>CM065425.1:256856-5056856 GCA_033060865.1 Dorcus hopei | reverse complement strand
AACAACTCGCACATGTTGTAGAGTAAAAAAATGAGGTTATGTACGAACTTTAAAATACCAAGCTCCTTGATTACGCAAGTCAAAATTTTTCGTATCCGAAATCTTATTTTCAAAATAATTAGGTACACAATCGTGACGCCTTAAGAATTGAGAATAGGCAACCCATTCTACTTCCGCGATTTTTTAGTACTAGTAATCAGGAAAATATGTTGTTTCTGATTTGATCGATGGGTTGCCTTTTCTAAAACCTTCAGGGGTTGACACTTCATAATAAATAATGGGCACCCTGTATAATGCGAATACGATCATTTTTGAGGTAGTTTCATTAACAGTGTATTTAGAGACTGTTACTGGCTCATCCCGCGATGATGGGCCTGCTGCAGCAGTGTCTAGTAGAAGTTGATCAGGATCCAATACTGCTGATGAATTAGCTACAGTACCTTTCAAACTAACCATAGGTTCTAAAATGTTAGCCACGGATTGTGGTGTGTCAACGTTTGCATTCTTTTTAGCCAGATACTCATTCCATTTTTTTAACATTTGTGGTGGAATCTGATCTTCTGGGATAACATCTTTATTTAGTGGACATATATATCCCTGCTTTTCTAAATCCATTCTGAATAACTTCAGTGGGAATTTGTCTCCATGTTTCACAAAGGAACTGTGAAAATATTTTCTTCGGTAATTTGTGACCCATATGTTGACGTTGAACAGAAAACAGTTGTTAGCAATGGCGGTGGCGGTTGCTGTTTTAAATAAAAGAAATAAAAAAAGAAACGCTTAATATGGGCAAAAGATTGGCTACTAAAACGTAAAGAGTATTTCCACATTAAATTATTAAATGAGTTGCAATTGGAACCGGGAGATTGGTATAATTATCTAAGAATGGACGAAGAAACGTATTTAGAATTGTTGAAGCTAGTGACGCCATATACAGTGTGTCCCCGGATGGACCTAACTATACTTGTAATCTTCCTTATTTCGGTCATTGTTCATACAAAGTTTTGCTTCTTCTAGCAAGTTCTCAGCCACCACCAAAATTTCGAAATAACATACAGGCTGGTTAGGAAGCGAGACAGCGTGAAATTTGGTGAAGAGCAAAGTACCTTTATCTTATTTTTTTTACTGTTTTTGTTGATGCGTTGCAATTTATTTCTTTATATTTTTTTTAAAAGGATTTCATACGCTTGATTTTTTTGTGCCTATCTCTATATTCTGAAGATTTCATGCGCCATAGACAACGAAATTGCCTATATATTTCAATAAATTCAATAATGAACTTTTTCGTTAAGCTTATTTAATCCGTTTTCAATGAAAAATAGACAACAAATGAGATCAACTTGTTTATGTTGTTTATTGATAAGGTACATTTACTACTTCCTCCGCTAATGTAAAAAGAATCGACGATTTTAAACGAAAACGCCACAAACTTCCAGTTTAGAACGACAACCGATGAACCGTCATTCTAAAAATCAAACGCCAGCAGATATTTTAACCGACAATTCGACACGACGTTTTTCCACCACGCACTTCGGTTTCTGCAGTTTTTGATACGTCGCGTCGCGTCGTTTCGAATCGCGGCGATTCGAACGGATGGAAAAGAACGAGGTGTGTGGGGCCCTTAAGCGGCAACTTATTAAACAGTCTTATACCGAAGTAGTTTGGACCGAATCTTTCATGGTTACATCTGAAATATTTTGATCTGAGGTTCATTGTAGACCTGTGTGTATTTCTTGTTGTGTTAAGAATTCATCAGAGTTTTCATGTATGTATTACGACGCTCAACTTAAATGACACCATTTGACAGTTTCGTAGCCCTTACGCTGAATGTTCTTAAGGGTGTGGTTCGCATGCAGGAGTATCATGTAAGTTGAGCGTCGTAGTACATTAGACATTGCATTATGTAGATGGAAGGGGCCGTCAGAAGTTTTAGTTCAATAAATTTTGTTTTGACATCGTCACGGAACCTTAAGGCCCGATTTTACAATCGTCGGATAAGCATTATTATTGGTATAACATGACGTAGGTGTGACATAGATATGGAGGAACATTAAAGGATATGTGGCGAACAGTTATTCCGTTCTTATTCCACGATTATAAAACTGGGCCTAAGTGGCACATGCGGCGTATAGCTTTCCTTTGCAAAGCAAAGATTCTTGCTAATCCTGGAGACTGATCCCAGCAAATGATAGCGTAAGATACGTGGGTTGCTATAAGAGCATGGTAAGCTATTAACAAGTCTTCCAGTGGTAATAAATTAGCAAGGTTACGCAAAACGAAAAGGTTTTTTGAAATTTTCTTAGATAGGCCGAGTGTGTACTGTGACCAAGATAATTTGGGGTCCAATATATTTACCAGTTTCAAGAATTGGGCTCCTGGGGCCCAGTTCTTGAAATCATTCGAGAAATGTCGTACACGACATGACGTCAAAATGACGTAGACCCAGGCCCGCTGCTAGGGCGTCGAGCGCCCTTGTGCAAAACATGTGTATGGCGCCCCTTTAAAATTCTGAAGAAATATTCCTTTACCATCTTACTGAAAATGTACAGGAGAGCCGATATTTGTAAAACATTTAATTGTACATGCTATTTCCCTGCCTGAAAAACGAATCAACACAATGTTACATACAGGGTGACTGACAATTGTTCCGTAAAAAAACGCATATTAGAATGGTCTGAAAAACGAATCAACACAGGGTTACATACAGGGTGATTGACAATTATTCCGCAAAAAAAAAAAAACGCATATCAGAATGGATATTAAAGATTACGGGAAAAATCTGTGGAATAGTTTATAATTGCAGGAAAATGTACCCAAAAAAGTTTGTTACGCCAGTGTGTATTGAGTATTTGCAATATAATTTAAGGAAAAAAGAGATATCAGTAAAAACAAAGACCACTGTTTTTAAAAATATCTACAAGCCGACATTAACATATGGCAGTGAGAGTTGGGTATTAACAAGACAATAGAAAAGTAAAATACAAGCGGCAGAGATGAAATATCCAAGAGCAACTACAGGTATCACGCGGAGAGACAGAATACGAAATGAAATAGTGAGAACAGAACTAAAGGTGGAACCAATTCTAAGGAGTA
Source organism: Dorcus hopei (assembly GCA_033060865.1). NCBI lineage: Eukaryota > Metazoa > Arthropoda > Insecta > Coleoptera > Lucanidae > Dorcus > Dorcus hopei. The sequence goes on along the minus strand of CM065425.1, from coordinate 5,053,763 downwards.
TAGAAAAACATCTAAAATGGTTTGGACATATGATACTGTAACAATTTTTAAGGGTTTTATTAATTTTTATTTTAAAACAAAACACGAAATAGTTAATAAACTAATTTATTTAAAAGTAACACTAATTTATTTATAACTTACACAAGCTTATGTCTGATTTATTTTAACAACCGAGCGAACGTCTACCGAACTTTCATGCCGAACTGTCCAACGCTGAATTCAATTCCAACTGTCCCACTCCCGGCCGCTTGCATTTTTATATACCGAAGCTGTTGTTCTGGTATTTTTCTGGAAGGCGACAGACTGTCGAGTCTAGTTTATTCCGCCGTCGGAATTCTCTAGGCTGTCGAGTAAGGCGTGTCGACTAGACGGCTGTGACGCAAGAGACAGTCTGACGCCGGCTGGTGTCGACGAATCATTACAATACGAACGAATGACCAGAGACAACCAAAACAAATATGGCGAACAAAGACGAGAGAAGAGAGGCAGACCAAGGGAAGAAAGAGAAGCAGACTGGAACAGGGGAAGAATAATGGCAAAAGGCAGAAAGAACTGGCCAAGATTTGTAGGTACATAAGTAAGGGACAATTAGATGTCTTAACACCTTCGGGTACGATAAGTCTTATCGATTATTTATATATATATAATATAATTTAAATTTAAATTAAAGAAAAATATTTACTATTTACTGAATTGTTTTCGTGTTGCAGTGACTCATTTATCAAAGCAGGTGTTCAAAGTGGCCATTGTCCTTATTTTATAAAATTTGTACGGAATAATTTGCTTCAGGTGATTCGCATACATTTGTCAATATTTTGCGGCTCGTATTTCAGTTGGTCACAATAATTCCGTTCGAAAACTAAAGTATCTACATAGAATTTTTTAAACATTTTTCCCATACTGCGGAATATCGCTTCTCTTCATCGTTTCTTTTTTGGCGAAACAATGGTCAGTCACCCTGTATAAATTAATTTGATAAAGAATTAATTCTGCTGAAATAAATTTTACAAACAAGGTGCTTTCGAATAATTATTTTTGTTATGTTTTAATCTCAAAGCAATTCATTTTTAGTTATTTCTATTTAAATAATTACAGACAATTTGGCGCCCCTTTGATCGGGCGCCCTTGTGCGTTGCACAATCTGCACAACGGGTAGCGGCGGGCCTGCGTAGACCCTCATACAAAACTATACAAATCGTTCGAGAATTGCGTCATTTTGACGTCATGTCGCATACGACATCATGTCGAATGATTTCAAGAATTGGGCCCCAGAACTGAGAAATGTCGACATAAACAATGTTTTTTTTTTTCAACAAGACAGAGCGACGTGTCACACATTTCGTCAGACAATTGTTTTATTGCAACAACAGTTTCCTGGATGCGTTATTTCGAAAAATGGTAATGTCAACTGGCCACCAAGATCATGCGATCTCACGCCCTCGGATTTTTTCCTATGGGGTCACGTGAAATCTCTAGTTTACAAAAATAAGCCACAAACAATTGCCGACCTCAAACGGAACATTCAACGCACCATTACAAATATATCACGCGATATGTATTAAAGAGTAGTCGCAAATTGGGCCTACAGAATGCATTCAGTCAGACGAAGTCGAGGAGGACATTTAAACGATACTATTTTTAAAACATAATAATGACATCGATTGTTCTTCAAAGTAAAATAAAGATTAAAGGATTATCACTTGTAGTTATTATTGTGTCTCATTTGAAAGTTCTGACGCACTTATTGGAAAACCCTTTATGATTGGGCTGTGTTCATAAAAGACACTCTAGAGTTACTCTCGGATAACATTGCAGTCTCTCTCGTATAAATGAGTTTATGTATTTTGTTTCTCATCTATGAACCATAAGAAACCAAATCAGGCGTCGTTTCTACAGCAACAAACACATTTTCTACACCCTACTTAAAAGTGTGGCGTAAATAGTGCGCCCGTTGTTATGGTAATAATATAAACACAAGACTTCTTGAAACAGATGAGCGAGACGCAAAATGAGCAAGTAATCGTGATTAAGAGAGATACAATTACGCACCCAAGGTGCACTCGAAGGTATATTTTATGAACGCAGCCCAGATTGAAAGAGAAACAGGATTTTTTTTTTAATTCGTCATGATCACACCTAAGACGGCCGTCTTTAATTTAGTTATTAGAACGAAAAGCTCCGATTGATTACAATCCAGATCGAATCAGGTTGAATCAAGTCGCATCGCACACGTGTTCCAAAACGCACACTAGTGTTTCGCGCTCATCCCAAAGAAGCCGAGCGAATTCGTTCGCTTGCGACACGTTTCGTCTATAATTTCGTTCCATAAACAAATCTCCGTAAGTACGGAATACCCGGTTTCTTACACGTGGTGAACCGTCAAGCAATTACGGAAAAATCGTATCGCACACATGCTCCAAAACGGACGCAGGTGTTTTGCCGGTCATTACAAAGCCGAGCGCTTGCGACACGTAATTTCGTTTCGTTTCAAATAAACAAATCTCCGTACGGTTTCTTACACGCCGTGAACTGTCAAGCAAGTAAAAGTTGGCAATCATGGAAAGCAAAATCGAACTCGGAGGACGAATAACGAAAAAAAAAAAAGGAATGACGACGACGAGTTATAATTCTTTCGACAGAAAAATCGAAAGCTGTAGAAATAGAATAGTCGTTTCAGTTTCAAGCGAATTTTAGAGTTTTAAATGACCTTGAGGGATCACAGACGTGCGAAGAATCTCTCTTATTCTTTTAAGAGAAAAGGACGTAAGGTTTCAAGCGGGCAATGTCATTTTCAGGATGGACCCCGACAGTACATTTCATTTTTTCTTGAAAGTTTACGCCTCTTTCTGTTCTTGTTTCTCATTGAGAGTAGAGGTAGTTAATTGAAGTGCTGTTGAGGATGGTTCCAGAAGGATAGTTTTTTTGTTCTGGAACCACCCTGAAAAGATGGTTCGGTTCAACTGCGCGCTTAAAAATATTCTTACCGCTACGTCTACCTCAATGGGGGGAAACAGATTTTATTGCTCGAGGGACAAACGTCAGCAAGAAAGTAAAAGGCTCCGCGATCTAAAACGTTAATCGGTCAGCTGGAAATTCTTAATTAGCAATTAGAATACTCGCCCGACAACGTTTCGATCAGATAAATCACTCCGGTGGATTTCGAACAGACAAACAAACGAACGAACGAACGATAGAACGACATTGGCATTGTTTCGACTCTAAAGTTTCCGAAGGAGATAAGGCCCGGATTAATTGGTATTCATCGCCCATACGTATTCGAGCAGCGCCAACCTTGACAGATTCAATTAAATCGTTCGCCGGTAAACTTCGAAACGTTGGAAGTCTCTTCGAAATGCGCGTTGCAAAAATTCGTTTTGCAACAGCCATAAATTACGCCCGGAAAAAAAAAAAGATTAAATTCCGTGTCATTTCGGAATGCGGTTTCTCTACGTTCGTGTGGATTCGTCGTTGCGTAAGCGTTTTCGTAAATGATAAATTACTACTACAAGGCAAACTAGGCAACAGCGCATTGATTGTCATTTATATAAAATTAAAGTAGCGACATCTTTCGATCGCTTTTGACCTGCTTGAGGAATCCGCTGTAATCAAAACCGATTTGCACAAATTTTTTTAATAAAATTAAAGAAAAAAAAACTTTCATCATCAATGTCTTGATTTGAAAGTAGGCCCCGGCGAGATTCGAACTCGCGATCTCCTGTTTACTAGACAGGCGCTTTAACCAACTAAGCCACGGCGCCCTCGACATTCGACGTCTGTTTCGGTCAAATTTAAATTGCCTTTAGGTACATAACGCAACAACCCGATTATTTCAAACACGGAAGCAACTTTTTCTTTCCTTTAGGAACTTCTTAATTAAAAGCGAACGACACACACAAGTAAATTAAAATGACACTTACAGATTTTGTAAATCATTCCAGCAGCAAACAATGATGACCCCCAGGTATGAACAACATAATAATAACGATTTGAACGCGTTCACCCGGCCTTAATTCTTCATCGACTGACTGTGAGGTTTCTTCAGGTCTGCACACACGCCACCCCTATGTTTAAGTTAACTCGACACGAAACTAAAACATCCGTTTTCTAATGCGTTTACGTTCGGCTCGCAGCACGAATTATTATTTGTTCGACTTATCTGCCCCGCCTCGCGCAAGAATTCGGGATGGGGTTGGAGCTGTTTGCCTTTCAGAGGAATAAGCGATTCGAAGAAGAGGACGAGCCCCCGATTAAACAATTATCGGATTAAGGCCTGACATACACCCAGTACGATTTGGAAAATTTGTTGTTTACTCTTCGGGATTTCATAATTCATATTAGCCTTTAATTAAATAGCTTTTGGATTAAGGCCTGACCCGCACCGAAGAGAAATGAAGCCCTTCCATACACGGACTTAAGTATATGTTTACTTTTCAGGATTTAACAACCCGTCTTAACGCTTAATTAAACAATTATCGGATTAAGGCCTGACACACACTGAAGGGTGGAATTAAATACATAATTGAGACAGTAAGGCCCGACACACATTGAAGGGCGGAATTGAATACATAATTGAGAAACGAAGGCCTGACACACACTGAAAGGCAGAATTAAATACATAATTGAGACGGTAAGGCCTAACACACACTGAAGGGTGGAATAAAAAAAAACATAATTGAGAAATTAAGCCCTTCCATACACGGACTTAAGTATATGTTTACTTTTCAGGATTTAACAACCCGTTGTAACTCTTAATTAAACAATTATCGGATTGAGGCCTGACACACACTGAACGGTGGAATTAAATACATAATTGAGACGGTAAAGCCCGACACACATTGAAGGGCGGAATTGAATACATAATTGAGAAACGAAGGCCTGACACACACTGAAAGGCAGAATTAAATACATAATTGAGACGGTAAGGCCTAACACACACTGAAGGGTGGAATAAAATACATAATTGAGAAATTAAGGTCTTCCACACACGGACTTAAGTATATGTTTACTTTTCAGGATTTAACGACCCGTTTTAACTCTTAATTAAACAATTATCGGATTGAGGCCTGACACACACTGAAGGGTGGAATTAAATACATAATTGAGACGGTAAGGCCCGACACACATTGAAGGGCGGAATTGAATACATAATTGAGAAACGAAGGCCTGACACACACTGAAAGGCAGAATTAAATACATAATTGAGACGGTAAGGCCTAACACACTGAAGGGTGGAATACAATACATAATTGGAAATTAAGGTCTTCCATACACGGACTTAAGTATATGTTTACTTTTCAGGATTTAACGACCCGTTTTAACTCTCAATTAAACAATTATCGGATTAAGGCCTGACGCACACTGAAGGGTGGAATTAAATACATAATTGAGACGGTAAGGCCCGACACACATTGAAGGGCGGAATTGAATACATAATTGAGAAACGAAGGCCTGACACACACTGAAAGGCAGAATTTAAAACATAATTGAGACGGTAAGGCCTGACACACACTGAAGGGCGGAATAAAATACATAATTGAGAAATTAAGGTCTTCCATACACGGACTTAAGTATATGTTTACTTTCAGGATTTAACAACCCGAAACCACTCTTGCACAACATGGCTCCCATGATGACCGAATTGTAAGGAAGAACCTCTTTTGTAAAAGGGCTTGATGATGTCGTAATTGACGAAACCGGTCGCCCGACCAATAAATAAAGTTGTAGTCCGACTTGGCTTTTTCTCTTTCCCCAACCGGAATTAACCCTTAATTAAACAATTATCGGATTAAGGCCTGACACACATTGAAGGGTGGAATTAAATACACAATTGAGAAATTAAGGCCTTCCATACACGGACTTAAGTATACGTTTAAGAGATTTGTTTTCTTTTCAGGATCCAACAATTCCAACGAAGTCGGATTAAGGCCTGACACGCCGAAGCATAAACTGTCACACACTGAATACAAATCTGTTGCTTCGCTTCTGAAGATTTAACAAACCAAACAACCCTTAATTAAACTTCATAATAAAATAATTAATTATGTAAACACACGTGGGATTAAGGCCTGATACTCATCGAAACATTGTGTTTTCACAAAGGTGTGATTTCTTCTAGTGACTTTGGACTTGAAAATATGAAGGTTTTTCTACGACTTGCAACTTAAATTTCATTTAACTGAAAACTTAAGCTTTTCTAAGACGTTAGTCTTTGAAGCTAATCAGACTCTTTAAAGTATAGCTCTGTCAAATCTCAATCTTGAAAATGTATCTCTTCTCTCTTTAGCCCTGAAAATATCTGTTTTAAGTCTATATGTTTAGGCTTTTATTGTTTCCAGATTTCTTCACACTTTAAACAGTCTTTTAACTGAAAATATAGCTTTTCTAAGGGCCGATATTTCACTTGTGGATTATCTTTAAGCTTCGTTTCATTCCCTTAGAAACAATTGTCTTAACTATTGTTTCTATGGGAATAAAACGAAGCTCAAAGTTAAACCATGACTGAAATATCGGCCCTAAGACTTCAGCTTTGAAAGTAGATGTAGCTTACACTTGAAAATGACTATAGTCTATTATTTTTCATCTATTTTCTACCGTATTATGCATTGTCTATTGTTTAAAGTCTACATTGACTAAATATCGTCTGTAATCTTTCGATTTCCATCAATTTTCTGCTCTGTTATCTAGAGTCTATTTCTAAAAATGTTGTTTATAGTCATCTATTGTCTATCTTAATGTACTATTTATAGTCTATTTCTACAGTCGATTATCTATAGTCTGTGGTAGTATGTAGCCTTAAGACTAAATATCGCCTAGGGACTTTCGCTTTTAATCCGTTTTATGTTCCGTCTATTACCAAAAATGCTATTTATAGTCAATCATGGCCGCCGATTATCTATTGTTTGCCTTAACTTAATTGTCGTGGTGTAACTGTCTGTTTCTCATCTATTTTCGACTCTATTGTGTATTGCCTGTATCGTCTACAGACTTTCGCTTTTCATCCGATTTCTGTTCTGTTATCTACAGGGTGTATCAGGTATAAGGGGCCATACGTCACCAGTGGGTCGATGACGCTCTATAAACAATATTTTGCCTCTGACAAAATAGAGAAAGTGCCATCCATAGTTTTCGAGATATCGAATTATGAAGTAGTGGCGCGTCTCCGCATGTACGAAACTACGCTTAGCGCTGGCGGCGCCAGAGCACAGTAAAATACTTAACCCTGACCTTGCCGATGTGCTGCGGTTAAGAATGGAAAATGTTGTTTTACAGGCTTATGACATCCCAGTTGTACGAGATGACCTTATCCGAAATATCGATACGTTGCCAGAAGCACAGGTCCGTACTCAGTGCAGAATTTTGTATAAAATTTTCATAAAAAATCATATCAGCAGAAATCATTTTGCAACACTTTTTCGGACTGTACATGCAAGCCTCAGTTACGCCTATCACTATGGGCCCTTTAATACGATACACCCTGTATAGTCTATTTCTAAAAAGTTGTCTATAGGTCTATCGTCTATGTTAGTGTACTATTTATAGTCTATTTCTACAATATATTATCTACAGTCTATTGTTTTTTCATCAATTTGCTAGCGTTTGTAGTATAGAGCCTATTGTCTATTGTGTTAGTCATTGACTACAGTCTTTCGCTTTCCTTCCATATTCTGCTATGTTATCTATAGTCTACATATTTCCAAAAATGCTACAAAAATGTTTGTAGTCAGTTATTGCTGCCGATTATCTATTGTTTGCCTTAACTTATTGTCTGTGGTCTAACTGAGTAGTATGTAGTCTACAGTCTATTGCTTCTAATCTATTTTCGACTCTATTGTGCATTGCCTTCATGTATGGATTAAATATCGTCTACAGACTTTCGCTTTTCATCCAATTTCTGTTCTGTTATCTATAGTATATTTCTAAAAATGTTGTTCATAGCTCTATTGTCTATGTTAGTGTACTATTTAGTCTATTTCTACAATCCATTATCTATAGTTTGTGGTCTGTAGCCTTAATTTATTTTATTGTCTGTGATCTTACTGACAATGAGTAATATATTGTCTATAGTCTATTGTTTTTCATCTGTTTTCTACTATATTATGTACCGTCTACTGTTTATAGTCTGCCTTGACTAGTTGTCATCCGTTTTATTTCTATTTATTTCTAAAAAAAATGCCGTTTATAGTCAATTATTGCTGCCGATTATCTATCGCTTGCCTTAATTTATTTCCTGTGGTCTAACTGAATAGTATATATTATTTCTTATCTATTTTCGACTCTAGTATGTATTGTCTATTGTTGACAGTCTGCATTGATTGAATATCGTCTACCGAGTTTCGCTTTCCATCCGATTTTTGTTCTGTTATCTTATAGTCTATTTCTGAAAATATTTATAGCTCGTTGTCTACCTTAGGGTCGGGACTTTCAACAGTGATTAAGTTTAATCTTTGGTTCATTCCCATAGAAACAATTGCAGGCATGGAAATAAACCAAAGGTTAAAGTTAATCAGTGATGAAAGTATCGGCCCTTAGGGCCAGTTTCATAATCGAATTTAAAGTCATTTTCAGATGACAAAACAAATATGAAAACACATTTGTTTACACATCTGACGCTGGGATTCATAAAAGTCGATTAAATTTAATCATTGATTAAGGATAATCATTTCTATGCCTTCAGCACATGTAACCATAGCAATGCTTGATTAAATTTAAGTAACGTTTGTGAAATCCACCATGAATGTGACTTCACTTTTAGACCCCGCGCAGACTGCAGACTTACTATCGGCCGATAGTTTATTCTGCATCAAGCTACGAGAAATGTGATACCTGGCTGTACATTAAATTATTAGAGGTCACGTAATCACACTTCTCGTAACTTGATTCAGAATCAACTATCGGCCGATAGTAAGTCTGCAGTCTGCGCGGGGTCTTAAAGTCTCCTTTAAATTTGATTATGAAACTGGCCCTTAGTGTACTATTTTTTTAGTCTATTTTAGTATATTTCTATAGTCTATTGTTTCTTCATCAATTTGCTGTCATTTATAGTATGCAACCTTAATTTATTTTATTGTCTGTGATCTTACTGGATAATAGGTATACTGTCTACAGTCTATTGTTTTTCATCTATTTTCTGCTGTATTATGAACTGTCTATTGTTTATAGTAATCTTCTAAACCACAGATGTCGCTTCGAATGTTTGTTTTACATAAAATTGTTTCTACTTTTTGACAAAAAAGATCCTTATCGTTGAGACAACATAACCACAAATTTTGTATATAATAGAAACAAAATTTTAAAAGAATTAACGAAGCTTTATTTTCTCTGGCGATTGTATCACACGACATATTTCCAAATTGTTAATTTTTTGACCGAAAACAACTAGTTTACGTAAATCTGGCAACGTCTTGCATTGTTCTTTGCTTTCTCTCTTTTCGAAGTTATTTCGAGAAGAATTCGCGTCTCTCGCGGAGCGTCTTCAATTATTTACCACAGACCATAAACAGCAATTAGCATATTTGCGGGAATGGGCCGGAATGCTGCCGTTTTAATTGATTCATGAAGCCGAGCTCTCATAATTACAATGTTGTTAACAATGGTTATTATTAGAAGTGAACGGTGTTTTCACTGAGTGCATTCGTCACCGATATTTTTTGCGGTGCTCACTTTGCTGAACAATGCACAATTTCGACATTTTTTTTCCTTTCTTTCAAGTCGTAAAGTCGTCGTTAAATTCCACGTTGCTTCAAAATCACTTTCAATCCTAAACACGCACACAAGAAAGTTTACGTCTTGCCTTCAGACTTCCAGAAGAATATTTCCCTCAAAGATATCACAATCTTAATTGGCGATTTTATTTATAAATTGAGAAAGTGGTTGAGTCTCCTGCGCGATCCAAAATAAATTAAAATTCTTAGACAAACAAAGTGCCGCAATTACCGCCGTTTTGAGTCAAACGAAACGCGCAAGTTTAAAACTGAACGCGTAACAGGCAATGTGATTTCAAATTTGGCGCGCTCATTTTGACTCAAAATGGCGGTAATTGCGGTACTTCATCTATCTAGGGACTTTAATTTATTCTGCAACGCGGCGCCATCGTTTGCCTCGCACAGGAAACTGAGTTCAACTAAATCGTTCCTATTCTCTCTTGTTAAAACTCAAGTGTTTAAAAAGCGGCCCCCCTTTGGGCGTTAGCATCGAAAGTTGTGACGGTATTGAACCATAACAGGAACGATTTAGTTGAGCTCAGTCTCCTGTGCGATCCAAAAGATGGCGCCGCCTTGCAAAATAAATTTTAAAGTCCCGCAATTACCGCCATTTTGAGTCAAACTAAACGCACGTTTAAAATTGAAGGTGCAACAGGCAATGTAATTTCAAATTTGGCGCGCTTATTTTGACTCGAAATTAAAGTCCCTAGACATATAATTACCGCCATTTTGGGTCAAACTAAACGAGCGAGTTTAAAACTGAACGCGTAACAGGCAATGTGATTTCAAATTTGGCGCAATTATTTTGACTCAAAATGGCGGTAATTGCGGTACTACTTCTCTCTAGGGACTTCAATTTATTATGCAACGTAGCGCCATCTTTTGGCTCGCACAGGAAACTGAGTTCAACTAAATCGTTCCTATTTTCTCTCGTTAAAACACAACGGTTTAATAAGCAGCCCCCCTTTGGGGGTTAGCATCGAAAGCTATTGAACTATTTTTTAAAAATTGTAAAGACCACTTTATAAGCAAAAACGCAGAGAACTTAGGTATTAAATTTAGTTTTAAAAATCATGGGATTTAACAAGCGAGCACTTTAGAATGCAGCGCCATCTCTTGGCTTGCATGCAATTTACTTGTTTCGACCCCCAATTGCCTCACGTACATACAAACTATTGAGTTAATTAAATTTTTTATTTGTCTGCAACGCACCGAATGAAGCAGCTACGATTTCGTGTTTAGTATTTATCAAAGTGGTGCGTTTTTGTTTAGGTTAGACGTCGCCAGCTGCCCTCCCACGTTTGTAAATATAACTCGAGCTAATTAATGAGTTCTTGATTGATGAGTTGGGCCCCTTACGGTAACCGACCAACCCCGGTTCAGGTAAAGACAGAAACCAGCCGGATGTTGCTCGCGAGTTTTTTTTTCCAACCACTTGAAAGTCAGATAAGTTCGCGGTTAGCAACAATGATGTATAATTAAATTAATATTAATTGCTTCCTCGTTACAGAGCCGTACAATTAATAAGTTTAATAACTGAGAGCGCGGCGGGCGCGCAAAGCAGTGAGCGATCTGTTTTGTCGTCGTTATCGCGAGATAAAGTCCATGTTTATATTAAAGACAAAAAGCGAAAGAAATTGTTGTTATATTACTCATGCGCGCGAACGTTTCGAAACTCTGCAAGTTATTCTTTTTTTTTCGTAATAATTAATAACAATTGTTTCCTTTGTTTTGCCTAACGGTAGAAAACAGGAGTTGCATCAGTTGGATGTTAACAACAATAACAGTCTGCGATAATTAGGGGGGATTGCGTGCGAGGCGCAATAAAACCGATGATATCAACGGCCAGAAGTCGTTAAGTTGTTTAATAAATTTATGAATTAATTAAGCCGACGAAAGTTCGCCGGGCAAATATTTAGATTATAAACTAATTCAGAGATAAAGGCGACGAGGGAGTTGTTTGTTGTAATAATAGTTTCGTCATCAAGTTTGATGCCTCCAATTTGCGCATTTGCTAAAGTCTCCTTTCTTATTTGCGTATCATGTAATATTCATTTAATATCCCGATAGCATTGGCTGTGGAAATATTTGGTTTTCGTAAAGGCATGTCGTAGCTTAAGCTCGCCGCAAACAGAATTGTCACATTTCAGCGAACTTAACACTCCAGCAGAATTCGATTTATAAAAGCACAAACGAGCACGAAGTTTTCTTCGGCCGTGAATTTGCGGACTGATACAGCGAATATTTAACGGATATTCAGGCCCGCCGTTACCCGTTGTGCAGATTGTGCAACGCACAAGGGCGCCCGATCAAAGGGGCGCCAAATTGTCTGTAATTATTTAAATAGAAACAACTAAAAATGAATTGCTTTGAGATTAAAACATAACAAAAATAATTATTCGAAAGCACCTTGTTTGCAGAATTAATTCTTTATCAAATTAATTTATACAGGGTGACTGACCATTGTTTCGCCAAAAAAGAAACGATGAAGAGAAGCGATATTCGGCAGTATGGGAAAAATGTTTAAAAAATTCTATGTAGGTACTTCAGTTTTCGAACGGAATTATTGTGACCAGCTGAAATACCAGCCGCAAAATATTGACAAATGTATGCGAATCACCTGAAGCAAATTATTCCGTACAAATTTTATAAAATAAGGACAACGGCCACTTTGAACACCTGCTTTGATAAATGAGTCACTGCAACACGAAAACAATTCAAATTTCCGTCCTAGTAAATATTTTTCTTTAATTTAAATTTAAATTATATTATATATATATAATCGATAAGACTTATCGTACCCGAAGGTGTTAAGGCATCTAATTGTCCCTTACTTATGTACCTACAAATCTTGGCCAGTTCTTTCTGCCTTTTGCCATTATTCTTCCCCTGTTCCAGTCTGCTTCTTTTTCTTCCCTTGGTCTGCCTCTCTTCTCTCGTCTTTATTCGCCATATTTGTTTTGGTTGTCTCTGGTCATTCGTTCGTATTATAATGATTCGTCGACATCAGCCGGCGTCAGACTGTCTCTTGCATCACAGCCGTCTAGTCGACACGCCTTACTCGACAGCCTAGAGAATTCCGACGGCGGAATAAACTAGACTAGCCAGTCTGTCGCCTTCCAGAAAAATACGACAACAGCTTCGGTATATAAAAATGCAAGCGGCCGGGAGTGGGACAGTTGGAATTGAATTCAGCGTTGGACAGTTCGGCATGAAAGTTCGGTAGACGTTCGCTCGGTTGTTAAAATAAATCAGACATAAGCTTGTAAATAAATTATTGTAAGTTATAAATAAATTAGTGATACTTTTAAATAAATTTAGTTTATTAACTATTTCGTGTTTTGTTTTAAAATAAAAATTAATAAAACCCTTAAAAATCGTTACAGTATCATATGTCCAAACCATTTTAGATGTTTTTCTATACTCCTTAGAATTGGTTCCACCTTTAGTTCTGTTCTCATTATTTCATTTCGTATTCTGTCTCTCCGTGTGATACCTGTAGTTGCTCTTGGATATTTCATCTCTGCCGCTTGTATTTTACTTTTCTATTGTCTTGTTAATACCCAACTCTCACTGCCATATGTTAATGTCGGCTTGTAGATAGTTTTAAAAGCAGTGGTCTTTGTTTTTACTGATATCTCTTTTTTCCTTAAATTATATTGCAAATACTCAATACACATTGGCGTAACAAGCTTTTTTGGGTACATTTTCCATCAATTATAAACTATTCCACAGATTTTTCCTGTAATCTTTAATATCCATTCTGATGTTTTTTTTTTTTTTTTTGGCGGAATAATTGTCAATCACCCTGTATGTAACCCTGTGTTGATTCGTTTTTCAGACCATTCTAATATGCGTTTTTTTTACGGAACAATTGTCAGTCACCCTGTATGTAACACTGTGTTGATTCGTTTTTCAGACTGGGAAATAGCATGTACAATTAAATGTTTTACAAATATCGGCTCTCCTGTACATTTTCAGTAAGATGGTAGAATTTTAAAGGGGCGCCATACACATGTTTTGCACAAGGGCGCTCGACGCCCTAGCAGCGGGCCTGCATTTAGTATCCCGGTAGCATTGGCTGTGGAAATATTTTGTTTTCGTAAAGGCATGTCGTAGCTTAAGCTCGCCGCAAACAGAATTGTCACTTTTCAGCGAACTTCACACTCCAGCAGAATTCGATTTATAAAAGCACAAACGAGCACGAAGTTTTCTTCGGCCGAGAATTTGCGGACTAATACAGCGAATATTTAACGGATATTTTTAGTATTTCACTTATACATTCTCTTTTAACAACGCCTCCGAAAAAGGTGGGCAAAACTTGCAGTCCCAAAGCCGAATCGTAAGCGTTATTTAATTTCAAATAAAAACTAACTTCGACGACAAAAAGCGTCATCTCCTTGACGACAAACGCAATTACGTCCGGTGCTGGCGCAAAATCGACGGAATGTCAGTGAAAGCATGAAATTCAACGGCGCGGCGCGGCGCGGCGGCGGAAACGAACTTCTCAAGAACGAAAGAAAAAGCCGAAAGATGGCGCAACATCCGCCGCGCGCGCAAAAACCGCCGCTTTCCATTATTAAAAGCGCGGGTGAAACTCGCCTCTTAATAATAATTCACGCTTCTTGCCGGTAGCCATTTAATTATAATTGCGTTCCGTAATCGATTGTGTCCGGAGATGTCAGAGTAAAAGTCTTCTTCGGTGCATGACTCACCGCCGCGGAGTTATAACATCGCCAATTACGTTTGCGCGAAGGACGATTATTAATTATTTTATATGTTGAAAGCAGAAACTAAAAAAAAAAAAAAAAAAAAAAACAAGGAGAGAAAAATGAGGCCTTCCCCCGCACGCAATTATTTGCAGCTGCTGTTTTATTTAATCACGTACCCACCCACACAGTCTTCAAACATCTCACCGAACATCCAGTCAAGCTTATCATCAAACAATTCTGCACGAATGCCATTTCGGTTTAAAGTTTAAACCGTACGGATTTTTAACTTAATTGCTCGAATTATCACAACAAAAAAAAAAAGAAATGTTGTTTTGCTGTTAATGACGTTTGGTATTCTAACGAGGTTTTCATTGGATTGGAAAAGGCGCCGCGGTTATTTATGTTAATGTGGTCTGCGACCTTCTCGTACTAAAACGCTCAAAAATGTCGACCTAATCTGTAGAAAGTCAACCAATTACAGTAATTCAAACATTTGGCTTTGTAATTAGTTGCCAAAAAAAAGTCTTGCTGACGGCGGTGTCGAGGGGGCCTTCGTGAGTTTTCGAAAAGGAACTAACCGGAAAGAAAAATCAAAACAAAATTGACATCGCCATCATCAATACCTTAAACTAATTAATTATTTGGGTTTCTTCTTTGTCCCATTATTCCCTCGAGGGACACTGATTTTTGATGTATTCGTTCCGCTTCTTCCTGTCCTTGGAGGACGTATTAAAAGGCCCGATGGTTTTTCCTCAATCATTCTTTCTTCGACTCTTTTGCGGAATCCACTTCTAATTTCATATCTGCCCTCTTTGGAGGCTTTGGATGTGCTTCCGATAATAAGCCGCACGGAAGAATGTGTGTATTGCTCCTGACAATTGGTTGCATGGGTGACTTTGGTTGCGCTTCCGACAATAAGTTGCACTGAAGGCTTATGTATGTTGCTCCTGACAGTGGGTTACACGGAAGGTTTTGGTGAGTGTTCTCGATAGTAGGCTACTCAGGATGCACTGAAGCTAAAGCGGTCAACGCTTTTATAGGGTTTTTTTCGTAACGTGGATTAAGTAATTTTGCATCATTGGTTAAAATACGTAATTGAATCACCGATGGTCAGAGCTGTATCTCATTCGTCGGGAGTTAGTCTTTTCTGGGATGCGAATTCACGGGGAAGGTGTCCTCGAATGTCCATCTTCGTACTTCGTATGCATAACGACAAACCCCAGGTGGATATTAGCATACCTTGCCTTCCGAGCATATGTTCCCAGAATCATTGGTGCTAACTGACATCCACAGTGTTTGCTGCACTGGCCACAGCCCAGTCAACACCAAGTCATGACCTTTCTTGGAAAGCACAATGCAATCACCTGGTCAGGTATTACAACTAGTTGTATTTCCGGCATCTACTCACGCCTCTGCAGCAGGCGGATATGGTCAAATGCCGCATGCAGGTGGAATGATCCTCTACTCTCTCTCCCATTTATGGGCGAATAAAGAGCGATCACCCTTCATGATAGAATGCTCAATCTCTTACTCTCTGTCCGAGCCATCAGCGGACACCACGTGATTGGCACCTTACTCTACTACCTCAGAGTATCATCTACCATCAGCACAATTATTTCATCACATGTCCTTGCAATTTATTACAACACTCGCGAGCCCGTTTGCGTAATTAGCGCAACTTTACCAAGACCTTTACAAGGACCGCCGCCGACTTCTTTCCTTGCATCTCTCTACCTGAGACGTGCCCCGTATCTTATCCCAAACCATAAGATAAAATAAATACAAATGTGCTCGTGTTTTACGGATACATTGAAAATGCGTAAACTTTCCTAAATTCTAAACTTGATAAAATATACAACGACAACATAAACTAGATTTTTCTTTTGGGCGGGGGAAGGAGAAATAACAATGTTAATATTAAATATCTACTTAAAGGGAGCACAAGTGGGTGAACGAACCCGCAAGCTCCAAATCCAATTTAGATTAGGCGTGAATGATTTTCGTATTAAACTCAATTAGATTAAAAGGGGGGACAGTCTCGAGGTTTCTTGCGCTCGGAGCCGAAGCAAAAGAAAACGAAAAAGTGCAACAGATGCAGTCGACCGGATAGCCGAGCCTTGGAAGAAGAGGAGGAGGAGGAGGATAGTTCAGACCGGAGGTCGACGTGGCGAAACGGTAAATAAAATAATCTTGATTGCATTATGAAACTAATCCGAAGAAGTGGGTTAGTGTGCGAGGTGAATTTTAATGCGCGCACGTCAGCTTGCACACGTATTATGTACATACATACATCGTGTTGTACAATTATTTATTAACAATTAACACCGGTACGCTTTCATAATTAATAATTAAAGCAAAACCGTTAAACAGAGCCACCATTTTTGAACAAGAGTTTCGCAGATTTATTTTTCCCCCATTCTCCACAGTTTTCTTTTTCTAATCATCCAACAAAGAAAGAACAGAAATAGAAAGTTCATCGTTTTCAGAAAGATCACCGGCAATTTTCAACTCGAGGAGTCAAAGATTTACTTTGGTGGAATTAAAGTAATCCATTTAGAATTTCGTGTTTTCCGCCACGGCATTACAAAAAAAAAAAAACAGTTCTTCTTCGACGCAGACCAATGAGCATCCGGGTGAATTGTGGGTGAGTTTCACGCTTAACTGTAAGACGCCAGCAAATTGTGCAAATTAATTCTCCATCTCTTGCAAAGCTGTGTCCTGATCTGGCAACGCTGTCGTCGTTCAATCAATCTCTCGGTGATTTCGAACTTCCGGACAAGGCGCATTGTTCTCTTTTGGACCCGTGACCGAAACACACGCCTTCCTCTGGGCGAGTGACCGTTCACAATCGCCCGGACTTTCATTTTTGCGAGCTCCGGACGGACGACTTTTGCACGATTGCACGGAATAGGATCGTCTCGGTCGTCGGATTCGCTTCCGGCCAACGGGAGATCCCGCCGCATTCTTCCACTTGCTGGCCTCCTTTCCATTCACGACGAGCCTATCTCGTCTGACGAAAGTTATGTGAGAACACGGCTTCTCCCCTTTTTCTGATTTGGAAGATCAGTCCCAAAAAGAGGTTTGCCCAGTTTCCTTCCCAAAAGGGTTTTGGCCAATTTCCTCAGACTTGGTAGGGCTCTGCCCAGTTTCCAGTTTCAGGTTTGGAAGTTCGTTCCCAAAAGGGTACTGCGCGGTTTCCAAAGATTTTCTCAGGCAACTCGCGAGGAATGCAGATTTGCATTTTTTTTTCTCCGGCGCGGCGTGTCCCGGTTCTCACGCAAGCGATTACGCAAATTATTATCGATTCACGCGCGTTAACGTGTTACACAATCGCATAAATAACTCGCTACCTCGGCGGAAATTGAATTGCCACGGGGCGTTCCTCGGACGTCTTGGGAATCGCAAGATAAGTGGCTCTAATCGCCCGTTTACGAGGATAAATTCCACGATTTGGCAACGCCGTTTCCAGGCCGAAATTTTTCGTTTGGTGGAATGTTTTCTTTACTGTCGCCCCTCGGGCTCTTGCACTTCGTTAATCTCGTCAGTGCAAGCGATTTTATTCCTGCTCGTACTCACTGGGCACTCCGACGTTTCATGTCTCATTCCCGTTCGTACTCACATGCGCTCCAGGACTCTACTTTTTATAATCATTAAGAAATATTTGCGAACTTATTCTTGCTTGTAGTCACATGCGCCCAAAAACTCGATCGCTTATTCATTAACAAAAAAAATTATTTGTTCAATCATTTTGTATTTATCGATGTGACCTTGTTCCTGCTCGTACTCACATGCGCTCAAGAACTCGATCGTTTATTACTAAAAATATTTTGTCGTCTTTCTGTGTATTTGATGTTAATTTGTTTGTTTGTGTGTTTCCAAGTAAATAAGAGGTAAATCACTAGGTATGTTACACAAGGAAGACAAAGTCGGCTAAT
The DNA here is from genome assembly GCA_033060865.1 of Dorcus hopei. Taxonomy (NCBI): domain Eukaryota; kingdom Metazoa; phylum Arthropoda; class Insecta; order Coleoptera; family Lucanidae; genus Dorcus; species Dorcus hopei. The sequence goes on along the minus strand of CM065425.1, from coordinate 5,035,415 downwards.
AAATCAGATGCTAACTGCACGGAAGTGAGACGTTTTCCCACCTTCGACCTTAAGCACGAAGCACGAAGTCGACTTCCCGTTGACAGTTACACTGACACGATTTAATTCCGACGTCCAAAAATCTAAGCGTATTAATTAGCTTGGTCTCGGGAGTCACGTAGGCCCACCAGACGGTGCAGGAAAGAGAGAAAAAGAACGCAGTCGAAGGCACAACCTTGCCGGAGTTGTAAGTTGAGCTCCAACGGGTGAAGAACGGTAGTGGCGAGTGTCCGTTATCGTGAGGCAGCAGCTATTAAGAGACACAAGACAAGCGACCTGCCGACCTCACATTCTTGTTGAGCGCGACCTGACCGGCCCCCTCCTGCAACACCCCCTGGACTCGGCCGGATCTTTTACGGCATCACGCTGTTTTGTTGCTCAACGGTGATTCACCAGACGCAGTTATGAGTACGACCACGCCGACACACTCTCATTATTATTATTTACTTTACTTTTAACATGACGCAGATTTTTTTAAATAATATTTTTAAAAGAAAACGCGACGCTCGTGTTTACGGTTACCAGATCCAAAATCAGAAGAAAACGAAAAGTTTCTCTTGACAGTCAAAAGATGGCGCATTGCGTTGCAAAATTTCGTAGTTTGACGTGAGATGGCGTTCGGAAGACAAGTTCAGTTTTCAGAGGTTATATTCTAAGACCCGTTTGACACTATGATATTTCTGGTGGAAGATTTGTTACAAAGTGAGAGAGATGAGCTACCACAGTGAATTCCGATTGGTTGAATTGGCACTTCTCGCTCACTTGATAACGAATCTTGCACAAGAGATATCATAGTGTCAAACGGCCCTAAATTACAAAAACTCTGAAGGTTAACAGGAAACAAAGTCCCTTCTTGATGGTCAATTGAGTTTTTTATAATAATAATTTTGCAAGTGCAGAGAAAGCACTTTTAATTAAAACAGATATAAAAAAATGTCTAATGGAAAAAATAGAAAAAAAAAAATATAAACAAGTTTTATCTAAGAACCGTAATACACTATGATTTTTTTTGTATAAAATTTGTTACAAAGTGAGTGAGAAGGGCCAATTCAACCAATAGGCATTCAGCGTGGTAGCTTATCTCTCTCACTTTGTAATAAAATTGTTATCAAATTTAACAAGTGTAATACGGCTCTAACAGTTAACAGAAATTAAAAGAAAAGCAAAAGCGAATCAGTTGAAAATCAGTAATTGAAACAAAATCTAAAATTAAAGTGAAGTACAGAGTTACAAAGGGCCAGTTTCATAATCGAATTTAAAGGCGACTTGAAATTTAAAGTCATTTTCTGATGTCAAATAAATATGAAAACACTTTTGTTTACACATCTGAATGTGACTTTACTTTTAAAGTCTTCTTTAAATTTGATTATGAAACTGGCCCTTAGTTTGAGTGAAAAAGACTGAAAATTATAATTATAATAGAAAAGTAAAGCTTCTTCATCGATAGATGGAGGCACCGATTGATAGATGCTTCCATCTGTCGGTTGAGATATGAACGAGGTCTACCGTTACTCTGAACGAGGTATTTGAGTACTTTGTAATAATAATTTCACAAGTGCAGAGAATAAATAAAACAGATACAAAAAAATTGACGAAAAGAAAAAAATTTAAATGAGTAAACAGTCAACAGTCAACAAATTATGAAATTAGTAGTTGAAAAAAAATTGAAATTAGAAGAAAATTGAAAAGCTTGAAGCGTTTGACTTAAAAAAAATTATAAAAGGAGGAAAAATCAAAAAATAAAGCTCCCAGACGTGACATTCTTCATCGATAGATGGAAGCACCGGTTGACAAGTGCCTCCATCTGGCGGTTAAAATATGAACGAGCTCTGCTCTGAGTAGGTACTTTATAATAATATAATTTTTGTAAACTGCAACGAAAACACTTTTAAATAAAACAGACCAAAAAAACGCCAAGAAGGAAAAAGTACAAGAATTGAGTAAATAAGTTGTGTGTAACAGTTAACAGAAATTAAAAAGAAAAAGCGAATCACTACAAAATCTTTAATTATTGAAAAAAAAATGTAAAAGTAAAGGAAAATTGAAAAACTTGAAGCGAGGAACAAAGTTACTAAATTATAACAGTGTCTCCATCTGACGGTTGAAATATGAATGAGTTCTGCTCGGAGTATTCTATAACAATAATTTTTAAAGCACTTTTAAATAAAACAGGCACAAAACAATTGCCAAGAAGGAAAAAAATAGAAGAAATGAGTAAACAAGCTTTATGTATGTAAAAAAAAAAAAACTGAAAGCACTGATTGACAAGTGCCTCCATCTGGCAGTTGAAATACGAACGAGCTCTGCTCTTAGTATTTTATAATAATTATTTTTGAAAAATGCAAAGGAAGCATTTTTAAGTAAAACAGACACTCAACAATTGCCAAGAAAGACAAAAAATAGAAGAAAGGAGTAAACAAGTGCCTCCATCTGGCGGTTGACATATGAACGAGCTCTGCTCTGAGTATTCTATAATAATAATTTTTGTGCAAGTGCAAGGGAAGCACTTTTAAATAAAACAGACATAAAACAATTGCCAAGCAAAAAAAAAGAGGGAGAATTGAATTAAAAAATTGCTACAGTACGTGGGCAAGTCAAAAAAAAAAATAAAACTTGCCGATTTGACGTTTAGTTCTTAACCTCCAGGTGGAAGCGCTTATCAATTGGTGCTTCCATCTAGCGGTTAAGGAATGGGAAACATGATGGCGCTTTTGAGCGTAGTGAATCTTGCTTAAAAAAAGTCGCCATTTTTTTTGGTGGACAAGCAACTCAGCTTTGAAAGTTGTTCGCCTGAACGAATAGCGACCTACGGCCCTTGCAACCCAAAACGAGATTATAATAAAAAGTCAAAAATGGCGTTGTCAAATCCGTATTCAAAATTTCGGGAATCTTTTTTTTGGGGGGAGGGGGAGAAGATCGCACCAGAAATGTGATATTTCAAACTACTAACCCCAAAATGGGTCGGAAGAAATCTGCAGCTGTTGAAACGAAAACCCGTATATCCTGGCGGTCCAGAGATGGCACGCACACTAAACAACGAATCTGCCACAAAACGTCGGCGTTTTTGGTGGTCGAGCAACTCACTTTAGAAAGTTCTTGGCCTGAACAATGGAGTCGGCAATGATTAAAAAAAAAGTACCTCAAAGATTCTGACTACTTTACGCGGTTCCAATAAATGACGTGAGTACAAGAAAAGAAAAGAAAGTTCTGCCATTTTATTTTAATCGCAAGTACAAAGAAACAAATAATGTTACGAAATGAATCGATCTATCTGGCGTCCGATAGATGGCGACACGGTAATTAATTCGGTAAAAATTTAAAAGAAACTGCAAACATTTTTACAAGACGATAAAACAAAAGAAAAGGACAGAGCAAGTTTCGATTATATTTTTTTTTTTACCGAAACGCAAGTGCAAGATACAGTTAATTACGTTGGCGTCTGATAGATGGCGATCAGCAAAAATTAAAAAAGGCAAATACTACAAAGATTCTAGTTCCATTGCGCGGTTCATATACTGAATGTAGCCACACTAGCCACATATTTTACAAAAAATAATAATAATAATAATAATAACACTACTAATAATTAGATACCTTTCAGAGCGCCATCTTTGTTTTATAACAAGTAAAAGTAGCTTTCGGATTAAAAAATAATAATAATACATAATTGAAAATTAAGACGAACACAAAAACAACATTTCAAGCAAATGAATAAATAAATAACGAAACAATAAAAATACAAGATCTGAATTGAAAAATTTAGATTTAGATTTAGTTCATATTTTCTAAAGGAAGCAAGAGATGGCGTTCTATATGTCATAACAACGTCATAAATTGAAGAAGAAAAACAGATACTGTGATGTTCGATGGTCTTTTGAGGGGGTGAGGGGAGATCGCTTTAGAAATGTGGTACCTCGAGTGCTCCAGCTACTAACCAGGGTTGCCAAGTTGGGGATTTTATCCCCAGATCTAAGGAGAAAGTGTTCCAATTGGAAGGTAGGGAGGATTTTCACAAAATGTACAAATTCTAGGGATTTTTGCTCTAAAGAATATATTGCAGATTTTTACTGCCAAGAGCAGTAACGCGTATTACACACATGACATGAGACAAGAGCTGCCCTCCTGCGGTGTCAAATTCCATAGCACGGGTTCCTAGACTAATAATGAACAGAGTCTTTATCCGGCTGATCGCGTTCTTAGTTCAGAGCTATTTTTCTGTGCCAGAGGGAGCCACACTACAGGACCTTTTGCTAACTTTAGAGAAATGACTGTGAGCAAATTGGGACATAATTTGATAAAATGTACAGCGAATGTCAATCTTTTCCGTTTGTGTCAATCACTGAACAAGTAGTCACTATCCAAAACCTGTAAAATGGGAGGAAGTAGTGTTACAAAACACGAAAGAGTTTAAATCTAGGGAGAACTAGAGATTTTTCATAACGAGGACAGGGATAAAGTTTTAACCATTGTTGGCAACACGTCCTGCTACTAATCCAAAGTCGATCGGAGGAAGAGTTGCACTTATTGAAATCAAAACCTGTAAATATATCACAAAGAGCTTCTCTTGCTGGTCAAAAGATGGCGCTTTTGAACGCATACTGAAACTACATCAAAATTTCGTCTTTTTTTTGGTGGAAGAGCAACTCACTTTAGAAAGTCGTTGGCCTGAACAAAGAGCAACATGTAATGAGGGCCTAAAATGGCGTTGTCAAATACGCATTTAAGATGTGATCCACCCCTCGGAGGGGTGGGGGCGGGGGGGAGCGCGAGAAGGTCACATCAGAAATGTGACGACAGCTTGAACTACTAACTCAAAATCGATGGGAAGAAGAGTTACAGACGAAGTTGGCAGCTATTGAAACCAAAACCTGCACACAGAAAGCTCCTCTTGGCGGTCAAAAGATGGCGCTGTCAAACTCAGTTTGTAGTCACTCTCACTGCTAGTAATCCAAAATCGGTCGGAGGAAGAGTTGCAGTTATTGAAATCAAAACCTGTATATCATGAAGGGCTTCTCCTGCTGGTCAAAAGATGGCACTTCTGAACGCACACTGAAACTGCGAATCTTCTACAAAATGCCGTCATTTTTTTTGGTGTGCGAGCAACTCACTTTAGAAAGCTGTTGGCCTGAACAAAGTGCAACATATAATGAAGGCCTAAAATGACGTTGTCAAATACGCATTCAAGATGTGATCCACCCCTCAAAATTTCAGGGGGGGTCGAGAGGGCGAGGAGATCACATCAGAAATGTGACGACATCTCGAACTACTAACTCAAAATCGATCGGAAGAAGAGTTACAGATCACGGTGAATTAAAGATTAACGGTGGCAGCATTCCCGCAAGTGAGATAGCGAACCGTTACGTCACCGCTTCTCCTTTTACACAATTGCTGTTTTCCTTTTGAGAGTGAGATGTTCTGGTGCTCTAAGTTTGGAGCAGTTCAGTGTCAAATCACGCAATTAAGTAAAAGGAACGCAAACAGGGGCGCACAGAATGAGATGGACAGTACCTAACCTAAAATGTATACATTTGATTGTAAATCCTGCATAATTTATTTAAATGGATGGTAAGTGTTCAATATGTTCATTAGCCATAACTTATAATACGTCTTAAATACTTAGAATCTTAATCTATTGTCTGCCAATTGACATGTAGTCGTAATTTTAAATGTTACCGCGCAAATTTGACATTAGGGTTTCTTGCACCAGCCAAAAAGTAGGTGCTTGAGGGGGAAGGAAGAGGTAAACGTAGAGCACCGGTGTTAAAAGCTCCAGTCAAAAGGAAACCAACATCGTGCGTATCAGAGCTGCACAGTGCAGCTCCTATCGTTAAAAGGAAAGCAGCAAATGTTAACCAAACTGTCAACTGTGACAGTTAATGGTTTGTTGACAATTAATGTGTTAAAGGGAGAAGCGCGTATGCGATGACGTAACGGTTTGCTATCTCACTTGAATGCTGCCACTGTTAGTATTCAATTCACCGCGGGTACAGATGAAGTTAGCAGCTATTGAAACCAAAACCTGTACCTCTTGGTAGTCAAAAGATGGCGCTGTCAAACTCAATTTGTAGTCTCTCTTAATAGCTACTTTTTCTAGATTATTACCGCACAGATAACTTTGAATATGATCTTACAGTCTTTTTCTTTTGGTTTTCCCCTTTTGTCAAATGTGTTTCCGAATTTGTCAAATGACTTTCCAATCCGCAGGCCTACTATACTTTGGACAGATTGGAAAGTCATTTGACAAATTCGGAAACACATTTGACAAAAGGGGAAAACCAAAAGAAAAAGACTGTAAAAACAAAACAACTAAAAATATGTTTCTTAGGAGCTAAAAACATGTTTCTTAGGAGCTAAGAGCATGTTTCTTAGGAGCTAAAAACAAATGCTATCAGACGGCAGTGTTGCCAACTCGCTAATAATAAAAATAACATTGTATCCGCCTTGCAAATAGTGCCACAAGTTTTCATGTTTATCTGAATAAGATATGATTTTTATTTTAAGGGTTTCCTGAGGATGACTACAATTTTTTCTTGTAGACGAGAAATTTAATTAAAAAATTGATGGCCTGAATCAACTGCAAATCCCCAATCAGAATATAACTAAAAACTTCCCTTGGTAGCTAGGCAAAAATTGCTCCACATTCAAACCATGACGTGCCTCCAAAATTTCGCGGTCTTTTGAGGTGACTAGAAACTACTACCCCTAAATTGGTCGACTATCAAACCAAAGATGCCGCTTTTAAAACCAACAGGAACCTCCAAAATCCACCTCATTTGATAAAATGAAACAAAACTCCACCAAAAGAGTTTCCTAAATTGATCAAGAGATGGTAGATGTTGACCAACCAACCTACATCCTTCGATTAATGTTGCCTTTGGATCAACAGGAAACCTCCAAAATCAACCTCACGTGACAAATTGAAAAAAAAAAAATACACCAAAAGAGTTTCCTAAATTGATCAAGAGATGGTAGACGTTGGCCAACCTACATCCTTGGATTAACGTTGCGTTTGAACGTGAGTTGCGGAAAACAAGTTCTTAATGGTCTCATAACGCGAATAATGGCGTGTTGGCCGACTTAATTAGGCTCCTCGCCATAACGTAATCCTCGCGGAGCAGTTTTACAACAAACACATATGGCGTACAGAACAATAAGAAGCCGTTAATATGGCATAAAGTCACGACCATAAAAATGAAATGTCGATGAACTCCTCGTGGCGCTCGAAATCTAAGCCCACTCGTTCCCATTTTCGTCCAATTCGACAACTGAGGAGCCGGCCCAGTAAAATCCCCCTGCTTTAATTAATGGCTCGTCCATTAAGTTTGATGAATCGCCGTTTGGTAATTGCCCCCGAGCGGCGATTTAGACGTCCCCATTAATTTATGGCGCCCCGCAAAAACGACCGTTTACGCTAGATTTGTTTTCGTAATTAACTGGCCGGCAATTACTTAGAAACGTCTTTGCCTTCGCTGACCACGAGCATTCTCCGGCGTGCGAGTGCCTCGCCCAGTTTTCGCATATGTTACTTAACCTTAGCATTTTCTGATGTATTACTCATCACGATTGCATCTCTGCTTGGCTGAGGGGACGCACTTGAAGGTGATTAACGCACTTGAGAACTCGTTTTATTATACGTAAGCATATTCAAGATCGTTCGAATTAAATCCGAAATGTTACCAAACTTGAAAGCACGTTTTAAATCTGACAACACTGTAAAGGTATTCATGAGGACATTCCAATTGGTAGTTTCCGTACCTTTTTTTGGAGAACTCGTCAGATCTAGTTGGTCGGTTTCTTTTTTGCAAAACCGAAAACAATTTGACATTTGCGACTGTACTCAAATTCCATCCAGTTTGACGATGGAACTGAAATTTAACATATTCCAGTGTCACTACCGCATCAAGCGCCTTAACATCTTGATATACCAGCGACACATATTGGTGTTTCTGTTGATGTATGCAATAACAATCGTATACGGAATGCGGTTCGCCGTGGGTGATACCCTGGCGTACCTACGACCCAAGAACAACAAGACGCTGGTCAACGGGGAGACGAAGGTGGTGATGGACTGGTCCGACTGGCAGCTTCTGATGTTGAGACGTTGTTTTGGGATCGGCTACGTCGTGGGTCACTTTCCATCTGGTTTCGTTTGCGATCTGTACGGAGGAAGGACTTGCTTGATAAGTGGAATACTAATCAGCACACTGATTACTTTCGGAACACCAGCCATTATCATGCATTGTCCTTGGTGGGTCATGGTTATCCGAAACGCTTTCTTTGGATTAGCTCAGGGAATGACCATGCCTCCCTTTTACAATCTCATGTCACACTGGATACCCACCAGGACGTTAACCGCTGGTAGTGCCATCGCGTACTCAGGCGGTACCATCGGGAACATGCTGGGCCAAATATTTGCCAGACGGTTCACAGTAAATTTGGACAATTGGACGTGGGTATTCTACGCCTGGGGTACCATTTCATCAGTGTGGGTTTTACTTGCGTGCTTTTACATTTTCTCCAATCCGGAAAGTCACCCGTTCGTATCGGAAACCGAACGTGAGCTCCTAGAAGAGGACATGGGAGCGGTGCTTCCAAATAAAGTACCACTCATAAGTATCCTAACAGACTCTGGAATGTGGGCTTTACTAGTGGGCCAGTTCGGTCACGATTGGACCCTTTTCATAAGCATAACGAGTTTGCGCAGGTATATTCGGGAAAGCCTCAAGGTGGACGTTTCGCATAACCTAGTAGCACTCTATTGCAGGCACTTGCTCTATTGGGCGCATACCTGCGCCTCCGGAGTTCTTGCCAACTACATCATCCGTAAAGAACTCTGGCCCACGCATAACGTGCGCGCCCTCTTCGCCGCCATAGGCATAATCGGACCGAGCATCACAGCCCTAATCCTAACATACGCCGGCGACAACGCCAATCTGATCATCACTCTGTCCATACTGACGCTGTTCCTGAAGGGGCCAGTAAACGCGGGGCTGAAAGCCAACGTCTTCGATATTACCAGGCATTACGTCGGCACCATCGCAGCCCTGACCAACGGATTAGGAGCCATGACCGCCGTGATCTCCTATGACCTCGTCAGAAACATGGCGCCGGATAACACCGTGCAACAATGGAGGAAAGTCACGTGGATGTCGTTCGCGATCTGCTGCTACTCATACCTGGTGTTCTTCATCTGGATCAAGAGCGCCACCGCCCATTGGGACTTCGAGAAAAAAACCGATCGAAACTTACGTTATACTGACGGCCAAGGCGGTCAGGGCAAAAGGCGGTCGTCGTTTCTAATAAAATGACCGATTTCACTCCTCCACCCCCGCGTCATAATTTCAAAATTACCACGGAATTTCGAAGTCAATAAAAGATATATACATTTTTTTTATATTGGTGCTTTAATGACTACATATATTATTTGGGTTTCTTAAAGAAGTTCATTAAAGCATACGAAATTTTATTTTATTAGGTTGACGACAACATATATACGGGGTGTTTCTAAATAAGTGCAGAGAACACGGCAAAACACATCATAACAAACAGAAAATTAATTTATCGGCTCAAACAAGACGATACACAGGCGGGTTTGACCTTCATCATTAGCGAGACACAGGCGAGTACGGCGAAGAAGTGTGCATTAGCATGTCGCGATTAGCATGAATACTGTCGACGGTGTTGTGAATACTCGCTGTTAAGTCACTTATAGGTTCAAGTGACCCAACAAAAAAAAATCACAGCCCCATCGTGCATAAACTGCACGATGCACACATTGTTTATCTCAACCATTCTCCAAATACTGCACACGTTGTTTATCTCAACCACTCTCCAAATACTAAAAAGTTGCTAGCAAATAGGCGTGTATATCTTCGACTTTTTCTTCGATTATTATTTTCAATATTTTCATTTTTCTCTGCTGTTTCGTCTTCACAAGTGTTTTTTTCTTCTGGTCTCTCTTCTCTTACATCTATCTTTGACATAACTACATTCCTAGCTGTAACTATTTTCTGTTTATCAGGATCCCATAATCGATATCCATTATCAGTATATCCCATTAAAAGCATTTTCCTACTAATTACGATAGTCTAGTTTCCCGTTCCGTTCCTCTTTTGGTATATGAACATGTGAATCACATCCAAAAATTCTTATTTTATCTAAATCTGGTTCTTCTTTCTTCTATATTTCAACGGGTGTTTTCTTTTCGGGTAGAATTGAAGATTCTGTTCGATTTGTCAAATATACTGCTTCTCCCCAAAACATTTTCTCAACTTTAGAATCAAATACATATTAAACATCTGGATTTTTCCATAACTGTTCTTTTATACCTTTCTGCCTTTCCATTTTGTTGTGGGCAGATTTCCTTAAATTCTTCAGAAATGTACTCTCCACCATTATCGCACCTGAGTCTTTGGGGTGCTTGTTTCAATTTTGTTAAGTCTTAAAATATTCTGGTACTTCGCTTTTGTTGTTCATAAGATAACATATGGCAAAGTTTGAATAATGATCATCATGAGTATTTGGTGTAATTGGTCCACACACATCTGAAGATACTACTTCTAGGATTCTTTTGCCCTTTTTTCATCGCTTATTCCTGTAAATGGTAGTTTCGTCTGTTTTCCTTGCAGATACGTTTCACATAGTTTTAAACTAGGATATTTGCATGAGTGACCCATTCTTCTGTGCCACAGATCTTGATCCTCAGTAGTTGCATTTACTTCATCCTGTTTTACTTCTAAATTTATCTTTAACTTTGTCAGACTTTCAGACCTTTTTCTTCTAAATTTTCTGACTCACAATAAATTGTGTGAAAGATTTTCACACATGAACACATTTTCTATTGTCACATTTTTACCTTCTTTTGTATAATTATGTTACGGGTAACGTGAAAAGTACGAGTAAACTTAAGTTTACCCGGGCTAACTTAACATTACCCGTAGTCACTTGGTAAAGTCCCAAATTTCAATTACATAAATTGTACTTCGGGCTTTACCCGGATAAACTTAGTTCTATCCAATGCCAACTGGGTAAAGTTAGATTGATCATATCAACTTTTTTTCTGGCGATACATTTTCTACATCAATAAGTTTATCAACTGGTTTCTCGAAAACATTTCCTCAATTGTTCCGCGCTCATTTCCCAACTTATAAAGACCATTATCCTTAATGTCCACAATTGTCATTAAAATGTTCCGAAAATCTCCTCTTCCTCTATCAACATCCGAGATTTGAACTCTCACTGTGTCTGCCACTGAACATGAGAAGAATTTTGTATCTGATAACCTCCAGCTAACTTTATCTGACGGTTTATTCCCAAATTGGGAATTAATCGCTATATAAAGTTAACTGGTGGTGAAAAAATCGGGCCTTAGCTTGAGTTTCCAAGTTCATCCGAGCTTCACTTCTATTTAAATCTATATTTTTTTTGGTTTTTACAAAGTTCACATAAACTTGTTGCGTTATTGCTCGTGATAAGTTTAATACATTCAATACATTGAAACTGTTCTATTAAACCCAGTGTATCTTCCGCTCTGTTCACGACCATGCTACTATTAAGAGTATCTGAAATTGTGTTACCGTTGTTCTCTTGTTCTATCTGTTCATTTTCTAAATTTTCTCTATTCATGAGATGATTCTCGTCGGGGTCTTGTATTTGTGGCTCAGTACTAAATTCATTAACAAGTGTTTCGAGCTCTTCTTCAGTTTGAATATTGGCAATAACTTCTTGTGGGAAAGAGGACGACGATAAACCAACTTTAACATCATTACCAAACATGGCCGTATAAGGAGCTCGTTTTATGCCGTCATGGTATGCCCTATTTTTCATTAACTGTACGAATCTCAAACCTTCTGACCATCGATTACTATGTTCGTCGTTCATCCACGTCATTAGCATATTTTGCACATCCTGATTCGCTCGTTCTACGCTTCCTTGGGACTGACTATGACGAGGCTTTCCATGAACTATTTTCAGTCCAGTCCACATGGTACACAATTCTTCAATTACGCAATTCACGAATTCCCGTCCATTATCCAACTGAAGAACTGAAGGTTTCTGAAAACGCACTCTCCATTGCTGATATGAATGCAATATTTCCTTCTTCCGTAACGTTGCAATTTGCTTTATTCCTACCTTCCCTTTTTGGACAATCTGCTCTTTTGTGACCTTTCTCTCCACATTCATAACACTTGAATAGAAACTCTCTTTTTGGCACATTCTTGTTTTGCTTATACTCCACTTTTTCTTGTATCCTACAAAAGCTTCTGATGTTTCTGTAACTTCCTTCTCCTGCTCATTTCTCATCTGTCTTGCTTCCTCCATTAACAATTTATTTTTCACAAATTCTAATATTATTTCTTTGTTTTCAGAATAATATGTCGATAGCTGCCGTTACACTCTGGTATTTCTCTGGCATAGCTGCAAGAAGCTGCGTAATCAGTTCAGAGTCATCTATTTTACCTCCACATGTTTTTAATTCTGTTGCGGTTTTCTCAAATTCCACTATAAATTGATTTAATGGTTCTTTTCCATTGTACTTTAGTACTCTGCAGTTGCACCAAATTTGCCACACCAACTTTGGAGTACGTACCTTTCAACTTCGACATTATTTCCTTCGCAGTTTTCCTGTTTTTTATTATTTCCAGGATATTGTCTGCTGCTAAACATTGAACAATTAGGTTACGGGCATACACTTCATTCTTTTGAAAGTCTCTTAACTGACTTCTTTCATTCGGTGGGTCCTTGCTTGCAACATATAACACTTCTTTTTGCTCTAACAAAAAATGCGCACGGAATACCCAATTTGAAAAGCCATTTCCATTATATCTTCCAACCACTTCAGCTTGGCCTTTTATTTTGCACACAATCTATTTCCTATTCTTATTCGTTTCTATCACTAACTCGGACATTACCACTGGACCCATAACCTGTGGGCTTTTGCAGAGGTTACAGATTAAACAAACTGTTAGAATGTTAGATTGTTTATTAGATGTTGACAGATTAAGAACTTAGAACATCTGTTTGTTGACATCACTACTCACCGCTGTGTATTTTTGTAGTACTGCCAACTATGCATGTCTGAAATAAAATGTCAGAATTGCCAACATCAACAGAAAGCACATCTAAAGGCCGTTTTACACTTGCTAAATTTGATAACAATTTCTGTTACAAAGTGAGAGAGATAAGCTACCACAGTTGAATTGGCAGTTCTCACTCACTTTGTAACAAATTTTAGATAAAAAAATGTCATAGTGTAAAACGGCCATAAAGCCTCCCCTGCAACTAACTGTCAGGAGCAACTTCCGCGCAACTTATTGTCAGAAGCATTCACCACCACACATCCATCGGCGTGGTCAAAGCCAGCCGTTGGACAAGAGAAGAAGTGGAACTCAAGCAGAAGCAAGATAACCGTCGCACATCCTGTTATTTATTGATTTTATATATTGTTCATCCGTTTACTTCTATTTGTTGTTAAAGTTTTGGTTGCGTTGAATAAAATTATATACAACAACACGCCCACATATTTACATAATAACATTTGTTAACACTTCAAATTACAAAAATAACCTCTTCTTCTTCTTCTTCTTTCTTGGTTTTTTAATGGCTTACGGCATAACCATTTCAGCCAGACGCACAATCACTTATGATATTATTAACAAAACCACTGAATTATACTTTTCATGAATAAGTATTTTTCTTATTTTGATTATTTTATTAATGTATCTCCTGCTTGCTGCTATATCATAGTAATATTTCTAATTGTCTAATTGTTGAACATAATGGGATTTAAGGGAAAGGAGAGACTCTTCTAGCTGCAGGGCCCATTGCAGCGCCACAGAAACGGGCCACGGAAGGTTACACAAAAGGCTGTAAAAGAAAGATAGGTAAACAGTCAAACGGTCCAAATCTTCGTTAGCATCTCTAGCAAAAAAAAAAAAAAAAAAAAAAAAAAAAAAAATTTTTTTTTTTTGCGAGTTTTAGCCATGCACAAATTTCGAAAACTAATAGCTATAGCTATAATTTCATATTAGAAGCAGTTAAAAACTGACCCAAAGTTTCAAGAATACTTCTATTCGGTTTTTCTACAAGGCACATAATATTAAATGGGGCTTGTATACCCATACTTATTAGTTTATTGCAGAGGATGTCACAGTTTCTTTTATTGTTAGGACAATTAAAAATAATATGGTTAATGTCACCAAATTCACCACATTCGCAATTGGGAGAGTCGAATATTTTGATTCTATTTAGATGAGCAAATGACAGACCCAGTGGTTAAATCTAATTCTAATCGCGGTTGAGGCTAAATATCTGAAATGCCTAGATTCGAGAACCACGGTTCTCTGGGAATATTAGGGCATATGTTAAAGAATACACTTTCCTTTGCTCTTGCAATTCTCCCCATTTCCATTGCCATTCTTCTCGAACTCCTTCCTTAACTCCAGGAAGAAAGTCTCTAGAAAGTAGAGTTAAATCCTTCCTCCAATTCCAATGACATGCTTTTTTGGCACAAATGTCCGCCACCTCGTTTCCAACAATCCCCCTGTGAGAAGGAATCCACAGGAAATGTATGTCAAAACCAGCATCCCGCAGTTTAAAATATCTATCCTTAAGTTCGAGATAAATGAAGTCAGTTTTGCCGAAAGTGTGCATTTAAGAGCCATCAGAGCACTCTGAGAGTCGGAGCATATAAGTAAATGCTTAATAATTTGTGTTTCAACTAGCTTTAATTAATCAATAAGGGCGCATGCTTCTGCTCGGAATATGTTGGATTCAGTCAAAAGGTTATTCATTATGCAAATATTGTTATGCATATAAACACCTATACCAACCCTTTTGGGATTATGATTCACGGAAGCATCTGTGAAGATCCCTAGCATGTTGAGGCCAACGTGCTCTAGTTACTACTTGGAACACTTTTTCGGTATATACAATCAGGAGTAAATCTAAACATACTTTTTCCCGAATGTTGTCTCTATGGACCATTCTATATTGTATTTCAAATCTAAATTGATAGCAGGGTAGTTTATCAGTTGATTGAATTTTGGTTTGTAATTCAATTAATTCGTTATAAGATTGTACAATTATAGAACAGGAAATCTCCTCAGAGGGTATAATTTCTAGCTATTCTACTTAACTCTGAGTTTTGTCCAGTAAAGGGTTATTGCTAATATTCATAAGTTTTAACAGATATTTAGCAGCTAGCAATTTAGTTTTGAGTTCCAGAGGGTGGGTCCACCGCCTCAACCAAAAAGAGCCTGAGTTGGGGACGACCTCATAGCTCCCAGACATATCCTAAGGGCTTGATACTGAATTTTATTAAGTTTTTCTACTGTAGTCTTGCAGTGGAAAAAATCAGAATGCAGGAGTATTCAATATGAGATCTCACCAAAGATCTATATAGCAACAGAAGGGATTCAGGATGGCCCCCCCACCAAGTTCTTCTGAGATTGTAGAATTCTTATATTGGCAACATTTTTCATAACTATGCTTAGCTACTTCCTGTTTGAAGGTTAATCTGCGATCTAATACTACCCCTAAAATTTGACTTCATTGGTGAATGGAACCACTTGATTTGTTTATGACCAAATTCTGAAGATTTCCAGGTATCCTTCTCCTCGCAAATATTGTAATATATGAGTTTTAGTGGGGAAAGTTCCAGGGCACTAGTTTCAATCCATCCATTAAGTCTTGCCAATGAATCATTTGCATGTTGAATAGCATTCTCTATATGATTACACAGACTAAACATAACTATGTCGTCGGCATATTGCAAAATGTTTGTGTGGTCAGGATTTCAACTTCAAGTGTTTGGGTGTATATATTAAATAGTAGAGGGCTAGAGCCGATCCCTGAGGGAGACCCTTGGAAATTCTTGGGCCAATAATCTTGCCTTCGCAGCTTATAAAGAACGAACGCTTTCTAACGATATTCATTATAAGATTGCATAGGTCATAAGGAATACCAATATTCTGTAATCGATCATGGAGGATATCCCAGTTAACGTTATCATACGCCGATTTTATGTCCACAAAGACGCCACCAAATATTTTTCTTTCTCCAAAGGCTTTTGTAATTTCATTATTAAATGCGCAGCACCATCTCTACACGAATACCTTTCCTGAAACCTGTGGCTCTTAGGAAATAAACCGTTGTTTTCTAACCACCACTCTACTCTGTTTTGATTATAGTTCTAGAGTTTTAGAAGGCAAGAAGAGAGGCAAATAGGACGGTACGATAGTGATACCAATCGGTTTTCTGGTTTCAGAATCAGAACTATCCTAGCTACTTTCCACTCACTAGGCAAATTATTTTCTGGCAAAGTTATTAAAATTAAGGAAAGAATACCCTTTGCATTCCAGGGTAAATTGGAAATCATTTTAAAATGAATATTATCAGGACCGAGGGGTCGATGCCTTGAAAGACTGCAAGGTGCTTTCAATTTCTTCCATAGTAAATGGGGCCGATGAGGAAATTATTGACTACGAAATTCTGATTATTAAGATTTGTGGGAGGCTCAACCGAGTCTGGAGTTATCATGCAGAGAAATGATTCGATCCATTCGACTGACAGGGTCTTGCGGTTTGAACTTTGACTATAAATACCTATGAATTGTCTGATCTTTTCCCAAATGCAGGATATAGGCGTGTCCGGGTTTATGGACTTACAGAACTCTTTAAATCTATCCCTTTTCTTCTGTTTTAGTAACCTCTTTACTTCCTCACATTTTTTTTTGGCCCTCAGTTAATTATCTTAAGTTTTATTAAGTTTGTATTCTCTTATATATGTTTTCTCTCTACTGCAGAAGTACATTGTTTATTCCACCAGATGGGAGATCCAGGTCCCATTCTTATTGTTGATCCCTTTGGATAACCACTTGTCAGCTGCGGAGTAATTATGTCAAAATTAACATGTCTAGGTTATTCACATTATCCGGTAACGAAGATAGATTATGTTTAATTGTAGCTTTGAAATTAATCCAATCTCCGGTTTTATGTTATATTTAGTTCTCTTAGTCCTGTTAGTATGGGTCTGAGGTGATAGGAGATTAATGAAAATGGGAAATGATCGCTGCCGTGACAATCCTCTCCTAGTTGCCAAATGCTTTGGGCTGTACTTCCGGTGAGCATATTGAGAGGTCAATTGCATTACCTCGTCGACCAGGAGTTTCAAAACAGTAGGTGAACCATCGTTCAAAAATGTTTAGTGAAAAATTCTCTATAATTGAGGCTAACATATTGCCTCAGTTATTGTTGATGAAACAACCCCAACTGTAATGAAGTGCATTAAAATCCCACATAGCAGATAAGGTCCTTCAAGTTTCAAGTATATTGGCAATCTCATTGTAAGAAGTATTGCAGTTTGGTGCGATATATATGGATCCTATTGATATATTTTCCAGTTTCACAAGGACTATTTGAAGGAGTTCATTGTTATTATTGTATTCCATGACATCGAAGATGGATATCTTTACGAATAGAACCAAACATCCTCCCTTACCGTCCAATCTGTCTTGTCTTATAATCTCATAGCCTTTTATGTAACAAAGCTGATCTGGCTTCAACCAGGTTTCCTGTAGACACGCGATATGAATTTTCTGATCGCTTAGAATAAACTGTAAATCTTCTCTATTGCTGCGGGTGAACGGATGTTCCATTGAAGTATGTTAAGCATTGTTGACCGAAAGAACATTGGGATTATCTTGGGCAGCGGTCGCAAAAAGCTGGGTCAGAGAATCTACCATTTGTAATATCGGAGGCATAAATGGACTATTTTTCAGCGAATCTTTTTAAATTGGTTTTAAACTTGTTAACTGATCCAGCACGTTATTTTTTAGGTATAGGATTAAATCCATGTAATTGGCTATTACCGGGATACTGTTTAAGTATGCAAATACTGGGGATGATGAAGAAGACAAAGGTTTCCATTTTGGTACATCAAGTTGCTTTTATGTTCTTCAATATTGAATCCATTTGTCGGAATAACCTTCTTACGTTTTGGGGAGATGCCTCTAGACGTGAAATATCTTGATTCTGATGGTCTCAGGACCGGGAGTGTACTAGCAGCGACCTGGGCATATTGTCTAACGTTCCCGGAGGCACTTGTGGGAGTTTCATCTATTGTTGATCTATCAAGGCGAGGGAATTCTTGAGGGTTTTATTGATTAAATTTCTATTGGGCTCCTTTAGTAGACTAGCAGCATCCTTAATACGATAAGTTTGATATGCCATTAGTTCTTTAATTTTTTGTTTGATATATATTGAACAGGCCCTATCCGTGGCCCTGTGTTCACCTTCTACAATTAACACAAACTAATTTTGTTATGGTACAATCAGTGTGCTTTATGTTGTTCACCGCAATTACGACCTCTCCTTACCTTTGCATTGCTTGGAGGTATGACCATAGTTTAACAACGGAAGCATTGCGTAACAGGAAATTCATATATGCTTACCTCAACTGGGTGTAGTATAAATATATTTTTAGGTAATATGGTCCCTTCAAATGTGACTACCACCGAATTGGTTGGTACATATTCCTCGAAATGAATTCACCTCTGGTGATTCACTAGAGGTCTCTTTCTCTGTTTGCTTTTCTTTTAAGACGCCTAACTTGCAAAACTTTGAAAGGGATTGTAAGTTTTAAGAATCATTTCTTCAGATAAGATTTATGTATCGATCTGATAATCCCTGGCATGACACCAAGTGGTTGGGGATGAAGGCATGTAGGTTATGTTTTGTGAGAATATTGTTGTTAAGAAAATTATTTGCACTCTTGCAGCAGCTGAATATTATTCCCAAACGATTTCTGCCCTTACTCAAAATATTTTTAATACCTATTACGTGCCCTTCAGATAAAATCTTCCCAATGGTCATAGGGTGGATAGATCCAATGCCCTTCGATGACACCACGTGTCTTGATATTGTACGTATACTACAAAGGGGCCAGAGATTACTATCATAATTGGTTTACTGCTCCCGTACTGGAGGCCGAGAGAGGATGAACGTTATTTATTACATTGATAGAGGAATTATAGATTCCATATCCATATCATTATCTTGAGTTGATTTATTAATGGCTTCTTTGCTTAATTTTTGGTGAGTGCTTGGTGAGAAACGAAAACAGGGGTTAAATAAGAGACATCCTCCATACTACCGCCGGGGGAACTGTCCCCCGGCGATGAATTATTCATACTATCTACCTTATTAACAAAAACGAAAACAGCAGCGTGTACTAAGTTAGGTTAACTATGGAGCAAGCAAGCAGGGATGCAAGAAGCAAGCAAAACGGAATTAAATAGTTTACTCACTTGTCTCTGGTCACTTATTAGATTATTATTTTGAACGATTTAGTAAACCAAATATTATGAAGCACTAATATAAGTTAAATAAGTGCACTAAGATTAAAAGCCTATCCGATCACGTCAAAAGCAGGAACCGGACTCCACAAAAATAACCTCCAAATTCACAACTGTTCGACATTGGCATCTGAAATTATAAACATAACCCCCAAATTGTCATTTGTTTGAAATTATTTTAAGCGCCAACCAATGTCAGCAACCGCCGCATAACAAAACAGAATTTTCCTACATTTTAATTACAAAACGTTCGCAGATTCTTGAGCTTCTTTTTACATTTTCTAAACCTGAATCACGTCTTCTTAATGCACTATTAAAACGCCGTTTACAAAGGAAAGTCACTTTTGAGGAGCGCTGTTCGGAATAAGTTAACGGATGCGCCCGATAAATAATTAGTATGTGCGCAGAGGCCTCCAAATTCCGCGTCGTACCAACACAATTAAGTTACGTTACCGTTCGCGTTACGGCGAAAACGCGAATTAGAATTCAACGTTTCCATTCCGACTTTTACCTGGTAATTGTCGAAAGTCTCATTCCGCGGCAATTCCTAATTAATTCCGAGCGCTTTAAAAATCCGCGTCGGAATGCGAATTGCGCTTGCACGATTTTACTTTTCGGAGGAGAGGAGAACAATGGGGTCGTAAATTCCGTGAGAATTTGTTTAATCTTTGCCGGATTTAGACTATTTGCACGCGATAAATAATGTGAGAAAAATAGAGTAAGCAGCATTTTTTTTCTGTTGCGACATTCACGCATTTGATTACCCAATGAGACACTAATTTAAGTACCAACCTTTATCTACAAGAAAAAAAAAACGTTGTAAACTTATTTGACATCTCAGAAGAGCAAGGCATTATATTACACTCAAAATAAGTTATAAAAATATAAAAATAGGCAACGGATTTATAGAAATTTCGTAATTACAGTAATTAAGCGTAGTGGATCCACCTTTCCCACATAAACCTTGGCGCTGTTGCGCTGAGTAAGACACGGCGAAAAAAATTAAATTCGCCGATTTTACTGGTTCTGGAAATGATAAGAAATTCATCCTTACATTCTACTGACCTGTTTACTGTCTAAGTACGTACATTTATTTAACTTACAAGCAGCAAACAATTTTATCTGTTTGGACTTTGTCGGCTGGGGCTGGCCGCCCCTTTGGTCATTATTTCTCCAAACTGTTAGGACCCAAAACCGAATCGTACACCAGAAACGTATTCGGAACAGACTACAGTCTTCTTTTTGGTTGCCCCAAACCGAGCCACAGAAAAAAAATCAAAAGTACAAAACCGAGCGAGCGTTACATCAATGAAAGAAGAAATCCAGGGCATGCTGGATGCGAATGTCGATGACCTGTTCACATGTCATGACGTCATTCGTCTGCGAAATTACGATTACCTATACACAATTTCGAACGTGACTAATCATCCCTTCACAACATACCCCTTGATAATGTCCGCAAACGAAACGTCGCGGCCGACAAACCGTAAACAAAGCTGCGCGTTTTTTTCCCGCGTTTAAAACCAATGGGCCCCAAAGATGACCCACGCCCGCCGAAGTGCTACGCGTAAAACAATCGAAAAGAAAAGAAAAAACTTTCAGAGCGACACTTACCTTTCACCCCGAATTCGCGTCGTCACTCCTGAGTTAATCCCATAAAAAAGTGCGCACAATTGTTGCGAACTGAATTCTTTAAAAACGCAAAACACTCACAAGCACAGTTTAATGCGTCCAGACTCCCATGTTATATGCAAGAGGAACTTTTGAAACAACACGGACGCGTCCCACCACACGGTCACAACGCGCACACAGATTTAAGTCGCTCCGGCGAAGCAACAGGTGGAAGAACCGCGGCGGAATAATTTAATCGCCGCTGTTTTGGCCAGCTTGCGCGTCTTCGCCCAGTAATTTATGTGCGTGAGGTTGGTAGAAGTTAGACATTTCTGCACGCGGTTGCGCCATCTGTGTTTCAAATTTCGAAAATAAAACTTCCGCGTTTCCGAGATTGTTTCCGAGTATACAGGTGATGTGATTAATTGGTTTGATAAGTAGTTTTTCCTCATTTAAACGGCATTGGATTTCACACCATAAAAGGTACATTTACGTCTTTAAAATTAAAAATAAAAACATCCTGCCCAAGCCCCAACAGATGTGCCCTCGAGAATCGACGTAACTTAACCTCAAATTTCCTGTCAGGACTTAAACGTAGGTACACGTTTATTAAGTTCTGCATCATGTTCTTTCCGAGGGGGGGCCTTTCCCCGCGTGTTTTATAAGCTAAAATTATTAAATAAACTTAATTTACGGCCTCAATTTGCTTAAATTTGTAGCGCGTACGGAGCGCCCCCTATCATTCGTTAATCGAACGCCCGTTATTGGAATTGCTTCATTTTAATAGTACATTTTTTAATTACCGATGTAAATCGTATTGGATTTCGCACAGTAAGTCTAAATTACATTTAAAAACGCCATCGAATAGATGTGCCTTTTAAGGGTCGACGTAACATAACCTCAAACTTCCCACCTCCCAAACGCAATCGTACGTATACATGTTTATTTAAATATCATGTTTTTTTGGAAGGGGGGCCTTTCCCTCGCGTTGTGTCTTCAATTTTATATGCTAAAATCATTAAATGAACCCAATTTCTAGCCTGGATTTCCTGTGAAGCGCCCTCTTATCACTCCATCAACTGGACGCGTTATAATTGCCATTTAACTTATTAAATGGGGATTTGGTTTTAAATAAACCAGTATGATGAATCCGCAATCTGTATTTGGTATACAGAGCACGGCGGGAGCCGTACCCATTCGAAATGAAAAAGGTACGTGACATACCCTCAATCTGTAAGGGTGCCAAAACCAATAAGCGTTTTCAGGTGAACTGTCTATGCAAAAAGTGAAGGTGCACAGGTATGTGTCGGGGAAGAGGCCGGATTACGCGCAGGACTATAGGTCTGACAGTGAGAGCGACGATGATGATTTCCTTGAGAAACGCAACCAACCTAACCAGCAGCCTCAAACGCCAGAGCGTGAGCCAAGCGATGATGATATGAACGACCCCCGGCTGCGCCGGCTGAAGATTAGGGAGGCGGATACAGAAGTCAGGCCGGAAAGGCGCAGGCATGTCGTCGAGCCTGAGGTACTAGAGCCGAGCGACGACGAAGACCAAGAAGAAGTCATCCATTTACCAGGTATCCATCTATAACTCCACCCAATGCCAACCCGAGCATTTTAAATTGATCGTTTGTAGAACCTAAACACATGTTAGAAGCCCCCGACGATGAAGACTCGGGCACCGAATTAAGCGACACGGAAATCGAGAAACGCAGAGACTTACTAAAGCAGCGCATGCTAATCAAACAAGAGGAACAGGAAGTGATGACGAAAGAGGAGGAGAAATCCGACTCCTCTGAATCGTCGGAGAGTTCCGAAGAGGAAGAATACACGGACTCCGAGGAAGAAACTGGTAAGTCACGTCGAGGGTGCACTGTGAAAGGGTCTCATGCAGCCGGTTATTTTTAGGCCCAAGGTTAAAGCCAGTGTTCGTTAGTAAGCGAGATCGAATCACTGTGATAGAAAAAGAAAAGGAAGCCCAAAAGCAAAAGCAGCTTGAACTGGAGGCGGCCAAGCAGGCGGAAGAAAGGCGAAGGCAAACCTTGAGGATGGTCGAAGAGTCAGTGCGCAAGGAGCAACAGGCCAAGGACAAGGAAAGCAACGAGCCGAATTTAAACGATGTTTGCACGGACGATGAAAATGACGAGGTCGAGTATGAATCGTGGAAGTTGCGTGAACTAAAGCGAATCAAACGAGATCGTGAAGAAAGAGAAGCGTAAGTAAATCTCACTGCTTGTATTATTACGTAATAATAATATTGCTTTAGCTTGGAGAAGGAACGTTTGGAAATCGAAAGGATGAGGAATCTAACGGAAGAAGAGCGCAGGTTAGAAATGAGGCTGAATCCCAAGCAAGTCACCAACAAGGCGATCAAAGGAAAGTACAAGTTCCTGCAGAAATACTACCACAGAGGTGCGTTCTATCTGGATGGGGAAGACGATGTTTACAAGAGGGATTTCTCGCAAGCCACTCTCGATGATCACTTCGATAAAACGACACTGCCGAAAGTCATGCAGGTGAAGAACTTTGGCCGTTCCGGTCGCACGAAGTACACTCACTTGGTGGATCAAGATACGACCCAGTTCGATTCGCCTTGGGTCAGCGAAACTGCTCAGAACTTGAAGTTCCATTCGACGCAGGCGGGTGGGGTTAAGCAAGTGTTCGATAAGCCCACGTTGAAAAAACGAAAGTTGCAGCAGTGAAGTGTCGGTTAGAATTTTGTTTTGTTAAAGTGTCATTTGAATGAATGACAATTTGTAAATGTGTCAGTGAAATTTTTGATGAATGGTGAGGGCTCGAGTCAGGCACCTAGAACACTGACGAAGATATGCACCACAAAATGTTTGGTTCCCGTGCTAGTGTGTCTGGTGTATCTTGCAGTGGCCTTAACGATCGCGATCATTTACAATGGGATTAAGCACAAAAATTGCAACTGTACATGCCCTGGTTGAGGAAGACTTTCTAACAATGTGTATGTGATTAGTACGTAAATTACAAGAATTTTATACTCCCCCGGTTTTTTGTATTTGCCAATTTTGCAAAAGTTACAGTTTCTAGGAGGAAAGAATTAGGTGCAAAAAAACAGCAAATTCCAAAAAGTATAAAACTGTATTCATTTAAGTAATAAGATGTTGCTTCACGTACTCCCAAATAAAAATGGCACCGGCCACGTGTACGTTTAAGGACCGAACGAACCCGAACTGGGGAATCTCCAGGCATACGTCAAGCAGCGGAATAATTGAAGGCGAAACCCCCTCTCTCTCATTTCTAAAATCAAATGCACATTATAATTTTAACGATCGAACATCGAAGGCGTTACCCCAAAACGAGGACGGACTTGAGTGGAAATCGAAACCCATCCAAACGAACGCTCTCGGAAGTCTGTTCTGCCCCAATCACAACGTAACCTCGTCGCTTCGCCCTCATCAAATAATCCCTTAGGTCTGCCACCTTGACCTCGATGAAATCGACCCAGTTCTCCGAGGACATGCTCAGGCTTTTAAAATCTTTGCCGTGCACAGTTTTACCATCGTTAATAACCATTTGTTTCACACCGTAAACCTCGCAGGTCCGAGAAAGCCCGCCCAAGTTTGCGGGGCTCTCAATTAAGCTGCAAACGAGGACGAGATCACTTTGCATCTCCTTGTGAGTTTCATGCACCCAAGGGATTATTTTTTTCTGAAGGTTAGTAGTGCAGTGCGGTGCCCCCTCTTTAACATCGTCGGCTTGCTGTTTTCTTATAAAAATGCACTTCCGCAGTTTCTCGTCTTTGTTGCGGGCTTTCAAGTTGTCACTCTCGGGTAAATCCTGCAGCCTGAGCAATTCCCACTCGGTCGGTGTAACCGCATCGAGTCTAGGGATTTCGATGTAAATAGTTTCGAGTGTGTAGTGCCTGTCGGGATCGAACAAATCTAAGAAGTACTTATCCCTTTGGAGGATGTTATGGATTTCTTTTTCGTTGCTTTCCTTCAAGGTCAACCGTACGGCATCTATTGTGGCCTTGTATTTGTGTAAGACGCTCTCATATGGTTTGGCACAACAATAATCGACTAGTTTTTTAATCGCAATCTACGAATGCACTTTCTTTTGCTTTTGAATTTTTAAAGCAAGGGGAACTCACCTGTGAATACAATCTCAGCTTGAATTGGGGCCCCATGGTCCACGGTAGTAAGATGCTGAAGAGCTTCTCGATGATTTCTTCGGATTTCCCCATGCAGGTGTGAAGCAAGATGGGGATGAAGGCCGTAATTGTGGAAGGGCGTATGTGATCAGTGCAGCTGATTTTGTTGGCTATTTCATCAATGAAATCACTTCCTTCGTGTGACGAGTGAGTCGTGAGCCGAATCAACAGCCACTGGAGCAGGTGTTTGATAGACGGTTGATGGCTCTCGCTGCAGAAGGAATTCATTACGAATTCGATGAGCACAGCAACTTGCTCACTAGAGACGTAAGTGTGAACCAACAGGAGCCCTTGTATGATTCTCAGCTTCAGCAGGTGTATCTACAAGCATTATTTTATTGTTAACCCAAAAAGATGCCCCCCCCATGCCTTTATTACCTGCGAGTCTGCGAAATATCTCTTGTTGAAATGCGCTTTGTATTTCTCGAGTAGGACGGACACAATAGTGTCGGCCATTCTGCAACGGCAAGCATCATTGGGGGCACTCCCCAAAACACTGAGTAAAGCTGCAGTTGCCTTGGAGCGAACCTTCGTTTCTTCGAACGCCGGACTAAAAACCGATGTAAAATTTGGCAAGGCGCTTCGATCGCAGACTTACCCCCCTACTTTTCGCTCGCGTTCTCCCTTGACAGTTCTTGAATTTCCAGGCAAACATCATACTCGATCCTTGAATTATAAAAAAAAGAGTTAGAGGGTTCTGTTTGGCCCCCGAATTAACCGACGTACTTTCTTTGTTTGCCGTAAACACCTCCGTGCAGCAACAACTCGACGAGTATTGGAATGAAAAGTTCCAAATCGCCCTCTTCTTTGGATTTACCCTCGAGGATATCTGCTACAATATAAGCCGAGGGTTCATACTCCTTCAGCAAGCGATTCACTTCACCCAAGTGGAACCTGCACGTCAAATACTGCTTCAAGCCGGCCCTGAATGCGCTTGCGCTTGATTTTTTTAAACTGGCCAATTTGCTGTAGCAAAACCCAAGGAATTTCGAGACGTCTTCTGCTTTGAAGCAACCGATGACGTCCGGGAGATTTTTAAACACGACTGCCACAACGTCTTCCCCTTGGGTATTCAACAGGCCCTCGAATAACTGAAATGCTTCGTCTTCCAGTGGAGCTAACGCACAGTATTTGAGGACGAAGAAGTCGCACAATTTGGCTTTCGTTTCCTTTAAAATCGCCCCCAGAATTTGGGTGACACCCAAGCAATGTCCGAGGCAACACGCAATGGCAACAGCAAGGTGCACTTGGTGTCGCTCGAAGTCTTTTGAGTTCGAGATAATATGCGCAGACTCTTCCTTGAGCTTAACATCGGACTCGTTCGGGGTTAAGTTATTGATGATGATGTCTGTTAATAAGTCGAAATCATCTTCTGCTTTTACTTCGTACATTCGCTGACGTATATAATCGATGATGTCCGGCTTACTGAGGTAGGACTTGCTCAAATGCAAGACGATGCGATCACGTGTTTGCGAGGGAACTGCCCCGTCTTTCGCCAGCGAAAACAGCTTGCACGAGATCACATCGTCCCCCTCGATTAATTTCATCAAGGCGTGTACTTTGCTAGCGCTCATGAAAACCTTGTCCCTCTGCCACTTTTCCAGCTCGTTACAAATGACATCTTTCTTCTTCCAAGTCAGTTTTGATAGAAGGTTGGGGGGCAAAACGTCACTGTCACATTCAACTACGCAAGCAGCACTCGTTAGAGATTCTTCAAATGAAGTGCCTTCGTTAAAATCCAAAAAATTGACGGCCAAACTGAGACACCCCTCTCTAATAAACTTGTGCGGTAGAGTCTTGAGTTTGCGAATCAGCTCTGCGAATACGCTCATGGGCACCCCGCGCTTTAAGACAGTTTTATAAAAGTACCATGCTGCCGGGGGCACCCACGGTGCACTCAAACTTGCCTCCACCAAAACAACATACACTTCATTGTTACACAGTCCAACGAAATGCTCCAACGCAAGCAGGCTCTCTTGATACCCCCCCGAATTATCCGTCTTATTCAGAGCTACCAACACATACTTAACCACCGTTTTAAAAAATGAAACCCCCATGTTGCGTCCATCGTGCAACAAGTGAGTTAATCCGTGAAATGCAACAGAATTTAACGAGTGTGTCAACATAGATTTGTACACGCACACCAACCACATCGGGTGAATCCCCCCAATGCCTTCCAACAACGTCAGAGAAGGAATAATTAGATGCAGTTGATGGTCGTCGAGTGCCTCGATTAGATTAAAAAAGTCGCCCCACATCCTTGCAAAATCGCTTGCACTTTCCACTCGATTATGCAGGACATCCAGGTAACCCCTGAGTTGGTTTTCCGAAGCGATTCGCTTAATGCACCCCTTCAAAATGTACAGCGCCAGCTTCCTGTCGCTGTGCGCGTCGCTCAACAGCTTGCTCTGCAAAAAACCCCAAAATTTGGGATGCCTCGTCGGTGCAAGTACATCGCTCAAGCACACCAGCATTTGCAAGTCTTTGTTTCGCAAGACTGCCGCCACTATTTCGGGGCAACTTCTGCTTAGCTCCGCGTATCTCACCAAGAGCTCCCTTAGCTGTCCACTGCCGGCTCTCAGGTACAGCTCGGCTAGGAAAGCCCCGTCGATTACTTCGTGGAATAAATCCAGAGTGCATGTACTCAAAGCGACTTCCAGTAACCTCGTCGTGACCTGCGCGTCTTCCGAGTTGTCACGCAGATGCTTCAGGAAACACCGGAAGTTAGCATCGCTTGGCTCGGCGATTAAAATCATGGTTAATATGTCGCAGATTCTATGGTGGTTGTTAGGTGTGATCATTCCTAGCAGTTTCTTCAGCGCTCCATTAAAAAGTAGGGTTTTCGTTTCTGCTTGGGCTGCGCGGCATATTTCGACTCGTAAGGCCAGTTCCAAGACGCGCAAGTCTTCAGTTTCTCCGATTATTACGTGTAATCTGTCTTCTGACACACACAGTTCTAGCAAGGGCGTGATTTCTTCGATTGAGTACTTCCGGGCTCGTATTCGCTCAAGGCTTGAAGCTTTCATTTCGAGGCCTTTTCAGTACTTAAAAGATCAGAGTTACGACGTTCTCTGGTCCATTTTGCACTTTCGTGGATATGCTGTGCTGCATTGAAGTTCAAAATTTTGTTCCTGTACGTGAAGGTGTTAATAAGGGCTGCTTTCCATTCGAAGTTGTGACGCCTCGGCGCTTGGAGACGTTCGAAACAGCCCAAAGTTACTTGCTCATTGTGTCTTATGAAAGGTAACAGGGGGCTTGAAGCCCCTGGACAGTTCGGGGCTGCTCCTTTATGTGAAAGGTAAGGGGCAGAAATCTTCCTCTTATCCCACAGAAGTCTCAACCACCGAAGTTGGGGGCCTGAGGGTTGTTCTATTTGAGGTTATGTACGCTTTGGCTTTCAATCATACGCACTCCTGCAGAGTTCTGAACGATTCTAAACTTGTCGCCTTTACAGTATCACTGTGTTAATGTTAATTCATAGTGCAGTTTAGCACAAGAAACAGGCGTGGGCGTGAATATTCGTATATTCGTGAATCTAGGTTAGGTTGACTTCGGCTTTGCTTTCTGCTAGCCAAATTTATTGCCTAAAACACAAAAATGATTATTTACGTGCATAATCTACACCTTGTTTTATACTTACGAATTGGTTTATGCAATAAATAAATTAGTTTCAAGCAAATAACTCGATTTTAGGTTAGAAAACAAATAACACGAACGCCATCTAGTGCTAGTGTGCTACCAACCATACTACCAACCACTACCAACTCAATTGTACTTGCACTCATGTATCGCATTGTTAATTTATTCACAGACAATTTTCATAACGCAAATTAATGCGTTAAGAATTCGTTTATGTAATAAATAAATAAATTAATTTAAGGATAGGAAGAATAATTTCAAATTGATCCGCACGCCAACTAGTGCTACCAACTTAAATTGCGCTCGTGCATTAAAGTTGCCGCAAATTTCTTTCAGAAACGAATAAATAAGTAATAGCAAACTCAATTGCAAGAATCGAAACGTTAATAAGTTATTTATTTGTTCAAAGATATAATTTGTATAACGCAAATTCCAACGTTAGCTTAAATATTTATTCTGATAAACGTAAACTGAACGATTTCTTATCAGAATGAATTAAGTCATTAGTAAACGAATTCGCGCCGCATCAGATATCATAATTGCACTTTCAGGTCAAAGTCCTCGCCATGAGTGTGTCTCGGGTCCCCCCTACATTCCTCAGTTGACATAACCTATAAATGGCACATCATGAAATGCGATAAGCGATAATTGAAAAAATGTTGCGCTGAATATCCGGCGAAATCGGCGTGAAAATTCGCCATCTGCGACCGAATTTAGCAATAATTGTAACTTTGCAATTCAAAATTTGGAAAGTGCTCACTTGTTAGTTGGGGCCTCCGACGCTTGGGACGCGTGTAAAAAGTAGGGGAATTCCTGGCCTCTTGGATTTTATCGGTCACGATAACGTGTACTTCGCTGATTGGTGCGCAATAAATAATCGCCTCGATTGCTTTTATTTACACAACAGTTTCTGTAATGATGGCAGGAGAAGAGGAAGTCATGGACGATTTTATTCCGCGCAATTACCAAGTGGAACTCGTGAAGATCGCCCTCAAGCAAAACACGGTGATCTACCTTCCGACGGGCGCGGGCAAGACTTACATTGCCGTCCTCGTCATGAAGCAAATGTCTCGGGATATTTTGAGGTAAGCTATTTTCCCCGAGTGTGTCCCCAAGCGAAGACTTGTGTGTCCATGTTTAAAGGCCATGGAGCGAGGGAGGCAAAATCAGTGTAATCCTTGTCAACACGGTCGCTTTGGTCCACCAGCACACCAAGTACCTCGAGAGGCACACGAGTTTTAAAGTCGGCTCGTATTCGGGGGATAAGAACGTGGATTTCTGGAATCTCGAAATATGGGAGCGTGAGTGTAACGAGCACAACGTCTTAATAATGACATGCCAAATATTAACGGACGCCGTAGAGAAGTCTTACATAAGTAAGGCTCAATTGGGTTAAGCACCGGGGATGTTTGTGACATTAACTGACATTTCAGGCTTGGCGCGGGTGAACTTGCTTATCTTCGACGAGTGCCACCGGGGGGTGAATGCTCACTCTATGCGGCAGTTGATGAAGAATTTTCAGTACCTGACGGAGCAACCAAGGGTTTTAGGGCTAACTGCGACTCTGCTTAATGGAAATCATAAGCCAAGTGTAGTTGCCAGTCAAGTTAAAGTCCTCGAAACGACTTATCACAGTCAAGTTGCTACCGTAGATGAGATGGATGTTGTCTTAGGGTACGTGTTATTTACAGGGGGAATTCTCAGTTTCTTCGCCCCTCCTCCCCAGGGGCTGCGTGATTTGTTAGAATTTGTTTTTATTTTTTTTATTGCATCATCCGAGTTTTTCAGGGCTTCCCTAAATAAAAATTTTGATAATAACAAGCACACACCCAGGAGCAAAGACGTTCTTCTATTTTGCAATTCAAATCAATAAAAAAAGGGAATCCCTCGATTTTAGGTTAGAAAACGAAAAAACATAAACGCCAAAACCAGTGTTACCAGAAAAAAACATAAACTTCATAATAGATAATAGGTGGCTCTTCATTTTTGTACTAGATTGTCATATTGTAGTAATAGATGTCGCCACCATACGCCTGGTTGCAAGTCCTAGTTGTAAAGTCCTTTATAGAGAGAGTGTAAAGACATGAAGTGATAGATTGGAAGATTAGTGACGAAATAAACGGATGATCAATCAAAAGAGAATTGCTCTCTTTATAAAGGGATTAGTTTCTTTGATTGGCCAGTTGTTATTCCATCATGAATCTTCTAAACTATCAGTTATCACTTTATGTCTTTACTCTCTGTATAAAGAATTCTACCTGGTTTTTTGTATTTTACCTATATTTGTCAGTCAGTTTTTTTTAATATTTTTAAATTTTTTTATTTCAATTACTTTCTGGTATGTACAGTAGCGGACAATAAAATCAATGTCATTAGTAATTCTGACGTTTAATACAAATTTTACCATAAACGATTAGTATTTATTTTTTTGTTTGTTTTGTATTTTCACAATGTATGAAAATGCGTCATTATTAATATAAGTTCCGCTCACTTTGCTAGCTGAACGTTGGAGTTGCGAGATTTCAGTTTGTTAAGTTTGACATTTCAATTACGTTTTGACAATAAAATAACATCAATAAAACCTTGATTTACCAAATTTGTTTAATTATGCACAACATGTCAAATTCTTGCCCGGATTTTATTGTCTGCTACTGTACCTTCAATTATTTTTCTTGTGCGTTTCGATTACTTTTTTTTGTACCTTTCAATTGTTTTTTTTTTTTTTCATTTTTTTACATTCTATGGCTGTTTTTTCTTTTTAATTTTCGTATGTATTTTCGATATCTTTGTACTTTACGATTGTTTTCCTTTTGAATTTTCAAGGGTTTTCCATCTTCATGAAACGATATTTTTTATAATTAATTTCTTTAAAAAAATTTAGTTTGTCAATTATTTTGTTTGTTTCATTTTCAGTTTTGCATGCGCGTGTTTTTCTAATTTCCGATTGTTTTCACAATTTAATTAGATTTTATATGTTTTTCATTTCTTTACTTCAATTATTTTTTTACAAGTTTCAATTGTTTTCTTTACAACTTTCAGTTGTTTTTTTACAACTTTCAATTATTTTTTACAACTTTCAATTGTTTTTTTTACTACTTTCAATTGTTTTCCTTTTACAACTTTCAATTTTTTTTACAATTGTTTGTTTTACACCTTCAGTTGTTTTTCCTTTTGTTTTTCTTTTTACAAATTTCAATTGTTTTTTTTTTACAAATTTCAATTGTTTTTTTACAACTTTCAATTGTTTTTTTTACAACTTTCAATTGTTTTTTTACAACTTTCAATTGTTTTTTTTTCTACTTTCAATTGTTTTCCTTTTACAACTTTCAATTTTTTTTACAATTGTTTGTTTTACACCTTCAGTTGTTTTTCCTTTTGTTTTTCTTTTTACAAATTTCAATTGTTTTTTTTTACAAATTTCAATTTTTTTTTTTACAAATTTCAATTGTTTTTTTACAACTTTCAATTGCTTTTTACAACTTTCAATTGTTTTTTTTACAACTTTCAATTGTTTTTTTTTACAACTTTCAATTGTTTTTTACAACTCTCAATTGGTTTTTTTGCAACTTTCAATTGTTTTTTTTATACAATTTACAATTTTTTACAACTTTCTGTTGTTTTTCCTTTCACAAATTTCAATTGTTTCTTTTTACAACTTCAATTGTTTTTTCAACTTTAAATTTTTTTTACGACTCAATTTTTTTACAATTTTCTTTTTTTTACAACTTTTAATTGTTTTTCCTTTTACAACTTTCAATTGTTTTTCTTTTCACAAATTTCAATTGTTTTTTGACATCTTTCAATTGTTTTTTTTTTTAACCTTTCGATTTTGTTTTGAATCTTACAATTATTTTCTTTTATTTTTTTTACAACATTGTACAACTGTTTTTAATTTTTGTATTTTTGATATTTTGATTGTGTTTAACGATTGTTTTTCTTTTGAGTTTTCTATCTTTATGAAATGATTTTTTGTATGTAATTAATTTCTTAAAAAAATTTAATTTATGAATTATTTTAGTTTTTTGTGTTTTCAACTGTGCACCTGCAAGACCTGCTTGCGATTCGAATTTTCGATTATTTTCATAATTTAATTAGGTTTTTGATATTTCTTTGTTCCAATTATTTTTTCAGTTGTTTTCTTTTTTTTTACCCCCTTTCGATTATCTTTTCGAATCTTTCGATTATTTGTTCCAATTTTATTCTTTTTTTTTATTGCTGTTACACTGCCCATTTTAATTACGTTGTACAACTTTTTTTAAATTTTTTTTACATTCTGATATTTTTGCATTTTACGTTTCTTCTTCTTTTGAAGTTTCATATCTATCCATATGCATTTATAAACTGATTCTTTTTTGTAATTAAAATCTTTTTTGGGTCTTCCCAGTGTCATTATTAAGGGAAATCATGCTAATCTATTCTAAGATTTTTTTATATTTTTCATTCTTTATTCCAATTATTTTTTCAACAACTTTCAATTGTGTTTTTTTATACAAAATGGCTAAAATCTCTTACGCTTTCACTTGCTCATTTTCTTCTGGTTACTCCTGTACCTAAAGAACTTTTAACATTCGTTCTTAATACATATTTAACAATTTTGGATACTTTAGCCCCATCTAGTTATTTTTGCAGTTAATTTTTTTTTATTGAACGATGGTTTTCCTTTTGAATTTTCAAGTACAGTCGAAGCTCCATAACTCGAATCTCAAGGAACCGAAAATTACTTGGAGTTATAGAAATTTCGAGTAAAAGAACGAGATTTCAGTTATACACAATGTGCAGGGACATCAGTGAATTTCGACTTACAGAAAATTTCGAGTTGTGGAGGTTCGAGTTATAGAGCTGCGACTGTATTTTCCATCTTTACGCAGTGATTTGCTAAAATGTATTTATGTATTGCGATTTCAATTTCTCATTTTTTTTTCAGTTACTCTTGTAAAGAACTTTTAACATTCGCTTTTAATTTTTAACAAATGTGATTATTTTAGCGCCATCTATCGTCCAAAATGACGAAATTTTAAACAGGTGCAAGTTTATTTAGGAAGAAAAAATTTGACACGCGTTTATTTTATTTATTTATTTATGAGAAGTGGTACAAAAAGACTTAAAGCAATGAAATAATAATGAATTATCAACTGTTACAAAACGTAACAAAAATGAAGAATGCAATAATAATGAAAAATGCAATAAGTTATTAGGTTTCCCCCACAAATCATAAAAAATTGGTAAAAAATTAATAAATCTCCTGATCTGGCAGCCTTACTACCAACTTAAATTGCACAACATTTTACAGTTGTAAATCCCCTTTTTGTCGACATTGTTCGCTTCTAGGTACTCAACAAACCCAAGAGAAAAAGTGCAGGGCTACCAAAAGTATCATTTAACAGAAACTGAACGGACTGTGGTGAAAATGTTAGCTAAATTGAAAAGTGCGATCTCACCAATACAACTGGAAAAGGATAAGAGTCCGAAAAAGTCAAATCTAAAACTGATGAACCAAAAAAGCAACATGGACCTCCTGGGCAACTTAATAGAAGACCTGATCTTCCACATAACCGACCTGGGCACGTTCGGGGGCATCAAAGCCATCATCGCCCACTGCATTCAACTGGAACGCCTGAAGAAAAACTGCAACGACAAGAAACATTACTTAGTCCTGAACAGCATGCTGACCGATTTCATTCTGGCCAAGCACATGTTGCAGGAGCAACTGTCGGGCGATGTGAAAACGGACATCTTCAGGCACTCATCTCCGAAAGTGAACCTACTCTTGGAGACCATCAAAAAGTACAAGTCGAAGAGCCAGGAGGAACTGTGCGCGATCATTTTCACCCGGAGGAGGTTCACCGCGAAAGTGCTGTACTACATAGTGAAGTGCCTCGCGGAGAACTTCCCCGAGCACTCCTACATCAAACCCAACTTCATGGTGGGGACCAACTCGAATCCGTTCAACGACACCCGAGAGATACTCTATTTTACCAAAGTCAACAAGGACATAATTCAGAAGTTCTACCTCAAGGAGATCAACTTGATTTGCTCTTCGAATATCTTAGAGGAAGGGATCGACGTCCCCAAGTGTTCGCTCGTGGTGAAATTCGATCCGCCCCTCGATTATCGGGCTTATATTCAGTCGAAAGGCAGAGCAAGGCACAAGAATAGCTTGTACTATATTATGGAGGAGGAAGGAGAGAGTTATGTGAAGTTTTTGGACATGTATCGCATGTTTAACAGCATTGAAAATAATCTTGTTAAGGTAATTCCAAATCGTATTCAAAATTACTGCGATAAAAAAATTAACTTTTAGTATCTGGTGGGTCAAAACGAACACAGGTCACCCCCAACTGCGAGGGACTTGGCAAAGCTCTACGAAGAGTATGTATTACCTCCGTATTACGTGGATGGCCCCGGCTCAGCTCAAGTCAACATGGTATCAGCGTG
The DNA here is from genome assembly GCA_033060865.1 of Dorcus hopei. NCBI lineage: Eukaryota > Metazoa > Arthropoda > Insecta > Coleoptera > Lucanidae > Dorcus > Dorcus hopei. The sequence goes on along the minus strand of CM065425.1, from coordinate 5,000,154 downwards.
TACCCTCTTAAATCAATACTGTGCTTCCCTACTCTCTGATATTTATACTTCGTACGCTCCGAGTTGGTATTTGGAGACCAGGGAGGGCTCCCACGAGAATTCTGTCAGAGTAGTAATCGACTTGCCGACCGTGTGCCCCATCATAGACTCGATCGAGGTAAATGTATAAACTCTCCTAAAAGGAACATGTTTTTGAAAATCGTGTTTGCAATAATTCAGGGGCCCTACATGAAAACGAAGAAAGATGCGAAGCGAGCGGCCGCCTTACAAGTGTGCATCCTCCTCCACAAACTCGGAGAGTTGGACAATAACTTGAAACCGGTGAGGCGTTGCGAGGTGAGCGAAGATTACGACTACCTCTTCCCCCACTGGCCCGCAGAGAAAGAGCCAGACGCGGGCAACAACAAGAAAAGAAGGTTGCACTCGATACATGTGAGTTTTCCCCTTCGCCTGAGCGAGTTAAAAATTCATTCGAGTCTAATTCTAGGTTCCGACTGTAACTAGGGGGTGCCTCAAGCACGAGCAAGTCGTACACCTCCACCTAATCAACTTGACCCCCAAATTCGAGCGGGACAAGTTAACGGATGGCTGGGCCTTCATGAGCGACCTGTACACGTCCCTGCTTTGCTTCGGGCTCATCACCCAGAATAGGCTGCCGGACTTGTGTGAGTTCCCCGTGTATGTGAGCGCAGGTGAGATCGTGGTCGGCATCGAAACGAACGTCCGCTCCTTCACTTTGAACCCGGACGAGCTCAAACAAATCCAGAAGTTCAATCACTTGGTTTACAACGACATCCTGGGGGTGTTAAAAGAGTATTTGGTATTTAATAATTTCGACGACGAGGGCACGCCTGTATTGTTGTTGGTGCCCGTGCAGAAAGACCAGCGAGATGTTGACTTTAGTGTTATCAGTGAGTACAAGTGTTTGATTAATAAGTGCCTTGAACCTACTTCCGAGGAAAAAATGAGGATATGTGTCAGTGAGGATGAGTATTTAGGAAAGATTGTTTCGCCCTGGTATCGACAAGATGAAGTGGTGAGTGTTTCACATGATTATTTAAGGTTAGACCTAGCCGCTCCTGGATTTCGTTTTCCAGGATTATTTGGTGACTCAAGTCTGTGCAGACATGAACGCCCACTCGAGTTTCCCATCGCCAAGTCACAACACCTACTTCGCCTACTTTAGCTCGATGTACCAAATCACACCTTGCAACCCCAATCAGCCCCTGTTAAAAGTCAAGACGCTCTCTCCAAGATTAAACTGCTTGAAACCTAGGGGAACCCCGAATAAGCGCAACAAGGATTTATTGTACGAGGATTACGAGATCCATTTCTTAGCCGAAATGGTTGTCAAGCAGGACTTCCCCAGCCAGCTGTGGGTGCAGGCGAAGCTCATCCCCAGCATCTTCGACAAGCTCCTGCAGTTATTGAGAGCGTGTGAGTTGAGGCAGAGGATCGCAGACGAAGCCAACCTGGGCGTGCCGATCCCATCTCACAAATGGGAGGCCCTCAAGTTGGACGTGCACCTCCTGAACTGGCCGGACGAGTACAAGGAGGAAAAAGAGAAACCGTTCGAAGAGGCAGACGACAGCGTTGAACAATTGAAGATGGAGGAAATCAATTCGATTCTGCACAAGTTAAACACCGATGTGGCAGTGAAGAAATTAAACGCCGAATTCCCCTGGGATAAGAGCCAGGAACCGATCGACATCGAAAGGAACCTGAATGTAACCTTGATGGACATCCAGTATTACGATAACTTCTTGAGGAAGAAAGTCTGCACTCACGAGAGGATCGTCCCCAAGTCCCCTCCTCGTGTCCCCGCGATCACCTACGACAAGAACTTCATCGAGAAAAACATCGCCATCCTTGGAAAGTCTTGTTTCGCAGGGCCGGAGCTCGCAGAAATCTACAGGGCGCTCGCAACCGCAAAGTGCGGCGACATTGTTAATCTAGAGCGATTGGAGACCCTCGGGGATTCCTTCTTGAAGTTCGTGTCTTCGCTGTTTATCTTCTTGAGGTATCCCAAGTCCGACGAGGGCACCGCCACCGTCCTCAAGGGTAAACTCATCAGCAACCGCAATTTATACTACATAGCCGTGAAGAAGGGGCTCGAGGGGTACATCAAGCTCAACGATTTGAAACCCAAGAGCGAATGGAGTCCCCCGGGGTACTGTCTGCCGAAGGTTTTAAAGTTTGCGGCCGAGAACGGACTGGTCAATAATAGTACGTTGTTGAACCTGGAGATTCCCCCGGAAGAACAGGCCACCGGTCAGCTGAGCAACGAGACGGAGCGTTCTGTTTTGATGGAGGTGAACGGTGCCGAGGTGTATTCGAGTGAGTGCGATGCTTCCCTCGTGTATTTCGTCGGGAAGCAAGTCGTTTCGGATAAGGTCGTTGCTGACGTTGTCGAGTCGCTCTTGGGGGCATACCTAGAATCATGTGGAATTGAAGGTACTTCATAAAATTTTATTATTTTCAAATAGGGTTACCAGATCCAGTACCTGACGAAAGAGTACAGTGCAATCCTTTGATGATGCAAAGCGACATATTACATTTTTAGGTTTCAATTTCGTCACCGGTAGTAACTAATCAGTGTTGCCAACCGTTGGTAACTAAATGTCGCTATATACATATTTAAATAAAAGTCGCTGTTTTCGCTACAAATATTTTTAAAAGTCGCTACTTTGTCGCCTCTCAATTAACAACAAATTTACAATTGAAAAAACATATTTATTGTTCTTGCGTGTTATTATAATAATGAATGAGCACTAAAATTTCAAAAGTCGCTACTTTTGACTGATTTGGCTGAAGTCGCCGTTACGTCACTACGTGCCTCTAAAAATCGCTATTGTGGCGACAAGTCGCTACGGTTGACAACACTGTAACTAATGCCACAGTATAAGAATTACACAGTAGCGTCACTTGAGTATAACTGTCACATTTGTTCTTTTGTTTGATACCTACCCAGCTGTAAATTACATTGCATTTCCATAAGGGTATCAAATAGAATGGCCGCTTTGTTTGACACTGACGTTTAAGTGACGCTACTGGGTAATTACTTATACTGTGCTAATGCTAGCTAGTAGTTTGGCTACTCTTCTGTTAGATAGCGCTTTATATACTTTACATTTGTCACAGTCGAGAGTCGAATGTAAATAATAGCACAGCATAACCAGCATGGAAACTCTTTGTCGGCACCTTTGATCTGGCGGGGCAAGAGTGAAACTGCTGTATGTGTTTATGTTTATGCTGTGATAATAGTAACCATGGCCTTACTTACCATGGCTTGTGAAAAACATCAGCGCCTCTGACGGAAGTGTGATCGTTAATAATAGTGCCTTTGAGTCAGTGATACCAATGCGCAAAAAGCAGAAATCCTTCCCTCAAGAGTAGTCAAAAAATCACTTTTCAGCTTAGAAAGTTTCTCGATTTATTACTAGATTCAGGAATGAATTAAAAAACACGTACACAAATTCATTAAAAGTACATAAAGTTAAAGAAAACAAACAGGAATAATGGGTGCGTTCAGCCGAGACAGCGATCGCTTTGAACGCCTTGCAGACTTATAGCGCTGTGACAGCGGTCGCCATTTTCCTCAGCAAAATTGTTTGCGCTGCACGTCCGCTTCATTACTCAGCAATGTGGTGACTTTGAAATCGTAAACAAAAGCCAGAAAGTGGGAATTTTTTCAATAGCAACTTAACGAAACGAGAACACGGCCTACTGAGACGAGGATAAAGAGTGAATAGATATTACCTCATTGTCTCCTGCGTCCAAATTAAGCAACTGCAAAACGTCTTCGTTGTTTTCTGCTGGTGGAAATACATACATCTATTACCGGATGAATTTCCATTACATCTTGCACAATCTCCAGTACTAAGCGATTAATAATTTGTTCCATCATGTTAGAAAAATCACAATACAAATTGTTAGAGACAACACTTCGCTTCTGTTTGTAAACACAGCCAGCACACGATGCCATTTTTCTGATCTGTCAAACTGTCAGTTAGAGAGATTAGGTCGTTCAGCCGCTCACAGCTTCTGTAACTTGGCAAAAAGCAATTGCTGTCGCAGCGCTGTTCTGGCTGAACGCGCCCAATAAAAAAAATTGAAAAGAACGATGACAAAACAAAGAAAGCAAAATAATAAAATTCAAGAAACAAAAACAAGAGACAATCGATTTTACCACACAATTTAATAGATTAATATTTAAAAAAATGAAGAGATGAGAAAGCAAAGAAAACGAAATAACTGAATTTTAAAAAAATAATAAAAACGAAAGGCAAACAACACAGTTAATAGATTAATATTTAATATACAGTCGCACCTCTATAACTCGAATCTCCACAACTCCAAATTTTCTGTAAGCCGAAATTTACTGATGTCCCTGCACATTGTATATAACTGAAATCTCTTTCTTTAACTCCAAGTTTCTATAACTCGAAGTAATTTTCCGGTTTCTTGAGATTCGAGTTATGGAGGTTCGACTGTAAAGAGAACGATGAGAAAGCAAAGAAAACGAAAGAATAGAATTAATTAAACATTGAAGAAAAAAAACTCCACTTTTCGAATTTTTCGGCCGCCATCTTCGACTTTATCGAAAAACGACCCCGACTGACGCCACGCGTTTTTCGAGGACTTTCCTGCTGGCCAGATTTTATTTCGCCCCGGGGGGCGGAACGCACCCCGAAAATCATCCTTTTTTGTCCGTTTTTGCGTGTTTTTTCGATATTGCGGGCGCTAGAAATGTTTCCATAGAAATCCGTAAATACGCGTTTTAGACGCGTCCTTCTGATGATTTTTGGTGCCTCGCTCGAAGCGATCGGTCTTCGCCGACGGGAGCCAGGGGACGAAACGTCCGGGGGTGCACGTTCGCAGAGAATTTTTTTCGACCCTTGAAACGTGGTCGGATCGCGATGAGCCTTTCGGCATCATAGGGCAGAAAAGACCCGAGAAACCGACGGCGGGGTCGATTTCGCAATCGGACGCGAGGAGGGGGGGGGAGATTTGGAGATTTCGCATGAGGGATTCCAAAATGGCCGTTTTTGAATGTCCAAAAACTTCCACCGCCCTTATTTACGGACCGAACTCGGAACGTAGGTGTAAGGCCGTAATATCTCTATATCTGCGAACGCTCGGCCCCCGAGTCCGGTCCTGGATTTTAATGACGGCCCGAGAACCGCGATTTTTTCAGGTTTTAGCATTTTTTTCCAAAAATTCGAAGCCAGAACTTTTTTAAACTCTTCCACAGGCAACAACACTCCTCCGGGTACGTAACCCACCGCGCCCGGTGCGGCCCTATGTCACGGATGGGGAGATATGATTTTTTGAATTTTGTCGAATTTGCGAGCTTTTTTTTCGGAATTTTTTACGGTACCTTAGAGGGCTCGGATCGAATCGAGCTGCACGTCATCGTACAGCAGAAAATGACGAGGAACACAATGCTGCCGCGCATTTGAAGATTGGACGATCGGGAGGGCCGCGCTACAGGGCCGTACTCCCAGAAAGGGCGACGAAAAAGAGCACTTCGAGCGCGTGGCCCGACAGCGCTCGTCGACTTAGGCCCAATTTTACAATCGTCGGATAAGCATTATTCTTAGAATAACGTGACATAGCTGTGACGTAGATATGGAGAAATAGTTATTCCGTCCTTATTCCATGATTGTAAAACTGGGTCTTAGAATTTATAACGTAGTTACAGCTCTTGATTTCTAAATCACTCAGAATCGTCCTATAGGCGCCATGCACATCTCTGCGTTCAGTGCCGCCTGGTGTGGTGATTTGTGAATTAGTGATATGAAAATATTTCTTGAGACTCATTGCATGGGAATAATATCACTTTTATGACAATTTACGATTGTAACTCGTGTCTAAATAAAAACCTGGTCAAGTAGGCTACATTTAGTAATTCTGCTATGTAAATGCAATGGATAAATTCTCGATCACAACCCACTTGACCAGGTTTTTATTTAGACGCTCGTTAGTACATAATACTTGAACTTCCTGGTATTGAAATACATTGGAATATTCGAGTTCAAATGTACACTAATAATTTTAAACTCATATTTTCATACCACTAATGCACAATATGGCCATTGGTGGCGCTGGCTTCGCATGTGCACGGTTCCTCTAGGACGTGTATTCCTTACGGGAGATGAAAGTTTTTTCGAAGAGTCGCACTTTTTCGTAAATTTGTCGGAAACGTGATCTCCAAATTTCTTTAAACTTTCTTACATGCAAGAGGACTCCCCCGGGTATCCGACCTATGGGACCCGCCCTCCGGGAAAACGCAAAATTTTGAGATGCGAATTTTTTGAAACTTCGCGAACTTGCGAGCTCTCTTTTCGGAATTATTTTTCTCCGGAACCGGAAGAGATATCGGCGAGGTATTTCGACGAGAGGACGGCCCCCTCCTCCATCTTCGCGACGACACCGGTTTCGACCCGATCGCACCATAAATAACAGAACGGCGAATTTTTTTAATCGAAAATGGGGTGTCGGACGGGGACTTCCTTCGAGCGATTCGCATAACGCACGGCGTGTTTCTCGGATTCAGATTCAACAGAAATGTGGGAACTGACAGGCGGTTTTCGCTCGACGAAGTTTCCCGCGGCGTTTGTAGAAATAAACGCGACAAATTAAAGGGCCCGACGAGACGAGTTCGACGGTCGCGACGGCGCCAAGAAAACGAAATAACAGAATTTTTAAAAAATAATAACAACAAAATGCAATCGACTTTACATCACAGTACAGTAGATTAATAAATTAGAAAAAAAAAATGTAAAAAAGAAAATAGTAAATATTTTAAAAATAACAATATTAAAAAGATAATAAAAACTTAAATTAAAATTAAATAAATAAAGAGAACGATGAGAAAGCAAAGAAAAAGTGTTTGGAAGGAAAGGTGACGGAAAAGAAAATTTAAAAAAATATACATACATATAACAACATTAAAAATTGCAAAAACATTAATAGAAACAAAAGACAGTCGATTTTAGGGCACAATTCAGTAGATTCATAAATTTAAAAAAGAAATAATTTGAAACAAACGACGACGAAACAAATTATTTGCCTTCCACATGGTCAACAGATTATAAAGAAAAATTGCAATAGATGGCGCTGTTCAATATCTCACACAAATACAATTCATTTCGTCCTTTACTGATGGCAAGTAACATTTACTTACTCACCACCAGTGTTGCCAGATGAGCTGAAATGTTTTACACTCTCTCTAAGGTAAAATTCCCCCCTTATAAGGCCTCCACTCTCCTGTTTGAAGCGCCATTTTTGAATAAAGACAAACTTTTCCATTAGAATTATCTTTTTATTATCACAAGCAATGAAATTCACCAATTTATAGAAATAAACAATAGCTCTGTTCCAACCACGCTTTGTGAGGGTTTCGAAACCGTCATAATCAGTTGCCCACCGAAATAATGATTGATTTTGATAACTTTGTCAACTGTAAAACTCTGATGAGTATGAGTACATGCTTGTGACGGTTTCGAAACCGTCACAAAGCGTGCTTGGAACAGACCTAATATTTCTGTAACAAATTAAACTAAAAACAAACTCAAGATTAAAATCACAAAAACAAATATTGCACAGTTCACTTATAAATATCTTTGTTACATAATTTTAAATGAGACAATTTCTACAAGTGTTTTGAAACTGAAGATCATGCAGAATTGCCAACCCAACTGCCAACTATAAAAAAAAAACTACCTACACATAGGACACGAAATCAATGAAATCGAAAAATTACTGTTACAATCGATTACGATTGTTTTTACAATCGTAATCGATTGTAACAACCCCCAAAATTGCCTGTTTTCATGAAAAACGTCCTTTTACTTCTTTTGCTGCAAAATACTCCCAAAAAAGGGTAATGTCCTCCCATCTGGCAACACTGCTCAGCATCGCATCGCGGGAAATAGCTAGTGAAGTGAAGAAACTTTCAGCAACTTTTAACGGATGGCGCTGTTGAATGTCGTACAACAACGCAAGTAACTTTTTTGTTACCATCCACGACTGTCAGTTGAAACTTTTCCCAATATAATAAGTTAATAATAAGAGAGTTTCCTTTTACATAAAAGAACAACTTTGGGTTGTCTAGCGGCTGAATAAAATTTGAAAACCCCTCGATCCCTAAGGATTTCAAAAAAACCCTTAAAAAGGGATGTGTCCCTCGAGTTGGCAACAATGGTTTGAGTTAAATATTATTCTTATCGGTACTCCCTACTTTATGGGCACACTGGCTTTAAGAGTACACAATTTTTGGTACTGAAAAAGTGTACAGATGGTAACCCTATATTCAAACCTCATACCTCACTGTTTAAAAATTATCTACGTCACACACAATCACGTGTCCAATTGGGCGTTTTGGCGCAATTTAATTTGTTCAAAAAAAAAAAAATTTAACGCGCATTTTAATTTCTGACGTGAACCCTATTACAGTCCTTTTTATTTTTAAGGTGGAATAAGATTAATAGAGTGGTTGGGAATAATCCCCGAATCGGAGAAGTTACCCCAATTACTGCGAAGCCCCCCACCGAACCCTATGTTAAACCCGAACGCGACCCACGAGAACGTCGACTACCACATCCCCTCGTACGAAGAAATGGAGGAACGCCTGGGGTACAAGTTCAATAACCGCGCGTTCCTGCTGCAGGCCCTCACGCACTCCTCGTACATCCCGAACAGGGTGACCGGGTGCTACCAGAGGCTCGAATTCTTGGGCGACGCGATCCTGGACTTTTTGATCACGTGCCACATATACGAGTCCTGCGGGAACTTGAACCCCGGCGACCTCACCGATCTGAGATCAGCCCTCGTCAACAACATCACGTTCGCTTGTTATACGGTGCGGTGCGGCTTCCACAAGTTCCTGTTGGCCATCAACGCCAAGCTGCAGAGTTGTATCGAAAAGTTCCTGATCTTCCAGGAGAATAAAGAATTTGCGGTGAACGACGACGTTTTGGTTTTGCTTAATGAAGATGATATGCACATCGCAGAGAATATAGATGTCCCCAAGGTAATGCTATACTATAATTATACCTAGGTATAAGCTTTGGCTTAAAGTTACAGCTGAGTGTAAGGACAGATAATGGATCTCTCCAGATAGCCAATGACATAGGAACGAACGGACGCTCTAAAAATAGTAGCGACATCTATTGAGTATTTAACAAAAGTCGAAAACGATGTGATATGACATTGGCCGTCTGCCCGTCCGTAAAGGTCTGTGGCCTAAGTAAGTTTTATTGTAGACTTTGGGGGATGTGTTCGAAGCCTTGGCAGGTGCGGTCTTCCTCGACAGCGGAATGGATTTGAAAACCGTGTGGAAAGTCTTCTATAAAATAATGTGGAAAGAAATCGAGCTCTTCAGCAATAAAGTCCCGAAGAATGCGGTACGGGTCCTCCACGAAACGCAAGGAGTCCATCCAAAGTTTCAGTAAGTCAAACGGGGGGGAGGAGAATGCGAGCTCTAAATTAACTTCGTTTCATGCTTGCAGTGACCCGGTCACTTTGGACAACGGCAAGGTGATGATGAAATTGGATTTCATGATTGAAGGCTCGTGGAAGCGGGTGCACGGCTTCGGAGACAACAAAAACGTAGCGAAGAAAGCGGCAGCCAAACTGGCACTGAGGCTTCTGGGCCGGATTTGATTTTTCAAAGAAGCGGTTAAATTTTGCGTTACGTGTGCGTACTGAGAATTCCAATTGATTATTATTTATTTGTAATTTTTATGCGTTAAATCGGAACTTGTGATCCATTTTTTTATTCAAATATAAACAACATACATAGTAATCATAATTCGTACGATACATAATTTCAAGTAAACATATAATTTGATAAACGATGCGATCTTTCACTGCAATAAACCTCGATACAAACATCCTCGATATAATAATTATAATAATAATAATATAAAATCTAGTTAGTACATTAGGAATGTAGTAAAACAAATCAATGCACAGAAAAAACAAGCTATCACATCGATTAGAGCTCCTCCAGGCTTTGCAGGGACTTCCTGAAGAGGTCCTGCTGGGCACGGGCGTGCTTGATCTCCAGTTCGGCCAACTCTATCAAGCTACAACGCAAGTAAACTACCAACCGAAAGCAAACGCGCGTCGCCCTCTTACCTTTTCCTAAAAGCGTGCAATCTTCGGGTTTTGAAGTCGAGCAGTTCTTCTTTCGCTTGCGCGGAGATCGCTTCGAATCGCTCGCACGCCTCTGATTGTGCTTGCTCTGCCTGCTCGGACATTACAAAATAAATAATTTTCCAACCAAGCACAAAGTCTTTATTACAATAAAAACAAATATAATTACCTCCTGCACCTCTGGGGCCTATTCACCCGTACGCATTAACAAGATCAACACATTCAATAATAATAATAATAATAAACTTTCTAATACATACAGCGTGAATGTCTTTATTCTTGTGCCTCGCCTTCTCCAAAGCCCTATTGGCCGCTTCGTACGTTGCCAGACAGCGTAGGCGGCGTATCAACAACTGTTTAGCCGCGTGACTATCGCGCATGTAATACCTAAGCGTATCCGCAAGTTTCAGATCTTCATCGCTCGCTACTCTACTCTCGATTTTCTACAACACAAAACAAATTCCCTGCCTGAATCTAATAATAACGGTCGATCTTCGCTCACCCTGGCACGCTCGAACGTGTCCGCTACTTTCGACAGGAACTTATCTAACGGTCCGGGATCAATATTGGCCAGTTGGACCAGCCCCCCTGAGATTTTGATGTAACTATCGGCCACCTCTGCAAACGAGCGCGTCTCGTCTTTATCATAAATAAAAACTTCCGAGGGGGGGACCTAACCTTTGTGTTTCTCGGTGACTTTATCCGTCCTGGACGTCGCCTCCCTCAACTGCCCGTGGTACTCGTTGAGCGAGTTCATTTGTTGCTCGAAGAAGTCGTTGACGTCTCTCACGGTCGCGTTTAAATAGTACTGATCCGTGGTGCTGCCCAGGGATTTGACGAGGCCCCCGAGTTGACTTAATCGACCGCGAGGGCGAGCGCATAAATCCTGGTCGAACTCTAAAAAGACGTGTAGGTGCTCGTCCTCTCGGAAGACCGCGTGGCTCGCGAGTCTCGTCAGGAAGACTTCGTGCATGGCGACCGTCTTCTTGAACGTCGCCAGATATTCCCTGCGGGGCCCATGCGTTACTACGAGGTGGACGCGGGGGTGAGCTACTTACGCCTCTAATTCCTGCTTCATCTTGTTGAATTCTTCTTTGGTCATGGTCCCTTCGCCTTCCCCTAACCTCTGCAGCTTCTCTCGGGATGCGTCAAAATTTGGACGTGGTGGAGGGGGTGGAATCTAAAGCGAAATTCTTAACCCCCTGAAGTTTTCTTCTGGTGGATACTCACGATGTATCCTGCGTATAGGGGGTTTTCCTCGTAGCGATCGTGCAGCCAGATGAATTCCTCGTGCTGGCGGACGACGAGGAACTCCGGTTTTTGAAACGTCTTCAGCGTAGTGCGAGTGTGCACCGTGAACTTGACCTTGTCTTTCTCGCTGAGCGCGTCTGATATATCGACGACCAGGCTGTTGTCTGTGAGAGGGATGGTGTTTCCTTCGTCTGGGGTGTTTCTGTCCGTCTAGAATTTAACATTTCTTTCGGTTAGCCCCGCAGCAGGCGAGCAGGTAAGAGGTTAATCAACACAAAAACGCCCACAAAAAAAAAACTGGAAGTTACTGGCGGATTTTCTTCGTCTCGACGGTGGTACTCGGGAGTTTAATTGGTGCTTACCATTCTACGAATTGTCTTGCTACTTCCTGTTACTTTAATTCTTTCATAAATGACGATGAGTTGTTCTTATGTGCAGATAATAAATTGGAATTGTTACAAAACTGTCATTAGGAATAGTAAACTGTAACGGTCGGTAATTACAGAAAACTGTAAGATAATTAGGTGACAATTTATTTGCACAGTATTTAAAATGATGAGGTTAATTTTAATTCTATTTCGATTAACAAATTCGAACAGTAATCCCTTAATTTAATCTTTACTTTGTCTTCCAGAGAGAATTCAAAATTTGGTCACGACCTCTGCAGGCATTTCAGGATCTAACGTTTTATTGTACTTAAATTACTGTGATTTAAAGGGTGTTTGAAAGAAATTTTGAAATTGCTGTAATTCAAAATACGAAAATAAGTTGTTAAGCACGTTTTATGAAAACGCCGGTCAACCGTCGGCGATCGGTTGGCGACTTATGGTCATATGGTCTGGTGACTTAAATTTTGATCGCCTGGCGAAGTGGCGACACTGTTTGTCACAAACGTCAAAACTCAAAACATAACCTATTTCAAATTGTTGGCTGAAAAAATGGCCACAATTCGATTTACCTTGCAACAAGACGTGTTCCAACCGAACGACGAACGCCTGCTCTCGACCGTCCACGTCAGCAAGTTACTAAAGAAGAAGAAAACTTCGTTCTTATGCCTCGTAAGTTCAGCCGGGACCCCCGCGACCATCTCCATCGTGCAGATCAAGCAGACGGACAAGACCTTCAAGAGGAAGCGCAGCTGGCCCCTGGATGAGCTCAAGGTGGTCGACGGAAAGAACGAGGAGAAGGAGACGCAGGAGTTCGACCTGCAACTGGACAAGGTGTACCGCTGGGTCGCGTCGAACGTACAAGAGCGACAGTCCTTCGTCGTCACCCTCTGGCGGCAGTGCAAGAAGCACTTCGCCAAGGAGAAGCCCGTCTTCAAGAACGTCCCGAAGATCTGGATTATGGAAGACGTCATGACCCCCGAGAGCAAATATGTGAGCTCACCGCTATTGGGGTTGGACAACGATTTATCCGAGGACATCCAACCCATCACCGACAAGGAACAGGAAGATTTAAACCGGTGAGTGACCACTGAATTCGGAATTCGTTGCTAACACTAAATTGAAGTGTAGGTTGATGTCGGGATGTGAGTTCGCGATTAGTAACGCGGAGGCTTTCATGGAGGTCTTGGCGAGGGATCTCTCGCTGTTAGACGGTGAGAACGTCCAGTGCGTGCTCGCCAGTGAGGTGGAAAATTTAATGGAGCAATTGGAGTTTGCGATACAGGAAGCCGATCGGATCGAGAAGCGCTTGGACTCGTACGACGAGATTCTGTGTCACGTGAGGGACACGATGGAAACGATGGAGAAAAAGAATTCCATGATCGCGATAGCCAACAAGAACAACTTGCTCTTGCTGACGGAACTCGAGAACATCGTCGTAAGTACTCTTTAACTCTTGGTTGCTGCATCACTAGAGTGTATGCCGACAGACTCAATTGGATCTACCCAGGAAACATCAAGCGACGTTGGAGAACGCCGATTTTACGACGGCGCAAGGCCTGAAGGCAGCCATCGAAGCAAGCACGGCGCTTAAGAATGCGTTAAACTCGAATATCGAGCCAGCTTTGCTGCGAATGGCAGCCGTGCAGGAACAGAAGAAGCGCTTCACCAAATTGAAGGAACAGTTCTCGGTGAGCCTGACGCGGCAATTGAATAACCTGTTCATTCACTACGGGAATCACAAGGGCGAGACGCTGAGGACGTCGGACGGGCTCGCCTTGCCCCAACACAACGCCATCCACAAAGAACTGAACGGGTACATGGAACTCATGCATTGGACGAAGGTAAGTAGAGTAGCTATGCCACTTTTAAAACTGAAAGTTTTACATTGATGTATCAAACTCGCATGTATGGTTGCGGGTAAACGACAGGTAGCAGTTTTCAAATAACAGGTGGCACTATGACAAACAGCTTTTAACTAGTTTGAAACGGCTTTAAACTACTCGGAAACAGTTACCGTTTTTATCTGCTCAACTGGCTTCACAGTTGAAATATTTAGATGGACGAGTTCGAATCTCAATCGAAAAAAAAATTGATTCCTGCGCCTTACATACAGGCAACTCCTACACACGTCGTTCCTGCGCCTTACACACATCGTACCTGCGCCTTGCACATAGGCAACTACTACACACTTCGACGGGGACATGACGGGGACCTTACGAAACGCCTAGCAAAGTGACGATAGGCAACCATACTTACAAGTTTGATACATCGATGTAGAATCTACGACCCGTGGTGACTTCCAAGTCCACGCGATTAACTGAATCGTTTCCAGGTGATGAATCGCAAAGCGTACGATCACCTTCGGGGTTTATACACGGAAGAACTGGGCAAGCTTTACGAGAGGGATCTTAAGCGCTTGTTCGAAGTTGCCAAGCAGAAAATCGGGGGTGAGTTTCCGGGGGGTGAAGAGTGAACGTTGTAAAAGTGATTGCGCTCCAGTTGCAGGGCCTGTGACTTCCCCCACTAGAAGCGTTGCGCTTTTGGGGTTGGACAGCGATCAGTGGAGCTTGGAGACGACGACCGTGGAACGCAACACTTACGAGTCCACCCTCGATCAGTTGCTGACGCAGTTGGAACCCGTTTGTTTGCACGAACAGCAATTTTGCGTCACTTTCTTTCAGGTAGGCAATGCTGGAAAAATTTTTGGATTTGAAATTAAAAAAAAAAATGCAACGGCGCCCAACACTCAGCAGTATCGTTTCCTTGTAAGTAGGGACTCGCTCCATTTAGATAGAGACTATAATGTTATTAAAAATTTATGGCGCCCAACCCAACCCAAGACAAAAAAGCCAAAAACAATGGGGGGAAATCTTAAAAAAAATTAAATTTCAAGAACAAAGGATCCAAAACGTTAAAGGTCAAGGTTAACCCAACCCTAGGCAAAAAATGGCGAAAAATCTCAAGCTATCTCAAGCTACGGGGGGTCAAAAGGGTCTAAGGTCAAGGTCAAGTCAACCCAAGTCGATCTAAACCTGCTCAGCCCAAACAGGGAAATTTAAAACTTAAGAAAATTAAATTCGAAAGATTAAAAACGATTTGGCAGTTAAATGAAACTTCAAGGTCAACCCAACCTGACTCTACTCAACCCAGGCAAAAAATTAAGATTGAAACAAATTCAAACTTAAAAAAGTTCAAGGTCAACCTATTACCCGACTCACTAGATGCCGCGAGCCTCTCGAACGGCGAGCGGTCCTCTAAGCGCTCCGCACTTTCTTCACACTCTCTCAAAAAAATATAGAAAAATCTTTAAGAAATTTAAGCTTCAAGTTACGGGGTTCAAAAATATCAAGGTCAATCCAACCCAAGTCAATCTAAACCTGCTCAGCCCAAACAAGAAAATTTAAAACTTAAAAAAATAAAACTCGAAAAATTAAAAACAATTTGACAATTAAAGATCAAGGTTAAATGGTCAACCCAGCCTAACTACTCAATCCAGGCAAAAAATTAAGATTAAAACAAATTAAAACTTAAAAGAAAATTACAAGGTCAACCTGTTACCCGACTCACTAGATGCCGCGAGCCCCTCGAACGGTGAGCGGTCCTCTAATTGCTCCGCGCTTTCTTCACACTTTCTCAAAGAAATTTAAGCTTCAAGTTACGGGGGTCAAAAAATATCAAGGTCAACCCAACCCAAGTCAATCTAAGTCTGCTCAGTCCAAAGAAGAAACTAACATTGAAAAAATTAAAACTTAAAAAAGCAAAACTGGAAAAGTTACAGGTCAAGGTCAAATGAAATGTCAAGGTCAAATGAAATGTCAAGGTCAACAGAAAACCAAGCAAAAAATTAAGAATGAAAAAAATTAAAAATTGATACATTTAAACTAGAAAACGTGACATCAACTTCAGTATGTATTTATAAAAATTGAGGGGATCCTGCCCCTCCCCCCTGAGTCCTGATCGTGCGTGGTTTGAGATTTAGTGGAAATTTGAAGAAAAAGGAATCAAGACGGTACTTTTAAAAAGGCGGGCAAATTGACGAAAATGGGCGTTGCCATTTTTCTCACCACAATCAAAACTGAGTGAGTCTTGAAAAAAAAAGGCGTTACCCTTTTCATAATCACATATAAGTGAGAAAGAAGGAAGGTAACGCCCATTTTTCGAAAGAAAATTTCAAACCAATAAAAGTGGGCGTTCCTTTAGGAAAAGTGGGCGTTGTCCTTCTTTTTTGCTCACAATATTTTATAGCGTTTTCGATTGGCGTGCGCTGTATGCACTGAGTGCACACTCAGAGTATTCTCATCTTGCTTTAACTTCATGGAATAAAACGGGATGGAAATATTCCGAGTGTGCACCTGGGGCACTTACCGCATGCCAATCATAAACGCTATTAGTTGAGAGAGTTAACGCCCATTTTTCGAAAGACACGCCCACTTCTATTAGCTTGATCGCTCGAATTTCTTTTATATTTCTACTTTTAATTAATTTTATTGCAAATCGGTTTTGATTGCAGTGGATTCCTCGAGCGGCTGTTTCGGCTCTATTTGGGACCTCGTCAGCAGAAACGTAACTCGAGAGTTCGAATGCAATGTTAGGTCAAAAAGCAGGATGTCGCGACTTAAACTTTTCATTATTTAATTAGGTGTTGTTCTCACTCTCTCTCATCATCTGTTTCTGTGAGTCACGTAAAAGGGAGGGGGGCGTGTCGCCCTTCGTCTTCGTCTTTATCTACAACTTTTTTAGAATTGGGAAAGCGGCCTTTAGAGGGCGCTTTCTTCGTTTCCTGTTAAGTGCAGTATTTTTATTGAAAAAAGGGCATTACCCTTTTTTTCACTCGCCCTCATTGAAGCTGAATGAGAAAAGAGGTAACGCCCATTATTTGTTTTAGGAAGGAACGCCCACTTGTATGTATGTCGGTAATTTAATGCTCCTTCTCTTTCTTTCGATCTACATTTCTTTCTATGAATATTTATCTCTTTCTTTGCGTTTGTTTCTGCAAATTTTTCTTTTTCTCTCTCTCTTTCTCTCTCGATTTTATACAGATTTTTTTTTTAGAAAAAGAAAGTAGCATTAAGAGGTCACATTCGTCGTTTCCTTTAGAATTAATCAGAGTTGAGTAAGAAAGAGAGCAATAATATCCAACGCCCCCTTCTATTACACAGTTTGAACTATCAATTGTTTTTATTTAATTTAATGCTCTGCATTTCTTTTTGTGAATCCCTCTCCCCTTCTCACTCTCTTTCGAGCTTATAGGTAAGTATAATCTCCTCTTTGTCGTTTTCTGATAGATCCAAATTAATAAAGTGGGCGTTCCTTTCTAAAAGAATGGGCGTTACCTTCTTCTCTCTTTCAGTTTTGATTGCGACAAATGAGAGAGGCTGACGACCACTTTTATTACTTTGGGCGTCAGTCTCTTCCTCTCTCGTCTTTAGAGTGTGCGTTAAGTCTTTCTGCAGAAAAATGGACGTTAGCTTCTTTTTTACTCAACTCCAATGAGAGTGGCAACTAGGGCTGCGAAAATTTATCGATATATCGATATTATCGATAATATCGATAATTATCGAATAACGATATTTCCATTTACAGTTATCGATATATCGATATTATCGATAATATCGATATTATCGATAATATCGATAATATCGATAACGCCGATAATATCGGTAACATCGATAATATCGATATCATCGATATTATCGATAATTAAAGCTGGTAATGTCCGATGAAAATTGTAGCACAAAATCCTTTAAACGGACACTAAATAGCGCTATTTAATGTCCGTTTAAACGATTTGATAATATCAATTGCATAGTGACCGTGGCATTGAAATGAATTCTTCCAATTCGCACTAAAACTGTCCGAAAATGAATTTCATTGAAATACTAGTGAAATGATTTTATTTTTACGGTAAATAATTGTCCTTATTGGGGCTGCGGAAATTTATCGACACATAATTTATCGATAATTATCGAATAACGATATTTCCATTTTCAGTTATCGATATATCGATATTGTCGATATTATCGATAATATCGATATTATCGATAATATCGATATTATCGATAATATCGATATTATCGATATATCGATAAATATCGATATTTTTAAGTTATCGATAACCGATATTGAAAATATGATATCGCGCACCCCTAGTGGCAACGCCCATTTTTCAAAACAAATGCTTAATTTTATTAGTTTTGAGCTGATAAAAAGAAAACTGTAAATTTAGTATAAAATCGAAAGAGGGAGGGAGTGAGCACATTAAATTACGTAAGAAGGAACGTCTGAGAGTTCAAACTAATACAAGTGGGCATTCCCTTCTAAAAGAAAAATGGGCGTTACTCCTCTTCTCTCTCAATTCCGACGACAGCGAGTGAGAAACAGACACATTTCTAAAGAAGGATGAATGCTACAATGTACAGGGTGTTCCATTCAAAGTAGACCTTTTGCATTAAAAACAACTCACAAAAGGGGGCGTTACTTTATAAAATAATTGACGTTACCTTCTCTCACTCAATGCTGATTGTTAGAAATGAGAGAGAGGGGGAGGGTAACGTCCATTTGTGATAAAGAAACGCCCACTTTTACTGGCTTGCGCGGTTCTTTCGAAAGTGGGCGTCATCATTTCATCTCATCTCTTGAGTGCGCATTAATTTTTTATTTCTTTTTTGGTGAAATTTCTGAAATGATTATTTTATTTTTGGAACGATTTCAGCTCGACGTTTTAAGCCCCAGCTCAAAGAACACTCAGACTACGTTGGATGGCGTCGAGGCAGACAACGTCTTGCCCCATAAGAAGGCCGAAAAGAAAATGAACGAAGACGTCCGCAAGGTCATGAGCAGCCTCTTCTCGTGCCTCGAGGAAGAACTGCTGAGCTTCATCAGTCAAATCGAAAAGCAGGACGGCTTGTGAGTTACTTCGCTCTCCCCCTTTAATCATCTACAAATGTAAAGGTGGGTTTTAGTTACTGCATGTACGTCCTGGTCTGTTTAAACCAGCACGTGATGTCGGCGAAGAGCACGTTCTTAAGCAACACGTTCGCGAGCGTCCTGATCCAAGTGAAGAGATCGCTGGATCGTTTCATGCAGATGCAAATCGAATCGATACAGGAGTGCAGGGTCCCCCGGAGGTCCAAGTGTGGCATCTTGCCGTACATTTCTAACCTGGAAGAATTCTCCAGGAACGCCGACGTGCTATTGAAGAGCGACAGGCGGGCGGACCTCGAAAAGTGGTACACTCGTTTGATCGACACCATAATCGAGTGCGTGGCCGTTCACTCGAGTGATCACACGAAAACACCCCCGCAGGTTATCAAGATGGGTAAGCAAAGCGACCGATGGTTTTTCGATTAGCCCCCGAAAAGCGGTTTCGTTTCAGAAAATTACCATCACTTGTACTCGATGCTATCGCAGATGAAAATCTCTGTGCTGGACGCACAGCGTAAGGAAGCGAAACAAAAATACAACGACGCCCTCTCTGCTTACGTCACCTTGTATTTCGGAAGGCCCTTGGAAAAGTTAAACGTAAGTAATAGCTTCGAGCTTCAACTGGAAACACCTTTTTTTGAGGCGTTTTACTTTAGACTTTCTTCGATGGGGTTCAAGCGAGGGTTTCAAGCGGAGTCAAGGCCTCTGAAGTGAGTTACCAGTTGGCCTTCAGCAAGCAGGAATTGCGCAAGGTCATCAGTCAATATCCAGGCTCGACTGTAAGTGGTTCACATTATTGTATAATGAAAGTAGATTTTTTTTTTAAATTTAAGGTGAAGAGAGGGTTGGAGGCCCTGTATAAAAAGGTGGAGAAGCACTTATCCGAGGAGGGGAACCTCCTGCAGGTCGTCTGGAGGGCCATGCAGGAGGAGTTCATTCAACAGTACAAGACTTTGGAGGACCTCATCCAACAGTGCTATCCCGGATCAATGATCACGCTCGAGTTTACCATTAACGATATTTTGAATTTCTTTTCGGATATAGCGCGCTCTCATTAACGTAACTTATTGTTAAGATTTAAAAAAAATATATATAAAAACAGTCGTTAAAATAACATACTTTTATGTTTATTGCTTTCTGTGACAACACCAAAGTGGCAAACTCGTTGTTTTATCTTTAACGTCATAATAAGTGAAAGACACGCCCCCCCTCCCCCAACAAAAGTGGGCAAATCTCACTCAACTCTGTGAGAAAGACAGTAATGCCAATTTTCCGAAAGAAACGCAAACTAGGAAAACGCAATGATGATTGATTAGATAAAAAATCTAAAATTTGCAATTGCGAGTGGCTAACAACTTGAAAAATTTATAATTTCGTTTGGTTTGTATGTTTTCTACATAATGGCAGGACAGTAAACATCGTTTTCATCATTATCCGTTGTTTAAACAGAGAATTAAATTTTAACGCCTTATGGGTAGGCAAGCCTCGTGACGAAGTCGTAAAACGGGTTGCCTATACTCATGGTATTTGTTTACTTATTAAATTTTTAATTCAATCACTTGCTACAGAAAGAAGCGATCGTCTTAACAATAAAGGAATAATTGTTTAACCATTTTAGCAGTTTAATTATTTTTCCCTATTGTGTATTTATACGAGGATGTTAATCATGAGACTAGGACACTTGAACCCCCTTATGCAATAAGGAACGTCGTTTTATCTTTAACGTCATACAAGTGAAAGACCCCCCCCCCTCCCCGAACGAAAGTGGGCAAATCTCACTCAACTCCGTGAGAAAGACAGTAATGCCAATTTTCCGAAAGAAACGCAAACTAGGAAAACGCAATGATGATTGATTAGATAAAAAATCTGAAATTTGCAATTGCGAGTGGCTAACAACTTGGAAAATTTATAATTTCGTTTGGTTTGTATGTTTTCTACATAATGGCAGAACAGTAAACATCGTTTTCATCATTATTCGTTGTTTAAAAAGAGAATTAAATTTTAACGCCTTATGGGTAGGCAAGCCTCGTGACGAAGTCGTAAAACGGGTTGCCTATACTCATGGTATTTGTTTACTTATTAAATTTTTAATTCAATCACTTACTACAGAAAGAAACGATCGTTTTAACAATAAAGGAATAATTGTTTAACCATTTTAGCAACTTAATTAATTTTTCCTATTGTGTATTTATACGAGGATGTTAATCATGAGACTAGGACACTTGAACCCCCTTATGCAATAAGGAACGTCGTTTTATCTTTAACGTCATACAAGTGAAAGACCCCCCCCCCCGAACAAAAGTGGGCAAATCTCACTCAACTCTGTGAGAAAGACAGTAATGCCAATTTTCCGAAAGAAACGCAAACTAGGAAAACGCAATGATGATTGATTAGATAAAAAATATGAAATTTGCAAGTGCGAGTGGCTAACAACTTGGAAAATTTATAATTTCGTTTGATTTGTATGTTTTCTACATAATAGCAGGACAGTAAACATCGTTTTCATCATTATTCGTTGTTTAAACAGAGAATTAAATTTTAACGCCTTATAGGTAGGCAAGCCTCGTGACGAAGTCGTAAAACGGGTTGCCTATACTTATGGTATTTGTTTACTTATTAAATTTTTAATTCAATCAGTTGCTACAGAAAGAAGCGATCGTTTTAACAATAAAGGAATAATTGTTTAACCATTTTAGCAATTTAATTAATTTTTTCCTATTGTGTATTTATACGAGGATGTTAATCATGAGACTAGGACACTTGAACCCTCTTATGCAACAAGGAACGTCGTTTTATCTTTAACGTCATACAAGTAAAAGACCCCCCCCCCCGAACTAAAGTGGGCAAAGACAAGTAATGCCAATTTTCCGAAAGAAACGCAAACTAGGAAAACGCATTGATGATTGATTAGATAAAAAATCTGAAATTTGCAAGTGCGAGTGGCTAACAACTTGGAAAATTTATAATTTCGTTTGGTTTGTATGTTTTCTACATAATAGCAGGACGGTAAACCTCGTTTTCATCATTATTCGTTGTTTAAACAGAGAATTAAATTTTAACGCCTTATGGGTAGGCAAGCCTCGTGACGAAGTCGTAAAACGGGTTGCCTATACTCATGGTATTTGTTTACTTATTAAATTTTTAATTCAATCAGTTGCTACAGAGAGAAACGATCGTTTTAACAATAAAGGAATAATTGTTTAACCATTTTAGCAATTTAATTAATTTTTTCCTATTGTGTATTTATACGAGTATGTTAATCATGAGACTAGGACACTTGAACTCCCTTATGCAATAAGGAACGTCGTTTTATCTTTAACGTCATACAAGTGAAAGACCCCCCCCCCCCCCGAACTAAAGTGGGCAAATCTCACTCAACTCTGTGAGAAAGACAGTAATGCCAATTTTCCGAAAAAAACGCAAGCTAGGAAAACGCAATGTTGATTGATTAGATAAAAAAATCTGAAACTTGCAATTGCAAGTGACTAACAACTTGGGAAATTTATAATTTCGTTTGGTTTGTATGTTTTCTACATAATAGCAGGACAGTAAACATCGTTTTCATCATTATTCGTTGTTTAAAAAGAGAATTAAATTTTAACGCCTTATAGGTAGGCAAGCCTCGTGACGAAGTCGTAAGACGGGTTGCCTATACTCAAGGTATTTGTTTACTTATTAAATTTTTAATTCAATCAGTTGCTACAGAAAGAAGCGATCGTTTTAACAATAAAGGAATAATTGTTTAACCATTTTAGCAGTTTAATTAATTTTTTCCTATTGTGTATTTATACGAGGATGTTAATCATGAGACTAGGACACTTGAACCCCCTTATGCAATAAGGAACGTTTTATCTTTAACGTCATACAAGTGAAAGAGCCCCCCCCCCCCCGAACAAAAGTGGGCAAATCTCGCTCAACTCTGTGAGAAAGACAGTAATGCCAATTTTCCGAAAGAAACGCAAACTAGGAAAACGCAATGATGATTGATTAGATAAAAAATCTGAAATTTGCAATTGCGAGTGGCTAACAACTTGGAAAATTTATAATTTCGTTTGGTTTGTATGTTTTCTACATAATAGCAGGACAGTAAACATCGTTTTCATCATTATTCGTTGTTTAAACAGAGAATTAAATTTGAACGCCTTATAGGTAGGCAAGCCTCGTGACGAAGTCGTAAAACGGGTTGCCTATACTTATGGTATTTGTTTACTTGTTAAATTCTTAATTCAGTCACTTGCTACAGAAAGAAACGATTGTTTTAACAATAAAGGAATAATTGTTTAACCATTTTAGCAGTTTAATTATTTTTTTCCTATTGTGTATTTATACGAGGATGTTAATCATGAGACTAGGACACTTGAACCCCCTTATGCAGTAAGGAAAGTCGTTTTATCTTTAACGTCATACAAGTGAAAGACCCCCCCCCCCCCCGAACTAAAGTGGGCAAATCTCACTCAACTCTGTGAGAAAGACAGTAATGCCAATTTTCCGAAAGAAACGCAAACTAGGAAAACGTGATAATGATTGATTAGATAAAAAATCTGAAATTTGCAAGTGCGAGTGGCTAACAACTTGGAAAATTTATAATTTCGTTTGGTTTGTATGTTTCTCTTCATAATAGCAGGACAGTAAACATCGTTTTCATCATTATTCGTTGTTTAAATAGAGAATTAAATTTTAACGCCTTATAGATAGGCAAGTCTCGTGACGAAGTCGTAAAACGGGTTGCCTATACTCATGGTATTTGTTTACTTATTAAATTTTTAATTCAATCAGTTGCTACAGAAAGAAGCGATCGTTTTAACAATAAAGGAATAATTGTTTAACCATTTTAGCAGTTTAATTATTTTTTTCCTATTGTGTATTTATACGAGGATGTTAATCATGAGACTAGGACACTTGAACCCCCTTATGCAATAAGGAACGTCGTTTTATCTTTAACGTCATACAAGTGAAAGACCCCCCCCCCCGAACAAAAGTGGGCAAATCTCACTCAACTCTGTGAGAAAGACAGTAATGCCAATTTTCCGAAAGAAACGCAAACTAGGAAAACGTGATGATGATTGATTAGATTAAAAATCTGAAATTTGCAAGTGCGAGTGGCTAACAACTTGGAAAATTTATAATTTCGTTTGGTTTGTATGTTTTCTACATAATGGCAGGACAGTAAACATCGATTTCATCAATATTCGTTGTTTAAAAAGAGAATTAAATTTTAACGCCTTATAGGTAGGCAAGCCTCGTGACGAAGTCGTGAAACGGGTTGCCTATACTCATGGTATTTGTTTACTTATTAAATTTTTAATTCAATCAGTTGCTACAGAAAGAAACGATCGTTTTAACAATAAAGGAATAATTGTTTAACCATTTTAGCAGTTTAATTAATTTTTTCCTATTGTGTATTCATACGAGGATGTTAATCATGAGAGTAGGACACTTATCGCTATAGCCCGGCCACCCAACGCACGGAGCAATAAAACTGCGTGATGTGCACGTGATTGTCGTTTCTGTGAACCCGATTTACACTAGGCTAGAGTATAATTCGTCTTCTTCTTATCTTTAACAGATTTGCGTTATTATTAATGCTCACGAGAAAGTTATCCGTTAGTAATTCTGATGAAAATGTCTTAACATTGTTCCGTATTTTAAAAGGTAACCCAATACTGCGTTCACGGTTTTGTTTCTGTTTATTGTAAATACGTCTTTCCGTGTTCTTAACACAAGGGTAACGCGTGGACACTCTGTCGGTTCAGTGGCCCAAGTATAGTTTATATATTTTTTTTTTGCGCAGAATAATAAATTAATTTAAAAAAAAATTCAAAAAATATGCCAGCGGCTTCGATTCACATGCACCGGTTGCACTCAGTGTATTTGCATCTTCTTTTAACTTCATGTAATAACACGAGATGAAGAAACTATGAGTGTGCACTAGTGCGGTCAATCGAAAACGCTATTAGTTAATCTAATGTTTTCGCTCACCCTGTGTTGCTTTCTGTGAATCTCTCTCTCTATTTCTCTTCCGATTTTATACAAAATATTCTTCTCTTTTAAGATCTGAAAAAGGAGCTCGGTCAC
Organism: Dorcus hopei; assembly: GCA_033060865.1. Taxonomy (NCBI): domain Eukaryota; kingdom Metazoa; phylum Arthropoda; class Insecta; order Coleoptera; family Lucanidae; genus Dorcus; species Dorcus hopei. The sequence continues at coordinate 4,975,351 of CM065425.1, read as the reverse complement.
GTTCGTCGTTTCCTCTTGGCCCCAAATCAGGGTGTTTCTGTTGAAAAATGGGCGTTATCCTCTATCTCATTCGCTCTCATTGGATTTGAATGAGAAAAAAGAGTAACGCCCAATTTTTTTTTATAGAAAGGAACGCCCACTTATATTAGTTTGAATTCTCAGGAAAAAAGAAAACAAACGAAATGAAAAAGAACCATGAAACATCGCCCTGGAAAAAAGACTAATGTGGATAAGATCCAAGGTTACTAAAGAGAGAAGGTTGCCTGGTAACTTTCAACGTCACTCAGTGGGCCCATTTCATGCATTTACACAAATAGATGGCCTACTGGATGACGCGTCACTCCACGAGTTACCACCAAAAACAGCAATAACTTTCCTTGGTGATAGGTTTTCAAAAAACAGAAATAAATCAAAATTATAAGCAGTACAGCAGTAAATCGAAAGACACATAGAACGGGATGAAATGTTTACGAAAAAAAAAAACAAAATGAAAAAGAAACATGATACATCGCGCTGGAAAAAAAATAGAGAAAAAAAGCGCCATCTATTGACTAACACCAAAAGTAGCACTATCTTTCCCATGGCCGGCTCCATTAACATTCACTGACGTGTATGTATGGCCGTTTCAATTTGACTTTTAAAAATTTGACGGGTACTCCACTCAGCGCCTCTTGTGAGTTTTTAAGTAATTGCAGTTGCCATTACGTTACTATCAGTAGTTCTGTAGTATCTTTAATAGAGAGCGCTGAGGGGAGTACTCCACGGCATGCTTTCCGGAACCGAATTTTAGGCGAATTGACACGGCCATACATACACGTCAGTGAATGTTAATGTTGCTGGCCATGATCTTTCCTTGGACTTTATCCTTGGTTTACAAAAAGGAAACCGAAATAAATCAAAATTGTAAGCAGCACATCAGTAAATCGGAAGACACGCAGAACGGGATGCAATATTTACGAAAATAAAAAAAAACTAAATTAAAAAGAAACGAGAAACACCGGCCTGGAAAAAACACAGAAGTGGCGCCACCTCTTGGCTAACACCGAAAGTTGCCGGAACTATTGAATAAAATATTAAAAATTAAAAACAAAACTAAATTATATCCAAAAGAAAGAAGAATGAAAAAGAGAATAGACATCACTGTATAATTGAAAAATAAAAAGAAACTAAATTGGAAAAAAGTATAAAACGAAAATTAAAAAAATGAAACTCTAAGTAACGAAAGCAAATTTATTAATTTGTAAACGAGAAAAAAAATGAAACAAATCAAAAAACAAAAATCAATGAAAACTGTAGATTATGCAACAATGAAAAACAATTGAAAATCGACATACATACACCTGGAATTGGATGAAATATTAACGAAACGAAACAAAGGAAATTTGAAAAACAAGAAACAGCGTCGACCTTCGTGTAAAATTAAACAAGAGAGGTTCTTGACGCCATCTGTTGACGAATTCCGAAGGCGAAACAGCAACAATAAAAACAACTGAAGATCACAAGACACGTAGCATCGAATGAAATAATCACGAAAAGTAGAAAATTTGAGAAATAAGTAGAAAAAATAAACAGAAGAAGGTTCTTAGCTCCATCTATTGACGAACTCCGAAGGCGAAACAGTAACAACAAAAACAATTGAAAATTAAGACACATAGAATTACTAAATGAAATAATACATAATCACGAAAAACAGGAAATTTGAGAAGTAACAGCGTCATGGAAAAATAAAAGCGAGGAGATTATTGGCGCCATCTATTGACGAAGGTGAGCCACTAATATAATAAAACCAAATGAAAATAGAAGGCGCACAGAATTGAATGAAATTTTCACGAAATGAAACAAACGAAATTTGAAGAACAGATCGTCATGGGAAAGAAAATAGAATAGAGTTTTTTGGCGCCATCTATTGACGAACTCCGAAGGCGAAACGATAAGAATAAAAACAATCGGAAATCGAAATGCATAGAATCAATCGAAATAATCACGAGAAATAGGAAACGTAAGTAATAAGAAACCGCGACGGAGAAAAAATAAACATTCGAAGTTATTGGCGCTATCTATTAACGAACTTCGAAGGCGAGATGGTAATATCATGGCCAACTCCATTAACATTCACTGACGTGTATGTATGGCCGTTTCAATTTGACTTTTAAAAATTTGACGGGTACTCCACTCAGCGCCTCTTGTGAGTTTTTAAGTAATTGCAGTTGCCATTACGTTACTGTCAGTAGTTCTGTAGTATCTTTAATAGGGAGCGCTGAGTGGAGTACTCCATGACATGCTTTCCGGAACCGAATTTTAGGCGAATTGACACGGCCATACATACACGTCAGTGAATGTTAATGTTGCTGGCCATGGGTAATATAATAAAAGCAATTGAAAATCGAAAGACACACAGAACTGAATGAAATACTTCACGAAATGTGGGAAGTTTAAGAAATAAGAAGCAGCGTCAAGAAAAAAAAATAAACGATAGAAGTTCCTGGCGCCATCTCGATAGATTTTTCTCAAGTTTCCTATTTTTCGTAAACATTTCTTTCAATTCTGTGTCTCTCGATTTTCAATTGTTTTTTTATTACATTACCATCTTACCTTCGAAGTTCGTCAGTACGAACAATGTAACAAAAACAATTGAAAATCGAAAGACACAGAATTGAAAGAAATAATTACGAAAAATAGGAAATTTGAGAAACAAAAAAAATACAGTGTCATAGAAGAAAATAAACAGAAGAGGATCCTGACGCCATCTATTGACGAACTCCGCAATCCAATAACAGTTGCATATATTACATCAGTTTTTTTTGTCGGAACAATTGTCAGTCACCCTGTATGTATTTAAAATTCTAAAATTAAACTCAGATTTTTTTTAGTATTGAAAAAGAAGGGTTGCAACTTTACATCCGTTGTTTCCTCTTTCTCCCAAATTGGAGTTGAATAAGACGCAGAGTACCGCCTGTTGTTTTTTTCGAATTTCGTATTTTTCGTAAATATTTCTTTCAATTCTTTGTCTCTCGATTTCCAATTGTTTTTATTACATTACCATCTTACCTTCGAAGTTCGTCAATACGAACAATGTAACAAAAACAATTGAAAATCGAAAGACACAGAATTGACAGAAATATTTACGAGAAATAGGAAATTTGAGAAACAAGAAAACAAAGTCACAGAAGAAAATAAACAGAAGAGGATCCTGGCGCCATCTATTGACGAATCGACGAACTCCGCAATCCAATAACAGCTGCATATATTACATCAGTTTTTTTTTTGTCGGAACAATTGTCAGTCACCCTGTATGTATTTAAAATTCTAAAATTAAACTCAGATTTTTTTCTAATATTGAAAAAGAAGGGTTACAAGTTTACATTTACATTGTTTCCTCTTTCTCCCAAATCAGAGTCGAGTAAGAAGCAGAGTAACGACTGTTTCTCTTTTCTTTTTTAGAAAGAAACGCCCACCTCTATTTGAATTCTTAATTATTATTATTTTTTTAATGATTTAATTCTTTCCCTTTTGTGAATCTTTCTCTCGATTTTATATACAAACAATTTCCTATTCGTCGTTTCTTTTGAGGAGTGGGTGTTACCCTTTCTCTGGTTTACTCTAATAGGAATCGAGTGAGAAAGAGAGTAACAATAACAAGTGAAGTAACACCCACTGTTATTAGTTTGGATGCGCAAGTGTTTTTCTTTTTTGTTTTTATATAATTAATGCTTTCTCTCTCTCTCTCTCTCTCTCTCTCTCTCTCTCTCTCTCTCTGGCTCTCTCCGTGTTTCTGTGCATTTCCCTCTCGATCTTACACAAAATTTTTCGTCGTTTCTCGTTGGGGCCAAATTAATAAAATTGGGCGTTTCTTTTTATAAACGGGCGTTACGCTTTCTCTGACTCACACTCATCGGAAGTAAGCGAGAGAGGCGGTAACACACTTTTATAATTGAAGCATTGAAGCGCAAATGTTTTTTTTTTGTTTAACTAAATCCTTCACTATCTCTCTTTCTCTCTCGATTGTTACGGTTGAAAAATCCATTCAAATTATTCACAATATTTTTCCGTACACTCCGTATTAAGTGGGAATCTAACGGCCTACGTGCCGATCGTCGCATTTCGCTTGTTCGCCCGTTTAAAATTCATTTCATCAGTAACGACTTCCGTCTTCAGCGCATGTGGAAGGGCACGGCGCGTTCGCCTGGCGGTCATTCTTTCAATAGTACTTGACGCGTGCGGTCCGTTTATTTTGTGTGGTTTCAAGCTTTGTGCTTCTCCACGGATTTTGTGGTTGAAACTTGAAACGGATTGTTTTCCGAGGTATGTTTGGTTGGCCTTGTTGTGCAATTGATCCCTGCGAGTAACGCGTCTCTCTCTTCTACGTTGGCTTCTAGTTCCCGTGGTAGCTCGAGTTCCAGACTTCTAGCTCGAGTTCCAGGCTTTTGTATCGAACGAAGTTTCGCAAACCGGCCTACCTCCCCCCACCTTTGAAGAGTGGATTCGTCCGGCAAGACGACGCTACGTTTGGCGGCTTTGCCGCACCATTGACTCACTCCGCTAACCACCGCGGGAGGACGCTCCGACCTGTTGACTGGTGACAGCTGATTGACATTGACGCTGGACCTTGGTAATGTATTCGCGGTGTTGTATACACACAATTTATATTATTGCGGAGTTTGTTCACATTTACCCGTCGCTGTTGATATCGATAATTTTTGTGCCCGTTTGAAGCTTTATGTGTGACCGAAGCACAGATCTGTGGTACGGGTTAAATTTAACGTGTTATTTATTTAATTACTTTTCGTTTTTGTGTTGTCGTTATGAGCAATTCATGAGCAAGTTAAATATAAACAAGTGTGCTCAGCTGGTGTGTTTTATTTTAATCACTTTGCCCACCTCTTGCTTTGGGGTTTCGTCGAACCTCCCCTCTCCACGAGCTACGCCGAGCCGGTGCGGAGAAACATTAGTCACTCGCACTAATTTGCAAACCTACAGGTAGGTAGCACGATCTTATATCAAATCTTTTCGTTGTTCTTTGTTGGATCCAAACTAATAAAATTGAGCGTTTTTTTTTTAAGTGGGCGTTACCCTTTTCTCGCTCACTCTCATTGGAATTGAGCGAGACAGAGAGGGTAACGCCCATTTTTTTAAAAGTAACGCCCACTTGTATTAATTTGAATCCTCAAATATATTACGTTACTCCCATTCTCTTTCTAACTCTATCTGTCTCTTATGGCCGATTTCTTCACCATGTTTAACCTAAGGTTAATTTATCTAACAGTTGGAATGTGACGTACAGTTGGTCGTACACCATACTATGTGTCACATTCTAACTGACAGATAAATTTAACCTCAAGATAAGGCGATGAAGAAATCGGGCATTAATCATACACAAATCTTTTCCCTTTCCCTTTAGAATTAAAATGAGCCGTCAGAGGTCGTTTCCTGTCGGGTTGCCTGCAGGTCGCTCGTTTCGGCTAATTAGGCGCGTCCTCGTTAGCCACGTTTCCTCGTCCAGTTGATGATCCTGATGAACGCCGACAAAAGAGATTAGCGCGGGAAGTACTTTGTCGGCGAAAACAATGCAAAAGACATCCAGGGCCGGGCTTCAATTTCTGCAAGGATTTCTAAACCATAATTCGAAAGCGCCCCGCCCTCGTCGGTGACAATACAGGATGTTTCACAAGAGCAGAATTTAGGATTTAAAAATTCAAAATTTTGAGAAATTCCCGAATTGAACTTTCTTACTTTCAGAGAAGCGCTCCGTTTGGCCTACGTACCTACAACGAAAGGTTGTTCGGAACTAACAGAACCAAGGAGGGGGCAATGTTCTATTCCATTGTAATATGACACCCGTGTATTTTGGGGACATTCCAGAGGGTCAATGACCGACCTCGTTTTATAGAATAGTCTTTTCTAGTAGCGTCGAAATTGTTCGGTGTTTACGTGGGGGCCGAAATACACACCGCGAATTTCGATTTTGAGAAAGTGAGACGTATTTTTAATCCTTAATTGAACGCTTAACCGTGACGTTCGATGATTAAAAAGTGACTCTGAGAATGTTCGGAGATTAATGACGACAGGTGCAGGGAACGCGGACGGTTCCAAAAATAGCGGGCCGACTGCATAGCCAGCCGTTTTATATTTAATGCAGTAACCGGCACGGTTACCAAATATTTGGCGCCGAAAAACGCATCAATCAGCCGCGGATGGAATCCACTTTTAACCGGAAAAAAAAAAACAGCACAATTAGATTCACAAGTTAATTGTTTGATTGCGGCGCGTGATTGGTCGGCCTGAGGGGGCAAGCCAAGCGCCGGCGACGTCATTCGATGACGTTACGCAATTCAAGTATTTTTTTTTTTTTAGATTGTTTCGTTTTCGATTTTAAACGCGCGCGCCCCCGTTTTCAAACGGTTGCAACACCGCGCGCGCTCAATTTTGGAAAAAATTCGGCCGGTGTTTTTCCGGCGAGTTCTCACAGCGACGTGCTAATTTGGCGACTCGAATTAATTGTTGACGCAACTGATTCGATTGTTTACTTAATAATAATCGCAAACTGGATCACGTGCGAATTTGCGAAACGCTTTTTTTTAAGTGCGCCACGAACCGGTTCGCCCGTAACTTTCTGCTGCGTTTCAGAAAACCGCAGCAAATTGAAACTTGTTTACAAAAACACGGCGCGTCTTCGAATAAAACAAAAGAAGTTTACAAGACGCAGTTATTAATAACTGCCGACGTGAATCTGTGAGGAATCCAACAGAAAATTGTTTGGAACTAACAGAACCAAGGAGGGGGCACTGTTATGTTTTGCGGTGTAGGACACATCGTCGGGAGTTTTCATTGTTTTTCTAATTGTTTGATTATGAAAGATGCGTAAGTAAATAAGTTGTAGGGGTAGCTTATATAGAAGTTTATAAAATATAAAATCGAAGGTTTAGAGTTCGAATCCCACGCTCATCGAACAGCGGAACGTCGTGGGTCACTTCTCGAAGCTACAGCAGCGAACGGGACGGTGAAGAGTAGCGTCTGTGGTGGAGAGGTTGAGGGAACAGCTGGCCGTGGTGTTAGGTGTATGTAAGTTGAGCGTCTCGGGGACTAGCTCGTGTGTGTATGCTTTGAGCGTCTCAGGGACTGGCTCGTGTGTATATGCTTTGAGCGTCTCAGGGACTGGCTCGTATGTGCATATTTTAAGCGTCTCGGGGACTTGATCAAGGTCAGAAACCGTGTGTCTTTCGAAGCTCGAACCGTCTTCCTATATACGCTTTACAGGCCATCGCCCCTGTGAGAGTCGGTCTTTCTGGGTACATTTTGTAACGTGCTGCCTTTTTCCGGTCGCGTCCTTCGTTTGCTCAGCTAGGTACGGAAAGATGTCCAGGTGTAAACTCGCCGGTGCGGTGTCCAGGTTCACAAAATAGAACATGATATAACTCAACTAAACTTTATTTAAAATTCTGTGAAAATATTTACGCTATAGTATTCGAGTATTCACAACGGGAAACGTTTGTCCGGAGAACAGGTTAAACAAGTAGACCTTGGACCAAAATGACCAAAACGCGGCTAGAGAAGGGCACGGAGTACACGAGACACACTCGTACTAGGTAAGAGTGAGACACTCACTCAAAGGACGGAGTACACGAGACACTTGTGTCGGGCCGGTAAGAGTGAGACGCTCACTCAAGGGACGGAATGCACGAGACACTCGTGTCGGGTAACCGGTAAGAGTGAGACACTTGCTAAAAGAACGGAGTACACGAGACACTCGTGTCGGGCCGGTAAGAGCGAGACGGAATACACGAGATATTCGTGTCGGGTAAGAGTGAGACACTCACTCTAAGGACGGAGATTACGAGACGCTCGTAGTGGGTGAAGTCGGACGGGCTACACTAGGCGCTTGCGCCGGGCTAGCAGGACATCTGCTAATGGTTTGCAGGTAAACAATTACGAACCACGAACTGCTTGAGTTCTACCCGAAACTCGCTTATATAGCCGCAGGAGCGGAAGGGAGCCCCACTCTATGACTCCTTCCTAAACCTAACCTGCTTATGATCCCTACCCAAACTAAAACTTTATTCTGCGCATAATTATAATATATACAAACTTAAATATAATACGAAAAGGTAAACAAAATAATAACAAATTGTTACAGTCGTTTCCGCTCCGTCACCGCTACTTTGTTTTCTCTAGCGGTCCCCGTCGTTGAATGCCTCGATTCGTTGGTGAAGATCCTCGCGCTGAGTCGGTGCGTCGCATCTGTTTTAAGTTCTGGGTAGACCGGCGCATTGAAAAATTTGACACAAGCCAGCAAGGGAGCGGCCCAGCAGGCACTTTTCTGGTTTGGCGTGTGAGTGCGGTTTTGGTGTACGAAATTTTGGTGTTTCCGCGCCCTGTTGGGGTTCGGTGAGATTCGCCCAAGAAGTTACGGATTGGTAGAGGTTTCTGACGCATCTTCTTCCGATATTTCTGGATTTATCCGGATCACCGCACGTGCCACGTGGCCTTTCTTTCGTCGAACGCTCGGCTTTCCTAGGCCGAGGTAAGCCGCTTCATTTTTTCCGTTGATTTTAATTCGTTTGTGTTGTCTCTGTTCTGGGTAGACCGGCGCATTGAAAAATTTGACACAAGCCAGCAAGGGAGCAGCCCAGCCGGCACTTTTCTGGTTTGGCCTGTGAGTGCGGTTTTGGTGTACGAAATTTTGGTTTTTCCGCGCCCTGTTGGGGTTCGGTGAGATTCGCCCAAGAAGTTACGGATTGGTAGAGGTTTCTGACGCATCTTCTTCCGACATTTCTGGATTTATCCGGATCACCGCACGTGCCACGTGGCGCTTCTTTCGTCGAACGCTCGGCTTTCCCAGGCCGAGGTAAGCCGCTTCATTTTTTCCGTTGATTTTAATTCGTTTGTGTTGTCTCTGTTCTGGGTAGACCGGCGCATTGAAAAATTTGACACAAGCCAGCAAGGGAGCGGCCCAGCCGGCACTTTTCTGGTTTGGCGTGTGAGTGCGGTTTTGGTGTACGAAATTTTGGTATTTCCGCGCCCTGTTGGGGTTCGGTGAGATTCGCCCAAGAAGTTACGGATTGGTAGAGGTTTCTGACGCATCTTCTTCCGACATTTTTGGATTTATCCGGATCACCGCACGTGCCACGTGGCGTTTCTTTCGTCGAACGCTCGGCTTTCCCAGGCCGAGGTAAGCCGCTTCATTTTTTCCGTTGATTTTAATTCGTTTGTGTCGCCTCTGTTTTCGTAGTGAGCAGTTACGGGTGGTTGCAAGGTTTAGAGCAGCAATTCTCAACCCTTTTAGCTCCGCGACCCCCCAAATAGTAAATGTAAATAAAATTAATATTTCGCGACCCCCCATCCTATAATTTTATGTCGCTGCGGGTATAAACATACATGTATGACGTCATAAAATGATTTCATTATTGTTTAGGCTATTTTCGCGACCCCCCTCTAATATCACCGCGACCCCCAGGTTGAGAAACGATGGTTTATAGGGTAGTTTACCCCCCTTTTTTTCTGTTCCCTTCCGAGACGGATCATATTGGAGCTGAACCGACTGGTGAGTGGGGATTTCTCTCCTGTTAGGGGAATCCCGCGATTGCAAGTTGTTGCGATCTTCAACAGGTGGCGCCCCTTTTCGATCTACAGGTACCTGTGCGAAACTGTATGCCCACGACCTTCTCCACTGACACGGGATTCTGGTCGCAGTAACAGCCCAACCAACGGGCGACCGAGGTAGGTTTGTTTGTATCCGTTTCGGGATTGTATTTTCTTATTATTCGCCATCAGGTAACCTGCCGTACACACTCGATTGTGGGATTCGTTGCGAATCGCCGCGCCGTTTCGCTCTTTTTTTTTGTTTTGTTTATATTTTATAGAGAGTGTACGCGACAAAAATTACTTTGTTATACATCTTATCGGCCGTGAGGTAATTATTTCAAGTGGCATGATCGCACGGCCAATTAACGTTTAGCGTCGTCTTATTCTCATTGGCTGGCCAATTAGCGACGTGGCGTCATCTCATTTCAGAGGGCTGGCCAATAAGCGGCTTGGCATCGTCTCATTTCATTGACTGGCCAATCAACGGCTTGGCGTCGTCTCATTTTATTCCATTGGCTGGGCAATCAGCGGCTTGGCGTCGTCTCATTTCATTGACTGGCCAATGAACGGCTCGGCGTCGTCTCATTTCATTCCATTGGCTGGCCAATCAGTGGTTTGGCGTCGTCTCATTCCATTGACTGGTCAATCAGCAGCATAGCATCGTCTCATTTTATTGGCTATAGTTCGTGACGTGTTTTTGAGTGCCGGTCGCTGTGTGCCGATGATACCCGACAAGTCCAAACTGGATTGATAATAAGTTTAAGCTAAGTTTGTAACCCCAAAGACATTATGAAAATAATAATAACTAAATAAAAGAATAAAACCATCTAAAAGACGGGGGTGGGGGAGTAGAGATCGGGCATGAGGCTTTGACGTCACTGTAAAAATATTCAAAGCTTGCAACGTTGAAGTTAAAGTGAAAGTGGTACGAACACCAATCGGAAACAATACGAACAAACAAATAATGAAAGTGTCAAATATGGAAATACTTCAAAAGTCTCGTGATAAATCGTACAATTTGGCAACACTGGCAATGTGACGGAGATAAAGGAGATGAGTGTGACGACTGAAGAAATGAAGAAAGAGAGGAGGACACATAATAAGGAACAGACGATGAAGATGCAGAGGAAACGGAAGGCCAACGTGATTCACTTCACTTGTTCGTTTATTTTTGAGTAAAAAAGAAAGAAGTCCCAAAAAGTAACATTCTTGTGTCTCTCTGGATAGCTAGAAACAAACAAGAATATTGCGTGGGATTCGTGGTAAAAATCACAGAAAATAAATCCCCGCAATCGATTACAGAGTTGCCAGAGTTAAGAAAAATCCCGGAAAATTGGGATTTTCAATGCAGTTTACTTGAATGTCACGTCACACTCACACGTTGGGTGCAGAGTTGTCACTAAAGTTTAGGAAAAGTCCCCGAGAATTGGGGTTGAGCGTCTCGGGGACTAGCTCGTGTGTGTAGGCTTTAAGTGTCTCAGGGACTAGCTCGTGTGTGTATACTTTGAGCGTCTCAGGGACTAGCTCGTGTGTGTATGCTTTGAGCGTCTCGGGGACTAGCTCGAGATCAGAAACCGTGTGTCTTTCGAAGCTCGAGTCATCTTCTTATATGCGCTTTACCCTGCCATCGCCCCTGTGACAGTCGGTCTTTCTATCTTAATTGAACGTCATGCAACTTACAGTGTTGTCAGAAAATCCCGAAAATCAGGGATTTGTCAATGCGGATTTAAATAAATTATCGTAGAGTTGCGAGAGTTCAGAAAAATCCCGGGTAGCTGGGATTTTCAATACGGATTCGTAAGTAATTCGATTACAGCGTCGCCCTGGAATGTTTAAATTCGTCATGTCGTCGCATGTGTTCTAGGAAAACGCGATTTTAACCGTGCAATTATCACCAGTTCGCGAAAATCAAACACCGACCGGTAAGAACCACTCGAAATCATCTCTTTCGATTAACACCTACCAAATAGATACGTATGTGCATAGATCGATTATCGACGTTGGCACGGCTCTTGACTCCGCCATTAGAAAGGGATGGCGATAATAATCTTTCGTGGTGACCTCGCGCGGAAGAATCGAAATAATTAAGCGAGTTACCGGCGAAGAAGAAGAAGCAACATTCGCAGAAGTTGCATCAGCATTTCAGCCGTGACCATCTGGAGAACCCTAATTACGTGTCTTAGAAGTCAATTAACTGTGAAAGCGAGTCTGTTGTAAAACCGAGCGGAGATTGCACGATGACTTTTTTTAAGGGTGACAGTGACTCGCAAGAAACTTAAACGAAGTAAAACAAAAAGTTCGAAGGACTTCGGATGACTTTGAAGCGAAACGTTTGACGCAGCGCGAAATCTCTGCCAAAACGGACGTTTGGCGCAATTTGGCAACGCTGTCTTTGTCTGGCGTTTACATTTTTGAAATGCGAGAGAAAAATTTGGAACGTGGAACGTGAAATAAAAAAAAAATTAAAAAGTTGTGGTGGAACTGACATTTTCCGCGGAGGATGCGCGTGCGTTCCACCACGGCGCGTATTTTTTTTCTGTGTAAAGCGGTTCGCTTAAAAAAATTGCGTAGCCTTCGCAAGGTCGTTCTTGCATCTCGCGCGCGGGCAGAAAAATCAGGTAGAAATACCAGAGGATTCGTTCAACCTGACGTCGTACAGGTTTCGAAATTATGCGTGCGGCCGGGTTATTTTTAGCCCGAAACGGCACTAGTGCAAGGCCTATCCAAGGAAAAGCGCACGACAATAGATTGGTTTCTTGACCCCCGCTGACATCGTCTGATTCGCTCTTGATGACTAATAATTATTCGAGCGGACGCAAAAATGGCGATTTCGCATTCTTGCGCGCTTGGCGCAATTGCCGAAGCGATTTCATCATCCCGCTTGGCCGAAAGAATTTTTCGAGAGGTGAAAAGAACCTGCACGGTCATTGCAAGACCAAACTTCCAATTTTTCGCTAAGAGAAAAATATCTTTTTCTTTCTTTAGGTGAAGACCTGATTAGGGAATTTTAGCAATTTTTTTTCCTGAGCCACATACAGTGTAATAGTAATTCACCTTCACCTAAAACAGATGCTTTCACTTCTTTCGTTGGCTCTTGATTGGTGCATAGCTTCAGAGCTACTTTTGGTCACTTTTGCAGGCGCCAGGGAATTCCCCCCAGTTGGAGAATCCACTTCGAAAACCGTTCCCAAGGTCTCGTCGTGTTCGCCTCAACTAAATCGTAACCTTCAAGAGATTTGTCCCAGTTGATAGGCTTAGACTAGGTTTTTGACATAAACAAAACACACATGCAGTGTATAACAAATATATTACAGAACATTTTAAGTAGTGACATCTTTCGATCGCTTTTTGATCTAACATTGCTGACGAAGGCCCAACTAGGCCTGAAACAGCTGTACAGAGCCTGCTCAAGGAATCCACTGTAATCAAAACCGATTTGCACAAATTTTTTAAATAATTAGTTATCTCAGTTCGACAACTTTAAATGCATTTAGTTGAAAATAAAATAATTGATTCACACGGTAAGCGGTTAATCAGATCTGATTGCACAGAAGGTGCCTCAATGGCAATGTCGACTAACCAGTTATTTAAATATATTAACTTTAATCAAAGTATTGGCACAGTATCGGCCACTTCATAGAAAGTCCGAAAACGATATCAAAAAAATAAATAAGTGAGGTTATACGTCACTCTGTAACTTGAAGTTGGTACGTTGCCTGGTTCACGTAGGTTCAGGTGGGTGGCAGCACTCATCAGCGCAAGCGTCGCCCTGTGGCCTTTCGCAGGGTTAATGAGACGTGGCTCGATTTTCCCCAAACGAAATGCAAACCAACGTGCAGGCGACAAAACAGTTATGCCATACCAGAAGAGGTAAATATAAAAAAAACGATCCTAAAAAAACAAGGACGGCCATTAGTTACTGCGACGCCATTGAGAAATATTTAGAACATTACCTATTTCATAGAAACTCCGAGAACGATATAAAAAAATAAATAAGTGAGGTTATACGTCACTCTGTCACTTGAAGTTGGTACGTTGCCTGGTTCACGTTAGTTCAGGTAGGTGGCAGCAGTCCTCAGCGCAAGCGTCGCCCCAAGGCCTCTCGCAGGGTTAATGCGACGTGGCTCAATAAATTTTCCCCAAACCACTGCAACGTGCAGGCGACAAAACGGCTATGCCACACCAGAAGAGGTAATTAAAGCCCCAAAAGGGAATATATAAAATACGATCCTAAAAGAACAAGGACGGCCATTAGTTACTGCGACGCCATTAAGAAATATTTAGAACATTACCTACTTCATAGAAATTCCGAGAACGATATTAGAAAAATAGATAAGTGAGGTTATACGTCACTCTGTCACTTGAAGTTGGTACGTTGCCTGGTTCACGTTAGTTCAGGTAGATGGTAGATAGTTCAGTAGATGGACGGATAAATGAGAACTTCCGGGAGTTGTACAAGGAAACAATGGCGTAGCCAATAGAATAATTATGACGAAAAGTGTTTTGAATAAAAGAGCCAATGGGAAAGTGAGCATTCAAAGGGACGTTTCCGGCGCAGGTTACAGTGTTGTCGGATGTTCAGACAAGAAATACTTACAAGTGACGTTGCCAAGTTCGCTACAAATACGTGGCGAACTCGTTGCGATGAAATAATGGAGTATTTCAGCTAAAAAATGAAAGAAATCTGATGTGTAATCCTTCTTTACTAATTAATAATTAATAATTAAACACTGTAACAAAGAATTCTGCAAAAATGAAATAATAAACTTTTGGAACTGTCATATGCGCAGATAAGACCGCTAAGATAGGCAACCAAGTGTGCACTTGGAAATGATTAAAGAATACGTCAATTTTCAATTTTTCTTTTCCGCCCTTTAAAACAATCCTAAAATACCTTCTCCTAAAAATACCTTTCAGAAAAATCTTCCCTTATATTTAGGGAGGAAAGTTGGCAACACTGTAATGACCAAGCGTAAAAATCGAGTTCATCTTTACCGATGGTAGGTATGTGCAGTTTCTTTTTTACGCTTTTGCAAAAACGTCGGTTTTAGCAAAATACAGAAAGAAGAAAAGGAAAAAGAAATGAATGACGATCGATTAGACAAAAAAAAAATTCTTTTCTATCGTCGATCGCATTTTGTTTTTGTATTTTTATTTGGGAAAAAAGGCGTTTCTTCTGACACTCAAACCAATTCGCCAATTCGTTTCACAGTTGATCGTCTTTTGTTATCGCTTCTAATTTATTTTATTTTTTCGACGTAAAAAATCGTCGACGGTTTTTTTGTGTTCCTCGCATTTGTTAAACAATCGATCGTTTTTTGTTCGAGTTTTTAACGGAAATTAAAACTCGCACGTTAACTTTTGCAATTTTAACGGTCTTTTATGTTGAGGTCAGTGTTGCCAATCCTAGCATGTTTAATACACTGTTATCGAAACAATGATCGAAGGTTTGCATCCGAAATATGTGTTATCAATCTCCTCCTCTTCAAAGTTCAAGCAACGAGCGAAGAACTTGCGTTAATCAGGATGAGGCATCCGGTGGTGTAAGGAATAAGTCTATGATTTTAATAAAGTCGATAAATTTTATTCATCTTCTTCTAAACGATCCTGCAACTTTTATATTCTACTCTCTGCTGAAAAGTCGGTGGATATTATCCGTATCGTGTTGGTAAAGTCCATGAATTTCATATAGTGTATCGTTTTAGTAAAGTCCATGGATTTCATATAGTCTATCGTCCTAGAAAACACCATGGGTTTCATATAGTCTACCGTTTTGTTGAAATCCGTAAATTTTGCGAAGTCTGTGATTTTAATAAAGTCAGTGAATTTTTCAAATTTTTTAAACGACCCTATGACTTTTATATACATATTCTGCTCTCTGCTGGAGAGTCTGTTGTGTTTTGGTAAAGTCCATGGATTTCATATACATAGTCTATAGTTTTACTAAAGTCCATGGATTTCATATAGTCTATCGTTTTACTAGAGTCCATGAATTTCATATGGTCTATAGTTTTAATGAAGTTCGTATATTTTGCGAAGTCTATGGTTTTAATGAAGTCGATGAATTTTATTCATCTTCTTCTAAACGATCCTTCAACTTTTATATTCTGCTCTCTGCTGAAAAGTCGGTGGATATTATGCGTAAAGTCCATGAATTTCATATAGTATATCGTTTTAGTAAAGTCCATGGATTTCATATAGTCTATCGTCCTAGTAAACACCATGGATTTCATACAGTCTATCGTTTTGTTGAAATCCGTAAATTTTGCGAAGTCTGTGGTTTTAATAAAGTCAATGAATTTTATCAACTTTTTCTAACTTTTTAAACGACCACGACCCTACAACTTTTATATACCTATATTCTGCTCTCTGCAAGAGAGTTTATGGATTTTATATAGTCTAGCGTTTTGGTATGAATTTCGTATAGTCTATCGTTTTACTAAAGTCCATGGATAGTATATCGTTTTACTAGAGTGCATGAATTTCATATAGTCTATAGTTTTGATGAAGTAATTTTTTTAAACGATCCTACGACTTTTATAAAAAGTGAGCAAAAAAAATAGCAGATTAGTGTAGGCGATGCAATGTCTGTGATTAACTGATTTAATGAATGTAATGCATTCATGGACTGTCAAATTTGTTGACTTTTTATTTAATCACAGACATACGTTTTCTTTGCACGTTGCACCGCCTACGCTAATCTGATTTTTATTTGCTCACCGTTTATATAGTATTCTGCTTTCTGCTGTTTGGGTAAAGTCCATGGATTTCGTATAGCCTATCGTTTTACTAAAGTCCATGGATTTCGTGTAATCCAGAGTTGGGAAAACTACGTGTAAAAAATATTTTCCACATTACATTACGTCTAGACGTAGTTAAATGTAATTTTTACGCAACGTAGTTTATGTGAAATGTCACGTTTCTAACCTCAAAATGAATGTTCATTTGACGTATTTCAAATAAATATTGCGTTCTTGATGTTTTTTAATGCTTATAAACGACAGTTTTATCCATTTTACGTCTAAATAGTTATTAGATTGTGTATAAATAATTAATTATAACGTGAAAATGAAGAAATAGAAAACAACGTAGTTTTTAAAGTAGTCAATTCATTTTTTACGGCGTAGTTAATTACAAAATCTACGCGTAATTAATGTGTCTCATTATCTAAGTCCCAACCCTGGTGTAGTGTAATCTATCGTGTTGGTAAAGTCCATGGATTTTATATAGCCCATAGTTTTACTAAAGCGCATTGATTTCATAGAGTCTATAGTTTTGATGAAATTCGTATATTTTGTTTAGTCTGCGGTTTTAATAGAATCGTTTATACATTCTGCTTTCTCCCGGAGAGTCTGTGGATTTTATAAAGTCTATCGTTTTGTTAAAGTTCATGGATTTCGTATAGTCTATCGTTTTATTAAAGTCCATGGATTTTGTGTAGTCTATCATGTTGGTAAAGTCCATGGATTTTATATAGTCTACAGTTCCATTACTAAAGTGCATTGATTTCATAGAGTCTATAGTTCTGATGAAATCCGTATATTTTGTGAAGTCTCCGATTTTAATAAAATCGTCGAAATTTTTTTCACCTCGTTCTAAACGACTCTATGACTATTCTGCTCCTTGCGGCCCTTCTTTATTTTTCCGTTAGTACTTTAACATTCCACCATCGACGTTTGGACATGTAGACGTTTACGTCGATGAGATGCGATGCGATGGTGAAATAAAAATTTCACGCGGCTCTCGTCCTTACCAGGACAATCAATAATAATTTCTACATAACGCCGTGCGGACTGTAACACGCCGACCTGTCACCTTGTTTGTTGACTTTTACGGACAACTAGATAACCAATAAAAATGACCGAAACTGAACCGGAAGTTTACTGCTAAAAATTTCCAAAGAATCACTCAACAAAGGTTTTATTACTGCAATTAGGCATGCTCACCCCATCCGTCTAGTCTACAGCTACCTGATTACTTTACTATAGGCGCTAAGGACTACCCTAATGACCTATTTATTTGTTTACGGTTGAACGACTCTCAGGAATCCGCAATAAACTGATAATAATTATAAATAGCTCGTAATCGTCACTGCAAAACCTGGCCTTACGTTGTTGTAACTCAGTTCTTTTGGTGTGTCGGTGAATAAACTCGAGAGATTTAAAGGAACTGAATACGTTTAATAAAAATGCGGAAGTTAGATTTAATTAATTATTTATTGCAATGAAAAGGTAAAAACTCCTTGTACCAGCCACTGCGGGATCTGATCTAATGAGCGTAAAAACCCTTGCGTTAAACCAATGCAAAGGAAACAGGAAGTACAGTAGAATTCGCTTAACAGATTAGAAATGTCGGTTGAGTTTTAATTGAGAATTTTGAAGTTAATGTCTGTTTCAAAATTAAAAAACCACAAGCTGTTGAATTATGTTGCCAAAAAACAAAATTCCCGGATATACTTTAGTTGGTACTTCACGTTGTCGTTGTAGTTTATGCGCGCGCGTCAGTAATTTTGCGTCAAAATTTGAAATGTCATGTAACACTTAATTTGCCCCCTAAATCTTATGATGTCGCGAAAGCACAGAAATCTTTTAAATTGTGGAGTTGAAATTTTCTTCCCCTAAATTTATCACTAGCAGGCACATGCATCAGCGTTGCCGGATGTATCCACGGGATAAATTGCGAGGTTGGTGGTTTTTTGATTTTGAAACAGACAATATTTGTTTATGAAATATAATACGCAGACTAGGGCATATTTAAAATGTCGAATTATTTAGATTTGTAATAACTTTAGTTTATACATAAAAAACAAAGAAAAAGAAATTTGATATTAGAAAAACTTAAAGAAATAAAAGGAGAGTTGTTGATAAATTCAGTTGTTTTCATGTAAAAATTTTGGCATTCAATTAAAACATGAGAACATGAGAAACATTCAATTAAACTTATGCTTTTGAATAGTGAGAGTCATATTTAAAAAAAAAACACAGAATTTATTATAATTGAAATGAATAAACAGTAAGTCTAGAAAAAAGATTAGTTTCTTGTACCAAGCGATCATTTAAATTTATAATCAGAGTAGGCTATGAATTTTGAATTGGATTGGCAACACTAACCGTTGACAGCTTAATTTGAGTTTGAATTGTCAAAGTAACGCTTCAAAATGTTTCATTCGTTGCCGGGGGCGAACACTTTGAACATTTGCTATGGTTGCCACTAAAACTGTTTCACTTCCTTTAAATTAAAACGATTGAACCCGATGAGAATCCTATAAACGTCAAAATATTTACATAACCTCTAATCTACACACCGAGTCGATTGGCAAGGTGCACAACTGTATAAAAAAATCCCGCCTACTTTAATTATAAATTTAAAACGTCAGATTAAATTGAGTTGGAAAACCTAACCTTTTGACAGTGCGTCCAGTCATGTGTCAAGGTCAACGTTACCAACCAAAGCTTACAACCTATGGTTACAACGCCCTCTGTCGACCGCGGGACGCGTCGACAATCTGGTCCAAACTGGATCCGCTCGGATCGTCAAGATGGCTGATTAGGTTTCCACGATCGGGTTACGGTACATTCACAGGGCAGGAGCGCCACTGGAGGACTAGGCCTAGAAGCCTGGTCTAATAGCCTACGCCACAAAACTGCGCCCAAACAGAAAAGCCTACATAATAGAAAAAATGATTTTTATTAGCGGTCATGTTAGGTACACGCCCTTGCACGTTTTACGTTACCTGGGATTTTCTAAATTTCCAGGCTTAGTATGGAGCTTAAAAGTGTCCCAACTCATTCGGAGGTGCAACCAAAAAATCCGACCCAGTCGTTTGGTGAATCCTTGTCACACAGAGAGCAAGAATTCCGGGAAAGCACAAAACACGTTACACCTGGACGAAGGCCGAACGTAAAAAGGACGATAGAGACGATAGACGATAGAGACGACAACGGCGTTAACAGAAGGCTGTCACGTGGTGTGCCACACGAATGAGCTTCGAGTAGGGATGCAGGGTAGCCACCTGTATCCAAACGCGGTTCATATATCGCTTTGCCTCCGCGTTTTCGTTGGCGGTAGATTTGAACGTAACAATTTACTCTTCTCTAACTTTTGTCTTACTTTTACTTGTATTAACTTGTATCAAAACAGCTTCGCTCTCACTCTAATTTTACTCCACCATCCCTGCACGGAGAGAATAAACGAACTCAGCTTAGATATGGTTGTGTAGTTTTTTGTTCGATAGAAGCACGAAATCCCTACAAATCGGGATTATCCTAGGCATCCGGCAACACAGGAACCACGCACGTCTATGTTCACTTTGGTTCACGCAAACATTTTACACTGTCGCCATTCTGCGCAGCGCAAATTCCCTAAGAGAGAAGAGCATGCAACTTTTTCGAAAAATTATCTATAATTAACTTGATTGAATTTATAATTTACTTAAAACCTAAGGCTAAATATGTTTTAATATCTACAATCCCGCACGATCATCGATTAGCTAATCCAACCGATAATAACAATTTCGAAAACAAAAACATCGTGTCGAGGCGAAGAAGACAAACACATGTGAACTTGCAATAAATTTGCAACAAATATTGTAAACACTTTGTAAAAAGTGGTAAACAAAAATATAACATGAAAGGAAAAACAAACTCCAGCGTTCATGTTGGCCAAACTCTGGATCGGCAGTTTTTTTTTTCATTTAATCATTAAAATAAAAACTGGAGCAGCACGTTTATGACGCTGCACATTTCTTTGTTTACAGTTTCTTATTGTAATTAATTAAAACGCATTCATTTACATGCCACATTAACACATAATAAAATCTACATTTGCTGGGAACGACAGGGGAGAGGGAGGGAGGGCGCGAAGCGAAAAGTGGTGCCCTCGCGACGTGGACGACGTTCTTCGGGGGGGTTTCTCACGGGGGCACTTTTCTTTTTCTTTTTCTTCTTCTTCGTTTGCGTAAGCCCCCTGACGCATGACGCAGCGCTTATGCAAAGCGCATTTTTTTTTTGTTGCAAATTTCCACGTTACGTCACGAATGTTAATTTCGATTAAAATGCGAGATTTTATGAATAAGTTTAAAAAAGGTGCAAGCATTTTTTTGCAAACTCACTCTGAATTATTGTTCAGATCCTGTTTGAGTTGAGGTGAAAATCGCTTCGTAATGTTCAATACTAATTGCCAATTAAAAAAAAAAAAAAACAAGTATGTGTAGGAATGTATCAATCTATTTCCTTCTTTTGTGTAGTTTTCAAAATCAAAAGGATTCATCAATTATGATGACCTGTACTGACCTGTAGGTGGTTTTATTTATTTAAAAAAAAAATGTTGTCCAATTAATTAATTTTTCATTGTTTATCGTCATTATTTTATTTCATTCAGATAGAAAGCTTCAGGTAATAACTCAATATTGAAAGTAGGTATGCACTAACCGTTTCACGGAAACTTGGCCTCTTTCACAACCAGGGTTGCTAATGTGCCGGCAATTACCCGAATTACGGGTAATTTAAGCAACCTTGCGGATAAAAAAAAATACGTGGGTAAAAATGGATATTTTCAACGAAAAAAAAAAAACAGATTAATTTTTAAATATGTATTTGATTGACGATTCGTTAGTGATGTTTCAGCTTTACTATTGGCAACAAAGAAATCACTAAAGCCGGAAGCCGATAAAAACTGAAAGTAACTAATAGCGTTTTCGATTCACCTGCACCGGTTGCACTCGTGTACTTGCATCTTCTTTTGACCTCGTGCAATAACACGAGATGAAGATACCCTGAGTGCGCACTAGTGCGATCAATCGAAAACGCTATAACTGACAGCCAAATCCACATTGTCGATCAGTGCTGCCAACTCTACCGATAATTCGGTAAATCTACCGATTTCGAACTCAACTTTTTTCAATTTTTTATTTGTTTGTAATTTTATCAATTTTCTTTATTTCCAGATAGTCTTTTGTTTCATTTTACGTCAAAAATTGCACAAATATCGAATCTTAATTTTAGAGAGTTTTGTTTATTTAACGATAATTTTTTTAATTTCCGTTAGTTTCAGTAATTTTATAAATTTTCTTTATTTCTCGATCATCTCTTGTTTTGTTTTTCATCAAAAAATGTACAATTGTTAAATTTTGTTTTTAGAAAGTTTTGTTTATTTAATGATAATTTTTTAATTTTTATTTTTTTATAATTTTATTTAATGAGATTTTTTTATTTTTGATATTTGTTTGTAATTTTATTCAATGAGATTTTTTTCATACATATTTTTTTAAATTTTATGAATTTGTCGATCGTCTTTTGTTTTATTTTCCGTAAAAAATTGCACAAATATCAAATCTTAATTTTAGAAATTTTTTTAATCTTTATAATTTTTTGTAATGTTATTTAATGAGTTTTTTATTTTTGTAATTTTTTAAAAATTTTCTTCAATGAGATTTTTTTAATGTTATAAATTCGTCGATCGTCTTTTGTTTTATTTTACGCCAAAAATTGCCTAAAGGTCAAATCTTAATTTTAGAAAGTTTTGTTTAATTAATGAGAATTTTTAATTTTTATAATTTCTGGTAATTTTTATAATTTTTTGTAATTTTATAGAAAGTAGAAAGTGTCGTTTATTTAATGAGAATTTTTTAATTTTTATTTTTTCGTAATTTTATTTAACGAGATTTTTTTAATTTTTGTTATTTTTTTTCTAATTGTATTCAATGAGACTTTTTTATTTTTTTAAATTTTATAAATTTGTCTTGTTTTATTTTACGTCAAGAATTGCACAAATATCAAATCTTAATTTTAGAAAGTTTTGTTTATTTAATGAATTTTTTAAAATTTTTATAATACTAGAAAGTAAAAGTATTGTTTATTTAATGAGAATTTTTTAATTTTTAGTTTTTGTAATTTTATTTAATGTGATTTCTTTTATTTTTATTATTTTTTTCTAATTTTATTCAATGAGATTTTTTTTACTTTTATTTTTTTTAAATTTTATAATAATAATTTTATAAATTTCCTTTATTTCTTGATCATCTCTTGTTTTGTTTTTCATCAAAAAATGCACAATTGTCAAATTTCAATTTTAGAAAGTATTGTTTATTTAATGATAATTTTTTTATAATTTTATTAAGTGAGATTTCTTATACAAACGTATTTATTTTTTTTTTTAATTTTATGAATTTATCGATTGTCTTTTGTTTTATTTTTCATAAAAAATTGCACAAATATCAAATCTTAATTTTATAAAGTTTCGTTTATTTAATCAGAATTTTTTAATTTTTATAATTTTTTGTAATGTTATTTAATGAGGTTTTTTTGTAATTTTTTTTCTAATTTTCTTCAATGAAATTTTTTTAATCTTATAAATTCGTCGATCGTCTTTTGTTTTATTTTACGCCAAAAATTGCCTAAAGTTCAAATCTTAATTTTAGAAAGTTTTGTTTAATTAATGAGAATTTTTTAATTTTTATAATTTTTTTGTAATTTATGGAAAGTAGAAAGTATCGTTTATTTAATGAGAATTTTTTAATTTTTATTTTTTCGTAATTTTATTTAATGAGATTTTTTAAATTTTTATTTTTTTCTAATTTTATTCAACGAGATTTTTTTTTTTTTAAATTTTATAAATTTGGTTTGTTTTATTTTACGTCAAAAATTGCACAAATGTCAAATCTTAATTTTAGAAAGTTTTGTTTATTTAATGAATTTTTTAAAATTTTTATAATACTACTTTGTAATTTTATAGAAAGTAAAAAGTATTGTTTATTTAATGAGAATTTTTTAATTTTTATTTTTTGTAATTTTATTTAATGTGGTTTCTTTTATTTTTATTATTTTTTTCTAATTTTATTCAATGAGATTTTTTTTATTGTTATTTTTTTAAAATTTTATAATAATAATTTTATAAATTTCCTTTATTTCTTGATCATCTCTTGTTTTGTTTTTCATCAAAAAATGCACAATTGTCAAATTTCAATTTTAGAAAGTTTTGTTTATTTAATGATAATTTTTTAATTATTTTTTTATAATTTTATTAAGTGAGATTTTTTTATACAAACGTATTTTTTTTTTAATTTTATGAATTTATCGATTGTCTTTTGTTTTATTTTTCATAAAAAATTGCACAAATATCAAATCTTAATTTTATAAAGTTTCGTTTATTTAATCAGAATTTTTTAATTTTTATAATTTTTTGTAATGTTATTTAATGAGGTTTTTTTTTGTAATTTTTTTTCTAATTTTCTTCAATGAAATTTTTTTAATCTTATAAATTCGTCGATCACCTTTTGTTTTATTTTACGCCAAAAATTGCCTAAAGTTCAAATCTTAATTTTAGAAAGTTTTGTTTAATTAATGAGAATTTTTTAATTTTTATAATTTTTTTGTAATTTATGGAAAGTAGAAAGTATCGTTTATTTAATGAGAATTTTTTAATTTTTATTTTTTCGTAATTTTATTTAATGAGATTTTTTAAATTATTGTTAATTTTTTCTAATTTTATTCAATGAGATTTTTTATTTTTATTTTTTTAAAATTTTTTAAATTTGGTTTGTTTTATTTTACGTCAAGAATTGCACAAATGTCAAATCTTAATTTTAGAAAGTTTTGTTTATTTAATGAATTTTTTTAAATTTTTATAATACTACTTTGTAATTTTATAGAAAGTAAAAAGTATTGTTTATTTAATGAGAATTTTTTAATTTTTATTTTTTGTAATTTTATTTAATGGGATTTCTTTTATTTTTATTATTTTTTTCTAATTTTATTCAATGAGATTTTTTTATTTTCATTTTTTTTTAATTTTATAACAATAATTTTATAAATTTCCTTTATTTCTCGATCATCTCTTGTTTGTTTTCATCAAAAAATGCACAATTGTCAAATTTTAATTTTAGAAAGTTTTGTTTATTTAATGATAATTTTTTAATTGTTATTTTTTTATAATTTTATTCAGTGAGATTTTTTTATACATACGTATTTATTTTTTTAAATTTTATGAATTTCTTGATTGTCTTTTGTTTTATTTTTCATAAAAAATTGCACAAATATCAAATCTTTATTTTATAAAGTTTCGTTTATTTAATCAGAATTTTTTAATTTTTATAATTTTTTGTAATGTTATTTAATGAGTTTTATAAATCTTATAAATTCGTCGGTCGTCTTTTGTTTTATTTTACGCCAAAAATTGCCTAAAGTTAAAATCTTATTTTAGAAAGTTTTGTTTAATTAATGAGAATTTTTTAATTTTTATAATTATTTTGTAATTTTATAGAAAGTAGAAAGTATCGTTTATTTAATGAGAATTTTTTAATTTTTATTTTTTCGTACTTTTATTTAATGAGATTTTTTAAATTTTTGTTAATTTTTTCTAATTTTATTCAGAGATTTTTTTTTTATTTTTTTTTTAAATTTTTTAAATCTGGCTTGTTTTATTTTACGTCAAAAATTGCACATATGCCAAATCTTAATTTTAGAAAGTTTTGTTTATTTAATGAATTTTTTAAAATTTTTATAATTTGTAATTTTATAGAAAATAAAAAGTTTTGTTTATTTAGTGAGAATTTTTTAATTTTTATTTTTTGTAATTTTGTTTAAAGAGATTACTTTTATTTTTATTATTTTTTTCTAATTTTATTCAATGAGATTTTTTTTATTTTTATTTATTTTTTATTTTATAATAATAATTTTATAAATTTTCTTTATTTCTCGATCGTCTTTTGTTTTATTTAGCGTCAAAAATTTTCACGATAACTGTCAAATTTCATAATTTTAGAAATTTGGACCCAGTTTTATTTATTTCATGAGAATTAATTTTTTTTAAAATGATTTTCAAAAATAAAAATCGCCTAAATAAAATCAGTGATTTTAAACATGATTTTAATCAAGTGATTCGAATTAGCTCAACCGAAATTCAGAGACATCTATCGGAATTTTGCACAACTATTTTCCGAAGTGCTTTGCTTGGTCCGTTGGCAGCACTACAATGTTGCCGATTGCCGCCCACAGTCCCACATATTGATGATGATTTCAACCTGAAAAGTCTGTCGTGCAACGTCCATGTGTGTCAGGTAAGTCCAATAATTATTAGGTATTTAAATAAAATAAATTTTGTACCATTTCATTCATTCATTTCAATTTCATTATCATTACTCAATGTGGGCAGATGTGGGTAAGAGCGGGTTTTTTAAAATTTGAAAAGGGTAATCGGCTTAGAGTGGATTGGCAACACTGTTCACAACTGCTTCTAGTCTTCCACAAATTTGATACATCATTTACAACCCGTGCGTGGACGGCCTTGATTGAAGTAGGTCGACAACACACGGCGATTCTTTTTTTTTTTATTGTTAATTTCATTCACACTTCCACTAACTCTAACTTTTTGATCTACACATGTAGTCAATTGATTGTGAGTTACTTGCGTAAACCCCCCTACAACGGGGGTGCTACTGGCTTCAACCCTTCACACAACTTCTTGGGGTTAATCTTCAATTTGTTGTTTTTTTTTCTCGCGCTTTATAATCGGCCACTGTACACTTTACATTGCTAACATGTCATTTTTATTTATGGGTATACAGGGTGAGCCAAGCCAGCGGCGTAGTGTTTAATAGCGATTTAATACGACCCCCTCAATCATAAAACGTTTATGAATTTAAATTTATAATGAATTTTTCGTACCGCCTAAATATAGTGTTACGTTTGTTGCCTTTCAGATGTATGTTTGCATGGTCAAGGACACGATGCGTTCCCGGGCGACCGGTTCATAAATTTCAAGGAAGCCCCCCCGCCCCCGTTCCCCCCAGGTTTTACATAAGCAACTCCTCACCCGCACGCAAGCTCCGGTTTTCTGATGTAACTTCGAAACGAGTTGCTTGCTCTCCGGAAAGAAAAAAAAATGCACTACTTATGGCAACAATCGAGCATCGAGGTAATAATTATTTGTCGGCGCACACCATCGATAAGTGGAAAAAGCTGTTATTATTATAATCGCGGGGGTTTTTTTTCCGAGTTTAATTGTAACAGATTGTGAAACGCGAAATGAAATTCGCGCGAATTCAGTTTCAAGGTCGAGCTGAGAATCAATCGTTCAGGATTTACGTGCGTAAATCAATGCCGGTTTCCGATTTACCGTAACAATATCTTTTTTTTTCTCGAAAGAGTTTGTTTATTTATTTATTTTGGCAAATCAGGCACAGGAATAGTAACGGTAAGAAAAAAAAACAACCGCTTTTCCATCGCTTTCGACGTTAACTGAAATTTCAATGCATTGAAGTTGTGCACCTTTTACGAAAAGAAAAGAAAAAAGAAGAAGAATCATATATCATTATAAAGAGTCTCTACATAATATTTACACATATGAAGTTCAGTAAGAGACTCCCATTTTAATCGCCACACAATGTTAATGTCACTGTAATTGTCATTTAGATTTGAATGTCTTTAGGTCTTAATAGATATTCGTCTATCGTGTACCGGGGGTTGTTGATGAAATAGTCTTTACTTACACTTATTTTTAAATATGTTGAAGCTTATTTCATGTTTCATGTTAGCTGGTAAAACGTTAAAGCATGCAGTCAGGACGATTTTGGCCGGGCTGCACCAAACCGAAGGCGAAGTAACCTTTTGTAGGGTAGTCTTTTTTTTTGGTGTTAAACATTCTCGACTGATACAAATGTCAGAGGATCGAGTTACAATAAACATTCACTCACCCTTTGGTTAGATCTCTCTTTCCCTCCGGAGAACCCGCTACAAAGAATAATACCTCTAATTATGGCTCGTGATCGTCGTGAATAGGAAACTACGTCGTGATAACCCTTTCTCTTGGTGGAGCAGTAAGTAACTCTTTAGAACAAGGAATAAAACGCAACAATTAACTTTAATTAATTATTTATTGCAAAAAAAAGTGGGAAAAACTCCTGATATCCGCCTCTGTGGGATCGGATATCGTGAGTGTAAAACCCTTGCGTTTGAAATCAATGCAACTAAACAAAAATTACGATAGACAATATTTAGGCCAATAATGACATATGGATGTGAGTCATGGATACTAAACAAGAAATTGAAACAAAGACTGGAAGCCACTGAAATGAAATACATGAGAAAGGTTAGAGGTGTAACATTAAGAGATCGGATTAGAAACATACAAATCAGAGAAGAATTAGAAGTAATGCCAGTAACAGAATTCGTTGAAAGACGACAGCTTAGCTGGTGGGGTCATCTACAGAGAATGGATGACAAACGACAAGTAAAACAAATATGGGAAACAAGGACGACGGGGAAAAGAAATAGAGGACGACCACAGGATACATGGAACAAGATACTGAGAAAAATACTGTTAAATAAAGATAAGACATGGAATGAAGCAAGAATAATAGCACAGGATAGAAAATTATGGAGGAAGTTCGTACATGACATATAGAACGGACAATCTATTAGTATTAAGTTGTTAAACTAAAACAAGAATTAGACTTTATTTTACTTTTTATTTAATTTAAGGAAATAGAATAGAAAACTATAACCTAGAGTTAGAATAGCTATGATACATGGTTATAGTTATTAGAATAAGTATTACGTTTGTAGCTTCAAATAACCCCACACCGAAAGGTAGAGGGGATATGATTATATATATATATATATATAAAATTAATTATTGCAAAAAAAATGGGAAAAACTCCTGATATCCGCCTCTGTGGGATCGGATATCGTGAGTGTAAAACCCTTGCGTTTGAAATCAGTGCAACTAAACAAAAATTACGATTTTCAGAAAGTAGAGTATAACTCGCTCAACAGATTTCACCTTCGAATATCGGCGCGCTCTATTTTCTTTCGATTCACACCGTTGGTGGTTTAACGTCTACACAGATATTTGTGGGAGAGCTCCGCGCCTTAATTAGATTAATAATTAATTGAATTTCAAATCAACTCGAGCCTTGGTACAAGTGTTCGTCACTTCTGATCGTACACTCAAAGACTTGTTCTGTTTAATAAACCAACGCACAATGTGTCACAGTGGGACCACAGTGTACTTAATTAATGGAGTTAATTAATGAATTAATCAGATGTTTTGCGATCAATTTGCAAGTAAATCAGTAGCAATCACCTGTTTTTCAGGGACTCCCGGTGTTGGGTACCTATCTCTAGCTAACCTGATTAACAACGGTGGCGTGTAGTGAGCCGAACTTCTTCTACTCCGCCACCAGAGCGTTAATTAATTGATTGCTTTGAGGGCAGTACTCTTTACTCACTTGCCTGTTTTCCAGGACCCTCTGTCTGTCGCTCTTTCGCCGTCTAACCTAGCTAATTAATTTATAGCGCAAGAAATTAGTTTGACTGTTTTTTGCACTCCACTATGGGTGGTTTTGGCATTGCAGTCTCTAGGCAATCGCTTCTAATTAACCGACAAAACTCTCGGCAAAGACCACAGTTTGACCCGCACACACATACAGGGTGTGAAAGAAACTTTGTTAATAAGATGGCTAGGAATATGTAGTTCAAATTGTTTGGTTTCGTGATTCCACGAAATTCGTAGTGACAATTAGTTGTCTTGAATTCTGAGTTAAATTGTGCTGGCACACGTGATTTCGGCGACAGTCACTAATTAATGCAAATCAAATTAGCCCTACGCAATTGTTACCACAATTACTTAAGTCGTATAATCCGTGCACCACTTCTGCACACTGCCCACCTTCTATTTAATCACGCGCACGTCGCGACGCGAGTTTAGTTTATTTAATTGCCTTTCTTAACACACTGTATTTTAACCGTACCGAAATAAATGATTTAACTAAAAAAGTAAATAAAGACCACAAGCGCTTAAGGAAAAACACAACTAAGCCAAATTAGAAGTGAAATGTCAAAGGATCGAGTTACAATAAACATTCACTCACCCTTTGGTTAGATCTCTCTTTTCCTCCGGAGAACCCGCTATAAAGAATAACACCTCTAATTATGGCTCGTGATCGTCGTGAATAGGAAACTACGTCGTGATAACCCTTTCTCTTGGTGAAGCAGAAAATAACTCTTTAGAACAAGGAATGAAACGCAACAATTAATTATTTATTGCAAAAAAAAGTGGGAAAAACTCCTGATATCCGCCTCTGTGGGATCGGATATCGTGAGTGTAAAACCCTTGCGTTTGAAATCAATGCAACTAAACAAAAATTACGATTTTCAGAAAGTACAGTATAACTCGCTCAACAGATTTCACCTTCGAATGTCGGCGCGCTCTATTTTCTTTCGATTCACACCGTTGGTGGTTTAACGTCTACACAGATATTTGTGGGAGAGCTCCGCGCCTTAATTAGATTGATAATTAATTGAATTTCAAATTAACTCGAGTCTTGGTACAAGTGTTCGTCACTTCTGATCGTACACTCAAAGACTTGTTCTGTTTAATAATCCAACGCACAATGTGTCACAGTGGGACCACAGTGTACTTCATTAATGGAGTTAATTAATGAATTAATCAGATGTTTTGGGAGAAGCATGTGATCAGCGATCAATTTGCAAGTAAATCGTCAGCAATCACCTGTTTTTCAGGGACTCCCGTGGGAGGTGTTGGGTACCTATCTCTAGCTAACCTGATTAATAACGGTGGCGTGTAGTGAGCCGAACTTTTTGGATTTGTTGGTGGGTCGCGTTCCCTAAAGTATACGTTTGTGTACTTTATTTAACGTGTACTACTAAATACCTACCTGCACAGTCTTGGAGTTCTTGTGTTGGGGCCCGACTTTGGTCGTTGCTGTTTTCTCTATTTTCTTCGGATTACAGACAATCGGCTTACCTTGTAATGAAGTGTATTTACGCGTGACCTTTCACCCTCTGCTTGAACTGGTTTGTTAACACCGTGCATCGACAGCGCTACATCTTCGCGCTGCCCTACCTTCGAAGACGTCACGAAGAGGAGGCGCTTATCCTTATAAAAGCCGCCTCGCTTCATAGAGAACCGTCAGTATACTGCTGGTCTTCCGCGGTATACTGACCAACCCTCCTACCTGGCGTGGTCATCCCGCCATTTCCCCCCCTGGCGTGGTCCACCCGCCGCTTCCGTCTACCTTTCGTTTAGAGGAGTACTCTGCTGGTCAACCGCAGAATACGAACCAGTCACCCCTCTGGCGTGGTCCACCCGCCGCTTCCGTCTACCTTTCGTTTAGGGGAGTACTCTGCTGGTCAACCGCAGAATACGAACCAGTCACCCCCCTGGCGTGGTCCACCCGCCGCTTCCGCTACCGCTTCCGCTACCGTTAGCGCTACCGTTACTGGTACCGCTACTGCTATTACTCATCGTCTTTTCTCTCTGGCGTGGTCAACCCGCCGCTACCGCTATTACTCACCGTCTTTTCTCTCTGGCGTGGTCAACCCGCCGCTACCGCTATACTCACCGTCTTTTTCTCTGGCGTGGTCCACCCGCCGCTACCGCTACCGCTCACCGTCTTTTCTCTCTGGCGTGGTCAACCCGCCGCTACCGTTTCTATCCCCTACCGTTTACTGCGTTTAATACAGGTGGCTAACCCCGTCCGTTTTACCGCCCCGCAGCCGTCCGAAGATACCGCCCCGCAGCCATCCGCGATAACCTGCAGCCACCAGGAGGACACCGTTTTCGTTTCATTATTATTATTATTGAAGTGTTACCTTTATTTTATTTTAATATATTTAATTCTTCGAATTCTGGAACTTAATTTCCCCACCGAGCTACACCGACAAGCATCCGTTACAACCTTGTGGTAGTTCTCTCGAAAATCGGTTTTACAGCCTTTGATCACCGGTATTTTTTTTGCAACAAATTGTGAGCAAGTAAACGTGCAATTGAAGGTTAGGTGTTTGACGTATTATTCACTCACCTGACGTCTTCGCACAGTGCTCCCAACGGACGGATGCGTTCAATTTAGGGTCGTTTCGACTGTTGAGTGTTGATCCCTTCTAAGGGCTGTAGAAGCTAACCCTCTGCGGGACAACTCTTCTATTCTGCGCGGTTTTGTAATCGTGTCATTTTCTACTTTGTTGTTTGCCTTTTTGAGTTCTTGAAATCTTCTTTCTGGTTTGAGTCGACAGTTGGCAACCCTTTCCCGTTTTTGAATTTCGTTAATTTCCATTTGTTCGGGAAATTAGAGTGGGGTTGGTTTGTTCTGGAACAACGAAGAGTGGTTTCGAGTTTCCGCCCTGTCGCGCACTTTGGTGGTGGCTGTGGAAAAAAAATTCAGACGATGCCGCGTTGTTGAAGGTTTTGCAAGTTTTGGGGCAAAGGCCCATTGCGTTTTGTGATTTGTCCTTCTCAACGTTTGTGTTAGGGTTGTTACAACCAGCACGCGCCTTTTGGCGGATTTGATGAGGCAACTTTGATTTTTGGTTTCCACGAGGCGACGCCATTTTGTGTTATTTGTGGCCCATTCGTAGGATTGGGGTAAGTTCACGTTTTCCCGTTGTTCTTTCTGTCCGAAACCCTACTTTGGTTTTCTTGTATTTAGCGGTTAGTGACACCCGGTTAGTACTGAGTCAGCCCTTATAGTACGGAGACTCCCTGGTGGTACGCAGACTCCTTGGTGGTACGCAGACACCCCCCTTACATTCATTATATGGACGACCTGTGGCGCTTGGGGTTGTTGAGTTCGACCTTTCCGTATACCCTTCATGGCACCGTTCTTCCCGAGCTGCTGAACTCTGCGAAGTACACCTCGAGGGACGTCAACCGTGCAGATAAGAGATACCAACCTATGTTTTTTTTTTCTCTGCGTCCTTTTACGGGTACCAATTCTTTTTTTTTTATGCGCCGTTTGACGAGCTTTTCTTGTCACCCCACTCTGGAGCGAGCCATTCTTAAAACCATTTAATGTTATTTTTGTTGTTCCTATTTTCTTTTGAAAGTCATTTACCCCTTCAGGGTACTGTTGAACATGAATTGCTGTAATTTTAACGCGCAGTTTCCTTCTGAAACTTTATCTGTTTTGTGTTTTTAAGTTTTACACCCCCTTCAGGGTTCGTTTGCCGAATTTGATTCTGATCAGCCGTGTTTTACAATTTCCGTTTTTGCGAATTTTGAAACGTGCCCTTCTGGCCCCTTTTCTCTTACTGTGAAGCGCACGTCTGGTACCATACTCACGCGGGTAGTTATTTATGAATGTTTTGTTTTATTTTGCGCATACCAATTTTGGATTCCAGTTACGGTACGTCGGAATCAAATATTTTAAGGAGATATTTACGTATTCATACCGCGCAATCCTGTTTTTTTTTTATTATTGTGTGTGCTGTGTTTTATTTGGTATTTGCGGAATAAACCGCATATTTATTTGATTTTGAGAATTAATCTCTCCTCTGGAATTTCAACCCTATTCCCCCCCTCGTGCTTCATCCCCTTTCAGCTCCCACTACGCAGAGCTCCCGCGCCGACGCTGCCAGAACTTCGGGACCTCACTCCTAGTGGTGAGCTTCGCCCCACGTACCCTTCGCAGGGGCAAACTAGGTGGCGCCCCTTCTTTTTCGGTTCTTTTTTTTGTCCGACGCCGACTACCTTGCGTTGCGACCCATTATTTTGCCCACGACCGCATTTCTCCCTGAGCTGGGTACCCCTGCGAACTTCTACATTCGTTCAGGTAGCCTCGACCCTTCGCGTAGTTAACCTCCCACTGAATTTTAACGCGAGAAGGTAGCAACGCAATTGTTACCACCAAAGGTGCGCTGATTTAAACAAATAAATGTCAATTACCTAAGTCGTATAATCCGTGCACCACTTCCGCACACTACCCACCTCCTATTTAATCACTCGCGTCGCGAGTTTAATTGCCTTTCTTAACACACTGTATTTTAACCGCACCGAAATAAATGATTCAACTAAAAAAGTAAATAAAGACCACAAGCGCTTAAGGAAAAACACAACTAAGCCAAATTAGAAATGAACTCAGCCGTCCTCGCTAGAACGTCAATGCTATCGCGGCCCCTATTCCCACGAAAACAAATAAAACACACCCCCTCGGACTTTGCAGCGAAATTCTGAAGCCACTTCGACCAATCCTAGTCGTAGAATTTAATTCACACGCACGCCTATTCCAGACGCCCAAAAATGTATCAAGAGACCCCCTCCCAATTAACTTATCAGGAATCTTCGCTGTCGTCTGGCGTAAACGCAGCCCCCATAAATCTTACTGTTCAAGTGCGAAAGCTGACATTTTTAAAGTGTCCGTTGCCTGACTGCAAGGGACCAGACTCCAGCGAAGGTCTCAACTCGCCATGTAATTTGATATCTATAAAACACATGGGCCACTTATCTGCAATTTTAACGCGACAGAATGTGTACCAAATCTAAGAAACCAGTTTAAAAGTCAGATTGATTTGTTTTATGACGCCCGTGCATCTGTAGTGGATTTGAAGGCCAGCTTTGGAAAAGAAACAGACAAAAACAAAACACTTTAACTTAAGAGTAGTTCGATGTGGTTTTTCCGCTAACGTACAAGTACCTGCGATTTCAGCGTGACTAAATTTTGTACAGAACTTCGAGATACCCTGACAAATTTACAACTAGCTGAGGGTGGTCCACTCTGAAAGGAAAAACGCGGCGCCTCGAACTGTTGGCCTACCGCTCGCAAAAATACCGCTACAAACTCCGAGAATCAGGAGAATTAGACATGTAACAATCGATTTTATTTTGAAAACAATTGCCGCGCCCCCTTCAGTTCTCAGAATCATTGGTGCTACTGCCTCCTACAGTGTTAGCTACACCGGCCCAAGCACAGTCAACACCAAGTCATGACCGTTCTTGAAAGCATAACGCAATTCACTAGGCAGGTATACAGCTAGCTTTGTCTCCGGCCTCTGCAGTTGGCGGATATGGTCAAATGCCGTGTGCAGGTGGAGTGATCCCCTACTCTCTCTGACTATCGGCGAATGCAGAGCGATCACCCTTATGATAGAATGCCCAATCTCTTGTTCTATGTCCGAGCCATCAGCGAGATTGGCACCTTACTCTACTTCAGAGTATCATCTATCATCGACAAGCTTCAATTCTTGCACAACCCCTTCATCACATGTCATTGCAATTAATTACCACACTCGCGAGCCCGTCTGCGTAATTAGCGCGACATTACAAACACGTTTACCCCTCAGAGCCCGCCCGGAGACTAACTGCCGGCGTCTTTCTTTCCTTCGATCCCTCTGCTTGAGACGCATCCCGTATAATATTACCATAATATTTTACCATTTCCGCTAGACCTTTTATTATAGCACTTGTTAATTTCATCTTTATCTACAGGAGCTAAATAAAGACTGTTTAAAACATTGTCAATATGCGACATTTTATCAGCTGGTAAGGGGTTTGTTGTTGACTTCGTTAAACAAGTTTGCTGTTTCTTGCGCACCTAGAATTTTATAGTGTTCTTTGTAATCAGAATGCCCTCGGTTTTTTTCCGTTCTTTATTTTCATTAATGATATTCCAACATGTTTTGTTAGTATTGGACGTTTCATCAATTTTTCTGTCATTAGATGCAGTGGCGGCTCGTCGGGGTGGGCAGTGCCCACCCTGTTAAAGTTTATCAACGCAATTTAATCTTTAAAATAATTTTGAAATATTTTTTAAATTTCTTTTTCATCTATTTATGTTCTTTAAATTTATAAATTCAGAACATTATTGTAATGCATAATTAAAAATGTGCATGTGATATATATTCTAGAACGCTCGGTAATACGCTAAATTGTGATGCGGTGCAGTGCCTTGCACTATACATGAGCAGGATGGGCTCGCCCTCTGCATCACTGTAAGTGCAGACATACGGTGTCCTTTCATTTAATGTGATAGACAGAAAGCAACGCTACACGTAGGTTGTTACGTTACCCTCTCTTCCGTTTTTCCGATGGGCTGGCCCACGGCCACGTGACAATTCGAAATCGGAGTGCTGTATAAACAGAGTAATAAAACGACTTCTGATCGCGACTGCGAACTTAAGGAAAAGTTGAGAGATCTAGCAGGATAGCAGTCAAAAGGGGGCAATTAAAAGTTTATTCTTGTTTGATTGCCAAGCTTTCGGAAAGTATTTATTTCCTTCATCGGGGCGGATCTAATGCCCGTTTTACACGGTCATATTTTTGTATCAAATTTATTAGGAATTGAGTGAGAAGTGCCAATTCAACCAATCAACATTCACTGTGGTAGCTTATCTCTCTCACTTCGTAATAAATTCGATACAAAAATATGACCGTCTAAAACAGGCATAAGTGAGGTTGTGAAAGCTAAAGTTGCACACTTTGAACAAGCCAGGATTAATTTCTTACGTAGTAACCATGATTAACAATTAATAACGTTGTATTGTAAAACAGATTAAAATTTACAAGTCACATTTGAAACGATAACGTTATCGTTTCAAATGTTTTGTCCATCATTTTAAATTGTGACTTGTAAAAACGATAACGTTATCGTTGTCCATCATTTTAAATTGTGACTTGTAAATTTTAATCTGTTTTACAATGCAACGTTATTAATTGTTAATCATGGTTACTACGTAAGAAATTAATCCTGGCTTGTTCAAAATGTGCAACTTTAGCTTTCACAACCTCACTTAGATCCGCCCTGATGAAGGAAATAAATACTTTCCGAAAGCTTGGCAATCAAACAAGAGTAAACTTTTAATTGCCCCCTTTTGACTGTTATCCTGCTAGATCTCTCAACCTAAACAGAGTAAGATAGTAAGATTAATTTGCCAAATTTTGTATTTTGTTTTGAATCTTCTGTCCATTCTGTTTGATTAATACCTAATAAATGTTACATAATATTCAATATTCGTCTGAAAGATTTATATTATACATTGTAATGCATAACTAAAAACAAAAAGAATATTAGCTGGGTCTGAAATTATATTAAAGACAGATCGGGGGAGGGCAAGCCCGTCCTACAATTCGTCTGTGTTCGGTTGTTCGCGAGCAACATCCGAATTAAAAAAAAAATTATCATTTCAGAATTTATTTTAGTAATTTTTAGAATATAGTTTTGTTTTATTTTTTAATGTGTGGAAATTTGGAGACATACGGAGATAATGACATATCATATCATACTTGTTCATCAACTTGTTAAGATAACTTCTAAGAACATTTAAAAAATATCAAGAGCGTCTTTATAAAAGGTCCTTTACTTTTTCAAATGTTGCTCACCCTCTGCATATCTTAAAGAGCCGCCACTGATTAAATGTCCGTTTCTCACTTATTAATTGACTGTTGTAAAAAGTTTTCTTTATTTTGTATCTTCCTTCCTAAAATTTGCTGTGGATGTTTCTATTCGTTTGTGCCATTTCTTTAACAAGAAGCAACAGATGTCGTAGTTGAGGTGTTATCCAGGGTTTCTTCTTAGCTTCTTCTCGAATCCTGCATAGGGGAAAAGCTGCATTAAAATGTCGGAAAAGTATATCCTCGAATTCGTTGAAAGACCTGTTGACATCATCATACTGAAACAAAAGAAAACTGCATAAAAAATCGCAAACAAATGGAAAACTTACTGCAAACATGAATCAAATGAAGAAAAAAAAATGAAATAAAATAGAATAAGCGCGCAATTTCGTCCTGTCAGAATCGGAGGGAAAAAAAATGTGGCATTTGAACGGCGATTTATTTTTTTGCACTAGACCTTGGCTTTTGGCAAAGTTGCGCTCTACCTTAACATATCCTGAATTGGACGAGCCGTGCCCCCCCTTTGAACATTTTCGCATAACTAAATGACAGGCTTCGGATTGAACCACCTCAAAAATTCGAATTAATTCGGTCGACAATTAAAACTTTCCATCGCGCTTCCAAAAATAAAACCCGATGACCTTAGCATCTAAAAAGCGCCGGTTTTCGAGATTAACGTTTTTATTATTCATTCATAAGCCGGGAGTCGTCCGCATAAACAACGATAAATAAAAGTGGAATCGTGGCGTTTTCAGGTCCCCCCCCGTGATGGACGGTCACCTGCTCGAAGACCTTCTTCGGCCTTGACATTCTTCGTCTTGCAAGAGAAAGAGCGGCGGCGCTGGACGTTTTCGGTGATAACCGGGGGCCGGATATTTTTAGCTCGACGGAAAAGGTCGCGGTGATAAGGCATCACATGTATGCCATCGACGAGAAAAAAAAAACACAAACTTCTTTTCGTCCTTGCGTAATTACGAGATATTTACGGCCGAAAGTTTATTTATGGAAACGTTTTTGATAATGATAACAAATTCCTTTCGACCTAATCTTCTCGTTATGAATTTCACGATATGTGTACAGTCGTCCAAGTTTTGTATCGGTTTTATGATCTTGCTACAAAAAACAGCTTCAAAGAGACCGGCACTGCGGTCGCCTTTCTTTCGCTTTTTTTGACAAGGCCTTAGGGCCTTAGGGCCTTAGGGATTTAGATCCGCTACCAAACTGGGACGACTATACGTAAATTGGTTGTCTCTTAACAAACAGAATCAAAGAATAGGCACGCTCCTTCATTCTCAAATCATTTCAGAACCCTCTGAGCTGGGATTTCTACGTTTTTCGAATTTGAGAGGACAAAAACATCTAGTAAGTCGGTCGCACTGCAACCAACCAAACCTGCTGAGGGAATTTGAGACGAATAAAAAAAGGCAGAAGTAGGAACTAGAAATAAAACGTTTCCGACCTTATAACCAAAATCCACGTTTAGACAATCAGTTGTCAAAAGTGAAGTGGAAGAATCCGAATGAGCGTCCTTCAGCTGAGGACAGCTGACGTAAAACGGCGTTAAATATTATGTCACGAACTCTCCGTTTGCGGCGTCCCGTTTGAGGTCAAGTCCAACCTATGCAGGACGAGGGGTGGGCCGCGATGCCAGGACTTTTAGCAGCTACGACTCCGATTGCGGCTTTTTCTTCCACACAAAAGGTCGTTGTTAATTGTCCGAAAGAGGGGGTACGACCACCACTGGAAGCCTAAGAGTATAGGAAAGCTACGCGTTATAAACGTTGTTCTTTGTCCCAGGAACAGGCCTAGAGAAGCTTATAAAGAGCTTGAATTTTACTTGGCGTGCACTTAAGCAAATCTATTTCATGCTTCAATCAAAAGATTCAAATAAAAAGAAGCACAAAGATCATGAACACGCGCAAACAATAGACGTGCACGCCGAAAAATCTTTCACAAGAAGGAGAGCGTCGCGGAGAGAACGCGTTCTGCCCAACTACGCTGGGATGGGGGTCGTTACGAGATGAACTCAGTTTTAACCGGGCGAAAGAGTGTAATGGACTGATACCGTAGGGCTTAGGTGTAGTTGCAATGTTACAAACGCTAACCTTTGTTTCCTGCGCAAATACAGGGCGACTGGCAAATACTGTAAATGATTTAAATGAATTTTTCAACCGTAACAACAGTTTCAGTTTTCCGTTATCAAGATTTCGTCGCGAACAAAAAATTCTCGTGGGCGGACGGCCTTAATTGACGTAGGCCGGCAGGCAGCACATAGGATCTTTTCGTTCACATTCTCGGCAAGTCAAACTTATTAATAAAAAATTGTTTTTGGGGCGGGGCGCTTCGGTAATTCCCGACAACTTCGATTTTGTGTTTCTTAAGATTTCGTTTCTAAAAACGTCCGCGAGAAACACGCCCCTCCTTTGCGAGAAACAAAGGGCGAAGGACTCTTTCGGCCTGCTTCGATCTTTCGCAAGTCGCATTTACCGCAGTAATAAATCCACGTGTGCATGCGGCCTTAATTGATGCAGGCCGACAGCACACTGGAACTTTTTTTTCGATTCCTTCACTTTCACGGTAAGTCAAACTTATAAATAATAATTTGTTTTGACAATCGGTCCAGCAGTTTCAATTTTCTGCCTTTCAGATCTCGTCGCGAACAAAAAAAAATTTAAAGCGTTTTCTTCGCGGAAAACAAAGCTTGAAAGACTCTATCCATCCTGCTTCCACTTGACTCTCGTCATTTACTACATGGATGAATCTCGTGCGCGTTAGACAAACAATCCCGTCAGTATCCCCGAACTGACTGGATTGGGCAAAAAAAAATCAAAAACAAAATGGAGGCTACACACCAAACAAAGCTTGAAAGACTCTATCCATCCTGCTTCCACTTGACTCTCGTCGTTTACTACATGGATGAATCCCGTGCGCGATAGACAAACAATCCCGTCAGTATCCCCGAACTGACTGGATTGGGCAAAAAAATCAAAAACAAAATAGAGGCTACACTTACTCACTGGTACATGAACGTAGAAATCAAAATCAAATCTAAAGTTAACAAATTTAAACTTTAATCGTTGAACAAATAGTGGACACACCTTGCATGAGGTTAAGCCTGTGCTTGTTCAAAACAAAATTTAATCAGATCGCAAGTTCACCGGTGATCCGGTTCAAAGCGGATTCGCAAGGTACGTCACAGGAACACCCGAACTGATTCCTTCGCAGCGGAGGCGAATTGTCTCGATACGATAAATCGAAATAGTACTTCGACTTGTCCGAAAACGGATAACTGAAAGTCGAAGGCGAACTAAAGGCTCGAATTGGTAGCCTGTACCGAAAGCCGGCGCTGAAAGCCTGAAGAGAAATTAAAACCGTTTGCGTCCCAAAACGGCGTTGGCCACGATAAATCGAAACAGTACTTCGACTTGTCCGAAAACGGATAACTGAAAGTCGAAGGTGAACTAAAGGCTCGAATTGGTAGCCTGTACCGTAAGCCGGTGCTGAAAGCCTGAAGAGAAATGAAAACCGTTTGCGTCCCAAAACGGCGTTGGCCACGATAAATCGAAATAGTACTTCGACTTGTCCGAAAACGGATAACTGAAAGTCGAAGGCGAACTAAAGGCTCGAATTGGTAGCCTGTACCGAGAGCCTGAAGAGAAATTAAAACCGTTTGCGTCCCAAAACGGCGTTGGCCACGATAAATCGAAATAGTACTTCGACTTGTCCGAAAACGGATAACTGAAAGTCGAAGGCGAACTAAAGGCTCGAATTGGTAGCCTGTACCGAAAGCCTGAAGAGAAATAAAAACCGTTTGCGTCCCAAAATGGCGTTGGCCACGATAAATCGAAATAGTACTTCGACTTGTCCGAAAACGGATAACTGAAAGTCGAAGGCGAACTAAAGGCTCGAATTGGTAGCCTGTACCGAAAGCCTGAAGAGAAATTAAAACCGTTTGCGTCCCAAAATGGCGTTGGCCATGATAAATCGAAATAGTACTTCGACTTGTCCGAAAACGGATAACTGAAAGTCGAAGGCGAACTAAAAGCTCGAATTGGAAGCCTGTACCGAAAGCCGGTGCTGAAAGCATGAAGGGAAATGAAAACCGTTAGCGTCCCAAAACGGCGTTGGCCACGATAAATCGAAATAGTACTTCGACTTGTCCGAAAACGGATAACTGAAAGTCGAAGGCGAACTAAAGGCTCGAATTGGTAGCCTGTACCGAAAGCCTGAAGAGAAATTAAAACCGTTTGCGTCCCAAAACGGCGTTGGCCACGATAAATCGAAATAGTACTTCGACTTGCCCGAAAACGGATAACTGAAAGTCGAAGGCGAACTAAAGGCTCGAATTGGAAGCCTGTACTGAAAGCCTGAAGGGAAATGAAAACCGTTAGCGTTCCAAAATGGCGTTGGCCAGTTTGTTCAGTATTTTACGCGAGATTTGTGGGCTTGGAATGGGGCTGAAAATACCCCAAAACTCTCTCGGTGGTGTGAATTCTATTCCGGCGGGGCCGTTGTTAAATTCTCCTCACTTTCAGAGCGAGAATTTCGTTAAGACAAAACACGCAACTGTACACCAAGGGAACAGTTTCAACACTGAACGAAACACCAACGTAAAGCGAAAGGACGCCGACATACTATTGAAACGTCCGCTAAATTTGTTTTCAAAACAAATGCGATGGTTGCATGTTCTATTTCAATAACTAGCACATGTCCGCATTCTGGGTATTTTTTTTTCTCAAGCGATAAGCAGCAATGCGACGTGCAGTCCCTTCGGTTAATGATAGACCACCCAGAGAGCCGTAAATCTGCCATGTGTTTCGAATTTCTGCACAAAAGTGTGTCGCGCTAAAATCACGGTAACATGTACAGTAACGGAAAAGTCAGATCGAATTACGCTCGAGTTGAAGTGTTTTGTTTTGTCTGTTCCTGTTCCCAGTCCGGCATCATAATTCTCTGTCAATTCAAGAGGCTCTTGAAACGTAGTTAGCGAGGAAGCAAATCGCAGACATCGTGAGATAGACGCATTCCGTATGACAGTTTGGAGCTCATGTGAGAAAAATGCAGTCAAGGGCGTGTGCTAGAATTCAAATCAACGGTTACCATTGGTCGAAGGGATTTCAGAATTTTGCTGCAAGTCCGAGGGGGTGAGTTTTTAATTGTTTTCGTGAGAATCGGGAACGCGAAGGAACGACAGATAGCATTGAATACTCGCTGTAAAGTAACGAAAAATACTTGATTAAATTTATCTCAATGTAATGGTACTATGTACCGTACTGACTCTTTAGTCTAATTAATGCAAATCAAATTATCTCTACGCAGATATCACCACCAAAGGTGCGCTGAAGGAAATAAATAAATGTCAAATACCTAAGGCGTATAGTCCGTGTACCACTTCCGCACTGTCCACTTTGATTTAAGAACACTCGCGTCACGACGCCTACTTGGTTAATTTAATTGCCTTTCTTGTAACACTGTATTTAAACCGGACCGAAATAAATGATTTAACAAAAAATGAATGAGAATAAGACTACAAGCGCTTAAGGAAAAACACAATTAAGCCAAATTAGAATGGACTCAACCGTTCTCGCTAGAGCTTCAATGCTATCTGTCGTTCCTTCGCGTTCCCGATTCTCACGAAAACAATTAAAAACCCACCCCCTCGGACTTGCAGCAAAATTCTGAAATCCCTTCGACCAATGGTAACCGTTGATTTGAATTCTAGCACACGCCCTTGACTGCATTTTTCGTTACTTTACAGCGAGTATTAAAACTCACTAGTGACTTTCATCTTAGAAAAATTGATGGGTCAGTGTTTCTTAATTAGTAGACAAATTCTGTAATTTAATCAACCAACAGCAATTACTTATTCCCATATCTACCTCGGCTTTCAATACAGTGTACTTTTAGAAATCATTCTACTCTTGGGGATTCTCTCAGGCAACCAAACAATTTGAACTAGCCAGTTTCGTAACAAAATTTCTTTCACACCCTGTATATGTGGGAGGGTCAAACTGTGATCCTTGCCGAGAGATTTGTCGGTTAATTAGAAGTGATCGCCTAGAAACTGCAAGCCAAAACCACCCATAGTGGAGTGCAAACATAGTCAATTAACTCATTGCGCTATAAATTAATTAGCTAGGTTAGACGGCGAAAGAGCCACATACAAAAAGCAGGCAAGTGGGTACAGCACCGCCCTCAAGAGCCATTCATTAACGCCAGGTGACGTAGTAGAAGTAGTATCGGCTCACTACACGCTCCATATTAATCAGGTTAGCTAGAGATAGGGTTAAACCCACACCTCCCACGGGGGGCCCCTGAAAAACAGGTGATCGCTACTGACTTATTTACAAATTAATCGCTGAAGGCGGCATTTCTATCACATACTTCTCTAAACCATCTGATTAATTCATTAATTAACTTTCTTAAATAAGTACACTGTGGTCCCACTGAGGCACTTTGTGCGTTGGTTTATTACAATTATTGGTGGTAATATCTGCGTAGTGACGAACACTGTACCAAAACTCGAACTCAGTTGAAATTCAATTAATTATTAATCTAAATGAGGAGCAGAGCTCTCCAACAAACATCCTGTGTAGACAGTAAACCACCAACGCCAACGGTGTGAATCGAAAGAAAATAGATCGCGCCGATCTATTCGAAAGTGAAATCTGTTAAACGTACTTTCTGTACTTTCTGAGAATCGTAAATTTTGTTTATTTGTATTGACTTCGAACGCAAGGGTTTTTCACTCACGATCTCCGATCCCACAGAGGCGGATATCAGGAGTTTTTCCCATTTTTTTTCTTTTTTTCTCAATAAACAGTTAATTAAAGTTAATTGTTGCGTTTTATTTAAAGTGTCAGTTACGCTGCTCCACCAAAAGAACCAGGTTATCACGACGTAGTTTCCGGTGGACGACGATCATTTAAGGTGTCATTCCTGATAGCGGATTCTCCGGAGGTCGTTCAAGTGTAAACAGAAAATCTAGGGCAAGTAGAAATAACCCTTAGTCGGCCGCAGTAGACAATAGCAGGTAACAAGCAGACTCGTAGTATAGATAAGATTAACAGCCAGCTGTGCGACCTCTCGGAAGCCCGAGACAGTTAGTTAAATCGGCCATAAATTTTAAGTGGGGTTTGTTTGTACATATTTATTATTTGTTTACTTGTCAGTAATAGTCAATAACCAAGTCTAATTGGGGCGGGCGCGTCACACTATTACGTCATAAGCGGTAACCAATGGCATGAATATGACGTCAAGAGTTCTGAATAAAAGAACCAATACGAAAGCGGGATTTCAAATAGATGTTTCCGGCACGTGTCGTC
Source organism: Dorcus hopei (assembly GCA_033060865.1). Taxonomy (NCBI): domain Eukaryota; kingdom Metazoa; phylum Arthropoda; class Insecta; order Coleoptera; family Lucanidae; genus Dorcus; species Dorcus hopei. The sequence continues at coordinate 4,931,327 of CM065425.1, read as the reverse complement.
AGATGTTCAGACAACATATAGATACAGGAGACATTGCCAGCTCGCTATAAAATTCTGTGCGATTAAATGTGGCTGTAATATAATATAATAATATAATAATCGAAAAATACGACCACACAGTCAGATTTTGGGCATTTTAGCTTTAAGGCACGGCCCATTTTTTAAGCTCGCCACTGTACAGTAAGAATAGATCCTCGTGGGCGGGCGGCCAGCACACAGGGTGCTTCGACGTTCAAGTTTGACTCGTCTTTTCTAACAGGGAAAAATCCACGTGTGCAGGCGACCTTAACTGATGTAGGCCGGCAGCACACGGGAGTTTTTTTTTTTTTTAATTTCGTAGTAAGTCAAACTTTGTTTTTTATTTAGCGCAAGGGTGAACCAAATCTGAAAGTTCTTTTATACTATCAGTTTCTACTCGGCGTACAAACAACCACAATATTTATTTTGGTTGTTTGTAATGCACACACGTAATTAAATAATAAGGGGCCAAATTTCAATCAGAATCAGAACAAGGAGATAACCGATTGTGTGAGTGTCACGCACACAAGGACAACCACGAGTTTATCTGCGTCGTTAGTAAATTTCGTCGTTCTCATTTGAGCGTTCGCAAGCAAGTTCCCTTTTCTTTTTGTTTTCGTTTTTAATCAGCGCTGTCACATCAACTTCTAATCGACAATGCGCTCGGTCTTTACTCAGGCGTGCAACAATGTTGTTTGCCCCATCTGCACACATACATAGTACGTTCGTAATAAAACGGGCCACTTGCTGAAGGCGAAAAAAAACATTGATACCGCCGATGACCTGCGACTTCGAATAGAAAAAAAAAACAACTCAATTAATAGCTTCGATGTAACTTTCCACGGTGCATGCGTATAAAAAAAGGACCTGACCGAACAAAGACCTTCAGATCGGATTACCCAACGGCGAACAGAGCAAACAGCCTCTGTTTGCTCTTATCAAACAAGAAACGTGACTGCTCCGATCGAGGGGTTATCGAAAAGTTCCTTTGCCTCACGGCTCACGCACCCGGACGGGCCACAGAACATCGTTGTCACATGCATGTGACTGGAACCTTGCACAAATAAAAAAAAAATACCACGCATTCAAGGCGGCGCGACACCGTAAAATTACTCAATCCCCGGAGTGGCGTTGCTTCCGCTTCCGGAGCCGAAACCACCGAGCGGGTTTTGGGGTCGTCCTCGGAACGCGCCACTTTACTTTCAAATGCGACTGCGCAAATCTCTAAGCCCCGACGTCCTTTTTTTGCGTTAAAAATTAAAAATCGTAGTGTTATTTCCTCATTCCGAGCGCGCGCGCGTGAGAAAAAAAAATTGTTTACGCCATCGCGTTACGATTACAATTATCTGCTGCGTTTCAATCTGAATAATGCAATAATTAAACACGTAAACAGATTGCGCTCGGATCCGTCCGTTTCTTGTAACGATTGGTAACAAGCTATTTTCAAACCATCTTTATTAAGTAATAATAATAACAACAGCAACAGGCAACGAGTGCTTATTGATGTTGTTATTGACTTGGCTTTTATTCAGGGACTTATTGAATGGGCCGCGAATGCCCTGCGCCAAAAACAACCTCCTAGAATTAAAGTAAAAAAATCGCCCGTGTGTCATCGGCTTACATCAATTAAGGCCGCCTGCACATGGGGATCTATACGTATTAACCATCTCAAGTGTAAATATATTATTGCAAATTACTTTTCCTATTTCTTACTGTTGTCGTTGTTTATTTTATCAAGTTTAGAATTTAGGAAAGTTTATGCATTTTCAATGTATCCGTAAAACACGAGCACGTTTGTTTATTTTGTCTATAGTTTGGTAATATGATACGGGTATATGCGTCAGGCAGGGAGATGCAAGGAAAGAAGGAACTTCAGTCGTGGCGCGGTCCTTGAGGGCTATACGTGTTGATAATGTTGCACTAGTTACGCAGACGGGCTCGCGAGTGTTGCAATGAATTGCAATGACATGAGAGTAGGGGATCATTTCTCCTGTATACGGCATCTGACCCTATCCGCTACTGCAGATGCGTGAGTAGTAGATGCTGGACAAACAACTAGTTGTATGCCTGACCAGGTGATTGCCTTGTGCTTTCAAAACGGTCATTACTTGGTGTTGACTGCGCTCGGGCCGATGTAGCAACACTGTAGGAGGCAGTAGCACCAATGATTCTGAGAATGTACGCACAGAAGGCAAGGTATGCTAATATCCACCTGGGGCTTGTCTTTATGCATGCGAAGTACGAAGATGGACATTCGAGGACACCTTCTTCGTGAATTCGCATCCCAGAAGAAGGGAACTACCGCATCTAGAGTCTCCGCTGGATGGTGCGGGGCCGGGAGAGGGCCCCGGTCAGTAAACAAGTCCTATGGTCTTGAGTAGATGCTCGTAAATGGTTACTTGTAATTTTGCATGACGTCCTTATCGAATCGAAAAGCGAAGCCCAGATGTTAAGACGTTTATCCTCAGCTCCGCAGTGGTCGAGAAAGAGAGAAAGAAAGCAGGGAAAGAGAGATCTAACCAAAGGGTGAGTGAATGTTTATTGTAACTCGGTCCTCTGACATTGTTATTAGTCTAAAATGTTTAACAAAAAGAAAACTATCCAACAAAATAATATTCTCGATGGTATTCATTTTTTTCATTTTCACCTCAGTTTTTTTATCTCTCTCACAATTTGCAATAATTATTTGATCATCGGCGAAGCACAGTGTTGTTCAGCAAACTCTATTCCTATTTTCTTCTCCAGTGCTTCCTGCACACAGCTTAAGGGATACATCCATTGTTAATCCCTTACGAATTTCGTAATTACGAAGCCGAACAATTTCAACCACCTATTCATAGCCATCTTCTTAACAAAGTTTCTCTCACACCCTGCAGGGTGTGAACCGAACTGTGGTCTTTGCCGAGAGATTTGCAGGTTAATTAGAAGCGATTTGCCGATAGCTTGAAAGGCCATAACCACCCACAGTGGAGTGCCGAAAACAGTCATTTGAGTCCATTGCGTAATGAATTAGTTAGATAGGTTTAGCCGACGAAAAAACGACGAAGAGGGATTTGAAAAAAGGCGTACGTAGTACCACTCTCTTAAGGTGATTGGACGTAGCGAAAGACCTCAATTAATTAGTTTAGTTAGCGATAGGGTTTCCCATCACCTCCGAAAGGAGTCCCTGAAAAACTGGTGATTGCTATTGATTGTCCTGCAAATTGATCATCGAGAGCGGCATTTTGTATCACCTACGTCTCCATTAATTAATTACTTCCGTTAATTAAGTACATTGTAGACCCACTGTGTCACACTGTGCGTTGGTTGATTGAGCAGAACGAGTCTTAGAGTACGATCTGAAGTGACTGTTATGTTTCAATTTCCCGCCAAGAAAACGCGAAATCCAGACGATATCTGACCCGCTTTCGATATAGTTGGCAAGCCTGTATCCCTCCTTTGCTTTCTCGAAGTTTATTGGTGGTGATACACCACGTGACAGTCTTCGGATCCGTACCTTAGCAACCACCACCATCTACAATTTCGCCTCGATCGGGCTCTTTCTTGTTCGAAGCGTGGTGCACTCCTGACGTGTTTTACGTGCATTGTAAGTTCGGAATTCTTGCTCTTTGGGTGCTCTTTGGGAGAAGTAATTCATTAGCGGCTGTGCTGGAACGTTTAGTGACACCATCGAACACACTTGGGGATAATTTTAACCTCAATTCCAAGCCTGGGAACTCATTAGCTCGCAGGTAACGTATATTGAGCCTAATGGCGGACGCCATAATGGACGCTAACGAAACTGTTTCCTTTTATATTCAGGTTCTTTCCTAACCCCGCAGGCTTTCACGCGAGGTATAACCACACGTAGTGGAGTGCCGAAAACAGTCATTTGAGTCCATTGCGTAATGAATTAGCTACATAGGTTTAGCCGACGAAAAAACGACGAAGAGGGATTTGAAAAAAGGCGTACGTAGTACCACCCTCTTAAGGCGATTGGACGTAGCGAGAGAAGATCCTACCCATTCGACCTCAATTAATTAGTTTAGCTAGCGATAGGGTTTCCCATCACCTCCGAAAGGAGTCCCTGAAAAATTTGCGATTGCTATTGATTGTCTTGCAAATTGATCGCCGAGGGCGGCATTTTGTATCACATACTTCCCCAGAACGTCTGATTATATACTGTATAGACAGTATACTGTAGATCCACTATGTCACTCTCTGCGTTGGTTGATTGAGCAGAACGATTCTTAGAGTACGATCTTAAGGGACAAACACTAGTACCAAGACCGATCTAAGTTGAACTTAAATTAATTATTAATCTAATTGAGGAACAGAGTTTTCCAACAACTATTTGCGTGTGCACCAAGCCACCAGCTGTGTGGTTGAAGGCAGTTTGGTCGATCCGATATTCGAAGTGAAGTCTGTTAAGCGCATTCTGCCGTACTTCCTGATAACCGTAATTTTGTTTCTTTGTATTGGTTTAATGCAAGGGTATTTTCGCTCATTATATCAGATCCCTCAGTGGCTGGTACAAGGAGTTTTTGCCTTTTCCTTTTACAATAAATAATCAATTAAACCTAACTTCCGCATTTTTATTCAAACGTAATTAGTTCCTTGATCTCTCAAGTATTCACCGACGCACCAAAAGAACTGAGTTACAACAACGTAAGTCCAGATTTGCAGCGATTACGAGCCACATTAGAAATATTACTATTTTATTGCGGATTCTCCGCAAGGGTCGCATCAAAACGTAAAAAAATAAGTAGGTTAGCAGAATAGTTTGCTAGCGCCGCGCTGGCCATAAATCTTAGTTAGCAGATAGCTGTAGTCGACCCAGACGGATAGGATAGTGCAGGACCAATTGCTGTAATAAACCGTTGGGTGACCCTTCTTGGGAAATCTCAGAAAATAAACATCGTCGGTCCAGTTACTTAATTTGGCAATAAGTTTAATTTGTTTTGTTTGAACAGTTTTATGGGTTATTTAGTTGTCCGTAAAAGTCAACAAACAAGGTGACAGGTCGGCGTGTTACAGACGACAGGTCAGATGGTTTCTTCCTTTGTTTTCTTCTTTCGTCGATTTGACTTTTACACTCCGCTCTAGAAACGTCGATATTCTTTTGTTTTTTCTTTGCCCACCGTATTTTTCGTAATTTTTTTTTTGACTATTATGGTTTCTTCTTTCATTTTCTTGTCACACTTAAAATTTGCGAACATTTGGCTTTTTGTTTATGTCTTACTGCGTATTTCGTCGCTTTTTATTTGGGCCTTCTTTGTTCCATAAACGTCGATCTTCTTTTGTTTTATTTTCTTGTTCGCCGTATTCTTGACATTTCCACGTTTCTCGTCTCAGTTCTATTTGCCGAATTATTATGATCGCTTCTTTCGTTTTCGTGTCAGCCGTGATTCTCGAACGGTCGCGTTTTGTTTTCCGTTTATCTATCTACCTGCTATCGCAGGAACCCCGAAATTTCTGACGTCCTGCCTTCGGGGAACCCCAGAAAACGACGAGAAATATTAAAGACGGGAAGATATGACTCCTAAAGGCGTGTGCAAAATGGCAAAGATCCTTGTCAAGTAATAAATCGATTGGTAACAGCCTGACGTCAGTAAATGATAAAAAAATGAACTACTAAATTCCTCTAAGTTGTGTAACGCGCCCGTTTACAATCCTTGTTTGTTTACTTTTACTTACAGGTAAACGCTTAATAAAAACACCCAAACAAACACGACTTGAACTTATTGCGAATTTAAACAGCTGGACCGAAGTTTATTCTCGACGAATTCCGAGAATGGTCGTCCAGACTTTACTACGACAAGTGCATGCATTCCTAGACGTCCTTTCCGGACGGTCAACTACCTGCTAAGTGCTTAAAGACCTACCGCCGCGCCGGCGTTAAAAGGTTAATTTCACTGGCCTACAGTGTGTTTACAGTTGAACGACCCTTCGGAGAATCCGCTATAAATAATAATACTTTTAATTACGGCTCGTGATCTCTGCTAATTTGAATCTACGTCGTGATTTTGTTTTGAAAACAAAATCCGCGTACGTTTCAGTTGTAAAAAACCCACGGAATCAGCGATCTTCCCCGGCATTTCATGACGAAATCCCAATTGCCTGGGGCTTTTCGGAATCGCCATTCTCCGAGATCGTTTTCGTGGAAGAAAAAATTCAGGAAAATCGAAACCCCCCCTTTCTTGAGATTCTTTTCAGCTCGTGAGAAGAAAAGAGCTTCAAACTGCGTTGCCAAATTTCAGGAAAAGTCGCCGGAAACGCGCCGTTTTTCGAGCTTCTTTTGTTTTGTGAGGAAATTCAATCGGCGTTGCCAAGTTTCAGGGAAAGTTCTCGGAAACGTGGATCGGATAAAAATCGCTGTTTTTCGAGTTGCTTTCGTCTTGTGAAGAAGAAGTTCAAACCACGTTTCCAAGTTTGAGAAAAATCTTGAGACTCGCCGATCGAGTTTTTGTGAAGTCAAGATTTTTCCAAATTTCATTAGCGCGAAGAATGAAAACACGATCGGCAGTCAGGCCAACATAAGGAGGTCAAACCAAACGCCCAAACAAGGGACGGAAACCAAAGAAATTTGTAACTAGAATTTCAAAGCGCGATTTGTGAAAATCTTTGGGATTCGCAAATCAAAACCCCCAAGATTCTCAAGATTCTTTCCTTTTGGCGAAACATAATCAAAAGCGTTGCCAAATTTCATTTTTATTTTGAATCTTCGAGTTTTTCGAAAGATACTTCCAGATTCGTTTTGTGGAAAGATTCAAACCGCGTTGCCAAGTTTCGGGAAAATCTTATTAGGAATTGCAGGTGGTCGAAATCCCCATTTCCTGGGATTCTCTCGTGTTGCGAAAGAATTTCGATTGTCTTCCGTTTCGTCATAGTGCATCCTCGAAATTTCGCGCTCGAACGGGTCACCTTCAAAACCAACGCTCGCGAAACCGACGCAAATTCGCCGCAGAGCGGAAGCCAGCGATGAAAAAAAAAAAAGGCGATTAATTAGTTTGGTTTCGACAAGGTCGCATCCGCCGCGCTTTTTTTTTCAGAGTCCCTCGACCGTTACTAATCACCAGCGACCTAGCAATTCGATTTCCATGCCTACCATTGTCATACCGAATGGGGTTTCCCTAGGTACGTGCCTGCGTGCTCCTGCAAAAATGCTTCGCAGTCTTCGCACGTAATCGACGGTCTGGTCGAGTCACAGGCAGACCTTGACTTTCATCCGATGCAAAAGTCGGATTAGTAGAGTGTAACCGGCTCCGCCGTCTTTTCCATTTCGGAGCCGGTTTCTACGCCGGCGACCTTTTTTTAGACCAGATTCGATCGGCACCGGCGGCGGCGCGGAGTTTTCGGCCAAAATGCAATCGAGAATTTGGCATCGCCCTACTATAAAAGTAAACATTCTAATTTGAGATCGTAAAAGTTACAATTGTTACAATGTAAAAGTTGCCCTTTGGGATCAACGTCCAGAAAAATCCTGAAAAGGTGCCAAGCGAGGAAACTTTCCCGACTTTCATCTAAATTTACAACTTGCAAGTTCTCATGAAAATTTAGGAAAATTCAAGTTGCTTCTTCTTTTACAAAAATCGATGGAATTGGATTTGGTTGTCTAAAATCAAGAAAATTCGGCGTTGGGTTCACACTTTAAAGAAACTGGAATAACCTGGATAGCTTCATCTCCTTGCGCATCGTAAGTTTATTCGCTTGAATCGATCACGTTCGTTTCTAGAATGTTTTCCAGAAACTGGAGTTTTCTGGGAGGCTTCCAAAACAAATAGTAGAACTCCAAGGACAAAATGCAGCCAATCAAAATGAAGCCGGGAAGGAACAGCGCAAGAACATACGATTTTGTGAGGAGGTGGGGGCGAAATTGGATACCAGATGGTTTGTGTCAACTCTAGACTGATACTCTAGACTGGAGTTACGTTCGTCTGGTCTCTAGAATAAAAAAAACCGATATATAGAATTTGAGGTTAGGTATTTTTGTAAATGATTGATTTTAGGTTCCACAAAGAGAAATACTTACGTTGATGAATGTCGATCAAAGTAATGATAAATGATTGAATTAAATTAAGCTACTTACCTGTTAAATTTGTTTGAAAAACAGTAAAGATTTTTCCAAATTTCATTAACGCGAAGAATGAAAACACGATCGGCAGTCAGGCCAACATAAGGATGTCAAACCGAACGCCCAAACAAGGGACGGAAACCAAAGAAATTTGTAACTATGTAGAATTTCAAAGCGCGACGCACGCGTATTTCATTTTAGACAAGTCAAAACACACTGTAAGTTCGTAGGTGGGAAGACGATTAAATTCACGCGAGGGGACAATGAATTCTCCAGCACCAGCTCGGCGAAGCTCTTGGAGAGGGGAGGTTCGACGTAACCCCAAAGAAGCAAAAGGTGGGCAAAGTGAACAAAGTAAAAAGCGCCAGCTGAGCACACTTGTTTTTGTTTAAATGGCTCAAAACTTTGATAAAAATGATATAATAATCAAAGTTAATAAAAAAAGTGGGTCCAGTTACACGAACACGCAGAAAATTAAACAATTTGACAAGTTAGGAAACTTACGTCAAACAATTAACTTAAACGAATTTAACTATACACCGCAACATGAGAATAAAAATAGCAACGCCGCGGAAACCGAGCCAACCCAAATGGGTAATTAAAAAAAGAATAACTGAAGTAAATCCGACCTGTAATCAGGATCCGGCGTAATGACACTCGGCTGTCAACAGTGTCGGAGCGCCCTCTCGCGGTGGTTAGCGCTGTAAGTCAGTGTAGTAACGTCACCAAAGTAACGTCGTCTTGCCGGACGAATCCACTTTCACAGGTGGGGGGGTAGGCCGGGTTGCGAAACTTCGAAGGGTACAAAAACCGGAAACCAGTCCGTCCTCAAAGTTATCCCGGTTATACCAGGTATACCAGGTACGCGTTATGCTTCGACACGGACCCAAAATGGCCACAGATATACCTATTCCTCGTTTCAATGACCGGACAGGCTTTCGGGAAGCTTTTTGTTTTAACAAGCTTGTAATTCCCTCACGTACGTTTGCAAATCTCGGAAAAATTCCGATTCCTTCTTCCTTCACAGAATCTCGTGAGTAGTATAACTGGCGGGATCCTGGGACACCTCGATGGCCTGTCTATCCGCAGTGACCACCGTTGAAGGTCATCCCCTTGTTCAGGGGTTGTCTTCGGTGCTGAAGAGGTGATTTAGGGGTGGTTTTTCGTGCACCCTTTGATACTTGTACCTGAAGAAGTGTCGTCAATGACGTAATTTTACCGGAGGAGGTCGCAGAAGAATTCTTTTCTTGCGGCAATGACCAGAGGTGGTTGCAGAGGAATTTCTTTTTCTGCAGTTATGCCGTCAGAGTTGCAAGTAGTATAACTGGCGGGATCCTGGGACACCTCGTTGGCCTGTCCATCCGCAGTGACCACCGTTGAAGGTCATCCTCTTGTTTAGTGGTTGTCTTCGGTGCTGAAGAGGTGATTTAGGGATGGTTTTTCGTGCACCCTTTGATACTTGTACCTGAAGAAGTGTCGTCAATGACGTAATTTTACCGGAGGAGGTCGCAGAGGGCTGAAGAAGTGTCGTCAATGACGTAATTTTACCGGAGGAAGTCGCAGAAGAAACAAACACAACAACAATAATTTTTGGCTCCTCTGATAAATTCTCGATTCTCCGAATTCTTCCACATCACAGCAATATGTTCTCTGGAATAAAGAAGATTCAGTGTTGCATTCATTTTGCGAAACTGGATTTTTCTGGAGAACGGTACAAAATACTTTCGTATTCGTTCGCGAACTGAAAAGTAGAATTCTTTGGAAGAACTGACGCGAATGAATCGTAAGAAATGGTGCAATTTAGTGAACATGTGGGATTTAGTGAAATGGTGGGGGGAAAAGCAATGGCGAAACTGGATATCTATGTATACCCAAAAAGGCAGATGGCTTACACCAACGGAAATGTCATGATGTCCTAGATTGCGCGTTCGTACGTTCTCTGGAATGAAGAAAATTCGATGTTGGATTCATTTTACGAAACTAGATTTTTCTGGAAAACAGTAAGAAATGTCGAAAGATTTAGATTTGACGTGCGTAAACTGAATCCTTTGTACACGCTGCTGGTAAAGAATAGTAAAAGTTGAAAGAAACGATGCAGGAAGGCGAGAGTAAGAGGAGGGGAGAAACTGGATCCCTGTACGTACCCCAAAAAGATTTATGTCAACGGAAATGTCTTAGTATTCTAGACTGGAGTCGCGTTCGTGTGTCCTCTGTCCCCTTGCATTCTCCCCTTGCATTCATTTTGCGAAACTGGATTTTTCTGGAAAACGGTAGAACATACTTTGGCTTTCGTAAACTGAAAAGTAGGAATTCTCTGGAGGAACTCACGCTAATGAATCGTAAGAAACAGTGCGATTTAGTGAACAGGTAAGATTTAGTGTGAAGAAGTGGAGGAAGAACAATGGCGAAACTTGATCCCTGTATATACCCAAAAAGGCAAATGGCTTACACCAATGGAAATGCCATAATATTCTAGATAGAAGTCGCCTTCATATGTTCTCTGGAATGAAGACGATTCAATGTTGTATTTGCGAAACTGGGTTTTTCTGGAAAACGGTAAAAAATCTTGAAGTTTCAGATTTGACATTTGTAAACTGGATCCTATGTACAAACTGCTGGTAAAGAAGGTTGAAAGAAACGGTATAGGAAGGCGAGAGTAAGTGGGGGGAAGAAACAATGACGAAACTGGATCCTTTGTGCGTACCCAAAAAGGCTGATGGCTTTCGTCAATAGAAACGTCATTATATTCCAAATCGAAGTCGCGCTCTTATGTTTTCTGTAATAAAGAAAATTCGATCTTGCATTCACCTCACTAAACTGGATTTTTCTGGATAAGGGCAAAAAGTATAGAAGCTGCAGATTTGACGGTTGTAAACTGAATTCTTTGGAGGAAGGAAAGGTGTTAATTAAGAGTGAAGGTCGAAAGAAACGGTGCAAGAAGGTTAGAGTAACAGGGGGGAAGAAACAAAGGCGAAACTGGATTCCTTATGCGTATCCAAAAAGGCAGATGGCTTTTGTCAATAGAAACGTCATTATGTTCTAGAGTGAAGTCTTGTTCTTATGTTTCCTGTAATAAAGAAAATTCGATGTTGTTGCATTCATCTCACTAAACTGGATTTTTCTGGAAAGCGGTAAAAAATTTAGGAGCTTCAAATCTGACGTGCGTAAACCGAATCCATTGGAGGAACTGGTGCTAATGAAGAGTAAAAGTTGAAAGAAACGGTACAGGAAGGCTAAAGTAAGAGGGGGGAAGAAACAACGGCGAAACTGGATACTTGTGCGTAACTGGATTTTTCTGGAAAACGGTAAAAAATGTCGAAGCTTCAGATTTGACGTTCATAAAGTTAATCCTTAGGAGGAACTGTTGCTAATGAACAGTAAAGGTTGATAGAAACGGTGTAGGAAGGCGATAGTAAGAGGGGGGAAGAAGCAAAGGCAAAACTGGATAGCTGTGCACACTCTAAAAGGCACATCTGTAAAAGTGCCTTCACATTCTAAATTCGAAGCCCCTTTCAAATGTTCTCTGGAATAAAAAAAATCGATGATGCATCCATCTTGCGAAACTGGATCTTTCTGGAAAACAGTAAAAAAAATTTAAGCTTCAGTTTTGACGTTCGTAAATTGAAAAGTACTAGCTCCTCGGAGGAACCAAAGCTAATGAATAATAAAGATCGAACGAAACAGTGCGAGAAGGTGAGATTTAAAGGGAGAGGGGAACAATGGCTAAACTGGATCTCTGTGCACCCTCCAAAAGGTATTTCAATAGAAGTGCCTTCATATTCTAGATTGGAGGTCCGTTTCAAATGTTTCCCGATAGAAAAAAATCGATGTTGCACGCATCTTTCGAAACTGGATTTTTCTGGAAAAGCGTTGAAAATGGTCAAGCTTGAGTTTCGATATTCGTAAACTGAAAAATAGGCACCCCTTGTGGGGAGCAGAGCTAACGAATAGTAAAGGTCGAACGAAACAGTGCAAGAAGATGAGACTTAAAGGGAGGGGGGAGCAATGGCTAAATTGCATTTCTGTGCACACTGCAAAAGGCATATCAATAGAAGAGTCTTCATTTTCAGGTTTGGAAGCCCCTTTTAAATGTCGCCTGAAATAAATAAAGAACGTTTTACATTCATTTTGCGAAACTGGATATTTCTGGAAAACGGTAAAAGAATATTAAGCTTTAGTTTTGACGTAAGCTCCTTGGGCCAACCAAAGTTATTGAACAGTAAAGGTCGTACGAAACAAATTGATCAAGCAAATTGATGTTTGCGAAACTGGATTTTTCTGGAAAAAGCTAAGAAGCATCAAGCAAGACGCAGTGGCGAAACTGGATCTTTGTGAAATCCTAAAAAGATTATAGAGCGTTTCAAACGTGCCCTGGAATGAAGAAAATTTGATGATTTGTATTCACCTTGCGAAACTGGCTTTTTCTGGAAAACAATAAAAAGATGTGAAGCTTCAGTTTTGATGTTCATAAGGCGAGTCTCTCGGAGAAAGTGAGGTTAATGAATAGTAAAGTCGGAAAAAGCACTGCAGCAAAGACAGATTTCCAAGGGGGGGGGGAAGCAATGACAAAACTGGATTTCTGTGCATGCCCTAAAAGATAGAAAGTTGGTCCACATAGTCTAGATTGGTAACACCTTTCAAATATTCCTTGGAATGTAGAAAATTCGAAACTGGATATTTCTGGAAAGCAGCAACAAACGTTGAAGCTTCAGTTTTGACGTTTGTAACATGAAGAATGGAGGCCTCGAGGATGAACTGAGGCGAATGAACAGTGGAGGTCGAACAGGCAATGCAAGAATGAGGGATTTAGAAGGTGTCTACTCCACCTTCTGAATCCCTCATTCTTGCAAGAAGCAATGGCGAAACTGGAACTCACCCCAAGAAAGTTTATCTTTAGAAATGCCTTAATATTCTAGATTAGAAACCCCTTTCAAAAATTTTCTCTGGAATAAAGCAAGTTGATGTTTGCGAAACTGGATATTTCTGGAAAACGCTAGAAATTTTCAAGTAAGACGCAATGGCGAAAACTGGATCTCTGTGAAACACTAAAAGGTTATCAATAGTAATGCCTTTCAAACTGTCCTGGAATCAAGAAAATTCACCTTGCGAAACTGGATTTTTCTGGAAAGCAATAGAAAAATTTGAAGCTTCAGTTTTGATGTTCCTAAAGCGAACCTCTGTGAGAAAGTGAGGCTAATGAATAGTATAAGTCGGAAGAAACTCTGCGGCAAAGAGACATTTCTAGGAGGGGAGGGGAGGGGAAAGGACGCAATGGCGAAACTGGATTTCTGTGCACGCCCTAAAGGACAGAAGGTTGGCCCACATCAATTGAAGTACCTTCATGTTCTAGATCGGTAACACCTTTCGCATATTCCTTGGAACGTAGAAAATTCGAAACTGGATATTTCTGGAAAATAGCAAAGAATTTTGAAGCTTCCGATTTGACGTTTGTAAACTGAAGAATGGAGGCCTCAAGGATGAAGTGAGGCCAATGAACAGTGGAGGTCGAACAGGGAATGCAAGAGTGAAGGATTTAGAAGGTGTTTATTTATTCCACCTTCTGAATCCCTCACTCTTGCAAGAAGCAAGGGCGAAACTGGATCTCACCCCAAAAAGGATTATCTTTAGAAATGCCTTAATATTCTAGCTTAGAAAACCCTCTCAAATGTTCTCTGGAATAAAGCAAATTGATATTTGCGAAACTGGATTGTTCTGGAAAACGCCAGAAATTTGCAAGTAAGGTGCAATGGTGAAACCGGATCTCTGTGAAACCCTATTAATAGAAATTACCTTTCAAATGTTTCCTGGAATGTAGAAAATTCGGTGTTTTGCATTCACCTTGCGAAACTGGATTTTTCTGGAAAACAATAAAAAACTGAAGCTTCAGTTTTTTTATTGTTTTCCAGAAAAATCCAGGTTCGCAAGGTGAATGCAAAACACCGAATTTTCTTCATTCATAAAAAACTGAAGCTTCAGTTTTTTTATTGTTTTCCAGCAAAATCCAGGTTCGCAAGGTGAATGCAAAACACCGAATTTTTTTCATTCCAGGGCATGTTTGAAACGCTCTATAATCTTTTTAGAATTTCACAAAGATCCAGTTTCGCCACTGCGTCTTGCTTGATGCTTTTTAGCGTTTTCCAGAAAAATCCAGTTTTGCAAACATCAATTTGCTTTATTCCGGGGTTTCTAAATCTAGAATATGAAGGCGTTTCTAATGAAAATCCTTTTAGGGTGAGATCCAGTTTCGCCATTACTTCTGCCCCCGCTTTATATCTCACTTTCTCGCACTGTCTCGTACGACCTTTACTATTCATTAGCTTTGGTATTCATAAGGAGCTAGTACTTTTCAGTTTGCGAACGTTAAAACCGAAGCTTAAAAATATTTTGCCGTCTTCCAGAAAATCCAGTTTCGCCATTGCTTCTTTTTCCCCCTCTAAATCTCACCTTCTCGCACTGTTTCGTTTGAACTTTACTATTCATTAGCTTTGATTCTCCCGAGGAGGGAGAGTACTTTAAAGTTTGCGAACGTCAAAACTGAAGCTTGATTTTTTTACCGCTTTCCAGAAAAATCCAGTTTCGCGAGACGAATGCAACGACGAATTTTCTTCCAGAAAACATAAGAACACGTTTATCTCGAATAACGTCAGTCTTCTGCCTTTTTGAGTGTGCAAAGAGATCCAGTTTCGCCATTGCTTCTCCTCCCCCCCTTTAAATCTCGCTTTCTCGCACTGTTTCGTACGACCTTTACTGTTCATTAACTATGGTTCGCCCAAGGAGCTTACGTCAAAACTGAAACTTTAAATTTTTTACCGTTTTCCAGAAAAATCCAGTTTCGCAAAATGAATGTAAAACGTTTTTTATTTATTTCAGGCGACATTTAAAAGGGGCTTCCAAACCTGAAAATGAAGACACTTCTATTGATATGCCTTTTGCAGTGTGCACAGAAATCCAGTTTAGCCATTGCTCCCCCCTCCCTTTAAATCTCATCTTCTCGCACTGTTTCGTTCGACCTTTACTATTCGTTAGCTCTGCTCCCCACAAGGAGTGCCTATTTTTCAGTTTACGAACATCGAAACTCAAGCTTGACCATTTTTTACGCTTTTCCAGAAAAATCCAGTTTCGAAAGATGAGTGCAAAGTCGATTCTTTTTTATCAGGGAACATTTGAAAAGGACTTCCAATCCAGAATATGGAGGCACTTCTATTGGCATGCCTTTTGGAGTGTGCACAGAGATCCAGTTTAGCCATTGCTCCCCCTCCCTTTAAATCTCATCTTCTCGCACTGTTTCGTTCGACCTTTAGTATTCGTTAGCTCTGGTTCCCACAAGGAGTTCCTATTCTTCAGTTTACGAACATCGAAACTCAAGCCTGACCATTTTTTACGCTTTTCCAGAAAAATCCAGTTTCGCGAGACGAGTGCAACATCGATTTTTTCTATCAGGAAACATTTGAAAGGGACTTCCAATCTAGAATATGAAGGTACTTCTATTGGAGGGTGCACAGAGATCTAGTTTAGCCGTTGTCCCTCCTCCTCTCTCTTTAAATCTCACTTTCTCGCACTGTTTCGTTCGACTTTTATTATTCATTAGCTTTGGTTCCTCCAAGGAGCTAGTACTTTTCAGTTTACGAACGCCAAAACTGAAGCTTACATTTCTTACGATTTTCCAGAAAAATCCAGTTTTGCAAGATGAATGCAACATCGATTTTTTTTTAATCCTATGGAAAAATCCTATTGATGTTCATTAAGCGAAGCTCTAGGACAAAGCGAGGCTTATGAATAGTAAAAGTCGGAAGAAACACTGCAGGAAAGAGAGATTTCCAGGAGGGGGAAGCAATGGCGAAACTGGATTTCTGTGCATGCCCTAAAAGACAGAAAGTTGGCCCACATCAATTGAAATGCCTTCATAGTCTAGATCGGTAACACCTTCCAAATATCCCCTGGAACGTAGAAAATTCGAAACTGGATATTTCTGGAACCAGCAACGAATTTTGAAGCTTCAGTTTTGACTTTGTAAATTGAAGAATGGGGGCCTCGAGGATGAACTGAGGCCAATGTACAGTGGAGGTCGAAACAAGATTGAGGGATTTAGACGGGGGAAGAAGCATTGGCGAAACTGGATTGCTGTTCACCCACTGCAACCTTGATGGAAACATCTCCACATGTTTTCTGACTCATGTCAGAAAATTTGACGTTGCATTCCTCTTTCAATTGTTTTTCTAAAAAACTGGAATTTTCTGGAGAATGGTCGTATTTTAAAAAGAGAAACAATTGATTCATCTGTTTCTTGAAAAAAAATCAAGTCCTCTTTTGAAAAACTTAGTTTTAGAAATTCCGTTAATTTTGGAAACTTATATCACATGTATCTGCCATAAAATTCCAGGGGGAGGGAGGGGTGTAAAGGAAGATAAAACTGCGCTTCCTAATTTTATATCAGGTTGCCAGATCTTACAAGAAATCCCAGAAAACAGGGATTTCTAATTTTCCCGATTTTTTTTCTCCCTACGATCGATTGCCAGTTCGAGTAAAGAATAAAGTATTGTCGTCCTCGTTGCCGTCGCCGAGGAGGCGCGCTGAAAGCGGGGAGGGTCGAGGAACCCTCGTGACCTAATCGTCGACGAGCGACGTACGCGTCACTGCATACCAGTAAGTAGCTAATTGGAAAAGATAACACGTGATAAAGCAGTCGTTATCGTTCGTTTCGGGCGCGCTGTACTTAAGGTAGATGCGTTTGCGCGCCAACATTCCAATCCCGCCGCAATTGAGGAGGAGTTAATCAAAACAAATTGATAAAGTAAATGACGTGTCGTCTTGCCGTCTTAGTTGAGGGGGGGCAATGCAACTTTAACGTCTCCGAAATCTAAAAACTGAAAAACAAAAAAAAAAACATGTTTTTTGTTTTTTAATTTTTGGCCTCTGACGAGGTGCCCCCGCCCTATCTCACTGCACAAAAGCGCACTGGCTAATTAGTCTTCGTATTAGAGTCGTGAACCACGCCCCTTGATACCCACCTTAACCAATCAAATTATGACTTGCGAGCGATTCAACCAATCACATCGATCTAAAAATTATAAAACGTAATTAAAGTGTTGTTATTTCACGTTGCTGCCGGCAAGCAGACGGTTTTGTGACGTCCTCAATTTCCTTCAATTTAAGAATCGGCGGTACATTTTGATGTTGAGATGGAGATCTTCATTCTGAGTGACGTATGAGAACGCCTTTCGAGCGCAACTTAATTTGATTGGCTGAGACGGCTGTGAAAGGCGTGACCTGAAAGAATTTCCATAACAATAAAGTATTAACCAATCAAGTGATTTAAAAAAACAAGAAAATTTCTAATGATAGGCGGCGCTTAGTTAAGCGAGTCGCAACTCTGTCTAATGTCGTTGAGTTCTGAGTTGCCTTGGAAACGCTGTGCCACGCCCTTCGTAACTGTCTCAACCAATCACGTAGCAGCTTCGACGATTAAGTATTGTTCAACTGTACAAAAAAAATAGATTCTTGCGATGATCACCGAATTGTACATATGTGGCAATCCAAATCGATTGATGTGATTGGTTGGCACGGAACGGTTTTCGTAATCGTCTCGAATGCAGCAGTCTAATTTGATTGGCTGAGGCGCTTGTGAAAGGCGTGGCCTGAAAGAATTTCCATAACAATAAAGTATGAACCAATCAAGTGATTTAAAAAAATAAGAAAATTTTTAAGGATAGGCGGCGCTTAGCTAAGCGAGTCGCAACTCTGTCTAATGTTGTTGAGTTCTGAGTTGCCTTGGAAACGCTGTGCCACGCCCTTCATAACTGTCTCAACCAATCACGTAGCAGCTTCGATGATTAAGTATTGTTCAATTCTACAAAAAAAAAATAGATTCTTGTGATGATTGTACATATGTGGCAATCCAAATCGATTGATGTGATTGGTTGGCACGGAACGGTTTTCGTAATCGTCTCGAATGCAGCAGTCTAATTTGATTGGCTGAGGCGCTTGTGAAAGGCGTGGCCTGAAAGAATTTCCATAACAATAAAGTATGAACCAATCAAGTGATTTAAAAAAATAAGAAAATTTTTAAGGATAGGCGGCGCTTAGCTAAGCGAGTCGCAACTCTGTCTAATGTTGTTGAGTTCTGAGTTGCCTTGGAAACGCTGTGCCACGCCCTTCATAACTGTCTCAACCAATCACGTAGCAGCTTCGATGATTAAGTATTGTTCAATTCTACAAAAAAAAAATAGATTCTTGTGATGATTGTACATATGTGGCAATCCAAATCGATTGATGTGATTGGTTGGCACGGAACGGTTTTCGTAATCGTCTCGAATGCAGCAGTCTAATTTGATTGGTTGAGCGGTTATGAAAGGCGTGGCCTGAAACTGTTTCTAAATTCCCGTAACACTAAAGCATTACCTGATCAAGTGAGTTCAAGCAAAATGAAGCGTGTTGACACAGCTGCCCCAACCAAACGAATCAATTAAGTATTAATCAAATATGTACGTAAAAAAATAATCAGCAATTATTTATCACAATTCACAATGTGGCAATCTAAATCTACTTGGATGTTGAAATAAGAAGAAGAAGAAGTCTTTGTTCTGAGTGATGTAACAAGGTCAACCCAACCTAAGGCAAAAAATCAGAAAAATCCTTAAAGAAATTAAAATTTCGAGGGTGAGGATCAAAAGGCTCAAAGGTCAAGTCAACCCAACCCAAAGCAAAAATGGGAAGAAATCTTTAAAGACACTTAAATTTTAAGACGAGAGGTCGGATCGATCATAGGTCAAACTAAACCCAACCCAAGGCGATGTTCGAAAAGCTCAAAGGTCAAGGTCATTCAAAAAAAATTAATAGTTAAAGGTCAAGTTTCAAGGAACGAGGACAAAAATCGCCAAAGGTCAAGGTCAACTCACTCCAAGGTAAAATATAGGAAGACATTTAAATTTTAAAACGAGAGTCAGAAAGATTAAAGGTCAAGGTCAGCTCAACCCAAGGCGAGAAAATTGGGAAAATCGAAATTTCGAGGGACAAGGTTCAAAAAGGTCAAAGGTCAACGTCCTTCCTTTAAAGTTAAAAGTTAAAGGTCAAGGTCAACTGAAATTTCATTCTTAAAAAAATAAAATTTCTAGGGACGAGGATACAAAAGTCAAAGGTCAAGGTCAACTCAACCCAGGCTAAAATATAGGAAGAAATCTTTGAAAAACTTAAATTTTAAGTCATGGGTCCGAAAAGTCAAAGGTCAATGTCAACACAATCCAGGGCAAAAATAGGAAGAAATCTTTAAAGACACTTAAATTTTAAGACGAAAGGTTGGATGGATCACAGGTCAAACTAAACCCAACCCAAGGCGATGTTCAAAAAGCTCAAAGGTCAAGGTCATTCAAAAAATTTAAAAGTTGAAGGTCAAGTTTCAAGGAACGAGGATAAAAACGGCCAAAGGTCAAGGTCAACTCACTCCAGGGGAAAATATAGGAATAAATTTAAATTTTAAAATCAGTCAGAAAGGTCAAGGTCAACTCAACCCAAGGCAAGAAAATTGGGTAAATCTTAAAAAAATTGAAATTTCAAGGAATTCAAAAAGGTCGAAGGTCAATGTCCTTTAAAATTGAAGGTGAACCGAAATTTCAATCTTTAAAAAAATAAAATTTCTAGGGACGAGGATACAAAAAGTCAAAGATCAAGGTCAACTCAACCTAAGCTAAAATATAGGAAGAACGGGGTCCGAAAAGTCAAAAGTCAAAGTCAACACAATCCAGGGCAAAAATAATAAGAAATCTTTATAGACACATAAATTTTAAGGTCGGATAGATCATAAGCCAAATTAAACCCAACTCAAGGCGTTGTTCAAAAAGCTCAAAGGTCAAGTCATTCAAAAAATAAAAAAGTTAAAGGTCAAGTTTCAAGGAACGATTATAAAAACAGTCAAAGGTCAAGGTCAACTCACTCCAGGGTAAAATATAGGAACCAATTTAAATTTTAAAATGAGTCAGAAAAGTCAAGGTCAACTCAACCCAAGGCAAGAAAATCGGGTAAATCTTTAAAAAATCGAAATTTTAAGGGACGAGGTTCAAAAAGGTCAAAGGTAAATGTTCCTTAAAATTAAAAGTTAAAGGTCAAGGTCAACTCAATCCAGGCTAAAAAATAGGAAGAAATCTTTAGGAAAAATTTAAATTTTAAGTCGAGGGGTCCGAAAAGTCAAAGGTCAAAGTCAATCAAACCCAAGGCTAAAATAGGAAGCAATCTTTAGGAAATTTAAATTTTAAGGCGAGGGGCAGAAAGGTCAAATGTCGAGGTCGACGCAACCCAAGGCAAGAAATTGCGAAAATATTCACAAAAAAATGAAATTTCAAGGGACAAAGTTCAAAAAGGTCAAAGGTCAAGGTAACTTAAAGATTAAAATGTTAAAGGTCAAGAAAACTGAAATTTCAAGGTCAATTCAATCTAACTGTATCCCACCCAATCAAGATATTAAAATTAAACCAAAAGTTAAATGTTAAGGTCAATTGAAATTTCAATGTTTAAAGGAATTAAAATTTCAAAGGCCGAGGATCACAAAAGACAAAGGTCAAGGTCAATCGAATCCAAGGCTAAAATAGGAAGAAATCTTTAAGAAATTTAAATATTAAGGCGAGGGTCAGAAAGGTCAAATGTCAAGGTCGACCCAACCCAAGGCAAAAAATTGGGAAAATAATTAAAAAATGAAATTTCGAAGGACAAGGTTCAAAAGGTCAAAGGTCAAGGTCACCTTAAAATTAAAATGTTAAAGGTCAAGATAAATTGAAATTTCAAGGTCAATCCAACCTAACTGTATCCCATCCAATCAAAATATTAAAATTAAATTGAAAGTTAAATGTTAACGTCAATTGAAATTTCAATGTTTAAAGGAATTAAAATTTCAAAGGCCGAGGATCAAGAAAGGCAAAGGTCAAGGTCAATCAAATCCAAGGCTAAAATAGGAAGAAATCTTTAAGAAATTTAAGTTTTAAGGCGAGGGTCAGAAAGGTTAAATGTCAAGGTCGACCCAACCCAAGACAAAAAATTGGGAAAACATTTAAGAAAATGAAATTTCAAAGGACAAGGTTCAAAAAGGTCAAAGGTCAAGGTCACGTAAAAATTAAAATGTTAAAGGTCAAGATAAATTGAAACTTCAAGGTCAGTCCAACCTAACTGTATCCCACCCAATCAAGACATGTATTTAGAAAGAATTGAAAATTCAAGAAACAAAAGTAAACATTTTAAAGGTCAAGGTCAACCTAACTAGTCAGCCCAAGCGAAAAATTAAGACTGAAAAAAGTTTAAAAGTTAAAGGTCAAGGTCAACTCAACCCAATTCAACCTAACTCTACTCAACCCAAACAAGAAATTTCGATTAAAAAAAATTAAAAAAATTAAAGGTCAAACGGGCCCGAGCAAAATTCTTCAAATCACGAGGTGCCTCAAGCCCCTCTACGGCGAGCGGCCCTCCTATGCTGAGGTCGTCGAAATTAGAAAGAATTGAAGATTCAAGAAACAAAAGTAAAAATTTTAAAGGTCAAGGTCAACCCAAGTCAACCTAACTATTCAGCCCGAGCGAAAAATTAAGATTGGAAAAAGTTTAAAAGTTCAAAGTCAAGGTCAACTCAACCCAATTCAATCAAACAAGAAATTCCGTTTAAAAAAAATTAAAAAGTTTAAAGGTCAAATGGGCCCGAGCAAGATTCTGCAAATCACTAGGTGCCGCAAGCCTCCCAACGGTGAGCGGCCCTTCTATGCTGAGGTTGTCGAAATTAGAAAGAATTGAAAATTCAAGAAACAAAAGCAAAATTTTAAAGGTCAAGGTCAACCCAAGTCAACCTAACTATTCAGCCCGAACGAAAAATTAAGGTTAAAAAAAAAGTTTAAAAGTTAAAGGTCAAGGTCAATTCAACCTAACTCCACTCAACCCAAACAAGAAATTCCGATTAAAAAAAATTAAAAAATTTAAAGGTCAAATGGGCCCGAGCAAAATTCTGCAAATCACTAGGTGCCGCAAGCCCCCCAACGGCGAGCGGCCCTTCTATGCTGAGGTCGTCGAAATTAGAAAGAACTGAAAATTCAAGAAACAAAAGTAAAAATTTTAAAGGTCAAGGTCAAGGTCAACCCAAGTAACTATTCAGCCCGAGCGAAAAATTAAGATTGGAAAAAGTCTAAAAGTTAAAGGTCAAGGTCAACTCAACCCAAACAAGAAACTCCGATTAAAAAAATTAAAATATTTAATGGTCAAATGGGCCAGAGCAAAATTCTTCAAATCACTAGGTGCCGCAAGCCCCCCAACGGTGAGCGGCCCTTCTGTGCTGAGGTCGTTGAAATTGACGCGAGTGCCGAAGGCGCTCGTTGAGAGAGGAAGCAGAAGTCTTCGTTCTGAGCAATGTAATTGGTTGACACGAAACGGCATTCGTAACTATCTGGAGCACAGCCTAATTTGATTGGTTGAGGTGGTCATGAAAGGCGTGGCGCCATAATAAATTACGAACCAATTGGGTGCCTTTTTTAGAAAACGAGTCCTATGACAGGAGTGTGATCTATCATTTTCCTTCCTTGTCAATTGAGGTGGGAGCAAAACAGCGCATACGTCTTTAGCCACGCCCTTCATAACTGATTCAACCAATCGAATTACTTGGCTGGGATAATCACGTAAAATTACGTGGCAATCTAAATGTGCTTTGTTGTTAAATCTTTATTTCCGAAGGATCAGGACAATCAGCTGTGAAGGAGCGCGACGGTCTGACAGGGGACGTGTTCACATTCCTGAAACTTGATTGGCAAACGTTTCCCTACGCCACGCCACGCCCTTTGTAACAGTGTTAGCCAATCAGATTACGTGAACGTAAGAATTTGTTGATTTCTACAATAGTCAGCGATTTATTTTGTAATTGTTTTTAATGATATATTTATTTTATATAACGCTTCCTGTCTTTATGCCACGCCCTTCATAACTGTCTCAGCCAATCAAATTACTTAGAACGATCTCCGTAGTTAAGTGGTTAAGTATTAACCAGTTGTTTCTTACAAATTACAGAGTGACCACGCCCTATGCCACGCCCTTTGTAACAGTCTTAGCCAATCAAATTACTCGGTACAACCTCCGTCTTGTTGTTTTCTATAATAGGCGTTGTGATCTATCATTTTCCTTCTCTCTTAAGTGAGGTAATGAAAACTATTGCTGCGCGCGTTATTTTTAATAATAATAGATTTTGAAGTCGGGTTTTGAGTTTACCCTAAAAAGTTTAATAACGCCACACCCTTCTTAACTGTCTCACCCAATCAAATTACCTCGAACGATCTCCGTGTTTAAGTATTAACCAATTAGATTACTGTAGGCGTAAAATTCTATTGTCTCTTACAATAATCAACAATGTTGTTAAATAAGGAAGTGCACAGGATGAAACGTTTCAATAATGCCAAGCCCTTCATAACTATCTCAGCCAATCAAATTACCTAGATCTACCTCCACGGTTAATTATTGTCCAATCAAGTACTGCAGACGTTAAAGTCACATTTTCTGCGGTAATCTAAACGTACTTTGTTGCTAAACAAGGAAGTGCTCGAAATAAAACTATTTTATCGCTGTTTCGCAAGGATCAGGATAATTAGCTGCGGCGGAGCGCAACGGACAGAGTTCAAATCCCTGAAACTCGATCGACAAACACAAATTTTTCCGCTGATAATTGCGGCGCTTGTTTACGTTTCGGCCGATTACGTCGTCGTCAAACCCGAACAAATCGATTTTGACGCCGGAAGTAAACGAAAAGAAGCTTTTTTTTTCCTTTCTTTTTGGAAACACTTCGAAGATCCATCTCCGAACTTACGTAACTAACTAATTAGGCCGGCACGAGAATAGTCCGTTGGGCAATTAACCGGATTTAAACCGACGTTTTGTTATACCGCCTTACATAATCCTGACCCAGTTTTCTTTCCTGCGTCGTCGTCGTCGTCGTCGAATCACGCGCGGAGGACGTAAGTCGGTGATTACCGAAATTGGCCCCGCCAAAATCATCGAAAACAAATTCATTAACGCCTCCGATTAAATTTAATTCGATGAAATTACAGTGACGGGGGCAATAATTCTCGTATGTATAATTGAACTCCGCTGGATTTCGATAAGTGAAAAAGCGATGATGCAATTCGCACGAAACGTGCATCACCCGATTTTGACGCGAAAGAAAAAACGGACGTCCCCCTGCTGCGTAATGCGCGTGTCGGTTCGGTTGCTTGTTTTTTTTTTTGTTTTTTGTATCCACTTGGGACTTCCTCGCCGGTTTCCTTGAAAAGAATGTCGTAGGACACGACGTAACTGTGAGTCATTCCGTTGTCATCTTGACCGGTTTCTAAATCATTATGGTACGCCCCATAGGACTTTTTTTGAACCCAAATAGACCAGTTGTTTTAATTCTGCACAATGGCTCTTCTTTCAATATTTAAAAACGAATCCAAGATTCCTGTAATGGGAACAAACATCATGATAAGTAGAGCTGTTTGCCTATTGGATAAGCAAATTTGCTAGTCTGATGCATGTCAGCCAATAAAATCCTGACTATTATAGGAAACAACAGATTTTTACGTTTACAACAATTTCACTGGTTAAAACCTAATGACGGAGGTCGTTCCAAGCAACTCGATTGGCTACGCCTGTTTCAGAGGGCGTGGCGTTGTGTAAACGTCGGCCGATCAAGTTCCTGGGACGCGAACGCGTCATCGCCCTCCTTCCCGGTCAGTTATCCCAATCCATGAGAAACAGAGACAAAATTGTTTCACTGCGAGCACTTCCTCGCTTAAGAACAAAGTACATAAGCGATTGCCGTAAGAAACAACAGATTTTTACGTTTACAACAATTTCATTGGTTAAAACCTAATGACGGAGTCGCTCCAAGCAACTCGATTGGCTACGTCTGTTTCAGGGGACGTGGCGTTGTGTAAACGTCGGCCAATCAAGTTCCTGGGACGCGAACGCGTCATCGCTCTCCTTCCCGGCCAGTTATCCCAATCCTTGAGAAACAGAGACAAAATTGTTTCACTGCGAGCACTTCCTCGCTTAAGAACAAAGTAAATAAGCGACTGTCGTAAGAAACAACAGATTTTTACGTTTACAACAATTTCATTGGTTAAAACCTAATGACGGAGGTCGCTCCAAGCAACTCGATTGGCTACGTCTGTTTCAGGGGGCGTGGCGTTGTGTAAACGTCGGCCAATCAAGTTCCTGGGACGCGAATGCGTCATTGCACTCTTTCCGGGCCAGTTATCCCAATCCATGAGAAACAGAGAAAAAATTGTTTCACTCCGAGCACTTCCTCGCTTAATAACAAAGTAAATAAGCGACTGTCGTAAGAAACAACTGATTTTTACGTTTACAACAATTTCATTGGTTAAAACCTAATGACGGAGGTCGTTCCAAGCAACTCGATTGGCTACGCCTGTTTCAGGGGGCGTGGCGTTGTGTAAACGTCGGCCAATCAAGTTCGTGGAACGCGAACGCGTCATCGCACTCTTTCCCGGCTAATCATCTCAATCCTTGAGAAACAGAGAAAAAATTGTTTCACTTCGAGCACTTCCTCGCTTAATAATGATAACAACAAAGTACATAAACAGATAACTCTGTGATTACTGTAAGAAACAACAGATTTTTACGTTTGCAATAATTTAATTCGTAAATACTTAACAGTGGAGGTCGTTCTAGGTAATCTGATTGGCTGAGACGGTCATGAAGGGCGTGGCGTCGACACAGAACGTTTTGAACTTGATACCAAAATATATTATTAAAAACCATTACTTCAGTTAAAAAAGGATGGTTATATAAAAAAAATAATTGAAGTTTCCTCGGTTTTTGGGGTTACTTTATTAACGCCCTTCATAACCGCCTTAACCAATCAAAACGGGTTGGGGTCTCGAGACAGGTACAAACCAATTGCATCGCTCCAGACACTTCAGAAAACATGATTGGTTAAGAAGGCGTGACCTGACGCAGCAATCAAATCGGGTTGAGGTCTCGAGACAGCTACGAAAGGCGTTCTCATACAGACCAATTGCATCGCTCCAGACAGTTCAGAAAACGTGATTGGTTAAAAAGGCGTGACCTGACGCAGCAATCAAATCGGGTTGAGGTCTCGAGGCAGCTACGAAAGGCGTTCTCATACAAACCAATTGCATCGCTCCAGACAGTTCAGAAAACGTGATTGGTTAAGAAGGCGTGACCTGACGCAGCAATCAAATCGGGTTGAGGTCTCGAGACAGCTACGAAAGGCGTTCTCGTACAAACCAATTGCATCGCTCCAGACAGCTCAGAAAACGTGATTGGTTAAGAAGGCGTGGCTTGATGCAGCTGAGATGTAAAAATGAGTTTTCTTTGCATTTTCAATCTCGAATTGTTTCTTCTTCTACTTCAAACATATTTAATAATCAGACTTCGGACATTACGGAGCGTCGCCGTGGCTCGGGCACTTTTCATTGGTCCTCGTATTCCGTAACCAAGGCAACGCCCCGGAAGGTCCGAAGTCTGTTAAAAATGCAGCTGGCTTTGAATGCTATCAGCACTTCTATCCTGCTTTTTAATTCGTCTTTCATCTTGTTCTCCCACGTATTTTGAAATTGACCGCCGCGACGTGACATGCAGTAGGCGGGCCTCTTTTGTTTGCTTACAGGCAGAGATGAATCGTTTCTCTAAAACTTACAACAGAAAAAACCGATTGGTTAAGACGACTATTGAAGGCGTGGCTAAGAAACAACGGAGCCAAGAAATGGATATTATTTAGATGATATGATTGGCTAAGTCGACTCTCACAGGCGTGGCTTAGAAACAATTGAACTGCTGAGATATGAATATCATCGACCATTACGTCTGCTGTAAATATTTATTTATAAACCATTGCGCTGTAATGAAACTTGCATCCAATTATGCGATTGGGTAAGTCGATTGTCAAAGGCGTGGCTAAGAAACAATGGGAGTAAGATATGAATATCAGTGGCCAATACGTTTTCTGTAAATGTAAACCTATAATACGATTGGTTAAGTCGATTATTAAGGGCGTGGCTTAGAAACAGTGGAACTAAGATATGAATGCGTTTGTTATAAAGACAAACTATTGCGATGAAACCTACAGGCGATGATATGATTGGTTAAGTCGACTATGAAAGGCGTGGCTAAGAAACAGTGGAAGTAAGTTATGAACATCAGTGGCCAATACGCTTTCTCTAAATACAAACCGGTAATATGATTGGTTAAGTCGATTATTAAGGGCGTGGCATAGAAATAATGGAAGTAAGATGTGAATGTCAGTGGCCAATACATTTTCTCTAAATTTAAGCCGACAATACGATTGGTTAAAGGTCTGTTCCAACCAAGAAACCGTCACAAGCATTCGCTCATCAAAGTTTTACACTTGACAAAGTTGTCAAAATCGATAATTATTTCGATTATCGATGACTGATTATGACGGTTTCAAAACCGTCACAAAGCGTGGTTGGGACAGAACTTAAGTCGATTATTAAGGGCGTGGCTTAGAAACGATGGAACTAAGATATGAATACGTTCGTTATAAAGATAAACTAAGTATTGCGATGAAACCTACAAGCGATAAGATGATTGGTTAAGTCGATTATCAAAGGCGTGGCTAAGACACAGTGGAAGTAAGTTATGAACATCAGTGGCCAATACGCTTTCTCTAAATGTAAATCGACAATATGATTGGCTAAGTCGATTCTTAAGGGCGTGACTTAGAAACAATGGAAGTAAGATATGAATGTCAGTGGCCAATACATTTTCTCTAAATTTAAACCGACGATACGATTGGTTAAGTCGATTATTAAAGGCGTGGCTAAGAAACAAGATGGAACTAAGATATGAATAGGTTAGTTGTAAAGATGTGATTGTGATGAAACCTACAAGCGATAATATGATTGGTTTAGTCGACTGTGAGAGGCGTGGTTAAGAAACAATGGAAGTATGATATGAATATCAGTGGCCAGTACGTTTTTCGTAACGTGATTGGTTAAGTGAATTATTAAGGGCGTCGCTCAGAAACAATGGAACTAAGACGTGAATACGTTTGTTATAAAGATAAACTATTGCAAAGAAACTTACAAGCTACGATGTGATTGGTTAAGTCGATCATCAAAGGCGTGGCTAAGAAACAATCGAGCTAAGACGTGAATGTTAACGGCCAATGCATTTACTAGAATGTAATGAAACTTACGTCACACAATATGATTGGTTAGGTCGATTATCAGAGGCGAGACGTAAAAGGATGAAACTTCCAACACGGAATGTGATTGGTTAAAAGAAGTACTTAGAAGAAACGCAGCAATTGTCAATAAATTTGATACAGAGAAATTTGTAAAACATTAAAGCATTGGGGGACTTAGAAATAACGGAACTGTGATTGGTCAATATCATTGTTACGGAGATTGGTACAACAATTTGATTGGTTGAAGTGGTCATCGAAGGCGTGGTTAGAAAATGATTAATATTAATGAAACGAATGGCACGGAGATAATTCGATTGGTTGTAGAAGACGGTACGTACGAGTAGATACATAGGGGGCGGGGCATAATTAAAGTTAATTGTTCTGATTGGTTATTATTAGATACTAATTCATACCCAAACACAAAAAAGAAGAGCATTGCAAATTTTTCGGCGATTTCTAGTAACTGTGATTTTATTCCTAATGACTCATAGTCAGCAGTCAACAGTTTTCTTTGGCCTTTCTCTCAATGACCCGCCGCGCCGCCCGCCCATTGCCAAGTCCATTTGCATACGAATACGAACATTGGTTTTGTTTACTCTGCGCCGATAAGTAAACAACAACGAGCCGAAGCCACGACACACTTTATTTTTAATACGACGGCCCAGGACAGTTACGCACACGCCGTCATGTGCGCCGTAAACAATTGCAATGGCACAAATTGATGAATGAAATTTCCCGCCAAGGCTGCGCGCCCGTTTCGGGGGCTTACCCGAAGTGTGAACGGCCTACTAATTAACTGCGGACGTAATTTTCCGCGATCGCAGTCGATTACGGTCCGTTATGTTTAGTTACGGTTTTAATGAGGCGCTAAAGATCCTAATTTGTTTGCGGAATATTTTCTTTTAAATGTTACATTCAATTTCTTTTGTTTCTCTTCTTCAGTTGTTGGTAATTGTTTTCTAAAAAAAAAAAAATGTTTGTTTCATTTCGCGTGCAAAGTCTGCGCCGCCCGGCACAAGTTATTTTAAAATTCCATTGTGATTTTATCAGATGAGGGACGGGCGATGCACAAAAACAAAAGAACGCAGATCACCTGACGCAGGTGTTTAGTTAAATATTTGAAAGTTTCGAAACGGCCGACTCACTCGTTCAAATATTGTCGCTAGGCGAAGCAAAACAATAAAATAAAAATCGCAACTAGCAAACGCATTTAAATCGATCCCCCCCCTCCTCCTCCGCCCCCCAAAACGAGCGAATAACCATGCCGACAGTATTCACGAAAAAATTAATTAAAAACAAAATGACGACAATAGGTGGCGCCCTTGACTTGCCACTATAACGACATTAAAAGGAAAAGATTGAACCGAAAAAATTACCTTCCCCCCCCTCCTGCACCCTCCGCAAAGCGAAGCAAACATTCATAAAAATTATCAGACCCAACCCAACCCAAAAGGAAGCAAACACTTATAAAGCGAAGCAAAAAATTGAAAATCGCAACTAATAAACGTATTTAAATCGAATCCCCCCACCCTCCACCCCCCAAAACGAGCAAATATCCATGCCGACAATATTCACAAAAAATTTAATTAAAAACAAAATAACGACAATAGGTGGCGCCCTTGACTTGTCACTATAACGACATTAAAAGGAAAAAATGAACAAAAAAAGTTGCCTCTACCCCCCCCTTCCTGCACCCTCCCCAAGAGGAAGCGAACATTCATAAAAATTATCAGACTCAACCCAACCCAACCCAAAAGGAAGCAAACACTTATAAAGCGAAGCAGAAAATTAAAAATTGCAACTAATAAACGTATTTAAATCGAATCCCCCCACCCTCCACCCCCCCCCCCAAAAAAACGAGGAAATATCCACGCCGACAATATTCACGAAAAAAATTAATTGAAAACAAAATGACGACAACAGGTGGCGCCCTTGACTTGCCACTAGAACGACATTAAAAGAAAAAAATTGAACCGAAAAATTACCTCTACCCCCCCCCCCTCTTCTGTACCCTCCCCAAAGCGAAACAAACATTCATAAAAATTATCAGACCCAACCCAACCCAAAAGGAAGCAAACACAAAGCGAAGGAAAAAATTAAAAATCGCAACTAATCAACGTATTTAAATCGAATCCCCCCACCCTCCACCCCCCCCCAAAACGAGGAAATATCCACGTCGACAATATTCACGAAAAAATTAATTGAAAACAAAGTGACGACAACAGGTGGCGCCCTTGACTTGCCACTAGAACGACATTATTAAAAGGAAAGAATTGAACCGAAAAAGTTACCTCTACCCCCCCCCCTCCTCCTGCACCCTCCCCAAAAGGAAGCAAACATTCATAAAAATTTCATATTAATTTGTAGTAGATATTAACTTAATTAATCAACAGATGGCGCTACAGATATATGTAAATTGGAAAAGACGATCCCCCACCCTTCTAAGAAAATCGTGCGCAACGCTTTAAATTAATAATTTAAATTTGTATTCGTGAAAGGACCACAATAAACACTTTTAATGTAAAATGACAGCAACAGATGGCGCCCTGGACATGTCACCGCAACTACACATACAAACAGAAAAAATATCATCTTTACGAAAAGATTGTCCCGCAATTAACGAGCATTTCGCTACTTTCAACTGAGCGACAGGTGGCGCCCTCGAGCGCCTCACTATAACAAGCAATTCTCTTTAAGAGAGCGGAAAAATAATCTCTGTAAAGAATCCCCCCACCACTAGAGAAGAAGAACACGTCAGATATTCGAATCTGTCTTAAAGTAATAATTAAATTAACGAAAAAAAAAAAAAATGTATACCTACGTTTTTAAAGCGAAATAGCAACAACAGATGGTGCTCAAAGCGTGTCGCTACAACTTGAATTAAAGAAGTTGTGACGCCCCCCCCCGCCCCAATTAGACTTGCTTATTGAATATTACTTACAAGTAAACAAATAATAAAAATGTACAAACAAACCACTTAAGATTTATGGCCAATTTAAATAACTGTCCCGGTTCGCACCGCTGGTCGGTAAGATTATCTACACTACGGTCAGACTGCTACCTGCTATTGTGTCTACTGCGCCCGTCTACGAGTTAATCTACTGCCCTAAATTTTCTGTTTACAGTTGAACGACCCTCCGGAGAACACGCTATAAAGAATAATACCTTTAATTAAGGCTTACATGATCGTCGTGCACGAGTCTGCTTGTTACCTGCTATTGTCTACTGCGGCCGACTAAGGGTTATTTCTACTTGCCCTAGATGTTCTGTTTACACTTGAACGACCTCCGGAGAATCCGCTATAAGGAATGACACCTTTAATGATCGTCGTCCACCGGAAACTACGTCGTGATAACCTGGTTCTTTTGGTACGAGCAGTAAAACAATTCGCCAGGATAAAGAATTAGACACTTTGAATAAAACTCAACGATTAATCTTAATTAATTATTTATTGAAAAAAAAAGAAAAAAAATGGGAAAAACTCCTGATATCCGCCTCTGTGGAATCGGAGATCGTGAGTGAAAAACCCTTGCGTTTGAAATGAAAACAAATAAACAAAAATTACGATTTTCAGAAAGTACAGTACAACTCGTTTAACAGATTTCACTTTCGAATATCGGCGCGATCTATTTTCTCTCGATTCACACCGTTGGTGGTTTAATGTCTATATAGATATCTGTTGGAGGGCTCTGGTCCTTTAGTTAGATTAATAATTAATTGAGTTTCAACTGAGCTTGAGTCTTGGTACAGAGTTCGTCACTCTGATCGTACTCAAAGACTTGTTCTGTTTAATAAACCAACGCACGAAGTGTCTCAGTGGGACTACAGTGTACTGAATTAATGGAGTTAATTAATGAATTAATCAGATGGTTTAGAGAAGTACAATGCGATCGAAAATGATTGAGCGTCCTTGAGAAAATATATACCCTAAGGTGATCAAAACTACTTTCCGCCTAGAGAATTTTCCCGTTTTTGAATACTCAAGGTCAGGTGACAATCAATAGCGTTCGTATGTTGTGCATGGTTTGTTTATTATTTGAGTTTTCTACGAGTTTTTCATATCGAAACTAGTACATATTTTTGAAGGACACATTTACATTGTATGTGATACAAATGTCGCCTTCAGCAATCAATTTGCAAGTAAATCAGTAGCAATCACCCGTTTTTCAGCAACATGCAACCACCGCATTCGTTTTGAAAACAAATTTAGCGAACGTTTCAAAGTCAATTGTTTTTGACAACTTTCGACGTTGAGGTTTCACCCCTTTCGACTGGCCGACAGGTGGCGTTCTCCTCGAATGTCACTGTAGCTGCAATTTTCTTTAAATAAACGAAAAGATTCACTAAAATGACTCCCTCCCCCCCTACAACATAAGGCAGTAAATGTCAAACGTTGTACTGTGCCTTAAAATAAAGTTCTTGAAAAAAATATGAAATTTTAAAGCGAAATATCAACAATAGATGGCGCTCAAGACATGTCACTACAACGTGAATTTTTTAGGCAATTTTCGACGTTGAGGTTGTGCCCCTTTCAACTGACCGACAGGTGGCGTTCTCGAAGTCACGCAGCAGCTCCAATTTTTTTTAAATGAATGAAAAAATTCACTGAAATGACCAACCCCTCCCCGCCCCCCAAAACATAAGAAAGTAAATGTCAAACCTTGTGCTGCGCCTGTGAAAAATGAAATATGAAGTTTCAAAGCAAATATCAACAATAGATGGCGCTCAAGGCATGTCACTGCAACAAGAAACAAATTTTTTAAGTGATTTTCGACCTTGAGGTTGCGCCCCTTTCAACTGGCCGACAGATGGCTTTCTCGAACGCGCCCCTGTACGTGGAATTTTCTTTAAGTGCACGAAAAATTTCATTGAAATGACCGCCCCCCCCGCACCCACAAGAAAGAAAATGTTAAGCGTTGTAATGTGCCTTAAATTTTAAGCGAAATATCGATGACAGATGGCGCTTAAGACGTGTCGCTGTAACATGAAATTTTTAGGCAATTTTCGCCCCTTTCAACTGACCGATAGGTGGCGCTCTCGAACGAGTCACCGAACTTGCAATTCTCTTTAAATAAGTGGAAAATTTCACGGAAATGACGGCCCCCCCCGCATACCACAAGAAAGAAAATGCCAAACGTTGTAATGTGCCTTA
The DNA here is from genome assembly GCA_033060865.1 of Dorcus hopei. Taxonomy (NCBI): domain Eukaryota; kingdom Metazoa; phylum Arthropoda; class Insecta; order Coleoptera; family Lucanidae; genus Dorcus; species Dorcus hopei. The sequence goes on along the minus strand of CM065425.1, from coordinate 4,897,928 downwards.
AGTTATTATACAATAAAGTTCAAGAAAAAAAAAAAGAGGTTTGGAAGCGAAATATCAACAACAGATGGCGCTCAAGACGTGTTACTAGAACATGAATTTCTTAGGCAATTTTCGCCCCTTTCAACTAACCGACAGGTGGCACTCTCGAACGCATCACCGTACTTGCAATTCTTTTTAAATAAGTGGAAATTCACTGAAATGACCGCCCCTCCCCTCCGCATACCACAAGAAAGAAAATGCCAAACGTTGTAATGTGCCTTAAATTATTATATAATAAAGTTCAAGAAGAGGTTTTAAAGCGAAATATCAACAATAGATGGCGCTCAAGACGTGTCACTACAACATGAATTTGCTAGGCAATTTTCGACGTTTCAACTAACCGACAGGTGGCGCTCTCGAACGTGCCGCTGTATCTGCAATTCTCTTTCAAATTCAAATTCAATTCAATTTAAATGAACTAAAAGTTAATTGAAATTAACCCTCCCCCCCCGTCTCACCACAAGGAAGAAAATGTCAAACATTGTAATGTGAATGCAATTAATAATTAAGTTCATGAAAAAAAAATGAAATACGTGTTTTGAAGACGAAGTAGCAACAACAGATGGCGCTCAAGAGACATGTCACCGCAACATGAATGAAAAAAGGCAATTTTTCTTTTTTTGGCAATTATGGCGAGACAGATTAATAAATCGACCTGCAACCAACGGGAATTTTCGACGTTTCGAAGTTTCGCCCCTTTCAACCGACCGACAGATGGCGCTTTCTAATCCGTCACGGTAAATAAATGAACGAAAAAATGGACTAAAATGACTCCCACCCACCACCACAAGAGAAAAAAAGTCAAACACTAGAAACGCGAATTAAATTAATAATTAAGTTCATGAAGGAGAAAATGCGAAATACCAACAACAGGTGGCGCTTTCTAGTCACTACAAGATGAATTAAAAAAGTAAATTTTTTTTTGGGGCAAATTAAATATACGTCGACGTGGATTAACAAATCGCTCTCCAATTAACGAGAATTTTCGACATTCAGGTTTCTCTCCTTTCAGTTGACCGACAGATGGCGCTTCTTTTGGACGTGTCACTGTAACTCACAATTCTCTTTGAAGAACGAAAAAACAAAATCATTGAAATGAACCTTAACAGAAAACCTTAAAACTTTGGGAAAAATAATAGCTGGAGGGTGGGGGGAGATTCTAACGGCAATCAAAATTGTTTCTTGATGTTTTATTTATTTATTTTCGTTTTTGTTTTTTGTTTTGAGCCAATGGTAAGACTCAATGGTGGGGGAGGGTGTTAATACCAGTCAACCAGTCAGAATTGGTTTCTGAGAGTTCTTTTTAATTTTTACTTTTGAACCAATGACAAGTCTCGATCGCCCAAGTATACCGAACCTTAAAGATTGCCTAAAAAAATTTGGAAAAATATAATTGGGGGGGCTTGTGAGAGTCTAATGGGTTTCTAATCGGTTTTCGATGCCTTTTTTGTCTTGTTTTTTTCTTGAGCCAGTGATAAGACTTGTAATATCCAGTTTGAAAAATTATCTTATACATTTCGGAAAAACAACTGAAGAGTGGGGGGGTTAACAATAATTATTAGAACGAATTCCAGCAGACGCGTCGTTTTAGGCTCTTGTCTTAAAAAGGGGTAAGTCTTCTGGTTCAGCTTTAAATTCGTCCAACTCTTTTACTTATCTTCGCGTTTCTTCCATTAGCAAGTCCCACCAAGTGCCAAGTACCGACGAGCACCCCGCGGAGGTTCGGGAATTCATGTAAATTCCGTGTCACATTTCGTGACATCGATGGATTCCCCGCATGAATTTGGAATCGAGCCAGCGTCGCAAGTTGTGACCCCTCCCCCCGTGGCTCGTGGCCATTTTGTTGTTCCCTTAAGTGGTGTGTACATTGTGGGAAGGCGAACGGAGGTTTGCTACCTACCACCTGGTGACCAGCAAATTGTGCGAGTGACTGACGTTTCTCCAGCACCGCTCGGCTAAGCTGTTGGAGAGAAGGGAGGGTTCGACGAAATCCCAAAGCAAAAGGTGGGCGAAGTGAATAAAATAAAAATCACCAGCTGAGTACACTTGTTTTTATTTAAAACGCTCAACATTTGATAAAAATAAATAGGCGTGCAAATTACAAAGTTAAGTACGACCCAGACGGGGTCCAGTGAAACGAACACGAAAGTAAATTACATCGACTTAGTTATTAAGCGAACAATCAAATTAGAAACAAACCGCTACAACACTACGCCTTAAAGTAAATAACCAGATAAAATATATAACAACAACGCCGCGTTAAAGTGGAGAAGACTCGGAATAAAATAAATAACAACGCCGCGGAAAGTTGGGTCACCACATATAGGGTAATTAAAAATAATTCGAGTAACTCCGACCTTGTAAGCAGAATCCGGCGTGATGACAGACGGTGTTGGAGCGCCCTTCTACGGTGGTTAGCGCCGTTAGTCAGTGAAACGGTTATGTCGCCAAGTAGCGGCGTCTTGCAGGTCGAGTCCACTTTCACAGCCAGGGGGGGGGGACGTGTTGCGGGGCTTAAATTGTTTTAAGACGCCAATTCCGGCCTTTTATTTCACCCACAAGGGTTGTTCAGGTTTGTCAGATGGGTAAAACTACCACTGAAAGCCTAATACAAGAGAGCGATACGCGCTACTCACAGAACAATCGCACAAAATGGCCAACAAGACATACCTGTTCCTTATTTCAAAGACAGGCTTTCGAAAAGCTGTTTGAAATTCACTCGGCGTGCTTGACGACCTGAACTTAGCGCAGTGTGGTATTGTACAAACTCTCAGTTTACTTCTCTTATTAACTGCTTGCGTCTCTAAATGGAATGGTGGGTGTCTTCAGTGCCTTTTGATACCGTACCTGTATGCTTCAGGCCGAGTTTCCTTGAGAACGGTATTTCGTAACATGCGATCCTAAACTTTCAATCGTGTAATACGCCTACTGTCATTCTGACAGAATCTATTTATTGTACGTTATTTTGTGAGCCGTACAGGATATCTTCGCGGGTGATTGCGCGTTTACTTCGCAAATTTTAACTTAATTTAACTTGTAACATCCTGTTTGAAAAATTATATTATACCGCGGAGGTTCGGGAATTCATGTAAATTCCGTGTCACATTTCGTGACTTCGATGGATTCCCCGCATTAATTTGGAGTCGAGCCAGCGTCGTAAGTTGTGACCCCCCCGCCGACGATCCGGACTTAGCGCAGTGCCTAAGTGTGGTATTGTACAAACTCTCTGTTCACTTCTCTTATTAATTGCTTGCGTCTCTAAATTGAATAACGGGTGCCTTCAGTGCCTTTTGATACCGTACCTGTATGCTTCAGGCCGATGTTCCTTAAGAACGGTACTGTCATTTTGACAGAATCTATTTATTGTATGTTATTTTGTGAGTCGTACAGGATATCTTCACCGGTGACTGCGCGTGTACTTTGTAAATTTTAATTTAATGATAAGACTTGTAATATCCAGTTTGAAAAATTGTCTTACGCATTTCGGAAAAAACAACTGAAGAGTGAGGGGGAGGTTTAACAGTAATTATTAGAACGAATTCCAACAGACACGTTCCAAATTTTTAACGTTTAAAAAGGGGCAAGTCTTTTGGTTGAGCTTTAAATTCGTCCAACTCTTTTACTTATCTTCGCGTTTCTTCCATTAGCAAGTTCTACTAAGTACCAAGCACCGCGGAGGTTCGGGAATTCATGTAAATTCCGTGTCACATTTCGTGACTTCGATGAATTCCCCGCGTGAATTTGGAATCGAGCCAGCGTCGTAAGTTGTGATCCCTCTCCCAGACGACCCCCCGAACATAGCGCAGTGTGGTATTGTACAAACTCTCTGTTCACTTCTCTTATTAACTGCTTGCGTCTCATAACTGCTTCCGAATCGGTCATTCACTTGCATAACACGCATAATGTGTTAGTGAGTGATCAAACTGTGAGCAACAGACTCCATGAAGCTGGTCTCAATGCTCGACGTCCCTTGAGGGACCCCGTTTTATCACGTGGAAATCGCGAACTGCGGATACAGTGGGCACAAGAACACCCGAACTGGTAACGCCAAGAATGGGTCCCAGTCTTGTTCACAGATGAATCTCGTCGCAAATTCTTAACGTTTCAGGCTCTTGTCTTAAAAAGGGGTAAGTCTTTTGCTTTAGCTTTAAATTCGTCCAACTCTTTTACTTATCTTCGCGTTTCTTCCATTAGCAAGTCCCACCGAGTGCCGAGTACCGACGAGCACCGCGGAGGTTCGGGAATTCATGTAAATTCCGTGTCACATTTCGTGACTTCGATGGATTCCACGCATGAATTTGGAATCGAGCCAGCGTCGAACATAGCGCAGTGTGGTATTGTACAAACTCTCTGTTCACTTCTCTTATTAACCGCTTGCGTCTCTAAATTGAATAGTGGATGTCTTCAGTGCCTTTTGATACCGTACCTGTATGCTTCAGCCCGAGGTTCTTTGAGAACGGTATTTCGTAACGTGCGATCCTAAACTTTCAATCGTGTAATACATCTACTGTCATTCTGACTTCCTAAATTTTAATTTAGTCATAAATCACAACATAACCTTCATAACATAACCCCTTATTTTCGTTTACTGAGCGATCTGCTCCTTGATTATTTGTCCAAAAGCATAATAAACTCAGTATCATTGTTTGTCGAATTTTTTTTACATATACGGGGTGACCGATAATTAAGTTTTACACAGGGTGTCTGATAATTTTTTTTTAACGCGGAAATCAGACCTGAGGGTTACTCAAACGCTTACATTCACGTGCCCACTTCTAGCTTGCTTGGAATAAACGTAACGCTAGGTGGCGCCCTTTTTAATCTAACATCTAGGTAACGAGCTACCGACGATCCTATTGTAGCCCATCCCGTCTCCACTGAGCTGGGAATAATTCCAGGTAGGTTTCTCGCCATCAACGATCTGGATCGTTCAAGAGATTATCTTAGAAAATTTGGAAAAATACAACTGGGGAGGAGAGGGGATTCTAATGGATTTCTAAGTGATCCTTTTCCCTTTAATTTTTTGAGCCAATGATAAAGACTACCTTATGCTTTTAGGAAAGAGCAACTGCAGAGTGGGAGGGGGGGGGGGTTATAGCAATTAGAATCGACTTTTGGAAAAATACAATTGGAGGGTCGCGGTCGGGGGAGGTTGTAGTTGTTTTCCATGTTTTCTTTTTTTTTTCTTTGAGCCAATGATAATAAGACTCGACCGTTCAAATATACCTAGCGTTGAAAGTTACCCTATATATTTCGGAAAAAACAAATGAAGAGTGGAAGGGGGGGGGGTTAACAGTAATTAAAATTGGTTTTTGGATGTTTTTTTTTTTTGTGAGCCAATGATAAGACTCGTTCGTTCAAGTGTTACACTCAGGCCAAGGCAAACAGAGATAAGAGGTAATAAATCCGGTGAAAGCAAATTAGGTATTCCCAGTCGTTTATCGACGCCGGCCGGTAAAAAAAAAGACCGTTTTACGCGGAGCTCTCGCTTCTACATCCCGGCCCGAAATCGAATCGAAAACGAAGCGTCCAGAGCCGGAACGGCTCGATTTTCGTGGCGCGCGCGGAGATACGCGACGGAAACCGTCGGAATCCGTCGACGCCGACTAATTATAACAATCGCGGCGTACAGAAACCTTAAAGAAGTTGCTGGCGATCGTATAAGAAGGGGGATCGCGCCGTAGATATGACTGAGTTTGTTAACAGAAGCACGCAGTTCAGTTTAACAGTTCGAAAGAGAAAGGCACAGTTTTTTTCACAACGACATCAACACGCCAGGCAACCGTGGAGTTTGAGTTGAGTTTAGAGAGTGACCATTTGGATATTACCGGAGGACGAAACACGCCGAGGTACGTGCCACATACCGAAAGGTTTCTTTTTTTTTCTTCCTTTTTTTTTTGAACGCGCGCGAACCCAAGCACGCTTTCTAGCGTTGCACCGAAGCGAACGTGTCTCAAATATGCGATGCGATGGTCCCATCCTTTGGTTGGACCATTGACCTCTCACGACGCGTTTTTTTTTTGGCCACGCCAGTCACTTACCATCGTTTTGGGCAGGTCGTGGTTTGTTTCTTTTTTTCTTCCATGCGTTGGTACGACCTCGAAGAATGCGGCCGGCGCGGCGTCCAAATAAGACCCCAAGGCCCGTTCGCACTTGATAGGTCGGAATAAGTTGCGCGCCCAAAACCAATTTTTCTACGGTAAAGCCCCGTTCATACTTAGATTTTAACAGAATCAATCGTACAGTCTTTTCTTTAAAGTTTGCCAAAAAAAATTAAAAGAATTTATTTTTAGGGGCCATTCATACTAGGTAGAATCAACTCGTAAAGTCTGCTTTCATTCCTGATTCGTTTGGCCTACAATTCTCATAAAGGACCATTCACACTAGATTTGAATAAAAGCAAATCGCATTGTCCTCTTGTTCAATTCGTGATTTTTGCTAAGAAGAATGTTTCAGTTTTCAAGCACCATTCACACTAGTAGATTTTAATCAAATCGTATTGTCCCGTTTGAATCGTGAAAAAAATGTATTTGAAGGATCATTCACACTGGATCTTAATAAAGTCAATTCGCACTGTTGGTACGACTTTGAAGAATCCGGCCGGCACGGCGCGACGTCCAAATAAGACCTCAAGGCCCGTTCGCACTTGATAGGTCGGAATAAGTTGCGCGCCCAAAATCAATTTTTCTACGGTAAAGCCTCATTCATACTTAGATTTTAACAGAATCAATCGTAAAGCCCTTTTTTTTAAAGGTTTGCCAAAAAAGTGTTATTTTTAGGGGCCATTCATACTAGGTAAAGTCTGCTTTCATTCCTGATTCGTTTGGCCTACAATTCCAAAGGACTATTTACACTAGATTTGAATGAAAGCAAATCGCATTGTCCTCTTGTTCAATTCGTGAATTTTTCTAAGAAGAATGTTTCAATTTTCAAGGGCCATTCGCACTAGTAGGTAGATTTTAATGAAATCGTATTGTCCCGTTTAAATCTTAAAAAAAAATGTCAAGGATCATTCACACTGGATCGTAATAAAGTCAAATCGCGCTGTTGGTACGACCTCGAAGAATGTGGTCGACACGGCGTCAAAATAAGACCTCAAGGCCCGTTCGCACTTGATAGGTCGGAATAAGTTGCGCGCCCAAAACCAATTTTTCTACGGTAAAGCCTCATTCATACTTAGAATTAAACAAAATCAATCGTACAGTCCTTTTTTAAAAGTTTGCTAAAAAAATTAAAAGAATTTATTTTTAAGGGCCATTCGTACTAGGTAAAATCAACTCGTAAAGTCTGCTTTCATTCCTGATTCGTTTGGCCTACAATTTTAAAAGGGCCGTTCACCCTAGATTTGAATAAAAGCAAATCGCAATGTCCCGTTGTTCAATTGGTGACTTTTGCTAAGAAAAAAATGTTTCAATTGTTAGGGACCGTTCACACTAGCAGGTAGATTTTCAAATCAAATCGTATTGTCTAGTTTAAATCTTGAAAAAAAAAATTGAAGGGTCATTCACACTGGATCTTAATAAAGTCGAATCGCAATGTTCTGTTTAACTTGTGTGAAGTTTTGCAAAAAAATAAAAAATAAAATTGTAACCTTGAAGGCCCATTCACACCATTTTGGCATACTCGCCAGGTTTGATTGATTCAGTTCCAATTTGATCAACGTCTCAAAGTGATTTCAAATTATGTAAATGACGTAGGCTTGTGATTATTGTTTAAAAAAATAATTTGTTAGAAACTACGAAAATTATTGTAATTGTGTATTATCCAAATTATTGTAAAAAAAAAGGTTTTTACTGCGAGTTTTGAAACAGTTAGTTGACCACGTTAGTCTTGAACTTGAAAATGTCTGCGTGACGAAACGGCGGTTGCAATTGAAATAATAAAAAAAAAATATTGCTACAGGACAGAGGCGGAGAAAGAAAATATTCCTTTGCTTAAAAAAAATAAAATAAAATACTTACAACATTTGGTAGCATCTAAAATGGAGCGGAGTGGCAACGGTCGCAGCGACATCTTTGAATCTATTGTATAGTTAAGTTTTAAGGACCCGTCCACAGATGGGGTGGTGGTGGTTGTTATAAAGTTTATTTAAATCAAGTTAGGCAACCCAGAGTTTTAAGGCAAAACCGAAGGAAATAATCTGATTGGTGGTTCTTATTTGTAATACCCGTTATTACTGATAGATGGCGCGCGCTTTAGAATTTAATCGAGCCACAATGAACTAAAAAATAAATGAACAATGGCTACAAAATTAATAGGATTTAATAAAATCGAAAGTAGGTGACGTTTTTAAATTAATATTGTAACAAAGTTCGAAAGACTTGCTCACAGATGGCGCCACTATGAACTTCATTTGAATCCAGTTGGCTTAGCTTGAAACATCGGCAGAAACGAAACAAATTTGATGACGATGCTTCCGTTACGAATAATACGCATTATAATCGACGGGTGACAGAGAGTAATGTCCATTATTGATGATAGAGGGCGCGTTTCAGAATTTAATCAAGCTGCCATGAACTAAGTGAATAAAGAAGTGGTTACAGAATTACATTACTAGAATTAAACAGAGTGAAGATTTAATAAGTCGCAAATAGGTGACGTTTTCAAATTGATTTTGTAACAAAGTTTGAAAGATTTGCTCACAGATGGCGCCACTATGAAATTCATTTGAATCCAGTTGGCTCGATAGATTTGAACTATTTTACGTAGATTGTGAAATGGACGTCGTCAATTAAAAACTGTAGTTGTCAAAATTTAACCAGAGATGGCGCTCTCTAAACATCGGCAGAAACGAAACAAATTTGATGATGATGCTTTTGTTTTATTGCTAACTTCACATCGGTGAAAGGAAGTCATGATTGGAGTAGAACCATCGAAGAGAGACTCACACTGTATGCAAATAAAAAACACAGGAAAAATTTAAGAATACTTTTTGCAATTGTTAAAAAATAATTTAAAATATGAAAAAATACAGAAAAAGCGAGAATTTCAATCATTGAAAAGGAAAACGTCGCACGCAATTTTTATTATTTCAAATCAAATCAAATCGAATCAAATCAAAGCCGTCTTCCAGTCAATTTACGTATCGTTAATTCGTTAAATCAAACACCCTGTATACTTTCAAATTGTTGATTATAAATTAAATTCTAGAACGTCGAAGGTTGTGGGATTCTCTTGAATCGCGGCCAAAGTTCAAAAGAGCGTCTTTTTTCGATTTTCTTTCGCGACGGGAACGAGGGGGCGCCATTCACATGCCAACAGTGAATCATGTAAGTACGTACGTTTTTGGCACGCCTGCAATCTCGATGTAGTAAAACGTAAAAAGCGTGATTTTTAGAGATGCGATTATAAGATCAAGTAGGCAGGCGGTTAATGAGAAACATCCGACGTGGATTTTTTTCCGATTGAATCCTGCGACGTCAGGGGGCGTGTCATTCGTTGCGAAAATAACGATATTTATCTCAACGGCAACACGTGTGTAAAAATCGTCATCAGTGACAATATTTACTTACACCTACCTATGTTGTACGAGCAAGCGTGTCGTTATACTTGTGATTTTTTTTTTGGGGACGAAATTTTCGAAAAATTTATTGTACCCTGACATACCTACTTTTGTAGGTCGTGTCATATAACGGCTGGTATCTCGCAGACTCGAGCGTTCTTTTACTTTAGAATTTATTATTATCGTGATTATTATTTTTAATAAATTGTGAACTCCGGCTTCGCGTTATATAATTATCGTGTTAACCTCTTATTAAGTGAATCACCTAATCGCGGGATCTGCACTTTTTAAGTCGTCCATGAGTCGGAGCGCTTCATCCTTTATCGTAAAACTCTGCGATACTACGAAACTGATAACGGCCGTCAATTCACGTCGAGGTCAAGAACAAATCATTTTTCTCCGATAAAATTTATTACCTAATATTTAGAAAAAGAGGCCCAAAAGAGTTTCTGAAACAAAATCTCAAACTTAGTGACAAGTTTAACGTGGGGGATGTGACAGCGCCATCTTCTAGACAAGTCGCGTAAAAAAATTATGTTCGAGTATTTGGACAACCGACATTTAATTTTTAACTGCAAATTATTAATTAAAAAAATGGTCTGTGCACTGGTGAGTCATTAAACTCCCTTTCTTCGATAGCTCAGATCTGTTTTGAAAATATTTTGACATATACGGAGTGTTCCCCAAAATACTGGCAGCATGCAATGTATTTTGTTGATCCTCTAAACGAGACTACACGAAATATTTACGTTTAGGGGCTCGTACCCGGACTTGCGTACGGAAGTCACGGCTTTACCACCGTACAAATCGCTTTAGAGCCCTATTCTTATCAAATACAGGTTAAATTGATATCGATATTGACTTTGATAAAACGTTCTGGCTCTCTTTTGTTTAAATATTTATTTATTGCATCGAGACCTGTCAGTTTTCGTTTGTTTCAACATTCAGATTTTCGTAACGTTTGGTGATTCCGTTTTTAATCTTATTCTCCTCAAGCAATAGTTCTTCGTTCGTACTTTTAAAACGACGAAAGATGGAAACAAGAGCCCGACATTGACCTGAATATACAGGGTGATAAAATTCATTAACTTCATTAAAACCATAGACTTCAACAAAACGATAGACTATATGAAATTCAAGGACTTTAAAAAACTGTAGAAGGATCGAAAGAGAAGAAACATAAATGTTGAGATGAACTCGAAGATAGTAAGAAACAAAAGACAACTCTTTAGCAAAACGATAGACTATATGAAACTCAAAGACTTTAGAAAACTGTAGTAGTTAGTAAGAAACAAAAAATAGTATGTGTACTGGTGAGTCACTACACCCCCTTTTTTCGCCAGCTCAGATAGAATCTGTTCTGAAATTATTTTGACATATATACGGAGTGTTCCGTAAAATACAAGCATAACAACATGATTTTTTTAAATAGAATACTCCACCTACGTATTTTGTTGATCCTCTAAACGTCATTACACGAAATATTTATGTTTAGGGGATCGTACCCGGACTTGCATACGGAAGTCACGGCTTTACCACCGTACAAATCGCTTTAGAGCCCTATTCTTATCAAATTCAGGTTAAATTGATATCGATATTGATTTTGATAAAACGTTCTGGCTCTCTTTTGTTTAAATATTTATTTATTGCATCAAGACCCGTCAGTTTCGTTTGTTTCAACATTCAGATTTTCTTAACGTTTGGTGATTCCGTTTTTAATCTTATTCTCCTCAAGCAATAGTTCTTCGTTCGTATTTTTAAAACGACGAGAGATGAAAACAAGAGCCCGACATTGACCTGAATATACAGGGTGATGATAAAATTCATTAACTTCATTAAAACCATAGACTTCAATAAAACGATAGACTATATGAAATTCAAGGACTTTAAAAAACTGTAGAAGGATCGAAAGAGAAGAAACATAAATGTTGAGATGAACTCGAAGATAGTAAGAAACAAAAGACAACTCTTTAGCAAAACGATAGACTATATGAAACTCAAGGACTTTAGAAAACTGTAGTAGTTAGTAAGAAACAAAAAATAGTATGTGTACTGGTGAGTCACTACACCCCCTTTTTTCGCCAGCTCAGATAGAATCTGTTTTGAAACTATTTTGACATATATACGGAGTGTTCCGTAAAATACAAGCATAGCAACATGATTTTTTTTAATAGAATACTCCACCTACGTATTTTGTTGATCCTCTAAACGTCATTACACGAAATATTTACGTTTAGGGGATCGTACCCGGGCTTGCGTACGGAAGTCACGGCTTTACCACCGTACAAATCGCTTTAGAGCCCTATTCTTATCAAATACAGGTTAAATTGATATCGATATTGATTTTGATAAAACGTTCTGGCTCTCTCTTGTTTAAATATTTATTTATTGCATCAAGACCCGTCAGTTTCGTTTGTTTCAACATTCAGATTTTCTTAACGTTTGGCGATTCCGTTTTTAATCTAATTCTCCTCAAGCAATAGTTCTTCGTTCGTATTTTTAAAACGACGAAAGATGAAAACAAGAGCCCGACATTGACCTGAATATGAATATACAGGGTGATAAAATTCATTAACTTCATTAAAACCATAGAGTTCAACAAAACGATAGACTATATGCAATTCAAGGACTTTAAAAAACTGTAGAAGGATCGAAAGAGAAGAAACATAAATGTTGAGATGAACTCGAAGATAGTAAGAAACAAAAGACAACTCTTCAGCAAAAGACAACTCTTTAGCAAAACGATAGACTATATGAAACTCGAGGACTTTAAAAAACTGTAGTAGTTAGTAAGAAACAAAAAATAGTATGTGTACTGGTGAGTCACTACACCCCCTTTTTTCGCCAGCTCAGATAGAATCTGTTCTGAAACTATTTTGAAATATATATGGAGTGTTCCGTAAAATACAAGCATAACAACATAATTTTTTTTAATAGAATACTCCACCTATGTATTTTGTTGAACCTATAAACGACATTACACGAAATATTTACGTTTAGGGGCTTGTACCCGGACTTGCGTACGAAAGTCACGGCTTCACCACCGTACAAATCGCTTTAGAGCCCTACTTATCAAATTCAGGTTAAATTGCTATTGATATTGATTTTGATAAAACGTTCTGGCTCTCTTTTGTTTAAATATTTATTTATTGCATCAAGACCCGTCAGTTTCGTTTGTTTCAATATTCAGATTTTCTTAACGTTTGGTGATTCCGTTTTTAATCTTATTCTCCTGAAGCAATGGTTTCTCGTTCGTATTTTTAAAACGACGAGAGATGAAAACAAGAGCCCGACATTGACCTGAATGTACAGGGTAAACGCGAACTTGTCCTGCCAAGGATGGCTTGCGAACGACTCGCGAATATGAAATTAAAAATTCCGCGAACGCAATACGCAATCATGACGAACGCAAGTTTATGGCGAATTGCGACCGTGTAACAATCGCTTTCGTGTTTATCCACAATTTAGTATTATGCACGTAACCGGTTGAATTACGTCCTGATTATTAATAAAGCAAAAAAAAATAAAAATAAATATGTTTTGTGTTCGGAACAAGGACGTTATCATAAAACGAGTCGTTTAAAGAATCAAAACAAATTTACGACGACTTTGTTCTCTCTGTCGAAAAGCGTTCCTCATGAATCATGAATCACCCTCTATGAGGATTTAGGGGGTGAGCAATTTATTGGGTGTAGATTTTCAGGTTGAAGTACGTAATCAAAAATCTAATCGAAAACGAAATCTTATTTATCTTTTTATTCAAAGAATTTCTTTCACGTGTAGCCGTGCACAATCGGTCAGGTATTTTCGTCGGGCTTTTCGATAAGCGCAAAGCAAACACTGCGGTTTCGATAACACGCGGTAGATTACGGAGCTCCGCTCATCATTGAAGAAATTACATCAGCCGTCCCGAGTTCCGTTCTTGATTCGCGTAAAAACCCGCGCGTTCTTTTTTTTTTTTCTTATTTTGGTTGAGACATGATTTGGACTGTCCGCGTCCACTCGCCCAAATAAATATTATCGACAACCGACTTTTGTTACATCAGATTTTTGACGAGCGACCGAGCGAGCGAGCGACGTAAATTCGGCTGACGTAAATCTGTATCACGTAACACGTCCGTTGAATGAATTCATGAATATTCACGTGACTATTAGCTACCTTCTGAAGGCCACCATTTTTTTTTCCTTTAATTTCACTTTTTTTTCAAAAAAAAAAATCTCGTCCTTGTTCGTCCAAACATTCAATGAGAGGGCCATAATCCTCGGGGGCCTTTTGTTTTTTAATTTAGGCGAATCCGAATCTGTCCAACACATTTTTTTTTTTTGGATTGGTCCTTTCTCTTCTGCAGCAACAATTTCGCAATCACCACATCACCTTCGGTCTTTTCGTTTTGCAGTTCGCTGTGGAGAACAGTTATATTGTATTTACATGCATGCATAGACAAGCAGGCATTTGTTATTGATTGGTATTGTGTAATTCATTTCTGCATTAATGGATCGATCATGCCGGTATTGTCCTGGTAAGGACGAGAGCTGCGTGAAATTTTTATTTCACCATCGCATCGCATCGACGTAAACGTCTACATATCCAAACGTCGATGGTGGAATGTTAAAGTACTAACGGAAAAATAAAGAAGGGCCGCAAGGAGCAGAAAAGTCATAGAGTCGTTTAGAACGAGGTGAAAAAAATTTCGACGATTTTATTAAAATCGGAGACTTCACGAAATATACGGATTTCATCAGAACTATAGACTCTATGAAATCAATGCACTTTAGTAATAAAACTATAGACTATATAAAATCCATGGACTTTACCAACACGATAGACTACACGAAATCCATGGACTTTAGTAAAACGATAGGCTATATGAAATCCATGGACTTTACCCAAAACGATAGACTTTATAAAATCCACAGACTCTCCAGCAGAAAGCAGAATATAACGTGCGATTAAAAAAAATCCGTTATCGAGAAGGCTCTGAACTTGCTTCTATTTTTTGACGGCACGTCGTAGCTTAGTACGTACGTTGCAACCTTGAATAACTGCGAGCTGTCAACAGCGTCAACTATCAAAGGGTTTGTTCGCATTTTCGAGGCGTTTGTAATAAAATAAATGTTTTATTTCGTTAATTGCGTTTTGTTGTCCAATTTGTAGGAAATCGTAATTAAATGGATACATAAAGTTAGGTTATGTTTATAATAATCGTATGGTTACGACGTGACTTTGCAAAATCTGCACTTGACACCACAAGCCTACTTGGTAACGGTTTTATTTGAACGCACTTTATAAACGATTTTATTAAAACCGTACACTTCATAAAATAGAGGAATTTCATCAAAACTATAGACTCTATGAAATCAATGCACTTTAGTATTAAAACTATAGACTATATAAAATCCATGGACTTTACCAACACGATAGACTACACGAAATCCATGGACTTTAGTAAAGCGATAGACTATATGAAATCCATGGACTTTAGTAAAACGATAGACTATACGAAATCCATGGATTTTACTAAAACGATAGATTTTATAAAATCCACAGACTCGCCAACAGAAAGCAGAATACATAAACGATTTTATTAAAACCGTAGACTTCATCAAAAGTATAGTCCCTGTGAAATCAAAATCAAAATAAAAAAAAATCAAAAAAAGTTTATTCACTTGCTAATTATAAAATTAGATGTGATATGTCAATAATATACATACGTCACAATACGTAAAGTGTAAAAGGGACACGTATACAATTAGGTAAAATCAGTAGAGTTTAACAAGAGAGACAGATAATAATGATAACTAAGTAGGCTGTACATATGACAACAGTAGAGTTTGACAGTCAGACAAGGAATATTGTTAACAATTTGTTTGCGACTAATTATCTAAAAATTCCTGAATACTATAAAAGGCCTTACCTAACAGAAATTGTTTTGTTTATTTCTTAAATAAAGCATTGTCAGTAATATTGTGAATATGCATTGGTAATTTATTATAAAATTTCTTACCTAAATACATACATTGGCGATTTTTCAAAAAAGAGAACTATATGGTGCTTAGTTACACTAAAAAAGTTGGCATACCTCGTGTTGCGTCCGTGACTATCGTATCAATGCACTTTAGTAAAACTATAGACTATATAAAATCCATGGACATTATCAACACGATAGACTACACGAAATCCATGGACTTTAGTAAAACGATGGACTATACGAAATCCATGGACTTTACCAAAACGGTAGACTTTGTGAAATCCACAGACTCTCCAGCAAAAAGCAGATTATATAAACAATTTTATTAAAACCGCAGGCTAAACAAAATATACGGATTGCATCAAAACTATAGACTCTATGAAATCAATGCGCTTTAGTAAAACTATGGGCTATATAAAATCCATGGACTTTACCGACACGAAAGATTACACTACACCAGGGTTGGGACTTAGATAATGAGACGTATAAATACACATTAATTACGCGTAGATTTTGTAATTAACTACGCCGTAAAAAATGAATTGACTACTTTAAAAACTACGTTGTTTTCTATTTCTTCATTTTCACGTTATAATTAATTATTTATACACAATCTAATAACTATTTAGACGTAAAATGGATAAAACTGTCGTTTACAAGCATTAAAAAACATCAAAATCGCAATGTTTATTTGAAATACGTCAAATGAACATTCATTTTGAGGTTAGAAACGTGACATTTCACATAAACTACGTCGCGTAAAAATTACATTTAACTACGTCTAAGACGTACTGTAATGTAGAAAATATTTTTTACATGCAGTTTTCCCAACCCTGGATTAGGCCTACACGAAATCCATGGACTTTAGTAAAACGATAGACTATACGAAATCCATGGACTTTACCCAAACAGCAGAAAGCAGAATACAATAGGTCTGTTCCTACAGCAGTCCCTGACTGGTTCGAAACCGTCAGAAGCATGCGCCGATCAAAGTTTCACATTTAAGGCAGTTCTTGAAAGCGGTGATAAATTCGATGGGCGAATATATTTGACAGTTTCAAACTAGTCCAGAACGTTGCAGGAACAGACCTTATATAAACGGTGAGCAAATAAAAATCAGATTAGCGTAGACGGTGCAAAGAAAACGTATGTCTGTGATTAAATAAATAGTCAACAAATTTGACAGTCCATGAATGTATTACATTCATTAAATCAGTTAATCACAGACATTGCACCGCCTACTCTAATCTGATATTTTTTCGCTCACTTTTTATAAAAGTCGTAGGATCGTTTAAAAAAATTAGGAAAAGTTGATAACATTCATTGATTTTATTCATAGACTTCGCGCAATATTTACGGACTTCATCAAAACTATAGACTATATGAAATTCATGGAATCTAGTAAAACGATAAACTATATGAAATCCATGGACTTTAGTAAAACAAAAGACCACACGAAATCCATAGACTATATAAAATCCACAGATTCTCCAGTAGAGGGCAGAATATAGGTATATAAAAGTTGTAGGGTCGTGGTCGTTTAAAAAGTTAGAAAAAGTTGATAAAATTCATTGACTCTATTAAAACCACAGACTTCGCAAAATTTACGGATTTCAACAAAACGATAGACTATATGAAATTCATGGTGTTTACTAGGACGATAGACTATATGAAATCCATGGACTTTACTAAAACGTTATACTCTATGAAATTCATGGACTTTATGCATAATATCCACCGACTTTTCAGCAGACAGCAGAATATAAAAGTTGAAGGATCGTTTAGAAGAAGATGAATAAAATTCATCGACTTTATTAAAACCATAGACTTCGCAAAATATACTAACTATTATCTGTTTCAAAATCAAAAAACCACCAACCTTGCAATTTACGTCGTGAATACAACCGGCAACGCTGCTGCGCGTACCTCCTAGTGACATATTTAGGGGGAAAAGAATTTTAACTGCACAGTTTAAAAGACTTCTGCGTTTTTGCGACATGATAAGATTTAGGGCAAATTAAGTGTTACATGACATTTTAAATTTTGACGCTAAATTACTGACGTGCTTAAATTACAGTGAGAATGTGAAGTACCAACCAAAATAAATCTGGGAATTTTGTTTTTTCGCAACATAATTCGACAGGCAGTGGTTTTTTAATTTTGAAACAGACAATATAGACTATATGAAATTCATGGACTTTACTAAAACGATAGACTATATGAAACCCATGGACTTTAGTAAAACGATAGGCTACACCAGGGTTGGGACGTCGAAAATGAGACGTATAAATACCCATTAATTACACATATTAGATTTTGTAATTATCTGGCGTCGTGAAAAATGAATTAACTACTTTTAAAAGTACAATGCTTTCTGCCTCTTCATTTTTAGGTTATAATTAATCATTTATACGCAATCCAATATCTACTTTGATGTAAAATTTAAAAAATTGTTGTATGTAAGAATTAAAAACTTGAAAAAAGTAATATTTATTTGTAATGCGTCAAATGAACATCCATTTTGAGGTTAGAAATGTGACATTTCACATAACCTACGTCGAGTAAAAACTACATTTAACTACATGAAAATTACGTCCAGAGGTAATGTAACGTAGAAAATATTTTTTACACGTAGTTTTCTCAACCCTGACTATACGAAATCCACGGACCTTAGTAAAACGATAGACTATGTACCTTTATGAAATCCATGAACTTTACCAAAACACGACATACTCTCCAGCAGAGAGCGCAGAATATGTGCCTATATGAAACTCATAGGGTCGTTTAAAAAATTAGAAAAAGCTGATAAAATTCATTGGCTTCGCAAAATTTACGTACTTCAGTAAAACGATAGACTATATGAAATTGAAGGACTTTAAAAAAACTGTAGAAGGATCGAAAGAGAAGAAACACAAATGTTGAGATGAACTCGAAGATAGTAAGAAACGAAAGACAACTCTCCGTTTGGCTTCCGGAGCGCCGCGTTGATTTCTTCTTATTGCCGACGTTTCGTCCTTCTTGCAAAAAGACTTCCGTGTCCGTTGCTACTGTTCGATGGGAACTGTCCCCACCGAACAGTGGCGGCAGCCCTGAGGAAGTCTTACGCAAGAAAGACGAAACGTCGCGTCCGGCAATAAGACCAATGGACTCCCGTAAATTTGCGATAAACCGCCAAACCTGGCAACCTTGCCCTAGAATCGCCCTGCAGTTTAAAATGAAGCAAAAATTATTCAATCTGGCAACTCTGTCCAAAATGGTAACTTTAGTTATAGACAATAGAAAACGAAAGGTAAAATCGAAATTCGGTGTGGCGCCATCTGTGTACATTTTCTTGAACTAAATTTTTTTGGCGCCAAATTAGAAAATGCGTATTTAATTTTTTCGTTCGTTTTACTCTCGATGTTTCGCCGCCGTTTGTTTTGACTATTGATTTGTTGTCTTCTTCTTTTCTATTTCTTGTTCATCTAGTTTTCTATTTGTGGTCGGTTTGTGTTCTGTTTTGTTTCTTTTTAAAAAATTACGATAGAACAAAAATGATAACTTTTTAGCCATTGACGTTGGTAAAAAAAAATAAAATCGAAATTTTGTGGCGCCATCTATGTACATTTTCTTGAACTACATTTTTTTTGGCGCCAAATTAGAAATGCATGTCTAATTTTTTCGTTCGTTTTACTCTCGGTGTTTCGTTGTTGTTTGTTTCGACTCTCTTTTGTTTTCTTTTTCTTTTCTATTTCTTGTTTATCTAGTTTTCTATTTGTCGTCGTTCTTCTGTTTTGTTTCTTTTTAAAAAAATACGCTGAACTTCAAACGATAACTTTAGTCATTGACGTTGGAAAACGAAAATAAAATCGAAATTCAGTGGCGCCATCTATGTACATTTTCTTGAACTACATTTTTTTGGCGCCAAATTAGAAATGCATGTCTAATTTTTTCGTTCACTTTACTCTCGGTGTTTCGCTGCTGTTTGTTTTGACTCTCTTTTGTTTTCTTTTTCTTTTCTATTTCTTGTTCATCTAGTTTTCTTTCTGTCGTCGGTTTATGTTTTGGTTTGTTTCCGTTTCAAAAATTACGATGAGATTAAAATACATAATAACTTTATAGCCATTGACGTTGGAAAAGAAAAATAAAATCGAAATTCTGTGGCGCCATCTATGTACGTTTTCTTGAACTATATTTTTTTGGCGCCAAATTAGAAACAGCCGATAATCGTCGAAGTCATTAAAGAATGACGGTTTTCTCAAGAGAAAGAAAAAAATTCTAAACCTAAACTGGACTAAAACTAAATTCAAATTTTAACTTTAGATTTTGTTATTATTATTATCTGTTATGAAATTATTTGATTCTTTGCAGTTTCTATACAATTTCATTCATTAAATTAAATTAAAAGAACGAACCTAAACGGCGCTTGCGTCGGCCCCATCTATGTAAATTTTAACGGACTATACTTTTGCCTTTTCATGTATATTTTGTCACTTTTCGTGATCTATTTCGTACAGAGTATGACACCTATACATACACATTATTAAACGTAAAGTCCAGATATAATTTAATTTAGAATCTAAAAGTCCAAACATTGCCCTCGAAATACATAGTTTTTTTTTGCCGTGCCGACACCCTGTATAAATGATGAGTTCTTTAAATACAAATATCAACGCGCTCGTGTGTAAATGGGCCTTTAAGCGCGTGCGTGTCTTCGTAATATAAACGTGCCCTTAAAATATTGATGCATCATCTACAGTATGGTTGTTTTGTCCAAGTCCATTCACTTGTAAAACGGTGGCGATAAATACATAAATCATGAACTGGTTTGATTCGTACGCGTGCACGAGCCTCTCTATGTACACACTATGTATACATAAAGCAACACATAAATTAATAATCTCCGGCGAATTGAATGTGTGTGTGTGCGTATGTGTGACATTTACACGGCCGTTAATTAATTATTTATGAGCGTCGAATAACTGATTAATTACAGACCGCCTGTTGACGCATGTATGTACGTACGTGCGTACGTACCCCCCACAGATGCGCGCTGGGCCTATATTTTTTGGAAACGCTTTTTGGGGACGAAATCCACCTTTGGGTGTGGGCCACGCTCTCGTTTGATTCGTCCGGTGTTGAACGACAGAATTCTTTTCGAAGTGAAAGTGGCGACCGATTGTGTCTCTGTCTGGTAAAGTAAGACAGTTTATTTTAAGAAAATGAGACAACGTTTAAAAAAAAAAACCCGGAGATTTAAACGCCGGAGCAGAACGGAAACCCAGCGCGAGCTTTTGGTTGGTTTATAAGCAAGATGTGGTAATCAAATTTGAAGGAAGCCCCGTTTCCGTTTTGCGCAAAACTTCCGTCGTTTCGATCGCTTATCACTTTTTCCTGTATGTATGTATAGATATTTTTTTATTAGACTCCTGAGGTTTAGCGTACAGTTAAATTATTGTTTCCCTCAAGAAATAAAAAGGTGGAAGACAATAGGAAGATAACAATCTCTGCGACCCAGGTCACGTTCTACCTGCGCGGAGATCTCTCACCATTGTTCGTTTGCTTATTTATTTATTTATGAATGGTGCCTCGCATTTTGACTTTATGGGGCGATCGTCATGACTTCCTGTCCGCATAGACCTTTCCATCCGTTCGGTTATTGTTGGCGAAATAAATGGCGCAGGCAATTCGCGAACGAGGCTCAAAAATGGGTGTGCACCCAGTATCCTTGCTCACGGCCAGTTAACGTAAGAGTTGTCACGAGTGGACGCGAACCAGTTATGCTAAAAGGCCCGATCGAATCCAGACTAATAGGAATTTTAATTGTTTGTGTGTGTGCGCGCGAGCTGTGCACCTGTAACTTACGACCTCCTGCAGACCCATTCTTATACTTAAAATTAAAAAAAAATTACACTGAAATTTTCTCTTCATATTGTTACGAATTAAAGTATACATAGTGCCGAAGGCTACATAGTTCTATATTCGCTCTATTAATTCGTGCAGACGCGTTTCCGAATGAATTGTTTAAACTTCGCGCCTTTTACAATCCCATCCCTTCATTTCGAGTCTTCGAGAGGTGATCCCGAAGCGAGCAGGACACGTGGGAACTTTGTTGCATCCAACGATACGGCATTCTCTTCTGTTTACTTGGCTGTCTATACATCAGGATATTCCTCGACACACCCTAACGGTAAATTAATGTTAAATTTTGCAAGAAATTGCTGGACGTTCCGAATTTAAGAAAGGACGACGTTAGTAGGATGAGAGAAATGCAAATTTGTTTAAATATTTTACAGGAAAGCGAAACGGTAAGGACGGGACGTTTAAATTTTGTCTGAACCAGTCGCAATAACTTCCCCAAACCCAAAAGTGCAATAAATTATTCAATCTGGCAACCTCGCACGCCTTGCGTCATCCGAATCCCATCAATTTGCGATAAATCGCCAAATCTGGCAACCTTGCCCCAGAATCGCTGTTTACTTTAAAACGAACCAGAGTTGATTCAATTTAGCAACTCTGCCCATCAGCTGCTTGACTTTAAATAATTTGAAGATGTTGCAATTTTGACTAACTCGCAACAGAAGCAGCAGAAGTCGATCGATGTTAAATGAATCGCATAAATTTGCGATAAATCGCCAAATCTGGCAACCTTGCCCTAGAATCACACGTTAGTTTAAAACGACCAAATAATGATTCAATCTGGCAACTCTGTCCATCAGCTGCTCGACTTTAAATTATTTGGAAATGTTCCAGTTTTGATTAACTAGCAACGTAACAACAGCACAACTCGATCGGTATTGCGATAAATCGCCAAATCGGGCAACCTTGCCCTAGAATCACTCTTTTGTTTAAAACCAGACAGGAATGATTCAATTTGGTAACTTATCCATCAACTACTTGACTTTAAATCATTTGGAGATGTTGACTAACTTGCAACATAACAGCACAAGTCGATCGATATTAAAAAAATCCCAGAAATTTGCGATAAATCGCCAAATCTGGCAACCTTGCTCTAAAATCGCTCTTTAGTTTAAAAAGACCCAGAAATGATTCAGTCTGGCAACTCTGCCCATGAGCTGCATGACTTTAGGTCGTTTGGAAATGTTGCAACTTCGATTAACTTGCAACATAACAGCACAACTCGATCGGTATTGCGATAAATCGCCAAATCTGGCAACCTTGCCCTAGCATCACTCTTTAGTTTAAAACCAGACAGAAATGATTCAATTTGGCAACTTATCCATCAACTACTTGACTTTAAATCATTTGGTGACGTTGACTAACTTGCAACATAACAGCACATGTCGATCAGTATCAAGAAATCCCATAAATTTGCGATAAATCGTAAAATCTGTCAACCCTACCAACAATCACTCTTTAAATTAAAAATGATCCAATCTGGCAACTCTGTACAACGTCAACGACTCGACTTGAAGTACTTTGGAAATGTTTCGGTTTTGAGAAGCTTGCGACGCATGTTACGTTCAAATCTTGCGCCAAAACATCGTGGCGATACAGCACCATTCTACTACTGCGTTTTAATACAGTTGGCAACCCTACATCCCTTCTCTTTACTACTCAACGTTTATTCGTGTGACACACCACGTGACTGGTTTTCGGTTTGGTATCCTAGCAACCTTCGCCTGCTACAAATTCGCGTTGTTGGAGGCCTTTCTTGTTCGAAGTGTGTTACAAGTCGGACGTAATTTACGTGTGTTGTGAAATTATCGCTGTTTTCGCTCTCTGTGAGGAATAACTCAATTGCGGTTGTGGCGGAAAATCACGTAATACCTTCGAACACATTTGGAGGTCAGTTTAACTCCAATTCGAAGCCCGGGAACGAATTAGTCCCAGGTAATGTAAAAGTACAATGGCGGGTGTATCAAAATGGCTGCTCCCGTAGTCGTATCGAGACCCGATCGAGAAAACCTGATCAGCCATCTTGACGATCTGAGCGGGTCCAGTTTAGACCAGTTTTTCGACGCTTCCTGCGGTTGATAGAGGGCATTGTAACTACCCACCGGCCTCTGCGCTTCGGTTGGCACCTTTGATTTTGACGTACGACTGGACACGCTGTTTCAAGGTTAGGTTTAAAATTTAATCTGACGTTTTGCGGACCGATCGGCTTTAAATTTTAATTACAATTGTAATTGTTTATTAAGAGTGTAAAGTGTTTATTAAAGTGTGTAATAAATTGTGTTAACTTTAGCTACGAATTTAATTTCTACATTCACGCACACCAGTGGGTAAAGTCTCGCCTCTCATTTATTAATGATTCATTTTTCTGCACGATCTGGTCGATTGGAGACGTCGGCTGATCGAATTGCGTTTAGCTGAAGATCAATTGTCTTCTGGCGCCCTTAGTAAGTTTACCACCTTCAATTAACCCGCCCCTTTCTTCACTGTTGCTAGCTGGGGCTCAGCTGATCGTTAGCATCGGCAGAAGCTTGTCATCCGAACCGTGGTAAGTAAGAGGCAAAAATTTGGTGACACGCAGTAGCAAAAGTTGACGTTGGTGGATTATAAAATCCCGTAAATTTGGGATAAATCCTCAAATCTGACAACCTTGCACTCCCCCTCTCTGTCTTACAAAAGTCTCGCGAAAGCAAGCAATCACGACAAAGTGTAAGGCGCGCTTTAGAAGAAACTTACATACAACGGAATGTTCTGTAAAGTTCCCCGAAAAGTGCGACGGTTTGAGACATTTGGCAACCCCGTCCTCGAATCGAGAATCTTCTTTTTTATACTCTTGAAGGAATGCCACGTAATCTCTGGCAATCACGTTTTCAATTTAACACAATTGAAGAAATTGTCGCCGCACGTTTAACAGGGTGAACTAATACCCCCCCCCCCTTCTTCAAACAAAAAGCACATGTATTTAGATTCAAAATATGCAATGCTAATGTAAATTGCAACTGTCTCGGGACCCTCGGGACAAATATATTGAAATCCTGCGAAACTGAGACGAAACGCCTAAACTGGCAACCGCGCTTCTAATATAAAATAAGTTGGCACGACTGGGCAGAGAATCGCGTCTTTTTCTTAAATGAACGTTTATAAAAAAAAAAAAACATTATTTGGGGGCGAACATGGGTTGGTCAAACTGGTGAAGATCTGTCAACTTTCATCTCTTCCGAGTAAAATTTGGCAATGTCGCGACAAGTCATCGTGAGATCTGACATCTATGCTCTTTTTTTAAAAGAAGATGACACGCTTTTTCCGATCGTCAGTCAACATTTATTTTTTTGAGAGCAAACGTCAAATGAAACGTCAAACACGGTGCGAAGATTTTATCAAATTACTGTCAGATCTGGCAACTATGTTCAATGTATAAAACGACGACGGCGCGCGGCGCGGCGACGCTCCCAATTACCGCTTAACATTTTTTTTTAATGAGCAACGAACCTCGAATTAAATCGTGGATTGTCAAACAAGCGATGATCTGTCAAATTCCATCCCTTCCATCGAATAAAATTTGGCAACTCAACCGCCGAAAACCCGACCAATCGTGACATTCGGCAACTATGCTTTTTGTTTAAAAGAAGATGACGCGACTTTCACGTTTATCTGTCAACATTTATTTTATATAAAAAAATGTCAAAGTGCGAAGATCTGTCTAAATTTCTGCCAGATCTGGCAACTATGTTCACTGGATAAAACGACGCGGACGCTCCCGATTATCGACTTGTCGAAAATGCGCATTAAATCATTGACTGTCAAACTCGCGATGATCTGTCAAATTTCAACACTTCCGAACTAAATCTAGCAACTCCGTTCTCGAAAGCTCGAAACTGTGACAAATCGTCAGATTTGGCAACTATGCTCTTCGTTGAAAAGAAGATGACGCGAGTTCAAGATTGTCAGGCAATATTTTGACAGCGAACGTCAAACGAAACGTCAAACTTGTGAAGATTCCTTCATTGTATAAAATTGCGTAGGTACCCAATCAAGTACTGTTCCCCACTTTTTTAAATGCGTGGCGAATTTTGAATTAAATCATGAACTGTCAAACTCGATATGATCTGTCACATTTCATCCCTTGCAAATAAAATTTCTCCATATCGCTCCCGAAAGCGAGACAACTCGTTAGATTTGTTTAAAATAAGACCGTGCGAGTTCCTAATTGACGGTCAACATTTATTTTTAATAAACGTAATTTTTTTTGATACGAACGTCATATGAAACGTCAAACTTGCGAAGATTTCTGCCAGATCTGGTAACTACGCTCATTGCATGAAACGACGCTCCCAATTACCGGTCAACATTAAAAAAATGCGCAGGGAACCTCGAATTAAATCATGGATTGTCAAACTTGCGTTGATCTGTCAAAGTTCATCCTTTTCGAATAAAATTACGCAATGTCATGTCTCCCCGATTTGGCATTTACTTATGTTCTTTGCTTAAAATAAGATAACGCGTGTTCCCAATCGTCAGTCAACGTTTATTTCAATAAATGTAATTTTTTTGACAGCGAACGTCAAACTTGCGATGATTTGTCAAATTTTTGTCAGATCTGACAACTCTACATTCATTGCATAAAACGAAACTCCCAATTTATTACCGGTCAAATTTTTTTGAAAGTACGTAACAAAACATGAATTGTCAAACTTGCGATAATCTGTCAAACTTCAACCCTTCCGAATCAAATGTGAAAGTGTCAATTATGCTCCTTGTTTAAAATAAGATAACGCGTGTTCTCAATTGCCAGTCAACATTTATTTTAATAAATGTAATTTTTTGACAGTGAACGTCAAACTTGCGAAAATGTGTCAAATTTCTGCCAGATCTGGCAACTCTCTGTTTATTGCATAAAATGACACCACTAGTTTATTACCGGTTGAATTTTTTTTGAAAATATGCAACAAATCATGAATTGTCAAACTTGCGATGACCTGTCAAACTTCATCCCTTCCGAATCAGATCCGGCATTGATAATTATGCTCTTCGATCAAAATAAAATAACGTGAGTTCCCAATTGTCAATCAACATTTAGTTTAATAAATGCAATATTTTTGACAGCAAACATCAAACTTGGGATGATTTGTCAAATGTCTGTCAGATCTGGCAACTCTATGTTCATTGCATAAAACGACGCCCCCAATTCCCGGTCATTTTTTGAAAATAGGTTACAAATCATGGATTATCAAACTTGCGATGACCTGTCAAACCTCGTCCCTTTCGAATCAAGTCTGGCAGTGTCAATTATGCTCCTTGTTTAGAATAAGATAATGCGTGTTCCCAATCGTCAGTCAACGTTTATTTTAGCAAGTGTAATTTTTTTTTGACAGCGGACGTCAAACTTGCGAAGACTTGTCAAATTTTTACCAGATCTGTCAACTCTATGTTCTTTACATAAAACGACATCCTCAATTTATTACCGATCCATTTTTTTTGGCAATACGCAACAAATCATGAATTGTCAAACTTGCGATATCTGTCAAACTTCATCACTTCTGAATCAAATTTAGCAATGTCAATTATGCTCTTTGTTTAAAATAAGATAACGCGAGTCCCCAATTGTCAATCAGTGTTTATTGTAATAAATGCAACGTTTTTGACAACGAATGTCAAAATGACGACGATTTATCAAACTTCTGCCAGATCTAACAGCTCTCTGTTCATTGCATAAAACGACGCCCCCAATTTTTTTGGACATACGCATCAAATCAGGATCTGTCACACTTGCGATAACCTGTCAAATTTCATCTCTGCCGAATCAAATCTGCCAATTATGCTCGTTGTCAGTCAACATTAATTTTAATATCTGTAATATTTTTGACACTGAACGTCAAACTTGCGAAAAATGTCAAATTTCTGTCAGATTTTGCAACTCTATTCATTGCATAAAACGACGCCCCCCAATTACCGGTCATTTTTTTTTTGAAACTACGCTACAAATCATGGATCGTCAAACTTGCGATATCTGTCAAACTTCACCCCTTCTGAATCAAATCTGGCAGTGTCAATTATGCTCTTTGATTAAAATAAAATAACGCGATTTCCCAATTGTCAGTCAACATTCATTTTAATAAATGCAATGTTTTTGACAGCGGACGTCAAGCTTCCGAGGTTTTGTCAAATTTCTGTCAGATTTGGCAACTATGTATGTATGTCCATTTTATAAAACGACGCCCCCGATAAATTACCAGCCAATACATATTTTTTTAATGCGCAATTCTTTGACAGCGAATTCAAAGTGGAAACTGTCAATTTTGCTATTGCGCCCCAATTTTAAAACTGTGACGAATCGCCAGATCTGGCAACACCGCCAGCGAACCGAATGATGAAATAATTAGGCACTTTGCGAAACTTACGCGTCACATATTTTACAGACGCTATTAGCACATCATCGCGAATGTGTTAACTTTTATTTATCGCCGAAATTTGCAGGACGATTTAATTAATAGAATTAAAAATATTGTCACGGTAACGCTTCATACGAAAGGAAACTTTCAAATCTGTCAAATCCATCATGAATCTTTTATTTATTGGCTGTTGAGGTTATTGCCAATTGCCTTCCAAATGGAACTCCAAACTTGATGCGTCAATGGCGTCTTGCCTTCAAATGGAAGACAATCCAAGTCCAAGACTAGTTGGATGCTTAAGTCAAAGTTCTGATGACGTTGTTTGGTTTCAGGTCCGAAACTATGTCTCCTCCAAACGGTGTCCCCCCAGGCAGCGCCGATTCGTACGTACCGGTCCCAACGTGTCCCCCGAACTCGAACGAGACGGAGAGCGCGCAGGAAGAAAGGAAGGTGGAGTTGGAGGAGGCCGAAATGGGAGACGTGACGCGCGAGTCGGACACGTCGTCGGAAGGGCCGGAAATAGTGGTGCCGCCCGACGGTGGTTGGGGCTGGGTTGTGGTTGCGGCGTCGTTCGCCTGCAATATGGTAGTAGATGGAATAATATTTTCTTTCGGAATGTTTCTGCCGCATATAATTAAAACGTTTGGCGTGACGAAAGCACACGCAGCTCTAGTCAATTCACTAATGTCAGGATTTTATTTAATGGCCGGACCCTTTGCTAGCGCCATTGCGAATCGTTATGGTTTTCGTATCGTTGCTATAACCGGGAGCGTTTTGGGCGCTTTCGCATTTGTCTTGTCTTATTTTGCGACTAGCGTTCAATTCCTCTGCATTTCCTATGGACTTATAGGAGGTTAGTATTTTCTTTTTCTCAATTCACCACAGAATGTTTTTATGTTTTGTTATTGGCTAACGCCCATCTTCCACTAAACGCTTCGTAGTACAAAAAAAAGGCAAATCGTTTCCATCTCATTATCCCCAAACGGAGTGAGGATGTTTGATGAAGAAAAATCACCCCCCGCCCCCTCAAAGATACGAGCCTTTGCTCTCTCATTGCACCTAATACCGTCTGGTCCAAACTACCACCACCCCCCCCGCCCCCTTCTAGCTTCATCCACCCCGTTTTCGGGGCAACGCAATTGAGGTCGTCTCTCTCGTTTCAGGAATCGGCTTCGGCTTCATCTACGTTCCGGCCGTGATCACAGTTGGCTTTTACTTCGAGCGATGGCGGGCCTTGGCGACGGGAATAGGGGTTTGCGGATCCGGCATCGGGACTTTCCTCTTCGCCCCCTTATCCAGCCTGTTGATCGATAGGGTGGGGTGGAGGTACGCCCTCTTGGTTCAAGCTTGCGCCGTCATATCCTGCGCCTTCTTCGGGGCCCTCTTCAGGTAATTACACATCCACTCACCTCATCTCCCCTTTCAATAACCCACCCTCATCTTCTCTTTTCCCCTTTCAATAACCCACCCTCAGTTTCTCTTCTCGCCTTTCAATCTTCTTCATCTCTTTTTTTTACAGACCGGTGAAACCCACGAAATTGAAGGACCTCAAGAAAGAGAAGCCCGAGTTGATGATGGACAGCAGCAAGCTGCCCCTGGAAACCCGTTTGAAAATGGAGAGGGCGCTCCAGCAAATGAAGAACAACACGGTGGCGCTGAGCCAGAGCACCATCACGCGCATCATGGGGGCGAACAACAACTCCGATTACCCGACGGTCGCCGACGTCTACCACACGATCGGGGTGCCCCAGCACGACCGCGGCAAGAGCCAAGAGAAAAGGCTGAGCGTCCCGTTCATCAACGACAAAGACGGGGCCGCGCCCTTAATCACGTCCAAGGTCTCCTCGCCCATTGTGATCTCCAATAGGCGTACTGGGGAGAGGAGGGTGAGGACCACGTCCGAGAGTAGTCACCCGCGTAGTCGTAAGGGGACGTTGAATGGGACGGAAGTGAATAGGCCCCTGTATAGGGATGATATATTTTTCGGCGCGAGCTTAACGCGCTTGCCCCAGTACACCTCGCGTACTTCGATCGAGTACAACTTGGCCGTGACGAGGATCCCCACCAAGCAGGACATCGAGGAAGAGAAGAAGAGCACCTGCAAGATTTGCCCGGAGGCGGTGAGGAGGACCTTGGCGACCATGTTGGACGTGAGCATGCTCAGATCACCTTCGTTCCTACTGCTCTCGGTGAGCGGGGCTTTCACCATGATGGGCTTCTTCGTTCCTTTTATGTACCTCACGGATATGGCGAGGGAGAGCGGGATGCAATCGGATTTGGCCATCTGGTTGGTGTCGACCATCGGCATCGCCAATACCGTCGGGAGGGTCTTGTGCGGGATGCTGAGTTCCTTGCCACAGGTCAACGCGCTCTTGGTCAACAACGCCGCACTTACCATCGGGGGGATTGCGACGATTGCAAGTGGGTTATCCAACGAGGATTGGTACCTGTTTGCGTACTCGGTCATTTTTGGCCTTGCCATATGTAAGTTGATTCTATTTCGTTTTCCATTTGGAAGAGTCACGTGGTGTGCTTTCCAGCTTGCTTCGCGTCGTTAAGGTCGATCTTAGTGGTGGAACTCGTCGGACTCGATAGGTTGACGAACGCCTTCGGCTTGTTGCTCCTTTTCCAAGGCGTGGCGGCGGCCGTCGGTTCGCCAGCGGCAGGTGCCTTCAAGGACGCCACCGACAGTTACGACGCGTCGTTCTACCTCTCGGGCAGTCTGATCCTGGCGTCGGCCATCATGTGCTACCCCCTCAACGCCATCAAGCGGTGGGAGGACAAGAAGAACAAGGAAGCCAAATCCGTGCCCGTCTGATCACCCCCCTCCCCCCGCAGATACATCGTTCCTATTTAAATACATACTCTTGCTCTCGCCAAATTCTAAAGCTACCTCAAGCCTTCTTGAATAACCTAAATTAATTTATTGTTTATTTTTTTTAATGTGTAACGAATCTCTTTGTTTCCTTCTTTTTTTTTGTACTACGCAGGGCGCACATTTGAAATCGCGACGCCTTAATACTCAAAAGTAGGCAACCTTTCGATCTGATCGCCGCCCGGGTTGCCTACATCGAAAGCTTCGGGGGTCGCGATGTAAAACGCGCGCCGACGCCTTCACCTCCTCCTCCTCTTCTTCCGTGCTTCGTTTTTTTTAAAGACTGATTTTTTAATCGTGTGTAAATATTTGTTAACGCTATTATTATATGTCACGTTATTGTTTAATAATTGTTTGTTTGTATAGTTGTATATAGACTCCTAAAGTGTACATAGTCCTTAACGCGCGGTCACATTCCGTTTTTGACTTTGTTGCTGTAGAGTAGGCCGTACCAAAATGTAGTTCGCGATAAGTGCAATTAACTAACACACGTTATTTTTGTATATATATATAAAAAAAAAATTCAAATAAAGTTTTCGATTTTTAATCTGATTCATTTTCGCCCCAAAAATTTAAACAATAGTCGCTTTAGGCGAATAGGCGAGGATAAACTTTGCCAAGCGATAAGCGGGCGTGAGGAAGTCGTTCAGTCAAAACACCGGAGCCCTTTGGATGCGGTGTTTTGACTTTCGCTTATCGCTTGGCAAAGTTTATCTTAAAATGACCATTCGACACTTGGTCGTTTAGACATGCCGAAAGAAACATCCACGCGATAACAACTATAAATTTCCGGCACGGTGCCTATGTGTAAAATTTTAGTTGGCACCCCTGACAACTATCGACGAGTGAAAACGACCGGACGGACAAAATGCCTACCTTAGTAACCTGGAGGATAGGCAACTTAAATTACTTCGGTGAGAGAAATATAATGGGATCAAAGGGGGGCCCAATTACAGGGCGCCACTTCCCGGGAGAGTTGTCGAAACATGGCCAGCAACATTAACATTCACTGACGTGTATGTATGGCCGTGTCAATTCGCCTAAAATTCGGTTCCGGAAAGCATGCCGTGGAGTACTCCCCTCAGCGCTCTCTATTAAAGATACTACAGAACTACTGATAGTAACGTAATGGCAACTGCAATTACTTAAAAACTCACAAGAGGCGCTGAGTGGAGTACCCGTCAAATTTTTAAAAGTCAAATTGAAACGGCCATACATACACGTCAGTGAATGTTAATGGAGCCGGCCATGGTCGAAAGAGGGCGATTTGGAAAATAAACAACGGGGTGTCGTTGGCGAACAGAATATATTCAAAATTCAAATTTTCTCTAACGGTTATAGATGAGAAGAAATAAAAGGGAACTGAAATAAGCAACTGCGAGCTGCAGAATGGATTAAAGCAATTGTTAGTTTTTAATAACATAAAAAATTGGAAATTAAATTAATTTTTTCTTACTCTAACCATGGAGGGACGGAAGGATGTTTCGGAGTTTGTTCACACATAGACTCTGCGAGCGATGTACGCGATCACACGGCTGCTAATGTAAAGCTCCATTTACTTTTATACCATTTTGAACCGGACATTCCGATCCCTGGATCGTTATAATTAACAGTGGCGGCCGGTGCACACGAATAGAGTGGGCACAGGACAAGGCCGAAGCATTCTGTTTCTCTCTTCGTGTGTAATAAACAGAGATAGCGCTTAGCAAGTATGTCGTGTGCCCCGCTGAATCGGATGGACCGGCCGCCGCTGATGATTAATCTGGTTTCTTTGATGAATTGCTACCTACCTGAATGGCAACAAATTGCAGGAGGGCAATTTAATATCTCCAGCACAGCCGGCTAACTCATGGAGATAGAGGGGGGTCGTACGGAACCCCAAAAGCACAAGGGCAAATGAATTAATAAAATAAAATTGTCTTTATTTAAAATAATCATTAAACACGCTATAAAATAAAACCAAAAATCAATACACGCAAACAAAACGCAACGAGGTTGTCAAAAATGTAAACCCGAAAACTCGGTACCGACTTTACGTTACAAAAGTCAAAACAAAATTAACTAACCTCGGCAACGGTGCGTTATCGCGATTTAAATCGAAATAATCCGACCTTGGTTACATCCTCGCGCCTCCAACGGCGGCTATCGTCGCCAGTGCCCGTAGAGTATCGAATCCGGGGGAGGACCACTGAAGCCAAGACGCCGTATCGCAATTGCCAGCGACCTCTCACGCCGCAGTTCACCAACAGCGGTTGGGTGAGTCCAAATCCGGACAGAGAGGGGAGTAATGGCGGTAAATTTAACCGTTGTCGTACTGACCTTGCGACAACTTCAAGATGGAGGGGCCCCAGAAATCAACTCCAACGATTCGGGTAGCGACAGATGCAATGTTGTTACGTTTGAATTTGCCGCTAAGAAATCGTGGCAACAAAGCTCGTCTAAGCCGCTTGGCAATCTTGTACTCCTTTCCCCGCTACCACGAAGCTTATTCGATATAGGACATCGCGTGACTATATCATGGCTCACCATTGGTTACCGCTTGCGTTAACCGTTATTTAGACTCGCGTTTTCGTTTCATTCCACGTTCGGCCATCGTAAGGTGTTGATGTGTATTAGTGTAATCTCGGGGTTCTTGCTCTTTATATGAGGAGAATTCATCATAGGCGCTGCCGGAATTCCTGACTACACCACCGAACGAGTTTGGGGTGTTTTAAGCTCCATTTTGTCCGAACGCCATTTTGGGTCACAGGCACAGGCTTTTAGTGCGACTCTCAACTAACAGTTCACGGACAATTCGAAGTACTATTCCGATTTATCGTATCGTGCGTCTTCTCGTGTGAAGAAATCAATTCCGGCATTTCTACGACGTATTTTGCGAATCCGCTTTGAACCGGATCACCGTTGTTAGAACTTCACTCCGCAGCTCGACTGACAGACGAACGCAGCCGCGCCCTGTCGGCAAGGCAGCGAGTTTGACGTTCAACTTTGTTTATTTATTTCTTTTCCGTGAACGATAATTGCACGCTTACCGGAGAGCGAATTTTCGGCGGAATGCGGTTGATCTAAATTAAGATAGTAGTTTTCGTTGTCCTTAAGTAAATTTGCCGCAGTGTATTTACGTTAGAATTTTGTTTATTGTAAACAGGCACCTGTAATGTATGATAACCTGCATTCGCTCGAATTATTTCTTGAGTTTTAATAATGCTTAGATCTGTTGCGTTTGTGTTTACTCCTTAACGTACCAGTGAGTTAAATAGGCCTACGTTTACTTTTGATTTTCTGCCGATTTAGTCGATTCGGAGACGTCGCCAAGATCGATTTCGATCAGTTTGTTTATAGGTCTGACCTGGCGGCGCCCTTTTGTTATTTTACCGTCTTAATTAACTCACCCCCATCCTCACTGATTGCCAGTCGAGGGGAACAGCTGATACGTTAGTCAGCAGAGCTTGTCAATCATCAAGGTAGGTACGAGGCAAGTGATTTAAAGTTAAATTTGGTGACAATGTGCGTAGTAATCGTAAAAATTCGAAGGTTAGAAGAAAGAGCGACAATCAGCAAAACACAGAACCAAATAAACACACATAAAAACAAAAAACCCTAAAAGGAGAGAACACATGCGTTACACTTTGAACCACGCCCAAGTACACGCCATATTTACCTAATCTCGAACTGCCGGGATAAGGTTTGGACAAGCATTACACAATGCTTACAAGTGTAGGGGTGATGAAAATCCGGTAAACAAAGTATCGGGAACATTTATCTCCAGGCGGTTTCAGCCAAATGAATTGCAAAGCACAGAACCAACTACGACAGTGGCACTAACGCGAATATTGTAAAGTAATTAAACAGGTCCACCCAAAAAAGTCTTGCGGGTTAGACGAAATACCAGGTTTTATTGTCTCTAAATGTTCAGAATTTATTGCTAAACCACTTACAGATATAATTAATTTAATGTTTAATTGTGCAAAATTTCCATCTCGTTTGAAGAAGGCAAAAATTATCCCTATTCTTAAAGGTGGCTCTAAACTCGATATTCAGAACTACAGGCCGAGAGAGAAAATAATGACAATAAACCATTATTATTATTATTATTATCCTACAACGAGCCACGAAGGACTGACTAACGTGCAAGCGTTTTCAGCGCATGTAAGATATCAAGAGGGGGGTTGATAGAAGAACAGAACTCACTTCAGTATAGGGATCACGATGAATAGCATTCTATTTTTGTGACGTCACGAGAAAAAGATAATCGCCTTGAATGAAGTCACAACAAATAGTATTATTCTACAAGGTGTTAAGAAGTAAGGGGAATAGTAAACTGAATCCATCATGATCCCAAACTCTCACGTGAATCGAGCACTAGGCAACGTGACGTCATAAAAATAGAATTCTATTCATCGGGATCCCTGTACAGGACAAGGGAGATGGCAAGAATTCCGTATTGCGTATTGCGGGCCATCGTTTAATCGTTCCTGTTATTTCACAATACAGGGTGTCACAGTACTAAAATGTTTTAACGCGATTTTCACCCGTAACAGAATCAACTCGGCGACTGCTCGGTAATGCAACATGCAGTTGGAAATTCTCCGAACGCAGCCTCATTTCAAAGGTCAGCCCTGACTCATATCGGCGAAGCAAGTGAACGTATTTCCGCCGTCGCTTAGGCGAGGTTGCATCGAATTTAATTTTACCCATTGGGCTCACCGATTTACGAAATTGCCGATTTCTTACATTTTTGTAAGCAAAAAGGAAACAAATGAAAAATCGACGATTTTGACACGAAGCCTTTGAAAATCAAATCAGGATTTCAATTGTTTCTTTGTGTGTGTTTCATTATTTTTCTTTTGTTTCTTTTTGTAAGCAAAAAAGAAGTCGAAAACAAATGAAAAATCGACGGGAGCCGATTTCCGGCGCGAAGCTATTGACCTATTTAATTGTTTTTAGTTACAACCGGAAGTGATACATATTGTTTCATGTTGTCAATTAAACTAATGGTAGGCCCATATTATTTACACCAAATGTCATTTTCTCAAAAATTAGGAACAAAAAAGTTACCAAACCCGGTATACAAACGATACATTGATAGGTTATTATAAACTTCAGTTAAAAAGTGAATCACTTTTAGGTTAGTTTCGGAATTTTTCGATGTTCCCTGGCGCAGCAAGTAAGTAAGTCAGTGTTGTTCTCACTAGGGACCAGTGTTGCCAACTCTATATTTAGATGAGAGCTTGGCGTTAATCAAATAGAATGAAATTTGTGTGGTTCAGCAGTACTGCCAACCGAGTTATAAAATTTCCCTAAATCTCCCTCCAATCTAAGCTGCGTTGACGCTGGTGCGTTGCGTAGACCATCAATTGCCGCTATTCCAATTTCAGTCGAACGGAGTTTTAGGGGGCGAGTTGGCTACACTGCTAGGGACATTTTGAGTGTCAGAGTTGGTGATATTTGAATGCCAAATTTGAATTTTAAGTCAAAATAATCCGACCTTGGTTGCATCCTCGCGCCTCCAACGGCAGCTCTCGTCGTCAATACCCGTAGAGTATCGAATCCGGGAGAGGACGACTGAAGCCAAGATGCCGTATCGCAATTTCCAGCGACCTCTCACGCCGCAGTTCACCAACAGCGGTTGGGTGAGTCCAAATCCAAAAAATAACAAATGGAAAATCAACGATTTCCGGCGCGAAGCTCCTAACCTATTTAAATGTTTTTTGTTACAACCGGAAGTGGTACATATTGTTTCATGTTGTCAATTAAACTAATGGTAGGCCCATATTATTTACACCAAATGTCATTTTCTCAAAAATTAGGAACAAAAATGTTACCAAACTGAATTACCCGGTGTACAAACGATACATTGATAGGTTAGTTTCGGAATTTTTCGACGTTCCGTGGCGCAGCAAGTAAGTAAGTCAGTGTTGTTCTCACTAGGGACATTTTGAGTATCAGAGTTGGTGACATTTGAATGCCAAATTTGAATTTTGGGTACAAGAATTAGGCTTGTACCTACAGTTTGCAATTATGTAGTTTGGAACCGTCAGAACCAGTCACCCATCGAAGCAATGATCAATTTCGATCATCATCTAACCCGAGGATGGTTAACTGTATAAGGATGGCTCAATCTCTGAAATCCGTCTGCCATGACGCGTGACGTAGGCAACGGGCATACCCCGACCGTCGCGTCGAGGAATGCGAGGGGAATACGAGGACAGATTACAGAGCGCCGCGATGAGAGTTGTTTTCCATTCCCATCGTTTCAACAAGACTGCAGCTTTTATTGCAAAGATAAAATTTTATTTTAAAAAGAAATTTACAATTTGAAAACAAAAACTGGCGAATTCAAAATTTGGTCACGACATCTCCAGGTTTCTTATGGAACTAACGTTTTATAAATGTGCTGTGACCTGTGACAATTAGACGGTGTTTGAAAGAAATTAGGAAATTGCTGAAATTTGTTGAAATCTGTTGTGCAGATTTCAAACAATGTTTGCTTTACGTAAAACGCCACCATCCGGAAATTTAAGTAAGCGAGGCCCGTTAGTGACGTCACGTGTGGAGTGGAACGGGCGGGCTTACATTGCAGCATAGGGGATGAGCCATCCTATAAAGAGTTTAATAGTATCCTTGCATCTAACCCACACTGGTGTCAGCCGTTATTTATTGCTGGCAATTGTTTAACCTGTGATTAAAGACGTGTTAACGGTTTTATCCTTCATGTTGAATATGTATTGAATATACTAATGGGTCTGTTCGTAGAGCAGTTCTGACTAGTTTGGAACAGTTGGAAATATGCACCAATGAACATTTTACATCCTTAAGTCACATCGTCAATCAATGATCAAACAATTGACAGCAATAAATGACGGCTGATAGCACAGAGTTTACAGTGTAGCAATATAGGTTAGATAGGGAATTTAAATTTTAGTCGACGGGTTATTCCGCTTACAGAATCGCTACACAGAGGCAACGCACGGTGTACACAAAAATTGGAAAATGGGTAACAGATGGCGGTGTGCCTAAAAATAGGTACCAAATTGCTTTGGAGAGTACCAGCGTTGATTGAACTATTTACTGTAAAATACATAACTGGACGGCTTTAAACGTACCACTGAAAAGTTCTGGCCGATAGGATCGCTGCATGTCATACTCTGTAGTCGAGCACACGAACTAAAGCGTTGGTTCTGCAAAATCCTGGTATAAAACTTAGATAATTTTAGGCGCCTTTTCTGCATTTCTTGATTACTGACTGTTGTATACTATTATAGTAAGATATTTTCATATATTGCAATGAGTTTTTCAACTGCATGTCACTGTTGTGTCTACAGAGACTGTAAAAATTCGAGAAAAACTTCTTCTTTGACATTTTTTAAATTTCCCAGTATTAATATTAGCCGTTTTTTGGCGGTGCACTATTTTGAAATTATTTCGTATGTTTCGAAATGTGCATTTTTTAGCGTTGAAACAATGACGTCATGTTTTGAAACGGCTGCATACATTTCAAAACGCTGTGAAATTACTTTTTGAAATTATTTCAAGGTGGAGTGGGGGTTAAAAGTAACAAGTTAAGTGCTACTCATAACCTGCAAACCGATTGTGTTTTGAAACGGTACAGGAAAGTTATTTTAGCGGGATCATCATTAATGACGTCAGAATTAAAACAGTTTTGAAACACTACCATTCGGTTTTAAAACAGTTTTGTACGCCAAAAAACGGCTATTATTAGCTTGTATTTTATTATGAAATAGGCCCCTGTTCGGTTGATGTATATTTTTTATATGGAATCAAAAGCTCTATTAAGTCACGGTATCAAATATACTCGACCTGCAAGTTGACTTATTCGCTTAATCGACCTTCTCTAAGGGCGTCGAATCCGGAGATCTGTCAATGTGACAATATTTGATACCGTAATTTAATAGAGCCTTTGATCTTGTATAAAAAATATAATAAAACGGCTTCTGATCGCGACTGCGAGTGCGAACTTAAGGAAAAGTAGAAAAATCTCGCAGGATAGCAGTCATTGACTGCTATCCTGCTAGATCTCTCAACTTTTTAAAAAAATATATATCAACCGAATCTAATCAGATTTGTATTTACTGAGATATTGACAGAAGATTCAAAACAAAATATAAAATTTGGCAAATTAATCTTACTATCTTACTCGGTTTAGGTTGAGAGATCTAGCAGGATAACAGTCAAAAGGGGGCAATTAAAAGTTTACTCTTGTTTGATTGCCAAGCTTTCGGAAAGTATTTATTTCCTTCATCAGGACGGATCTAAGTGAGGTTGTGAAAGCTAAAGTTGCACATTTTGAACAAGCCAGGATTAATTTCTTACGTAGTAACCATGATTAACAATTAATAACGTTGCATTGTAAAACAGATAAAAATTTAAAATGATGGACAACGATAACGTTATCGTTTTTACAAGTCACAATTTAAAATGATGGACAAAACATTTGAAACGATAACGTTATCGTTTCAAATGTGACTTGTAAATTTTAATCTGTTTTACAATAAAACGTTATTAATTGTTAATCATGGTTATTACGTAAGAAATTAATCCTGGCTTGTTCAAAGTGTGCAACTTTAGCTTTCACAACCTCACTTATGCCTGTTTTAGACGGTCATATTTTTTTATCGAATTTATTACGAAGTGAGAGAGATAAGCTACCACAGTGAATGTTGATTGGTTGAATTGGCACTTCTCACTCACTTCGTAATAAATTTGATACAAAAATATGACCGTGTAAAACGGGCATTAGATCCGCCCTGATGAAGGAAATAAATACTTTCCGAAAGCTTGGCAATCAAAGAAGAGTAAACTTTTAATTGCCCCTTTTTGACTGCTATCCTGCTAGATCTCTCAACTTTTCCTTAAGTTCGCAGTCGCGATCAGAAGTCGTTTTATTACTCTGTTTATACAGCACTCCGATTTCGAATTGTCACGTGGCCGTGGGCCAGCCCATCGGAAAAACGGAAGAGAGGGTAACGTAACAACCTACGTGTAGCGTTGCTTTCTGTCTATCACATTAAATGAAAGGACACCGTATGTCTGCACTTACAGTGATGCAGAGGGCGAGCCCATCCTGCTCATGTATAGTGCAAGGCACTGCACCGCATCACAATTTAGCGTATTACCGAGCGTTCTAGAATATATATCACATGCACATTTTTAATTATGCATTACAATAATGTTCTGAATTTATAAATTTAAAG
This sequence comes from Dorcus hopei, assembly GCA_033060865.1. Taxonomy (NCBI): domain Eukaryota; kingdom Metazoa; phylum Arthropoda; class Insecta; order Coleoptera; family Lucanidae; genus Dorcus; species Dorcus hopei. Next base: position 4,858,047 of record CM065425.1, on the reverse strand, counting down.
AACATAAATAGATGAAAAAGAAATTTAAAAAATATTTCAAAATTATTTTAAAGATTAAATTGCGTTGATTAACTTTAACAGGGTGGGCAGTGCCCACCCTGCCCACCCCGACGAGCCGCCACTGCTGTTTAAATAGCAAAACAGTAGGTGATTCAAATCCATATAAATGCGCTTTATCCATATATAAGTTATTACCCTGCAACTCGTTGACGCAAGCACAAATCTATTTTGAAAATATTAAGTTCTTTGAAAATGGGAAAGGACGAAAAAATATTTATTGCATAGATGGATTCAAGCGGACGATTAATGCAGTTTTAAAACTGTGGCAAAAACTACAAGAAGAAGGGAAAAAATATTTATTAACTTCAAGACTGAACCAGGATCCTATTGAAAATGCGTTTTCAGTCATTAGGAGTAGAGGTGGTTATAATCCTCATCCTTCAGTTAGAGAATTTCGCATTGCTTTACAACATAACATGCACATTCGTTTGCAAATGTCGGTAGAATCAGCTAATAGTGAAATCGATAATGACGATATTTTGAATCTACATAATAACGACGACTTTTTAAAAGTAAATAACGACGATAAAATTGACCCTACTGAGAGTCAAAACAATTTAAGTGATATTTCTCAATCAGAAGAACAATATTCGTTCACCACGCCATCTCAAGTTTTAAAAGAGGACGAAAACAATAGCTTTCAAAGGAAAGATATTGAATACACTTCAGTTTCAGAGAACATTACATTAGAATCATGTAGGCCGGATATCTATGTTATAAGTTATTTAAAAAAGTAAATTGCCATCTTTGCAAGCAAGAGATGATTAAGGACGATGCGTTATTATTAAATTCAAACGAATTACTTTTATTTTACCGAGATTATGATGGAACAAAAGAAACAGATATTAAATATTTGGTTCGGCCAACTGAAAATTTCACTGAAATAGTTACTTTCTTGCTGCAAACATTCGACTTTCATTTCCAAAATTATAAAGCGGAATATAATATCAGTAAAAGCATTAAAGCCGGTATGTTAACTGCAATGCAGAATAAACATAACACTTGGTTCGACAGGTGTCCAGAACATAAAGACATAACTGTAGAATTATTAATAAAAATCAGATTATTTCGCGGCATGAAATGGGAAGTGAAGACAAAATTTAAACAAACAAAATTTTTAAAACCACATAGAAAAATTAGAATTTTATCATCACATTGAAAGTACCTAGTGTTTTTTTTTTTGTATTGAAGTAAGTACAGTAGCGGACAATAAAATCCGGGCACACCATCTGTACAATGTAAACTTCACTGTAACATTTTTGACGTTTAATTCATATTATACAAAATGTCACTAGTAATTCTGACGTTTAAAGTAAATTTTGACACGAATATAACGTCAATAAAAGCCTGATTTACCAAATTTGTCTAAATACGAATGACTTGTCAAATTCTTGCCCGGATTTTATTATCCGCTACTGTACTTTCAAGTATTTTTTGAATAAATATTTTTGTCATTTTTAAAGTTATGTATTATTTACTTTTCTCCAAATTAATAAATAAAATAAGTAGGTATGTATTTATTTCAATATATTGTTTTAATTTACATAATTTCTCTGTACATATTTGTTTACTTATAAGATTATAATTTTCATAATATGAATTGTGGCGTTGAGTGAAGAAGCTCCTTCAATCCACGATTTCGGCAAGGATATTTCGCAGCCTTATCTTGGAGAAAAACCTACGAGCCAACATTTAAAATTTATTTATCTGACGCTCGGGGTCGTTACTGTGCAGTGATAGATTTAGGGACAAGTGCGGTACGACGTAACGGGGATGTCGTGCACGCGCTTAAACACGGAAGTTGTGTATCTTCCCATAAATACTTCAATCAACGGTACCAGGATTCAAAAAAGAACAACAATGAAGTAAGTACTTTTAATTAGGAAGCTCCAGTGTATAGAATACAATCGACATTTCTCGGATCTAATACAGCGGCCGTATTCGGTTACCACTTTGGACAAGAAAACTACTGTCACTACGACACCCTCCTGTTTATTCATTCCTCGTAAGAACATTCACTTTGCTTTAACCGTTTAACCCAAAAACATTTCCTAAATTTACATAAAATTAAAAAATAAAATAGATTGAATGTTTTGTTTGAATAATTGAGCATAGTAAAATCTATTAATATTGATAAACAGAAGACTCCGAAGAATAATTTTTCAGTCTGTCAATAGATGGTGCGCTCTTTTTCGAGACGTATATTATTTGAAAATTGAAATTTATGGCAAAATTTATAATTATAGTTGATCGGACGGTTCGTAAAGTAAATATAAATACTGACAGCGATGTGAATTAACATTACTGTGCATTTCTTTGTTGTTATTCTTTATGTTTTTTTTAACCTTTTGTATAATTTAGTTTTGTGTATTTACCAACTGCTTGTGTCATTTACATGTGACAGAAGTCATAAGGCTGTCAAAATTTTAGTTTAAAAAAGCGCCCGATAACTAGCGCTGAACGGAGTACGCTTGAACTACACCTTTACCAAACTTTCATTTGTTTACTTTTGTCAGCAAAAAAGATGCCGTCGAAAACAGGGGGGTTAAGGCCAGTACACAATGGATTTGCATAAAACATAAGACGTATGACATAAGCTGTAACAGTAATTCGACCTATATAAAGAAGTGCGCTGTAACACAATAGCTCCGTAACGAGAACTTACGGCATATGTCTTATGTTTTATGCAAATCCATCGTGTAACCGGCCGGTTGGCTTAAGGCCCCTGGAGGTTTAGCTCAGATTTAACCGCTCGTAATAACACGTGACTGTTGGTAGTGTGGCTCCCTCTTTCCCTCGCACGAGAAAGAATGGCTCTGAATTAAGAACGCGACCATCCTTCATTTGTTGTTAATCTAGGAAGCTGTAAGTCAATCGGTATCAGTTGCACCATTTCTTAACAGGTGTCGCTCTCAACGAAAGTTTCGAATTAAATGTCGGAAAAAATATATTTAAATTTGATTTTGAGACATTGTTGACAAACAACATTTAAGTGCTTCAACGTGGTGCCATTTTAGAAACACGTAATTGGATTTTCTTTTGCAAAATTGGAACGTGTTAACATCCCGTTAGTTTCCTGCCTTACCTGCACTGATCCGTGGTGCCCTCGATGAACAGAAATTGTAATTGCGTCGAGTTATTTTCGCATTCGTAACTAACAGGAGGGCGCTCGATTTTCTCTCTCTACTTCAAATAGCCCCACCGCCGTTTTCGGCCTCTCGCAGTAAAAAAAAAATCAAATTCTCCGCATTATTAACCGCGTTCATAATCTAATGATTATTTACGAATTGACATTTTTGCCCGCGCGCGCTATTTATAGACACGCGTCTGCATAGTCACTTTAAGGTGTGTTCGGCGTAAGTTATTCGCGTGATTTATTTCAAGCATAACGCAAAATACTTACATATTATATGTATGTATATGTATTAATAATGCAATAGCGCTCACTATTTGCAGAAGGAATTAACAGGTTTCACCGCAATTCGATTTGTATAAGTCGAAGGCCGAATCGCAAAGAAATTATCGGCTTCGAGGAAAAAGGAAGTGCGACAGAATTGAATTTTAGAAAACGTTTCCTATTTTCGTCGCCGTGGCGCACTTTTCTTAATGGGCCTACGCGTTACGTCACCGAAGGTAATTAAATTTGCTTAAGTAAACACCGGGGCCTAAGCTCGAAATGAAGCGCGCAAGAGAGAAAGTGTGTCCCCGGCCGGGACACTTTCACTGCGTAACGTGTCCCCTTTTGTCCGATTATCTTCGAGATTCACCTTCATCTTTGTTTGCTCGCGGATCAAGTGACCTTTGGGCTTTTATTTATACGCTGGTTCCGCGTTTGCATGCACTCTTGGATTTTATGTCTTCGGAGTTACATAAATTTCCAATTACCAAGCAGCGTTCAGGATGTGCCCGCGAGGAATTTCAATTCCAAACGTCGTCGCGTCGGCATTTCATTTATTGACGCGTTTTAAACTTTTCCGCAATTTTTTTTTAAACAGTTTTGAGCGAAAATTCGTGTATCACCCAATAGATGGCGCCACGTGCATCAACGTTACATCTAGGCCCTCTCGCTGCAGGTAGCGTGCCCTATTCACAATGTGTAGCTTTTTCTAATTAAGAAGAAAGTTCGGATGGTAACGGCAATAATTACAAAAAGATGAACGTCAATCATTCAGTCGAAATATTAAATTTTTCATTTAGTTTCATCACTCTCCAGTAGATGGCGCTCAAAAACGCCATGCGCGCCTCCTAGAGGTTTATTTATTTAATAACAAATTCTGTCGAAAATATTTGACAGCTTTGAACCAAAATTCACTTCTTATCCAATAGATGACGCCACGGGCATCAACATTAAATTTAGGCCCCCCCACTGCAGATAGCGTGCCCTATTCACAATGACCGCGTTCGTAAGAACCAGCGCTCAAGTAGCATTCATTTGTGATTGGTGGATTTTTTGAATTTCTTTGAAATAAGCCAATCACAGACGAATGCTACTTTAGCGCTTAGTTCTTACGAACGCGGTCAATGTGTAGCTTTTTTTTAATTACGAAGAAAGTTCTGATGGTAACTACGTACAATAATTACAAAGAGCAGAACGTCAATTATTCAGTCGAAATATTAAATTCTCTATTTAGTTTCACTACTCTCCGGTAGATGGCGCGCAAAAACGCCACGCGCTAAGGTTACTGTATTGAGAAGGTAGCGCCAACTTTCTATCTCTTTTAATTTGGGGTTAATCAACTTCATTCATAAACTCCCTAGCAACAGTAACTATGTATGTATCTATCCTTTTTCTTCTTACTGTTTCATGGCGTCTTCATCGCGTCCTTTTTAATCTGGGGGACGACAGCCGCGGAAATGAATGGCGGTACCTTCTAAATACAGTAACCTTACCACGCGCGCCTCCTAGAGGTTTATTTCTTTAATAAGAAATTCTGTCGATGATTTCCATAGGTCCAAGAAAAAAAGAAAAAGAAATTTACAAAAAAATAAGAGAAGACCAGCACACTTCCGGTTATCATTTTTTCTGGAAAAATATAATTTGTTTCTTGGTTTTACCGTTACGTTAATAGATGGCGGTGGCAATACAAATCGAATCTTGGTGGAGAACTTAAAACGTGACCCAAACAAATAATTCAAAATTATTTGAGTACTTTGGAAATCGATTTATTTGCTTTTGTTTATTCCAGTGCAATTTGCCGCAATAGATGGCGCCACATTATTTCTCCTGAATGGTTCGCAAACGGTTATGATTTTTACTCTAGGGCTAAGCCGCAGAGCAGCGGTCCTCAAACTGTGGGGTGCACCTCCTTTTTTTTTGGGGGGGGGGCGCCTTAGCTGTACAGGGTGGATGTCGAATAAATGAACAAGACATAAAATTTTTATCACCCAATTCCAGTCACCCAATTTAATGTCTTCGTTTGCGAAAAAGTATGTGTTGAAAGTAGTGTTCGACTGTTTTTATATTATGCAGGGGAGGGGGGGGGGGCATAGAATTATTCAAGGTAAAAAGGGGCCGCGAAGTTTGAGAACCGCTGGGCTAAGGTTTAAAAAAATATTTAAAAAAATGAAATCAGGACAAAAAATGATAATTTTTCCTTAGTTTTGCTAGATCGACGGTAGATGGCGATGGACTACTTTTTAAAGTGCCGGGGTTTCAAAAAAAAGTCAGAATTGGAAGAATTATTTTTTTTTAGGTTTCTTACTGCGTCGATAGTTAGTTACTTCAAAAATAATAATAATAATAATAAATAAATCAAAACAAGTCGGCATCAGTTAACCTTTCTTAAGAAAAATATGTTTCTAGCTTTCGTCGCTGCGTCGATAGATGGCGGTGCTCTATTTGAAATAAACCTTGACAATGAACTTGAACGCGACTCGAGAAGAAAGCATCGAAGGACCGAAGCTGCAAAGAAAAAAACAAGAAATCAAAGCAAGTCGGTTCTGGATAGCGTTTTCTTTAGAAATTCCTTTTTAGATTTGTCTCTCCGTCAATAGATGGCGGTAGACAATTCGAAACAAATTTTGAACGAGAGGCTGGAATTCCGATAAAAAAAAGACAAAAACCAAAACCAAAGTCGGTTCCAGTTAACATTTCCTTAGGGAAATATTTTTTAGTTTTACTCTTGCGCCGATAGATGGCGGTGTTCTATTTGAAATAAACCTTGACAATGAACTTGAACGCGACTCGAGAAAGAATCATCGAAGGACCGAAGCTGCAAAGAAAAAAACAAGAAATCAAAGCAAGTCTGTTCTGGAGAGCATTTTTTTTAGAAATTCGTTTTTAGATTTGTCTCTCCGTCAATAGATGGCGGTAGACAATTCGAAACAAATTTTGAACGAGAGGCTGGAATTCCATTAAAAAAAAGACAAAAACCAAAACCAAAGTCGGTTCCAGTTAACATTTCCTTAGGGAAATTATTTTTTAGTTTTACTCTTGCGCCGATAGATGGCGGTGTTCTATTTGAAATAAACCTTGACAATGAACTTGAACGCGACTCAAGAAACGAATCATCGAATCACCGAAGATGCAAAGAAAAAACGAGAAATCAAAGCAAGTCGGTTCTGGATAGCATTTTCTTTAGAAATTCGTTTTTAGATTTGTCTCTCCGTCAATAGATGGCGGTAGACAATTCGAAACAAATTTTGAACGAGAGGCTGGAATTCCAATAAAAAGAGATAAAAACCGAAACCAAAGTCGGTTCCAGTTAACATTTCCTTAGGGAAATATTATTTTAGTTTTACTCTTGCGCCGATAGATGGCGGTGTTCTATTTGAAATAAACCTTGACAATGAACTTGAACGCGACTCAAGAAACGAATCGTCGAATCACCGAAGATGCAAAGAAAAAACAAGAAATCAAAGCAAGTCGGTTCTGGAGAGCATTTTTTTAGAAATTCCTTTTTAGATTTGTCTCTCCGTCAATAGATGGCGGTAGACAATTCGAAACAAATTTTGAACGAGAGGCTGGAATTCCAATAAAAAAAGACAAAAACCAAAACCAAAGTCGGTTCCAGTTAACATTTCCTTAGGGAAATATTTCTTAGTTTTACTCTTGCGCCGATAGATGGCGGTGTTCTATTTGAAATAAACCTTGACAATGAACTTGAACGCGACTCTAGAAACGAATCATCGAATCACCGAAGATGCAAAGAAAAAACAAGAAATCAAAGCAAGTCGGTTCTGGATAGCATTTTCTTTAGAAATTCGTTTTTAGATTTGTCTCTCCGTCAATAGATGGCGGTAGACAATTCGAAACAAATTTTGAACGAGAGGCTGGAATTCCAATAAAAAAAGACAAAAACCAAAACCAAAGTCGGTTCCAGTTAACATTTCCTTAGGGAAATACTTTTTAGTTTTACTCTTGCGCCGATAGATGGCGGTGTTCTATTTGAAATAAACCTTGACAATGAACTTGAACGCAACTCAAGAAACGAATCATCGAATCACCGAAGATGCAAAGAAAAAAACAAGAAATCAAAGCAAGTCGGTTCTGGAGAGCATTTTCTTTAGAAATTCCTTTTTAGATTTGTCTCTCCGTCAATAGATGGCGGTAGACAATTCGAAACAAATTTTGAACGACAGGCTGGAATTCCAATAAAAAAAAAGACAAAAACCAAAACCAAAGTCGGTTACAGTTAACATTTCCTTAGGGAAATATTTTTTAGTTTTAGTATTGCGCCGATAGATGGCGGTGTTCTATTTGAAATAAACCTTGACAATGAACTTGAACGCCACTCAAGAAACGAATCATCGAATCACCGAAGATGCAAAGAAAAAAACAAAAAATCAAAACGGTTCCGAATAACATTTTTTTGAGAAATTCCTTTTTAGATTTAGCTCTCCATCAATAGATGGCGGTAGACAATTAGTATCAATGCCGTTACTAAATAATTACAGTGCCGCAATCAGCCGCCATTTTAGTGCAAGGTATTGTCGGCAGGGCAGGCGCGAGGCGGGTTCAACGCGTTCCCCGGAACCCGGCCCCGCGTTTAAACTTTGTGCTGTGGTTGCAGTTATAAATCCACTTTTATAAACTGGATTCATTTTTAGGCGATTTTTCATCACTGCGTTATGCGATAGATATTTTTGATTGGTTCGTTTAATTTATTTAGAATTGTTTTTTTGGCCCCGCGCAATTTTTGAACCCGGCCCCGCAAAAGTTTGCGCCGGCCCTGATTGTCGGGAAATTTAAACATCTAACCCTAACAACGACACACTCGGGCGTTTTAAACTTTTATTTGACAGGCGTTAAATTTGATTAAACTTACCGGAAAGGAATCATTAGAAAAGGGCAATTTAAACTACTTGTCGGAAAGAAAATCACTAGAAATGTCGACCATTTAAGCTTACCGGAAAGAAAATAACTAGAAAAGACGGTCATTTTAGTGCAAAAACGTTTTCTTTATCTTACACATTAAGCACATAAACGAAAATGGTCACTAAAGTTGACGAAAGTGGTCACTGAATTGACGAAAGTGGTCACTAAAGTTGACGAAAATGGAAAGTCGGCCATCTTAGTGCACATCTTTATTTTACGCATTAAGCATATGGATTGCGGTACTATATTTATTTAGTGACTGTAAGTACCAAAAGTCAGATCTAATAATAATAATAACACTGGCCAACACTCATTTTGGTTCCAGAGATTTAAGACCTGATTTTGAGTACTATATCTGGTTCGCTGATTACAAAAATGCTATTAGTTTTTCTGTATCAGCTCTAGTTTACAAGTTATGAAATAAAGCGAATTTTAACGAAAATTTGATTTATTTCATCTTTCTACATGGAGAAATTGTGGTCCAAGTGATTTTCTGGATTGAATTTGGTTTGGACAGTCTCGCATAAGTCCTCAGCAATAGTCTGCCATCATATGAACATCTCATCTTCCATCCCATCCTATCTTCCATCGTTTTTATATCTTGATGGAAGTGCTCTTTTTGCTCTTCACTAAGGTCTCCCAAATTATGCGCAAAGTGATCTAAATGGTTGTGTAAATAATGTATTTTGATACTCATATTGCAGCCTATATTTTCGAAGTGATTCAGCTTCTCATACACTAAATGAATATAGTTATCTGCCTTATAACTGGCGAGAAAATTTTTCATAACTAATACAAAAGAATTCCAAGCAAGTCGCTCAAGCTCAGTCATAGAGGCAGCAAAATTTGAATCTTTATTTAGTTGCCTTATTTGGGGTCCATCGAAAATCCCAGCTTTCAGTTTCTTAATATTTAACCCAGGAAATTTTTGTGAAATATACTGAAAACACGAAGCAAATGAGTAATAAAGTTCAGTGTCTTCGGCACTTATAAAGTGACAAACACTTTATAATATTGGAATGAACGGTCCAAGTGGTAAGGGACCGGCCTTGCAATCGCATGGTCGTCGGTTCGAACCGCGCTCGGAATTTTTCTCGGGGGTGGTCGGTATCGACTTCAGGCACCCTTCAGTGTTGGGGATAAAATTCGACACTGCTTCCCCTTAAGCGGCGAGGAGGTTTGGAAGTAACAAAGCCATGGAACACTTTACACACACTCAAATATACTCCCGCTCCTGAGGTGCTGACAAGTCTATGACTTAGGGCAACCACCACAGATAAAAAAAGATGTGTATATTGTATAAAGCAAAGGGCCAAGAATGCTGCATTGAGGAAGTATAAGCTCCGATATCATTTCTTCCAATGATTCTATGAACTTCGCAGTAGGTTAACTTGAACACGACTCAAAAATTCATTAAGTTAATGATCGCGCCATCTATTGACACTATCTGCGAATTAGCAACCTGAGATTCCAACAGAATTCGAAAGAAATTTTGAACGCGACGCAAGGAAGAACCTTGTAAAGACTGGAGTTCCAGTCAACATTTCTTTAGGGAAATATTTTTTAGTTTTACCTTTGCGGCGATAGATGGCGGTGTACTATTTGGAATAAATCTTGACAGTGAACTTGAACGCATCTCAAAAAAATCATTAAGTTGATAGTATCTGCGAATTAGAAACATGGGATTCCAAGAGAATTCGATTCGAACTATGTATAGACCGGATGATTCTCATACAAAAGTTGAACGACTTTCGGTTTTCTTTTTTAAAGTATGCAATATATTTCGGTGGTTCTATTTGCATGTTTTCTTTTTTGTGTACCTATGTGTGGCGTGAATCTGATAATTTCTCATTCATCACGATAGTAAATTCTGGCGTGAGTCAGAAAATCGAAAAGCACTTTTTCCTTCCGTCGTCGTCGTTTTCGCTTCCGATTCTGTATTCGCCGCGCGTCCTCCTCCGTTTTCTCCGGTTTTAAGAAGCGCCTTGTGTCCGTGATTTCCTCAAGGTTCGGGCTGCGCCCACCCGGTGAAATACTCCGAGTGTCCGCTAAATATTCAAATGTATTCTCGCGATTTACTTTCACCGCACACGCCCAGGCGATCTCGCGAACGCCCCTGGATTCGTAATGTGGCTGGAATGCGCGGGTTTTCGCGATTTTTCCCTCTCAACTGAATTCATTCGCGAAAATTCGTAGAAAAATTGAAGCCACGTTATTATATTTGCGTGTAATCTCCGAATGGAGTGAGTCAACCTTTCACGTGTACACCTTGCTGAGACGAACAAAATGGTTTAAAAAAAAATCTACCTGTCGCGCCGGGCTTTAGTTATCATTGAATCTCAAGGTCTTTGACATTATTCAAAAATCTACGCGAGAATTACCCCCACCCCCCCATATATTTAAATTGCGAAACGTGTTGATTGATTTTCAAAAAAATGACCCAGTGACACTCACGTGATGGCACGTTTAAGCTTGTGCTTGCGCTTCCGCCTTGTCCAAAACTGTTTTTGTTTTAGATTGTACCGCTAGGACATGACGAGGTCTGCTTGTAAATAACGCAAAAAGTCTTTGACCCTTGATGATTGATATCATTAAAATCCAATTTATAAACGTGACTCCAAAATCGTCCGCTCACCAGTTTCTTGTGCATACGCTCGTTTGGTATTCGTAGTGCGGTGATGGACGAGAACAAAACGCGAATAAATCCGATTAACATGCGCGAAAGCCCGCTTCCGGTTTTCGTGTATTTTCTTCGTTTCGTAACGAATTGCGCAAGCGACGCTTAACAAAAATAAATCGAACAAAACCCGCCGCAGTTTTCTTGGAAGTAACGAGCGCAAGCTGGAATGCGCGTGTACACTTATGCACCACATGCTAATCGCCTTCCTTTCTTCCTCATTTTACCACTTTTCTCTCTTTTGTTCTTTCAGTGTTCTGCGGCTTACGCAACGACGACGTAAAAGCCAGGAAGGAAACGTTCAGTTAAACGTTTCTTTAGATACGTTGCTGTAAAGCCATGTAAATGTCAATCAACGTGAACCTTCACCTAATTCCTCCAGGCCTACGCCATCACCGAGTCTTCTGCCCACGGGGATGTCCCCGTACATTCCTTCTATGTAGCTAGGTAGCAAAGGCGCGGTCAAAAAACTGCGGCGGCGCCGTTATCCAATCCAAACTTGGCCTTCAGGTTTATTAGAATAATCAACGAATGTGTGATTGAAGGTTGACTTTAACAACGTCCTTGCCTTAACCTTTACTCGCCGAGAAAATGGTTCAAGTGTACGCGCGCCTCAAATTCGATTGATTTACGACGCGACGACCGTGCCACTTGTCGGCGACATTTTAAAATTTTGCGCGTACAGCGACGGCCAAAGTTAACGGGACGCATACCGAGTGTTTCGTTGAAACTTGGAAAGAGGCGGAGTCTCCGAGTTCGACGCCTTCGCTTGTCAAATCAAAGGTCCCTGTGTCCTTTATCTAAGAGTTTTCTATGTTTATAGACGGACTGTATTAAATCCGTCGTACTTATGATGTTTATGGCCAAGTGATCTTTAATCTTATTGCACGTGCACGCAGATCTTTATTTCGCCAAGGTGAACACGTAAAAGGTTGGTTCACTTAAACGCAGACGTGAATTCGCCGAATATTTTTTCGTTTCTAGTTCCTTTTAATTAGCGAATGTGACAGAGGCGCAACAATTTATCGACAATCGCCCGCGAAGAAAAGTACATGCATAAAATGAAAGACGTCATTGCGAAGAGAAACTGACAAAAGAATAACTCAAACGATAAGCAATGAGTGTACAATGCTCCCAACATACTATAGTATACCTCAGAAGGAGTCGATAAACCTTAAAACGCCTTAGTAAAAGTCGTCTCATAAGCGAGGTAATAATTCTTTTATTTTTTACATTAAACTATTAATTTGTGTTAAACACTAGTAATCTACTACTTAATCAGTATAACAAAAAACAAAAAGTAATCTTGGGCGGTTGGAAAAACGGTTGTTCAATTGTTATTACGTTTGTTATACGACAGGCAAAGTTGTTATCAGTAATTCAGTTTTACTATCACCTTTGTTTGACTAAAAATTTTATTATTTTTACCTTGTTCTTTAAAAATCTTGATGGCCCATCGATATTCTATACAACATGGTGATAACTTCGAACATCTTTTGTAGTGGACAATGCTGATTAAACAGTAGATTACTAGAGTTTAAAACAAATTAATCCTTTAATGCAGTGGCGGCTCGTCGGGGTGGGCAGGGTGGGCACTGCCCACCCTGTTAAAGTTTATCAACGCAATTTAATCTTTAAAATAATTTTGAAATATTTTTTAAATTTCTTTTTCATCTATTTATGTTCTTTAAATTTATAAATTCAGAACATTATTGTAATGCATAATTAAAAACGTGCATGTGATATATATTCTAGAACGCTCGGTAATACGCTAAATTGTGATGCGGTGCAGTGCCTTGCACTATACATGAGCAGGATGGGCTCGCCCTCTGCATCACTGTAAGTGCAGACATACGGTGTCCTTTCATTTAATGTGATAGACAGAAAGCAACGCTACACGTAGGTTGTTACGTTACCCTCTCTTCCGTTTTTCCGATGGGCTGGCCCACGGCCACGTGACAATTCGAAATCGGAGTGCTGTATAAACAGAGTAATAAAACGACTTCTGATCGCGACTGCGAACTTAAGGAAAAGTTGAGAGATCTAGCAGGATAGCAGTCAAAAGGGGGCAATTAAAAGTTTACTCTTGTTTGATTGCCAAGCTTTCGGAAAGTATTTATTTCCTTCATCAGGGCGGATCTAATGCCCGTTTTACACGGTCATATTTTTGTATCAAATTTATTACGAAGTGAGTGAGAAGTGCCAATTCAACCAATCAACATTCACTGTGGTAGCTTATCTCTCTCACTTCGTAATAAATTTGATACAAAAATATGACCGTCTAAAACAGGCATAAGTGAGGTTGTGAAAGCTAAAGTTGCACACTTTGAACAAGCCAGGATTAATTTCTTACGTAGTAACCATGATTAACAATTAATAACGTTGCATTGTAAAACAGATTAAAATTTACAAGTCACATTTGAAACGATAACGTTATCGTTTCAAATGTTTTGTCCATCATTTTAAATTGTGACTTGTAAAAACGATAACCTTATCGTTGTCCATCATTTTAAATTGTGACTTGTAAATTTTAATCTGTTTTACAATACAACGTTATTAATTGTCAATCATGGTTACTACGCAAGAAATTAATCCTGGCTTGTTCAAAATGTGCAACTTTAGCTTTCACAACCTCACTTAGATTCGCCCTGATGAAGGAAATAAATACTTTCCGAAAGCTTGGCAATGAAACAAGAGTAAACTTTTAATTGCCCCCTTTTGACTGTTATCCTGCTAGATCTCTCAACCTAAACAGAGTAAGATAGTAAGATTAATTTGCCAAATTTTGTATTTTATTTTATCCATTCTGTTTGATTAATACCTAATAAATGTTACATAATATTCAATATTCGTCTGAAAGATTTATATTATACATTGTAATGCATAACTAAAAACAAAAAGAATATTAGCTGGGTCTGAAATTATATTAAAGACAGATCGGGGGAGGGCAAGCCCGTCCTACAATTCGTCCGTGTTCGGTTGTTCGCGAGCACCATCCGAGTTAAAAAAATTTATCATTTCAGAATTTATTTTAGTAATTTTTAGATTATAGTTTTGTTTTATTTTTTAATGTGTGGAAAATTGGAGACATACGGAGATAATGACATATCATATCATACTTGTTCATCAACTTGTTAAGATAACTTCTAAGAACATTTAAAAAATATCAAGAGCGTCTTTATAAAAGGTCCTTTACTTTTTCAAATGTTGCTCACCCTCTGCATATCTTAAAGAGCCGCCACTGCTTTAATGTAATAAATAAAAGATTTATTAGCGAGTTAACTTACCGTAAACGTTAAGATCATGTGATCCAATGGAAAATGAATGGGGCCGCGTAATTTTAACGTTTACGGTAAGTTAACGTAATGGTTGCGATAACTCGCTATTATCTCGCTTACGAGACGACTTTTACTAAGACGTTTTAAGGTCCATCGACTCTTTTTGAGGTATACTATCGCCCCCTAAAAGGATACAGAGAAGACCGTAAACACCCTGTATAATTAAAAACCTTATGTCACCATTACGGTGTAACGGTATTTTAATTTTAAGTTTTAATTTTCGTCACTTCCGTTATTCAGTTCAGTTCAGTTCCGTTATTTTCTTTGCCCATTCATTCTTGTTCTTTGCTAATTTCTTCCCTTCACTCCATGTTGTTTACTATTTCCGTGTGCTAGGTTTTTCTTGGTCTACCTCTTCCTCTCTTTTGTTGCAATCTTGTTTCCCATATTCTTTTTGATCTTCTTTCTTCTCTCATTCTTACTACGTGTCCGAACCATCTCAATTGGTTTCGTTTGATGCTCTTCAGGATCGATTCCACTTCTAGTTCTTCTCTTATTATATCGTTTCTAGTTCTATTCTTTCGTGTAACTCCTTTTTATGTAGTGCTAAGATTATTCCCAGTTCCCACTCGTTAGGTATCCTCTCTTCTTGCCATGCCTTGTTGGACAATGTAGTAACTACGTCTAGTCCCTTGTCCCCCAAATTCTTAACCATTTCCGCCGCTATTCCATCATGTCCGGCCACTTTGCTTCTTTTTAGTTTTTTTCATCTCCTCCTTCCCTATTTCTTCTTGTTCTTCATTGTGTTCCATACTGTTTGGTTCCTTTTCTTTCTCAGTTGCTGTTTTTTTGTTCTTCTTGTTAACATTTCTTCAAAATACTCTTTCCATCTCTTTATGATGTCATCTTCTTTGATCAGCCTTTATCTTTTATATTTTCTTATTTTTAACTTTCTTTGTTTTTCCTTTTCCGAGCGTGTTGAGCATTTTCACCAAATTCTTCCCATGATCTTAATTTTGCTTGCTTCACCAGATTCTTGACCTTGGTCCTCTGTTGCTTATATTTACCGTATTTTCGGCTGTTCTGCACCCTACATTGTATTCTTTCCATCTTTGCTTCTTCATCTTTATCTCTTCTCTTAACTCCTCATTCCACCCATTGATTCTTGAATTTCCACATAGTTCTTCTGCTGTTCTTTCAATACTTCTTTGATATTTTCCTATATTGTTTCTAGTGGTTCACTCGTCTTACTCAACTCTTGCTTTACATTTTTTTGCCACATCTTCTCCCAGCTTGTACGTTTTGATTTTTACCTTAGTTTTGGTGTTGTCTATTTTCTTATTATAAATTTCCTTTTGTCTTTCCGTCCTTATTTTCATTTTTGATACTACTTAGTAATGGTCAGAATATATTTCAGATCCTCTTTTAACCCTTGCATCATTTATTTCGTTTCTGTATCTTCTATTTATTATTATATAATCCAATGTTGACTTTTTTCCTCTGCTTACAACTTTGTGAACTTGTGGATATCTTTATGTTCGTACCAGGAGTTCGTTATTATTAAATTGTTATGTATTCAGAAATCGATTAGCCTTGTGCCATTGTTACTTCTGGTATTTTCGCCATGTTTTCTTACTGTTTCTTCTGAGCCTTCGTCCTCTTTGCCCACTCTTCCATTCAGATCCTCTATTATCAATATTCTTCCTTTGCTATCTTCTACGGCGTCTGTTAATTGATTCCAGAACTCATCCTTCTTTGTCACGGTGTCTTCTTCGTTTGGAAGAAGTAGGCCACTACTAAGGTTATTTTAGCTTGTCTGTTCATTTCCATTTCTGTTTTTGATATCCTCTCCGATATTCCTATCCATCTATTTATATATTTTGCCGCTTCTTTTTTGAGAATACATCCCACTCCTTCTTTTGCCCGATAAGTATTTTCTACTCCGCTGTATATCATGTAACGTCCTTCACCTTTTCCTTTCTTTTGACAGTTTGACAGTGCAAATGTCAATGTCATGTGTACCACAATGCGGCTGCTTAGATCATTACACACAGGTGAATTAAAGTGAAGTTAATGAGCGCCATCTGTTGATAATATCTGCGAATTAGAAACAAAAGTATCCTGCAATTCCGGAAGGATTCGATTCGTATGAGTAGACTGGACGTTTTTCGTACAAAAGTTGAACGATTTTTAAGGCCAAGGCCAAGGCCAAGAGCGGAACTTTTTCGACCATCTCAGATAGACGAATTGAAATAAAGTTAATGAGCGTCATCCGTTGATAATATTTGCGAATTAGAAACAAAAGTATCCTGAAATTCCATTTTTATTGTTACGGTAATAATTCAAATAACATGAAATAAGGGACGTAGCTTAATATAAAAAAACATTTATTAACAACTAATTACAAGTACAATTACTTACATTGTATTTGGGGCACTTACTGACAATTAGACTAGTTGAACGACTTTTAAGGCCAAGGCCAAGACCAAGAGCGGAACTTTTTCGACCATTTCAGATAGATGAATTGAAATAAAGTTAATGAGCGTCATCCGTTGATAATATTTGCGAATTAGAAACAAAAGTATCCTGAAATTCCATTTTTATTGTTACGGTAATAATTCAAATAACATGAAATAAGGGACGTAGCTTAATATAAAAAAACATTTATTAACAACTAATTACAAGTACAATTACTTACATTGTATTTGGGGCACTTACTGACAATTAGACTAGTTGAACGACTTTTAAGGCCAAGGCCAAGACCAAGAGCGGAACTTTTTCGACCATTTCAGATAGATGAATTGAAATAAAGTTAATGAGCGTCATCCGTTGATAATATCTGCGAATTAGAAACAAAAGTATCCTGAAATTCCAAGAGGATTCGAGTCGAATGTATAAGCTGGATGTGTCTCGTACAAAAGTTGAACGACTTTCAGTTGTTTAAGGCCAAGAGCGGAACATTTTCGACCATCTCAGATAGACGAATTGAAATAAAGTTAATGAGCGTCATCCGTTGATAATATTTGCGAATTAGAAACAAACGTATCCTGAAATTCCTAGAGGATTCGATTCGAATGTAGAGGCTGGATGTGTCTCGTACAAAAGTTGAACGACTTTCAGTTGTTTAAGGCCAAGAGCGGAACTTTTCGACCATCTCAGATAGACGAATTGAAATAAAGTTAATGAGCGTCATCCGTTGATAATATCTGCGAATTAGAAACAACAGTATCCTGAAATTCAAGAGGATTCGATTCGAAGGTATAGACTGGATGTGTCTCGCACAATTAGACTAGATGAACGACTTTCAGTTGTTTAAGACTAAGAGCGGAACTTTTTCGACCATTTCAGATAGACGAATTGAAATAAAGTTAATGAGCGTCATCTGTTGATAATATCTGCGAATTAGAAACAAAAGTATCCTGAAATTCCAAGAGGATTCGGTTCGAAGGTATAGGCTGGATGTGTCTCGTACAAAAGTTGAACGACTTTCAGTTGTTTAAGGCCAAGAGCGGAACATTTTCGACCATCTCAGATAGACGAATTGAAATAAAGTTAATGAGCGTCATCCGTTGATAATATTTGCGAATTAGAAACAAAAATATCCTGAAATTCCGAGAGGATTCGATTCGAATGTATAGGCTGGATGTGTCTCGTACAAAAGTTGAACGACTTTCAGTTGTTTAAGGCCAAGAGCGGAACATTTTCGACCATCTCAGATAGACGAATTGAAATAAAGTTAATGAGCGTCATCTGTTGATAATATCTGCGAATTAGAAACAACAGTATCCTGAAATTCCAAGAGGATTCGATTCGAAGGTATAGACTGGATGTGTCTCGTACAAAAGTTGAACGACTTTCAGTTGTTTAAGGCCAAGAGCGGAACTTTTTCGACCATCTCAGATAGACGAATTGAAATAAAGTTAATGAGCGTCATCTGTTGATAATATCTGCGAATTATAAACAAAAGTATCCCGAAATTCCTAGAGGATTCGATTCGAATGTAGAGGCTGGATGTGTCTCGTACAAAAGTTGAACGACTTTCAGTTGTTTAAGGCCAAGAGCGGAACATTTTCGATCATCTCAGATAGACGAATTGAAATAAAGTTAATGAGCGTCATCCGTTGATAATATCTGCGAATTAGAAACAAAAGTATCCCGAAATTCCGAGAGGATTCGATTCGAATGTATAGGCTGGATGTGTCTCGTACAAAAGTTGAACGACTTTCAGTTGTTTAAGGCCAAGAGCGGAACATTTTCGACCATCTCAGATAGACGAATTGAAATAAAGTTAATGAGCGTCATCCGTTGATAATATCTGCGAATTAGAAACAAAAGTATCCCGAAATTCCGAGAGGATTCGATTCGAATGTATAGGCTGGATGTGTCTCGTACAAAAGTTGAACGACTTTCAGTTGTTTAAGGCCAAGAGCGGAACTTTTTCGACCATCTCAGATAGACGAATTGAAATAAAGTTAATGAGCGTCATCTGTTGATAATATCTGCGAATTATAAACAAAAGTATCCCGAAATTCCTAGAGGATTCGATTCGAATGTAGAGGCTGGATGTGTCTCGTACAAAAGTTGAACGACTTTCAGTTGTTTAAGGCCAAGAGCGGAACTTTTTCGACCATTTCAAATAGATGAATTGAAATAAAGTTAATGAGCGTCATCCGTTGATAATATTTGCGAATTAGAAACAAAAGTATCCTGAAATTCCGAGAGGATTCGATTCGAATGTATAGGCTGGATGTGTCTCGTACAAAAGTTGAACGACTTTCAGTTGTTTAAGGCCAAGAGCGGAACATTTTCGACCATCTCAGATAGACGAATTGAAATAAACTTAATGAGCGTCATCCGTTGATAATATTTGCGAATTAGAAACAAAAGTATCCTGAAATTCCGAGAGGATTCGATTCGAATGTATAGGCTGGATGTGTCTCGTACAAAGTTGAACGACTTTCAGTTGTTTAAGGCCAAGAGCGGAACTTTTTCGACCATCTCAGATAGACGAATTGAAATAAAGTTAATGAGCGTCATCTGTTGATAATATCTGCGAATTAGAAACAAAAGTATCCCGAAATTCCGAGAGGATTCGATTCGAATGTATAGGCTGGATGTGTCTCGTACAAAAGTTGAACGACTTTCAGTTGTTTAAGGCCAAGAGCGGAACTTTTTCGACCATCTCAGATAGACGAATTGAAATAAAGTTAATGAGCGTCATCCGTTGATAATATCTGCGAATTAGAAACAACAGTATCCTGAAATTCCAAGAGGATTCGATTCGAAGGTATAGACTGGATGTGTCTCGCACAAAAGTTGAACGACTTTCAGTTGTTTAAGGCCAAGAGCGGAACTTTTTCGACCATCTCAGATAGACGAATTGAAATAAAGTTAATGAGCGTCATCCGTTGATAATATCTGCGAATTAGAAACAAAAGTATCCCGAAATTCCATTCGATTCGAATGTATAGGCTGGATGTGTCTCGTACAAAAGTTGAACGACTTTCAGTTGTTTAAGGCCAAGAGCGGAACATTTTCGACCATCTCAGATAGACGAATTGAAATAAAGTTAATGAGCGTCATCCGTTGATAATATCTGCGAATTAGAAACAACAGTATCCTGAAATTCCAAGAGGATTCGATTCGAAGGTATAGACTAGTTGACAATTAGACTAGTTGAACGACTTTCAGTTGTTTAAGGCCAAGAGCGGAACATTTTCGACCATCTCAGATAGACGAATTGAAATAAAGTTAATGAGCGTCATCCGTTGATAATATCTGCGAATTAGAAACAACAGTATCCTGAAATTCCAAGAGGATTCGATTCGAATGTATAGGCTGGATGTGTCTCGTACAAAAGTTGAACGACTTTCAGTTGTTTAAGGCCAAGAGCGGAACATTTTCGACCATCTCAGATAGATGAATTGAAGTAAAGTTAATGAGCGTCATCCGTTGATAATATCTGCGAATTAGAAACAAAAGTATCGTGAAATTCCAAGAGGATTCGATTCGAATGTATAGGCTGGATGTGTCTCGTACAAAAGTTGAACGACTTTCAGTTGTTTAAGGCCAAGAGCGGAACATTTTCGACCATCTCAGATGGACAAATTGAAATGAAGTTAACGATCGCCATCTATTGACAGTATCTGCGAACAAAGACTCGAATGTATAGACAAGAATAAGGGAAACGCGAAGTTCTCGCTCTAACCCCATCAGGGAAGACCTGCAGCTCATACAGTTGAACAAGAAGAAGCGGCATTAAATCTACCAACAACTGGCATTCGCAGAGTATTTGCAAATGTTGGTTTACCTCGCAGCACCGCATTTAAAATTTTGCAGGAACAACAACTACGCGCGTTTCGTTACACATCAGTTCAAAATTTATTACCGGGTGATACAGTACGTACCTATGTTTAAATGGTTGTCAGTTTATTTTAAGAAAATAAAAACGAAGGAGACCTATTTTTATTGTTACGGTAATAATTCAAGTAACATGAAATAAGGGACGTAGCTTAATATAAAAAAACATTTATTAACAACTAATTACAAGTACAATTACTTACATTGTATTTGGGGCACTTACTGACAATTAGACTAGTTGACAATTAGACTAGTTGAACGACTTTTAAGGCCAAGGCCAAGACCAAGAGCGGAACTTTTTCGACCATTTCAGATAGATGAATTGAAATAAAGTTAATGAGCGTCATCTGTTGATAATATCTGCGAATTAGAAACAAAAGTATCCTGAAATTCCAGGAGGATTCGATTCATATGAGTAGGCTGGATGTGTCTCGTACAAAAGTTGAACGACTTTCAGTAGTTTAAGGCCAAGAGCGGAACATTTTCGATCATCTCAGATGGACAAATTGAAATGAAGTTAACGATCGCCATCTATTGACAGTATCTGCGAACAAAGACTCGAATGTATAGACAAGAATAAGGGAAACGCGAAGTTCTCGCTCTAACCCCATCAGGGAAGACCTGCAGCTCATACCGTTGAACAAGAAGAAGCAGCATTAAACCTATCAACAACTGGCTTCGCAGAATATTTGCAAATGTTGGTTTACCTCGCAGCACTGCATTTAAAATTTTGCAGGAACAACAACTACGCGCGTTTCGTTACAGATCAGTTCAAAATTTATTACCGGGTGATACAGTACGTACCTATGTTTAAATGGTTGTCAGTTTATTTTAAGAAAAAAAAACGAAGAAGACCTATTTTTATTGTTACGGTAATAATTCAAGTAACATGAAATAAGGGACGTAGCTTAATATAACAAAACATTTATTAACAACTAATTACTTACATTGTATTTGGGGCACTTACTGACAATTAGACTAGATGACACTCTGACTAGAATATGCGCTAACGTTCGATTTGTCGCCTTTTTATAGGGGTTTTGTTTCCGGGGTATTACGTCAATCGTTGCCTTGACATTTTGCGCACGGCTTTGCGTTAGATCTGCACCCGTAGATGAGTCATAAGATTTTGCGCACGGCACACGAATGAATCATCGCCGTGATACGTGCAAGTGCATTTCCTGCAACAAGTAATAAGTATGCCTTTTTTAAAGCAAATTAAATTTGAAAAATATTCACGTAAAAAAAAGTTGACCACGTTGATAGCTGCTAAGGTCAAGGGACCTTGATCGGTGCACCTTAGAGGCAAAGGCATCCGACCAAAATTTAAAGGTGAAATAACAGGTAGCAGTTTTCAAATAACAGTTAGCGGTTTATAAATAACAGGTAGCTGTTTTCAAATTCATAAAATTTAGGAGTTTCAAACGAATTAAAAAAGAACGACGAAAATTTTGAACGAAACGTAAGATGGAAGCAGAATCTCCTTAAATGTTGTTTGGTATTGTACTGCCGCCTCCGTCAATCGGCGGAGCCTTCATATGTATACACAGCTTCATATTACAGGGGCAATAGATTACCAACGTATTCAGAGAACGCCCATCCTTTGTTTAGACAAAGAAACGTTTATCCTTTGTGTTTTGGTTGCGCCCGTTGATAATAAAGACGAATTACGTTTGCCTTTTTCTTTTAAAGTGATTTGAATGATAGATCAGGAACGTAACCCGTTGTTAACACACCGCATTCTTCGCCACCAAGCAAGCCCCATTTCTTGAACGGCAATTAATCGTTATAATAACGACAAGCGTCAAATGTGGATCGATAAACCCCATAACACAAGACAATGGCTTCATTGTCTGCGTGTGTGTGTGTTATATCAGCGAGTCCTTGCGCAATCGTATGCGTTATTGTTTCGCGTTGTTTCACCTCCGACTGCGACTGGCGCAATTCCCAGTCACGTGCTTTATTATTTCATTTATTATATCCCGTTTCCCCTGTTTCAAGGAGTGACTTCAACTCTGGATTAGGAAACGAACCCGATGCAGATGCACGAACGCTTCGCGATAACAAAATCGTGTAGATCCGCCGAACGGTACAAACGGTGCAATTCCCTATCACGTGCTTTATTATTTCATTCATCACATGTATGCTGTTTCTCCTGTTTCAAGGAGCGACTTTAATTCCGGATTAGGAAACGAACCCGTCTTCCTTGCAGATGCACGAACGCTTCGCAATGATAAAATCTCGCAGATCCGCCAAACGGTAAAAGAAGAAGACGTCTTCGACGGTGGCCGGTGGCTATTATTAGAAATGAAAAGTCGTTTTCCTTGAAGAGATGGGCAGCGTTCGCTCTCCGGCACACTGAACTAATGCCGGACTGGACCCGGGCTCATCGCCGAAGGTGTGACCTTAATTCGGAAAGACGAAAAGATCTCGGACGAAAGGTGAGTTAAATGTCATGCACTTATACGGACAACGGTAGCGACCTCAACGGCAGCCGAATCGATTCATTCCAAAAGAGTCGTGACGCTCTATGCAATCACGACCGGACAAATTGCTCCGTGGTAAAGATAAGAGATCGATGGAGGAGGAGCAGGAGGAGAAGACTTAAATCTACAATTAGATCCCCAATGAAAATGGGGGAAGAAGAATTGTTTTTTAATTCTATTTACTGAAACATGTAACGATGATATTCATGGGCGTTTGTCTTGAATACGCGAGAAACCTGGAGACTTCAACGATAGATCAGGCGAGTAACTCGCCCGTTTAAATTCTGTTTGTTGGTTTGAAGTAATGACTGCGTTGGCAGTCGACGTGGCCTCAGGAATTCCTCTGCGCGCCTCATCAACATTCAAAATGGGTGCAGTTTTCGTGCGCGCCGCATGAAAACGCATAAATTACGCCGCCGTCTGTTATTACTCAGACATCCGTTAGTTTACTAGCGGGTGATGGTGCTCACGTTCTTCTGCTGCCGGCCGAAGGAAGTCACGGCCGCCGATGTCTTCGCCCGAAGAAATTTAAGTATCCACGCTCTTATTAAACAAAAAAAAAAAAATTAAAAGATCGCGATCGGTGCGAATTTTTTCTCTGGACTAGACTTATGGGAACGCGCGTTTTTCACAAGCGCCCCCCAGTACGCAAGAAAGCTGAAATGCCCCCGATTGTGAGAATTAAATCTAATCTGCATTTACGCGTGTTAATTGGCAATTAAAAAAAGAAATAAGTAAATAAATAACGGCGACGCGCGCTCGAGTTCACAGCCAATTAAAAACGATAATTGCGGTGATTTTTCTAAAATGAAATTCCACAGAAGAAACATATTGGCTGCGATATTATCACATATTTCCAACAATTATTATGAAGAACGGGCGTGAAACGGCTACAAGAAGAATCCAGCGTCCGCAAGAGTGCTGAGGTGTTCAAAACGCTTTAAAGCCAATAATACTTCACGCTTCGAAGTAGTCTCCTGGAAGTTCAAAACACTTCAAGGGTCATCTCATATACATAAAACATTGAGTCTATAAAAAAAAACACCAAAAACGAAAATGGGCTAATGCTTCCCAAAAAATAAATCAATCAAAAATGTATTGAAGATCAAGAAACGAAGATCCACATTCCGGACGAAGAGATCGCCTGGGTTCGAAAATTACAAGATGCCATGAATTGGACAGAGTTCTTGTAGGGAAATTTAAATTCTGTAAATTCTCATAGTTATGTTTACGATGTTATGTTGCTAGAAGTGTGGCGTGACCGTGGCTTGAACGCGCCTTTATTACCTTAGTAGTAAGGTTATGTAAAACAAACATTCCTTGTTAACGTATTATTAATAAACTTATTAACAATAGTTATGGACATATGTACTTTTATCCTATAATCATCAATAGGTTACGTGCCCAGAACTACGCGAGTATCGTGAGTTTTTTGCAATCCGAAATGTCTGCCAGCGGTTCTTCCTTACTCCCGATTGAGAAGCTCAAGGGACGAGAGAATTTCGACACATGGAAATATGTATCTACAGCACGAAGAGCTATCGGACTGTGTAACGGACGTTGACAAGGATCCGAAGAAAAATGTAAAGGCCCGCACAAAAATTATTTTATTGGTCGATCCCATAGATTTTGTCCACGTTCAGGACGCAAATACCACCAAGGAAGCGTGGGATAACTTGACCACCGTATTTGAAGATAATGGTTTAACGAGACGTGTCGGACTTTTGAGAACTCTAATCACTACCCGTTTGGATAACAGTGGCTCGATAGAAGACCACAATAACAAGATTGTCACAACGGCCCATAAATTGTCTGGAATTGGGTTGAAGGTGAGCGAAGAATGGGTAGGCACTCTGTTATTGGCCGGTCTACCAGACAAGTATAAACCTATGATCATGGACATCGAAAGCTCAGGTGTTAAAATTACAGGAGATTCGATAAAAACGAAACTTCTCCAAGACGTAAGTCACCAAGACATAAGTCACAAATTCGTACATAATCCAGGCACGAATTTGTTATCAGTACCTCAGCCACCCTCAGCTAATCAAGGAAGGTAACTTCGTTGCTTTTGATACAAAAGGTTGCTTGATATTCAAGGTTGATAAAGAGGTGATAGGAGCAGCTACTCTAAAGAATGATGTTTATAAGCTTAACATGCCTAAACGAAACGTAAATTCTGAACGAAAATTATCTTCACTAGTGTGTCAAACTGCTGATTTGTGGCACAAACGTTTAGCTCACGTGAATTCAGACAGTTTGAGTAATCTTAAAAATGGAATTGCGTTAGGCATTGATTTCAAGGATAAACAGAACAAATACGTGAAGTTTGTGTTCAAGGCAAAAGCCATCGTTTACCTTTTAAACACAGTGACAGTTCAACAACACAACTTCTTGAACTGGTCCATTCATATTTATTTGGCCCTGTCCAGGTTAATTCTCTGGCCAATGTTACAGTTTATTTTCCGCCTGTGTACGAACACACCCTGTACAGTACACATTTCAACGTTACGATCTATTTTTAGCACGCTTCGTTTCGTTTCGCACATTACGCGTAGGAATTTACAATTCCTCGTTCGTGTAATTTACCCAAAACTTTTTTTTAACATGCTTTTCGCTAAAAGCTTCAGATTAGACGAATAAGTTCATTATATAAAATTAGACCCATCCTTGCTTAGGGTTGGAATTGCGTTTACGCGGTGTTTATTTGTCCAATTTAAAGAGTACTACTTTGTGACGCGGACGACGACGGATGGTCGAATTCTTTTGTTTTAAAAACATCCGCACCTGAAACCGGTGCGTATGTCCGTAACCCTTGCCCTTTATTTTGATTGGTTTCCGCTGATGTCACATTCTTATGTTATTGGTACGATTCAAACAGACCACCGTTCATCTCACTTTCTACCTCTCTCGATTTTGCAAAACGCCGGAATTGCGAGTGTGTTGTCGATCGTCAGGTGATTTGCGTGTAGTTAGTTTTGTGGGTTCCCGCTCTAATTTCTCTTGGAGGAAGAGAATAGATCTTACGGCTGTTGGCCGACTCTGATTAATTCACCTGTGCGAGAGAGTTGACTGTGTGCCAACTCGTGTTCAGCCTACGTCCTATTCTGACTTAGGTTTTGCATTATCTTGCAGTTCACAGTCATTTTGCTCCCCTTAGGCTTTTCGTTTTGGCTGTCCTTTCTTCGTTCGGACGACTATCCCGTGCGTGCTACATTTACTGGGATCATCATACCGCCCGTAGTACCGTACCGACCCCCCAGTGCGCGGACCGTTAAACCCCGCAAGAAGACCGACACTCCGAGGAGCAGCGACGCCGCTTGTCGCTTTGCAACGGTGGAACGCCCCTGACTCGACATACGTATGAATGCTATGTAATCAGGTCGGTAGAAGAAGTCCTATAACGCTCAGATAAGGATTTATGGCTAAAGGCAATGGAAGATGAATATCGAGCACTGATGGAGAATGAAACATGGGAACTTGAAGACCCTCCTGACGACAAGAGACCAATCAATTGTAAATGGGTATTCAAAACCAAACGTGATGCCTCAGGAAAGGTGGTGAAGTACAAAGCACGCCTCGTAGTGAAAGGTTGTTTACAAAGAGAGGGAATCGATTATCATGAGACATACTCTCCTGTCGTCAGGTATACATCAATAAGATATCTGTTAGCTCTCGCTGCTGAACTTGATTTGTATATAGAACAACTAGATGCTGTCACTGCATTTTTACAAGGTGATCTCAGTGAAGACATTTATATGATTCAGCCGGAACGATTCACTAAAAAAGTCAACAAAGTCTTTGTACGGACTGAAGCAAGCAAGCCGCATATGGAACCTCAAGTTGGAAGAAGCTTTCAAGAATTTAGGATTGCAACAGTCCAATACTGATAGTTGCATTTTTTATACATTTGAAAACGGGACAATTTTTATTTGTGCTGTATATGTAGATGATCTAATCTTGTTCAGTAATAATAATGATTTCAAAAATAGGATTAAAAGTGAACTTATGGCGAATTTCAAAATGAAAGACATGGCAAAGTATTGTCTAGGTATACGGATTACACGTGACAGAAGACAGAGGAAGATACAGATTGACCAATCTGCATACATCGAAGAATTACTGAAGAAATTTAGAATGCAAGACTGTAATCCTGTCAGCACTCCCATGTGTCCCAATCAAAAACTCAGCAAGAAAATGTCTCCGTCAACGAAAGAAGAAAAAGACGAAATGCTAGGTGTGCCGTACCAGGAGGCGGTGGGAAGTCTTCTATTTCTCAGTCAAGTTTCACGACCAGACATCTGCTGTCCAGTGAACTCGGTGAGCCGTAAGGTTATGTAAAACAAACATTCCTTGTTAACGTATTATTAATAAACTTATTAACAAAAGGTATGAACATATGCACTTTTGTCCCATAACCACCGATAGTTTTGCCAAATCCTAGGTAAGGTCTACAATAAACCCAGACATCCATTGACCGCAAGAAACTGGCCAGTACGTGCTCCCAAAAACTATCACAAGAGGAGACTAGTCTACTTGGAGGGTGGAAGGCGAGTCCGACTAAAAATATCCATTGCAGCGGACGTGCAGGTCAATTATGAAGAACTATTAAAAATAAATTTAAAATTAGTAAATAGTCAAAAATGATGAAGGACACTGAATTTAAATAATCAAGCAGTTTTACGCCTAGTAGATGTCCCTCCAAGCGTCAAGCACGTTGCCGGCGGACTATTTTTAATTCATATTTTCTGAAGCAAGCAACAGATGGCGTTCTAGGTATGTCGTAACTAAGGTTACTGTATTTAGAAGGTACCTCCATTCATTTCCGCGGCTGTCGTCTCCCAAATTAAAAAGGACGCGATGAAGAAGCCATGAAACATTAAGAAGAAAAAGGATAGTTACGTACATAGTTACTGTTGCTAGGGAGTTTATCAATGAATTTGATTAACCCCAAATTAAAAGAGATAGAAAGTTGGCGCTACCTTCTCAATACAGTAACCTTAGTCGTAACGACGTCATAAATTGAAGAAGAAATTGCCAGTTGGTGAAAGGTGCTTCAGATTTAATAATTGTTTGATAAGTGCCATTCATAAAAATCAAAGTATACGAGAATTAACGACGACAGGTGGCGCCGCAGACCTGTCAACAATGACGTGAATTGAAAAAGTAAAATAAAATACTTTACTCGCAGAAAAAAACAAAATTTAGAGAAACTTTACAAACAAAAATATAATAAACAGTGTGCACTTCTAAAGCAAAATAACAACAACAGATGGCGCCCTGGCCTTGTTACAACAATAACAATATTAATCGAACAAAATTACTTCGCCCTACAAAGAAAAGAATAACAAAAATTAAACAACGAACACCATATAATAATTACTTTTGTTTTTATAAAAAAAATACATTACTAAAGCAAAATAACAACAGATGGCGCCCCCACACACGTCACCATAAAGACACATTTTTCGAGCAGTTTACACGCCAAGACAGACTAACAAATCGCAGCACAATTAACGAACATTTTTGGCGTTGCGGTTTCGCTCTTTCTCAACCACTCAACCGACCGACAGATGACGCTTTTAACGTGTCACCGTAATTTATATGCAGCACCACATTAAAATAAATACCTCTCCTTCAGGAAACTAAAAATTTTTAAACGTGTCAGACACTGAAACGTCTGCAATAAATAATTATTATTAGTTACAAAGAAAATATACGTTTCTAACGCAAAATAACAACAACAGATGGCGCTCTGGACAAGCCATCAAAATAAACAACGAACTAAATTGGAAAAGGCAAAATTTTTGTGTGTCAGTAAATCGCATGGACTTGGCGAAGATTCTTGACGTTGAGGTGACACGTCTTTTCAGCTAGCCAATAGATGGCGCTTCTTTTGGATGCGTCACAACAACTTCGAAGTCTCTTTAAGCAAGGGCCAGTTTTTTAAATCACAAGTTAACTTTAGTCTTCAGGAATAATTCTTTTCATTACTATGGGAATAAACTGATAGTTAAACTTGTGATTTATACATCGGCCCTAGGTCGACGAGAATTTTACTAATTCATTAAAATGACTCGCGTGTTAAACAATTAAAAAATTAATCATTTCTAGACAACATGAAACACAAAGTGAATCAATCGAACAGGATCGAATCGCGTCATGCTCTTCTCAAATCCGTCTTCGAGAACACGATTCGCCAATTAGACTAATTGCAACGGTACGGTTAAACGCATGACGTCATCCAAATCTTGAGATAAATCCTACAAAAATCTGGACCTCAAGTGACTCACTGTCCGAGAACTATTCCAGTTGCATGACGCACCGTCCGCAAGAACAACAAGAAAAGCAAAAAAAAAACAACCTCATTCCAATCTGTGTACGCCGCGCCGTCGAATTTGTTGTTTGTTGCAATTCGATTGCATCAAAGACCACGTCATTCATTGTTGAATTCGAAGGTCCTTGCGGCGTGGCTATTACTATTATTATCATTTACTTTTTTTTTTTTTAATTCTGAGTCTTCGCCGATCGGCGATCAAGCGGGCGAAACGGAATTCCGTTTAACTAATTGCAGGGGCAGACGTGTTCAAGGGTACTCCTGATGGCCGAAGGCGAAGATTCTAGTTTTTTCTTCCTTTACTTTCGGACGAAGGCCATTTTTAATTACGAGTTACGAAACGGGTGATTAACTGGCGAACAGCCGGGGGGTGTTATTCAACTGGTCTTCCCAGTGGTGGTGGTGGTGGTGGTGGTGATGGTGATGTTGATGACGGTGACGTCCGCATTGCACCGCGCGCCTTATCGCCAGAGATAATCTCTTTTTTTTTGTTGAAAAGTTTGAAAGTTTCGCATTTTTTGGGAAAACCAAAGAAATTATTACAGTTCGACCTCGGAATGAATACGTTATGGCCTAAAGGGGAGAGAGGGGGTTTGTTAAAAAGCAGAAAGCAGCACTTTTCTGCATTGTTTGATTCGTTTTTGCGATTCGCTTGAAACGTCTGCGTTCTGAAGCAGTTGAAGCGATTCTTCCGCAACGCTCATTGTTTCTGTCTTGAGCCGGCATTGAAGTCTCCACGAATCTGTTTGTTCGTACATCCACGCTTTTCTTTTGCAAGTTTCAATTTCATCCACTTTCTGCACGCCACTTTCTTTAATGGGACAGAAATCTAGGGCGTGTTCGAAAATACAGGGGGTAAGTATAAGAGTTATACCAACAGAGTGAAAAGCAAAATATACAAAATGATTTATATGAGAGAGAAAGAATATTACCCAAGAGTAACTGCCCTGAGTTTTCGAACACGCCCCTGTCGTTTCTGTCCTGACCTAGCATTGAAGTTTCCACGAATCTGTTTGTTCGTGCATCCACGCTATTCTACCTCGTAATTTCTTTAGCTTGACGTTAGTAAATGAAAAAGAAAAAAAAAACAAATGAATCAATTATGCCTTGGACTACTAAACGTCTTCCAATCAAATTCATGTCAGTTGTAAAATATCCCCGGAATAAGCGATCTTCTCTGACATTTCAGGACAAAATCCCAATTGCCTGGGATTTTTTTTTTAATTAGATCTGGCAACGCAGCTTTTCGGAATCGCCATTCTCCGAGATCGTTTTTGTGGAAGGAAAAATTCAGGAAAATCGAAAACACCCTTTCTTGAAATTCCTTTCAGCTTGTTAGAAGAAAAGAGATTCAAACTGCGTTGCCAAATTTCCCTGGAAACGCAGATAAAAATCGCTATTTTTCGAGCTTCTTTTGTTTTGTGAAGGAGTTCAAATCACGCCGCCAAGTTTCAGGAGAAGTCCTTAGAAATGCAGATCAGATAAAAATCTCCATTTTTCGATCTTTTTTTGTCCTGTGAAAAAATCAAACCACGTTGCCAAGTTTCAAGAAAGAAAAGATAAAAATCGCTATTCTTCGAGCTTCTTTTGTTTTGTGAAAAAGTTCAAATCGCGTTCCCAAGTTTCAGAAGAATCTTGCGGGAATTACAGATCGAGATTCCTTTGTTTTTGTGAAATAAATTCGAGCTGCATTGCCAGATTTCAGGAAGATCTTTGGGATTTGCAAATTGAAAACCCTAAGTCTCAAAATTATTTTTATTTTGTGAAAAGAAACCGAGTTGTCAAATTTCAGGAAAGTCGTTTCAAGAGTCTTTTCATTCGAGAATAAAATTCAAACGCGCTGCCTAATCACAGACCATGAAGCAGACGAACAATGCTTTGCAATATGGCACAGAAAAGTAGAGAGACCAAAAGAAAATATTGACTATACGAGAAAAGAAAAATGGAACGGATAAGTATAAAATATATAAACGTAAGAAGCATGAGAAACAAAATTGGTGATCGAAATAAAATGCTTAGTATTAACGGAAACATGGCTATATGAAGAAGAGACAAAATACATAAAAGTAGAAAACTATAAAGGAATATATAAATGTAGAAATAAAAAAAGAGGGAGTGGAGCAGCTGTGTGTATAAACAATGGAATAAATTATAATAACAGCAATATCATGGAAAACAGTAAGATAGATGAAGTTATGATTCAAAGTCAAGACCTCACGAAAACTAATATTGCACTAATAGGGATATATGGACCACCTGACGATCCACTACAAAACTTACTGGATTACCTTGAAGCAATAATAGAGGACGATGGCAAATACATCATAGTTGGAGATCTAAATATAAACCTGATAGTTGAAAACAAGAACACTGAGAAGTATAAGAATAAAGTAGAAATCTTAGAACAAAGGAATGCACAAACAATCAACGATCATGTACTATCAAACCATAATGCGAACGTAAAGTATGAAATCAGACTATCAGATTCTGAAATTAGCGACCACAAAATAATGGATAATCAAATACGACATGGAGAAACAAAATAATATACGACAAAAACATAATGAAGGAGACAGTCACTCAAAAACTAAACACGGGACAACTATGAAGGAATTCGTTGAGGATACAGAGTGAGGGAAAAGAACTGGATAGATAACATAAGAAATAACAGAAGAAATGATCATCAGGAACCAAATGTACAAAAAAAAAGTAAAAGAAACCCTACACAACACGAACAACTTTAAGAGACTGAAGAACTAAATTGCAAATAGAAACAAAATAAGAAAGAAGGCATATTTCAATGAAAAACTTGAAAGAAACATTAACAATCTAAGAAAAATGTGGGAAGTAATAGATGCGAGTATAAAACAAAATGAAATAAATAAGGAAGTTGAAGCAATGCGGCTGAGAAATGGAACAGAGACAAGGGACAGACAAGAAATAGTGAACCTACTAAATGACCACTTTATACAGACGTAGGAACAAAATTAGCTGAACAATAGTAAATACAAACACAAAATCAACTCCAGTAAAGATAAACAACAAAAGCATATACATGTTTCCAACAGATGAAAGAAGGAACAGCGCCAGGACCAGACCAGATCACCGAAAAAAATTGGAAAACATTAGAAGAAATCATTACGGGACCAATAACGAACATCATCAACATGCATATTAGTGAAGGATCATTCTCATGTATATTAAAAACAAGCAAGATTGCCCCAATTTATAAAGGGGCAGACTCTACAGAAGCAGGAAACTATCGCCCCATTGCCTTGACGAGTATATTATCGAAAATAATAGAAAAGGTCATAAAAAAAGATTAGTTGACTTCATAAAAACACACTATGGATTTGACAAAAGTCAATTTGGATGTCAAGAGAATACAGGTGCTCAAAGGGCAGTGACCATTTTAATAGAAAATGTCTTGAAAGAAATGCATAATGGTAACTATGTGGCGGCATTGTTCGTAGATCTCAAAAAAGCGTTTGACACAGTTGACTACAAAATATTATTGGAACGCATACAAGATATAGGGATGAGAGAAAATCCCCCCTCGATAATTATTAAAGATTTCCTAAAGGATAGGTACATATTTACGAAAGTAGGGGAAACGAAAAGTAAGGAAAATATTATAAACATAGGCGTCCCTCAAGGCTCAGTACTAGGGCCAGTACTGTACCCCGTGTACGTACGTACAAAATAATGAAATATTGGAATATTTGCAGATGATACAGCAATCATGTACACTGGAAAAAAGAAACTAGATGTAGAAGAAAAAATAAACAGTGACATGGAAAAACTAGAAAATTGGATAGACGGAAACAAGTAAGTAGAAATTTATATAAAACAGAAGAAAATAAAACAAGTATATGACGTTAAGTACTTAGGACTGAAAATAGATGAGATCTGGAATTTGCAAATTGAAACCCCCCTTTCTTCGAGAATCTTTTGCTTCGTGAAATAAATTTCAACCGCGTTGCCCAGATTTCAGAAGAATATTTCGAATTTGCGAATCGAACCTCCCCCCCCTTCACCTTGCCCCAGCCTTCAAGGTGCCACAGCAGTGCAAATCGTACCTATAAGAAACCGCGCTTCAATTCGGACGAGTGAGATTCTGCTAAAACTAAACTTAACGAGCATCGTCGCCTTGCAACACGCGCTCGTTTATGACTGCGAGCGTCGTTTGCGAAATCCGAATGAATGCGGGATTTTAATACACGTTCACTTTTAATTAATTTAAAAAAAAACACGCCGCCCGCCGCAGCCGTCGTCGTTATGTAACGACGTTGCCTGATTGGAGTGAGTGAATCGTCGGGTGCGTGACGAAATTTCTCACAATCAAGAGCAGCGGCACTTTACGACCCCCTCGACTTCTTCAAGTAGTACGTCACGTCGAGTAGGCCGACGAAACACAAGAAGAAGAAGAAACTAACTAGCCGGGCAACCGACTTACGATGTTCATTGTCTCGTTATGTAATTGGCGTAGGATGGCTTGTACTCGGTGAAAGTGATGGAATTGCTTATGTGATTAGCACCGTGTGACATTTCGCAAGTTTCAAAAGACCAGAACCAAAACAAAGGTCAATTTTCGTACGTCGATTGGGGGAAGCACGCGGCAACGTTTGTTTTCTTTCCGTTTAATCAATGGGGAGGTCACCACCGCACGACGTTTTGAAAGAGGAGCCGCTCTAAGATCGAACTCTAATCTTCGAAGACGTCCCTTGTTTCACAAGTAAAAGACAGTCGTCCATTGCTCTTTTTATTTTCATTTAACTATTCGCAGTACATTTGTAAAAAAAAATAGTTACACGTCGTAGGGGCCGCTCGCCGAATAGGCTCGCGGCAGCCAGAACCCCAGATAACCCCACAAACACAAACAAACGACAGTCGACCGTCGCTTTTTGTTTTCTTTCTATTTGAATCGTATGATGACGAAAATTTTTTTCTAGCTGCTGGAAACGCCGCGCGTCGCTGTTTCAATCGAACGCATTTTCATTTAACTAATATTGTCGCGTTGCGGAAGATTACGGAGTTAGAGCCACTCGCTTAGCTTTTTCTACTTTATTCACATTTCTAACTCACAGTGTCACAGCGTCAACGACAATCAGCCGTTCAACGTCCACAGATCGGAGCGTCCTCCCGCGGTGGTTAGCCAATATTGCGGTAAGCGGGGAAACCGCCAGAAATGACGTCGTCTTGCAGGGCGAGCCTATTCTCAACGACGGGGAAGGCCAGGTGGCGGGACTCAATTCGTTGACAAAAGCCAACTCCTGGCTTCTCCTGCACACAAGGGGACGACGATCTTTCCCACCCACATAAAACTACCTCAGCAAGCTGTCTTGAACTGGGGCAATATCTCAAACTTAAGGTTCAACTGAACGCTACTCTACTCGTACTAAAAGCCTAATGGAAGAAAATTTGCGTTACGTATCGTCGCAGTCAGAACAAAACCACAAGACAGACCTGTTTCGTATTTCGACGACAGGCTTGGAAAGCTGTTTAGCAAGCTTGAAATTCTCTCCTCGTACGATAACAACAAATCTCGGAATAATCCGGTTCCGTCTCCTTCACAAAAACCAGTGAAAAGGAGCACAAAGGAGCTGTACTCACACACACAAGATAAACGAAGCGAACGGGAGAGCTTGCGATATGAGACTGGCTGCGGATGCATGTCGCGTTCTTCCCCCAACACCTGTTCAGACAGGAGTCGTTACGATCGAGACAGATTTACCCCGGAAACTAAGTGAGATGGAGCTATGTAGTATGCCTGAAGTAACAGCGGATAGTTAAACTCACGCCATGTTGTGAAATATGGTGCAATGTGACGATCGGCACGTACGCCGTATTTCCCATGCTGATACAGAGTGTACGGATAGTAATTAAGGATAGTAATTAATTACTATCCCTATTGGTTGGTCTGCTGCCGTTTTATACATCTCCAATTCTACGTCACAATCGGTTCTTTTCTCCTGGTGGCTGGGGTTCGGTTCAAGGTACAAAGTTCTAAATGTGTCAGCATCAATTAAGTGCCATTCATAGAAATCAAAATATACGAGAATAACAACGACAGATGGCGCCGCAAACATGTAAACAATGACATAAATTGAAAAATAAAAATAAAATACTTTACTCGCAAAAAAAACAAAATTTAGAGAAACTTTACAAACAAAAATATAATAAACAGTGTGCACTTCTAAAGCAAAATAACAACAACAGATGGCGCCCTGGGCTTGTTACAACAATGACAATGTTAATCGAACATAATTACTTCGCCCTACAAAGAAAAAAATAACAAAAATTAAACAGCAAACACCATATAATAATTACTTTTGTTTTTATAAAAAAATACATTACTAAAACAAAATAACAACAGATGGCGCCCCCACACACATCACCATAAAGACACGTTTTTCGAGCAATTTACACGACAAGACAGACTATCAAATCGCAGCACAATTAACGAACATTTTTGGCGTTGAGTAACTTGAATGGATTTTTCAACCGTAACAACTTAATTAATTACTATCCCTACTGGTTGGTCTGCTGCCGTTTTATACATCTCCAATTCTACGTCACATTCGGTTCTTTTGTCCTGGTGGCTGGGGTTCGGTTCAAGGTACAAAGTTCTAAATGTGTCAGCATCAATTAAGTGCCATTCATAGAAATCAAAATATACGAGAATAACAACGACAGGTGGCGCCGCAAACATGTAAACAATGACATAAATTGAAAAAGTAAAATAAAATACTTTACTCGCAAAAAAAAACAAAATTTAGAGAAACTTTACAAACAAAAATATAATAAACAGTGTGCACTTCTAAAGCAAAATAACAACAACAGATGGCGCCCTGGGCTTGTTACGACAATGACAATGTTAATCGAACAAAATTACTTCGCCCTACAAAGAAAAAATAACAAAAATTAAACAACAAACACCATATAATAATTACTTTTGTTTTTATAAAAAAGTACATTACTAAAACAAAATAACAACAGATGGCGCCCCCACACACATCACCATAAAGACACATTTTTCGAGCAGTTTACACGACAAGACAGACTATCAAATTTTCAACCGTAACAACTTAATTAATTACTATCCCTATTGGTTGGTCTGCTGCCGTTTTATACATCTTCAATTCTACGTCACAATCGGTTCTTTTGTCCTGGTGGCTGGGGTTCGGTTCAAGGTACAAAGTTCTAAATGTGTCAGCATCAATTAACCCTTGCCAAATTTGTTACTTACAAACAACGTTCTAATTGCCTCAATCTTAATCGGCACATGTAAACATACACGCTTACATTCCGCAGAGCTTGCATTTCTACGTAAGTGGAATGCGAGCAAGTGTCCTACGAATTTTAATTTACTTATTTTCCCAGATAATGCCATCGTGACAATATGAAAATCACGGAACTTGAGCACTGCGTAATCAATCGCCGAAGTTACAACGGACAATTATTATTTCTTTGTTGATGTGAAAGAAAGACGGAGTTGTGATTCATAAGTCTGATGATGCAAGACCAGATAATGACGGTTGTTGAAAACAACAATACCTTTGAAAGAAACACTTTCACGACATAGGGGCCGCTCGCCGAAAGGAAGCTCGCGGCAGCCAGAACCTCTTTTCCCCACAAACACAAACAAAAGACAGTCGACCGTCGCTTTTTGTTTTCTTTCTGTTTGAATCGCGACGAAAAAATGACGAAAATGTGTTACTTCGATTCTAGCTGGTCGAAGCGCCGGCCGCGCGTCGCCGTTTCAATTGAATGCATGTGGAAGCGTGAAGGTCGAATTTTTTTGGGACCCTTCCAAGGTCCGACCGTGATATACCACATAAAGTTTTAGCAAGAGTGACCTCGCCAAATTCGAGTAATACTCGGCGGCCCCTGACCGTCTCCGCGTGGAACGAACGAGGCTTCTTGTTCTGGGCAAAAAAGAGAAGCGTAATCTATGGCCAGAAAAAATTCCGAATGGGACAGGACCTGCAGGTTTTTCGGCGTGTTTTCGCCTCGTCGAAGCAAAAACGAACAACGCGAAAAAAATGTTTTTGTCATTCGGTCCGAAACATGCGGAGAATTCGTCGCAAATAAAGAAGTTTCGGGGGAAATATGAAACCGTAGAGAACTGCGTCGATTGCGGATAGTCGAAGAAACGAGGCGGATTTGTTCGGGCGTGGTCGATCCGACATTGAAGTCCTTGGCCAATTCCGCAGGTCGATTTAAGCCGGCAAGGTGATTTTACGCTGAATTAACGGCCGCGCAAAAACAACACCTAATTTTCGCAGAAAATGCAAAATCCGACGACATTTCTTTTTATAGCCGGCAGCGTAAACTGCATCATATTTAAAAATGCTTACGAAGCGGCGAAGAAAATTACTCGCCTGACCTATCGTTGAAATCTCCAATTTTTTTTGCATGTTTAAAACATTTACACCGAAAATGTTGTTATCCATCCGTACTATACGTCGCAATCAATCGAATTAAAGAGAAAGGTAGGAAATTCCTGTCGAAATATTCAGTCGAATTATTAAGGAGCATAATTTAGACGAACATAAAATTTTAAATGAAATTACGGATTACTTCAGAACGATACGAAAGAGTCGGCATTTTGTAAGTCAATTAAAGCAGTTGTTAATTTCTAATAACATAACAAATTGGCAATGAAATCAATGTTTTCTCACCCAAAGCCATGGTACTAGATGCAGAGAGACGGACGGATTTTCGGAGTTTGTTCACACACACAGAGACATTCTTCCAATACTAATTTCGCCTTCGGACTCTGGGAGTCACCGAGTGGGAGTTGAATACGACTACTGGCTATGTGATACGTATCGCGAAACCCAGTCACCTTTTTATATGGTTTCAGAGCGGAAATTCCGATTATGAAAAACCTAGCGTATGGAACACTCGTCCTATGACTCATCGTGATTTTCACGGATGATCCTCTTAATATGTATTAGATGCAAAGAGACGGACGGATTTTCGGAGTTTGTTCACACACTGAGATATTCTGCGAATGTTAATTTCGCCTTCGGACTCTGGGAGTCCCCGAGTGGGAGTTGAATACGACCACACGACTACTGGCTATGTGATACGCATCGTGAAATCCAGTCGTCTTTTTATATGGTTTTAGACCGGAAATTCCGATTATGTAAAACCTAGCGTATGGAACACTCGCCCTATGACTCATCGTGATTTTCACGGAAGATCCTCTTAATATGCGTGTTTTAATTTTTCGATCTAATTTTGAACGCTTTCCGTTCATTTACGTTGGCCGATCGACTTTTATTTTCTTAGGCATTTGATTTGTTTCTCTATTGTCTCTCGCTTCTGGATTTTTGCCAGCGATTTTCATTTGTCTTAGACTCTTACTATTAAATCATATTTTCCGTCACTTTGCAAATCATCGAAAATAACAGAAAAAATGAATGTCAAAGATATTGATTAAAAAGAAAAAGAAACAAAAGACGATCAGAATATGAAGGATAATCTTCTGATCGTCTTTTGTTTTTTGTTGTAATCATCTTCTTTGACATTTCATTTGTTTTTCGTTATTTTTCGATTTTATTTTAAACGTCAATTTTGTGGAACGTCTTCTGATAATTGTCATCGACTTTTATTTTTTCTTCGGCATTCGATTTGTCTTCCTATTTATTTATGTCTTTTGTTTCGGTTGTTTTTACCTTACGTTTATTTCTTCTATTTTCGCATCGTTTGAATTGTTCTTTGTTTATGCTTCCATTGTTGATTGTAGATTTTGTTTTTCATTTTTTTCTGACTTTTGTCTTCACTTAATTTCTACCTTACGTCTATCGCATCGTTTGCATAGACTTTCGTTTTACTTTTTTCTTTCAATTCTTCATTGCGATTTTTGTTTTTATTTATTTATTTTTTTGTTTTTGGCTGTTGCTTTCACTTGATTTTTTCCTTACGTGCGTTGTCTGTTGTGCGTTCACTGTTAATATCTACATTCATTTTATGATTTATCCGTTTTCTAATGTAAATTTCATTTTTGTTCCTTACACTACATTTTTGTTTCGTTTTCGTTTTGTTTCTTTCTCTTCTGTATTGTTTAGTTTAGTCCTTTTGTAGACGCTCATTAATAATTTGCCTTCGTTAATCCCATGCCCAAGTTTATTTTAGCTTTCATTCATCCTGCTACTCTCGGTGCAGCTTTGGCTCCAATTTTTTTCATCGCACTCCCATATAATTTATTATCTGCCATACAGCTATGTGTTGTTTTTTTGTTGATTTGTGAAAGCACGTACAAAACTGTCAGTCAAAGAAGAAGGCAAATTGTAGGTAATAATCTAGCACTTCTTACTAATTTCTCTTCGTCAATCCCATCCCCAAATTCACTTTAGCTTTCATTGCCCCTGCTGCTCCTAGTGTTACTATTTTAGCTCGAAATCTTTTAAATGCACTCTTATAGCAGCATAATTTATTATCTGACGATGTCCATGTGCTTTAGTTGATTTACGAAAACAAGTGTTACGGTTTAATTTTCGTTAAAGCAAAAGGTCCCAATACGGCCGCCGATTTTACGTGCCGTCTGCGTAGCGCCGTTGGTCCTCCCGTCAATTGTATTGATTTTTCAGAAAGGTTTTTTGATCGGTCAGTTTGGGACTTCCCTTCGTGCCTGCTATTCTATTTACACGTAGAATCGAGTTAGTACTTTGCCTAGACGCGTTGGAGTGCTGTTAAGTGGTGTGCACTTGTGTGGAAGATTTAATCCGTGATCTGGTAAGAAGCGCTCTGCGTGTAATACAAGCGTCTTCAATTGTTTTCCGAAGCCTGAGTTCTGCAAGTAGATCAGGTTGCTTCAAACGAGGACGTTGGACGACGCACCCACTTGGTCGTTACACCCGAGACCGAAGTAAAGTTTGACGTTCGATTGTACAACTTAAGGTTGGATGTATACTTACAGTTTTTTTTATTACCTGGTGAGGCGTTATCACGGTGAACTAATTAGCCGACCTTTGCAGTGAATTATTGAGCGTTTTCTCTTTAGGACTTTATTTTTACATTTGTTGACAGAGTAACCGAATAACTTGTTGGTTAGTGTGACAACTGGTGATTTTATTTTTATTTAATTGTGCCCTTTTGTAGTATTCATTCGTTTAAACCTGCTCGTCCCATTGAGCTAGCCGGCAGTGGGACGTTTGTTAATTTTCCCTCCCACAAATCCTGCTGCTGTTGCTGCTGACAGGTAGGTAGCACAAGTATAAAACGAGAACGGATTGCCAGTTCAATTAAATTCTAAGGCAAGGAAGACAATATGTAGATAATAAAGGAGTGCATGATCTACAGAAGCTTTACAGTAATCATTGCAACAATTTGTAGTAGTAGCTTGAGGCAAAATTGTTTTGAAGATTTCATTGGTGGTGGTTGGCGGCAAATTTAAATTCAGACTTCCTTCGTCCTTTCTTTAATACCACTATTTTGACTTCACCTTTCAATCAATCCTTCTGCGAGGTGTTTGTGCAGGTTTTATTTTTATAAATCTCTCTTACTTCCCAACTTCTTTATAATTTAGTAACTTCGCCTTTTCTAGCGTATGACTTCCTTTAATTCTTTTCTACTGCTTCTTTAGCATTTCTTGCCTCTCTTGCTTCCTTTAATTTTATTTTTAAACCTTGTTCTGCCCTCCAATAATCTGGTAATGGTCTACTACTTTGACCTATTTATAGCATTTTTTTACCTCCTTTAATTCTATTTCCAACGCCTCTCGAATTTCTTCTTCTTCTTCCGAAAGCCAAAGTTATTGTTTAATCTTCACTTTTTTATGTGCTCCAAATTCATAGCCTTTCTTCTTCTGCCTCGAATTGTTATTTTAATACACTCTCAGAACGGAGTCCCATTTCCTTAAATGATTTACCTTACATGCGTTGTCTTCAATTTTCACATCGATCGTTTCTATAATTGTCTTTCGTTACGTTTTTTTTTAGTTCTCTCGTTTCTATCGTTCGTTTTTATCCCTATTACTTTTTCTACTTTTTTTTTAAATTTAATATCTCCAGTTTTCACATCGATGAACCGATCGTCTTAAGTTTTGTTTCGTTCGAACATTAACTCGGCTGTTAATTTCTAATAACATAACAGACTGGCAAACAAATCAATGTTTTCTCATCCAAACCATGGTGCTAGGGAGAGAAAGACGGACGTATTTTCGGAGTGTGTTCACACGCTAAGACATTTCGTGAATGTTAATTCCGCCTTCGCATTCTGGGTGTCTCCGAGTGGGAGGTGGCTTCAGTTTAAACTTCTTTATCTGTTACTTAAAAGCGACGTCTGGCGGTAAATGAGCCAATTGAGCTTATGATAAATGTTCAGTTTTCGAATTAGTGCATTAGTCCATTTGTTCCTATCTCGTTGGCTATAGCCAGTAGTCATGTGGTCGTATACATCTCCCGCTAGGAGACTCCCAGAGTCCGAAGGCGAAATTAACATTCGCAGTGCGTGAACAAACTTCGAAAATCCGTCCGTCTCTCCGTATCTAGTACCATGGTTGTTATGTTATTAGAAATTAATTTAATTGCTTTAATTGACTTACAAAATACTGTATGTTTCTGAAAATTCCATTTTTTTTTTTAAATAAAAAATTAAACTCAAAAATAGATTCTCGTTTTGGTGCACATTTTTATTTGGTCTTTAGAAATACTAATATTAATATTGTGTAATACACGCGGGGAGCACCGAATACTTAGCGTCGGATTGCTATGGGGCCGTGGCCGAAGTGATGGGTGGGGGTGGCAAGAGGAAGGACGGGTCTAAGCGACCCGATCGCCCAGTAATTTTGCTGTAAAAAATTACTACACGATGGCGAGAAGCTCCCGGCGTTTCGATCAAGTTTAATGGAAAAAAGGGCTCCCGAAAAGTGCATCCCTGCAAAGTGTCACCCCAGACATTTAATCCCCTGGCTCCCCTGTTAGCTGTTGTAAGTGAAAACGAACAGCACAGGGTCTATCTAAGGATCGAGTTGATTGTATGATTCATTATAAAAAAACAAAAGGTGTGTTCGTTTGCTCTGCACTTTTCTAAGTCTATCTCACGTCGTCGGCACGTTACGAATGAATTGACTACGATCCTAGCAATTCGTCTTCAATAAATTCTTTAACTGAAGTAAAAGTTTCACGTTTGTATAAATCTTAGCAAATCGTCTTCGATACATTCGTTAAGTGAAATAAATTCTTAAGTTCGTGCCAATCTCGCGTCGGCAGTTTCGAATGAATTGACTACGATCCTAGCAATTCGTCTTCAATAAACTCTTTAACTGAAGTAAAAGTTTCACGTTTGTATAAATATTACGTCAGTAGTTTTGAA
Source organism: Dorcus hopei (assembly GCA_033060865.1). Taxonomy (NCBI): domain Eukaryota; kingdom Metazoa; phylum Arthropoda; class Insecta; order Coleoptera; family Lucanidae; genus Dorcus; species Dorcus hopei. The sequence goes on along the minus strand of CM065425.1, from coordinate 4,815,209 downwards.
TAAGTTAACAGCAATCTTAGCAAATCGTCTTCAATACATTCGTTAAGTGAAATAAATTCTTAAGTTCGTGCCAATTTCACGTCGGCAGTTTCGAATGAATTGACTACGATCCTAGCAATTCGTCTTCAATAAACTCTTTAACTGAAGTAAAAGTTTCACGTTTGTATAAATATTACGTCAGTAGTTTAGAATAAGTTAACAGCAATCCTAGCAAATCGTCTTCGATACATTCGTTAAGTGAAATAAATTCTTAAGTTCGTGCCAATCTCGCGTCGGCAGTTTCGAATGAATTGACTACGATCCTAGCAATTCGTCTTCAATAAACTCTTTAACTGAAGTAAAAGTTTCACGTTTGTATAAATATTACGTCAGTAGTTTAGAATAAGTTAACAGCAATCCTAGCAAATCGTCTTCAACACATTCGTTAAGTGAGATAAATTCTTAAGTTCGTGCCAATCTCGCGTCGGCAGTTTCGAATGAATTGACTACGATCCTAGCAATTCGTCTTCAATAAACTCTTTAACTGAAGTAAAAGTTTCACGTTTGTATAAATATTACGTCAGTAGTTTAGAATAAGTTAACAGCAATCCTAGCAAATCGTCTTCAACACATTCGTTAAGTGAGATAAATTCTTAAGTTCGTGCCAATCTCGCGTCGGCAGTTTCGAATGAATTGACTACGATCCTAGCAATTCGTCTTCAATAAACTCTTTAACTGAAGTAAAAGTTTCACGTCAGTAGTTTTGAATAAGTTAACAGCAATCCTAGCAAATCGTCTTCAATACATTCGTTAAGCGAAATAAATTCTTAAGTTCGTACCAATCTCACGTCGGTAGTTTCGAATGAATTGACTACTGAAGTAAAATTTTTACGTTTGTTTAAATCTTACGTCAGTAGTTTTGAATAAATTAACAACGATCTTAGCAAATCGTCTTCAATTATTCCTTAACAGAAACATTGGAGACTCACACCTCAACGACTGACTGTTACAATTCAAGACGTGAGCTGTACTACAGTTGACAGTTCCTGCCGACGTTTTTGCACAGGGGTCATCTTCAGGCCATCTTTCCGTTGTGTTTAAAGACGGCTGAATAATCCACGGTCGTATCACGTCAAGGTGATTTCGGCGGTGGAAAGCGGGCCAAAAATCGCGTTTCTCATTGCCGCCGCCGAAATATCGCCGTGACACTGTTTCGTCCGCACGCGACAATTTCCTAGTGCGTGGAAAACACCGCGCCCATCAACCAACTCCAGACCACCTTGGTCCAATTCCTTCACGCCATCTGCATTCCTCGGTCTCCACCCGAGGAGATTTCAATTTCAAAGCAGTCCGTTCATTTTTACAATTTTTATTATTACTCGCTTCTTAGGCTTGTGTCCTGACCGCCCGTTGAAGTCTCCGCGCGCGTTTCGCTAAAACGAGCAAAACGAAACGGCGGCTTTTTTAGAAAAACACATAAAACACCGTCGGATGTGGATCGATAAATTCGCCTGTTAATTCGGGGAACAGGACGACCGCAAAACGAAAAACGAAAAGAAAAATCGCCCGCCCCCCGCGGGTTACGTTCGCCTCGGTCTTTCTTTGTTCGTTCGTTCGTTTGTTCGTTAATGGAAACGAGCGTTTGAGGTGAAAACGAACGAGCAGGACGGGCTCGTTCGCTCTTGATCCACTTTTCTCGCGAGATAATTGACGTAATTGTGTCGTTTCTCTATACGCAAACCAGAAGATATTGCCGTAGTTATTAGTCGACTTTTATGTTTATGTTAAAGCTGGGCAGTGGAGCGATGAATCGTTGAGTTTATTTACGAGCGATGCAGAAGGCCGCAGAAACTTGCTAGAAAGCTCCGTTGGTTTTCATCGAAACGAACTTGGAAAGTGTCAAATATCGCACGAGTGTGATACGATGACATTTCGAATGCATGAATGCATCATCCCCCCGGTCATGTAATTATAAAATAACGTCGTGCATCTATGCCTTAGCTATCCGCAAGAAAATGTTAGATTAAAGTTCACAACGCGTCGCCGCCCGATTAAATGTCAATGCCGACGAGCGTTTCGTTTCAACGGTGTTCAGGATTTTTCCGCGAATCGGAAACACATCTTCTCATGTACAGGCGAAAATTCGTTCGTCGTAACTCGCCTTATTAATAGAAACGCCGTTTATGTAACTCGGCTGCGAAGGTTGGAGTGTCGCAAGCCGAAGAGAAAAATGTCGAAGGAGAAAATCGTTTCCTTGAGGCCGCGCAGCCTGCGTAGCCTAGCTACTTTGAACTCAAATAGAAAAGTTATGATACGCAAGCAAAAATTAATTTACATCTACATCTGTTTTCCCCCCAAGTTAATTACGATCCCAGCAAATCGTCTTCAATACATTCCTTAACTGAAATAAATTCTCATAATATCTATTCACTCTTTATCCTCGTCTCAGTAGGCCGTGTTCTCGTTTCGTTAAGTTGCTGCCCTGAAGTTTGATAGATGCCAGAATCGGACATGAAAAATATTAATGACAATTCCACACCACTAATCTGACTATGTTGCCAAATATTATACGAAGGTGCACCGACTATGGCACCGTGAAATATGGATTACAGTCGAGCTGGCAACAACGTCTTCGTCAGTGGACTCAAATTATAACCATGAAATTAAAAATAAACATAACCGTCTCATCTGACGTCTATGTTTCATTGTGATACCAACAAAAATGTCACCCTAACTCGTCTACTGGGACGAGGAAAAAGAGTCAGTAGATTATATGTGTACGCTAGTTCCGAATGAATTGACTACGATCCTAACAAATCGTCTTCAATACATTCTTTAACAGGTAGTTGTTGGCCGAGTTGCTCGAGTCCGCTGGCAAGGGGATTGACGCTCGGCCGGGCAACTATTAGGTGTAGGTTCGAATCCTGTCCTGGTGCATATGGACTCTATGTGAGAGGTACAGTACTTATGTGTCGGATTGTGTTTCGGATTCATACCAGCTCCTTCGAATTGGGTTTTCTGCGTTTCGCCAGTTTGTAAGGCGAATCTCGGAAGAGAAATTAACATTTAAGTCGGTCGGGGCGCAGCCGCCACCCCACCCCGACAAGCTCCGAGCTTTGGGTAATGTTGGGTGATTAAAAAAAAACTGACATAAATTCAGTAGTTTCCAACGAATTGACTAGGATCCTAGCAAATCGTCTTCAATACGTTCTTTAACTGAAGCAAAATTTTTATGATTCATCTTTGGTTCAGGATTAGGTGATCCTAATTTTTCTTATATTTTAAATTAGCTTCGGGTTTCGGTTTAAATAAAACCTTCTTCAGGCCTATAAGGACAAAATTACAAAAATTGTAGAGAAATTGTGGTATAAATAAAATTTGGTGTAGGTAGATGAATTTTAACAAATTAAAAACAAGAATGTATAATGAACATTCACAAATAAAATATTGACGATATGGTTTCAATAAACTAGAAAAAATAAACAAAATTTAAGTTAGAATATCAAACTGTTCAAAATTGAAACTGCAAATAAACATGAAAAAGAAACACGAGGTAAATTTTCTTTTTCACGTTTTTCAATTTTTATAAATTTGTCCTTATAGGCCTGAAGAAGGTTTTGCTTAAACCGAAAACGGTAGCTCTAAGAAATTAGAAATTACTTCGGAGAAATCGGCATATGCAGATGGCGCCACTGAATTCTCAATTCATATTAAGAGCAGAAACCCTTGAAAATTATGAAATTAATTTGGAGAAATCCGTATAGATGACGCCACTGAATTTTTGCTTTAGTAAATTAAACAGTGAACATTTGAAAATCATTCGCTAGTTCGGAGAAATTCGTACAGAAGACGCTACTGGATTTTCGCTTTAAATTAACCACACGGCAGAAAATTTTTAGAAATTCTGAATTCTGTTTGGAGAAATCGCTACTGAATTAAGTCATACACCAAAAAATTTTTAAAAAATATGAAATTCATTAGGAGAAATATGCAAAAAACAATAATACTTTACTGCAATTGCAATTACTCTACTGATGAAAGTACGCGACAGTAATTATGATGGCGCCATCTATTATTGTAATATTGATGGAACTGTGGATGAGCAATATATTTCAAACACTTGCAGTCGTAGGAAAAACTTTATTAATGGGAAGCACAAATTATTATGTGACAGTGTATATGTGTATGTTTTATTATAAAATTTATATTTTTCCAGCTTAATCTCGAATCTATGTACAGGCCTAAAAACTTAACAGGGTGGGAGTTTACTTCAGTACTTTTGTTCACAGTAAACAATTTTGATTCCGTTTTTCTTTCATTCTTGAGCTTCGAGCGTTTTTGCAGTTGTGAGGAGGGTTGCATCGCCTGCATATAGTACTGAATCGACGGAGATATTTCCCGGTAAATCATTAATAAATACAAGAAACAAGAGGGGGCCAACTATGGAGCCTTGCGGTATGCCTCTTGTGATTGTGCTAAGTGAGCTTCTTTTGCCGTTGATCTCGACCAGTTGTTTACGGTTAATTAAGTACGAACTAATTAAATCTATTGTCGTACCTCTTATTCCATGGCGCACTAGTTTTTAGTAGAGTATGTCATGTGGCATGGTATCGAATGCTTTAGATATATCATAGAATTGATAGAGGGATGCTTTTTGATCTTCTACTGCTTGGTATATCCTCTGCATTAATTGATTTAGTGCGTTCATCGCATTCAATCCAGGCCTGAATCCAAATTGTTGTATTGAGAGACAGTTTGTTGTCAGGAGACTCATCAGACGGGTACAGATTATAGACTCAAGTGTTTTTGAAAATACGGGGACGACTGAAATTGGCCTTGAAATGTACGCGGAATTTGTTTTCAAAACAAAAGCGATTGTTGCATGTTTCATTTCAAATAACGAACACGTGTTCGAAACTGCACGCTGTAAAAATACGGCCCGGGGTAATTAAGCGCGACGCCCTGTCCTTTCTCAAGGGGCTGTTTACCACCCAGGGAGCTCTTCAGGAATTCTATAACGTCAGGCGCCATTCAAATGCACTACAGCTGCACAGACATCATAAAACAAATCTACTTGACGTTTAAGATTGTTTTGCTTAGATTTTGTCGCGTTAAAATTGCAGATACATGTTCCATGTGGGTAAAGATATCAAATTACATTGCGAGCATTGGAGCATTCGCTTTAGTCTGGTTTCTTTCAAGCAGGCACCAGATACTTTAAAAAATGTCAGCTTGTGCACTTGTAAAGTTAAAGTTATGAGTTCTTCATTTGCGACAGACAACAGCGAGTGGTCCTGATAAGCTGATGGGGGTGTCTCTTGATGCATGCAGGCATCTGGAATAGGTGTAGTTTGAGATTTGAAGCAACGATGGTCATTGGTCGAAGGGATTTCAAAATTGATCGTAATAAGTCCGTGGGGTGTGTTTAACTTGTTTTACTTGGAAAGGACGGGACGCGAAAAACAGGCAGAAACGTTCGAATCTCTTGAACGTGCGGTCGAATATTTTAAATTCTGACTTAGCGGTTTTTTTCTGTAGCGCTCGCAGTCATTTACTCATTTTCTAGATAAATCATTTATTTCGGTACGGTTAAAATACTTTGTGTTAAGAAAGGGCAATTAAAAAAACCAAACACGTGGGGGTCGCGACGCGAGTGTTTAAATCAGAGTGAGAAGTGCGCGGGTGTTACACGGATTACACGTTTTTAGGTAATTGACGTTTATTTGCATTTCTTCATCGCACCTTTGGTGGTAACAATTGCGTAGGGATAATTTGATTTGCATTAATTAGTGACTAAAGAGTCAGTAAAGTTCATATTACCATTGCATCTAGATAACTCTAATCAAACTATTTTTATTTGCATTGAAGCGAGTATTAAAACTCACTAGACATTCACCTCAGAAAAATCTGTTGGTCATTGTTTCTTTAATTATTAGGCCAGTTCTGAGGTTTTAATCAACCAGCAGCAATTAACTATTCCCCACATCTACCTGGGAATTCAATACAGTGTACTCTTAGAAATAATTCTACCCTTGGGGATTTTCTCCGGCAAGTTGGGAACGGTTGTCTTCGATTTGTACAGGGAAGTCGCCGATCTAAATCACTGGTGGGAGGCAATTATATCTGCCGCTGAAACCAAGTGCGCCAGCACAATATAAACAAAGAAATCAAGGCCAATTAATTGTCGTTACGAATTTCGTGAAATTACGAGGCCGACCAATTTGAACTACATATTCATAGCCACCTCTTAACAAAGTTTTCTCACCCCAGTTGTGTGAACCGAATTGTGGTCTCTGCCGAAAGATTTGCAGGTTAATTAGAAGCGATTTACCGAGAGACTGAAATGGCCATAAACACCCATAGTGTAGTGTCGAAAAACAGTCAATCTGAGTTCTTGCGCAAGAATTTAGTTAGATAGGTTAGCCGACGAAAAAACGACGAAGAGAGAGATCTGAAAAAAGGGGCCAGGAGCCACTCTCTCAAGGCGATTGGAAGTAGCTGGGAAGACCCCTACTCATCGAACTTAATTAATTAGTTTAGCCAGTGTTAGTGTTATCCCATCACCTCCAAAACGGAGTCCCTGAAAAACTGGTGATTGCTGTTGATTGTCCTGCAAATTGATCGCCGAGGGCGGCATTTTGTATCACATACTTCTCCAGAACATTTGATTAATTCATTAATGAACTCCATTAATTAAGTACACTGTAGGCCCACTGTCTCACACTGTGCGTTGGTTTATTAAACAGAACAAGTCTTAGAGTACGATCTGAAGTGACGAACACTAGTACCAAGACTCGAGCTAAGTTGAAACTCAATTAATTGTTAATCTAATTAAGGAGCAGAGCTCTCCAACAAATATCTGTGTAGGCATTAAACCACCAACGGTGTGAATTGAAAGAAAGTAGACCGCGCCGATACTCGAAAGTGAATTCTGTTAATCGGGTTATACTGTACTTTCTGAAAATCGTAACTTTTGTTCCTTTGTATTTGATTATATCAGGTCCCGCAGTGTCTGGTACAAGGAGTTTTTACCTTTTTTTTGCAATAAACAATTAATTAAATCTAATTTCGTGTTTTATTTAAAGTAATTAGCGCCTTGTTCTTTCAAGAGTTCTTACCGATCGATCCACCAAGAAGAACGGGTTATCACGACGCAGATCCAGATTAATAGCGATCACGAGCCGTAATTAAATATTATCATTCCTTTTATTCCGAAGGATCGTTCAACTGTAAACAGAATCTAGGTCAGTAGCATAACCTTTAGGGCGGCCGCTAATAGTCAGATCGCAGGTAGAGGATTCGTAGAACAGAAAGTAGTACTAACCAGCTGTGTGACCTTTCGGAATCGCTCAGGGGTATACGGCCGGACCAGTTATTTCTTTCGGCAAGTTGCGTTTGTTTGGGCAGTTTTATTAGGTATTTACTTGTAAGTAAAAGTAAACAAACAAGGGTTAAATGGGGCGCGTTACAGCCTATAGTTTTCCATGAGGGAAGTGTTTGCTTTTTTATGAACTGGTATAACTCTAGCCTGTTTCGTGTTTTCTGGGCAGATTCCCGTTTTTAATCAAGTATTTGCTACGTTAGTTAAAGGTTTTAGGATTGCCTTGCTTACAAACTTTACTAATTTACGAGTCATTAGGTCTGTTCGTTTGTTCTGCACTTTTCTACACTTTTTGCACCAACAGCTCCTGAGAGAGTGAGATGTATATGATATAATGTAAGTAAGAGTGAGAAAAATAGAGTAGAGGAGTTAAAAATGTAGAAAGTGCAGAGCAAACGAACAGACCTAATGTCATGTGTTTTTAACTTCAGTTAAGTCTGATATATTTTCCTCTGAGACGGGATACAAAAAACAAGTTTTATTTATATCAATTTCCTTGAGAAAATTTCCTATTTCGGGCGTGGATGTTTTGCTCGTGTGTATGTGTAGCAGTTAATATATTACAGTTTAAATTGTTTGGTTTATTGTTATTTGTTCTACCCGTTTTATGGTTAATTAATTATTTGCCACAACGTTTATTATGTTTTGTTGTCGGTGGAATGGATTCTTCTTGTTTTATCGTGTTCAGGTGCTCGAGATAAAACTCTTTATACTGTTTATACATAATAAAAAGATCTTCCGATGGCTACACTATACAAGCATCGTGGATAAGGTTAAGAGTCTCTCTGATATTAGCTGCTTTCTTTCGTGAAAATAGGAAGATTGAAGGGGGAAAGGGGATTACTGATCCCGATTGAAATTTCACGAAGGGAGAGAACACTTGAATCTAAACACGTAATGTTGCGTTTGGATCAAACGAAAGAGGTGTCATCATAGCTGCTTTCTTTCGCTGAAAAGTTCGAATCGTGATGCGAATAGTTTGAATCGTGATTCGAATAGTTTCTTGGCTGCCTGCTCCGGATCTGGATTATCGCAACAGAACACGCCAAATCTGAATGCATTTGAATCCAAACGGATCATAAAAATAGGAAGATTGAAAGGGGAAACGGGATTACCGATCCGTTTGCAAGAGAACATCCATCTTTGAATCTAAACGTGTAACGTTGCGTGTGGATCGAACGAAAGAAAGCAGCTCATCTGTTGTGGACCATCTATTTTTGTTTTTGCCTATGCGTATCTTGCGTTTAGGAAAATTTAGGTTCAAATAATACATATACATCATTAGACTTAAGTTTCACACAATAAATTGGATAAGAAACCGTTTTTACTGTCTACGGTATACTTCCGAATTTCTCTATAATATGTGGTCTCATTTTTATGCTTTAGGTTTGAGCGTCATGGTCAGATATACCGGCGGTTATCACATTTGAAGATGTGTCACCTTTTATATTCGTGAATACGTTATCTACATATACACTTCTTAGTTGTTTTTGAAGTTCGTGTCGGTTGGTATATTAGCTGCGCCAGATCGAAGGATTGTTCGATGTATCTCTATATTTGCCGTCTTCACCTTGAAAGTTAATATTAAAACCACCTGTTTACTGAGGTCTGAGAAACGTTTAGCACAAACTCAAGGACAGCTTCAAGTTTATTATTGAATGTAAGTAGATTTCCATTGGGCCCTCTGTATACACATATTACGACTAAGTTGAGATTTCCAACATGCACCGCACACATCCCAAAACTCTTCTCTTTAGACGTATTGTTGATATCTGTTATTGGTATGCCTATTAAATTGTTTTTTAGGAATATGCATACTCCGCCATATTGAGACACCCTCTATTACGAACATTTTATGACTATCAAGTTTTAACCAATGGTCACTGACACAAGCGACACTTTTCTTTTCATTACGAAATATCTTCTCCAGGGCATTCACTTGTTAGTTAAGCACTGTACATGAAGATGCATTATAAGGTAATTATTTTAGACTTAGTCGTTAATGACTAACTTTATTTGTTAGGGTTATGTTTGTTCTGGGCACGTCGAAAAAAACCTAAAGTTAAACCTTGAGAATGCGACGTCAGAAGGCCAGAAACTCTTGTCATAGATTTCATTTCTTGACCGATAGTGGCACGCCTGTCACGAAGGATTTGCTATTTTCATTTCGAACAGATAGTAGTTCTGCTGAAACTCCGTCAAAATCCAATCCCATCAATTTCAGTTTTCTGTTTATATTCAGTTTATTGATATATATCATAAGTATCGTATTGCAATGAATTTGCATTAGCGGGCTGGGGAAAAAGTTATTATTATGACGTTTTGGGAATTTTTGCGTAATTCCTATTTTTGTAATTTGAAAAGATAATAAAGTTTTTAAAGTCAAAAAGGCCAATCCATAACAAGTGGTGTCAGAAGTAAAATAAAATGACGTCGAAGAAGCAATCAGAAATGGATGAATTATTGAAGTTAATTCACGGAATAAACACTACGCTGAAAGATAATTCGAAGAAAGCAGAAGAAACGTCTAGATCTTTAGAAAATAAACTTTTAGAAAATTCTAAGAATTTAGAGCAGAAATACGTTGATAATTCCAAATGCGTCGAAGAGAAGTTACTTGAAAATTCTAAAAAAGTGGGGCAATTAGAAAGTAAAATATTAGAAGTAAATGCGGAATTAGGAAGACGAATTATCTCCATCCGCGAAGAATTCACTGGATTGAGTGCTACCAATAAATTAGATGACATTTCTAGAAATGACAGTACTCCAGTGAATCCGTCAGAAACGCAATGCAACATCATACAGGAGCCTTCTATTGGAGGTAGTACAGTGACAGGGAGTGCAACGAGGTTTAAGATACCCAATTATGACGGAGAAACTTCATGGGAAGTTTATAAAACACAATTTGAAGCTGCTGCAAAAAGTAACGGTTGGAATAATGCAGAAAAGGCAACCGCACTGATAGTGGCACTGCGAGGAACTGTCTTAACAGTTCTTCAAACATTATCAGAAGTTGTTCAACAGAACTGCGGAGCTCTGGTAATGGCATTACAATTACGGTTCGGAAGCAAACACTTGAAACAAATGTATCACACTCAATTAAAAATTAGAGTACAGAAAAGTGGCGAAGGACTCCAGGAATATGAAGCTGATATCGAACGTCTGGTACGATTAGCATTTGGTGATGCTCCGCCTGAACTTTGGGAACAGTTAGCTACACAAATCTTCATTGATGGAATAAGAGACGCGGAAGTGCAGCAAGCTGTTCGTATGGGTAGACATACAAAATGTTCGGATGCGTTGATGCTTTAGAATTCGAAGCGGCTAAACAAGCATCTAGGACATACTCCAAAATGAGGGAATTGCGAACTGTATCCGAAGCAGGAACTTCCGAAGAATGGCAGAAGAATATTGAAGAAAAGTTGGAAAACCTTTGTAAAGAAATAAAGAAAAAGGTAACTAATCAAGAAAATGTAATTTGTTGGAACTGTGGCAATCAGGGACACATAAAATCGAATTGCAGGGCGAGAATGAATCAGAAGTCATCTCGCTCAAATTTTTATAAGCAGGGAAACTAGATTCAACCGGCCGAATGGGGCTCGAGCTGGTTGATTCCTACAAGACCCCAAAAAGATGTAATTATAAAAAACCCGTTTGCTATAATTGTCAAGAAATTGGACACATTAGATCAAACTGTAGCAAAAGAAAGAAATCAAAATTTATTTGTACGGATACCATTCAAAAGACAAACATTCGAGTATCTGATTGTTGAACCAATTTTAAGTAAATGTCGATTACAAACAGCAACCGGACAATTTACGCCAATATTCGGAAAAGTTTCGATCAACTTGGGCTTAGGAAATCAATATCTATCGACGAGGTAATACTGGGTTTAGATTTCTTGGAGAGTTATGGATTTGTGATTGACATGGGGAATCATACTTTGGTATTTCAAAATGAGGAAATTTGTTTGATTGCTGCAGAGGAGTCAGAGAACAGATCAGACCGGACAGATTTACTTACTATTGAAAGGGTAACAATTCCTGGAAATACGGAAATAGTTATAAAGGCAGAAATGACAGGTGGCCTTGGAGGGTGTCTTGTAGGAATTGCCGAATCTGATCAAGAGTCCAAACTCGATAAGGGAATTTTATTAGCACGTACACAGTGGTAGCATTGTGCCCCTTCGTATGGTCAAGCTTAATATTGGGATGTAACAATTCCAAAGGGTATAAAAATTGGAAAATGTGAACCTGTAACATGTTTGCATCGTCTATGAAAAGTGCAAAACCTATCGAAGATCTGGTTGAAGAGTCCTCTAGGGAATTGAACGATTCACAGAAGCAAGCTCTGAAAAAGTTGTTGTCCGAGTATGTTGATTTATTTTCCAACGAAGAAAAGAAATACGGAAGAACGCATGTAGTACAACATCCTATAAATACAGGAGACCATCAGCCCATTAAACAATATCTTCGTCGTTTTCCTTTTGCGAAATGGGAAGAAATGGAGAAAATTATAGAAGAAATGCATAAAGAGGGGGGTAATAGAACCATCTGAGAGTGCATGGTCGTCTCCAATAGTGTTGCGATTTTGTGTAGATTATAAAAAACTCAATGATGTAACAAAAAAAGACAGTTACCCTTTACCTCGAATCGATGACACTTTGAACCTTCTTGCTGGTACAAAATATTTTTCCACTTTAGTCTTGAAGAATGGTTATTGGCAGGTAGAAATGCATCCCGATGGTAAAGAAAAAACGGCTTTTACTAGCGGAATTGGACTCTCTAGCAATTTAACGTGATGCCTTTTGGATTATGTAACGCGCCAGCTACGTTCGAACGTCTCATGGAATTGATAGTGAAAGGTTCATCTTGGAAAACTACCGTGGTTTATCTAGATGACATTATAGTCATGGGGAAAATTTTTGAAGAACATTTAACAAATCTTCGCAAGGTTTTCGACAGACTACAAAGTGCTAACTTGACTATCAATCCAAAGAAATCTGTAAAGTATTTAGGACACGTTGTCTCAACCGATGGGATTGCCACAGATCCAGAAAAAGTTCAAGCAATTGAAGAATGGCCAACTACAAGAAATTCACGTGACGTTAGAGGTTTCCTAGGATTGTGCACATATTACAGAAAATTTGTGTCAGGATTTGCAAGTATCGCAAAACCATTACATCGCCTGACTGAAAAAAACTAACAGTTTTCAATGGTCTCAAGAGTGCGAAGAAGCCTTCCAAACGCTGAAGACGGTTTTAACAAATGCTCCGATGTTATCATATCCGACAGACACTGGAACTTTTATAGTTAACACCGATGCGAGTAATGTCGAAACCGGAGAAAAACTATTGTGTGACAAGAAGAGAATTACTGGCAGTGGTAGAGTTTCGACCATTTTCATAAATGGGAGGGAATTCTGATTAAGAACAGATCATTCTGCTATCAGATGGTTGTTAAATTTTAAGGAGCCGGAAGGACAGGTTGCGAGGTGGATGGAAGAATACAATTTCAGAATCGAACATAGACCTGGAAGAAGCCATGGTAATGCGGATGCTTTGTCTAGAGGGCCACGTGTGAATTGCAATTATTGTACACGTTTGGAACAGAAAAATATAATCATTCGGAGAATAAATTTAATAGACGATGGGTGGAATGAGGATGCTTTAAGGAAAGCACAAGAAAATGATGATGATCTGAAACTAATTTCATCATGGAAACAGCAAGTTCGTCGACCCAATTGGTCCGAAACATTCGATTAATCACTAACTTTGAAGAATTACTGGGCCCAATGGGATTCTTCGCGTGTTGAAAATGGTATATTGAAGAGGGTATTTGAGAGCAATAACGGGATTTTACAATATGTTGTTCCAAGAAGTAGAATTGAAGACATTTTGAAGAAAGCGCACGAGGGAATAGCTGGTGGACATTTTGGAAAGAATAAAACTTTAGGTAAAATTAGAAGAGATTTTTATTGATCTAATTATTCTAGGGATGTTGAAGAGTGCAACCACAAAAGGCCCTCAAACACGTTCAAGAGGACCCATGAAACAATACAACGTGGGAAGCCCATTTGAACGCATGGCGATCGATGTGGCAGGCCCGTTTCCTATCACTGATAACGGTAACAAGTACATTTTAGTTGTTGTTGACTCTTTTACAAAGTGGCCAGAAGTCTTTGCTATTCCGAATCAAGAGGCATCAACGATAGCTGGCGTTCTTATTAATGATGTGGTTTTCCGGTATGGTGTTCCCCACGAATTACGTTCTGATCAAGGGAGGAATTTTGAATCAAATTTGTTTCATCCGCAGTCGGACGGAATAGTCGAACGATTCAACCGAACTCTAGAACAGTATTTAAGCCTGGTCTATACGTAACGTTTTGTCGTCAGTCTTGCATGATCATGCCAGATTTGTCAAACATATCGTTACGTGTTGACGGCAAGTTGGACGTTTTGCATGAACTGAATGAGGTTTGACAAACTCGCGAAGGACTGATGGGCTGGAGCTTTGTGTACAAGCAAGACGACAGACAAGTCGGTGCATGTAGATGTGCGTCAGTCTAATTGATCAAAATTCGCTCACCTGCTACTCTGCTCTCAGATGCAATTATCGTCACTAATAGTTCCTTCATCCACGTCGATTTCGGAACGAATGAGCGAAAGTTTGACGCACGATTTGTGTCAGTCTTGTTGGTCAGTCTTTCCAGATCATGCAAGACTGAAGACAAAACGTTACGTATAGACCAGGCCTTAGCCAAAGTGGTGTCTGCAAATCAGAAAGACTGGGATATGCATATTCCGATGTTTTTAATGGCATATCGTTCAGCTATTCATGAAAGCACCCGACATGAAGTATTATTCGGAAGGAAGATCCGTTTACCTTACGATTTGCAATGCGGTACGAGACCACCACGAAGCCAAGAATCCTTCGGGAGATACGCTATAGAATTACGAGAGAAAATGGATCAAACGCATTCCTTGGTACGTGAACAAATTGGTTTAGCTAGCGATTGCATGAAAACCAGATACGATAAGAGAGCGAATTCGATGGGATTTCAAGAAGGCGATAAAGTGTGGTTATATCAACCACTGCGTAGGAGAGGTAGATGTCCGAAACTAGAGCGGAATTATTCTGGACCTTATACACCGTAGTTCAGAAAATCAACGACTTGGTCTACCCTATTCAGATGGGCTCGAAAACTAAGATGAAAGTTGTTAATCTTGATCGATTAACACCCTTCTATTCGTCAAATTCTGTTCAGGACGAAGCAGTGTAATGGATTTGCATTGGGGATTTTTGCATATGAAGTAATTCCTATTTTTGTAATTTGAAAAGTTAATAAAGTTTTTTAAAGTCATAAAGGCCAATCCGTAACAGTACCTATCGATATTATCGATAATTTTTCTTTTACATATTGTTATTCGATAGCAGATTTGATTATCGATAGTTATCGATATTTTTGCACAGCCCTTGTTTAGTAACACCCTGTATGGAAGCAGTTCGCGGTTTTACGTTATATTTTGTTGGATAGTTTCTTTTTTTTTGTTAAACATTTTCGACTAATAACAATGTCAGAGGACCGAGTTACAATAAACATTCACTCACCCTTTGGTTAGATCTCTCTTTGCTGCTTTCTTTCTTTCTTTCTCGTCCACTGCGGAGCTGAGGGTAAACATCTGGGCTTCGCTTTTCGATTTGACAAGGACGTCATGCAAAATTACAAATGACGATTTACGAGCATCTACTCAAGACTATAGGACTTGTTTACTTACCGGGGCCCTCTCCCGGCCCCGCACCATCCAGCGGAGACTCTAGATGCGGTAGTTCCCTTCCGGGATGCGAATTCACGGAGAAAGGTGTCCTCGAATGTCCATCTTCGTACTTCGCATGCATAAAGACAAGCCCCAGGTGGATATTAGCATACCTTGCCTTCTGAGCGTACGTTCTCAGAATCATTGGTGCTACTGCCTCCTACAGTGTTGCTACACCGGCCCGAGCGCAGTCAACACCAAGTCATGACCGTTTTGAAAGCACAAGGCAATCACCTGGTCAGGCATACAACTAGTTGTTTTTCCAGCATCTACTACTCACGCATCTGCAGTAGCGGATAGGGTCAGATGCCGTATACAGGAGAAATGATCCCCTACTCTCATGTCATTGCAATTCATTGCAACACTCGCGACCCCATCTGCGTAACTAGTGCAACATTATCAACACGTATAGCCCTCAAGGACCGCGCCACGACTGAGCGCTGGCACTTTTCTTTCCTCCCGTTCCTGTACTTGAGACGCATCTCGTATCTTAACCCAAACCATAAGATAAAATAAACAAACGTGCTCGTGCTTTACGGATATATTGAAAATGCATAAACTTTCCTAAATTCTAAACAACGACAACAATTTTTTTTATGAAAATGTTTATTCAATGTTATTAGTCAACGGATGAGAACGTTGATTCCGGAGTTCGTTGCAGAATAGCCGAAGTAGAGAACCACTTCCCTCGAAGCGATGTTGAGGGTCTGTCTGTGCTCGATCAATCACGAGAAATTACGTAATTGTTTTGTCTTGGTTTTCGACATTGAAAAATAAAAATATATTCCGTCGACGTTCAAACAATTAAATGGCGCTGCCGGTTATAAGAAGCGATCAAATCATCGAACGTTCCTTCGGTCACTTTTGACGTTCCTACTCGAACTTAACCTTAATTTGAGTTAAATTAAAACGTCCAAAGCAAGAAAAACGTTTTACTTTTAGAGAATTAAAGCCGATGCGTAAAATGACCACTGCCTGCATCAAGATACTTTCGAACTCTACTGAGTTATTAACGTTAAACAACGTTATTTATGTCACAATTGATTGATTGACGATTAGTATTAATACGACGTTATCCAAGACATGCATTTAAATTCCAACGCTTACTCTAATTCATTTTTATATTGACCACTGGTTATATGACCTCAGTTAAGTAGTTGTGGACGCGCTAGTGTGTATCGGGCCTTAAACGAAGTTGCTTTTGGAATTTATTTTTTTTTATGCACATGGATACACATTCGTATAATGATTGGTTCGGGTCGTCTTTAAGCCAAGCGGATTCCAATCAATCGTCGTTATTTTAATTAATTGCTTGTTTAATTATTCTCTCGCGGTCAGCCTTGTTCCTTATTAGCTTACGGTACAGATTCCGTCTTTATTAATTCTCATTCCGAGCGAGTCCTTTTTCCCCGTCGCCGTCGTCGTCGGTTATTATTACTGTTATTAGCCGACCGTTATTCCCGTCAAGGAAAGAAAGCAATTACGCGCGTTCGAGCTTTTTTGAAAATCGAACCGCCGGAGGTCAAATTCCAATCGATCCACCGGAAAATCCTGGGGGACGCGCGCGAATTTTTTTCTTTCTCCCCCGAAATGATTTTCGGCGGATGCAAAACGCGCGCAGTCGAAAATCCGAGGGGAAAAGGCGATCAAAATTCGAAGAGCGGCGCGCGCGCGCTTTCAAATGGCGGCGGACTCGGGAAAGAGTCTCCGCAGGCGGGGGGGGCCCTCCCGCGGCAGGTATAAATCAAGGAGGCCGCCTGCATCCACCAGTGACACGTACTCTAGTGAAGTAAAATGAAGACCGTAGCGTGTGTTGTCGTTCTCAGTGCACTCTGCTTCTCTGCTGGTACGTACCAACCAACCAACCCCCGAAAAAAAAATAAAAATAAAACAGTGACGCTCTTACTACGGGCTACGCAGGAAAGGGACTGTCGCGAAAACGTTAACTGTGATTTCCTATTTTTTTTTTTTTAATTTTTTTTAAATGCGGTCCTGAAACGAGCGCGGTCCGGTCCGGTGGTCGTTGCGGTGAAGAATGTGAAAATCGTGAGACGGCGGAAAAATCGAATTTAATTAATTCGGTTCCGCCTGAAATGCGTCTTTCGTAGAAAGAAAGTCACGGAAAAAATCGCTTAGGACAGTGCGTTTAATTCAGAAAGAAAAATCAAATAAAACGAAAGAAAAACGTCGTTACTTCCGTCTGTTTAAACGCGTGCACGAGTTGGGGGAAAATTTAAGGAAAAGAAAACCCGAATTCTAAATAATTTCTTTTGACGCGTGAACGTTGAACCTCGCGTAATACAGCTGAAGGAATTAAATGGGATTTCGCTTCTTAAATTAAAAAAAAAAAAAAAACAAAACAGAAAATAATGAAGCATTTGAAAAACTACGTAAAACAGTGACGTGGATGGGTTGAGGGCCCAGGCTTCGGTTTCCTGCGCCCCCGCGAGAAACGAGAAGAAACAAAAACGAATCCTAGCGCAAATGAAAACCAATGAAAATAATGGACTCGGTCTATTAATATACCTAAAGGATGTGAATGGCGTCCCCCTTTTTGAATAAGTAAAAAAAAGAATGAAATATTTCGAGAACTACATACAACAGTGACGTGTTGAGGGGTTGTGGGCCCTGGCTTCCACCGCGCGAAAAACAAAAACGAATCGTCCGCAGCAAACGTCCGAGCGCAAGTCCGCCTCAAAACAAATGAATAATTAAATTAACTCGGTCGATTAAACAAATTAATGCAATTGCGTCGCTCGTCCGCGTTTCTGGAATTCTCCTTCTCTTAACTTATCGCTCCGCTTGGCCTTCGGAAGGCAACGGAAAGCGTAAGGTATGAAAAACGAATCCAATGACGAAACAGTGGCGTAGCAAGGCGCGGAGCTCGGGGGCTTCTAATTCGCTTCGATTTTGAAATTAAATCGTTAACCCCTTCCAAACTCATGTTACATTTTTATTTCTATTTGTTTGTTTGTTAAACAAGGGCTTAAATTAAAAGAAATTAAAGAAAACATTCAAAACAAGACAAAACAAAATTTGAATTAAAAAAAAAACGTGGAAGACATTTTCTTTGTTATTTTGATAAAATTAAAATAAATTGGGGGAATGGGAACACCACTTTTTTTCTTGTTTTGATAAAATTAAAATAAAGTGGGGTGCTAAGGGTTAATTAACTAAATCTCACAGTTCAATTTTCTTTATTGTGCACCCAACCCTGAAAAATTAAATAAAAAAAATTAAAATCGCTAGAACAGTGACGTGGCAAAGTTAAGGGTTGAGGGCCCAGGCTTCGCGACAAACAAAATGAAACAGAAACGAATCGCCCGAGCACAAATCCGTTCGAAAACAATTAAACAAAACGATGAAACAAATGAATTTAATCGCGCTCGTGAAATTATCTTTTTTATTTACATAACTCTTCGTTTCTTGCTTTTTTTTTAACCGGTGCTGCCGTTGAGGGCAGCAGAGTCTGTAACAATTGAACAACTGCAACAAAGTGTGAAGTCTGAGGGGGGTGGGGGGCTTAAGTTTAATTACGTGGGGCCGCCCGAATTTCGTTTTATTAAATTGTTGACCGAACTCTTCTTCTTTAATTCTTCTTTAATTTAATTCTTCTCTAATTCTTTAATTTATTTAAATAAATTAAACCCCGATTAATTCCGTGGGCGCCCCCTTCCACCCCTTCCACATATTGGAAAAAATTGAAAAAATAAAATAAATTGTTCTATGCGTTCTTTAGACTCGACTTTGAAAGATTTGAAAAAAGAAAAAATTTAAGCGGCGTCTTATGACGCAGTGGCGTATCACATGCTAAGGGGAAAGAAGGGTTGAGGGTTCGTTGATGTCGTGTTAAACTTTTAACTCAATTCCTAGAATCATTATTTGTTTACAACTAAAATTTAGAACGACAGAAAAAAATAAAATAAAATTATTTCGTGCGTTTTATAAATTTGGAGTAATTCGTATCGGCGGTTGATGGGGATGTTAAGGGTTAATTCTGTGGACGCCCCCTTCCACCCCTTCCACATATTGAAAAAAATCGAAAAAAATAAAATAAAACTGCTCTACGCGCTCTTAGACTTGACTTTGAAAAATTTGAAAAAAGAAAAAATTTAAGCGGCGTTTTGCGAGGCAGTGGCGTATCACATGCTAAGGGGAAAGAAGGGTTGAGGGTTCGTTGATGTCGTGTTAAACTTTTAACTCGATTCCTAGAATCATTATTTGTTTACAGCAAAAAATTTGAACGACAAAAAAAATAAAATAAAATTATTTCGTGCGTTTTATAAATTTGGAATAATTCGTATCGGCGGTTGATGGGGATGTTAAGGGTTAATTCTGTGGACGCCCCCTTCCACCTTTTCCACATATTGAAAAAAATCGAAAAAAATAAAATAAAACTGCTCTACGCGCTCTTTGACTTGACTTTGAAAAATTTGAAAAAAGAAAAAATTTAAGCGGCGTTTTGCGAGGCAGTGGCGTGTCACGTGGTAAGGGGAAAGAAGGGTTGAGGGTTCGTTGACGTCGTGTTAAACTTTTAACTCGATTCCTAGAATCATTATTTGTTTACAACTAAAAATTTGAACAAAAAAAAATAAAATAAAATTACTTCGTGCGTTTTATAGATTTTGAGTAATTCGTTTCGGTTGATTTTCTGAGGCGAAATGGCCTTGAAACGCAAAAAGTTTCTAACAACTGACAAACGAAATAAATAATTTAGATTTAGGACAGTGGCGTACCAAAGAAAGAGATTAAAGTTATCGTTTCAAAGTCATACGCATCTCACACGTCATTTTTAATTTTCTTTGTTAATTTATCTGATTTGAATTCGTGTATATATGTATGTATTCGTATAGTGAGACCCCCACTCTCACCCCCTTGTTTCTTATGAGACGGTCCAGCTACTAATCTACACAATTTCTGGAAGGCGCTGGCGGATTGTCGATGATGATGATACTGTTTAAAAATTTCTGCGAATTTCGTCAATTCGGGCAAAAATGAAACATCGATAGAAAGGGTGAGGTGAATAAATAACAAAGGAAAACCGATCTTGCTCCTCCGTTGTGGAGCGTTTGAAAAATAAATGAAAACAAAAAAAATTGTAAGTTAAAAAAATGTACAGGGTGTTTGTAAAATAAGTGCAAAAATTTCAACCACATTACCGTGAGAGCACCTAGAACACGGAAAATTTTTCATAACAGGGGGGGAAATTATCTTATCCGCCCCTTATACGACGGTCGTGAAACAAGAAGAAACTTACGGAACCTGCTTCGCTGATCGTAGGCAATAAAAATCGCAGGCGTGATTAATATGCAAAGGCGCACTCACTCACCGAATAATATCTGTGTGGAAGAACACACTCAAGCGTTCACTACACTAATTTAGGAATGTTTATAACGACTGTTCAAAGTGCCATCCATCATTAGCGACACACACGAAACGTTCCAGACATTAGCTGTAAATGTTCTTGCATTGATTTGGTTATGTGTTTCCATAAATCCGCCGTGCTTCTTCAGTTTCTCGAGCTTCACCGCAGATGAATTCTCTCGCCGTTCGTGAACTGCGGCGTTTTAATAAGTAATACAAAGCATAAGAAATAGCTTTAACTCGTTCAACCACTTTTCACAAACTAAACTGTTGATCCCAAAGGATACGGAACAATAAATTGTGTGTCATGATCATAAAAAAATAAGCAAATTCCTTGGCTACGACACGACGTACTGCGACGTGAAGAAAAGATGCTTTTATTAGCCGCCCGAACTCGGCAAAGGTCACTGGGTCACTGCTCGATTGCAGTTCTGTTTTTTGTTCCGACGGATGCTTTCTGCGGTCGCAATAAAATTTCCTCTTCTCGACCTACCTCAAAGACATAGACGTGCGATTAATTCTTGCCCGATTTTCAACTGCGATTTTCTCGAAATGTGCAACACTTTTGTTAAGGACATACGAGTTCAATCGTTGCCATTTACGGTGATGTATTGCAGGTGTAAATATTTGCATACAGTAAAAGCACACCCTGTACATAAAGAAGAAACAAACGAAGATCGACGATTTTCATCCAGAGCGGAGGGAGGGTGATTAAATCGCAAAATATTATCGGCAAACAGTAACGACAAATAAAAACGAAAATGGACACAAAAAATAATTGAAACGAAACAAAACGCGAATTTTAGTGGAGTCTTAAAAAACGAAAAACAAACGAATATTGTTTCGATCAGTTTTTTTTTTAATTGTTGATATTTCTTTTATTTTGCATCGGTTTCACGATTTCTTGCAGACAAATCGTTCATATTTTGTTTCTTTTTTTAACCTGTTTCGATGCTAATTTCGTTTTCTTTTGTTTTTTGTTTTGTTTGGACGACCAAGAGAACAAAAAACAAAAGAGGATCGACGATTTTGAACCTTCATCTTTTTAACTGGAAGTTAAAAGTCAAAAAGACTATCGGAAGATGAAATAAAAACGAAAAATTAATTCGATTTTAAAACGAAAACAAAGGAGCGCGAATGACGAAATGAACAAAAAAAAAACAAAAGAACGTCGACGATTTTTCGGCGAAGCGTTAAAAAATAAAACACGAAAAAATACCGTTGTTTCGATTAGTCAATTAATTGCTCTTAATTTTTTTAAAATTTATTTTATTTGATGACATTTCTTTATATAGCGGGAAAATCAACCATCTTTTGTTTTTGTTTTCCTTTTACCTGATTCGTCGTACCGCATTGCCGTTTTGTTTCCTTTCGTTTTCCGTTTAATGAAATTTATTTTTGGTGTCACATCAGCGCTTCTTACAATTTTCTTTTGTTTTTGTCAGCCTCGTAGAATATCGTCGACCTTCTTTTGTTTTTGCTTTTTTTTTGTTTTTTGATCGGCGTACCTGTTTTTAGCATTTAGTCGGACGTCTCTTTTTAACTTTTCGTAATTCATCGACGCTCGACGTTTTTGGGAAGCCCTGTAATATCGGGGGCGGTGGAGAGGGGGGGGGGACAACACATCTTTTGTTTTTTTGTCCGCATAATTCTTTGCATTTCGTTGTCTATATTTGTTTTGTTTTTTATTCAATTAATTTCCCACGTAGCGTCGCGGCGGCACTCTACCAATTTTGATATTTTCTTTTTTCTTGACATTCTCTTCTTTTGTTTCTCGCCCGCGTTATTTTCTATCGACCTTCTTTTGTTTTCTTAATTAATCTTATATTTCGAGTTGCTATGTTGTTTGTTGCAGTTCTTTTTATTCGATCGTTGTCTTGCGTTCCTTTGTCTTTTTTGTTTGATATTTGATTTTCAAACAGACCGAGACGGAAAATTGTCGATCGTCTTTTGTTTCTTTTTCTTCTTTCTTTTTCCTTCTTCTTCTTTCTTCTTCTTCTTCTTATTTAAACTTCGTATTTCGTTGCCTTTTATTTCAGTTATTTCTGTTTTCTTATTGTTGCGCGCTTTTTCAGATTTTGGGGATTTTTTTTAAATACGTAACCCCCTGGAAAATCGTCGACCTTCTTTTGTTTTTCATTCATCTTATTCTTCACGTTTCTACGTTGTTTGTTTCAGTTCTTTTTTTACCAGATTGTTTTTTTTTCGTGTTTCACCGTCGCTTCCACCTCTCTTGCTTTGTTTTTCTTTTTGTCAGGCATTTGATTTTCGTACAGACTGCCGTCTTTTGTTTTTCCTTTTTCTGTTTCTTCTTCCTCGCATTTCGTTGTTTTCTATTTTAGTTCTTTTCGTTTTTCTATCGGCCAAGTCAGGGCGAAGTATCGTAACGCATTTCGTCTGCACTTTTTGTAGTCTTTGGGATTTTTTATTACTCGAGTAACCGCCCCCCCCCCCACCCCCACCCGGAAAATCGTCGATGATATTTTGTTTTCTCGTTCATTTTTTTTCTTCGCGTTTCTACGTCGTTTTTTTATCGAAACACCGAGGCTTCCGCCTCTTCCCTTGTTTTTTCTTTCTTTTTGTGTCAGACATTTGATTTTCATACAAACTGCCGTAGATTTATCGATCGTCCTTTGTTTTTCCGTTTTCTTCCTCTTCTTCTTCTTCTTCTTCATATTTCGTTGTTTTTTATTTCAGTACTTGTTGCCTTCTTAGCGGCGAAAAAAGTATCGTAACGCATTTCGTCTGAGCTTTTTGCAATCTTTGGGATTTTTTTATTACGCGAGTACCCCCCTCCCTCCCCCGGAGAATCGTCGATCTACTTTTGTTTTCCGTTCATTTTCTATGTTGTCTTTTCCATCGAATTATTTTCCTTTCGTGTTCCACCGATAACGCTTGCACCTTTTCATTTGTTTTCTCGTCGTCGCACGTTTGATTTTCATAGAGCGCGTCGGAGAATTTTCGATTTTCCTTCGTTTTTTTTCTTCTCGTTCTTCTTTTTCTTCGTGTTTCGTCGCTTTTCATTTCAGTTCTTTCTGTTTCTTGTAGTAACGCGCTTTTTCAGATTTTTTGGGGATTTTCTTTAATACGCGATCCCCGGGAGAATCGGCGACCTGCTTTTGTTTTTCATTCATCTTATTCTTCACGTTTCTATGTTGTTTGTTTCAGTTCTTCTTTTATCAGATTGTTTTCTTTGCGTGTTTCACCGACGCGACGCTTCCACCTCTCTTCCTTTGATTTTCTTTTTTTTTTGTCATACACATTTGAGTTTCACACAGACTGCCGTCTTTTGTTTCTCCTTTTTCTGTTTCTTCTTCTTCGTATTTCGTTGTTTTCTATTTCAGTTCTTTTCGTTTTCCTATCGGCGAAGTCAGGGCGAAGTATCGTAACGCATTTCGTTTGCGCTTTTTGCAATCTTAGGGATTTTTACTATGTGAATAACCCCCCCCACCCACCCCCTCCCGGAGAATTGTCGATGTTATTTCGTTTTTTCGTTCATTTTTTTTCTTCACGTTTCTACGTCGTTTTTTTTATCGAAACACCGAGGCTTCCGCCTCTTCCCTTGTTTTTTTTTTGTCAAACTGCCGTAGATTTATCGATCGTCCTTTGTTTTTCCGTTTTCTTCGTCTTCTTCTTCTTCTTCTTCTTCATATTTCGTTGTCTTTTATTTCAGTACTTGTTGTTTTCTTATCGGCGAAGTATCGTGACGCACTTCGTCTGCGCTTTTCGCAATCTTTGGGATTTTTTTATTACGTGAGTACCCCCCCCCCCCCGGAGAATCGTCGGTCTTCTTTTGTTTTCCCTTCATTTTTTCTTCGCGTTTCTATGTTATCTTTTCCACGTTGTCTTTTCGTGTTCCACCGATAACGCTTCACCTTTTTTTTTGTTTTCTCGTCGTCGCACATTTGATTTTCGTACAGTGCGTCGGAGAGATCGATTTTCCTTTGTTTTTTTCTTCTCGTTCTTCTTTTTTCGTTTCTTCTTCGTGTTTCGTCGCTTTTCATTTCGGTTCTTTCTGTTTTCTTGTTGTAAGCAACGCGCTTTTTCAATTTTTTTGGGGATTTTCTTTAATACACGATCCCCAGGAGAAGCGGCGACCTGCTTTTGTTTTTTTTTTGTTCATCTTATTCTTCACGTTTCTATGTTGTTCGCTGCAGTTCTTCTTTTTTTATCCAATTGTTTTTTTTTGCATGTTTCACCGACGCTTCCATCTCTTCCTTTGATTTTCTTTGTTTTTTGTCATACGCGTTTGATTTTCATACAGACTGCCTGCCGTCTTTTGTTTTTCCTTTTTCTTCTTGTTCGTATTTCGTCGTTGTTTTGTTTCTCAACCATCTTCTTCTTCTTCGCGTTGGTTCTTTCAGTTTTTTTTGTGTTTGCGTTTATGTTTGGGGAATTGTTTACGACGTCGTCGCCGTTTATAACTTCTCCCTTTGTTTTCTTATCACGCGTTCGACTTTCACAAGAGTCTGCCGGACGACCTTCTTTTGTTTTTCGGTCATCTTACGTTTTCTATTCCATTACATATTCGATCGGGCGATGCGATGCGGAAATTGACATTTCGCATATTTTTGGCGTTTCGTGAATGCAGAAGCTCGCGAGGGGGGGGAAACAGACAAGTAAAAGTTTCCTTAATTACTTCGACGAACTAATGGCAAAAGAATTAGCGCCGGCAATGCTCTGAGGCGGTTGCCTCAGAATGTGGGAGCAGCGGCGAACAATTACTTTCTATAGGCCTTGTCGCGATCGTATCTGCAATATTGTTGTTAGGAGTTGTTAGGATAATGGTATTTTCGGGGGGCGCAGGAAAGAAACAACGTCGTTCGAGGTGATCGGCGATTTTTCGCTATGCAAGGAATTCGCCGTTGTTGCAGCAGCCGGCCCGTTATAAGAGCTCTTTCTCAACGTTAACCGGTTAGAGCCGATATTATTAATAAATAATTATTTCTGCATTCCAATCCGCGCGCGCAAATGTTTATCGTAACTGCTCAAGGTTAAATCGCTCGCTCTCTTTGTGGGTATTTCCTTGATGGCATAATTAGAATTTACCGTTGTTTGCAAATCGAGACAGATTTTTCCGATTTCTACCAGAGTAACCAACCAGGGGGATTCCCCGCGGCTCTCTGTTTTCAATGTCCCCGTACTAAGCGAGAGTATACATATACGATTACAAAACACGGCCGTATCGATTTCCATAGAACGCGAACGCGTAATTTATATTCCGCTCGGCGTCCAGACAACTTTCAAACTCGTACGACATGTCTAAATAAGTTCTTTATTGCTTATCGATCGGTGGGACGTGATTTTTTTCCGTAAAAACTCTCCAGGGGACGTTGATCTCGCACCCGCGCCGCGGCCGTCTTACGTGAATCAACTGACGATTCGAGCGAGGGTGATGGTCGTGAATCGAAACGCATCAAAACAAATTTTCTTTCAAACAATAAGAAAAAATTCTTTTTTTTTAAATTCATCCATGTTTCGCGTGCAATTCTCAACGACAAACAAATCGCTTCCGTTAACAGTTTATTATGCGTGTCAAGCTTAGCCTGTCAAAAATAGTCACTAACCTGTCAAAGTTATCGGACATTCAGTTATAAGTCGAACGGTTTGCCGCCTCTGCATTTGTTAATTTCGTCTGTCCTTCTATATCTTGAAAGCACGTCTTCGAAATAGTGATTTTTCTTTACCTGTCAAAATTTATTTTACTTTCGAGTTATTTGATTTTGAAGCGACTTAGTTTATCTATCAAAGTAGTTCGCATTTTGTAATTTTTCTCTGCAGTCTGTAGTTTTCGATTGTTTTTGTATATCAAACCTGTCAAAAAAACTACACTGTCACTAGTCACGCGTGGCATGTGCGGAAGACGTCGACGCCCATCTGTTTACCTGTCAAAGTTTTTGGGCATTTACAATTTTACGTTTTACTTTCGAGTTATTTGATTTTAAAGTCGCTTAATTTATCTGTCAAAGTAGTTCACACTTAGTCATTTTTCTCGTGTCTGCAGTTTTCGATTGTTTTTGTATATCAAACCTATCACTAGTCACGCTTGCACGTGTGAAAGACGTCGACTCCCATCTGTTTACCTGTCAAAGTTGATGGGCATTTACATATGCACATTTTACTTTCGAGTTATTCGATTTTAAAAGCACTTAATTTATCTGTCAAAGTGGTTTGCACTTTGTCGTTTTCCTCGTGTCTGCAGTTGTCGATTGTTTTTGTACATCAAACCTGTGCAAAAAAAAACTACACTGTCACTAGTCACGCGATGCATGTGTGAAAGACGTCGACGCCTATGTGTTTACCTGTCAAAGTTGTTGGACATTTACAAGTTTACATTTTACTTTCGAGTTATATGATTTTAAAGCGATTTGGTTTATCTGGCACTTTGCCATCTTTCTCTTGCGTGTGGTTTTCGATTGTTTTTGTGTATCAAACCTGTCAACAAACGCCTGTCACTTTCAACAAAATGCATGTGTGAAACACGTCGACGCCTATCCGTTTACCTGTCAAAGTTGTTGGCATTTACAATTTTACATTCTACTGTCGAGTTATTTGATTTTATCTGTCAAAATCGTTGGCATTTTGTCAACTTTCTCTTGTCCATGGTTTTCAATTGTTTTTCTATGTCAAACTGTCAAGAAGCGACAGTCACTTGTTTTATGTTTGTGTGAAAAACATCTAGGCCTATCTGCATTTGCTATTTTCGTTTGCGTTTATGTATCACATTTTTGTTTCCTTGTCCGAAGTAAAATTTTTACATGTCAAAGTCACTGACGTTTCTTTGACTAGCTAACTATTTTCTCTAACTAGCTAACTTAACTCTTTTTCTCTCTCGGCTTCTGCTTGTTAGTTTTCGTTCAAATTAAACGCGATTCTCTTTTTGAAATTCTGTCTGTCAGAATTGATCGACCTGTCAAAGTTCGTCTGTTCAGGTCGAAAATCTTTTTTACGTTAAAACTTTTCTCTCTTGTTTGCCGCCTTCGTCTGTTTTCGTGTGTCAAGATTTCTGCTCGAAATGTAGGTAACCTCATCAGAGATGATGGCACTTGCAATCTGTCAATCTCAAGGGCAAGTATTTCGGTAACTTCTATCTCACGATTCTTTCCAGTCACACGTGTAGTTTTCTTTTGTTTTTGTTTATTAATTCCTTCCGCACTTGCCTGTCAAACATTTTACTTGTACAATATCTTCACCAGTCAATTGTTTCCTTAGTCACAGCTTCGTTATTTCCTAACGACCGGCGTATTTATTTGTGGAACTTGTTTCCTCTCGACTTATCAGAATTCAGGATTATTTCCATCTGTTGAGTGACAACTTTGACAGGTCGAATTTATAAAATTCTTTATTTGTGCGAACTTTAAAGTTTGTTAGAAAGGAGGTTACACTGAATATAGGTGCCCGACGTTTCGTTCTTCATTGCAGAAGAACTTCCTCAGGGCTTCTGCTGCTGGTGGTGTTGCTGCTGCTTCTCGTTAGTCGAGAGCCGAGTTTCAGTCTCAACGACTAACGAGAAACAGCAGCAGCCCTGAGGAAGTTCTTCTGCAATGGAGAACGAAACGTTGGCGGTAGAAGAAGTCAACGTGACTCGGTTCCAACCGGAAACCAATTCGAACATAGCCGACGGCCACGGAAGCCTTCAAGTTAAATTTGCTACTAAACTCGAAGAGTGTACGTTTTTCCGAACCTGAAGTTTCGCTTTGTAAAACAATTGAAAATCGATTGTTTTTTTTTTTTTTAATTGGACGCGCAAACAATTCGCTTGTATTAATAGTTTAGTTAAAATCGAGCGGGAAATGCGATGTAGGATTTTTCTTGCAATTTCTTTTTAAATCCGGCCCTGTACTCCTTTGCTCGAACACCGGAGCGAAAATCCGAAATCACCATCGGATTCCTCGTATTTTTTTTTACAATGGGAAGCTCGCGGTTTCCCGCTTAGACGCGTTTAAGGGGTCGAAAAAAAATCCCGAAAAAGGTGCTGCGTGTTAATAAACCTTGCAGATATTTCTTTGGGAATTTTTTTCGACCCTTTACCCGCGTCTGAACGAGGAAACGCGAACTTCTTTATAGTGAAAAAATTTTGGGAATTCGATGGTGATTTCAGATTTTAGTTCCGGTGCCCAACTGAAGGAGTACAGGTCCGGATTGAAATAGAAATTGAAATAGCTTCTCACGTCTTTGTTTGAATTGGCTTTCGGTTGGAACCGCGTCACGTCGACTTCTTCTACTGCCGAGGTTTCGTTCTTCATTGTAGAAGAACTTCCTCAGGGCTTCTGTTGCTGGTGGTGTTGTGTAGTGTTTCGCTTTGTAAAACAATTGAAAATCGATTGTTTTTTTTTTTTTTAATTGGACGCGCAAACAATTCGCTTGTATTAATAGTTTAGTTAAAATCGATCAGGAAATACGACGTAGTAATTTTTTTTCTGGAATTTTTTTTTAATCCGGGCCTGTACTCCCTCGCTCGGACACCGGAGCGAAAAACCGAAATCACCATCGGACTCCCCGTATTTTTTTACTATAGGAAGCTCGCGGTTTCCCGCTCAGACGCATTTCAGGCGTCTAAAAAAAATTCCCGAAAAAAGTGCTGCGTTTCAATAAACTTCGCAGATTTTTTCTTGGATTTTTTTTTCCGACCCCTTAAGCACGCCGGAACGTGAAAACGCGAACTTCCAATGGTAAAAAGATTCGGGGAATTCGACGGTAATTTCAGATTTTATTTCCGATGCCCAAGCGAAGAGTACAGGTCCGGATTAAAAAAAAAAATTAAAAATAGCTTCTCACGTCTTACTTACCGATCGCGATCGATTTGAACTAAACTCGAAAAGTGTACGTTTTCCCAAACCTGAAGTTTCGCTTTGTAAAACAATTGAAAGTCGATTGTGTTTTTTTTTTCAATTGGACTTGGAGCCGCGCAAACAAGTAGTTTCGTTTAGTTTTTTTTTAATCAGGGCCTGTACTTCTTCGATCGGACACCGAAGCGAAAAACCGAAGTTACCATCGGATTTCCCGAATTTTTTTACTATGGGAAGTTCGCAGTTTCCCGCTCAGACGTATTTAAGGGGTTGAAAAAAATTCCCAAAAAAAAGTGCTGGGTTTTAATAAAATTTACAGATTTTTTTGGGGAATTTTTTTCAGCCCCTTAAATACGTCTGAGCGGGAAACCGCGAGCTTCCTACGGTAAAAAAATTCGGGAAATTCAACCGTGATTTCAGATTTTAGCTCCGATGTCCAAGCGCAGGAGCACAGGTCCGGATTAAAAAGAAATATATTAAAATTTGAACTAAACTCGAAAAGTATACGTTTTTCCAAAATTGAAAATTCGCCTTGCAAAACAATTGAAAGTCGATTGTTTTTTTCTTTCTTTTTTTTTAATTCGATGAAAGTGACAGCACGAGAGATGAGAAAGAGAAGTAGAAGCAGGACATTAAAGTAAAGCGATCTGGTGGCTGTGACGTGATCGCCCGAAAATTGCACGAAAATCGCCAGAATTAACGAGGTTCACTGACGCGTCGATTTTCAAGCAACTTGATCGTCAGAATTAGAGAATCCACTCATGTGGAAATTTATAAGAGAAAATCTACCGAAGATGCCAAAAGTCAAGGGGAAGGAAAAATCGTCTTAGGCCCGAGAATCATCGGGCTTAAGAACTCCGATGAAGCATCATAATCCAGGCTAAGACGACTTCTTAATAATAATAATAATAATAAATACAGGCCTCACGACTTACAAAAGCGTGACGACAATTCAAGAAACGACGAGAAAGAGATGGACGTGCTACGACGCCACTTGTTTTAACTTGTTCGTTATTGTTATATTGTTATTGAAAAGTCGTCTTAGGTTCGAGAATCATCGGCCTTAAGAGCCCCGATTAAGCATCACAATCCAGGCTAAGACGACTTCTTAATAATAATAATAAATACAGGCCTCACGACTTACAAAAGCGTGACGGCAATTCAAGAAACGATGAGAAAGAGATGGGCGTGTTACGACGCCACTTGTTTTAACTTGTTCGTTATTGTTATATTGTTATTGGAAAGTCGTCTTAGGTTCGAGAATCATCGGCCTTAAGAGCCCCGATGAAGCATCACAATCCAGGCTAAGACGACTTCTTAATAATAATAATAATAATAAATACAGGCCTCACGACTTACAAAAGCGTGACGGCAATTCAAGAAACGATGAGAAAGAGATGGGCGTGTTACGACGCCACTTGTTTTAACTTGTTCGTTATCGTTATGTTGTTATTGAAAAGTCGTCTTAGGTTCGAAAATCGTCGGCCTTAAGAGCCCCGATGAAGCATCACAATTCAGGCTAAGACGACTTCTTAATAATAATAATAATAAATACAGGCCTCACGACTTACAAAAGCGTGACGGCAATTCAAGAAACGATGAGAAAGAGATGGACGTGTTACGACGCCACTTGTTTTAACTTGTTCGTTATTGTTGTATTGTTATTGGAAAGTCGTCTTAGGTTCGAGAATCATCGGCCTTAAGAGCCCCGATGAAGCATCACAATTCAGGCTAAGACGACTCTGTAATGCCTTGCACGATTCAATAAAATAATAGAGGGCGTTGATTCGAAGAGAAGAAGATGTTTTGTTAATTCACGTTTTTATCCACAGATGGCGCGGTGTTGCTCCACTCTAACTAAGGTTACTGTATTTAGAAGGTACCGGCCATTCGCCAAACGCTAAAGGAGAAAAAGGATAGATACATAACAGGGTACTGTTGCTAAAGAGTTTATGAATGAATTCTCGATACGGTAACCTTAACTCTAACTTACGACATGACTTTTTGTCGCGACTCTTTTGTTGCAAAAATTTTCAAAAGTCGTTACCATGGTAGCGCCTCGTCTTTATATCTTATTTATTACATGAATTACAGTTTTCTTTTTGTTTTCATTTGTTTCTTGCTGTTACAATTTTCAGTTCATTTACATTTTTTGCCTTGTCAGTTTTATCGCAATTATCAGTTGTTTTTTTTTTATCGCAACTGTCACATCCGTTTTTCTTTGGCGACTTTAACGTCTTTCTCTTTCAATTCTTTCTCATTGCTTTGTTTCTTTTCGACTTTTAATTGGTTTTTTTCTATGCCCTTTAGATTTGCGTTTGTTTAAGTTTTCGGCGGCGTTCGCCACCAATCTTCTTTTTTTAAACAGCAGTTTTTTCTTTTGTTTTTATCATATCATTTGTTGTTCCGTTTGCCTTTTATTTTGGACGTTGCAGATTTTTATTGGTTGGTTTTATTTCTTGTCGGTTCTTTTCGTTTAATTTTTTTCCTAATCCCTGATTCTCAAAGTTCCTTAATTGTTTACTTGTTTTTTTTTTTATTTATTTTATGTTGCTTTACTAATTAATTTTAATTTGTTTTTTTATGTTTACTGTTTATCCGTTCATTTGCTTGATCTCCACGTCAATAATTTTTTCCACGTCTCGGTTCTTGGTTTATCAAGTTTCATCTGTTTCTTTCGGTTATTATATTAGGACATAACAAAAATCAGTGGCGTAGATAGAAACTTGTTTCGGGGGGGGGAGGGGGGGGGCGAACAAAAAAATCTAACGAGTACGGAATCCTTAACATTTTATTTATGAAATGTAAAAGAGCGAACAAAAAATAACACCGTACGAGAAACTTCTTTTGTATGAATTACGCTCGGGTCTCCCGCCCCCCCTCCCCCACTTATCTACGCCACTGACAAAATGAAACACATTTCCTTGAGATTTAATTCGTTCAAAGGCGTTGAAACAAAGAAAAGAAGTGCCCCTGTTAATTTACGTTTTCGTTCATAGATGTCGCCTTTAAAACTGTCGTTGATTAGTTCGGAGGATTTGATGTTCGCTTTTGTTTCATGACGCGAGGGATTTTGTTACTTTTCTTCTCTCTCAGTCTCCTCGAATCTTCCTCGAAGTCTTCCGATAAGGATTTTGGTCTTGGATCTGCTCCTCTGGCAACTTTAAAACTCCACTTATTCAGAACAATTTGAAACCGCAAAGATTTTATGATTACATAAAATTGATTCTATGTATTTTATGAAACGAAGCCGTCGTGGTTTTTCGGTTGAAGGTTAAGGCCATCCACACAAGAAGTCGGATTTCCCTGCTCTCGAATGCACCTTGCCAACACGTGAACCGGCGGTACTCAAAGATGATTACGCACTTTCTAAACCGAATTTGACACGTCCTCAAGGCCGCCGCGCCGCCGCCGTTCTTCGATCGAACCAGAAGCACCGAGCGAGCGGCGCGTTAAGACGTGACGCCATCGGCGTTTTCGAATTCCTGCTCGCTTCAAGAGGTGTTGCGTCGATTCTGGAGAAAGTGCGCTTTTTGTCCGCCGTCGTTACTAATATGTTACATTTCACTTGCCACAAGAAAAAACCAGAAATCAACAAAGGCCGTTCCATAGGTACTTACGACGATTACGTCGATCACAAAGAGCGATTTTCCACGTTGCCAGTTGTTGGCACACAGCGTTCGTCGACTTTCAAATGCAGCCCGAGAATATGATCGTTCGAGCTAATTGCGTTCCACTGGGAACGGGAAAGCGTCGTCGAATTTGCCGCTCTTATGTAATTAATTATTTATTGCGCTTTGAAGCGCGAGCGCGAATCGAATCGCCGAAATAATTCGATTATCGTGAAGACGTGAAGACAAAGGGGAGAGGAATTTAGGGAATCTTGGTTTAAACACGTCGAGGTTGCAAACTAGGACATAGTTCAAAACACAATGAAAATGTTACCAACAAAAGAAAATACGTAACTAAAACTAAAACCAAGAAAATCTGCGACCGCATTCGTAGAACGAGGACGGCCTAATCGACCGGAAGAGTATAAGAAAAAGTTTCAAGAAAACAATCGACTTTCAACTGTTTCGAATTGTGTAGAAGAGAGAACACTTAACTAACGTGGTTATTTTATCTTGCGCAATTATTTTTGCAGCAACATACACGGGGAGTCCGAAAAATAATGAGACAAAGTTCGAAGAGGGATGCCCCCTTAGAGTGTGATCCAAACACAGAGAGGGCAGCACTTGATCGATCCAAAACTGTGTTCCGTAGGAAACGTTTTATTAAAAAAGAAAAAAAAAGTATGCGCAGGATGTTCGTAAACATAAACATTTCCGGTCTGTTTCAATTGTCGTAAAGTTCGAAGAGGAATGCTGCCGGAAATTCTGATCTAAACTAAGAGAGGGCGGCACTTGATCAATCCAAAAATCTCTTCCACAGGAAACGTTATTAGTATATACAGGTGTCCGCGTAATTATTTTCGAAACACTCACACAAAGTTCGACGAACAAAGCGTTGAGGAATTTTCAGGAGATTTCCGGATCAGTGCGAAAATATGTGATTCACAGATGGCGTTGATTACGATTAAAAACGAAACGAAACTAATTTACGTTTCCACTCATAGACGTCGAACTTATTACGTTTCTACTCATAGACGTCGCACTTAAAAATCGTGACTCATATTATGTGTCCCATAGGCTGATCGTTGATTTAAAAAAAATGTGTCGCGTTTAAAAATCGTGGCTCACATCTGATTCACAGGTGGCGTTGATTAAAGACAAAAAGAAAGTAATGTTTCGATTTGAAAGCAAAATGAAACAAATGGCGTCCGGACGCTATTCCTTTCCCGTTTATCGAATGTCATTTTTCTGAGCCGCGCTCAAAGTTCGAGCGATCGACTTTCAGTTGTTTTATAAAGCGAAACGAACAAAATTGAAACTAATGACCTCGTAACACGTTCATTTCTTTCTTCTTTCTTGAGTTGTCACGCTTTTCCAAGTCGTGAGGTCTGTACTGATTATTATTATTATTAACGTTTATTATTATTATTGTTTAACGCCTGAACGGTCCAGTGGTAAGGGACCGGCCTTGCAATCGCATGGTCGTCGGTTCGAACCGCACTCGGGATTTTTCTCGGGGATGGTCGGTATCGACTTCAGGCACCCTTCAGTGTTGGGGATAAAATTCGACACTGCTTCCCCTTAAACGGCGAGGAGGTTTGGAAGTAACAAAGCCATGGAACACTTTACACACACTCAAATACACTCCCGCTCCTGAGGTCCTGACAAGTCTTTGACTTAGGACCCCGTTGGGCAACCACCACGGATTAAAAAAAAAAGAAGTCGTCTTAGCCTGGATTATGATGCTTAATCGGGGTTCTTAAGCCCGATGATTCTCGGACGTAAGACGACTTTTCAGGGCCTAAATTTTTCTTCCCTTGAGAAAACTGGTTTCTGCGCATTGTGAACTTCTTACGGTAAAAATTTCTAAATTTTATACAAAGGCCGTTTAGGTCCACAACGTTGATTGGTTTACTTAATCCTAATGCCTTTCTACCCTTGAGGATGTAAGGCGGGGGTTATAGTTGAGTTGCAGCGCTAGTCGTTTTTTTTTCATGTTCCTTTCTGCTTTATTTGGTTCTATGTTCTATATCTCTGTTCAATTTCTATTTTTTTTTCGTTTGCGTTCTCCATGCTTTCTTGTCTTAATCATGTTTCTTTCTTCTCCCTTATGCTTCACATACATTACCAAATTTTCATCCATTACATATTCTTTGTTTTAAGATATTTTTTTTCCCATATACTCCTTATACCATCCAATCTTGATGTTGCAGGCATTTTTGGACTTTATACGTTATTTCTTTTTTTCCGCTGCATTTCTGATCTTCTTTCTCCGTGCTTTTTCTATCTTCGTCCTCCTGTTTCATATATTTCATCAAGTTTTCGTCCGTTATGTATTTCTGACCTTCTTTCTCCATGCTTTCTCTCTCTTCTTCCTCCTGCTTCAAATTTTCGTCCGCTATCCTCATTCCGTCCATATTCTGTTGGTTAGGCTTCGTCCATTATACTTTGTTTCCAATTTTTTTCGTATACTGTGTTCCTTGTCCCATCTAGTTTTGATGTTCCTTCCATTTTTGTTAGTTATCTCATTTCTTCCACGTTATGCACGTTATTGCATAGTCGTCGGTTCGAACCGCACTCGGGGGTGGTCGGTATCGACTTCAGGTACCCTTCAGTGTTGGGGATAAAATTCGACACTGCTTCCTCTTAAACGGCGAGGAGGTTGAAGTCGTCTTAGCCTGGATTATGATGGATGATTCTCGGACTTAAGACGACTTTTCAGGGCTTAAATTTTTCTTCCCTTGAGAAAACTGGTTTCTGCGCATTGTGAACTTCTTACGGTAAAAAGTCTCTAAATTTTATACAAACGCCGTTTAGGTCCACAACGTTGATTGGTTTACTTAATCCTAATGCCTTTCTACCCTTGAGGATGTAAGGCGGGGGTTATAGTTGAGTTGCAGCGCTAGTCGTTTTTTCCATGTTCCTTTCTGCCTTATTCTATATCTCTTTTAATTTCTATTTTTTTCTTTCGCTTGCGTCCTCCATGCTTTCTTGTCTTAATCATGTTTCTTTCTTCTCCCTTGTGCTTCACATACATTACCAAATTTTCGTCCATTACATATTCTTTGTTTTAAGATATCTATCTTCGTCCTCCTGTTTCATATATTTCATCAAGTTTTCGTCCGTTATGTATTTCTGACCTTCTTTCTCCATGCTTTCTTATGCATTTCTGACCTTCTTTCTCCATACTTTTTCTTTCTTCTTCCTTCTGCTTCATACATTTCATCAAATTTTCGTCCGTTATCCTCATTCCGTCCATATCCTGTTGGTTGGGCTTCGTCCATTATACTTTGTTTCCAATGTTTCGCGTATACTGTGTTCCTTGTCCCATCCAGTTTTGACGTTCCTTCCATTTTTGTTAGTTATCTCATTTCTTCCACGTTATGCACGTTATCGCATGGTCGTCGGTTCGAACCGCGCTCGGGATTTTTCTCGGGGGAGGTCGGTATCGACTTCAGGCACCCTTCAGTGTTGGGGATAAAATTCGACTCTGCTTCCTCTTAAACGGCGAGGAGGTTGGGAAGTAAGAAAGCCTTGGAATACTTTACACACACTCAAATACACTGCCGCTCCTGAGGTCCTGACAAGTCCATGACTTAGGACCCCGTTGGGCAAACACCACAGATAAAAAAAAAACTGAAACAAATGACGTCGTTTCTTGAGTTGTCACGTTTTCGAACGCGGCTGTGAACCGAATTAAAAAAGCGAATCGATTTTCTATTGTTTTAAAGTCGAATTAATTGAAAATTTTTCAAACTAGATACAACACAACTTAGTGGCGCTGCATCTTTGTCTGTCTCTTTCTGGTTTCTTGAGTTGTCACTTTTGTTGAGCGTCCAATTAAGAAACAAATACCTTTCTTAAAAAATTACTTCTTCCATCACTTTTTCTTTAATTACGTCCTTTCCAGTTCTTAATTCTTTTTTCAATCTTCTGCACTTCCCTTTATCGCTTTTTTATCTTTCTGACATCTTGCTCTTTCTACTGATTAAACAGTAATTAGTAAAAAGTATTTAATCATTAATAATAACAATAATAATAAATTTTTCATTTTTTGTTTTTTCTGCCTCATCTTCGAGTTTTTTTTTAAATTTATTTAACCCTTCCCTCGCTTGTTTTCTTTTTTCGTTCTTCTGCCTTGCTTTCATCTTGCTTTAATCACAAGTTTCTCCGTCTTTCTCTTCTTCATTTCAAATGTCTTTGTACCTCTTCATCATTCTGCTCTGCTTGCTTGTTGACTTTTCACTTTTTCTTTAATCACAAATTTTTCCATTCCTTCCTGTTTCTCGTCTTCTCTTTCTTAGTTTCTTCCTCCCTGTCAACTTGCTCTTTGTGCTTGTTGTAAAAAAGTTGTTATTTGTTCAAAGTTTTCTTCAATCACCTCTCTCTGATGTCTTTTCTTTCCAGTTTTCATTTTATTTTTTTAAACTCCCTTAACTTTTCATTTTCGCTTCTTGTTTTTCCGTCATCTATGCTTCTTCTACCGCGTGATTTTTTAAATTTTTTATCAACTCTTGCCATGAGATCTGGACGGCATGTCTTAGCTTAAGTGAAAAGTACGTCATTGCACTCCTTTATGTTGTTTTACAGTAAAGCTACGACATGCCGTCCGAATTCCATGGCAAAATCACGCGGTACTATTTTTGGGTAGAAAGTATTATTTCTTCATTGTTTTCTTTGGTCAGCGACATCTGTTGATGAAAACATAAATTTCTTCTTTTCTTTGAATCTACGTCTTCTATGGAACAAAATCACGTCAGCTGATTGAATCCAACTAACCGCAAACATTAAACAAAAGAAAACAGAGACGAAACAACAAGCGAAACCTGGCGACATCTGTGAGTAAGAACGTAAATTAACGAAATGCCTTCAGTTTATTGAACCCAACGAACCGTAAAGATTTAAAAAAATAAAAAAGAGACGAAACGACAAGCAAAGCGGGCGACAACACGGGCGATAAAAACTTGAATTAACGAAACGCATTTTTCTCTTCTGATCAGCGCCCTCTGTGGAACAATGTCACGTGACAGCTCAGCGTGATCTTTGACGGAGCAAATGCAAAGGGAAAACATTAAGCAACAGAAAAACACACCGACAAGACAAGAAGCTTGGACTTTCTGATAGTTTTACTAGCGACATCTGTTGATGAAAACATAAATTACTTATTTTCTTTGAATCTACGTCTTCTGTGAAACAAAATCACGTCAGTTGATCGAATCCAAATGACTACAAACATTAAACAAAAGAAAACAGAGACGGAACGACAAGCAAAACCTGGCGACAACATGCGAGCGACATCTGTGAGTAAGAACGTGAATTAACGAAATGCCTTGAACCCAACAAACTGCAAAGATCAAACAAAAGAAAAAAGAGACGAAACGACAAGCAAAAGTGGCCGATAAAAACATGAATTAACGAAACGACTTTTTCTGTTTTGATCAGCGCCCTCTGTGGAACAATATCATGCGATATTTCAGCGTGATGATTGGGAAGAACATTAAACAACAGAAAAACGCACCGACGAGACGAGACGACAGTTGGAAGTCTGGGCTCTGATAGTTTCATTAGCGACATCTGTTGATGAAAACGTGAATTAACAAAACATCTTCTTTTCTCTGAATTTGCATCTTTCGTGGAACAAATCGCATCAGGTTATTGCATCTACCTAAGAAACTGCAAACGTTAAACAAAAGAAAAGAAAGATAAAACGACAAGGGCGACATCTGTGAAAGAAAACGTGAACTAACGAAACGTCTTTTGTTTAGCGCCCTCCGCGCAGCAATGTCACCTGACGCTTCGCCGTGATGATTTGATCGTTAGAGCAAATGCAAAGCGGAAAGTACGAAATAAACGACACCAGAAGACAGTCGGAAGTCTGGGCTCTGATAGTTTCATTAGCGACATCTGTTGATGAAAACGTGAATTAACAAAACATCTTCTTTTCTCTGAATTTGCATCTTTCGTGGAACAAATCGCATCAGGTTATTGCATCTACCTAAGAAACTGCAAATATTAAACAAAAGAAAAGGAAGATAAAACGACAAGCGCGACATCTGTGAAAAAGAAACGTGAACTAACGAAACGTCTTTTGTTTAGCGCCCTCCGCGCAGCAATCTCACCTGACGCTTCACCGTGATGATTTGATCGTTAGAGCAAATGCAAAGCGGAAAGTACGAAATAAAAGAAAAACGGAAACGAACGCAAGGCGGGCTCATTCGAAAGCCGTTCACGTCACGTGTAAGTTAAACGATGAAATCACCGACGCGATTTTTAAGCGCGACATCTATGGACGGAAACGTAAATTACTTTCTTTTTTCTTTTTAACCTGTGAGTCAGATGTCACGAGACACATATTTTAAATCAACGATCAGCCTAAGGGATACTTATGAATGACGATAGAAATCACGATTTTTAAGTACGACATCTATGAGTGGAAACGTAAATTACTTTTTTTCTACCTTTTTAATCGACGCCACCTGTGAGTCAGATATATGAGTCACGATTTTAAAAAGCGACGCATATTTTTTTAATCAACGATCAACGCCTATGGGACACATGAGTCACGATTTTTAAGTGCGACGTCTATGAGTGGAAACGTAAATTACTTTCCTTTCGTTTTTAATCAATGCCATCTGTGAATCTTTGGAGATTGCTTAACGCTTTGTTCGTCGAACTTTATGTGTGCGCTTCGGAAATAATTACGCGGACGCGGAACGGATTTTTGGATTGATCAAGTGCTGCCCTCTCTTAGTTTAGATCAGAATTTCCGGGCGCATTCCTCTTCAAACTTTGCGACAATTGAAACGGACCGGAAGTGTTTATGTCTACGGACATCCTGCGCATACATTTTTTTTTCTTTTTTAATAAAACGTTTCCCACGGAACACAGTTTTGGATCGATCAAGTGCCGCCCTCTCAGCGTTTGGATCACAATCTAAGGGAGCATCCCTCTTCGAACTTTGTCTCATTACTTTTCGGACTCCCTGTGTATGTTGTTACAAAAATAATTTCGCAAGATAAAATAACCACGTTAGTTAAGTGTTCTCGATTTGATTCGGAATTGCGCGAGACAATCGTTACGCAACCGACTTTCGCTCATAATATTATTTTCGTGCAACAAACCCACGACACCACGGAAACGCCCAGATGGATATCGCCCATCTGAAGAAAGAAGAGGCGATCCATAATCGAAAGAAATTCACGGTCACTTTCTACGTAAGTTTTGAGGATTTGAAGAAGAGCAATTTCGGGTTTCAGCTTGAAACGACACACATCGGGCGCACGCTCAAGAAAGGTTTGGGTGTGGTCCCATTTGCATTGGTTGAAAGACCCCTATCTGGGACACTTTTCAAATTCGCTTTTAACCGGAGTTTCAAGAAAAAAAAAACAGGCCGCGGCGGCGCGGCGAGCGCTCGCGCCATTTTCTCTCCCGCAATTACCACCTAAGGATTCCACTTTCCATTTTTTATTGCGCGCCTTCGAAATGTCGATGGGTTCAGCTAAATA
Source organism: Dorcus hopei (assembly GCA_033060865.1). Classification (NCBI taxonomy): domain Eukaryota; kingdom Metazoa; phylum Arthropoda; class Insecta; order Coleoptera; family Lucanidae; genus Dorcus; species Dorcus hopei. The sequence continues at coordinate 4,774,764 of CM065425.1, read as the reverse complement.
TCAAGGAGCGAGCGATTAATATTCAGCGGCGCCCGCCTTTATCATAAGCGGCTGCGTGTGTTTACGTTACGTAACGCGAGACCAATTTGTAAATGACAAAGACTTGCGACACGTACATACAGTGACGGACAAAAGTCGCGCCGATTGTCAACCCGGTCGATAACATCGAGCGATCGCTTCCAAAACAGAACAATCTAAATCATGTCTTCTTTGGATTATTGATATTTTAAAGAACTAGCAATTCGTGTCAAGACTTCAACAAGAACGCGCGTTTACAAAGGAAAAACGGATGGAAGTATTTTAGATTTAAATTTCCCGCTTCTAGCGCCAGGGGTGCGTTCAGAATAAACGGCGGGCGTGCAACTTTTTACCCCTCGCGTTCATAATAAGCTCAAGGTAAAAATTTGTTCCGTTCATAATAAACGCACCATTTCGTCCGGTAAACAACTTTTTACCTATTAATACTATACATATAATACTAACAATGTAATCCATTGTTCTGGTTTCAGGACGCTTTCAGTATTTCAATCTTCACTATTTGACCGTTTTGACAGCTCGTTTCATAATAACCTGTTGTCCGGGCAATCGTCCTGCCATGCCAGGGTAAACACATTTTGTCGGGCGTTTATTCCGAACGCACCCCAACATTCGTTTCTAGGTTATGTTACGCCATGTTTAGGGGTACGTCCGAAAACTGCACGAACTTTTCACATCCCACTTTTAAGTAGGTCCGTTTTCATGGAAGTAATGTAAACCTAAGTCTTCTAGAAACAGATGAGTGAGATGCAAAGTTAAAGACGCACTCGCAGGTATAGTTTCCGAACGCACCCCAGCCGTCGCTTAAAAATGGTTTGCTTTTAATGATGGGGCGTTGTTTCCTTTGAATTTGTTTGAACCTTTGCCTGGCACTAAAAAATTAACCTACAATAATTAAGTCTTCTTCTTTCTTACGATTCAAGCGATTTGAAGGTCGGCAACGCTGATAAAGGCTGTGCCTTCCCCCTAAGACACGGATTAAGGTTTTTGCTATGCATTGATGACGGCTCACCAGTATTCTTACTGAGCGGCACAGTGACTTCTATCTACCTAACAGCTAAACAATACTTATGTGCCGCTTCCTAGTTCCGATTACTCTTGGGTACCTTTTCCTTCGACAATGTGGCGCCTTTTCGATCACATTTTACAATCATAATTCAATTTTTTTTTTAATAAATTTGTGCTTATGGAAGATGCGACACAATTGAAAATCGACGTCGCGTCATCTCACGAGGTTACAATCCTCGACATACGTACTTAAGGGTTTTTCGCTCTATCCCTTTTTTTAATACTGGGAAAGTTACCGGGAACTCACCCCCCTCCCCGCGCTGCACATGTATTTTTTTTAAAACAAATTAAAAATGCAATTAATTTATTTTTGAAAGCGTCTCATATACAGGGTGACGCACGATTCCGTGTTTCTTAAAATAATGTTCTTATGTTCAGACGTTCAGAGAGAGACACAGAAAGCAAAGAGTATTTAAAAAAAATTGCATTAAATGTGAGGGGGTTAGAATCCTGACCACCTCGATCTTCAATTGTTTCGAAACGACCATGCCTTCTTCTTCTTTTTTTTTTTTAATGGCGAAAGTCCTACGTTTCGTTTGACCGATTTCGTGACGCAAGTCTTGCGCGTTTTTTCGAACTCTTCATCTTTATAGGAGAGGGCGGGGGGGCGAACCACCACCCTGACAGTTTCGATCTTCAATTGTCTCGAAACGATCACGCCTTCTTCATTTCTTTTATGGCGAAGTCCTATGTTTCGTTTGACCGATTTTATGACGTAAGTTTCGCGCGTTTTCCTCGAACCTTTCATCATTAATGAGGAGGGAGAGGGGGAAAAACCACAATCTTGACAATCTAGATCTTCAATTGTTTCGAAACTGCCACGCTTTCTCCATTTTTTTTTTAAAGCAAAGTACGTTTTGTTTGTCGGATTTTATGACAGTTTCTAGCGCGCCTCTTTCGAAATTTTCGTTACTATGTGGGGGAGGGGGGGGGGGCGAGTACATTACAATTCTGACAGGCTCGCGATCTTCAATTGTTTCGAAACCGCCACGCCTTTTCCATTTCTTTTAAAAAAAGCGAAGCAAGCTTTGTGTGACGCAACAGTTTCTGGCGCGCCTTTTTCGAAATTCTCGTTACTACGTGAGGGGTGGGGGTAAACCACAATTCTGACAGTCTCGCGATCTTCAATTGTTTCGTAACTGCCACGCCTTCTTCATTTTTTAAAAGAAGCGAAGTACGTTTTGTTTATCGGAGTTTATGACGTAGCACGCCTTTTTCGACATTCTCGTTATTATGTGAGAGGGAGGGGGAGGTAAACTACAATTCTAACAGGCACGCGATCTTCGATTGTTTCGAAACCGCCACGCCTTCTCCATTTCTTTTAAAAAAGCGAAGCACGTTTTGTTTGACGTATTTTATGGCGTAACAATTACTAGCGCTCCTTTTTCGAAAATCTTGTTACCATGTGAGAGGGGGGGGGCGGCGAGATAAACCACAATCCTGACAGCCTCGCGATCTTCAATTGTTTCGTAGCTGCCACGCCTTCTTCATTTTTTAAAAGAAACGAAGTACGTCTTGTTTATCGGAGTTTATGACGTAAGAGTTTCTAGCGCGCCTTTTTCGAAATTCTCGTTACTATGTGGCGGGGGGCGGGAGGTAAACCACAATTCTGACAGGCTCGCGATCTTCAATTGTTTCGAAACCGCCACGCCTTCTCCATTTCTTCTAAAAAAGCGAAGTACGTTTCTTTTGACGTAATTTATGACGTAACAGTTACTAACGTTTTTCGAAATTTTCGTGTGAGAAGGGGGGTGGTAAAGTATAATCCTGACATCCTCACAAGCTTCAATTGTTTCGAAACTACCAAGCTTTCTTCATTTTTTTAAAAAAAGGTGAAGTACGTTTTGATTATTTATCGGAGTTTGTGACGTAACAGTTTCTAGCGCGCCTTTTTAGACATTTTCGTGTGAGAGGGGGCGGGGGGGGGGCAATCCTGACAGGCTCGTGATCTTCGATTATTTCGAAACCGACACGCCTTCTTTATTTTTTCAAAAAAGCGAAGTACGTTTGTCGGATTTTTTGATTTTATATTTTAATCTTAATTCTTTAAAATTCTTTAAATTATGTAAATATCAATATTGTTAAATATATAATAGATATTATTGTGTCACCATTAACGAAACTAATCAATTTGTGCATTGCTACCTACCTAACTATATCAAAATAGTCGACCTTGAATGGATTGCGGACATTGGGGAAACTCCTTTGCGTTGATGATCAACCTACCTGAAATTATGCCCGGCTCAGTGGAGATGGGAGTGGGCTACACAATAGGATCGTCACGTCGGTAGCTTCGTTATCTAGTTGTTAATTAAGAAAGGGGCGCCACCTAGCGTTACATTTATTCCAGGTATAAGTAATACGTGTCACCGCTAGGACTGCACACGTGAATGTAGCGTATGAGTAACCCTCAAGTTTGAAATTCCGCGTTTAAAGAAAAATATTATTATCAGTCACCCTGTACATAACGAAATCTAAAAGAAAAATACGACAATTCACGACGTTAAGTTTTAAATGAAAATTACGTAAATGAACGTTAATCACTTTCGATCGAAATAAATTAAAATTCACAGAGCAAGTGTAACTAACACGTGTACACCGGCAAGGATGTCCTATTTGGTTTACAAAGGTGATGCACAAGTTATAAGCACCTGTCAGTTTGACAGTAGGAGGCGGTTATTAATTTTCTTTATGCAAATTATGACATGTTCTTAAGGAACCGTGGCTTGAAATATACAATTACAAAATTTTCAACCCTTATCTACTCATTCTCCAGCGTAATTGATGATTAACCGAAGTAAGGAATGAAAAGTGTACGATACCGCTCGACGTTAAGTCCGGTCGTCTGGTGCCATAAATCACGACATCTACATCGAAGTCTCGAGAGAGGGCTTTGATCCTACATGCACGTCCGAACTTTCGCGGTGTTTGATGGTAGTAGAACTAGGTGACTCTCGTACGGCTTTTCTGTTTACTGCCTATTTCCTGCTACCATTTGCCTCGCATACCGTGAAACTGCTCTGTATGACGTGAAACTGCCCCGTACAACGTGAAACTGCCCCGTACAACGTGCTAAAGCAAGAAACGTGACGATAAGTTGCAAATGAAGTCAGCTCAATAAATGCGGCTATTACAGTCAATAAATGTGCGCAGCTGGAAAAAAATCAACTACCCTGAAGATTTTCAACTATCTACAAAATTTTCTTGGACTCCATTTAGATAACAAATTGAACTGGAATGCTCACGGGGAGGCAATTGCACAAAAAATAGCAAAAAGAAATCTTCGAAACTGCGTTCCCCCACCGGTCACACGTACAGCTTATATTTCTTTTTTATGTGAAACCACGTGAAACTCACATTGCATACGGTATACTAATCTGGGGACATTCAGTTATTCGACATCGAATATTTAAGTTGCAGAGGCGAGCGATGCCAATAGTCGCCGGAATCAAATATAGGGAGGACTGCAAGTCTCACTTTATCAACCTAAGTATACTTACATGACGACGTAATTACATTATGACGTAACAGTTTCTAGCGTGCCTTTTCTCGTGAAGGGAGGGAGGAGGGGGGAGGTAAACCACAATTTTGACAGCCTCGCGCCTCTTGAATTGTTTCGAAATCGCCAAGCCTTCTTCCTTTTTTTAAAAAGGCGAAGTGCGGTTTGTTTGTCGGATTTTATGACGTAACAGCGCGCCCTTTCGAAATTTTCGTTACTATGTGAGGGGGGGAGGGGGGAGAGAATCGCAATTCTGACAGCTTAGATCTTCAATTATTTCGGAAACGCCACGCCTTCTCCATTTTTTTTTAAAAAGCGTAAAATAGTACATTTTGTTCGTTTGATTTTATGACGTAACGTTTTCTTTTCGAAATTTCGGTTATTATTGGAGGAGCGGGGGGGGGAATAGCATCGCGCTGTACATGTAGATGTGTAGAAGATCGTTAATTTTGTTTTTTCCTTTACAGTCTTTGCGCAGGACAACTTCAAATGTCCGGACGAATTTGGTTTCTACCCCCATCACATTTCCTGCGATAAATACTGGAAGTGCGACAACAATGCCGCCGAGCTGAAGACGTGCGGCAACGGCCTGGCCTTCGACGCCAGCGACCCCAAATACCTGACGGAGAACTGCGACTACATTCACAACGTCGACTGCGGCGACAGGACGCAACTTGGTAAGTCGAGAGGACGCCGATGATGATCGAAAGGGTTTCTTTTGTTTTCATTTTTTGTCTTCTTTTCCCCCTTATAGTCTTTTCTTTCTGTTGTTTGCTTTTTGTTTTAGTAGCTTTGAGAAACGATTGCATGATGTGGAAAAGTCTTCACTTTTCCGGAATATCTATAATTTCTCCTCTCGCCCCCTTTTGTTTCCGCTTACGTTCCAGTTCGGGAACTTTTGTTTTTGTTTTGCACCCCAATCGGCTTGTTGCAAGCAATTTTGCATCGCCGTGTTGCCAGGTCTTCACCTCTCAAAGCAGAATTCCAATTATTACCACGCCATCTTTTGGTTTTCGTTCCACACCTAATCAGACGTCTTTTGTTCTTTTTTTTTTCTTTCTCAGACTTTCATTTTTAGTTTTTCTTTTCACCTTTAGTCACAACAGTCGAAGTTTAACGACTGTTTCTTTTCATCTTCCATAATTCCCTTTTTGTATTTCCGTTTCGTTTCTTTCTCCTCTAAGCAGCCGTTTCTTTTTTCAACTTCCGTCTCTTCTTCCCTTCAATTTCCTAAACCTGGTTTCGATAAACCAGTTGTATTTTGTTTTCCTCTTTCTCATTTCGCATTTCGAAACCACCCCCAAACTACTCGTACTTTCGGATTTTTCCTCAAATTACCACCGTCGCGTCGCGTCGCTTCTCAACTGACCATTTTGATTTGCGTTTCTTTTCGAACTCGGTCGTCTTTTGCTTCTGTTCTTCGATGCTAACAAAAAAGGAAAAGAATTCGAACAGACGGGAAAAGGAAAGCGCTTGATTCGCAAACTGGAGCGCGTGGAAGGAAATTCGAAAGAAGAAATGAAACACGGGGGGAACATTCTCCGACCTCGATTTGCCGCCTTGGCCAAAAAGAAAAAAAAAATGTGGGAAAAATCTGCCGGCTTGCATAACTCGATTATTCACGTTTTAATTGGGCGTTAATTGGAACGGCCAACGAAGAAAGCGAATGCGTTTGTCAAGCAAACAACCTCATTCTTTTGATCGACCTTGATGACGTAACGTTTCTCGTTTCAGAACCGGCGATCTCCACGCCGCACTGCGAGCGTCTCTACGGCATCTTCCCCGACGACGCCAAATGCGACGTCTTCTGGAACTGCTGGAACGGGGAAGCCTCCAGGTACCAGTGCTCTCCGGGCCTGGCCTACGACAGGGAGGCCCGCGTCTGCATGTGGGCCGATCAAGTACCAGAATGCAAAAATGATGGTAAGATTTAGTCATTCTTATTTTTTCCCAATCCTATGCCTCTCCTTTTTTATGGTCCTATTTGCCTTCTCTTTGTCCAAAGGATTCCTTTCCTGTTATCAACTTGCTCTTGTTCCTTACTTTGCCTTGACGACGTCCCTTTTGCCTTTCGCCTTATGGTCCTATTTGCCTTTTCTTTTCCCAAGGGATTCCTTTCCTGTTATCGACTTGTCCTTTTTTCTTTACTTTGCCTTGACGAAGTTCCTTTTGTCTTTCGCCTTCCCAAACATGAGAAGCTGCTGTCAGAAGTTGCTTTGCCCCGACGACATTCCTTGGTGATCCTCTTGTCTTTCGTCTTCCCAAACATGAGTTAATTTAAAAGTCTGCGACTTTCTCGCGCACCAAACTACTATCAGAAGTTGCTGAAGCTTTCCCTTCCTGTTACCAATTTGATCTTCCTCTTTATTTTCCCCTAGTGACCTCCCTCTGGAGTCCTATCGCCTTTCGCTTTCCCAAACGTGAGTTAATTTAAAAGCCTGCAACTTTCTCGTGCACGAAACTGTTGTCAGAAGTTACCGGAGGATTTCTCTCCTCTTACCAACTTGTCCTTCCTCTTTACTTTGTCGTAGCGACGTCCCTTGGTAGTCCTTTCGTCTCTCATCTTCCCAAACATGACTTAATCCAAAAGTTTTCGATTTTATTGTGCATTAAACTGCTTCCTTCCTGTTACCAGTTTGCTCTTCCTGTTTACTTTGTCCTGGTGACATCCCTCGGTAGTCCTTTTGCCTTTCCCCTTCCCAAACATCAGTTAATTTAAAAGTCTGCGACGTTCTCGGACACGTAACTGTTACCAAAAGTTACTGGAGGATTTCCTTCATGTTATCAACTTGCTTTTTGTCCTTGATGGTCCTCTCGCCTTCCCAGACATGAGTTAGTCTAAAAGTCTGTGACTTTCTCGTGTACGAAACCGTTGTCAGAAGTTACTGGAGGATTTCCTTCCTCTTACCAACTTGCCCTTCCTCTTTACTTTGTCGTAGCGACGTCCCTTGGTAGTCCTTTCGCCTTTCATCTCCCCAAACATGACTTAATCCAAAAGTTTTCGATTTTATTGTGCATTAAACTGCTTCCTTCCTGTTACCAGTTTGCTCTTCCTGTTTACTTTGTCCTGGTGACATCACTCGGTAGTCCTTTTGCCTTTTCCCTTCCCAAACATGAATTAATTTGAAAGTTTGCGACTTTCTCGGACACGAAACTGTTACCAAAAGTTACTGGAGGATGTTACCAACTTGCTCCTTGTCCTTCCTTGATGGTCCTTTTGCCTTTCCCCTTCCCAAACATGAGCTAATTTAAAAGTCTGCGACTTTCTCCGACACGAAACTGCTACCAAAAATTACTGGGGGATCTCCTTCATGTTACCAACTTGCTCCTTGTCCTTCCTTGGTGGTCCTTTTGCCTTTCGCCTTCCCAAACATGAGCTAATTTAAAGGCCTTCGATTTTCTCTGTTATCAGAAAATGGTGGAGTAGTCCCAACTTGCTCTTCCTCTTTACTTTGTTCTGATGACATGGCTCTCATGTTTCCAAACATGAATTAGCCCAAAAGTTTTCGATTTTCTCGTGCACAAAACTGTTTTCAGAAGTTGCTGGAGGGTTCTCCTGTCCAGCCCCCGGTGAAGTAAGCAATTCCGGCTCTTTCTCCCGCCACGCTCACCCAGACGACTGCCGCAAATACTACATCTGCCTGGAAGGCGTCGCAAGAGAATACGGCTGCCCCATCGGCACAGTCTTCAAGATCGGCGACGCCGAAGGCACGGGCAACTGTGAGGACCCCGAAGACGTTCCCGGATGGTAAGTCCTCATTGCCCCCCATTTCACCCACACACAACCAACTTGCGTATTTTCGCCCCCAAACATGATCCAATCTCGGATTGGATTTCGTAAGCGGCGGCAGCGGCGGCGTTGCGCAATTATTGCGTGGAATTTTCTGTTTGCGAAAAAACGCAAGTTCCTCGTGCACACATAACGCGCGCGCGCTGTTAATATAAATAATGCGCGCAGGCTACTTTCTCTAACGCTTGTGTTTGTTTTTTTTTTTTTTTTCACCTGCACTAAAACGGCATGTTACGCACCGCTTGTCTTTTTTCTTCCACTTACCTACTTGATTAACCGACCAGAATCCGGGAAACTAGCACGCGCGGTTTGCAGATGACTTCCTTCCGAGAGAGAACGAGCACGAAAGTCGACGAGCAATGAAAACGCTCCTCCTCTCCCCTGAACATTCGTAAACAAAACGAGAAAACTTTTGAGGGCGGTTGCTAGTACCATCATGGGAAACTGGAGCATACTGCTTATACTGTCCCCAATTTCTCTGCGTTCTATTTACTAAAATAACCCATCTTCCAATGACCCATCTCTTCGTTCATTCTTGTCAATATTTGTGACGTTTCTTGGTTTTTCTTTCCTTATGAACGTCTTCGTCTTCGTTTCGCAAAAAATACCTCCAAAAGCTTTGATTTTTCAACCTTGATGTCTCCCATGATAATCAAAAGAAAAGAATGGATGGGGCGAAATGAGAAAGCAAAGATTGAAGCCAAATCACATTACCAATTAAAAAAAAAAAGTTTTCAAAATTGGGGAATTTTAGACGAATCACTGCATTGCATTGAGAGCTGCTGTTCTTGTCAGGTAGTTTTTCTTGCCTTTAGTTTTATATTTTCCTGTTTTCTCTTGTTTTTTTTTTCGTGTTTGTTTTTTCTTTGGAAGCAAATCGATGCTGTGTCCTGTAAGGAGTCTGAAAGTGATGAGCTTTTATCAAGTTTAACAAAACCGAAAGCATGGACGCTTTTGGGCCGAATTTTCGCTCATCTTGTCACTTATCTGTCATCATTTTTTTTTTGCTGTTATTAGTTTCGTTTAATTTCTTTGGCTTCGTAAATTGGCGTTAATTTTAGCAGTTTTCTTTAATGCCTTTGAGCTTTTTTGGCCTTTCATAATAAGAAAACGGACAAACGGACGATCTTCCGTTTCCACGAACTTTCACTTGTTTCTCTAGGCGTTTTTGCATTTTATCGAGGGGTAGGACATCTCTTAAATAAGTGTAGGAAGAGTTACATACCGTATGTCCATCTGACAATGAGACATAGGGATTTAATATGGGAAAACAGAAATTGCCTTATATTATCTACCTGAGTACATATATATGAAATTCTGAGTTATAATCAGAAAGATTATTGCATTCAAAGTGTTTTGATACTAAGTTTGTGCAATTTTAGTTGTTAATTATTTAGAAATTAAGAAAAAAAGTTATTATTTTTTTCCGGGCAAGATTAGTAGGTATTTAACGAAAACTTTCCAAACGGATGTCGTGGTTAAGTTAGTTTGTTCATGTTTCACAACCGTAAGGTCACGAGTTCAAATCCGAACGAAGACACTTTTTTTTTTTTTTTTAATATTTAAAATCACTCTTAAATTAGTTTATTATTGTATTAATAAGTTTCATTTTAATATTAATTATGTTCCATTTATGTGTATTTTTTCGTTTGCAAAATTTTATTATGTTAAAGTTATAACTTTATTTATTATGTTACATAATTAATATTAAAATGAAACTTATAAATAAAATAAAGTAGTTTAAGAGTTTAAGTGATTTCAAATCTGAAAAAATATTTAAGAAAAGGAAAAAAAAGTGTCCTCATTCGGATTTGAACTCGTGACCTTACGGTTGTGAAACATGAACAAACTAACTTGACCACGACATCCGTTTGTAAACTCTTCGTTAAATACTTACTAATCTTGTCCGGAAAAAAATAATAACTTTTTTTCTTAATTTCTAAATAATTAAGAACTAAAATTGCACAAATCTAGTATCAAAACACTTTGAATGCAATAATCTTTCCGATTATAAACCAGAATTTCATATATATGTACTCAGGTAGATAATATAAAGCAATTTCGGTTTTCCCATGTTAAATCCCTATGTCTCATTGTCAGATGGACAAACGGTATATTTACGTAAAATACGTTAATTACGGTATAAATACATATATGTATGTAGAAATAAATTAAATTAATTAACAGTTAACACCGGTAAATACGAATGAATACAATTCAAAAATACTAATAAATAATTTTAAGTTTTTGTTAAATACCATTAAATTAAATTAAATGTTAACAAATCCGTGCAATGTGAATAACTCGAGCAACTTCAACGCCGTCAAAATTTAATGATACAGAAGAAATTAGAACTATAGATGGAATAGAAAAAAACACATTCCAATAATGTTTATAAACAATTTAAAGAAGTATTTATTTATTGAATGCTCACTGTTTATTGCTTTATGGTTTATGTAGAGACAGCAATCAATATAAAGCTTGTTTTTTAATTCAGCAATGTGCTGTGATGTATGCAGATAGTGATGGAAGTGACTGAATAAAAATCCACCCCTGTTAAATTGGGCAGCGTGTTTTTTTATTCAGCATTTTGCTGTGATGGATGTAGACGGTGATTTAAAAGATTGAACAGAAATTCATATCTGTTAGATTATAATCGATTTATGTTGTGTACGAATTTAGTGACAACTTGTCTCTACATCGCCTAAATCGATTATAATTAAGGTCTCCAAAAAATAGTACCGAATGCATAGGCGCTTTGATGAGCATAAAGGAATGAGCGCCGATTGAACATTTTATTTAGTTTTTCTTTGTATTTTTGTACATTTTTATACCAATGTATTATATAGCCGTTATATGGCACTGGACCGATTGAGATTTGGATCAGCAGGAGCAGTGAATAATATACAATTGGGCGGATAAACGGACCTAAGATTTGGAGTCTTTAATTATAATCTAACAGAGATGAATTTCTGTTCAATTTTTTAAATCACTGTCTACGTCCATCACAACAAAATGCTGAATAAAAAACAGGCCCATTATAATGGATTTGTGTTGTATAGAAATTTAGTGACAGTTTGATGTCACTCAACTTAAAAAATATTATTGAATCATCAAGCGAAAGTTCATAATGGGATGGAGAATAAATAATACTGTACAGATCAAAGAAGAAACATGAAAACTTGGTTAAACACGTAACACATTTTTTCCTCATCATTTAATTCGACTTGACTTCGATCTGACTTGCGAAAGAATAGTAGCAATAATTGATTGATTTTTAATATTCACATTGAAGGCAAAAGTGTTCAAAATCTTAACATTTCATCCACATTTTTTCTGCAATTCGTAAAGATGTTTGATGATGCTGAATAAATATTTAGTTTTTAATAAAGGGTGCCTGCAAAATTTCAGCGAAATTCATCAATAAGTAACAAAGATGTCAGGGGTAAAAGTCTTGGATAGGATACGTTGTATATGTAGATACAGAAATACAGGGTGAGTCATAATGGGCGGAACAAATTTTACCAGTATGTAGGAAAGACATTTTTAAGTAAAAAAGTTCCTATAAACCTATGTCCTAATCCGCACACGTGAGGAACTACAAGAAGTTAAAGTTGAGTGTGTCATAATGGGCGGAACAAATTTTACCAGTATGTAGGAAAGACTTTTTAAATAAAAAACGATGTCCTAAGCCGCACAGTTGAGGAACTACAAAAAGTTATGGAAGGCAAGTCATCCGGTGGTTGAATCTTCACTACCCTGGCAGATGGATCGGACGTGCCTGGCCTGCGAGGAGTCCCGATTTAAATTCTCTATATTTTTACATCTGGGGACATATGAATGAGTTAGTATACAATACTGAAATTGACACACGTAAACAACTGCGTCAAAGGATTTTTAAGGCGCCACCATGGTCAAGTGGCTAGAGTGTACTATTCCCTTATTCGTAGAGCTCGTGCTTGTATTAGAGCTCAAGGAGCACAGTTTGAACAGTTTTTGTAATACTGTGATTTAACTGAACACTTTTTGTACAGTTTATCCAATTTTTTAACAGTTTTCACAGTTGCCGTTATTTCTTGTAGTTCCTCAACTGAGCGGATTAGGACATAGGTTTATAGGAACTTTCTTGCTCAAAAAAGTATTTCCTACATACTGGTAAAATTTGTTCCGCCCATTATGACTCACCCTGTATATCTAAAACAATATAATTGTATCTTTCTCTTTTATATTGTTGCACTTTCTTTTTATTTAGATTTTCGCATTGTACTTAAGAACAATTATTTTCGTTCGAATCATTTCTTTCATTATTTGTTATTTTTAAACACACTTAAATATATTTTAATACGTTTAAATAAGTGTAGTTTAACATAATTCTTAAAATACATATAAATAATTTAAAATATTGTTAAATGCTTAATAAATAGTTTTAAATTTACTGAAATATTTTAAATAAATAAAATAGAATATTTTAAATGCAATTAAATCTTGTGCATTTGTAAACAGGTGCACAAAATCCGAACGATGTCCTTCCCCTCGCGTTTTATGGCCGATCGTCTATTGTTTCTTGTTGAATCTTGCTTAGGCTTTGATTTCTCAATGTTCTGCGTTTCGAAATTTTGTTCATCGCGCTTCCATCCGGTTTCTTCTTTTTTTTTTCTTTTTGGACTCCAGCCACGTCCAACCATCCCAACTTTTCAATGTTTTCATTTTGATCACTTTCAATTTTTTTCGCCATGTTGCGTCAATTTAAAATTTGCAAAAAGAAAGGCGATCGATTTTTTAATTTCGAGACTTTCTCGCGTTTGAATTTTTTGTTTATCGTTTCCCTCCGGTTTTTTCTTTAAATTTCTTCGATTTTCCTCTCTCGAACTTTCGCTTGTTCCTCTCGGAGGAGGTCGATTGTCTTTTGTTTCTTCGATTTTTCAATCTTTTCGAACTTTTTCTGCGTTTCAATTTTGTCCTGTTTCTCTTTCAATTTAGATCTTCCGTTTATTCCTTCTCGAAAACACGTCTATTCCTTCTCGAACCGTCATTCAACTGTTAGTTGTCTTGCTCGATCGTCTTTTGTTTCGTCTTGAACCCCCTCCCCTTCGATTCGTTTTTACTTTTTCTTTTCTCTTCGAAATGTTTCTGTTTCAATTTTTTATTGCTTCTCTCTCTCTCTCATTATATTTCTGCCTTTTCCGGAATTATCAGTTGTTCCCCTTGGCGTTTAGTTGTCTTGCTCGATCGTCGCTTTTGTTTCTTCTCGAATCTTCCTTCGCCTTTGATTTTTCAATCTACGAATCATTTTCACTTTTTCTTTTCTCTTCGAAATATTTCTGTTTCAAGTTTTTATTGCTTCTCTCTCTCTCTCTCTCTCTCTCTCTCTCTCTTTATATTTCTTTTTTTTTTTCGAACTTTCACTTGCTTCTCTTGGCGTTTACTTTCTATTGGATGATCGCTTTTCATCTTTGATTCTTCAACATTCGAATCATTTTTACTTTTTTTTTCTTTTGGAGCTTCTCCGTTTCAGTTTTGTTTTACTGTTTCTCTATCCACGCCTTCAATTTTTCTCGCCACGTCATAACGAGCGTCAAAAGTATGTAAAAAGAAACGAATGAAGTCAAAACGTACGCAATTTTGTTTTTTGTACTTGCATGTATGCATGAGACTCACCAATCTAAGTTTCATCATTTTTTTTGGGTTTGTTTTTTGTTTGATACTTTTCGTTGATTTCTTCTTCTAACTCTACGGTTTTATACTATTTTTCTTATTACAATAATGGACCTTCCATTTTAGTCTTCGTTGCATTTTTCATGCCTTTTGTTTTTTTTTCCAACGCGACCTTCTTCGTTGAATGCCTTCGATTTTGATTGTTTATCTCTTTCGTTTCGTGCTTCTTTCGTTCCCGTTCTTCTTTTGCTTCGATTCGAAGACACGAATTTTGTTTAAGTCCTTCGCTTCAATTTGCTTTTGTTTTCTGTCATTTTTTAATCCCCCCCCCGAGCTCCCTTTAATTTTCTTCTTTCGATTGTTCTCTCGTTTCCCCAGACAAGAACCGATGTTTTTTTTTTTTTTGTTTTTGTTCAAAGACATCGCTGGAACGCTTCACGTTTTAATTATGGGCATTTTTCATGTGTTTTGTTTTCTTTCCAGTGCATCTGTCTTTTGTTTTTTCCGGTTTTGCTTCTTTTCTCTTCACTAATTGCCTTTGAATCAGAACGTTTCATTTAGTTTTCTTGTGTTGTTCTTTATGGCAGTTTCTCTTTTATGAGCGTGAGCGTTTCTTTGTTTTGTACTTCGTTTGTTTAATTGATTGATTGGCTCCGTTCTTCTTTTGTTTCGTTTGGAAAGCGCCACGACCTTGGCTCAATTTTTTTTTGCGCTTCAAACTGTTTTTTTTTCGTGTATCATTTTTGAACTCCTTCTTCTTTTTTCAATCATTTTTTTTCTCTTTCTTCGTTTGTTTAATTGATTGATCGATCGATTGATTCCGTTCTTCTTTCGTTTCGTTCCGAAAGCGCCACAATTTTGGCTCAACTTTTTCTCGCTTCAAACTCGCGTTTTTTTCCAATCATTTTTGAACTCGTCCTTCTTTTTTCAACTGCTTTCTTTCTCTCTAATTTTCCGAGATAAAAACGATCGTTTTTTGTTTCTTGTTCTTGTTTTGTTCTTGTTTCTTCGTCGGCACCTGTCGATTTCAATATACAGGGTGTCCCAACAGTGTGTTCTCGGGTAATAACTACTGAAGATACAAGAAAATGTTCAACACAATTTCTCTTTTAATTTTAGAGGTCCACAACACAAAATTATTTTTATCTTGTACAGAGTGAATGAAAACAGTGGTGCCGGACGCAACTGTTTTATTTTAAATGGCATACGCTATACAGGAAGTTCAGAAATTAGGGGACTCGGTGGTCCTTGCATGATTCTAAGAAGAAAATCTTAATACATATAAAGATGTAACTTCTACATAATTATAATTTGAACAAGTTTTTCATTCCTCGAAACCTTCAACTTTGACGACCTCGTTTTAAGTTGTTTTGGCATGCCTTCAACGAATTAAAACTAATAAAATAAAAGTAAGATAAAATAGATTTTTGTATTAAGATTTTCTTCTTAGAATCATGCAAGGAGCAGCGCTACGACCACCGAGTCCCCTAGTTTCTGAACACCCTGTATAGGGTATGCCACTTAAAATAAAAGTTGTGTCTGGCGCCACTGTTTTATAATTCATTTTGTTGTAGACCTTTAAAATTAAAAGAGAAATTGTTTGTATCTTCAGTAGTTTTCATCTTCAGTAGTTATCGTTGGGACACCCTGTATATATTCAGTCAACTTTGTTTTTTTTTATTTTCCTCTTACATTTGTTTTCTTTTCATTTTTTTTTAATATCTTTCTTCTGCTTAAGTTGCAATGATCAGATTAGTTTCGTCGCTTCGTTTGAATGACTTTGAAGATGCGACCTTTTGTCTTTTCTATTCTGATTTCCAATTGAATTTTAAATTTGATTTTCAATTGAAGTTCCAATTTGATTTTCAGTTGTTTAAAAAGAAGTAAATTTCGAGGTCTCGCTTCTTCTCTGCATATTGTTCTTTACCTTCAATTCGTTAGGTTTTTGTTTCTGCCACTGCTTCTCTTTTGTTTTTCATCTTCGACTCGTTAAGTTTTTGTTTCTGTTACTGCTTCTCTTTTGTTGATCATCTTCGATTTGATAAGTGTTTGTTTCTGTCACTTCTTGTCTTTGTTCTTCATCTTCGATTTTTTTGTTTTTCATCTTCGATTCGTTAGGCTTCGTTATTCTTGTTGCTTCTTCTCTTTCGATTCGTTATGCTTTTGTTTCTATTACTTCCCCTGTTTTGTCGATCATCGTCTATTAGTTGGGTTTTTGTTTCTGATACTTCTTGTCCTCCGTTCATCTTCGATTCGATTTGTTTTTGTAACTGTTTCTCTTTTGTTCTTCATCTCCGATTCGTTAGGCTTTTGTTCTTGTTATTTCTCCTTCATTTGTTGATCATCTTCGATTTGTTGGGTGTTTGTTTTTGTTACTTCTTCCTTTTGGTTCCTCGTCTTCGATTCCTTCGGCTTTTGTTTCTGATACTTCCTGTGTTTGTTCTTCATCTTCGATTCGCTAGTCTTCTATTTGTTTTGTTATTCATCTTCGATTCGTTAGGTTTTTGTTTCTGTTACTTCTTCTCTTTTGTTCTTCGTCTTCGATTCGTTAGGCTTTTCGTTTTCGTTTTGGGCTTAACGCCTTTCGATTCGTGTTGGTGTTCTTTTTTTGGAACCCAAACGTTTCACTTGCATGCGATCGTGTGTGTTTTGTTTTGCGCTAGCATGACGACCATAAACCCCCCGAAACATCCCCCAGATGCTTGTATGTTGTTGAATCGAATTGGGCATGTCACCACAGACTTTAGTTAGCTTTGCAACCCCCCAACCCCCCTAACTTAATCGTGGCCGTTCGCAGTGAGGATTACTACGGCGACCTGGACCTGAAGAGCATTCGCAAGAGCGAGCTGTTGGCAGGCCTGCAAAGCAGTTCGTCAAGGGCGGCGTCCAACCCCAGCCCCCCGAAGGCCGGCAAGCCCAGGCCGGCTCCAGTGTCCCGCAACACCCCCGAACCCGCGGACAAATAAGTCGCTACCTCATCGCGCGTAAACACCCCCCCTCCGAACCTCCCCCCACGAACCCAAAGCAGGTCGTCACTCGGACGATGTAGATGCTCGTTTGTACTTTTTAATATTTAATTATTATTGTTAGAGTTAATTTAGCGAATCGAGAGTATCTTTTTGCCCGACTGACCCTCTGTTCCTATAGTTTAATTTTAATTTTTTTTTTTTAATTAAAGAAAAAAAAGAAAAAGAAAACGTAACCACCTTGTTTGTTTGTTTGTTTGTGTTCTGCGGTGTACAAAACTGAGAAATTACTATAAATTTTTTTATACGTAAATAAAAACCTATTTTTAAACCACACGTCTTTCTTGTTTTGTTTTTCCACACCCCGCCCCCCCCGCCCGCCCGCCGCCCCCTAACTCTAACTTACATACTAAGACTCGAACGGAGGCAGGGGGCGGATCATTTTTATTAACACCTATTATAATTCCGACGTTTCGTACTTTTCTTTTTGCACAGTTTCAACGTAACACAATCTGTCTTTTTTTTTCTACCTTTTTTTTTGTCTCAGAGGCGGAAGTACATGTAAATAACACTAAATTACATTAAAACTAAAAAGAAAGAATAACGTGGACTTAAATTTTTGGGGGTGAAATGAACAAAAAAAAAAAAAAAACAAGGTAAGTGATGTCGCAGGTCCATCTCATCGCCCATCTCTTTTCAATGCACTGCGAATTAACCTCGTTCTTTTTCTTTTAACAGCGAAGACTACTACAAAGACGTCGACCTAAAAGCCCTGAAGAAGCTAGGCTACTAGGCCGAAACCTAAGAGCAGGAGATAGTTTAGTATTACTAGGCGTAGGCTGTACAGAATCATCGTCGCGTCGATCGTCTCATCACCTCATCGTCTTCCTCCCCCCCCCCGCGCGTTAGTCATATTTGTTATTATTGTTATTTTTAACACGAGTAGGTCCTGTATTTATGCGAAGTACAAAACAGAAGAAGTCAAAACATTTTTCTGCGACCAATCCGAGCGCTCGAACGACTCGTCCTCTTTTCAACTGTAGCTCTTAAGTATTGGTTGTACTTGTTGTGGATTAATAAAATAACAAAAGAATTGCGTCTTTGTTTTTTGATTAAACTGAAAATGAAAAACGAAAGCACATCGTTAAAAAAAAAAGATTCATGGGGGAAGGCTCCAGAACTATGACGTGCTTTGATACTCTTCGGCAACTTACTGAAAACCTTTGGACCCAGAGAATTAGGAGATTCTATAGAAACTTTTTAATTATGGTATGATATACATACCGTGAATGTATCTTATTCTGAAACATGCAAAACACACACATTCGTTTGTTGCTAGAGTAACGTAATTATTAAATGACAGCAATGTATTAAAGCAATCGCTCTCCCTCATACTTTTGATCAGAGCGTACTCCGAGCGTAAACGCGAATTTGCCCGTAGGAGAAATAAAGTAGTGGAACAAAATATGTTTCAAAATAAAATACACGCTTTAATACATTGCTGTCATTTAATTATTACGTTACTCTAGCAACAAACGGATACGTGTATTTTGCATGTTTCAGAATAAAATATATTCACGGTATACAAGTCATTCCTATTTGTAGTACATTCTTATTTAAAGGGAATCGATTCTTATTATGGAACATATATAAAGACATAACTCAAAGAGTAATACATGTACATGTTCAAGTTAAAATTTTATAGTGCTTAAAGATATCCGTACACCTGCGATAATTCTTATGATTTTCTTTTGTACTAAGAAGACTTGAGATGCAGAAGTACAGTCTCCCCAAAAACGGATTCCATAGTGGAATCGAGACCCTATTAAGGTATATTGAGATTGTTTGATGTTTTAAGAGGGCGATACGGAGATTTCTAAATGCATAACTGCAGATGCAAAGTTTGGTAAAATTAAAGCATTGCAGTGATTTTTCCAAGCCAAGCACTCATCAAGAAGTAAACCCAGGAAGTTTCCTGTCTCATCGCCTGCTGTTTCTATGTTATTCAAGTTTACCTTAATGGGGGGATAAGATTTTTGTCTATTGTGAAACTGCTACAGCTCAGAGTTAAGGAGTTAAGAGTAAGCCAATCGTTTAAGTTAGTGAAAACTTGCTCTACGTTAGTTTTTAGTTCATTGCTGTTTTTATCAGATACGATTAAAGTTGTGTCGTCAACGTAAAGAGTCAAATGTGCATTCGCTAATAAACTGAGATCATTCATATAAAGTACGAATAAGACAGGACCTAGGATGGATCCTTGGGGAACACCTATGTTGGTATATTTCACACTTGAAGGCGTATAACTAAAAGAGCCGTTGCTAAGTTTTAAAACTGAGATAAACTGATATTTATTGTTGAAGAAGGATGATTACCACTTTAAGGCAACTCCTCTAATGCCATAAGAGGATAATTTATCCAATAGAAGGTCATGATTGACACAGTCGAATACCCTGCTAAGATCGCAGAGTATTTTTGATAACATTATCATATAAAGAATCCATGGCTGTAGTAGTAGACCTACCAAGACGGAAACCGTACTGGTGATTACTGAAAACGTTAGTTTCGTTCAGAAATTTGAGTAATCCGTCTATATCATAGTGTTCAAAAATTTTGGCAAAGCCTGAAGTGATAATTTTGGACCTTATGTTGATCTAGTTTTTTAAACACAGGGATTACTTTACCAATTTTTAAAGAATCGGGAAAAGTGTCGGTCTGAAACGACTAAATGGGTACTAAAAAAAATAAACCAGTGCGGCAGGGAGTGTCCCCTAATTGTAAGAACCACTTCGAAACCCCCTCCCTAGGTCTTGTCGTGTTCGCCTCAGGTATAACTTAAGCTTCAGGAGATTTGGCTCACTTGGTCCATTCAGAGTAGGAAGTGACATAAACAAAACACACACTACAATACAGAATTTATTTGCACAACCGTGTATAAACGAATAAAATACTGTAGCTGCACTACGATAAGTTCAAAACTTGTTAAAATAAACAAATAAATGACACGTCACGAATCACGAATAGCACAGAACAGTAAGACAAGAAGCGACACTTGCCAGTTTTGCGCGTCCCAAATTTGTTTACGCATGTGCGAGTTCGCCATCTTCTTGTTAGGATTTCCGACAAAAGCACGCCGTGAGTTGTAGCAGCGCGTTGGTTGTAGTGATTTTTTGTGTTGAAAAAGTGTAAAACTGGGAGGATTTTCTTGTGCCTGTCGAGGTTTGGTAAAAATGCAGCGCAGAAGAATTCTGTGTTTTGTAAATGTAATGTAAATAAATTATTTCATTCATTAATCAAGAACTGTTCACTGTATAATTTGCTGAAAATAAATTTCCATTTAAAGATGCCATTTGTAAGAACTATTTAAACTTGCCGCTTCAAATCCTAACAAGAATATGGCCGAAGGTGACTCGGATTGATACTCTTAACATCAAAGAAGCCGACAGAAGTGTCGCTTCTTGTTTCACTGTTCTGTGCGAATAGTCCGATCTGACCGCACAAAAAAAAAAACAAATGCCCAGCAGGCAATATCGATAATTTGTTGATTTAAATATATTAACTTTAAACAAAGTATTGGCGTAATATCGGCCACTTCTTCGAAAGTCCGAGAACGGTAAAATAATAAATAAATAAGTGAGGTTATACGTCACTCTGTCACTTGAAGTTGGTACGTTGCCTGGTTCTCGTTAGTTCAGGTAGGTGGCAGCACTCCTCAGCGTAAGCCAGAGAAAAGGAAAACAAGAACGGACAGTCAATGCATTTCATTTTAATCAAGCGCAGGCGCGCCATCTTACGACAACCCTCCAGAAGTAGCCTGGTTTTAGTCTCTGCTTAAAAATACATAGCACGTTCCTCTACTAGCTATAAATACATTTTCTTTTTTGATTATACGAGTATTACATGGAAAGTAAATAAAAGACATAAAACGAATGTAAATGCAATTGTATTTTTTTTACGAAATAAATGTCAAATTGACATCATAAATTCCGTACAAGTCCTTACACATAATAAATCGTGTTTGAATTGACTTTTTCTACTGCCGACATTTCGTTCTCCATTGCAGAAGAACTTCCTCAGGGCTGCTGCTGCTGGTGGTGTTGCTGCTGCTTCTCGTTAGTCGTTGAGACTGTCAGACTCGTAAGTCGTTGAGATTGTCAGTCTCGTTAGTCGTTGAGAGTGTAAGTCTCAACGACTAACGAGAAGCAGCAGCAACACCAGCAGCAGCCCTGAGGAAGTTCTTCTGCAATGGAGAACGAAACGTCGGCAGTAGAAGAAATCAACGTGACGCGGTTCCAACCGGAAGCCAATTCAAACATGGACGACGGCCGCGGAAGCCTTCAAGTTAAATTACATAATAAATCGTTAAATATTTACCAAACGGAACTTCACACGATAAAAATGTCTTCTGTCTCCTTTAAAACACTTCTATTATGAACTAAGTGCCGTGTCTCACATTCCTTCGATTTCAGAAAAATCTTGTATTTCGACCATGCAATTACTCTCGGCAATCTTAAACGCCTGAATGACATTCAGCAGACATTACTTACATTGTCTACAACACCTTCACTAGAACCGGTTTGTTTCTGACCAATTTCTTATAGGAAAAATATCGCACTGTAATACTTGAAACTTGAAATTTCTGACCATTTTCTGACGCGTAACTAGTTTTGCCAGCGACAACTGGATTATTTAAATTTTAATACTGCCATCTGATGGCCACTCGTTGTCGAAAAATAACTGTAACTTCTTAGGGGTGGCCGTCAGATGGCGCCACTAGAATTCGAATTTTTACTTCCCATTTAGCCGTCCAGGCCCTGGCGTAAGCGACGTCCCAAAGCCTCTCGCAACGTTACTGCAACGTGTGTTACAGTTTAATTTTCCGATCGCGTACGAACACACCCTGTACAGTGCACATTTCAACGTTCCGGTCTATTTTTAACACGTTTCGTTTTGTTTCCCCCATTAGGCGTAGGAATGTGCCATTCCGCGCCTGCGTAATTCACCCAAAACTTTCTCTTTAACATATTTTCGCTAAAAGCTTCAGATCAGTCGAATAAGTTCATTTTATAAGAATTAACCCCATCCTTGCTTAGGGTCGAAATCGTGTTTACGCGACATTTAATTGTCCAATTTAAATGGTGCTATTTTGCTTGCGACGCGGATGTCAACGGATGATCGAGTTCCGGGCCTTACGGAAAACAATCGCACTTGAAACCGTTGCGTATGCCTGTAACCCTTGCCCTTTATTCTGATTGGTTTCCGTTGATGTCATAAAAATCGGCCATTGGCACATTCGAATACTTCTCTCTCTTTTGTTCTTTTTTCTTTTCCGCCGCGCCGGTCGAGGGAAGCGTCATTTTTCAGTAATTCCCTATTCGCCCTGGGAGCCGCATGTTGTTGTCTTTCGTGGGAAGTTTTGTGTTAACGAGTTTCACTCCACCTGGGTGGTCAGAGTGAATTTGTACGGCTGTGTGCCGAATTTCTTTGGCTCATTTGGGGGCGAAAAAGCCGCGTTTCTTTTGCGGTTTGTGTCAGCCTAGCCTGACGCGACTAGGTAAGTTTTGCGTGTTGTTTCTCTCTCGACTTGGCCCTTACGTTCGCTTTTCTTTTTCCTCGTTTATAGGCTCCTGGTTTTGCTTTGATCTAAGATTTGGATTTGGTTCTGGCTTTTGGCCTACGCTTTGGTATTTCGTGGCAACTTGCGACTACTAATCGACGCATCCACCCCGAGGAAGCCGATCGTCCACGGAAGCGCCCCGTAGCCGGCCGCCTCCATCGCCATCGACGGACGTGACGACGCTGCGTGAACGGGTCATGCTTTTTTTTTGTTTGCCTAATTTTTGCTTCTCGATGGATTTAATGTAGCCGCATTTGTGCACGTAAATTGCGTATACTCGGGAAGTAAACTCCATAAATCTTCTCCAAATGGAATGCTAACCAACGTGCAGGCGACAAAACGGTTAGGCTGTACCAGGACAGGCTCCAAAACCCCAAAAGTAATATTAGGGAGAAAGACAAAAAAAAAGATCCTAAAAAGACAAGATGGACGGCCATTAATTATCTATTGAGACGCAGTGAAAGAAATATTAGAACATATCTTCAATTAGCGAGGTTGTTGGATCAAGACGTATCAAATGTTTTATGGCCGTTTTACACTATGTTAAAATTTGATACAAAATGAGTGAGAAGTGCCAATTCAACCAATCAGAATTCACTGTGGTAGCTTATCTCTCTCACTTTGTACCAAGAAATGTTATAATGTAAAACAGCCTTTACAGAGCATCACGAGGAGCCTATATCATTCCGGTAGAACCGTATTCAAATCGAATTTTGCACAATTCTTGCAACAATTCACGAGAGCAAACGATACGCGTGTTCACTCGAAGCTGCCGTAAGGAAAAGTGACCCGTAGACAAAAATGGCCGGATAGATGGAAACTTCCGGGAGTTGCACGAGAAACAATGGCGTAGCCAGTCGAATAATTATGTCGCCAAGAGTTTTGAATAAAAGAGCCAAAGTGAAAGCGAGAATTCAAATAGACGTTTCCGGCGCAGCGTACAGTGTTGTCGGATGTTCAGACAAGATATACATACAAGTGACGTTGCCAGCTCGCTACAAATGCGTCGCGAATGAAATTAAACTGTAACAACCGCTTATTCCTTATTTTCGAGGTTAATCTGTATCAAAATTGTTCTGATCGGAAGTCTGTTCCAGCAACAGTTCGTAACTAGTTCGGAACCGTTAAAAACAGTTTTAACGGCGCCGTCAAATGTACAATTTTGATGACTGCATGCTTTTGACGGTTTCGAACTAGTTACGAACTATTGCTGGAACAAACCTAGTTATTATCGATGACAATGCATTTAGGTGCACTGGGAAAATTTGTAAAAACACGTTTAATGATAGCGGAGCTAGAGACTGTTACCCCAAAGCGTTACCCGAGTAGGCCAGATCACCGTCGAGTTTAAATTATATGCTAAGAAGGCATTACGGAGAATATTAAAGTCCCTAACATTTTTTAATGAACCTATGTTTTAAGTTACCGCAGAGCATCAAAGTTACGTCCATAATAATCCAAAACTTTACAAAATTGAGTACGAAATAAGTCAAGATTACCAGTAGGTGTTCTGTAGCATGCTAACTCGTGTCTAAATAAAAACCTGGTCAAGTAGACTACATTCTGCTATGTAAATGCAATGGATAAATTCTCGATCACAACCCACTTGAGCAGGTTTTTATTTAGACGCTCGTTATAATAATAATAATTTTATTTACCATACTGGTTACATAAAATAAATCTTATGGTACGTTAGTGTTATTCATATAGAGTAAAACATTTCACATTAAATGTATAAAAACGCAACGTACGAAGGAAGCACAGAAAATATATATTCAGATAAATAGGATCAGTAAAGGCGGATTAAGTGATCAAAATTAATAACGTTAGGAAAATGTGACCATAAAATATTCATCTAATGAATAAAAGCAATGTTTTAGAATCATCTTTTAAGCGGACACTAAATCGCGCACTATACACTTAACGTTTCGCAGTCGTTCGACAGCTTCGTCAGAAGTGAAAAATATAAACATGCTGTCGAATGACTGCGAAACGTTAAGCGTATAGTGCGCGATTTAGTGTCCGCTTAAAAGATTTTGTGATACAAATTTCATCGGACAAGAACCAACTGTAAACATGTTCCTTAAGGTAAATTTAAATTTGGTAGCAGACAAGTTCTTAATAGTAGAAGGTAGGTGGTTATATAGTTTAATATTTAAGGAATATTTTTCTAAAGTTGGTAATTTATATCTTTTCAATCTAATTAAATTTGCCTGTGTAGTGTCACGATAGTGAATTTCTGATTGAGCAGTCAAAGTTTGAGAATGAATCTCAAGTAAGGAATAATAGATGAACAACGAAGGAAGCGCATACCAAAACGTATAAAAAAAGGTTTGTAGTGTTCTCTGAAACCAGTTTTTTGCAATTATCCTAAATGTCCTTTTCTGCAATCGAAAAATGTTGATCGCTGACGAAGTATTGCCCCACAACAAGACACCGTAAGCAATCTTCTTTTATAACCTACCTACAAACAGTAATGGAAGCGTACAATAATATTAAATCGTTAATATAAATAAGAAATAATAATGGACCTAGAACAGACCCTTGAGGCACTCCAAATTTAACTGCTAATGCTGAAGATCGACTATTATTAATTTCTACACATTGATAGGCGTTAGATAAATAAGATTTTACTAACTTCAAAGGCGCACCTCTCACTCCATAAAAGGACAATTTGTGCAAAAGTATATCATGGGAAACACAATCAAATGCCTTTGCTAAGGCCGGGTGTCCACCGGATCGGGCCGACCACAGTCGGCTCGATTGGGATCGTGCGATAAAGATCGTGCAAATGTATTTGTATTGTAGCCTGTCCACTGAAACGATTTCAGTGGACATGTAATCGTACGTAAAAAGTAAAAAAAAAGTAAATCGTACGTTTCCTGCACAATTCTATTGCCAACAAAAAAAAGTAGTCATATGTCGAAGACATTTTCAAATTTTTAATGACATTTAGAAGCTCATTTTCACAGACAGGATGTAAGAAAGAGGACGACTTATGGTCCGCATTCTCGAGCGAAAAATCGATGGCATTAGGCCGCATGTCCACCGGGTCGGGCCGACCACAATCGGCTCGATTGGGATCGTGCGATAAAGATCGTATAAATGTATTGCTATTGTAGCATGTCCACTGAAACGACTTCAGTCGCGTGTAATTAGACGCGACTGAAATCGTTTCAGTGGACAGGCTACAATACAAATACATTTGCACGATCTTTATCGCACGATCCCAATCGAGCTGACTGTGGTCGGCCCGATCCGGTGGACACCCGGCCTTATATGGACAGTGAGGAAGAGATTTAATAAAAAAAAACACAAAACGGCACTTCCAAAGAATCAAGCGATGCAGACATGCAAAAGCGAAAGCTTATGAATAGAATAAAAAAGAAACAGGAACGCACTGGTGTAAGCAAGAGTAAGTGTCAAAAAAAAATAAATAAAAGGAATGAAACAAAAAAGCCAAACTCAATCACTGACGTATTAAACAATGCACATGTACAAAGACTAAAAAAAAAAGGGAAAATGAAAGAACGAAAATTAAAGAAAACGAAAAGGCAGGAGCTGAAGGTCTTGAAAATTTGGGGCAGATTCACAAAGACACAGGCAGAAAAGAGCAAAAGGGCAAATTGAAACGCAAACAATAAAAAGATAAAGCGATACCCATATTTTATGTATGCACCCCCTAGAAAAACTACGGGGGTTGTACAAAAAAAATTCGAAAGCAGGCAGCACGTCATACACCGACGTATAAAAGCAAGTGTACAGGGACACCGATTAACTCATACGAGTACAACATCGCGCAGCCTACCGGGACGATTCATGTTTTTAAAATCATCAATTTTCCTGCTGGTTATTCATTTCTTTGTGAAATGAAATCATCGTTTGTTGCAGAAGATTTAATGTGTTACGCGTTCGTCTTTAGAAGGAGAAGACAAACATGTGGATGTTACTTGAATGCAGGGGGGGTCTTTGACCTGGACAAAGTCGTCATTCGTCACCCCACGGTGAATCATTGCCTCTACACGTAGATACACAGCACCTACATAGTGGGTGTATTATTTTTGCTGCTGAATTTGTATGCACCGGGTGTATTAAAACTTCCTCGTTTTTTCTTTTCTTTTCCATGAAAACGCGGCGGAAAGACACGTCGCGGGTTGGAATTTTAATTCTTTTGAGGAAGTCTAAAAAAAAAAGGGGGAAATTTGGCACCTTGTGCGGGTGTGCAAAATAGTTTGGCCCATGGGGGGATCGAACCCACGACCTTCGCGTTATTAGCACGACGCTCTAACCAACTGAGCTAATGGGCCTGTGCGGGAACACTCCAAGTCTAAAATCATAGTGGTTTAGTGATACACTCTTTTCCAATAATGAATTCGTCCTAGACCTAGTTGTAAGTTGTAATCATAAAATAGGATCCTATTGAAATACTCCTCGAGGCAATGGCTTTATTTTAGTACATTCGTCCTTAACGGGAACTATTCGTTGGTGACAGTCTTAACGATAACAGTTTAAAAAAAATGTAAAATGTGGCCCATGGGGGGATCGAACCCGCGACCTTCGCGTTATTAGCACGACGCTCTAACCAGCTGAGCTAATGGGCCTGTACGCCCCTTTTTTCTTGGGCCGTGTACACCCCTGTATTTTTTTTGTAGGTCATATTTAAAGGCAATCTTGAATTTAAAAGTTCGCCTTAAATTTAGTACCTATGAGTATTAGGCAGGAATATCAAAAGTGTGCTAAAAACAACGTAGTAAAACAATTAGAGTATTTACGAGAGCAAGAAATTTAATTATTATTAATTATAGTCAATTAAAGAAAGTGAAGTTGAAAATTATTTCAAAAAAAAGAGTTGAGGAAAGTTGCTTATGTAAGCAAGTGAAGGCGATTTAAAAGAAGTCAATTTTTTTTTTGGTAACGTCAACCCGAATTATTTTATAAACGAATAAAAATCATATGGGTTTAAAACAGTAATTAAAAAAATTTAATAAAAATTATAATGAAACTGATGAGGGTCTTTCTGCGATCCGATGAGCTGAAATTTGTGATGAAATTCAACGATGCGCTCACGAGCGCACAATAAATAAATGAAACGCGAGAACAAAAAAAAAAAACAAAGATTTGTAAAGAAAAAAGCCAAATCGAGAAACAGGAATGAAACGAAAAAACAAAAGATGAACGGGAACAAAAAGGATTTCACAATTTTTTTTTCTTTCTACGACAAATCCGATGGATTTAAATAAGTAAAACACAACGGTTTGGGTAGGCACAGATGCGATGTTCGCAGTAATCGTAATAAATCGAAGGGTGGAAGAAAGAGCAACAGTCAGCAAAACGTAGAACTAAATATACACACAA
The DNA here is from genome assembly GCA_033060865.1 of Dorcus hopei. NCBI lineage: Eukaryota > Metazoa > Arthropoda > Insecta > Coleoptera > Lucanidae > Dorcus > Dorcus hopei. The sequence goes on along the minus strand of CM065425.1, from coordinate 4,746,781 downwards.
AAAGATAAGCCTAAAAGAAAAGAACACATGCGTTACACTTTGAACCACGCCCAAGTACACACCATATTTACCTAATCTCGAACTGCCGGGACTAGGCTTGGACAGGCATTATACAATGCTTCGAATGCAAGGGTGACGATTTGTAAAATCCGGTAATCAAAGTACCGTAAACATCCATCTCTAGGCGATTTCAGCCAAATGAATTGCAAAGCACAAAACCAACAGCAATGGTACCAACGTGCACACCCTACAACGAGCCACGAAGGACTGGCTAACGTGCAAGCGTTTTCAGTGCAGTTTCTTTTTTAATTCTGTAGAAAATGATATTTAAATAGAGAACCTCCTCGGGGAAGGAAGCAAATAAACTAAAATAAAAGCAAAAAAAAAAAATAATAATAATAATTTTCGTAATTTTTTCAAGTTAAGTTTTTTTTTAATTAAAAAGCGGCAAACGCGTGACAACTGCAGACATGACATAAACAAATGACAACGAGAGTCCGACAGTTGAAGAACGCACAATAAACAAACGGAAGACGATGACAAAAGATGAACAAATCAAGGAGCTGTGATTACAAAAAAATATATATATGTATATACAAATTTTGTAAGTGAATCTTGCAAATAAAAAAAAGTGATATCTTATCACGAATGATAAAAAAGCAGCTACAGGACGTGATAACTTATCACCAATATTCCGTTGGTCATTAATTTTTAAATGTTTCCTTTTCATTCTTATTTTTATTTATTTAGTGCTTGGACTGTTATTGTTATCATCGGTAATAATGTGTGTTATGTGCTGTGTGACAACTTATCACTTAGTTAGCTTAGTAGGTACATATCACTATTATTTTTTTTACACGATAAATGTTCAAAATGAATTTTTTGCTTTTTCTAGTCAGCGTTGCCATATCTTCTCAACTGTATTAGGTGACAAATTATCACGGATAACTGTCAAAAAAAAACAGTTGCAAAGCGTATTAACATCGATATCTCATTGGCCATTAATTTTAAACGTTTATTTAAAATTTGTTTGTTGTTTGGACTATCGTCGATATCATTGATGCAATAACTTATCATTTAATTATCTCAGTGTTATTATAATTTTTTTTCTGTATGTATAAAACAAATGTTCAAAATTTTTTTTTTTAATTTTTTCTAGACTGCGTTGGCAAATCATTTCGATTCTATCATGATGAACACTAGTATAGTAATTTTTAATGTGTTCTTGTTACAAACAAAATTGGAAGAGGATTAACAGTCCTCAGATGGTCTTCCCGATGATAACTTATCACTCATTTAATTGTCATATACAGCTGGCCACAAAATTATCACCGTTGGTTGCGCTGTGAGATGCAAAATTATTTAATTTTTTTTTTAATCTATTAGGCGCACAGCAGCACAAGTTCAAAAAAGTTCAAAATTAATTTTTAAAATTTTTGCCAAGTCATTTCGATTTTATTACTTGAACATTCGCAATAATTTTTTAAGCATTAAACAGCGTTGCCGAATCTATTAGGCGCACTTCAACGCATAGTTCAAAAATGTTCAAAATCAGTTTCTTGTCAAATCATTTTGATTTTATTACATGAATCTTAATCAGCGCATAGTTCAAAAATGTTCAAAATTAATTTTTTAATTTTTTACCATATCATTTCGATTTTATTATATGAACGTTAGCAATTTTTTTTAAGCATTAAACAGCGTTGGTTATCTATTAGGCGCACATCAGAGCAAAGTTCAAAAATGCTCAAAATTACTTTTTTGCCAAATCATTTCGATTGTATTACACAAACACTAGTAATAATTTTTTAAGGCATTGAACAGCGTTGCCTAATCTATTAGACGTACATTAGCGCAAAGTTCAAAAATGTTCAAAATTAACTTTTTAATTTTTTGTCAAATCATTTTGATTTTATTACATGAACGTTAGTATTAATTTTTTCAAGCATTAAACAACGTTGCCTAATCTATTAGGTACACATCAGCGTAAAGTTCAAAAAAGTTCAAAATTAACTTTTTGTCAAATCATTTTGACTTTATTACATGAACGTTAGTATTAATTTTTTAAGCAATAAACAGAGTTGCCTAATCTAATAGGCGCACATCAGCGCAAAGTTCAAAAATATTCAAAATTAATTAGTTGCCAGATCATTTCGATTTTATTACATGAACATTAGCAATAATTTTTTTAAGTATTAAAAACAGCTGTGCCTAATACATATATTAGACGCAAATCAGCGCAAAGTTAAAAAATGTTCATTTTTTTTTAAAATTTTTGGCCAAATGATATCGATTTTATTACATGAACATTAGTAGTAATAACTTTTTAAGCAAAAAACAGCATTGCCTAATCTATTAGGTGCACATCAGTGCAATGTTCAAAAAAGTTCAACATTAATTTTTTGTCAAATCATTTCGATTTTATTACATGAACATTACTAATATTTTTTTAGGCATTAGACAGCGTTGTCTAATCTATTAGGAGCGCATCACGTAAAGTTCAAAAACGTTCAAAATTAATTTTTTAATTTTTTACCAAATAATTTCGATTTTATTACATGAACATTAATAATAATTTTTATAAGCATTAAAAACAGCGCTACCTAATCTATTAAGCGCACATCAAAGTTCAAAAATATTCAAAAATTGAAAATTAGTAATAATTTTTTTAACTATGTCTATGATTTAAAACTCCGTTGGGCAACCACCACAGATAAAAAACCATTGAACAGCGTTGCCTAATCTATTAGGCGCACATCAGTGCAAAGTTCAAAAATGTTCAAAATTAATTTTTTCGCCAGATCATTTCGATTATTACTTGAAAATTAGTAATAATTTTTCTAACCATTGAACAACGTTTAGATTAGGAATCTATTAGGCGTACATCAGCGCAAAGTTAGAAAATGTTCAAAATTAATTTTTAAATTTTTCCCCAAATGATTTCGATTTTATTACATGAACATTAGTAATAATTTTTTAGGCATTAAATAGAGTTGCTATTAGACGCACATAAGCGCAAAGTCCACAAATGTTCAAAATTAACTTTTTGTCAATTTTTTGATTTTATTATATGAACATTAGTAGTAATAATTTTTTAAGCATTAAACAGGACTGCCTAATCTATTAGGCGCACATCAGCGCAAAGTTCAAAAATGCTGAAAGTTAATTTTTAATTTTTTTGCCACACATCATTTCTGTTTTATTACATAAACATTAGTAATAATTTTTTTAAGCATTAAAGAGCGTTGTCTGATCTATTACTTGCGCATCAGCGCATAGTTAAAGAATGTTCAAAATTAATTTTTTGCCAAATCATTTCGATTTCATTACATGAACAGTAGTAATAGTTTTTTTAGCATTAAGCAGCGTTGCCTAATCTATTAGGCGCACATCAGAGCAAAGTTCAAAATTAATTTTTTAGTTTTTTGCCAAATCATTTCGATTTTATTACTTGAACATTACTAATCATTTTTATTAAGCGTATAACAGCGCAAAGTTAAAAAATGTTCAAAATTAATTTTTTAATTTTTCGCCAAATCATTTCGATTTCATCATATGAACAGTAGTAATAGTTTTTTTAAGCATTGCCTAATCTGTTAGGCGGAAATCAGCGCAAAGTTAAAAAATGTTCAAAATTAATTTTTTGCCAAGTCTTTCTATTTTATTATATGAGCATTAGTAATAATTTTTTTAAGCATTAAAAACAGCGCTGCCTAATCTATTGGAAGGAAATCAGCGCAAAGTTAGAAAATGTTCAAAATTAATTTTTTAATTTTCGCCAAATCATTTCGATTTTATTACATGAACATTAGCAATAATTACTAATATTTTTTAGGCATTCAACAGCGTTGCCTAATCTATTAGGCGTACATAAGTTCAAAAATGTTCAAAGTTAATTTTTAATTTTTTTGCGATATCATTTTGCGATTTTATTACATGAACATTAGTAACAATTTTTTAAGCATTAAACAGTGTTGTCTAATCTATTCGGCGCACACCAGCTCAAAGTTCAAAAGTGTTCAAAATTAATTTTTTGCCAAATCATTTCGATTTAGTGTAATTTTGAATGTGTTCTTGTTGCAGTGCTGCTTAACAAAGTATCAGAGGATCGATAGTATCCTTCTTAATCTTATTTAATCGTTTCTGTTTTCTTTTATACAGGGTAGTCACACTCACAGCTCACAGCTCCGACAATCAAACGATGTTTTCTTTTTTTTTAATTTTAAGAATTGCTCGATGAATTTTTAGGAAAAAAAAATTATGATTTGTGCCGTTTATATAATTTTGAAATGTAGTGACGTTTAAGTTATCACGGACGTTAAATAATTATCACCGGTGATAACTTATCGTCCGCTTAATGATTTTTTGATCGTTTCGTTTTTCTTTTGTTCGACGAATTATTCCTCGTTGCTTGCAACAACCGCGAGTGCATTCGATAGGCGATTAGGTCTCCCCGAAAGCGCGCGTGTAAAGTAAATCCTAGGCAACGAGAAACCGCTCGAGGCAGGGAGGTTCATGGACGACGAGCCTCCAGTTCGGATCCGGTGAATAAGAACCAAACTCCTACCTCGCAGGCCGGACAAGTCGCCTTAGTACCTGGCCACTTTCGATATTGTTAACAGTTGACCGGTCGGGCCTGTTGCTGCTTCGGCTTCGGATATGGCCGCGCGTTTTTGAGAGCGTTTCGGTGCGGAAAAACTGCGCCCAAAATTTTCTGTTGTGAGTGCGGTGTCGCCTGGTTACTACCAAGGGGGGGGCTTTTGTGTGTGGACGCCTTTATCGAACGAACGCCGAACGGACATGCAATAGGTGAATATTTCCTTTCTGACTTAATCATTCTTACGCAACTGGCTCTACAGTATTTACACAAAGAAAGATAAAGAGCGAAAAAAAGTTACGCCCGTGTATGTATGTTCTGTGATGCAAAGATTTTTGATTAATCACGAGATGTTTGTTTGTTAATTTATGTGGTAGGAGCCACGTCAGGTTTACCTTGTCGCTTCGCGAGTTGACTGACGTTCGTTTGTTTTTGTCGGAGTGAAAATGGAAAAGTTTCTTCACCTCTTCGATTTACCGCTAGGCGTTAACAGGACTCGAGATTTATTCGAAACGTATACTTGGTGAAAAATTTTCAAAAAAACATTTTTCGAATTTCTCGCACACAATGTACAATCGTGGACAGTGAAAAGGGAACGCTTGGCACCAGGTCAAATTTGGCACGGTTTAGTTCTCTTTAGTCTGTCCAACAAGTACGAGATGCAGTGTCAAAATTTTGATTTTTATAACTCCCTAGAAATATTTTCCAAAAATATTAAAGTCAAAAGTTATCCTCACATATCTACCTGGTGATCCAAAAATATTGTCAAAATTTTTTCAGTGAGGACGTCGCTAGCAATTTCCAAAAGCATTCTTCAAAAAAACAGTTTAAGGAGAGCTTAAATTTAAGCCGTGTTTAGATTGTGACATTTTATGCGTTATCTGTATAATACAAATCACATTCTGACTGACACTTTAGCCTCAATTTAAATGTCATTTAGAAAGTGACTGACGTTTTGTTGAATCTACCTAAATGTCACGACTCAAATTGAAGCTCTCCTTAAAAAGTTAGATCTTTCGAAAGCTGCTCTCACATATCTACCAGGTGGTCGAAAAATAGAGTCAAAATTTTGGCTCGGATGAGTTTCATAGTTTGCTAGAAGCTTTTAACTAAAACAATCAGTATTTTTGGTGTTCTAAATGTTCTTCTACAAGATGATCGAAAAATGTTTTCAAGATTTTGACATCCATGACCCCTAATCCGCTAGACTCTTAGAATCGAAAAAATATCAGTGTTTTATCCTATCCTTCCTACATCTACGAGATGATCGAAAAATATTGTCAACTCTTTCGGCTTTCATAGTTTGTTAGAAACTTCCAAAGAACTTCAATATTTTTGAGCTTTAAATGCTGCTCTTACATATCCACCAGATGATCGAAAAATAGCGTCGAAATTATTTTGACACGGACGACTTTCATAGTTTGCCAGAAGCTGCCAACAAAAAAATCTGTATTTTTGGTGTTTTAAATGCTAACCTACAAGGTGATCAAAAATGTTTTCAATATTTTGACGTTGATGACTCATAATTCGCTGGAGACTTCCCAGGAGCATCATTATTTTTTGAATTTTAAAAACTACCCTCACATTTCTACAAGGTGATCGAAAAATAGCGTCAAAATTTTGACACGGGTGCCAGTTCGCTAGAATTTTGTTTGAATATCAAAATTTTTAGAGTTCTGAAAGCCATTTTCACACATCTACGAACTAGAAACTTCCAGAAATGTTTCGAATTTGAAAAGCCATAATAAATTGCGTAAGTTTACAATAATTTGTTTATCTACAGGATGACCACAAATTATCATATCATATTGTAACGTTTTTAAGGGTTCGATTAATTTTTATTTTAAGAAGAAAATACGATATAGTTAATAAACTAATTTATTTAAAAGCAACTGATTTATTTATAAACATACACTAACATTTATTTGCAAGCTTAAATCTAATTTATTTTAACAGCCGAGCGAGAAATCTAACGCGAACTTTAATGCGAAACTGTCTAATGCCGAATTGTTGCCGAACTGTTGTTCTCGTACTTTCTAGAGCGCGACTTTATAGAGCCGCCGGCATTCTCCAGGCCGTCTGCAGAAGCCTCCAGTCTAAGGCGCGTCGGCTGTGACGCAAGAGACAGACCGACGCCGGCTGCTGTCGACGAATCATTACAATATCATTTATTCGAACTCAAAATATACACAGTTCATGTCAAAATACAGCATAACACTAACGATAAGAATAACTGAGAAATTCATTGACTCATTAGCTCTGTTCCAACATCAATTTCTGACCGTTTCTAAACCGTCATAATCAGTTGCCCACCGAAATAATGTAGCCTATCGTTTTACTAAAGTCCATGGGTTTCATATAGTCTATCGTTTTAGTAAAGTCCATGAATTTCATATAGTCTAGATTGTCTCTTTCAAAATTAAAAAAACCACTGCCTGTCGAATTATGTTGCGAAAAAACAAAATTCCCAGATTTATTTTGGTCGGTACTTCACATTCTCACTGTAATTTAAGCACGTCAGTAATTTAGCGTCAAAATTTCAAATGTCATGTAACACTTAATTTGCCCTAAATCTTATCATGTCGCAAAAACGCAGAAATCTTTTAAACTGTGCAGTTAAAATTCTTTTCCCCCGAAATATGTCACTAGGAGGTACGCGCAGCAGCGTTGCCGGTTGTATTCACGACGTAAATTGCAAGGTTGGCGGTTTTTTGATTTTGAAACAGACAATAGTTGGTATATTTTGCGAAGTCTATGGTTTTAATAAAGTCGATGAATTTTATTCATCTTCTTCTAAATTATTCTTCAACTTTTATATTCTACTCTCTGGTGAAAAGTCGGTGGATACTATTTTTTATATGCGTATCGTGTTGGTAAAGTCCATGAATTTCATATAGTCTATCGTTTTAGTAAAGTCCATGGATTTCATATAGTATATCGTTTTAGTGAAGTCCATGGATTTCATATAGTCTATCGTCCTAGTAAACACCATGGATTTCATATAGTCTATCGTTTTCTTGAAATCTGTAAATTTTGCGAAGCTGTGGTTTTAATAAAGTCAATGAATTTTATCATCTTTTTCTAACTTTTTAAACGACCGCGACGCTACAGCTTTTTTTATCTATATTCTGCTCTCTGCTGGAGAATCTATGTATTTTATATAGTCTATCGTTTTGGTAAAGTCCGTGGATTTCGTATAGTCTATCGTTTTACTAAAGTCCATGGATTTCGTTCAAAATGTTCATTTGACGTATTTCAAATAAATATTGCGTTTTTGATGTTTTTTAAAGCTTGTATACAACAGTTTTATCCATTTTACATCAAAATAGATATGTATTAGATTGTGTATAAATAATTAATTATAACCTGAAAATGAAGAAATAGAAAACAACGTAGTTTTTAAAGTAGTTAATTCATTTCTTATTTGTATTTATTGTGTATTTATACGTCTCATTATCTACGTCCCAACCACGTCCCAACACTGTTGTAATCTATCGTGTTGGTAAAGTCCATGGGTTATATATAGTCTATAGTTTTACTAAAGTGCATTGATTTCATTGATTTTCATAGAGAGAGTCTATAGTTTTGATGAAATCCGTATGTTTTGTGAAGTCTGCGGTTTTAATAAAATCGTTTATATATCCTGCTTTCCGCTGGAGAGTCTGTGGATTTTATAAAGTCTATCGTTTTGGTAAAGTTCATGGATTTCGTATAGTCTATAAAGTCGATGGATTTCGTGTAGTCTATCGTATTGGTAAAGTCCATGGATTTTATGTAGTCTATAGTTGTATTACTAAAGTGCATTGATTTCATAGAGTCTATAGTTTTGATGAGAGCTTGTGGATTTTATAGTCTATCGTTTTGGTAAAGTCCATGGATCTCGTGTAGTCTATCGTGTTGGTAAAGTCCATGGATTTCGTATAGTTCATCGTTTTACTAAAGTCCATAGATTTCGTGTAGTCTATCGTGTTGGTAAAGTCCATGGATTTTATATAGTCTACAGTTTTATTACTAAAGTGCATTCATTGATTTCATAGAGTCTATAGTTCTGATGAAATCCGTATATTTTGTGAAGCCTCCGATTTTAATAGAATCGTCGAAATTTTTTTCACCTCGTTCTAAACGACTCTATGACTATTCTGCTCCTTGCGGCCCTTCTTTATTTTTCCGTTAGTACTTTAACATTCCACCGTCGACGTTTGGATATGCAGACGTTTACGTCGATGAGATGCGATGGTGAAATAAAAATTAATGATAGATTTTGACAATTTGTCAAGTGTGAAACTTTGATGAGTGCGGTTTCGAAACCGTCACAAAGCATTGTTGGAACTGATCTATATTATATAGCACGTAATACCTTATTGTTAACAATTTAATTACAAACGGCCTGAAAGCATCATACCTAAACGGGAACAAACGAAATGGATTAACGAGATAAACAAAAAAACATAAAATGAAATAATAACAAAGTTACGTTTAGCTTTGGCTGAACGCAGCCCGTGTGACATTATATTGTGACGCAGGAATTTTGTTTTACATGTCTTCCTGGAAGAGTTTCCTGTTTGCGTTCCATCCGGTTGTTAAATGAGAGGAAAACGAAATCGTAAAATAGCGTTCAGCGATAATTAAATACTCTGCTGCCAACATTCGGCTGAACGCAGCCCATGCCGACATTAAACGACGCGACGCGGGAATTTTGTTTTGCTTTCTTCTTTCAGAAAGAATTTCCCGCTTGCGTTCCACCTGAACGTTAAGTGAGATGAAAACGTCATCTGTGATTCAACGAAGTTGCAAAACATAACTGCGGCTGCGTTCAGCTACAGATACGTGTTCACCTCCGTAAAAGAGGCGGAAAATAATCGCTATGTTCGGCCGAACGCAGTTCGCTCACGTCAAGCGCTCCTCTGTAGTGGAAAGCAATCGTTATCTTTGGCTGAACGCAGCCTACGCTAATGTTAAATGACGCGGGAATTTCGTTTTGCATTTTTTCCTGGAAATATCGTAAAATAATATGGGTGCGTTCAGCGACAGTGTCGGCGCTCTCCACTATAAGAACAAAAATGGCGGAAATGAAATAATTGCTGTAATGAATTAAATTAAGAAAAATAAATGAATTTAAAAAATCAAGAAGAAGGAAGTCACATTTTAAACATAACTGAGGCTGCGTTCAGCTATAGTTAATCGCTCTCCTGTATAAACATGTCGCTACCTTTGGTTGAACGTCGACAATTTTGTCTTGCACATTTTTTTCTGGAAAAGTTTTCCGTTTGCGTTCCATCTGAACGTTAAATGAGATAAAAACCGACAAGTGTGATTCAATGAAATCGTAAAACATAACTGTGGCTGAGTTCAACTGCAATTATCCGCTGCCCTCTGTAAAAGACGCGGTAAATAATCGCTATCTTTGGCTGAACGCAGTTCACTCACGTCAAGCGCTCCTCTGCGGTGGAAAGCAATCGTTATCTTTCGCTGAACGCAGCCTAGGCCAATGTTAAATGACGCAGCAATTTGCATTTTTTCCTGGAAAAACCGTAAAATAATATGGGTGCATTCAACGACAATTAAGCGCTTTCCTCTGTAAGAATAAAAATGGCGGAAATAAAATAATAATTACAAACAATAAATTAATTAAAAATCAAAGAGGGGGTTTCCATGTAAATGAAGAAATAACATTTTCACCTTTTTTTATATACAGGATCTCTCATATCTACAACATGTTCGAAAAGTAGTGTCTAAATTTTGACACGGAGGACTCCATAGTGCGCTAGAAACTGCCAACAAAAAATCAGTATTTTTTGGTGTTTTAAATGCTATCCTACAAGATGATAGAAAAATGTTTTCAAAATTTTGACGCCGATGACTCGTGATTCGCTGGAAACTGGATCTACGAGATGATCGAAAAATGTTGTCAAAGTCTTGACTTTCATAATTCGTTAGAAGCTTCCGAGGAGCATCAATATTTGTTCGGGTTTTAAAAGCTGCTCCCACATATCTACAAGGTGATCGAAAAATAGTGTCGAAATTTTGACACGGAGGACTTTGATAGTAACTTCCAATCAGAAAAATCAGTATTTTTGGTGTTTTAAATGTTATCCTACAAGAAAAATATTTTAAAAAGTCATAGTAAATTGCGTAAGTTTACAATAATTCGTTTATCTACAGGATGACCACACATTGCACAGCACGTAATACCTTATTATTAACAGTTTAATTATTACAAACGGCCTGAAAGCGTCGATTACAGGAACAAACGAAATGGATCAAAGGGAAAAACATAAAATGAAATAATAGCTTTGGCTGAACGCAGGCCGTGTGACAGTGTACATTTTTTCCTGGAAAAGTCTCCTGTTTGCATTCCATCCGGTTGTTAAATGAGATGAAAACGTAATGCGTAATTCAACGAAATCGTAAAACAGCGTTCAGCGACAATTAAATATTCTGTCGCACAAAAAGTTCGGCTGAACGCAGCCCACGTCGACATTAAATGACGCGACAATTTTGTCTTGCTGGAAGAATTTCCCTCTTGCGTTCCATCTGAATGTTAAATGAGATGAAAACGTCATCTGTGATTAAACGAAATCCCAAAATATATATCCACGGCTGCGCTCAGCTGCAATTAACTACTCACCTCTGTAAAAGACGCGGAAAATAATCGCTATCTTTCGCTGGACGCAGTTCACGCACGTCAAGCGCTCCTCTACGATGGAAAGCAATCGTTATCTTTGGCTGAACGGATTCTACGCTAACGTTAAATGACGCAGGAATTTCGTTTTACATTTTTTCCTGGAGAAATCGTAAAATATTATGGGTGCGTTCAGCGACAATTAAGTGGCGGAAATAAAATAATTACAGTAGTAAATTAAACTAAGAAAAATAAATCAATGAAAAAATCCAAGAAAGGCTGCGTTCAGCTATAGTTAATCGTTCAAACCTTTTGTTCAACGCAGTCTTACGTCGACGTTGCATTTTTTCTTTTCTGGAAGAATTTACCGTTTGCGTTCCATCTGAATAGTGAGTTATCGCAATCATCACGTTAACTTACCGTAAACGTTAAAATTACGTGGTCCCATTCATTTTCCATTGGATCACATGATCTTAACGTTTACGGTAAATTAACGTGATGGTTGCGATAACTCACTAATGTTAAATGAGATGAAAACCTCATCTGTGATTAAAGGAAATCGCAAAATATACAGGGTGTCCCAACAGTGTGTTCTCGGGCCATATCTCCATAACTATTGAAGATACAAAAAAATTTTCAACACAATTTCGTTTTTAATTTAAGAGATCTACAACACAAAATTATTTTCATCTATACAGAGTGAATCAAAACAGTGGTGCCGGACAAAACTTTTTTATTTCAAATGACATGCCCTATATATGAAATCAAATTTGAATTGCCCATAAAATTCTACACATTTTCTGTATACCATTGCCTATACCTAAACCTAACCGTTCTTGAGATATTTAACATTTTGTCTAAAAACCGCCATTTGCAGCCACTATTTTATTTATTGATATTTTATTTATTTTTAACCCTAAGAAAAAGATTTTTGGTACAGACGTAGTTGATACGTAAGCTTATCATAAGTCATTATTAAATATACTTTTATCGCTACAGGGTGGTCATGGTAATAAACGAAATCTCAGAAATTTCAAAATGACAGAACTCAATTTTCTTAAATAGCATGCCCTATATTTTTCTATCCTAAATTCTTCGTTTAATAAAGTACTTTCATTTTTCTTAAGTATGTCATACCTATCTAAGATATTTTCTGAGATTTTTAGATTTATTTGAATTATTTCTCTTAAAACGAGTTATTGTCTAAGGTGGCCGTGGAAAACGGCAAACAAATGAACCTGTTGACTTTAATAATTAATTTTCAAGCGACAATAATGTACAGGCATTAGTTAGTTCTAGTACGTGACTCCTTTAAACAGTTATACATTTTTTTTCTACTTACGTCATACATGCCCCAAGCTCTCTATGAGCTTGTCAGGAATGCGTTAAGCTGGTTATTGTAATATTGCCCGCTGCGGCTGCGACCGACCTACTAGGTGTTTTCCATCGGCATTCGTCTTACAAACCGGGAAAACGCAGAAAACCTAGTTCGAAGGGGCCGAAATGAATCCTGAACACAATCCGACACATAAGTGTTCCATTTGTCACATAGGACCCATATGTACCAGGAGGGGATTCGAACACACACCTGTAATTGTCCGACCAAGCATCAAGCCCGTTGCCAGCGGATCCAACCAACTTTCGCTATGCAACCATTTAGTAAAGAAATAATTCAATAAATCTAATAATTCATGTCTTAACAAGCACCCAACAGTCTAACACTTTGAAAAATAATTATTAATGTCAACCGGTTCATTGTTTGCCGGTTTTCCACAGCCACCTTAGACAAGTGTTCGTTTTAAAAGATATCATTCAAATAGATCTGAAAATCTCAAAAAATATCGCAGATAGGTATAAGACATACTTAAGAAAAATGAAAGTACTTTATTAAACGAAGAATTTAGGATAGAAAAATATAGGGCATGCTATTTAAGAAAATTGTGTTTTGCCATTTTGAAATTTGTAAGATTTCGTTTATTACCATGACCACCCTGTAGCGATAAAAGTACTTTTAATAACGTCTTATGATAAGCTTATGTATCAACTACATCTGTATCAAAAATCTTTTTCTTAGAGTTAAAATTAAATGAAATATCAATAAATAAAATAGTGGCTGCAAATGGCAGTTTTTAGACAAAATGGTAAATATCTCAAGAACAGTTAGGTTTAGGTATAGGCAATGGTATACAGAAAATGTTTAGAATTTTATGGGCAATCCAAATTTGGTTTCATATATAGGGCATGCCATTTGAAATAAAAAAGTTGTGTCCGGCATTACTATTTTGATTCACTCTGTATAGATGAAAATAATTTTGTGTTGTAGATCTCTTAAATTAAAAAAGAAATTGTATTGAAAATTTTTTTCTATCTTCAGTACTTATGGAGATATGGCCCGAGAACACACTGTTGGGACACCCTGTATATCCACGGCTCCGCTCAGCTACAATTAAAAGACGCGGAAAATAATCGCTATCTTTCGCTGGACGCAGTTCACGCACGTCAAGCGCTCCTCTGCGGTGGAAAGCAATCGTTATCTTTGGCTGAACGCATTCTACGCTAACGTTAAATGACGCAGGAATTTCGTTTTACATTTTTTCCCGGAGAAATCGTAAAATATTATGGGTGCGTTCAGCGACAATTAAGTGGCGGAAATAAAATAGTTACAGTAGTAAATTAAACTAAGAAAAATAAATTAATGAAAAAATCCAAGAAAGGCTGCGTTCAGCTATAGTTAATCGTTCAAACCTTTTGTTGAACGCAGTCTTACGTCGACAATTTTGTTTTGCATTTTTTCTTCTCTGGAAGAATTTCCCGTTTGCGTTCCATCTGAATATTAAATGAGCTAAAAGCGTCAAGTGTGATTCAATGAAATCGTAAAACGTAACTTGGCTGCGTTCAACCGCAGTCATTTGCTGCCCTCTGGAAAAGATGCGGAAAATAATCGCTATCTTCGGCTGAATGCAGCTCATGTCAAGCGCTCCTCTGTGGTGGAAAGTAATCGTTTTCTTTGGCTGAACGCCGACATTAAACGACGCGTAATTTTCTTTTGCTTTTTTTCTCTCTGGAAGAATTTCCCGATTGGGTCGCCGAGTGGCTTAGCGGTCTAGCCTGGCCGACTTGGAAAGTCGTGTCGCATAAAATCTGCAACGCCATCTCTTTGTTGGACATAAAATTTCTTTGCTGGAAATTTGATGAGAGCAGCTCCATCTCTTAGCTATTTGCTGAAACGATTTTCCTTAAATTTGATCTTTTTTGGCTTGAGGGCTTCAGAAACCTTGAATTTCTTTATTAAACAGAAGATCAAAATGTTGACACCGATGACTCATAATTGGCTAGTCTCTTAGAATCGAAAAAATATCACTGTTTTAAACACTGCCTTCCTACATCTATGAGTTGATCGAAAATTGGCGTCAAAATTTTGAGACGGAGGACTTTCATAGTTCGCCGGAATATTGACATGTCTACGAACTTGGAAATTTTCAAAAATGTTTACAAAACGTTTCGAATTCGAAAAATCACATGAAATTGCGATACAGGATGACCACAAATTACATAACGTGTAACACTTTATCGTTAACAATTTACAATTTAAGTGGCGACATCTCGCGATGGCTTCTCGAACTGACATTGCAGTAGGATTGACAATTTAATTACAAACGGCCTGAAGGCGTCGAATACAGAAACAAACGAAATGAATCAAAGAAAAAAAAAACAACAACAAAATTAAGTCACATTCTAAAGCGATTTTCGGGTAAATGAAGTAATAACGTTGTTATATACAGGATGGTCGAAGGTCGAAGACTTTCATAATTCGTTTAGAATTATCAATTTTTTTTTTAATTTGGAAAGCCATAGAAAATTGCGTAAGTCTACAACGATTCGTTTATCTACAGCATAATTCGATTTACAAAGAAAGAATTTGTATTTTTTAATGGATTTACATGAAATCATGTAAATCAAAGAAAAAATACAAATTCTATATAGAAGGATGAGCACACGGCGTGGTACAGCCGGTATATAATTTGGTTTTAAAAAAAGAAATTGACTTCTTTTAGAATTTGAAAAGTACTTCATTTTTCGGAAATAGTTCTTGACATTTTTAGTATGATTTATTCTCTTGATTACAATGAAAAAATACAATAAATTAGTAGTTTAAAAAATGTTAATAGACAGAAAAACGATGGAATCACCGAACCTGATTAAAAAATGCAAAAAATCTAATAATCTCGGAAAGCCCAAAGGAATCCGACAAAACAAAAGAAACTTTCTGCAAAAAAAAAAAAACAAATAAATAAATAAAAGTTGCAAAAACGTAATAACAAAAGATGCAAAAAAGTAATAACAAAAAAAAATATCTAATAACAAAGGAAAGTTATCTGCTTTCAGGTTTTAGAGGAGTATCTAGAAAACGGTTTCCATGAAAAACAAAAAATAAACAAACAAATCAATTTTTCAAAAACAAAAGTATAAAACAACAGAATAAAAAATTAGGAATTCCAGAGCATGATCAAAGCCAACTCGACGATGATGTAATTGATGTTGCAGGGCATCCTCTTGGTTAAAAATGATTTCATTTGCTCTGATTTTGCAACGGACAAGCAAAGACTGATTTCTAAATCGGATGACGTCCTTCGTAATTAATGATTAATCGTTAAGCACACAGCATCGAGAGGAAGTGTCAATAGAACACTGAAATTTCGCACAAACGACCATTGGTACCCGGTGGTACCCGAGCACCTCGGCGTCTGCGTATTTGCACTTGTCAAACACAGGATTTCGCAAATCCAAATTAATTGCGCCTTCCTTCTTGGATTTTACGATCGTAAAACGAAAAAATCTATATACATTGTAGCCAAGGTGAAAACAACTTTGATAAACAATTGCCTGACGGACTTTAAAATTCGACCAAAAAACTTTTTTACAATGCAATTTTTATTGCAGGTTATTAAAAAGTTATTTAAAAAAATATTAAACTGTGCTCGCCTTTGGCAACCCTTTTATTAATTTTTTTCACTCCTGACGAAGCTATCAGTCGACAGCGAAACGTCGATTTTTAAACTGTTCGTGGAAAAGTCACAAAAAAATCATTAGATCAATTTACTAATGTTACCATAACGTACCTACGCATAGGATGGAATAATTTGTTGCAGTCTAACACGCAATTAACTAGAAACGAAATCGTTCTGGACAAGAGGAGAAGGGGGGGGGGGGTGCTATGTGGTAATATTAACTTTAAAAAAATATTCTGCTTCTGCTTTTTTTCCCTTGAACGAATAAAAGGTTAAATTTTTTGCCTTTTGTTTTCCTTCTGAAGCAGTTCATTCCTTTTGAAAACAAGACGGAAATCGAATGTTTTTTTTCTAAACGATCGTCGTTTGTTTTCAGCCTGTCAGTTTGTCGCGCAATCGATCATCTCTTGTTTTGTTTTTCGTTAAAAAAAAAAGAATTACCCCGAAAAAGGTGTCAGTGGTCCTCCCCCGGATTCGTTACTCTACGGACATTGACGACGACAGCTGCCGTTTTTTATTGTTTGTTTCTTTCATCTTTTGTTAAAACTTGATCGTCTTTTGTTTTTTGTTTGACGCGATTGAACGAGAGTTCCTTCTTTTGTTAAAAACTGAAGGTCTTTTGTTTTCTATTCGACGACATTTGTTGTTACGCAATCGATCTTCTTTTGTTGTTTGTTTCTTTCGTCTTTTGTTAAAACTTGATCGTCTTTTGTTTTCTGTTTGACGAGATTGAACGATAGTTCCTTCTTTTGTTAAAAACTGAAGGTCTTTTGTTTTCTGTTCGACGACATTCGTTGTTACGCAATCGATCTTCTTTTGTTGTTTGTTTCTTTCATTTCCTGTTAAAAATTGATCGTCTTTTGTTTTCTGTTTGACGCGATTAAACGGTAGTTCCTTCTTTTGTTAAAAACTGAAGGTCTTTTGTTTTCTGTTCGACGACATTCGTTGTTACACAATCGATCTTCTTTTGTTGTTTGTTTCTTTCATCTTTTGTTAAAAATTGATCGCCTTTTGTTTTCTGTCTGACGCGATTGAACAACAGTTCTTTCTTCGGTTCTGTCGATGACCTTCTGTTACTTTTGTATGCCTACATGTGTGAGAGTTTTTTTTTTTTGTTTCTTGACAATGACAATGAAAGAGCGACCTTCGTATGTAAACAACATTTGTTGTCACACAGTCGATCTTCTTTCGTTGTTTGTTTCTTACGTTTTTTGTTTTGATTAAAATTACGTGACCGATCGTCAATTGTTTCTTACGTTCTCGATGCAAAAGTAATTTTTCTTTTATTTAATGCATTTTGACGGATGGAATAGAAGTCAATTTTTTTTTAATAAGAACTGAACATCTTTTATTTTCATTCTGAAGCAATTCAAGAATAAACCGTTTTCACGTTTTTTTAAGAAAAATATAAAACACTTTTAATCTCTTGAAAATGTTTCTTAAAAAAAAAAAAACGGAACGATAATCAACATTTTTTCTTGACAGATAGTCAATTTTTTTTGACGCGTGCAACAAAAGTCAATTTTCTTTCTTGAAGAACTGTTCACCTTTTGTTTCCTTTTTCTGAAGCGATTCAAGAATAAACCGTTTTAATTTTTTTTTAAGAAAAATATGGAAGGGATGGATTTTTAATCGTTTGAAGACAAAACGAAAATCGTGTCGGTTGCATTTTGTTTTCTTTGTGTTTGTGCGTGTGCGGGTTGTTACACAGTCGATCTTCTTTTCGCGTTTGTGTTTTTTTTTTGCACGCAATCGATCTTCGTTTGTTGTAATGTGTCTTTTTTGATTTTCATTATTCAAAAAGGAAGGTGTAGTAAAAGACGATGGATTTTCGTTAAATGTGTTTTTCTTTTTCTTTTCGTTAATTAAAACGAAATATGTAAATTGGGTCGTGCGGAATTTGTTTATTGTTATTATCATTATTGCGTGTTATTGTCGCCTTCTTTGCTTTTGTGTTATGTACTTCAGTGTGTTGCAAAATAGGTCGACCACGATTGTTATCAAAATACGTTCGTCACGTTTCAAAGGCAAACAACGTGCGGGTAGATAAACGACGTTGACTTACAAAGGGGGACAGGTGCGCGCCCGTAAGCTCCCCCCCCCCTCGCGCGACACACAAATTTCAAATTTAATCAGCCTAATGCGACTCGCCAATTTTATTATTAAAGAACGTCCCACCCAAAACTACTAGAGCGTGTTCAAAACGTGGATTCTGAGAGGTGAGAAAATAAACATTTTCGAACGCGTTCCGACAGAATTGAGCAATCGCGTTTCCAGTTGTTTGGTAAATGAAGAAACCCGTCATAAAAATTCTTTGGAAGCAAACATTTGCATGAAGTGCGGTGGAATTTATTCTCGGCGAAAATAGAATTTGAATAAATTAAAACGTCGGTGATTCCATTCGCGTGATTAAAAAACAAAGATGAGACTTTCACTTTTACGTTCGGAAAAAAAAAACTTAATTTTCGAATGTCTCAAATCTGCATAATAAATAAATTTAATGTTCTTTTGTAATTCTATCAAAATCTATTCGAACCCTTCTTTCGTAACAAACGAAGCTACTAGAATATCTGGTGTGAAAAATAGCTTCTCCTTATTAACCAAGAGAAGGCGTTAGTGTTTCCTAAATTCTTTCCTTTTAGCCTCTATAAAAATAACGTTTTAAAAATGTCCTGAGCGACTCACAAAAATTACCCACGACAAGAGGCGATTCCTTTCAAAAGATGGCTCTGTGGGACGTTTGTTGTAGCTGCAATATTCTCTTAGTAAAACATTTTTCAAGATATTTGGAAGAATTCTTCGGCTACTTTTAAAAGTGGTTTAATGTCTGCATAAATTGTCTTGAACTCACTCTTGTGTAAAAGACGAAGAGAACGGAAAAGAAAGAGACCAATTATTCGTAAATCTCATTGAAAACTGTTGCGACATCTAGTTGTCCGTGATAATCAAGAGATGGCGCTGTTACATAATTCTAGAAACTTTTTGAATTTCTTATGTTCTTATGGTGAGGTAAGGAGTAATTAGCAATATATACATACATATGTATGTATACATATTAAATACTGTTTTTCAAATAACTCCTAATAAATGAAAAGGAGAGCGAGAGCGAAGGAAAGAGAAAGAGAGCAATGATTCATTCATAAATCTCACGTTTTTTTTTAGTTTCTGTTTTAAGGAATTTGGGGTTTTTGAAGCCCTCTTTCATATCCACCGAAACTGCAAGAGAAAAAAATTAAATTATTTTTGTTTTCGCTTGAGGAATACCAGTGCGACAAAAAGTTTTCCGTGATAGTCAACAGATGGCGCTGCGTAGCATCAATCTACAGCTACAAAATTTTAAATATTTTCTGAAACGCTTGATTTTTGTTTGGTGAGATGATAGAGAAAGATTAATAATAACCTACCCACTCCTATTTACTTAGCATAAACAGTTCTTATCTCCGAATCACGTTTGTATGTGGATATAACAGAAAAAGACAACGAGACAGCGAGAAAGAGTAACTTTCCAAGTATCCGTAGATTTTCGTTTGTTTCTGTGTAATGAAATTTAGAATTTCTGAAGGCCTCTTTGATGTTTCACGAAACCGCAGAAAGATAATTCAAATTTTTGCTTTCGTTTGTTGTCTAAAATCCAGTGCGACGACTAATTTACTGTAGTAATCAAGAGATGGCGCTGCAGGGTATTAGAAGTAGTTGCAGTAATTCTAGATATTTTTGATTTTGGTATGACGAAATAGAACATAAATTATTCTCACTTCCGTATAAAAGAAACAAGAGAGAGAGAACGAAAGGAAGAATGAGAATAGGAGAGTTCATTTCTGCTCAAAGAAGTTTGAGGATTTTGAAACCTTCTTTAAACCGACGCTCTTAAAGGGCACAAAGATTCAGAGAAGAAGAGAAAGAATTCTTTTAATAAGTAACAAAACTGTAAGAAAGAACAGAAGAATTTAATGTAAGTAAGGCGCCAGGCTGAACAAAGTAATTTTGAACAGATTCGTTGGATTTTTGGAAACATCTTCGTTAGAAAAAGAAGAACTCCCCAATATAAAGACGAAGATAAAGATTGCCTACTCTTTTTTTTTTGAGTAGACTTTGAAGAGACCCGTGGAATTCTAAATTGTTCTTTGTAACCACAAAACACTTAAAATAAAATACTTCTGTTTACTTACCCTGGTCGCTGTTTCTTGCACCAGCTTCCTCCTCGACCAGCAACAGTCAACAATGGGTTGGGTAACTTTAAACTTAAAAAAAAGGCGCCAGGGTGAACAAGGTACCCAGCTGATCCGTAATAACCTTGGCACCATTCACAAACCTCCTTGGTTTTGCAGGTGGATCATTCGCAACAACCAGGAGATTTTAATCTTACCCACTTGTACGCTGAAGGTATACGCACAAAACACAGTAAATTAACAAATACTTCAATTGAAAGAAAATGCACAGTGAAATTACATAACGTCACATTGATTAAACAACGGACGTAAAACAGTTCAACAAAACGCGTCAAATTATAAATCACTTTATATTATTAATGAAACCACATTGGTTAATTAAACGCAGGATTAGTCGAAATTCGCTCTTTGATAAAATGCAACGCGTCGAAGCAATAACATAAAATTAAAACTCACGGCATCCAAAGTGTGTTCAGAAGGTTGAAGGTCGCTTGTCAGTTTCCGGTGCGCTCGTCAAATGTTGACTGGAGCGAAACTGTGACAGCGCCTCCTTTCTGCTAATCCTCGTAACTGCTTCCAAGGGCTTATTAATTAACCAAGGCCGCAAAGAAGAGAATACCAAATCGTACGGGAAGATGTACACGAAGAATACACGAACAGCGTGCCCGTCAATGAAAGCCTGAAATAAAGAGGAAACGCGCAATTAGAGGTCAAAATGGCGTCAGTGGTTTGCTTAGAATTTCAAAAGTCAAGCTTCCTTAAACGTTGGCGATGCGTCTTGTGAAGTTCCGACTGTGTCGATTGAAGTTTCCCAGCAAAAACTTCGATAATTCACGCACGCGATATACACACCAGCACAATTAGGCGAGGAGTAACGCCGTGCAACAAAACGAAATGGGTAGACGCGGGGTAATCGCAAATGAGGTCAGCGCCGACCAATAGCAATCGTTAATTTTCCCACATGCCCTTATAAGGAGGTGACGGGCCGGTCAATTCTGGCGATCAATAATTTCGAGCTTGCACCGCCGCAGTGCTTGGGAAGGCAGGGTTGCCACAGTGAACTTTAAATTGGCCGACATTGCCAAATGTTGCCAACTTATTTCGTGCGAGGTTTTGAAACGTAACAAAAAAAGAACAAGACTAATGCCCGGTTGCACCAACTTTTTAAGCAGAGCTTAAATTTAAGTGGTGTTTAGACTATGACATTATTTATAGATTTAACAAAACGTTACTCACATTCTAATTGATATTTAAGTTGAAGTTTAAATGTCAATCAGAATGTAGGTATTTCACATTATACATAAATGTCACATTCTAAACATAACTTAAACCTAAGCTCCGCTTAAAAAGTTGGTGCAACCGAGCATAAGATTCAGTGCGGTAACAGGTTCACCGTAATAATCAAGAGATGGCGCTGAAAGGCGCAGCTCAAAAACTCTATGATTTTTCTGCGGCGAGCACTATTATAATAAGCCAATTTCACCAATAAAGTTTTCTTTTTCGCGTAACAATAAATAAAGATCTTAAAAATCATTTTTTTCTTTTCGGCAGATTCCTTGCAATTCGCTTGAGGAAAATAAATTTCCAGCAAGAAATTTATATATGCAGCAAAGGGATGACGTTGCAGATTATTTGTTTTTTTTCCAAACATTTGACATTGAACGTTTTGGGAAAATCACACATCTACGACGTCGACGTATATCGTACGTTTCACGATTGCGTTGAATCCACAAATTACGTTTTCATGTTATTTTGATGAAACGTAAACAGGAAATTCCCCCAAGGAAAAATGCTGCGTCATTTAAAATCGGGCGTGATTACTTTCCAACGTTTTTACTCTTACAGAGAGCGCTTAATTGTCGCTGAACGCAGCCACATTTATTATGTTTTACGATTTCGTCGAATCACAGATTACGTTTTTATTTTATTCAACATTCAGATGGAACGCAAACAGGAAACTCTTCTGCGAAAAAATGTAAAACAAAATTCCCACGTCATATAATGTCGGCGTGGGATGCGTTCAACCAAAGGTAACGATTACCTTCTACCATTTTTATTCTTACAGAGAAGAGCGCTTAATTGTCGCTGAACGCAGCCACAGTTATTGTGTTTTACAATTTCGTTGAATCCACATATTATACTTTTATTCTATTTAACTTTCAGATGGAACGCAAACAGGAAACTCTTCCGCGCAAAAATGCAAAACAAAATTCTTGCGTCATATAATGTCGGCGTGGGCTGCGTTCAACCAGAGGTAACGATTACCTTCCACCATTTTTATTCTTACAGAGAAGAGCGCTTAATTGTCGCTGAACGCAGCCACAGTTATTGTGTTTTACAATTCCGTTGAATCCACATATTATATTTTTATTCTATTTAACTTTCAGATGGAACGCAAACAGGAAACTCTTCTGCGAAAAAATGTAAAACAAAATTCCCGCGTCATATAATGTCAGCGTGGAATGCGTTCAACCAAAGGTAACGATTACCTTCCACCATTTTTATTCTTACAGAGAAGAGCGCTTAATTGTCGCTGAACGCAGCCACAGTTATTGTGTTTTACAATTTCGTTGAATCCACATATTATATTTTTATTCTATTTAACTTTCAGATGGAACGCAAACAGGAAACTCTTCCGCGAAAAAATGTAAAACAAAATTCTTGCGTCATATAATGTCAGCGTGGGATGCGTTCAACCAAAGGTAACGATTACCTTCCACCATTTTTATTATTGCAGAGAAGAGCGCTTAATTATCGCTGAACGCAGCCACAGTTATTGTGTTTTACAATTTCGTTGAATCCACATATTACATTTTTATTCTATTTAACTTTCAAATGGAACGCAAACAGGAAACTCTTCCGCGCAAAAATGTAAAACAAAATTCCCGCGTCATATAATGTCGACGTGGGCTGCGTTCAACCAAAGGTAACGATTACCTTCCACCACTTTTATTATTACAGAGAAGAGCGCTTAATTATCGCTGAACGCAGCCACAGTTATTGTGTTTTACGATTTCATTGAATCACACATTATGTTTTTATCTTACAGTCTTTTTCTTTTGGTTTTCATCATCATTCATCATTTGTCAAATGACTTTCCAATCCGCAGGCCTACTATACTTTGAACAGATTGGAAAGTCGTTTGACAAATTCGGAAACACATTTGACAAAAGGAGAAAAGCAATAGAATTAAGATCTAATGCAAACAGGAAGCTCTTCCATATCAAAATGTAAAATAAAATTCCCGCGTTATGTAATGTCAGCGTAGGGCTGCGTTCAGCCAGTTCGCTATTGCTATCACAGCACTTAATTGTAGCTAAAAGCAGCCGTAGTTACTGCAATACGACATTTCGGACTTCCCATCTTTCCCAAAATGGTTTGAATTGGCTTCCGGTTGGTACCGCGTCACGTTTTTGCTTTTGGCAGTAGAAGAAGTCAACGTGACGCGGTTCCAACCAGAAGCCAATTCAACATGGACGACGGCCGCGGAGTAAAATTCCTCAAAATTCCTCGTCTGCGAGCGCCATCGATGCCATCAGCCAAAGATAACGATTGCCGATTGCTTTCTATCATTCTTACAGAGAGGAGCTTGGCGTGGACAGCGTTCAGCCAAGGATAGCGATTATTTTCCGCGTTGTTTTTACAGAGGACAGCAGGTAATTGCAGCTGAACGCACCCACAGTTATGTTTTATGATTTCGTCGAGTCACACTTGACGCTTTTATCTCAATTAACGTTCAGATGGAACGCAAACGGGAAATTCTTCTAGAAAAAGAAATACAAAACAAAATTTGTGCGTCATTTAATGTCGACGTAAGACTGCGTTCAACCAAAGGTAGTGACATTTTTATACAGATAAACTACAGCTGAACGCAATCTCAGTTATGTTTAAAATGTGACTTCCTTTTTTTTTAAATTTTCATTCATTTATTTTTCTCAGTTTCATTTATTGCAATTGCTTTCCACCGCAGAGGAGCGCTCGACGTGAGTGAACTGCGTTCAGCCAAGGATAGCGATTATTTTCCGCGTTGTTTTTACAGAGGACAGCAGGTAATTGCAGCTGAACGCACCCACAGTTATGTTTTACGATTTCGTCGAATCACACTTGACGCTTTTATCTCGCTTAACGTTCAGATGGAATGCAAACGGGAAATTCTTCCAGAAAAAAAAAGTGCAAGATAAAAAATTTCTCCGTCGTTTAATGTCGACGTAAACCTGCGTTCAACCAAAGATAGTGACATTTTTATATAGGAGAACGATTAGCTGTGGCTGAACGCAGAATCGGTTGTGTTTCAAGCGTGTCTTTCTTTTTTATTTTTTCGTTCATTTATTTTTCTTAATTTAATTTACTACTGTAATTATTTTATTTCCGCCATTTTTATTCTTACAGTGGAGAGCGCTTAATTGTCGCTGAACGCACCCATATTACTTTACGATTTCTTCAGGAAAAAAATGCAGAACGAAATTCCTGCGACATTTAACACTGGCGTAAGCTGCGTTCAGCCAAAGATAATGATTGCTTTCCATCGCAGAGGAGCGCTTGACATGAGTGAACTGCGTTCAGCCGAAGATGGCGATTATTTCCCGAGTCTTTTACAGAGGGCAGCGGATAATTGTAGCTGAACGCAGCCACAGTTAGGTTTTACGATTTCGTCGAATCACACTTGACGCTTTTATCTCGTTTAACGTTCAGATGGAACGCAAACGGGAAATTCTTTCAGACAAAAAAATGCAAAACAAAATTGTCAACGTAAGACTGCGTTCAAGCAAAGGTAGCGACTTTTTTATACAGGAGAAGTATTAGCTGTAGCTGAACGCAGCCTCCGTTATGTTTAAAAATGTCTCTTTGATTTTTTCATCCGTTTATTTTTCTTAGCTTAATTTATTACCGTAATTATTTTATTTCCGCCATTTTTGCTCTTACCGAGGAGAGCGCTTAATTGTGGCTGGACGCACCCATATTATTTTATGATGAAAATCGAAACGAAATTCCTGCGTCATTCAACATTGACATAGACTGCGTTCAGCCAAAAATAACGATTGCTTTCCACCGCAGACATAAGTGAACTGCGTTCAGCCAAAGACGGCGGCTAATTTCCGGGTCTTTTACAGAGGGCAGCGGATAATTGCAGCTGAACGCAGCCGCAGTTATGTTTTACGATTCCGTCGAATCACACTTGACGCTTTTCTGTCATTTAACGTTCGGATGGAACGCAAACGGGAAATTCTTCCAGAAAAAGTAATGCGAAACAAAATTGTCGACGTAAGACTGCGTTCAACCAAAGGTAGCGACATTTTTCTGTAGGGAAGCGATTAAATGTAGCTGAACGCTGCCTCGATTATGTTTTACGATTTCGTTGAAACACACACGTTACGTTTTTATCTCATCTAACGCTCGGATGGAACGTAAACAGGAAATTGTTCCAGAAAAAGAAATTCCTGCGTCCATGTAACGTGAGCGTGGGCTGCGTTCAGCCAGGAAGAGCGATCGCTTTTCGCTAGCTATTGTTTTTAGGGTATTTAATTGCAACCGAACAAAACGACATTTCGGACTTCGTCTTCCTCGAAATCCCTCGATGGCGTGCGAGCGCCATCGGCGAACAATGATGGGATCGCCGCCTTTCCCCCATAGGAAACAAACGCAGCCGCGGAAACCGGGTCAATTATACAGTTGATTTAATCGCACGGTAATAAGCCCGGCATTGTCGGGATACGACCTGATCTTTAAGTCGGCCGACCCACATTCTTCGTTTGCAAAATGTTTCTGCCGTTACCGCAACGGCGGATTAGCATAACGCTCGAATAACACATGAGTCGCGCTTGTTTGCGTGTTTAATGCTAAATACGTGTTACGTCGAGGATGTTGGATTACGCAACGCCGATTGTGTGACCTATTATGTTAGAGCAGAAGGCAGAAAAATTCAAAAGAAAGAAAGTATGACGATTTCGGAAGACCTTCAAAATACACTTTTAAGTTTGACTACACATTTAAGTTTAAAAAAAGTGCAATTTTTTATGGGGCGGGAGGACGGGAGCGAGAAAAAAATATTTCTTGCATCCTAAGCAATAAAAGTGACACTTTATCCATTAAATTAATATCATAAACAACTATGGCCTCAAGGCACCCCCTTGCCTAACACTTTTCATAGCGACTTCCTCTTTCTTCGTTCTTACCACGTTCTTACGTTGCTTGCGCTGATCTAGTTTTTAATACTCTGTGGAACATTGAAAGGAACGAAAGAAAAAAGTTGTGTCTTTGCAGAGGAGTCGGAAACCGTCGAACCTTTCTTGGCATTCGCGAATCGAAACGGCCATGAGGACAGGCTCCATTTTGAATTGGAACGCGGAACGGCCCTCGGCGAGAAACCGTTTCCTACGTGCTCCCGCCGACAAATAATATCTCGGTCGTCGTTTACGGCGAACAAAGGAATTAAAATTGCTAATAAAACGGCGTCTGACCTTCGGCGCTCCGCGGACGTAAATTATTAAATGTCAGGCGTAAGAGCCCCCGCGAATCGATCGTGTTCAAGTGGTATTTTGCGTGGGAAAAACGGGCGGCAATTGCCCCCCCCCCCTCTCGCCGCCCCCCCGGTCGTAATCCAAAGTTTCCCGGAAAAATTAGAAAGAACGGAATTAGAACTTAATTGCGATCGCGCGGGGAAAGTTCAAGAGAATCTACGACGAAATTGGAATGACTTTCTGTGATTCATCGACGAAACTTCCTGGTTTTCATTCGTCGAATTTGTTTATGGAAGTTACTACTCGTTTGACCTGTCAAATTCTTTGCGTCAAAATTACCTGTCATTATCTTATCTGTTCAAGTTCTTGTCGTTTATTAACTGAACAGTTTGTAAATTGCAGCGACCAACTCTTCACTTCTCACTCCGTTTAATCTGTTTTTCTTTGGCACACGTAGGTTTGAAATTCGTACATACGTCTGTCTGTCAAAGTTTACCTGTCAAAGATGGACGGCCCGTGACATCCGTTGTCGTCTGTCTTTATGCTTTGCTTTAAACCGCGCTCGTCCTCGTCAAAATTGTTGGCATTTGTAATTTGCTTTGTTAACACCGACCGTCTTCCTTCACCTGTCAAAGTCGTTGGCATTTGTTGTCTGCTCGGTTTGCAAATTGGATGATACCGTGACCTGATCCCCTGATCCGTTGTTTCGTTTGATTTGCGTCAGGCTTAGCCTGTCAAAACTGTAGGTGTCAAAATTACCTGTCACTGTGTGCTGCTTGTTCGTGTACTTGTCGTTTATTAACTGAACAGTTTGCAAGTTGCAGCAACCAACACGTTTAATCTGTTTTGTTTGTCACACGTAGATTTGAAATTCGTACGTCTGTCTGTCAAAGTATACCTGTCAAAGTCGGATGTCCTGCGCTATCCGTTCTCGTCTACTTTTGTGCTTTGCTTTAAGCAGCGTTTTATTTACTCGTCCTCATCAAAATTGTTGGCATTTGTAATTTGCTTTGTTAACACCGACCGTCTTCCTTTACCTGTCAAAGTCGTTGACATTTGTTGTCTGTTCGGTTTGCAAATTGGATGATCCCGTGACCTGATCCCCTGATATGTTGTTTCGTTTGATTTGCGTCAGGCTTAGCCTGTCAAAACTGTAGGTGTCAAAATTACCTGTCATCGTGTTGCCTGTTCGTGTACTTGTCATTTATTAACCGAACAGTTTGCAAGTTGCATCAACCAACACGTCATTTCTCACCACGTTTAATCTGTTTTGTTTGTCACATGTAGGTTTGAAATTCGTACGCCCGTCTGTCAAAGTATACCTGTCAAAGTCGGATGTCCTGCGCTATCCGTTCTCGTTTACTTTTGTGCTTTGCTTCAAGCAGCGTTTTATTTACTCGTCCTCGTCAAAATTGTTGGCATTTGTAATTTGCTTCGTTAATACCGACCGTCTTCCTTTACCTGTCAAAGTCGTTGACATTTGTTGTCTGTTCGGTTTGCAAATTG
Source organism: Dorcus hopei (assembly GCA_033060865.1). Taxonomy (NCBI): domain Eukaryota; kingdom Metazoa; phylum Arthropoda; class Insecta; order Coleoptera; family Lucanidae; genus Dorcus; species Dorcus hopei. The sequence continues at coordinate 4,718,420 of CM065425.1, read as the reverse complement.
GACGATCCCGTGACCTGATCCCCTGATCCGTTGTTTCGTTTGATTTGCGTCAAGCTTAGCCTGTCAAAACTGTATGTGTCAAAATTACCTGTCATTGTATGCTGCCTGTTCGTGTACTTGTCGTTTATTAACTGAACAGTTTGCAAGTTGCAGCAACCAACACGTCATTTCTCACTACGTTAAATCTGTTTTGTTTGTCACACGTAGGCTTGAAATTCGTACGTCTGTCTGTCAGAGTATACCTGTCAAAGTCGGATGTCCTGCGCTATCCGTTCTCGTCTACTTTTGTGCTTTGCTTTAAGCAGCGTTTTATTTACTCGTCCTTGTCAAAATTGTTGGCATTTGTAATTTGCTTTATTAATACCGACTGTCATCCTTTACCTGTCAAAGTTGTTGATATTTGTTATCTGTGTAGTTTGGATTCGCTGTTTCGTTAATTTGTCAAAGTTATCGGCGTCTGTGTGTAAGTTGAATGGTTCGTGAGCTAGTTCATACTTGTCAAAGTTGTCGGTGTTCGCTATTTGCCTCGTTAGGTCCTTTGACTGTCAAAGTTGTTGACATTGTTTCGTTCGAAAATTAACCGTCGTTTCGTTTGTTTTGCGTGTCAAGCTTAACCCGTCAAAATCAACTTGTCAAAGTTGCGGTTTATGATTTGTATTTTCGTCTGTCGTTGTGCATTACTTAAACAACGTCAAAATTGTTGATATTTGTTGGTTACGTTGTTAATATCGACTGTCTTCCTTACCTGTCAAAGTTGTTGACGTTGTTATCTGTTTCGTTCGAGAATTTGATGACTCTGTTTTATCTGTCGTTTCGTTTGTTTGTGTTGCGTGTCAAGCTTAACCTGTCATCATTGATTGTATGGCTGACTTGTCAAATTTTTGGACGTTGGTTTATAACTTGAATGGTTCATGATATCTATTTTCGTCCGTCTTTGTGCGTTACTTTGAACAACGTATTTATTTACTTGTCAAATTTATCGGCATCTTGTTATTTGCAGTTTGTTTTCCTTTACTTGTCAAAGTTGTTGGCGTCGTTATCCGTTTCGTTCAAGAATTGGATGACTCTGTCTTACCCGTTTCATTTGTTTTGCGTGTCAAGCTTAACCTGTCAAAATTTATTTTTTCATTAACTTGTCAAAATTATGGGCGTTTATTGATAATTTGCCTATCTTCTTGCATTACTTTATTTGCTTGTCAAATTATTGGCTTTTGCTATTTGCTTTGTTAATACCGTTTGTTTTTCTATATCTGTCAAAGTTGTTGACGTTTATTATCTGTTTGGTTTACGAATTGGATGGCTTTGTCTTATCTGTCGTTTCGTTTGTTTTGCGTGTCAAGCTTAGCCTGTCAAAAATAGTCAGTCTCACTAACCTGTCAAAGTTATCCTTCTACATCTTGAAAGCACGTCTTCGAGATAGTGATTTTTCTTTACCTGTCAAAATTGTTGGCATCTACAGTTTTATAATTTACTGTTGAGTTGTTTAATTTTAAAGCGACTTAGTTTATCTGTCAAAATCTTTGGCACTTAGTCATCTTTCACGTATCTGTAGTTTTCGACTGTTTTTGTATATCAGACCTGTCAAAAAACGACATCGACACCTATCTGTTTACCTGTCAAAGTTCGTGGACATTTACAATTTTACGTTTTACTTTCAAGTTATTTGATTTTAAAGCGACTTGGTGTATCTGTCAAAGTCGTTGGCATTTTGTCATGTTTCTCTTGTCTGTAGTTTTCGATTGTTTTTGTGTATGAAATCTGTCAAAAAACGACTGTCACTTTTAACAAAATGCATGTGTGAAACTCATCGACGTCTATCCGTTTACCTGTCAAAGTTGTTGGCATTTACAATTTTACGTTTTACTGTCGAGTTATTTGATTTTAAAAAGCGACTTGGTTTATCTGTCAAAATCGTTGGCATTTTGTCATCTTTCTCTTGTCCGTAGTTTTCGATTGTTTTTGTATGTCAAACTGTCAAAAAACGTCAGTTCCTTGTTTTATGTTTGTGTGAAAGACATTTGTTATTTTCGTTTAGCTTTATGTATTAAATTTTTGTTTCCGTATTCGAAGTAAAATGTTTCGCTTGTCAAAGTCATTGACGTTGTTTTGACAAGCGAATTATCTCTTTTTCTCTCTTTTGTATTCCGTTTTTGCTCGTTAGTTTGCGTTCAAATTGAACGCGATTCTCTTTTTGAAATTTTGTCTGTCAGAATTGATCGCCTTTGTTTACCTGTCAAAGTTCGTCTGTCCAGATTGAAAATTTATTTTACATTAAAACTTCTCTTACTTATTTGCCGCCTTTGTCTGTTTTCGTGTGTCAAGGTTTTTAACTCGGAATGTAGGTACCTGTCAAAGTCGAACCTCATGCTTTATCTGTCAAACATGATAGCACTTGCAATCTATCAATCTCAAAGGCAGATATTTCGGTAATTCCTATCTTACGATTCTTTTCAATCCTCTGCTTCTGTTTATTAATTTTTTCCGAACTTACCTGTCAAACATTTTACTTGTGCAGTATCTTCACCAGTTAATTGTTTCCTTAGTCACACCTTCGTCATTCTCTATTGACTGGCGTATTTAGTTGTCAAACTTGTTTCTATCTGTTAAAGTGACAACTTTGACAGGTTGAGTTTGTAAAATTCTTTATTTGTGCGAACTTTAAAATTTGTTAAGAAGCAGGTTACTCGTTGCTTTTAATGAATTGTTTGACGTTTATTTGTTAGCTGTCAAAGTTCGTTGAATCTATAAGTTTGACGTTTCTGTCATCGATTCGATTTCGTTTCTGTTACTTTCACCTATCACTTGTATTACACTTCGTCGTTTATTATTGTTATTGTTTTGACAAGCGTTTGTCTGCTAAACAGATAACTGTCAAAGTTCTGTCAGATTGGCGCGAGTTTTCGTTAATGTTTGCAATTCTTTCAGATTATTAATTTTCAAGATGGCGTCGTGCAACGCCTCATCCGAGAACGACCTGATCGACTTCGACGTGGGCTCTCCGGAGATCCCGACGTGCCCCGTCGCCCTTACCGCCGCCGCGGAGTGTGAAGACAACCTCCTCGACTCCGAGCTGCCCATCCTCGAGCAAAAGCTGCAGAAGGCGAAAGACCCGCCGATCGCGACGAATCCCGAATCCAAGTCGATCGACGTCGAAGACATCCTGATCACCATCGACGACGACGATGACGACAACGTCGTCGCCGTCAACCCCCCGAACGTCCTGTTGCTGCACGGAAGCAACAGCGAGATCCTTCTGGACCTGGAGCTCTGCCTTCCGTCGGAAAACTTGGAGGCCTTGAACGTGCTAATGCAGTTAGACGAAGTGCTGGACGAGTGCGGCGAGTTTTCCCCTGAAGATGTCGTGGTCGTCGACGAGGAAAGCATCGAGGAATGCTTGATGGACCTCGACAATTACCTGCGCGCTTTTGACGTCAGCGATGAGTCAGTCAAGGAATCTGACGATGGCGGAAACAGGCACCAGGTGACGACGGACCTTGCCGAAAATGAACTTGATTCGGTAAGTATAATGAATCACTGAATCACCAGCAGAAGCAGTCCTGAAGATGTTCCGAAAATCGAAACGTCGATGGAAAAAAAAAACGCCAAGAAGGTTCTAACTGACAACGACCTTCGAGTGAAGACGTTACTTTACCGTTTTTTACATTCGTTTTCATTCAAACAATTGAATTTTGAGTTGAGGAACAAATTCCTTCTACCAATTCCGCAAATAACATACAAGCTGATGATATCAAAACTGTCCGAAACGTCGCCCCTGACTTGTTTCTTTAATTTGCAGAATTGCGACGTTGTCGAACCCCCCGAATTTCCAGAGCTCATCCTCGATGACGTCAACGGTGACGCAAGCAATGTCACCACCACCAGGTTGCACAAGTCCGAAAGTCTTCGCTTTCCAAAGGCTTTGTTCAAGGGAGGCGATGCGTTGAAGGAGAGGTTGAGTGCGACCATCGGAGTTCATCCTCGCAGAGTTCAGGATTGGAACTGGTTGCAGCAGCTTGCGAACCAGGAACGTCACGCCCACGCGACCGGCGATTGTTGCACCGGAAGTGTCGTGGTGGAACCGCAAGCGAGCGGCAGCTGTTTCGCACAGGAAGAGATGGAGGGTGGCAAGGAAGATACGAGGGGGTCTTGGCTGCGCACGTCCATGCGTCGCGTCCGCCACTTTAGGTTGCCCAGCGACTCGACGCCTAGTGAGACGGAGAATGCGACCGCCAACGCGTCGTCCATGGACGCCCCGGTAAACGTGCAGGTATCGACGACGACGACGACGACGGCGACGCTTCCCGTTGCAGCGAGCGTCGCCCCCAGCGTGCGTCCCGTCAGTGCTCCGTCGAGGCTGCCGCATAGTTCTTCCGCACGCGCGAGATCGAGGTCTTCGGAATCTCGACGGATTAGTGTCGTGTCGCATGCCCCAGGGGGCCGTGCCCGGAGCAGCTCCGCTTCTTCACGGTCCAGAAGGCACAGGAGTCTCTCCTCTAGTGAATCCAGTCTTGCTTCGAGCGTGGACAGCACGCCCAGTTGCATATCCGCCCCTACACCGACCATCAACAATCAAGAGCAAACGACTACGACGAATGCTAGAAGGTAAGTCAAGAAAAGCGCCAGGTCCGGATTAAAAAAAAAAAAAACGAAAACAATTCAAACGTCACGTTCTTCCGAAAAGACCCTCGCGGCCTTGGGGGGCGAGTTCGCGAGTTACGAAGAAGTTTGAATTAATTTTTTATGTATAAAACCGAAAGTGTCAATTTGATCTATCTGTCAATTTATTCTGTCAAAGTCGTTCGTTGATTGCGATTTATTTTTAAATCTGGCGCAATTTGCCAATCGAAATTCGTGCCGTGTGTTTCTCTCTCATTTTGTCCGCAAAATTGGTTTCAATTTAAAACGTGCCTGTCAAAATCGACTGTCGCTTATTATACCTGTCAAAGTTGCTGCCGTTTATTATCTACGAACATCTACGAAATTTGATGAACGGCTTGATGCTTCTATTGTTTTCATCTGCGAGTTTCATCTAAAATTTATTTTTAGCTTCAACTGTCAAACTTGTCACTTTTTTTGTTTTTCATGCACTGGCGCCGTGTGATTCCCTTTCATCACTTAAAATAATTCCCTCTTTTTCTTTATAATAATTATAACTATTTGTCTGACGTTTCTTGTGTTTTTCAAATTTGACTGTCATCGTTTGTTGTGCCTGTCAAAGTTGTTACCGTTAAGTTAAGAGGACTATTCAAATATGACTCTTCCAACAAAAACAAAAATAAAAAAGTCTTGAGGGGCGAATACGAAGAGGTTAATTTTTTTTACGTACAAAGTGGAAAACGTCAATTTGATTTGAAAACGCTTCTGTCAAAATCGACTGTCGTTTATTGTGAATGTCAAAGTTGCTGCTGTTTATTATCTATCGAAATTTGATGAACGGCTTGATGCTTCTATTGTTTTCATCCGCGAGTTTAATCTGAAATTAATTTTTTTGCCTTACCTGTCAAACTTGTCACTTTTTTATTTTTCATGCGCCGCGCCGGCGCTGTGTGGATTCCCTCTCATTACTTAAAATTAATTACCTCTTTTTTTAAATTATATTTGTCTGACTTTTTTTCTATCTTTTTCAAATTTAACTGTCATCGTTTGTTGTGCCTGTCAAAGTTGTTACCGTTAAGTCAAGAGGACTATTCAAATATGACTCTTCCAACAAAAACAAAAATAAAAAAGTCTTGAGGGGCGAATACGAAGAGGTTAAATTTTTTTTATGTACAAAGCGGAAAACGTCAATTTGATTTGAAAACGCGTCTGTCAAAATCGACTGTCGTTTATTGTGCCTGTCAAAGTTGCTGCTGTTTATCATCTATCGAAATTTAATGAACGGTTTGATGCTTCTATTGTTTTCATCCGCGAGTTTCATCTGAATTTAATTTATTTGCTTCACCTGTCAAACTTGTCACTTTTTTATTTTTCATGCGCCGGCGCTGTGTGGATTCCCTCTCATTACTTAAAATTAATTACCACTTTTATTAAATTATATTTGTCTGACGTGGTGATTTTTTCTATCTTTTTTAAATTTAACTGTCATCGTTTGTTGTGCCTGTCAAAGTTGTTACCGTTAAGTCAAGAGGACTATTCAAATATGACTCTTCCAACAAAAACAAAAATAAACAAGTCTTGAGGGGCGAATACGAAGAGGTTAATTTTTTTTTACGTACAAAGTGGAAAACGTCAATTTGATTTGAAAACGCGTCTGTCAAAATCGACTGTCGTTTATTGTGCCTGTCAAAGTTGCTGCTGTTTATTATCTATCGAAATTTGATGAACGGTTTGATGCTTCTATTGTTTTCATCCGCGAGTTTCATCTGAAATTAATTTTTTTGCTTCACCTGTCAAACTTGTCACTTTTTTATTTTTCATGCGCCGGCGCTGTGTGGATTCCCTCTCATTACTTAACATTAATTACCTCTTTTTTTAAATTATATTTGTCTGACGTTTTTTTCTATCTTTTTCAAATTTAACTGTCATCGTTTGTTGTGCCTGTCAAAGTTGTCACCGTTAAGTCAAGAGGACTATTCAAATATGACTCTTCCAACAAAAAATAAAAATAAAAAAGTCTTGAGGGGCGAATTTTTTTTTATGTACAAAGTGGAAAACGTCAATTTGATTTGAAAACGCGTCTGTCAAAATCGACTGTCGTTTATTGTGCCTGTCAAAGTTGCTGCCGTTTATTATCTATCGAAATTTGATGAACGGTTTGTGATGCTTCTATTGTTTTCATCCGGGAGTTTCATCTGAAATTATTTTTTTTGCTTCACCTGTCAAACTTGTCACTTTTTTATTTTTCATGCGCCGGCGCTATGTGGATTCCCTCTCATTATTTAACATTAATTACCTCTTTTTTTTTAAATTATATTTGTCTGACTTTTTTTCTATTTTTTTCAAATTTAACTGTCATCGTTTGTTGTGCCTGTCAAAGTTGTCACTGTTAAGTCAAGAGGACTATTCAAACATGACTCTTACAACAAAATATAAAAATAAAAAGGTCTTGAGGGGCGAATACGAAGAGGTTAAATTTTTTTTATGTACAAAGTGGAAAACGTCAATTTGATTTGAAAACGCGTCTGTCAAAATCGACTGTCGTTTATTGTGCCTGTCAAAGTTGCTGCTACTTATTATCTATCGAAATTTGATGAACGGTTTGATGCTTCTACTGTTTTCATCCGCGAGTTTCATCTGAAATTAATTTATTTGCTTCACCTGTCAAACTTGTCACTTTTTTATTTTTCATGCGCCGCGCCGGCGCTGTGTGGATTCCCTCTCATTACTTAAAATTAATTACCTCTTTTATTAAATTATATTTATCTGACGTTTTTTTCTATCTTTTTAAAATTTAACTGTCATCGTTTGTTGTGCCTGTCAAAGTTGTTGCCGCTTATTATCCATCGAGATTCATTGAATGGTTTCATGTGTCTCTCGTTTTGCACCTGTGAAATTATCGGTTTGGTCTAAATTTTGATTTCTGCTCCACCTGTCAAAGTTGTCAGTTTTTCATTCATTAAATTCAATTAATTTCCTTGTTAGCCCTAAGTCAAGAAGACTTCCAAAGAAAATCTTGTAGGGCGAATACGAAGAAGTTAATTTTTTTTTGTGTACAAAGTGTCAATTTGATCTGATCTGTCAAAATTCATTTTGAATTCGAGTACAATCCATCATTCGAAATTCGTGTCGTCACTGACTGGCTCTTGTTTTCGCCGCTTTGTGCACGCAAATTTGGTCTCGATTTAAAATGCGTGCGTCTGTCAAAGTCGATTGATTGTTTGTTGGACCCGTCAAAGTTGTTACCGCTTAGTATCCATCGAGATTCATTGAATGGTTTCATGTGTCTCTCGTTTTGCACCTGTGCAATTACTGATTTGGTCTAAAACTTGATTTCTGCTTCACCTGTCAAAGTTGTCAATTCTTTTTCCATTCATTAAGTTCAATTAATTTCCTTCTTTTCTTCGAAATTGTAATTATCTGACGTATCTGTGTATCTCCTAGAATCTTCAGATTTTCACCTGTCAAATCTGTCATTTCGCACCTGTCATTTGTTTCTCATTACATTTATTTTATTTTTTCCTTTGTCCTTGCAATATACTTCTTGTATATGTTCGTCTCCTATCAAATATCTTTTCATTACTTTTTAACATTTTTTTTGCCGTGTCTGTCAAAATCGAATGTCATTCTTTACTTGTCAAAGTTTCAGTGTTATATTTTCTGTCGAAAGTGACAGTTATTTTGTTCGAATTTGTTTCTCGCTTTTGTTTGAAAATGCAATGATTTTTTTTGTCACATTTTGACTTTTTAATGCGTTTTTGACTGCCAAATTTGAAAGTCACTTCATTTAACCGTTTGACGTTTGCTGGCTTCGTTTGTAATTTTAAATTCGACGAAGTGTCTTTTGTTTTTCACCTGTCAAATTTATTTTTTTCTGTCTGTCAAAATCACCTTTTGTCTTTTTCCTTGGCGTTCTTTGCTTGTCAAAGTCGCGCAATCTTTTGTTGTCTAAATAAAACGCAATTTGACTGGTTTGATATCTGCCGGCTTCGCCTCTGGTTTTAAATTCAACGATATTTCTTTTGTTTTCACCTGTCAAATTTAAGTTTTCCGTCTGTCAAAATAAGTTTTGGTCTTTCTTAAATATTTTTTCTTTGATGTCAAACTTAGATCTCATTTTTTGCTTGTTAAATTTCTGCTGTTTTTCACCTGTCAAATTTGTTTTCTCTGTCTGTCAAAATCACTTTTTGTCTTCTTTAAACTGAATCTCGTTCCTTGCTTGTCAAAGTCGCGGCAGCCTTTTGTTATCTAAAGAATTCTTGATATTTCTTTATTTTTTACCTGTCAAATTTGTTTCTTTGTCTGTCAAAATACTTTTTTGTCTTTTGTTTAAATAATTTATTGTTTGCGTCAGTCAAATCTCATTTTTTGTCTGTCATAGTTGTAGTCTTTTAAATTTAACGAAACTTGCTTTGTTTTTCAGCTGTCAAATTTGTTTTCTCCGTCTGTCAAAATCACTTTTTGTCTTCTTTTAATAGTTTTTTCTTTGGCGGTCAAAATTGAATCTCGTTCTTTGCTTTGTTATCTAAAGAAGACGCAAGTTGATTGGTTTGACATCTGCCGACTTCGTCTCTGGTTTTAATTCATTGATATTTCTTTATTTTTTTACCTGTCAAATTTGTTTCTTCGTCTGTCAAAATACCTTTTTGTCTTTTTTTTAAATAATTTATTGTTTGCGTCAGTCAAATCTCATTTTTTGTCTGTCAAAGTTGTAGTCTTTTAAATTTAACGAAATTTCTTTTGTTTTTCACCTGTCAAATTTATTTTTTCCATCTGTCAAAATCGCCTTTGTCTTTTTCAATAACAATTTTTCTTTGGCGGTCAAAATTGAATCTTGTTCTTTGTCAAAATTTGTTTCTTCGTCTGTCAAAATATCTTTTTGTCTTTTTTTAAATAAATTTTCTTTGCCGTCAAAGTCAAATCTCGTTTTTTTGTCTGTCAAAGTTGTGGTATTTTAAATTTAACGAAATTTCTTTTGTTTTTCACCTATCAAGTTTGCTTTTGCCATCTGTCAAAATCAGTTTTGTCTTTTTTAAATAATTTTTCTTTGGCGATCAAAGTGGTTATCTCGTTCATTGCTTGTCAAAGTCGCACAGTCTTTTGTTATTTAAAGAAGACACAAGTTGATTGGTTTGACATCTGCCGGTTTCGTCTCTGGTTTTAATTCAATTATAAATAAATTGATTTGATTTAATTTTGAAAAAAAAAAGATATTTCTTTGTTTTTTATCTGTCAAAATTTGTTTCTTCGTCTGTCAAAATACCTTTTTGTCTTTTTTAATAATTTTTCTTTAACTTCAAAGTTAAATCTCATTTTTTTGTCTGTCAAAGTTGCAGTCTTTTAAATTTAACGAAATTTCTTCTGTGTTTCACCTCTCAAATTTGTTCCTTCCGTCTGTCAAATCACTTTTTGTCTTTTTTTAATAATTTTGTTTTGGCGGTCAAAATTAAATTTCGTTGTTTGCTTGTCAAAGTCTTTTGTTATCTAAAGAAAACGCAAGTCGATTGGTTTGACATCTCTCGGCTTCGTCTCTGGTTTTAATTCAATGATATTTCTTTGTTTTTTTTTTGCCTGTCAAAATTTGTTTCTTCGTCTGTCAAAATATCTTTTTGTCTTTTTTTAAATAATTTTTCTTTGTCGTCAAAATCAAATCGCATTTTTTTGTCTGTCAAAGTTGCGAAATTTCTTTTGTTTTTCACCTGTCAAATTTGTTTTCTTTTTCTGTCAAAATAACTTTCTGTCTTGTTTTAATAACATTTTTGTTTTCGGCGGTCAAAATTGAATCTAGTTCTTTGCTTGTCAAAGTCGCCCAGTCTTTTGTTATCTAAAGAAGACACGAGTTGATTGGTTTGACATCTGCCAGCTTCGTCTCTGGTTTTAATTGAATGATATTTCTTTTGTGTTCACCTGTCAAATTTAAATTTTGATCTTTCTTCAATATTTTTTCCTTGACGTCATATTTAAATCTCATTCTCTTTTGTTTTTCACCTATCAAATTTGTTTTTTCCATCTGTCGAATCACTTTTTTTAATAACTTTTCTTTGGCGGTCGAAATTGTTAAAAGTCGCGCAGCGCAGTCTTTTGTTATTTAAAGAAAACGCAAGCTGATTGGTTCGACGTCTGTCGGCTTCGCCTCTGGTTTTCAATTCAACGATATTTCTTTTGTTTTTTATCTGTCAAAGTTTTTTTTGTAACTTTTTTCTTTGCACGCCAGAATTGAATCTTATTATTTACTGGCAGTCTTTTGTTATTTAAATAAAAACACAAGTTGATTGGTTTGCTGATCTCCTCCGATTTTTAATCCTATGGTTTTTTGTTTGTTTTTCACCTGTCAAATTCGTTTAGCAAGATAACTTCTTTACACTTTTTTTGTTTTTTATACATATAACAGCTTCGTCAGGGGTGAAAAATTTTTCGTCTGACATTTGTTTTCCGCTTCACCTGCCTGTCAAACTTGTCTTTCATTCGCCAGGTGATTAAATTCAATTAATTTCCTCGGAATTGTAACTGTCTGACATCCCTTTTTATAACTTTTCTGTAGATCTCAGGATCAAACGTCATTCTTTGCCTGTCAAAGTCGTTGGTACTCTTCCGTCTATTCAACACACTAAGCACGTAGAATTGTTTGACGTTTGCTGATTTCATCTCCAACTTTCGATTGGTAATTCCGTCCGTCATGCGTCAGCGTTTGAAAGAAGTTAGTTTTGATTTTCACGTGTCAAATATAATATTAAATTTGTCGCTCTTGAAGAAGTTATAGAAATTTTCACTGGACAGGAATCTACTTGATTTTGTTGTCGTCTGTCAAATTTGAAGTTCCTTCGTTACTTGTCACATTCATTCTTTCCTACATTTGGCAAAATATCTGTTAGTCTTTTTGACAATTTTGCTTTACCTGTCCAAATTGACTGTCATTTTTTACTTGTTAAAGTTGCAATCTTTTGTTATCTGTCAAAAAAGTCGAATGAGACGTTTGTTTGAAATTTGTTTTCCTATTCATTTGTTATCCTATTTTGTTTATTACTGGGTATTTATTTGACGCAAAAATCGTCGTGTATATGTGATTTATTTTTTTTTTAAATGCAACATTGTACGGGTGCGGGTGTAAGGAACCGACAAAACTCAGCCCACGCGGATACGTAAATCACGAAACTTAACCAAGCGGATATCCGCTTAACGCTCGGAATAATATCCTGAATGCGGAGGACAAAGAAAGGGGGGCCGCTTACCGGGCCAAATCTGAGAAAGTTGCGCCGCCGAAATTCGCCACGATCCAGTAAATCACTTTTATCTTATCTACCAATTCGCTGTTTGTTACGCCTCTGTTAGTATTATCGAGTGGTAAGTTACGGCGTCAATAATTTAAACGAGTTTCTTATAGAATCGAGTGAGTAATCATAATCAATACCGACTGGATTGTTCAGGAACCCCCCGCGGAAAAATCCATAACACCTCCCTGCGTCTGTTGTAAAAGAATTTGAATTTGAAAAGGGGCGAACAAAGAGTCGCGTTAATGAGGCGGATTTCACGCTTTTTCTGACCGCGGCCTTGCCGTCGACGAGGTGGAATTAATCGATCCGAAATGAATTTGCATGATATCGATTTTGCAGACACGTTTAAGGAGAATTTATTTAACCAAGAAAATATTTCACGATCAGTTACAACTCTTAGGGATTTTATTAAATGTTATTCGAACAAGAGAAAATCCAAACTATGGAATGGGAGAGTAACGAAGTGCGACAGGTTACGTTTAAATGCGATTTAATTATTTTCTGAAATTCTAATAAAAAAAGAAGACAGTTTGCATGCATCATTTTTTCTGTCAAAATCGGATGTCATATTTTACTTGTCAAACTTGCAGTCTTTTGTTAATTACTTATCGAAAACGCAAAGTTGATTGACTTTAACGTTTGTAGGTTTTACCTCTGGCTTTCGTCTGGTTGGTATCAATCAAATTTCTCTGGATTTTCACCTGTCAAATTTGGCGTCTCCTATCAAATATTGTCATCCTTTGCTTGTCAAAGCTTCAGTTTTTATGTTTCCTGTCGAAGATACAAGTTATTTTGTTTGATTTTGTCTGACATGTCTGTGTGTCTGGCAGGATCAAACGTCACTCTTCAGGTTTTCACCTGTCAAACTTGCCATTTTTCATCTGTCATTTGCTTCTCATTACATTCATTTTTTCTCTGTCCTCACAGTATAATTCTTACACATGTCCGTCTCTTGTCAAATATCTTCTTATTACTTTTTAACATTTTTACTTCTGTCTGTCAAAATCGAATGTCGTTCTTTACTTGTCAAAGCTTCAGTTTCTATGTTTCCTGTCGAAGATACAAGTTATTTTGTTTGATTTTGTCTGACATCTCTGTATGTCTGCCAGGATCAAACGTCACTCTTCAGGTTTTCACCTGTCAAACTTGCCATTTTTCATCTGTCATTTGTTTCTCACTACATTCATTTTTTCTTTGTCCTCACAGTAAAATTCGTACACATGTCCGTCTCTTGTCAAATATCTTCTTATTACTTTTTAACATTTTTACTTCTGCCTGTCAAAATCGAATGTCATTCTTTACTTGTCAAAGCTTCAGTTTTTATGTTTCCTGTCGAAGATACAAGTTATTTTGTTTGATTTTGTCTGACATCTCTGTGTGTTTGCCAGGATCAAACGTCACTCTTCAGGTTTTCACCTGTCAAACTTGCCATTTTCCATATGTCATTTGTTTCTCACTACATTTATTTTTTCTTTGTCCTCACAGTATAATTCTTACACGAGTCCGTCTCTTGTCAAATATCTTCTTATTACTTTTTAACATTTTTACTTCTGTCTGTCAAAATCGAATGTCATTCTTTACTTGTCAAAGCTTCAGTTTCTATGTTTCCTGTCGAAGATACAAGTAATTTTGTTTGATTTTGTCTGACATCTCTGTGTGTCTGCCAGGATCAAACGTCACTCTTCAGGTTTTCACCTGTCAAACTTGCCATTTTTCATCTGTCATTTGTTTCTCACTACATTTATTTTTTCTTTGTCCTCACAGTATAATTCTTACACGTGTCCGTCTCTTGTCAAATATCTTCTTATTACTTTTTAACATTTTTACTTCTGTCTGTCAAAATCGAATGTCATTCTTTACTTGTCAAAGCTTCAGTTTTTATGTTTCCTGTCGAAGATACAAGTTATTTTGTTTGATTTTGTCTGACATCTCTGTGTGTCTGCCAGGATCAAACGTCACTCTTCAGGTTTTCACCTGTCAAACTTGCCATTTTTCATCTGTCATTTGTTTCTCACTACATTTATTTTTTCTTTGTCCTCACAGTATAATTCTTACACATGTCCGTCTCTTGTCAAATATCTTCTTATTACTTTTTAACATTTTTACTTCTGTCTGTCAAAATCGAATGTCATTCTTTACTTGTCAAAGCTTCAGTTTTTATGTTTCCCGTCGAAGATACAAGTTATTTTGTTTGATTTTGTCTGACATCTCTGTGTGTCTGCCAGGATCAAACGTCACTCTTCAGGTTTTCACCTGTCAAACTTGCCATTTCTCATCTGTCATTTGTTGCTCACTACATTTATTTTTTCTTTGTCCTCACAGTATAATTCTTACACATGTCCGTCTCTTGTCAAATATCTTTTTATTACTTTTTAACATTTTTACTTCTGTCTGTCAAAATCGAATGTCATTCTTTACTTGTCAAAGCTTCAGTTTTTATGTTTCCTGTCGAAGATACAAGTTATTTTGTTTGATTTTGTCTGACATCTCTGTGTGTCTGCCAGGATCAAACGTCACTCTTCAGGTTTTCACCTGTCAAACTTGCCATTTTTCATCTGTCATTTGTTTCTCATTACATTTATTTTTTCTTTGTCCTCACAGTATAATTCTTACACATGTCCGTCTCTTGTCAAATATCTTCTTATTACTTTTTAACATTTTTACTTCTGTCTGTCAAAATCGAATGTCATTCTTTATTTGTCAAAGCTTCAGTTTTTATGTTTCCTATCGAAGATACAAGTTATTTTGTTTGATTTTGTCTGACATCTCTGTGTGTCCGCCAGGATCAAACGTCACTCTTCAGGTTTTCACCTGTCAAACTTGCCATTTCTCATCTGTCATTCGTTTCTCATTACATTTATTTTTTCTTTGTCCTCACAGTATAATTCTTACACATGTCCGTCTCTTGTCAAATATCTTCTTATTACTTTTTAACATTTTTACTTCTGTCTGTCAAAATCGAATGTCATTCTTTACTTGTCAAAGCTTCAGTTTTTATGTTCCCCGTCGAAAATACAAGTTATTTTGTTTGATGTTGTCTGACATCTCTGTGTGTCTGGCAGGATCAAACGTCACTCTTCAGTTTTTCACCTGTCAAACTTGCCATTTTTCATCTGTTATTTGTTTCTCGTTATATTTATTTTTTCTTTGTCCTCACAGTAAAATTCTTACACATGTCCGTCTCTTGTCAAATATCTTCTTATTACTTTTTAACATGTTTACTTCTGTCTGTCAAAATCGAATGTCATTCTTTACTTGTCAAAGCTTCAGTTTTTATGTTTCCCGTCGAAGACACAAGTTATTTTGTTTGATTTTGTCTGACATCTCTGTGTGTCTGTCAGGATCAAACGTCACTCTTCAGGTTTTCACCTGTCAAACTTGCCACTTTTCATCTGTCATTCGTTTCTCACTACATTTATTTTTTATTTGTCCTCACAGTACAATTCTTACACGTGTCCGTCTCTTGTCAAATATCTTCTTATTACTTTTTAACATTTTTACTTCTGTCTGTCAAAATCGAATGTCATTCTTTACTTGTCAAAGCTTCAGTTTTTATGTTTCCTGTCGAAGATACAAGTTATTTTGTTTGATTTTGTCTGACATCTCTGTGTGTCTGCCAGGATCAAACGTCACTCTTCAGGTTTTCACCTGTCAAACTTGCCATTTCTCATCTGTCATTTGTTTCTTACTACATTTATTTTTTCTTTGTCCTCACAGTATAATTCTTACACTTGTCCGTCTCTTATCAAATATCTTCTTACTTCTTTTTAACATTTTTACTTCTGTCTGTCAAAATCGAATGTCATTCTTTACTTGTCAAAGCTTCAGTTTTTATGTTTCCTGTCGAAGATACAAGTTATTTTGTTTGATTTTGTCTGACATCTCTGTGTGTCTGCCAGGATCAAATGTCACTCTTCAGGTTTTCACCTGTCAAACTTGTCACTTTTCATCTGTCATTTGTTTCTCATTACATTTTTTTGTCCTCGCAATATATTTTTTCCATATATGTTCGTCTGTTGTCAAATATCTTTTTATTACCTTTTAACATTCTTTCCCGTGTCTGTCAAACTTGAATGTCATTCTTTACTTGTCAAAGCTTGTTTTATGTGTCCTGTCGGAAATGCAAGTTATTTATTTGGTTACATCTGTCGCTTTTGTGTGTAAATGCAACGATTTTGGTTTTGTTTCTCGCCTGTTGACTATTTAATGCGTCAAAATAATATTTTTTAACTGTCAAATTTGAAAGTCCTTCTTTTAAAACTATTTGACGTCTGCCGGCTTCGTTTCTAATTTTAAATTCAATTAAATGTTCTTTTTTGTTTTTCACCTGTCAGATTTGTTTTTTTTTCGTCTGTCAAAATAACTCCGTTTTTTTCTTTTTCTTTGCCTGTCAAAATTGAATCTTGTTCTGTACTCGCAATCTTTTGTTAAATGGTTCGCCGGCTTCATCTCTGCTTTTAAATTCAAAGAAATTTCGTTTGTATTTCGTCTGTCAAAATATCTGTTTTAACATTTTTTCTTTGACTGTCAAAGTGGATGTGGATTGGTTTGACGTTTGCTGGCTTCGAATTTGGTTCTAAATCAACGGAACCTCTTTTGTCTTTCACCTGTCAAATTAATTTTTCGTCTGTCAACATAACTTTTAGCTTTTTTAATGTTTTTTCTTTGCCTGTCAAAATTATTACCTTATTCTGTATTCGCGATCTTTTGTTAAATGGTTTGCCGACTTCATCTCTGCTTTTAAATTCAAGGAAACTTTGTTCGTTTTTTCGCCTGTCAAATGTGTCTTATCGCCTGTTTTAATATTTTTTCTGAATGATTTTTCTTTGTCTGTAAAAATTGACGTTTGTTGGTCTCGAATCTGGTTTTAAATCAACGAAACTTCTTTTGTTTTTCACCTGTCAAATTTGGTTTTTTCGTCTGTCAAAATAACTTTTTCTTTGCCTGTCAAAATTGATTCTGTACTCGCAATTTGTGTTGTTATATGATGTGCCGGCTTTATCTCTGCTTTTAAATTGAAAGAAATTTCATTTGTTTTTTTGCCTGTCACTTATGTTTTTCCGTCTGTCAAGATATGTGTTTTAACATTTTTTCTAAATAATTTTTCTTCGACTGTCAAAATTGATGTTGATTGGTTTGGCGTTTGCTGGCTTCAAATCTGGTTTTAAATCAACAGAACTTCTTTTGTCTTTTACCTGTTAAATTCGTTTTTTCTTTTGTCAAAATATCTGTTTTCATTTAACATTTTTTTTTTTGAATAATTCTTCTTTGACTGTCAAAATTGACGATGCTGGCGTCGAATTTTGTTTTAAATCAACGAAACTTCTGTCGTCTTTCACTTGTCAAATTTGTTTCTTTGTCTGTCAAAATAATTTTTCCTTCTTTTTTTAGTGTTTTTTCTTTACCTGTCAAAATTGAATCTTCTTCTGAGATTCTCGCAATTTTTTTTTTTCGTCTGTCAAAATAACTTTCCGTTTTTTTTTCTTTGCCTGTCAAAATTGAATCTTGTTCTGTACTCGCAATCTTTTGTTAAATGATTTGCCGGTTTCATCTCTGCTTTAAATCCAAGGAAATTTCGTTTATTTTTTCGCCTGTCAAATGTGTCTTTTCGTCTGTCAAAATATCTGTTTTTTCTTGGTATTACAGCTTCGTCAAGAGTGGAAAATGGCGATGGCGAAACGATGAGTTCTGTGCTACTTTTAAGTCGTCCGTCACTTTTTCCATCTCTTATTTGTTTCTTACGATTATTTCTTTGGCGCCAGGATTACTTTTCATTGTGGGGGATCGTGGTGGGCGATGATAGTAACTTTTATGCCAACTTTCTATCAAAAAATGTGCTAACTTCAAAGTGTCAAAGTGACAGATTCGCCTGCGATTACAACTTGTGGCAATAGGTATGGATCCGTTACCTGAACCTGTCAAGGTTTCACCTCTGGTAAGGGCAAGTATTGCTTTCCAAATCAAAAATTACCAATTCCATAAGTTTATTTAACCAAGCAGTTGGCTCGATGGTCCTTCTTAATTATGGGCATCTTCTACGGAGCCACCCGCCGACAGTACCTGACCCACAGGGAGGCCAAGCTCAGGGAAAACGAAGCGAAGATGAGGACGGCCAGGGACGCGCAGTTGGCCGATGAAAATTTCCCGGAGTTTCCCAGGAAGCGCAACGCTGACGTAGATTGTTGAAGTTAATTATTATTGTTGAGACGAAGAAGGCAAATAAAATTATTTTTACCTCGAACACCCCAATCCAAGCCCTCGCTCTGGCGCTGGGGGGCTCGACGATGTTTGGATCGCAAACGAAATGTACCGTGCCGGGATTTTCCTTCTTCAACTAACGCAAGCTCCTTTACAATAATATCCTCTGGTTAGGTCACCGCTCTAAACGGTAACGGTGAGCGCTTCCTTCTATTGGTAGTCTTGCGTGGACTGCACGGACGTGAACCGCAACATTCTTCGAATCTCTCGAAAATGTAAGCGAAGTGTTTGCGCGCGTATGTGCGTGTGCATGTGTGTGTGTGAAGGTGCCAGGACCATGTTGAAATTCGCCTGTTTTCTCAGGTCTGTTGTATACCGACTTGCCCCGTTTCAAGCTGCTGAAAGGCAAAGAAGTGTTCGTTCAAGGTCACGAATCGTTAACCAAATCGACTTCGTACGCGCTTATTTTTCAAAAGATTCGAACGCTTTTCGTTTGAAAGAAGAGGTCTTTCATGTTTTCCAATAGATGGCGCTAGCACACTCCCATATGTTTTTGAGTGTGGTGAATAGCAAAGAGGTGTTCGTTCAAGGTCACGATTCAATTAATCGAATTAACAAAAACAATACACAGATAATTACTTTGTTAATATCACATTTATTTGTCACACAGTGACTGCAGTTTCAACATTACAATGTCATTTTCAAACTGATCATTTAAACTGAAACCTAGTCTATATATACACCAAGAAAACTAAATTCTAAACTATTGACAATAACTACGTAACATCTGGAGATTTTTAATTACAAGCTTGAAGAAGGTTGAATACATATCAGACGCCTTCAATAAAATTTCATTCGAAAAATCTGCCGCGTATATAAACTAGTGTAATGATTTAAAGGCTTTTCTGCATAGTGTCAGACTGGGAGAAATGTTTTTGCCACAAATTCAAGAACACATTCGGTCTTTCAATCTACAAAACCGATTCAAATTCTTGCTAACCATTTAATTGCAGAAAACATTCTTTCACTTCAGACAATACACAAATTTTACATTACGCAGAAAAGCCTTAAATTGCTTACTGAGTCACTAGAAATTGTAAAGCGGCGAGTAATTCCGAAGAAATTTTATTGAACGACCAAACTGACCTAATGTATTCAACCTTCTTCGAAGCTTGTAATTAAAAAATCCCTCCAGATGTTACGTAGTTATTGTCAATAGTTTAGAATTTAGTTTTCTTGGTGTATATATAGACTAGGTTTCAGTTTAAATGATCAGTTTGAAAATGACATTGTAATGTTGAAACTGCAGTCACTGTGTGACAAATAAATGTGATATTAACAAAGTAATTATCTGTGTATTGTTTTTGTTATAATGGAATATCACAAAGTAACGGCGGAACGTGTTGATTATTTAATCGAATTAACTTCAGTTTATTTCAGTGCGACGTTTCTCTCGCCTAGATTTTTCAAAAGTTCGCGCGCTTTTCTTTTTAAAGGCAATCTTTTTTGCGTTGTCCAATAGATGGCGGGCGCTCACTTTTACGTTTCTGAGTGTGTTGAGCAGCGACGAGGTGTTTGTGGCAGGTCACGATTTAATTACGCTGTTCATTTGATGTTTTCATGTTTTCCAATAGATGGCGATCGCACACTCGCATGTTTTTGAATGTGTTGAATAGCAAGGAGGTGTTCATTCAAGGTCACGATTCAATTAACCGAGTTAACTTGCGTTTACTTCAGTGCAACGTTTCTCTAGTCTAGATTTTTCAAAAGTTCGCGCGCTTTTCTTTTTAAATACTATCATTTCTGCGTTTTCCAATAGATGGCGGTCACTCACTCACGCATTTTTGAGGGTGTTGAGCAGAAAGGGTGTAATTTTTGCAGGGTCACGATTTAATTACGCTTTTCATTTGAGAGAATAGGTCTTCCATGTTTTCCAATAGATGGTGTTCGCATACTGTCACGTATTTGAACGTGTTGCATAGCAAGGAGGTCATAGTTTAATTAGCTTAACTTCCGTTTACTTCGGTGGGACGTTTTTCTCGCTTAATTTCAAACAAAAATCGCGTGCTCTTTATTTGGTAGAAAAACGTTTTCCAGTGTTTTCCATTAGATGGTGTTGCGCGCTTTCACGTGTTTTTCAGTGTGCTGAACGGCAAGGATGTATCTGTTCAAGGTCACGAGTGAATTAACCGAGTCAACTTCCTCCGTTTACGGCATCGTTCAGTACACACGAAACGGAAAGACGTTTCTCTCGCTCGTTTTTCAAAAAAGTCGCGCGCGTTTCGTTTGAAAGAAAAGATTTCCAATAGATGGCGTTATTCATTTACTCTCGCGTTTTTTATTGTAACAGTTCAACTAACTTCAAGTCAGCTTCCATTTGCGTCGGCATTTCAATACTCCAGTTTTTCCGAACGAATTTTCCAGTTGAAAGGAAAAAAATTCCCGCGTTTTCTAATAGATGACGCTCTTCCGCACTCACGTACCTACTTCGATTTTACCAATTTTCTCTTTCTGATGGACACTCGCGCAACGAAATCTATTGAAAGAAACGATGTTGAGTCTTTTTTTCTTTCAGCGACGTTTCTCCCTCGATCACAAGGGACGTCTTCAGGTGTTCTTCTGCGGCTACTGTAGTATTGCTCTGTGTCGCAGCAGAAGAACAACAGGTGCCGCTGTTGGTTGTTTGTTGCCGCTCCTGCTGGGGCACAGCGATTATATCGCAGTAGTAGCAATAGCATCAACCCTAAAGGTATCCCGTGTGATCGAGGATGAAACGCCGTCGGTATAAGAAAAATTAGATCAATTTGGTTCCAAACAACGGCTGCGAAATCCTTCAAGTGAAGTTGCTTTAAGTAACTTACCGAGCGCTCCGATAGATGGCGTCTATTATTTTGTTTCAAGTGATGTTGCTATAGGTAACTTACTTAACATCCAGTAGATGGCGTTTATTTTTTTGTTAAAGAAATAAATATCTTTGGTACTAGAAAACTCATGCCTTTCTTAGGCCCGGTTTATCGATCTCAGTTTAACTTTAAACTTCAGTTTATTCTCATTGCTTCTATAAGAATAAACTGAAGTTTAATGTTAAACTGAGATCGAAAAATCGGGCCTCAGTCAGATGAAAATGCCTCCTATCTTTTTTGATAGGTGGTATTCGTTGGCCCTCGTCCATTAGAAAAAGACGACTTTCCCGTTTGATTTTAATAGACGTAATTACGCTAAAAAATTTAGCACCGCGTCCAGTAGGTGGCGTTTATTTTCTTTCGTAGTAATTAATACGGCTTCGGCGATTCGCGCGTTTTCAACAGATGGCGCTCGTCTTTTTCCAAAAAATAACGATGTTTTTTTAATAACCCTTATTATTCGCCCCTCGCTATCGATTTTAATTGATTAAATACACTTACCAAAACAAAATAATTTCACGCCGTACAACAGATGGCGCTCGTCTTTTTCAACAGTAACGCAGATTTTTTTGTATTAATCCTTGTAAGTCGCCCCTCGCTTTAGATTTTAATTAATTAAATTCACTTACAAAAAAAAAATTTCACACCGTCCAATTGATGGCGCTCGTCTTTTCCAAAAATAACACAGATTTTCTTATAATTTTTGAAATTCGTCCCTCCTGTTTTATTTCAATTAATTGAATTTACTTCATTAATTAAAACGACTGCAGGATTAAACAGTGTTTTCCGCGACCTTTCTTTAAAAGTTCACGCATTGCCAACAGATAGCGCTCGTTTTTTTCCGATAATAACGCAGATTTTTTAAAATAAAAATAAAATAATTCGCTCCTCCTTTAATTAGTTCAATTCACTTAACCAATTAAAACGATTACAGGATTAAACAGTTTTCCGCGACTGTTCTTCAAAAGTTCACGCGTTGTCAACAGATGGTGCTGGTTTTTTTTTTCGATAACGTAATTTTTTTTTAAATAATTCCTATAATTCGCCTTTCGCCTTCGATTTTAATTAATTAATTAAATTCTCTTGCAAAAAGAAAATTATAACATCCAGTAGATGGCGCTCGTCTTTTTCCAACAATAACGCATTTTTTTTATAATTCTTATCATTCGCCAATCGCCTTTCATTTCAATTAATTAAATTTACTTAATTAATTAAAACCACCGCAGGATTATTGTAATTAATTAATTAAATTCACTTAATTAATTAAAACAACTGCGGGATTAAACAGTGTTTTCCGCGATTGTTCTGCAAAAGTCCAAATGGCGCTCTTTCTTTTCCGATAATAACGCATTTTTTTAAAATAATTCCTATATTTCGCATCTCCCCTTCGATTTTAATTAATTAATTAAATTCACTTGCAAAAAAAACCACTCCGTCCAATAGGTGGCGCTTGTCTTTTTCTAACAATAACACAGATTTTTTTTATAATTCTTATAATTCGCCTCTCGCCTTCGATTTTAATTAAGTAATTAAATTCACTTGCAAAGAAAAATCCACATCGTCCAATAGATGGCGCTCGTCTTTTTCCAACAATAACGCAGATTCTTCTAATTCGCCAATCACCTTTTATTTTAATTAATCAAATTCACATAATTAATTAAAACTGTTCAAGAAGTTCACGCGTTTTCAAAAAATAAATTCTACACTGATGGCGCTTGTTTTTTTCAAACACACACAGATTTTTTTTATAATTTTTATAATTCGCCTCTCGCCTTTTATTTTCATTAATTAAATTCACTTAATTAATTAAAACGACTACAAGATTAAACAGTGTTTTCCGCGACTACTCAAAAAGTTCACGCGTTGTCAATAGATGGCGCTCGTTTCTTTCCGATAATAACGCAGATTTTTTTAAATAATTCCTATGATTCGCTCCTCGCTTTTGATTTTAATTAATTAAATTCACTTACAAAAGAATTCTACGCCGTCCAATAGATGGCGCTTGTCTTTTTCCCACACACGCACACGTATTTCCTTAAATAATTTGCCTCTCGCCTTTGATTCTAATTAATTAAATTTACTTACAAAAAAGAATTCCATGCCGTGCAATAGATGGCGCTCGTCTTCTCCAACAATAACGCGGATTTCTTTGTGTAAATACTTGTAAGTCGCTCCTCACTTTTGATTTTAATTAATTAAATTCACTTACGAAAAAAAAATCCACCCCATTCAATAGATGGCGCTCGTCTTTTTCCAACAATAACGCAGATTTTTTCGCATAAACTCTTGTAATTCGCTCCTCGCTTTCGATTTTAATCAATTACGTTCACTTACAAAAAAAATTGCACGTCGTCCATAGATGGCGCTCCTCTTTTTCCGACAATAACGCAGATTTTTTATGATTCTTGAAATTCGCCCTCGTCGTTCATTTTAATTAATTAAGTTCACTTGAGTAATTAAAACGACTGCAGGATTAAACAATGTTTTCCACGACTGTTCATCAAAAGTTCACGAGTTGTCAACAGACGGCGCTCGTTTTTTTTTTTAATAATTCCTATAATTCGCCTCTCGCTCTCGATTTTAATTAATTAAATTCACTTAATTAATTAAAACGACTGCGGGATCAAACGATATTTCCCGCGACTGCTCTTCAAAAGATTCGGGCGTTGCCAACAGATGGCGCTCGTTTTTTCTTCCGATAATAATGCAGCTTCCTTAATAATTCCTATAATTCGCTCCTCGCCTTTGATTTTAAATAATTATTAAATTCACTTACAGAAGGATGAATTCCACTCCACTTAATAGATGGCGCTCTTTCCTTATTTTAATTAAGACGAATCGAAATCGGGAGAGATCTCTCGCGGCTTCCGACAGGTGGCGTTGATTTTCTCTTGTTTTGATCCCGAGACGGTTTCGAAATGGCAGGAGAGATGAAGTTCGCACCAGAACGAAATTGGGAATTCAGTAGATGGATGCAACAAGTAAATTAAATGAATAACAGAAGTATAACGAAAATAATTTCTTAAACAACAAACGCTCAAAAACAAAGAAGGTCTTGTCGTGGGGGCGAACAAAACGTCAAGATGACAGATGTCAGGAACCTCAGGTCAAGAAACATCAAAGTGACAATTGTCACTTTGACGTTTCTGACAGATGTCAGAAACGTCAGGGCTGCGTTCACAATCATTACTCCGAGAGTGCCTTGGGCGTGTAATCGCCTCTTTCTCACTCACGATTTTTAACATATTTTGCGTCTCGTTCATCCGTTTCAAAACGTCCTTTGTTTACGTTATTTCCAAAACAACGGACGCACTTTACACATTCCACTTTTAAGTAGGATGCTTAAGGCGATTTCGTTAATTCGAGCGGAGCGCCATTTTTCTCACTCTTACGTGCACCAAGTCTCTCTCACATTTCTACTCGGAACGAATTTTCAAAAACTTCTGAGTGCGCCCGTTGTCATGGAAAGAATGTACACAAGTCGTTTTGAAACGGATGAGTGAGACGCAAAATAAGTTAAAAATTGAGAGTGAGAAAGACACGATTACACGCCCAAGACGCTCTCGTAGCTATGATTATGAACGCAGCCTAGGTCAAGAAACATCAAAGTGACAACTGTCATTTTGACGATTCTGAATTTGACGTTTCTGACAGCTGTCACTTTGATGTTTCTTGACCTGACGTTCCTGACATCTGTCATCTCGACGTTTGGTTGTCGCTTGGCAACGTGCGAGCCCCCACAGTTTGTAAATAAATTTTTCGTCGTGGGGGAGAGGCGGTGGAGAGGGGGAGGAATTAAATTTTTCCGCGCAAGTCGCTAATAATTTTCAATCACGGAGAATGATCTTATCGTGGCTTATACAGGGTGTTAGTAAAAGAACCCTACACACGTTAACACGTTGCACGTTAGCAGACCACTTTTCGGGAATTTTTTTCGACCCTTAAACGTGATCGGATCGCGACGAACTTTTCGGCATTGATGGCAGAAAAGACCCCAGAAACCGACGGCGGGGTCGATTTTGCGATCGGACGCGGGGGGGGGAAATATTTTGTATGCGAATTTTTAATCGTACAAAAAATTCCACCGCCCTTATTTAAGGACCAAATCGGACCAAACTCGGAACGTAGGTATGGGGTAGTAATATCTTTACATCTGCGGACGCTCGGCCCCGAATCCGGTCCTGGACTTTAGTTATGGCCCGAAAACCGCCGTTTTTACACATTTTCGAAAATTTCTCGAAAACCTGATAACTCGCTCATGCGCAAGAAGACCTCCCCGGGTACCTAACCTATGGGGCCTATATTCCGGGAAAATGCGTTTTTTCGAGATGTGATTTTTTGAAATTTGTCGAATTTGCAAGATTTTCTTCCGGAATTTTTTACAGTACCCTAGGGGGCTCGGATCGAATCGAGCTGCTCGTCATCCTAGGCAGAAAATGACGAGGAACGCGATGCCGCCGCGCGTTTAAAGATCGGACGACCGGGAGGGCCGCTACAGGGCCGTACTCCCCTGAAACGAGCGGGGCGACTTTCAAAATTTAAAAGTCCCATGCCTCGAAAACCATTGAGAATCGGATGTGGGTTTATTAGAATTTTTTTCTTGTTTTGGTTTCTACTATCACCTGTCAACGTGTTTAGGGTTTTTTTTAATTAACACTCACTATATTTCATTCAGTTGG
Organism: Dorcus hopei; assembly: GCA_033060865.1. Classification (NCBI taxonomy): domain Eukaryota; kingdom Metazoa; phylum Arthropoda; class Insecta; order Coleoptera; family Lucanidae; genus Dorcus; species Dorcus hopei. The sequence goes on along the minus strand of CM065425.1, from coordinate 4,692,773 downwards.
TCGACTGTGTTGTGTTGTTGTGTGTTGGTCGAGTTATACGTTTGTTTCATGGCCGATTAGAAACAATTGCCAGTAAAGTTTCTGGTGCAAACCGCAAAGGTGTCGTTAGTTACGCGGGGGCGATCGATAACCCCTACGTGACACGTACGTACTTAGATGCTAATCGGTGCGGAGGTGGTTTGGGGGGGTTTTAATTTTATTCTTTTTCCGGACCCGACTTATCACGCACTCTCGCGTGTCCTACGGTCAGTTCTTACGTCAAGCTAAAGGCAATTCCAAACCGAAGCCGAAGACTAACGCCAGCCGTTAAATTAATATTAATCACCGCCATCAAATTGTTTGCTCATTGGTGAAGTAGGTCATCGTGAGTACCTAACGTAACTCCAAGTACTATGACCTAGATCAAAAAGAAAAAAAAAGCAATATTGTAAATAACATCCGGCGAGCAAACGGTAATACAATGTACAGTTCCCATTGAAAACACATGCCAGATCGTTCCGTTAATCTCAGCATCGCTGCGTACCACGGTGGAAGATTCAGAGGTGCTCTGGCAACTGCTTCGGTGCCGGCACACGAACGTCGGTAGACTGATGAAAGATGAAAGGAATCACAGTTTTAAATAAAACTCGCATTGCTCGGGCTCGAAATAGCGATCTCAGAGATCTCGGGTTTGTATAAACACCTGCGTACGTTTCAGATCATGTGAAAGAAGTCGTTCGAACGAAATGCCGGATTCCGAGAGCCCGCTGGGACAATGGCCGCACAGCCTCAGTTCGACCCTGGCCTGCCTAGGCTGTTCCCTGGGGCTCTTCAACATCTGCCGCTTCGCCCTCCTCTCCGTCCACTTCGGCGCCAACTTCATCTTCCAATTTTTTCTCCTGTCGATTTTCATCGGGCTCCCCCTGTTCACGCTGCAGCTCTGCCTCGGCCAGCAACTGGGCGCCGGCGTCGTCGACATGTGGAGGATTTCGCCGCTGTTTCAGGGCGTCGGCGTGTCCCTCCTGATCTCGCAGGCCCTCATCGGACTCTACAGCATCACCGGCGTCTCGTGGATGTTCGTCTACTTCAGGGACTCGTTCATCACGAAGATGGATCGGTACAGGTGGGCGGAGCCTTTCGCCTATTACAGAAAAGGTAAGGTCCCGCGCCCCCCTTGTGTATCGGCCGAGCTGAAACGATTTGGTTTCAGATTACCTCCCCCCCGTGAACGGCTCGTTCAAGTTGACGGAAACGGTCCCCGATTACCTGAGCGGGATCGTCTTTCAACGCACGCACTTGGTGTCCGGCAACGTGTACGGGACCATCAAGTTTCAACCCGCCTTCAATCTGGCGGTGGTCTGGATGATCGTGTTCGTGTCGCTCAGCAAGGGGCTAAGGTCCTACGGTAAGGTCATCTACGTCTTCACCTTGCTGCCCGTCTTCGGGACCTTCGTCTTGTGCGTCAAAATACTGGGGATGATGCAGCCCGAGTTCGTCAACGGCGTGTTTCCCGAGACGACGTGGAGCGAATTTTTCACGAATTCCCGGGTGGGGGGTATAATCGTCGCGAAGATTCTTTTTTTTTTAATGGAAATGTGTTTGCAGAGTTGGGTGGCGGCCAGTCAGGAGGTGTTCTTGACCTGGGGGTTGCTAGGGGCCGCAATCATGCAAATCGCGTCCCACAACAAGCACAAGCACTTGCTACAACGAGACTCTAGCCTAGTAGCCATCATAACCCTCAGTATTTTGATGCTGATGGCCTTCCTGGCCAACACGTGCATCCAGATCTTGCGTTCTTACGGCTACACTTACCAACCCGATTCATTTGGTGAGTACTGGTGGTGACCCGCGATGGTCCCGTTTGCTAGGATCTTGCCTTTCAGAAAACATCTCGATGTACATGTTCTTGAGGCACGTCAAGGACCCGCTCCCTCCCAGTTTGGCTTCGACCCCCGTGAGGTACATGACCCACAACTCGTTTATCGTCGGGGAAAGGGTTGGGCGACCCGGTATGGACTATAGCTCAGAAAGTGGCTACCAGGTAAGTAGTTTGCGCCCAATCGTTCTCCGGGGGGGTTTCCGAAAGTTTGTGTTGTAGATCCTCAGATTGGCCACCGAAATAGTACCAACCACCTTCGCCGTTTTGGGGTCAGAGGAAATCTCGCCGTTTTGGGCCGTCCTCTTCTACTTCATCTTGATCTTGTTCGGCATAGCCCAGCAGCTCGCGATCTGGCATTGCGTCATAACCGGAATCATGGCGATCAAGGCCAAGGTGCTCAAATCCTGGGAGACGACGATTACTTTCTTCAGCTGCGCCTGCGGCTTCGTGCTGGGGCTACCGATGACCACTGAAGTAACACCATACAAACCCTAACCCCTCCACCCAACTAACGCTTTCATTTCAGCTTGGAATTTACGCCGTGTATTTCCTGGACGTCACCGTCGGGGGTCTCTGGTGGCTAATCCTGGTGTACCTCCTGCAAATCCTGGCCGTCTTCATGGTCCGCGGTAGACCCTACAGCGGAGACACCGTCGTCACGGCGTTGTTCTCAAACCCCAAGTACCCTTGCTTGCTGAGCTGGGCGCCCGCGTTGCTCTCGTTCACGTGGAACGTCATCCTCCCAGTCGTTTTGATGGTAATCGGCGGAGCTCGCGCCCATTCAAACGTGACGGTTCACGTGTGTGACTTGCAGGTGTTCTGCGTGAGCTTCTTCAAGAACGGGAACTTTCGGGAACTCTTCGTTTGGCACCACGCCCCGTCGCTGGAGTACTGGCCCTTGTGGGCGCGCCAGATCGGTTCCATGATTCAGCTCCTGCCGGTCCTCTGCGTGCCCATCGTCGCCGTCATCCAGAGCTACAGGTATCTCAACAACGGACCGTCCGACATTTTGGAGGTGAGACAATTCTGGTGTAGAGTTAATGACTTGAGTGACGTTCTTTTTTCACGCTTCCAAGGACTACGACGTTTCTTCAAACTACGTTAGTACCTTGCCACTTTTTAGAGCACCGTGTGCGAGTGTTGTGTGCGCTAGTTGCTGTTGAACTCTCAAATCTAGGGAGCTTCGGGAGGTTTCATTATTTTCACATCCCTTTGGAGCTTTCGACCCTAATAACAGAATTTGGACATCTCATCCGAAGCGACAACGGTCTTATGTAGCTTACCAGAAACCTTTTCCCTTCCACCTAAGTGATCTTCCAAACTTAGGGAGCATATCCAAATTGGTCGTAGGGATGCGTGAGTCACTTTCGAATTCCCTCCCCCCGCATACTTCATCGCTGTCGTCCAATCATGAAACTACGGCTAAAAGCAAATTCGTTGAGAGGAATCCGAAAGCTCCTTCTAAAACCTTTCACACCCCATCACATCGTCGAATCGTGGATAGCAGAAATTGAAAGCCTTGTTTCAAAACGAGATCAACGGGAGGAGCCCAAGAATCTCCCGAGTACTTTTTCGCTCCTTGTGAACCCAGGGACCCGGTTCAGAGGTGTACCGAAGTTGCTTACACCTTTTTCTTCGAACCCTCAACCCTGAGCTATCGTCCGATTATCAAAGCGAGTCATGTCAAAGCGAGATCAATAGAAGTAGACCCTCCTAAAACCCCTCCTGAAACTTTTGTTTTAAAGCGAGAACCTCTGCGGAGGTGTTTCCGCAGATACTTCGAACTTTCACGACCTTGTTTTAAAGCGAGATTGTTGACAGAAGATTGGAAGCTCTTGCCAAAACCTCTCCGGAAGCCTTTCCGCAGTAACCAAACTCCCAAAACGAGATGAATGGTAGGAGTATGAAAACTTTCCCCAGAACCTCTTTGGCAGCTTTTCCGTAGATACTTCGAACCTACAGAACTTTATTTTAAAGGGAGACCGATGTCAGGAGACTGAGAGCTCTTCCCGAAACCCTTCCGGAAGCTTTTCCGCAGTTACCTCAAACTCCCAACCCCTTATTTTAAAACGAGATTGATGGTAGGAGACTGAAGGCTCGTTCCAAAACCTTTCTGGAGCTACCTCAACCTCCCAAAACCTTGTTGTTTTAGAGCAAGATCGATTGTAGGAGACTGAAAGCTCCGCCCAAAACCTTTCCGGAGCTAACCCAAATTTCCAGAACTTTGTTTTAAAGCGAGATTGATGCCGGGAGACTGAACGCTGTTCCCAAAACCTTTCGGGAAGCTTTCTCGCAATTTTAAAACGAGATTGATGGTAGGAGATTGACTGAATGCCACAGTTACCTCCAAGCTTACCCCCAAAGCTGTTGAGAGGTATCATGTGGTAACGAATTTTTGCCCTTGCACCATCACCATCAGCATCTTTTTTAATACTCCCTTCTGATTCACTTTTATTTTTTTCAGCGCATCCAATTACTCTACCGCCCTCCCCTAGGCGAGCACATGGATGACCTTACGATCCAAGAAGCGGCGGCGGTCGTCGCAAACAGCGCCTCACCGCCGGTCACCAACCTTCCCCCGGAAGACCCACCGCCCAAGTACACCCCACCACCCTCATATACGACGGCGACAGGTGCAAGGATCGCCAAGCTCTTCAGGCAGAGCATCAGACGTAGCGTGCGCAGACTGGCGAACGTCCTGGGTGAGAGCAGTAGCTCGCGTGAACATAGGGCGAACATCGAAATCCAAGCGCAACCACCCCCTCCGGATTACAACGCTGTCTTGGTGGAGATGAACCAGACCCAATCACAGCCGCAGCCTCAACCGGATCAAGTCAGCGTGAGCGTCACAGACTCATCCTGTAGGGGTAGCGAGTTGGCGGCGGCGGCGACGAATTCTTTGGGGGGGTTAACGGCGGCCGACGTCGCGAGTATTTTGCGCAGCAGTTTCCGGAGGAGCACGCTGAGGGCGACCGAAGCCCTGCGGAGGACAGTGGCGGGCGACTCAAACAGCGTGGAGAATTTGGTGGAGTACGCCGCCCCCATCGCCGAGACCTCGCTGGTGCTTGAACACCTCTCGGGCGCCCAACACGAAGACGAAAACAAAAACCTGAATAACAATCTTTCATCTGTGATATAGACCTTAGGAAGACCGTGCATGTAAATAAGTACGCTGACCTTGGTTGTTATTATTTATGAAAAAAAAAAAAAAACTCTGTAAGTGACTGGTTTAATCAACACTTCAATACCAAAATAATTTAAAACGAGTGCGTGTGAATGTGTAATGTGTTAAACGACTGATGTATTTGCCCTATTTTTTTTTTTTTTTAATATACGATGAAACCATTTCGTCCTCCTATCGGATTTTGTTTGCCTCGATCGCTGCGTTAATGAGGTCGTTCCCTAGGAAGAAATCGGAGGCGACTATGTTGGCTTCCTTGGCCCACTCGTCCCGAAACCACTTGGTTAGATGTCGGTTGGTCGCGTCCGCCAGTTTGCGGTTGGTATTCGAACCAAAAATGACGTCGACTGGTCCGATGGTTAACTCGGCCATGAGCGCCCACATGGGGTTCGAAACGGTATTGTGCGCCTTGATCGACGCCTGAAGGTAATCTTTGAGCTCGCTGACGCGTCGCTTGTCCCCCCAGTACTGTTGAAGGGGGTTCCACAACCACGTGTACTCTGAAACACCAAAAGTCGGCTCGCCCTTTCTTCCAGCTGTTTAGTTTCTCCTTACCTTTGGCGATGTGTCTTTGGCCGTAGCAGATGATCAAGGTCTTATTGTGCTGCCAAATTTCGTTCAGCGTCGGCCCCTTCCCCGTTTGAAGGCCGGCGGGTTCCAACACCAAGTGCCCGAGCTCACGGTAGATTAGCTCGACGAGCTTCCTGTGCGTGCTGTTCTCGAAGACCGTCGGGTAGGGGAACCTGTGAAAATCCAGGACGACGACCTCTCTCGGGGACAGCTCGAGGAAATGTCGTATTTCCCTCAGCAAGGGGGTCAGCTTCATTATGCGCACGAAATCATGGTTGATGTAGAACCTACGCGCAGAGTTAACGTGTTTAGGGAGAGATTGGGAGGGGGGGGGAGTGAAACTGTGGTACACTCACCCTTCGTTTTGGTAATAGCCCACCCTGAAGTCCAGGTACCTTATTCCGAAGACCAGTTGCGTCCAGATGTCTCTGTCCTGGTTGAGGATGTATTTCTCTAGGAATCTGGGCACGCCGGCGTACGCCCCTGAATTGTGAGTGCCCGGAATGAATATCGTGCCGATACGTTGAGAGCCAAGTAGGCCCCTGCAACAAAAACATTCTCGTTTTCACATTAAAAAAAATATTTCACTACTTAATTTAGCACAGCGAGAATACCATTTGGTTCTTCATGGGTTTTCTTGATTTCCGACTTCGTTTCGCGAGATCTCTAGTTTTCGGAATGTCCAAAGTTCAATTGGTTTTGTAACGTTCTGGTTTTAAAAAATCCAAGGTCACGTTTTGCGGGAAATGAAAAAGTCGCAGTTTTCGGAGCCCAGTTCTGCGTTCAGGTCCGGAGTCGCGTCAAATTCCGGTCGGTAAAAGGCACGCAATAAAGTTTCGGGACTTTTTTCGAATACGGTTCTGCGCTCGGCGTCTGGACCATCGTAGTCAAAAACGGCTATCACCGCCGGATCCTCCGATCCTTTTTATTTATAGAAGCGAGGCGATTCTGCGCTCCGACGAAGTTTAGGTGCCGAAAAAATTCGCAAAAAGTGCTCGACAAAGTGCAACCTCCTCAACAATCTCCTACGGTGCCGCCAAATGACGGGCGATCTTTTCGCGACCGCCACCAAAAATCGTCCCAAGGATGTATCTAGAAAGCGTATTTACGGATTTTGAAAATGTCCCTTCTAGTTCCGGCAAGATCGAGAAAACCTCTAAAAAGGGCGTTTTCAGGACGTTTTTTAGGGGGGGAAGCGCCCTCGAGGCGAAATTCAAAAATCGGTCATGCAGAAATCGTGCACGTTACATTTTGCCACCGCGCCCCGGAAGCCAAATCCCGAAAAACTATCGAACCTCGACGTGGTTGTCGAGAAACCCCTTTTTGGTTAGCATTTTCTTATTTTCTACGCTCCAACAATGTTTGGGTGTCGAAAAAAAATCGCGAGAAGTGTTCTGCAAAGTGCAACCCTCTCACTAATCCACTCCCTCAGCCACCAAGCGTTGGCCGATCGTTTCGGGACTAACAACAAAAACCGTCACAAGGACTGTAACACGCCGATGTGCTACGCTTGTTTGTTGACTTTTATCGACAACTAAATAGTAATAAAAATGTCCAAACAAATAAACAAATTTAATTTATGGACGAATTAATTGACTGGTAACTGAAAATTGGCTGTCTGCAAGAATTTAACGCGTATTTACCGTAAGGGGTACGGCTCGGTCAGAACTTCTGAAAAGGTCAGGTTTTATTACCTCATGCCCTACGTCTAGACCTGCAAAATCCTATTGCCCTACAATACTACTACGCTCTGCGTCGACCAGTTCTCAGAAATACCCCGATGTATCCCTTTCAATATTTCGAAACAACTTCCAATAATTATTGCCTCGTGATCGCTAATTAGTGAAGGACTCTACTTATGTCTGTGCACCCTGATTCGAATCCTGGCGAGACGATAATGACTTTGAGATGCGGGAATTGGTTACGTGTAAATAAAATACGGACTTGTATTTAATTAATTATTTATTGCAAAAGCAAGGTAAAAAACTCCGATTTCTAGCCGCACTGCAGTCTAGAAAAATGAGCGGAAAAACCTTGTCGTTTAGAAATTTAATACAGAGGAACACAAGAACAAATTACGATTTTGCAAGCAAAACAGTAGAATTCGTTTAATGGCTTTCTCGTTCGAATATCGTGACGAACTAACTGTTTCAATTACACAGCTGGTAGCTTTATGCTTGTCCCAAACAATAGTTGTGGACCTTGTTATTCAATTTACATGAACAAGTGAGTTGTTTCCAAAATCAGATTGGTCTTGGTACTCGTGTTTACCACTTTCAATAGTACTCGAACACGCTCTGTATGATCAACCAGTGTACAGTGTGGCCGTGTGCCTAGAGTGTACTTACTTAATGAACGTAATTAATTAATTAATCAGATATTTGTGGAAGTACGTGATACAAAATGTCGCCCAGGCGATCAATTTGCGAGAGGATTAATAGTAATCGCAGGGTTTTTCGCGGAAAATGGCCCTCCTCAGGAGGCGCCGGACCCGATTTGTTTCTAACCTAATAACGCGGCGAAGGGGGAGATTCTCCACCTCTTGGCCTATCGCCAAGAGGTGGAGAGTCACTGTACCTCCACCTCTTGGCGATAGGCCAAGAGGTGGAGGTACAGTGACTCTCACTTCATTTGTTAACCTCTGATTGCGTTGTTTTCGACGATTATATAACCCTATGCGCAATGGCAAGAATTGACCGTTTTATTTGATACTCTACTATGGGTAGTTATGATGTTTCGGTCTCTCAGCGAATTACTTCTAATTAACCCGCAAATCTCCTGACAAGGACTACACTTCAGTCCACACACAGGGTGTGAGAGAAGCTCGGTTAAGAAGATGGCTATGAATGTGATTCAGAATTGTTTGGCCTCGTAATTTTACGAGATTTCGGGAATTAACTTGTGCTGGTCACACTTGATTTTAGCGGCAGATCTAGACTTGCCTTAGACCAGCGGTACAAAACAGTCGACTTCACTGCGCAAATCGAAAACCCCTTGCTTGAGTGTTTCCAACCTGCCAGAGAATACCGCCAAAGGGATTAACTAATTTTACAAGAGTACACTGTATATGGATTGCACTGTAGCTTGAAAGTGTCGTTGGACTGCCTCTGGTCGATTTACTTACAGAACGCCAAGCAAACTAGTCTAATAATTTATACAACAATGGTCAGCTAACTCCACTAATGTGGATGCAACTTATTTACCTTTAAGCTCGGTTAGGATGCAAATGAAAATACTTTAGTAAAACCAATGGCACAAGCCAAGCGCTTGTGCCACCGCGCTTCGGAAGTCGAATCCCAAACAATTTTCGAACGACGCCGTAGTTATCGAGAAACCCCTTTTTGCTTAGCACTTTGTTATTATTTTCTGCACTCTGACGAAGTTAAGGTACCGAAAAATGTTTGTAAAAAGTGTCTGCACAGTGCAACACCCTCACTAATCCGCCCCCGCAGCCACCACGTGATGGCCGATCGTTTCGGAACCGGCACCAAAACCTGTCACAAGGATGTATCTAGAAAGCATATTTACGGATTTTGAAAATGTCTCCTCTAGTTCCATCAATATCGAGAAAACCTCTAGAAACGCCGTTTTCAGGATGTTTTTCAGGGGGGAAAGCGCCCCCGAGGCGAAACTCAAGAACCGGTCAAGTAGAGGTCGTGCGCGTTACCTTCCGTCACAGCGCTCCGGAAGCCAAACCCCGAAAAATTCTCGAACGACGTCGTGATCGTCGAGAAACCCCTTTTTGCTTAACACATTTTTATTATTTTCTACACTCCGACGAAGTTAAAGTGCCAAGAAGTGGTGTGCAAAGTGCAACCCCCTCACTAATTCGCCTCCGCAGCCACCACGCGTTTGCCGATCGTTTCGGAACCGGCGCCAAAAATCGTCACAAGGATGTATCTAGAACGCGTATTTACGGATTTTGAAAATGTCTCCTCTAGTTCCGTCAAGGTCGAGAAAACCTCTGGAAACTCCATTTTTAGGGCATTTTTCAGGGGGGAAAGCGCCCCCGAGGCGAAATTCAAAAATCGTTCAAGCAGAAGTCATGCGCGTTACATTTCGCCACCGCGCTACGAAGGCCAAATCGCGAAAAGTTCTCTGGTTGTCGAAAAACCCCACTTTTTCCTTACACATTTTGCTTTTCGATTTTCTTTCTTGTTGGATTTGGTGTTCTTTCTCTCTTCGCCCGGCCAATAAATTGGATAAACGCAGACCGCTCATTTTGGTCGAGTCCACGTGCGCCAAAAGGGGATTCGAACCCACACCCTGTTACTCTGCAACCCCTTTTAGGCCCAGTTGTACAATGCTGGTTTAAATTTAAGTTGAACAACGATCATTTCAACAATTATTGCTAAGAGCTTAAATTGTACAACTGGGCCTTGGTGTTGGCCTTTCGTTAAGCTTTACTGAATGAAGTAATGATGAAACTAAGAGGAAAATGAAACCATCCGAAACAAATTAAACCCGAGGTAATACGATTCACAAAGCGAAGGTCAAATGTACACAATTACAACCTGCCGGGTAATTATCTATCAAACACTGACGCACCGATTTATTTCGACCTCTCCGCCAGGTGTTTTCTTTTTTTTTTTGTTCAAAACAACAGAGTACAAATTTTTAAATACCTTTGCGATATACCTATTATCGTTCATCCAGGTGGGCTGTATCCTCAGGCAGTTGGTGTGGATGATGCGGTTCTCCTTGATCGACACTATCCAGTAGGGAAAACAGTGAGGACCGGGGATGGTCCTCGTCAGGTTCTCGTAGTAGTCCCACTCGCCGGGCAGCCAGGGAGGGTTGAATTTGACCTTGGTGACGTAGAAGCCTTCCGAGTAGAAGTGGGCGTTGACGGACGCCAAAGGGGAGAGCACACGATCCTTTGGGGCATGGAAAAAATTCAACTTTCGGCTTCTTTTGTAGGCCATCAAGGTTATGACTTACACTGATGGAGCGTGGATCTTGATGGAAGAGCGCTATTATGTCGGGGGCGTCCTCGTACCTATCGCAGTTAGTCACCCAGTTCAGCTCGAGATAAGCCTCGTCCGTCGAGGATACGGTCAGGTGGACTTTTCCACATTTTCCCAACGATGGAATGCCACCTGCAATTATGGACGGTTGAAAACTTCGCGCTCGCTTCCGCTTTTATAAACGAATCGCTTCCTGTCGAGTCTATCACGGATTGTCCATGGTGTTAGTGACTAGATTAATTTGAAGTTAAGGCAAAAGGTGTTTCGTTATTTTTGCGTTAATTGTGAATTGTGGAGTTTGGCAACGCTGGACCAGCGACGTCTATTGGTGAAAACTCCAATTTACCACTTTTTTGTATTGTCCGTTTTTTTTATAATATCTGTCAAATGTTTCTGATGTTGGCACTTGTTACCTGAATGTTAAGAACTTTCAAAAATTTCTGTTCTATTTACCCCTTCTTCGTGACGTGTGGCAACCCTGATTTTTTTCCATGAGACGATCAGACAATGAAGATGATAGATAGAAAGACGATTTGCAAAAACAAAATCGAAATCAATCGGCAATGCTAAAACAAATAAAATCGAACGATGGGAACAAAAGACAATCACGCAAATATCGAAAACCTAAAGAAAGTAAAAGAACAAAAGACGATCGGGCAAGTGAAGATCAATGATGGACGATTTAAAAAAAAACACGCAGTGAAGATCAAGAAGGGGAACGAATTAATTGGTGAAATTAAAACAAATGAAAATCGACAAAAACGAAAGGTAAAGAGGGAACAACGGTTTGAGGAAACAAAAGACGATCACCTAGAGAAAGACGATTGATTTCTACGAGGCGTAAGTGGAAACAAATTCGTAGAAAAGCGGAAATAAAAACAGCGGAAATTGTCAGGTTAAGGCGATTTTCAAAGGCAAGAAAAAACCGAAACAAATTGGCGCATGAAGTTGAAACAAAAGACGATCGGCTAAGAGAAAACCACGGAAAAAGGCAAAAAAAGTATAGACGGAAAACAAATGATGAATAGGAAATAAACAAATGATTAAGAAAATAAACAAATAGATGGAAGTATGAAATTAAGACGATTTTCAAAAACGGAAAATGGAAAATAAGAAATAGAAGATAGAAATGATAGATTAAGATAATTTTTAAAAACAAAAACAAAAATTGAAACAAATTAGGAAGTTAAAACATAAGACGATCAGCTAAGAAAAAACGACGGAAAAAAAATAGATGGAAAACAAATGATAAATGAAAAATAAACAAATGACTTTAAAAAAAAAAGAAATAGGAGACGGAATTATGAAAAACAAAACAAAAGTCGACACAAATTAGTACCTAAAGTTAAAACAAATGACAATCGGCTAAGAGAAAACGACCGAGAAAATATACGGAAAACAAATGATGCATGGAAAATAAACAAATGATTAAGAAAATAAACAAACAGATGGAAGTGCGAAATTAAGACGATTTTCAAAAACAAACAAAAAATGAAACAAATTAGCGTATGAAGTTAAAACAAAAGACGATCGGTTAAGAGAAAACGACGGAGAAAAGTAAAGAAAAATAAATAGAGGCAAACAATTGGTAAATGAAAAATAAACAAATGACTAAGGAAAAAAAAAAGAAATAGAAGACGGAATTGTAAAAGCAACAAGAGAAAAATAGACGAAAAACAAATTATGGATGAAAAATAAACAAATGATTAAGAAAATAAAGAAATAGAAGATGGAAATGTGAAATTAAGACGATTTTTAAGAACAAAAACAAAAACTGAAACAAATTAAGACACGAAGTTAAAACAAAACACGAACGGTTAAGAAAAAACGATACAAAAAAACAAAAATAGATAGAAAACAAATTATGATTGGAAAATAGACAATTGAATAAGAAAATAAAGAAATAGAAGATGGAAGTGCGAGATTAAGGTGATTTTCAAAAATAAGGAAAAAAAATCAAAACAAGTTTCGATGAATTTGCGAAGTCAAAACAAAAGACGATCGGCTAAGAAAAACAACGATAAATAATGAAAACAAAACAAGTGATTGACAACTAAGAAAATAGAAAATAAAGAAATAGAAGATAGAAGTGCGAAATTAAGATGATTTTAAAAAACAGAAACAAAATTGTAACAAATTAGCGCATGAAGTTAAAACAAAAGACGATCGGTTAAGAAAAAACGATGAAAACAAAAGCAACAAAAAATAGACGGAAAACAAACAATAAATGGGAAAGACAAAATTAATAAGAAAATAAAGAAAGAGAAAATGGAAGTAAATTAATTAAATGAAGTTAAAACAAAAGACGATCGGCTGAGAAAAAACGACGAAAAAATAAATAGACGGCAAACAAAAGATAAACGAAAAATAAACAGAACAGATGATTAAGAAAATAAAGAAATAAGAGATGGACATGCGAGATTGAGACGATGCGATGTTGGAAAACAAACTCAAAACAAAAGACAATCGGTTAAGAAAAACAACGATGAATAATGAAAACAAAAACCAGACGAAAAACATGTGATCAAGCAAATAAAGAAATAGAAGAAGGAAGTGCGAAATTAAGACGATTGAAAGAAACAAACAAACAAAAAACGGAAACGAATTGGAACGTGAGGAATTTGGAAAATTAAAACAAAAGACTTCGGCTAACGAAAGCAACGATGAACAATGAAAAACAAAAAAATAGACGGGAAACATGCGATGAACGGCTAAGAAAATAAAGAAATAAAAGAAGGAAGACGATAAAAAAAAACAAGCAAAAAATGGAAACAAATTGGAACGTGGGGAATTTGAAAAGTTGAAACAAAAGAGACGGACAACATATGATAAACGGAAAATAAAGAAAATAAATAAAGAGGAGGAGAAGGAAGTGCAATTTGCGAAATCGAAAAGACAAGACGATCAGCTAACAACAGCAACGATGAACAATGAAAACAAAAAATAGACGGTGAACAACTGATTAAGCAAAAACAAACTAAAATCGAACCGACCATTATACAAAAATCGGAAAACTAAAGAAAGTAAAGGAACAAAAGACGATCGCGCAAGTGAAGATCATTGAAAGACGATTAAAAAGAAAAAGCGCAGTGAAGGTCAAGGAAACGAACGAATTAATTGTGTGAAGTTAAAACAAATGACAAACAACATTGAACGACAAAAACAAAAGACAATCAGGGAACGAGGATTTGAGGAAACAAAGGGCGATCACCTAGAGGAAGACAATTTCTACAAGAAGACGTAAGTGAAAACGAACGTGACGTAGAAAAGCGGAAATAAAAACAACAGAGATGCAGGATTGAGGCGATTTTCAAAAAATAAGAAAAAAAATTAGCGCGTGAAGTTCAAACAAAAGACGATCGGCTAACAAAAAACGACGGAAAAATATACGAAAAACAAATGACAAATGGAAAATAAATAAATGATTCAGAAAATAAACAAGTAGACGAAAGTGTGAAATTAAGACGATTTTCAAAAATGAAACGAATTGGCGCATGAAGTTCAAACAAAAGACAATCGGCTAAGAAAAAACGACGGAAAAAATACAAGCAAAACAAATGATAAACGAAAAATAAACAAGTGATTAAGAAAATAAAGAAATAGAAGATGGAAGAGCGAAATTAAGATGATTTTTAAAAATAGAAACAAATTAGGACATGAAGTTAAAACAAAAGGCGATCGGCTAAGAAAAGCCATGGTAAAAAATGAATGGAAAACAAATGCTAAACGAAAAATAAACAAGTGATTAAGGAAATGAAAAAATAGAAAACGGAAGTACAGATTTAAGACGATTTTCAAAAATAAAAAAGTTTGACACAAATTAGCACATGAAGTCAAAACGAAAGACGCTCGGCTAAGACAAAACGACGGAATAAAACAAAAAAAATTAGACAGAAAACAAATGATTAAGAAAATAAAAAAGTGGAAGATGGAAGTGCGAGATTAAGATGATTTACAAAAATAAGGAAATTTGCAAAGTCGAAACAAAAGACGATCGGCTAAGGAAAAACAACGATGAATGATGAAAACAAAAAATAGTCGGAAAACAACTAAGAAAATAGAAAACAAAGAAATAAAAGACCGAAGAGCGAAACTAAGACGATTTTAAAAAGCGGAAGCGAAATGAAATAAATTAGCGCACGAAGTTAAAACAAAAGACGATCGGCTAAGAAGAAACGACGAAAACAAAAACAACAACAAAAAAATAGACGGAAAACAAAAAATAAACGGGAAAGAAAAAAAATGATTAAGAAAATAAAGAAAGAGAAAAAAAAAGGAAAAGGAAAAAAATCGAGACAAGTTGAAAAATGATGAATTTCGAAAGTCAAAACAAAAGACGATCGGTTACGAAAACTGACGACGAATAAAGAAAACAAAATATAGACGGGAAACAATTGCGATTAACGACTAAGAAAATAAAGAAATCGAAGGACAATGGAAGAGCGAAACGGAAACGATTTTAGAAACAAAAAACGTTGAAACAAATTAAATGAAGTCAAAACAAAAAACGATCGGCTAAGAAAAGGCGACGGAAAAAGAACGAAAAATAAACAGAACAGATGACTAAGAAAATAAAGTAATAGGAGATGGAGATGCGAGATTAAGACGATTTGCAAAAGCAAGGAAAAAAAATCGAAAAATGATGAATTTCCGAGCTCAAAACAAAAGACGATCGGCTAATAAAAACAACGATGAATAATGAAAACAAAAAATAGACGGAAAACATGTGCCACGTATTTTTGAGCAGAGACTACAACCAGGTTATTTCTGGAGGGCTGTTGTAAGATGGCGCGCGCCTGTGCTTGATTAAAGCGAAATGCATTGACTGTCCGGTCTTGTTTTCCTTTTCTCTGGATAATACTTTTCGGTACTCATGGGGTTGAATGACGAAATTCTCGGGAAAAATGAAATCAGAATTAATAGAATTTAACAACCGGTAAATTTCTTAAAATTATAAAATAAATAATTTTTAAAAAAACAATCGATGACGTCACAACTCTGATGTACGAGTATGTCACCTTGAAAAAGAAAACAAAACAATAAACAATATTTTCGAAGGTATGGAATTAGCACCTTAATTCGTTTCCACCCTGTAGGCTGTAGGCAATATTTTTTGTAAGGAAGAACTATAATTATTTTTTTAATATTTTAATCGTTTCTACACGTATTTGAATCACAGCATTCCGTGGCTCAGTTTGATCAATTTTTTTTTGTACACCTTAAGCAAAGCAATCAACTATAAAAAAATTTGAATAATCAAAAATTATAACAATTTTGTCTAGATCGATTATTAACACTAAAGGGAAAGTGATAAATGATAAAACTATTTTATCTAATTAAAAATAAAATGGAACAAGACAACGAATACATTTTACTATACAGGGTGCCTCGAAATTAAGTACAAAAAATTTAACCGTTGTGTTTCTTTCAGAGAAAATTAAGTCATCTTCTGGTTTAGGTCTTCCTTGCAATTACTGTTTCAAAGTTAGGCAGAAGACGATCGGCTAAGAAAAGACGACAAAAAAAAAACAAATATAAATAAATGGAAATTTGAAAATAAACAAAAGACTAAGAAAATGAAAAAAAAAAGGAAAATGAAAGTGCGGAATTAAGACCATTTTTGAAAACAAGCAAAAAATTGAAACGAAACAAATTATCACATAAAGTTTAAAACAAAACACGCCCAACAAGGAAAAAGCGACGGAAAAAACAAAAGAAAATAGACAAAAAACAAGTGATAAATGGAAAATAAACAAGTGATTAAGAAAAGAAAGAAACAGACGATGGACGTGCGAAACTAAGACGATTTTTAAAAACAAAATAAAAAATCGTAACGATTTAGCGCGTAAAGTTAAAACAAAAGACGATCGGCTAAAAAATAAGAACGACGTAAATAACAAAAAAAAAAGAAACAGACGGAAAACAAATGATTCAGAAAATAAAGAAATATAATTAAAACGATTTTTCGAAACAAAAACAAAATTGTAATAAATTGACACACGAAGATAAAACAAAAGACGATCGGTTAAAAAAAAACGACGGAAAATAAACAAATGACTATAGAAATAAAGAAATAAGAGATGGAGATGCGAAATGAAGACAGTTTGCAAACGCAAGGAACAAGTTGGAAAATGATGAATTTCCGAAATCAAAACAAAAGACGATCGGCTCAGAAAAACAAAGATGAATAATGTAAACAAAAAATAAACGGAAAACATGCGATCAACTGCTAAGAAAATAAAGAAACAGAAGAGGAAAGCACGATTTAAAAAAAAAAGAAATGCAAACAAATTGGAACGTGAAGGATTTGGCGACATAAAACAAAAGACGATCGACTAACAAAAGCAACGATCAATAATGAAAACAAAAAAGAGACGGTGAACAAGTGATCAACGACCGAGGAAATGAAGTGCCAAATGAAGAAAATTTTAAACAAACAAACAAACAAAATGCGAATAAATTAACACGTGAAGTTAAAACAAAACAGGGCGATGATTAATGAAAACAAAAAACCGACGGAAAAATATGATTAACGACTAAGAAAATAATAAAAGAAACGGAAGAGGGAAGCGCAAAATTAAGACGACTTTAAAAAACAAAACAAAAAAAATTGAATCAAATTGGAACGTGAGGAATTTGGGGGAATCTAAAACAAAAGATGATGGGCTAAGGAGAACAGCGTTGAATAAACAAAGGGAAACAAATGGTAAACAAAAAATTGGACGTGAGGAATTTGGGGGAATTTCAAACAAAAGTTGAATAAACAAAAGTGAAGCAAATGGTAAAGAAGACGAATCGAAAACAAAACGAAAAAGGAGTTTGGAGTTTTTAACAGCAGACGTCGCTGTTCCAGCGTTGCCAAACTTCGCAAAAAATCTTTCAATTAGCACTTGATTTACGAATTACATCTCTTTGTGGGTCTTAACCTTAAGTGAGACGTCTTTGGATTCTTTCTGAGGCGACGGCCGAAATGCAACGAAAACAAAAGAGTAAGTCCTAAAATAGCGTGCGTAATTGGCGAGGCGACTGCTCCAAGAATTGCAGCAATTGGGCAATGTGCACACGTTAATAAAGGTCAAGGTCTGAATCGGCGCAATTTCGAATCTCAACGCAAGCACTTTAATGTTGCGAAAAATTTAAAAAACTTAAGAATTAGCAAATTCTTTATTTGCACTTACCTTGTGCGATGGCGGCGCGATTTCCGCAACACGAAAACAGCAACACTAAAAAGAGGGACGACGCCAAAATCATTTTTTCGCCGCGCTTTGTCGAACCGTACGTGGAAAACGCGCACGCGAATTTATTTTCCGGGCGCTTCTTTTCCTCCGGCTTTCTCTTGCAACGCGTGACCGACGGACGGACGTCAGGTCCGGACCGGGCGTGTAGTTCGTCGGGTCGACATGCAGCTACTGTTGGCCAAGTGCGTGTTTCGCGTTACTCTCGGCGGATCGGCTCGCATTATCATGCAAATCGGACTAATTTATTTACATTCACGCTCATGGGAGATAATTTTTTACGCTTTGTGTTTTGCAACGGTTTCCATTTCGTTTAATCGCGCCGAATTACGGACTTTGAAACCGAGATGCTTTAAACCGTCAAAAACGAAAACGTCCTTTTGAAAAAAAAAAAAAAACTTGGAACATGTCGCACGCTTGAAATACGAGGAGGACTATGTTTAACGAAGAATTGCCGTTGCCTTTGAAGCTATCTCAAAGTAAAGGCCAAGCCAAGTACATAGTTCAAATCCTCGAGATCAATCCGGTCCTGAAAATCAAATTTTTATTCAAAAATAAACAAATTACGTGAAGACGTCTTCAAACTGACGTCCTGACCCTAAAAGTTCTCTGAACTTAGTTCAAAGCAATTCGACTCTAGAAGTTAGTCCGGTCCTGTTAAAAAAAATTAAAATAAAAAAACAGACTCGTATTTACGATGCAGACGTTTTGGAAAATCATGATGAATCATAGGGCAACGGGCCCACGTGTAAAGTGCTATGTAATCGGAATTTCCGTAATAAAATCATATAAAAGGAGACGAGAGAGATCATACAGCTTCAAGTCGTATAATCGTGAACACCTAGCCGAGTCCGAAGATGTAATTAGCATTCGAAAAATGTCGTAGTGAGTGAATAAAATCCGAATATCCGTCCGCCTTTCTGTATCCAGTACCATGGTTTGGGCAAGAAAACATTAGTTTACTTGCCAATTCTTAAAAACTAACAACTGCTTTATTTGATTTATGAAATGCTAGTTTCCTCGTTATAAAATTATTTTGACTTTGCCTCATATCGTTCTGAAGTAATTTGTTATTACGTTTAAATTTTACACTTGTCTAAATTGTGATCTCTAATAATTTGAAATAAACAGAGTCGTATTTACGATGAAAGAGAAGATGATTTGAGGGCCGCCAAAAAAAAAACTGCAGGACACTTTTTATTAGAACTATTTTATTATTTAATTCTTTATTATCTAATTATAATTATTTTCGAAATCCTTAGCACGGCCCTGGAGAGAAGCAGTCTCGCTTTATTTTTATATTTAAAAAAATCGTTCAGAAAAAATTGTCGTTTCTTGTTTGTAAATAAACGACGTTGCTTCACGTCGAAAGAAACAGAGTCGGACTAGCCTCTGAAACATCTTTAAAATCGTCGGTCCTAACTCAAGTTCCAACGACTTTTGAAACTACACATACATACATCCAAAATTTCACGCTTTAATTTTAATGGTTTTGTAAGAAGTCCGCAGTTTCGTAAATCATTAAGCTCCGTGCGTAAGTGAAATTCGATACAACGTCGCCCACGCGACATTTGAAAATTGCAAGAATTTCAGCTGCACAGGTGATTCAACGAAAAAGCCAGGCATTATGCAAACGTGTGAGCAGACGGTTTTGGAAAATCACAATGGCCCACATGCAAAGTGTTACGTAATCGGAATTTCCGTTATAAAATCATATAAAAGAAGACGAGAGAGATCATACAGCTTCAAGTCGTATGGTCGTGAACACCACCCCGAGTCCGAAGATGTAATTAGCATTCGCAGAATGTCGTAGTGAGTGAACAAAGTCCGAATATCCGTCCGTCTCTCTGTATCCAGTACCATGGTGTGGGCGAGAAAACATTAATTTGCTTGCCAATTAGTTATGTTCTTAAAGACACGACAACTTTACTTCTTTATTTGATTTCAAAACCCCGACCTTTGAAGAAAAACAAAGTTATTTTCATAATAAAAAAAAATTATTAAAAATTATGGTGCCCAACACTTATTAACTGGGACTCGTCCCATTTAGTTAGAGACAAAAAGAAATTATGGCGCCCGATTATACAGTATTGTTTCATTGTTGAGTTAGAGACAAAAAGTTATTAAAAATTTATGACGCCCGATTATACTACATTGTTTCATTGTAAATAAGAGACTCGCCTAATTTATTTAAAAAAAGCAGGGGCACACTTTGACCGTATTCAAAACTATTTCAGTCCCTAGCACAGAAGTCGAAATTTTATTTATTTTTAAAATTTAATATCGAATTAAAATTGTTATTTGTCATTATCCCCTTAGTACGGCCCTGGAAAGAAACGGTGCTGCTTTTGTTTTATATACATAATATTAAAAAAAAGTAAGCCGCAAAAAATTGACATTGCAAACTACGGCAGGCAAATGTGTAAAGAATCGTTCTTTGTTGTTTAGTTTAGGCCGTTGAAGTCAAGCCAAAAAAATGGGGGGGAAATCTTTAAAAAAATTAAATTTTAAGATTCGAAAACGTTAAAGGTCAAGGTCAATGTAACTCAAGGCAAAAAAATAGCGAAAACCTTTAAGAAATTTAAATTTCAAGTTGCGGGGGTCAAAAAAGCCAAAGGTCAAGGTCGACCCAACCCAAGTCAACCTAAATCTGCTCAGCTCAAACGAGAAACTAAGATTGAAAAAAATTAAAACTTAAAAAACAAAAATAGAAAAGTTTCAGGTCAAGGTCAAATGAAATGCAAAGGTCAACCCAAACAAGAAAATTTAAAACTTAAAAAAATAAAATTTGAAAAGTTAAAGGCCAAGGTCGAGATCAAATGAAATTTCAAGGTCAGCAAAAAGCCAAGTCAACCTAAGTCTGCCCAACCCAAGCAAAAAATTAAGAATGAAAAAAATTAAAAACAACTTAACAAGTTAACGATCAAGGTCAAATAAAACTTCAAGGTCAACCCAACCCAACTGAGTCTAACTCCACTCAATCCAGACAAAAAAATTAAAAATGAAAACATTCAAGGCCAAAGTCAAATGAAATTTCAAGGTCAACAAAAAGCCAAGTCAACCTAAGTCTGCCCAACCCAAGCAAAAAATTAAGAATGAAAAAAAAATTTAAAATTAAAAAGTATTTTAAGAGTTAACGATTAAGGTCACATGAAACTTCAAGGTCAACCTAACCTAACTGAGCCTAACTCCACTCAATCCAGGCAAAAAATTAAAATTGAAAACATTCAAGGTCAAGGACAAATGAAATTTCAAGGTCAACAAAAAGCCAAGTCAACCTAAGTCTGCCCAACCCAAGCAAAAAATTAAAAATGAGAAAAAATTTTAAATAATTTAAAAGTTACAGCTCAAGGTCAAATGAAACTTCAAGGTCAACCTTTTTTTTTTTTTTTTTTTTTTTTTTTGCACAGTGAGTCCCTCATTCTTTTTTCCTCAATCTTCATCCTCTCCTCTTCGTCCTCTTCTTTCCTCTTCATCCTCTTCATCCTCTTCTTTCCTCTTCATCCTCTCCTCCTCCTTCCTCTTCTTATATCCTCTTCGCCCCCTTTCTTCTTCCTTCTTCGCTCCTCATCCTCTCTCTACAACCTCTCTCCTCTTTCCTCATCACCCCGTCTCCTGTTCCTTATCTCCCTAGTTCCTCCTTGTCGTTCATCCCTACATTTCATTGCCATGATTTGTCGCAGCATCTTCATCACCGCGTGCCAGGATTTAATGTCTTTAGCGACCACGTCTGCCACGTTCTCTTTATTGAGAGCCTCACCAAGTTCTATCTCCGTTCTCACCCGCACCTCACTCCACCTTGGGCATAGGAAGATGGTGTGCTCAGGAGTGTCTTCCTCCTCCGGGCAATACCAGCAGCTAGCTGTCTCTTGCTTTTTTATGTCTTTTAGGTACCTCCCGAAGGTGCCATGTCCGGTCAGCGCCTGCGTTATAAAGTAGTCCACTTCACCCTCCGATCTGGTGCACCACCTTTCTACGTCTTTAATAAAGACCTTGGCCCAGCCTTGGTACTCGTTCCATGTCATCTGCCAGGATTCGTACAGCTCCTTTCTGGCCAAGGCCTTTACCTGGTGACCCTCGTTGTATATGCGACTCCTCTCCGCAATCTGCAGCTTGATCGGAGGGATCTCCGCTATCACCAGGACGGCCTCGGTCGAGACCGTCCTGTACGCCGACGCTACCCTTATGGCGGCCAGCCTATTAACTCTCTCCAACATTAGTTCATGGTGCCTGTATTTGGTTGCATTGACCCATATCGGGGCGGCGTATAGCATGACCGAAGAGACTACCGCGGCGAGCAGTTTCCTCTTCTTAGGGTTGGGTCCTCCTACGTTGGGCATTAGTCTGGCCAGGGCCATATATGATTTATGCGCTTTTACTGCTGTTTCCCTGACGTGGGTGGTCATTCTCCAGTCTCGGTCGAGATGTACTCCGAGATACTTGAGACTTTTGACAGTTTCCACTTCCGTCTCTCCGACCTTCAAGACCATCCGCGTCAGGTTTCTCTTTCCAGCGAGAATAATGACTTCGGTTTTCTCCTCCGCTAGGGTAAGCCTCATTCGCTCCAGGGTGTTTTTAACCCTTTCTATCGCGTACATGGCCCTTTCCTCCAACAGCGTGGTTGTTTTCGCGCTAACGACCAAAGCCAGGTCATCCGCGTACGCTACGAGTGTTGACCCAACCCCTAACTCCATTTCCAGGACCCTGTTGTATACGACGTTCCACAAGGTAGGGCCCAGGACGGACCCTTGCGGGACACCGCACGTCAGTTCTGTCCTTGTGCCATCTGGGGCTATGATAGCTCTGTCAGACAAGTAGGAGGCGATGACTCTCTTCAGCGTGCCGTCGACCTTGTATCTGTGGAGTGCCAGCATAATCTCCCTCCACGAGGCCGTATTAAAGGCATTTTTTATGTCCAGAGCTATCATAATGCAGTGGTGTCTATTCTTGTCCGCCTTCGCCCGTATATCGTTAACGAGACCCTGCACTTGCCCCAGAGCACTTAGGGTCGATTTCCTGTCCTGAACCCATGCTGGTTGTTACTCAGGATCCTCTTGCTCTCCAGCTCATCATTCAACCTGCCTCTGATGAGCGTCTCTAGGACTTTTCCCAGGACGTCCAGCAGACAGATAGGCCTGTACGCAGTCTCCCCGGTCCGCTCCTTGCTTGGTTTTTCGATTAGCACCAGGCTGGCTGTCTTCCAGATTTTCGGGAAGTACCCTACTCTCCAGAGTTCGTTGTACAAATTCAGGTAGGCTTTTGGGTTCGCCGCTATCGTGACTTTGACTACCTCCGGTGGTAGGTTGTCAGGTCCCGGAGCCTTCGAGCATTTAATTCGACCAGCAGCTCTCATCAATTCCTCCTCTGTAAAAGGGGGAGGTTCTTCGGAAGGACGCTGCGACAATCCAACAATCCATTTTTTTTCCGGGTTGTTCGGGAAAAGTTTCCTGATTTGCTTATTCTGTTCCTCCGTGCCAAGCTGCGTATTCGATCTTAGGTGCAGTTTGTTAGTGGCGATTTTGTACGCTTTACCCCACACATCCTCCCGGAGTTCATCTCTAAGGTTGTCCCAGCACCTGGACTTCTCCTTCTTGATGGCTTTTTTCAAGCTCAGCTTAGCGCTTTTATAATTAGTCCATGCTGTTATCCGCTCCTCTCCTTCCGAGCGATGCAGACGGATCGCCTTTCTGCGTATAGCGATGCACGCTGTTCGCATATCAGCAATGGAGTCCGTCCACCAGTATACTGGGGCTTTCCTATGCTGTCCTGTCTTCTTCGGGAGGTGTTTATTACACAGCCCGGAGAGAACCTTAACAAATTCTGCTGGCCGCTTTAACTTTCCGCTGGTTTTTTGGGTTTTAAATTCGGCAGCGATTTTCTCCAGCTTCCTAGCACAGACCCGCCATCCGGGAGACTCTTTCTTCTTCCCTACATCACCTCTCCTACTCTGGTCGATTTCGAACGTTACTATTCTGTGGTCGCTGAGGCTTTCTATTTCCTCAGCGACCCTCCAATTTTTAATACATCCTGCTAGACCCGAAGAAGCCAGGGTGAGGTCAATATGAGACTTCCCACGAGAGCTCATGAAAGTGGGGACGTTCCCCTGATTCATAACTACCAGGTCGTTCGCACCAATCCATTCTTCCATAATCCTTCCTCTCTCATTTGCCACGTCATTTTGAACGGAAAGCATCTTGGCGTTAAAATCGCCTGCTAGGATGTATTCTTTCCTCAAATTTCTCATACGATCCTCTAATATTCCGAGATACCCTTTAAATTCTTCTACTGGTCTATTTGGTGAAAAATAACAATTAAAGACAGCACATATAAATAAGTCTAAAACAATAAAACCATTTCCTCTATCCCATATATTAAAAATATCACAGACTGTTGGTTTAAAAACACTAGTGTTCAAAAGAACAAAGACATCACAGTTATTATCACAGATAAGGTTTTGAACCCTCCTGCGGCTAGGCTCCTGGCCCAGAACAATATCCACTCGGTTTTCGTAGACAGTCTGCCTCAACAGATCCAGAGCCTCCGGATGTCGGTCCGTGTTGACCTGGATGACTCTGAGTGCCACAGGAGGGCTCCTTCTGTTTATCACAGGAGGCGTTGGAATTCTGCAAAAGGTTTTATCCGCCATGTTTGGGTTTGGTTATTTCCCCCCTGGGGCTCCGATAAACCTTCGAACTTCCTCCTCGGAGTCTCATGGCTGATTGCAACATCCCTGTGACGGTCGGAATTTCCATCACCTGTCTGTTCCGTTCCCTCGATTCATTCTTTCTTGCCTTTTTTAAGGCGGTTTTGAATGCCGGGCACCCCCCGCTTCCCGCTCTATGCCCAGAAGTTTCGCAGAGCGGACACGCGGACTCGTTCTTGCATTCCTTGCTATTATGGCCCGGCTCTCCACAGTTGTGGCAATTGTCTTGCCTTTCCGGGCCTTTGCAGTCTGCCGTTGCGTGCAGGTAACTCCAGCATTTCCTACATCGGGGAACTTTAACTCTAGTTTCGATCCTGCACGGGACCAATCCCACCTGGATCTCACCAGTCTCAGTCAGACCTTTTGCGTCTTTCTCTGGCATTATTATCGTCACCGCCTGAGTGTTACCCGCGTTGGGTCTCAGTTCCCCGATTTTTACCGCCCCGTCTACAGGTTTGCCTAGCGCCTCCTGCAGCGCGACCTCGACGTCAGTTTTGTCCGCCAGGGCGTCTAGCCCCCTGACATGAACGGTCTCCAACTTCCCAGCAGCTCCAATCTTTCTAATCATTTTTGACTCTACCTGAGTCGCCAGCCTCGTCTTGAGATTTTCTAGGGCCGCTTCATCTTTTTGGACGGTAATCAGGAGGTTACCCTCCCGGGTGCTGCGGAGCCCTTTCACAGCTTTCGCCGAGGGGTCCCCTTTCAGGGCGTCCTTTACAATCCCCAATGTTTCCGCATACTGCTTCCCAGCGTTGCTTACCACTAGGGCAAAGGTTTTCCTTTCCTCTCTCCGTTTTTCCTTCTCTTTTCTTGTCACTTCGGTCTCTCGATGGATGGTGATCTTATTCCCCGTAGCCGAGAAAACACACTCCACCATCCTTCGCCATCTATCTTGATCCATCCCTGTGTGGGGGTACATGGCGATGTGCTCCTCCCCGTTCGCATCCTCCTTTAGTTGCTGGAGGCTGTTCCACACGCTCTCATCAGTCACGTCTGTGACCAACTTCATCGCCTTTCGCTCAACCCTGTCGGTGCCGACCTTGTTCCGAATCTTAATCGTTTCTTCGATTACTTCGAAGTTTCCTTTAGCTTTAGCCAACTCCGGGTATCTATTTCTGTATTGCCTTCTCTGGCCTTTCATCAGTTCTATGTCCGTCTCGTCTGTGAAGACGACTTGGGTGGCTTCTGGGTATTTGTCCAGCGGGTTACTTTCCTCTGTCTTGGTTACTTTAAAGACATCCTCCACCCATCTTTTCTCGGCAATTGACTGGAATTCCTCAAGTGTGTTGACACCTGACGGGTCCACCGTCTGCTCCCCTCCCCTGAACCAAACAGTGGTCTGGGTTGCCATATTTACCTTCTCGACTCCACATGTTTGAATGTCTACATCATATGTCATTTTTTCTTCCTGCTCCCACTTTTGGTCGGCGAGCCATGTCTTTATAGACTCCCTGTTTACGAGTTCGACATTTCTCTTTAGCCTAGCGACTAACTCCTTCAATTCCCGCTTCGTGTTGGGATTGTCCTCTATTATTCGCACCATGTCCATTAAAGTTTTATTAATTTGCTTGTGTGCATCCGTAATAGTATACACAAATGAGCTCTTTTTCTTTATATAGGGGGTACTTAAGTCGTCAGCCTCGAGGTCTATGCTATCTTGCGATAAGTCAGTTATCCGTCTCTTCTTGGAAGCCTCCCCCTGCGAGTTACAACGCTGGAGTTGGCTCCCGAAGTTTAATCGGCTATGTGCGGGATGTCCCTTTGTCATACCGGTCTCTTTGGTTTGTTTATTTGGTTTAAGTTTAGCATCCATATTTGTTCCCACGAGTACCTGGGTTCTAAAGGTCCGGCCGCGCAGAGCCCGGTTACGCGGCTAAGGCTATCCTCCATGGGAGGGCGCCGGGTGTCCCATGGGCATCGTTCGCGGCACCATGTCCCTGGTACCATTCATCCCTTGGCACGACTTCCTACACCGTAGATTGGGGATTTATTTTCGAGGTTTACTCCTCTAGATCCGCTGTGTTTTTCAAGAAAGCGGCCACCCAATGGAAGAACATTAGGATGCGGCTCTTCACCGCGCACAGCGGTCCTGAGAGAGGGAGCAAGCTCCCTACTCCCCTGAGGCGTTTCACGAACCTCTCGGCCTTAAAGAGCTGAAAATACGTTGGTCCCTAGCCCTCGTTACCTAATAGCGTCGGGACCAGAAAAGAGTAAGGTACGGGTCCAGAGGGACGCCAGACAGGACAGTTTAAAGAGAAGGAGTCCCACCTTAGACAAGTTGAAGTACGGTGCAGACTCGGCTAGGGTAACCCCGGGTACGCCCCACCCGTACACAAGAAGTGTTCCCTTGGGCCCATCCTCCTTTATCCGGGCTTTGGACCGGGATCGGCGGTGCTCCGGGACTCGCGTCTCGCAGCACCCCCGAAGGCGGAGTTTAAACAAATTAAACAAATGAAACTTCAAGGTCAACCCAACCTAACTGAGCCTAACTCCACTCAATTCAAGCAAAAAAATTAAGATTGAAAACATTCAAGGTCAAGGTCAAATGAAATTTCAAGGTCAACAAAAAGCCAAGTCGACCTAAGTCTGCCCAACCCAAGCAAAAAATTAAGAATAAAAAAAAATAAGAATTAAAAAAAAATAATTTAAAAGTTAACGATCACGGTCACAAGAAACTTCAAGGTCAACTTAACCTAACAGCCTAACTCCACTCAATCCAGGCAAAAAAATTAAGATTGGAAACATTCGAGCTCAAGGTCAAATGAACTTTCAAGGTCCACAAAAAGCCAAGTCAACCTAAGTCTCCCCAACCCAAGCAAAAAATTAAGAATGAAAAAAATTAAAAATAACTTAAAAGTTACAGATTAAACAAATGAAACTTCAAGGTCAACCCAACCTAACTGAGCCTAACTCAACTCAATCCAAGCAAAAAAAAATAAGATTGGAAACATTCAAGGTCAAGGTCAAATGAAATTTCAAGGTCAATAAAAAGCCAAGTCAACCTAAGTCTGCCCAACCCAAGCAAAAAATTGAGAATGAAAAAAAAAATTAAAATAATTTAAAAGTTGCAGATCAAGGTCAAATGAAACTTCAAGGTCAACCCAACCTAACTGAGCCTACCTCTACTAAATCCAAGCAAGAAATTAAGATTGAGAAAAATGAAAAAAATTAAAAAGTTAAATGTTAAGGTCAATTAAAATTTCAGGGTCAACCCGTTAGCCGACTCACTAGGTGCCGCGAGTCGCTCATACGGCGAGCGGTCCTCAAAGCGCTCGACGCTTTCTTCACTCTCTCAAAAATCTGAACACACAAAACACGAAAACGAGAGCCGAAGGACATTCGTTTAGTTTGAGAGAAAAAAAACAGGGTCGGACTGGTTAAAATCGCTGAAATTAGTCCTGCGCAACTAAGTTGAGACTTGAATCCACTTGAACTTTCGCAACTCGCAAACAAGTTGAAACTTTGAACGCATTACTTTTAGAGGCAGGGCCGAACTGGTCTGAAACTCGTTGAAATTTTCAGAAAAAAATCAACAGCTGTTTTGTCGACGTTACAAAACTCTGCGGCCCCAGCAGAAATGTTGAGGCCCTTATTCTTATCCAAGAAATAAAATCGTCAAGAAAAAGGAATCAAGTTTGAGACTATTTTAGCCTCGACAAAGTAGCTTTGGTCGTCGCGTTTATTCGCTGAATAAATAAAATCCATTGAGAAACAGGACCGGACTTAGCACGCGAAAGATCAGTTTCGTTATAAAAAGGGTCAAGCTTTCGATTTTTGAAACTATTCCGATCCTGGCAAAGACTTCTAAATGGATTGACTGCGATCCTTGCAAATCATCGCCAATACATTTCTTAGCTGAACTCAATTCTTGTGTAATATGTGTGTGTGGGGGTGCTTTAAATCAGAGACGTACTTTTCTAAATCGAATGCAACTTCAAGGTCAACAAAACCAGTCAAACTAAGTCTGCTCAAGCCAACCAAAAAATTAAGAATGAAAAGAAACGAAAATTAAATATGAAGGTCAAATGAAACTTCAAGGTCGACCCAACCCAACTCTACTCAGTCCAAGCAAAAAATTAATATTGAAAGAAATTAAGTCTTCAAGGTCAACCTGTTAGCCGACTCACTAGGTGCCGCGAGCCCCTTAAACGGCGAGCGGTCCTGAAATAGCTCTGCGCTTTCTTCACTCTCTCAAACAATTGAACGCATAAAACACGAAAACGAGGGCCGAAGGGCATTCGTTTAGTTTGAGAAAGAAAACAGGGTCGGACTGGTTAAAATCGCTGAAATTAGTCCTGCGCAAGCGCAACTAAATTGCAACTTGAATCTATTTGAACCTTAGCAAACAAGTTGAAACTTATTATTTTTTAATGTCGAACACATTTCTTTTGAAGGCAGGGCCGAACTGGTCGGAAACTCCTTGAAATTTTCAGAAAAGAGTCAACCTTTCGACC
Source organism: Dorcus hopei (assembly GCA_033060865.1). Taxonomy (NCBI): domain Eukaryota; kingdom Metazoa; phylum Arthropoda; class Insecta; order Coleoptera; family Lucanidae; genus Dorcus; species Dorcus hopei. The sequence continues at coordinate 4,663,805 of CM065425.1, read as the reverse complement.
TTTCAAAAGTTTACGGCCCCAACAGAAAAGTTGAGGCCCTTATTTTTATCCAAGAAATAAAATCGTCAGATTTTATCAAAAAACACAGGGACGGACTGAGTACGCAAATAATCTATTCTGTGATGAAAAGAATCAAGTTTGAAACTTGGTCCTGGCACAGACATTGAAGCCGCATCTTTTTTTTTAATAATTGTATATTACTCCGGAAGGCAGGACCGGACTGGGCGAAGCCGCCCGAAACTGCTTGAAAAAAAAAAACAATTTAATGTTGACAACATGTCAAATCTAGCCTCGACAAAGAAGTTCCGCCTTTATTCGTTAAATAAATAAAACAGGGCCGGACTGAGTACGCAAAAGATCAGTTCCGCAACAAAAGGAATCAAGTTTGCGGTTTTCGAAACAATTCCGGCCCTGGCAAAGACTTTTAAATGGATTGATTATGATCCTTGCAAATCATCATCAATATATTTCTCAGCTGAATTGATTGCTAGTGTATGTGTGTGTGTGTGGAGGAGGGGGGCTGCTTTAAATGACAGGAGCTCTTTTCTAAATTGAATGAAATCATTGTGTATTACTTTTAAACTTTTGAACTGCTTGAAATGTTTGGAAAAATCATTTTCTTGTTGGAATTTCAAATTTGGCCTCAACAAAGGACCTTTGGTCATCGCTTTCACTCGCTAAATAAATAATATCCATTGAAAAACAGGGCCGGGCTGAGTACGCGAAAGATCAATTATCATAAATGGATTGGTTGTGATCCTTGCAAATCATCGTCAATACATTTCTTAGCTGAACTCAATTCTTTGTGTAATGAGTGTGTGTGTGTGTGGAGGGGGGGGTTGCTTTAAATGAGAGACGTACTTTTGTAAATCGAATGAAATGATTGTGTATTACTTCGAAAGACAGAACCGGACTAGGTGAAGCCGCCAGAAAGTGTTTCGAATTTTAAAAGAAATGGTCGTTTCAAGTCGAGCCACGCCGCTTTTTTTCCCTAATTACATAAAATCCCCCAAAAGAAAAAAACAGGGCCGGGCTAGATCTAAGGAAAAACAAGTTCGATAACTTTTGATATTCCGGCCATGACAGGAATTAATGTTTTCAATTGTTTTAGGCGTCACACGCAAATATCTTTGATAATCGCCCACTTTGAGACAATATGAAACAAAATAGACGAACATACAGGGTGTTGCAAGGCTCTACACTTTTGAAGTGATTTTTTTCTTGCTGAAGATAGAACATAAAATCTTTGGGAAAGTTGCAATCTTGCATTATTATTAAAATGATGTTCTGCTTATACAGGGTGTTACCTACCTAGCTGAAGTTTTAGGATAAAGTCGAATCTACAGGTCTTCCTGACCCCGCGATCTAGTTTTCATGTCTTAAGGTTTCTTGAGGTCTTATCTGCTCTAACTGCCGCAACAATTTGATCTTAGATCTATAAGACCCGGATTTATTTGATCATATTTGGGTCTGCTTATAGAATGGAATCATCGTCCTGAACCTCAATCTCAAGAGAATCCCTTCAAGGCTGAGATTTTAAATTAGGTCAAGTCAACCTTTAATCTACAAGTTCCGACTCAAGGCCTTTAATTACTTGACGACGCAAATGAGTGAACATTTTAGGTCGAGGTCTTAAATTGGAAAACGATCTTAAAGAATTACCCTCAGGTCATCACGTAAATCTTGATTTACGTCTCAAGGACCCAAACCACTACCTAACCTTAGATCCATAATACTATTGCGACATTTGGATTCAGCTTATCTTAAATCGGCACTTTTTGGGTCTTACGAGGTCTTACATGACCATATAATTAGAACAAGACCTTAGATCATCGATCTGACTTAGTAAAATTAAGAGTTGGACTTTGACCTGAGGAGAGAAACCAGAGACTTTCAGTTGAGATCTACGTTTAAAGCAAGACCTGCCGGTCACGTTTGACCTAAATTAGAATTTTAGAGCTCAAAGCGTTATCAGACAATCAATTCAAGACTCTAGGTCGCCTGTCCCCATTGACCTAAGCATATTTGAATTCCAAAGGCCGAAGCATTACCGGGTGACCCGATTCAAGATCCTTGACTGCTGTTTATAGGTCCTAGCGTTGCTATTAACTTGTTCTTTTCGTTGCGGGTCCAATTTAAATGTTCGGTTTTTACTCTGCAATTCAGTATTTACTTCAAGATTTTAGGTCGAGGTCTTTAGGGTTTTACTCACTACAGCTCACGTCTTAATGGTCTAAGCCGTAAGGAGGAAGCTCTAAGTCACAGTTTTGAGTCAAAGCAAGGTCAATTCCAGCTGTCACATCAGCTACCTGACCCAAGCCTAGGTTGTCTGAGATCTTCAACTGAATATGTCTGATTTCAACTTGATGAGAAGCCTGATTTCAACATATGAGTTTGTAATGAAGTGGATTTACGCGTGACCTTTCACCCTCCGCTTGAACTGGTTTGTCAACACCGTGCATCGACAGCGCTACATCTTTGCGCTGCCCTACCTTCGAAGACGTCACGAAGAGGAGGCGCTTATCCTTATAAAAGCCGCCTCGCTTCATAGAGAACCGTCAGTATACTGCTGGTCTTCCGCGGTATACTGACCAACCCTCCTACCTGGCGTGGTCATCCCGCCATTTTCCCCCTGGCGTGGTCCACCCGCCGCTTCCGTCTACCTTTCGTTTAGGGGAGTACTCTGCTGGTCAACCGCAGGATACGAACCAGTCACCCCTCCGGCGTGGACCACCCGCCGCTTCCGCTACCGCTTCCGCTACCGTTAGCGCTACCGTTACTGGTACCGCTACTGCTATTACTCACCGTCTTTTCTCTCTGGCGTGGTCAACCCGCCGCTACCGCTATTACTCACCGTCTTTTCCTCTGGCGTGGTCCACCCGCCGCTACCGCTACCGCTCACCGTCTTTTCTCTCTGGCGTGGTCAACCCGCCGCTACCGTTTCTATCCCCTACCGTTTAATACAGGTGGTTACCCCCGTCCGTTTTACCGCCCCGCAGCCATCCGCGATAACCTGCAGCCACCAGGAGGACACCGTTTTCGTTTCATTATTATTATTATTGAAGTGTTACCTTTATTTTATTTTAATATATTTAATTCTTCGAATTCTGGAACTTAATTTCCCCACCGAGCTACACCGACAAGCATCCGTTACAAGTTGAAATCAGTTGAAAGTCTTAGGTCAGAGGGTCTAGATTGACCTGACTCGATTGGAGTTAGGAAATTTGATGAAACTCAACCCGGTTAGGACTGATTGGGTACCACCGCTCCAAGTTCAATACGATTAGATCAGACCCCGTCAAGCCAAGTCCGTGCTTCAAGGCCGAATCAATCTGGAGTCTCACAGCACCGTTAGGTGCTAGGTTTTAAGATTTGAAGCACAATTTCAGATTAATCGACAAGTTCCAACTCAAGTATGAAAAGATCATAATTGACCTAACCTTTATTTTGTAAGTAAAATCATGATTTATACTGACGACGTCCTTAATTTGTGTAAGGTCATGATGAGGTCTCTGTTTACGGGTTTCACCGTTAGTAATGAAAGTGATCTTTAATCAGCAAGCTCCAATTCAATCGAGTATCGAAAGGTTATAATTGACCTAACCTTTACTTTGTAAATGAAATCATGGATCACTGACGTTATCTTTAATTTGTGAGGTCTTACATCAGCTCATCGATCTACTTACGGATTACAGCGACAACGATCAAACTGATCTTTAATTAACAAAGGATCTTAAGGTCGTACCCTCAGGTCATGTAAATCTTCAAACCATCACCTAATCTTCGGTCCATAATAACATTGTCATATTTGGATCCACTTATGAAGTGGAATATTTCCGTCGACATCGACCTGAACTTTGAGTCCAAAGTCTTGAATGAATCAAAACAAGGTCAATTCTAGGTACCCAATCATCTAGCTAATTTCTGTTTTGCAAGACCCATGATCGCTTCGTTCGGCGAGAAAGCAGCAGCGTTAGAAGTCGCAGGAGCTATGAAAGTTAAAGTAAAAGACGTGAGCTAGATTCAGGTAAAATCACGTCTTAGGTCACCGGATCTAGATTGACCTGACTTGATTGCTTATACAGGATGTTTTGGAATAGAGTTACGCTACATGATTTTAAAATAGTAAAAGGCACAACGGCTGAGTTGTCCGCGAGTCACCAACTCAAACTTGGCCCAAGTCAAAAACGATCTTTTTTTAATACAGTCTTGCGACTGACGTCAAGGGATAATAAAAGGTCGTTTCTTTCGGGACCGCTTTATTCACCTAGAAATTAAAATACTGTTCTGGAAGGCAGGTACTCAGTCTCTCTGACATTCATCTGATCTCCTCCGCGTCTGCAGGAGGTACACGAAAACAAGTACGAATATTGGGCTACGGTTTGTACTGTGCTTAAACGCTACGCAACGCAAAAAAAACAAACAGGTAACCTACTGACTAAAAAAAAAAAAAAACTGTACAAATGAGGTAGATAACGAATCAGTCCTACGGTCGTTAAAAGACGAGCAGATGACATTTTGGACGTCGAAAGAGGGAGCAATTTCTCACCAATTTTACGCGTCCAAGGTCATTTGCTCTACGGTAAACTATAAATAAACGTATAAAAATATAAACAAATAGCTCTACAATAAATAATAGGGATATGTACAATATACAAGTTCTCATTGGAATATCACTGGGTGAAGTCACTGGTCAGGTCCGGACTCAGTTCGTCTGTTGGGTGAGGAGGTTGAGGAGGTCGGTGTGGTCCATGCTGTTGAGGGTCGCCATGTCGATTCCGAGCGCGTTCGCGACGCTCTCCATGTCCAGGCCGAAGGATTTCAGCAGCTCGATGAAGTCCATCTCTTCGCCCGTGAAGGGGTTGTGCAGCCTGGGGCACGAGCGGTTACACTGGGGCCAAGTGCAACGCTCCAGTCGGCGGTGAGGACAATGCGAGGAACTAGAGGAACGCTTTTGGGCGCGCAGGACCGAGCGTTGAGAGCGCGACGCGTGCTCGCGGCGAAACCGTTGACCTGCAATTCCACCACCGTAAATTCATGGGGGGTCCCATCGCGCGAAGCAACTTACAATTTCGCTTCCTGTTCCTCTTGTTAAGCCTCGGCCTTCGATTCCCGCGGTGCTTCCTTCTCTTCCTCCTCTTGCTATCTTGATCCTCACCCACCTCGGACGTCAAGTTCTTAACGTCGACGAAGTCGTTGGCGCTCGCCTCCAACTTGGGCACCCTCTTGACTTGCCTGGTCACCATCTTGGGCTCGTCCGCCAACATGGAGGAATTCCTGAGCCTCCTCAAGTTCCTCCTAATCGACGACTGCTCCCAGCAGTGAAGCGCGTCGCCGATGGAGACCCCGTCGATCCTCACCTGCTGCCAGTCCCTCTTCGTCAACACGGAATGCGAGATGCAGGACGGGGCGAAAACGGCGGACACGTTCTTGAAGCTCTTCCTCAGCGAATCCCCCATTTTGTGTATGTAATCCCACTGCTGTTTGGTGACGGGCGCGCCCACGTTATCAGCGTCCATCTGCGCCTCATCGAACAACCACTGGAACACGAAGAGGGGGGCTGAAACCCCCCCAAAAACGTTAACCCCCAATGAGATTGTTTGCGAAGCCCAAATTACCTCTGAGCGTTGGGTACAGGCGGTAACCAAAGTAACACCTCCAGGGTTCCTCGGGGTAAGCCAGGCGGCATCTTCTGGGGACTCTCCCTTGCCAGGTGTTCATCCCCTTCCGTATGGCTTGCACGACGGGTTTACCCGTGGGGGCGAAAGGCGCCCGGTCTAGGAACCACCCCGAGTCCGTCACGCCCCGCACTGAGATGTGCTTGAGCTTCAGGGTGTCGTACAGGAGCTCCTGGACCGGGTCCAAATTAATCATGACCCCGATACCCCCGGCACTGCTCCCCGCCAGTAGTAGATCCGTGCTGTTTTCCAAGCCCAGGGGTAGCAAATCCTTGATGACCTGTTGCACGACCAAAGATCCCATGAACTTGAACATACCGGCTTCGGTTGTTTTGGTGCCGCTCCACGCGTCGCTCGTGCAGTAAGGCACCAGGACGTGGTTCGAGTTCCACCAATAAGGGTTCTCGTCTTCGATCGACGATAGGATTCCACCAACTGCAATTTTTTTTTATTAAATCAAGAATGCTAGGGCGTATCTTGGGGGGTTACCGTCTCTGGTGTCGGGCCATTGCGATGACGTCATGTAATGGCGCTGACGCAACCAGCGGTTTTGACAGCTCGAGTGGTCGTAACAGTACCAGCCCCCCTCCAAAAATATTATCCATTTCTTGCTTAGAAGGGACTTGCGTAGGTAAAACCTGGAAATTAACAAAAAAAATTAATTCCACACCTTCCGAGGTCAAAGACATCAGCAAGAACTTGTCTGTCAACTTCCGGTCGAAGCTTTAAATTAGTATAATCACTTGAGACCTAAGCTGAAGTTTTAGGATAAAGTAGGATCCACAGGTCTTACTGACCCATCGACCTATTTTTTTGATCTTTAGGTTTCGAGGGACTATCAAGTCTTATCTGGTGTAACTGTAATCTTAGATCTATAAGACCCGGTGCTCTTATCATGAATGGGTTTACTTATAAAAAGGATTCATCGACCTGAGCCTCAAACTTAAAAGTCAAAGTCCATCGGGTATTCCACTTTAAACTAGGTCTTAACGCACCATCTACAAGTTCCTACCCAAGGTCTCAGGTCATTATTTACTTGACGACTCAAATGAGTGAAGATTTTAGGTCGAGGTCTTAAATTGGTAAACTATCTGACTCAGGTCATCACGTAAATCTTGATTTACGTCTCAAGGGCCCAAGCCATCACCTAATCTCAGATCCATAATACTATTGCCATATTCGAATCCATTTATAAAGTAAAATCTAGAGGTCTTAGTGACCCATCGATCTATTTCGAAGGACTATTATGAGATCTTACTTGGTGTAACTGTAATCTTAGATCTATAAGGCCCATATTTGGGAGTACTTATAAAATAGTATCATCGATCCGAACCTCAATCTCAAGAATCAAAATCCACCGGGTATTCCATTTAAGACTGACGTTTTAGGTCGTTTAGGTCTTAACTCACCATCACGTCGACCTTTAATCTGCAAGTTCCAACTCAAGGTCTCAGGTCTTTATTTAATTGACAACTCAAATGAGAGAAGATTTTAGGTCGAGGTCTTAAATTGGAAAACTATCTTAAGGTCTTAGCCTCAGGTCATCACGTACATCTTGATTTATGTATCAAGGACCCAAGCCATCACCTAACCTTAGATTCATAATACTATTGCCATATTCGGATTCAGCTTATCTTAAATCGGCACTTTTTGGATCGAGGTCTTACATGAGCAAATAATTAGAATAAGATCTTAGATCATCGGCCTGACTTTGTTAAATGAAGAGTTGGACTTTGACTTGAGGAGCGAAACCAGAGAGTTTCAGCTGAGAGCTACGTTTAAAGTAAGATCTGCCGGTCACGTTTGACCTCAACTAGAATTTCACAGCTCAAAGCGTTTTCAGACACTCGATTCAAGATTCTAGTTTGCCTGTCCCCATTGACCTAAGCATATTTGAATATCAAAGGTCGAAGCATTACCAGACTACCCGATTCAAGATCCTAGACTGCTGTTTGCAGGTCCTAGCGTCACTATTAATTTGTTCTCTTCCTTGCGGGTCCAATTTAAATGTTCATTCTTTAATCTGCATTTCACTATTTACTTCAAGATTTGAGGTCGAGATCTTACCATCATCATTGACCTGGATTTTCTAATCTGTCAGACTCAGCTCACGTCTTAATGGTCTAAGCCTCTGAGGAAGCTCTAAGTCACAGTCTTGAATCAAAGCAAGGTCAATTCTAGGTACCACATTATCTATCCAATCTCTATTTTGTAAGACCCAAACCTTGGTTGTCTAAGATCTTCAACTGAATATGTCCGACTTTTAATTGATGAGAAGCCTTCAACACATGAGTCGGATCCGTCCGAAATAAATTGAAGGTCTTAGGTCAACGGATCTAGATTGACCTGACTTGATTGGAGTCAGGAAATTTGATTAAACTCAACCCGGTTAGGGACTGATTGGGTACCACCGCTTCAAGTTCAGTACGATAAGATCAGATCCTGTCAACTCAAGTCCGCGCTTCAAGGCCGAATCAATCTCACAGCACCGTTAGGTGTTAGGTTTTAAGGTTTTAAGCGCAATTTCAGAATAAAGTCGTTTTTAATCAGCAAGTTCCAACTCAAATATGAAAAGGTCATGATTGACCTAGTAAAATCATGACCATACTGACCTCATCTTTAATCCGTGCAAGGTCATTATGAGGTCTCAGATCAGCCTTGATCTATCTACGGGTTTCACCGTTAGTAATCAAAGTGAAGCTCCAACTCAATCAAGTATGAAAAGGTAATAATTGACCTAGCCTTTACCTTGTAAATAAAATCATGATTCAGCTGAAACCTCAAGGTCACTGACACTATCTCTAATATGTGCAAGGTCACTATGAGGTCTTGGATCAGTCTCAATGACCTATTTATGTTTATGGATTTAATCGTCAGCAAGATTCAACTAAAGTAAGAAAAGGTCATAATTGACCTTACGTTTACTTTATAAGTTAAATCAGGATTCAGCTGAGATCTAAGCATCATCTATCTATCATCGAACTATTTACGGATTTTACCATCAATAAGCAAGTTCCAACTCAAGTACGAAAAGGTCTTAATTGACTTACCTTTAGTTTGTAAGTAAAATCATTTCAGGTGAGATCGCTAACGTCATCTTTAACCCGTGTAAGGTCACTATGAGGTCTTAGATCAGTCTCAATGACCTGTATGGATTTTATCGTCAGTGATCATTAATTAGTACGTTCCAACTCAACTACGAAAGGATCATAATTGACCTTACCTTAACTTTGTAAATAGAATCAAGACTCAGCTGAGACGTCAGGATCACTGACTTCATCTTCAATCCAAGTCATAATCTGTCTTAGGTCAATGATCTGTTTAGGGATTTTACCGTCAGTGATCTTTAATAAGCAAGTTTCAATTCCACTACGAAAAGATCGTAATTGACCTTTCCTTTACTTTATAAGTGAAATCAAGATTCAGCTGAGATTTCTGGATCGCTGACGTCATTTTCAATCCGTGGAAGGTCCCTATGAGGTCTTATTCATGGATTTTACCGTTAGTAATCTTTATTGAGCAAGTTCTGACTCACATATGAAAAGGTTGTGCCTTTTAACTTTACTTTTTAAGATTTAGCCGAGACCTCAGGATCACTTATGTCATTTTTCTGTACAAGGTCACATGAGGACTCTGTAAGTCTCATTGATCTATTTACGGATTTTACCGTCAAAGATCTTTAATCAGCAAATTCCGACTTAAGTATGAAAAGGTCATAATTGACCTTACTTCTACAGTTTAAGTAAAATCTCGATTTAGCTGAGACCTCAAGACCACTGACATCATCTTTACTCCGTGCAAGGTCACGACGAGGTCCTAGATTAGTCTCAATGATCTATTTATGGATTTTATCGTCAGCGATCTTTAAAGAGCAAGTTCCAACTCAAGATCAAAAGATCTCAATTGACCTTACTTTACTTTAGATGAGACTTTAACATCACCGACGTCATTTTTAATATGTGTGAAGTCGCTATGAGGTCTTAGATCAATCTCGATGATCTGTTTGTGGATCTTTACCGACAGCTATCTTTAATTAGCAAGTATGAAAGGGTTCAAATTGACCTTACCTTCACTTTGCAAATAAAATCAAGATACAGGTGAGACTTCAGGATCACTGATGTCATCTTCAATCCGTGGAACGACCCCATGAGGTCTTATTTATGGATTTTACTGTCAGTGATCCTTAATGGGCAAGTTCCAATCAAGTATGAGAAGAACACAATTGACCTAATCTTGGATTTGTAAGCAAAATCATGATTTAAATGAGACCTGAAGACTGATGACATCTTTAATCCGTGCAAGGTCACTACGAGGTCTTAGATTAGTCCCAATGATCTATTTGTGGATTTTACCGTCAGCGATCTTTGATCAGCAAGTTCCAACTCAAGATGAAGAGGTCTTAATCGACCTTACCTTCACTTTTTAAAAAAGTCATATGATTTAGATGAGACTTTAACATCATTGTCGTCATTTTTAATGCACGCAAGGTCACTAGGAGGTCTTAGATCGTTCTCTATGATCTGTTTATGGTTCGCGATCTTTAATTAGCAAGTTCAAACTCTAGTACGAAAAGATCCAAATTGACCTTACCTTCACTTTGTAAGTAAAATCAAGCTTCAGTTCAAGCTTCAGGATTACTCACGTCATCTTTAATCACTGGAAGGATCCCATGAGCTTTCATTTATGGATTTTACCGTCAGTGATCTTTAATCAGCAAGTTCTGACTTAAGTATGAAAAAGTCATAATTGATCTTTTCTCCCCAACTAATTTCCCAAGCTCACAGAGCTTGTCGAGGAGGTGTGTTGGCGGCTGCGACCGCCTTACTTTAGACCTCACCTCTACATTTTAAGTAAAATCTCGATTTTGCTGAGACCTGAAGATCACTGACGTCATCTTTAATCGGTGCAATGTCACCATGAGATCTCGGCGATCTTTAATCAGCAAGTCCCAATTCAAGATGAAACGGTCTTAATTGACCTTACTTTACTTTGTAAGAAAATCACGACTTAGATGAGACTTTAACATCACTGATGTCATTTTTAATATGCGCAAGGTCATTGTGAGATCTTAAATCAGTCTCGATGATCTGTTTGCGGATCTTGCCGTCAGCGACCTTTAATTAGCATGTTCCAACTCTAGTATGAAAAGGTTCAAATTGACCTTACCTTCGTAAGTAAAATCACTTCGTAAGTAAAGTCAAATTAATTCGTGAAAGGACCCCTATGAGGTCTTATTTATGGACTTTACCGTTAGTGACCTTTAATGAGCAAGTTCCAAGTCAAGTATGAAAAGATCATAATTGATCTAATGAAATAGGAACAACGAGTTAATACCCAACTTGTGAGTCGTCGTTGCGGGTGACGGACCTATTGGAGAGGAGCGCCTTCTTGAGATAGGAACAAGGAGGTCTCAGATCAGTCCCATTGATCTGTTTAAGGATTTTACCTACAGTGATCTTTAATTAGCAAGGATGAGAAGGTCATAAATGACCTTATTCGTTAAGTATAATCAGGATTGAACAGCATCACGCTAATCAGCGCAGAGTTACTGGGAGTGTCGTTGATTGAGAGGTCATTGAGTGTTAATCCGCAAACGAAACGTGATTTTGTTTTTTGGGGGGGTCGGAAAGGGTTGAAATAGGAACAGTGAGTTAACACCCAGCTTGTGACCCGTCGTTGCATGTGAGGAACCTATTGGAGAGGAACGGCTTCTCGAGATACGAACAGTGAGGTCTCAGGTCAGTCCCATTGATCTGTTTAAGGATTTTACCGCCAGTGATCTTTAATTAGCAAGAATGAGAAGGTCAGAAATGACCTTACTCGTTAAGTATAATCAGGGTTGAACAGCATCACGTTAATCTGTGCAGAGTTACCGGGAGCGTCGTTGATTGAGAGGTCATTGGGTGTTAAGCCGCAAACGAAACGTGATTTTGGTTCTTGGGGGGTGGGAAAGGGTTGAAATAGGAAGCTTGTGAGCCGTCGTTGCAGGTGAGGAACCTAATGGAGAGGAACGGCTTCTCGAGATAGGAACAATGAGGTCTCAGATCAGTCTCATTGATCTGTTTAAGGATTTTACCGCCAGTGATCTTTAATTAGCAAGAATGAGAAGGTCATAAAGGACCTTACTCGTTAGGTATAATCAGGATTGAACAGCATCACGTTAATCAGCGCAGAGTTACTGGGAGTGTCGTTGATTGAGAGGTCATTGAGTGATAAGCCGCAAACGAAACGTGATTTTGGTTCTTGGGGGATGGGAAAGGGTTGAAATAGGAACAATGAGTTTGTGAGCCGTCGTTGTAGGTAACGGACCTGTTGGTGAGGAACCCCTTCTTGAGATAGGAACAGTGAAGTCTCAGATCAGTCCCATTGATCTGTTTAAGAATTTTATCGACAGTGATCTTTAATTACTTAGCAAGAATGAGAAGGTCATAATTGACCTTACTCGTTAAGTATAGGCAGCATTTAACAGCATCACGTTAATCTGTGCAGAGTTAATGGGAGTGTCGCTAATTGAGGGGTCATTTCGCAAACGCGACGTGATTTTGGTTCTTGGGGGGGGGATGGGAGAGGGTTGAAATAGGAAGAATGAGTTAATACCCAGCTTGTGAGCCGTCGTTGCAGGTGACGGACCTATTGGAGAGGAACGCCTTCTTGAGAGCCCTCGTCTCGTTGCTTGCCTTGCTGCTTTCGGTGATTTGCGGCGCGAACCTCTGCACGTTGTTGGTGCTGATGGGGTGTGCTTCGGTGGTTTCGGTGGGGAGACCGGTGCAAACGCCCAGCCACAACGTTATTATCTGAAAATCGAATGTTTCTTTTTAATAATGTCACGAGGGGTTTTTTTCTGTGTTCCGCGGATAAAAATCATAAAAAGTATTTGAACGCGGACTTGTGTAATTGAGGGCAGCTTACGACCGTGTTGAAATGTAAAAACAATAAGGAGGTAACTGATACGTAAATGTTCATATTTCATAATAACACATCAGCGGAATTTATACAAACGAGGCCACGTGCTTATACGCACGTATACGAATGACGCAACGGACACAAAGCAGGCCAAAATTAGGAAGTTAGTCGTTTCCACCGGACCGACTCAGGGGGCACTAGTGCCAACCAACGAGGGGACGCCAATATTGCCGCGGCCAACAACGCCGACGCCGCCGCCCACTTCGTCGTCGTCGCCACCCCAGCATCAGCATTGCTGCAGCCCCCATCATCTGTTACTGCCGTCGACAACATTGCCGTTCGTCCTAAAGAAGTACGAGGACCATCTCCCCCGCCAGCTGCCGAGAGAAGACATCACCGTAGTTCTGCACTGGCGCCGCTGCTCCGTCTTAGTCGAATCCACAACCCCAGTCGCCGCGAACGCCCTAGGACCGCACCCCAAGTTTCACGAACAAACCACCCTCAACCAAATTAATCATTTACGTAAATAAAGAGATATCAATTTTGTAAATCATTGTCTTTAAAGCTCTACCCTCTGATAAACCTACGCACCCCAATCAACCCAAAGGCTAAGGACGCACCGTCGCGACATAGTGGAGGCTTAGCGCGGCGTGGTGAAGGACCCTTAGCGTGACAATAATAATTGTCGCGTCATCTATAAAAACTGAGCCTGGCGCGCAATTTGAATCAATATTATTTTATTACAGATGTCATTATTGTAATTCGTAACAATATTAAAGATCGCATTGAGAGTTAATTGCAGGATTCGGCGTCCGGTCGGGGTGAAAATTGCGAACGCAGAGGACAATTATACCTGCGCAATAATAAAAGCGACGAACACCTGCGGTGGAATAAAAAGGAGCAAAACGTCGTCCCTCCTATATAAAAAGCGTTCGGGTAGAGACTTTATTTATACCCAATATATCTCCCCGAGAGCGGCTCCTTTGAACGCCCGAATAATGGCCGGCCATTTTAATAATTTATCGACAATTAAGATATAGGCATTGCGTAACAGGGACGGTTGACAAATGCCCAATCGACAGCTTTGGAGAAGGCGAAAACGATAATTGATCTTCCGCGCCCCCTCTTCTTCTGGCCAGAAGGCCGGCGACTTCTTCTTCTTCTTCTTCTCGTGTATCCTTCTCCATCGTCGTCTCGGAACCGAATTTATTACGCGCTTTACGTTTCGCCGTAAATCGTCCCCGATATTTGATAATTACGGCCGCGTGCGCTCGTGAATCGTGCGCGGCCGAAACGCCGGAAAAATTCCGGACATCTCTTTGAAGTGGCCGGGCACCGCGCGTCCCATTCAAATCCCCAACAACAACAACAGCAACAATAATAAACATGTTTACGGCCCCGATGTTTTATTCATGGAGGCGCGCCATTAATTGGCCGCACGCATCACTAATTAGAAAACCTAATATTGGTTTATGCCATTAATTGCGTCACGTATTAATTGCCAATTAAGATGCCGAGCGGTTAAATTAGATTTCGTTGAATATTCATCCGGGAATCGACGGTTTCTTTCGGGCCGCGAGAAGCAACGACCACGAATTCCAAGTCGAGAGAAAAAATTCAAATCGGAGGAAGAGGAAGAGATTTTGTCAACAGCGCAAACACCTTCGAATTGAATCTTCATTTATTTACAGACACAAACGCAAGCATCTCAATCATCAACAAAAAAGAACAACACAAACAAATTTACAAAGTCAAACAATATACGTAGGTCTAAGTATTAAACCTTGCGGAACACTAACTGATGACATTTAAAGGTTTTCTGTTTGCCAACATGTTTCGGCTTGTAGAGTTACTCGCTTGGCTTTTAATTTACTAATCACTATCCGACAATTACTACTCTTACACTGCTAGCTACATGACTGCTTTTAATTACTTGACTATCTGACTATATAACTGCTTCTTGACTATCTGACTATCACTTGCGGGTTGATCTCTTATCTTTTATACATCTCTAATGCTACGTCACAATCGGTTCTTTTGTCCTGGTGGCTGGGGTTCGGTCCAAGGTACAAAGTTCTAAAGGTGTCAGCATCAATTAACCCTTGCCAAATTTGTTTCTTACGAACGTTCTAATTGCCTCAATCTTAATTGGCACATGCACGCTTACGTTCCGCAGAGCTTGCATGAGTGAATTGTTAATGGGTGCTGATCCTGCATAATTTTGAAATGCACACAATTGCAAGAATTACGAATTTACTTATTTTCCCAGACAATGACATCGTGACAATATGGAAAACTTCGTCATTATTGATTCCTCAGAAAAAATTATTCTTTGTGAAAGTTCCTGCGTCTTCCCAAACTCAAAATGCACTTATCAAAATTTGAATACCTCTTGTCGTATACCGAGGAGATCGAAACGTTTGAAATTGACGTAAGAGTAAAGTATGTACAGCTTCAATCAAAAGTAATGAAACGTTGAAAATCGAAACGCTGTAGTCAGAGCGCAACGGTGCCGAGTCAGAGAGAGCGGCAACGTGTTGTGGGGTTCCGAAGGACTTCGGAAACATTCGTTCGCCATAAGGCTTCATCTCACCCGGTATCCTCTCTCTCTGACTACAGCGTTTCGGTTTTGAACGTTTCATTAGTTTTGATTGAGGCTGTACATACATACTTTCATTTTTTAAAATACGTGAAAATATTATTTGGATAAGTTGTTTAGAATTGTCCAGAGATCTCAAATACGAAATCACGGCTGTCTAGGATGAAAATAAATTTCTTGAACACAGAAAAGTGAAATTTTGTTTTTTTGGTCAGCGTTATCGACCATAATTTGTAGTAGATAGATGAGAGAAAAACAAGTCATGTCACACCGGAAGAAACGTCCAGATCTATACATTCAAAGTTGTACATCCCACCGCTGCCACCAATCATGTAGTGTATTCTTCTTTCCACCAATATTTAATCCACTTTTAGTTGTACTCGTAGGATAGTTGGCATATATATTGTTTATGACGTTGTCCTCCTTGTATTTATCGAACTTCTCATATACAGTGACAGGCAGAAAGTTGGACACGTGTGGGTAACTTTTTTATTACTGATTTCTCAGAAAAAAATATTCTTTACGAAAGTCCTTGCAACTTCCCGAGGTCAGAATGCACACGTCAAAATTTGAGTACCTCTTGTCATATACCCAGGAGATCGAAATATTTGAAATAGACGTAAGAGTAAAGTGCCTTTATTTTACAAGAAAGGCTAGACCACGTGATCGAGGAAAACCAAATAAAAAGGTAGCGTGGCGAAATACAATCATCAGACAGCTTCAAGCAGCTTGGTCGCGTGCATCTCTAGAGCCCGAAGGCATTTATAGAGTGTCATAATGGGTGTTGCTGTTCTCCAAAAGTCCGTTGTCTCTGTATCTAGTGCTATGGCTTGGTAAGAATTTTTATTATTAATGTTTTACTATTTCGGCTATGTTTACAAACTAACATTGCTTATTTTAATTATGAGATGCTGTTTTTCTCGTCCTAAAATTATTTCGAATGTGTTTTATGTTCTCTTGTGTGTTGTTCTGAAGTAATCTGAAATTGCGTTTAAATTTCACATTTGTCTAAGTTTTGATCTCTAGTAATTTGACTAGAGATCAGTTTCGATACAAAACAAATTGAAACTTTAAAGGCAAGCTGCAGTTAGTGACAGTAAAGCCGCAATTCCACTGAGGCCACATGTGGCATGCGGCATTGACGCATGCCACGCACAGTCTTTCAATCAAAGGAACACGAAGCGACAAGAAGCGACTATGTTCGTCGCATACTACATGTTGATTGTTGTTGCCGAAACGCATGCGTCACTTCTCGACATGTTTCAACGTGACGGACAATGTCGCCGTTTTCCAACGGTCAGCGGATCGGTGCGGCATGTATCATGCGACATGGAGTGAAATATTAAAAAAAAAAACTATCTTGTTAATTGAAGGTAATCATAATTCACCGGAGTTATGGAATAATAAAATTAGTGAACATTTTAAGTAGCGACATCTTTCGATCGCCCAACTAGGCCTGAAACAGCTGTACAGAGCCTGCTCGAGGAATCCGCTGTAATCAAAACTGATTTGCACAAATTTTTTAAAAATAAAATTAGTGATTATAAAAACAACAGGATAAAACATGATAAGCTGAAGCAGTAAATACGATTGTACTATGATTGATGTGAAAAAGAAAATAAAGAATTTGCGTTCAGCTTTCCATCGTGAGCCAAAAAAATCTACAATCAGAGAAGAGTGGTTCACCTCCTACCTCTGCATCTCTGCTCATTCGTATGAAATGCTGCACCATGATGCACCAAACTGAAGTTGCCTCCATGGAATCGTAGAGGCGCTTGCTACGAGCATAGACTACAAAGCGCATGCGATGCTGGGAGTCAAATTTCGCATGCGACTTTGTTAAAATTTGTAACACATATTAGTCGCACACCTAGAAATAGGCAACAATAGCAAACATGTAGCATGCCTCTTGTCGTTCAGTGTTGTTGCCTCAGTGGAATTGCGCCTTAACTTTGTTAAACGTCACTTCAAATGTTTATATCAAATATCCCTAGATGAGAATAGATATAAAAAATCAGGAACTCTGATTGTTGGCAGTTACAACACACGAGGTGTCATCAGCGTATTGATAGGGAGATAGATGGAAGCTGGTTTTGTAAATCATTAACAAAAATTATAAACAACAGAGGAACCAAGATAGAACCCTGGGGTACACCTGTAATACTGATACCAAGTTATTTGAATGTATTATTGGGTTAAGTGGAGCGCCATCTATGTTTGACAGCTAACGTCAAGGCGCAATTTATCCTTATTCGGAAAAGTAATGCGTTACGTACCACGGTTATTATCCTAAAAAGATCGTCACTTCCGGAAATTGAAAAGCACCGTCTGCGTTTGAGGGCTAACGAATAAAAACGTCCTTCAAAATGAAAAGAAAAAACAAAAGCAAATCGACCGCGAGATGTCGCGATCTAAACGATTAAAAAATAAATGAAATTGAAACTAATTTAGACGGTACCATTCAACTTTGACAGTTGATGTTTAGATTTGATTGTGAAAGTTAAAAAGGCGCCATCTATGTTTGACTGCCAACAAGCAAAAGTGTAATTTAGACCTGCATTGTAGGATTTCATTATATGAAAAAAACTGAAAAGCGCCTTCTACGATCTGACACTTACTACACGTCTGAAGTGTTCTGAAAAATACAATAAAACAGTCATCTCTGTTTGACAGTTAACTGACGTTTAATAGCGACGAATGGAACGTCTATAAAGTCCCTAGATCTATGGACGTTCCTATAAAGTAGAGACCTATAAAGGGAGAAATCGCGTCATCTATTGGATCTAATTTTGTACTTAGCTTATCAAATTCTTTGAATCCCCCATATTTTTTTTTTAATTAATTTAAAAAAAGAAGTACCTATGTAATTAAAAAGTTGACGACTCTTTAAGCTTTCGACAATGACAATAAAATAAGGGGTGGGTTCGTCGCTTATCGCCCCGTTGAAATCTCTGCAAAGATTTTCAATTTCGCAATCAAGCAAATTCGAAACGTGTCGTTGTTTTCCTTGTGTGCACAAGAATGCGCGATGTCGTTTTGTTTTGTTCCGCGAGATTTTCTTTTTCTTTTGCTTTTTTTTTTCTCGCCGCGAGTTGTACACAAACAAGGTCGTGCGTGTACACGTCGGAGCGCCATATGGGCTCATAAGTTCGTTAGTTGAGTCGGATAAAAATGCGGTAAAAACAAAGCCGTATTCGTTAGAGCAAGGAGTAAGGTCGTTACTGAACGCGGCGAACGGCCGCGGGGGGCCCGGGGGAGGGCACCATCCTCCTGCCGACAGTAGCAGATAATAAGAGGCTTACGATTCCTTTGAAGTCGCCGCCGCTCACCTACACTGTTTTTAAATTAAATTACTCATTTCATGTTACCTCGGGTCATCCGACGTCCGCCGCAGCCGCACACACGAAAACTATCCTGCGCGTCGGTCGCTCGTCGAAAACAAATCGCCGCCCGCCCGCCGCCGCCGCCAACGAGCTTCACAATTATCCCGGGCGCGCGTAAATTAATATTTATATGCGCGCGCGGAATCATAAAAGTCGGCGGCCGCCATAATAGAAAATTTCCGCCGTGATTACTACTTTGTGTAAGTGGCGTGCAAACGCCGGGGGCCGCCTTTACTACGTTCCGAACGGTTCCTACCAGCTGGGACTGACTGTGATCTCCTTCTCTTTGGAATTCTTCACTTCGAACAACAACAACAACAACAAAAATAAATATTTAAATAAATCACACCGTACTTCCACGAGAAATTCAGAAATTCCCGTCGTATTCACATACGGGGTGTATCAAAAAAGATATTATATTTAAGTACTTCTCAGACGTACACAAACGAAAAGCCCAAGCGACAAAATTTAGCCAAAATACTAACTCCTGTTTCTGTAAATACAATAAAATATTATCGATATTTTTACAGGGAAGTCATAAAAGAAAATTCTTTTTCTGGTAATCCTTGAATTTGCTAGCGTACTTAACTTTTTTTTAAATTTCTCTAATTCACATTCATCTGAAAGACTTCACAAGAAATACTTTATGATTCTAAGAAAACTTCGTTTCGGAGCTTTCAATATGCAGCAATCACTTGATATACAGAGGGTTCGTAAATGATTGAGAGGCGTTTGAATTTAGCGCCAGTCATGTTAGTACCATAGTTAGTCATCGTCGTGACAGTTGTTAATTTGAGGTTTGAACTTGATTCCTAACTTTGCTTTCGTAGTTTCGAACTCAACAGTGCGATGGGACAACACAAGAAAGTAATCTATTGTAACAAACGAAAAACGACAATAAAAATGAGATCTGTTGTAACAATGAAACGGACAATCGAAACTTTTCGGATTAATTCTTGATAACCTTAATTCTTGAAACTGAACAGCGTCATCTATCTTCGTCGATAAAACGTTGGTGTTTTTGACAATGAGCTTTCCTTCAAGAAAGTGGAATGGAAACAATCGCGTTTTTTTTTAAACGGTTTTTGTCTCAACAAGAAAATAAATGACAGTCGACACGTTATGTAACTAGAAGACTTCCATTTAAAAAACGTTTCGACGTTTCTGTTAATGAACAATACAAAAGAAATGCTCTTAAAGTGCACGGAAATTTTTGAAATCGAACAGCGCCATCTGTCTCTGAAAGGACCTCTCTATTTCACAGCGGCGCCATCTATCTTTGTAGCGTCGTACACATACAATTTACGTATATTCACATGTTTTAACGAGAACTGGGAGTGAATTGACAACAGTCGAAGATTCCATGATTTTTGTTTCAGTAAGGAAACTAAAGACACTCGCTAACACGGTGATGCGGTGAAACAATATGACCAGGGTTGCCAATGTGCGGGCAACCTAATTCGGTAATTCGGTAGATCTACCGATTTTGTACTCAACTTTTTTTTTATTTTTATTTTTTGTAATTTTATCAATTTTCTTTATTTCTAAACCGTCTTTTGTTTAATTTTATGTCAAAAATTGCACAAATTTCAAATTTTAATTTTAGAAAGTTTCGTTCATATAACGAGAATTTTTTAAATTTTCGTTATTTTTTCGAATTTTTTAATTTTTATTCTATTGTAATTTTATTAATGAGACTTTTTTTTATTTCTGTTATTTTTTTTGTAATTTTATTCAATGAGATTCTTTTCATATTTACTATTTTTTTTTAATTTTATAAATTTGTCGATCGTCTTTTGTTTTATTTTTCGTCAAAAATTGCACAAACTTCAAATCTTAATTTTAGAAAGTTTTGTTTATTTAATGAGAATTTTATAATTTTTTGTAATTTTATGGAAAGTAGGAAGTATTGTTTATTTAATGAGAATTTTTTAATTTTTGTAATTTTTATAATTTTTCGTAATTTTTATTTTCTGCAATTTTTATAATTTTTTGTAACTTTATGGAAAGTAGAAAGTATTGTTTATTTAATGAGAATTTTTTAATTTTTGTAATTTTTATAATTTTTTGTATTTTTATTTTTTGTAATTTTTATAATTTTTTGTAATTTTATGGAAAGTAGAAAGTTTTGTTTATTTAATGAGGATTTTATAATTTTTTGTAATTTTATTTAACGAGTTTTTTATTTTTGTATTTTTTTTTAAATTTTATTCAATGAGACTTTTTTAATCTTATTAATTTGTCGATCGTCTTTTGTTTTATTTTACGCCAAAAATTGCCTAATGTTCAAATCTTTATATTAGAAAGTTTTATTTATTTAATGAGAATTTTTTAATTTTTGTAGTTTTTATAATTTTTGTAATTTTTATAATTTATTGTAATTTTATGGAAAGTAGAAAGTATTGTTTATGAATGAGAATTTTTTAATTTTTGTAATTTTTATAATTTTTTGTAATTTTTATTTTTTGTAATTTTTATAATTTTTTGTAATTTTATGGAAAGTAGAAAGTATTGTTTATTTAATGAAAATTTTTTAATTTTTGTAATTTTTATAATTTTTTTGTAATTTTTATTTTTTGTAATTTTTATAATTTTTTGTAATTTTTATTTTTTTAAATTTTTATAATTTTTTGTAATTTTATAGAAAGTTTTGTTTATTAATGAGAATTTTTTAATTTTTGTAATTTTTATAATTTTTTGTAATTTTTATTTTTTGTAATTTTTATAATTTTTTGTAATTTTATTTTTTTAAATTTTTATAATTTTTTGTAATTTTATGGAAAGTAGAAAGTTTTGTTTATTAATGAGAATTTTTTAGTTTTTGTAATTTTTATAATTTTTCGTAATTTTTATAATTTTATGTAATTTTTACAATTTATTGTAATTTTATGGAAAGTAGAAAGTATTGTTTATTAATGAGAATTTTTTAATTTTTGTAATTTTTATAATTTTTTGTAATTTTTATTTTTTGTAATTTTTATATTTTTTGTAATTTTATGGAAAGTAGAAAGTATTGTTTATTTAATGAGAATTTTTAAATTTTTGTAATTATAATTTTTTGTAATTTTATGGAAAGTAGAAAGTATTGTTTATTTAATGAGAATTTTTTAATTTTTTCTAATTTTATTCAATGAGATTTTTTTATATTTATTATTTCAAAATTTTATAAATTTGTCGATCGCCTTTTGTTTTATTTTACGTCAAAAATTGCACAAACTTCAAATCTTAATTTTAGAAAGTTTTGTTTATTTAATAAAAAAATTTTAATTTTTATAATTTTCTTAATTTTTATAATTTTTTGTAATTTTACAATTTTTTGTAACTTTACAGAAAGTAGAGAGTATTGTTTATTTGAATTTTTATTTTTTTGTAATTTAATATTTTTTTAAATTTTTATTATTTAAAAATTTTATTCAAAGAGATTTCTTTATTTATATTTTTTTTAATTTTATAGTAATAATAATTTTATAAATTTTCTTTATTTCTCGATCGTCTTTTGTTTTATTTAGCGTCAAAAATTGCACAATAACTGTCAAATGTCTTAATTTTAGAAATCTGGACCCACTTTTGTTTATTTCATGAGAATTTTTTAAAATTTTTTCAAAAACAATAATCGCCTGACTAAAATCAGTGATTTTAATCAAGTAATTTAAATTAGCTCAACCGAAATTCAGAGACATCTATGGGAATTTTTCACAACTATCTTCCGAAATGCTTCGCTTGGTCGGTTGGCAGCACTGTTGCCGAATGCCGCTCACAGTCCCACATACATATAAATAGATGATTTTAACCTGAAAAATCTGTCGTGCAACGTCCATGTGTGTACGGTAAGTCCAATAATATTAGGTACATATTTAAATTAAATAAATTTTGTACCATTTCATTCGTTCATTTCAATTTCACTAAGACTCGATGTGGGTAAGAGCGGGTTTTTTAAAATTTGAAAAGGGTAATCGGCTTAGAGTGGATTGGCAACACTGAATATGACAGAAGAATCATAAAATGTTTCAACAGATGGTGCCACATCACGGCGTGGAAAGGTCTACCTTCTCGATACAGTAACCTTGCCTATTTTCATAAAAATAAAACTTAAAAAACTCGGTAACTTAAAAAAAAGACAAAAATGGCAACTGCTTCAACTTTCAACAGATGGCGCCCCATCACCGCATGCAAAGGCCTACTTACTTGTGCGTTATTTTTGTAAATAATGTTCAAAGGACAACCAATACGACAAAATCATAAAATGTTTGTAAATTTGAATTAAAAGATTTTTTCAAAAAAGTGATTCCTGATTGATAACTGCTAAAATCTTCAAATAGATGGCGCCATATCGCCTATTTTCACAAAAATAACGTTCAAAAGACACGCTACATGACAGCAGAATCATTTTTAAACTTGAATGAAAATAATTCTTTTAACAAAACAAAAAACTACTTGATAATTGCTATAACTTTTCAATAGATGGCGCCACATCGCCGATTTTTACAAAAATAATGTTCAAAATACCGCGTGATTTTTAAATTTTTTTAACAACTCTTGCCATTGATTTATAACAAATCTCAGATTTTTTCTCCAAGCCGATTTAATCACCCCTAGGGCCGATTCTGTCATTCTTTATCTACCCTAGAGTCGGTTAGAGCCTCAGTTTAACCCATTTAGCCCTACCGTCCTTTTAAAAGGACAAACTGTTTGTTTTTACCTGAATCCAATACAATGTCTAGGATACAAATAGCGCCATCTCCACTCAATGCTTTGGAGTATTGTAAAGCAAACTGTAAGATATGTTTGTTTTAACCGGTGATTTTCTTGCGTTACATACGTTGTTTTTGTTATGGTGTCCGTTCCTGATTTGCAATGGGTGACTCGAGGTAAGTAATAATAATTGGTATTGATAATTATGACTTTACTATGTTATATTTCAATGCACTAAAGTTCCAGAAACGTTCATAATGCCATAACTTCATACATTTATTCAATTTACAAGAAATATAGAGTAAAAAAAGACGGTGTTCTTTTAAAAGGACAGTAGGTCTATCTGTTAACGTTTTGTATGTGTGTGTTTTTTTCTTTAGATATTGGAAAAAGCCGCTTACTTTTGCCGAATTGTTGGAAGAGATAGAAAAAATAGAAAACGACGACATTAATAAGTTACCAAAAGAAATAGCTATTTTTCCACCAGAAAATGCAAATGAAGATTGTGATACCGATGAAGATTCTGGAGATGAAAATTTTGTTGTGCCAAATAATTTGCCTGGAGCGCAACTCAGAGTTCAAGTGGAAATCCAAATATCAGAGGAAGACTGGGATAGTGATGATGAAAAACCTTTATCATCATTTGTCGAACGAATACCAAAACATCTCAAAAATTTTGATTACAAGGAAAGTGATTTAGAAGTTCCAAACTTTTCTGATTGGAAACCTGTATTATCTGTGCAGAATAATCTTTCACCTGCAGCCACTTTTCAGTTATTCTTCGATCAGGAAGTGTTGAATGAAATTCTAAGTTTTTCGAATAAATACGCTCAGCAAAAGAATCGTCCTGGAGACATCACCTCAGATGAGCTACTCTGTTTTATCGGAGTTCTTCTTCTAAGTGGTTATGTGCCTCTGCCACGTAAAAAAATGTTTTGGCAAAATAGGGATGATACCAATAATAAACTGGTGTGTGAGGCAATATCTCGTGATAGATTCCAATTTATTATGAGCAATATTCATTGTAACGATAATACGAAACTGAACAAATCTGATAAGTACTCTAAACTGAGACCTCTGTTCAATATTCTGAACAAAAAGTTTTTTGAGTATGCTCCAGCTGAAGAAAATCATAGCATTGATGAATCGATGATTCGGCGGCCATAGCGGCAAACAATTTATTAGAGGAAAACCGATTCGTTGGGGGTACAAATTTTGGGTTGGTGCTTTACGGCTAGGCTATATTGTTTATTTTGATCCCTACCAAGGCTCTTCGGCAACATTACCTGAGAAGTACAAACATATGGGACTTGGGGCATCCGTAGTTTTACAATATGCAGATATTCTTAAAAAAATGCCGTATGAGTCATTTCATTTATATTTTGATAACTTCTTCACATCACTTTCTCTTCTCAAAGAACTGAAGTTGAGAAAAATAAAAGCTATCGGTACAATAAGGGAAAACCGAATTCCACATTCACCTCTAAGTAATGCAGCCATACTAAAAAAAAAGGAACGGGGTTATTTTGAATATGTTTTGGCCGATGATGAAATTGTCATTAGCAAATGGAATGATAACAGCGCTGTCGGCGTAGCGCCAAATGCTTTAACAGTTTTTCCTGTGAAAAAAGTAAAAAGGTTTTCGCAATCAGAAAAGAAGCACATATACATAGATCAACCTCGACTAATAAAACATTATAACGAGAATATGGGAGGCGTGGATCGTTGTGATCAAAATCTCAGTGAATATAGAATCGCCATTAGAGGGAAAAAATGGTACTTCCCACTATTTTCACACTGTATAGATATGGCTGTTCAAAATTCTTGGCGACTACATAAAGATAATGGCGGAAAGCTTGACCAGTTAGAATTTCGAAGATCTATAGCAACAGAGCTCCTAAAGACATACAAAAGAACGACCAAAAGAGGACCTTCAAAAAGTCCTAGAAATTTACACGAGTATTCTCGCCATGACAGATTGGATCACCTTGTTCAATACTGTGAAAATCAGCTGAGATGCGGTATATGTCACAAAAAATCTAATTTTACATGTCAAAAATGTAAAGTCGGTTTACATCCTAAAAACTGTTTTGTAGAATATCATACAAATTAATGATTTCTTTGTTTTAAATTGTATTAAAATGTCGTGGAATCTGAAATTGTATCATTTTCGCGCCTTATTATCCTAAAGAGTATTTTACTTATAAAGTAGCATATAACCCTACTGTCCTTTTAAAAGGACAACATATTTCGACCAATCACAACTTCTTAAAAATTTTTAAATATTTTTTTACGATTCTACATCATTTAGTGAGCAGTAACCACAAGAAAAATTGAAGTTTCCATTAAGAAAACAATTTCAGGGCTAAATGGGTTAAGCTGACTCTGTCATCCCTAGAGGAGGCTGTATTCTCAATTTGAGGATTCCGTCGACCCTAGTGGATATTAGACCCCCAAATTTATTTCCCGTGCTGATTATGTCGTCTATACAGATCGATTTAGAGCCTCAGTTTAAGTTGATTATGTCGTCCATAGTGGAGGTTGCACCCTCAGTTTATTTAAGTCTATTTTTTTGAAAAGCTGGTCCTGTCGTCTCCAGAGGGATTAGACCCTCAATTTCTTTCCCAAGAAAAGGGGGTTAGAGCCTAAGTTTTTTTTCTAAGTTGATTCTGTCGTCTCCAGAGGGGGTTAGAGCCTCAGTTTATTTTCCAAGTTGATTCTGTCGACCCTAGAGTCGGTTTAAGCTGATTCGTCCCTAGAAGGGGTTACATCATTAGTTTGTCTTCGAGCTTGGTTTTGTCGAGCCCGGAAGGAGTCTCCAAGCCGATTTAATCGCTCCTAGGGCCGATTCCATCATCCCTTGTCTCGCCCAGACTCGGTTAGAGCCTCAATTTAACTCTAGAAGGGGTAATATCCTCAGTTTGTTTTTCAGGTTGGTTCTGTCGAGCCCGGAGAGAGTTGATCGCCCCTAGAAGTGGTTAGGGCCCCAGTGTAAGCAGATTCTATCATCCCTAAAGGAGGTTACATCCTCAGTTTATTTCCCAAACTGGTTCTGTCCTCTCCAAAGGGGGTTAGGGCCTAATTTTATCATCAAAACCGATGCTGTCGTTCCTAGAGGGGGCTAAAGCCTTAGTTTAACTTGTTTTTGTCATCCCCAGAGGGATTAGACCCTCACTTTATTTCACAAGCTGATTTTGTCGTCCCTAGAGGAGGTTGCGTTCTTAATTTAATTTCCCAGTTGATTTTATCGACCCCAGCGTCGATTAGAGCCTGATTGTGTCGTCCTTAGAAGGAGTTACAGGTTGGTTCGAGCCCAGAGGGAGTTAGAGTCTCACATTTTTTTTTCCAAACCGATTTTATCACCAGAGGGGGGTTAGAGCCTTATTTAATTTCCAAAACAGATGCTGCCATTCCTAGAGGGGGGGAGTTAAAGCTGTTTATATCATCCCATATTTTACAAGATTATTCTGTTGTCTCAGGGGAGCTAGAGCCTCAGTTTAAGCTGATTCTGTCGTCCTTATTAAAGGAGTTTATACCTTGAGTTTGTTTTCTAAGCTGCTGATGGTGGGTTACAGCTTCAATTTAAGCTGATTCTCTCTTCCCTAGGGAAGGTTACAGCCTCAGTTTATTATCCAAGCCGATTAGAGCCTCAATTTATGTTCCAAGCTGATTCTCTCGTTCCCAAAGGGGGAACTAGACCCCAATCCGATTCTGTCGTCCCCACTCGCACTTGTTTTCTATTCTTTCTCTTTTAGATACACCAGCAGTTCTTGGAGCAACTTAATTTTATCCTCTTTTATCGCCTTTGGCTTGAGGTTTTAAGTGACTTTACGGTTTCTCTATTTACTTGAAGAGCAGACTCAGGTTTGAACCTGGAACCTGCAGCTTGACAGTCCACGACACTAACCACTCAACCAATGAGGTACCCTCTCTTTCATCTTCTTTTCTTCGTCTTTTAGATACGTCGTTGGTTATTGATTCACAGTTATCTTTTGGTTTGTTTCTTTATTCTTTATAAAAATATAATAGCTCCAACCACTCAACCAATGACGTACCCTCTCTTTCATCTTCTTTTCGTCGTCTTTTAGATACGCCGTTGATTTTATTGATTCACAGTTATCTTTTGGTTTATTTCTTTATTCTTTATAAAAATATCATAGCTTCAACCACTCAACCAATGACGTACCCTCTCTTTCATTTTCTTTTCTTCGTCTTTTCGATACGCCGTTGATTTTATTGATTCACAGTTATCTTTCGGTTTATTTCTTTATTCTTTATAAAAATATCATAGCTCTAACCACTCAACCAATGAGGTACCCTCTCTTTCATTTTCTTTTCTTCGTCTTTTAGATTCGCCCTTGATTTTATTGATTCACAGTCATCTTTCGGTTTATTTCTTTATTCTTTATAAAAATATAATAGTCCTTTTTTTAAGTAGAAAGGCATTTTTTTTCTTCCACTTTTACGCTCTTAATTTGCTCTGGATGCGAGGTCCCGAAGAACCCGGACGAGTTTGTTGCACCGCACGGAAATGTGCAAGCGGTTTTACGACGTAGGCGGACCTCGGCCACTTGTATTGAAGAGGAACGAACAAGAAGAAGAAGAAGAAGACAGGTGCTATAAATCTCGACAACAGCTGGACACTGACACTGTCAACATTGGGGCAGGTCGCGCACACTAAATCAACAGTCAGCAGACACGACCCGACAAGAACTTCGGAGTCTTCGGACGCAACACACAAATTAACTTTCGTGACATCTTCGTCTTACACATTTTTTTTTTTTTTTGAAAATCGATTTCGAATCGACCGAGCCAAGAAGAAGAAGAAGGAGCAGCGATCGATTTCGTCGTATTCATTGAGCGCGCTTTGGCTGGCTTCCGTGTGTGAGGCTAATTAAAGCCGTCTCGCGAACCTCTTCCAAAAAAAGAAAATAAAATAAAAAAATAAAAAAGGAAGAACCCGCCCGAAATTTCACGTTTATCCGACCATTAGGGGGAACAGGTGGGCCCCGTCTTAATATATTGAAATGGCCATAATGAATTTTTAATGGTTACCCTCGGATGGACATCGTCGGGCAGGTCTCATCGGGTTTTAATTAAAGCCTGCTTTATTCGGGGGGTTATTATTAAGCAGCCGATCTCTCCTCCCCCCTCGCCTCCCGCCCACCCGAAATGCTTAATCCTTGTTTATTGCAAATTAACTCGTCGTTCGTGTTCTAAAAATCAAACGAATACGCAAATGGAAATGTGAGAAACCGAGGTTTCTTCTTTTCTTTTTTCTTTTTTAATTATTTTTTCGTCACCCGATAGGCGTGCGATTTCATTAAATAACTGCGTCACGAGGGCAGCCGAGTATGAAGTTGCGTAAGCGGCGCGGCGGTATTTACGCAATTTCCGCGCGCTTTAATTTCCGCGCAATTAAAACGCCGAGGAAAATAAATGGCGGGCGCCGTCGCACGTCGTCTGAGAACGCATTTTTCCTCGTGCCGAAGAGGAGGAAGAAAGCAGCGAGCCGGCCAAGCCCTGAAAACCCACACGATTTCATACCGAACGCGACCCGCGTTTCACTATTACGCAAGGAGTTGCAAGAAATTTTTAAAAATGTAATAACCGAGTGGTGGAAAAATTGGTGACTTAAAATCGTTCAGGCCGAGTTCGATGAAAAACATGTGCACAAATTGCCAATTTAAATAGTAGAAAAAACGTACTTTATGACATTTTTCTATACTACTCACTCACCGGACAGCAACGCGTAAATGAGTTTGACCACGACGTTTAAACCAACTTGCTACTGACGCGTCTTAGGCAGCACGATTGATTTATTAAACACGTAACTACAAATCAAAACCCTGCTATAATAAAAAACATAGTAATGGCGAATGCGCGCCACATTTACGTTTACGACGATGTCGAACATTGCTAAGGAGGATAACGTAGTTAATACACGGCGAGGCCCCTGTGATATTATACTACATTCTACACTGATATGGCGGGGTCATAGATGACCCTACAATAACGTTGGTTACTGGAGCGTTTGGTTTTTACTGACCAGACTAAAAATTACACGCACTGTATATATTATTAAAAATTACACGCATTGTATATATTTATAAGTGTACAATATACTCCACTATGATACGATCGGGCCACGGATGACCCCACCTCTACATCAGTAGAGGACATGCGAACAGTATAATATATGGTATACTTATATCAGGGTGAGGTCATTGATGACCCCCACTATATAAGTAGAGGTGGATTCATCGATTAAAGTCCCTCATTAGATAAAGTACCGCAATCGCCGCCATTTTGAGTCAAATTTAAATTTACATTGGCTTAATGAATTGCAGTACTTATGTACTTTGTGACTTTGCCTAGATAAATCTATCTAGGGACTTTAATTACGTGTAGAGTCACTAAATACATAAAGTACTGCAATTCATTAAGCCTATGTAAATTTAAAGTTGAGTCAAAATGGCGGTAATTGCGCGATATTAGGGACTTTCATCGATGACTCCACCTCTATTTAAATTGTGGGGTCATCAATGACCTCTTCCTGATGTAATTATACGGTATAAGTATTATACTGCTCGTGTATGCTCTACCGATATGATGCGATCATCAATGACCAGTGCAAGCCAATTAGATTTAAATTTGACTCAAAATGGCGGCGATTGCGGTATCTATCTAGGGACTCTATCATCGATTAGTCCACAGTGCTGCCCTGTTACACTACGCAAGCATTTTACACCGTTTAGTTGAATTTCGTTGTGGTACGGAGCGGCACTTTTAATTTAGTTTTAATTTACACACTGAAAAAAATAAACTGTTCAGTCGACCGAAAACACGTTCAGTTAACAATATTTTTCGTTTACCTATTAGCAATCACGCGTGGTCATTGAACCAACAGCCAAAAAATGTTAAATAGTTCATCGTTTCTTAAATGAATAAAAGTCATTCACGTTTCGAATGTGTCCGACTTTATAAAATTCGTCGAGAGGTTTGTTCAGCTGTTCTTGCACACCTCACCAAAGGTTGAAGGGTTTTTATCACGTTACTTTGGCATTGTCGCAAAATGCTGCGACACGTTTGCAATGTTTACAGCACATTCTTTGAATTAATCAATTGCCAGGTACAATATTCTAAAAAATAAACCAGAACTTCCTCAGGAATTAGTTTGACTACGCGTGGGAGGGAAGTATATTCAACAAAATTTGTTTGTCAAGACAAAGCCATGTTAGCCTCTTACTGTCCAAAAAGGGGAAGAATTGTTACTTTGCATCATGCACCATGCACGACACTGGTGAAGTTCTTGAAGATGAAAAGAAAAAACCGCAAATACTTGTTGATTACAATAGAACAAGATCGGGTGTAGACACCATGGATAAGGATAAGCTTCTTCGGACATGCACCGTGAACAGGCAAACAAGAAGATGGCCGGTGACAGTTTTTTATAACATAGTAGATTGAACGCTTACATTATATGGGTTCATCTAAACGATGAATGGAAAGAAAAAAACTGGTTACAAACGACGCGAATTTTTGAAGCTGCTAGGACATCAGAAAACGCACAGAATCATCCGCACAAAAATCAAGGAATAAAACGTGGCGGATGCTGGAAATGCCCCCAGAAATTTGGACAGGAAATATTCTAAAAAATGTCAGAGTTGCAACAGATTTGTTTGTAACGATCATGCCTCGAATGTAAATAACTGAATTAACAAATTTTTTATGTAGTAAAATATTTTTCTTACAAATAGTGTTACTTTATTTGGTAAAAAGTTTTGGGGTCACTGTAGACCCCACTGGTATTAACGTGTCACAAAAAATTTCTGGTAGTACGAGGGTTAAACTAACACGCCATTGACGTGTCTTAGCAGCACGATTAATTTATTAAACAAAACAAATCAAAACCCTGCTACATTCCAAAACATTTGAAGTAGTCTTTACACATAAGTTACTATAAAGTAAGTGTAGCATTGCAGGAAGAAGAGTAGTAAAACATACAGAGAGCTATGATCAGAGAAGTAAGTTTCATTTAAATTTATTACAGGAGGTACAGTCGTGCGAAGCTTAAATGCTACAACTTGACAGTTCCGTGAACCTCGTACTACAAGGTTTTAAGAGTGATGTTTGCGTGCAGGAGGTGCATTTAAGGTGAGCGGGACTGTACTACTGAGTACAGAAACATCAACCAGATCCACATTCATCCATTCCCCAAAATTTGAGTGGTCAATTCGCTTTCTATTTGTCAAATGACCGCCACATTTACCTTAACGCAATTATCGCCATTTTGAGTCAAATTAAAATTTACAATGGCTTTATGCGTTTAGTGACTTTACACGTAATTAAAGTCCCTAGATAGACTTATCTAGGCAAAGTGACTAGATACATAAAGTATTGCTATTCGTTAAGCCAATGGCCGCGTTCAGGCCAAAAGCGTAAGACAATTTAACGTTGTTACGCAGTGTTACAACTAATTTTCTATTTGAACTCTATCAAAGGCAACCACTCAAAGATAATGCTGCAAAAAAAGACGTCGCTTCCGTCTCCAGGAGGCTTACGCTTTATCAAAGCGTTGCAACGCTGCGGTTAGCTGAACGCAACCAATCTAATGGTTTTCAATTAAAAAACTTCCCACAGTATGCCATGAAATGACAAAGACAGAAAAAGGCCTGTCTTAGCTTGTCGTACACTTTATGTTGTCAAAAGGTTTGTTCGTTTCTTCTGCACTTTCTATACGTTTAACTCCTTCACTCTACTTTTCTCACTCTTACTTACATTATATTATATACATCTCACTCTCTCGGGAGCGATTTGTGCAGAAAGTGTAGAAAAGTGCAAGACAAACGAACACACCTAAATATAACTGACGCTACTGACAGGTGAAATTTTTTCTCGTTAGAATTTCTATCGTATTGTACCTACTGAAAAATGGTTTTCACATTAGAGCAGAAATCGTTTATGATTGAATCCTGTTTTCATAATGGAAGTAAGGTTAATGGGACTTGGGACGTATTCTCTACAATTATACCTAGAGAAATTTCGGACGGAATTTCCACATGTTGCTTTGGAATATAATAAGCACTTTCAAGAAAATCTAAATCGCAATACTGCAAGATCGTGTGATCTAACACCTTGTGGCTTCCTTTTATGGTCTTATTTTAAAAATTCGATATTTAGAACACCTGTTGTGGCCAGTGGCGTACGCAGCGGTGCCAACCAGCCCAACCAGGTTCTCAAAAATAAAAAGTTGAGACTGAATAGTAGCAGGGAAAAGGCAGGAGAAGGATTGTAGCAGAGAAAAGAAAAGCCAGAAAAGGATTCTCAGGGGAACTAAAGAAAAGGAGGTAGAAGAAGGAAAGGAAGGAAGGAAGCAGGAAAGTGAATTAAAAGAGACATTAAAGGTCAGGACGAATTTTATTCAACATTAATTAGGATTTAAGGACATTTAGATTTAACTTTATGTGCATGACAATTGAATAGAGTTATTCTGCTCAAGTTTTGTTCTTCATGTGTAGAAAAGAATTTTGTTTCTTGAAATTTTCAAACGTCTATTGATTTTTCTTTAATTTCAAAATTCATGCCACGTTATGAACCTGAGATGATAGACATTAGCTAGCCGAGGTAAATAAATAAGCAAAAGTTTTCTTACCCTATAAAAAATATATACGGGGTGTCCCATAAATAAGGGGCCATATGGTAGCAATGGATAGGTGACCATATACAATAACTTTTTTCTTCTAATGAAATTACGAAAACAGCATCGTTTGGGAGATATGCTAAAGTATAATACTGAGTACGAACTTGCATTCCCTGACCTGCGCAAGGGAGGGCATTTCGAACACTTGCTATTATACGTCACGGTAACTAATGACATAACAATCGCAGTCCGAAGACCTCAGCAATACGTGTCATTATGTTGAGCTGGTCAGTTTTATTATCGTTTTACAATCGAATTGTCTTCGTTTTGAATCACATCCACTTACCTATGACGTATAAAGTTTACAAGCAGACCGTATTCCGATCGTAATTTCTTTGAAAAATTTCCCAAAAAAATTACCGAAGCAGACCACTTTCATTTACATTTGCGGACTCTATATGCACCATTGTGTTAACCCTCGCATTATGGCCCCTTATTTACGGGACACCCTGTATATGTATATGTACAGATGCGGACAGAAAATTTTGGATGTCACTGTCATTCCACCGACGTAAAAGTTAAGGAATTCCTATATTTATATGTCAGATGAGTGACAGTGACATACGATTTTTTTTGTCCGCAACTGTACATAATAAAAGGGTTGCCAATAGCCTTACACAAGAAACATTTAGTTTACAAAATCACTGAAAGCAGGTAATTAATTATTCACTAAAACAAATGCAGAATAGAATTAATTGAAATATAACGAGTGATCAATATCTTTTCTAATCAATGCCATTTGAATTATGTATTTATATTGCATTCTTACACAATCTAACTATTCTTATGTATTATTATTATGTTTTTTTTTTTTAATAAATTTGGATTTGAACTTCACATTTCCCACAAATTGAAAGCGCGCGCCAAGAGCAACGAGAAACTGGTTCGTAGAAGTTGCGTAAAATGTCTGCCGTTCTTTTGTAAACACAAGCAAATTCTGCGTTTTAAATTTATTGTTAATAACATTCACTAAGATTACTGGATTGTTACTTAACTGTTCGCAATGTAACAATAAGCTCTTATGAACAAAGATTTCTGTTAATGAATTAAACTTACTGACAGTTATATGTAAATAATTGAAATGAGATGAAATGAATTAATCAAAGACATACGATTTTATTTCCACAGGTCACTTGATTAGAAAAGACATTGATCACGCGTTAGTTATTGTGGAAATTACAGTAGATCAAAAAAAAAATACGAAATTATACAGGGTGTACTGTGACTCCACCTACGTGACAAGCAATCCTAACGAAGTAAAAAACTCTGATGAAGTTTTGCGTTCCCAAAGCAATCCGTTTAATTTTTACATTTTTTATAAACTTCGCCTAAAGCTGCGGTTTGTTAGGACAGTGGCGCACGACGCAAACGTAAAACAGACGCGCCAAGCAAAGCGCATTTGAGTTTTGCGCCAGCATGTTTTGTTAGAAAATGTCGCAAACTTAAAGCAGACACGCTAAGTAGAACGCATTTGCATTTTTCCTTGACATGTTTTGCTAGAAACTGTCAGCGAATAGGATAAATGACAATCTGTCGTGAGTCGAGCTCGACGTTTGCGTCGAAATCTGTTGCACTCAGGTTTCGACGCAAACTCACAGCGCGTGAGTAGAGCAGAACGTTTGCGCTCAACTGAACATACTCTAACAATCCACCTTTATTTAAATCAAAGCCCTACGATTCAGCGGACGTATGTCGCGCTCGACTTACTGTAAGTTTTGCGCCGCGCACTGTCCTAACAAACCGTAGCTTAACGTGTATTCTCTTTAGAAGTCAGACAGAGTAGCGCCATCTATTATGCAGTGGAGGAACGGACTCATCAAAAACGCGTCATTCTTATTTCCTGCGACTCTACTCTCGTTTAAGGAAGTGTCTTAATTTGCTCGGGTTTTATAGTGACGCTCTCCGATTGAAAATGACAAAGTATTTAGGGTAGAGTATTTTTTTTTATTTCTATTTTTCTTAATCGTTCAATGACTTACTTCAAAAATTTCGAATTTTGTGGATTTTCTTTGGTTGTAGTAAATAAAGAATTAGGAACGCCATCTATAGTAGAGTTTAGAAATAAATTACCCACACAGGGATTGTCACGTGGTGAAACAACCAGTTTCTCACCTGTCAAAGCCAATTGAAATTTGACGATTTTAACCGGAATTTCCGATGCTTCGGCGTGTTAAATTCAAATCCGACGGGCTGCGCCATCTCTCTTCAAGTTGAGAGAGTTCTGCGTAACTCTCGGAATTTTGGAGTAGGCCGTGACTTCTACAGGGTTTGTAGGAAATGCTTTAAAAGTGCTTTGTATATTTAGAGTTATTTAATTTCGACATCCACTCCGATTCTAAATTTATTTAATCTCGTGATACTTGAGGCTTCTTTGATGTTGTACGTACAACCGATGTTGTTCCGGACTTATTAAGAGAGAGGTGGAGGGGGGGGGAGTTCCCCAAATAAAAAAATTTGCGTCGCTTTGAGAAATTTCATGAGTGGTTTCGTGCGTGGGAGACGGATCCCGTTTCGGAGCTGGCGATAAAAAAAATAAAATAAAATAGAAATAAAACTCGACGGCTACCGTACGTTTTGTCGGCGAGATCAAAGCGTCGTCACCTTTCCGCCTCTCGACAAATCGCCGGCCCAAATCGAGCAAAGAGAACGACCGATTGCGGTCTGTTTTGAAAGGACCGAAGCAATGTCGCGTAAAGCGAGATTCAATGGGAACGGAGCGGGCGAAGAGCCAGAGAGAGAGACGCGATGCGTGACTTTTAATTCCACAAAGAGCCGCCGACAAACGGCCTCCCCCCTCTCTCTCTCTCACTCACTCGCTCGCTCCTCCGCCCCTTCGCGAACTTTTATTTTCCTCGTCGAGAGCCGATTGATCAATTTGTGTGATGTGGATGTGATCAGAAAGGACGGCGGACGTCAATTGCTTTGTGGTTTACCGGGACTCTTCTTTTATGTTTCCCCGCGCACACCTTCATTATCTTCGCCTTTCTATTTCGACGTAGCGTCGCGTCGGTCGGAAGAAATGTAAAAAGAAAATCAAACTAGATATTCATTACCATCGCTGCTACATCGATCAAAAGTTATTTTGAAAACAAGAAGGACGATAATAAGACGTTACAGATCAATAATAGAAAATCATTATAAAAATCAACTTTAGAAAGTCAACGCAAAGCAACGAAAGTTTATAGAGTCACTGTTCAAGTTCAGTTTAGAGATCAACAATCAACAAGTAGAATTGATGAAGGCGTATAATTTTTTTTTAATGATAAGGTCACCTACAGATCAGTACTAAATAGTCAGCATCGCGACGTCAATCAACGA
The DNA here is from genome assembly GCA_033060865.1 of Dorcus hopei. Lineage (NCBI taxonomy): Eukaryota > Metazoa > Arthropoda > Insecta > Coleoptera > Lucanidae > Dorcus > Dorcus hopei. The sequence continues at coordinate 4,627,529 of CM065425.1, read as the reverse complement.
TTGCTAGCAGAGGTCATGGACGTTCTTAATCCTAAAAATCAACAATAGAAAACCAGTACTGCAACAATAAAAAAGCTGATTCTAAAAGCAACTACTTCATAAGCAGAGATCAACACTAGAAAATCAACTTTGCACTTGAAGTCAATTACGAGAGTCTAAAACCATTTCTAGAATTATTAAAAACTGAATAAAATGAATATCACAAGTGTTGATTTTGAAGATCAACAATAGAAAGTCAGCTCTAGATCGTTGAACGAAATCCCTACACTTTCTTTTTAATAAATTTAGATGATATTTGGGCAATAGTGAACTATTTCAAGGAATAAATGACACGACGAGGAACTCAATATAAATTAACACCAGCTGTAAGTGTCAGCACTGAATAGTCAGCATCACGATGTCAATCAACGATTGCTGGCGTAGGTCATGGAGGTTAGTCCTAAAAATCAGCGATAGAGAATCAGTACTGTAACGTAACGTGAAGCAAACTGATTAGGAATCATCTTATTTTAAAAGCAACTACTTCATAAGTAGAGATCAACACTAGAAAATCAGCATCGCAAAATCACTTGATTCGATTAGGAGAGTCTAGAACCATTTCCAGAATAAGAAAAATGCCTATTTGATCGCTAATTGGAAATCTGAATATCATAAGTGTCGATTTCGAAAATCAACAATAGAAAGTCAGTCATAGATCATTGAATGAAATCCCTACACTTTCTTCTTGGGCAATAGTGAACTATTTCAAGGAATAAATGACACGACGAGGAACTCAATATAAATTAACACCAGCTGTAGGTGTCAGCACTGAATAGTCAGTATCACGATGTCAATCAACGATTACTAGCAGAGGTCACGGACGTTGTTAGTCCTAAAAATCAGCGATAGAGAATCAGTACTGCAACATTAAGCAAACTGATTTGGATTCGTTTTATTTTAAAAGCAAGTACTTCATAAGCAGAGATCAACACTAGAAAATCAGCATCGCAAAATAACTTGATTCGATTAGGAGAGTCTAGAACCATTTCCAGAATTAAAAAATTGCCTGTTTGATCGCTGATTGGAAATCTGAATATCATAAGTGTCGATTTCGAAGATCAACAATAGAAAGTCAGTCCTAGATCATTGAACGAAATCCCTACACTTTTTTTTAAATGAATTTAAACGATATTTGGGCAACAGTCAACCATTTCAAGGAATAAGTGACACGACGAAGAACTCAATATAGATTAACACCAGCTGTAGGTGTCAGCACTGAATAGTCAGTATCACGATGGCAATCAACGATTGCTAGAATAGGTCATGGACGTTAGTTTTAAAAATCAACAACGGAAAATCAGTACTGCAACGTTAAGCAAACTGATTTGGAATCATTTTTTATTTTAAAAGCAACTATTTCATAAGCAGAGATCAACACTAGAAAATCAGCATCGCCAAATTAGGAGAGTGGAGCAATTAGGAGAGTCTAGAACCATTTCTAGAATTAAAAAATTGTTTATTTGATCGCTGATTGGAAATCTGAGTATCAAAAGTGTCGATTTTGAAGATCAACAATAGAAAGTCAGTCCTAGATCGTTGAAAGTAATCCATACACTTTTTTTAAAGGAATCTAGATGATTTTTGGACAACAGTAAACCACTTCAAGGAATAAATGACACGACAAAGAACTCAATGTAGATAAACACCAGCTGTAGGTGTCAGCACTGATTAGTCAGTATCACGATGTCAATCAACGATTGGTAGCATACGTAGGTCATGGTCATCCTCAAAATCAACAATGGAAAATCAGTACTGCAACGTTAAGTTAACCTGATTTGAAATCATTTTATTTTAAAAGCAACTACTTCATAAGCAAAGATCAACACTAGAAAATCAGCATCGCAAAATCATTTGAAGTCAATTAAGAAAGTCTAGAATCATTTCTCCGCTCCAGGAACGTCGATCTTCTCTTGTTGTTTTTCTTGTTCACCACATTTTTTCATATTTTCATGTTGTTTGCTCGTTTCATTTATCGGTACTGATTTTCGAACAATCAGCTCTTATTTATTTTTCCATCTTTTCCGTCGTCCTTTCTCAAGTTTCAACCAATCAACCAACTAGTCGACGCTTTTCAACTCGTCGAATCAGCTGATCTATAAATACCAGAGAATTTCGAATATAAAGGCTTTTCCGAAGAGACAATAGCTAGTTTTATCAGATTAAGTCGACTTCTGCTTATTACATGAGCTATTAGTTGATAAGCAACGAGGTACTACCAATTCTAAACTAGCAAACTTTAGAACACGAAAGGTCTTCATAACGGGTTTGTTTTAAAGACAGAAATCTAAAAATCCAGTGACTTCTTTCGGTTGCTTACAACCAGTAGATTTTTTAAGTTGGCTTCAACTAGTCGATTTTATTAAGTTGGTTTCAACCAGTCGATTTCTCTAGTTAATTTCAACTAATCTTTTTTTTAGTTGGTTCCAACTAGTAGATTTTTTAGTTGGTTCCAACTAGTAGATTTTTTAGTTGGCTCCAACCAGTAGATTTTCTTAGTTGGTTCGAACTAGTGGGTTTCAACCTCGAATCAATTCAATTCTTGAATCCACTGTACAAAAGAACCGTAATTACGATGTCTTGTCAACTAGTAGTTAGGTTAAGTTTCTTGAAAATTCCTACACGTGTATTACGTGTCTAAAGAAAACAAAGTGAATTTGAAGTGATACGATTTTTTTAAGTTGGTTTCCGCTAGTCGATTTTTTAAGTTTGTTTCAACCAGTCGATTTTTCTAGTTGATTTCAACTAATCGATTTTTTAGTTGGTTCAACTAGTGGATTTCTTTAGTTGGTTCCAACTAGTGGATTTCAACCAGTCTATTTTTTTTTAAATTCGCGAATCCATTATTCCGGAGAACATTCGGCAAGTGTAATTACGATGTCTTGTCGATAAGTGCTACGATTTTTTTAAGTTGGCTTCAACTAGTCGATTTTTTAAGTTGGCTTCAACCAGTCCATCTTTCTAGTTAGTTCCAACTAATCGATTTTTTAAAACTGGTTCCAACTAGTTGATTTTTTAAAATTTCGTTCCAATTAGTAATTTTTTTTTTTTAGTTTGTTCCAACTAGTAGATTTCAAGAGGACTGTTTTTTTTTTTAATTCGTCAAATCCATTATGCCCGGAGAACATTCGAGAAGTGTAATTACGATGTCTCGTCGACAAGTGCTACGTTTTTTTTAAGTTGACTTCAACTAGTCGATTTTTTAAGTTGGCTTCCACCAGTCCATCTTTATAGTTCGTTTCAACTAATCGATTTTTTGAACTGGCTAAAGTTTTTTGACAATTCCTACACATGTACATGTCTAAAGGAAATAAAGTGAATTTGAATTTAAAGCGCTACGATTTTTTTAAATTGGTTCCAACTAGTCGATTTTTTTAAGTGGCATAGTTTCAACTAGTCGATTTTTCTAGTTACTCTTAACTAATCGTTTTCTAGATGATTCCAACTAGTAGATTTTTTAGTTGGTTCCAACGCGTGGATTTCAACCAATCTGCTTTTTTTAATTCGTCGAATCCATTATGCCGAAGAACTTTCGGCAAATGTAATTTCGATGTCTTGTCGACAAGTGCTACGATTTTTTTTTAATTGGCTTCAACTAGTCGATTTTTCTAGTTGGTTTCAACTAATCGATTTTTTAAATTGGTTCTAACTAGTTGAATTTTTTGAATTTCGAACTTTCGTTCGTAATTTTTTTGGTTTGTTCCAACTAGTAGATCTCAAGAGAACTGTTTTTTTTTTTAATTCCTCGAATCAATTATGTCGGAGAAGATTCGACAAATGTAATTACGATGTCTTGTCGACAGGTGGTTAGGTAAAGTTTTTTTGACAATTCCTACACATGTATTACATGTCTAAAGGAAATAAAGTGAATTTGAGAAGTGCTAGGATTTTTTTAAGTTGGCTTCAACTAGTCGATTTTTTTAAGTTGCATAATTTCAACTAGTCGATTTTTCTGATTAGTTTCAACTAATCGTTTTTAGTTGGTTCCAACTAGTGGATTTCAACCAGTTTGTTTTTTTTTTGATTCGTCGAATCCATTATGTCGATATTACGATGTCTTGTCGACAAGTGCTACGTTTTTTAAGTTGGCTTCAACTAGTCGATTTTTTAAGTTGGTTTCAATCAGTCGATTTCTCTAGCTGGTTTCAACTAATCGTTTTCTTTTTAGTTGGGTCCAACTAGTAGATTTTTTAGTTGGTTCCAACTAGTAGATTTTTTTAGTTGGTTCCAACTAGTAGATTTCAACCGGACTATTTTTTTTAATTCGTCGAATCCATTATGCCGGAGAACATTCGACGAATGTAATTACGATCTCTTGTCGACAAGTGCTGCGATTTTCTTAAGTTGGTTTCAACAAGTCGACTTTTTAAGTTGGTTTCAAGCGGTTGATTTTTTAGTTGGTTTCAACTAATCGATTTTTCAATTGGTGCCAACTAGTAGATTTTTTTTAGTTGCTTCCAACTAGTGGATTTCAACCAATCCATTTTTTTAATTCGTCAAATCTAGTATGCCGGAGAACATTTTTTGTTGTTTTTCCCTCAATTTATTTTTCATATTTCCATCTTGCTTGGTTTGCTTCTCTTTAGTTTATTTTTGTTAAGTTACGTTTTCGTTTTGCCTTGATGCTTCTTATAGTTCCCTTTTTTTTTAATTTAATTTTGTTTTTCTTTATCGAATAATTTTTTTTAATACCTACTCTCCTGGAAATTTTCCTTTTACTTTCTGTTAGTCTTTTGTTTTCTTAATTCTTTTGTTTCTCCTTTAATTCGTTTTTCATATTTTCATCTTGTTACGCTTCTCTGTTGTCGTTTTCCCGTTGATTCTTTTTTATGGAGTTTTACTTCCGAGTTTTTTGTTTATTTTTGTCAAATTCCGCCGGGTTAATGATTTTTTGTTTGTTTTTCCTTCAATTTATTTTTCACATTACCATCTGTTTTGCTTTGCTCTTGAGCTGTTGAGTTGTTGACTAGTAATTTTAAGCATGTTAATTACAAATCACTTAAGTAAATTAAACCATTCCGAATAAGCTACACAAATTAAACAAAGACAAACACAACAGCATCGATTCCAGGCAGAGAGCAAGGAAACCGAGACCTGCTATACAAACGTCAAACGCTTTTTCGTTTAGAATTAACTGCGTTCCAAACTGCTCTTAGATAACTTAATTGCAAGACAAATGTAAGTACGATGTCTTCTCGACAAGCGCTACGATTTTTTCAAGTTGGTTTCAACCAGTAGATTTTTCTAGTTACTTTCAACTAATCGATTTTTTAGTTGGTTCCAACTAGTAGATATTTTTATGTAGTTGGTTCCAACTAGTAGATTTCAAATGGGCTATTCTTTTAATTCGTCGAATCCACTATACCGGAGAACGTTCGACAAATGTAATCACGATGGCTTGTCGTCAAGTGCCACGTACAGGGTGTTCGCGGAAAGCGGCTGTATAGTTGAATCTTTTCTTTTAAGTTCTCACAAGATTGGGTCGTTTTAAGTTACATGATCGGTCATATCGTACGCAAAGCTCAACTAATCGAACGCGTTGATTTTTTTGTGTCGATTAGTTGACGTAACGGAGTTAAGTACATAGGAAGTGAAATCGAAACGCCGCGCTGCGCCGCGCCACGCCATAAAACGCATAGTTTCCTCCTATATACAGCCATAATCGCCGCCACAATTACGAGTAAAATATGTAATTAAAGACGTAAACACGGCGGGCGCTTTGCCTCTCTCGTTATGGTATCACAAAAGCAGCGCGCGCGTAGTGCCGGGCGCGTACACAAAGAATTTCTCGGTAGCGGAGCAGGGCAGAGGAGGTCGTAATTTGTCGGGGGGGGGCCCCTGTGAAGAGAGCGGAAGTGGCGGCTCGGCGACCGGTAGAGAGCGAGCGGCCTTTGTGGACGTAATGAGCGCCGCTGTGAGACGTGTCGCGATAATTGCGACATCAAACGGCGAATTCCGAGCCCGAATAACGACCTGGAGAGGAGACGACAACTAACTCTTAATTACGTATCGGAGAGAGCCCGCAGGTGGTGACTCTTTCGACCACGTGCCTCAAAAGGACACTCCCCAAAAAGAAAAAAAAAACAGAAACTCTTCGTATTGCAAATCAAAACCTTCCATCGAGAGGCTTCACTATCCCGAAATTTAAACAAACAAAAAATCGCTAAAATAAATCATCTGCAATTACAAGGGTTTCCGGAGCAACTCCGGGCTTTCCATCACCCCCCATTATTCACTTCGTTTGCGGCAAATTACATGAGCATGACAACGACGTAAAGCTTTTCGGGTGGTGGAACCAAAAAAGAAAATCGACGCGAAATTGGATTAATAAAGTCTGGACTTAACCGGAACTCCCCGGATTTCGAAATCATAAAACGACGTTTTCATTAAAACTATGTAGTCAAATGCAATTGATGTCAATGATTCCGGGCCTCATCCGGAGCCTCAGGATTTTTCGGCGTGAACTTCTCTTTTTATGGCTTTCGTCCTTCCTTGCGAAAGAACTTCCTTGCTGATGTTCCGAGGAAGTCCTTTCGCAAGAACGGTCTCCGCTTTCTCTTCTTTGTTTATTTTATATCGATTGTTTTTGACATGACCTTCAAAGCAAATATGAACACATTCGATTGGTCCTTGCCGATGTTCCGTGGCAGTCCTTTTGCAAGAACGAACGAAACGTCGCGTCACGTCGGCAGAAATAAGAATACAAGTTTGCTTTCTCTTCTCTTTATTTACGTCGATTATTTTCGACATGACTTTTCGCAAGTAGGAACATAATCGATTTGGTAGAACTTCCGGGGGAAACCCGGAGTCCCCGGGCTTCCAAGAAACCGTTAATACTTTATTAATTTCTGATTCAACGAATAAGAAGTAAACAGTCGAAGCGGATAGTAAAGCGAAGTCGACTCTGCCGTGTATTTGAAAGTCCGGGAACTCCGGGTTTTCAACGGTAAACTCCACTTTTTTATGACAGCGTCGATTAATCCTTGCTGATATTCCGAGGAAATCCTTTCGCAAAAATGGTCGAAACGTCGATAGAAATAAGAATTCAAATTTAACTTTGCTTTTTCTTTTCTATTTACAAATGTAATATGACCTTTAGCAAACAAAACTCCGAAAACTCAGGGTTTTCAACGCGAAACTTCTCTGGAATCCCAGAGTTTCAGCGCTTCCAGAAAATCGTGACTATTTTATTAATTTCTGATTCAACAAGCAAAAAGTGAACACTCGAAGCCAAGTCGTTTCTATCGGCGATTTAAAACTCCGGATTTTCAACGTGAAACTCCTCCGGAAAGCCGGAGTTTCAACGCTTTCAGAAAATCGTGAATACTTTAATTTCCGCTTCAACAAACAAGAAGCGAACTGTCGAAGCCGAGAGTAACGCGAAGCCGTTTCCGCCGTCGATTTAAAACTCCAAAAACTCCGGATTTTCAACGTGAAAATCCTCCGGAAGCCCGGAGTTTCAGGGCTTATAGAAATTCGTGAATATTTTATTAATTTGTGACGCAACAAACAAGACGATAGTACTAAAACGAAGTCGTTTCTGCCGTGGAATTAACACTCCGGAAACTCCGGCATTTCATCGTGAAACCCCTCCAGAAACCCGGAGTTTCAGTGCTTCTATTCTATTAATTTCTGATTCAGCAAACAAGAAGTCGATACGAAAACGAAGTCGTTTCTGCCGCGGATTTAAAACTCCGAAAACTCAGGGTTTTCACCACGAAACTCCTCCGGAATCCCGGAGTTTCAGGGCCTCCAGAAAATCGTGAATACTTTTTTAATATCTGATTCAACAAATAGGAAGTAAACAGCCGCAGCCGATAGTAAAGCGAAGTCGATTCGACCTTGGATTTAAAACTCCGAAAACTCAGGGTTTTCAACGTGAAACTCCTCCGGAAACCCGGAGTTTCAGGGCTTCCAGAAAAGTCGTAAATACTTTATTAATTTGTGGTTCAACAAACAAGAAGTAAACAGTCAAAGTCGATAGTAAAGCGAAGTCTTTTCTGACGTGGATTTAAATCTCCGGAAACTCCGGAATTTCAACGTGAAACTCCTCCTAAATCCCGGAGTTCAGGGCTTCTAGAAATTCGTGAATATTTTATTAATTTGTGATTCAACAAACAAGAAGATAATACTAAAACGAAGTCGCTTCTGCCGTGTATTTAACACTCCGGAAACTCGGGATTTTCAACGTGAAACTCCTTCGGAAGCCCGGAGTTTCAGTGCTTCCAAAAAATCGTGAATATTCTATTAATTTTTGATTGAACTAACAAGAAGCCGATACTAAAACGGAGTCGTTTCTGCCGTGGATTTAAAACTCCGGAAACTACAAGTTTTCAACGTGAAACTCCTCAGGAAACCCGGAGTTTCAGTGCTTCCAGAAAATCTTGAATACTTTATTAATTTCTGATTCAACAAACAAGAAGCAAACAGTCGAAGCCGATACTAAAGTAAAGTCGTTTCTGACACGGATTTAAAACTCCGGACACTCCGGATTTTCAACGTGAAACACCCCCGGAAACCCGGAGTTTCAGTGCTTCCAGAAAATCGTGAATACTTTATTAATTTCTGATTCAACAAACAAGAAGCAAGCAGTCAAAGCCGATAGTAAAGTAAAGTCGTTTCTGCCGTGGATTTAAAACTCCGGATACTGAGGATTTTCAACGTGAAACTCGTCCGAAAGCCCGGAGCTTCCGCACTTCCAGAAAATCGTGAATATTTTATTAATTTGTGATTCAGCAAACGAGAAGTAAACAAGCGAAGCCGATAGTAAAGCCAAGTCGTTTCTTCCGTGGAGTTAGAACTCCGAAAACTCCGGATTTTCAACGTGAAGCTCCTCCGGAAACCCGGAGTTTCAGCGCTTCCACAAAATCGTGCATACTTTGTTAATTTCTGTTTCAACAAACAAGATGCAAACAGTCAAAGCCGATAGTAAAGTAAAGTCGTTTCTGACGCGGATTTAAAACACCGAAAACTCTGAAATTTCAACGTGAAACTCCTCCTGAATCCCGGAGTTTCAGGGCTTCCAGAAAATCGTGATTATTTTATTAATTTCTAATTCAACAAACAAGAAGCAAACAGCCGAAGCCGATAGTAAAGGGAAGTCGTTTCTGCCGTGGATTTAAAACTCCGGAAACTCCGGATTTTCAACGTGAAATTTCGGAGGAGTTTCAGCGCTTCCAGACAATCGTGAATACTTTATTAATTTGTGATTCAGCAAACAAGAAGTAAACAACAGAAGGCGAGAGTAAAGCGGAGTCGTTTCCGCCGTCGATTTGAAACACCGGAAACTCCGGGTTTTCAGCGTGAAACTCCTCCGGAAGTCCGAAGTTTAAGGACTACCAGAAAATCGTAAATACTTTATTAATTTCTAATGCAACAAAGAAGAAGCTGATACTAAAACGAAGTCGTTTCCGCCGTGGATTTAAAACTGCGAAAGTCTTATTAAAGTAACTTTTGTGGTTGGTCAAGAGATGGCGCCACACATTATCATTTCCGTTAATTCTGCGAAAGTCTCAGTAAAGAGATTGGCGCTGCTCAGAAATCCGTTTCGAAACGCTGATTGCCACTTCTGTAAGTTCTGCGAAAGTCTTATTAAAGTAATTTTTGTGGTTGGCCAAGAGATGGCGCCACACAGAAATCCGTTACGAAGTTTTGATTATTACTTCCGTTAATTCTGCGAAAATCTTAGTAGAGAGACGGCGCTGCACAGAAATTCGTTTCGAAACTCTGATTGTCACTTCTGTAAGTTCGGCGAAAATTTTAGTAAAAATAACTTTTGTGGTTGTTTAAGAGATGGCGCCGCACAGAAAGTCCCGAAATACTGATTATTACATACTACGTTTTGCGAAAATCTTAGTAAAGAAGCTTTTGTCGTTGTTTAAAAGATGGCGCGGAGGCAGAAGGCCTCCAAAATAGTTTCGACATTCTGCTTATCGCTTCCGTAAATTCTGCGATTGAGTCTTACTGAAGAAACTTTAGCGATTGATCAAGAGATGTCGCCGCACGGAAATTCGTTTCGAAATTCTTATCATTTCCAGGAAGCTCTGTGAAAATCTTGCTAAAGAAACTCCGGGTTTTCAACGCCAAACTCCTCCTTTTTCATGACAGCCGCTTAATACCGTTGGATTCGAGTGAAATGGGAAGAGTCGCCCGGAAATGAGGACGCATTCCGGGAATTATTTATAGTTCTTAATTCTGTAAGGAGGCGAGGATTAACTCCGGGTATTGCGCGGCCTTCTCAGGACTTGCTCTTACTCCACTTTATTCACGCTGGTAGCTTTTTGACGCGAGCTACAAATAACATAATCCGTAAATAAATCCGGAGTTTCCGGGCTTCAAACAGATCAATGTTTGATTCAGTAATGAAGAAGCGAAACTGGCGCTGTGAATTTAAAACTCCGGAAACTCCGGTTTTCTACTTGTCTCCTTCTTTGTTTACATGAAAGGTCCTAGCACCATTGTATTCAACAGAAATTAGCAAAGTCGTCCGGATTAGGGCCCCCTTACTCTCAGATTTAATTCCGAGGATTAGCTTTCCCAGAAAGTCCGGGTTTTGAGGCGACTGAATTGAAAAGAACGGAATCAGAAACTCCCAGCCCCCCAATTTATTTACGCTGGCAGTTTTTGACACTTGCCTCAAATAAACGTGAGCATAACCGAGTCGTTATAGTTTACGGCGAGTATATCCCGGAGTTTCCGGGCTTCGAAGAAATCAATTCGATTGATTCGATAAGGAAGGAGCGAGGGGCGAAAAACCGACACAAAATCGAAGTCGTTTCGGAAACTCCGGGTTATCAACTTGAAACTCCTTCTTTTTTACGACAGGAGTTAATACCGCCGTATTCGCCTCCGGAAATGCGAGCCACTTCCCTGGATTTAATTCCGGGCACACTTTTTAGTTTTGCAAGAAACTCCGGGCCGACTTATTAAAATTTCATTGGCGAAATGGGGTTTCTGAGTTTAAAAGAAATTTCACATGAAAGACATAATTAAATTCCAGGGGAATCCCCTGTATAGTACAGACGAATTCTGCTAACGTGGCGGCTCTCATCGATTGAGTATTTTATCAACCGGAAGTGCGTTGCTGAATCGCCCGGGCAACCTTGGAGCCGACGTCGCTCGTCGCCGCCGTTGTTGTTGTTATTGTTGCAATAAAAATAACGCAAGCGGCATAAGTAAGTAAGCATAACAGCGCAAGAGTAAGCGAGGCCTCCCGCTCACTATCGTCGCGTCGGGAGCAAACGGGCGGATTTTCGGGGACGTTACGGGGCGACTTCGTGTGTGGCTGGCCTTTGATAAATGGCGTGCGTTCGAGCCGCAGCTTTCGGAGCTGATAAGAAACTAAAAACGTAGACAAGCATGAAACGAGCGGCGTCTTTTCATCGCCGCCGGCCCTCTCGCTCGCATGCCTCATTAATTATTTCATAATGCGCGCCCGGCCCTGCCGAAATTTGCGGCGGTATGCGCCCGGCATCTTCGGCATTTCCAACCTCCCCCCTACCCCCACTCACCCACCCACCCGCCCGTCCACGTCCTCCTGATAACCGAACGAACTGCGCCTGTTTGTGAGATGTTAATTAATTAATCTAAGCATTTGCAATTTGATAAAAAAAAAAAATGATAAGGGTTATTTTTTGAGTCAGTCGAGTCAAAAGTTACTGGGGGGGGGGGGAAGAGGAGGGGGCGCGGGCCGAAACGGGGCAACGCATAAATTACACTTGTGTTTTGAAACGTCAACAATTGAACCCCTCTTGCAATTGTTCTTGACTACGTCACTGATCCGAAATTACTCCGTTTTCTTTTTTTTTTTTTCAACTATGTACCTACGCTTATTTTGGCAGCATTTGTTAAGTCGTTCTGCAGTTTTGTTAGTTTCTAGACGCGTCCACTTCACACAAGCTGCGAATAGAAAAATAAAATAAAATTACCGTCACCGTCGGGGGGCGTAAGATGGCGTTGGAAATTGTACTTCAATTTGAACTACAATTTCGCTGGCGCTTGACGGACTGACTCAAGAAATGAAACGTCGTTATCGATCGATCCTGAAACTTGAGGTAAAATTGCATCGCGATGACGTCAAGAGATGGCGCTTTACCTTCATGTGGCTTTTCAGTGTTTTACGTCGAGGTTGTCGTCTGGATTTGGCGGAAATCCGTTTCGAAATTCGACCGAAATCACTCCCGTATTTTCCGCGAAAGCCTTAGTGAAGTAACTTTTGTGGTTGGCCAAGAGATGGCGCCGCACAGAAAGCCTATTAAATCCGTGTCGAAATTTCGTTCATTACTCAAATAAGTTCTGCAGCAATCCGTTTCGAAATTCGATCGAGATCACTCCCGTAATTTCTGCGAATGTCTCTTCAAGTTACCTTTGTGGTTGGTCAAGAGATGGCGCCGCACAGAAACCCCCTTAAATCCGTGCCGAAATTTTTATTTATGACTCCGATAAGTTCTGCAGTAATTTGTTTCGAAATTCGACCAAAAACAACTCCGTTATTTCCGCGAAAGCCTTATTAAAGTTAATTTTGTGGATGGTCAAGAGATGGCGCCACACAGAAATCCGCTTCGAAGTTCTGATCATCACTTCCGTAAATTCTGCGAAAATCTTAGTAAAGAAACTTTAATTGTGGGTGATCAAGAGATGGCACCGCACAGAAATCCGTTTCGAAACTCTGACTGTCACTTCTGTAAATTCTGCGAAAATTTTAGTAAAAAAGACTTTTGCGGTTGTTTAAGAGATGGCGCCGTACAGAGGTGCTCCCAAATCCGTGTCGAAATTTTGTTTATCACTCCAGTAAGTTCTGCAGAAACTCGTTTCGAAATTCCACCAAAAACACTTTTAACGTAATTTCTGCGGAAGTCTTAGCGAAGTAACTTTTATGGTCGGTCAAGAGATGGCGCCGCACAGAAAGTCCCTAAGTCCGTGACAAAATTTTGTTTATCGCTCCAGTAAGTTCTGCAGTGATTCGTTTCGAGATTCAACCAAAAACACTTAACCCGTAAATTCTGAAAACAGTCTTGTGGTCCGTCAAGAGATGGCGCCACGCAGATATCCGTTTCGAAGTCTTGATTATCACTTCCGTTAATTTCGCGAGAATTCTAGTAAAGAAACTTTTATGGTTGCTGAAGAGATGGCGCTGCATGGAAATCCGTTTTCACTTCTCTAAACTCTGCGCAAACTTTGGTAAAAAAAAACTTGCGTAATTTCTATGAAAATCACTCCCGTAATTTTTGCGAAAGTCTCTTCAAGTTACTTTTGTGGTTGGCCAAGAGATGGCGCCGCACAGGAAACCCCCTAAATCCGTGTCGAAATTTTGTTTATCACTCCAGTAAGTTCTGCGGCTATCCGTTTTGAAATTCGGCCAAAATCACTTCCGTAATTGCTGTGAAAGTCTTAGTGAAGTAGCTTTTGCGGTAGGTCAAGAGATGGCGTCGCACAGAAAACCCCTAAACCCGTGACGAAATTTTACTCATCACTCCAATAATTTCTGGAGAAATCACCAAAAACACCGCAAATTCTGAAGAAAGTTTTTTGGTTGGTCAACAGATGGCGCCACACAGAAATCCGTTTCGAAGTTCTGCTTAGCACTTCCGTGAATTGTGCGAAAGTCTTCGTAAAGAAACTTTAATTGTGGTTGATCAAGAGATGGCGCCGCACAGAAATCCCTCTCGAAATTCTCATTGTCACTTCTGTAAGTTCTACGAAATTTTTAGTAAAAATGGATGTGTCTGTTTAGGAGATGGCGCTACACAGAAAGTCTCCTAAACCCGTGTCGAAATTTTGTCCCTCACTCAAAGAAGTTCTGCAGCAATCCGTCTCAAAATTCGATCAAAATCGCTCCCGTAATTTCTGCGAAAGTTTTAGTGAACTAAATTTTATGGTTAGCCAAGAGATGGCGCCGCATAGAAAACCCCCTAAATCCGTGTCCACGTGTTCACTCCAATAAGTTCTGCGGAAATCCGTTTCGAAATTGGACCAAAAACACCGTAAATTCTGAAGAAAGTTTTGTAGTTGGTCAAAAGATGGCGCCACACAGAAATCCGTTTCGAAGTTCTGATTCTCACTTCCGTGATTTCTGCGAAAGTCTTAGTAAAGAAACTTTAATTGTGGTTGATCAAGATGGCGCCGCACAGGATGTTCCGAAATTCTGATTATTACCACGCTCTGCGAAAATGTTAGTAAAGAAACTTTTGTCATTGTTTAAAAGATGGCACGGCAGCAGAGAGCCTCCAAAATGGTTTCGAAATTCTGATTTTCAGTCCCGGAAATTCTGCGAAGGTTGCAGTGAAGAAACTTTTGTGGTTGATTAAGAGATGGCGCTAGACAGAAATCCGTTTCGAAATTCTTAACATTTCCACGAGGTTCCGCGAAAGTCTTAGTAAAGAAATTTTGTGATTGTTTAAGAGATGGCGCGCAGCACAGAATGTTCCGAAATTTTGATTATTACCACGTTCTGCGAAAATCTTAGTAAAGAAACTTTTGTCATTGTTTAAAAGATGGCGCGGCAGCAGCCAAAATAGTTTATCACTCCCGGAAATTCTGCGAAAGTCTTGGTGAAGAAACTTTTATGGTTGATCAAGAGATGGCGCTAGACAAAAATCTGTTTCGAAATTCTTAACACTTCCAGGAAGATCCGCGAGTGTCTTAGTAATGAAATTATGTGGTTGTTTAAGAGATGGCGCCGCATAAAAAGTCCCGAGTTACTCCTTATTACTCCCGTAAGTTCTGCGAAAGTCTTGTTATAGAAACTTTTGTGGTTGCTCAAGAGATGGCGCCGCAATAGAAAACAGTTTCGAAATTCTAATTATCATTCCCGGAAAGTCTTACTGAAGAAACGTTTGTGGTTAATCAAGAGATGGCGCCGCACAGAAATCCGTTTCGAAATAAAAAAAATAGTAAAGGGGACTGTGGTTTAAGAAATAATTAAAAAATAATCTCTGCCCACAATTAATTTTATATCCGTATATACGTACATATTTCGGCGGCTAAGGTGCCGTCTTCAGTACACAAACTAACTATAAAATTTTATACGTACGTATCTACGGATATAAAATTAATTGTGAGCAGAGATTGTTTTTTAATCGTTTCGAAATCCTGATTATTTATCATTTCCGAAAGTTCTGCGAAAGTCATCAAGAAACTTTCGTGGTTATTTAAGAGATGGCGCCGCACAGAAAATCCAGAAATTCTGATTATCACTCCCGTAAGTTCTGCGAAGTAGTAAGTAGTGAGTAAGACGTAGAAGTAAGTCAAATCTGGAAAAATCTTAATGAAGAAGCGTTTGTAGTTGGCCAAGAGATGGCGCCGTACAAGAGGTTCCGAAATTTTCTGCTCGCCCTCATAAAACGTAAATAAATTAAACCTCGCGTATACAGGTAGAATCTGTTTATGTTCTAATAAATGTCAAGGTCAAATAGATTAATATTTGCTAACGCAATTGCTAGCGCCATCTTATGAAAAAAAAAAAAAGCGCGTCACCGGCTAAGACCTAGTGAAACGCCAAGTCTTAACCGGTGACGCGTTGAATCGCAACCGTCGCGAGTTCTAAGAAGCTCATGTTAATTAAATAAACTTTCGTAAATTTGTCAAGAGATGGCGTTTTCAATTCCATCTTGCCGTTCAATGAATTACGTCAAAATTTTCATCTGGATTTAGCAGAAAGTCACTACCACTAAGAAATTTTGTGATTGTTTAAGAGATGGCGCCGCACAGAATGTTCCGAAATTCTGATTATTGAAATACGTTCTGCGAAAATCTTAGCAAAGAAACTTTTGCCATTGTTTAAAAGATGGCGCGGCAGCAGAAAGCTTCCAAAATAGTTTCGAAATTCTGATTATTTATTACTCCCGGAATTGCGAAATTCTTACTAAAGAAACTTTTGTGGTTGATCAAAAGATGGCGCCCCAAAATTTCTGCTCGCCTTGGTAAAACGTAAATGAATTAAATATCGCGTATACAGCTCTACCCTGTTTATTCTAAAAATATCAAGGTCAATTAGATTAACGTTGGCTGACGACGTAATTGCAATTTTAGTTGTTAGGTTCTCCACTTAGAGCGCCATCTTTTGATAAATTTAAAAAAAGTGACGTGCGCCACCGGCTCAGAGGTGGCGTTTTAAATCTAACCTCGATCGGAATCATCGTCGCCCGCCAAACAAACTTTCGTGTTTGGTCAAGAGATGGCGCTGCACTCCCCACACGGGGAAGTCACAAGTTTTCTGTGCGTTTTAAGAAAACAACCAAGAGTTTTAAATTTAATTCAATTTTAAATTGAGCCAAGTTTTTACGTCTGCGTTTGTGCTCTAAGCTAACGCAAGGTAGGTAACGTCAGGATTTCAATCGAGAGATGGCGCTTTCGCATAGAATCTGGATTTTTTTTTAATGGAAATCTACCTGTACGTTCGTCGCCTATAAAGCGACAATTTATTTTTTTATTTATTGTAGGTTTTGTCTCGTCGTTGGCTAGAAACAAAAGGCTACCTATCGGTGAGAATTTAACAGCGCCACCTCGTGTCACTTCAATGCGAATTCCCCGGTACTTAAACGTGCGCGTTTTTTTAAACCGCCGCGCCGATTCTCGCTGCTGATGTCAGATCAAAACCATTAATTTTTCGTTTTAGATGTAGATTCTCCTTTCAAAATTTTTCGTTTAAAAATTTAAATCGAAACTTCAGAAAAAAATAAATAAATGGCATTTGGGACGCGAGTTTGATTACTTATAGAAAATTACGTAAACCCGGCCGCAATGACAAAGAGATTTTTGATACTACCAAAAAAAAGGATTGATAATTTCGTTAGCGATTAAATCGAAACGTTGGAAAAAGAAGGAGATTGTGTTGGGAGTTTCTTTGCTTATAGAAAATTACCTAAACCTGCCCCTGATTAAGTGTGAGGTATTTGTACTACTCCCGGAAATTTTCGTTTCCAAAAAAAGAAAAGGATTGATAATTTCAGTAACAATTAAATCGAAACGTTGAAAAAAAAAGAAATAGATTGTGGTGGGGGCGCGAATTTCTTTACTCATAGAAAGTTACGTGTAAACCCGCCCGCAGTGACTTCGAGATATTTGAACTTGTCATTAATTTCTCGCCGTAGTCTTTCTACCCCCCCCCCGCCCTTATTTTTTGAAACATAATGAAGCAGTGATTTCATTTGCTTCGAGCAAAAAAAAATGTAAGGGCGTGATTTGTTTATATGTAATCATTTTATGAAGCGCCCAAGCAATTGTTTTGGTGGTTCGAAGCTGCATTACTACCCCCAAGTTCAACCCCCTGCCCATCAACAAAAAAAAAACACAAAAAATTTGGTAATTTCGTTTGCAATTGAATTGAAAAGCTGCGGGTTCGTGTTGAGGGGGTAAACATCTCCTCACTTATTTTTTTTTTTTTGGAATACTGAAAATTTTTTGTCACCTCCCCCCTCGCACCCTTAGTTTTGGAAAGGATGGTGAAGCACTTGTTTAAAAAAAAATGTAAGCTCGCGTTTTGTTTATAACAATTTCGTGAAGCACCCAAGCAATTTCTTTTTTTGCATAACTACCCCATATTCATCCCCTTGTCCACCAACAGAAAAAAGCAAAAAAAATTGATAATTTCATTCGGACTTAAAATTAAAACGTTGCGAAGTGATAAAAGTGGCTCGTGTTGAGGGGGCGAACATTAAGCTCGTGGTTTGTTTATAATAATTTCATGAAGCACCCAAGCAATTTCTTTTCTTGGTAATACTACCCCAAATTCATCCCCTTATCCATCAACAAAACGAAATAAGAAAATTGATAGTTTCATTCGGAATTAAATTGAAACGTTGCGAAGTCAAAAAGTAGTTCATGTTGAGGGGGCAAACGTCTCCTCACCCATCCTTTCCGTAATTTTGAAAAACTTGAACCTGTCATTAGTCTTTTGTCGCCCTCTCCCCCCCCCTCTCCTTTAGTTTTGGAAAAGATCGCGAGGCAATGTTTCGTTTGTTAAAAGAAAAAGTGTAAGCGCGTGTCTTGTTTGTTATAATTTAATGCAGAACCCCAACAATTTTTGTTATTGTTGTTTGATTGTTACAAGCTATTAGCTCGAATCCCCCCCCCTTATTAACAAGAAGAAATTGCACGAAGTGAAAAACTGTATTGTTCGCAAACGTCTTACTTATCCCTTCAGCAATTTTGAAACTCTTGAATTTGTCATTAATTTTTTGTCACCCCCCCCCTTCCCGCTCTCCTATGTAGCTCTGGAAAAGATAGCGAGGCAGTGTTTCACTTGTTTAAAAAAGAAAAAAATGTAAGCGAGTGTCTTGATTGTCGTCGTTCGTGAAGCACCAAATCAATTTCTTTTTCCTGGATCGTTCGAAGCTATTGCTACCCCCAATTCTTCCCCTTGTCTATTTCCGTACCATCCCGAATTTATCCCCTTGTCTCCTCGAAACAAAAAAAAAATTGTCACCCCCCCCTCTCCTATACATATAGTTCTGGAAAGTTCGTGAAGCACCAAATCAATTTTTTTTTAATCGTTCGAAGCTATTGCTACCCCCAATTCTTCGCTTTGTCCATTTTCTTACTACCCCAAATTTCTTGTCTCCATGAAACAAAAAAAGAAAATTGTCACCCCCTCCTCTCTCCTATAGGTGTAATTCTGGAAAAGATATCAAGGCAATGTCTCACTTGTTTAAAAAAAAAAGTAAGTGAATGTCTTGTTTGTTGATGTTATTCGTGAAGCACCAAATCAATTTTTTTTTTATCGTTCGAAGCTATTGCCACCCCCAATCCTGCCCCTTCGCTATTTTGTTACTACCACAAATTCATCCCCTTGCCACCTCGAAACAAAAAAAAAGAAAATTCCAATTGAATCGAAACAATATGGAAATTATTCGTCCTATTATTATTCATCCCTTACGTGATTGTCCAATTATCCTCTTGCCCCCCCCCCCTAACTTCCTTTAATGTTCGAAAAATTGTTTTGTAATTTTTTGTGTTTAGGTATAAAAAAATTATTCTCGAAAACCCCCAGCAATTGCAATTGAATAAAATTCGAAACGTTGATGACATAAAAGGCGTTAGTTTCGATTCGCACGCAGGTAATAATAACCCCCCCGCATAAATTTCGTAAATTTTCAACAACCTCTCGCTCCCCAGAATTTGCTTATTACTTATTTAAAAAAAAATTGAAACGTTTTATGTAATTCGTGGAAGAAACACGTGCACGTGATCGCCCGCAACTTTAAACTAAATAAAAACTTATTTGCTTTCGTTTTGGCAAATCGGTGTTAACAAACGCGAGAGGGTGCGGGACACGTTCTATTTCCGCGCCACCGAAGAGGGAACAAAAATCCCGCTTGCTGTAATAGGGGATGTTTACCTGTGCGATGGCGCGCATGTCTACATGCGATCGCGTCCTCCTCAAGTCGTCCGTCCACAAGAAGAGAACACAAGAACCACTACACGACACGAAAGCACGACTACTGACCAGCGCGCCATAATCTCTAAGCTTTATACGGGGGCCCCACCATCCTCCGGGGGTGCGCGCCACTCATTATCACTTTTAATCATTGCGTTGTGCGCGCGATCCACGCGATAACCGGAGGAAATGCCCTCTTCCTCTCCGAGATATCCGCAAGTGATAACGATCGTTGTACCTACCTGCAGGGTCGAAGGGGCGAAGCGACAAAGGCCCCTTTCCGAATTGGTGATAATCTCTTTGCGTTAAAGTGTTAAGGTTCTCGGATTTACAACCCCGAGTTTCCTTCTGAAGGGAAGACTTTAGATTAAATCCAATATTTAGAAATTTGACAGCCTAATTGGTTTCAGTTTAAAAAGAAAAAAAAAAATTAAATTGAACCGGAGTGGGTAGATTTTTAGCTCTAAGCGAAAGGAAATTATAATTAATAAACGAGTCTGGAATTAGAAATAATAGTAAAGATTAACAGCATGTTGGTAACATTGCTAGTAATATAGTAAAGTGATAGTAAACCTGAAAGGGTATCAGAAATTCACTTAGTGACAATATTTTTTTAAATAGATGCTTTGATTACTCGGTTATCATCCTCAATAATTTTCCCTACTGATCATCGAAAAACCTAGATATTCAAATAAAACGGAACAAATTGTGAATAAAGAGAGTAGCTATATATATCTGTTATAAAAAAAAGTGTGACAGAAGTTTGTAATGAAAGCTAATAAGGGGATTGAACAAACCAGAAGAAATTATTTTATATTGGTAACCCTGTTGCAGGAAATGACACGAAACCAAAAATTCAGAATTAATTATAAAGACAACGCGATTGAGAAGGATGCACACACCTATGTATATCTAGAGAAAGTAGGATAATAATGAAAGAAATACAGACAAACAGTGAATTAATAAAACATTATCTCAAGCTGGCAACACTATCACTAAATTTTTTAAAAAATTTATTAGCTGTGAAAGCTAAATGTTTATGTTTTTCTTTTGTGGATACTTACTATTTATTACTGTCTATAGTTATATTTATTTACTATGTCGTTAACATTTGTTTGTCTGTTTATTTGTTGTTTTTTTGAAGGTAATAAATTATTATTATTAATATGGGGTCGTTTCGGAACTGATCCTACCTTATAGATCTCGACGCGGCGATTTCAAATATGGGGTCGTTTATGCCGCTAGTTCTAACCGTTCTCGAGGTTTTTGTGTAGAAAATTTCAAATTTTTTTTCCGACGATTTGGTCGGAAATTTTTCGAAAAAAAAACATTTTCTCGAATCCTTTCGGAACTGATCCTACCCAGCGAAAACACGTACGTGTAAAAAACGTTGTAAAATAACATGTAACCAAACGTTGAATTCGTGTAGTATTGTTACGTTGAAACAACGAAAAAATGTCGCGGCAATCAATTTCTTTTAAACGTCTCTGTCCACGTGTAAGAAACGTTGTAGAATAACAATTAATCAACGTTGAATTCGTGTGTTATTAATACGTTTTAACAACGCTCGAATCAACTTCTTTTAAACGTCTTTGTCCACGGTATTTCTGCGTTAAATCCCAGTGCATACATACGTATAAAAAACGTTGTGGAATAACATGTAACAAACGTTGAATTCGTGTGTTATGGTTACGTTAAAACAACGAAAAAATGTCGCGGCAATGTCCACGTGTAGCGTTGAATCAGACAATTACGACGTGTATTAAAGCTGGGTCTAAATCATTAGACTGAACAAACATACATGGCTAATGGTGGAATTCGAACCCACGCCGCCGAGTGACACGACTTTCCAAGTCGGCTAGACTAGACCGCTAAGCCATTTGGAGATCCCAGAGCCGTATCGCTTCCGTGACTACTCAGTAGTAATAAAGCCGAACCGGGGACTTTAACTTACAATAGCTACGCGCCGCCCTCACTCGTTCAATTTCCGAACTCTTTACTACCTACAGTTTCTCTCTAACATCCATATTATCATAACATCATTAAATCAATTTTTCTAATTATTACAATTCTAAGGTTATTTTCTTTGTATATACATTTCAAAAATTCTAAATTATTTATTTATAATACACATGTAATTCTAAATCGCCTATTTCTAAAAATATTTACACTTACATAAAATATTCGACAAAACACATTTAATACAGTACTCTCAATTTACTTTATTATTTACAAAATTATTTCTTTATGAAAATTTAAAAAAAATTACATGCTGCTCATGAACACCGCAGTGGAGTGGAAAGTTTAACTGGAATAAATTCTGTAACTTAGAAAATTGCCATTTGTAGCAAAATTCTTGGAACAGGTCAATTTTTATTTTTATGGCGCATATTATAAATGGATTTCTTTAACTTTTCAATTATTTGGAAGGATGAAACAACCCCTAACTATTTTTTTTTAATGGAAGGGTATGTTGAGTAATTTTTTTCTTAAAGCTTGTTCAATTGGGAATACAACTGCGTTTTTATTTTTTAATTTTTCTTAAACAGTAAAAGGCGAAAAAATAAAATATAAATTTTTGACTAGAACGATTTTAACGCATCAGATGTTCAAAATGCTCGCCACCTCTCACTTGACAATACCCTAATCGATTATAAATTCCATCCCTAACAGTTTGTAACATTTCCGGCGTTACTCTCCTAATTTCATGCAGAATTTGAAGTTCTGAAGTTCTGCTATGTCGTTTGGTTTAGTCACATAAACTTTACTTTTTAAATACCCCCATAAAAAGTCTAAAGGGTGAGATCTGGAGATCTTGTTGGCCACTCAATCGGTCATCGGTCATCTTCTTCCTATCCACCTATTGGGAAAAACTTCAGTGAGGTAATTACGTACAATTAAAAATTTAGCGCATTGGCAGCGCCATCTATTGGCTGCACGCAACAATACGATACCATATGGAATGCTTATTTCTTCTCATCAAATAATAAAAAATGGAGTTCCTGAATTTTTGGCATTAAAAACGGTTTTAGTAAAAAAATTCTTTTTGTTTTTTACCTTTTACTGCTAAAGAAAAATAAAAAATAAAACGTAGCTGTATTCCTAATTTTTTCAACATATCCTTCCATTAAAAAAAACATAGTTAGGGGTCGTTTCACCCCTCCAAATAATTGAAAAGTTAAAAAGTCCCTTTGTAATATGCGCCATTAAAAATAAAAATTGACCTGTTCCAAGAATTTTTTTACAAATCGTAATCTTCTAAGTTACAGAATTTATTCCAGTTAAACTTTCCCCTCTGTATACAGCTGTCCCCAATGAGTATTCGTGACAATATGTATGTATAATTGATTGACTATTGCGTTCTTTAGTATTTTTAATCACAGATTTTGGGCATCAAATTCAAACTAACTTAAAAAAATTTGACAGATTACGTCAACTTAAAAAGGGGTTGTGGTTGACTCGTATGTCCAAATTAGCAGTACTTTTCATACCTGTTTCGTTTCATTTCAAACTTTTCCTATCCTTTTAGGTCTTCCTCTTTCCCTTTTCTTCTCCGTTCTACTGTAGTCAGTTGTGTCACTAATTTATCCTCTTTCAAGATCATAATGCCGACGAAACATTTGTTTTTGATTCAGGTAAAGTTCCAGATTATTTAAAGTTTTTGGCTTATACAGAGTATGTTTTTTTTAAGAAAGAAAGATAAACATGAAAATAATTCTACACTTGTGCAAAGAATCCAATTTCCATGTAGTTATAGGTATAGTATGGCAAGGAGTGCCACTTTATTTGATTTTGATCTTCAGAATAGATCATTTGAGGCTCTTAATTGTCAGAGTTAGTCGTTACTTTTATTTATTACAGTTCTTTATTTCAAACCGAGCAATTTTTGAACTCCAATATGATTTTTTTATATCGTTTGGCTGCTTTCTTCATATTCCCAGGCGTCGCTATTGTATCCTTTTTTTTTTGTTATCTATTTTTGTTGTGTTTCGTGTTGATCCGATGTTTGTCACTTTTTTTAATTCCTGGGAATGAATTCTTTAAACAAACACATTATAAATTTGTACTCGGATTCAAAACAGAATTTTCTTATCAAGACAATCAGTATTGTACTTTTTAATTGGATAAGGATAAAAAGTACAATGAGGAAAGACAGAACATGAAATGAAAAAAATAAATAAATATAAGACACAAAAACAACTCTAAAGGTAAAAGCAACGTGCATACGATTCGACGATTACACTAATCCTGAAAAGCAATTTTATTATAACAATCAGAAAGCACCAGCTGTTGAAGAGAGATATAAATTACTGCCGGGCAAAGAATGAAAATGAACCAAACGTAAAGATGAAACTATGAAGAGGTTCAACTGTTTGTTCAAAGGAAACTTGATCTGTAGTTTCTTGTCCAATTTGGTAACTAAATATGTAGTTAGAGCCAAAACGAATCAAATAGTTTGGAGCACTGATTTTAATCATCTTCACCGTTTTCATCTATGTACTATACTCGGTTTTTTAATTCGGAAGAGTAACTTTGAAATTTTGCCACATTGTTGCTTAATTAAAATCAGAATTGTTCTATTAAATTCATCAATTGTTTAATTCTATTGTTTTTTTCTCAAGTGTTTTGCCAATGTTGTCAGTATGAAACTCATTGCATAACGAATCCACACAACGAGTTATAAGTGACTTACAAGACTGGTTACTTGCGTGCAAATGCCCTAGCGATTTAAGTTTGTAAAAAAAATGTTATGCAGCGAAAACTATCACATTTTAATGTAATAGTTTCTTACCCAAAGTGTTAACTAAATATGTAATATCTTGTCTGAAGTGGTAACTAAATCTGTAGTTTCTTGTCCAAAGTGGTAACTAAATATGTAATTTCTTGTCTAAAGTGGTAACTAAATCTGTAGTTTCTTGTCCAAAGTGGTAACTAAATATGTAATTTCTTGTCTAAAGTGGTAACTAAATCTGTAGTTTCTTGTCCAAAGTGGTAACTAAATATGTAATTTCTTGTCTAAAGTGGTAACTAAATCTGTAGTTTCTTGTCCAAAGTGGTAACTAAATATGTAATTTCTTGTCTAAAGTGGTAACTAAATCTGTAGTTTCTTGTCCAAAGTGGTAGCTTGAACTGTAGTTTCTTGTCCAATGTGGTAACTAAATATGTAGTTGGAGCCAAAACGAATGAAATAGTTGGAAGCACTGATTTTAATAATCTTCACCGTTTTTGTCTACTATACTCTGTTTTTTTAATTCGGAGGAGTAACTTTGAAATTTTGTCGCGCTAAGAACGAGCTTTGTCATTGGTAATTGGCCGATAACAATCCCAGCCGATCGCAATTCGCAGCATATCAGCCGTATTGTTTCATCAGCTGATCGAAGTTTCGTTTTGTGTGAAGAAAATTTCCAATTCACTTCTCCAAAAAATAGACTACGGTGAGAAATAAACAGGAGAGAGTCATGCCGATAGTAGTTTCTTGTCCAAAGTGGTAACTAATTGTCTACTTTCTTATGCAAAGTGGTAACTAGATGTGTAGTTTCTTTGCACTGAATTGAACGTAACTTAATTGAAGAATTCTACACAAATTATTCGATAAGCTTTACCGTTTTTATCTTCCAGTAAAGAATAAACAGGAGAGAGTAATACATTAGTATGACTGATCAAGTTACCACTTTGGACAAGAAACTGCAAATTTAGTTACCACTTTGGACAAGAAACTACATATGGCTAATCCGGCAGAACAATGACGCAAATGCAAATTTTTCACATTTTCAGTTAAGTTTGTAGATTAAGTTCCGTACCTTCAACGTACCTTCAACCAATAAACTCGGAATTTTCAAATCTATAATTTTTCATTTAGCTTTAGTTAGCAGTTCGACAAATTCATTAGATTTTTGTCTCTTCTGAAAAATTTAACGTTTTACAGTCGTCATTATTCAACATACGATATTTAGTTACCACTTTGGACAAGAAATTACCACACTTTAATCTAGTAGTTTCTTGTCCAAAGTGGTAACTAAATATGTAGTTTCTTGTCCAAAGTGGTAACTAAATATGTAGTTAGAGAACATCTAAATTTAAGCATTGGCCACTGTCTTAACGTGAACAGTGCGCCTCGCTAACATGAACAGCTACTTTATCTACTACACAAATTTACAACAAAATCACTTCTTACTTCATTTTTTTTTCAAAAATACATAATATGTAGTACATAAACAAAGGTTGAAAGTGACGTATGATGTTTTTAATCGTTTTAAGAGATGAAGACTGCATCTCAGAAACATGTACAATCGCGCAAACATGAACACAGCCGGTTCTAATTTGCTCACGTTAGCGCGAGCGCACTGTATCTAGTTTCTTGCCCAAAGTGGTAACTAAATATGTAGTTTCTTGTCCAAAGTGGTAACTTGATGTGTAGTTTCTTGTCCAAAGTGGTAACTAAATATGTAGTTTCTTGTCCAAAGTGGTAACTAAAGATGTAGTTAGAGAACATCTAAATTTTAGCATTGGCCACTGTCTTAACGTGAACAGTGCACCTGGCTAACATGAACAGCTACTTTATCTACTGCAGAAATTTACAACAAAAGTCCAAACAATCACTTCTTCATTTTTTCTTCAAAAATACATAATATGTAGTACATAAATAAAGGTTGAAAGTGATGTATGATGTTATTAATCGTTTTAAGAGATGAAGACTGCATCTCAGAAACATGTACAATCGCGCAAACATGAACACAGCCGGTTCTAATTTGTTCACGTTAGCGCGAGCGCACTGTATCTAGTTTCTTGCCCAAAGTGGTAACTAAATATGTAGTTTCTTGTCCAAAGTGGTAACTTGTCCAAAGTGGTAACTAAATATGTGTTAGAGCCAAAACGAATGAAATAGTTGGGAGTACTGATTTTAATAATCTTCACCGCTTTTATCTACTATACTCTGTTTTTTAATTCGGAGGAGTAACTTTAAAATTTTGGCGTTGGTAGTTGGCCGATAACAATCACATTATCAGAATCACAGCCGATCGCAATTAGCAGCATATCAGCCATGGCTGAAGCGAGGCCCAAGCACTGCGACGGTTGGTATCGTTTCGGTTCTGCCAATTTTATTTTAAAAAGACGTTCCCAACCACTCACGCGGAATGCTCGAATCCACTAATTAATTTCGACCTCGAAATTGTTTTCCTTCTCCGGTAATTCCATCTCGATGGCGCAATTGATTAACAAGTTTCTCTTTTTCTTTCTTTTTTTTTGGCACAAACCGAGCGAGCACGTGTGCCATGTGCCGTGTTAATTGGACATTTACGCCTGCATTGTCTTCTGTTTCCCGCTGATGTGAGGCCGCCGTTCCGGGCGAGTTACACAATAAATCTTTGTCGGCACGCATTTACGCCGCACAAAGACGCATTGTGCGGCGTAATGCGTCTATTTTTCGCCGGGCCGCCGCCGGCGATTACTCGACGTTTTGTTTCTCCTCCTCAAAAAGCCTCAAACCAAAACTAGTTTCTTCCTCCTTGCGCGACGACGAAAGTGAGGGAGGATTGAGTAATTTTAAAATTATTGGATGACACACTGTATAAGGTTTCTTTCTTATCTTTGCATTAAAATCACTTTTACATCTTGTGAGCTTAATTACAATTTGGAATTTTTGCACTAAGTTTTTTTTTTTTATTTGGAAAAGAAAATTATAGTTGCAATAATAAGAGTGGTTCTGTTGTTCGAGGGGGGGCGCCCTCCTCCTCCGTTTACCGTCGCTCGGTCCACGCGCGCCTGTTTGTATTTAAATTAACGCAATTAGCGTAAGCAGCCGTTCTTGCGCCGGTATTTTTTCAGGCGACCACCGGTACCTCATTTGCGGTGTACTTTACGACCGGTTCGGGCGAGCCGGCGACTTCAAACGTTCGCGTTGTTTACATAATAGAGGTCCTCGGCAGCCGGAAACAATATGAGGCAGGCGCAGCGCGCAGATCAAAGGGCCGCCGCCACAGCTGCCCCCCCGCCGCCGCCCCTCGCACACCGTGCACCTGCACGTCGAGTGAATTGCCCCAGTTCTGATCGCCGCGCCGTCCGTCCGACTTTAGAATACGAGCTCGCCTCGGAAAAGGGCTCGAGATTTCCGACGCATTCTTTTCTTTTTCTTTTTTTTTTTTTTGTAGGAGGAAATGAATACCTAAAGATTTTTCGGGATTCAAGAGATTGGGGGGGGGGGGCGAGAACCCCATTACGCAATTCTTTTACGGCCACGTAAGGTTTACGGCTTCGATGATTTAACCGATCAATTCCGACGAGGTTCTTAATTGGTTCGGGCGATTAACGCTTATCGTTTCGAAATATACGTAGTCTTTCCCCCCACCTCAAATTTTTACTTTTAAATCATGATGGTGAATCACTTCATGTATTTGTGATAGTACAATCGCGGACAGTTAAAAGAGAACGCTTAGAAATGTTGCTTCTTTCGCTGTCCATGTCTGTACCTACTGTTATTAAAACTATAACATTTGTTAAAACTGTGACAATTTATTATTTTAAAGAAAAACACAATCTGCTCTACTTCTGTCGTTCCCCCTTCTAGTTTCTTCCTACACCCATCGCACGTAAGGTTACTTACTGTATTTAGAAGGTACTGCCATTCATTTCCGCGGCTGTCGTCCCCCAAATTAAAAAGGACGCGATGAAGAAGCCATGAAACGTTAAGAAGAAAACGGATAGATACATACGTAGTTACTGTTGCTAGGGAGTTTATGAATGAATTTGATTAACCCCAAATTAAAAGAGATAGAAAGTTGGCGCTACCTTCTCACTACAGTAACCTTAATCGCACGCTATCAGCCGTATTGTTTCATCAGCCGATCGAAGTTTCGTTTTGTGTGAAGAAAATTTCCAATTCACTTCTCCAAAAAATAGACTATGGTGAGAAATAAACAGGAGCGAGTCATGCTGATAGTAGTTTCTTGTCCAAAGTGGTAACTAAATATGTAATTTCTTGTCTAAAGTGGTAACTAAATCTGTAGTTTCTTTGCACTGAATTGAACGCAACTTAATTGAAGAATTCTACACAAATTATTCGATAAGCTTCACCGTTTTTATCTTCCAGTAAGGAATAAACAGGAGAGAGATCAAGTTACCACTTTGGACAAGAAACTGCAAATTTAGTTACCACTTTGGACAAGAAACTACATACGGCTATTCCGGCAGAGCAATGACGCAAATGCAAATTTTTCACATTTTCAGTTAAGTTTGTATAAATATATTGTATATATATATATATATAATTGTATAAATATATATAAACTCGGAATTTTCAAATCTATAACTTTTCATTTAGAGTTAGCACTTCAACTTTTCTTTTTCTTTTTTTTTGTAGGAGGAAATGAATACCTAAAGATTTTTCGGGATTCAAGAGATTGGGAGGAGGGGGGGGAGAACCCCATTACGCAATTCTTTTACGGCCACGTAAGGTTTACGGCTTCGATGATTTAACCGATCAATTCCGACGAGGTTCTTAATTGGTTCGGGCGATTAACGCTTTTCGTTTCGAAATAAGTAGTCTTTCCCCCCCACCTCAAATTTTTACTTTTAAATCATGACGGTGAATCACTTCATGTATTGGTGATAGTACAATCGCGGACAGTTAAAAGAGAACGCGTAGAAATGTTGCTTCTTTCGCTGTCCATGTCTGTACCTACTGTTATTAAAACTATAACATTTGTTAAAACTGTGACAATTTATTATTTTAAAGAAAAACACAATCTGCTCTACTTCTGTCGTTCCCCCTTCTAGTTTCTTCCTACACCCATCGCACGTAAGGTTACTGTATTTAGAAGGTACCGCCATTCATTTCCGCGGCTGTCGTCCCCCAAATTAAAAAGGACGCGATGAAGAAGCCATGAAACGTTAAGAAGAAAACGGATAGATACATACGTAGTTACTGTTGCTAGGTAGTTTATGAATGAATTTGATTAACCCCAAATTAAAAGAGATGGAAAGTTGGCGCTACCTTCTCACTACAGTAACCTTAATCGCACGCTATCAGCCGTATTGTTTCATCAGCCGATCGAAGTTTCGTTTTGTGTGAAGAAAATTTCCAATTCACTTCTCCATGGTGAGAAATAAACAGGAGAGAGTCATGCTGATAGTAGTTTCTTGTCCAAAGTGGTAACTAATTGTCTACTTTCTCATGCAAAGTGGTAACTAGATGTGTAGTTTCTTTGCACTGAATTGAACGCAACTTAATTGAAGAATTCTACACAAATTATTCGATAAGCTTCACCGTTTTTATCTTCCAGTAAGGAATAAACAGGAGAGAGATCAAGTTACCACTTTGGACAAGAAACTGCAAATTTAGTTACCACTTTGGACAAGAAACTACATACGGCTATTCCGGCAGAGCAATGACGCAAATGCAAATTTTTCACATTTTCAGTTAAGTTTGTAGATTAAGTTTATAGATTAATTGTTGGGCTCTTTAAATCAACGTACCTTCAACCAATAAACTCGGAATTTTCAAATCTATAACTTTTCATTTAGAGTTAGCACTTCAACTTTTCTTTTTCTTTTTTTTTTGTAGGAGGAAATGAATACCTAAAGATTTTTCGGGATTCAAGAGATTGGGGGGAGGGGGGAGAACCCCATTACGCAATTCTTTTACGGCCACGTAAGGTTTACGGCTTCGATGATTTAACCGATCAATTCCGACGAGGTTCTTAATTGGTTCGGGCGATTAACGCTTTTCGTTTCGAAATAGTCTTTCCCCCCCCACCTCAAATTTTTACTTTTAAATCATGATGGTGAATCACTTCATGTATTGGTGATAGTACAATCGCGGACAGTTAAAAGAGAACGCGTAGAAAAGTTGCTCCTTTCGCTGTCCATGACTGTAGCTACATACGATGCGATCGAAAACGATTGAGCGTCCTTCAAAAATATGTATTAATTTCGATATGAAAAACTCGTAGAAAACTCAATTAATAAACAAACCGTGCACAACATAGGAACCTTGACCTTGAATATTCAAAAACACAAAAATTCTCTAAGCCGAAGGTAGTTTGATCACCTTTGAGTAATTATTTTCTCAAGGACGCTCAATCATTTTCGATCGCATTGTACATTTATTAACAAGAGCAGAAAGTGCCTCATCCGAGTGAACCAATCACACGAGCACAATTGTTTTTTTTTTTTTTTTTAATTTAGTAAACAGCTTAGGCCCGATTTTACAATCGTCGGATAAGCATTATTCTTAGAATAACGTGACGTAAATATGGAGAAGAACGTTAAAGGATATTCAGCGAACAGTTATTCCGTCCTTATTCCACGATTGTAAAACTGGACCTTGATCGTTTTATTTATTATATTATATTGTAAACAAATAGCTATGTGAATAAAGCATTATTATTATTATTATCTGGGCCTCGCTTCAGCCATGGCTGATATGCTGCTAATTGCGATCGGCTATGATTCTGATTATGTGATTGTTATCGGCCAACTACCAATGACAAAGCTCGTTTTTAACGCCAAAATTTTAAAGTTACTCCTCCGAATTAAAAAACAGAGTATAGTAGATAAAAACGGTGAAGATGATTAAAATCAGTACTCCCAACTATTTCATTCGTTTTGGCTCTAACACATATTTAGTTACCACTTTGGACAAGTTACCACTTTGGACAAGAAACTACATATTTAGTTACCACTTTGGACAAGAAACTACATATTTAGTTACCACTTTGGACAAGAAACTACATATTTAGTTACCACTTTGGACAAGAAACTACACATCAAGTTACCACTTTGGACAAGAAACTACATATTTAGTTACCACCTTGGGCAAGAAACTAGATACAGTGCGCTCGCGCTAACGTGAACAAATCAGAACCGGCTGTGTTCATGTTTGCGCGATTGTACATGTTTCTGAGATGCAGTCTTCATCTTTTAAAACAATTAAAAACATCATACATCACTTTCAACCTTTATTTATGTACTACATATTATGTATTTTTGAAAAAAAAATGAAAAAGTGATTGTTTGGACTTTTGTTGTAAATTTCTGTAGTAGATAAAGTAGCTGTTCATGTTAGCGAGGTGCACTGTTCACGTTAAGACAGTGGCCAATGCTTAAATTTAGATTATTATTATTATACATGAAGATGGCGCTGTAACTTAAGCGAAGGAAGAATAAAAATTGAAAAACCAGAGCAATTCAAAATTTAAAAAAAATAATAATGACAGGAGATAGTCTAGATCCAATAGTCTTTAAGTTCAATATTCATTTGCAGTTGATTTAAAAAGAAGACGCAAGGATCAGGGCGACATCTTCAATTGCGTGTCGCATGCACATGATTTTCTGTCTCTCGTAAATAAATGAAGATGGCGCTGCAACTATTTAAGCAATAATTGTTTTATGAAAGACGCAAGGACCAGGGCCGGCATCTTCAATCAATTTTTTCGTACACGTATTTTAGCGAAGAAAAAATTAAAATTGAAAAAACAAAATAATTCTAAATTAAAGAAGATAGTTTAGGTCCAATACTGTTTGCAACTCATTTGTGCCAAAGTGACATCTTCAACTGTGTGTTGCATGAAAAATAAATTCTGTTTCTCGTAGATAAATGAAGATGGCGCCGTAACGGTACTTAAAAAAAAAAAAAAACTGAACTGACAGAGAAGAGATGTCACTTTCAACCAGCTTCAATTTTAGCTTCAATAAGAAGATTGGGAAAAATCAATAAAATTATTCTAAAGCTTTGGCTATCAACCAAGAGATGGCAGAATTTAACTTTCATCTCAGACCGATAGATGGTTCTTAACAAACAAATGTTGTTTTAATTCGAATCAAGCATTTAGGCCAATATTACACTATAAAAGCTCTTTGACAAAGATCTTTTATAAAAAAATATTGCCTATTACACTTTCATATTTTTTATAAAATATCTTTTATAAAAGATCTTTGTCAAAGAGCTTTTATAGTGTAATATTGGCCCTATTGTTTAAACTGACGATATTTAAGGAAAAACAACTATACAGTAAGTCGGTCGTAGTTGCGGTGCAACAAAATTGTAGCTACTGTCCAAGAGATGGCGCTTTAACTTTATACGAAGAAACGAACAATTAACGGTCTCAAAGTACGGTTACTTTCAAACGTGGCAACAAAAGGCTTACGATAGATCAATAAAATTGTTCTGAAAAGTTTCGGCTATCGACCGAAAGATGGCGGAGTGTATTTTAAAATTTAGCTTTCATCTCAGTCCGATAGATGGCTCTTGACGAACAAATGATTTCGTTTGATTTCGAATTACAAACACTCAATCACTAGTCAAACCGATAGTGATAATGTTTAGAAAAAGAAAGAAAAAGAAACTAAATAAAAGGTTAATTGATCATTCAGCTAAAGTTTCGGCTGTATTTCACAACCTTAACATGAATCTATACCGAACCAACATTACAAAACAAAATTAAGTTAATGTGCTCCATTTCTTGTACTCGCACGTAATCCAATAAAAAATTCTTTCGAGAGAGCGGGCTCTGGGGGGAGCTTCAGCTCCCTTAGCCGCCCCCCCCTCCGTGGGTGCGCCACTGAGTTTCGTACTACGTTAAGCCTGCTAAAGGGCTGCCTGAACCGATCGCCGTGGCGCACGCCTCTGGAGTGAACGTCACTGCTTTTGATTTATTTTGAAAAACATTGCACTCAAATTTTTAATTCTTAAATATCTCAAAACCTGAGTGTTTTGAGAACTTTCTTGGTAGGTACTTAATAACTTTTTTTAGTTTTTTTTTTTGCAAGTGTTATTTTATGGATCGTAAAGTGCACACACGAAAAATCCTTCCCGTACCGTGCCACTCAAATTTTGAAAATTTTAGTATCTCAAAAATGGAGATTTTTTCATCCTCTTTTTTTTATACCTAATTACATTCCATTAGCTTAAACTGAAGGCATTCACTGCAGGCAAATGTAAATTGTGCACTCAAAAAGGAGGTAGGTCTTCCAAAGCTGTGCCACTCAATTTCTTAAGATTTAAAATGTCAAAAATTTAATATTTTAACATTTTTATAGCAACAGCAGTCTGCAGTAAATATAAAATTTACATAAGTCAAACAAGAAAAATCGAAAATTTAAACAGTCAACAAAAGTGCAATATATAAAACATTAACACACTACCTACAAGGAATAACGAAAAATTCTGCAAAAAACGGAAATGGAAACCTTTGCGCGATTACACACGTCAGCTACCTTTTAATAAGAAGTTTTTTAATCCATTTTTAAACATATTAATATTTTCTGAAGTTTTAATATGTGTAGGAAGAAGATTGAAAAATTCTAAACCAACGAAATTTGGAGAATGCCGAAGTATGTTGGGTCTGCTGAAAGGTGGCCGAAAACAAGCAGCCGTACATACATACCGTGAATGAACATTGCTTACCTTTAGAAATTTGGTCTTGTTATAATAAATATAAGTGATAAGATGTAAATTAAAATTTTAAACTTTTTAAAAATTCACGACTTGAAGCAATACCAGTAACACCCGCTTTTACTCTGATGAGTTTCTTTTGAGTCACAAAAACATCCTGAGATCCAACAGAACCTCCCCATAAACAAACTCCATACCTTAAGGGACTATCCACTTGTGCAAAATACAAACAACGCAATTGATCAGCATTTAAAATTTGCTTTAAATTTCGAAATAAAAAAAAACTAAAGAATTTAATTTGTTTATCAATCACCAAACCCAGTAAGCAAGTTTCTCTTACTGCCTTGATAGAGTTGTTATCTAAATTTAAGGTAACCTTGGGTATGTCTTTCTGTCTATTGTCACGCTATGTCGAGACGGTGTGTCCTTAGCCTTTGGGTTGATTGGGGTGCGTAGGTTTATCAGAGGGTAGAGCTTTAAAGACAATGATTTACAAAATTAATACCTCTTTATATACGTAAATGATTAATTTGGTTGAGGGTGGTTTGTCCGTGAACTGGGGGGTGAGGTCCTGGGTCGTTCGCGGCGACCGGGGTTGTTGATTCGACTAAGATGGAACAGCGGGGCCAGTGCAGGACTACAGTGGTGTCTTCTCTCGGACAGCTGGCGAGGGAGATGGTCCTCGTTCTCTTTACGACGGGCGGCAAGGTTGTCGGTGGCAGTGACAGATGATGGGGCTGCAGCAATGCTGATGCTGGGGTGGCGACGACGATGATGCGGGCGGCGGCGTCGGCGTTGTTGAGCGTTGGCGGCGGCAATGTTGGGCGTCCCCTCGTTGGTTGGCACTAGTGCCCCCTGAGTCGGTCCGGTGGAAAGCGACTGCTTCCCAATTTTTAGCCCGCACTTTAAATACACGTTTTTTGCCTAGTCGCGCGTTGCATGTTTTCGTCACTTGTACTCGTTAGTATACGCGCGTGGTCCCGTTTGTAATAAATTCCGCTATATGTGTTATTATGAAATATGAACAATTACCTATCAGTTACCTCCTTATTGTGTTTACATTTCAACAATGTCGTAAGCTGCCCTCAATTACACAGTCCGCGTTCAAATACTTTTTATGATTTTTATCCGCGGAACACTGACAAAACCCCCTTGTGGTTTTTAGAAAATTCCCCCTCGTGACACTATTATGAAAAACAATAAAAGCAGTCTTAAATTTCTTAAGATTTAAAATGTCAAAAATTTAATATTTTAACATTTTTTTAAGCAACATATTCGCCGTAGATATAATACGTAAATTGCATGCTCAAAAAATCCCCTCTTAAGGACCTTGAGGAGGTAGGGCCCTACAAAATTGTATCGTTCAAACTTTCAGAATTTGAAAATCGTAAAAATTGCGTACTCTGACAATTTTTTAATAGCTTGGATTACAAGTATCCACAATGGAGTAAAAATTCCCTCAAAAAAGCAGGACGAGTCAAATCTTTAAAATTACCTATTTTGGAAAAAAAGTAATCAGTGTTCTTGTAAGGAGCGTTCACAATGGAACATAAACTGGTTACACGAGAACCCCCCCCCACCTTCAAAAATAGAATCCTCTAAAGTCTAAAGCTATGCTGCTCAAATTTGTATAAAACTTAAATATGCAAGTCCAAAATTGAGTATTTTTACTATTTTTTTTTTTTAAATAATAAATTAGCTTACATTACAGGCGTCCACTACGGAATACAAATTGCTCGAAACTCCATCTTCCCCCCCATCTCCCCGTCCTTCAAAGACGTAGGGCCCTTTAATTTTTTTTTTAATTTAGTTATCTGAAAAACTAAGAAGATGTTTTGACAATTTTTTAATCGGTTCACATTGCCTGCTCAAAATCCCCCTCCCCCCTAGTTGGTTGTGAATTTATTTGTTGACATTTTGCAACAGTAATTGCCATCTTAATTGAACACCCACGTCTATAACCAACTGTTTGTTTTAATTATTTATTAAAATCACCTGAAGATACGCAGTATGGCTCAGTCAGTAGGATCGCGATCGCGTCGAAATTTCTTCTTAATTATTAGAATCGTTTCAAGACGAACATGTCAAATACCACCAACTAAATCGTAACAACAATTTTTGTTTAGTGCAATTTTTTTTTATTTCTTTGGATAAAGAAGCAATTATTTATTAAAATCACCTGAAGAGATACAGTATGGCGCAGTCAGTAGGATCGCGATCGCGATCGCGTCGAAATGTATTCTTATTTATTAGAATCGTATCAAGTCGAACGTGTCAAATACCACCAACTAGATCGTAACAACAATTTTTACTTAATGCAATTTTTTTTTTTTTAATTTCTTTGGATAAAGAAGCAAAAACTGGGTTGGTGGTGATGGTACGGCCTTCTAGTTTCGCGGCGCCGTGCAGGCTGCTCGCAATTAATGTGTTTACCAACAAGTGCGCGCCTGACCCCCCGATGACCTCGGCGTTCTCGGCCGCCCGTAACGGATACCCTCGTCACGTTTGGGCACGTCAATTCCTCCTTCGTTAATTAACTCTCCCAGCCCGAGCCGAATAAATAAATCGGGCAAAGTGCAATCCACGCGTAAAAGAACGGCATCTGGCGAGTAAAAGCCGAAACGTCTCCGAGCGAACGGACGCCGAACGAAGACCTCTGCAGCACACCCAAACAGAATCGATTTTAGAAAGTAAAAATTTTTCTTTTAGCTTAAACAATTCAACCCATTTTCTCTTGCCAACCGTTTTGCAATTGTTTATCAAGTCCAGCGCCGCCGCGCCGCTAGGGTGTCGAGCGCCCTTGAATAATGCATTTTTAAATTCTAAACAAATATTACTTTACCATTTTACTCAAAATATACAGGAGAGCCAATATTTGCAAAACATTCAATTGTACATGCTATTTCCCTGCCTGGCAAACGAATCAACAGAGTATTCATACAGGGTGACTGATAATTGTTCCATCAAAAAAAAAAAGCGCACAACAGAATGAATTGTTATGGTTGAAAAATTCATTTGTTATTCACAATATCTGCCAGTCGCCCTGTATTTGTGCGGGCAGTCGTCGCATTGCACAATATTGTATCAGACAATCCTACGCTATTACTTAGTCCTACGGTCCTACGGTGTCTCACGATATTTCACTCTTTCACCCGGCTAAAAATGATTTCATCTCGTAACGACCCCCGTCTCAGCGCAGTTGGGGAAGACGTGTCCTTTCCGCGTCGCATTCATTCTGCCGATAGGTTTCTCAGCGCACGTATCTATCGTTTATATGTGATTACGATCTTTGTGCTTCATTTCATGTGAATCTTTTGATTGAAGTCTGAAACGGAATTTATTCCGAGATTTATTCAAGTGTACGCCGAGTAAAATTTCAAGCTCGTTATAAAGCTTCTCGAAGGCATGTTTTTGGGACAAAGAACAGCTAGGTCTTATCAGCAATTTTGTACGTATGTGCTGTTCGTAACGCCTATCTTTCCTCTACTAGGCTTCCAGTGGTAGTTTTACCCTTTGTGTAAATTATCGACATCCCTTTGGGTGGAAGAAAAGACCGTAATCAGAGTTTGTAATTGGCTAGAAGCCCCGGCATCACGGCCCACCTCTCGTCCGGGAAAATTGGACTTGACCTGCAGACGTGACGCCACTTTGTGACGTAATACTTACGCTGATTTACGTCATTGGCAGCACTATCCTCTATCGTAGGGCGCTCCCTCATTAGTGATAGCTGGTTGTCAATACGCTGGATTTTGGTTACAAGGTCGGAAACATTTTAATTATTTTTATTTACTTATTTAGATTGCATCATCTAAACGCGGCGTCGTTACGTTATTTTTAATCAAGTGACTTTCATTAATTACTTTAAGCTTTCGCTGTGAACGAAAAGTAGATCTGTTTATCGGATAAAATTTAACTTAGTTCTGTTCCAACCACGCTTTCTGACCGTTCAAGAAACCGTCATAATCAGTTGCCCACCGAAATAATGATCGATTTGACAATTTTGTCAAGTGTAAAACTTTGATGAGTGCATGCTTTTGACGGTTTCGAAGCCGTCACAAAACGTGGTTGGAACAGACCTCTTGTTTGTTATCTTGATAACAAAGTTATTTAGTTTCACTTCTTGTTCAACTCTTTAGGACCCCTTCTGGGTCGTACTCGATATTTTTTGTTAATTATTTATTTCCTTATTTTTGCTAATTTTCAAGCGTTTCAAATAAAAACAAGTGTGTTCAGCTGGTGACTTTGAACCCTCCCTCCTCCAGGAGTTTAGTCAGCGGTGCTGGAGAACATCGAAGTTACTCGCACAATTTGCTGTCCTTCAGGTGGTTAGCAGGATGTCACAGGTTACGCGAGAAATCTTTAAAAAATTCTATGGAATAGTTTATAATTAATGAAAAGCTGTAAAACACTTTTATGACTGTATTGCGTTTATCTGGTGTTCTTTTTTAACCAGGGACGAATCGTCGTTTTGGGTATAATTTTTGATTATTTCTCGAAACCTAAAGCACATAGAACTTTTTTAACACTTTTCCCACACTTTGGGATATCGCTTCTCTTCGTGTTTCTTTTTTTGGCGAAACAATTGTCAGTCACCCTGTATATACTACTTTATTATGATGAAATAAAGTTTACAAACAAGGTCCTTTTGAATAATTATTTTTGTTTTTAACCTCAAAGCAAATCATTTTTAGTTATTTATATCTATTTAAATAATTGTAGACTATTTGGCGCCCATTTGATTAAGCGCCCTTGTGCGTTGCACAATCTGCACAATAGGCAGCGGCGGGCCTGATCAAGTCCACTTTTTTTTAGCCCAAATTAATAGAAATGATATCATCCAACTGGCGTAAAATTCCACTCGAGGATGAAGAGCTTAATATGGTACTTGCCCAAAGGCTGCAGCTACGTTACACAGGGCGAACGACAATGATTTCAGGTCACGTGGCCTTTGTTTTTGCATCGCATTCCGTGTTGCAGCATCTCGTATTCGTTCACCAATTGTTTTTTAACATTGTCTTAATTTTGGGCAGCCTCAATTTCATCTTTCCCACAAAAGAAGCTTTGAACAGATTCGTTGGATGTTTGGAAACATCTTCGTTGGAAGAAGAACAATATGAAGACGAAGATAAAGACTGCCTACTGTTTTTTTTTCTTTTTAGATTAGGCTTTGAAGAGACCTGCGGAATTCTAAACTGAAACTCTAAAACGAAATACTCCTGTTTACTTACTCTGATCGGTGAGAAGTCTGCGCTGTTTCTTGTACCAGGTTTCCCCTCGACTTTGATGTTAAAGAAAAGGCGCCAGGGTGAACGAGGTACCCCAGCTTACCCGTAATAGCCTTGGCAGCGTTCCCAAACCAGGAGATTTCATCTCACTTACTTGTACGCTGAAGGTATGCGCACGAACCACAACAACAAATGCTTTAATCAAAAGAAAATGCATAACGTCACAACGTGACAACAGTTCAACTAAATACACAACAAAACGCGTCAAATTCTAAATCGCGCCACTCATACTACAAATGAAATTACATCGGTTAATTGAGCGCAGGATTAGTCGAAATTCGCTCTTTGGTAAAATTCAACGTGACGAAGCACGGCACCCAAAGTATGTTCAGAAGGTTCAGTTTCCGGTGTGCTTGTCAAACGTTCACGGGAGCGAACCAAATTTACTTTAAATTGACAGCCTCAACCTTACGCACGAACCACAATAACGAATGCTTTAATCAAAAGAAAATGCGCAGTGAAATTACATAACGTCACAACGTGACAACAGTTCGACTAAATACACAACAAAACGCGTCAAATTCTAAATCGCGCCACTTATACTACAAATGAAATTACATTGGTTAATTGAGCGCAGGATTAGTCGAAATTCGCTCTTTGGCAAAATTCAACGTGACGAAGCAGCAACTCACGGCACCCAAAGTATGTTCAGAAGGTTCAGTTTGCGGTGTGCTTGTCGAACGTTCACGGGAGCGAACCAAATTTGCTTTAAATTGACGGCCTCAACCTTACCTTGACTAGGTGACAAATTCTGCGCTGTATTAACTATCGGCGATTCCCTCGTCTAGCAACAGTGAGAAGCGAGTGGGCCAATGTGATGTTAAAATTCTGCTAAGATGGCGGTTCAACGTGCCAGATCAGGTGTAGGGAAACTTAGCTCGGCCGCGAGGGTTGAGTCGATTCGAACTCCAAAAAACACGACAACGCGTAAAGCGTGAGTTAGAAGTAGGGCTAACACATGAAGTGGAACCCAAACGTAAAATCCAAGCGTAAAATCAAACGTAGAAGCGCGAGTAAAGAGAAAGGAAAACCGTTAGCGTCCCAAAATGGCGTTAGACAATTTGCTCAATATCGTAACGATTTTACGGGTTCTATTATTTTTATTTTAAAACAAAACACGAAATAGTTAATAAACTAATTTATTTACAAGTAACACTAATTTATTTATAACTTACAATAATTTATTTACAAACTTATGTCTGATTTATTTTAACAATCTAGCGCGAACTTTTAATGTCGAACTGTCGATGCCGAATTCCCCTCTCATCCCCGGTCGCGTGCTTGATAAGCCGAAGTTGTTTTTCGCGAACATTCTGGGAGGCGACGGACTGTCTGGTCTAGTTTATTCCGTCGTCAGAATTCTCTAGGC
Organism: Dorcus hopei; assembly: GCA_033060865.1. Lineage (NCBI taxonomy): Eukaryota > Metazoa > Arthropoda > Insecta > Coleoptera > Lucanidae > Dorcus > Dorcus hopei. Next base: position 4,587,072 of record CM065425.1, on the reverse strand, counting down.
TGTCGCCTAAAGCGCGTCGACTAGACGGCTGTGACGCAAGACACAATCTGACGCCGGCTGGTGTCGACGAATCATTACAATATTTTACACGAGATTTGCGGAAATCCCGAGCTGGGAACGTGGCTGAAAATACCCCAAAACTCGCTCGGTGGCGTGAACTCTATATTCCGGCAGGGCCGTTGTTAAATTCTCCTCATTTTCACAGCAAGAATTTCGTTAACACAAAACACGCAACTGTACACCAAGGGAGCAGTTTCAACACCGAACGAAACACCAACGCGAAGCGGAAGGACGTCGACATACTACTACGTCATAAGCGGTAACCAATGACATGAATATGACGGCAAGAGTTCTGAATAAAAGAACCAATACGAAAGCGGGATTTCAAATACATACATAGATATTTCCAGCACGGGTTAACAGTGTTGTCAGATGTTCAGACAACATATAGATACAGGAGACGTTGCCAGGTCGCTATGAAATGCGTCGCAAAATCTGTGCGATTAAATTTGGCCTCCTTTTGGCCGGTCCTCGTAACTGCTTCCAAGGGCTGATTAATTAACCAAGGGCGAAAAGGGTATTTCGCATATCAGAATACCAAACCGTACAGGAAGATGTACACCAAGAGTACAATAAAAACCTGAATTAAAGAAGATGCTCGCAATTAGAAATCAAAATGGCGTCAGCCGTTTGCTTAGAATTTACCTGCTTGGGCAGAGTAAAAGAAGTATTTCCTAAACGTTGGCGATACGTCTTGTGAAGTTCCGAACACGTCGATTTAAGCTTTATATACACACCAGCACAATTAGGCGAGAAGTAACGCCGTGCAACAAAACGAAACGGGTTGACGCGGGGTAATCGCAAATGAGATCAGCGCCAATCAATAGCGATCGTTAATTTTCTTTATAAGGAGTCGACGGACGCGGACGGGTCGATTTTGGCGATCAATAACTTTGAGCTTGCGCCGCATTGCTTGGGAAGTCAGGGTTGCCACAATGAACTTCAAATTGGCCGAAATTCCCAAATGTTGCCAACTTATTTCGTGTGAGATTTTGAAACGTAACAAAGACGAAGATAAAGATTACCTACTGTTTTCTTTTTTTTGAGTGGGCTTTGAAGAGATCTGTGGATCTATAAAAACTGTTCTTCTTCTTCTTCATCTCTTCATCTTATCTTTTCAGCGTCGCTAGTTTTCCGGTGCAAACACTTTTGGCCTTGCCAAAGCAAATTCCTTCTTCATTTCATTGTCCATTTAAATGTTTTAAAGAAAAATTTTACTTCATTTCCTCTTGCTTCAATCCTCTGGTGTTTCTATCACGAGGGTTTTGGGCACTTCTTCATGAATCTTCTTCGGCGGGCTTTGAGGAGATCTGTGGAATTCTTCTTCTTCTTCTTCTTCATACGTCATTCGGCGTCGCTAGTCTTCTAATGGAAACATTTTTGGCCTTTCGACCTTGCCAAAGCGAATTCTTTATAAAAAAAAAAAATTGGTGTCGCAAGGCTTCACTTTCTTTTTCTTGTCATTTTTTCCCTATTCTTTTCTGTTTCTTCTTCATACGTCATTCGGCGTCGCTAGTCTTCTAATGGAAACACTTTTGGCCTTTTGACCTTGCCAAAGCGAATTCTTAAAAAAAAATTTGGTGTCGCAAGGCTTCACTTTCTTTTTCTTGTCATTTTTCCCATATTCTTTTCTGTTTCTTCTTCATACGTCATTCGGCGTCGCTAGTCTTCTAATGGAAACACTTTTGGCCTTTTGACCTTGCCAAAGCGAATTCTTTATAAAAAAAAAAATTTGGTGTCGCAAGGCTTCACTTTCTTTTTCTTGTCCTTTTTCCCCTATTCTTTTCTGTTTCCTACGTTTCTGATTTTGCCTTGCTTTTGTTTTACTTCTCTGGTGTTTCCATTACAAGTTTTTTGGACATTTTTTCAACTAAAGACTCTTCGACAATAAGAAGAATGAAGATTTTGACTGTTTTAATTGGAGCAGGCTTTGGGGAGATTTGTAGAACTTTTCGTCCTCTTCTTCTTCTTCTTCATACCTTTTAGCGTCGCTAGTTTTCTGGCTCTGTCCCACTGCTTCACTTTACGTTTTTCTTGTCATTTTTGCTTTCCTTCATTTCTGATTCCTTTTTTTCAATATTTGTGCTTGTGTGTTGATTTTTTTTTGTTTCCTCAGATTCTATTTCATTCCCTTTTGCTTCATTTCTCTCATGCTTCTATTACAAGTTTTTTGGCCTCTTCTCCAGCTAAAGAATCTTCGACAATAAGAAGATAAAAGATGAAGATGGTGACTGTTTTAATTGGAGTAGGTTTTGAAGAGATTTGTGGAAGTCTTCTTCTTTTTCTTCTTCTTCTTCTTCTTCTTCATACCTTTCAGCGTCGCTAGTTTTCTGGCTCTGTCCCATTGCTTCACTTTACGTTTTTCTTGTCATTTTTGCTTTCCTTCATTTCTGATTCTTTTTTTTAATATTTGTGCTTGTGTGTTGATTTTTTTTTTGTTTCCTCAGATTCTATTTCATTCCCTTTTGCTTCATTTCTCTCATGCTTCTATTACAAGTTTTTTGGCCTCTTCTCCAGCTAAAGAATCTTCGACAATAAGAAGATAAAAGATGAAGATGGTGACTGTTTTAATTGGAGTAGGTTTTGAAGAGATTTGTGGAAGTCTTCTTCTTTTTCGTCTTCTTCTTCTTCATACCTTTTAGCGTCGCTAGTTTTCTAGCTCGGTCCCATTGCTTCACTTTACGTTTTCTTGTCATTTTTGCTTTCCTTCGTTTCTGATTCTTTTTTTTTTCAATATTTGTGCTTGTGTGTTGATTTTTTTTTGTTTCCTCAGATTCTATTTCATTCCCTTTTGCTTCATTTCTCTGATGCTTCTATTACAAGTTTCTTGGCCTCTTCTCCAGCTAAAGAATCTTCGACAATAAGAAGATAAAAGATGAAGATGGTGACTGTTTTAATTGGAGTAGGTTTTGAAGAGATTTGTGGAATTCTTCTTCTTTTTCTTCTTCTTCTTCTTGTTCTCTGCTCTGTCGTATTGCTTCAATTTCAGTTTTTCTTGTCCTTTTTGCTTTCCTTCAGAAAGATCAGAATCAGAAGATTCTTTTTTTTATGATTGTGTTTGTATGTTGATTTTTCTTATTTCCTCATACTATTTCATTTCCTTTCGCTTCATTTCTCTCTTATACGTTTTTTTGGCCAGTACTTCAACTAAAGATCTTCGGCAATAAGAAGAAGACGAAGATGCCGACTGTTTTGATTGGAGTAGCCTTTCAGCATCGCTAGTTTTCTGACTCTATTCCATTGCTTCACTTTCTTTTCTTTTTCTTGCCATTTTTTTATCTGTTCTTATCTGTTTCCTTCATTTCTGATATATGTATTTTTTTAATAATTTGTCTTTGTATATTACGGATCGCACAGCGGTTTCTTCTTGCACTGATCCATAGCCTTTTGTTTTTTGCTTTGATCACTTGGACCTTACTTGGATCGATTAATTGATGTAGAAAATATAAAGAAGCAACCATAGGCAACCCATAAAATAAATCTAATTTTCGCCAGGCCTTGTCGAAGCAAGTTCCTTCTAAAAAAAATTTTTACTTCACGTTTTCTTGCCATTTTTTCCTATTCTTTTCTGTGTTCTTCTTTTCAGATTCTTTTTTTTTTCTGGTCCGCTGATTCTTTTGTTTTCTTTTCCATATCTTTATATACTTAATTAATTTCTTTGGTGCTTCGGGTACAAGTGTTTTGGGCACTTCTTCAGTTGAAGAATCTTCTTGAAGAAGAAAAAAGTTGTGGAACTGGGTTTTCAAAATTGAAGTTCCCCAAACGTGCTTTTTTTTAGTTGTTCGCTATCTACTGCATTTTTTTTAGTTACCAGAGAGGCCGTTATACTTTTGGCACTTGTTTCTTTTACATTATTCCCGTGGTTGTTGTACAGTCGCGGGCAATTAAAAGAGAACGCTCGAAGATTTACTTATCTTAGCTTGGCACTAATGCTTAATAGAGCTAAGGTCAAGTTTGGCGCATTTCGTTCTCTTTAAGCTGTCCACGACTATATTTTAGCTGCAAGAAGTAAGTTAAAGAAGAAATTAATGAAATTGTCCCGTCAGAGATTTCGCATCCTAATGAGTCATTTTCTATTTTCCCCGCAACAAAGGGACAGATTGATCTGTCTCCGGGGTGAACGAAGGTGTGCTTCAAACGCGCCGACCCCTCTCTTATTAATTGCGACGTCTCCGGGGGCCATCGATCAGCCGTTAATCGGCGACCCGCCCTACCTCACAATATTTATATTGCGGCCGCGGCGAGCTATGAAAAATGAGAATGCCGGCCAAGTGACATGTGTCTAGGAGAGCCAAAGGGGCCGAAGACCGCCGACCGCGACGCAGTCGCGGCGGATGGCCATCACTTAAGCGGCGATAGGCATCGGAACACGGACAAGAGACGATTACACACCGAGGTCCGGAGCGCAAGGGGGCACAGCGGGGCATCCCCCGGCCGACTCACAAAAGAATCGGCCGCGGCGGCGCGGCGATTCAGAGCGTTTGTGCGAGAACGGCGGCGGACGAGTGCTTCCTCGAAACGTCGAAAGTGCGGAAATTTCACGAAAGTTGAAAAAGAACACCTTCCACACAGGGACGGATTCAGATCATTCATTATAATAGGGGGCCCACAAAAATTATCAATAAATAAATCTATATCATCGATGATATCCACATCAATAAATAATGTTGACGACAACTAATCTTAAAAACTTGTTTTTGAAAATGTCAACATTTTATATTTTAATAATTACATAATATAAAAATAATATAAAAATTAATTTTACGATTAGTATATCGATTTAGAATAAATATAGATACCTACTTATAGGAAATAACGATAATATCGATAAATATAGATCTTACAGGAATAAATATCGATACATAGATAAATATCTATAATATAGATATATGGACAAAGAAGTGAAGATTTTTTAAGAAGGTCGTAGTCAAAAGGGGCAAATGATACTCTTTTAAGATTCACTCGAGCAAATGGAAAATATGTTGCTTGGATAAATATTGATCGTGTTTATAGGTATATGGATAAATACCAATAACATAGATAAATATAGATGCAGGAATAAACATCGATTCGTGGATAAATATCGATTCATGGACAAATATTAATAATATTAATAAATGTTTGAATTGGCTTCCGGTTGGAACCGCTTCACGTTGACTTCTTCTACTGCCGACGTTTCGTTCTTCATTGCAGAAGTCTCAACGACTAACCAGAAGCAGCAGCAACACCACCAGCAGCAGTAGCCCTGAAGAAGTCCTTCTGCAATGAAGAACGAAACGTCGGCAGTAGAAGAAGTCAACGTGACGCGGTTCCAACCGGAAGCCAATTCAAACATGGACGACGGCCGCGGCCGCGGAAGCCTTCAAATTAAATTAATATTAATAAATATCGTGACATGAATAAATACCAATTACATAGATATATGGATAAATATTGATAATATCAATGAAGAGCGATACTGATGCGTTTTAAGGTTTATCGACTCCTTCTGAGGTGTACTATGGCCCCCTAAAAGGATACAGAGAAGACCGTAAACACCCTGTATAGATAAATATAGATATAAGAATGAATATCGATAATATGGGTATACAGATAAATATTGCCGTATGTATGGATAAATAATATTAATCTCAATAAATATCTTACATTGATCAATGTCGGTAATATAGATAAATATCTATATTATTGATAATATAGATAAATATGGATAAATATTGATATCATCGATAAATATTGCCGATAGATACATATGGATATAAGAATAAACATCGATAATACAGATACATGGATAAATATCGATAACATAGATATACTTATGAATAAGTATCGATAATATAGATGTATGGAGAAATATTAATAAAATCAACAAACATCGTTACAAGGATAAATATCGATAACATAGAAACATGGATAATTATTGATAATATCGGTACATAAAGATCGACAATATAGATGTACGCATAAGTATCGATAGTATAGATAAATGGATAAGTGTCGACAATACAGATAAATGGGATAAATATCTATATGTGAATAAATATCGAAAATATAGATACGTACATGAATAAGCATTGATAATATCGATAATATCGATAAAAATAGATACTTATATGGATAAGGTCGATGATGTAGATGTACGAATAAGTATCGATAATATAGATAAATATCGATAATGCAGATAAGTACATGGATAAATATAGATAATATCAGTACGTGAGTAAAGATCGATAATATGGACATAGTATCGGAAATATAGATATACGGATAAATAATAATAAATATTGATAACAAATATAGATACATAGACAAATATCTATAACTACATAGATGTATGAATAAAGGTGTGAAGGTTCTGTGAAAGGGGCAAATTATACTCTCTTAAATTTCAGTCGAGTTTTCTGAAAATATAGTTAAATATCGGTAATATAGATATATAAATAAATATCGATAATATAGATACATGGATAAATATTGATAACGACGATACATGGATAAAGATCGATAATATGAATATGAGAATAAGTATCGATAACATAGATATATGGAGAAATATTAATAATATCAATAAACTTTGTTACACAGATAAATATCGATAATTTAAATACACACATGGATAATTATTGATAATATCGACATATAGATAAAGATAGATTATGTAGATACACGAATAAGTATCGGTAATATAAATAAATAAATGGACAAATACCTATAACATAGATATAATATAGATAAATTAAAATCGATAATATAGATATATGAATAAGCATCGATGGTATACATAGATGCATGGATAAATAATGATAATATCGATACATGGGTAAAGATCGATCATATGGATTTACGAATAAGTATCGATAACATAAATATATCAATACATGAATAAATACTGATAATACAGATAACTACATGGATAATGTAGATATATGAATAAGTATCGATAATATCGTTACATGGATAAATATTGATCATATCGAGTATTTACATGAGTAAAGATAGATAATTTGGATATACGATTAAGTATAGATAATATGGATATGCAGACAGATCCCGATGTACATATACATAAATGTGTATAAATATCGATTATATCTATAGATACATGGATAAATATTGATCACATCGATACATTAGTATATGGATATATGTATAAGTATCGTTAATATAGATACATGGGTAAATATTGATCATATCGACACATGAATAAAGATCGATAATTTGGATACTTACCTATACGAATAAGTATCGATAATATAGATATATGGATGAATATCGATAATATAGATAAATGTGAAATATCGAATAAGTATAGATACATGGATCAATGTCGATATTTTTTAAGTTGTCGATGTTTGAAATCTAAAATGAGATATCGCGCACCCCTAGTCGGTCAAGTCCATGTAAATTAAGCTTCTTGAGATGAAAGGGGAAGGGAAATTTCTTTAAAATATTAACAGATGATTGTTTGATTTTTTTATTGGAGAAAAATCTTGAAGATTCGAGATTATTACGAGACAATCTTCTTGGCTAAATCATTTTATTCTTATCACTCAGTTTTTTTTTTTTTTTTTTTTAATTTGTTTATATGCCGAAAAAGGAAGGAATTTCCAGAACCGTCACTGTTTTCTCCGACGTTTTTACAACGCCCCCCGTAAATTACCGATAATTGAGTCGGACGTTAAACCTGAAGTCTTTATACGCGCGTTCCTGGCATAATAAATTATCCCCGAAATGTTTTCGCCCGCACACAAAGTGTCCAGGGATGGACCGGCTACCACCCACGCCCTTGCGCGGCGGGAGTCCTCGACTCACTTATCCCACTTAAAGAAGGATTAGGACGGATAAGCGGTGACTGGAAAATCCGACACAAAGTCAAAGTCATCGCTTCACCGCCGGCTTCTTTCATCCCCATGCGAAACTAGGAACAGCAATCGGGGGTCCTCCGCAAGACGTACTTCTGGCGGACGGACACGTCCACGGCGAACTTGATTTCTTTGATAAGGGCGTCCTTGGGCGTCATCTGCAAACCGTCGGTTTATGGCAGATTTTTTCACTGTGTTTATCCTAAGCTTAATTTATCTGTCAGTTGGAACGTGACGTACAGTTGGCTGTACACTGTCACATTCTAACTGAGAGATAAATTTAGGATAAGAACGAGAGCGCATTTTCGGTTAATCAAAAAAAAAAAAAACGCACCTGGCCCTCGACGGAAACCTTGCGGACGTTCCATAGGAACTCGAAGATGGCGATCAAGAAGGCGAGCGCGAGGCCCCCGGCTAAAACCACGAAGACGCCCCCCACGTTATCTATGCCCAGCTCGTTGGCGGATTCCTCCGAGGAATGCTTCGTTTCCTAACAAAACAAAAAAATCGAGGGGGTTTTAAACCGTCAATTAAATCGACTTTGTTTCGTACGTTGCATTTTCCGCCCCCGTGCTTTTGCCTCCACCATTTATCCTTGAGCTTCTGGAGCTCGCCGTCCTCCTGCATGCGCAAGATCGCTTGGCTGAATTTCGTCCTGTACGGGGAGTCTAGGAAACATTCAGTTTAGTTTTAATCCTTGATAGATCCTGCGACGGGAAGACTTACTGACGGGCAACGCGATTCCGTATCCTTTGCTGTCCAGCCAGCTTCCGACTTGCATGAGTTCGCAGTCGCGCTCCATCTCGTACTCGATGGAGGAACTCTCCATGAGGAAGGCGTACTTGCGCTTGCTGCCCTTCACCCTCTCCACGCCCTTCTTGTTGTCCTTCTCGAAGACGCTCGGCTCCGACTGCTGCATCTGCCTCCACATGCGCTGGTACGTCGAGAAGTTCGAGTCGCGGAAGAACGTGGAGGTGGCGCCCCCGAGCACGCAGCCGTACTTGATGTCGGTCTGCTTGGCGAGGTCCTCGGCGCTCTCGATCGTCGGTTCCATCCTTTCCATGGTGAGGAAGGCGGCTAAGTTGGCGGTGTAGGACGCCGTCAGCGCCAGCGAGAAGAACCACCACATCGACGCTATCATTCTAGTCGATATACCTCTGCATAATAACAAAAAAAAACAAAAGAAGGTGAAGTTCTTTAACTATTACAAGCAAGCAATGCCATCTTGGTAAGTGAAGCTTAAACAATTACAGACAAACGAAGCTTTTCCACTTCGCAGGTGAAGCTTAAACAATCACAAACAAAACATGTTACAAAGGAAAGAAATCAGAAGTACAGAAGTACTTGAGTAAATTAGGAATTCAGAAATTTAATAGACAGTACCGCCATCTGCTGAGTTTACTTTAAATTCCGGTTTACTTCCGGAGCAAAAATATTATATCATTTTTTTATGAAAACTGTCGTCAACTGTTATCATCCAACTATTCTCGTTCTGCTTTAAAAAAAAATCGATTTCGGTTTAATTAGTTCTTCTTGTTTCATTTAATTTAATTTTAGGAGCTTCCGTTACCTCCGCCGGTATCCGGCCACAAGATGGCGCGGAAAAGGAGATAGTTTATGAAATAAAAGATGGATGGTTTATAAAAAAAACAAAAGTAAAATATTTTGTGTTTTAAGCATCGACTGCATTCTAATATTAGAAATTAACAAGAGAGCTTGGAACGTAAGGTGGCGCCCTCTATCAACGGGACAATTAATCAGGTGGCGCCCTCTAACAATGGGAAAATTAATCAGGTTAGGTCGATGATGTCATTTCAAGAAATCGTCGAAAATTTTTGATTTTGGAAATGTAACTTCTTTTGAAATTTATAGTATTTTTTGCAACTAAACAAAAAAAGAAAACTTCTCGATCGGCGATAAAATGTAACTAAACAGATGGCGCCCTCTAACAACAGGAAAATGAATCAGGTGGCGCCCTCTAACAACGGGAAAATTAATCAGGTTAGGTCGATGATATCATTTCAAGAAATTGTCGAAAATTTTTGATTTTGGAAATTTAGCTTCTTTTGAAATTTATAGTATTTTTTGCAACTAAACAAAAAGAAAGTTTTCGATTAATCAGGTGGTGCCCTCTAACAACGGGAAAATTAATCAGGTAAGGTCGATGATGTCGTTTCAAGAAATCGTCGAAAATTTTTGATTTTGGAAATGCTACTTCTTTCGACATTTATAGTATTTTTTGCAACTAAACAAAAAAAAAGGAAAACTTTTCGATCGGTGAAACAATTTAACTAAACAGGTTTCGCCCTCTGACAACAGGAAAATTAATCAGGTGGTGCCCTCTAACAACGGGAAAATTAATCAGGTTAGGTCGATGACGTCATTTCAAGAAATTGTCGAAAATTTTTGATTTTGGAAATTGAACTTCTTTTAAAATTTATAGTTTTTTACAACTAAACAAAAAAAAACTTTTCGATTAATCAGGTGGCGCCCTCTAACAACGGGAAAATTAATCAGGTTAGGTCGATGACGTCATTTCAAGAAATTGTCGAAAATTTTTGATTTTGGAAATTTAACTTCTTTTGAAATTTATAGTATTTTTTGCAACTAAACAAAAAAAAGAAAACTTTTCGATCGGCGAAACAATTTAACTAAACAGGTGTCGCACTCTAACAACAGGAAAATAAATCAGGTGGCGCCCTCTAACAACGGGAAAATTAATCAGGTTAGGTAGATGATGTCATTTTAAGAAATTGTCGAAAATTTTTGATTTTGGAAATTGAACTTCTTTTAAAATTTATAGTTTCTTACAACTAAACAAAAAAAAACTTTTCGATTAATCAGGTGGCGCCCTCTAACAACGGGAAAATTAATCAGGTTAGATCGATGACGTCATTTCAAGAAATTGTCGAAAATTTTTGATTTTGGAAATTTAACTTCTTTTAAAATTTATAGTTTTTTGCAACTAAACAAAAAAAAAACTCTTCGATTAATCAGGTGGCGCCCTCTAACAACGGGAAAATTAATCAGGTAAGGTCGATGATGTCGTTTCAAGAAATCGTCGAAAATTTTTGATTTTGAAAATGTAACTTCTTTCGAAATTTATAGTATTTTTTGCAACATAACAAAAAAAAAACTTTTCGATCGGCGAAACAATTTTTATTTATTTATTTATTTTAATATTATTAAAGCAAGATGTTCTTCCGTTTATTTTTTGTATGAAAGCCTTATCAACCTCAAAAACAAAAGAGGTGACACCAATGCGAGAAAATTAGAAATTAACGAGAGAGGTAGCGACGGAAGGTGGCGCCCTCTAACAAAGGTTAGATTGATGACTGCACTTCAAGAATTTCTTTTCCTTCGTCAACCGTATTTACATGTAAATACCTACGAGTACCTACAACTATTGTAAAAAAAAACTCTCCTATTTTTAAAAACAAAAGATATATGAGCTCTTATGTTGGCGCCCTCTAGTAACTCGAAAACCAGTTACGCGAGACCCGTCGTGCGACCCATCAATTCACATCAAATTCGACGTAGAATTCAAACATGAAATAATATACAGAGTGTTCCATTTAAGAAAATATAAATTTAGTGCGCATCTCGAAATGCCATGCTCTGTTGTTTTCTTGCGACCGGCGATCGAAAGGGCGCTGAAACATCTCCAACTTTTGTCTAAAAACTTTTTTTTCCATTTTAAGAAACAAAAGATATATAAACTCTTATGCCGGCGTCCTCTAGTAACTCGAAAACCAATTACGTAAGACCCGTCGTGTGACCCATCAATTCACATCAAATTCGACGTAGAATTCGAATATGAAATAATACACAGGGTGTTCCATTTAAGAAAATACAAATTTAGTGCGCATCTCGAAATGCGATGCTCTGTTGTTTTCTTGCGACCGGCGATCGAAAGGGCGCTGAAATATCTCCAACTTTTGTCTAATAAAAACTTTTTTCTATTTTAAAAAAAAACAAAAGATATATAAACTCTTATGCTGGCGCCCTCTAGTAACTCGAAAACCAATTACGCAAGACCCGTCGTGTGACCCATCATTTCACATCAAATTCGACGTAGAATTCGAATATGAAATAATATACAGAGTGTTCCGTTTAAGAAAATATAAGTTTAGTGCGCATCTCGAAATGCGATGCTCTGTTGTTTTCTTGCGACCGGCGATCGAAAGGGCGCTGAAATATCTCCAACTTTTGTCTAAAAACTTTTTTTTCCGTTTTAAGAAACAAAAGATATATAAACTCTTATGCTGGCGTCCTCTAGTAACTCGAAAACCAATTACGCTAGACACGTCGTGCGACCCATCAATTCACATCAAATTCGACGTAGAATTCAAATATGAAATAATATACAGAGTGTTCCGTTTAAGAAAATATAAATTTAGTGCGCATCTCGAAATGCGATGCTCTGTTGTTTTCTTGCGACCGGCGATCGAAATATTTCCAACTTTTGTCTAAAAACTTTTTTTTTCCATTTTAAGAAACAAAAGATATATAAACTCTTATGCTGATGCCCTCTAGTAACTCGAGAACCAATTACGCAAGACCCGTCGTGCGACCCATCGATTCACATCAAATTCGACGTAGAATTCAAATATGAAATAATATACAGAGTGTTCCATTTAAGAAAATATAAATTTAGTGCGCATCTCGAAATGCGATGCTCTGTTGTTTTATTGCGACCGGTGATGGAAAGGGCGCTGAAATATCTCCAACTTTTGTCTAAAAACTTTTTTTTCCATTTTAAGAAACAAAAGAGATATAAACTCTTATGTTGGCGCCCTCTAGTAACTCGAGAACCAATCAAGCTAGACCCATGGTGCGACCTATCAATTCACACTAAAATTTGATGTAGAATCCGAAAATGCAATCGTATACAGAGTGTTCTGTAAAAAAGAATAAGTTTAGTGCGCATTTCGAAAAAAATGGCCTCACTATTTTTCTTACCTAACTGTCATTGGCCCATTAGATGAATTTTCGTTTGTTTTCTCTTGTTCCTTCTTTTCCATTTTATCGTTTCTCAACTCATTTTCAAATCAATTTCTTTGCGTGAACCCAAGTTTCTCTGTTTTTTGTTTTCTTTTCTGTTAGATTATTTTGAGGTTAGTATTCATTTAAATATTGTCGATAGTATTTTGTTTTTAAGTACATATATCAATTTTCTCTGAGATTCGGACGTTTTTCAAATTTTCCTTGGCGCTTTGGATTTGTTCATTGTTTTCAAAACATGTAGGTACAGTAGCGGACAATAAAATCGGAGCACATCTTTTACTTTGAATTAAATTTTGCAGCTCCAGATTTACATAACTATTAATAGAAGGCGTCGAATACTTGTCATAAAACAAAGAAAAAAGGAATAACAATTTAAATAAGTATGCCTACTGTGCTCGCTTCAAAAAAAAAAAAACTGGAATTGTAGTAATTCTGGTTCTGCTCTGAATCACTAGATGGTGCCAGTAGTATAACAACGTGGCAACCATAAAATTTAAGAGTCAAAGAGAGCCCTCTTTATCTTTTTATTTTGTGAAGGCTCTAAAACTGCAACGACAATCCATTAGATGGCGCTGGTAAGACAGTACCGCTTGTTTATTCTGTATTTTGACAAAATACTACATTATCTTCTGAAGTGCACATTTTTTGAAAAAAAAAAAACCATATTGAATCGCAGAGAAAACAGTTCGATTATTTGATACTAGAGGGCGCCGGGTTCATATTAAAATTTGAGTAACTTAAATCCCCTTCATTTTTACCAGTTTCTCTTTAATGAAATGGAGAAATTAAAAGGTGTGTATCTTTTTAACATATCAGGCAGAAAACGCAACGGAGATTTTTTTTTAAATTAAATTTGCCGCTCCCGATTTGCCTAAGTATCAATAGAGGGCGTTGAATACTTGTCATAAAACAAACAAACAAAATACAAACAGAAAACAATTTAAATAAGTGTGCCTACTGTGTTTGCTTTAAAAAAAAACGGAACTGTAGCGAATTTAATGCTGCTTCAAGCCACTAGATGGTGCCATTGGTTTCGATTGGCTGCTCTAGAGCACTCTCAGAGTATTCTCATCTTATTTTAGCATCATGTAATAATAAGGAATGCAGATATTCTGAGAGTGCTCCAGAGCAGTCAATCGAAAACGCTGTAAGAGTCACAGAGTGCTCTCTTTTCGTGAACGCTCTAAAACTGCAATGACAATCCACTAGATGGCGCTAGTAAAACAATACCGTTTGTTTATTCTATATTTTGACAAAATGCATCTTTCAAGTGCCGCTCAAAAAATAAGAGTAATGACTTTGCTCAAAAAATAAGAGTAATGACTTTGTAGATAAAGGCACGATAAAGGTTATATTTATTAAGTTTGACACTTCAAATTTTTCTTGACAAAAACATAGACTCAACAAAATCCTGGTTTACCAAATTTGTCTAAGTACCTATGCACTCACTGTATGTCAAACTCTTGCCCGGATTTTATTGTCCGCTACTGTATACCATAACATTTAAAAATGTAGCAGGATCCAAGCAAATGGCGCCACCTAGCGAATGGGTAACTAAGCATATGACTGATCTATTAACATCGGCTTCACAGTTCCTTACTTTCGTCTTATTTTAGTTTTATTAATCACGCTGGTCCCACGTTGGGCGCCAATTTTGTAGCATGGGGTTTCTCAGGGGTGTTAAAAAATTAAAACTAAAGGCGGGGTTCACTTGTAGAGCTTAAATAATTACAAACAATTAACAGAAAGCCAAACACACGAACAAAAGAACATTAAAAAAAAAACTTTATAGTTGTTCTTCTCCACGGTGGATTGAATACTAACGGTGGCAGCATTCAAGAGAGATAGAGAGCCGTTACGTCATCGCATACCCGCTTCTCCCTCTAATACATCTGTCAACCGTGACAGTTAATATTGGTTAATAATTGTATAAAAGGAGGAGCGGGTATGTGATGACGTAACGGCTCTCTATCTCACTTGAATGCTGCCACCGTTAGTATTCAATTCACCGTGGTTCTTCTCAACCTTCTGATAAACTATTTTATTTTGTTTCTTCCGCCCTTAATTGTTTTACGCATAACAAACAAAGGAAGACAAACAAGAAAATCATGCGCCAATGACAGAGCAATGTGGGCGGCGCTGAACGCAACTTCAATCAATCACGTTGGCGTTGATGCCTTATCTCGGTTCTGTTACGGGACGAATCTTTTCTCCTTACAAAGTTTCTTCTTGTCCTTTTTTGATTGGCCCTGTTTGATAGGTCGTACTTGATTCACACGCCAATCGCAACAGTGTGGGCGATGTCACGTGCAATTTCAGCCAATCAAGATGAAGAATTGGGAAAACATCTGGCCAATGTTGCCTTTTCTCTCTTTTTTCTTTTTCTAATGCAGGGTCGGGTTTTTCTTATAAATTCTCTTATTTTTTAATTGTTTTCCTCTGTCGTTTGCTTGGCCAAACCCGAATCAAACACGAATAACAAAAGTTTGGGCGGTGCCGCACGAATTGGTCCAATCATGATAAAGTGAAATGTGTCTCATCACCTTTCTAATTGGTTGCACGTCATTCATACGTCAATAATGGCAAAGGGATGGGCGGTACTGCACGCAAAATCGACCAATCATGAAGCGAATACCTGTGAGCTACTTTTTTTTGGTAAATATTCTACTTATCCTCTTTTAATTATGTAAGTATTATTAATTCTAAATTATATAATATGTACTATTGCATCTGGATAAGACTCCATCCTTTCTCAACTGAATTGAGGTTATGTTTTGGGCATACAGAAATCTAGTCTACTCTTTGCAATTATATCAAGCAGCGCCGCCGCTAGGGTGTCGAGTGCCCTTGTGCAAAATATATTTTGGCGCCCTTGAATAATGCATTTTTAAATTCTAAACAAATATTACTTTACCATTTTACTCAAAATATACAGGAGAGCCAATATTTGCAAAACATTTAATTGTACATGCTATTTCCCTGCCTGGCAAACGAATCAACAGAGTATTCATACAGGGTGACTAATAATTGTTCCGTCAAAAAAAAAGCGCACAACAGAATGAATTGTTATGGTTGAAAAATTCATTTGTTACTCACAATATTTGCCAGTCGCCCTGTATTTGTGTGGGCAGTCTGCGTCTACGTGACGATCGTCGCATTGCACAATATTGCATCAGACAACCCTACGCTATTACTTAGTCCTACGGTATCTCACGGTATTTCACTCTTTCACCCGGCTAAAAATGATTTCATCTCGTAACGACCCCCGTCTCAGCGTAGTTGGGGAAGCGTGTCCTTTCCGCGTCGCATTCATTCTGCCGATAGGTTTCTCAGCGTACGTATCTATCGTTTATATGTGATTACGATCTTTGTGCTTCATTTCATGTGAATCTTTTGATTGAAGCCTGAAACGGAATTTATTCCGAGATTTATTCAAGTGTACGCCGAGTAAAATTTCAAGCTCGTTATAAAGCTTCTCGAAGGCATGTTTTTGGGACAAAGAACAGGTAGGTCTTATCGGCAATTTTGTACGTATGTGCTGTTCGTAACGCCTATCTTTCCTCTACTAGGCTTCCAGTGGTAGTTTTACCCTTTGTGTAAATTATCGACATCCCTTTGGGTGGAAGAAAAGACCGTAATCAGTGTTTGTAATTGGCTAGAAGCCCCGGCATCACGGCCCACCTCTCGTCCGGGAAAATTGGACTTGACCTGCAGACGTGACGCCACTTTGTGACGTAATACTTACGCTGATTTACGTCATTGGCAGGACTATCCTCTATCGGAGGGCGCTCCGTCACTAGTGATAGCTGGTTGTCAATACGTGGATTTTGGTTACAAGGTCGGAAACATTTTAATTATTTTTATTTACTTATTTAGATTGCATCATCTAAACGCGGCGTTGTTACGTTATTTTTAATCAAGTGACTTTCATTAATTACTTTAAGCTTTTGCTGTGAACGAAAAGCAGATCTGTTTATCGGATAAAATGTAACTTAGTTCTGTTCCAACCACGCTTTCTGACCGTTTAAGAAACCGTCATAATCAGTTGCCCACCGAAATAATGATCGATTTGACAATTTTGTCAAGTGTAAAACTTTGATGAGTGCATGCTTTTGACGGTTTCGAAGCCGTCACAAAACGTGGTTGGAACAGACCTCTTGTTTGTTATAACAAAGTTATTTAGTTTCACTTCTTGTTCAACTCTTTAGGACCCCTTCTGGATCGTACTCGATATTTGTTAATTATTTATTTCCTTATTTTTGCTAATTTTCGAGCGTTTCGAATAAAAACAAGTGTGCTCAGCTGGTGACTTTTACTTTATTCAATTTGTCCACTCTTTGCTTTTGGGGTTTCGTTGAACCCTCCCTCCTCCAGGAGTTTAGTCGGCGGTGCTGAAGAACATCGAAGTTACTCGCACAATTTACTGTCCTTCAGGTGGGTAGCAGGATGTCACAGGTTACGCGAAAAATCTTTAAAAAATTCTATGGAATAGTTTATAATTAATGAAAAGCTGTAAAACACTTTTATGACTGTATTGCGTTTATCTGGTGTTCTTTTTTAACCAGGGACGAATCGTCGTTCTGAGTATAATTTTTGATTATTTCTCGAAACCTAAAGTACATAGAACTTTTTTAACACTTTTCCCACACTTTGGGATATCGCTTCTCTTCGTGTTTCTTTTTTTGGCGAAACAATTGTCAGTCACCCTGTATATACTACTTTATTATGATGAAATAAAGTTTACAAACAAGGTCCTTTTGAATAATTATTTTTGTTTTTAACCTCAAAGCAAATCATTTTTAGTTATTTATATCTATTTAAATAATTGTAGACTATTTGGCGCCCATTTGATTAAGCGCCCTTGTGCGTTGCACAATCTGCACAATAGGCAGCGGCGGGCCTGATATCAAGTATAGATCTTTTGTTACGAACCTTTTACAACATAATTGGTGTAAGATTTAACTAAAGAAGGTTTCGTTGTCGACCGACGTTTAAGTTTATTTTAATTTTTTCAATGGCTTCTCTTTTCTTTTCTGGTTTCTTGCCGAGTGCAAATCTTGATGATGGTCGATGGCGATCGTAGATAAAACGGCGGTGTTGATGAGTCGCGCGCGGCGGCGCCTTTGAACAGGAGGCATGTCCTGTACAAGGAAGCGGCCGGGACGTCGTAAACTATGACCGGAGCACGACGAGTCACATGCCAGTTCGCTCGGCACGCGCTTCTCGGAAGGGCTCTTTGATCTGCCGACCGTAGAGGCCGTACACCGTATTAATATTGATGACAATCTGCCATTCTCACTTCGGACTCTCGTTAATATCGTTCGCGTTTCTCACCGGCCGCGGCGCGGCAGGTTTGCTTTTAGAAAAAAAAACGAGCGGGGAGACCGATTCACGCAGCCCAAAAATTTCGGCTCTCGATTTCGACGTCAAAATTTTTGGTGGATGCGCCAGATTCTCTTCGAAAATATTTTTTTTCTGTCAAGTTGCGGAAGAAAATATTTTAACGTTCGTTTTCTTTTGTTTGTTGTCTATGAGCACGCTTCAAAAACTGATACTCTAAACAACGAACCACATAGTGTTAATTTTGCAGTAGTACGCCGAGTCGGTTTTGAACGCCTTTCAATGCTTACAACTCCCTTATTATTCACTTTTGGAAAAAAATTATATTAAATGGTGACCTTATTTTTTAATGTTCTGTTCACCATGAAGATATCGGGAGTCAGTTCTGAATCACCGTGTACATTCGCAATTGCGATGTAATGGTAATGAATCGACGCTACCCAACAGCGAATTGTTCCAAAATCGAAAAACCTAACAGGAAACTAAAGAAAACTGTGAGAAGCGTCAGTGTATTGTTGTGAAAATTATTTCGATTGAAAGAAATAAAAGAGAAACGAAACAAACAACACGGCATGTGGAATTAAATGAACAGAAAACAAAAGAAGATTCTGACGGGGCACTAAATATGAAAATTTTGTCTTAAATTCCGCGCCAAAAAATGACAGTTCGACGAAATTTACATAGATGGCGCCGGTGCAACGCAATTTCGATTTCCGGAGTTTTTCGGTGGAAAATTATTCGGAAGGCAAAAGACCAACAGAAAGCAAAAGAAAACCGCGAGAAGAAAATGAATTTGATGGAAAGAAACAAAAGAGAAGTGAAACAAACAACACGACATGCAGAATTAAATGAACAAAAAACAAAAGAAGATTCAAGCGGAGAAGTTCAATTCCGCGCTAAAAAATTGTAGTTCGACGAAATTTACATAGATGGCACCGGTGCTACGCAATTTCTACCGTCACTAAATAATTACAGTACCGCAATCAGCCGCCATTTTAGTGCAAAATATTAACAACTACTAACAACGATACATTCGGGCATTTTGAACTTTTATTTGACAGGCGTTAAATTCGATTAAATTTACCGGAAAGAAAATCACTAGAAAAGCCGGCAATTTAAACTTGCCGGAAAAAATCACTAGAAATGTCGACCATTTAAGCTTACCGGAGAGAAAATAACTGGAAAAGATGGTCATTTTAGTGCAAAAACATTCTCTTTATCTTACACATTAAGTATATGAACGAAAATGGTCACTAAAGTTGACCAAAGTGGTCACTGGAGTTGACCAAAGTGGTCACTGAAGTTGACCAAAGTGGTCACTGAAGTTGACCAAAGTGGTCACTGAATTGACGAAAGTGGTCACTGAAATTGACGAAAGTGGAAAGTCGATCATTTTAGTGCAAAAACGTGGTTTCTTTATCTTACCCATTAAGCATATGGATTGCGGTATTTATTTAGTGATTGTAGCAATTTCAATTTCCAGAGTTTTTCGACGGCAAATTATTCTGAAGGCAAAAGACCAACAGGAAGCAAAAGAGAACCGCGAGAAGAAAACGAACTTGATGGAAAGAAACAAAATAGAAATGACGTGAACACCACGATACACAGAATTAAATGAACATAAAACAAAAGAAGATCGACACTTCCAAACGGCGAACTGTTCCAAAATCGAAAGACTAACAGAAAACGAGAGAAAACTGAGAGAGGGCATCAGTGTATTGTGGTGAAAATTATTTCGATTGAAAGAAACTAAAGAGAAACGAAACAAACAACACATGCGGAATTAAAACGAATAGAAAACAAAAGAAGATTCCGGCGGGGAAGTAAAGTTGAACATTTCATTTTCAATTCCGCGCCAAAAAATTGTATTTCGACATAATTTACATAGATGGCACCGGTGCACAATAGAAAGCAAAAGAAGTTCGCGAGAAGAGAATGAATTTGATGGATAGAAACAAAAGAGAAATAACAAAACACCGCAATGCACAGAATTAAACGAACAGGAAACAAAAGATTGGCGATTCTTCTCCGTCGGGGGAAGTTAATATGAAAAATTTATTTTAAATTCCGCGCCTGAAATGTAGTTCAAGAAAATTTATGTAGATGGCGCCATAAAATTTTATTTTTTCTAAATGACAATGTAAACGAACTAAATATGTACGATAAATTAATTAGACAAAGACAAAAACAATAGAAACAAACGACGGTATTCAGAGTTAAATGAACAGAAAAATAAAAATTTCTCCGGCGGAGAATGAAAACAAAAATTACAGTTCGACAACATTTACGTAGATGGCACCCCATAACACGATTTCTTTCTTTTTTTTTGTAAATACCTAAACAAAATTGTATATTTTTTAAACAACAGAATCGAAAGCTGACACCGAAATTTATTGTAAATTGAAAGAAAACGTTATCGGTTTACTAGCTTTCGTGCCTAAGGATGTAGTCCGGCAAGATTTACATAGAGGGCGCCACACAATTTCGCATTTTCTTTAAAATGACGTGGCCGGAAGCGATCATATTAATATAATTTCTGCAATTGTTTCAAGTATGTATAAGTGAAGTAGGAAATATTAATATACAGGGTCTCCCAAATAGAATGGCCTATTAAAATATTAAAGTTGGTACACTGCCCTAAGACATAGGCCCGGTATTTCAGTCACAGTTTAACTTTAACGTTTAGTTTATTCCCATAGCAACAATTATAAAAACAATTGTTCCTTTAGACATAAACTGAAGATTAAAGTTAAACTGTGATTGAAATACCGGGCCATAGTGATCTTTCCGCGTAAAATATTGTCACTCTTACATTACTTCCGGTTATTTTAAATGGAAAGTTTAGATCACGACATCCCGTGATCACTTTCTGTTTTGACCTAACATTTCCCAGTTAGGCCTGAAACAGCGTTGTACAGAGGCTGCTCGAGGAATCCTCTGCAATCAAAACCGACTTGCAACAAAATTCTTTAAAAACTTTCATTATGCTTGGCAGCACGCATGGCCGCCTTGCGTGGAATGACTTATTGTCAATCCTACTGCAATGTTAGGTCAGAAAGTGATCACAGGATGTCGTGATCTAAACTTATCATTACTATGTTTCTTGTGTTTCGGTTTTTTCAAAAATATTTCTGCCATAAAATGTGCGTTCGGGTCAATTTTGACCCCACGTGGGTTCTACGTAATAAATTCATTCTTTATTAGTGCGATTTTTTTATTCCGAACCACGCTTTCATATAATTTGAAATAATGTCTAATATAAACTTGCAATTTTCTGTGTTTCTGCATGTTGTAGCTTGTTCTTTGGGCGTTGAAATTTATTTTCATGTAATTTTGAAATAAGATTTAGTATAAACTTGCAAAGTATAATAAAACCAGAAATAGAAAAAAGAATTCAGTATCCTCAAGTCCAGACAAGGAAAATTCGTAAAGCTGTTCAAACTGCTGGGTTTTCGAACTTACATATTTCAGCAGCGCAACCAGCCTGACCAACCACACAATAAACGAGGAAGATGCAGCGTTTGTCCACGGCAAGTAGATTAAAAAAATAAATATATTATGCGACATGTGCAGTAAATGTTTCTGTAAGGAGCACGTTGAAATGCGCACATTGTTCTAAATGTTCTACTTCAACGTTACACAACGGTAGTTCTTCTTCTGACTAGGCTGTTTACTGTACTAAAGTATTACTCTTAATTAATTTTGTATATTTAACTTGTTATAGTTTGTCATATATAAATTTATCAATGAATAGTTTTGAAATATCAAAATTTTGAAACCAAATTACCACATTTGAAGATTGGGGTCAAAAGTGACCCCGGATGAGCAGTATGCAATTTTAAAAGAGACAGGCGGGGAGGGTTAAGTAGGTAGTGGAATGAAAAACAATCGAACAACGACGCAGAAAACAGTGCGAAAATAAATTAATTAAAATCTTTAAAAAAAAATTCGAAACTAAACGATTTTCAAAATAATTTATTCTGGCTTCAATTTTATTTAATTGCACTTTAATTCCTCAATTGTCACTTGTTGTTCTTAATTAATCAGCAGAGTGAAAAACAATTGAACTACGATGTGCAAAAGAGTTGGAAAAATTCATCTAAAATCTTCAGAGAATTTCTCAGAAGGTGATGCCAGCTCTGTAGTGATTGATTCACTTTCGGTTCAATTTTAAATTCATTTGATTTTTCAATTCCTCGATTTGTCAGTAGAGTGCAAAACAATTGAACTACGATGTATAAAATGACCCGAAATTTAATTAAAACATTGTCACGAAAGGGATTTTCTAAAAAAAACCACGAGGGGTTTTCTGGTTGTATTCCGCAAACAAATAATTTAAACGCGAACATGTGTAATCGAGGGCACCGCAACCGTGTCGAAATAAACAGGTAAAAGCTCAGCGAAAATTACGATAAACGAGGCCGCGCACATATGAAATCGATAGGCGAAACACGGGGCAAGAACAAAGAGATGCAACATGCAAACTAGCCAAAAACGGTGTATAAAAATGCGAGCCAAAAATTAGGAGGCAGTCGTTCTACCGAACCGACTCAGTGGCCACTAGGGCCGACGCACCGGGACGCCACGCACCGAGACGCTGTCCTACAACTGAACGCCACTCCATCGAGACGCTGTCCTATACCGGGACGCTACTGCACCGAGACGCTGTCCTACACCGGACCGAGACGCTGTCCTACAACTGAACGCCACTCCATCGAGACGGTGTCCTACACCGGGACGCTGCTACATCGAGACGCTGTCCTACACCGGACCGAGACGCTGTCCTACAACTAAACGCTACTGCATCGAGCTGCTGCAACCCTGCTGGCCGACTACAGTACCGACCCCCGGGAACGAGGACCATCTTTCCCCGCCAGCCAAGGGAAACGATACCCGAGTCCACCAACCCGTCAGGGAAGAATCTTGTTCCACTCCGGCCGGAAAAGCAACGACGTGAGCTGACCGTCGCCGTGAACACCCGGACCGCATTCCCAACAATTCGAGACGAACCCCCGCAACTAAATTTATTTAATTTCCTTTGATAAAGAGGTATTAATTCCTTTTTTCTAAAACGCCTGTGTTTCAAGCTCTACCATCTACTACCTCTGCTACCTACGCCCTAAACGGATAGAACCCCGGGCCCATGACAATATTCAAAAAAGTGATAGCAAATTGAAACATAATTCATTTTTGTTATAATTATAATTCTCATCGAATTTTTAAATCCTAGATCGTCGTTTGTTTTCTGTTTTTTAATTCGCCAAGAAACGGTCGGCGATAAATTAAAATCTTAAAAAAAAATTCGAAACTTCACGGTTTTAAAGATTTTAAAATAATTCATTCTTCAATATTTTAAATCGTTTGATTTTTTTTTTTTAATTCCTCGACAGTCACTTTGTTACGTTTGATTTCACGCTTTAAATCGTTCGTTTACTTGGCCACTTTCTCGAAGTTATTTCGCCGCCCCTAGCGTGCATTTGGCCTCCCATCTAAACGGCCTCTGTCGTTGTGTGCTACCTGTTGACCAGTTCGGCGGTGGATTTGAATTTCGCGCCGTGCGGTTATTTCCGTGATGAGACTCCAGCGTGTAGATCCTGATCGTGAGCCGGCGCATTAAGATTTTTGCACGATTCGTCGTGTGACAGGGAGTTGAGCGACATTTTTGTTTCACGTGCGCGATTTTCCGTTGATCCCGTTGAATATTCTCTGCGGTCTTGGTTTGGAAATTTTGGCTGCATCGCGCCCACTTGAGATTTCGTTGAATTTACTCAAGACGCCTCACCGCGCAATTTAAAAGGTTCTACGACCTTATTTTCCAACGCCTTTTTTTGGTGGATCTGTTTGGTTCAACGGTCGCTGCACATTTGATTACCACTCCGAGGTGCTCGGCTCGTTTATACCGAGGTAAGTTAACCATTTAGTTTTCGTTCTTCCTGGTTGATTTTAATTAGGGTATTTTGTTACGTTTCAAATTTCCCGCCAAAGGAAACGCGAAATCGAGACGATATCTGGCCCGCTTTCGATAGTTGGCAAACCTGTGCCCCTTCTTTGCTTCTTCGAAGTTTATTGGTGGATGACGCACCACGGTTTCGTATCCTAGCCAACCTTCGCCTGCCACAATTTCGCCTCGTTGAGGCCCTTTCTTGTTCGAAGTGTGTTGCAAGTCAGACGTGTTTTACGTGCGTAATAAAATTATCGGAGTTCTTGCTCTTTGGGAGGAGTAATTCATTTGCGGCTGTGCCGGAAGATTTCGTGACACCATCGAACACATTTGGGAATAATTTTAACTCCACTTCCAAGCCTAGGAACTTATTAGCCCCCAGGTAATATAAAAAGTACAATGGCGTGTATCAAAATGGCTGCTAACGAAACCTTTTCCCTTTACATTCAGGCTTTTCTGTTTGGGCGCAGTTTTCTGGCGCAAGCTTTCAGTCCAGGCTTCTAGGCCTAGTTCTCCGGTGGCGCTTCTGCCCTGTGAATGTACCGTGGCCCGATCGTGGAAACCTGACCAGCCATCTTGACGATCCCAGCGGATCCAGTTTGATCCAGATTGTCGACGCTACCCGCAGATGACAGAGGGCGTCGTAACTACCCACCGGCCACCGCGCTTCGGTTGGTAACGTTGACCCTGACACATGGCTGGACGCGCTGTCAAAAGGTTAACTTTAACTTCGAGTTTAATTTCTGCGTTCATGCACACCAGTGAGTAAAGTCCCGTCTCTATTTATCGTTGATTTATTTCTGCCCGATCTGGTCGATTGAAGACGTCGACCGGTCGATTACGTTTTAGCTGAAAAACAGTCTTCTGGCGCCCCTTTAATAATTTTCACCAACTTAAATAACCCGCCCCATTCTTCACTGTTGCTAGACCGGGGAACAGTTGATACGTTTAGTCAGCAGAAGCTCGACATCTGTCAGTGGTAAGTAAGAGGCAAGTCAATTTAAATTTAAATTTGGTGACAGTTTCTGTTTTTGTTAACGTAGCGGGTAGTTACCCCCCCCCGCCCGTTTTGAGCAGTTACGCTATCGTAAGGGAATCTTTTGGTGTTCCGAACGCGATTTTTTTATGACCTTCATCGCTTTACTTTGGACGTACCTTGCCGTTTCACCGATGGAAAAACCCCTACGCGTCAAGAGTGTGCTGGGCGAGCCTACTGTCTTCCCCCCAGGACGCTGAGGTCGGAGCGGAGCCGACGTGCTCGAAAGGTTCACGGTATTGTACCTCTTTGAAATTTCCTCAACTTCGGGGTGTTAATCCTTACGTTCTTGGTCACATGTTTAGCGGTACTATTCCGTTTCTCGTCGGAGTTTTTGTGCGATTATTTACGCGTTGTAATAATTGTTTTATTTGTGCGGGCGATCGATTTTGTTACAATAATTCCGGGTTTTCCCGGCGTTTAACTTTTCGTTTTGTTATCGTAGTTTTACTTTTATTGCACGAGACTGCTTTTCAGTCTTGTTTGTAAACGAACGTGTGGGATCCCTGGCGGACGGAAATTCTATTTGCGCGTTCTGCGCGGACGTTAAAATTTTTTTGCTGTTTAATTTTAAGAAAGAGAAGTGTGTCGCGGCCTTTCGCCTTTTGTGGTATTTCGTCGCTGTGTTCTTTCAATTATTCGCTTTTGTGGCTTGGCCGGACGTATTTAATGTCCACCGCCATTGAAGTTTATTTAAATTGTCGGACTTTGGATTTCTCTCTTTGCGTACCGTATTCAATTGGGGATTACCCCTCCTCCCTTCGGAACGGATTACTTCGGCACTGAACCGACTAGTAACTGGTAAGTGGGGAGTTCTCTCCTGTCGGGGAGATTCCTTTGGTTGCAAGTTGTCGCGAACGACAACAGGTGGCGCCCTTTTAGATCTATAGTTACCTGTGCGAAGCTGTTTGCCCACGGCCTTCTCCACTGACTCGGGACTTTAGTCGCAGCATCGTAATCCATTTTTCGTTCAATTTTAATTAATTTGATTTCTGAATTCTTCGATTGTCGCTCGTTTATTCTTAATTTGTCGGTAGAATGAAAAACAATTGAACTACGATGTGCAATATAGTCGGAAAATTCAAAAGTCATTCATTTTTCGTTCAATTTTAATTCCTCAATAATTGTCACTCGTTTCTTCTTAATTTGTGAGCAGGGTAAAGAACAATCGCACTACTGTGCGTAAAACAGGTTCCTCGATTGTCACTTGTTTCTTCTTAATTTGCCGGTAGACGAAAAAAACCAATACAATTGAACTACGATGAATAGAACCTTCAGAGAAATTGTCAGCTTTAGATTAATGCGTTTTTGTGTCGTGTGGAAATTTTTAATTCCCGAGTCGTTAGTTTTCTTTTTTCTTTTATTTGACATTATATCAAAAAACAACTGAATCACGAGAGCAACACGAAATTTAACTAAACTCTTCAAAAAAAAAAAATCTCAAAAGATGAAAGTAAAGTAATTCATTTTCATTTCAAACTTAATTCGTCTGAAATACCTTGCTCGCCGTTTTCTTTTTTAATTAATTTCAGTAAAGCAAGAAACAATTGAACTACGATTTCGAAAACGGCGCGAAATTCAAATAAAATCTTCAAAACGTGACAACTTTAAAGTAATTAATTTTTGATAAATTGTAAAACGGAGATAGAGCATCAACACTACGCCCGGGTGCTTTCCACTTCTCCGTGATTGGACGAAATTGCATGCAACTCCGCCCACGCTACTGTAATTGGCGTACGATTGAATCACGACCAATCAACGCAGAGGAATGCTTTACCACAACAATCAGAACTCAACTTCTTCTTTATAAAAGAAGATCGAACGGAAATGAGGTACCAACGCCTCGGATGAATTCGTCCGGCACCGCCTAATCTACTGCATTCGTGTGTGATCGAGGTACGACCAATTAAACAGAGAAAAACACTCAAGAAAGAACAAGGAGAAAATTTATTTAAAGAAACGATCATGTACGAAGAACAGAAGTAAGGCACCAAAGCCCAGATGTTCTCTACTTCTTGGTGATTGGTCGAAATGGCGTGCAACTCCGCCCACACTGCTGTTATTGGCGTATACTTTTGAAATACGACCAATTAACACAGAAACGACCGTTAGAAGTGAAGTCAGCTCTAAATCGATATCACATTGGCTACTGGCGGTTTTTAAAGAACCGAACTGGCTTTCAACCAATGACGACATTGGCTTGGAAAGGCGGTGCCCACCCACATTGCTGTTATTGGTGTATATTTTTGAAGTACGACCAAACAACACACAGAGACGATCGTTAGAACTGAGTCAGCTCCAAATCGATTTCACATTGACTACTGGCGGTTTTTAAAGAATCGAACTGGCTTTCAACCAATGACAACGTTGCCTTGGAAAGGCGGTGCCCGCCCACATTGCCGTTATTGGCGTATATTTTTGAAGTACGGCCAATCAACACACAGAGACGACCGTTAGAACTGAGTCAGCTCCGAATCGATTTCACATTGACTATTGGCAGTTTTTAAAGAATCGAACTAGCTTTCAACCAATGACAACATTGGCTTGGAAAGGTGGTGTCCCCCCCACATTGCTGTTATTGGCGTATGTTTTTGAAATACGACCAATCAACACACAGAGACTGTAATCGAAAAAAGAAGAAGACGCAACTACCCCTTCTTAGATGACGTACGAACATGATTTAGATTATTTTACATCCCCCCCAAAGAAAAAACTTCTCTCTTACTTGGGTAAAATGTCGCAACCCTGCGCCATGATGGACCCCAAATTGAGCCAAAGGCAGTTCTTCAGCGTCCAAATGTTCTCCAGCTCTTCCGGCTCCTGATTGCACGGATGGGGGTTCTCCCAATCGCCGGGGGCCAACCTTGAAACGCACTTGCTTCAATTAGGTCCGCCCAGCGACCCGAAACGACTCACCTGGCGGTCACGTAAATCAAAATCGACACTATCAAGTAGGCGGTGGCCATGTAAAGCCAGATGTCCAACGAGAGGGGCTGCATGAAAGACAGCAGCTCGGGAGGGTCCTTGACGGGCTTGCTGTACAAGATGCTGATACCTGAGAGCAAGCAAAAGGGCCTTGCCACGTGCCACCACCACCACAATTCATTGCTGCTGCTTACCTATGGTCATGAATGGCATGGTGAAGTCGACGACCCTTCCTCTCTCGTAGGTGATGGTCAAGTCACAAATGGCAAGATCTGCGCTCTACAAGCAAAGTCACCTCGTATCTTGGGGCTTAAGCAAATTAGTTCATACCATATCCAGGAGCTGACGGATGAGTCCATCCCATTCTTTGGCCTCATGGTCGTAACTGCCGTACCGATTATCCGGGACTATCTCGAAGCGATAGGTGAAGTTGTACTGCTCGGCTATCCCCTGGATTACGTCCACGGCGTACCCCTCGAAGCGATCGTTCCCGTCCAGGGCCTTCGAGGAGTTGCGCAGCATCACATAGGGGGCCCCCAACCTGCGCGCGCGTGTTCTATAATCAACCCTAGTTTGCCGGAGCCGTTGGGGTTTACCTCGAGGCGATGCGGAAAACCGTCTTCTGGATTTGTTCGGAGATCTGCTTCTCGCGCTCTTGATAGGTCAGGGTGAAGTTGATGCGGTCGGGGACCAGCGAGCTCCACCTACCCGTTTCTATGAAACCCTCCGAGGTAAACTCGATGGTTTGCAGGTTGAAGTCCGTCCTTCTCCCGAAGCGGTCGAACTGGATCTTGCCCGTCAGGGGACCGGGTAGTTTACCCTTGGTGAAATTGCGCTTGGGCAAAAAACCGTTAAGTTACAGTCTTTTTCTATTGCTTTTCCCCTTTTGTCAAATGAGTTTCCCAATTTGTCAAATGACTTTCCAATCCCAATCCGTTCAAAGTAGGACTGCGCATTGGAAAGTCATTTGACAAATTCGGAAACACATTTGACAAAAGGGGAAAAGCAAAAGAAAAAGACTTGTAAGTAACAAATGAGTATCGTTAATCTCACCACTTTTATAAACTCGGCCATTCCCAGTCCGTGGTCGGAAGTCTTTTCCTCGTTGCAACTCAGCGGCTTCGCCTCCATGTGGCCGGTGTGGTGGAGAACTGCGTAAACTGTTAGGAACAAGTTGAGGGAATCGTACAGAAGGGCCGTCGCCACCTGTAAACCCAAAAGGTCGGCCGCGGTTTGTAACACGAGGAATTCCGGTCGATTAGATACGCACCGGAATCTTCTCCGGCGATATTTTAATCCGGTTGCCCCTGAGGGCCTCGTTGAACTCCCAGTCGAGGACGATGTTCTTCACCCCTTTGCTGTGCACGTCCAGGAACCTCAAGCTCGTTATGTTACAGCGGATCGGCCTGAGACTGTCGAGGTCCAAAGTGTGAGAGTCCTATAAATACGAGGGCGTCAAGTAAATACGTTCGAAACGCTGAGATATGCAAACAAAAATACCTAATTATCAAATTTTTTTTTTTAATTAAAATTCGTCCGATTTTCAAAAACGCATTTAGTGTGTTTAGTTTAAAATAAATGCAATTGACAGGTTTAAAAAAATCCTTCGTTTGTTATTTCGTTTCTTATTTTGTTGTTTTTTGTTTTAATTTTTTTTTGAGTTACTTTCGGTTCCTCGAGTTAAATCTTACGTAAAAGTTTCTTTGTTTAGATTTGTCTTTTGTTTCTTTCGTTTTGTTTCCAAATTATTTTTCGGTCGGCTTCGTGTTGCATTTCCTTGAGATCTATTACTTTTTAGTTGGTTGGCAATTACTTCACGTCTCTTTTGTTATGTAAGAAAATCAAGCATCTCATAATTATCAAGCTTAGTACAGAAGTTAAATTTTTAAAATTTAAAATGGCGCGAAATTCAATTAAGGTCTACAAAAAATTCTCAGCAGATTGCAGCTTGGAAAGAATTCATTTTTGTTTCAGTTTTAATTCATTTGAAATATTTAATATCTGGATCGTTATTTGTTTTTTTTTTTTAATTTGCCAATAGACTAGTAGAGTGAAAAACAAATGAACTACGATGCGTAAACTAACGCAAAACTCAGTCTTCAAAAAAATTCTCAACTTGAAAATAATTCATTTTTGTTTCATTTTTAAACTCATTTGAAACATTTAATGTCTGGTTCGTCACTTGTTTTTTTTTTCTGAATTCGCCAACAGACTAGTAGAGTGAAAAACAAATGAATTGCGAAGCGAAAAATGGCGCGAAATTCAAAGGAATTACTCAACTTGAAAATAATTCATTTTTGTTTCATTTTTAAACTTATTTGAAATATTTAATATCTGGATCGTCAGTTGTTTTTTTCTGAATTCGCCAACAGACCAGTAGAGTGAAAAACAAATGAATCGCAAAGTGCGAAATAGCGCGAAATTCAAAAAAAATTACTCAACTTTAAAATAATTCATTTTTGTTTCGATTTAAATTCATTTGAAATATTTAGTATTTGGATCGTCACTTGTTTTTTTCTTAATTCTTCAATAGGCCGGCAGAGTGAAAAACAAACGAACTGCGATGTGTAAAATAGCACGAAATTCAATTAAAATCTATAAAAAAAATTCTCATGAACTGGCAGATTCATTCTTGTTTCAATTTTAATTCGCCTGCACTTTTTTTTATTACCTGAATCGTCATTTGTTTTTGTTTTTGTTTTTTTTTTTTAATTTGCCAATAAGCTGCCAGTAGAGGGGAAAAACAAATGAACTAGCGCGAAATTCAACTGATGTCAACAAAAAATTTGGCAAAATTCATTTTTCTTTCAATTTTAATTCAATCGAAGTGATTATTTGAGGCGTTCTTGGATCGTCACTTGTTTTTTCTTTTTCTTATTTGCCGATATGCTAGGAAAAAGAAACAAACGAACTGAAAATCAATACGAGATTCAACCAAAGTCGCTTCAATTTAATTTCACATTCACTTGAGCCGACTCTTACTTATTATTATTTTTTTTTTTTACTTTTGTTGCCAATATATTTTGACCACCCGGTAGATATGCAGTAAATAAAGTGAAAACTTGCCAAAGATGTAAGTATGTAATTGTGATGGACCTCCATGAGCTTGACCTGCGCCGCCTGCCGCAAAATATCAAGGATTCTCTCGGTCCTGCACTCCAGGATAATGTTAAACACCGCCGACGCCTTAATCTCTTTAAGCAGGGACCTAGAAACTTCACCTTATCAAGCAGATAATTGAATAACGCCTCCGTTACCTCTGATCACGGCCCGGAAGTAATTTCTTGATCGTAACCCGAGGACCCTCGGCGTCGTGTAACTTCAGGACCTCCTGCAACCTTATGATGCCGTCGACGTCCTCGTAGAGGATCGTGTAGCTCTTCCAGTGCATCTCCTTGAGGAGGGTCGCCAAGGCTCTGGCGAGCAATCTAGGCTCGGGGTGAAGATTGAAAGACTTGGTGGAGACCATCTTGGAATTCCAGAACGTTTGAAACTGGGGCAGCTCGAGGTTCTCCGCCACCGACTGGACGATCTCGTTTATTTCGCCGGAGTCAGGGCCGAAGATGGCGAGGATTCCCCGGCTTGCCATGTCGCAAACTGCAAATTAGAAACTTTTTAAGAGCAACGCCGGAATGAAACGGAGAAGTTCGCGGCGCGGCGCGCGTTATTAACTTTACGCTACGCGAAAGTGATTGTGAAGTTGGATGGAATTGTAAAGTTGAGGACGTCGAGGGGGGTGGCGGGGCGGAATTTTAAAAAGTACGTAGGAAAAGCGAGGGTGGAAACTCACCGATTTGACCCGCTTTGTAGCCGTCGAGGTTGGTGATGTCTTCGGTGTAAGATACGACGTCGAAATTGTTGAAGGATATGAACCTGTGCAGGGCAGTTCGGAGCGCAACATCTGTGAATGGCGTGCCATTGTGAATAAGAACGCCTGGAAATAATGAAAAAAAAATTACAGTTATTTCTGTTATTTCCAAACGGTCAATCACACGCTCGAATCACCGCTCCGGGCGCTGCGCTGCAACGACGCTGCAAATCCGGGCTTATCGAATTTCACCGGGAAAACGCCGGTTTCCCGGCCGGCGAATATTTCAGCCGGCCGCAAAAAGCCGAAACGTCGGAATTACGCATTTAAATGCATTAGCCCGAGCGCGGAGCGCCATCGATTCGCTCCCCCCAATTTTCGAAACAGTTTATGTGATAATTTTTTTTATTTGGTAAAATAGTTTACGAAATGTTCGCGGAACGTTCCAAATAGTTTGCAATTTCCATTTAAATATAAATTAAGGCAAAACTCGATTCCCTCTTTCCCCAAATTAATGACGCGTCAGCTCGTAAATTGTAAAAAAAAAAAGAAAAACCGTTTTTCCTTTTGTTTTCGACTTACCGATTGGAATTTTCCTGCGTCCTCCGCCCGTTTCGCCGTCGTTAAACGACACCAACACGGCGGCGACGAAAACCAACGAGGTGCACCTCATGTTGTTATGGGGGCGGCTGCTGAACGAGTTTCGCGGAATTAACGGCCCTGGGGGGAACGGGCGTCGCCGTCGCGTCGGCCTGAATTTTCACGAATAATTATCAAATTGAAACGCGCTCGCGTTTGCCACACGCGCGAATTTTCTCCGTCTCTAAAAATATCGGGGTCGATCTGGAGCGGGGGGGGGACGGGGGACGGGACGGCGTATTTTTAATGTCGTTGACTCGTTTCCGCGCGTTCCAAAATTAGTCCTCTCGTTGGAAGGAACGATTTTTTTTTTTACTTTTATCCACGTTAATTGACCATTAAAACAAAACAAATAACGAGCGCGGTTAATACATCAGCAACGGGGAGGGGGCGGGGGGCAATTTGATCTAAAAATTAACTTGAACGTCGTAAGGTAATATCAAGAGATTGGCAGTGAAAGAGTGATTATGTGAATAAAACAATTTTATAATTTTGCATCAATAATCCCCCCTCCCGCTCCCCCCCCCCCACACACACACACCTTCAATAACATTAAGGTCAAGGTCGTTTTTGGATTTTTTCATAAAACTACGGTACTCAATATGATTCTGTGCATTGATTTTCACAAATTTTTCCAGAATTTCCGAATTTTTCCGACTAATGAGAAAAAACGATTGAATATGTCGAACAGTTTTCGAAGAGATTCAACGAATTTCGGCGGAAAAGGTCGACGCGTATTTTTTCTAAATTCCTCTAACTTTCAAAATAAATTTCGAAAAAATACGTACGAAACAATTTCGACGAATCCGATCAGACGTACGATACTAAAGAAAAAAAAAGACTTCGTCACGTTTGACGTTGCAGAAAAAAAATTGAGAACTTTTTCGAAAAGGAGTTGCAAAAAGGAAATTAGCGAAGGCAGTATGGAAGGAAAAGTTGGCAAAAATATTTAATGACAAGAAGAAATGAGGACTATGTAGAGTATAAGAAGCAGAGGAAGAAAGTAAAGAAGTTTAAAAACGGAAAAAGTTCGGAAATGATTTAGAAAAAGGAGGCGAAGGAAAGGGGAAAAAATTACATATTTACAATGCTTAAAGGACTTAGACAGGAGAGAGGAGAGGAAGTGCAATGGGTTAAAAACATTACAGTGACTCTGTTGAAAACGAAGGAGGAGATAAATGATAGATGGAAAAAAAATTTCAGCGCGCTACTGGAAGGAGAAGTTGGCAATAGTAATATAGACGAATAGTGAAGGACCACAGAGGGCATACGATGACAGAGGAGATGAAATTACAGAGAAGGAGTTTAAAGTGGCGTTGAGCATGTTGAAAAATGGTAAATCAGCAGGAGCAGACAACATTAAACCGTAGATGCTAAAGAATATGGGAGAGGAAGGTGAAAGGGTACTAAGAGGAATTTTAAATAAAATATGGGAGGAGAAAAGAATACCAGGTAGATGGGAAATTGCTATGGGAAAATGGAAAAAAGACTCTGTTACAGTTGAAAAATTCATTTAAGTTATTCATAATATTTTTCCGAACACTCTGTATTAGCGTGAGAATCTGACGGCCAGGCTCTGCCCCGTTATTTGCTTCGTATTTTCTAATGTCGCACAACTGGACCATACGCTGTTATTTAGTCTTACAGTATATCTCCATTTCACTCTGTCGCCACTCAGAATCTAAATTCATTCGTAACGATTTCTGTCTCAGCGCATAGTGGAAGAAACGCCGCCCTCGTCTGGCGGCCATATTTGTATCAGGGCTCGCGTCGTGTGCTTCGTTTATTTGTGTCTTCAATCTTTGTGTTTCCTTCACGGAGTTTGTGTTTGAAACTTGAAACGGATTTTCTCCGAGATGTGCTAAAGCACGCCGAGTGACCTACAAGCTTGTTTAAACAGCTTATCTCAAAGGCCTGCCTTCGAGAAAAGGAACAGGTAGGTGTGTTTTGTCGTTGGCCATTTTGGGCGTTTCCGTGAGTAATGCGTATGTTTCCTTCCACTATGCTTCAAATTTAAGTTCAAGTTCTAGCCCGTAGTGGTAGTTTTTACCTTGGGTGAGAAATTCGCCATTCCCTGGGTGGAGAGGAAAGGCCGGAATTGGAGTTTGAAACGTATAAGACCCCCAGCACCCCTGTCCACCCTTTGTTCGTGAAAGTGGATTCGTCCGACCTGCAGAAGCGACGTGACACCTACGTCAAAATACGTCATTGACTGACTGCACGTACCGTCGTTGGAGGGCGCTCCGACACTGTTGACAGCTGATTGTCATTACGCCGGATCCTGATTACAAGGTCGGATTTACTCTAATTATTTTTTTAATTACCCTACTGGGTTGATTCACCTTTCCGCGACGTTGTAATTTTTATTCTCATTTTGTTGTTGAGCATGGCAATTTTTTTAAGCACGTTAATTCTAAACGAAGAACAGATCTGTTAGTCGGAAAAATCCTAACCCGTCAGATTATTTATTTACTTGCGTGTTCATTTCCCTGGACCCCGTTTGGGTCATATCCATATGCAACTTTGTAAATTGAACACCTGTTCATTATTATTACCAAATTTTTGAGCCTTTTAAATAGAAACAAGTGTGCTCAGATGGTGCTTTTTATTTTATTCACTTTGCCCACGTTTTGCTTTGGGGTTACGTCGAACCTCCCTTCTCCAAGAGCTTTGCCGAGCGGTGCTGGAGAAACGTCAGTCCCTCGCACAATTTGCTGGCCTCCAAGTAGGCAGCAACTCAACTCATTAACCTCAACATCGGAAGGTAGAAGAGCGACGGATAAGTAATACACTGGGAAACAAATGAACTACGTATTCAAAATAGCGCGAAATTCAAGAGGGGCGTTCACTTTTAAAATAGTTCATTTTTAAATCGGTTTTGTTTCACTTGAAACGTCCTAATACCTGAATCGTCAGTTATTTTTTTTCAATTTGGTAATAAATACACCCAGAAACAAAAGAACTACG
This sequence comes from Dorcus hopei, assembly GCA_033060865.1. Lineage (NCBI taxonomy): Eukaryota > Metazoa > Arthropoda > Insecta > Coleoptera > Lucanidae > Dorcus > Dorcus hopei. The sequence continues at coordinate 4,551,490 of CM065425.1, read as the reverse complement.
ATTCAAAAATAGCGCGAAATTCAAAAAAATTTACAATATTTTAAAACAATTCATTTTTGTTCCGGTTTTAATTTTTTTTAATTTGTTAATACACTGGAAAACAAATGAACTACGTATTAAACAACCTAATACCTGAATCGCCGGTTGTAATAGACCAAGAAACAAATGAACTACGATTCAAAAATAGCGCGAAATTCAAGAAAATTTACAAAATTTTAAAACAGTTCCTTTTTGTTCCGGTTTGAACTTAATGACATAAAACATTGAATACCTGTATCATCAATTGTTTTTTTTTTCTCTATTAGTTGATACACTGGGATCAAATGAACTGCGAATTAAAAACAGCGCGAAATTCAAACGAAGCGTTCAGGAAATTCCTCTCGCTTTTGAAATAGTTCATTTTTATATCGGTTTTAATTCACTGGAAACACGCTAATCGTCACTTGTTTTTTTTAAGTTGGTAATACACCGGAGAAACAAATGAACTACGATTCAAAAATAGCGCGAAATTCAAGAAAATTCCTCACTTTTCTACAATAATTAATTCTTGTTCCTCTTTTTTAACCAACTTGAAACATTTAATTCTCGTATCGTCAATAGTCTTTTTTTTTTCTTAATTTGCCAGTAGAGTGCTAAACAATTGAACTACGAAGTGTAAATTAGTTGAAACATCTATCTTCAAAATTTCGGTAGCTATTCCGCAACTGATCTTCAAAATCCAAACTATCACTTCATGTCTTTAGTCTCTCTATAATTGACAATTGACAATTCGCCGCGCCATCTGGTGACAGCACAGCAAAGTTACCCTAACTTTCATAATAATAATAAATACCATACGATCGAATGCTGTATGAATACCATATGATCTAATACTTTTACCCTCTATGATATTATTTATTCTTTAGTATTTTATTACAGTGAAAAACAGACTAGCCTCCTAGAGGCTTTAGCAACCGAAACCTTGCTTGTAGAAGTCCCGAAGTTCAGTTACCTCAGCGCCACCTATACGCCAAAAGACGTACTCACATCGTTATTTTGTCCCTGCTACTCTTAGCCCGATTCTCTAATCGGGCTTAAAGAAGTTTGGACGATAGCGTTACGTTTCGTTTTTGCGTTACCGATTTCCTAATCCTATGTTTCTACTTTGGCTTCAGTGATCGCTCTATCTGCTTGCAAACTCTAAGGTTTATAAGTTGTTTCTAGTCGCTTTCCATGACAGTTGGAGACACTGAGGATTTTTCTGGAATTCGGAGCAGAAGAGGCGTGTCTTCGATTTGCGGCTCGGCCGAGTTCGGGTTGAACGAGAAAGCCATTTTTGATTCAAGGCACTTCATGAGAGGTTGGTCGGTCACCATTCCGGTAGAACTAATTTTATGTTCTGTGGTTGCAATTGGCCACCCAAAAGCTTTTGGGGATCTTGGCGTTCGTGAACAACTTCTGGAAGTTTAATCCAGTACTGTGTCGTGAATTCTGTCTCTGAAGATGTCACACGTAGCCGCACGTCGCAGTTTCTTATCGCTTCGGGGTAGTTCTGCTTCAATTTCGTTGTTCTCTTTTACTTACTTTCGAGTTTCTTCCGTTAGCAACTACGTGAGGGTTAAAAACTTGGGAAAATCTGCGTCACTTCTTCGTGACCTTGACGTAACCGTTTGGATTTCCCTGAAAGAGTTTTGGCGTGAATGTTCATCGTATCCGAGAGCCTCTTCTACTGTAACACCGTCGTTCGTCGCCGCGGAGCCCTTGAAAAAGCTGCCGATCTGGGTCGAGCCAGCGTCGTGTGCTACAGCCCCCTTGCAGACCGAACGTAACGTAGAATTGGTGGGATTCGAGTGTGGTATTGTACTAACCCTCTGTCTTTTATTGATACGTGTCTTTAAATTAATTATTGGATGCCTTCGGTGCCTCGTGATACCGTTCTTGCCTGCAGAAGGCTTTGGTTCCTTAAGAACCTGCGTTTAGTCGCAAGTTTTTATAAAGTCTCGTTCTTGTAAGTGCGTTTACTGTCCCTCCGACAGAATTTATTGTGTGAGCCGCACAGGATATCCTCGCCGGTGAATTCGCGTTAGTTTAAATTATTTAACGTAACGAACTTATTTTCGGACATATTGTTAAGGCCACCCCTGTAATCGAATGCTGAGCGTTTCGCTCATTTTTTTTTTGGGGCCACGATTTTGTTGCGTATTAATAAACACTGCATAACCGTTTTTCATATTCTTATTTATTGTCGATATACAGGGTGACCGATAGTTGTGTTGTATACAGAGTGTCTGACAAACACTTATGCTTTGCGAACGCTTTTAACTACGTGTGCAGTCCTAGCGGTCCCATGTTTTTCACTATACTACATACTTGGAATGTTTATAATTTAATTAAACAATTCGCTATTTTTTAAAGCACGAAACGTCGCAGGGTTATTGTTTGATTTTTTTTAATTTTCAGAAAAGAAGCTCTTCGACATTAACTTTTAATATTGTAACGGGTCGTCTTTCTCTCGTTAATGTTGATGTTGTTCTCTCTCTTGACGTCAATCTAGTGCCCGGGTTTACTCGTCGACGTGCAGGTTCAGCAGAATAAAAGCTCAACTTTATTTACTAGAACTTTACTATACAGTGGGAATTTTTCTACATACATCATAGGCAGGAAACTGAACGACTTGGAGCTTATTCGTTACTATGGATATCAGTTTTATAATACGAATTTATAACATGTGTCCAACAGTAAATTATTGTAGTCCTGGGTGGTTGTTGAGCAAAACATTTTGAACTAATTCTTGTTTCAAATGGCGATAAAACATTAAATACGTGAAGAAACATTTGTTTAACAGTCAATATTTGAGACGTCAATTCAACGATACGAAATAAAAATCGGCATTTATGTTTGACTCCACGGACACCCTGGATTACAATAATTGTTGGACACGTGTTATGTTCAATGCAAAAGAATTCTCGAGGTATACAAATGTACAACTTGCAATGTGTAAGTATGGCGGGTAATTTAAATGTGACGCCGACTCGGTGCTAACGGAAACGGTTGATATTGTGTGAGACACGCACTCAAGGCACGCGGACGGTATATACAAGACATCGTATCAGGTTGGTAAGAGTGAGACACCCACTCAAAGGAAGCTAGCAGTGAGATACCCACTCAAAGGATGGTAGCAGGCGAAATATGGTAACTTTGTTACAACATTTCATTTTCTGTGTTCTCAAGTTACTTTGTATTTTTAATCCCGGCGCATCCGCCAACTCACAGAACGACAAGAGAGTAATGTAAATACCATGATAAATCTCTTCATTTTGCGTGTGCATTAGTATTATTGTTATTATTGTCACGGGGGGGAATTTACTAAAAACCACGAGGGGGTTTTTCTGTGTTCCGCGAATAAAAAACATAAAAAGTTCTTAAACACGAACTTGTGTAATTGAGGGCAAATTGCGACCGTGTCGAAATGTAAACACATTAAGGAGGTAACTAATACAACGTAACGTAATAAGACATCAGCGGAATTTATTACAAACGGGGCCACGCACCGTCGCGACATAGTGGAGGCTTAGCGCGACATGGTGAACGCCCTTAGCGTGACATTATTTTGAATAAAAGTTTGTTGAATCTTTTGTTGCGTGACCTTAAGTTATGGTCAAACAAATAATAAGCACAGACTCAGCAAACAGAAAGCAAAATCCTCCTTGATTTATGCCCAAGACGAGGAAAAATATTTGCGACGTTACGCCAGCATTTTCCAACCATAGCAAGACGCTTTTAAGATTTCTTTTGCATTTTAAAAGAGGGCCCGCACGCCAGGAAAAAGGCGTACGAAATTGCCCGATATATTTCGGCGATTGCTTCGGGTTATTGGCGCGACATTTGTCACACAAACGGGACGAATTCTGCATGACATGGCGAAACGGGGAGAAGACAACAATAAGCCAACGAAAATTGGGGGCGGGTGGGCGGCAGCTGTGATGTTCCTTGAATTGCAGATGGATTTTCTGTGTTTGTTAGTTTTACTAATTGAAAGAATAATAAACTCCATCAGCAGCCAAATTAGTATGAAGAATCAGACGAAAAACGTTCAGAAGGCTTGAAATTACTCTCAAGTAATATTCCATTTATCCAAAAGTCTTGAAGCTTCTCTCAGATAAACTGACGTTGCCAAAATCATCTTCACCTTTTGTATTTTTTCTAAACTTGGCTTAGGATGCAAAGCACTATATAGAGTATTGCAAATTATCTTTACTACTTTAAGTGAAGTCGTTTCGTCGTGAAGCACAAGGGGGGCCGATAAATTTTAATCCTTTTAGCGTGAAGAGCGAATTAAAACTTCCAAGTGGCGCGCCGCGGCGGTTTTTTTAATAAAAACCGTCGAAAAACGCAGGGGCGTACGTGCGGTCTCCCGTCTTCGTCCCGTTTCGGCCGGCGGCCGTTCCGCTGGCTCGCCCCGCTCCCGGTTATCCTGGAAGGTCCTGTGCGCTGGCGCCGCTCCTGCGGAGGCTGGAGGACGAAATCCCGGCTGCAGTGAGGGTAGTGGGTCGGTGCGTGCAACTCAATAAGCGCCGCGTCGATATCGCCCCCCGAGTTTATGGTGTTTGTACACTCAATTTAAGTGTCCCTCTGCAGGTACGTTTTTTTACTTCCCCGAAGATATTTTCGTTTCGCCTTTAGATTTTTGAAACATTTAATATCGCCCTACCTCTGAAAACAACAATAAAAGAAATTGAGCCAATTCACCCTCAATCACGTACTTACTAAAAAGGTCGTTTCAAATTATGTCTGTTTCCGGTTTAAGAATTTCGTTGTTAATTTTTGAAATAGTTCTGTATTTTTATCGATTAATAATATTTAAAAAGTAAGGAGTGAGAACTGGGGGGGTCAAGTAGTCACAAGCAGAGTTCCTCCAGGATCAGTGCTGGGGCCAATGTTGTTTAGATTGCGCACTCATGATTTAAAAATTTGTAAAAACCATGTAACGGGTGTCCAACAATTACTGTAGTCCTGGGTGGCTGCGGAATCAAATATTTTTAACTGATTAATAAATTGTGCAACACCAGGCTGAGACACACACACACACACACACACACTAGTCTAAAAGCACTTCCGATGGATGTACGCCATCATCATGGAGGATTTGCAGTTCTTGAAGGCAGCTCCGAAGTCAAACTTCCTAGACCAGGAACAAGTCCAGTTTAGCCGAGCTAATTAATAACGTGTACGGTTTCATTTGTTTGACAACTAAAATCGGAATTACAGGACAATTCATTTAAGATCAAGCGCGAATATGTGGGATAAAGAATTAGAAGATTATTTTTTGCGTTTTCACAAAAAATTGTTTTTACATTTTCACCATCGTATGACGCGTTTCAGTTTTTTTAACACAGCTTATAAATACGAGCGACGTTAAATTGGGACAGTCTGCTAGGAAAATACACGGGTTTGAACGTATCTATTGACACTAAAAATTAATGAACGCGAGTCAGTTAAATTACGCAAGGTGAAGTGACAATGAACATTAGTTTGTTTGGTGTAAAAAGCCGTAAGGAACTGAACAAATTATTAATTTAACTTAAATAAACGATTTACGTAAGGAACTGCACAAATTGTTAATTTAACTTAAATAAACGATTTAGAACTTCCTTTTAAAAATAAGAATAATAATTACTTACTCCTTCAACTGTTTTGTGATGTATGTAGGTATGTACTTGAGCAAATGGCCATTACATAGGAACTTTATTTATATTAAGTTCAACTAAATAAACAATCAGTCCCTGTTGTTGCAGTAAAAGAAATTTTTAATCATGGATTTTAATTAGAGCAGGAGTTTATTTTAATTTTTTTAGTGAGCGTAAGTATAATCTACGTACGTGCAAAGCACGCAAAAGCTTTCATACATTTTATTAAATTAAAACAAATTAAAAAGGTTACGCCCTGAATCCAAAAGAATTTCTGTTCATAGACGAATATGTATGTAGGTGCGTTATTGAAAAATATACAAATGAATTTCTCAGTAACGAATAACGTAGCAATATGTTACAATCGAAATAATTCTTAAAGAGGTCTTCAAATACATGGAAGAACTTAAGAACACTAAGGCCCAGTTTTGCAATCGTGGAATAAGGACGGAATAACTGATCGCCGAATATCCTTTAATCATCATCATCATCATCATTTATTTTCCTCAGAGACAACAAGTTGTATAGGAATAATCAGTTGCATATTAAAATACAGGGTAAAAGTAAAAATTAAAAATTTTAACTTAGAGTTAGACAACAATAATAATAATAATAGTATTAGACAACAAGCGTTATCCCCGTCTGGGCAAACTCTAACCTACTTACATAGAGAATATTATTCATAATCAAAAAATTCTGATATCGTATAGAAGGAGTGCTTGATTAAGAATGATTTAAGAGTTGATTTCAAAATAGTAAAATTAATTTGATTTTTAATGTATTGCGGTAGCTTATTAAATATTTTTAGACCCATAAAGGTCACAGAATTTTTTGATACCTGTGTGCGGGGCAATGGTAAATGAAAATGATCATTATGTCTAGTATAATGTTCATGTATTATGTTGTTCGTTAAGAACGTTGATTTATTCTGATAAATATACAAACATGACTCTAATATGTAAACACAAATTAAAGTTAATAAATTAAATTCTTTGAAGGCAGTTCTACATGACTCGGAAGAAGGAGTAGCGAGTATTAATCGTACAATTCTTTTTTGTGAAAGAAATACTCGATGAGCAGCTGGGGATAAGCCCCATAGAATTATACCATAAGACATTCTGGAATAAAATTGAGTGTAATAGATTATTAAAAGTTCTCGCCTAGTAAGAACATTCCTTAGAAATCTAATTTGAAAGCAAACACGGTTTAAGAGTGAAACTAATTTAGCACAGTGTGTGTTCCAGTGTAAGGTTTCTTCTAGATGAATTCCTAAAAATTTCGTTACTTCAGCTTGTTTTAACGGCGTATTATTAGTATTCATGTTTAAAGTAGATAAAGAACGATTCTGAGTGTTATGAAATTGAAGAAAACAAGATTTGGAATTATTTAAGAAAAGCTTATTCAAGGAAAACCAATCAGTTAATTTCTGAAGCACAAAGTTAGCTGTGGTTTCAAGTGGTTTCTTAGTATCAATATTGAGGTATCGTCAGCATACAATTTTAGATCAAAACCTAGAAGAAAATCGGGCAGATCATTAATGAATAAGACGAAGAGAATAGGGCCGAGTATGGATCCCTGCGGTACACCTACTGTGGTTGAAACTAAGTTAGATCTAATTTGTTGGGAATTCCATCTGAATCACAATGTGCCACTTCAACAAACTGCTTTCTATCAGCAAGATATGAAGAAAACCAGCTGGAGATTACGTCACTGATGCCTATATTATGTAGTTTTTTAATAAGTAAGTCATGTTGCACACAATCAAATGCGCGACTAAGGTCGCAGAATATTCCACTGGACAATCACCACGATCTAAGTATTCCGTAATGGTATTATAGAATGAACAGACTGCAGTAAGGGTTGATCTATGAGAGCGGAAACCGTGTTGACTGTCGGCTAAAATACTGTACCTAGTTAAAAATGATAAGAGTCTGTCTAACATAACGTATTCGAACACTTTCGAGAATGAAGAAGTCAGTGTTATGGGCCGATAGTTTTCAAGAAACTTAGTATCTTTTCCTTTATATACGGGACATATACGAGAAGCTTTTAGATGTGCAGGAAAGATCCCTTCGGAAAAGGAGGTATTCATGATATCAGTTAATGGTTCCACTATAATGTCAGCAACTCTTTTGAGTAGAAATACCGGAATCTCATCTTGTCCAGAGGAGAATTTATTTTTTAATTTATGTAAAGCTGCTATATAGGACCTCATCAGTCGAAACAGGCAATAAAACCATATTACTAGGATCGGCATGTGTTATTGGTGGATCACAAGTTGCCACAGGAATGTTTTTTAATATCGCCAGAGGCACATTAGCAAAAAAGTTGTTGAATTCCTCAGAGATCAATTGGGGATCGGAAATTTTAGTATCATCAATATTTAGAACAATATTTTTTGGAAATCGTTTTGTATTTGAAAGTTCATTAATTATATTCCATGTCGCCTTACAAGGATCTGAAGTATTTGTTATAATATTTTGAAAATATTGTTTTCTTGTGTTGTTAATGAGTGGTATGCTTACGTTTTCCAGCGCGGTACTGTGGAGCAAGTCTCTATTTGCTTTCATGTCCAAAAAAAGTTGTTTCAATTTTATACTACTTTCTTTGACTTCCGACGTTACCCAACGTTTCGATAATTTGTGACCTTAATTGTCTTTGTAGGGAAATAGATTTCAAAATAGTATCTAAATTTATTGTAAACGTTAATGTTCCTCCATATCTACGTCAGGCTATTCTAAGAACAATTCTTATCCAACGATTGTAAAATCGGGCCTAACACTGCCTCGAGTTGGATAAGCTTGAAGGTCTCTGCAGCCTTCGTCTGTCTTCTCCGAGGCTTTGGGTGGAACCCCGTCACTAGATTCTTGTTCCGGCGATGTCTCGCTCTCGTTTGCAGAAGAACCTCGCTCTAGAAATATCCCCAACGATAAGTAGATAGGCAGCTCTGAAGAAGTTCGCCTTCAACGAAGAACGAAACGTCGCCAGAACAAGAGTGTGGTGACCGGGGGGGTTCCACCGGAGCCATCGCATTCTATTCTGCTGACAAATAAAAAAAAAGAACCTACGTTTTAAATTTAAAAAACAAATAAGCTACTGTTTAAGTTACTTATTAAGTACGTAGGTACTCAAAAAACTTTTTTTTATTAAAAATTTAAAAGAGTTAAGTTTCTAAATTTTAATTGAATATCTCGTCCCTCCGGGGGATGTAAAAGCGGACCAAGAAAACGCAACGATTGTCTCACCTCTCCCCCCTGTTCCGATCCTAGTAAAATTAGTTTACAATTTGCCGCCTAAAGAGATGCGTACAGTGTCGCCAACTTATTTCACAAATCATTAGGGGTTAAGGGATTAAAAAAAAAAAAGCGCCGGTGTTGATTGAAACTTGCTGATCATCTTCTTTTCATTTGTTTCTACGAGGATGATTGGATTGCAATTTGCCGCCTAAAGAGGTGTAAACAATGTTGCCAACTTATTTTTGAAATCATTAGGGTTAAGGGATTTCTTTTCTAGAAAAAAAAACGCCCTCTGTTGATTGAAACTTGCCGATAATCTTCTTTTTATTTGTTTCTACGAGGGTGATTCACTATTGGATTGCGATTTGCCGACTAAAGTGGTGTAAACAATGTTGCCAATTTATTTTTTTAATTGTTAGGGATTTAGGGATCTCTTTTTTTAAAAAAACGCCATCTGTTCATTGAAACTTGCTGATGATCTTCTGTTAATTTGTTCTACGACGGCGATTCGCTATGGGTTTACAATTTGTCGCCTAAAAAAGTGCAAAAAGTGTTGGCAACTTATTTTTCAAATCAATAGGGATTAAGGAATTTTTTTTCTAAAAGGCGCCATCTGTTGGCTGAAACTTGCTCATGATCTTCTTTTAATTTGTTTCTACGCGGATGATTCACTAAGGGTTTACAATTTGCTGCCTAAGGAGATGTAAAACAATGTTGCCAACTTATTTTTCAAATCATTAGGGGATTAAGGATTTTCCTTTTTTTTAAAAAAAAAAACGCCCATGATGGAAACTTGCCGATAATCTTTTTTTTCATTTACTTCTACGAAGGTGATTCACTATTGGTTTACAATTTGCCGCCTAAAGAGGTGTAAACAATGTTACCAACAGATTTTTTAAATCATTAGAGATTAAGGGATCTTTTTTTCTAATAAAAGAAAACGCCATCTGTTGATTGAAACTTGCTGATAATTTTCTTTTCATTTGTTTCTCCGAGGGTGATTCACTATTGGTTTACAATTTGCCGCCTAAAGAGGTGTAAACAATGTTACCAACTGATTTTTCAAATCATTAGAGATTAAGGGATTTTTTTCTCTAAAAAACGCCATCTGTTGATTGAAACTTGCTGATGATTTTTCCATTTATTTCTACGAGAGTGATTCGCTAGCTATTGACGGGCTATATTGAAAAACCGCCATCCAGTGAAAAAGAGTTTCAACCGGACGATAATGAACAATGACTTGCGTTGTTGTCTGTTGTAAAACATTCAACGGCGCCATCTGTTGAAAGATGTCAGAAGTGTTTTTTTCTTTTGTTTTTAATTTATGTTCCACTGAATTCTGCTTTATTGTATGTTTTTTTATTTTTATTTTTTTTATACTATATTATCAAAACATATTTTTTCATTTTGTTCGTTTTCTTTGTTTTGCCTCCTTTTCGTTCAGATCTTTTTTCTTAATTGATTAATCTGCTGATTTGTGCTGCAAAATCGATTATCTTTTATTTCTATTGTTTTGTTTTTAACTTTATTATTTAGTATTTTTTTTTAAATTCTATTTCATTCCTCATCGTTCCGTTTATCTTCTTTTAATTATTAATCTACTAAATTGTGTTCTACTAGTTGTGTGATTGTCTTTCGATTTTATTATTTTTTTTATTTGATTATTTTTGAATTTTTATTATTTTTACTTTGTTTTGCAACCATTTTTTTTAATGCATTATTAATCGACAGCTCTAAAATCATTTGTCTTTTCTTTTTAATTTATTTTTTCTCTTAATACTTTCTATTTATTTTAATTTATTAATTGTTGTAAAATCGATCGTCTTTTGTTTTTATTATTAATTATCATTTGATTTTCGAAATTTTAATGTTTTGTTTTCTGTTTACAACAATTTTCTTAAAATTTATTATTAATCGGCAACTGTAAAATCAATTATATTTCGCTTTTATTTTATTCTTTCTCATAGTAACTTTTATTTCTTTTAAATTTTTTGATCTATTAAATTGTTATAAAATCGACTGTCTTTTGTTTTTATTATTATCATTATTATTTCGTTGATTATTTTCGAATTTTAATGTTTTCTGTATTTTGCAATATTTTTTTTTGAAATTTATTATTAATCGACAGCTATAAAATCAATTGTTTTTTATTTTCATTTTATTTCTTTTTCTTAGTACTCTTTATTTATTTTTTTAAATTTATTAGTTGATTATTAAATTGTTGTGAAATCGATTGTCTTTTGTTTTTGCTTTATTAGATTATTTTCGAATTTTTAATGTTTTGTTTCCTGTATTTTGCAACCATTTTTCTTTTAATTTATTATTAATCGACAGCTGTAAAATTAATTGTCCTTCGTTTTTATTATTATTTTTTTTTATTTGATTATTTTCGAATTTTTTTTAATATTTTGTTTTCTCAATTTGGGACCATTTTTTTTTAATTTTTTTTAAATCGACACTTGTAAAATCAATTGCCTTTTGTATTTATTTTATTTTTTCTCTTACTACTTTTTTATTTTTTTAAATTTATTAGTCCATTAAATTGTTGTAAAACCGATTGTCTTTTGTTTTTATTATTATGTATTATTATTCATTTGATTATTTTCGAATTTTTAATGTTTTGTTTTCTGTATTTTGCAACAATTTTTTTTTAATTTGTTATTAAATAGCTGTAAAGTCAATTGTCTTTTGTTTTTATTTTATTTTTCCACTTGGTACTTTTTATTTACTTTTTAAATTTTTGTAAAATCGATTGTCTTTTGCTTTTAACTTTATTGTTTTTCGTTTGATCATTTTCGAATTTTTAATCTTTTGTTTCCTGTATTCTGCAACATTTTTTTTAAAAATTTATTATTAATCGACTGCTGGAAAATCTTTTGTTTTTATTTTATTTTTTCTCTTAGAACTTTCCATTAATTTTTTAAATTTATTAGTCCTTTAAATTGTTGTAAACTCGATTATCTTTTGTTTTTTTATTTTTTAATTTGGTCATTTTCTAATTTTCTAATGATTTGTTTATTGGGTTGACCTTGACCTTTGACCTGTTCGGACTTCTGCACTTGAAATTAAATTTTTTTAACTTTTCTGCTTTTAATCTTTTTAGTTTCTTGTTATTTCTAAAAAAAATTCCTATTTCCTTACTTTGTGTTGGGTTGCCTTTGACCTTTGATCTTTTCACACCTTTGCTCTTGAAATTTAAAATTTAAAAAAAAATTGCTTTTGCCTTGCAATGACCTTGACCTCTTGGAACCTTTGCTCAGATTTTTCTGTATTTTGTGTTTTTTTGCCTTGGTTGGATTGACCTTGAGCTTTGACCTTTTCGAACCTTTAAAATCAATTATATTTTGCTTTTATTTTACTTTTTCTCATAGTAATTTTTATTTATTTCTTTTAAATTTTTTGATCTATTAAATTGTTATAAAATCGACTGCCTTTTGTTTTTATTATTATCATTATTATTTATTTGATTAATTTCGAAATTTAATGTTTTCTGTATTTTGCAATATTTTTTTTGAAATTTATTATTAATCGACAGCTGCAAAATCAATTGTTTTTTATTTTTATTTTATTTTTTTTCTTAGTAATCTTTATTTATTTATTTTTTTTAATTAATTAGTTAATTATTAAATTGTTGTGAAATCGATTGTCTTTTGTTTTTGTTTTATTAGATTATTTTCGAATTTTTAATGTTTTGTTTCCTATAATTTGCAACAATTTTTCTTTTAATTTATTATTAATCAACAGCTGTAAAATCAATTGTCCTTCGTTTTTATTATCAGGTATTTTTTTATTTGATTATTTTCGAATTTTAAATATTTTGTTTTCTCAATTTGGGACCATTTTTTTAAATTTTTTTTTTAAATCGACAGTTGTAAAATCAATTGCCTTTTGTATTTATTTTATTTTTTCTCTTGGTATTTTTTTAATTTTTTAAAATCTATTAGTCTATTAAATTGTTATAAAATCGATTGTGTTTTGTTTTTATTATGTATCATTATTATTATTCATTTGATTACTTTCGAATTTTTAACGTTTTGTTTTGTGTATTTTGCAACCATTTTTTTTAATTTGTTGTTAAATAGCTTTAAAATCAATTGTCATTTGATTTTATTTTATTTTTTCACTTAGTACTTTTATTTCTTTTTTTTAATTTTTGTAAAATCGATTGTCTTTTGTTTTTAATATTATTATGTTTCATTTGATTATTCCGAATTTTTTATTTTCTTTTCCTGCATTCTGCAACCATTTTCTTTTAAATTTTTTATTATTAATTGACAGCTGTAAAATCAGCCTTTTGTTTTCATTTTATTTTTTCTCTTTTTACTTACTTTTTTAAATTTATTGGTCCTTTAAATTGTTGTAAACTCGATTATCTTTTGTTTTTATCATTATTTTTTAACTTGGTTATTGTTTAATTTTAATTTTTTGTTGGTTGGGTTGACCTTGACCTTTGACCTTTTCAGACTTCCGCATTTGAAATTAAAAATTTTTAACTTTTATTCTTTTAATCTTTTCAGTTTCTTGTTATTTCTAAAAAAAATTCCTATTTCCTTACTTTGTGTTGGATTGACCTTGACCTTTGACCTTTTCGAACCTTTAAAATCAGTTATATTTTGCTTTTATTTTACTTTTTCTCATAGTAATTTTTATTTATTTCTTTTAAATTTTTTGATCTACTAAATTGTTATAAAATCGACTGCCTTTTGTTTTTATTATTATCATTATTACTTATTTGATTATTTTCGAATTTTAATGTTTTCTGTATTTTGCAGTATTTTTTTTTTAATTTATTATTAATCGACAGCTGCAAAATCAATTGTTTTTTATTTTTATTTTATTTTTTTTCTTAGCACTCTTTATTTATTTTTTTTAATTTATTAGTTAATTATTGAATTGTTGTGAAATCGATTGTCTTTTGTTTTTGTTTTATTAGATTATTTTCGAATTTTTAATGTTTTGTTTCCTATAATTTGCAACCATTTTTCTTTTAATTTATTATTAATCAACTGCTGTAAAATCAATTGTCCTTCGTTTTTATTATTAGGTATTTTTTTTATTTGATTATTTTCGAATTTTAAATATTTTGTTTTCTCAATTTGGAACCACTATTTTTTTATTTATTATTAATCGACAGTTGTAAAATCAATTGCCTTTTGTATTTATTTTATTTTTTCTCTTAGTATTTTTTTAAAAAATCTATTAGTCTATTAAATTTTTGTAAAATCGATTGTCTTTTGTTTTTAATATTATTATGTTTCATTTGATTATTCCGAATTTTTTATTTTTTTTCCTGCATTCTGCAACCATTTTCTTTTAAATTTTTTATTATTAATTGACAGCTGTAAAATCAGCCTTTTGTTTTCATTTTATTTTTTCTCTTTTCACTTATTTTTTTAAATTTATTGGTCGTTTAAATTGTTGTAAACTCGATTATCTTTTGTTTTTGTCATTATTTTTTAACTTGGTTATTGTCTAATTTTAATTTTTTGTTGGTTGGGTTGACCTTTGACCTTTTCAGACTTCCGCACTTGAAATTAAAAAATTTTAACTTTTCTTCTTTTAGTCTTTTTAATTTCTTATTTCTAAAAAAAAATCCTGTTTCCTTACTTCGTGTGGGGTTGACCTTGACCTTTGATCTTTTCACACCTTTGCTCTTGAAATTTAAAGTTTTAAAAAAATTTCCCTATCTTTTTGCTTTTTTTGCCTTGCGTTGACCTTGACCTTTTGGAACCTTTGCTCAGGTTTTTCTGTGGGCATTTTTTGTTTTTTGCCTTGGTTGTATTGACCTTGACCTTTGACCTTTTCGAACTTCTGCTCCTGAAATTTAAAGTTTTTAAAGCTTCCCTATTTTTTCCCATTTTCTTGACTTGGGTCGAGTTGACCTTAATCTTTAATTTTTTCGAGTCTTTGAACTTGAAATTAAAAAAAAATTTTGGACATATGGTACATAACAATGAATCAAACGATCAACTGCGACCAATATACGAGTACACCTCCCCCCCTAACTAACTGTAAACGATGACATGACCTTGAAATACAGAACATGTTCTTTGTTTCAAATTTTATGATCGTCTGTTGCGGCCCTGAAACTGTTTGACAAAGATAGGCAACCAAATCTACAACGGGACATTTTGGTTGCCTATCCAAAACTTCGAACCGGGAGGTTATTCTCGAAACGAGGGAAAGGGTTCGTTTTGCGGGAGTGACGTCAAAGTGGCGTAGACTCTCGTATAAACCCATACAGACCTTTCGAGAAATCCGTCATTTTCGGGAGCGATCACTTCTCTCCAGTTTGAGAATAACCCCTCTGTCGTAATTGTTTAACAAAGATAGGCAACCAAATGTGCAACGGGACATTTTGGTTGCCTATCCAAAATTTCGAACCTGTCATTACCTGCCTGCCGCGAGCCTTTCATTCAGTAGCGCGTAAGCCTATAAAACGTTGTAGATCCTTTCAGAGCAACTCATTCTGCATAGTTGGTGGCCTACATGTAAGGATAAAACGAACACACACACAAAAACTCGCTCGAGACTTTTGTAGTCACACGAATTTCAATTCATTAGAAGTGATCTTCTGGATTTAATTCCTGGGTTTAATCAAGTCCCGTGTTCTTCGTTGCTTTTTCCGCTCGAATTCAAGTAACCCCGGAGCGTTCCGAGGCGGTCGTCGTGAAACGCCCGGCGCAGCAAAAGTCGTTAAAGAAAACGCGCCGCTTTGCGCCGGCCTTAATAAAGCGCCGCCGGAATATAAAATAAAATTAAAGCGGGGCCCCCGGCGTCGTTAGCCGCGATATATTTCGGAAGTGGCCGGGTCATCGTATCGTTTTCGCCCGGCCCGGAATTTATCGCCCGATAAATCCCTTTTCTTTCTCCTAACAACTGCGAGCTCGCCTCGAATTTCTTCGCCCTTCGGGAAATTCTTCCTTGAACGTTGAAAGTACATATTTATGCATAAACGGGAAGGGCGAAAGCTGCCTTCATTTTCCTACGCCCGCGGCACTTTCCCCGGAATACTAAACGCTCTGTACTTTAATTATTTCAAATTAGAAAAGAAATTAATTAAATTTCCGACGCGGCGTAAACAAAGGGACCAATTTTTTTTCTTTCAGGTCGGAAAGGAAATATTGCGTTACTCGTAAACAATTCGTGGAAAATTTCTGTTCTTAACGCTGCCGTCGTCATTCTCGATCGCTTTGCATCGGCAAGTCAAGGAAATTCTGCTTCTTCAGCAAGTGGAGGCGAGCGAGGTGGAGCTTTCCCCTCGACTAGCAACAGTGAAGAATGGGGTCGGTAATATAATGTTAAAAAAAGGCGCCAGGGTGAACAAGGTACCCAGCTCATCCGTAATAACCTTGACCTTAGCGAACTTAACGAAACTGTAATGGCGCCTTCTTCCTGGCCGGTCCTCGTAACTGCTTACAGGGCCTGATTATTTAAGCGAGGGCGAAAAGAGTATTAATAATAATAATAATAATGTCTTTATTGCCAATAACAAATTTAGAACAAGGCGAGTTTCAGCTCAATCCGATGGAAGAAGCTGCTAAATAGTTGTCGATTATGATAAATTACTTTTAAATTGGCATAAGATTGTTGAATAATGCGAGTTATGTGCTCTGTGAACTTTAAGGAAAAATCTAATGTAACACCCAAATTTTTTATAGTCTCCTGTGGTTGCAATTTTTGAGAATTTATTTTAATGTTAAGCCTAGACAGAACTTTGCGACGATCACTCTTTTTGCCAAAAGCAATTACCACACTTTTAGGTGGCTTAAGAAATAATACAGAATATGTCTTTGTTTTGCTTTTTAGAAGTGTTCAATCTGTGAGCGTTCTTTAACGGCTGAAACACATTAAACACGAACCGAAGACAAAATAGAACACCTTCACAGTTGGCTGGCGAAAACTGTCAACAGAATTGTTAATAAAAGAATCTTGGAAATTATTCAATTATTTTTAGTTGCACCAGTTGTAGCTTTTTGGAATTGAGTATGTTTAATAATTGTTGCTCCTGTATTTATATCCGAATACGTGGGCGTGTAGTTCTGTGAACGCTCTGATTAGTCTGGAGGGGGATGAGTGCTGGCCAATCAAGTCGAAGTTACTTGTCAAATACCACATTAACACTTAAGCTTCGATCCGATTGGCTAACGTTGGCTAAATGAATTCAATTAGAAGGCTCGACGGTTTCCAAACGTTAAAAATATTTAAAGTTTATATAATATAATATATAAAATATAATACAAGGTTTATATTTTTCACTTCTGACGAATCTGTCGAATTACGGCGAAACGCTAAGTGTTTTGTGCGCTATTTAGTGTCCGGTATAAAGATTTTGTGATACAATGTTAAAAATATTCGTATTTAGAGTTCAGTCCGTGCAAGTTTTTGCAGTGCACCGCACACGAACCGAGTACAAAGCAGAAGGGCCTAAGAATTAACGAACCAATCAAGAAAAAGCTTGTACATTGTATGTTGTCGTCGCTTCTGATTGGCAGGACTGTTTCGTAACAGTTAAATAGACGGAGGAAAAACAAAAAACAAAATCAAAAGAGACGGTTTTTTGAACTTTAGTTCCTCGTTTGTCTTCCAGGAGACGGTTTCTAAAAATTGAACTCGTTCTAGTTTCAGTCCGCGTTTGGGTTTTAGGGCCTAAAAGAAACGGCGCACGAACCGAAGTCAGAATACAATGGCGTCAGAGATTTTTAGAAGTGTTCAATCTGTGAATGTTCCTTAATGCCTGAAACACATTACACACGAACCGAAAACAAAATAGAACAGTATCAGAATTGGCTGGCGAAAACTGTCAACAGAATCCTTGATAAAAAAATCAGTTTTAGTTGCTGCTGCTGATGTTAATGTTGCATCAATTGTTGTTTTATGGAACTGCGTGTGTTTAATTGATGTTCCCGTATTTATACCCGACTACGTGAGCGCTGTGATTAGCTGGAGGGGAAAGTGCGCCGGCCAATCAAGTCGAAGTTAATTGTTAAATATCACATTTACACTTACGCTTCGATCTGATTGGCTAACGTTGGCTAAACGAATTCAATTAGAAGGCTCGACGGTTTCCAAATGTTAAAAATATTTAAAGTTTATATAATATAATATATAAAATATAATACAAGGTTTATATTTTTCACTTCTGACGAAGCTGTCGAATTACGGCGAAACGTTAAGTGTTTTGTGCGCTATTTAGTGTCCGGTATAAAGATTTTGTGATACAATGTTAAAAATATTCGTATTTAGAGTTCAGTCCGTGCAAGTTTTTGCAGTGCACCGCACACGAACCGAGTACAAAGCAGAAGGGCCTAAGAATTAACGAACCAATCAAGAAAAAGCTTGTACATTGTATGTTGTCGTTGCTTCTGATTGGCAGGACTGTTTTGTAACAGTTAAATAGACGGAGGAAAAACAAAAAACAAAATCAAAAGAGACGGTTTTTTGAACTTTAGTTCCTCGTTTGTCTTCCAGGAGACGGTTTCTAAAAATCGAACTCATTCTAGCTTCAGTCCGCGTTTGGGTTTTAGGGCCTAAAAGAAACGGCGCACGAACCGAAGTCGGAATACAATGACGTCAGAGATTTTTAGAAGTGTTCAATCTGTGAATGTTCCTTAATGCCTGAAACACATTACACACGAACCGAGAACAGTATCAGAATTGGCTGGCGAAAACTGTCAACAGAATCCTTGATAAAAAAAATCAGTTTTAGTTGCTGCTGCTGATGTTAATGTTGCATCAATTGTTGTTTTATGGAACTGCGTGTGTTTAATTTAATTAACCCGACTACGTGAGCGCTGTGATTAGCTGGAGGGGAAAGTGCGCCGGCCAATCAAGTCGAAGTTAATTGTTAAATATCACATTTACACTTACGCTTCAATCCGATTGGCTAACGTTGGCTAAACGAATTCAATTAGAAGGCTTGACGATTTGAAAATGTTGTTGCCGGGTGAAAATTAAATGGATATTTAGTTTCGGTACGTGCATTGCTCTAACTGCCGCTTTTTGTCAATAAGAATCGTTCATTTTTGATTCTCACGATTCGAGGTGGTAATTGGCTCACAGAAGTCCGCCGAAGGCATAAAAGGAAGCGGCAGCCGCCGCAGGAGCAGGGTGGACGGTGGTGTTTGTCGCTGAAGAAGTCGGGAAAGTGGCCGCGGACTTTGTAAGCGCCGCCCCTTTTCAGATTCGCGTTTATACGAACTCTGATACGCGTTCTCATTGGCTATCTCGTATTTATATTTATCAATCACACTTAGTAACCATTTAACTTGTTAACTTTAAGTGTTGTTGAGATTTTATAAATAAATTTTGTCCAAATCCAAATTAATTTTTTTACAAGCAGTGTCAACATCATTTTACATTTGAGGAAACCAAATCGTACAAGAAGATGTAAGATGTAAAAGTAGAATAAAATCTTGGATTAAAGAAGAAACGCGCAATTAGAAATCAAAATGGCTTGGACAGAGTAAAAGAAGCATTCCTTAAACGTTGGCGATGCGTTTTGTAGTCTATGTCGATTTAAGTGTTATTCACAGCAGCACAATTAGGCGAGAAGTAACGCCGTGCAACAAAATGAAACGGGTTGACGCGGGGTAATCGCAAATAAGGTCAGCGCCGACTAATAGCAACCGCTAATTCTCCCACGTGCCCGTATAAGGAATCGACGGACCGGACGGGTCGATTCAGGCAATCAATAACTTCGAGCTTGCGCCGCAGTGCTTGGGAAGTCAGGGTTGCCACAACGAACTTTAAACTGGCCGAAATTCCCAAATTTTCTGTGAGATTTTGAAACGTAACAAACAATGTGAAGAGGAAGATAAAGATTGTCTACTGTTTTCTTTTTTCTTTTCTTTGTGAAGACAACTTTGAAGAGATCTGTGCAATTCTAAACTGTTACTGACACGAAGAATACACGAGCAGCGTGCACGACAATAAAAGTCTGAGTAAAAGAAGCTTTCCCTAATGTTGGCGACTTTGTCAAAAAAGGTTTTCCTGATATTTTCCAGCAAAAACCTCGATAATTCACGCACACCAGCACAATTAGGCGAAAAGTAACGCCGTGCAACAAAACGAAATCTGTTGACGCGGAGTAATCGCAAATGAAGTCAGCGCCGACCAATAGCAAGCGTTGACTTTCCCACAAGCCTATATAAGGAGTCGATCAATAATTTCGAGCCTGCTTGGGATGTCAGGTTTGCCACAATGAACTTTAAATTGGCCGAAATTCCCAAATGTTGCCACCTTATTTCGCGCGAGTTTTTGAAACGTAACAACCTATTTCCAATTCGTTCATATCACAAATCCAAGCAAGGCAAGTCACAGAAACTCTGCCTCTTCAGCAAGTGGAGGCGAATTTGACGCAACTTGCTTGGATTTGCAGAATTATTATTATTTTTTTTCTAATTCTCGTTTTACTTGCACCAGATTGATGAGAAAACCCTGGTGGCTTATCGGGGGATGAAGTGCCCCTCGCCCTCTTTAACACGGCTCAAATGTTATGTACTCTCTCGTATTTCGGCGGCTGCATGTGTGTGCTCAACACAATTTATTCGGAAAGTCGGGCGGTGTTGTTTCCGGGCGGCACGAAATTAACTCCGGTTGCATGCAAATGTACCGCGCAGGAAGGTGTGAAGCGCCGAACTCGTTCACTTCCGGTGGGCAGGGGGGCGGGGGGGCGGGTGGAGGGCGGAAGGTGAGTGTGGAAATGGTGCAGCACGGGGATGAGATAGGACGAAAGATAGACGCATTTTTTGAATATTTTTTTTATCTTTTATCTGCGCATGAAAAATGTTTAAATCATGCACGCACACGTATGTACGTAATAGGTAATTAGAGCTCTTTCAATTAGCGTGAAAGGTCGAAAGCGTCCGATCCCCTTCGCCCTTCCTTTTTTCTTTTATTTTTAATTTTTCGTTGCGCCATAACCAGCGGCCTCGTTAATTAACTCCACCCTCATTTCACCCTCCGACTGTAGTTTTATCAGATGCGACCGCGACGGTCGATCGTCTCCTCATGTTGCATTAACCTAACACTCAGAAAAACTCGATCGAATTAATAAAAAAAAAAAAAAAAACGAATTGCAAATCAATTTTCTTAAAATCAAACCGAGCCGATTGATCTGAATCGGCCGCGCTCTTAGGGGTTTCCCCATTGTTGTGAGAAGTGACACTCTAATTAAAAAAGTGCTTTCTGTCCTATACCATTCCATCCCACGCCACCCCCCCCTCTCTTCCTCCGGGGGTCCTAAGTGAAGGGCAGAGGCGAAAGAGCTCCGGATAATGAGATGATGTAGTATGTATGAGGAAGTAGACGTCGAGTAAATCAGTGCGGCTTTCAGACTCGAGATAAATTTTCACTTGTTTTTTTAAGGCCGGTCCTGATTCTGTGCAAATCGTTTTGTTTTAATGAAGCAATACGTGAGGGTACGCCTCTTCCTTAACGAAAAGGGTCAAAATGTCTTAAGTATCGCAAGAAATGTGAAAGAATCCCACCTCCAACCCCCACCCCCATCGCCCGCCCATAACTTGAAATATTTCCAACTGATTTGCTCCTAAGAAGTTGGCTCCATGGCTTGACTCAGCAAAGGGAGAGGGGGAGAAACAAATTATCTTGACTATTTTCGTTACATCTCGGACGACAAAGAAATCGACAAAAGAAAAATGGGCGGGGCTTATACTTTTCCTCGATGAAATACTTCTGTCTTCTCCTAATAACAGACTGTTCAAATAAATTCAGCGAATCACCTAAAGGTCATAAAACTGACGTCAGAACTGACCGCTGTTTGCTTGATGGGCGGAGCTTATGGTTACGCCTACAAGTCCACAGAAAACGCTCGCTTTGCAATCCTATTCAAGTTACAGTGTTAAGTTTGCGGCGTAATCGAATTACTAATGGTTTCCTTAGCCGATTGACATCGGAAGTCACTGACGCTTTCTCTGGTGGGCGGAGTTTACGGTTACGCCTACTTGTCTATAGAAAACACTCGCGTTGCATTCCTCTTCAAGTTGCACCGTGAAATTTATGGCCTAATGGTAGAATCACTGATGGTTTCACTTGTCGATTGACGTGAGAACTCGCTGTCGTTTTATTTGGTGAGTGGAGCTTATGGTTACGCCTACCAGTCTACAGAAAACACTCGCGTTGCATTCCTCTTCAAGTTACACCGTGAAATTTATGGCCTAATGGTAGAATCACTGATGGTTTCACTTGTCGATTGGCGTGAGAACTCGCTGTCGTTTTATTTGGTGAGTGGAACTTATGGTTACGCCTACCAGTCCATAGAAAACACTCGCGTTGCATTCCCCTTCAAGTTACACCGTGAAATTTATGGCCTAATGGTAGAATCACTGGTGGTTTCACTTGTCGATTGACGTCAGAACTCGCTGTCGTTTTATTTGGTGAGTGGAACTTATGGTTACGCCTACCAGTCCATAGAAAACACTCGCGTTGCATTCCTCCTCAAGTTACACCGTGAAATTTATGGCCTAATGGTAGAATCACTGATGGTTTCACTTGTCGATTGACGTGAGAACTCGCTGTCGTTTTATTTGGTGAGTGGAACTTATGGTTACGCCTACCAGTCTATAGAAAACACTCGCGTTGCATTCCTCTTCAAGTTACACCGTGAAATTTATGGCCTAAGGGTAGAATCACTGATGGCTTCACTTGTCGATTGACGTGAGAACTCGCTGTCGTTTTATTTGGTGAGTGGAACTTATGGTTACGCCTACCTGTCTATAGAAAACATTCGCGTTGCATTCCTCTTCAAGTTACACCGTGAAATTTATGGCCTAATGGTAGAATCACTGATGGTTTCACTTGTCGATTGACGTGAGAACTCGCTGTCGTTTTATTTGGTGAGTGGAACTTATGGTTACGCCTACCTGTCTATAGAAAACATTCGCGTTGCATTCCTCTTCAAGTTACACCGTGAAATTTATGGCCTAATGGTAGAATCGCTGATGGTTTCACTTGTCGATTGACGTGAGAACTCGCTGTCGTTTTATTTGGTGAGTGGAACTTATGGTTACGCCTACCTGTCCATAGAAAACACTCGCGTTGCATTCCTCTTCAAGTTACACCGTGAAATTTATGGCCTAATGGTAGAATCACTGATGGTTTCACTTGTCGATTGACGTGAGAACTCGCTGTCGTTTTATTTGGTGAGTGGAACTTATGGTTACGCCTACCAGTCCATAGAAAACACTCGCGTTGCATTCCTCTTCAAGTTACACCGTGAAATTTATGGCCTAATGGTAGAATCACTGATGGTTTCACTTGTCGATTGACGTCAGAACTCGCTGTCGTTTTATTTGGTGAGTAGAACTTATGGTTACGCCTACTAGTCCATAGAAAACACTTGCGTTGCATTCCTCTTCAAGTTACACCGTGAAATTTATGGCCTAATGGTAGAATCACTGATGGTTTCACTTGTCGATTGACGTGAGAACTCGCTGTCGTTTTATTTGGTGAGTGGAACTTATGGTTACGCCTACCAGTCCATAGAAAACACTCGCGTTGCATTCCTCTTCAAGTTACACCGTGAAATTTATGGCCTAATGGTAGAATCACTGATGGTTTCACTTGTCGATTGACGTGAGAACTCGCTGTCGTTTTATTTGGTGCGTGGAACTTATGGTTACGCCTACCAGTCCATAGAAAACACTCGCGTTGCATTCCTCTTCAAGTTACACCGTGAAATTTATGGCCTAATGGTAGAATCACTGATGGTTTCACTTGTCGATTGACGTGAGAACTCGCTGTCGTTTTATTTGGTGAGTGGAACTTATGGTTACGCCTACCTGTCTATAGAAAACATTCGCGTTGCATTCCTCTTCAAGTTACACCGTGAAATTTATGGCCTAATGGTAGAATCACTGATGGCCTCACTTGTCGATTGACGTGAGAACTCGCTGTCGTTTTATTTGGTGAGTGGAACTTATGGTTACGCCTACCAGTCTACGGAAAACACTCGCGTTGCAATCCTGTTCAAGTTACACCGTGAAGTTAGTTAGAATCATTGATAGTTTCACTTGTCGATTGACGTCGACCTTGTCGCATTTATCTGTCGGCTTATTCCCGCACTAACGATTGCAATTGTTACTATGGAAATAAACCGACAGATAAAGTTAACTGGCGATGAAAAGACCGAACCTAAAACTGTTACTTTGCTACCTACCTGAAGGCTGCAAATAGAGGGAGGGCAATCTAAGTTCGTTCCAATGGCCGGCTAATCCAATGGGACAGGTCGAGGTCATACGTAACCCCAAATTAAAACGGGGTAGTCAATAAAATAAATAAAAGTCACCAGTTACTGCACATTTGTGCAACGATTAAGCTTGTAACAAAACAAATGTACCGCAGGACTAAATTAAATGAACGATAAACTAAACAAGTGAAATTAAGACACGAAGCACGGATCCGCTTTTCGCTCACAAGGAAAATAAACATCAAATCTAAGTAAATCTACATACATGCATGATTGCGGCACGGCCCCATGAGATAAAAAAAATAACTAAACGTCAAGATTTGTAAAGCCTTGCAATAAATCAAAAGATTCAAACTTAAATTGTCCTAACGTATGATATAAAAATTTTCATAGTCCTGCGTCATAAATAAAACACGTTTGGCGCTGCATAATCAAACATAAAAAGTATAACTCCATCCTTCTTTCTTATTCACCGTTGACAAAGAAATAATACTGAAATATTTGTCGGTTGTAACTTCGGCGATTGATGACGCAGAGCTCGAGTTCCGTGAATTTGATATTACAAGCCGTGCGGTTGTGACGGCCAAAAAGGGAGGTGGGTGATTACTCTTCGTTCAACGTCACCGTGCGAACTCGCCTTAACTTAAACGCCACGCTTTGCAATTGGTTGGCGGAACTGCATCCGATCAACTGATAACAGCGTTGCCGAAACCGAGATCACTTTCTGATGTGGCACCGAAATATGCCAGCAGGGTGAACCACAAGCAAAAGTCTAATTAAAAGAATGAAAAACAACGCTACGACCTAAACTGCGCACAGAACATTCGCGCAAGAATTACCTACCGGATTTATTAGTGGAGATCGGGCTTCGAAAGGCATAACAAATTACTTCAGTATCACGTCTTTCTATACACGAAGTACATCATTCCGTTCAGCTTTCTTACGAACAACACATTTGGAAGAAATTGCACAATGTCTTCCAGCCAAGAAAATAAAACGCTGTAGACCCTATCGTGGTTAAGAAACTACTGGCCGATGGAACTTGAGTCTGCGCGGAACGAGAAATTTGAACAGAGAGGGAAGTCACATGCCCGAAACTGGCCAATAGCAAAATTTCTTTGAAAATCTACAATAACGACCAGCTTGGCACGATGAAACGTTGTTTTTAGCGGCCATCTTGAAGATATTTTTCTCCCTAACGGAATTTGACACTTACCGGAAATTTACACCGTAACAACTCTGGCAGAAACTGACATGTTAAGTTATTACCTATAGGAAATATAACCTGCCAACTGTGACACATTGAATCGAGTTGTGGAATACTCACCCACGTCCTTCGCCGTCGTTTTATTTGGTAGGCGGAGCTTATGGTTACGCCTACCCGTCTCCAGATAACACTCGCGTTGTAATCCTGTTCGAGTTCCACTGTGAAATTTGCGGTCTAATAGCAGATTGTTCAAATAATTTGGACGAGTCACTGATGCTTTCACTTATGGAACATGAAAGTGACATCAGAACTCACCGGAGGGGCGGAGTTTATGGTTACGCCCGCCTGTCAATAGAAAACGCTTGCGTTGTTAGTTGAGTTGAGTTACACTGTGAAGTATGCGGCGACGAAGCAATAAAACGCGATTTCATACACTTCTACGTCACCACTGATCATTATACTTATATTTACAGTTGGTTCTACTTATATATTATATTGGTTATACTTATATATTAACCAATCAGCCCCTAGCCTATCGCTTCAAGTTAAACTCTCAGATCTCCAATGTCGCTTTAGCTGAGAGGCGGAGCTTACAGTTACGTCACCATCAACATCAATCCAATGATATTGCTGGCGTGTAATGTAATCCTAATGCTAATCACATGCTAATCATTTTTAAAAGTATTGGCGTCTTGGCGTCAAATCAGCAACGACGATTTTGTTGATGGGCGGAGCTTATGCCTCAGTCACGTTTTATCCTTGTCTATCAGTAGAACGCTCTAATAAATAATTTGAACATTTCCCAGATGAAAGTATTATTCAATCGTAGCAGTCGGTTCTACTAGTGGGCGGAGCTTACATTTGCGTCATTACCAGCAATAGATTAACTTGCGCGTTGCCCCTTAAGTATAAGTACTCAAGTGTGACGTTAAACTTTCATTGCTATTTTCTATTGGGCGGAGCTTACGCGTACGTCTCTTTGACTTGTTTGCGTATCATCCAATCATGGAAGGCGTCACGCTCTTACTTACGTCGATTTATATCTTCAATGTCGGTTTAGGCGATAGGTAGGCGGGGCTTGTGTTAAAGCCGCCCAATGCCGCGCCAGCTCAGTTTACAAGCGAAACTGGCGTTACTTAATCAGGCTTGCCTTGACGACGAGAAGAACTTGAAATCACCAATCGTCCTTATTAATGAATTGTATTAGCTGAGCTAGTGGGCGGTGTCTCCAACCCACTCTTCATATGCACGTACATTATATGCCGGTCTGATCAATCTAAGTTAAGAAAACGACGTGGCCCCCGACAAAGCCGTTTCATGAAAGCTAAAATGAGATAGCTATACAAGTACTTAAAATTATCAACCGATGAATCGGCCTATATTAAAAAAGATGAAGTGTAAATAGAATGATTTGCTAATGTATGTTACGAATATGGGCGGAGATTACAGAACTTACATAGTATAGTCTCCGCCCCCTCTCATCGTTTGAATTGTCTGATTTCCTAATGTATATTGCGTATGTGGGCGGGGCTTACGTTATTCAAATGTTGCAGATTCCGCCCCCTCTCATCGTGTAAATTACGTGATTTGCTAATGTATGTTGCGTATGTGGGCGGAGCTTGCGTAACTTATCTATTATAGTCTCCGATTTTCTAATGTGTATTGCGTGTGTGGGCGGGGCTTACGTTATTTAAATGTTGCAGATTCCTCCCCCTCTCATCATGTAAAATTACGTGATTTGCTAATGTATGTTGCGTATGTGGGCGGAGCTTGCGTAACTTATCTATTATAGTCTCCGCCCACGCTCATCGTACGAATTACTACGTGATTTGATAATGTACGCTTATTTGTTTAATTTAGTAGAGAGTGCACGTGCGTTTCGTCTTTTATCTCGGACATCATCGGCCTAAATTATCCCGCGTCTAACGACCATCAGCCGGTGTTCCTCGGCGACACTGACAAATGTTCCCTGAAAGACATCACCCCCCCCGATGAAGCGACGACGCGCCGAGCCGGATGAGTTATCGTCGCGTCGAGCGACAAAAAAAGCACGCCCTCTATTTGTTTCCGCACAAAGGGAATTTAATAAAAGTTAATGTGCTCGCGTCCGCCCGGGCCTTATTGGAACTCGCAGGAAGGCCGGGTAAACATCCTCATCAAGGGGGCGGCAAAAAAATTAACGAATTTTTAATTTTCTTTGATGCTGGATTCAAAAATGGGAAGCTCATTTTTACACCAAGAAAAAAAATTTCGATTGAATTTATGTTTCGCATTATCAGTTGTGCCATTGCCTTCAGATCTGGTACGTCAACGTGCCATAACATTATAAGCGTTCATGGAAAAGAAATTGGACTTGCGAGCGCTGCTTACGTGATGACGTCAAAATATGTTATTCCGATCCCTAATCATCACTGATGATTAGAGGTCGGAATTCTGTATTTCGTGCCGATCTGTTATATAGCTATAAACTTATTCAAATTATAATCCAGTCCGGCACTGTACATTTTTATAATCGCACATTTTTAACGAGTTTTCAGCAGCGATTCGCAATTTATTGTCGCCGCCTCGGCCACTGTCACGCTAAATTGGGTTTCGGTTTTAATAAAGCAAAAAAGAGAGGACCGAAACAAAGCCGGATTATTAACCAAACATGAACAGGACGGATCGATAAACCGGCGTTTAATTACGGGCGCAAATGCGACCGGTATTTGCATAGTTTGGATGCAAATCCGGGCCGGAAATGCAAGTTTCTTTTTTGCATACAACATCCGCCTAATTATGTAGGCAACACGGACGACAGGGACGCAAGTCGGACGGCCTACGTTTTAATTCTTTTTTTCGCCCGCCCGCGCCTCGCCGTATTAATTATACATATAGGCAACACACATGACAGAGATGGAAGGCGGGCGACCTACGTTTTAATTCCTTTTCGCACGCTTAATTAATTATACATGTAGGCAACACACATGTCGGAGATTGCATTAAAAAAAATTTTTTCGCCCGCCTAATTAATTATACATACAGGCAACACATATGATAGAGCTGCAAGGCGGGCGGCCTACGTTAAAAAAATTGTTTTTTTGTTTTCATTTCGTGTCGAGGCGCGAATCTGTTAAGTCTTGTAGAACATACTTTATCGAAAGTTCTGGACATGTACGGGGCGATTAGTTCGTCTTCTCGGATCATCGCGAGTCAGATAATGATGATAGATGACGAAACGGGATGGCGACGGTGGCTGGGGTGGGACGAGGGGGGTTTTCCCCATCCATCCGCCAGGCCAACAAATTACCTCTGCGCCAGCTCTTCCGCGCGCGCGATCCATTCAAGAACTTCCTCTTTGTTTTTGGAGAACCTTGAGGGAAATCCGGAAGTAATTTACGTGCATCCGTAATTCCGGAGATTGCTCAGACTTTATTTATTTGTTGCAGATGTCGTCGAGATGCTGCGCGAAATACTCTTGGCGTTCGTCCTCATCGTCCACTGCCCAAGACGCGCTTCGTCCTTACCAGACGTCATCAGAATAGGTGAGTTTTTAAAAATTCTGGATACTTTCGTTTCGACACGTACGTTTCACTCTTGCATAGCTACTCTTATTTATTCCATCCCTTAGCCCTAGTCCGAAATTCGTTTATATCATTAATTCCTAGTTGAAAATTCATTTATGTAATAAATTTGGGTATTTTGTTTTTATTCAACCTCGGCCTCCGGACTTGAATTTTCGGCAACATCGTCGAGGAATTTCTAAAGAATTTCAAAGCACAATGAATTCAAAAAAGCTTCTACGGTTTAGGAAATCGCTTGAAGGGCCCTTCAAGGTCAACTTATCATTTTACAGGGCAGCATTCTGGGTCTTTTATTGTTTATTTAACAGAGTTCAGATTTCTTTCGATTGTCTTGCGATTTTGGTAAATTTCTCTCAAGAATTCAAAATGCAGTGAATTCGAAACACCTCCCTGTGCAGTTCAGGAAATCGTTAGGATGAGATGGAGCACCTTCAAGGTTAACTTGACGTCTCAGGCGACGCGTTCCACAGGGCGGCATCTTAGGCCCTTTGCATTTTAATTGCATCTTCTTTGAAAATGTCCGTATTTCTGGCATCGATGACATTCACCAATACACGATTTAGGCTTTAATGATGCAGTAGTGACAACTATTCTGTCAATGTCCTTGATCTAGTATATCTGTTTTTTGTCTTTTGGAACAGTCACCAGGACCATCGGCATTGGGTGCGGTCGGGACCCCTCTTCATTCTTTAGATGACTTCAGGGTGGAAGCCCTTTTCCTGAAATCTTTAGCGACAATATCGACGTCTGTTTGTTCGGGGACGCCCCTAATTACTACGTGGAGCAGCTTTTCGGAAGTCAAGTTTTTCTTTATCAAGAAGCCTACGCATGTTTCGGAAATCGTCTGAAGTTGTTGGGTGGGCTCTTATGTACCTAAAGAGGTGTTTGCGGCTCTTGCGAAACAAATCTTCTGACTGTCTAGTTTTGTAACAAGGTCAGACCAGATCCTTTTTCGTCTTATGAATATTGGAGGGTGTCCTTTGGTTGCCAGCTTTCTCATTGACTTTTACAGGTGGCTGCGAGTTTTGTTGTTCACCGTCTCCTTCTTCTTCTTCCTCTATACCCGAGGCATTATCAGCAAGGGACGAATTGTTTCAGAAGTTATCAGATTGATTCTGATTCTGACTTAGGGGTGGCAAATCTGTTTTTTTTTTCAAGGTTCTTTCTGGAGTGTTTATCGAGCTGGATTTTTTGCATTTTTGTTTCATGCTATTCACAGCGGAAGACACCGATTCTACTTCGGAGTAGCAACCTTCTTTGTCTAAGGTATTTTCTGATCTATGAGTTGGATCGGAAGACTCTGAATTTCGTTGGTCAGCTTCGAAACATTAATTATCGGTTAATTTTTCTATTTGATTCTGGAGCTGGGTCATTTTGGCATCTTTCTCAGAGAGCAGACGTTCTTTGACTTGCAACATGCAAAAGTTTTTGGTGACCTTCATCCATGTCCAAGATAACATGAATGTTTTATTGTTATTTCTCAATTATTTCATTTGGTTCTGACTAATTATTTCTATGCGTTCCGAAATTTTGTGTTTTCTCGTTGCATTCATCATTCACTATCGGTTATTTCAATACGTGCCTACTAATAGTAATTGTGTTCATCGTTAATACGAAGAATAAGTTAACGTACGCAAACAAAACTAGTTGGTAATTTATATTTTTCATCTTCGTGTTCCGCATACACAGGCGGACTATCTTCAAAAAAAAAAAAAAAACATGAAAAATATACTGAAAAACAAATATTTTCTTAATGTCATATCTGTTACTGCGTGCTGGTGATATGGTGGAAAAAAATATAAGGTTTTTGACAATGAATAAGTATCATTACCTTTTCAGTGGTTGTGTTCGTCTTTCGTGGTTAAAAACAAAATACGAGCGCCTACTTACACTAAACGTACCTAGGTCACCATCTTTCAACCTATTTTTTGATGTTAGGGGCAAATATGTGCAAAAGTTACTTCCGCTATCATTTAGAGGATTATTTTCGCTATTATATTCTACCAAGAACTCCACACACTTTTGTTGTAAATTTCTGTAGTAGATAAAGTAGCTGTTCATGTTAGCGAGGTGCACTGTTCACGTTAAGATAGTGGCCAATGCTTAAATTTAGATGTTCTCTAACTACATATTTAGTTACCACTTTGGACAAGAAACTACATATTTAGTTACCATTTTGGACAAGAAACTACTAGATTAAAATGTGGTAGCTTCTTGTCCAAAGTGGTAACTAAATATCGTATGTTGAAGAATGACAACTGTAAAACGTTAAATTTTTCAGAAGAGACTTTGTTGAACTGCTAACTCTAAATGAAAAGTTATAGATTTGAAAATTCCGAGTTTATTGGTTGAAGGTACGGAACTTAATCTACAAACTTAACTGAAAATGTGAAAAATTTGCATTTGCGTCATTGTTCTGCCGGAATAGCCATATGTAGTTTCTTGTCCAAAGTGGTAACTAAATTTGCAGTTTCTTGTCCAAAGTGATAACCTGATCAGTCATACTAATGTATTACTCTCTCCTGTTTATTCCTTACTAGAAGATAAAAACGGTGAAGTTTATCGAATAATTTGTGTAGAATTCTTCAATTAAGTTGCGTTCAATTCAGTGCAAAGAAACTACATACCTAGTTACCACTTTGCATAAGAAAGTAGACAATTGGTTACCACTTTGGACAAGGAACTACTATCAGCATGACTCTCTCCTGTTTATTTCTCACCGTAGTCTATTTTTTGGAGAAGTGAATTGGAAATTTTCTCCACACAAAACGAAACTTCGATCAGCTGAGGAAACAATACGGCTGATATGCTGCGAATTGCGATCGGCTGTGATTTTGCTAATGTGATTGTTATCGGCCAATTACCAATGACAAAGCTCGTTCTTAGCGCCCCAAAATTTCAAAGTTACTCCTCCGAATTAAAAAACAGAGTATAGTAGACAAAAACGGTGAAGATTCCCAACTATTTCATTCGTTTTGGCTCCAACTACATATTTAGTTACCACATTGGACAAGAAACTACAGTTCAAGTTACCACTTTGGACAAGAAACTACAGTTCAAGTTACCACTTTGGACAAGAAATTACATATTTACTTAACACTTTGGATAAGAAACTATTACATTAATAAAATGTGATAGTTTTCGCTGCATAACATTTTTTTTACAAACTTAAATCGCTAGGGCATTTGCACGCAAGTAACCAGTCTTGTAAGTCACTTATAACTCGTTGTATGGATTCGTTATGCAATGAGTTTCATACTGACAACATTGGCAAAACACTTGAGAAAAAAACGATAGAGTTAAACAATTGATGAATTTAATAGAACGATTCTGGTTTTAATTAAGCAACAATGTGGCAAAATTTCAAAGTTACTCTTCCGAATTAAAAAACAGAGTATAGTACATAGATAAAAACGGTGAAGATGATTAAAATCGGTGCTCCAAACTATTTGATTCGTTTTGGCTCTAATTACATATTTAGTTACCATATTGGACAAGAAACTACAGAGGGAGATTGTTTATATTAAACCAAGTTTCCGCCCTAGCTAAATTATTCTCGGCTATACTGTTTAATTCATCAAATTTATTATTAAAGTTTATAAAAGTAGTGTCATCTGCAAATAGAACACATTCTGATTGAAGCATGTGGCTGCAGAGGTCATTAATATAAATGATAAACAGGATCGGCCCTAGTATTGATCCCTGGGGGATTCCATATTTTACTGTTGATATATTTGATATGGTGTTGTTCACATTAACACACTGTGTGCGATTTTGTAGATAAGATTCAAGTAAATTGTACGCAGTGCCCCTTGTGCCACAGCACGTCAGATTTTTCAAAATGTAGGCGGTGAGGTACACAGTCAAATGCGTTCGTCAGGTCACATACAGTGAGAACGGCGTGAGCACCCCACTCCGATAATGTCGCTGATCTTTTGTTTTCTCATTCTTTTCAGAAACAGGGCGATTCAAAATTATTTATTTTCAGGAAATGCTAAAACACGGAATTGGCGAAATATTTTCTTCGCTGAGAGCTTTTAAAACTAATCCACTCTGTAATTTTAAGTATTTCTCAGAATTACAACTGACATGAAATTCAAAATTCAGAGAAAACTTCAGTGAAACAATCATTTTTCTTCTGCTAACATATGCGGAGTCAAAACTCAAAATTGATTTCGCTTGTGAAAAAATTTTTGTGAGTCTGTTTTCGATCATAAATATCGTCTGAAATTAAGGTTGGCAGCCTTGAGTGTCCATTTAGAATAACTCTACATTTAATTGTAAACAAAAGTAAAAGAATAATACACAGCGACATCTCTCTTCTCGACTCTCAGTAGTGGGACATTTTTTATTACATCCACATAAAAGTTCCCAGATTCATAAACTGCAGCCATTTTAAGTAACCATTAAAAAAGATCCTGAATATTTTCATATAACGTGACGTCCGCTTAAGAAAATTATCTTTCAAATCCGCGAGAAATAACTTCTTTTATGTTCACAAGATGGCGCGATTTATATTTTTAATGATTTTGAAAAGATGTAGCGCTGGTATTGGAGAGATCCGCGACTTTTTTTGAATTTGTCTGTATTCAATTTTTTCTTTATTTAGAATTTTTTTATTGGTAGTTAAGAGATGTCGCCATTAACGTTTTTAATAAGCTTTCCCTCTGCAAAACTATGTTTTTTCCTTCCCTGTTATATTTCTATTAATTAAACTTCAATTATCCTCAAGAGGTAGCACCCTTCAACTGAGTACATTAAGGTACTAAATCAACACTCCGTACAGGTAACGCAATCCATTGACAATGTTTCTTTATTACAACGAATAGGAAATGTGGTGAAGCCAATAAAATCTCATGGCCAGCTCCATTAACATTCACTGACGTGTATGTATGGCCGTTTCAATTCGTCTAAAATTCGGTTCCAAGAAAGCATGCCATGGAGTACTCGCCTCAGCGCTCCCTATTAAAGATACTACAAAACTACTAACGGTAACTTAATGACCACTGCAATTACTTAAAAACTCACAAGAGGCGCTGAGGGTAGTACTGTCAAAATTTTTAAAAGTCGAATTGAAACGGCCATACATACACGTCAGTGAATGTTAATGTAGCTGGCCATGTAAAATCTATCAACAAGTCCTTGCTGGCCATAAGATGGTGTTGAATTTTTTCTTGTTAAAAAGTTCTATTTTATTCAAACTGTAAGCTATTCAACAAAATTGCAGCGAAGAAGTTTTCGATTCAAGACTCCTTAAAGAGAAAACAAAACTGAAGAGTAACAAATCAGCAAGAATAATTTCCTTTTAGAATCACAAGATGGCGTGATTTATATTTTTAATAATTGTTAAAAGATGCACCACTCTTATTGCGGAGATTCATGACTTTTGTTTTGATTTTTTTATTGCTAGTTAAGAGAGGTTACCATTAACATTTTTTTTTCTTAATAAACCTCCCCTCTGCTAAACAATTTTTTTCCTTCTCAGTTATATTTCTTTGTTTTTAATTCAGCAGTTTTTTTACTTTTTAATTTTAAGCTCTCTCTTTGTTCGTATCTGCTTTTTTGTAAATTATTTTGCGCATCGGTTTTTTCAGAATTCTCAAAAAAAATTGCGATTTTTATATTCAGGTTTTGTCATTTTCCTTTATTGTTTAGCCCATGCTTTTTGTAGTCAAGAAATTTCCGTGTTACAATTTTGCAGCCGTAATTAAGGTAACTCAATTATTCGCCGAGAGATGGCGCTGCTCACCTGACTAAATTTGAGTTTTCGCTGTCAGTTGTTTTTTTTTTCTTGCTTTCAAATTGAATTTTCTTATGCCGTTACCTTTGCGAAGTCTTACAAACGATAGTCTTTTGTTTGGTTTATTTGTGCGCTGATCTCCTTTACAATTGAGAATTCGGTTTAAACACATTTGATTATTATTTCAAAGAAATTATAAATAAAAGAGACGGGGGAATCAATGACAAAATATACACTTTTTAATTTACAATATTTTGTCAGAAAAGACCAATTTTTTTTAATAGTAGACTATAAAAATAACCTAAAGTATAAAAAGGTAATTACTTTATTGCTTAATAGAAGGCGCTGCACAATCTATGTACAGGATGACTGTTAATTATACCAACTAATTGAAACCATGATAAGAATTTTCTCTTGGAAAGACCGTCTTTTGTTTTTTTCTATACGTATCGACATTTTTGTTTGATATTTCTTGTTTTAGCTAGTCTTTTGTTTTTGCATTCTTTTTTTTTTGTAACTGAACATTCTTTTCTTGTTCTCAGTTTTACATTAGGAACATTTGTGGAAGACTGTCTATTGTTTTCTTTTTGTAAATGTTGATAACTTGTTTGATTTGTCTTACTTTACAGTTCAAAGACAAGTGCGACAGCGTCGCCAGTCGTTTGTTTCCGCTTCTTTTAACTAAAATTCCTTTTTCGTTTTAGTCTTGCGTCGGACAGTTTGTTGTTTTGCAAATGTTGGTATTTCTTACTTTGCGGCGAATCGAGCATTTAAATAATAATCAAAGTATGTAGAGTTTGACAACGTCGCCAATCTTTCATTTTTTAATAATTTTTTGTTTGTTTTTACTTTCTTTGCCTTGTTTGTTTTTTGTGTAAACGTTGATTTTTCTTATTATTTATAACCGATAGGACTTTTCAAGTCAAGTTCAAAGTCGAATTTGACGGGGTTCGTTAGTCTTTTCCTTTCGCTTTCTTTTTATAACCAAATTTTTCTTTTGTTTATTAGTTTTCTTAGTAATTTTGACGTGTACATCCGTGTGTCTAACTTTCTGCGCCGGTCGCTGCACGTCACAAAATCCCTAATCCCGGTTCGAAATTTGTTTATATCATAAGCCCTTATCCCCAGTCGAAAATTCGTCTGTATGTATAAATCCCAAGACAAAAACTCGTTTGTGTTACAAATCCCCAAACCCCAGTCCGAAACTCGTTCATATCACAAGTCCTTATTCCCAGTCCGAAATTCATTCACATCACAAATCCCTAATCACCAGTCGGAAATTCGTCTGCATAATAAATCCCCAATCTCAGTCGGAAATTTGTTTATGCCATCGTTTTCTAAACCCCCAGTTCGGAATTCGCTTACAAAACAAGTCCTTATCCCCAATACAAATCTCGTTTTAGCCAAGTCTACAGTACGACGCAGATAATTTCCGTTCATGTTTGGGCGCATCCGCGGTGGTCCAAATCGATTACGTTCTTTTTTCTTTAGTTTCTGCCCCAGGAACCTCAGAAGGGAAAGGTCCAACAAATGTTGGACCTTTCCAACTAAAGAAAAAAGAACATAATCGATTTGGACCACCGCGGATGCGCCCAAACATGAACGGAAATTATCTGCGTCGTACTGTAGACTTGGCTAAAACGAGACTGTAGGATTATACCCAAGACGCAAAGGGGTCACTTCTAACTGTTTTTGTGAATCCTGATAGTTTACGCCGTTCTCGATTGGTAGAAGTAATAAACAATAACAGTTTCTGTTCACACATATTCTGAAATACCTGGTTATGATCTGCCTATAATAGAAAGATGCAATGACCTATGGCCAATCTTCAGTTGACTGGTCTATTTATATGGACATAAGTAGATACAAATCTCTTCGATTTGGTCCACACGAACGAGACTGATTATCTACTTCCCAGTGGCGGAGTGGTCTGGGCGTTAGCTTGACCTTTGGCAAGTGAGCCCTGTGAGTCCCTGATGAAGTGAGCAGTAGAGTTGAATAAACAATACAGGACCCAGAATGCTGCCCTGTGAAATGATAAGTTCACCTTGAAGGGTACTTCAAGCGATTCCCTAAACTATGGAGACTTGAAATTCTTTAGAAATTTCTCAAGAATATTGCCGAAAATTCAAGTCCTAAGGCCAAGGTTGAATAAAAACCAAATCCCCAAATTTATTATACAGACGAATTTTCAACTAGGGATTAGTGATATAAACGAATTTCGGACTGGGGTTTATGGATCTGTGATATAAAAGAATTTCGAACTAGGGATACGGGATGGAATAAATAAGAGAGCCATTGATTTTTCTACTTTTATTTTGGAAGATTTAAAAATCTTTTGTTACGTTTTTTTGTGACTACATAGACTTTACAATACAAATCCCTAATCCCTAGTTGGAAATTCGTCCGTGTAATAAATCCCCAGTCCAAAACTCGTTTATATCACAAATCCCTAAACCCCAGTCAGAAATTCATTTATATCACAAATCCCTAATCCCAGCTGAAAATATTCGTTTGTAGAATAAATTTAGGGGAGTTTTATTTTATTAAGTAACACCGGCCTCGACCTCGGTACTTTATTTCTTCTCCCTCTTCTTTTTCGTCTTGAATAATTAAATTTGAGCGTTGCGCTTCTTGAGGCCGCCGCAGGTGAATTAACTGGTAATTTCATGTGTGCCCCACCCCCCTCCACCCCCGAATTAACGCAATTATCAAAGACGCTGATGGCCGACTACATTTCGTGATTAGCCCCGGACCTGACCGCGTCTTGCACTTCTCACAAATGAAACGGGAAGATTGGAGCGCGCGCCGGGGGCGGAAATGGAGTCGTCTGCGATGAAATGCATCCGGTGCTGGAGCGAGCGAAAATTGTTATTTTCGTAGTGCAGTTATCTGCAGCGGGTGATGAGATGGGGATTGGGAGGGAAAAGAAAAAGACACGTGAAGCAATTTGATACCTAATGAAACGTTTTTTTTGTTTTTGTAGACCCTATGCGCTGCGTGGGATAGTGGGGGACTTAGAGCGCCATCTCTTAGATACTAGCGCTATTTTGCTCCTACCCGAAGCATCTTTTACTGTTTAAAGCAGGGTTTTGTTTCTGAAATATCGAAGACTACAAAGACAGGACCGTAACGTCTGCGATAAAGATATTAAATCGCTTTGAAGTCAGTAGTCGGTAGTAACGCAACTAATTCCTCCGCGCTCCGTTGGATACATCAAACGGATAGGGGATGTTTCGCGGTTTCAACCCTTTCACCGATACCTATATATTGTTCTGCGGAGTTCATTTAGGTGTGTGTGCGCGCCCAGTTAATGAAGGGGGGGTGTCTTGTTTCAGGTGGTCTTTTTCACCCCGCCGATGACAGGCAGGAGGTGGCGTTCCGCTACGCGGTGGAGAAGATCAACAACGACCGGACCATCCTGCCCCGCTCCAAGCTGAGCGCCCAAATCGAAAAGATGTCGCCGCAGGACAGCTTCCACGCGTCGAAAAAAGGTAACGGATGGCGCCCCCTCCGGGCGTCCTTCCGGACGCCGGAAGGACGCCGATGATTTATCGCGGGCCCGCCGCAGATGGATCGCTGTTTCGGCGCGATACCACCGTCATCTATGTAATATACGGCATTCAATTTTGAGTGCTTGTTGCCAAGAACGAATTGGACTATTCGGCTCAGTCTCAAGCGACGCGACGGGGAATTTACGACGTTTCCGTGCGCGTAATGCAGAGAGAGAGAGTGCACCGGAACTTATGAAGTCCATTAAAACGACGGCCCCGTCTTAAATAAAAGCGGGCGCCGGATTCTTCTCTGGAAATTTATCACACGCCCTTATTCACCCGGAATAAAGTTAGATATCACCGCCGTTATATTGCGCTCAAATTTTGCGCCCCCATCCCGAAATTCAGTTTTCTGAACCCCCAGTCCGAAATTCGTTTCTATCACAAATCCTCTAGTTCGAAGTTACACAATATACGCACTTGTGGTGTGGTGGGCTTTTAATGAAATGAAGTTGCATAACCCGACGAATTAACAGCGAAGTTCAAAGCCTGCCCTAAACCCACACTATAAACTATATAGTCATAGATCATACCGTCTGTGTTAAATAATGAAATCCTATTAAACTCCATATGCTTGCTCGCTCGCTCGCACAATGTAAAATTAACAGACGCATAAACGGTTCCATTAGGCGAATCGCCTGGGCCATTAGGAGACAGCCGAAACGGCACGGCGAACGATAAACGGCGCATTAGCGCCGGCAACTATTCAAGAAAATGGGGCGGAGACGTGAATAAGCGAGGCGCCCCTCGACACATTCCGAAACAATGCACGCAAACTTCCCGGATTGTGTTCCTGTCGTACGTCACCCCCGCGGGGTGGGGGCGAGGCGAGCTGCCCTGGAAGAGGCTGACGCTAAGTAACCGCCAGACCGGGATAATGAGCTTGTTAGAGCACGTCAGCAGCGTATGAACTCCATTTGCATATTTATTATTCAACGCGGAACGCGAGAGGGATTTTTAAACGCCCACCTACCTACTCGTGTCTGCTTGACTTTAACGTAATCGCCGTAAACTACGAAAGGCAACCAGCCCCATCATTAAAATACACCTTAACTCATAATCTGATTTTGTGACTTTGAAATTTTAACGTCCATTCTTTCCAAAAAGCGTAATTTGAAAATTCATCCACCATCGCCCCAATAATTTTAGCTGGAGGGTTATACTTTGCTCTCGCTAGTTGGCAAAGCTCTCAAGCACGACTCCCAAAAAATTAAGATTTCTATCGGGACAAAAGAAACATAAAGGCTCCATTAGTTCCGCCTGGCGGTATAAATAAATTTCGGACTGGGGATAGGTATTTGTCATACAATGTGCCCCGGATGGACCCAACTATACCTGTAAGAGGCCCTACTAGATAAAGACCATTTAGATTACCGTAAGGTAAACACATAGGCAACATTGCGTGGGACCGTGAGCTAACGCCTGCGCGAACCGATAAGCGTCGCGCGAAAAACGGACCAAATAATACCGTAACGTTAGGCAACTTAAGTCACTTCGGCGCTCAAAATTGCAAGTTTGGACAAAAGTTGAACGATTAGCCGCGAGAGCGCAGCACCTCTCAAAGGAAATATTAAAATGGGGAAAATGGGGAGGATTTTGAAATTGTAAACAGTGGCCCTAGAGTGAGAGAAGTTTCAAAAAATGAACGAATGTTCACCGAGTCATCTTCGCAAACGGTTACGTTTTGCGCTTTTTAGATTACCGTAAGGTAAACACATGGGCAATATCGCGTGGGACCGTGAGCTAACGCCTACGCGGACCGATAAGCGTCGGGCGAAAAACGGACCAAATAATACCGTAACGTTAGACAACTTAAGTCACTTCGGCGCCCAAAATTGCAAGTTTGGACAAAAGTTGAACGATTAGCCGCGAGAGCGCAGCACCTCTCAAAGGAAATATTATAGTGGGGAAAATGGGGAGGATTTTGAAATTGTAAACAGTGGCCCAAGAGAGAGAGAAAGTAGTTTCAAAAAATGAATGAATGTTCACCGAGTCATCTTCGCAAACGGTTACGTTTTGCGCTTTTTAGATTACCGTAAGGTAAACACATGGGCAATATCGCGTGGGACCGTCAGCTAACGCCCACGCGGACCGATAAGCGTCGGGCGAAAAACGGACCAAATAATACCGTAACGTTAGGCAACTTAAGTCACTTCGGTGCCCAAAATTGCAAATTTGGACAAAAGTTGAACGATTAGCCGCGAGAGCGCAGCACCTCTCAAAGGAAATATTAAAGTGGGGAAAATGGGGAGGATTTTGAAATTGTAAACAGTGGCCCTAGAGTGAGAGAAGTTTCAAAAAATGAACGAATGTTCACCGAGTCATCTTCGCAAACGGTTACGTTTTGCGCTTTTTAGATTACCGTAAGGTAAACACATGGGCAATATCGCGTGGGACCGTGAGCTAACGCCCACGCGAACCGATAAGCGTCGGGCGAAAAACGGACCAAATAATACCGTAACGTTAGGCAACTTAAGTCACTTCGGCGCCCAAAATTGCAAATTTGGACAAAAGTTGAACGATTAGCCGCGAGAGCGCAGCATCTCCCAAAGGAAACATTAAAATGGGGGAGGATTTTGAAATTGTAAACAATGGCCCAAGAGAGAGAGAGAGAAGTTTCAAGAAATGAATGAATGTTCACCGAGTCATCTTGGCAAACGGTTACGTTCCCCTTTTGTGACATTCAAATTTTATTAAAATGTTTTGAAGTATTTTATTTCATCCTAATTAATATTTTTATGATATCATTAATATGATATGAAAGTCCAGAAAAAAATAGAGTTATTATAAACAAATTGCTACCTACCGGAAGGCAAATGGGAGGGCAAACCAAGTTCGTCTCAATTGCCGGCTAGCTCAATGGGGCAGTCCAGGTTAAAACATAAATTTACTTGTTTGCTGAAAATGACTTAAGTTTTTTGGGAGTATTCTTTTAAGGACGTTGAGGTACTTACAAATGAAGCTCTTTATCTGATCCTTGGTTACGATACGCAAAATTTTAAATTTATTTGCATATTTTTTTCTGTTCTCTTTTCACGTTTGATTTAAACACAACAATTAGTAGGTACCTATTTTTATTTTGTTTCCGTACTTTTGTTTCCTTCACATTCTCTTGAAATTGAAATCACATTGTAAAAAAATTGTTCTCTTTCTACCTTGCACCTGTTTATTTCTTCTGTTCCACTCTTGTTTCGGTTGTTAATTCTGGTTTCTGTTTCTTCACGACGTTTGTCTTTTGTTTTTTTTAACTGTCTTTTGAATGTTTCTCCCAGTTTTCACTTTTACTTTTACTTGTCGACTTTATGTTGCAATCTTATTTTATTGTTTCATTTCATCCTTTCGTTTCTTTACGCCGCTTTGATCAATCTTTTGTTGTTTTTTTACGTTCTTTGATTTTCGTTTCGATGAGCAACTTTTTTGGCAGTATTTAACATTCAAAATTAAAAAAAAAAACTTTCAAAATTATTTACAGATTGTTTACAGAAATTCGTTTGTTTATTCGTCTCTCGCACCCGATCCTCGGCGATGCGATCGTCTTTTGTTTTTAACCTGTATTTTATCTGGAGAATCCGTCCAACGCACGGCGAAACGTCGATTTCAAAAAAAAAAAAATCGACGGCAATTACTTTCGTTTATTGTTTCTATTTCCAGCTTGCTCTATCTGCGTTAATTTACTGACTTCATTTTTTAGAAAATTTTCTTTTAAGGACGATGCGAGGTTCTTAGAAATGAAGCTCTTTATCTGATCCTTGGTCACGATACAGGGTGACTGTAAATTCTGTCATTATACAGGGTGACTGATAAACTTATTTGTTTGGTAAGCGGGTATAAACCTGTAGGACTTTAAATTATTACTTTCAACACGAAAAGTAGGTAGTAAATCGGACTGTCATTGTCCTTTGGTTACACTTTTTTTCAATCATGAGAAAGGCGTTAATACACGACGAAACGTCAATTAAAATAAAAAAATCGTCGGGATTGATAACGAATTTACATTACCGAATGGGGAATGATCAGTTCTATGGGGTTAAATATCCCTGGTCACGACAAGCAATGTTTTTGTTTAATAAATATTTACTTTAAAAGCAAGGGGACAAAAAAAGAAATAAATAAGAGTCACCATCACCTGTTGTTATTGTTACACGCTTGTCTTTATTTGTGCGGCGATTAAGCTTGTAACAAAACTGATCCACCGCACCACCGACCACCTAAGACGACCCAATGATAACACTGGTCAACTAAAAAAAAATATTTAAAATTTTTTC
The DNA here is from genome assembly GCA_033060865.1 of Dorcus hopei. NCBI lineage: Eukaryota > Metazoa > Arthropoda > Insecta > Coleoptera > Lucanidae > Dorcus > Dorcus hopei. The sequence continues at coordinate 4,509,051 of CM065425.1, read as the reverse complement.
CTCTTAGAATTAGGTAGCTTTGGGCTAGTACGCGTGCGCTGGTTTCGAATTAGACATTGGTTTGTTCGTAGCAGCTCTTGTTTTTCGATATTTTCAAACTGCCCGCAATTGGAGGTTACGTGCAGTCTTGTAAATTCAACTCGACCTGGAATTAATTATTATTTCTCAAATTTCCGATATGTCAACGGCTCGGAGACGTTTACATTGCACACTCGACTTCTATGAAAGAAGAATATAAAAATATTTCTTTAGTAATAGAAAAAATTAAGTATCGAAATCACAACTGGACTTAGAAATCGTCAATTTCCTTCTCGGACAACAGGGCCGGTACACCAAATACCCATGTTTTATGTGTCTATGGGACAGCATCATTGGTCTGCTATCTACCTGAAGGCCAGCAAATTGTGCGAGTGACTGACGTTTCTCCAGCACCGCTCGGCAAAGCTCTTGTAGATGGAAGGGTTCGACGAAACCCCAAGCAAGAGGTGGGCAAAGTGAACAAAATAAAAATCACCAGGCCGAGCACGCTCGTTTTTATTTAAAATGCTCAAAATTAAATAACGAAAAATAAATTTGCATGTGTCGAGTTCGATCCTGGATTAAGTAAACGACAAGGTAGATATTATCCGAACAACAGATCTGCTCTTCGTTTAGATTTAACATTTAAAGTGATTAAAGAAATTCGCTTGTTCATCGAATAAAAGAAAAACACCGCGTGTCACCGCAAAAATGTTAAAAGAGAAAAATACTCCTGAATTAAATTACTGACTTACCGGATGACAAGCGGCGTTGTCTCTAAACAACGGTTCTCCTAAGCTAGCACAATGGAGAAGGTGATGGGTATTTATTAAGGGCGCCAGGGAGTATGTACCCCCGGTTGCAAGAACTCCACATATGAGACTCCCTCCCTAAGCCTCAATGCGTTCGCCTCAGATAGACCGATAATTTCAGGAGATTTAGATTCACTTGTACGCTTAGCGCAGGTTCGGCACAATAAAACTTTAACTGTGGTCCAAAATTTATTGTAACACACTATACAAACAAATCCTAAAAGAAGTAAACTGTTACTCGGTAACTTAGCCGACAACAAACGCTAAAAGTTAATACGTACCGATAATCAGATCTGATTTTACACAAGTCAAGATATTACAATTGACTACTTAATTATCTACGGTGAACGTAGCGCAACACGTAGTCCTAAATTCTGATTCGCAATTTAATTATGCATGAACAACAAATAAAATCTAAACCGATCGGTCCGTAAACGTCAGATTGAATTACGTTGAAAAACCTAACCTTTTGACAGCACGTCCAGTCCGAAGTCAGGGTCGGCGTTGCCAACCGAAGCGCGATGGCCGGTGGGTAATTACAAAGCCCTCTGTTGATCGCGGGTAGCGACGACAATCTGGATCAAACTGGTTTCGCTGGTCAGGTTTCCACGATCGGGTTACGGTACACTCACGGGACAGGAGTGCCTCCGGAGAAATAGGCCGAAAGGTCTGGTCTAATAGCCGGCGCTAGAAAACTACGCCCAAATAGGAAAAGCCTACATAGAAGAAATGATTTTTGTTAGCGACCATGTTAGGTACACGCCCTCGCACGTTTTACGTTTTACGTTACCTTAGCATGGAGCTTAAAGGTGTCTCAAATGTGTTCGATGGTGTCACGAGATCTTCCAGCAAAGCCGCAATTGAGCTACTTCTCCAAATGAGCAAGTACTCCGATAGGTTTACAGCACACGTAAAACACGTCTCACTGGCACCAAGATTCGAACAAGAAAGAAACCGACGAGATCGCAGATGGGGAAAGTCGCTAAAACGCGCGAAAATTACCGACGATAACCAATGACAGGCGACCTAGGAGTCGAGTCACATGATGCCTTCATAGTGTCACGAGGGGGAATTTTCTAAAAACCACAAGGGGGTTTTTTCTATGTTCTGCGGATAAAAATCATAGAAAGTATTTGAACGCGGACTTGTGTAATTGAGAGCAGCTTACAACCGTGTTGAAATATAAACACAATAAGGAGGTAACTGATACGTAAATGTTCATATTTCATAATAAGACATCAGCGGAATTTATTACAAACGGGGCCGCGCGCTTATACACGCGTATACGAATGACGCAAACGGACACAAAGCAGGTGATGAAAAATGCAACGCGCGAGGCAAAGAACGTGTATTTAAAGTGCGGGCCAAAATTGGGAAGCCAGTCGTCCCCACCAGACCGACTCAGTGGGTCCTAGTGCCAACCCACGAGGGGACGCCTAACACCGCCCAACACTGACGATATTCTCAACCAATCACTAAGAGCCTAATAGAAGAGAGAGAGATATGCGTTACGAATCAGAACAAGCTCAAAATGGCCACAAAGCATACCTGTTCCTTGTAATTTTCAACGACAGGCCTTCGAAAATCTTTTTAACAAGCTCGAAAATCACTCGGCGTGCTTTAACAAATCTCGGAGGTTTCAATCACAAAACTCCATGAAAGAAACACAAATGTTTTAATCACCAACACAAACAAAGGAACGCACGGCACGAGTGCTGATGCAAGTCTGAACGCGAGACGAGTGCGGCGCACTCTTCAACTATCGCTACGACGGAAGTCGTTACGAATGAAATCAGTTTTTAACCGGACGACAGAGTGAAATGGAGATATACAGTCGGACTAAATAACAACGTGCGATCTCTCCGATGTAATATTGTGCAACATTGAGAAATATGACGACCTGAACTGTTACTTCCCGCTTAAATACAGGGCGATTTCCAAATGTAAATGAATAACAATTTTTTGGAGAAAGTCGTAATTTCAAATAAATAAAAAAGTAGAGCTGATCCAATCAAACAAATATTTTTTTCCCTAGAATACATATTAAATTTCAGGAAAAAAATTCAGTGTTGACCAGTGTAATGAGTCACCTTTTCACACTATGAGTCATCCACAGCTTACGCAGTCTGTGAGAGGTACCGGGATCAATGCCCGGCGTATCCACAAAAAATGTTACGTGATAATTTACATAAAGGGACTAAGGGACGTAGCTAGATTAAACAACACATTCATTAAAAGTAAGAGACTTACATGATTCACACTACACTAGGTTATAAGAAGAGGAAACTTCCCTCTGACGGAACGTACACTTGAATGAATTGCAAATTAATTTCCCGGGTATTTATAGGGTTCATTTTAGAAAGCTCGACAGGAGAGCTTATGCAATCTGTGGATGACTCATTATCTGGTAATCTAAACCGCTTTATGTCGTTTGTTTACATTAACTCTGCTTTCCCCTGGACTTTTTTATGCAATTGAGAGAATGTTCGAACTTTAAAGTTCAAAGTCGCAGTTAACTTCAGCAAGGTCCTTCCTAATGTTTAAAACAGGCGACGTCCGGAGGCTAGAACGTCGCCGTCAGGGAAGTCCCGGACGTCACTGAATTTTTATTAAAATCCCCCGACATGACAGCTGTTTATTTGTTTCTGACGAGGGCGAACATTTGTCTCGGCGGTTTCTAGGATGGCACTGGAAGGGGGAGGGGGGACACGAACTCGCCTCGTGTGATATATAACTCCTTCTTGCCGGCACCGTCCACTTAATTCCTGTTCCGCTCGCCAAAAATAATTCGGCCGTTTCGTACGACTTCCATTTTTTTTTCTTGTTGATATAAAAACAATTGAGTGCACGTGATCTCATTTGCTTCAAACACGCGCACGTTTTCCACCACCGCAAAATACGGCCGCGCGTTAATTCTCGCCTGGAATTTTTACTGCGGGCCCTTAATTACCTCCCCCCCCCCCACCGCCGAACGGGCGGAGAGACACCGGCAAAAATCCGCCCCTAATCCGGAATTTCGTTGTTTCGGGGTGGATCAGCCGCACGCGGACTTGCAATTTCCGGACTGATCCTTCTCCTTACCTACGCGGAAACGGACGAGAAGGAAGACGTTTCGGGTTTCGCGAACCGGAAAACGCAACGAGGGAATAATTTTTTTGAAATCCGGATTTAATGAGACGCTCGAAAATTAGGGATTTCAAAACAGTCGTACAATTTGTTTGTCACTGTGAAGGGCTTCCATTGGTTAAGTCAGGTATTAAGGGCGTGGTGATTCAGTGTGTTTAATCATAAACCAATCGGAATAAGTGAAAGTTTTTCTTGTTTTCAGTTTGCCATTTGTTGAGGAGCGGCGTCGCGGCGATCTTCGGGCCTCAGTCGGCGCACACGGCCAGCCACGTCCAGTCGATATGCGACACAATGGAGATCCCTCACTTGGAGACCCGTTGGGACTATCGTCTGCGCCGGGAGAGCTGTCTCGTAAACCTTTACCCTCATCCGACTACCCTGTCGAAGGTATTATTGATTGACGACCGGCCACATTTGCTAACGGAACCTCGTAAAGGGCCTTCGTGATCCTTGAACGATCGCCTCCCCCCCCGCCCCGTCGGAACAAAGCGTTCGCCGTCCCCTTGCGAAAGCGAATAATTTGTATGGATTTGCAATGAGCCAAAGTCGAACTCATTGCAAAACCGTACAAGTTTTCAGGAAAAATTAAGTTTTTCTTTCCTTGATTAACATAAATTTATGTAAAATGTCAATAGAAGCTCAAATATCTAATTTGTCGTTGTATCCTAAAGTAGAATTTTCGTCTTCATTATGATTAATAAATAATAGGCATAATAGGCTTGCGAAAGCGAATAATTTGTATGGATTTGCAATGAGCCAAAGGCGAACACATCGCAAAACCGTACAAGTTTTCAGGAAAAATTAAATTTTTCTTTCCTTGATTAACATAAATTTATGTAAAATGTCAATAGACACTCGAATACCTAATTTGTTGTTGTATCCTTAAAGTAGATCTTTTGTTTTCATTATGATTAATAAGCGACAGGCATAATAGTCTTGCGAAGCGAATAATTTATATGGATTTGCAATGAGCCAAAGGCGAACACATTGCAAAACCGTACAGATTGCGAAAGCGAATAATTTATATGGATTTGCAATGAGCCAAAGTCGAACTCATCGCAAAACCGTACAAGTTTTCAGGGAAAATTAAGTTTTTCTTTCCTTGATTAACATAAATTTATGTAAAATGTCAATAGAAACTCAAATACCTAATTTGTTGTTGTATCCTTAAAGTAGATCTTTTGTCTTCATTATGATTAATAAGCGACAGGCATAATAGTCTTGCGAAGCGAATAATTTATATGGATTTGCAATGAGCCAAAGGCGAACACATTGCAAAACCGTACAGATTGCGAAAGCGAATAATTTATATGGATTTGCAATGAGCCAAAGTCGAACTCATCGCAAAACCGTACAAGTTTTCAGGGAAAATTAAGTTTTTCTTTCCTTGATTAACATAAATTTATGTAAAATGTCAATAGAAACTCAAATACCTAATTAGTTGTTGTATCCTTAAAGTAGATCTTTTGTCTTCATTATGATTAATAAGCGACAGGCATAATAGTCTTGCGAAGCGAATAATTTATATGGATTTGCAATGAGCCAAAGGCGAACACATTGCAAAACCGTACAGATTGCGAAAGCGAATAATTTATATGGATTTGCAATGAGCCAAAGGCGAACACATTGCAAAACCGTACAAATTTTCGGGAAAAGGAGGTTTTTCTTTCTTGATTAGCATAAATTTATGTGAAATTCCGGCGGAATGAAGTCCGATAATTCCGGTGAACACGCTCATGTAAATTCCGGTGGCCTCTCGAAACCCCCGCCCTCGCCTCGCCCAGTAATGTATACGGACAATTAAAGTTTCCGAACGCTTAATGCATATTTACTCCGCCGTTTTACGACTGCATCCGGCGCCCCGGAGCTTTACTGGAGCCCGGAGTCTGCATGAGCTTTATTTGTGTTGGAGTCTAGTAGATTGTTTCGCGCTCACGTTTGCTTTTATAATTAGTCGCTTTTATGTCGAATCCGATGGCAATTCCTCCGTGTTTTGGGGGTGGCTTAATAACAGGGGGATCGATATCACGCTTAGCTTTCTTCGGCAATAAAAATCGCGCGTCTTTAAGGAAAGGGCCCGCATAAATATTTCAACCGGACCTAACGGGGCCTCCCAACCCTCCTCGTCCTTCGATGGCACGCGGCGACGTCCGCTCGACGAATTGAATTTCAAATCACCTCGACCCGTCGCGTCGGGGCGCCCTTTCCGAGGTTAACGCTCAAAGGAATCGAAATTTAAAAATTTCAGCCCGGCCTCTCCCGTTTCAGGCGTACGTGGACCTGGTGAAGGCGTGGGGGTGGAAGTCGTTCACCATCATTTACGAGAACAACGAGGGGTTGGTGCGGTTACAGGAGCTCTTGAAGGCGCACGGCCCCTACGAGTTTCCCATCACCGTCCGACAGCTGGGAGAGGGAACTGATTACAGGTATTCACTTGTTTCATAATTTTTTTTAACCAAATCAACAAACACGTGCGCCCAGAACAATCGCGTAAAGAAATGGGCGTCCGCATTGCTCGTTAACTGCCAATCACATCATTTCAAGTGGCTCCTCCCACTTTAAACTTCTTAAGTGAAAACTTTTTCGTCAACTACCAGTCATGTCATTTTGAGTGGCGACCGTAGCTCCTCCCATTTTAAACTTCTCAATCGACTACCGATCACGTCATTTTAACTGGCGATCGTAGCCCCGCCCATTTTGCAATTCCGTCTGGACATTAGCTAATGAAAACTGTTAAAGAAGGAAATGTTTTTTTAAGTCCGCCGCCAAGAAAATTGATGACCTTCCGGAGAGGGCGATTCACCCGGGAGAGATCTTCTTAATTAGCGCCCGCGCTTGAAATAATCCGCCCTTAATGAAGTCACCTGACGAGAAACAGCGGAACATCATCGTCCGATAAGGGCATAATTTAATTCGACTCGCTCGTTTTTACGAACCCCCCCCCCCGCCGTAATGAAGATGGATCTAAATTGGGTTGCGGGGGGGCGGGCGGGCGGAAGCTCGTCGGGATTGCAAGTGCAGAAACGGTTGTGCGTTTTCTGCTCGATTCTTATAACGAAGTTGCCTCGTCGAGTAGTAAATGAATTAGTGTTTTCGGCGTGAATTCTTGGAGCAGTTTTGTAATTGGCGAGCTTCGCCCACGTACCCACCTGCTGAAAAGGAAGTGCCTCATCAAACCTTAATGAGATCTAATCCGCTTCTTGCCGTCGTGAACGTCAAGTTTCGGGCGAATAAAACATGAGGACGCGGAGCTTTGATTCCGAAGCCCTCCTAAATTTCTACCTTCAAAGCTCGGCGAATAAATTTGAGCTTTGAAGCTTTAAGCCGCCAGCGGCATCACACACCAAGAGAACTAAGAAAGGAAACGTTCAATACGCTCAACTCGGCCCATCTTCTGAAAATCAAAACAGGCTCCTCCCACTTTAATTTCGATTGGCGCAAGTGAGTCAAACACATCTAATTAAAAAAGAACAACATCTACGGTCGATTTCTGTGCCCACTTTGATTATACAATATTCTCACTTTTAATCTTTCTTATTTTTAATTGAAAGTAAGCTCCGCCCACAATGTAACTTTCCACGGCATCACTTACCAAAAGGTTTAAAAAAAAGTGTTCAGTTCGCTCGCCATTGGCCCCTCTTGGATATAATATTGTGATGTTTTCCGCAATTCAAAATAGGCTCCTCCCACAGTGAGTTAAGTAAGACGACATTCCGATTGGTGCAGGTGATTCAAACGCATCTGCGAAAACAAAAACAAATGGCTAAAATTCTCACTTTTAATTTTTTATTCGTTGAAAGTACCTAAGCTCCGCCCACAATCACAAACCAATAGAAATTTTTAAAAATGTTCCATGCGTTCACCGTTGGCCCATCTTTGGTATTATAATATTGTAATGTTGTCGGTAATTCAAAATAAACTCCTCCCACAGTGGATCGAGGCAACGTTCCGATTGGTGCAGGTGATTTGAACGCAACTACAAAAACAAATGGCTTAGTTACATCTACGGTCGGCATCTGTGTCCACCTTGATTATTGTACATTCTCACTTTTAATCTTTTGTTTAATTGAAAGTAAGCTCCGCCCACTTTTTAAGCCATCCGCGGTAACAGACATCAAAAGAATTTAAAAAAATGTGCAACATGGTTACATGGTACTGTAATGTTTACGATAAGCCAAAATAGGCTCCTCCCACCGTGAACTGGGACAACATTTCGATTGGCGCAGGTGACTCATCTTTTTTTTAATTGAAAATAAGCTCCGCCCACTATGTAACTTTCCGCTATAAGCCATCCGCTGCATCAGACACCAAGAGAATGTAAAAAAATTATCAATACGCTCACTCTTGGCTCATCTTTAATAAAAATAAAATATTGTAAAGTTTTCGTAATTGAAAATAAGCTCCTCCCACTGTGAACTGAGACAACAGATTAGTGCAAGCGATTCATTGCATCTACAGAAACAAATGACTGGATTACAACTGCGGCCGGTATCTGTGTCCACTTTGATTCTATTACGTTCTTACTGTCAATATATTTTTTTAAATTCAATATAAGCTCCGCCCACTGTGTAGCTTTCCGCTTTGTCATCCGCTGCATCAAACGCCAAGAGAATTTAAAACATGTTCAGTACGTTCACCATCTTTGATAAATAAAAAACGTTGCAATGTTTTCGGTAAGTCAAAATAAGCTCCTCCCACCGTGAACTGCAACAACATTTCGATTGGCGCAGGTGATTCAACGCATCTACAAAAACAAACGACTGGATTATAACTGCGGTCAATGTCTGTTTATTGCGTATATTTTCTTTTAATTGAAAATAAGCTCCGCCCACTATGTAGCTCTGCGCTTTAAGCCGTCCGCCGCATCATACACCGAGAGAATTTTTTAAAGATGTTCAATACCCTCACCACCGGCCCATCTTTGATATAATGATATTACCGTATTATTTCAGCAATCCAAAATAAGCTCCTCCCATCGTCGATTGAGACAACATTCCGATTGGTGCAGGTGATTGAAAGGCATCTACAAAAACAAATGATTAACGGTCGATATCTTTGCTATATTCTCATTTTCTTTTTAATTGAAAATAAGCTCCGCCCACTATGTAGCTTTGCGCTTTAAGCCGTCCGCCGCATCATACACCGAGAGAATTTTTTAAAGATGTTCAATACCCTCACCACCGGCCCATCTTTGATATAATGATATTACCGTATTATTTCAGCAATCCAAGATAAGCTCCTCCCACCGTCGATTGATACAACATTCCGATTGGTGCAGGTGATTGAAACGCATCTACGAAAACAAATGACTAACGGTCGATATCTTTGCTATATTCTCACTTTCAATATTTCAATTCTTTTGGCTGAGAGTAGGCTCCGCCCACAAAGCCCACGCATCAAGAAATTTTTAAAAAATTGGCCTTCTTTTGATGTAATGTTCTCAGCAATTTAAAATAGGCTCCTCCCACAGTGAATGGGGGCAATATTTTGATTGGCGCAGGTGATTCCAAACCAAAAACAAATGACTGCGTTACATCCGCGGTCGATATCTGCGCCCACCTTATATTAACTTATATTCTCGTTTATAGACTTTATTTTTAATTGAAAGTAAGCACCGCCCACCGCATATTCTGATTGGTGCGGGTAATTATAGGGCACCCAACCAATGAGCACCGGTCCACGCTCATCTACGATCAATATTTGTTGCCCGGATTTTCCAATTAAAGTTTGCGACTTGAAAATCGCTTATTCAAGCAAAGCTTAGCTCCTCCTCCTTTAATAATGTGTTGAGACGACATTCTGATTGGCGCTGAAGATGCAAGTTATTTTCAACCAATAGCGAGTGATCAATTCGCATGTTCAATCCCGTTGAACTTATAACCTATGAAATCGAATTTGTAATCATATTTTCAATCATCGTCTGTACAGTCTGATTGATCTAAGATATTCAGAAACGGTCAGAAACAATTAACAAACAGGTCAACGTTGCCTCGCGTTCATTAAATAATCGTTTCTTTATTTGACAGTATAACACTAAGCCCCTCCCATAATGTAAGAATATGCTCCTCCCATAGTGTAACAGTAAGCCCCTCCCACAATGTAAGAGTAAGCTCCTCCCACTGAGTAGAAGTAAGCTCCTCCAACAGGGTAACAGAAGCTCCTCCTACAGGGTAATACTAAGCTCCTCCCTCGATATATTAAAACAACTTTTGTGATAGGAGCAGGGATGTCGAAGAATTATGTTTGAAACCAATAACACGATGTCAATTGCTATTTTGAATTCGAGGTTTTACGAATGCGATTGCAATCGATTTGTCAATTCAAAATAAGCTCCTCCCACAGTGAATTGAGGCAACAGATTGGTGCAAGTGATTCAATGCTTCTACAAAAACAAATGACTAAATTATAACAACATTCAATATCTGTATCCACTTTCCTATTATACAAATTCTACTCCCACTTTTAATTTCTTTTTAATTGAAAATAAGCTCCGCCCACAATATAACTTTCCGCTTTAAGCCTGCATCAATCATCAAGAGAATTTTTAAAAAACATTACCGTATTATTTCAGCAATCCAAAATAAGCTCCTCCCATCGTGAATTGAGACAACATTCCAACTAGTGTAGGTACAAAAAACGCGTCTACAAAAACAAATGACTGACGATGGATACCTTCAATCTTTTTTTTTTTAGTTGAGAGTAAACTCCGCCCACAATACCCACACCAAGAAATTTAAAAAAAATGTTCAATACTCTCACCATTGGCCTGATTTAGATGTAATATTGTAAAACGTTTTCAGTAATTTAATGTAGGCTCCTCCCACAGTGAATTGGGGCAATATTTTGATTGGTGCAGGTGATTCCAAACCAACAACAAATGACTACGTTACATCCGCGGTCGATATCTGTGCCCGCCTTATATTAAATTACATTCTCGTTTGCAGTCTTTTTTTTAATTGAAAGTAAGCTCCGCCCACCGCGTATTCTGATTGGTGCGCGTGATTCTGGGGCACCCAACCAATAAGAAGCGGTCCACTCTCATCTACGACCAATGTTTGTTGTTCACATTGTCCATTTAAAGTTTGCGACTTACAATCGCTTATTCAAGCAAAGCTTAGCTCCTCCTTTAATTAACATTCTGATTGGCGCTGAAGATGCAAGTTATTTTCAACCAATAACGAGTGGTCAATTCGCATGTTCAATCCCGTTGAAGTATAACCAGACTTCGGACATTTCGGAGCGTTACCATGGCCACGTAACGAATGGACACTTTTCATTGGAGCTCGCATCGCGTACCTATGGCTACGCTCCGAAATATCCAAAGTCTGCTTATAACCTATGAAATCGAAACTGTAGGTAATCATTTCTTTAATCTCCATCTGTACCGTCTGATTGATTCTGATTAATCTAGAGTATTCGGAAGTGATTTGAAAACAATGACAAACTGGTTGCCTCGTGTACGTGAAGTAATCGTTTCTTTATTTGACATTTTAACAGCAAGCTCCTCCAACAGTGTAAGAGTAAGCTCCTCCCACAGTGTAGCAGTAAGCTCCTCCCACAGTGTAAGAGTAAGCTCCTCCCACAGTGTAGCAGTAAGCTCCTCCCACAGTGTAAGAGTAAGCTCCTCCCACTGTGTAGTAGTAAGCTCCTCCCACAGGGTAAATCGAAACTGCTCCCTTGTTATATCTAAACAACTTTTGTGTTAGGTGCAGGGATGTCGAAGAACTATGTTTTAAACCAATAACACAAGGTCAATTCCTACTTTCAATTCGAAGCTGTACATGTTACAGTTCGCAAGCGATTTTTCAATTCAAAATGAGCCCCTCCCACAGTGTGCTACCTACCTTTCAATATCTACCTAATTGACCTTGCATAAATTGCGATCGCTGGGGAAAGTTCGTCGATGTCGAAGAAAACCTACCTGGAATTATGCCCAGCTTAGTGGAGACGGGGTGGGGGCTATAATAGGATTGTCGGTAGCTCGATACTTGGATGTACGAGAAATAAAAGGGGCGCCACCTAGCGTTATGCAAGTTCCAAGTAGTATGGTGAAGTACGTGGCGCCGCTAGGACTGCACACGTGGATAATAGCGTTTGATTTCCGCAATGCATAAAAAATTTAACAGACACCCTGTATATGTCTCAACTATCGGTCACCCTGTATGTTGACAATAAAAAAAAAGTAATAATAATAATGAGTCAAACGGCAATACGGGATTTATTAATTCACAACGAGATAGTGTCCAAATACAAAGAGCGAGGATATCCTGTAAGGCTCACAATAAAATTAGATGCAAAAACAAAAACGTAATTCTACGAACGCATGCAACGCAACGCGTTTCTTAAGGAACCTAGGCCTTCGGCAGGCAAGGACGGTATCATGAGGCACCGAAGGTACCCAATAATCAATTTAAAGACACGTATAAATAAAAGACAGAGGGATTGTACAATACCACACTCGTATCCCACCAACTCTGCGTTACGTTCGGTCTAGCAAGGGGGCTGCAGCATACGACGCTGGCTCGACCGAGATCGGCAGCTCCTTCGAGGGTACCAAAGCGACGAACGACGATTGTTAAAGTAGAGAAGGTTCTCGGACTGGTGATATCTACGTCAAAACTCGTTCGGGGAAATGCAAACGGTTACGTCAAGGTGGCACGGAAAAGTGACACGGATTTTTCAAAAATTTTCGATCCTCCGAAGTTGCCCTTTCAAGATAAGGGCCTGGGGTGGAGTTAGCAGCATTTAGCGATTGTAATATAATAATAATAATAATAATAAGTCAATAATAATAATAAGTCAAACGGCAATACGGGATTTATTAATTCACAACGAGATAGTGTCCAAATACAAAGAGCGGCGAGGATATCCTGTAAGGCTCACAAAATAATGTGCAATAAAATTAGTTCTCGGACTGGCGATATCTCTAACAAAACTCGTTCGGGGAAATGCAAACGGTTACGTCAAAGTCACGAAAAGTGACATGGATTTTTCAAAAATTTTCGATCCTCCGAAGTTTCAAGATAAGGGCCTGGGGTGGAGTTAGCGGCATTTAGCGATTGATATTAGTTACAGAGTTCCACCGGGGAAATGCAAACGGTTACGTCAAAGTCACGAAAAGTGACACGGATTTTTCAAAAAATTTCGATCCTCCGAAGTTGCCCTTTTAAGCTAAGGGCCTGGGGTAGAGTTAGCGGCATTTAGCGATTGATATTAGTTGCAGAGTTCCACCCCTGAAGCGATAAGTCGGTTCGACGTGTCGGTTCGAACACGTGACATTCTCAGACAAAATTCGTAGCACAGATTTTAACAGCTACAAAAGCTCTTCCAACAATCGTTCACGAACGATAAGTCCCCCAAAAGCCTTTGGGTGGCCAGACTCAAACACAAACTACAAAATTTGCTGCGGCCATCATCCGTGAAGTGCAGCGAATTAATATTCCTCATGGCGCCCCGGAACGACGCCGATCTCCGGCAAGCCGGAACTCGCCGACACGCCTCTTTTCGCTCCGAATTCCAGAACAACCAACTTACAAGCGAAGAAAGAAACCAAAACCTTAGAGTTTGTAAGTAGGTAGAGCGACACTGAAGCCAAAATTTAGAAACAAAAGATAATGCAAAAACGAACCGTAACAAGTGACCCGGATCGATATTCCGATTGGTGCTGGCGACCCGGTCGAAGTAAGTTTTTTTCTAAGAGTTTTTTTTGCCGATTTTCACTTGTTTGTTTACTGAGAGCCTCGCTCTCCCGCGTGCGTCCATTATGTCGGGTTCCGAGGACTGCGCAGAATTCCTTGAATACATAATTAATTAAAACCGAAAGAGCGTGAGAGAACGGGACGGGTGGGGGCGCGAGGGGGGGGAGAGGCGAAGCAAAACGTCGCCCGTTTCTTTCCCGGCAATTAACCGAAAATTAATGAACGTTCGCCTGTTTGTCCTTTCACGCTTCACGCCGTCAACTCAGCCTCTCACCTTTTCGCGCATTTCGTCAACGCCGACAATTAATCTTAATTACAGCCCCCCCCCGCTCCGTGAAAAATAGTCGATCTTCAATGCACGACGATCTTGATTAACCTCCCGTCGCTGTATTTAAATTTCGGAACTTTGATTTACGTGGCGATTTCCAGGCCGCTCCTGAAGCAGATCAAGAACTCCGCGGAGTCCCACATCGTGCTGGATTGCTCCACCGAGAGGATCTACGACGTCCTCAAACAGGCCCAACAGATCGGCATGATGAGCGACTATCACAGTTACCTCATCACGTCTCTGGTGAGTTTCGTTTTCTTTTAGACTTGTCTTGGGTGTGACGCATTATTGCGCGACAAAGGTCACGTGGCTCTCGGTTTTATTTGAACGTTCCGTACGATCGACCGGCTAGACTCGAGGAGATGGGTATGGGTCGTACGTAACCCCAAAAGTAAAGGGACGAAATTTATCACGTCTCTGGTAAGTTTCGTTTTCTTTTAGACTTGTCTTGGGTGTGACGCATTATTGCGCGACAAAGGTCACGTGGCTCTCGGTTTTATTCGAACGTTCCGTACGATCGACCGGCTAGACTCGAGGAGATGGGTATGGGTCGTACGTAACCCCAAAAGTAAAGGGACGAAATTTACTAACGAAATAAAATGCGTTCTAACTAAGAACTGGGAGGCGTGCAGAGTTTCGCCGTATCCAAAGATGGACGGGCAAAATAAAGAAGGGGGTTGATAGAAGAAGGCATGGGAAATGAGGGAGACATGATGCATAGTAAAGGCTCTTGTTTAATGACGCGACGAATTAAACGCGCGTCGGCAAATAACGGTCTTTTTGTGTTCCCACGCAATACAGGGTGACTCGAAGAACTGAAAATGATTTTAACGGAATTTTCACCCGTAGCAACTTGTGATAATGGTATTGGTCGAAATTCGAAAACCTTTTAGGGGGAGGCCGTCCAAATTCGTTTTCTCTTTTTAGGATCTTCACGGCGTCGACTTGGAGGAGTTCAAGTACGGAGGCACCAACATTACCGCCTTCAGATTGGTCGACCCGGAGGGCCCCGACGTGAAACGCATCGTCCGCGACTGGACCATGAGCGAAGCCAGGAACAGGAAATCCGACATCACCAACTTAGTAAGGGTAATAACGTTACGACAATCCTTCCCCACCTTTCCCCGTCCCCTCCCAATCGACCTTCTTCTTACTCTGTTACTTATTGCCAGTCCGTTTAAGACGTCTTTCATCCTCCTTCCTTTCATTTTCTCCTTTAATGATGAAATAAACAGAGACGATCTATTGTCGATTGATGTATTCGAGGTACAAATTATAATATTGAAGCAAGAACTCATAAAATCAAAGAAAAACTAAGCGTCATTGAACAGGACGACAAAAGAAATTCATTTATGTTCCATCTACGACAGCAAAGAATCCCGCAGCTGTACAACCTTAACCTTGTTTACTAATATCCACTTCAGGTGTTCATAACTTGCGGCTGCGCAACCTCGACCTTGTTTACTAATAACGTACCTCATGTGTATATAACAGCATTCTCGTCTTCCTAAAACATTCTTGTGTTGTACCCACAGTTATCTCTGCATCACACGTTAAGTAATCGTCCTTGTATATTCTTGCAATTGTTATTATTTTCAAGCCCCCTCCACGACGACATTTTTCTGGGTGCGCCACTGGTCTCGGGTCCCCCCGCCCCTGTCCCCCATCAAGGTCTTTCTATCAAATTTTCTCTAATTCTCGTCCTCGTTCGAAAAATGCTTTCCTTTCTCTTAACGCTTTGCACCTTCAAATTTGAGAGAAGTCGTCGTGAAAAGGCCAATTTCGGACTTCAAAGTCTGGACTTCAAGTCCTCTCAAAGCCAAACCGTACTGAAGGTGGCTCTAAAACAACCGATACTTTTAGATTCTCGGGGTAGTTTAGATGTTCGCGAAGTAACCCTCGAAAAGGCCCGAATTCTTGGACTTTAGTTTCATGCTTGAAGCCTCTCGGGCTTCTACAAAGCCGGGTGACCCTGAAACTTCCGGTGTTTCGAGATTTTCAAGGCGACTTAGTAGAAGGACTTCGACGTCTGGCCTTAGAACTTCTCAGATTTCTGTCAAGGCAAGTCCGATCGTCGCGACGACGGTAATCCTAAATCGCCCACTTTTTTCTTAACGCAGCTTAGATGTTCAGAGAAGGCCAAGTGTTTGGACTTTCGTTTTCAGCTTGAAACCTCTCGAGCTTCCACAAAACTAGGTGACACTGAAACTTCCGGAGTTTCGAGAATTTCAAGACGACTTAGTAGAAGGACTTCGACGTCTGGCCTTAGAACCTCTCAGATTTCCGTAAAGCCAAGTCCGACCGACGCGAGGACGGTAATCCTAAATCGCTCACTTTTTTCTTAACGCAGCTTAAATGTTCAGAGAAGGCCAAGTGTTTGGACTTTCGTTTTCAGCTTGAAACCTCTCGAGCTTCCACAAAACTAGGTGACACTGAAACTTCCGGTGTTTCGAGAATTTCAAGACGACTTAGTAGAAGGACTTCGACGTCTGGCCTTAGAACCTCTCAGATTTCCGTCAAGCCAAGTCCGACCGACGCGACGACGGTAATCCTAAATCGCCCACTTTTTTCTTAACGCAGCTTAGATGTTCAGAGAAGGCCAAGTGTTTGGACTTTCGTTTTCAGCTTGAAACCTCTCGAGCTTCCACGAAACTAGGTGACACTGAAACTTCCGGTGTTTCGAGAAATTCAAGACGACTTAGTAGAACTTCGACGTCTGGCCTTAGAACCTCTCAGATTTCCGTAAAGCCAAGTCTGCCTGACGGTAATCCTAAACCGCCCAATTTTTCTAAAATTTTAAGGCAACTTGTATGTTGAGAGAAGGCCAAGTGTTTGGACTTTCGTTTTCAGCTTGAAACCTCTCATCAGGTGACACTGAAACTTCCGGCGTTTCGAGAATTTCAAGACGATTTAGTATTTAGTAGTAGATTTTGGACTTTGACGTCCGGCCTTAACCCCCTCCCCCCAGGTTTCAGCAGAGCCAAGTCTGATTGATGGTAATCTTAAACCGCTCAGATTTCATGAAATCTCAAGGCAGTTTGTGGACTTTAGTTTCTAGCTTGAAGCCCCTCGAGCTTCTAGGGTGACACTGAAAGTTTCGGTGTTTCGAGAATTTCAGGACGATTAGTAGAAGTTCTTTGAGAGGCCAATTTTGGACTTTGACTTAAAACCCCTCAGATATCGGCGGAGCCAAGTCTTACCGATGACAATCCTAAACCACCCAATTTTCTTTTTTAATTTCAAGTCAGTTTAAATGTTCGTCTAATTTCGTTAATACTCGAAACGGCCAAGTTTTTGGACTTTGGTTTCTAGCTCGAAGCCTCTCGAGTTTCGGCGAAACCAAATTCGTCTAAAACTCCCGACATTTTCAGCATGACAAGGTAATTTAAAATTGCAGGCGATTGTCCTTAGAAAGTCCGATTTTGGACTTAAATTTCTGGCCTTAAATCCTGTAGCTCTAGAACACAGCAATCCTTTCTTAATCGGTTAAAGACGCCAGGCATTTTTTGTTGTGCTCTTGTAGACGCTGGTAATCGATCGAATACAAAGCGCCTTTACTTTTAGACTTATGTAGATATTCTTAAAACAACAAGGAAGTCCAAATTGGGCCTTCGCTTTTGCCATCTTACATCCTCGGAAATTTCTCAGGGTTTCACGATGGCCTTGCTTTGAGTCGGGACTCGCCCTTCGTATTTGATTAGTGCAGTCCAAGAAGGCCAATCTAGTAAAGAATCGAACATAAATGGTCTTTACTTTTTAGACTTATGTAGATATTCTGCGAAAATTCAGGCCAAAACGGTCGGTATTTTGTGTCAATCTTAAAACAACAAGGAAGTCCAAATTGGGCCTTCGCTTTTGCCATCTTACATCCTCGGAAATTTCTCAGGGTTTCACGATGGCCTTGCTTTGAGTCGGGACTCGCCCTTCGTATTCGATTAGTGCAGTCCAAGAAGGCCAATCTAGTAAAGAATCGGACACAAATGGCCTTTACTTTTAGACTTATGTAGATATTCTGCAAAACTGAGGCTTAACTTCAAGGTCAACCCTCCTAGAAATGTGGGCTAAAACGACCGGTATTTTGTGTCTATGTTAAAACAACAAGGAAGTCCAAATTGGGCCTTCGCTTTTGCCATCTTACATCCTCGGAAATTTCTCAGGGTTTCACAATGGCCTTGCGGAACTCGCCCTTCGTATTCGATTAGTACAATCCAAGAAGGCCAATCTAGTAAAGAATGAAACACAAATGGCCTTTACTTTTAGACTTATGTAGACATTCTGTGAAACTGAGGCTTAACTTCAAGGTCAAAACTCCTACAAATTTGGGCTAAAACGACCGGTATTTTGTGTCTATGTTAAAACAACAAGGAAGTCCAAATTGGGCCTTCGCTTTTGCCATCTTACATCCTCGGAAATTTCTCAGGGTTTCACGATGGCCTTGCTTTGAATCGGGACTCCCCCATTCGTATTCGATTAGTGCAGTCCAAGAAGGCCAACCTGGTAAAGAATCGGACACAAATGGCCTTTACTTTTTAGACTTATGGAGATATTCTGGAAAGCGAGGCTTAACTTCAAGGTCAAAACTCCTGCAAATTTGGGCTAAAACGACCGGTATTTTGTGTCTACGTTAAAGCAACAAGGAAGTCCAAATTTGGCCTTCGCTTTTGGCATCTTACATCCTCGGAAATTTCTCAGGGTTTCACGATGGCCTTGCTTTGAGTCGGGACTCGCCCTTCGTATTCGATTAGTGCAGTCCAAGAAGGCCAACCTGGTAAAGAATCGGACACAAATGGTCTTTACTTTTTAGACTTATGGAGATATTCTGGAAAGCGAGGCTTAACTTCAAGGTCAAAACTTCTACAAATTTGGATTAAAAACGGCCGGTATTTTGTGTCTATGTTAAAACAACAAGGAAGTCCAAATTGGGCTTTCGCTTTTGCCATCTTACATCCTCGGAAATTACTCAAGGTTTCACGATGGCCTTGCTTTGAGTCGGGATTCGCCCTTCGTATTCGATTAGTGCAGTCCAAGAAGGCCAATCTAGTAAAGAATCGGACACAAATGGCCTTTACTTTTTAGACTTATGGAGATATTCCGGAAACTGAGGCTTAACTTCAAGGTCAACACTTCTACAAGTTTGGGCTAAAACGACCGGCATTTTGTGTCTATGTTAAAACAACAAGGAAGTCCAAATTGGGCCTTCGCCTTTGCCATCTTACATCCTCGGAAATTTCTCAAGGTTTCACGATGGCCTTACTTTGAATCGGGACTCGCCCTTCGTATTCGATTAGTGCAGTCCAAGAAGGCCAATCTAGTAAAGAATCGAATACAAATGACCTTGACTTTTAGACTTAAGTTATGTAGATGTTCTATGAAACGGAGGTTTAACATCAAGCTCAAAGCTTCTACAAATGTGGGAAGTTCAAACTGGATCACTTAATAAGTTATTTGGCGTTACTTATGAGTCATTGGGAAATTCTGGTTTTCCAATGACTCATACTGGTGCATGGCAAGACCATCTTATGTAATTGTTTATGCTAACCATCCTTCCTGGAAGCTTGGTTTCATACTGCTGTAATTCCTTGCGTTGATGGCGTTGTAATTTTCTTGTACAACATAAAAAAAGATGGGCGCGTGTCCATCAGAACGACACATCTATCGTGTTCAATATTGACACTGAACGTGGCGCGGTGCTTCCCCCCTCGGGAATCGAGCGAAATTCGCGCGTCATATCCCCGGAAATTCGTTTATTCCCGGCGAAATTTGTTTCTATTTCTCTGGGGGGCGATACGGGAACGCAAGACATCTCGCGTTCTCCTCGCAATTGTCCCCCCTTAACGAGTTCTAACTTTATCTTGTTTGCCGTTGTGCTGCGCTGCTGTTGCTGGGATTCCAGGACAACAATACCTTCGTCAAGGTGAGTACCTGCGAGGAAAACTTCCCCCTCCTCCCCCCCTTCCCGTTTTGGGGCGACATCAAAGATATTAAGTCGAACAAAGCGGGCTTACGAAGACTAGAGCTTTAGCAATTAATTTCACACGGCAAAATTAAATCGCTTCCGTTGATTTCACTTCGCTTTTTAATGCGGAAGGGATGAACAGATTTGTGCGCTCGTTTTTATAAAGATCTAAATAAATGAAATTCCGATTGGTTACGAAAAAGTGTGTGAGTCTTTTTAAGACGCAACTTAATCGCGCACGTGTTTAGTGAAACGGATACAGGTACCTTCAGGTGTTTGAAGGTCAGGCGCGCCGGCACCGTGTCGATCACTTTACGCCAAAGTTATAATCATAATTTTTTTCCTAATTAAAATAAGCAACTAATTTGAATTACTTATTCATTAAATTAGGCCATCCCGAGCACGATGGAGAAGCGATAAAGCGAAACGTTGTTAAGTGAGCGTTTGTAATAGTTTTAAGATGGGCACGTGTTTCATGAGATGGATACGAGTGTCTTCAGGTGTTTGAAGGTCACTCGCGCCGACGCCGTGCCGATTGCTTTGCGACAAAATTATAATTATGATTCCTTTTCTAATTAAAATAAACAAATTCCGCTTTCTTACTTTTAATTCAAATTATTGATTAAAGTAGCGATAAGCGATAAAGCGAAACGTTGATAAGCGAACGTTTTCAGTAGTTCTTTAAGACGCACGTGTTTCATGAAACGGATACGGAAGTCTTCAGGTGTTTGAAGGTCAGTCGCGCCGGAAGGTTTCTAATAAAACAAGACGTTCTTTTTTTTAACAAAATATAAATCCACGAGCAGCAGATAATTTTCGAACAGTCCCTCTTTTGTTTTTTCTTTCGTTATTTTTTCGTCAGTTGCTCCGTTCTAGAAACGTCGATCTTCTTTCGTCTTTGTTTTTTGTTCACCATGTTTCTTGTATTTCCACGTTTGTTTGTTTTTTCATCCATTTATTTTCAATAAAAGAGATTTTTTTGTACTTTGAGTTGTACATTGTATAAAACTGACAGTTATTGCTTCAATTCTAAATTCGTTTAATCTCGTGACTTCAATGTAGTGACATTCTCCAGTTAGTTTTAACCAGTCGACTTTTTTAAGTTGGCTTCAATCAGCCGATCTTTTTTTACTTGGCTTAAACCAGTCGATTTTCTTAGTTGGCTTCAAGTAATCGATTATTTTACTTAGTTCCAACTAATAGATTTTTCAGTTGGTTCCAACTAATCGACTTTTTAGTTAGCTCCAACTCGACGATTTTTAGTTGGTTTCAACCAGTCGATTTTTAAGTTGGTTCCAACTAATCGACTTTTTAGCTGTTTTCAACTAGTTGATTTTTTAGTGGGTTTCAACCAGTCGATCTTCTTAAGTTGGCTTCAACCATTCGATCCTTTTTAGTTGGCTTAAACTAATCGATATTTTTTAGTTGGTTCCAACTAATCGACTTTTTAGTTGCTTTTAACTATTCGACTTTTTAGTGAATTTCAACCAGTCGATTCTTTTTAGGTTAACAAAAAACGTCAATCCGCAGTCCGTGAATTTCTAGTAGGTTCCAACTAATAGACTTTTAAGTTGGTTTCAACTCGTCGATTTTTTTTAGTGGGTTCAACGAGTCGATTTTTCTAAGTTGGCTTCAACCAGTCAATCTTTTTCAGTTAGCTTAAACTAGTCGATTTTTTTAAGTTGGCTTCAACCAGTCAATTCTTTTTAGTTGGCTTAAACTAGTCGATTTATTTAGTTGGTTCCAACTAATCGACTTTTAAGTTGGTTTCAACTCGTCGATTTTTTAGTGGATTCAACGAGTCGATTTTTCTAAGTTGGCTTCAACTAGTCAATCTTTTTCAGTTAGCTTAAACTAGTCGATTTTTTTAAGTTGGCTTCAACCAGTCAATTCTTTTTAGTTGGCTTAAACTAGTCGATTTATTTAGTTGGTTCCAACTAATCGACTTTTAAGTTGGTTTCAACTCGTCGATTTTTTAGTGGGTTCAACGAGTCGATTTTTCTAAGTTGGCTTCAACAGTCAATTCTTTTTAGTTGGCTTAAACTAGTCGATTTTTTTAGTTGGTTCCAACTAATCGACTTTTTTAGTTGCTTTTAACTATTCGACTTTTTAGTGAATTTCAACCAGTCGATTCTTTTTAGGTTAACAAAAAACGCCAGTCCGCAGTCCGTGAATTTTTTAGTTGGTTCCAACTAATCGACTTTTAAGTTGGTTTCAACTCGTCAATTTTTTTAGTGGGTTCAACGAGTCGATTTTTCTAAGTTGGCTTCAATCAACCATCAATCTTTTTCAGTTAGCTTAAACTAGTCGATTTTTTTAAGTTGGCTTCAACCAATCAATTCTTTTTATTTGGCTTAAACTAGTCGATTTTTTTTTAAATTTAAACCAGTCGATCTTTTTGTAACTAGTCGATTTTTTTAATTTAAACCAGTCGATCTTTTTAGTTGGCTTAAACTAGTCGATTTTTTTAGATGGCTTTAAGTATTAGACTTTTTTACGTGGTTATATTTAATCGATTTGTAGTTGACTCTAACTAATCGACTTTTTAGTTGTTTTCAACTAGCCGGTTTTTGAGTGGGTTTCGACCAGTCGATTTTCTTAAGTTGGCTTCAACCAGTCGATCCTTTTTAGTTGGCTTAGACTAATCGATATTTTTCAGTTGGTTCCAACTAATCGACTTTTTAGTTGCTTTTAACTAGTCGACTTTTTTGTGAATTTCAACCAGTCGATTATTTTTAGGTTGGCTTCAACCAGTCGACCTTTTTTAGTTGTCTTAGACCGGTCGATTTTTTAAAGTAGGCTTCGGGTGATCGATTTTTTTACTTCGTTCCAACTAATAGATTTTTAGTTGGTTCCAACTAATCGACTTTGTGGCGTCTACTTTTATTTGTTCAATTCAACGATTGTTGCCTGCACCGTATTACTAGCGATAGAGTTTTGGCAGAGAGGGCTAAGAAAAAAAACAATAACAAGTTTTAGGGGAGAAAATAAAGTGACAGCATTTCGATGATTCAAAATACAATATCTTTTTTACAATTCAATTTGAATTATCGAGGCAAATAAATATTCTACTTGCGACGCCCATAGACTTTTTTAGTTGATTTCAACTCGTCGATTTCTTAGTGGGTTTCAACTAGTCGATAACTCAATACACACACTCATAAAATTTTAAATCGCGTTTTTGCAAATGTCACAACTGAATTAATGCTGACGCCCTCTAAAAAAAAAGGCAGATAACAAAACACGCCTGTCTATAGTCCGTGAATTTTTTAGTTGTTTCCAACTAATCGAATTTTAAGTTGGTTTCAACAAGTCTATTTTTCTAAGTTGGCTTCAACCAGTCGATTTTTTTTTAGTTGGCTTAAACCATTCAATTTTTTTTGTTGACTTCAAGTAATTTTTACTTGGTTCCAACTAATCGATTTTTTAGTTAGTTCCAACGAATCGACTTTATTAGTTGATTTCGACTGGTCGATTTTTGGATTGGTTTGAACAAGTCAATTTTCTAAGTTAGCTTCAACCAGCCGACCTTTTTTAGTACGCTTAAACTAGTCGATTTTACATACGTGGCTCCTCAAAATCCATAACTCAACACACACACTCGCACAATATTTTAAATCCCGCTTTTGCTAATGTCAAAATTGAATCAACGCTGACGCTCTCTAAAAAAAAGGGGCAGGTAACAAAAACGCCAGTCCGTACTCCGTGAATGTTTTAGTTGGTTCCAACTAATCAACTTTTAAGTTGGTTTCAACTCGTCGATTTTTTAGTGGGTTTCAACAAGTCGATTTTTTCTAAGTTGCCTTCAGTCAGTCAACCTTTTTAAGTTGGCTTAAACCAGTCGATTTTTTAAAGTTGACTTCAATCAGTCGAGCTTTTTTAGTTGGCTTAAACTAGTCGATTTTTTTTTAAATGGCTTCAAGTAATCGATTTTTTTAGTTGGTTACAACTAATCGATTTGTACTTGATTTTAACTAATCGACTTTTTTAGTTGATTTCAACTCGTCGATTTTTAGGTAAGCTTCAACCAATCAATTTTTTCATGTTAGCCTTCAGCCAGTTGATCTTTTTTAGTTGGCTTAATCTAGTCGATTTTTTAGTCGACTTCAAGTAATCGGTTTTTTATTTGGTTCCAACTAATCGATTTTTTTATTTGGTTCCAATTAATCGATTTTCTTTTAGTTGGTTCCAATTAATCGACTTTTGAGTGGGTTTCAACTCGTCGATTTTTGGTGGATTTCAACCAGTCGATTTATTAAGTTGGCTTCAACCAGTCGATCTTTCTTAGTTGGCTTAAACTAATCGATTTATTTAGTTGGCTTCAAGTAATCGATGTTTTACTTGGTTCCAATTAATCGATTCTTTCACTCGGTTCCAAGTAATCGATTTTTTAGTTGGTCCCAACTAATCGATTTTTTAGTTGGTCCCAACTAATCGACGTTTTAGTTGGTTTCAACTCGTCGATTTTTAATGGGTTTCAACCAATCGATTTTTTAAGTTGGCTTCAACCAGTCTGTTCTTTTTTAGCTGGCTTGAACTAATCGATTCTTTTAGTTGGCTTCAAGTAAGTAATCGATTTTTTTATTTGGTTGCAACTAATCGATTTTCTACTTGGTTCCAACTAATCGATTTTCATTTAGTTGGTTCCAACTAATCGACTTTGAAGTTGGTTTCAACTCGTCGATTCTTGGTGGATTTCAACCAGTCGATTTTTTAAGCTGGCTTCAACCAGTCGACCTTTCTTAATTGGCTTCAAGTAATCGATTTTTTACTTGGTTCCAACTAATCGATTTTTTAGTTGGTCCCAATTAATCGACGTTTTAGTTGGTTTTCACACGTCGATTTTTTAGTGGATTTCAACCAGTCGATTTTTTAAGTTGGCTTCAACCAGTCGATCTTTCCAGTTGACTTAAATTAGTCGATTTTAGTTACGTGACTCCGCCACCATGGAAAACTGATAAAGCGTTGAGAAGTGTACAAATTTTTGCGCTCCTTTTGAGTCAGACCGAAAAGAGAAAGTGTGCAAACTTCAACGGTTTCGTGCAACGGATGCAGGTGTCTTCCAACGTTTGAAGGTCAGGCGTGCCGGAGGCGCGTCGATCGCTTTGTAACACAAAGTTATAATTACATCTGATTCAAATTATTGAATAAAGTAGACCCTCCCGTCGCTTGATGGAAAACCGACAGAGCGAAACGTTGATAAGTGAGCGTCCTCTCGCACGTACAATTAACATCACGTGAATATCGATCGCTTTGGTCGGTAACTCTTGATGAGACAATAACGATCGGTTGCAGGCGGAAACCGCTTTGATGTACGACGCTGTCCATTTGTTCGCCAAAGCCCTGCACGATTTGGATACCAGCCAACAAATCGACATCAAACCCCTAAGCTGCGACGCTGTGGACACATGGCCTCACGGCTACAGCCTCATCAATTACATGAAAATCGTAAGTAGGCCGCAACCCCCCGCGCACACATGAACACCCCGGCATTAAACGGCCGTAAACTCAAAGCGAACGGGGGTGCATCCATTACGACATGTTTCAGGTGGAAATGCGCGGCCTAACCGGCGTCATAAAGTTCGACCACCAGGGATTCAGGAGCGACTTCGCCCTCGACATCATCGAACTGAGCAGGGACGGCCTGAAGAAGATCGGGACTTGGAACTCGACGGAGGGCGTCAATTTCACCCGCACCTACGGCGAGGTCTACACCCAGATCGTCGAGATGATCCAAAACAAGACCTTCATAGTGACCACGATTTTGGTAGGTACCCCCCATTGAATTTTCAAAATGAGCCGATCACTTTTGCGCCCCAACAGAGTTCCCCGTACTGCATGAGGAAGGACTCCAGCGAGAAGCTGACGGGGAACGCCCAATTCGAAGGTTACGCCATAGATCTAATCCATGAGATCTCGTGCATCCTCGGGTTCAACTACACCATCCGATTGGCCCCCGACGGGAGGTATGGCTCGTTGAATAAGGAGACGAAGGAGTGGGATGGGATGATCCGGGAACTCCTCGACCAGAAAGCGGATTTGGCCATCGCCGACTTGACCATCACGTTTGATCGCGAGCAGGCCGTGGATTTCACCATGCCCTTCATGAATTTGGGGATCAGCATACTCTACAGGAAGCCCATCAAGCAACCGCCGAATCTGTTCTCGTTTTTATCGCCCCTCTCCCTCGACGTCTGGATTTACATGGCCACGGCCTACCTCGGAGTCTCCGTGCTCCTTTTCATTCTCGCAAGGTACGTCGCCCCCTACACCTTCGAAAGCAAATTCAAAACGAGTCTTGCGCAGATTTACGCCGTACGAGTGGCAGAACCCGCACCCCTGCAACCCCAACCCGGATCACCTCGAGAACCAGTTCACCTTGTTTAACTGCATGTGGTTCGCCATAGGTTCCCTGATGCAGCAGGGCTGCGATTTTTTGCCCAAGTAAGTAGGCGAAAGGCGCTCGCTTAGCTGTTCGTTGCGGTTGCAGGTTCAGCCCCTACGAATGGGACAACCCGCACCCTTGCAACAGCGAACCCGACGTCTTGGAGAACCAGTTCACTTTGTTGAATTCTTTGTGGTTCACCATCGGCTCGCTGATGCAGCAAGGCTCGGATCTAGCACCAAAGTAAGTAGCTTGGTGACTACCTCAAAGTCTTGCTGTGCCAGTACCCCCACACCCCCCCAAAAAAGCACTCGCATCTCCTCCTTTATTTAACGACTTGATTTGCGCAGGGCCGTCTCGACTCGCATGGTCGCGGGGATGTGGTGGTTCTTCACGTTGATCATGATCTCGTCGTACACGGCCAACCTCGCGGCCTTCCTCACCGTGGAAAGGATGGACTCGCCCATCGAAAGCGCCGAAGACCTGGCGAAACAGACCAAGATTAAATACGGGGCGCTGCGAGGTGGTTCGACCGCCGCTTTCTTTCGGGTAAGATAACCCCCCCCGATCTGAATTTATGGATTAGGTGCACGATTTTGCAGGACACCAACTTCTCGACTTACCAGAGGATGTGGTCGTTCATGGAGTCCGCCAGGCCTTCGGTTTTTACGGCGAGCAACATCGAGGGGGTCGAGAGGGTGGTCAAGGGGAAGGGTAGCTACGCCTTCTTGATGGAATCGACGTCGATCGAGTATGTCATCGAGAGGAATTGCGAGCTCACCCAGATAGGGGGGATGCTCGACTCTAAGGGGTACGGAATCGCCATGCCACCGAGTAAGAAGCCGTTACCCGATCGTAGGGGGTTGTTTAAAAGAAACGAATCTTGCAGATTCCCCCTTTAGGACGGCGATCAGCGAAGCGATCCTAAAACTGCAGGAAATAGGGAAGCTCCACATCCTCAAGACGAAATGGTGGAAGCAAAACCGAGGCGGCGGGGCTTGCAGGGTGCGCAATTCAAAGCGGGGGGGAGGGGCAAACCCGAGCTTTCAAATTTGATTGGTTGCAGGACGAGACGACGAAGACAAGCAGCACGGCGAACGAACTGGGTTTGGCGAACGTCGGAGGCGTGTTCGTGGTGTTGATGGGTGGCATGGGGGTGGCGTGCGTGATCGCGGTGTGCGAGTTCGTTTGGAAATCCCGGAAGGTAGCGGTGGAGGAAAGGGTGAGCAGCATTCTACACGACACGTAGCTATAAGGTCGCCCGTAGTTCAATAGGTAACTCACCACCATGAGGCTTGCAAGTTGTAACTCTTGAACTCTCCCATGTCTCTTGTATTCGGGCCCAAAAAAAAAAAAGGACACCCTGATTAATATCGCTTCGTGACACCAAGAAGACCAACGGAAGCAATATTGATCAGTTCAATCGAATCGATGTAATCTGGATAAAAAAAAAAAAAAGAATTAAGTCGACTGTAAATATGAGCTTCGCGTGCCCAAAATCGGGGTGCTTCAACCTCTGCATGTTTCCCTCGAATAACGAATTTACTGACAATATCGCGGTTTCAAGGACGCCTGTGTACATATTGTCATACTACATGTATTGTCGTGCAGTTCTTGGTGGATAACTATCTAAGTTTTTCGACATTGTTTTGGCTCTCTTGATTTTCTGGATAAGCAGGAGGTAAGTGGGGCGTTGCCCGAAAAAAAAGGGGCGGAAGGTCACGTTGTGAAGAAACCCCAAGTTGTTGTTGTTGAAGAGAGATGACGGGGGGCATGTTTTATCGACGAGACCTTCCGCCCCTTCCTTACAATCCAAGAATTCACACTTTTTTATTGAAAATTCCAAAATGAGTTGGGGCAAAATAATTTGGTGGCCTTAGTAACTTCACTCTATGGTTTAAGGACCAAAGTAAGCCGTGCCAAAATAGTTTGGACCTCTTTGGCATCTATTGGGCGCACTTTTGGTTAATGTAAATTCAGTTTGTACCAAACCAAGCTCTACATATGACCACAGTGATGTTTGCGAATTCATTTTAGACCCCCACTCGACCATAGGGGCGGATCTGAAATCAAAGGTCAAAATAGTTTGGGGCTTTCCATGAACCAGTCATTCAGGGGTCACTTTGGGTCATAGCAAATTCATTTTGAACTAGGCCAAGATTGCTTCAAACTGTACATGATGACGGTGATGCCTATAGGACGCTCCTAAGTGATTTCAAATTTAATTTAGACTTAACCAAAGTTGTCTGGTGTGCCCCACTGGACCATAGCAATGTCTTGGGACGTCTCTAACATTAAGAAAACAAAACAGAACCAGGCCAGAATAGTTTGGGTCTTTCCATGAGCAACGTACGCTCTTCTGTCATCATTTTGGGTTGTTGCAAATTCAATATAAACTTGGCCAAAGTCCTTTGGAGCTCCTTTTGACCATAGTGATGTCTTCAGACTGTTCTAAAATTAAAGAAGCCAGGCCAAAAGAGTTTTGGGCTTTTCTTGGCCTTAGGACGTCCTTCAGAGGTCACTTTGAAACTCTACACGACCACAGTGATGTTTCTAGAACACTCCGAAGCCGTTGCGAATTCAATCTGAACTTGTCCAAAATCCTTTGGAGCTCCATTTGACCACAATGAAGTCTTCGGACTTCTCTAAATTTGAAGAAACGAAACACAAACTTGGCCAAAATAGTTTGGGGCTTTCCACGGCCTTAGTACGTCCTCCAGACATCACTTTGGGTTATTGCAAATTCAGTTCGAACTTGGCCAAAGTCCTTGCGAGCTTCGTTTGGCCACAGTGATGTCTTCAGACTGCTTAAAAATTAAAGAAATAAGGTAAAACTGGGCCAAAATAGTTACGTCCTTCAGAAGTCACTCTGGGTTATTGGAAATTCAATTGGAACTAAGCCAGAATTGCTTGAAGCTCTACCTGGCCACGGTGATATTTTTAGAACACTCCAAAATCGTTTGCAAATTTAATTTAGACTTGGCCAATACGTCTCTAAAATTAATTAAACGAAATAAAACCAGGTCAAAATAGTTGGGGGCTTTCCACCTGATCAGTAAGTCCTTCAAGGTCACTTTGGGTTATTGCAAATTCAATTGGCGCTAAGCCAAGAATTGCTTGACGCCTTTCAGACGAATCCAAAATTTCAAATTACTTCAGAACAACATCGCACAACAAATCCAAGACGGTTTTAAAACGAGAGAAGAGATAGCATTTCGTAAATCAATTAAAGCAATTGTTAGTTTTTAATAACATGAAAAATTGGAAATTAAATTAATACTTTTCTTAACGCTAACCATGGAGAGACGGACGGACGGATTTTTCGGAGTTTGTTCACACACTATGGCATTCTGTGAATGTTCGGACTCTGGCGGCGATGTACATGATCACACGGCTTCTGACCATGTGATGTCTATCGCAAAACTCTAGTTCTTTTATGTCGTTCTTGAACCGGACATTCCGATCCCCGGATCGTTATATTTAATCTGATTCCCTTGATTGGTAATGCAATATGCAGCCGGAAATTCTCCGAACGCAGCCTCATTTTATTTTAAAGATCAGCTCTGGCTCATATTGGCGAAGCAACGCGTTTGTTTACATAATTTTTAAGTGAACGTGTTTCCGCCGTCGCTTAGGCGAGGTTGTACAGATTTCTTACATCCCTTCCCCCTTACTTAAAAAAAGAGTTGACGACTTGGGCAACTCTTTTCCTAAATTACATACATATTTTGATGATGCCTCACACAAGATGTAAAAGTCAAACTCCTTAGAGGTTTTTACGTTGCAGGAGACAACATCTCTCTCGCTTTCTAACAAGAACGTTCAAGAATCACTTGATCACTTACTTCGAAATAATTGCCTTTTTCACTCCCGCACTACATGTGAGTCGGATATCACGTAGCACCATCTGACTATGCTCAAACTAACATGTCCTTCCTTGGTATGGAAGTTGTCCATTTTTGTTTGGCGCTCATATTGGCGAAGCAAGGCGTTTGTTTACGTAATATTTAAGTGAACGTGTTCTATCGAATTTAATTTACGTGTTGGGCTTACTGATTTACGAAATTGCCGATTTCTTACATCCCTTCCCCCTTACTTAAAAAAAGAGTTGACGATTTGGGCAACTCTTTTCCTAAATTACATACATATGTTGATGATGCCTCACGCAAGATGTAGAAGTCAAACTCCTTAGAGGTTTTGACGTTACAGGAGACAGCATCTCTCTTAGTATCTAACAAGAACGTTCAAGAATCACTTGATCACTTACTTCGAAATAATTGCCTTTTTCACTCCCGCACTACATGTGAGTCGGATATCACGTAGCACCATCTGACTATGCTCAAACTAACATGTCCTTCCTTGGTATGGAAGTTATCCGTTCTTGTTTGGCGCTCATATTGGCGAAGCAAGGCGTTTGTTTACATAATTTTTAAGTGAACTTGTTCTATCGAATTTAATTTACGTGTTGGGCTTGCTGATTTACGAAATTGCCGATTTCTTACATCCCTTCCCCCTTACTTAAAAAATAGAGTTGACGATTTGGGCAACTCTTTTCCTAAATTACATACATATTTTGATGATGCCTCACGCAAGATGTAAAAGTCAAACTCCTTAGAGGTTTTTACGTTGCAGGAGACAACATCTCTCTCGCTATCTAACAAGAACGTTCAAGAATCACTTGATCACTTACTTCGAAATAATTGCCTTTTTCACTCCCGCACTACATGTGATTGTCAGATATCACGTAGCATCATCTGACTACGCTCAAACTAACAAGTCCTTCCTTGGTATGGAAGTTGTCCATTCTTGTTCGGCGCTCATATTGGCGAAGCAAGGCGTTTGTTTACACAATTTTTAAGTGAACGTGTCCTATCGAATTTAATTTACATATTAGGCTTACTAACTGATTTACGAAATTGCCGATTTCTTACATCCCTTCCCCCTTACTTAAAAAATAGAGTTGACGATTTGGGCAACTCTTTTCCTAAATTACATACATGTTTTGATGATGCCTCACGCAAGATGTAAAAGTCAAACTCCTTAGAGGCTTTTACGTTGCAGGAGACATCTCTCTTACCATCTAACAAGGACGTTCAAGAATCACTTGATCACATACTTCGAAATAATTGCCTTTTTCACTCCCGCACTACATGTGAGTGTCAGATATCACGTAGCACTTCCTTCCTTCCTTGGTATGGAAGTTGTCCGTTCTTGTTTGGTGTTGTCATTGGTTTGTGACTCGTTTGGTTTGGGCCGACAAATGGTATCGAGGTTTGATTTCCTTTTGACTCGGGTTTATCTTTTTGTGGGAGCATCCTCCTTTTTGGGGTTAAAGTGGGCACACGATATATGGATAGATGCCCATTATCCCAAAGGTTATTGTTCCCAAGGTAGTGACCCAATGGAACAAAGAGTTCCATAACTGGTCGGCTCAACTGTGAATGGTTTCTTCCCCCAACGATCCGATCGAAACTGGTTTCTTGCATGTCGGATGACATGCCCATGGCTTGTTGGGATTAGGTCGCCCTGGATCGTTTGACCTTCTATGGGTAGGATCGTCTAGTTACGAGGTTGATCCATAGCTTCCTGGTACATCCAGAAAAGGTTGGTTGAGCATGGGTACTGCTAACAGGGAGGAATTAGAAGGATAAAAAAAAATGTCTTCTTCTTAGGAAGAGTGAAGGGTTTCAAAATGTGTTTTAGACCATTGGTAAAAGATGTTGTTTAAAAAAAGATGGAAATGTGCTGTAGCAAATAAACACTTAAATCGAAAAGGAGATTCCTCGTTTTTTTCAGATAGCCTTGACGTCACCCAGAGATATTCTTCTGCGGGACCAGCGCTTCTTGTTTGGGGTCTTTGGGCCTCTTCAGGAACTAGGGTATCTCTTCTGCGTCCTCCAGTAGATTCCTCTATGGATAAGTCCTCTGGGCCTCATCTTCTGCGTCTTCCAGTAGATTCCTCTATGGATGAGTCCGACAGGTATTCGCTCAAGTCCCCAACAGACTCTTCTTCGACTTCTGTTTCTCCTGGTTAATAGGTTGGATCATCACCCATTTCACTATTAGCAGTTTCATAAACTTCGGTAGTATCTAGGAATTCCTGTGATCGAGTATGTTCGCTGTCATCCTCATCATCTACCGAGGGATCAGCACTAATCTGTCTTCTCCAACCACCAGACGTACCACCATGAGGTGGGGGCTTTCCATCTGATCAGTAAGTCCTTCAAGGTTATTGCAAATTCAATTGGCACTAAGCCAGAATTGCTTGAAGCTCTACGTGGCCACGGGGGTATTTTTAGAACACTCCAAAATCGTTTGCAAATTTAATTTAGACTTGGCCAAAGTCGTTTGGAGCTTCACTCGGCTAAAGTGATGCCTCTAGAATTAAATAAGCAAAATAAAACCAGGCCAAAATAGTTGGGGGCTTTCCATGACCTCGGTAAGTCCTTCGAGGTCACTTTGAGCTATTGCAAATTCAGTTGGAACTAAGCCAGAATTGCTTGAAGCTCTACGTAGTCATGGTGGGAACACTCAAAAGTCGTTGCAAATTTGATTAAGACTTGGCCAAAGTTGTTTGGAGCCTCACTCGACTGAAGCGACGTCTCTAAAATGAAAGAAATAAAATAGAAGCAGGCCAAAATAATTTGGGGCTTTCCATGACCTTAATATGTACTTCAGAGGTCACGTTGGGTTATTGAAAATTCAGTTTGTTCATCGCTGTGACGAAGTTAGAACACTCCAATGTTGTTGGACTTAGCCGAAGTTGTTTGGAGCCCCACTCGACCATAGTGATGGCTACAGATAAGAAAGAAACAAAGTAAAGCCAGGCCAAAATCGTTTGAGCCTTCCCATGACCTTATAGTACGTCCTTCAAAGTTACTTTGGGTTATTGCAAGTTCAGTTTGAACTAAGCCAAAATTGCTTCATCACTAGGACGTATTTAGAACGCCCCAGTGTTGTTTCAAATTCAATTTGGACTTGGCCAAAGTTTCTTGGCACCCCACTCTACCATAGTGATGTCTTGGGACGCCTCTAACATTAAGAGAACAAAATAGAACCAGGCCAAAATAGTTTGGGTCTTTCCATGACCGTTGCACGCTCTTCTGATATCACTTTGGCTTGTTGCAAATTCAATTTGACCTTGGCCAAAGGTCTTTGGAGCTCTTTTTGACCATAGTGATATCTCCAGCCTGTTCTAAAATTAAAAAAGCCAGGCCAAAAGAGTTTGGAGCTTTTCCTGACCTTAGTGCGTCCTTCAGAGATCACTTTGGATTATTGCAAATTCGACTTAAACTAATTGAAAATTGCTTGAAGCTCTGCATGACCACACTGATGTTCCTAGAACACTCCGAAGTTGTTGCAAATTCTATCTGAACTTGTCCAAAATCCTTTGGAGCTCCTTGTGGCCATAATGAAGTCTTCAGACGTCTCTAAATTTGAGGAAACGAAATAAAACTAGGCCAAAATAGTTTGAGGCTCTCTATGGCCTACTATGTCCTTCAGAAGTCACTTTGGGTTATTTATAATTCAATTGGAACTAAGCCCAAATTGCTTTAAGCTCTACGTCGCCACGCCACGGTGATATTTTTGCAACACTCCGAAATCGTTTGCAAAATTTAATTTAGACTTGACCAAAGTCGTTTGGAGCTTCACTCGGCTAAAATGACGTCAGTAAGTCCTACGAGGTTACTTTGGGTTATTGCAAATTTCATTAGAACTAAGCCAGAATTGCTTGAAGCTCTACGTGATCATGGTGGGACCTCTCAAAAATCGTTGCCAATTTAATTAAGACTTAGCCAAAGTTGTTTCCAGCCTCACTCGACTAAAGCGACGTCTTTAAAATGAAAGAAATAAAATAAAACCAGGCCAAAATCATTTAGGACTTTCCATAACCTTAATATGTGCTTCAGAGGTCACATTGGGTTGTTTCAAATTCAGTTTGAACTAAGCCAAAATTTCTTGATCACTGTGTCAGTATTTAGAACGCTCCAAAGTTGTTTCAAATTCAATTTGGACTTAGACAAAGTTATTTGGAGCTCCACTGGACCATAGTAACGGCTGCAGACAAGAAAGAGACAAAGCAAAACCAGGCCAAAATCGTTTAAGCCTTCCCATGACCTCATGGTACGTCCTTCAGGTTATTGCAAATTCGGTTTGAACCAAGCCAAAATTGCTTGATCACTGGGGACGTATTTAGAACGCCCCAAGGTGATTTCAAATTCAACTTGGACTTGGTCAAAGTTGTTTGGAGCTCTGCTTGGCCATAGCGATGCCCTCAGACGTCTCTAAAATTAAATAAAGCTAGGCCAAAATAGTTTGGGGCTTTCCATGACCTTAGTACGTCCTTCAGACGTCACTTTAGGTTATTGCAACTTCAGTTTGAACAAGGCCAAAACTGCTTGGAACTCTACTTGACCATGGTGATGTTTTTAGAACGCTCCAAAGTCGTTATAAATTCAATTTGAACTTCGTTCAAGCTATTTCGAGTTCTACACGACCGTAGTCATGCCATCAGATTGCTCTAAAATTAGAGAAGCCAGGCCAAAAGAGTTTGGGGCTTTCCTCGACCTGAGTAGGCCCTTCAGAGATCATCTTGGGTTATTGCAAATTCAGTTGGAACTAGGCCAAAACTATTGTAGAACTCCAAACGACGATAGTAAAGTCTTTCAGGCCATTGCACTGTTTAACAAATAAAAAATGTTTGACCAAAATAGTGCAGAATTAGCTCTTAAATAGAACTGGGCAAGAAAACTGGGCAAAAAATTAACAAAACAAGAGAAACTAAATCAGAACAGTTCTGGGGGTTGATCAAGTCTTTGGACTGCTTTCTTTAAGTGTCGTAAATTCAGCCTGGACTAGGTCAAAACCATTTGGAGTACCTTTGTGGCCTTCACATCAGTCCAAAGCTTAAGAAATGCGAGAAACTCTTCTGAAATAAAGGGCTTCAGATTTTTTGGACTTACAAATACGTTCCAAAATTTAGGGAAACGCAATTTAAGCTGCGCCAAAACTGTTCCAAGCTCTTACTTGACCTCAGTGGGGTCTTTAGACTGTACCAATGTTGAGCCAAAAACTATACTCATGGCCTTACTGACGTCTTTAGACCATTTCAGACTTAAGAAACAAAAGAAGTTAGATGCCATTTAGAAATTTTTGCATGGCCTTAGTGACTCACAGTAATTTGGAATTTCTTGCATGGACTTTAGTTGTTAATTTTTTTGGTCTAAAATTGTTGTTGTTTTCCGCAGTCGTCGCTTTGCACCGAAATGGCGACCGAACTCCGGTTCGCGCTCAAATGCCACGGCTCGACGAGACCGTCCCGGAAGAAGGAGAGGTCGAGCGGATCCTCTTCCGGGATCATGGACGACGGCCACTTCCACCCCCTCGGCCCGTACACCTCGTACGGCTTCGTCGGGAAAGATCCCCTGAGCTAAAAAGTGCTATGATATAATATTTTCGGGCTCGGCTTCCACCCACGTAGTACGTATACGCGAAAAGCTTTCACGTGTCACACGTAAACCGGAAACAAAGAAGCAACAGTAAGTACAAAACGGCGGCGTATCAACAAACGAACGGCTTCAAACAAACAAACCAAACAAAAAAAAATATATCATATCACTTTTTATTAGGTAACATTCTATTTTTTATATCACCTACGCCCCTGCTTACTATATATACGAGGGTCGCTCGAAAAGTGTAGGTCCGTAGGCAATCGATGTGTGCAACTGCCAAAACACTGTTAAAAAACTTTGTCTCTCTCTTTCTCCCCCGCCCCCTCTGTAGAACTAGCGTCTAGTGTATACCTCCTCGACGTGTGTATTCTTTTCATCGCGTGGGACGTCAAGCGAAATGAGGCGGGGCTCACCGGACCCCAGGAGGTTTCTATTAGATGATGATGACGATGATTACTCAATGTACATACGTATTTCACTGTTTGTATCTGTGTGGCATTTACATGTTAAGGGCCGTGTCGGCCTGTAATTCTCAAATACTAGCAAATAAATTTATTCTATTCGTTTTTCAACGACTGGCGTTTTATTGGAAACCTCTCATTCAAACACACTTACTTTTACCATTATACGTTCACGTAAAATAAAATTAAATAAAACCACGCAGATGTTTAACAATAGTCTGAACAGAGTCAAATGCTAATACGAATTTAAATAAAAGGAAAAAAACAAATCATGTAATAGTACTCCCTATCGTTCAAATTTCTTTAAGTCCGATTCTCTTAGCAGGGGCAACATGACGATGCGAGTAAGTCTTTTGGCGTATAGGCGGTACCTAAAATTCGGAAGTTCTACATTGTCACCAGATTTAATTTTAAATGACTTGCCTTGAGCTCTGCTGACCAACGTATCAGCTGTTCCCCTCGACTTCCCGGCAGGGGGGTAACCCTGCTTACTAAAGCGTGGATCCAACAGCTGCGGCCGTTGGTGACCATTGTGGACGTATGATAGAGTTCCTATGGGTGTGACGAGCCCACCGTCCTCAGTTGGCGCACCAGTGCCTGGGTTGCACGTAACCTAATCTGTAGGACTCGGCCGACTTGTTCGGTCGTGGCCGAACTTCCCACCAGTGAAGCAAACTGGTACCGTGGGGACCGGTTAGCCCGGAGGATACCCTCCCCTCCTCTGGAGTGGAGCGAGCAGAGGGGACCTCCACCGGTCGACTGGGTTGGACTCACGGGGGTAGTGGTTGATGGCCCGCATGCTGGGTTAGGGATGATGTTCACCCCATCCCGACGTGTGAACTGCGGATCTCAGTTCCGGCACTAGCCTGGATAGCTAGTAGAGATTAGATAGGTCTCCCTTCACCAGAAGGGGCGAGGAGCGTGCAACTCCGAACCAGTCTGGTAGCAGGACGACACTTTATAGTGTCAGCCACCGAGAGGTGGGCTTCCCTGCGCGTTGATTGAGCGTATCTCAATCCGATGGCTCTGGTCGGGGCCCGAGCGGAGAAGGGCTAACTTGCTCAGGTGCCGCTCGTAGCGTTACAGGGTAGATAAGGGGGCGCTGCCTGTCTGTTCCCCTCGACTAGCAATCAATGAAGATGGGGGTGAGTTAATTACGATGGTAAAACAACAAAAGGGCGCCAGGTCGGACATGAATAATCAAATTGATCGAAAGCAACAATCTTGCCGACGAGACGTCCCCGAATGGGCAGAAAGTCAAACGTAAACAGAGGCTTATTTCACTCACTGGTACGTTAAGGAGTAAACACAAACGCAATAGCAAAAGTTAACTTAAACTTTATTGATACTCAAAAATGTGAGCGAATGCAGGTTATCATACACACCAGGTGATACGGGTGCCTGTTTACAATAAACAAAATTCAAACGTATGTAAAATGCGAACAAACTACGGTTGTCAATTTATTTACCTTGTCATTACAACGAAAACTACTCCTTTCAATTATACCAACTGCATTCAGCCGAAAATTCGCTCTCCGGTAAGCATGCAATTATTGTTCACGAAAGTGAGATAAATAAATAAGGGTGAACGTCAAACTCACGGCCTCGCCCGCCGTCAGGGCGCGATTACGTTCATCTGTCAATCGAGCTACGGAGTGAAGTTGGCACTCACAACGCCACCTGTGGGTTGTTTCTAACGTCGGTCATCCGGTTCAAAGCGGATTCGCAAGATACATCGTAGAAACGCCGGAATTGATTTCTTCACAGGGGAGACGAGTTGGCTCGATACGATAAATCGAAATAGTACTTCGTGAACTGATAATTGAAAGTCGCACTAAAAGCCTGGAGAGAAATGAAAAGCGTTAGCGTCCTAAAATGGCGTTCAGACAAAGCGCTGGGTTTTTGAAGTATTCCAGGCTGGGTGTGGGGCTTAAAATACCTCAAACTCGTTCGGTGGCGTAGACAGGAATCCCGGCAGGGCCGTGAATGAATTCTCCTCACATAAAGGGCAAGAACTCCGAGATTACACTAGTACACGACAGCACGTTACGATGGCCGAACGTAGAATGAAACGGGAACGCGAATCTAAGATGGTGGACGCTGAATTACGCGCGAAAGTCGCAAGCGGTAACCAACGGCGAATCATGATATAGTCACGTGGTGTCCTACATCAAATGAGCTTCGTGATAGCGGAGGAGGAGTACGAGGTTGCCAAACAAGACAGGACGCGTCGGGCGACGCTTTGTTGCCACGTTTTCTTAGCGGCAAATTCAAACGTAACAACATGCAAAGGTTCGGGTATTAAAGCGAGAATTTCCGTAATCATAATAATAATAAAGAACATTTCAAGTAGCGACATCTTTTGATCGCTTTTTGACCTGACATTGCAGTAGGATTGACAAATTGAAGCTAGTTTGCCACATAATGAGTCATCCCATGCAAGGCGGCCATGCTTGCTGTCAAAGCATTTGAGAATTTTGAAAAAGTTTTGTGCAAGTCGAAACCGATTTGCACAAAACTTTTTTAATAATAATAAACAATTAAAAAAAAAATTCATCAATTAATTTCAGATAACACACACAGGTGACGAATACAATCAGAAAAAAGAAAAAATGTTTGACTCTTGGAAACATGTAAGTCATCGGAATGGAAAAAAAAGAAAACGATATCTTCATAAGCGAAAGAGAGACACATTTTTTTACGAAAGAAAAAAAAAGGAAAAACAAATGACGAGCGTCGTGCTTACGAAAGAGGATGAGATAATTTCAGATAATATAAACGAGCAGCTAAAAAAGAAAAAAAGATTCATTTATTTGAAACTATGTATTTCGAAAACAAGTGACGCCCTCGACTTGATGAAAGAGAAATTAGAAAAAAAATTGTTTTTCTCGTTTGTTCTTATTTCTGACGTTCGTCTTTTTTTTTGTTTTCAGTTTTTTTTTTCTTGAATAAAACAAAAGGGTCTGAAATATATGCATACGTCAAAATATTATTGATAAAACGAAACAACGGCAATATTAAAAAAAAAATAAATAAACATATTAGATGTTGTTTAAAAGTGAAAAATTTTATTTTCATTTTTTTTTTCAAGGTAATTGAATACTTCGCATCAGTTTGTTTTCACTGCCTTCAATTCTCTCGATCGTCTTTTGCTTTTTATTTAAGTCTTCAGTTTTGTTTTGTTTTATTTATTTATTTATTGAGTAATACAAAAGAATTAAAAAAATACGTCAAAATATTCTGGAGTAAACGAAGCAAGGACAGTTTCCAAAAAATTAACAAATTCAACTTTATTTGAAAGTGAGAGTGTTAAAGCGAAAATTTACTTAAAAAAAAATAATAATAATAATAACAAAGTCAGCCGCCCAGGCTAGGTGGTCCACACAGTTTGCCTGTCACCAAATTTAATTTTTAAATGACTTGCCTCGTACTTACCTTGACAGATGACAAGCTCTGCTGACTAACGGTATCAACTGTTCCCCTCGACTAGCAATCAGCGAAGATGGGAGTGAGTTAATTAAGGTGGTAAAGTAACGAAAGGGCGCCAGGGCAGACTTGAATAAACAAACTGAACGTAAACAATCTTTGTCGACGTCTCCGAATCGACTAAGTGACAGAAAATCGGCAGAAAATCGAAAGCAAACAGAGGCTTTATTTAACTCACTGGTACGTTAAGGTGTAAACACAAACGCAATAGCAAAAGTTAACTTAAATTTAATTAAACACCATTAAATAGGTGCAATACATCAAGGAAGAAGTTGGTCCCAAACCAAAGCAATTCGGCTAAATTCTAGTAGGGTTGGCCATATGACCCTAGTAGTTGGATAAAAGTAGGGAAATATTGCCGTGTTTCTTAGTAATTAACTTACATTATATTTAAAGAAAACGGGGATTAACGGCTTCTTTAAATGTAATTAAGAAACTTAGTAGTTGGAGCCTAAAGGTACGAGGAGTATTCCGCAACCCGATACCTTGCCCATTGAAGGAAAAAAAATAACAAAGTGTAGAAGGTACAGGTGACGTCTCCCGACCTGGCGCCGACGAAGTAGATGCACTTGATGTAAGTCCTACCGGACTATTACAGCACTAGCGGTGAAGAATACGGTTCGCCGGACTATACAGCGCCAGCGATGAAATGTATAGTTTGCGCGTTGCTGAACTATACAGCACCAGCTGTGAAATGTATGTGGTTCGCCGGACTATGCAGCACCAGAGGTGGATACTGCGAGACTATGCAGCACAAGCAATACTGGCTTGAACTTATTTTGTGGCGGGGATTAGGTATCCTCTGCCCCATTGGTCTGTTTGCTTGCTCGAATCAGTGACGAGCAGAGTTGCGTCCTATTTGTCGAAGGGCAGTCTTTAGTTCGGTGGTCTTTTGGTCTTTCGTTTTTCCGACTTTTTTTCTTTCGTAAGATTTACGTTCTTTTTCTTCGTTTCCTTTTGAGGTTGTCGTTTTCCTTGTTTTCTATGTTGACTACATTTCTCCAAGAGTCAAAAGTGTTTTTCTTTTTTTGTTTTGACTTGTTATTTGCGTTACCTGAAATTAAATGAAATTGTTTTCTTAAAATTGCTCAGCAGAAATTGCATCTTTAGCAAAAATGTAGCGAACAAAGCCTTTGACAGTTGAATCTGTTGACAACTCACAGTTATTCAAGGTCGCAACGTACGCACTAAGCTGCGACATGCCGTCACAAAATAAAAGCAAGTTCAGAGCCATCTCGACGACGGATTTTTTTGAACGCACGTTATTTTGATTTTCCTTTGAATTAATGTCTTTCGATTTTTCGATTGTTGAATCTCAGTATTGTTTTCATTTTGTTTCGCACGATTATTGTTGTTTTCATAACAGAAGAGCTCTGCGTCATAAATAAAACGCGCAGGGCGTCGCATCATCAGACATAAAAAGCATAACCCCGTCCTTTTTTCTTATTCACCGTTGACAAAGAAATCATACTGAAATAATAACTGCGGTGATTGATGACGCAGAGCTCAAGTTCCGTGATTTTGATAATATGCGAAAACAAAGACGTTGTACATTTTTTGCTACGAAACACTCGAATACCAGTGGAATTTTTGAATCGACGCATTCTTTGGACGGGCGCCCCCATAAAATTCGAACCGGCGGCGTCGACTACTAAATATACCCGACCAATCACCTCGCGCAAAAACAACAAAAAAAAAAACGGGGAAAGAGCGCTCGAAGCCCACGACGAAAGCATGTGGAAGTGCAACGTCGTCATCTCGATCGCGTTATTTATAAACCTGCTGCTGCACGTGCGGCCCACATCTGCGCGTCGCGAATTCAAAATCGGTGAGTTAACAAATTAGGTTAATCGTCCAGCTTCTATTCCCCTAATCAATTCCAGGTGGGATATTCAATAACGCCGAAAGCCAACGGCTCGCTTTCAAACTCGCCGTCGACCTTGTAAACCCAACAGGACAAAACGCCCCCCCGTTCGTCTTGACTTCCGTCACCGGCGAAACAGACACCGACAACATCCTCAAGACCTCCTGGGAAACATGCCGGCTAATGGCGGAAGGCATCCTGGGCCTAATCGGGCCGAACTCCCAGAAGTCATCCCCCTACATCCAGAGCATATGCGACAGCAAGGAGATGCCCCAGATCGAAACGCGCTGGTACCACCAGTACCAGAGGGGGAACGGCTCGATCAACGTCCACCCTCACCCCCCGACTGTGCAGCGCATTTACTCCGACTTAATACGCGCGTGGGGTTGGAACAGGTACACCGTCATCTACGAGGATGACGACAGCCTGAAACGCATCGAGAAGCTGTTGGCGTCCAATCGAGAAATCGTAACCCTGAGGCAGATCCGATTCGACCAAAACGGAAGCTACAGGGCCATGTTGAACGCCATAAAACGCTCGGGGGAGGACCGCTTCGTCTTGATCTGCGCGATCGACGTCTTGGAGGAGCTCCTCAAGCAAGCCCAGCAAGTCGGGCTGGTCACCGAGAAGCAACACTACGTCATCTACAACTTGGACATGCACACGGCCAATTTGGAGCCGTACCAGTACGGAGGGAGCAACATAACGGGGGTGAGTTTGCACTTTTAAAAACCCCAATTCTCATCCCCTTTTGGTTTTAGATCAGGTTCTTGGATCCCGGCGATCCGGAAGTGCTGAGCGTAGCACGTTCTTTCTACGCCCAGCAGAGGAAGACGGCGCCTACCCCACCGACGCTTACAACTGAGACGGCGCTCATCATCGACGCCGTCAGGGTCTTCTACGGTATCCTGGAAGACCTGTACTTGTCCAAGCACCCCCCGGAAAGACCGCTGTTTTGCGATTCACCCGATACCAGGCATCACGGGTACAGCATCATCAATGACATGATGATGGTAAGTAAGTGTGCCATCTTCGTCTGCCAATCAAAAGTAGCTTCTACAAGCAAGTATTACCAATCCCCCACCCACCCTTAAGCACTGTAGAAATTTAGGCGTTTTCATCCCCCAAACCGTGTGTGCCTAGTAGCTTTGATTTCATCAGCGATATGATGATGGTAAGTACCAACCCCGTTAGCCCTTCTAAAAGCAGATATTACCAACCCCCCCCTCCCCTTAGCCACTGGAGAGATTTAGACGTTTTCATCCCCCAAAATGTGCCCAGTAGCTTTGGTCTTTGATCAGCGGTATAATGACGGTAAGTGCCATCCCCGTTTGCCAATCAAAAATAACTTTAGTTTTAGGCCCAGCTTCTAAAAGCAGGTATTACCGACGCCCTTCCTCCTCAGGCACTGGAGAGGGTTCGGCGTTTTCATCCCCCTTAAGTGTGCCCAGTAGCTTTGATCTCATCAGCGATATGATGAGGGTAAGTGCCATCCCCGTTTGCCAATCAAAAGTAGCTTCAAGTTTAGGCCTAGCTTCTACTTCTAAAAGCAGGTATTACCGACCCCCTTCCCCCTTAGGCACTGGAGAGAGTTAGGCGTTTTCATCCCCCAAAAGTGTGCCCAGTAGCTTTGGTCTCATCAGCGATATGATGATGGTAAGTGCCATCCCCATTTGCCAATCAGAAGTAAGTTTAGGTTTAGGCCCAGCTT
The DNA here is from genome assembly GCA_033060865.1 of Dorcus hopei. Taxonomy (NCBI): domain Eukaryota; kingdom Metazoa; phylum Arthropoda; class Insecta; order Coleoptera; family Lucanidae; genus Dorcus; species Dorcus hopei. The sequence goes on along the minus strand of CM065425.1, from coordinate 4,465,754 downwards.
CTAAAAGCAGGTATTACCGACCCCCTTCCCCCTTAGGCACTGGAGAGAGTTAGGCGTTTTCATCCCCCTTAAGTGTGCCCAGTAGCTTCGGACTCATCAACCATATGATGATGCGATCCCCGTTTGCCAATCAAAAATAGCTTTAGGTTTGGACATAGCTTCTAAAAATAGGTATTACCGACCCCCCCGTTAGGCACCCCCAGAAATGTGCCCGATAGCTTCGGTCTCATCAACGATAGTTCCTTGATGGAACTAAACAGTTTTCAACCCCCTTTTCGAGTGTTCATCAACGATACGATGATCCCTCTTTACCAATCAAAAGGGCATCCAGTAGCTTTGGTCTTGACCAGGTACCACCGACCCCCCTGTAGTCGCTGAAAATCCTAAAAAGATTATGATGATGGTTAATTTCAGAAAATCGTGCCTGGAATCACGGGGCCCCTAAAATTCGACGCCGAGGGATTCAGGACCGACCTCAAGGCGGACGTCATTGAACTGGGGGTGAAAGGCTTGAACAAAGTGGGGACCTGGACCACACAAGACGGCCTCCAAATCGAGCGCGCGCCCCAAACCGGCGATTCGGAAGTTGGCGACAGCATCAAGCGCCAGTCTTTCACCGTGATCCTCGCCCTGGTATTCGCCCCCCCGAAACAAAAGAGGGCGCCCCAATTTCATCGGCGATTGTTTCAGACGGATCCCTACGCCATGGTCAAGCAGACCACGCACCAGCTCTACGCAAACGATCGCTTCGAGGGCTTCGGCATCGACCTGATCCACAAGCTTTCGCTCATGTTGGGGTTTAACTATACCTTCACCGTGCAGGAGGATGGATCTAATGGGAAATACAATCGGGTAACCAAGCAGTGGGATGGAATGATCGGGGAAGTCGTCGATGGGGTAATTTGCATTTTGCTTCTTCATCCCCCCGCCCACGCACACAGTTTTGGTTTTTCCAGCGCGCCCACCTGGCCATCACGGATCTGACGATCACCGCCGAGCGCGAGCAGGCCGTGGATTTCACCCTCCCCTTCATGAACCTGGGGATCAGTATTTTGTACAAGAAACCCGCCCCGGTCCCCCCGAGCCTCTTCATGTTTCTATCGCCGTTTTCCGGCCAGGTCTGGATGTTGTTGGGGGGCGCCTACTTCATCGTTTCCGTCAGTCTTTTCGTAATGGCGCGACTTTGCCCCAGCGAATGGACCAACCCCTACCCGTGCGTCGAAGAACCGGAATTTCTGATCAACCAGTTCAGCCTGAGGAACTCGCTATGGTTCACCATCGGTAGCCTCATGCAACAAGGCTCGGAGATTGCACCCACGTAAGTAACCACCCTCGGCCGGCATTTGGCCAATTGAGTTGGATTCAAGTTGTTTTTTTTTTTTTTTTGACAGGGGTATTTCGACTCGCATGGTCGCCGGTGTTTGGTGGTTCTTCACCCTCATCATGGTTTCGTCGTACACGGCGAACTTGGCGGCGTTCTTGACCGTCGAAACCCTGGTGACGCCCTTCAAGGACATCGACGAGCTGGCCAAGCAGACGGAGATAGCCTACGGGGCGAAAGCCGACGGGGCCACCGCCTATTTCTTCAGGGTAGGCATTGTACCGCCGTGATCCCCCCTCATTTCCTCATCAAAAACGTTAACTTGCAGGACACCGAAAAGGAAACGTACCAGAAGGTTTGGCGTTACATGAAGAAGCACCCGGAGATGATGACGTCGGACAACGACGAAGGCGTCGGGCGCGTCAAGGAAGGAAAATACGCGTTCCTCATGGAATCCACCACCATCGAGTACGTCATCGAAAGGCATTGCACCCTGGCGCAAGTTGGAGGCCTCCTGGTGGAAAAGGGGTACGGGATCGCCATGCGGAAGGGCTCGAAGTACAGGGCGGAGTTGAACGCGGCCATTTTGAAGCTGCAGGAGACCGGCGAGCTGACCAACTTGAAGATCAAGTGGTGGAAGGAGAAGAGGGGCGGCGGAAACTGCGCGGTACGTTTCGAACGTTTCGGGGAAAACATTTTGCAAATCTTTTTTTTTTTCTTTTTGGGGGGCGGGGGCAGTCGAGATCCGCCGGTGCCGCGGCGAAATCGCTGAACCTGCAGAACGTCGGGGGCGTCTTCTTGGTCTTGGGCGTCGGCTCGATCTTGGCCTTCCTGGCCACTTTCATCGAGCTGGCCTTGCACACCATGAGGCGCTCGTATCGCCACGACGAGGTCGACTTCAAGAAGGAGATGAAGGACGAGCTGAGGTTCTTCGTGAAGTTCCGGGGTATGAACAAGCCCCAAAAATAAAAACTCGTACTTAACGCAGTTGTAATTCGTTTAATTGATTATTATGTAAGCGAATAATAAAGCGATTGCCTAAGGGAGGAGTATTTTATTGAAGGGGATGGCGTCGGTGAAGAGGGCGAAGAGGTCCGTGATGATCTCCTCGATGGACTTGGAGATGTACGGGGAGAAGTCGTGGTGGAGGGCCTCCCAGTTGTCGTTGACGAAGTTGTTCATCTGGTCACCTACACACGAATTGGGGGGGGGGGTTCAAAATGGCCAAGAAAAAAGAGTGACGTTTACCTAGGAGTTTGTCGCCGTTGAAGAGGTTGTCCAACTTGTAGTGGGCGCGCCTCAAGTCATACTTAATGGTCATGTTGTAGATTTTTGCGTATTCTTCTTCGCCGCCTCTGGTCTCCAAGGTGTAGTCTACGTTGAATTCGACTCTGACGTCATCTGAAACGTTTTATTCATTCAATTTTGAAGCACGAATTAAAAACACGGTCACAAAAGTTTCAAGTCGAGTGCTCAATGGACTCCAAGCTTTTTGGACAAGTGAAGCATCACTCCAACGTAACGATAAAAAAATATTAAGTGAAAGTATTTTCCAAAACGACACTTCGATGCTATCCGATTTTGCTTCTTAGCTCAAGAGAAGAGAAAGAGATTTAAAAAACATCAACAACTGCATTATGCACGCAAATTGTTTCCAAACTGCTTAACAGATGGCGCTGCTGGTTCTTTCAGTTTACCGGCGGTATAAGTTAATTTAACGTTGTCATCCTTGAACAGATCGCATCACTATCACCTAAAAAAATTAAAGAAAAAAAAGATTAAGACCGGTCGACGGTGAAACTCAACGTATTTGACGCAAAAAAAAACGGACGGAAATGACTTATTGTGAGTGATGTTATTCAACAGATGGCGCTGCTTTTATATTTGTCGTTTTTAAATAGAACAGAATGGCGTCACTATAACAAAAGAAACTCAATGTAATAAATCGATGTGGCACTAAAAAAAAACGTAATATCAACGACTTATTACAATAAAGCTGTTCAATAGATGGCGCTGCTTTACTTGTTCGCTCGAAAGAAGAGATGGAAAATTTATTTTTAAAAATTAGAAGAATACTTTGATGACAAAGCAAAAAGAAAACGACAACAGTTGCGTTATTATTATAACCCAAGAAAATTAAGAAGAAAAGGGATGTTTCCAAACCGTATAATAGATGGCGCTGCTGCTTGTTTACGTCTTGGAAAATACAGGAGTGTGTTCAGAATCTTTACCTCCGAGGGCGTCTTGGGCGTGTATAATCGTGTCTTTCTCACTCATGATGTTTACGTTCATGATGTTTACGTCTCACTCGTCCGTTTTATAACGTCTCGTGTTTACATTATTTCCATGACAACGGACGCGCTCTTCACTTCCCACTTGTAAGTAAGGCGCTTAGAGTGCGCCCGTTGTCATGGAAACAGTGTAAACACAAGTCGTTTTAAAATGGATTTAAAAATTGTGATTATACGCCCAAGACGCTCTCGAAGGTAAAGATTCTGAACGCACTCCAGGATTCGAATTTTTTTAAATAAATTCTTAAATGATACTGTCATTTTTGAACAGATGACGTCACTATAACCTGAAAATATTAAAAACAAAAAGAAAATTAAGTTCGACAGGCGGTAAAACTTATTGTAATAAATCGATCTGGATATTAAAAAAACGTCTCTGGCTCATTGTGATGCCATTTGACAGATGGCGCTGCTTTCCTTCACATCTTTACTCAAAACAGGACAAAAAGAACGAAACGAGAATTGGAAACGCAACGACAATGACCTATTTTAATATTATTCAATGTATGACGCTGATTTTTATACCGTTTGTCCATCTGACAATGAGACATAGGGATTTAACATGGGAAAACAAAAATTGCCTTATATTATCTACCTGAGTACATATATATGAAATTCTGGGTTATAATCGGAAAGATTATTGCATTCAAAGTGTTTTGATACTAAATTTGTGCAATTTTAGTTGTTAATTATTTAGAAATTAATAAAAAAAGTTATTATTTTTTTCCGGACAAGATTAGTAAGTATTTAACGAAGAGTTTACAAACGGATGTCGTGGTCAAGTTAGTTTGTTCACGTTTCACAACCGTAAGGTCACGAGTTCAAATCCGAATGAGGACACTTTTTTTTCTTTTTTTTTAAATATTTTTTCAGATTTGAAATCACTTAAACTCTTAAACTACTTTATTATTTTATTTATGTTTCCTTTTAATATTAATTATGTAACATAATAAATAAAGTTATAACTTTAACATAATAAAATTTTGCAAACGAAAAAATACACATAAATGGAACATAATTAATATTAAAATGAAACTTATAAATACAATAATAAACTAGTTTAAGAGTGATTTCAAATCTGAAAAAATATTTAAAAAAAGAAAAAAAAAGTGTCTTCATTCGGATTTGAACTCGTGACCTTACGGTTGTGAAACATGAACAAACTAACTTGACCACGACATCCGTTTGGAAAGTCTTCGTTAAATACCTACTAATCTTGTCCAGAAAAAAATAATAACTTTTTTTCTTAATTTCTAAATAATTAACAACTAAAATTGTACAAATTTAGTATCAAAACACTTTGAATGCAATAATCTTTCCGATTATAACCTGGAATTTCATATACGTATATGTACTCAGGTAGATAATATAAGGCAATTTCTGTTTTCCCATGTTAAATCCCTATGTCTCATTGTCAGATGGACATACGGTAGATAGCACACCCACACACAAAAGAGTTCATTTTAGCTAATGAATGTATTGGAAATGATTTGCAAGGATCATAAAGAATGTATTGGGAATATGTTATGATCTTAATGTGTTGTTGCAATAGTTACATAGTTTGCTGTGAATATAAAACAAAGTTAGTCAGTACATGTTGCACAAAATAAATACGTCACACCTTTGGTACTTCCTTGTTTCTAAAGTTAACACGTAATAGAATAACTTGCAAGGATCGTAATGAATGTATTAGGAATGATTTGCAAGGATCATAACCAATTCATTGAAACTTGCTGACGTGAATTACTGACACACTCACACACAAGAGTTCATTTCAGCTAATTAACGATCATAACCAATTAACCAAAATAAATCGAGTTATAACCAGCGCCATTTTTAAGCTACATCACACCGTCCTCCTGTGTACAAAAACTTTGCTTTTCACGTTTTTTATTTTTGATTTGCTGTAACACTTCCGGAAATCGCCTGCCTGTTCCTCCCCCCCCTACCTTTTTGCGCATCTCTTTCGTTTTTTTTTTGTGCTAGTTTTTGACATTCAAAACCCCTCCGTCGATTTTATTGGCTCTTTCGTTTCAATTTCCTGTTTCTTTTTATTTAAGTGTGCTTTTGTTTGTTCGACTGCTGAAAATCAGTCTTCTTTTGTTTCTCGTTCATCTTATTCTTCGTTGTTTGTTTTGGTTTCTTTTTCTCTGATGAATTTTTATTCAATTGATTTTTGCGCGCAAAAAAATCGGTTAAAGGTAAAGCGAAAAATGTCTAAGACGAAATGAAAAATCGACAAGTAAAGAATAGAAGAGAAAACACAATGAGATACAATTTAAAAAAAAAATTTCTTCAAAATACCAGAGAGTATTGTCTAAAGGTAAATGAAAAATCAAAATGTAAAATGACAATGAAAATTAATCGGAGCAATTTAAAAAATGGAAAGAAGGTAATTTTTTTTTTAATTTACAAGAAAGAGATGATTAAAATCAAAACGAAAGTTTCTCGATTGAATGTTCAGAACTCATCGAACCCATTTTCTAATCAAAATAAGTCAAGGTGTACCAACCTATACATACAAAAAAGAAGCAGAGGACGAATTTATTTTTAAACAAACCCCAGTTTCAAACCGCCCGCCCCGCCCCTCCCGTTACGTACAACGCTGTTAGTTTCAAAATGGTATTTCCTCTGCTCCATCCTCTTTAAACCAAAACAACTTGGAGGTGTGCCAACCCACGAAAAAAAAAATCTAAAAATTTTAAACTGGCGCCATTTTTGAACCTACCGAAACCGACCTTCACATCGCCCCGTCCGTGTATGGGCAAAATCAGGATCTTCCCGTCGATCGTGTACTGGCCGTCGAAATCCATGTTGGGGAAGTACACCCTCGCCCAAATGTGCTTCCCCTTCAGGTCAGCCCTGCAACAATTAGTTTCTTTTAAACGAAGCGAAAACGTGGCGGCTTCGGCGCGTTACTTCACGTCCAGGATCTCCGCGGTTTCCAATCCGCCCACCGTCAGATTCACCAGCTGGAACCTCAAGGAATCCCCGGCGGTTAGATTCACGGTGGAAATCAAAAAGGGCGAAAGCTGCGGCACGCCGAGGGCTTCCACGCCTGAAAATGCCGGGGCGATTGAACGAAACAGGGAGCAGGTAAACGTGGGGGGGTCTCACCTTTGACGAACCGGGGAATCACCTCGACCGAGCGGTTTTTTATGCAGGCGTTCAGGTCTTCGTCGGACTGATGGCAGGGCCTGATGAAATCCGCTGGAAAACAAGTTCAGGGTCACGATTAAGTAAAAACCAAACAAAAAAAAATTAATTACTCACGCAGCTCTGCGGTCCATGCCGTTAGGGGTAGGAGGGCGCACGTGAAAATAATTGCGGGTAACATCTCGCAGGAGCAAACCGTCGTGTCAGCCGATGATTTTATGACTAAACAAAGAGAAAGGCGCTTTTCTTATGCGGCCGTCGAGGTTTTTGCGCTATTATAATAAACAACGAATGCAAGAATTTTGCATAATATATAACAATGGTTTTCGTGCGTAATTGCGGCGAGAGAACCAAGGATAAATCGAGTGCCCTTGTACCTTGTGCCTTTGGCATTGAAGATGGAACGTCTTTTTTTTTAATTGTTTGTTTTTTCTTGCGTCCTTTAATAACACTTTTAACATCGTGAACGTTGATATAAAATTATAAAATGAAATAGTGGCCTCCCTTACATGGCACCTCTGAAAAGAACGCAAAAATTTCTCTGTTTTAGCAAATTTAGACCAAAAAGAAGAATGGAGATGAAGAAGAAGGCTACATATCAGAAGAGATAGATTTTTGAGATTTTTTAATTTGTTTAGTTCAGAGATTGACTCGTTCGTTAAACAATAAACAAGACAGAATGATTTATTTATAATAACAGCGATTCCACAACTATTATAAAAGCGATGATTAATTATAAAAGAAGCTACGGGAAACAAATCCGGCTATGAAAACGGCAACGGATAATGGAAACGAAAAACAAAACAAATGACAAGTGAATTAAAAAATTTAAGCCAGAAAGTAGAAGCAGCTGATTAAAATGATTTCAAATTTTTAAAGAAAAAGGGAGTCGAAACAAATCAGAAAAAAACTAAAAATTCCCCATTCAAAATCAAGAGATTTAAACAGTGAACAAACGATAAATAGGAAGCGAACAAGTGACTAAGAAAACTAAAGAAAGCATGAGATGGAACTGCGGGATTAAACGATTTAAAAAAAATCGAGGTAAATCAGAATATACGACAAGTATAAGTCGAAGTTTAAACAGAAGACGATCGGTTGAGAAAAACAACGAGAGATAATGGAAACAAAATGTAGTCACAAACAAATGATAAGTAGGAAACGAACAAGTGACTAAGAAAATTAAAGAAAGCAAAAGGAAAAGAAACTTCGAAAATTAAAGCGAAAGATGGAAGCAAATCGAAACAAATTACATTCAAGTTTTCATTATGTTTTCTTTTTTTAATTTTGTATTTTTTTACACAAACCGTGTTACTTATTCTTTTTCTCTTTTATTTTTCTTCACTTTTTCATTTTTAATTTCTCTTTTCACTTACCTTATCTCTTTTTATTTCAATTGTTTTAATTATAACTCACAACCTCTTTGATTCTCTTTTCTCTTCAAGCATTTCTCGCACGCACTCTTTGTCGTATCTTTTTCGTTCTCTTTTAATTTGAATTATTATAATTATCTCTCGTTATCTATGAACAGCTCCTAACAGAGTGAGGCGCATATACAGCCTGGTCAAACTTAAGTCGGCACTCTTATTAACATTAGGTTTGTTCGTTTGTACTGCACGAAGTTACACTGAAAACAGTTAGGTGTAGTTTGGCACAACGTCACGTGATGTGCAGTGTAGTTTCGTGCAGAAAAAACTTTAGAGACAAACGAACGCAATTTAAACATGCGTGACAGATGATCAGTGCAGTTAACCTTGCTTTCATCCAGGTAAGAGCACAAAATAATGGATCCTATAAAAACGTATACATAGGTCTATTCCATTTGACAGAATCTCAAGCTCTGAACCGTTCAGATCATGCGCAGTATGAAATTTGTATCCAATTTTGTGCAATGCTCATGCTCAGTAAGATTTTGAACGGTTCAGAACTCGAAATCCTGATGAATGGAACGGACCTAATAATTATAACTGTACGATGACAGACATTGATCCTGTGAATCAGTGCTATATTTTAAAATCACGCGAAAGTGAGTACTTATAATATTTTTAGTGTGAACTATTTTTATATTAACAGTTATTTGTATACCAAGACCTAAATTTAATTTATCTGCCAGTTAGAATGTGTACATTCAACTGTACGTCACATTCCAACTGACAGATAAATTAACCTTAGGATAAACACCGGCCATTAGAAGTGAGATTTTTCAGGTTAGGATATACTGCACTTTCTTGTTCGCGCATTAAACACCGAGCAAGAAAGTGCAGTCTAGAGTAACTTGGAACAGATTGCACTGGACAAACGAACGCGATCAGTGCACTTGCACTGTGACAAACGAACGCATTTTTTTGCACTAGGGCACATGGTGTGCACTGGTGTAGACAAACGAACAAACTTTTTATTATTATAAAAGGTGTTTGATATTATATGGTGTGTCAAAATGGCGACGAGTCAACACACGTTTTCTGCAGTGTCGTACAAAAAGTGTAAAAAGTGCAACATACCACCTATCAATGGCTTAAAGTGCATCAAATGTGGCATCTCGATGCACCCAGGCTGCATAAAATATTTTAATAACTTAATTAAAATTGACGATGCAGGCATAATTTGCTGTGATCAAATAACCAAGCAGACAGAAGAGACGGACATACAGGACATTGAAAATACGTCGATGAGTAGCATGGAGGAATGCGGTAAGCCTGATATTTGGTATTTAAAAAGTTTAATCAACGAAATTTGAACGACTGTGTGAAATTCCTAAAGGAGCAAATTGGCACAGTAAATAGGTTGTTGCTGCAGAACACTGTAAACACTGTTGCTACTGGGAAGGCTCCATCCAATGGGAGAAACCAAAATGACGCCCGAAGTAAACAAGGCATTCCGCATACAGAAATCATGGCCAGCTACATTAACATTCACTGACGTGTATGTATGGCCGTTTCAATTCGACTTTTAAAAATTTTGACAGTACTCCCCTCAGCGCCTCTTGTGAGATTTTAAGTAATTGCAGTTGTCATTAAGTTACCGTTAGTAGTTTTGTAGTACCTTTAATAGGGAGCGCTGAGGGGAGTACTCCATGGCATGCTTTCTTGGAACCGAATTTTAGGCGAATTGAAACGGCCATACATACACGTCAGTGAATGTTAATGGAGGTGGCCATGACAGAAATTAACTCGGGTGCCATCTGTACCGGAAAAGCGAAATCTAAACCACCGGGAAACACACCTGACAATAACAAATAAAACTGCACTAGCGAAATCTACAATAACTAAGCAAGCGATAGAAGAGGCAACAAGTCTTGCCAAAAACAACCAACACGCCAAAAAGCCACAAACAAATATACACAAAACGAAAAGATCTCAGAAAACATTTAAATAATAAATTCCACAGAAAGGATTTCACGGTAGAAACGATTTTGCCATACCACCATAAATAACTACAGACCGGTCTCACTGTTGCCCATTTTTTCCAAAATACTAGAATCACTGCTCTCCGCTCAACTTGGCACGTTCCTAGCAAGCAATACAATACTTATTGTTAGTGAGGAACAATATGGATTCCGACGAGGCAAGTCGACGGAACAGGCAGTTCTACAATTCGTTGATACATGCTTACAAAGCTTTGAATCCGAGAGGTATGTGGCCGAGCATTTTCTGGACTTGTCTAAAGCATTCGACTGCATGTCATTTGAAGTTCTACTCAAGAAATTGTATAGGTACCGTTTGTCCATCTGACAATGAGACATAGGGATTTAACATGGGAAAACAGAAATTACTTTATATTATCTACCTGAGTACATATATATGAAATTCTGGGTTATAATCGGAAAGATTATTGCATTCAAAGTGTTTTGATACTAAATTTGTGCAATTTTAGTTCTTAATTATTTAGAAATTAAGAAAAAAAGTTATAATTTTTTTCCAGACAAGATTAGTAAGTATTTAACGAAAAGTTTTCAAACGGATGTCGTGGTCAAGTTAGTTTGTTCGTGTTTCACAACCGCAAGGTCAAGAGTTCAAATCCGAATGAGGACACTTTTTTTCTTTTTTTTTAATATTTTCTCAGATTTGAAATCACTTACTCTTAAACTACTTTATTATTTTATTTATAAGTTTCATTTTAATATTAATTATGTAACATAATAAATAAAGTTATAACTTTAACATAATAAAATTTTGCCAACGAAAAAATACACATAAATGGAACATAATTAATATTAAAATGAAACTTATAAATACAATAATAAACTAGTTTAAGAGTGATTTCAAATCTGAAAAAATATTTTAAAAAAAGAAAAAAAAGTGTCTTCATTCGGATTTGAACTCGTGACCTTACGGTTGTGTAACATGAACAAACTAACATGACCACGACATCCGTTTGGAAAGTCTTCGTTAAATACCCACTAATCTTGTTCGGAAAAAAATAATAACTTTTTTTCTTAATGTCTAAATAATTAAGAACTAAAATTGCACAAATTTAGTATCAAAACACTTTGAATGGAATAATCTTTCTGATTATAACCCAGAATTTCATATAAATGTACTCAGGTAGATAATATAAGGCAATTTTTGTTTTCCCATGTTAAATCCCTATGTCTCATTGTCAGATGGACAAACGGTATGTATAATTTACATTCGGATTCTTGTAGGATGTTAACATCTTTCCTATCAAATAGATTCCAGGCAGTAAAATATAGCGAACACACTTCAGAAGAACAACCCATCACCTGCGGAATGCCACAAGGGTCAATACTCGGACCCATGCTTTTTCTGATCTACATTAACGGTCTCCCTAGCTATCTAAAACATAACGCTCAGTTAATCTTATACGCAGACGATGCAACTCGGCTTCAAATCTAGAAGAGCTTCAACAGACCATCCAGCTCGCCAATCAACCTCGCATTAAATTGGTTTAGTGTCAACAAATTGAAAGTTAACGAGGAGAAAACAAAAAAAAAAGTTCTGTCAAACGACTGCGAGAATCAGGATACAAAATTCCTATTATGGAATAAACATGGCGACGAACTCGGGAGGAAGCTAAGTGGACAGTGGGAAGACCGTGCCGGACGGGATCCCCGCTGCCATTTTCTCAAGCGAGATGGGCTAACGCCTGGGTGCCCTTGGTGTCTAAGTACACCAGAGAGAAATTGGTTGATGTTCCGTATCGCGGGAATTACCTAGTGAACAAACGAACAAGAAACGTTCGGCAAGTTTTAACAGATGGCGTTGTCGAATGTCAAAGAGATCAAAGAGTAGATACATTTGTAAAGGATTTAAAAAAAGTCAGAGTACACAATTTTTGGTACTGAGAAAGAGTACGGATGGGGAATTTTTGGTCTTTGCGCGATGGTAACGCTAACTCAAAGGCACCATTATTAATTATTACCTACACTTCCATCAGAGGCGCTGGTGTTTTTCATAAGTCATCGTTACTCAGCCATGTGTAAAGTATATAGAGCGTCATCTAACAGAAGAGTAGCCATACTACTAAAATTAGTTACTGTCGCCCTGTCGGCAACAATTGTAAACTTCAAACCTAAATGCCTAAACCTAAAGATGTAATATCTAGGTTTGCACTGTACTCTTTTGTCAAGTACTGGTTCTCGTAATCCTACGTAAATGAAATCCTTACCGGTAAAGTTACCGTAACATTCTTTTTTAATAAAAATTATTCATACCTAATAATGCTTAATAAGAATTTTCTGATTAATTTGTAATAATCAAATACACATCATTTTTTCTTTTCATTGTAAAACGTCCTCTTTTCTTCATATTTTTGTTTTATTTTTCTCCAGAAATTTTATAATTTTACCGCAAATTTTTCTTCTTTTTCCTAATTTTATTTTCAAATTGACGATCATCTTTTGTTGTTTTAACTAAGACGTCTTTCGTTGCTGTATTCTTCATTGGAAGTTCAATATGCCGATCATGCAGCCATATTTAATTACCACTTTGGACAAGGAACTACCGTTACTATGACTCTCTCCTGTTTATTCCTAACTCGTTGGCCAATTCTGATTTAAAAAATTGCGTCTTTTCAGTTTAAAGCCTAGAATACAATGAATTTGCATAAAACATAAGACATAAGCCGTAAGAAACACATGCTTTGTTCTCGTTACGGAGCTATTGTGTTACAGCGCACTTCTTTACATAGGTCGAATTCTGTTACGGCTTATGCCTTATGTCTTATGTTTTATGCAAATTCATTGTGTACTGGCCTTTATCTGCGTACTTAGTTTTAGACACTAATTTCGATTTAATTAACTCCGTCAATATCAAAGATACCGTTCTTTAAAAATTTCAAGTCTCCTTTTTTTAGAAATTAGAAGTACAAACAGAGCTCAAAGATGACGCTGCACGTTCTCACAATTTCAATTTAAAAACGAGCAGGATTTCTTTTTTAGGAAATTTATTCTGCATTCAACACAAGTTACTGCACTATAATATGTAATTAAGAAATGAATTTTATAATTATTAAAAAGTTCCTTTCAAGTACTTTTATGGCCGTATGCACAGACAAATCTCAATTTGGACTTGATACTTAAAGCTAACTTCATATCAAACTGTTCGCCATATAGTTACATTGTTCAAAGTAAAGGTTTACTTTGGCTTAAGTCTAAAGATTTGTCTGTGCATACGGCCATTAGTCATAGAACTCCAATGTGTAGAATGCAATAATTGACATTTCTCGAATCTTATTTAGTTAAATTTAATGTAGTAAGTATGTTATAAACAATGATGACCTGTTGGTTTGTGGACGATCCAGAATTTTGTAAGACGCTTGGTGACCCAAAGTGCCTATGACATGCCCGATGCCATATATAGTGACCAGATTGGACGAGAAACTACTATTAGTATGACTCTCTCCTGATATTCTTAACTCGTTGGACAGAAATGAACGTTGCTATTTTAATTATTATTTTATGAAGACATCACCACAAAATAATTATTTATTTTATGCGGAATACCAAACTTCCAGTGGTTGAAATTATTTTCAAATTGAATCACCAGATTAGTCACTAAACCGGTCAGAAAATCACTAAATTTTCAAGTCACTGGATATTTCAATTGAAAGTCACTGGAACTAGTGACAAAGTCACTAATTGGCACACCCCTCTACACTTCTGAAATACTTATTTATTTTTTTATAAGTGCTACAGTTCCTCCCTAGATTCACAAAGTACCGCATAAATAAAGCTATTATCGTTTTGGAGCAAAAATGGCGGTATCAGCTTTTAACATTCCATAGTTGTAACCTTGGCTTTGCGCCTAGTCAGCGAAGAATGTTCTTCTTTTTGTGAAATGTACACTTATTTTTCATTAAAAGTTAAATCAACCACAATAAAAAAGAATTAAGTAGCCGCTAACACTTAACGTCCAATTTCGCAAAACAAAAAAAAATTCCGAATTATTACTTTCAGAATAAATTACTTAGGATTATTAATAAATAATAATTAAAACCAATAATGATTTTCATTACAATCAACTCAAAATTTCACTAATAAATAATGAAAAAAGTTTGAAAGATTAAGGCTTGATTTTACAATCGTCAGATAATCCTTATTCTTAGAATAACGTGACGTAGGTGTGACGTAGATATGGAGGAACATTAAAGGATATTCGACGAACAGTTATTCCGTCCTTATTCTACAATTGTAAAACTGGGCCTTAGCATGGTAGTCTATTTTAAATCTTGCCGCCAGAAAGTGGAGTCACAATGGCGGAAGTACTTTGCCAATCTAACAAAAAAAAAATACCTCCCCTCCCATCATCAGAAGCAAACACAATTTTAAAAAACCTTACATTTATTTCACCTAAATCTAAACAAAACACAAAAATTAAAACCTCTGCTGAAAATTCTGTTGTTGTTGCGAGGCGTTGTTGTACATCATCTGTTGCTGGTGGAAGTCCTGCTGTTGCTGCGAAATCGGAACCACCTAAACACAGAAAAATGATTTCGATTGTCTGGGAAGTTGACGAATGGAAACCTGTGGATTGACTTGTCCGGGATGGGGAGGTGCAAGTCGAACCCTCTTCGCGGGGTTCCCGTGACTATCACCGCCCACGGACTGCGCTTGCTGCTGCTGCTGCTGTTGCTGGGTCTGTTGGGCCTGCTGCTGTTGCTGCTGCGCTTGCCTCTTACTCTCCGCCTTGTCTTCCTGGTCATCGTCGGTGAGGAACTCGCGTTTTGGGTACGGTATGGGACAACCTACACGCAATTTCTACCAAAAAAAAGAAAATTCAACTTCGATGACCCACCTACCAGCAAAGACGTCTTGCGTAGGCTTGGGGTCCTCTTGAAAGTACGCGTCTTGCATGGCCTGCTCCGAAGTAATCCTCTTGTTAGGGTCCATGAGTAACAGTCGTTGTAATAAGTGGAAAGCTTTGCTTTCTGGCTTGATCTTGTGTCGGTCCATGTATTTAACCAACGAACAATTAACATAGCTAAAACAGGCGGGTTTTAATTGTGGTTTTGGTGAGTGAGGTTCTGTGGGGGGTTTACTTTGACTTCTTGAAGTCCTTTAGTAAAGTTGGATGCTCGGGCATCTTCTTGATGTCCTCCCAGTCTTTGTCGTGGGGGAATCCCATGACGTTGAAGATTCGATCTAGTTGGTCGTGGTGGTACGGATTGCTTGTTTTGATGTCTTCCTGTCGACAATGGAAGATCGGCTCTGACGTCAGTAGTTCGGCGAAAATACAACCGATAGCCCAAATGTCTGAAATCATATTTGCCAATCGCTCTTTGTAACACAGAGTGAGCAAAAATTATTGACACGCGTGAAGTTGCAGCTTAGTTAACAGCTAACTTCAAAGTGCATACATTGTTGTGTAGATGGCGTCTCACCTTGACGTAATTTGTTTCAATTTAATTTTACTTGTTATTAACTTTAATCTGTTCTGTAAATAGACAATTTAATTTTATTTGTAACTAACCATGTTCACAGCAAATTCTGAAATAATTTAAAATTTCACGCACATTAAATTTTATGTCCATAGATGGCGCTGCACGTAGACAATTTGAAAACGTACCTTCACAAAGTAAACTAACAAGTTGCGTCTAAAGTCTAAGTAAACACAACTGATTTTATTTGTAAAAAAATTATTCAAGTTACTTACCGATTGCCTTAGTGTAATGCCTTGCACCTAAGAGCAACTCAGGTGCTCTATACCAAAAAGTGACGACCACCGGGTCCAAATCCGCAAGAGGTTTCAAGGGGGCATTGAATAACCTAGCGAATCCCATGTCTGCGATTTTGACCCGACCTCTCTCAGGGCCTTCCCCCATCACGAGTATATTAGCAGGCTTCAAATCTCTGTGCAGCACCCAATTGGAATGCAAGTAGTGAATGCCGTCCAGAATCTGATACAACAAAGACTTGACCATTCCAGTCGGCACAATCACCGGCTTCTTATTCGCTTTCGCCGCCCGATGATACTTGATTATGTGCCACAAATCGTGCTCGGCGAAATCAAACAGCAACCAAACCTTGCGGTCATTGTGCGACAGAAACACGCGAATCAGGTTGATGACGTTCGGATGCTTTAACTCACGCAAGAGCTGCAATGATTTAGTCAATGAGCATAAAACACTGTGTACGTAATAGTTACTGCGATTTCTCTGCAGGCCGACATGGATAGCCCGGTGCCCTCGATCTGCTTGAGTGCATAATCCCTGGGATCGGAGCCGTCTTTCCGACGGCCCTTGTAGACGTGTCCGTACGTTCCGCGGCCCACCTTGCAGCCCTCGTAATCGAACAGGTCCTCCACCTTCACCCTCTCGGTTTGAGTCTTCATTTTGAATTCGTAATCCATCATGAGCCCAGTCATATTACGGTGGTGATCTGTGGGGGAGGAACACTTCCGGGGGAAGTGTCGGGGCCTAGTTTATTCCGTCTGAAAACTCTCGTATCTGAAAGCATACAATATCACCAATTCAAAATTGTATAATGTAAACTGCAGAAGCCACGAAATTTATATTTATGCAACTCCTGTTATTGCTTGAACTCGAATGAATAAGGAAACAATTCGAGAATATAAGGATAAATAAAAACACAAACATAACCTAACATCCAACGATTGGTTTCAAAACACAGAATTTGTTGGGTAGCGACTGTGTAGTCTAATGTGTCTTGTGATAAATAGTGAAACACACTTTTTATTTTCAATAAAAATTCAATGACTAAACCATAAGGACTTAAATAAATAGTAAAATAAAAAAGAAACATAACCTACCAGTGATAATGAACTGTGAAGTTAGCTATTCAACTAGTCAAGTCGGTAACAGCAAGTGAAGTGTCACAATTAACTTCAATTCATTATTTTAACGGTTTAAGCGCTGCTAATCATTTAATTAGCGATTAGAAAGTGTTTTTATTTAATGACAGCTTTGATTCTCAATAATTTTTCCAAAAAATTAGGAGCGCAAACATCGCTCCACAGATGGCGCTCCACGTATTGTCAATTTGAATTGAAAAAATTACGTCTTTTCAGAATTTGCAGTTTTATGCAAAGTACTTAGATTTAAAAACTAATTTTTGTTTAATTAATAACGTGAATTTCAAAAATTTCCTTTTTTAAAAATTAGAGATGTTACCTAAAACCTACCTGGTTACACAAATGTAGAGGTGGGTGAATTGAAATCACCTCCCCGACCGGCTAGACTCGAGGAGATGGGTATGGGTTGTACGCAACCCCAACAATTTAAAGAGGCTGAATTTATAAATCCGAAAGAAATAAGTTGTTTTTATTTAAGTCCCATTTCAAAAGTTTAAATTAACAACCTTCAACCAGGACACAAACTGAGAAATCAAGTCAGCGTTAAAAATAAAATAAAATGCTCTTTTACAGAGCCGTTTGCAAAGCGCATTAAAATGAACGCAACAATTCGAAAATAGATTCGTGTATCAACGCCGTTTATGGTTTAAGCACTAAATACGATATAACAAATAAATAAACAAATAAAATCAGAAAGATACAAATCTCCAACCCTTGATTATCGGGTTATCCAAAGAAAAAACTTCAAATTGTCGTCCGTCGAGGTCAGGCGCAACAGGAGCGCCGCATCATTCCGAATGTCATCTTGGCTTCAGGGTAACGAGGTAGGAATATGGTGGAAGAACGGCTTCCAGTTACGACTTTCATTTCCACGGAGTGCGCCCTCCTACGATGTCAGACGTAATGAAACACCGCGTTGCCAAAATTCAAGATCCGTTTATAACGACGAAACTCCGGTAAAACGTTCGGAATAAATGTGGGGAGAACCAAATAATAATATATAAAAAAACCTAGATAAAAGAGAACACAAATTATGAACCAACCATCACATGTTGTAACGTTAAAATCATACCTGCCGTAGATACAACGAAACAAGCTTAGAGAAGCCTCGAAGAGGACTTGGGTTTCGTCGCAACCAATTTCATGGAATCAAGATGAAAGTTGTGATTATTTGTGATTAAAGAGCTAACACGATCAGGAAAATAAACCTCTTGTATTTCAAGCAAGCTTTACTTGCACTCGGAATTGCTTCATTCAAAATCAAAACTTTGAACAGAGATGTTACTCATAAAAACAACAGTTTTACTAATCACTAGAATGAACACACTTTGACAGTGGGGACAGCCCTGTGTGCCTGGTCAGGGGAAGAAGGGGAAGTGACATTTGCGCGGGAGGTACTGAAATCTAGTCTTAATTCTTAACTTTCTGCTTAAGGTACCTATTACATTGTTCCGTTATATTATCATTGTAAAAACAAAAGGCAAATATAAAAAGACAAAATACGGTAGATTATAGCATCAGCGCGGTAGGGCGGTATTTTATTGACCAAAATGGTAGATCTACCATTTAAACGGGAGGTCCGGCAGCACTGATCGGGGCGTCGTTCAACGCGAACGGTTGGCGAGCAGGGGGTGAGGTCTATTGGCGAATGTTAGGCCTGTAATGAATCCTACTTTCGGCATGGGACAGTCTCATTATCAAGAAATAGGGTTGCCCAGGCTCGTTTAACGTTCTAAAGCGGACTTTTCAGACTAATTCAAGTTCCCAAGGTCAAACTTCGTCGTAATTACACTTTCGTCAATATACAGGTGACTCGAAAGTTAGGAAATAAATTTAACGAAATTTTCACGCTTAACAGAAGTACAAGCAGAGCTCATAGATGGCGCTGCACATTTTATCAATCTGAACTTAGAAATTGCGCCTTTAAAGGAACAATATTTATCTGGGCGCGAGACGCCAACTAGTCAAATTTAGAAACCAATTTGAACTCATTTACAAAATTTTTTTTTTTAATTAGAAGCACAAGTAGTGCTTCTAGATGGCGCTACGCATTTTACCAATTTAAACTTGGAGATCTCATCTTTTCAGAAATTGTAATTTCATCTGTGTGCGAGATGAAAACTAGTTAGATTTAGAAACTAACTTTGATTTAATTGGTGACAGGAATTTTAAAAATTTCCCCTTTTAATCATTGAAATTACAATCAAGACTCCTAGATGGCGCCGAACGTTTTATCAACTTTATCAATTCATTAGGAATTTAAACTTAAAAAAATTGCATCTTTTCAATAATTGCAATTTTATTTACATTCGAGCTGCAAACTACGTAAGGTAATTTAGAACCTAATGTTGACTTGATGCCGTGAATCTGAGAAATTTCCTTCTCTAAAAATTAAAAGTACGAACAGAACTCCCAGATGGCGTTGCAAGTTTCACCAGTTCATGGCCAGCTCCATTAACATTCACTGACGTGTATGTATGGCCGTTTCAATTCGCCTAAAATTCGGTTCCACGAAAGCATGCCATGGAGTACTCCCCTCAGCGCTCCCTCTTAAAGATACTACAAAACCACTAACGGTAACTTAATGACAACTGCAATTACTTAAAAACTCACAAGAGGCGCTGAGGGGAGTACTGTCAAAATTTTTAAAAGTCGAATTGAAACGGCCATACATACACGTCAGTGAATGTTAATGTAGCTGGCCATGACCAGTTCTACGCCAGTTTCAATGAAGGCAGAATACGGCATGGGAGAATGCAATTGCACTTGACGGAAGTTACTACTTTGCGGTAGGTCAGTTCCTCCAAGGTGGTGGTTTGTTGACATCCGTAAATCAAAAATATTTGCCGGACTTTATTTTTGTAACTGGGTGTAGAAGGAGTTTATGCGTTTATTTAGCAACTGTGATTAGTAGTGTATACGAGCGATACATTGATAATTATTGGCTTCAGTTTAAAAATGAATAACTTTTAGGTTAGTTTCGGAATTTTTCGATGTTCAGTGACGCAGCAGCAAGCGTAATGTAAGTTCCTCTCAGGTACTTTTTTAAACATTTCTCGGATCTTATGTAGTTAAATTTAGTGTAGTAAGTGCATTAGAAACAATGATGAACATGAGTTTGTAAACGTTCCAGAATTTTGGAGTTACCACTTTGGACAAGGAACTACAGTTTAGTTTGACTCCCTTCTGTTCTTAACTCGTTGGTTAATTTTGATTTAAGAAATTGCGTCTTTTCTATTTTATCTGCGTGTGAAATGCAAGCTACTTTTCTAGAAACTAATTTTGATTTAATTAACGCCGTGAATATCAAATGTTCCGTTCTTTAGAAATTTCAAATTTCCTCTTTTTTAAGCATGGCCAGCAACATTAACATTCACTGACGTGTATGTATGGCCGTTTCAATTTGACTTTTAAAAATTTGACGGGTACTCCACTCAGCGCCTCTTGTGAGTTTTTAAGTAATTGCAGTTGCCATTACGTTACTATCAGTAGTTCTGTAGTATCTTTAATAGGGAGCGCTGAGTGGAGTACTCCATGGCATGCTTTCCGGAACCGAATTTTAGGCGAATTGACACGGCCATACATACACGTCAGTGAATGTTAATGTTGCTGGCCATGGTTTTTAAGATTAGAAGTACAAACAAAGCTCAAAGATGGCGCTGCACGTTTTCACAATTTCAATTTAAAAAATAGCGGGATTCTTTTGGGGAATTTAATTGGCATTCAACACAAGTTACTATACTATAATAATTAATGAGTGTCCTTCGTAATTATTAACTAACACTAAGAAAGCAACAGAACAATTAATTTCACAAAGTTCAAGTTCCAGAGATGCTCTTTAATCGAAAGTGTTTCGAATTAGTTTTTAAACTTTGAGAAAATCCCAAACCTTATTTTCGAAGTGCTTCAAAAACAAGGTGTGATTAAAAAAAGAAAAAGCAAAGCATAAAAGTTATTTTATTAATCCATCATCTACAATTTTTTTACAGTCTTTCAATCGATTCGACAAACCATTTGTAAAGTGATCATTCAACGACTATACCATCTCCATCTTCTACTTCGTTAGAACATGTTAATAGTGGCTAATAATGTTAGGGTAAATTACGGACCGTCGTCTATTTACGGGGGGGAATTCCTCAAGTTTTTACGCCCTGCAAACGATTTGCCTACTGAATACTTAACGAGTATCAAAAAAATGACTGCACGTAGAAAGCAACAAACGATATATGTATAAAAGTGAAAAAATATAGTAAAATGACGCAAGGAACAATTAATGATAATGTTGTGCGTGAGTAAAGAGGGATTATATGGCAATTAAATCTGCGAGAGTGATGTGACTGTTATTCGGAGATTAATTCGGAAGAAAGAGGGAATTACAATCTAACTTTTAGATCCTCCATTCTCTGCTTTATTCTCCTCCTGGTTTCTTGAAACCTACGACAAGAACGACCCATGAAATAAATGCCCGAGTGAAATTACAACGCACCTACTTGTCTTTAACTCGCGCTACTTCTTTATCTTCTTGTGCGTGGTACTGATTGAGAATCGCACGACACTCCGCCAAGGACAAATTTAGAAACTGCGCTACTTCACAGCTTACTTCCGGAGTAGTCTGACTATCCATGAGGAAGAGACGTGCCACATCTTCGTGAGGACCCAGCAATACCCTCACCAGCAAAGGATACTCGTCGTCCTTCAATTTTCGCTGTTCTACAATGATTGCAATTAAAAAGTTTTAAGCGAGATGATAATTGGGGGGCTGACCTCCGCTGTCTCTTACTACGAACAGGGCGAAGTTGTGAGCGACGCTGTCGACCTTGTACTTTTCCAACATTAAATTGATGACTTCCTGGGTGTTAACCAGCGATGTCACCCACACACTCATCTGGCTACCGTGAGGCGGTGTAAAGAAGCTCGTCTCCCTATCGTAGAAATGTCCGTTGATGGAGCAGCGCCTTTTAATTTTGGAACGCGACAGTCGCTTGCCCGGTCTGCGCTTGATAGCGGAAGACCCGGTCTTTGCTGCGCGACGAACCACAACCTCCTGGTTGTCGGTGTTGAGCACCTCGAAATTACTGACGGTGGAGCGATCGAATTCCGGTGAGGGCGGTTCCCTCAATCGCTCTAAACAATCAGGCCCCGACATCGACCTGTTCAAGTGGTTAGTGACCTCGATCCAGCCGTCATCTTTCACATTCACCACCTGCAAATTATTCTCTTTATCGTCACTCGTGCTTTGGTCTTCTATTCCATTCAAAGTGGCCTCAGACCTGCAAATAAACGAAGTGAAATCGACTGCAATGACATTGGCGCGTATTGGATGGTACTTAGAAGCGTCTTCCTTATTTGACTCGTTGCTTGTTTGCGAGGGAAGTGCAAGGGGCATAGTCTGGTATAGCTTCTCAGACTCTGTGACTCGTCTCTCGACTTGCAGAAGCTCATCGAGCTCATCCCACTCCATATTTTTTATATCCAACTTCGGGGGCAGCGTCAAACTCTTGGGAACGTCTTGCGAGGGTGATGGGACATCATTGGTATCCGAGCCCGATTCGATGCCCGTATCCGACTTATCAAACGAATCATCCATGTTAAGCGTGTTCGAAGAACTATTCAGATCAGAGGACGAAGTAGAAACGTCATTGTAACTGCTGTCTTGCGTCAAATCCTCGTCGGAATCAAAATCGTAATTCATGCGACAGGAATTTCGCTTGCGAACCGTAACGACCGTGCGTTGGTCGTCGTTTTCTTTCAGGTGGATCACCCCCTGCACGCCCCAGTGAATTCTCAACGAACCTTCCAAGACGAGCCTGCCGTTGACTTCACGGCTGCGCACTTCGCCGCTTTTACCATCGAAAAACTGATTGTACACCTACAAGCATGGTTAAATTAAAAGGAACGTCAAGGTTTGAATGAAAGTCACCTTTAATTTAGATTCTAAGTGCGATCGTGGTAAGGCGGGGCCCGATCCGATCTTGGGAGATTCCTTCTGTTGGCCGAAGCTCTTGTGAGACTCGACCCTGGTTCCGTGTCCGAATAACTGGGGACCGAAGAGGGCCCCGTAGCACGGTACGTGACAGTAGGGGACCCCCTTGTGCTCCGCATGTTGACCCGGGTTCAATCGCTTACCACACTCCTCACATCTGAGACACTCGGGGTGCCAATCGTAGCCCAGGGATTGTTTTCGCTCAGCTGTGGGGGGTTTCAAATTTTAAGATCGAACGGGCGGAAAAATCGTGACTTACCGAAGAAGACGGGCTTTCCACACTTGTGGCATTTCCACATCTTTTTTCGAGACAACGAACTTCACTCGGCGGAAGATGGGGGTCTTGAACTCACTCGCATCTCAACAACAACGCAACTCCATTGTTGAATCAGATGATTTCATCGTGAGCGCATCTCAAAAGTTTCTTCCGCTTTGGCTGTATGTTGGGTTGCCTATAGACACCACAGAGTACAATAAGGCCCAGTTTTACAATCGTGGAATAAGGACGGAATAACTGTTCGCCGAATATCCTTCAAACCCTGCATTATAAAGGCAAGTTAACTTTAACTATCGATTTATTCTCAGGGCAACAATTGTGAACACAATTGTAATGGTAATGAACTGGAGATTAACAAGTTAACTTGCATTTATAAATAATCGATCCTTAATGTTCCTCCATATTTATTCACACCTACGTCACGTTATTCTAAGAATAATGTTTATCCGACTATTGTAAAATCGGGCCTAAATTGGAATACTGAAGAAATACGGCAATAATGGTTTTGTTTATTTTAAATCTTATGACGATTGCTCCTTTTTCGTTAAATTTTAATGGATATTAAAAAACTTACTGAAGGAAGCAGTGTTGCCAGATTGGCGTATCCTATTTTAAAGTAAGATGTCAAAAGCTCGCCCGTTGTCATGGAAATAATGTTTAATGTAGTGGGGTACCATCTTCCACCGTTGGCAACACTGAAAAGAATAAATTTCTACCAGGATAAACCCCCTTTTGAGTTCTATTTTAAAATTTATTAGGGATTAACGGATCTTCTCCTAAAAGAGGGATTTTCAAGTTTTATTTCGTAAAAAGAAATTGAAAGCTGAAAGTCGATAGACAACTCAGTAGTTTACCCTTTTTATCGGGGTTTTATTCCAAAGATTTAAGAATTTGTTTCACTAGAATGTTGCTCCTTTATGTATTAGGAAACCCACTTAAATACGTAACAATTCGCATGTTTAGTAGAGTAAAAAATGTACAGTCGTGCGTAGCTAAAGTGCAACAAGTTGACAGTTCCGTAAGCCTTGGAGTTGACCTTGGACCAACAAGGTCTTTACGGTGAGGTTTGCGTGCAGGAGGTGCATTTTAGGTGCACTGGACCTTACTGCGAAGTTCAAAATAAATACGAAGCTCCTTAATTATGCAAATAAAAAAACGTCGTATCACTTTTTAATAATTATAAAAGACGTTTATTAATTATTATAGTACAGTAACTTGTGTTGAATGCAGATTAAATTTCCTTAAAAAATCCCTCCATTTTTTAAATTGAAAATGTGAAAACGTGCAGCGCCATCTGTGAGCTCTGTTTGTACTTCTAATTTTTTTAAGAAAAGGAAACTTGAAATTGTAGTAATTGTCCTCTCGACAATAATTAAAAAAGACGTTATATCGCTTTTAAATAATTATTATAAAAGGCACTCATTAGCTTTGTTCGCGGAGCAAATCCCGAACTTATCCGGAATGGATTCTAACCTGAACAACTTCTAACCCAATAACATTTTTGTTTTCCACGAACGATTTCTAACGTATTAGAAATATTAAGAAACGATTCAAAAATATTTTACGCAAAACAAAAATCCCGAATTTTGTTCATATTTTAAATAGTTCAGGTTAGAATCCATTCCGGATAAGTTCGGGATTAGCTCCGCGAACAAAGCTATTAATTATTATAGTACAGCAACTTTGTGTTGAATGCTGATTAAATTTCCCAAACAAGAAATCCCGCCATTGTTTAAATTGAAATTGTGAAAACGGGCAGCGCCATCTGTGAGCTCTGTTTATAATTTTTTTTAAAAAAGAGGCTTGAAATGTTTAGAGAACGGAACCTTTGAAATTCACGGCGTCAATTAAATCGAAATTAGTTTCTAAAACTAACTAGCTTGCATTTCGCATGCAGATGAAACTGAAAAGCCGCAGTTTCTTAAATCAAAATTGGCCAACGAGTTAAGAATAAATAGGAGGGAGTCATACTAACAGTAATTTCTTGTCTAAAGTGGTAACTAAATATGGCTATTGTACACCGTGTATAAAAAATGTCTTGTGTTGTTATAAGACATTCAACAGCGCCATCTGTTGAAATATGCCGAGAATATTTTACTATTTCGTCTTTCTTTAATTTTATTACTACACATTTCATTTCCAACATTTTTTAAGAACTCTCATCGTTCCTTTTATTTATTGTTTTTAAAATTTATTAATCTAATAAATTGTGTTATAAAATCGTTTATCTTGTGAGTATTATTTTTTTAATTTGATTATTTTTGAATTTTTAATATTTTGTCTTTTTTCTGTTTATTTTTTCTTTGCAAACTTCTTTTTTTTAATTTATTATTAATCCACTGAATTGCGCTGTAAAATCGACCGTCTTTTGTTTCTGTTTTCTTTTTACGTCTTTTTTTTTTAAATTTATTTCCGAATCTAATAACAAATTTTTAAGGATGATCTATAATCTATACTGAAAAAGGATTATTTTGGTTTCTCTTTCTACACTTGGCGGTAACACTGATTTTGACATTTGGTCGATGTTTCATGTCGGTTATTACCAGAGATTTTACTTTTCATCTCAGATAATAGGTTTCCCTAGAGAGCCAATGAGATAGGAACGAATGGACGCTCTAAAAATAGTTTGTTAAATACTCAATAGATGTCACTTGTACGCATAAATTCGAAAGCTGAACATTTGTCACAAACCAGTTGCTAATTCCGAAGCTTAATTGGCTCATTTACCGCCAGATGTCACTTGTAAGTAACAGAAAATAACAAAGAAATATGTTTAAAGTGGGGCCAGGGCACAATAATGTGAAGTATGGTTATAATATGCTGTAAACTCTTCTTTTAAACTTTGCGACACACCTCTTGGTTATAGAACTTGTTTACATGTTATTATGTTATTTATACCTATTTACAGGTTTCGGTTTTCCACTCTGCTATTGTAACAGTAGCGCCACCATATATTTGGTGAGCTGTCTCCAAATTGGGACGTCAAATTTAGAACATTAATTGATGAACCATCTGTCTTGTTGTATTATCTGTGATGTTATACGCTTTACCTTGAGCGCAAGCGTAACATAGTGTTTTAAAACAGTCAATCGAAAACGCTATTAAATTCATATCAACAAAACTGCTTCATTTGGCGCCATCTATTATTCAAAATGACAAACAAATTCTATCATTTCATTAAATTCATATGAACAAACCTGCTTAATTTAACGCCATCTGTTATTAAAACCGACAAACAAAGTCTATCATGTTATGAGCGTCACAATTAAATGTTAATTTTTTTGGTTTGTAATAGTTTAAAATAATGAGTTCGACAATACGGGTAAAACGTTCTCCAAAGTGCAACAACGCGATACTGACTTAATGGAAGTACACTTTAATATTACGACTACGCCATCTATTGCCGTATAAGAAAATCTATTACATTCCTAATGAGACATCTAGACTGTGATCAATAAATTAAAAAAATGTGATAGGCGGTGTTTTCTCTATCGTACGGCTTGTTAGATTAATAAAGACCAAAGTTCTTTATCTGACTTGTGTCATTCTTAGTTCAGAGTCATTTTTCTGTGCCGAAGAGGGAGCCACACTTCAGGACCCTTTGCTAACTTGTGATAAGTGATTGTGAGCAAACTAGCGCATAATTTCTTGAAGTCTAGCATTTCGCGGTGATAAGAATGCAATACATTTATTATTCAAATCGAAAGAAAATGTAACATAAAGCTGAATTTACATGGAGCGTTGAAGGCGTCAAAACGTCCGGCGTACTGCACTCCCATAGGTTAGTGTTCGTTACGTAAAGAGCAACAACCAATTAGAGTTCAGTACGTCCGACGTTTTGACGCGTTCAACGCACTATGTAAACCCAGCTTTAAACGCAGTAACTATGGCAACGGCGGAAGATCAATTCAAAATTATGCAGAGGGAGCCACACTAACGAGAGTTTTCGTAGAACGGACTTATAGCGTTTTCGATTGACCGCACTAGTGCGCACTCAGAATATCTTCATCTCGTGTTATTACATGAGGTTAAAAGAAGATGCAAATACACTGAGTGCAACCGATGCAAGTAAATCGAAAACGCTATTATTTTCAAACACGACTGGCCGACGGATAAAGCACTGACGCTTCATCAAATCTATGTAATAGGCGGCCGTACTGCCCGTACTCCATCGTTTTATAGATACTGCGCTTATCTACAGATAGCGGCATAGTCCTCAAATTTATTTTCACGAGTTTTTGATCAAAACAAATTATTTAATGCATAAATTCTACATCTACAACAAAAATTATTGATTAATATTGCTCTATTTGCTTCCTCAAGTACACACGTTTTACATAAACTATGAGAATCAGTTCTAACGACAATTAAGTATTAAAATAATCACATCACAATTACCTTAAAGTCTATATTAAAAGGTAGACGTGAGCAGAACTGTTATGTCTTGAAGCCTGTGACAGTTCACTTCGTCTCCTTCCCCCTTTGCATCAGTGCATCCATATATTGATTGTAGCTTTGAGAGAATAGCAGTCTTGCTCATTTCTAATACCGTTTTCCACTGGCTGCACTAGTGTGCACTGAGTGTATTTTCATCTCGGTTCAACTTTATGTAATAAAACGAGATAGAGATGTCCTGAGTGCACACCGGTGCAGCCAGTGGAAAACGCTATAAATCTCTAATACAATACTCGGCTATTCGACGACATAAGAAAATCCTCTGCTAATGTACAGTAAATAAATTATGTAAAAAAGAAAAATTGGCTAAGTACAAATCTCGAAGTATCTTAACAGAATGAAAAGCTGCCCTCTATCCTACAGCTGATTACTCGTCAGAGTCACTGATTGAATTCTGAAATATCTTGAAGACTGTGACCGTGTGCGCCGCATCGTTGAACTTGCACGAGACGTTCAGGTCTGCGATCCTGAAGACGTAACAGTGAGATCCGAGACGTTCACGCAGGTACACAGACCTCGGGTCTTCTCGAAGCACGTTCGTTATGATCGTCCGCTTTTCTTCGGCCTTCGGACAGTTTCAACAAATACCGATTGACAAAAGAGACAGAGAAAGTAAATACCAACCTCACTTTCAAGTTGGCTGAGCTGCATTATCGCCCTCTCCTTAAACAGGACGGTTAACGTCGAGCTTTGCGATTGGTCGACCCAGGGAGGAACTCGAATGTGCTCGTCTGGAGTGTTCGCAACTGGCGCGGGGCTGCTTGTCCCGATCGGTTGTCTCGGGGGCTCTTCTTCTTCTCCATCGGGTGCCTCTCTTTCACCCATA
Source organism: Dorcus hopei (assembly GCA_033060865.1). Taxonomy (NCBI): domain Eukaryota; kingdom Metazoa; phylum Arthropoda; class Insecta; order Coleoptera; family Lucanidae; genus Dorcus; species Dorcus hopei. Next base: position 4,437,174 of record CM065425.1, on the reverse strand, counting down.
CGAGATGTTGATCTAAAAATTATTTCTTTTTTGTCATTTTATCATCTTCCTAGACTATTAATTAATTGATAATCAAGTTACGTTAAAAAAATGGATACGAAATAATCCCAAGGCTTAGAAGAAAATAGCAATTAAAAAAAAAAGATATTGACCTTGAATAAAAAGACTCCTCTAAATTCGAGCTCAAACTATTCCTGGGCACCGACGAACTAATTCCGAGTATATTCTGATTTCGCCCCCCATTCTCCTCTCCGTCCATTATGCGATTGTTCATATCATCGTACCCCGAAGCCATATCGACGTCGCTCACGTCGTTCAAACTCGACACGTTGAAGAGCGAATCCGTCGCGCTCATGTTACCCTCGTGCAAGTTCAAACCGTCGACTAGGCCGTCCTCCAAGGACGCGGTAGGCGTCAACAGGGGGTTATCGTACTGGGGTATGTAAGGTTTGATGTCGAGCACCGGCGTTTGGTCGACCATGTCCACCCCACTGAAATAAATCGTGTTCTCCATAATCCTGTCGATCTTGACGAGGGATAAACCGATCGGACAGGGGCGGTGGGGAGAACGCGTCGCAAATACTCCTGTCCTTAGGCCGTTCAGACGCGGAGGAGCCACTTTTGCTCTGACGTGCGTCGAATCATTTCTATGAAAGTGAAAGAGGATCCTAAAATGAAGTTGGTTTTAGTGAAAGTGAACTGGCAGTGACTAAACTGAAAGACCTACCACATATGTGAGTATTCCTGCAAGCCTTCAAGTGCATGACCTGGGTTGGTAAAAATGTTGTTGTTCAACGTGAGCTTGGCGATCATATCCGAGCAAATCGGAGGCTGACGTGGCGTGCCCCTCTTCTCGGGGAACTGCGTGTGAATCAGGCCGATGTACTGCAGGGACAAGTCGACTTGATTTTCATTGTTCACGGAGCTCCCATTGTCCCCCTGCTCTAGTTGCCTGTTCCTACACTCCAGACAACGCCAGTTTTCCAGCTTATCCTGGATTTCCTGGCAGTCCTTCCTGTGCGCGTGAACCAGAGTCTTTAACTGCTGCCTGCAATGGAGTGAGGTTATGTTCGTCTCGGGGGAGCAAATGGGAGACTTACCTTAGGTTGTTTATTTCGTTGCGGGCGACGTTTAGCTGGTTTTTTAAATGCTTGACGTCCTGGGAGTGCGCGTCGCTCGAATTATTCGACATTTCGAACGAAATAAATTTCGGCTTTTTGACGGATGACAAGGACGCCTCAGCAGGCTCGCCAACCAACGTAACACCATTAATAAAAAAGAAAACTGTAATCAAAGGAAACTTGTGCGTTTTTATTCTCAATATTATCGAATTTTACTTTCTAGGAGTAATACTGTTCTATATATATGTCGAATATCGCTAATTCTCTTTCAACAAATTATGATTATCTATTTATCAACATATACAGTTGACAGAAGTCTTAAGCTACCTACTCAGTTAAGCGGATAGCGATTTGCGGTTCTTGAGCAGCATTTGTGATTGGCTATAATTTTGAATGATTTTGAATGAACCAATCACAAATACTGCACGAGAGCCGCAAAACGCTATCCGCCTAACTGAGTAGATAGCTTTAGAGCGTTTTCGATTCATCTGCATTGGTTACACTCAGTGTATTTGCATCTTCTTTTAACTTCCGTGACTTCATGTAATAACACGAGATGAAGATATTCTGAGTGCGCACTAGTGCAATTAATCGAAAACGCCAATAGATTTATTATGGTTTACTGGTTATTTCATCGATGAAATTAAAAACTTGCAGAGTATCAATAAATTTAAATAAATTGTAGTATTATTTTATAAGAGTGCATAATTATAATTACATAAGCAAAAATTAATAAAAACATTTCTTTAAACTTGAAGGAAATGTAACAAAGGTCGCGAACGTCACGCAATGATACCGCAGAATAGGGCATCATCCGCCATGTTTAAGACAATTGACGTACGTAGTTTGCACACTTTTGTAAGTTTGTGTGTTTTGTCGAGGAGTATGGAGTGGATAAATTATTGAAACTTAAGCCAGGAATTGCTTATACCGTGCATTCAATTAAATTCCTAATTAAAGTAGACTATGATTTCAATATCTCTTTTCCTAAAGGCACTAACAGCTATCCAATTATTTATTTATTAGGAAGAACAAACGAGAGAGTCGCCGCCTTGGTGGTCAAGACATCAACTCTCGTATGTGAGATAAACTGTCAGTGGAACGTCAGTGAATTTACTGTTGTGTGCCTAGTGTCATAGTTATTATTGTTTTCTAAGCATAAACTGATCAAAAACCGAAGGTGTACCATATTGAGGTTATGGTTATCTCACAGCGTTTTCGATTCACCTGCACTGGTTGCGCTCAGTGTATTTGCTTTATCTTTTAACCTCATGCAATAACATGAGACGAACATACTCTGAGTGCGCATTAGTGCAACCAATCGAAAACGTTATCACATGTAACGGTAAGAACGGCCATTTGCAGCGCCACCTACATTCCATTGTTCTTCCCAATGGTAACCAAACCTCCCAATATTTTGCAAACGTTTGAAAACATAAAGCGCAGGGTACGCTTGTGCATTCAGCGTCTGTTTTAAGCTTTAGTGTTTAGTGTTTTGAAGTGAGTTAAGTGTTTCTCTGAATTTTGCGTTTATGACAATATGACACTGACAGTTATCGACCATACGTTATCGACAACTGTCAGTTGTCAACTGTCCTTTCACTCTTGTAACGTGTGTCGCCTACGGTGATGTGTCGCCAACATTATAAAAAAAGTCACAGCTTACTTTAATCAGGAATTCATTTGAAGCCACGGTTTCTCTAAACATAATTATATTGTCCTCCAGTACACAAGTAATAATACCTAAAGGACATCAGTAAAAATTTTGCGATCCAAAAACTTGACTTCTAGTTACGCCATTGGTTTGAGCTGGTATTGTTGCTCTTAATTTATTCAACTCTTCATTTCTTCTACTAACTGTAAGATTAAATCGATGCTCTTATTTTAAATTTTCATCAAATAATCTAAATACTCGATCTCTTTCGTTATATAGATCGTTCATAAATGATCGACAGGCGCTTGAATTTAGCGCGCGCAGTGTGCAGTGTGGCTGCAAAATTACATTACTAGAATTTAACAAAGTTAAGAGTTAATAAAATCGAAAGTAGGTGACGTTTTCGAATTGATTTTGTAACAAAGTTCGAAAGAATTGCTCACAGATGGGAGCACTATGAAATTCATTTGAATCCACATGGCTTAGCTTGAAACATCGGCAGAAACCAACAAATTTAATAATTTAATAATCAATAGGTGACAGAGTAATGTCCATTATTGATGATAGATGGCGCGTTTAAGAATTTAATCAAGCTGCCATGAACTAAGTAAATGAAATGGTGGCTACAAAATTACAATACTAGAATTTAACGGAGTTAAGATTTAATAAAATCGCAAATAGGGAAATAGGTAACGTTTTTGAATTGATTTTGTAACAAACTTTGAAAGATTTGCTCACAGATGGCGCCACTATGAAAATCATTTGAATCCAGTTGGCTTAGTTTGAACTATTTCACGTAGATTATGGAATGGACGCCGTTAATTAAGAGCTGTAGTTTTCAAAATTTAACCAGAGATGGCGCTCTCTAAACATCGACCAAACTCAGTTCTCCATATTTGAAAAAATCATACTAATTGTTAGTAACTCAATTGAGTTGGCGTTCCAAAAAAGAACAAAAACAAAATAGCATCGCTTTCTAAACTTAAAAAAAGATCAAAGATGGCGCTTCTTGAAAACTCTCATCAAATCATTGTGTTTTTGTTTTTTTTTTTTTGAGTTTTTAAAAAGGTTTATTCAGTTGGCATTCAAATATTTTTATTTATCGTAATTTTTTGAGCCAAAATACGAAGTGAAAAGGAAAAATTTTCGCCGTCGTTCAAGAGATGGCACTGCAAATGCTGTAACTATATCGTCAGTAAATAATTACAGTATCGCAATCAGCCGCCATTTTTGTGCAAAATATTGGCGGGAAATTTAAACATCTAACCCTAACAACGACACACTCGGGCATTTTAAACTTTTATTTGACAGGCGTTAAATTTGATTAAACTTACCAGAAAGAAAATTATTAGAAAAGTCGGCAATTTAAAATTGTTGGAAAGAAAATCACTAGAAATGTCACCATTTAAGGTTGCAGGAAAGAGAATAACTAGAAAAGACGGTCATTTTAGTGCAAAAACGTTTTCTTTATCTTACACATTAAGCACATGAGCGAAAATGGTCAGTAAGGTTGACGAAAGTGGTCACTGGAGTTGACGAAAGTGGTCACTGTAGTTTACCAAAGTGGTCACTGAAGTTGACCAAAGTGCTCACTGAATTGACGAAAGTGGTCACTGGAGTTTACCAAAGTGGTCACTGAAGTTGACCAAAGTGGTCACTGAATTGACGAAAGTGGTCATTAAAGTTGACGAAAATGGAAAGTCCGCCATTTTAGTGCAAAAACCTGGTTTCTTTATCTTACACATTAAGCATATAGATTTCGGTACTGTATTTATTTAGTGACTGTATGAAACTACAAGTCAGTACTGCACTTTTTAAAAATGAAATATGTAATTGAATCGTGAAGTGAATGCCTTTAATTGAAAAAAACACTACTTTCAATATTTTCAAAATAAAGAAAGATCAAAGATGGCGCTGCCTGAAACCTCATCAAATAATTTTTTTTTTTATTAGAATTTTTAAGAAAAAGTTTCTGCATTGAGTCATTTGGCATTCAACTACTCTTAATTATTGTAATTTTTTGAGCCCAAATGCCAAGACAAGAAAAAATTTCGCCGCCATGCAAGAGATGGCGCTGCAGATACTGAGACTACAGGAAGTCGGTAGGTACTGCACTTTTTAAAATCGTGAAATGAATGCCTTTAATTAAAAAGAAAACGCATCGCTTTCAAAACTTAAAACTTAAATGAAAGATCACAGATGGCGCTTCCTGAATTCTAATCAAAAATAATTTTTTTTTTAGTTTTAAAACATTGTAGTTTTTTAAACCAAAACACAAAGCGAAATGAAAAATTGTCGCCGTAATACAAGAGATGTCGGCGCAGATGCTGAAACTACAGGTCGGTTCAGCACTTGTTTTTCTCACTTGTTAAAAATAAAACAGTTGAGTCGTGAAATGGAAAATTAAGACTTAAATAGAAGACCAGAGATGGCGCTTCCTGAACTCTAATCAAAGTATTGTTTTTTTATTTTTATTTTATTTTAAAAGATTGTAATATTTCAAACAAAATGAAGTGATAAAGCAATTGCTGTTTCACTGCGCCGCGCCGCTTTCAAAATTTAACAAAAGGTTTTCAATCATAGATGGCGCTTCCTAGACCATAACATTCATCAAAACTGTCGCTTGAATTTTAAAAGAATTCACGATTACGCTTTCGAATATCGAAGACGGGCACAAAAGAAGAAACTGAGAAAGCGTCAATGAAATATGAAAAAATAATTTGACAAGCAAACAAATATAGAATAATATAGTTTTAATTCTGTGCGTGTTGTATTACATTACGAAGAACGAAGGCCTGGAGGGCGTCAATTTTGGTACTACTGACATGCTGATATTGGCCGCGTTCAGGTAACTGCAGCAGCTGAGTTGCTGACTAAGCAATCGTTTGTGATTGGTTCAAATTAAAGTAATAGCCAATCACAAACGATTGCTTAGTAAGCAACTCAGCTGCTGCAGTTACCTGAACGCGACCATTCTGCATCGTCTCGTCTGTCAAGCACGTGGTGAGTTCTTTGGCATTTCAAAATTTTATTGCAGTGTATACGAGGTAGTGTTAAAAAGTAAACGCACGAGATTAAATAACGTACATTTTAAAAATTTCTCCTCCCAGTAGCAGGTTTGGCTAACCTTTTCCTAAAATCAAGAAAGATCCACTCCATGGACGTTATCATTAAAGATCGATACCATGGACATTATGATTAAAGATCGATTCCATGGACATTAACATTAAAGATCGATTCCATGGACTTTATCATTAAAGATCGATTCCATGGACATTATCATTCTAGGTCTCTTTAAAAATGAACGTTTTTGACAAATAACATAACCATAAACGCAAAAATCTTTTTCATTGCTGCCAAGAGTACTCGTCCATAGATAAAACATTCGGAAAAAATTACACATTTGCAAAACGTCAGTTTTTTTTTTAATGTACAATCTAGAGATGGCATTAAAATTAAAAAAAAAATTGAATGTCGCTTTTACAGAGTGGAAAATCATCTTTTTTTTTTCATTTGCTCAAACTGTAACGAAGTAGCATCTCCGTTACGATTTATTTAGAGTTTTCTTTGTTTTATTAGTTAAGTTATTTAGTCTGTATATTTAGGATGCCTCGCGCAGATTCATAAAAGTACAAATCAGAGTGGGAGTACTGAAAGGAGTAGGGCTCCCCCTCCACGCGCTCGCCTATAAAGGCGCGCTGCGAGCACGCAGGAGTTAGTCGCTCACCGGCTCATCTTCCCGACGGTGTTCCGACTCTAACACGCTGGGTAACCTGTGCTACGATCGTGTTATTTCCAACCGCTCCTCCTGTTTATCCTGACCTTTCCCTTACCGAGTGCGGGCGTCTCGCACTTCCTGATCCTAGAGCGGGAGTCTCGCTCTCTCTCTTACCTAGTGTGGGTGTCTCACACATCCTTATCCTAGAGTGGGTGTCTCACTCTCTCTTCCCGAGTGCGGGCGTCTCGCACTTCCTGATCCTAGAGCGGGAGTCTCGCTCTCTCTCTTACCTAGTGTGGGTGTCTCACACATCCTTATCCTAGAGTGGGTGTCTCACTCTCTCTTCCCGAATGCGGGCGTCTCGCACTTCCTGATCCTGGAGCGGGAGTCTCGCTCTCTCTTACCTAGTGTGGGTATCTCACACATCCTGATCCCAGAGTGGGAGTCTCACTCTTTCTTACCTGTTCCGACCCTAGGAGCGGAAACCAGAACGTATGCACAGTTTGCATGGTGTTTAGTAGTCGTTTTATGTCCTTAAGACACACCGTATTTTACCGTTGAATAGTGTCCTTAAGGCACGCCGTATTTTACCGTTATTTAATGTCCACGAGACACACCGTATATTACCGTTGTCCACGAGAGACACCGTATATTACCGTTACCGAAAATACCGTCCGAGAGTTTAACATTTCGTTTACCAGTCCGTGAGTTTTACCTGAGTTAAAACATTCCAATTTATGGATACGTGTATATATGAACTATTTTGTAAATAAAACTGTATTTGCTAAGTGATCGACGCTTTTATTTCTGAACCTGGACTCCGACGAGCAAACCCGAACCGCCGTCAAGCAGAGCAACGATCAGCAACCGCAGACCAACCCGAAGAATGACGGACCGTTACAAAACAAATGTCTTTCATTTTCTAAGTTCTAATATATGATGATTATGATAAGTCAGGCACGTTTTATAAATACGTACATACAGTTAAATGAAATAATACGAGAAGTTTTGCTTCTGACAAATAATATTGCCACAAACGTCAAAACTTTTCGTTCCTTACTGCCAACCCTATTGGTTCATATATAAAATATTCTGGAAAAAGTTACGCTTTTGGAAACTGTCGAAAAGTTTAAAATTATTTTAAAAAAAAGATCCACTCCATGGACATTATAATTAAAGTTTTGTTCCATGGACATTATCATTAAAAATCTGTTCCATGGACATTACTTATCAATATAAATCTCTTCAAAAATTAACGTTTTTGCCAAATAACAACCAGAACCTTCAATTTATTGCTGCCAATCGTATTCGATTACATATGAAATATTCAGGAATAAATTACGTGTGTACTTGGAAAATGTCAAAAAAGTTAAAATAATTTAAAATCAAGAAAGTTCCGCTCCATGGACATTATCGTTAAAGTTTCGTTCCACGGACATTATCATTAAAGATCCATTCCATGGGCATTATCATTATAGATCTCTTCAAAAAAATAAAGTCGTGGTCATCCTAAAATCAAAAATTAAATCGACAAGAAAATCAGAAAATGAAAAATAAGATTTTCAACTTTTTTACTTCTAGTTTTTGCGCCGCTTCAACAATTCGGACGCTTATACTGTATAATCCTCATTAATTCAATAAAAATTAATTTAAATGTTTACAGTTTGTCTTCACTACGTGAGTGACGTAAACGTTAACGAATTAATTTGCGTAATTAAAAAAAATTATGAATTCCATTTTTGCGTGTTGCGTCGAAATGGCGTCGGCGCAAGAAGCGTCGCGGAAATTCGCGCGTCTTTTCGCTCTTTAGTTCGAAAGCGTCGTCGGCGCTCGACGGTGTGACCCAAGCGCTCAAATCCAGGCTTTCGTGTTCATATGTTTTCTTTCCAGTAAGTTTTTTTTTTGGCTCCTACTACTTTCATTATTTATTGTCGTGCATGTTGTTTGGCTGTTAAATAAAAAAAAAAAAGTATTTTTTTTGGGGGTGTGTAATGATTATTTACGAGCTGAACGGAACATTAGGCGCGCGCAAACTTTGGCAAAGTTCTGGGCCCGAAAGAAAGTCGCGTTTCTTTGTGTTTGCGTTTAGTCCGTGTCCGCGCGCCTTCTTATTTACGACCCATAAAATTTCGTGGACAAAAAAGCGAACGCTCGAGTACCCCCCCAAAGATTTCCGCCGGGAAGCCACGGGGGTTTCATTTGTTGTCTAATACAAACAAAAAAGTTGTCAAGGTTTCGCTTGTTCCCACAGGAAAACTGTCATTTGGATTTTCAACAAAAAACTGACGTACACAACCCATTTTTTTTCTTTCAAAATTAGCAGTAGGATAATTTTTTTTGTTAACAACAATACTCTCCTGAAATTTCATCGAAGGGGCGCGTCGGAGCGACTGTGACCGACTTACTTCTTCGATGTTTCCTCATAAAATACCAGATCTTTTAAGAATAGATTGTCTTTTGTTTTGCTTTTTCGCTTCGTGCGATCATTTGCCGTCGCCTTTCGTTAAATTTTATTCAAAAGTCTTTTATTTCGTAACCTGTTTGAAATTTCCGCTCCTTAGTTTCGTGACGTCGCGTCGCCTTTCCTCAAATTCAAATTCAAAAATCGAATGTCTTTCGTTTCTCATTCTGAAATTGCAAAGTACGCACTATTGACTTTTTTGCACACAGCATCTACATGTAAAGACCGATTTAAGTTGCAATCAATGTTTACTCCCAGAATTCGGATGCACTCTGATAAATTAATATTGTTTGCATTAATAACAGAAACTGATACAGATGGCAGCACTCTTCGTTAGTAGAAATTTATACGCACTATTTAAGATTAAGTTATGTTTTGAACACCATTGACTAAAGTCAGAAGCTACTTCTTTTAAGTTATTTTCTAAATTTCTTGCATCAGAATCTGATAGAATAATTGAAGCATCGTCGTCAGCAAACGAAATGAGTTTTCCGGAACACTTGATATTTTTGGGCAAGTCATTAATAACGATTAAAAATAAGAGTGGCCCGAGAATTGATCCTTGTGGGACTCCACGGTTGATATCGACTTTTTCTGAATAATATCCATCGATGCACACTTTTTGCGTTCGGTCACTCAGATACGATCTCAACCAGTCTAGAACGTTGTCTCTTACCCCTAACGAAAATAGTTTGGCCAATAGGAATTCATGTTGTACAGCGTCAAAAGCGATCAAAGATCATAGCAGCAACGTACAGGGTGCAATTCGTTATCCCATTCCCGTAATTCTTTAGTAAAAATTTCGGAAGTCATCCAGGCTTTTCTGTTGAATTTGTAATTTACTGGCAGCCGCCGAACATGTTTAAAACACCTTGGGTTTTTGGGCTTCCCAATAACCAATAATTTTCTTCTTTCTATAATTCTGTGTTTGGATGACTTTCCACCCGCACAAGTTTCCCCTATTAATCTTAATGTGTTGCAGGTAAAAGCTTATAAAATAAGCCTGTTACTGATATGCCTTTTTTTAAATCTTTAGATCCAGTTTCTGCTAATTGTCACATTTTTTGCCCGTTGTTGCGAAAACCATTTCAACTCTGATCCACTTCGATATTAGTGGGTTTTTAAATTTTTTTATGTTTTTTTTTTTAAGCTGTGTCACTCATGTTCGTTAGAGGTGGAGAAATAAGATTATTGCATTCAAAGTTTTTTGATACTAAATTTGTGCAATTTTAGTTGTTAATTATTTAGAAATTTAGAAAAAAAAGTTATTATTTTTTTCCGGACAAGATTAGTAAGTATTTAACGAAGAGTTTACAAACGGATGTCGTGGTCAAGTTAGTTTGTTCGTGTTTCACAACCGCAAGGTCAAGAGTTCAAATCCGAATGAGGACATTTTTTTTTCTTTTTTTTAAATATTTTTTCAGATTTGAAATCACTTACTCTTAAACTACTTTATTATTTTATTTATAAGTTTCATTTTAATATTAATTATGTAACATAATCAATAAAGTTATAACTTTAACATAATAAAATTTTGCAAACGAAAAAATACACATAAATGGAACGTAATTAATATTAAAATGAAACTTATTAATACAATAATAAACTAGTTTAAGAGTGATTTCAAATCTGAAAAAATATTAAAAGAAAAAGAAAAAAAAAGTGTCTTCATTCGAATTTGAACTCGTGACCTTACGGTTGTGAAACATGAACAAATTAACTTGACCACGACATCCGTTTGAAAACTCTCCGTTAAATACTTACTAATCTTGTCCGGAAAAAAATAATAACTTTTTTTCTTAATTTCTAAATAATTAACAACTAAAATTGCACAAATTTAGTATCAGAACACTTTGAATGCAATAATCTTTCTGATTATAACCCAGAATTTCATATAAATGTACTCAGGTAGATAATATAAGGCAATTTCTGTTTTCCCATGTTAAATCCCTATGTCTCATTGTGAGATGGACATACGGTATATGAAATTCTGGGTTATAATCGGAAAGATTATTGCATTCAAAGTTTTTTGATACTAAATTTGTGCAATTTTAGTTGTTAATTATTTAGAAATTAAGAAAAAAAGTTATTATTTTTTTCCGGACAAGATTAGTAAGTATTTAACGAAGAGTTTTCAAACGGATGTCGTGGTCAAGTTAGTTTCTTCATGTTTCACAACCGTAAGGTCACGAGTTCAAATCCGAATGAGGACACTTTTTTTCTTTTTTCTTAATATTTTTTCAGATTTGAAATCACTTAAACTCTTAAACTACTTTATTATTTTATTTATAAGTTTCATTTTAATAATAATTATGTAACATAATAAATAAAGTTATAACTTTAACATAATAAAATTTTGCAAACGAAAAAATACACATAAATGGAACATAATTAATATTAAAATGAAACTTATTAATACTATAATAAACTAGTTTAAGAGTGATTTCAAATCTGAAAAAATATTTAAAAAAAAGAAAAAAGGTGTCTTCATTCGGATTTGAACTCGTGACTTCACGGTTGTGAAACATGAACAAACTAACTTGACCACGACATCCGTTTGGAAAGTCTTCGTTAAATACCTACTAATCTTGTCCGGAAAAAAATAATAACTTTTTTTCTTAATTTCTAAATAATTAACAACTAAAATTGCACAAATTTAGTATCAAAACACTCTGAATGCAATAATCTTTCTGATTATAACCCAGAATTTCATATAAATGTACTCAGGTAGATAATATAAGGCAATTTCTGTTTTCCCATGTTAAATCCCTATGTCTCATTGTCAGATGGACATACGGTATATGAAATTCTGGGTTATAATCGGAAAGATTATTGCATTCAAAGTTTTTTGATACTAAATTTGTGCAATTTTAGTTGTTAATTATTTAGAAATTAAGAAAAAAAGTGATAATTTTTTTCCGGACAAGATTAGTAAGTATTTAACGAAGAGTTTACAAACGGATGTCGTGGTCAAGTTAGTTTGTTCGTGTTTCACAACCGCAAGGTCAAGAGTTCAAATCCGAATGAGGACTTTTTTTTTCTTTTTTTTAAATATTTTTTCAGATTTGAAATCACTTACTCTTAAACTACTTTATTATTTTATTTATAAGTTTCATTTTAATATTAATTATGTAACATAATAAATAAAGTTATAACTTTAACATAATAAAATTTTGCAAACGAAAAAATACACATAAATGGAACGTAATTAATATTAAAATGAAACTTATTAATACAATAATAAACTAGTTTAAGAGTGATTTCAAATCTGAAAAAATATTTAAAAAAAAGAAAAAAAAAAGTGTCTTCATTCGGATTTGAACTCGTGACCTTACGGTTGTGAAAAGTGAACCAACTACCTCGGCCACGAGACCCATTTAAAAAACTCTTCGTTAAATACCTACTAATCTTGTACGGAAAAAAATAACTTTTTTCTTAATTTCTAAATAATTAACAACTAAAATTGCACAAATTTAGTATCGAAACACTTTGAATGCAATAATCTTTCTGATTATAACCCAGAATTTCATATAAATGTACTCAGATAGATAATATAAGGCAATTTCTGTTTTCCCATGTTACATCCCTATGTCTCATTGTCAGATGGACATACGGTATACAGATTATGAATATTGTAAATTATCATGTAAGGTCTTCCTTTTGCAGAAAGAATTCGCAACATGGTGGTGCCATGATATTATCAAAAGATACACTTAAAGCGAAACCAATAGAGGAGATAAATAGTTTATCCCAAGAAATTCATATCGAAGTGGTAGCAGCTGAATTTCCAAAACTAAATATTGTTGCAATCGGACTTTATAGGTCTCCAATGGGTGATTATGAAATATTTTTAAAAACTATGTCTGCCATATTAGAAATCATTGACGATAAATACACATTTAGGAAAATATTTATAGCCGGTGACTTCAATATTAATTTTTTGCTAAAATCTAAACAAAATGGACAATTACAAGATCTAATGGAAACGTATAATTTACATATAACTTTCAAGGACTTTTCTAGAGTCACAGAAGACAGTTCTACCTGCATAGATAATATCTTCACAAATATAACAGTAGGTGAATATAAAACGGAAACAGTAAATATTCACATGTCAGACCATCAAGCTCAATCAGTTGTAACAGCTATGTTAGACATACTATCGGAAGTAATAGAAGCGCTAGACAATCACCACGCAGTAGAAATTACATGCTGCGACTTGTCAGTAAATCACAAAATATTAATAAACAAATTGCAGCATTATGAAATTCGAGGTCATCCATTAAAAATTATCACTTCGTATCTTCAAGATCGCACACAGGTGATTGAATGGAACAACACGAGATCTAGTAGCAGCAAAATATTATATGGAGTCCCCCGAGGTTCCACTTTAGGTCCTCTGCTTTTTAGTGTATATTAACGATCTAGTAACAAACGTAAAAGCTGATCGCGTTTGTCTATTTGCTGACGATACGACATTTTTAAACAAAAGCAGCGATGGAGGCAGCCTGGAAGAGAAAACACGAGAAACATTAAATGATAGATTCATTTAGGCCGGGAACGCACCATCAGTTCAGCGTACACACACTCGCACTTACCTCCGTGCCTACGAGCTTATCAGTTATCAACTTATCAATCTTGCATTCAGTGTAAACGTTCAGAACTTCCTCGAGCTTAAAAAAATGTTTATTCGTTTGTTTCTTTGTCATTGGTTCTCTTTATTAAAAAAAGATCTTTTGATTTTCTTCTCAATTTTGATGCCTTATTTCGTCGCCTTCTTCGTTTTTTATTTTCTACTTGCGCGTTTTAATTTTACGCTTTTATTGCTCTTTCTTCTAATCAAATGTTTCTTGTCTTTTATTTTATTTTTATTTATTCTCTTCAAATATTCTGTCATTGCACACATTAGTCATTGCAGTCTTTTTATATCATTCAGAATTCTTATACAATTATTTGCTTCTTATTTTTTGCGAATAATCTTTTGCTCTAATTCTTCCATTTTCTTCTTATTTATATCTGATTTTTATTTATTTCTACACCACCTTTCCTTCAACTTAGGTGCCTTCTTCCATTATCTTCTTTGTTGCTTATTTTCTACTTGCACGTTTTAATAGTTACGCTTTTATTCCTCTTTCTTCTGATCAAGTGCTTTTGCCGTTCAATTTTATTTTTATTTACATCTACAAAACTTTGACATTTTTCGCTACATTCCCCTTTCTGCTAGATTCCCTTTCATCTTCTACATATATCTGTTTTTATTATATTCTTTGCTTCTTATTTTCTACTTGCGTGTTTTACTGTACTCCCAACATTCCTTTTTCTTCTAGTAAAGTGTTGATCGTTCTTCCATTTCATTATTTTGATTTTCATCTGGTTTTAATTTTCAAAAATTTTGTCGGTTTTTCGCTACCCCTCTTCAACTTTGACGCCTTCCTTCATTATCTTCTTTGATGCTTCTTTTTTACTTGTAGCTTTTAACGTTACGCTTTTATTCCTCTTTCGTCTAATCGAGTGTTACCTTTCTTTAATTTCATTTTGATTTAATATTCAGCTTCAGCCATCGATCCCCCTTTTTTTAATCAGCTGTTTTCGTCCTTCCAACAACTTTTGCGTTTTCTCCGCTACCCTCTCTTTGATGTCTCCTTTAATTAGCTTCGTTGTTTCTTATTTTCTACTTGCATGTTTTAATGGCCTCTTTTTTCCAATCGCGTGTTTTCTTCCTTCCATTTAAAAAAAAAAATTCCCCTCGTCCTCGTTGACTCTTTTCATTATCTTCTTTGCTTTTTATTTTCTAATTGTGTTTTGTTGTTCTCCTTTCATTCATTTCATCTGCCTTGTTTTGATGATCTCTTTTCATTTTCTTCAATTTCACAAGAATACCCTAATCATTGCAGTTGATTCTTACACATTTTTAAAATTCATTTTACAAACACAATTTCGAGCTTTTCTCTTTTTTATAAACCTTGCCCAAATTACCGTGTTTATATTCACTTCATTCCATTTACTGTTAACCAATTTTTTTCTTCTAATTGAGTGCCCTTTTTCCTCTAATTTAATTTATGTTTGATTATTATTTTTAATTCTTTATTTATATTAGCTGTTTAGGTCGCGATATCTTGCAAAACAAACACAGATGGCACGGGAAGTACCGTGCGTTTAGAAACGAATTGAATTCGAACAAAAGAACAAAGACACCTTTGACAAACACAAAAGAAAAATGGCAGCGATCCTCTCGTTCCAAAAAAAAAGAAGACACGGTGATTGTGAATGTCAACAAAAAAGAAAATCTGAATTTTTTTTGAATCTAGGAAATTCCCCCTTTGTTTGCGCAAATTGCGCAAATAAAAATGTACCACTTTCACACATGGTCCGCCAATTTACTCCGCAGATGTCGCCCGTAATTTTTTAAGCGCACGCAAATTAACCCATTAATTACGAAAGCCAGAAATTGCGGCGCCTTTTTTTCCGACGCGACGGCCGCATCACGCGCTTCGCGCATGAGACCAGATCCTGGGAACGAACGCACGAACTTTTCAAATCAAGTGTGCGTACCTACAATTTTTTTTAATCACTCGGTATCTGTCCCATTCACCGCCGCCCGCGGCCCTAGGTGTACGTAAATAATTAATCCGTCGGCTTATCATTATCAGACGAGTTTCACGGAAAACGTAATTTTCAATTAAGCCATTAAACGAGGAGACCTCATTATTATTAATATTATCATCGCCATCATTGTTCAAGTAGGCTTTGAACCCGCCGGATTTTCTACTTCATGCGAACGCATTTGACGCTGTTTGTGTTTGCCGGCGTGGTATGAAGAGATAATCAGCAGTTGAAGTGCCCCCCATTCACTAGCAAAGTAACCTGAAGTACCCCAAGTAAACAGTGAAAATATAGCGTGATCAACAATATATGGGGTGATCAAAAAATCACGTGGTCTCATTAACAAAAGGTCCTCGGTGATGCGATTTAATTGTGGAGAATCAGAATTGAAGTGCCCTCATTCACTAGTAAACTAATCTGAAGTACCCCAAGTAAACAGTGAAAATATAGCGTGATCAAAAAAATATGAGGTGATCAAAAAATCGCGTAGCCCCATACACAAAAGGGTCTCGGTGATGCGATTTAATTGTGGAGAATCAGAATTGAAGTGCCCCCATTCACTAGCAAAGTAATCTGAAGTATTATCACAAGTAAACAGTGAAAATATAGCGTGATCAGAAATATATAGGGTGATCAAAGAATCACGTAATCTCGGTCACAAAAAGGCCTCGATGATGCGATTTAATTGTGGAGAATCAGAATTGAAGTGCGCCCCATTCACTAGTATAGTAATCTGAAGTACCCCAAGTAAACAGCGAAGCTATAGCGCGATCAAAAAAATATAGGGTGATTAAAAAATCGCGTAGTCCCAGACACAAAAGGGCCTGGGTGATGCGATTTAATTGTGGAGATAATGAGTGCTGGCCGCCGCTTTTTAATTTGGGGGTTGTTTTGTAACTGAAACCGAAAATCGATCGGGCGGAAAACCGACGTCGTCCTCTCCGAAAACCGCCGGTAAATTATCGCCGCGGCTTCCGGTTCCGGAAGCTCGAAATTAAATTCGAATTGGCGGGATTAATTAATGCGAGCTCAAGACGTTGCGCTCAGAAAAGAAATTTATTGGAAATTGTGTTTCAGTTTAATTCTTTTTATCCTGTCTGCGGTTTATTCTTTCTCTCCTAATGTCCGATTTCTTCACCGCGTTATCCTAAGGTTAAATTTATCTGCCAAGTAGAATGTGATACAAATAGTTCGTGTACAGTACGTCACATTTCAACTGACAGATAATTTAACCTTAGGTTAAACACGGCGAAGAAATCGGCGACAAGTCTAAGACCGTGCGATATTTCAATTTCGTTAATTCATCATCAACATTCCACATTTTGACAAACCAATAAACAAAAGAAAACCGAAAGAGGAATTATGTATGTCAAAAAAAATTCTCTCTGTTTGCAATAAGCGTCAGTGGTAAAAAAAAAAACTAAACGACGAAATAAAAAAGTTATTGTTCTTTTACTTCTTTAAATATGAAAAATAGTCGACGTTCTTTCGCTTCTGGCTGCTTTTATTCTTCTTATTTTGATACTGTCATTTCAGTTTCCTTCTTTCTTCGTTTTTCTTTTGTTTCTTCTTAGCGGATTAAGGCCCGATTTTACAATCGTCCGGTAAACTGAGTATAACACTATCCTTGCAATAACATGACGTAGTTATGGAAGAACGTTAAAGGATATTAGGCGAATAGTTATAATTCCGCGAATAGAGCTTATTCCGCAGTTGTAAAACTGGGCCTAACTGGATTAAATGTGACCTAAAAGTTTAGTCGATGAAAAAATAATTTAAAAAAAAAATCGAAATGATGTGGCGCCATCTGTACACATTTTGTCCGACTACGATTTTAAGCGCGAAATTTGAAAGAGTTGAATGTTGCGAGCGTTTTTTTTTGTCAAATTAAATCTTAAATATTTTTCTGGATTTTGTCGTCTGTTTTCTTTGTTTTGTTACCTACCCTTCAAAACAGTTTTTTTTTTTTTAATTTTTATTAATCTACTGAATTGTGCTTTAAAATCGATTGTCTTTTGTTTTTATTGTTTTGACTTATAAGTCGTTTAACAGCGCCATCTATTGACAACGTGCCGAAAGTTTTTCTTTTTCGTTCGGTTTTATTTATGAATCTACCGAATTCTGAGTTTGTTGTGTCTTTTGTTTTTATTTTTTTTAATATTATTTTTTAATTTTGTTCGTTAGTTTTTTTTGTTTTGTCACCGTTTCTTCCAAACAGTTTTTTTTTTTTTTTTAATTTATTGATCTGTTGAATTATGCTAAAAAATCGATTGTCTTTTGTTTCACTCGCGTCGTTGTAAGACATTTAACAGCGCCATCTATTGACAACAAGCCGAAACTTTTTCTTTTTCGTTCGTTTAAATTTATGAATCTACTGAATTCTACACTTCGTTGTGTCTTTTGTTTTTATTCTTTTTTTTTAATATTACTTTTTAAATTTTGTTCATTTGGTTTCTTTATTTTGTCACCGTTTCTTCCAAACAGTTTTTTTTTTTAATTTATTGATCCGTTGAATTATGCTAAAAAATCGATTGTCTTTTGTTTGACTTGCGTTGTTGTAAGACATTTAACAACGCCATCTATTGAAAACAAGCCGAAACTTTTTCTTTTTCTTTCGTTTTAATTTATGAATCTACTGAATTTTACACTTTGTTGTGTCTTTTGTTTTTATTCTTTTTTTTTAATATTATTGTTTAAATTTTGTTCATTTGGTTTCTTTGTTTTGTCACAGTTCCTTCCAAACAGTTTTTTTTTTAAATTTATTCCACGATTGTAAAACTGGGCCTAACTGGATTAAATGTGACGTAAAAGTTTAGTCGATGAAAAAATAATTAAAAAAAAAAAATCGAAATGATGTGGCGCCATCTGTACACATTTTGTCGGACTACGTTTTCAAGCGCGAAATTTGAAAGAGTTGAATGTTGCGAGCGTTTTCTTTGGTCAATTTAAATCTTAAATATTTTTCTGGATTTTGTCGTCTGTTTTCTTTGTTTTGTCACCCAAGCTTCCAAACAGTTTTTTTTTTTTTATTTATTAATCTACTGAATTGTGCTGTAAAATCGATTGTCTTTTGTTTTTATTGTTTTGACTTATAAGTCGTTTAACAGCGCCATCTATTGACAACGTGCCGAAAGTTTTTCTTTTTCGTTCGGTTTTATTTATGAATCTACCGAATTCTGAGTTTGTTGTGTCTTTTGTTTGTTATTCTTTTTTTTAATATAATTTTTTAATTTTGTTCGTTAGTTTTTTTTTGTTTTGTCACCGTTTCTTCCAAACAGTTTTTTTTTAATTTATTGATCCGTTTAATTATGCTAAAAAATCGTTTGTCTTTTGTTTGACTTGCGTTGTTGTAAGACATTTAACAGCGCCATCTATTGAAAACAAGCCGAAACTTTTTCTTTTTCGTTCGTTTAAATTTATGAATCTACTGAATTCTATATACACTTTGTTGTGTCTTTTGTTTTTATTCTTTTTTTTAATATTACTTTTTAAATTTTGTTCATTTGGTTTCTTTGTTTTGTCACCGTTTCTTCCAAACAGTTTTTTTTTAAATTTATTGATCTGTTGAATTACGCTAAAAAATCGATTGTCTTTTGTTAGACTTGCATTGTTGTAAGACATTTAACAGCGTCATCTATTGAAAACAAGCCGAAACTTTTTCTTTTTCGTTCGTTTTAATTTATGAATCTCCTGAATTCTACACTTTGTTGTGTCTTTTGTTTTTATTCTTTTTTTTAATATTACTTTTTAAATTTTGTTCATTTGGTTTCTTTGTTTTGTCACCGTTCCTTCCAAACAGTTTTTTTTTTAATTTATTGATCCGTTGAATTAAGCTAAAAAATCGATTGTCTTTTGTTTGACTTGCGTTGTTGTAAGACATTTAACAGCGCCATCTATTGAAAACAAGCCGAAACTTTTTCTTTTTCGTTCGTTTAAATTTATGAATCTACTGAATTCTACACTTTGTTGTGTCTTTTGTTTTTATTCTTTTTTTTAATATTACTTTTTAAATTTTGTTCATTTGGTTTCTTTATTTTGTTACCTTTCCTTCCAAACAGTTTTTTTTTTTTAATTTATTGATCCGTTGAATTATGCTAAAAAATCGATTGTCTTTTGTTTGACTTGCGTTGTTGTAAGACATTTAACAGCGCCATCTGTTGAGAACAAGCCGAAACTTTTTCTTTTTCGTTCGTTTAAATTTATGAATCTCCTGAATTCTACACTTTGTTGTGTCTTTTGTTTTTATTCTTTTTTTTTTAATATTACTTTTTAAATTTTGTTCATTTGGTTTCTTTGTTTTGTCACCTTTCCTTCCAAACAGTTTTTTTTTAATTTATTGATCCGTTGAATTATGCTAAAAAATTGATTGTCTTTTGTTTGACTTGCGTTGTTGTAAGACATTTAACAGCGCCATCTGTTGGAAACAAGCCGAAACTTTTTCTTTTTCGTTCGTTTTAATTTATGAATCTACTGAATTCTACACTTTGTTGTGTCTTTTGTTTTTATTCTTTTTTTTTAATATTACTTTTTAAATTTTGTTCATTTGGTTTTTTGTTTTGTCACCGTTCCTTCCAAACAGTTTTTTTTTTAAATTTATTGATCCGTTGAATTATGCTAAAAAATCGATTGTCTTTTGTTTGACTTGCGTTGTTGTAAGACATTTAACAGCGCCATCTGTTGGAAACAAGCCGAAACTTTTTCTTTTTCGTTCGTTTTAATTTATGAATCTACTGAATTCTACACTTTGTTGTGTCTTTTGTTTTTATTCTTTTTTTTAATATTACTTTTTAAATTTTGTTCATTTGGTTTCTTTGTTTTGTCACCGTTCCTTCCAAACCGTTTTTTTTTTAAATTTATTAATCTGTTGAGTTATGGAGTAAAGTCGATTGTTTTTTGTTTTTATTTTTTGACTTGCGTTGTTGTAAGATATGCAACAGCGCCATCTATTGAAAACGTGTCGAAAGTTTTTTCTTTTTCGTTCGTTATGAATTTGCCGAATTTGACTTTGTTGTGTCTTTTGTTTTTATTCTTTTTTTTTAATTATTACTGTGCATTTTTTAAATTTTGTTCGTTTATTTTCTTTGTTTGTCACCTTTCCTTCCAACGATTTTTGTAACTTTATTGATCTATCATTGTTCTCGTAAAAGTGTTTCATTTCAATATCCGCGGCTCACCGATAGTTTGCTGTCAATTTTTCATCTTCACGGTGGATTTTTATTTCTTTGACGCACAACGCCCTTTTCTACAAAGCAGCGAAAATTAAATTTGACATTGACATTTCCTGTAGGTGGATTTTTTTATTGTTTCAGTTGAATGTTTTCTCAAACGCTCTCATCTTTCACAAAGAAATGGAACGAATTTTATTTGTACTTTTTTCTTCGTCCCAACGAATTAGTGTTGGCAGCGCCCTCTCTTGGAAAATAACAGGGCCTTCACGTCACTGATTTTCTCGTAAAAGCTTTTCATTTAAATATCAGCGACTAACCGATGCGATAGTTTGCCATCGATTTTTTTACCTTTGCAGTGATTTTGATTCTTTCTCTTATATGACTCGCAACGCCCTCTCCTGGGAGGCAGCACAGCTAAATTTGACATTGACGTTTCCTGTTGATGGATCATATTTTTTTAATTTTGTTCATTAGTTTTCTTTGTTTTGTCACCTTTCCTTCCACACCGTTTTTTTTAATGTATTGGTCTGTTGAATTATGCTGTAAAGTCGATTGTCTTTTGTTTGACTTGCGTTGTTGTAAGATATTTAACAGCGCCATCTATTGACAACGTGCCGAAAGTTTTTCTTTCTCGTTCGTTTTTATTTATGAATCTACTGAATTCTGCTTTGTTGTGTCTTTTGTTTTTTTTTTCTTTTCTTTTATATTATTGTAATACATATTGCGGTATTTAAAGTTGGTTCTTGTCCGATGAAATTTGTATCACAAAATCTTTTAAGCGGACCCTAAATCGCGCACAATACACTTAACGTTTCACCGTCGTGATATATGAGTGAAAAATATATTTTTCACTTCTGACGAAGCTGTCGAACGACGGTGAAACGTTAAGTGTATTGTGCGCGATTTAGTGTCCGGTTAAAAGGTTTTGTGATACATATTGCGCTGTTTATGAGCAGCACCTAATGTTTTTTTTTATTTCATAAAGAAATAATTTTGTAAATAATAAAGTAAATTGAGAGTAATGTATTACGGGATTTGTTTGTGAAATGATTGAATTCAAGTTTGTTTTTCGAATATATTAAGTTTATGTAAATATTTTTAGAAATAGGTGATTTAAAATTACAAACTTATTATAAATAAATTATTTAGAATTTTTGAAATATAAATACATAGAAATTAAACTTAGAACTATTGTAAAGATTAGAAAAATTTATCTAAGAATGTTATGACGACCCGGATGTTAGAAGGAAACTGTAGGGAGTTCGGAAATTGAATAAGTGAGAGCGCCGTGTAGCTAGTTTCTATCTCTAGTTTCTATTACCGTCACTAAATAATAGAGAGTTTTAGCCATTTTTACGGTATGGATAACGTTTACGCTAAATGCTACAAAACTATTAATGCGCGTGCTCACAAATATATGAGCAAGCGCATTACTCTTTTTACAGCATTTAGCGTAAAC
Source organism: Dorcus hopei (assembly GCA_033060865.1). Lineage (NCBI taxonomy): Eukaryota > Metazoa > Arthropoda > Insecta > Coleoptera > Lucanidae > Dorcus > Dorcus hopei. Next base: position 4,414,990 of record CM065425.1, on the reverse strand, counting down.
CACCGATCACATCAACAAGAGATGGTTATGTCAATGCGTAAACGTTATCCATACCGTAAAAATTGCTAAAACTCTCTAATTATAGTGCCGCAACCCATATGCTTAATGTGTAAGACGAAGAAACACGTTTTTGCACTAATATGGCCGACTTTTTTAGTGATTTTCTTTCCGCCAAGTTTAATCAAATTTAACGTTTGTCACACAAAACTTTCGAAATGATTTAAAATGCCCGGGTGTGTCGTTTTAAGTTGTAAAAACAGTAAGTGAGTAAACTTAAAACATACGGAAAAAAGAAATTCTTTAATTCAAAACAAACACCACAACAAGTTTTCAAAAATTTCTTCATTTACCTCCATGCAATATCCTAAACGATTATAAAAATTGTTAATTGCACTAGTGACTTGTCCAAGGGTAATTCTTTCTGATATATTTCAACGTTCTTCGCCTGACAGATGTTCCAAATTAAAATGGACAGATTTTATTTGATGTGACATTAGAAACCATATTAGAAACCCTAACGACGACGATCATGCGACGACATTTTCAAAAATTGGAATTAGTTTCCATAGTAATATGAACAGCAATGTTTCATGTTAAAATAAAATCACGGTAAAATGATAAATGTTGTAGAAACGGGGCATTAGAATTTACATTTCCCGCCAATATTTTGCACCAAAATGGCGGCTGATTGCGGTACTGTAATTATTTAGTGACGGTAAGTTTCTAAGTTTAGGTGAAGGCACCCAGTCGCGCTTCATAAGCGACCGCTGGAAAAACGGAGGCATTCAAGCATGCGATTCGGAACCTAATGTAAGTAAAGTATATTGGCGGTTTTGTGAAAAACCGACCAAACGTATAAACTTCTTCTTCGCCTTTTACAACGCGCTAATTTTTAAAAAAGTTTTTCTGAGTAACTATTGTAAATTATAAGCTCAAATTTTCAGTACGTGTTCATGAGGTAATTATCTAGATCTCACGTTGACATTTTTTCAAAAAAGAAATTTTTTTTGAAAAAATCAAATCGATATCTCAAAAACTATACAAAATTTTGAGAAAAACGAAAACGTGAGACCTAGATTTGATGCATATTTAAAAAAAAATCAGTTCTGTGAATTTAATAATAGCTGAGAAAAACAGCTTCAAAATTTTCGGGAAATATCGTCGTTGTAATACAGCGCCTCTAACGGAGAGCTGTCTAAACTACAAATTTCGTAGCTAATGTGCCCCGAATACGAAATTTGTAGTTTAGACAGCTCTTCGTTAGAGGCGCTGTATTACAACGACGATATTTCCCCAAAAATTTTTGATTTTTTTTATATATGCTTTTAAAATTTTCCCATTGCGAAGACTATGTCCTAACGTGTCGAATTATGCTCTAAAATCGATTGTTTTTTGTTTTTATTGTTTGACTTACAATGTTATAAGACGTTTAACAGCGCCATCTATTGAAAACGTACCGAAAGTTTTCTTTTTCGTTCGTTTTCATTTATGAGTCTAGCAATCTACTGCACTTTGTCGTGTCTTTCGTTTTCATTTTTTTTTATATTATTGTTATATATTTTTTTTAATTTTTATCATTTGTTTTCTTCTCTGTTTTGTCACCTTTCCTTCCAAACAGTTTTTTTTAATACATATTTTGATCTGTTGAATTATGCTGTAAAGTCGATTACCTTTTGTTTTTATTGTTTGACTTGCGTTGTTGTAAGACACTTAAAAGCGCCATATGTTGAAAACGTGCCGAAAGTTTATCTTCTTCGTCGTTTTATGAATCTACTGAATTCTACTTTATTGTGCCTTTTGTTTTTATGCTTCTTTTTATTTTTGTTCATTCGTTTTCTTTGTTTCGTCACCTTTCCTTCCAAACAGTTTTTTTTTTCTTAATTTACTGATCTACTAAATTGTGCTATAATGTCGATCGTCTTTTGTTTTTATTGTTTTCTGAATTTTATTACACATTTCGTATTATTTTTTTTTTAATTCATTATTTCGTTCTATTCTCTCTTTTTAATTATTAATTTATTAAATTATAATTCTTGGTTAATCTAAATCTTGTATTTCGTTGTTGTCTGTTTTTCTTTTGTTTCTTCATGGCGAATTTTTTTTCTAAATCCATAGTAAAAGGAAAAAATGCGATAGCTTTAAGTTTAGCCGTTGAAAGTAATACATATTAATAAATAATAATTGAAACTATGTGGTGCCATCTGTGTAAATCTTGACGAACTACCTTTTTAGGCGGGAAATTTGAAGTAGGTACTCGAAAGATGTTAAAAATCAACAGTTAAAACGAATTTTTTTTTATTACAACTGAATTTAAAACGTTTGGTCCCTAAGTCGCAATGATTTGTCAGTGACTTTAAGTTAAACTATTCCAATTTTCAGTTCATTAAAGTCATTAGAAATATTGTGTTATATTTCTAAAATTTAGTTTTATTTAAAAATATTGAGTGGGTCAACGCCATCTGTGCAAATCTTGTCGAACTACGGTTTTTAGGCGCGAAATTTGAAATATTTGAAAGTACTTAAAGATTGACGACAAAAGAGAATTTCTAAAGTTAAATTGAAATAATAAATGTCAGGTCAGAAAGCGACCGCAGGGTGTCGCCACTTAAACGTGAAATAATAAAATAAATTCAACTGTCAGTTTTAAATTTTTCCGTTAAAAATATTCTGTAATGTAATTCTCAAAGTTTTTATGCAATTTTATTAACAAAAATAAGAGAAAGTGAAAATTGAGTAGTCAATGCCAGCGCCATCTGTATAAATTTTGTCGGACCGCAGTTTCTCTCTCGCCGCTAAAATTTGAAATTATTACTGCGCATGTAGTTTATTTATATTTCATAATCGTTCTGTACCGGACGAAAATCGTGGATCGGTTTTTATATTTCATTGTTGTCTGTTTTTCTTTTGTTTCTTTGTTTTGTTTTTTTTTAATTCACAAAAAAATTGAATGAATGCGATAACTTTTGCTGTGGCGCCATCTGTATCAATCTTATCGAACTACGTTTTAGGCGCGAAATTTGAAATACTTGTTATTAAAAGCGTCGGGTTTAAATGTACCCTTAAAGTTTTTTCTTTGCAGTCTATTAAACAAAGAAAAATGTTGTCGGACTACAGTTACGGTTACATTTATATCGATATGAAAATTTTTATCAACTCTTTCGATGAAATTTGGACGGTGCGTGGGCCCTTAGAATGTGGCGGCTCTTAGAACGCGCAAGTAACTTAATTATGACGCCGCCGATTTCGAAAAAAAGAAACGTTATTATCAAGTTGTGAATATTTTCGCGCGCGTTTGAAACTCGCGCATAATAATTCGACATTGACATTCCCTTGGGCTGGAAACGACGGAGGAATGAAAAAAATCCGAAGCACGTGCGCAACACCGTCGTTAAACCGAATATGTAGTTGGACGTAATAAATATGACAGACAGAAATTTATTTAAAAAAAAGAAGCAAATAATTTACAGAGACGCTTCAAGGTTGCCACGAGATTTGCGAAACGCCACCTTTTAGACTTAATAATTAGTATTAGATCTTTGGTTTGTTTTTTTTTTACTATTAGAAATTTTAATATTAGCTTCTACAGCGCCCTCTATTGATGCAAGAAGAAACTTTAAATTTGACACTTGCATCCTTTACACCTATCTCTTTCTGTTATGAATTGTCAGTCGGGGCGCCCTCTTTTGAGAAATAATTAAAATAAGTTCTTTGCCTCTTCGATACACCTTTTATTTCAGCGCTCTCTATTGATCATAAGCTTAAACTTGTATATGTATTTAAATGCGGCAAGATTAAAATTTGAACGCACGAATTTTATCTGCATCCTTCGTCTTCTGTTTTTCTCCCCAATGAGTTAGTGTTCGCAGCGCCCTCTCTTGGAAAACAACAGAAGCTTTTCTCGCAAAAACGTTTAATTTAAATATTCACGGCGCTCTTTCCAGTGCACTATTAATTTTTTTTAATCTTCACAATGATTTTAAGTCCTTCCCGTATATGTTTCGCAGCGCCCTCTTCTGGAAAGCAGCGAAAATTAAGTTCGACATAGACGTTTCCTGTCGGTGCATTTTTTTCACTTGTTTTCCATTTCTCGAACGCTTTCGTCTCATTATTTTCAGTAAGAAATCTGGACGAACGAATTTTATTTGCATCGTTCCCGTCTCCTTTCTTGTCAATGAATTAGTGTTCGCAGCGCCCTCTCTTGGCAGTTTCTTGCGGTTTTCCTCGCAAGAGTGTTTCATTTAAATATCCGCGGCGTATCGATAGTTTACCATCATCTTCATAGGGATTTTGATTCTTTCTCTTATATGACTCGAAACGCCCTCTTCTGCGAGAAGCAGTGAAACTAAGTTTTAGATTGGCGTTTCTTGTTGGTTCATTTTTCAACTGTAAAAGTCGATTGTTTTCTCAAACGCTCTCGTCTTTATTTTCGGAAGGAATATTGTGCGCGTTCAACGGACAGCAGCTGCTGAAGTGTTTACTCAGCAATCGTTTGTGATTGGTTCACATTAAGGTAATAGCCAATCACAGACGATTGCTAAGTAAGCAACTCAGCAGCTGCTGTCCGTTGAACGCGACTATTATTTTAAAATAATAAGTGTGGCGCCATCTTTTAGCCTGTCGAGTAAACTCGCCCTTCAATTTCCAACGTACCCAAAATTGCGACTTCATTCTAGAGCAGCGCCCTCTCTTGGGAAATAACGGCAGTTTCTTGCGGCTTTCCTCGCAAAAGTATTTCATTTAAATATCGGCGGAGCACCGATAGTTTGCAATCAATTTTTTTAAAATCTTTACAGTGATTTCTTGATTCTTTGACCCACAACGTCCTCTTCTGCAAAACAGCGAAAATTAAATTTGACACTACTGACATTTCCTGCTGATGCATTTTTTTATTGTTTGTGATTGGTTCACATTAAGGTAATAGCCAATCACAGACGATTGCTAAGTAAGCAACTCAGCAGCTGCTGTCCGTTGAACGCGACTATTATTTTAAAATAATTTGTGGCGCCATCTTTTAGCCTATCAAGTAAACTCGCCCTTCAATTTCCAACGTACCCAAAATTGCGACTTCATTCTAGAGCACCGCCCTCTCTTGGAAAATAACGGCAGTTTCTTGCGCCTTTCCTGACAAAAGTGTTTCATTTAAACATCCGTGGTGCACCGATAGTTTGCCATCAGTTTTTTATCTTCACGGTGGTTTTTTGATTCTCTGACCCACAACGCCCTCTTCTGCAAAGCAGCGAAAATTAAATTTGACACTACTGACATTTCCTGCTGATGCATTTTTTTATTGTTTGAGTTGAGTGTTTTCATCTCTCTCATCTTCATTTTCAGAAAGAAACCGAACGAATTTTATTTGTACCCTTTTTTGTCCCAATGAATTAGTGTTCGCAGCGCCATCTCTCGGAATCAACGGAAAACAACGTCAGTTTCATGTCACTGATCTTCTCGCATTTAAATGTCAGCGGATGGCGCATCGATAGTTTGTCGTCAATTTTTTATCTTCACGGTGATTTTGATTCTTTGGACCCAAACGCCCTCTTCTGCAAAACAGCTAAAATTAAATTTGACATTGACCTTTCCTGTTGATACATTTTTTTATTGTTCAGGCGATTGTTTTCGGTTTCTGAAACGCTTTCATCTTTATGTTTAACAGTGTTTAGGTAATCTCCAACCGAATCGCCCAAACGGTGTATGTGTTGGCAAAACTTGGTTCTTTAGAAAATCCGGCTCGAAGGACCAAAAATGTTAAGAACGTTAGATTTTCTCCCCGTCATTTAAGAAAATAGCACCAAGTCTCTTCGTAGTTGTTTATTATATTATTTTTTGTTTGCATTTCCGTTGCTTACTGTTTTTAAAATTTCGTATCCTTCCAGTTTTTTTTTTTTTCAAATTTAGGATCCCGTACACTCCCCATTTACCTGCTTCCAAAGTAGAAGAAATGAAATTCCTTGACGTGAAGAATCTATTTGTCTTTCATTTTTCGCCAATTCTAGGGGTAGTGTCTTTGATTTTTTTTAAATTTCCATTGAATGTTCTCAACTCATGTCTTTCCGCTTTCTTGGAATTTAGAATTCCGTGCCCTCCCCTATCAACTGCTTCCAAGTGGACGAAACGAAGTCCTTTGATGAACCATTCGAAGAATTCTTTTGGAACTTCGCCGTGTGATTAGTTTCGTCTATTTCCATTGGACGTTCTCTTTTTGGTTCTTTTCGAATTTAGGATTCCTCCACCCATCGCTTCCAAGTGAAGAAGAAATGAAGTTTCTTTGCGTGCCGTTTAAAGAATTTTTTTTAGAATTAGTTTTCTCCAACCCTTGCTGTCGTGTTTTTAATTCTCCCATTTCACATGTCTTCCCGCTTTTGATCTAGAATTTAGAATTTCGAGCCTCCCTCTATCCCCTGTTTCCAAGTGGAAGAGATGTGCCACTTGAAGAATTCATTTAGGATCATTTTTTGCCGACCCTAGCAGTCGTGTTTTTAATTTCTTTTTATATCCAATGGATTCCGTCGTGTCTTTCTACCTTTTTCGAATTTAGGATTTCGCGCCCTCCCCCCCACTTATAGTTTCCAAGTGGAAGAAATGAAATTCTTTGATGGACCATTTGAGGAATTCTCTTTGAATTATTTTTCTCCAACCAATTTTTCTAGCGTTAGTGTCTTTATTTTTTTTTTAATTTCCAGTGAATGTCCTCGTGTCTTCCTGCTCTTTTTAAATTTAGGATTCCGTGCCCTCCCCCCCCAACCTCCTCATTCACTTTTCCAAGAAAAAGAAACGTGTTATGTTACGTCTTTTTTGTCCCAATGAACCAGTGTTCGCAGCGCCATCTCTTGGAAAGCAATGGCAGTTTCATGCCACTGATAGTTTGCCATCAGTTTTTTTTGTTTTCACAGTGATTTTAATTCTTTCTCTTATAAGAGTTGCAACGCCCTCTCTTGGGAAGCAGCGCAATTAAGTTTGACTTGGACGTTTCCTGTTGACGGATCCTCAACATGGTGCATCTTTATTTTCAGAAAGAAATCGAACAAATTTTATTGCGTCTTTATTTCGTCCCAATCAATTAGTGTTCGCAGCGCCCTCTCTCGGAAAACAATGGTAGTTTCATGCCACTGATTTTCTTGCAAAAGCATTTCAGCGGCGCACCGATAGTTTGCCATCGATTTTTTTAACCTTCACGGTGATTTTGATTATTTCTCTTAATCGACTCCCAACGCCCTCTCCTGGTAAGCAGCGAAAATTAAATTTGACATTGACGACATTGTCGTTGCATTTTTTAATTGTTCAGGCGATTGTTTTCGATTTCCCAAACGCTCTCATCTTTATTTTCAGAAAGAAATTTTATTTGCACCCTTTTTTGTCCCAATGAATTAGTGTTCGCAGCGCCATCTCTTGGAAAACAATAGCAGTTTCTTGCCACTGATTTTCTCGCAAAAGTTTTTCATTTAAATATCAGCGGCGCACCGACAGTTTGCCGCAGCAATTTTTTTTTTATCTTCACAGTGATATTGATTCTTTCTCTTGTATTACTCGCAACGCCTTCTCCTGGGAAGCAACGCAATTAAGTTTGACATTGAGGTTTCCCGTTGATGCACCTTTATTTTCAGAAAGAAATCGCAGCGCCCTCTCTCGGAAAACAACGGCAGTTTCATGCCACTGAACTTCTCGCAAAAGCTTCTCATTTAAATATCAGCGGCGCGGCGATAGTTTATCATCAGTTTTTTTTACCTTCACAGTGACTTCGGTCCTTTCTCTTATATGACTCGCAACGCCCTCTCCCGGGAAGCAGCGCATTTAAATTTGACTTTGACGTATCCTCTTGGCGCATCTTTATTTTCAGAAAGAAGTCGAGTGAATTTTATTTGTACCCTTTGCGTCTTTATTTCGTCCCCATCAATTAGTGTTCGTAGCGCCCTCTCTCGGAAAACAACGGTAATTTCGTCCACTGATTTTTTCACAAAATCTTTTCATTTACATAAATATCAGCGGCGCACCGAGAGTTCGCCATCATTTTTTTTTTAAATCTTCGCAGTGATTTTAATTCTTTCTCTCATATGGCTCGCAACGCCCTCTCATAGGAAGTAGCGAAATTAAGTTTGACATTGACGTTTCCTGTTGGTGCTTTTCTTAATTGTTTCAGGCGATTATTTTCTCAAACGCTCTCGTCTTTATTTTCGGAAAGAAATATATACTTTAATGAGAGCGCACTTCAGACAATTCTTTTAAAATTTGTGGCGCTATCTCTTAGCCCATCAAGTCAACTCGCCCTACAATTCTAGAGGTTATATTATATTGTGCCTTTTGCTCCCTCTTGAAGCCCCTTTCTTCGTGCGAAATTTCTTTTGTTTCAAGACGCAAAGAGAATCGCAGTCGTTCTTAATTATTATCTGTCTTTTTCGTCTCGTGGCTTTGTCGGAGGTCCGAGATCCTATAATTGAATAAGTTTTACGAGGCCTCTTAAGACAAAAGACGAAAGCGTTTTCGAGGATAACTCGATCTGCGTCATTTCTGACTCCCGTAAACTCCGAGATTAAGTTGGAGTGTTTCCATTGACCCGGCTCGTGGGAACATCAAAGCCTGATATGCATAAATATTCCATCGCCGGCAGAAGTTCCCGACTTGCACCTTTAAATATTATTTTCGCCCGAAATAATCCGCACTCTGACATTTTACCCGACGGCAATCGATCTCGTCCCCCCACCGTCCACCTCCGAAAGGGTGCAAATGAAGTATTAATAATAAGCGAGCCGGAGATTTTTAGATAATTACAGTTTCGAGTAAGGGCCTCGCGTCGCATTAACTTTGCCTGTCACTGTACTCACGTCTCTCCCGTTTTCCGCACGAATTTCGTGGCGGTTTCCGTCAAGTTAATTTGCGAATTTGTGACGCGCGTTCCGCCGCCATTTATTCGAATGAAATTTCATCATGTCACGCGGATTCGTTCGATCGGAAATCGAAATCCTTTTATATATTGTTATTTACGCACACGCATTTCAGGTAGCTGCACGTGCAGGGCCGAACGGAATCGCATTCATCATCGGGGGGGGAGGCCGTTAATGACAATATCGAAATCACAAAAGCTGTTTGCATAATAACGCGTCCGCGTTAATTTATCTCGGACATTGGTGATCATTTCGGACCACAAAACAAACGATATTAAACCTATACGAAATTTATGGTTATTTCGTCGCGCTTACTTTTAATTTAATGGAGTTAGAGAGACAGAGAGAGAAACAATCGAAAAAAAATACTAAAACTAAACGAGAAAGTGTTTTAAAATATACTCAAATTACTCAATCAATAAGTTTTGCTGTTGTCCCGATAGATGGCGGTGAATGTAATTGAACGCAACGTCAACAAAAAATAATAAAAAATCAACAGATATCTTATCCGCTTATCTTAACGGAAAATAACAACAAAACGCCAAGAAATATTACTGTTATCAAAGAAATTTGCCCCTTCATCAAACTTCGCCTTTGTCGAATAGATGGCGGTGAATGTAATTGAAAAAAAAAACCCAAATTTGTTCTTCTCAACGAAAATTGAAAAGATCCAAACAAGCAAAGATTCGAGAATTCAGGATCGCTATTGTTCAAGAGATGTCGTCTTACTTTTGATCGACCTTTCTCTTTAGTCCGACAGATGGCGGTGAACGCAATCAAACCACAATGTGATGTCTATACTTTCAACGAATCTCATCCACCAGGAATTCAGCGTCTACTTAAGCTGCGTTCGTTTATTCAACTCCATTCACTCTATTTACTCTTTTCGCAGTTTTGTCTCTTTTTTACTTGTATTAAAACTTATTCGCTCTCACTCTTTAGAGTGCGAAAAGAGTAAATAGATTGAACGGAGTTGAATAAACGAACCCAGCTTTAAGATTACCGTCACTAAATAATTATAGTACCTCAATCAGCCGCCATTTTAGTGCAATATATTGGCGGGAAATTTAAACATCTAAATGGTCACTAAAGTTGGCGAAAGTGGTCACTAGAGTTGACGAAAGTGGTCACTGATGTTAACGAAAGTGGTCACTGAAGTTGACCAAAGTGGTCACTGAATTGACGAAAGTGGTCACTAAAGTTGTCGAAAGTGGTCACTGAAATTGACGAAAGTAGAAAATCGGCCATTTTAGTGCAAAAACGCGGTTTCTCTGTCTTACACATTAAGCATATGGATTGCGGTGCTGTATTTATTTAGTGAGTGTCCTCAAGACGGTGTAAGTCATATTTGAATTTTCTCAACGAAAAACAACAAAGAAATCGACAAAAATAAATTACGATCGTCCAAAAGATGGCGTTTTAGTTTTGCGTTTCCATCAAACGTTGCGTTTGCCCGATAGATGGCGGTGAATGCAATCGAAAATAATGTCGAAGAAAATTAATAAAAACTCAAAAGATATCTTATCCGCTTATCTTAACGAAAAACGCCAAAATAATGTTACTGTTGCCAAAGAGATTTGCCTTTGTTTTTGTCGGATAGGTGGGGGTGAATGCAATTGAAAAAAAAACGAAATTTGTTCTCAACGAAAATTGAAAAGATCCAAACCATCAAAGATTCAAGGATTCAGGATCGCTATTGTTCAAGAGGTGTCGTCTTATTTTTGATCAACCTTTCTCTTTAGTCCGACAGATGGCGGTGAACGCAATCAAACCACGATGCGATGTCTATACTTTCAACGAATCTCATTCACCAGGAATTCAGCGTCCACTTAAGATTGCCGTCACTAAATAATTATAGTACCGCAATCAGCCGCCATTTTAGTGCAATATATTGTCGGGAAATTTAAACATCTAAATGGTCACTAAAGTTGACGAAAGTGGTCACTAGAGTTGACGAAAGTGGTCACTGATGTTAACGAAAGTGGTCACTGAAGTTAACCAAAGTGGTCGCTGAATTGACGAAAGTGGTCACTAAAGTTGTCGAAAGTGGTCACTGAAATTGACGAAAGTGGAAAGGCGGCCATTTTAGTGCAAAAACGTGGTTTCTCTGTCTTACACATTAAGCATATGGATTGCGGTGCTGTATTTATTTAGTGACTGTACTCAAGACGGTGTAAGTCATATTTGAATTTTCTCAATGAAGAACAATAAAGAAATCGACAAAAATAAATTACCATAAAAATTAGCGCGTTAATTTGAATTTGAAATGTCAAATGACGCTTGTAAAGTGAGGGCTGTCAGTGTCAGTTCGTCAGCAACCGGAAGTTACTCCAGTTGTACCATTTGAAAATAAAATTCAGCACTGCCAGCTCAAACAGTGATTCTTTAACATTTTGTGTTGCCAACCTTGAAGAAAAATCCCCAAATTTGAAGAAATTTAACAAGCGTGAGGAAAATTTGAGGATTTAAGGGCAAATTTCTTTTACTTCGGCATCAGTAACAACTTAAATATAATTCTGTACATTAAATATGTACAGTTGCAATCAAAAATAACTGTATTGCTATCGTTCAAGAGATGGCGTTTTACTTTTGATCGATCTTTCTCTTTAGTCCGAAAGATGGCGGTGAATGCAATCAAACCACGATGTGATTTATATTTTCAACGAAAAGTAATAGAGATATCTCATCCACCAGGACATCTGCGTCCACCCAAGACGGTGTAAGTCGCATTTGAATTTTCTCAACGAAGGACAACAAAGAAAACGCCGAGAAACATTACTATTGACCAAGAGATGGCGTTCTAGTTTTGCGTTTCCATGGCCAACTCCATTAACATTCACTGACGTGTATGTATGGCCGTTTCAATTTGACTTTTAAAAATTTGACGGTACTCCACTCAGCGCCTCTTGTGAGTTTTTAAGTAATTGCAGTTGCCATTACGTTACTATCAGTAGTTCTGTAGTATCTTTAATAGGGAGCGCTGAGTGGAGTACTCCATGGCATGCTTTTCGGAACCGAATTTTAGGCGAATTGACACGGCCATACATACACGTCAGTGAATGCTAATGTTGCTGGCCATGGCGTTTCCATCGAACATCGCGTTTGCCCGGTAGATGGCGGTGAATGCAATCGAAAACAATGTCAATGAAAAATATTAAAATATCAAAAGACATCTTACCCACTTAACTTAACGAAAAACAAAAAAAAACGCCAAATAATATTACTGTTGTCAAAGAGATTTGCCTTTTCATTAAACTTCGCCTTTGTCGGATAGATGGCGGTGAATGCAATTGACAAAAAAAAACAAATTTGTTCTTCTCAACGGATACTGAAAATATCCAAAGAATTAAAGTTTCAAGGGAAAGGCAATAAAGCAGGAGCGCTATTGTTCAAGAGATGGCGTTTTACTTTTGATCGACCTTTCTCTTTAGTCCGACAGATGGCGGTGAATGCAATCAAACCACAATGTGATGTTTATATTTTACATCAAACGTCGTTTTTGTCCGATAGATGGCGATGAATGCAATCAAAAAGTATCAAAAGTACAAAGTGGTCAAGAATAACTGTTTGAGTTGGCAATACAATTAAGAGCATTTTTTTATTCGGCTATTTGCAACACTGCAACACTGTTGATTTATTTGACGTAACCATAACAGCGACAAGATGGGAGGTTATGTGAATAAAATTTAGCGTTTTAATTTGAATTTGAAATGTCAAATGGCGCTTGCGAAGTGACGGCTGTCAGTGTCAAGCCCTCAACAATCGGAAGTTATACCAGTTGTGCCATTTAAAAATAAAATTCAGCATTGCCAACTCAAACAGTGATTCTTGACCACTTTGTATTATAGAAAAAAAGAAACAAATTATATTTACTGCCGTTCTCAAATCCAATATGGCCGTTATTGGCGGACCTTCATCTTAATGCCACTAGATGTCACCGGCTGAAAAAATGGCGCGAATAAAATTGATTTAAAACAAAGAAAAGGAAAACGAGATTTCAAAGAAATTTGATAAATTGAAACGAGCTTTTACCGGCAAAATGGAAATTGGACGACGCCCTACGTCGCGTCGCTGTACTTTCTCACTAATTGTAAGTTACTAAATTAGAAAGAATAAACCATAGTATCGCCATTTAATAAGTGACCACGAGGTCAAGAGGACACGGAATCTGACAAGTGACAGGTTGTTTCCGAACGCTATCCAAAAAAATGAGGGACCCTAGTTACAACGACCGCCTTCAGTGCCATCTAGCGGACAAAATCAAAACTTTTCGATTACAAACGTCACGTTACTTTTTTCTAAAGAACTTTTTTCCGTTTGCGTCGTTGCTATCGAACTTCGTTTAAATATCACGTGGTTTCATTGTTCATTGTCAGACTTCGGAGATTTCGAAACATTACCGTGGCTACGCAATGAATGGGCACTTTTCTCTCATTGGTCCTCGTACAGCGTAACCATGGCAACGCTCCGAAATGTCCGAAGTCTGGTCATTGCGCTTAAGTACGTGAGAGTGTACACGTGAGAGTGTACACAGACGAACGAAGCTTTAATAATAATTTTTGATCGTTCGTTGCGTTTCAAAACAAAAAAATTAATATTTAAAATGACTTGCTCGCTGGGGGCAAAACCGAATTTCCTGGTTTCCCCCCCGTCCGGGTCGGAAACGCGCCAGACTCGCTCGATTACGTAAAAGCGGGGGTTTTCCCCCCGCATCGCTTGAATAATGAATGCACATCTGAAGCATTGTTTCCTCAACCTCATTCTCGCATAATTCGATTTATAACCCCGGACCTTTTGGCCCAGATAAAACTGCGCTTCTTCCTTAGGACACCAGGAATTGTAGGATAGTATTTAATTAATTAATTGATTAACGCCCCCCCCTCCCCCAACTTCTTTTTCTAATGTAGTTTTTTTGTTAGTTGTTTTTTGGGGGGTGCTTCAACAAAATCCTCTCTCTTCAAAGTACCCGGTGGGTAATCCATCAAATCCGGGGGATGACGAGTGCTCTCATAAATCGCGACATTTTATCAATTATTTATTTGCCGGCGACGACGTCATAGACAGACAGGTCTGCTGTTTAACTGCACCCTCCACCTCCTCGTCCTCACGTTGTTATCACGACTGTGCAAACAGGATAATACGGCGAGGATGATTGAGTGCGCACACGTACACGTGCACCTGACCCTAATGGATTATCCATATTCACCCGCATGTTTCACCACGCATTTTCAGTATTTCCAATCTGGAAAAATCTCGTTAAAATGTTGGCAAAAAAAAACGATTAAACGTGACGGGGCGAACGCTCGAAAGTAAAAGAAAACAATATTTTATAGCAGTAGCGGCGACTGAGACTTTGCGCCATCTATTGGTGAATACCGAAAGTTTTCTCGTTAGGACATAGTCTTCGCAATGGGAAAATTTGGCCGGAGTTTATTTAAATTTTTTAATGAGCTCGAACGTGTAAAGGACCCAAAAGCGTTCATAGATTTTATTAAATTAAAACAAAAGGAAAAGGTTACGCCCTGAATCTAAACGGATTTCATGTTTATAAATAGACGAGTTTGTACGAATTTGAATGAATTTCTCAATAACGAATAACGTAGTACCATGTAGAATACATATAATTCACAAACGTGGGAGCAACGATCGGGGGTTAAAAGTTAATCAATCACAAATGACGTTGGTCAATAAAAAAAACAGAAAATTATGAATATTTCATTCGATGGAAAGAATCAATGATAGATAATGAATAGAACGTACACTTGTTGTACCTACACACAAATTCGGTGAGGCAATCCCGTGCATAATTGTAAACACGTGATACAACTCTGAGGGGTGTTTTTGTGTGGTATATACCTATTAACTTCGCCCCCCCCCCCACCGCGTGCGTTTGCTGAAGAACGTGTTAATTATGTAATAATCGCGAGGACGAAACACTTCGCAACTATGTCACCCCCCGAAGGGCAGTCAATAACGCCTGGCGTTAATTGATTAATTAATTAATTAATTAATTAATTAAACCGCGGCGTTGTCATATTAGAAAAGTTGTAGACGCCAGTTTATCCCACGTTCAGACTCGTTTATCAAAAATGCAAATACAAATTTAATATTAATAAAGATTCGCAATTCAATGTCCATTGACAAGCAAACAAATTCTGCATCTCACGTACAGTCGGAATTAAAAGTAATGTCTCCGCCAAGCAAACATCGAAATACCTAAGTATGTGCTTCGATGTTAGTTCACTGAACCGCATAGTACCTGGGTCATTCCATATGAAATCATCAAAGGGGTAAAGCCGCACTATTTTGGATTTCGATGAAATTCGGTAAGAATCTCCTTTTAGATGTCAAAGAAGGAAATTCATCAAGTCGTTTAATTTTTTGAGTGCTTTAGTTTCGGTCCGTGATGAACAAAACACTAAAATGGTGTGGCATTTATACTAGGGCCACAGTATAAATATCTTACAGTAGGAACAAACCGTGTCGGCACCTTTGATGTTCAATACCCCGATTGTTCACCCCAACATGGCCGATATTGGCGGTCCTTCATTCTACTGCAGTTAGATGTCACTAGTCCATATTTTTATGCAGATTTAAAACCGACAACAGTAAAAACATAAATTAAATGTAGCTTCCCCCCACAAGGGATGAACGTGTAAAGTCAAATACTTCAGTCTTCCTCTCTTTCCGAATAAAATAATCAACATCATGTACAATATTTAAACCTATTATGTACAATCGACGAAACTAATAACGGAAATTAACCTTATGCCTATGAAAACTTCAAACTATAACCGTGCTATAACCACACTTTTGTACACAATGATGAAATGACGTGTTGCGCCACACTCGGTCGTTTGTAGAAGGACCGCCAGTTTCGAAACATGCGCATTAAAAAACTGTTCATGCAAATACCGGATTTGTCCCTACTGTAAGATATTTATACTGTGCTAGGGCTGGCAACCGAAACCGGTTTTTTGGATAATTGGTTAACCGGTTTTGGATATTTGCGGTTTTGAAGAAAACCGAAAACCGGTTATCCACCGGTTATCCGGATAACCGGTTATATATAATATTATCGGTTTTTTTTTTGGATAATTGGATATTCGAATAACCGGTTACCCGGATGACGGATATTCAGATATCCGAATAACTAGTGAATATTAGAAAGGGATATTTTTGGACTTAATGATCTTCAGTATGTATTAGAGAAAAAGTTATGTATTTATTTAGTTAATTGGTTTTATTATTTATAATGTATTTGGGTATGCGTATATCTCCGCGAATTATAATTGACCTTCTAGAGTAAGCTCGTAAATTCATCGGTTGACAGTTCGATGTAATTATATTTTCCTGAAACCGTTCGTAATAGTGCTGGCAACTGAAACCGGTTTCTTGGATAATCAGTTAACCGGTTTTGGATGTTCGCGATTTTGAAGAAAACCGAAAACCGGTTATCTGGATAATCGGTTTTTGGATATTCGAATAGTCGCTTATTACCATTATTTGGATAACCGGTTATATCCGAAATCGGTTTTTAAAGAAATCGATTAACCGGTTTCAATTTTTTCCGGTTTTTGCCAGCACTAATTTATACTCTACTACGATTGGCTCTCAAAATCGTTCTATTAGAGATATCTAAACTTTTATAGCAGTGTTGCCAGTGTCAGTATATAGGTACTGTTTTCAGTACTTTTGGGTGCTTAGCAGTACTTCAGTGCTACCTTCACCAATACAGTACTTTTTGATGATTCTTTCGCTTATGAACATAATGAACTTTAAAATTTTAACGTTTACTCTTTGCGTTCTTTCTACTCTAGTAACCTTACCTCCCAGAGTAGAACACTTTTCGTTCGACGTTTATTCTGATCACACCGGGTGCGTTCGACATTACGCTCGGGGCATGCTCTGAGCAAAAGTGTGAGAGAGAGTGAATGAGTTTCAATGTATGTAAGAGTGAAACAAAGGAAGACCCCGAGCGCTCCGAGTGTGATCTCGAATGCACCAACGTAGATCACACCCGTTGACATTTGACTGATTTGACAGAAAAATGTAAACTTTGCCCCGTTTTACGCGTAATTTGAGGAGCTAACTTTCACAACGCAATATTTAGGTCTCATATCTCAGCTTTAATTTTGTTAGAATAGTATGTACAGACGTGTTCAAAAAGGTGTTGTACAGCTACGTTTAAATATCTTTGCTTTTGAGTGACAATTGGTTTTTTTTTATTTTTGTGTTCAATAATATTATTATTGCCAGAAACTGCATATGTAACAAAACTTGTACAACAATTTTTTCAACTTCATCATGAATGCACATACAAATTTACACAGTACAAATTCTGTACAACACTTTTTTAAACACGACTATAGCTGCATAGTCGTTTTGATCAAATACCGCGTTTTGAAAGACAGCTCCTCTGCTCATAATTATATTGACGTTGCGTTGAGTAATTTAAATCAGGGAAAAATTTTCAGTGGGTGCCTACCTCTGAACTTCTTAATAAAAAAATTACGTATGAGTAAAATGCTTTAATTTTCATTTTCAATACCTAGTCAAACTAGTACAATTTTTTAATAGAAGACAAAACTAATTTAAACTAACAGTACTTTTCTTTGTACATCAGTACTTTTTTCGTCCTCCTTCTAGTACTTTTATTTTCATGCTACTGGCAACACTGTTTTATAGTCACTTTTGAAAGCTAAGAGAATGTAGTTTCATCAAAAAATACAAGTATTAGAGCATTATGTTTCCTTAAAGAAAGATAGCGTACTGAAAATAAACTTTTTTCTGCTAATATTTTAAGATTTTCTGCTGACTGTTGTATCTGCCCTATTAAACCTAATAAGCTGAGTTTTTTTGTGCACTGTGCTCACCTAACACACAAAACAAAAGCCCATGAATAGCTGGTTATATCGGCTCTCTCTTAGAAAAAAATTAACTTGAAATTAATTTTTCTTTTTTTTGAAAAACGCATATTTCGAGCTTTGAAATTATGATGTGGGGGACAAGACACAAATTTGAATTTTTCTGGAAACGTAGTCCTTTTCTTTAATTTTGAAGAACCGTTAAGCTTGTTTTGTTATTTTCATCCCCCTGTCAGCTACAAGCGATTGAAGGGAGGTAAATATGCTATTTTTTTTAAATATGTATTTTTTGTTTTTTAATTATTAAAATTAGAGCTGGCAACGGTTAACCGATTTTGGATATTTTGGATATTCGCGGTGTACAGCATGTCACCCATGCAAATAGAGTTGCATGGAAAATAATTTTTTAAGTTATGCAACTCTATTTGCATGAGTGACATGCTGTACACCGCAAATATCCAAAATCGGTTAATCGTTGCCAGCTCTAATTAAAATAAGGGCCTCATAATAAATTGATGAATATAGGCTATCAGATAATTTAATAATTATGAATACTGCCCACAATTTTGTACCCCTGTGCAAAATAAATTAAAAGTAAATTTGTAAAATTTCAAAAGAAAAGTTTCCAAATTTTTGTTTCATATACGAGGGTCGTTTGATGATTGAAATTCAATTTTATTTTTCAACGTAGTCTTCATTGAGGGCTACACACTTAGTCCAACGAAGTTCTAATTTTTCCAATCCGTCAGGAAAGTAGCTTTTTTCAAAGGCTGCAAAATATTCATTCATAGCGACGACGACAGCTTCATTAGACGGAAATTTCTTCCCGCCAAGCCAATTTTTTCAAGTTTGGGAAGAGGAAAAAATCACTCGGGGCTAAGCCCGGAGAGTAGGGTGGATGGGGAATTAATTCAAAGCCTAAATCATGCAGTTTTTCCATTGCAATGATCGACTTATGCGATGGCGCGTTGTCTTGGTGGAACAGCACTTTTTTGCGCGCCAATCTTGGACGTTTTTGTTCTTTCAAACGATCCAATAAAGTTGCATAATAGGCTCCTATTTCCCTTCTCCAAGTAGTCAACCAGGATGATTCCTTGTGAATCCCAGAAAACAGTGCCCATTACCTTCCCTCTCAGGAGTGTAATGATATACCCATGTTTCGTCTACGGTAACGAATCGCCGCAAGAAATCTTTCGGATTGCGATTAAACATTGCCAAACACTGCGATGAAATTTCCTCTCGTCTGTGTTTTTGGTCGCTAGTCAACAATCGCGGCACCCATCGGGCACAATTTTTTTCATGTGCAATTTTTCGTGCAGAATATTATGCACTCGTTCGGATGAGATGCCCACAGTCTCAGCAATATCGCGTACTTTTATTCGACGGTCTTCCATAACGACGTTTTGGATTTTTTCAATAATATCGGTCCTAGTGACCTCAACTGATGGGCGTCCAGAGCGTGCTTCATCTTCGGCGTTCGTTCGACCACGTTTAAGATCATTTATCTTCAGCGACGGTGCAGAATCCCCATGAACTTCATTTAACTCCGCTTTAATCTGAGCAGCTGTCCACTTTTTCAAATAAAAATGTATTACGACTTCAAGAAATTCTCCGCCGATCAGGCCGCATTTAACTTTTTATCGAGGGGAGTCATTACTTTTAATTCCGACTGTACCTCTTTTAATAAACCGTTTCGTGCGAAAGCTAGCGGCCGGCCATTTTTACTGCGTCATAAATCCAAAACTCGTATAAATGCACCTCGCGCGGATCCGGGCTTAAACTCCGGGCGGAATTACGCGCGCGGGGTTGTTTAGATAAATCGCGCGCGAAAATCGTTTCTCCGACGTTTCCCCCGGGGCATCCCCCGGCGCACGTTTCGGTCACTTAAACGACTCGTCGTCCCGGTTTCCGGCTCGGCTCTCGCACGAAATTGAACAAATTAATTGCGATTTATTATTAACGAATTCAAAGCACTCGAAAACTCAAGTCAAAAATCAGAATTCATTAATTCATTTTAAAAAAAATTGATTTAATTCATCTAGATAATTTGGCGCCATCTATTATTCAAAATGACGATTAAATTCGAAATAGGTATGTTGCAAGGGGCCAAGGACGGAAGTCACGGAATGGGAGAATGCAATTACGTTGTTTGACGGAAGTTACTACTTTGCGGTAGGTTAGTTTCTGCAATGTGGCTAATTACTTGTTAACATCCATTCACTGAATCGACTTTTGTTTTTATTTCCAAAAATGTATGTCTTTCCTAAACAATAGAAAATAAACCAATTGCAAAATGCAATTTTCAAAAATAACTCGGAAATTCATTACGAAGCAAACAAAGAAAATATATATTTAAGACAGAAAATATTTTCCGCCGCAATCGAGAATCGAACTCGAGTCTTCCGGTTTCATAGCATGAAACCGGAAGACTCGAGTTCGATTCTCGATTGCGGCAGAAAAGTTTTTCTGCCTTAAATATTTGTGTTAGTGTTTATCTCACATTAATTTAATTAAAACTTAAATTAGTTATCGCCATCCATAGCCTACTGCAATGCTGCAAAAACAAATAAGCTTTTATTCCATGTAATAATGGCGAAGTACGTAATAAATTGAATTTGAATGAAAACTTGAAACCTCTATATCTCAAAAACTATTTGAATAAAATATCAAGTGTTTTATATTTTTGTAAACAGAATTTTATGCTCTTTTCAAAAAAGTAAAAATATATAGGGTGTTCTATATAAAAAAACGAAGTTCTTGCTTATATCTCAAATATTGATCACTCTAGAAAAAATTAATCTGACGCAATGAATTCTGCATGGAAAAGTGCCTTAAAGAAGATTTTACGGAAATCAAAAATTTTCATAAATAAAAAAGTTATGTAGAGTGATTATTTAAAGAGTTTTAGAAATCGTAGGATTTTGAAATGCAGTCTTCACCATTAATTTTGTCTTAAAAATCAAGCTTCAGGAGCAGATGTTTCCTATTAAAAGTGTCAAATTTGGCCCGCCCTCTACAGTGGCGCAGCAAGCGTAATGTAAAATGTAAGTAAGTTCATTCCAAGTACTTTAAGTCATAGAACTCCAATGTACAGAATACAATTGACAGTTGTCGTATCCTATTTAGTTAAATTTAATGTAGTAAGTGTGTTATAAACAATGATGAACTAACGTTCCAAAATTTTGTAAAACGCTGCGTGCGCCTGTGACATACACCGACCATATTAGTGACCAGTTTGGACGAGAAACTACTGTTAGTATGACTCTCTCCTGTTATTCTTAACTCGTTGGTATGTTGATAGTGCAAGGGTGCGTTCAGAAACTATATTTTAGGTTCATCCTTTAATATTATACTTTTTTTTTTCTTTAAAAAAAAGCTTTTGCATTGAACCATCCCCGCCAGTTCCTAATTAATTTTAAGAACATTTGTTTTTATTATTTGTTTAAATATTGTTATTTGTATATTTTTAAAATTATTGTTTCCTTTGTTTTTTTACCTTTCCTTCCAAGCGGCTTTTTTAAATTTATTAATCGACTCTACCGTGCTGTAAAATCGATTGTCTTTTGTTTTTATTGTTTGACTTCCGCTTTTGTAAGACTTTTAACAGCGCCATCTTTTGAAACATGCGGAAAGCTTTTTTCTTTAGTGAATCTTCTTTATGAATCTGTTTGGACGAGAAACTACTCTCCTGTTATTGTTAGCTCGTTGGGATGTTGTTACTGCAAGGGTGCGTTTAGAAACTATGTTTTGGGTTCATCCTTTAATTTTTTTTTTTAAGAAAAAGTTTTTGGAATGAACCATCTCCGCCAGTTCCTAATTAATTTTAAGAACTTTTGTTTTTTTATTATTTGTTTAAATATTGTTATATGTATATTTTTTAAATTATTGTTTCCTTTGTCTTTTTACCTTTCCTTCCAAGCGGCTTTTTTAAATTTATTAATCGACTCTACTGTGCTGTAAAATCGATTTGTCTTTTGTTTTTATTGTTTGACTTCCGCTTTTGTAAGACTTTTAACAGCGCCATCTTTTGAAACATGCAGAAAGCTTTTTTCTTTAGTGAATCTTCTTTATGAATCTGTTTGGACGAGAAACTACTCTCCTGTTATTTTTAGCTCGTTGGTATGTTATTACTGCAAGGGTGCGTTCAGAAACTATGTTTTGGGATCATCCTTTAATTTTTTTTTTAAGAAAAAGTTTTCGGAATGAACCATCCCCGCCAGTTCCTAATCAATTTTAAGAACTTTTGTTTTTTATTATTTGTTTAAATAATGTTATATGTATATTTTTTAAATTATTGTTACTTTTGTCTTTTTCCTTTCCTTCCAAGCGGCTTTTTTAAATTTATTATCGACTCTACTGTGCTGTAAAATCGATTGTCGTTTGTTTTTATTGTTTGATTTCCGCTTTTGTCTTTATAATTTTTTTAATATTATTTTTATGTATTTTTTAAATTTTGTTCATTTATTTTCTTAATTTACGTTCAGTTTTTTTTTTAAATTTAATTTATTAATCTAATGAATTGTTTAGTAAAATCGATTGTCTTTTGTTTTTATTGTTTGATTTCCGCTTTTATATAAGACTTTGTAACAGCGCCATCTTTTGAAACATGCAGAAAGCTTTTCTCGTTTGTTTTAATTTATGAATCTTCTGAATTTCGCTTTGTTTTGTCTTTTGTTTTTATTATCTTTCGCAATATGTACTCTTTTTTTTAAATTTTGTCATTTGTTTCTCTGTTTTGTCACCGTTTCTTCCTTCCAGTTTTTTTTTAAATTTATTGATTCATTGAATTATGCTGTAAAATCCATTGTCGTTTGACTTGCGTTGTTATAAGACATTTAGAAGCGCCATCTGTTGAAGTAAGCCGAAAGTTTTGCGTCTTTTGTTTTTATAGTTTTTTTTAATATTATTTTTATGTATTTTTTTAAATTTTGTTCATTTATTTTCTTAATTTACGTTCAGTTTTTTTTTTATTTAATTTATTAATCTACTGAATTGTTTAGTAAAATCGATTGTCTTTTGTTTTTATTGCTTTATTTGCCGTATTAAAAGGTATTTAGCAGCGCCATCTGTTGAAACATGCCGAAATTGCTTTATTCGTTTGTTTTCATTTATGAGTCTACCGTGTTTTGTATTTGTGTTTTTTGTTTTTTTTTAATATTACTTTATATATATTTTTTTAATTTTCTTCATTTATTTTTTGTTTTCTCGCAGATTTTTTAAATAATTTATTAATCTACTGAATTGGTAAAATCGATTGTCTTTTGTTTTTATTATTTGTTAAATATCGTCATATTTTTTAAGTTATTGTTTCCTTTGTTTTTTTTTACCTTTCCCTCTTATTCTTAACTCGTTGGTATCTTGGTACTGCAAGGGTGCGTTCAGAAACTATATTTTGGGTTCATTCTTTAGTATTATATTTTTTTTTAAAAAGAGCTTTTGGATTGAACCACCCCCGCCAGTTGCTAATTAATTTTAAGAGCTGCGTTTTTAACAACACCAAAATATGAATAGACAAAAATGGCCTCATTTTAATTTATTTAAAAAAAAAAAAACTTTCTAAAAGTCACCCCATCGCCTCCTTTAATTATCTGGAGCTCGAACAAAGGTCTTCCGGCCACCTCACTCTCTCAAAGCATCAAATTACGAACGCGTAATTAATATTAATGACTCGCGATAACCGATAACATTCTCCCTCACCGGCCCGCACCCTCCAAAAAAAAAAATAGAAAAACACAGCACCTTAATTTGTTTCAGTGTAAAAAAAGGTTTTTTTCTTTCGTTTCAGAATAATATAAAAATGAAGACCAATCCTCCACCGAGACGGTGCCGAATTGAATTGTACAAGAAACAATGGGTGCAGACACCAGGGGGGTGGTTTTACTTCTGATAATGATCCTGTACGCGCACGAAGACGTCCAACCGTCGCCGGACCAAGATGAACGCACGTCGGCGTTCATAAACGGCGACTTCATCATCGGCGCCCTCTTCCCGGTCCACCACCGACCCCCCAGTAAACAAAAGAAACCCAGCCAGAGCATCAAGTGCGGCTTGATCCGGGAACTCTACGGTATCCAACGCATTGAGGTGGCACTCCAGACGCTCGACAAGATCAACAGCGACCCCAATTTGCTGCCCAACTTAACTTTGGGGATAGAAATACGCGATGATTGCTGGTACGCCCCCGTGGCTCTACAACAAAGCATCGAACTGATAAGGGATGCGATAACACCGTCGGTCCCCAGTCCGGAAAGCTGCGTTAATATTTCGAGGGCGCAAGCCAGAGAAGCACGCGGCCCTTTGGTGGGCGTGGTGGGCCCAGGCTCGAGTTCCGTCGCCCTGCAAGTCCAAAATCTGCTTCAACTCTTCCACATACCCCAAGTTGGATACTCGACGACTTCCAAAGACCTCAGCGATAAAAGCCGGTTTAATTACTTCCTGAGGGTGGTTCCTTCCGATTATTACCAGGCCCAGGTCATCCTGGACATCGTGCGCTACCACGGTTGGACTTACGTCTCCGCCGTTAACACCGACGGTACGTTCCCCTGCGCGGGGGTTTGTGTATTTATTAGGGCTCTAAGTTTCCAGATGCGCCCCCGAAACACAATCACAACTTTCTCGGCTGATCGATTGTTTCGTCCGCGACGTGATTAATAGAGCGCCCCCGAACGTCGATGAGCATTTGCATTTTTTCGCGCGGAAAACTGGGACGGCGGCCTCCGAGGAAGTTGTTTGTAGCAGGAGGATGATTGATGACGAAACGTTTAACGTGAATACTCGCTGATTCGATTTGGTAGCTTGGGGAAAACAAGCGGGAACACGATTGTCATCGCCTTTTTTGCAACCCCCCGGTGAAAGGCGCGAGGATATATCCGGGAATACGTTCTCGCGGTATCAGATAATTGCTTGCATTGCCAGGGGATGAAAAAAAAATTTCTTTTTCGTAAAATAAAGATTCAAGTGCACTTTCATTTCCTGAAACACGCGGGGTCATTTCTAATCCGACTCAAAACGCGATGACGAAAGTTTTTTCGTCCGTCAACAGATGTCGCTGCTAACATCTCATTGCAAATCAAAGATATTGGCAGTACTAAAAATTTGCAAACGGTCTACCGGCATTCAAGTGTATTCTTGCTTTTTGAAGCGTACAGACACATCTCAAGCCCTACTAAAAAGCGACGACGATAGTTTTTTTGTCTGCCAATAGATGTCGCTTGCAAATATTTTTTTTTGGCAGAGCTGAAAATCTTGCAAACCATCTAGTGGCTTTCAAGTGTATTCTTATTCTTTCAAGCACGCAGGCTCATTTCAAGCCCTCTCAAAACGCGACGACGGGAGTTGTGTGGTCCGCCAATAGATGTCGCTGATTGCAAATCAATTTTTTTTTTGGCAGCATTGAAAATTTTGCAAACGGTCTGCCTGCATTTAAGTGTATTCTTGCTTCTTGAAGCGTGCAGGCCCGTCTCAAGTCCTACTGAAAAGCGACAACGATAGTTTTCTTGTCTGCCAATAGATGTCGCTTGCAAAGTATTTTTTGGCAAAACTGAAAATCTTGCAACACTACTCACGACACTAGAAATGCGTTGCATCCAAGCACTGATTGGTCAAAATATGTCAGTTAACGATGTCGTTATGAGTTACAGGACCACGGTGAATAGAATACTAACGGTGGCAGCATTTCGACAATCAAGATAGCGAGCCGTTACGTCACCGCATACCCGCTTCTCCTTTTACACAATTATTATTAACCAATATTAACTGTCACGGTTGACAGTTGTATTAGAGGGAGAGGCGGATATGCGATGACGTAACGGTTCGCTACCTCGCTTAAATGCTGCCACCGTTAGTATTCAATTCACCGTGGACAGAGAGATTAATTGCAACGAAGATAGTTGTGTTATCTGCCAATAGATGTCGCTGCTAACATCTCCTTGTAAATCTATTTTTTTTGCAGGAGGTACAGTGGTGGAGAATAAAATCCGGGCATGTCATTCGTATTTAGACAAATTTGGCAAATCAGGCTTTCATTGAGGTTATATTTCTGTCAAAATTTATATTAAATGTCACAATTACTTGCGACATTTTGTGTAGGTACATGTGTTAAACGTCAAAAATATGAAAGTGAAGTTTACATTGTACAAACGATGTGCCCGGATTTTATTGTCCGCTACTGTACATACCTACTGAAAATTTTGTAAACCATCTACTGTCATTCAAGTGTTTTCTTACTTCTTGAAGCACGCAGGCTCATTTCAAGTCCTACTTAAAAGCATCGAAGAAAGTTTTTGTTGTCAGCCAACAGATGTCGCTGTTAAAAATAAATTTTTTTTGCGGAACTGAAGAATATTCAAGTGATCCAGCGACATCCAAGCTTGCTTCTTGAAGGCTAATATCTAATCCTAAGCCAACAGATGTCGCTGTTAACATTTCGTGTTGCAAATCAATTTTTTTGGCAGAATTAAATGTTTTGCAAGCGATATGCTGTCATTCAAGCGTTTCCTTACTTCTCGAAGCATGCAAACTCATTTCAAGCCCTACTTAAAAATTACGAAGGCAGTTTTATTGTCTGTCAACAGATGTCGCTGTTAGCGTTTCATTGCTAATCAAATTTTTTGGCAAGCGATCTAGAGTCGTTCAAGTGTTTTCTTATTTATTGAAGCAAGCGGGTCCATTTCAATCCTATACTTAATGGTGTATCCAGTGGCGTAGATAGAAACTTGTTTCGGGGGGGGGGGGCGAACAAAAAAAAATCTAACGAGTACGGACTATTTAACATTTTTTTTAAGAAATGTAAAACGGCGAACAAAAAACAACGTCATATGGAAAACTTCTTTAGTATGAAATACGCAGAACATAATATTTTAGAACCATTTCGGGGGGGGGCTCGGGACAATTAAATCCGGACAAGAATTTGACAAGTCGTTCGTATTTAGACAAATTTGGCAAATCAGGTTTTTATTGAGGTTATATTTCTGTCAAAATTTATATTAAACGTCAGAATTACTGACGACATTTTGTATGATAACATGATAAGCATTAAACGTCAAAAATGTTAAAGTGACGTTTATACATTATACAAATGATGTGCCCGGATTTTGTCCGCTACTGTAGGCATACATATTTCTTTATTTGAGTTTGGCTGGAAAATGGCGTTCGTTGATGAATGTCTTTATCCTTCCAATTTAGGTACTCTCTGTATGACAATAAAGTCCCTAGATTAAATAAAGTACTGCGATTACAGCCATTTTGAGTCAAAACAAGCGCGCCAAATTTGTAATCACATTACCTGTTACGTTCAATTTTAAATTTGCGCGTTCATTTCGACTCAAAGTGACGGTAATTGCGGCACTTTAGCTATCTAGGGACTTTCTATGACAAGAGATGGCAGCGCCATCTATTGAACTTCGACGCTATTAGCGTAATGTTTACCAGTTGCTCTCATTACATGGATTTTTAGAGGGTAAACCGGCGCATCCACCATTTCGTAGCTGCGAAATCACGTTATTAAATTCCTGTGTTTGTTAAGCCCCCCTTTCCACTACCCACCCCTACGTCCCAAAACGTATTAATCAACTCAATATTTCTGTATGAAGTCCGTTTGATTGCCTTCGTCAAAGCGAATCGCCCCCCATCACCATCGGCGAAGTTTTGTTTGATTGGCGAGGGAATTGTATCGATTCGCCGGGGGCCCCGCTTAATTAAGTTCATCGCGCTTTTTGAGTCCACTTCCTGACCATCCGGTCCCCGCCGATTTTAAGCCGTTTTGTCGCGTTTATTAATCGAGCGACATTAAGAAGAGGCGAAGAAGTTTATCAATTAATCAGTTTCCCGTAGAGTTGTCGTTGTCACTGATTTAATAAATTCGACTTGGCTCGCTAATTAAGGAGCCGAGCGAAAAACGGAAGTTCCTGTTTGGGGATTAATTCGTTTATCGGTTTGAACGTGTCGCGGCGAATTAATTTAAATAAGGGCGAGGGGCCAGACGTTGCGAACTGAACGAGAATTTCTTCTGCCCGATCAAAAAATCGAATTAATTCGGATTTTATGATCGTCGCGTCGTCGAAAACATGGCGAGCAAACACGCGACACATGTCCGGAAATCGTAAGCGGATTACGTCCCGTGTCCGTCACCGTAACGACAGGGAAATCCCCCCGGTAATCTCGACCGGGACTCGGAACTTCTCGGCTTTTTACTGCTGCAAGTGCGTCGACATTCTTAAATTAATTCAGACGTAAAAGTTTCCGCTATCTCTCAAAAGATGACACTGAACTCTTTTGGTTCAAAAAAAAAAAAAAAAAACAACTTCAGCGAAGTAATAAAAATGACGCGCGCGATTCATAACAAGTGATCAAATAAAAAACGATTTACTTAGAGTTGACGATGCACGTGTGCATCGGACATTTTTTCAGTTACTTTTGACGTTTCTATTCGAACCTAACCTTAATTTTTCGAAATTAAAACATCTGAAGCAAGAAAAACGTTTTATTTTATTTTTTAATTAAAGGAGATGCGTAGAATGACCCCCGTCTGCGTCGGGACATTCCTCAGCTCTACGAACAACTGCGTGACTGACGTTAAACAACATTTGACACTTTAATTATGTGACAATTGATTGACAATTAATATTAGTATGACGTAATCCCAAGACTGTGGTTGCCAACCGGGACGTACCGTTTTTAGGTTATGGAGGCGTCACGCATAACTATTGTCAGTTTACTTGACATCCGCACTGTCAAACTGACAGTCTGTTGGCATCAACGCACACTTGTGACATTTTTTGTTTTGTTTAACAGTATTTTAAATTTATTCTTAATTATTTACCTAATACAATTTAGAGAGGCGTCGTTAATTTTGAATGCAAACAAATATTTTCTAACGTCAATTATACGCCATACCCATAACTAATCTGGCTTTTATCCACTGACATGTTAGTAACTGAATGTACATACAAGTACAGTGGCGGACAATAAAATTCCGGCAACAATTTGACATATGATGCATATTTACATAAATCTGGTAAAACAGGCTTTTATTGATAAGGTTATATTTCTGACAAAATGACATTTAGTCACCTGAAATCTCGCAGCAATTCTTCTTTCTGTTCAACGTTCAGTCAGCAAAGTCAGTACTCTTATTTTTTTATTTCTTTATTGAGCGTGGGGCATTTTGTTAAAATACAAATAAAACAAAAACAAATACGAACTGTTAACAGTAAAATTTGCACTGAACGTCAGAATTACTAGTGACAGTTAGTGTATGTACTAAAAACATCAAAAATATTAAAATAAGGTTTATCTTGTACAAATGACGTGCCCGGATTTTATTGTCCGCTACTGTACACTCGAAATCACAATTTCTTTTTCAAATTTTGACGCCGACAGTGCGGACGTCAAGTAAACGGACGGTAGGGGCGCTTAAAAAAATGAAATTCTCTATCACTTCTTCTTCTTCTTCTTATTCGGAACGCACCGTGCGTTAAACTGTAACTAACAAATAAGGAAAAAGTTAAAACAAATGACAATCGCAACATTGACGGAAAGAAAGAAACTAGGAAAAGAAAACGAAAACAATGAAAAACAAAAGAAAAGAACGAAAACCATCGAGAAACACAATCGAAATGGGGGAAAAATTAAATTCTTAAAGAAAGTAAGAAAAACAATAATTGACGATCGAATGAAGAAATTAATAACAACAGTCAAAAGGTAATAATGGTAATTCGAAATTCACGAAAAAAATAGAAGGAAAACAAATCACAATCGCAACATTTACGAAAAAAAAAAACACAAAAAATTTAAAACAAGAATGAAGAATGTTTTCGATTACTCAAAAAATCCAAAGAAGAAAAAGAAAAACAAATGACGATCGTAAATTATGTGACAATCGACTGACGGTTAATATTAATTATATGACGTTATCCAAGACTAGGGTTGCCAACCGTCGCGGATGAGCCGGAACGTTCCCTTTTTAGGTCACTGTTACAGTGGAGGCGTCACGGATAATTATCGACGCTTTAAAAAAACAAAATAATTTCGCTGTCACTTCTTATTCGGAAGAAAAACAAATGACGATCGCAAAATTGACAGAAAGGAAGAAACAGAGAAAAAACGAAAACAATCAAAAACAAAAGAGAACGAAAACCATCGAGAAACACAATCGAAATGGGGGGGGGATTAAAACAATTGACGATCGTAATAACAAATTAAAACTAAAAAAAAAATTAATAACAGCATTCAAAACGTAATGGTAATTTCAAATTTACAAAAAAGGAGAAAGGGAAACAAATAACAATCGCAAAAAAAAAAACGCAAGCAATTAATTAAAAACAAGAAAAACGAAGAACCTTTTCGATGACTCGAAAACTGCAATCGAAATGAAAAAAGAAAAGAAAATTTCTGAAGAAAGTAAGAAAAACAAATGACGATCATAATATAATAATATTATAATATAATTTTTAATCATCTTATTTTGCGGGTGCTCGCACGTTTCCCGGCAACCAACGATACACGTCATGATCAGACAGATGACAACAAAACGTTAAAATGACAGCTGTCACTTTGACGTTTCCGATGTCATTATGCGTGTTTTGTAGGTCGACTCGGAAAATCCAGTCAAAATGAAAAAGAAAAGAAAATTTCAGAAGAAAGTAAGAAAAACAAATGACGGACGTAATCGCGAAAGAACGAGGAGCGCAGAAAATTTTTGATCATTTTATTTTGTGGGAGCTCTCACGTTGTCCAGCGACCAACGAAACGCGTCATTATGAGACAGTTGACGACAAAATGTCAAAATGTCAGCTGTCACTTTGACGTTTCTCAATTCGACGTTTTTGACGTCATTATGACGTGTTTCGTTGGTCGCTGGGCGAGTGCGAGTCCCCGCAATTTCAAGGGACATAGATAACAAGTAAAAACAAAAAGGAAGAAGATTTTTGGCTCTTGAAGAACGTTTTCGACGACTCGGTAAACCCAATCCAAATGAAGAAAAAAAAAGAGGAAAATGACATCAAATGACGGACGTTGTTTTTGTTCAATTTGATTTAAGATTAAAGTTACTCGAAGGACCAAGCAAAATATGCTCCTTCTTAGTTGAAGAAATTTTTTATATTTTTTTACATAGTTACAAAAAACATAATAATCCTATACATGGCATATCTGTATTTATTTACATTACTTCATTAACAGACGTAATCGCGAAAGAACGAGAAGCGCAGAAAATTTTTGATCATTTTATTTTGTGGGAGCTCTCACGTTGTCCAGCGACCAACGAAACGCGTCAGTATGAGACAGTTGACGACAAAATGTCAAAATATTAGCTGTCACTTTGACTTTTCTCAATTCGACGTTTTTGACGTCATTATGACGTGTTTCGTTGGTCGCTGGGCGACGTGCGAGTCCCCACAATTTCAAGGGACATAGATAACAAGTAAAAACAAAAAAGAAGAACATTTTTGACTCTTGAAGAACGTTTTCGACGACTCGGAGAACCAATCCAAATGAAGAAAAAAAAAGAGGAAAATGACAACAAATGACGGACGTTGTTTTTGTTCAATTTGATTTAAGATTAAAGTTACTCGAAGGACCAAGCAAAATATGCTTCTTTTTAGTTGAAGAAATTTTTTATATTTTTTACATAGTTACAAAAAACATAATAATCCTATACATGGCATATCTGTATTTATTTACATTACTTCATTAACAGACGTAATCGCGAAAGAACGAGAAGCGCAGAAAATTTTTGATCATTTTATTTTGTGGGAGCTCTCACGTTGTCCAGCGACCAACGAAACGCGTCATTACGAGACAGTTGACGACGAAATGTCAAAATGTCAGCTGTCACTTTGACGTTTCTCAATTCGACGTTTTTGACGTCATTATGACGTGTTTCGTTGGTCGCTGGGCGACGTGCGAGTCTCCACAATTTCAAGGGACATAGATAACAAGTAAAAACAAAAAGGAAGAACATTTTTGGCTCTTGAAGAACGTTTTCGACGACTCGGAAAACCCAATTTTTTTTTTTCACTTCTGACGAAGCTGTCGAACGACTGCGAAACGTTAAGTGTATAGTGCGCGATTTAGTGTCCGCTTAAAAGATTTTGTGATACAAATTTCATCGGACAAGAACCAACTGTAAATAAAAAAGAAAAAAAAGAGGAAAATTTCTGAATAAAGTAAGAAAAACAAATGACGATCGTAATATTCGCGAATGAACGAGGAGCGCAAAAAATGTTTGATTTTATTTTGCGGGAGCTCGCACTTTGCCCAGTGACCAACGAAACACATCATGATGAGACATCGACGACAAAACCTCAAAATGACAGCTGTCACTTTGACGTTTCTCAATTTGACACGTTTCCGACATCTGTCATTATGACGTGTTTCGTTGGTCGTTCGGCGATGTACGAGCCCCCACAATTTCAACAGACATAGTTAACAAATAGAAACAAAAAGGAAGAACGTTTTTGACTCTTGGAGAAACGTAATCGAAACGGAGAAGAAAGAAGACGATAACTTCAAGAGGAAAAGAAGAAAAAGAAAAACAAATGACGGTCGCAAATTTTACGAAATAAAAAAGACAGAAAAACAAATGACAGTCGTAATATTTACGAAAATAAAATAAATTTCGGAAAATATGAACAAGAAACGAAAAAAGATCGAATAACTTGAAACTGTGTAAACAAAGGAGGAAATTTCAAAAACTGTCGGAAGTATTTGACAAACTCGGAAAAAGTCGATAAACAAATGACGATTGTAAAAATGATATCGAAAAGGAACGGGAATATTTGAGCGCGCGAATTTTAAACTTAAGACGGTCCACAAACGAGTTCATTTTTATTTATTGTTATTAGACGTCAAATCATCTCATCACGTTCGCCTGTGTCCCGTATATGAGTTATCACTTTCTCGTAAATTAGCTTTCTACAGTTGGCAACCCTATCCAAGACTAGGGCTGTACATACAAAAATATCGATATATCGATAACTATCGATAATAAAATCTATTATCGAATAACGATATGTATCGATAAGTATGGATCGATAAATACGATATTTATCGATATATTGATGCTGATAAATTATCAATATATTGATGCCGATAAATTATCGATATATTGATACATCGATACTATAATAATCAAGTGGCTAGTCGGTTTTTTCGTTGCTACTTTTAGTTTGGATCTCTTCGTTGTTTTGGTCAACGCTTTTTCCAAAAAATATCGATAAATTACTCGATATATAAAAAAAAATCATCTAGTGCTTTCCTCTCTTCACCTTTTCTCGAGTTCTCTGACCTTTAAATTTACGTTAAAAACCAATTCAAGACAACTTTGCAACATTGG
This sequence comes from Dorcus hopei, assembly GCA_033060865.1. Lineage (NCBI taxonomy): Eukaryota > Metazoa > Arthropoda > Insecta > Coleoptera > Lucanidae > Dorcus > Dorcus hopei. The sequence continues at coordinate 4,381,913 of CM065425.1, read as the reverse complement.
GTCTGTTCGATAGCTCTGCACTTTCTACACTTTTAACACCTTTACTCTATTTTTCTCACTCCTACTCGCATTAATTATATACATCTCACTCTCTCAGGTGTGGTTGGTGTAAAAAGTGTAGAAAAGTGCAGAGCTATCGAACAGACCTATTATTATACAGGAGGACGATTTTGAAATCAAGATCAAATAGAGAAGACAGTGTAAAATGAAGTCTTTCATAATGTTGTCTGCTTTTCATTTCTTGAGTTATTTTTGAGCTTTAAGTTTACATTGAAACCGATCCAAGATCACTAGGCAGCATCATTATAGCGAACAGCAAAATTAATCTTGAAGTCGAGGTCAAATAGTGGAAAAAGTGTAGACTTTTCCTTCTTTTCATTTTTTTTTTTGAGATATTTTTGATCTTTAAAACCAATACAAGGTCACTTCACAGGATTTTTATGAAAAGTTTTTAATAAACAGCAAAGAAAAGATGAAATAGTGAAGACAGTGTAGAAAAAAATGTAGTTTTTCTTTTGTTTTTTGTTCTTTTAATTTATGTTAAAACCAATTCAAGGCCATTTCGGAACGTTATTATGAAACACAGCAAAGCTAATCTTGATATCAAGCTCAAATAGTGAGGATGGTGTAAAAATAATTCTAGTTTCTTCCTCTCTTCATTTTTTCTTGATTTCCTTCTTGACTTTTAAGTTCACGTTAAAATTAATTCAAGGCCTCTTTGCCTCATTGTCATAGAGAACAACGCAAAAGTTAATCTTGAAATCAAGCATCAAGTGAATGCAGTTTAATACAAAGTCTATAATTTTGTCTATATTTTTTTTTTTTCGTTTCTTAAGTTATTCTTGAACTTTAAGTTTACTTTGAAACCAACTCAAGATCACAGGGCGGCGTCATTATAGAATGTTTTTAGTGAACAACATAACTTGTCTTGAAGTTGAGGTCAAATAGTGAAGATGGTGTAAAACAAAATATTAATATTTCTTTAACTTCTTTTTTGAGTTATTTTTCAACTTAAAATTTAATTTTATACCAATTCAAGGTCATTTGGCAGCATTATTAAAGAAAGTTCCTACTTACAACAAAGTTAAGATCAAATAGTGTAAAAAAAAATAATTTTTTTTTCTATTTTTTAATTCTGAGCTACTTTCATCTTTACATTTACTTTCAAACCAGTTCGAGGCCACAGAAACATCATTACATTATTATTGTAATTGTTAAAAGTGTTTGGTGAACAGGGGAGTTAATCTTGAAGTCCAGGTCAAATAGTGAAGATAGTAACTTTTTTTCTTTATTGCTGAGTTACTTTTCGCTTTCACATTTATTTTTAAACCAGATCAGAGGCGTCACAGAAACATCATTACAGAAAGTGTTTAGCGAACTGCAAAGTTCATCATGAAGTCAAGGTCAAATAGTGAAGGTAGTGTAAATTTTTCTTCTTTTCTTTTTTTGGGTTACTTTTTTTTAATCTCAAACTTTACTTTTAAACAAATCAGCGTTGCAATAGAATATTTTTAACGAACAGTAAAAGTGATCTTAAGTCAAGGTCAAGGACAGTGTAAAAATAATAATAAAAAATGGTCCTTCTTTGTCTTTTCGAGGGAATTCAAGGTCACCTGGCAGCATTATGGAAAGGTTTTAATGAACAGCTTAAGTCAAGGTCAAATAGTGCAGATAGTGTAAAAATAATTTACATACAATTTTCCTTCTTTATTTTGAGTTAATTTTGGTCTTCGAATTGACTTCCAAACCAATTCAAGGCCACTTGGCAGCATTACTATAGAAAGCTTTTAATGAACAGCGAAGTTAATCTTAAGTCAAGGTCAAGTAGTGAAGATCTACGTTTATCGATAGTTGAAAGCTATTGATAAATTTCGATCTTTATCGATGACTGCAAACTATCGTTATTCGACAGTAAAATTTAATTATCGCGCAGCCCTATCCATTTCAAACGCCCACTCTAATTCTTGCTTCATTTCGATCACAAATCACTGCCTATTTTGCAATTTTTATTACAAAGACTTGAAGATACCGTCAAGAGATGGCGCTGCGAATTATTCGTCGAAATTCTGAAACATGTAGGAGCCCCTCTTCTTTAAATCGAACAGCTTTTTTACGTTTTGAAAATTCACTTTTCAATCGAAGAGAGAAAAAGTTCCTTCCCCATAATAATTATTTTATTCTAATTTGCAACGAAGTATTTGCAGCGCCATCTCCGGGTGAGAACTCTATTAACAAGTTTTGGAGGGAAATTGAAAGCCCAGTTTTTCAATCACAAGTTGACTGCTACAACAACGATTGCTTCCATAATTGTTACTACAAACAAACAAACAAACAGAAAGTTAAAATTAACTTGTGATTGATGAATTAGGAGCCCGAATTTCAGAGGAGGGCCCCACGAATCAATTTGTCAACGGACACAAACGGCCCACGCGATTTTAACCGCGCGGAATTAAGCCATTGTAATATTAGTTAGTTATTGCCGGTCCTAATTCCACGGGGGCTTTGTGCGATAGGATGGGACAAGGAGTTAGTGTATTCACATTCAAGCCGAGCCTACGTAATATATTGTATACGTTATACAATACGTAAACGCTTGTTGTTACTTCGGAGAAAATCGATTCGTGTTCGCAGAGAACTACGGACAATCGGGCATCCAGGCGTTCCGAGAGCTCGCCGAAGAAGCCGACGTTTGTATAGCCCGGGAGGATTCGGTGCTCAGCAACGCCGCGAATGAGACTTTCGACAAGGTCATCCTGAACCTCAAGCAGGACCCGAACGCGCTCGTCGTCGTCTGCTTCTGCGAAGGACTGACGGTGAGGGGGCTCCTCCAGGCCACTCGCAGGCTCAACATGACCAATCACTTCCTATTCATCGGCAGGTATTAATTTATAACGTTTTTCAATTTCCTTTTTTTTTAATGCGAAGGAGTAAGCGAAGGCAACTTCGATTTTGTTTAAACGTTCAGTGCGGTCTTGGCAAGAAAAAAATGTTCAAACTTCGCGCTCATGTCTGCTTCTATAATAGTATTCCTTCATTTGGAACACTCAACTTGAGTAGCCAATATGAATCTTCAAGTATTGCCCATGAACTAATATTGTTGGGCTACCGTCTGTTAGGCCCACTGATTGCGCCCCCTTGTGGTCAAAACTGATACTTAAAAATATTTTCTTTGAATTTCTTTTAGTCGCTTTGTACATATTTCTTTCCTTTAGAAGCTCGAGGTATTACGAGGTTTTTTCTATAAAAGGGCATTTGTCGCCTTTCACCAACTCCTAGGGAATTCCGGACTTAAAAGCTTGGCAACACTGGTTTTAGTTTGATTCGTTCGGAAAGGACTTTCTTGTGAACCTTTTTGTGGATTTCACTCAGGTTTGCAAGGGGCAAACATTATGTTGGAAAGTACTGCGACTGCAACGACCTCTGTGCTCTCGAGCCCGCTTCAATTCTTGCGCCGAGAACTACCCTTATACAAGCAGGTCATTCCTCTCTGTTTGTCTAGTGGCCTAACCACTAGGAGCTGACTCCTCAAGTTTATTGCATTTCGTTCCAGCAGCAGGTCATTCCTCTCTGTTTTTCTGGTGGCCTAACCACCAGGGGTTAACACCTCTGTGCTCTCGAGCCCGCTTCAATTCTTGCGCTGACAACTACCCTTGCATAAGCAGGTCATTCCTCTTTGTTTTTCTGGTGGCCTAACTACCAAGTTTATTGCATTTCGTCCCAACAGCTGGTCATTCCTCTCTGTTTTTCTGGTGGCCTAACCACCAGGGGTTAACACCTATGTGCTCTCGAGCCCGCTTCAATTCTTGCGCTGACAACCACCCTTACACTAGCAGGTCATTTCTCTATGATTTTCTGGTGGCCTAACTACCAAGTTTATTGCATTTCGCCCCAACAGCTGGTCATTCCTCTCTGTTTTTCTGGTGGCCCAACCACCAGGGGTTAACTCCTCAAGATTATTGCATTTCATCCCGTCGATGGGGGGAAGGGGGAGGCATAGATAACGAGGGACTTAGATAACGAAACGGAATTACCGCAAAGTTCGCGGCGGGGAAAACATTAATCACGCGATAAAATCGCAAAGCGCTAAATAACGAAGTTCACGTCGCTAATTGGTTTAACAACTCCGGTAAATCCCCGCCCGGAACTTTTCGTTTAAATTGAATTCCCGCGCGAATTCACTTAGGCGGTTACAATTCGGCAATCGCAAAGCACTCCGTCGAACATCACATCAAACATGCAATCACGTCTGTTGAACCTAGTCGAAGGGATGAAGCGCTCGGGGATGTTTTTATCGTCATTTTACAAATTAGGCCGGTCGCCTATACAGTAATCACTCGAGACCCCTCTTGCAAACCTCAAACGTCACCCCAGACGATTTTATTAACGTGTTTACGAAATTACCAAACATCCCTTGCAAACAATTACGTATTAATTTTGTGTTATAGCGATGGTTGGGCCGATCGAGGTGACGTAACCTTCGGTTACGAAAGGGAAGCCTGGGGTAGCATATCAATTCGAATCCACTCGCCTTACGTAAACGACTTCAACCCTTACTACTTCTCGCTGAAGCCGGCTAGCAACACGCGCAACCCCTGGTTTCAGGAGTTCTGGGAGGCGAGGTTCTCGTGCACGTTGGACGACGCCCCCGCGGAGCCCTTCACCTTCAACTTCACCGACTGGGAGCCCGACGTAACGTTCCGCTCCAATGACAAAAAGATCTGCACCGGTGAGTCGTTAGAATGAAAAATAATTACGGCCCCGCAAACATTATGAATATGAGATTGTAGGGGCGCCGGGGCGAGTGAAAGGACGCCCTTGTATTAGTGATGAGCGCCGCTGAAAAATGCAGGAGGTTTTTTTTTCCCGGACTCGTTCGCGCTTTGTGTTTCGGTGTTTGCGTTGCTTTAAAAATTGAAAATACGTACGTTTCTGGATGTTCCGTGTTTTATGGTGGAACTAACGCGTTTGAAAAATTCGTTTAAAAACAAAAGCAAAATGAAAATAATTTAATTAGGACGAACGAGTTACGCTTTAAATATTCGCTGCAAGCAGCTCGCACAATCACTGTTGGAAAAAAAAATTTCAAACTTCGCGCTCACTTCTGACTTCTGCTTTTATAAGTCTAGAATGTTGGCAAGCCTATCGCGAACTGATGAGACGTTTGCTGGAATGTAACGGGCCATTCCTCCCTGTTTTGTTGGTGGCCTATTTCCAAGGCTGCTTTAAATTACAACAAAAATCTGCATTCCTTTTTTTTTTAAATAATTCCAACTTTTTTTTGCTCACCCCAAGTATGCGCGTGCTTTTAAAAAAATCATTTTCTTATTAATGGCGCGTCACGAAAAAAACCTCGTAAGTGTCGTCGTCCTCCTCTCCCCACTCCCCTCCTGATCTATTTTCTAGTTTTACGAATTCATCGCGGAATTAATTAATTCATTTCATTCATTTTGGTACAAAACTTCCACGTCTAACTGGAAGAGGGCACTACGAACCTCCTACTTGCACTCTCAAATACGTTTTAGTAGAAAAAACGAAAAAACTTCCGGTGTTCTCCAACAGATGGCGCGCCTCTACAGTGCGGTTACTTTTTGACTCCAAATATGTTTCGTTAGCGCCAGAAATTCCCACATCAATCACCCGACGAGTTTTTTTTTTTTATTTTAGTAAAACGCGTCCTCTTTCATGAGAGAATGCATAAAAAAATCTTTGCGGTTTCTTCCAATAGATGGCGCTTCTAAAGTGCAGTTACTTTTTGACTCCGAACTTGTAAGTTAGCGCCAAAAATCCATAAATTAATCACTCGACAATATTTGTCATTTTAATATTTTCATGTCGTGAGAGATCCATGAAACACTGCTGCGGTTTCCTCATCCTGCAGATGGCGCCTCTATAGGTACAGTGACTTGTTTGCTAGCGTCAAGAATCCCAAAAACAATCAATCACTCGGCAAGATTTTTTCTTTTAGTAAGGGATGAGAGACTGTAGGGTTACCTCCAACAGATGGCGCCTCTAAAAGTACAGTAGCTCTTTTCTCAGACTTATTTGTTAGCGTCAAAAATTCCTAAATCAATCAATCACTCGTCGAGATTTTTTCTTTTAGTAAGGGATGAGAGATTATTAGGGTTGCCTCCAACAGATGGCGCCCCTAAAGTGCAGTTACTATAGACTCAGATTCGATCAAAATTATTTATTAGCGCCAATCACTTGACGAGATATTTTATTTTAGTAAAACGCGCTTTCTCTCGTGAGAGATCACATGGAAAATTATTGTGGTTTCGTCCAACAGATGGCGCCTCTAAAACACAGTAACTTTTATCTCGTATTGAATCGAATTTGTTTGTTAACGTCAAATATCCCTAAATCAATCACTCGACAAGATTTTTTTATTTCAATAAGAGATGAGAGATTGTTATGGTTTCCTCCAACAGATGGCGCCTGCAGAAGTACAGTAGCTCTCAGACTTATTTGTTAACGTCAAAAATTTCTAAATTAATCGATCGCTCGGCAAGATTTTTTTTCTTTTAGTAAGAGATGAGATATTGATAGGGTTTCCTCCAACAGATGGCGCCTCTAACGTGCAGTTACTTTGGACTCAGATTCATTCGAAATTATTTATTAGCGCCAATCACTTGACGAGATATTTTGTTTTAATAAAACGCGCTTTCTTTCATGAGAGATCACATGGAAAGTTGTTGTGATTTCCTCCAACAGATGGCGCCTCTAAAATGCAGTAGCTATTGTCTCGGATTGAATCAGATTAGTCAAAGATCCCTAAATCAATCACTCGACAAGATTTCTTTATTTTAATAAGAGATGAGAAATTGTTATAGTTTCCTCCAACAGATGGCGCCTCTAAAATACACTAGCTCTTGTATCGGATTTAATCAGATTTGTTCGTTAACGTCGAAGATCCCTAAATCAATCACTCGACAAGATTTTCTCTTTTATTGAGAGATGAGAGTTTGTTATGGTTTCCTCCAACAGATGGCGCCTCTAAAATGCAGTTTCCTTTGACTTAGATTGAATCAAAGGTGTTTCTTAGCGCTAAAAATCCCCAAATCGACTTTTTAAATTTTGGTAATACACGAGAGATTGCAGGAAAAATAGTTGCAGTTTCCTCCAACAGATGGCGCCTGTACTGTCGACTTAGAAATCCCTAGATCGCTCGACAAGATGCTTTGTTTTAGTAAGACGCGCTTTCTTTCATGAGAGACAGCATAAAATTGCCACCAACAGATGGCGCCTCTAAATTGCAGGTTCTTTTGACGCCAGATTTAATCAAAGATGTTTGTTGGCGCCAAAAGGTCCTACATCAATCACTCGACAAGATTTTTGTTTTAGTAACACGGGCTTTCTTTCATCATGAGAGATCACATGAAAAATTGCTGTGGTTTCGTACAACAGATGGCGCCTCTAAAGCGCACCTGCCTTTGATTCAGATTGAATCAACGATTGATTTGATTCAGATTGAATCAAAGGTGTTTGTTAGCACCAAAAATCCCCAAATCGATTTTTTAAAATTTTAACAAGACGCGAACGATTGCACGAAAAACAGTGCAGTTTCCTCCAATAGATGGCGCCTCTAAAGTGCAGTTACTTTTGACACCAGATTTAATCAAAGATGCCTGTTAGCGCCTAAGTCAATCACTCGACAAGATTTTTGTCTTAGTAAAACGCGCTTTCTTTCATGAGAGATCACATGAAAAGTTGCTGCGGTTTCGTCCAACAGATGGCGCCTCTAAAATGCAATAGTTTTTGTCTCGGATTGAATCAGATTTGTTTGTTAACGTCGAAGATCCCTAAATCAATCGCTTGACAAGATTCTTTTCTTTTAGTAAGAGATGAAAGATTGTTACGGTTTCCTCCAACAGATGGCGCCTCTAAAGTGCGGCTACTTTACACTCGGATTTAATCAAAATTGTTTAACAGCGCCAGAAATCCCTAAGCCAATCACTTGACAGGGTTTTTGTTTTAGTGAAACGCGCTTTCTGAAAAATTGCTGTGGATTCATCCAACAGATGGCGCCTCTAAAGTGCACTTGCCTTTGAGTCAGGCGTTTGTAAGCACTAGAAACCCCTAAATCAATCACTCGGACGACGAGATTTTTTATTTTACTAAGACGCGAAAGTTTGAACGAAAGATAGCTGCAGTTTTCTCCAATAGATGGCGGAATTACTTTCGACTCAGAAATCCCTAAATCACTCGGCAAGAGGTTTTGTTTTGGTAAAAAGCGCCTTCTTTCATGAGAGACCGCATAAAAGTGCCACCAACAGATGGCGCCTGTAAAGTGCGGTTACTTTTGACACCAGTTTTAATCAGAGATGTTTGTTAGAGCCAAAAGTCCCTTAATCAATCACTCGACAAGATTTTTGTTTTAGTAAAACACGCTTTCTTTCATGAGAGTTCACATGAAAAATTGCTGCGGTTTCGTCCAACAGATGGCGCCTCTAAAGTGCACCTGCCTTTGACTCAGGTTGAATCAAAGGTGTTTGTTAGCGCCAAAAATCCCCAAATCGATTTTTTTAAATTTTAGTAAGACGCGAACGATTGCACGAAAAATAGTTGCAGTTTTCTTCAATAGATGGCGCCTCTAAAGTACTATTACTTTCGACTCAGAAATCCCTCAACCACTCGTCAAGATGCGCTTTCTTTTAAGAGAGACCGCATAACAGATGGCACCTGTGCAGTTACTAAAGTCTCTAGATAGCTAAAATACCGCTATTCATTATTCAATGTAAATCTAAATTTGACTTACAATAGGGGCTATTCTGTAGCTTATTAACAGGCTGTTAAAATTTAAGGATACGTTAAATTTCAATTTCAATTTCCTCCAACAGATGGCGCTTTTAAAGTGCAGTTACTTTACACTCGGATTTAATCAAAATTGTTTATCAGCGCCAGAAATCCCTAAGCCAATCACTTGACAAGGTTTTTGTTTTAGTGAAACGCGCTTTCTGAAAAATTGTTGTGGATTCGTCCAACAGATGGCGCCTCTAATGTGACTCAGATTTAATCAAACGCGTTTGTTAGCGCCAATTATCCGTAAGCCAATCACTCGACGAGATATTTTGTTTCAGTAAAACGCGCTTTCTTTCGTGAGAGATCGCGTGAAAAATTGCTGTGGTTTTGTCCAACAGGTGGCGCCTCTAATATGCGGTTGCTTTTGACTCAGATTTAATCAAAGGCTTTTATTAACGTCAAAAATCCCTAAATCAATCAGTCGACAAATTTTTTAAATTTTAGTAAGACGCGAACGATTGCGCGAAAAACAGCTGTACTTTACTCCAACAGATGGCGTCTCTAGTGCAATTACTAGCAATTACTTTCGACTCGGAAATCCCTAAATCACTCGACGAAGATGTTTTGTTTGTTTTAGTAAAACGCGCTTTCTTTCATGAGAGTCCGCATAAAATTGCCACCAACAGATGGCGCCTCTAAAGTGCCGTTACTTTTTACGCCAGCTTTAATCAAAAGTGTTTATTATAATTCCAAATAATTCCATAATTATATAATTCCAATAATTCCTAAATCAATCAATTAGTAAAACTTCTTTCGTGAGAATCATGAAAGATTACGTGGTAAATGTTTCCTCCAACAGGTGGCGCCACTGAAGTGTAGTTACTTTCGACTCGAGATCGATCAAAGATATTTCCTTGCTTCAGAAATACCTAAATCAATCACACGACGCTTCTTCATAGTTTAATAAGGCGCGTCCACTTTCATTCGGGACCGAATGAAAAAAAATTGCTGCGATTTTCTCCAGAAGATGGCGCTCTAAATTACAGTTACTTCTGGCTAGCTGTAAGAATTGCTACAGCGGACAGCTTCAGCGTCATGGTCTTTTTTAGCGACTGTGGCGGCCGCGCAACTAGTAGCACTGTTTCAACAATATTATATTTATTATTAGCAAGATGGCAACACTGCCCTCTTACTACATTTGCTTTTAGCTCCTAAAAAACATAAAAAAGAGTTATTGTCGTTATTGACTAAAAAACAGTAAAAATTTTGATACAAGGAATAAAGACATCATCCGTGTGATGTATAATCTAAAAGTAGATCAGGAGCGACTATAGGAACATCGCGCGCAGCGCCATCTTTTGGCGATCAGTGGAAATTGTTTTTCAAAATTTTGTATTCGTCGCGGTTATCCAATTTGATTCACGATTATGACGATCGATTGAGCGGGCAACCGTGAGAGAAAGAAATACGTGGCACCATCTCTCGGCGGTATTTCCGTCCATTGTATCCAACTTAAAAATTTTTGAAGAATTTTGATGAACTAAAATTTCTTCTAGTTTCCGACTTTCGCAATTGGTTCAGGTCATTCCTTCTTGTTTTGCTGGTTGCCTACTCACCGAGAAGTAATTTTTGAAAAAAAAAAGAAAAACGAATTTCTTGCGCCCACATACACGGGGCGAACAAGAAATGTTGGAACTAACTAAGAAAAACTTAGTTAATTCCAACATTTTTTGTTCGCCCCGTGCATGTGCGTGTGCTTTCTTATTAATAAGCCCCTTAGTAAGCCTCCCGCCCCTCGTCTATTTTCTAGTTTCACGAATTCATCGCGCGTTAAAAATGCATAGGATGAGGCGGCCCCTTTTAAAATTTAAGGCCCCGGAGGTTTTCCGGGGCTCGCAAAACTCCCCCCCGACTGGCGCGAGCGTTGCGGAATGCGCATGAAAAAATAAATTTCAATAGAACAGACCCCCTCACGATTTTTATTTTATCTCCAATCCAAAATGTGTGGGTTATGACAAGGAACCACCCCTATATAGGCAACCACCCCTATATAGACGTTGCAATTAATTTGAGTAACAGAAACACGCAACCCCGGGTAATTACGTGGCGCGAATTTGGGGGAAACACGTAAGTGATTTCATCCGGTTGTCGTTCGTGGAACGTCTGAATTGATACTCTACCAATTTAAGGGATTAATTTAGGAGGGTATTTAACACTATAGAAATCGACGTGGTGCCTTGAAGACGTGTGAATTCGAGCCCGCTATAGAGCAGAATCATGTTCACCCCCTATTGTATAATTTCGAACTTTACAACGTGATCAAAAAAAAATGTTAATCGTTTTTAAATTCATGGTGATACAAGTATTTTTGATAAAATGGTGGAAAGGACGATAAATCCGTGTTGAACTTAATTAGCAATATTGCCATTTCATATTATACCGTGTGATCAGAAAAAAAAATGCATTCGATTGGACTACCGGAAATCTATGGATGCGCCGGGAATTTTGGTTTGTTTTATTTTGAAGATTACATTGGTTGGGGGCGAAGGTGAATGTAATGTAATTAATTTAGTGTTTTGTCAACAGGTGAAGAGCAGCTTTCGGAGAAATACCGTCAGGATTCGAAGCTGAGTTTCGTAATAAAGGCCATCTACAGTCTCGCCCACGGTCTGCACAACATGCAACAGGACATCTGCGGACAAGGATCCGTCGGACTGTGCGAGAAACTGCTGCCCTTCAACGGCTCCCTGTTTAAGGTAAAACCGCCCGAGTTTTCTAGAAAACTCCTCCGGGTAACGTACCGGAAGAAGGTCAAAGGAAGTCGGAAATAAATTGTCTCTGCGGCGAGGAAGTGAATTAAGCGGAAAAACCCGACGCGGCGCGGCGCTCGCAGACGTAAACTAATTTAACGTTTGCAGGCGAGGGTTTGATTCGTCCTCGAGGATTTCTTGTTTAACCGGAAGTGAATGCGACAATCCTGAAGTATTTAAAAAAATATATAATGTAAAAACTTCGTACTTAATAGACGGCTCTTCACCTTGGTAACAATTTCCTTTCGTTAACAATAATAAAATCAGTTCTTTGTTCCGTCGGCAGATGGCGCACTTTTTGTTGTCCGTTGTCCATTAAATCGCGAGACATTAGAATTAATAAAATACTGTGGCTCAGGAATAAAATAAAATGAAAATCTCGTGGCATTATTTCAATAAAAAAAAATGATATTACGAAGCTAAAGGTTCTGAACCTAGCTTTTGGTTTATTTTACTGCCGACAGATGGTACTGTTTATTAACTTAAATAAAACCATTAAATTGCGATTCTTCGAAATTCTTGAAAATTCAATCAAACGAAATATTTTGTTTGAATAATTGAGCGCTATAAAATCCATAATTATTCAAAAATTCGGAAAACCAATTCTTCAATATTAGTTCTCTTTTCCGTCGACAGATGGTGCGGTTTTTTTTTCTGGGATGTCCGTTAAATTAAACGGAACGTTTACACAATTAATAGGTCTGAAATGAAACAGTGGTTCTCAACCATTTGATTTTAATTTATCAAACCACGAACGACCAATTTCTTGCTCCATTTGGAGGCCAAACAAAAATTTGCCCTTTTTCTAAAAGCGATCTATCCATTCGTAGGTTTTGTTCCGGATTTGGGCAACTTCCATCAAGTTACAGGATATCTGCAGCTTCCATCTCTTCTGAATGAAGACAACTAAGACTCCTCGTCCACATAATTTTTTCCCTTCTTCTCTTTATTCTGAAAGGTTGTTTCATCTTGACTGGATTTTGGGCTCATTTCCAGCACGTCTTTTGATTTGTGGTAAACTTTTTGATTTCCCCCCATAGATTTTTCTGTCTACACTCGTTTTCTCCTTGTCTTCCTCTTTTTGTTTTTGTCGTTGCATTTGGCTATTTTCTCGTTCTAATCACAACAAATCACTTCTTCTTCTTCTTTAATCTTCATTACTGGTGAATGTTCTCCGTTTTGATTGGTTCGTCTCATTTCAATTGATCGCTATAAAATCCATAAATATTGAAAAATTCGGAAAAACAATTTTTGAATATTAGTTCTCTTTTCCGTCGACAGATGGTGCGGTTTTTTTTCTGGGACGTCCGTTAAATTAAACGGAACGTTTACGCAATTAATAGGTCTGAAATAAAACAGTGGTTCTCAACCATTTGATTTTAATTTATCAAACCACGAACGACCAATTTCTTGCTCAATTTGGAGGCCAAACAAATATTTTCCCTTTTTGTAGAAGCGATCTATCCATTCGCAGATTTTGTTCCGGATTTGGGCAACTTCCATCAAGTTACAGGATATCTGCATCCTTCCATCTCTTCTGAATGAAGACAACTAAGACTCCTCGTCCGCATAATTTTTTTCCCTTCTTCTCTTTATTCTGAAAGGTTGCTTCATTTTGACTGCATTTTGGGCTCATTTCCTGCACGTCTTTTGATTTGTGGTAAACTTTTTGATCTCCCCCATAGATGTTTCTGTAGTGTGGCCCTAATCCTGCCTACACTCATTTTCTCCTTGTCTTCCTCTTGTTGTTTTTGTCGTTGCATTTGGCTATTTTCTCATTCTAATCACAACTAATCACTTCTTCTTCTTCTTCTTTAATCTTCATTACTGGTGAATCTTCTCCATTTTGATTGGTTCGTCTCATTTCCTCCTAATTTTGTTAAAATTTTTGGATCTCCTTTATTGTTTTACTTTTGGAGTCGTCCAAATCTTCTCCATTCGTTTCGTTTTATCCTTGGCTTCCTCTTTTCTCTCCCCATATTCCTAAGTCTTCCCAATGTTGTCTTCGACTTTCCTCTTCTCATTGCGAAAGAAGAATTTCTGTCTGAGTGAAGACAACTAATCGTGCTGTCAATTTTTCCTTCTCTTCTTCTTTTTCTTTAATCTTTTTTACTCTAAGGAGTTTCGATTGGCTTTTGACTCATTTCCTGTACGACTTTTTAAAATTTTAATTGATTTACCTCTAGAGCAGTTCATCCAGTTTCTCTTTGGCTTCCTCTTTTACTTTTTGTCGCCGCCTCCTTTATCTCCACAATTCTTCAGCATTGCATTCGGCTCTTTTCTGATTATGAACGAAGAAGTTAACTCGCAGTCAATTCTTTTCTTCTTCTTCTTCTTCTTCTTCTTCTTCTTCTTCTTCTTCTTCTTCTTCTTCTTCTTCTTCTTCTTCTTCTTCTTCTTTAATTCGCTTTACTCTAACTAACGGATGGGTACAATTTTGGCCGGATTTTGGCTCATTTCCTGCACGTTTCTTTTTCTATTTTCTGACAATTTGTTCACCCTCTTCATGTTCATAAGTCTTCTCAATATTGTATTCGGCCTTCTTCTAAACTAACAAAGAAAAACAGTTATTTCTTCTTCTTCTTCTTTAATTCATCTTACTCTAAGAAGTATTGGTTGGCTTATTTCGCGCACGTTTTTTTTTAACTTACTTTTTCATCCCCTTCATGTTCTTCATCTTCTCAGTATTGTGATCAATCGGCTTTCTTCTAATTAACAACGAAGAACTGCCGTAGGATTCGCCTCTTCTGATTGTGAGTAATCAACAACTAATCACTCCTCACGCAGCAATCTTTTCATTCATCTCTAAGGGATGTTACATGTGCTTCACTTTGGCTGACTTTTGGCCCATTTCTTCCACGCTTTCCGATATTTGATCTTTTAATTTAGCACCGATAGATGGCACTGTTTGTTAATTTAAAATACGGTCACTAAATAAATACAGTACCGCAATCCATATGCTTCATGTGTAAGATAAAGAAACCACGTTTTTGCACTAAAATGGCCACTTTCGTCAACTTCAGTGACCACTTTCGTCAATTCAGTGACCGCTTTGGTCAACTTCAGTGACCACTTTGGTCAACTCCAGTGACAACTTTGGTCAACTCCAGTGACCACTTTGGTCAACTCCAGTGACAACTTTGGTCAACTCCAGTGACAACTTTGGTCAACTTCAGTGACCACTTTCGTCAATTCAGTGACCACTTTCGTCAATTCAGTGACCACTTTGGTCAACTCCAGTGACCACATTGGTCAACTCCAGTGTAGTGTCCGACCGAAACCGACTTTTTCGCCGAAACCGAAACCGAATTTCGGCCTTTGTCTCAGTTTCGGCCGAAACCGAAACCGAAGCAGAACCTTTTTCGAGGGAAGATGGAGATATGGATGGAGTCTAGATTTTGAAAAAGACTCAAAAATAAAAAACTTTTACCTATAATGAACTCAATCCGTGGATACACTGTATAATAAGTGATCTCCGGTCAACAACACAGACAAAATCTAATCAAAAATTTTCTTTTCACATAGTGCAAAGAATATTCATTTTATAATTTTAAGTTTTGTGAAACATTCAATTCACTCAACATTTACTGTTAAAATTGAGTATTTTTGTTATTTGATTTCTCCACGTAGGTCAATATGATTCATGAAAAGATTGTCGAAAAATTAGTCAAGTTCGAGATTAATATACATTTAAAGCAGAAAAATAAAATTCCCTGCACTCACTCAACTTATAATAGAAATTTTTAAGTAATTAGCAAGTTATTCGTACATACCTGCTTAATTAATTATATTATTACACCAACTTTAAAATGAATTGAATCGAAAATTGGTTAAGTGGGGTACGGCCGAACGCCTGCCGAGGCGCCTTGAAGGGGCGCGCCTGCCAAGGCGCCTTGGAGGGGCGCTAAACGCAGTTTCGGTTGTAACCGAAGGTTCGGCTATTTTTTGGCCGAAACCGAAACTCTGGCCGAACCACGTTTTTATGGCCGAAACCGAAACCGAAACCGAATCTTCGGTCGGACACTACTCCAGTGACCACTTTGGTCAACTCCGGTGACCACTTTGGTCAACTTTAGTGACCACTTTTGTCAATTCAGTGACCACTTTGGTCAACTCCAGTGACCACTTTGTTCAACTCCAGTGACCACCTTGGTCAATTGCAGTGACCACTTTGGTCAACTTTAGTGACCATTTTCGTTCATATGCTTAATGTGTAAGATAAAGAAAACGTTCTTGCCCCCTTTTCCGCCTTTTCCAGTTATTTTCTTTCCGGCAAGCTTAAATGGTCGACATTTCTAGTGACTTTTTTTCCGTCAAGTTTAAATTGCGGACTTTTCTAGTGACTTTCTTTCTGGTAAGTTTAATCAAATTTAACGCCTGTCAAATAAAAGTTTAAAATGCTCGAATGTGTCGTTGTTAGGGTTAGATGTTTGAATTTCCCGCCAATAATTTGCACTAAAATGGCGGCTAATTGCGGTACTGTAATTATTTAGTGACAGTAATTTAAAACAAAGTCAGTAGATGGATAAAGTACCAACGCGAATGACGTCATAATGAATAACACACTCGCAAGAGGCGCTGTCGGCATTGATTTAATTTCGTAAAATTACACAACATGTGCGCCCTCTATTGGATAAAAAATCGTTAGAGGTGCCTTTGGCGCTTCAAGTCGGGTACCTTATCATATCTGCTGGCTTTGATTTAAACTAAAACAAATAAATTGTAATTTTTCGAAATTTAAAAAAATCCAATCAATTTAAATATTTTCTTTAAATAATTGAGCATTATGAAGTCCATTAACGATAATAAAATTAATAGAAATAATCAAAAATTCTGAAAAATATTTTATTGTGATTGTGATTTTTCGATTCTTTTACAAATTAAATTAAATTGAATACCATTTCTGTGGTATTATTTCAATCAAAAAAACGTATTGTAAAATGAAAGGTTCTCAACTCAGCTTTTGGTTTCATTTACTGCTGACAGATGGCGCTGTTTATGAATGTAAACTACAGTCACTAAATAAATACAGTACCGCAATCCATATGCTTAATGTGTAAGTTAAGGAAACCACGTTTTTGCACTAAAATGGCCGACTTTCCATTTTCGCCAACTTTAGTGACCACTTTCGTCAACTTCAGTGACCACTTTCGTCAACTTCAGTGACCACTTTGGTCAACTTTAGTGACCACTTAGTCGACTTCAGTGACCACTTTCGCTCATGTGCTTAATGTGTAAGAAAAGCGTTTTTGCACTAAAATGACCGGCTTTTCTAGTTATTTTCTTTCCGACACGCTTAAATGGTCGACATTTCTAGTGATTTTCTTTCCGACAAGTTTAAATTGCCAACTTTTCTAGTGATTTTTTTTCTGGTAAGTTCAATCAAATTTCACGCCTGTCAAATAAAAGTTTAAAATGCCCGAGTGTGTCGTTGTTAGGGTTAGATGTTTAAATTTCCCGCCAATATTTTGCACTAAAATGGCGGGTGATTGCGGTACTGTAAATATTTAGTGAAGGTAATGTAAACGATAATAAAATGAACGGAACTATTCAAAAATTCTATTGTTTTAGATTTAAAGAAATACATAAAATTCGACCCAGCTTTTGATTTAATTTACTGCCGACAGATGGCAGTGTTTGTTAATTTAAATAAAACCATTGAATAACCATTACCATTACCATTGATTTTTCGAAATTATTAAAAATCCAATCAAACGAAACAATTTGTTTAAATGATTGAGCAGCATCGTAAAACAAATAGAAATGTTTTAAAATTTTGAAAAATAATTCTTGAACGTTAGTTGTATTTTCCGTCGACAGATGGCGCGGTTTTTTTAGATGTCTGTTATAACGCGAGACGTTTGTGCCATTATTAATAAAATACCGTAGCTCAGAAATAAAATCAAATGAACATTTCGTAATGCATTACGTATTTCAGAATAAAGAAATTAAATGATAAAATTCGACGGTTTTCGACCCAGCTGTCAGTTTAGTTTACTGCCGACAGATGGCTCTGTTTATTAATTTTAAATCGAACGAAAAGCAATTTAAATTCCTACCGACCCAAATATCGGCATTTCATTACGTCAGCGTCAATTTTAGAATTCACGTGTCATTTTGAATAATAGTACATAGATGGCACTAAATCAACCAAACTTGTCAAACCTACAGGTGAGTGACTCAGAACGTAATAGCATTGGCAACGCTGTCTCGAAAGTTGAGCGTTCTGGGAGACTTTACGCCACATATTTTAGCGCCACCTACCGTCGGTGTTAATTTCAATCAAGCCCATGAAGATATTTAAGCGACGACAAAATAATTTAAGCAAAAAAAAGAGAGAGTTTGTTCGCTTTCCCTAGAAAGGATCGACGAGCTTGGAAACTCGACACTCAACAGCAAAAATCACGCCGCCCGCCATCTATCGGCTGTCATCAAAATTAATTACGCACACACGGCAATTTTAGTAAGTAAAAAAATGAATTTAGGGATGACAAAGTAATTTCAGCAAAAAAAAGAGACAGTTTGATCATCGCTTTCCCTAGAAAGGGCCGACGAACTTGAAAACTCGACACTCAACAGCAAAAATCACCCCGCGCCGCCCGCCATCTATCGACTGTCATCAAAATTAATTACGCACACACAGTAATTTTAGTTAAAAAAAATGAATTTAGGGATGCAGGGATGGAGTGAAATTAAAGTGAGAGCGAAGATGTGTCGATACAAGTAAGAGTTTAACCGGAAATGATGACTCTTATCTCTGATCTATCACAGGGCTATCTTATGAACGTTTCGTTCGAGTACGAGGAAGACCTCGTGGAGTTCGACGAGAACGGCGACCCTCCGGGCCGATATGACATCATGAACTACCAGAGGAACGTAGACGGGAGTTTCGACTACGTCCAGGTGGGAAGCTGGAGCAACAAAACGCTAGCGTGGTGGTCACGCCAGCCCATGCAGCTAGGGCCCAGGACGCACATGAAATCCGTGTGCTCACCACCTTGTCCAGAAGGTCATTACAAGGTAATAAAGACTCCTCGCTCACTTCTGCTTTTATAATTGGATCCTTTCACTCACGAATGAATCTACTGCGTCAAGTCAATGTGGGTTGCCTATTCGCTATAAGATCAGACAAAGGTGGGGGGGTAACGGTTGGTATAAACTTATCTTGTTTATTTTTTGTTTTTAGAACGTACAAAAGGGTGGTAAGGACAAGCGTTGTTGTTGGGTATGCGTGAGGTGTCCCCCGGACGAAATCCTCGACGTCGTCTCGGATTTCCAGGACTGCGCCAAATGCTCGCCGGGAAGCGTCCCGGACGCCACTCAAATGTGTGAGTTAATTAGATCACGCGCCCCCGTAACTCCTTTGAGCCGATGATTTATTCGTGTAGATTGCACCCGCCTCCCCATTGAATACGTGCAGTGGTTCGACCCGCAGGCCATAGTCGCGATGATCTTCTCCCTCCTGGGCTTCCTCACCACGATCACCTCGTTCTGCGTCTTCTTGAAACACAACGACACCCCCGTCGTCAAATCTTCCACCAGGGAACTGTCGTACATCATCCTGGCGGGGATGACGCTGTCGCACGCCTCCGTCTACCCCATCATCGCAAAGCCCTCGGTGATTACTTGCGCGTTAACCCGTTTACTGCCCGGATTAAGCTTCGCGATGATTTACGCCGCCTTACTGACGAAGACGAACCGGATCGCCCGGATTTTGGCCGGCTCGAAAAAGAGGTTCCCCACCAGGAAGAGGCTGTTCATGTCTACGACGGCGCAGGTCGTCATAACCATCCTCCTCATCGGGGTCGAATCCGTCACATCAGGCTGGATGCTGTTCCATCAACCCCCCAATGTCACCCACACGTACCACTCGAACCGGACCATCTTGGAATGCGACACGACAGCCGAAGGCATCATCATCCCCTTGTCTTACGATTTAATCCTCATATCCCTCTGCACTTTATACGCGCTGAAGACGAGGAACGTCCCCGAGAATTTCAACGAAGCCAAATTCATAGGCTTCGCGATGTACACCACTTGCGTCATCTGGATCGCCTTCATCCCCATTTACTTCGGAAGCGAGTCGAAAACCATCACCATGTGCATGTGCATCACGCTGAGCGCCATCGTCACGTGGGTCTTCCTTTTTATACCGAAACTGTACATCATCATCCTCAGACCGGAGCGCAACATTCGGGCGTTGTTCACCACGAGCAAGAGCATAAGGTGTCACATAGGCTCGCGCGTCGCTTCGGCCGTTTCCGAAAAGAGCTCGGTCAACAGCTGGAGGGAAGATCCCCCGGATCCCAGGCCCCAGCCCCAGAGGAGGACTCTCTCGTGTCAGACGGGGGCCGAACTGATCCAGGTCTTGCTCAACCCCAAGACGCTCATCGAGACCTACTCTCCCACGCGCACGTTCCTGCCCAGGATCACCGAGAGGAAGTGCTGCCAGGCGGACACCTGCGAGCTCAAGAAGATCACCATTAAATTGCCGGACCACCGATTTTGATTAGAACTAGACAATCGCCAGGGAATCAAATTCTTCTTGTCAATTAGAGTTATTAGAGGACATCATGATGAATCTGTTTTACGTTTTGGAGAAGAATAAAAATACTGTGTTATTTATTGGTTAGTAAACGAAACGAGTTTTAGTTGATCTTTGGGGAATCCCCGACACCCCCCAAATACCTTTCAGTTATCGGATTTTATGTATAAAAAAAGAGAAAGCCCGACTGATACTTCCCCTAGAGCGTAGGCAATTTAAATCACTCTCAAGGCCTACATATTTGACCAAGTCTCAAGAGGAAAACACTGAAGGGGGCAGCACGTCCTAAGGGAGGCGTGGCTTAAATATTTTTAATCTTTGTCTTTTATTTATTCGCGTCGTTGCTTCTGTAATTAAAATATTCTTAATTTTCACCATCATTGGAAACTTCTCCAATTTTTTTTACTTCTGCTTATTTTTCCCCCTATTCTCCAAACAAGCAATTTGCCGAATGCCGTTTGTTTTATTAAATAACTGTTGATAATTGGTTAGGATGCAAGCAGTAACGAAAATGTCGAGTGGCCAAATTAAAAACAAAAATGAAAGAATTCTCGGTTCACATTCCTTCAGAAATTTTCTTTCTTTTTTTGTAAATTCACATTCAATTAGCACTCGTCTTTTATTTTATTAATTAAGCATTTTTTTAAATTATGTACTTTGATCTTCGCATTTCTTCTCAGTTTGCCGTATTTTTTCCCAAGAAATTTTGAATTTGAAAAAATAAAAACAAATGAAAGGCAATTTAACAAATTGACTGTTTTCAATCAATTAAAAGTCATAATTAATCAAATGAAATGTTACCCGAATTTAAACACACATGATTATTGCCTACCAACGTCTAAACAAAAGGCGTCGATCAGTTTTCTAGTTTTTTTCTTTTTTTAAGAATAAAACAAAACATACAACTCTTATCTCTGTCTAATTTTTTTAAAACTTGTTTAATAAAGTAAAGGTACATTAGGTGAATTAAATTTACTGAATATGGTGCGTGCGCCCACGGTGAATTGAATATTAACGGTGGCAGCATTTCGACAATCAAGATAGCGAGCCGTTACGTCACCGCATACCCGCTTCTCCTTTTACACAGTTATTAACCAATATTAACTGTCACGGTTGACAGTTGTATTAGAGGGAGAGGCGGGTATGCGATGACGTAACGGTTCGCTACCTTGCTTAAATGCTGCCACCGTTAGTATTCAATTCACCGTGGCGTGCGCCTCTGTCGATCGCACATAAAAGTTAGTGGCACCATCTATGAACATTTTCTTAAATTATTTATACTTTATTTACAAACTTAGTCCATATTTACAGGTGTTCACAAACTGGAATGTTTATATTCCGGTAACAACACTCAGGGACTGATAAACGAATGTTTACTTCCGGACGGTAGTTTCGGGAACGGTAATATACGGTGTGTCTTACGGACACTAATCACAGGACGGTAGTTTCGGAAACGGTCATATACGGTGTGTCTCACGGACACTAATCACAGGACGGTAGTTTCGGAAACGGTAAATATACGGTGTGTCTCACGGACACTATTCACGGGACGGTATTTTCGGAAACGGTAAATATACGGTGTGTCTTACGGACACTAAACACAAATAAATAACAACAACGCACTGTGCATAATATCTATTCACTCTTTATCCTCGTCTCCGTAGGCCGTGTTCTCGTTTCGTTAAGTTGCTGCCCTGAAATTTGATAGATGCCAGAATCTGACATGAAAAATATTAATGACAATTCCACACCACTAATCTGACTATGTTGCCAAATATTATACGAAGAAGTACCGACTATGGCATCGTGAAATATGCACTGCAGTCGAGCTGGCAACAACGTCAACGTCAGTGGACTCAAATTATAACCATGAAATTAAAAATAAACATAACCGTCTCATCTGACGTCTATGTTTCATTGTGATACCAACAAAAATGTCACCCTAACTCGCCTACTGGGACGAGGAAAAAGAGTGAATAGATTATACGTTCCGGTACAGGCTCCGGGGATCGGATCGGTGGTATGGTTGTGAGTGAAACTCCCACTCAGGATCATGATGTGCGAAACGCCCGCACCAGGTAAGAAAGAGTGAAACTCCCACTCTAGGGTCAGGATGCACGAAACACCCGTGCCGGGCATGAAAGAGTGAAACTCCCACTCAAGGATCAGGATGTGCGAAACGCCCGCACTAGGTAAGAAAGAGTGAAACTCCCACTCTAGGATCAGGATGTACGAAACGCCCGCACCAGGTAAGAAAGAGTGAGACGCCCACTCAGGATGGGAATAAGAACAGGAGGAGCGGTTGCAGGTAACGCGAACATAGCACAGGTTGTTAAACGCGTTTGAGTCAAAACATCGACAGACGAATGACTCCGCGGAAAACTGCATTCGAGCTACGACCGGCGGCTCGGAATGCCCGGCAAGTCACTGCCTTCAAGCCACATCCTTGATAGCGTGGCGGGTGACTCCCTTGGATCCACGACCGGTGGCTCAATGAGCCGGCGGATGACTGCCTAAAGCGTGCTAGGGTTGTATAATGTTTTTAAATTGCAATTTTTTGCGTCAAATATTTAAGAACCGATTTATTTTATTTACTTTTAATTTTAAACTTTTTGTATTAGTGGCGCCATCTATGAGAAGATCTATGTGCGCCTCTTGCTACCTACCTGAATGACAGCAAATTGCAGGAGGGCAATTTAAGATCTCCAGCACAGCCGTCTAACTCCTGCAGATAGGGGGGGTCGTACGGAACCCCAAAAGTACAAGAGCAAATAATTAATAAAATAAAAATTCCCTATACGGCACAATTGTCTTTATTTATAATAATAAAAAGCACGCTTATATAATAAAAATCAAAATAAAGAAACGCAAACAAAACGTAACCAGGTTGTCAAAAATCTAAACTCGAAAACTCGGTACCGACTTTAAGTTACAAAGTCAAAACAAAATTAACTAACCTCGGCAACAGACGATTGCTTATTTTACAAAAGAATTTAAAAGCGTGCGTTACCGCAATTCAAATCAAAAATATCCCTGCCTTAGGTCGGTTCTGTACTTTTTCCCACACTTCTTGCACCAACCGCTCCTGAGAGAGTGACATATATATATAACATAATGTAAGTAGGAGTGAGAAAAATATAATAAAGGAGTTAAAAGTGTAGAAAATGCAGGACAAACGAACAAACCTCTTGATTACATTCTCGCGCCTCCAACGGCAGCTGTGGTCGTCAATGCCCGGAGAATATCGAATCCAGTGGAGGACCACTGAAGCCAAGAAGGCGTATCGCAATTCCCACCGACCTCTCACGACGAAATTCATCGGAGGAGTAATGGCGGTAAATGTAACCGTTGTCACACTGACCTTGCGGTAACTTCAAGACGGAGGGGCCCCCGAAATCAACACCAACGGTTTTGGATAGTCAAAGATGCGATGATCGTAGCATACGTAATAAATCGAAGGATAGAAGGAAGAGCAACAAACAGCAAAACGTAAAACCCATACAAACAAAAAAAACTTAAGAGAAAAGAACACATGCGTTACACTTTGAACCACGCCCAAGTACACGCCATATTTACCTAATCTCAAACTGCCGCCGGGACCAGTGCCGGATTAAAGAATTTGCCGCCTTACGCTAAAATTGCCGCCCCGAAATGAAAAGACTAATTTACCTTGTCAAAATTGTCTCCGCTGTGATTTTTTGGAGCAAATTCATTAGGTAGAGGTCGAAAATCAATATTCACTGTTAAGTCACTTTCTATCGCTAAAACTGCTAGTTAATCTTCTCTCATAGTAGACCATAAAGATGATTTTGTTAAATTAATGTCTGATTTTGCCGCCTCCAGAAATTTGCCGCTATACGCACGTGCGTATTTTGCGTATAGGGTAATCTGGCCGGGACTAGGCTTGGACAAGCATTAAACAACGCTTGCAAGTGCAGGAGTGACGCCTAAATTTTCCATAGAAACAAATTCTAAAATCAAATCCTTCTTCAAGAAAATAAAATAAAATAAGAAGTAGATAAGTGAGAAGAGAGAAAAATTAACAAAAAAATTATATATATATTTTTTGTTGTCCTTCATTTCATTCCAGTCTTAACACAATTTGTTGATCGTCTTTTGTTTATTGTTTCTTTTTCTTGTTATTTTCCTTCAATGAAAAAAGAAATTTTGTCGTTTTTGTTCTTTATACTTTTCCCATCGTTTGTTTCTTGTTTCTTGTTTGACTTTCTGCGCAATTTTTTTCTCACTTTCCAAGCAATTTACCGTTCGTCTTTTGTTTTTTCTAATTAAAATGTAACTGATATGCTTCTCAATCTATTGACGAAAAATCGCTTTGTTAAGCCCAAATAAGAAACAACTGCAAGAAACCTGTTCGATAAGGATGTAAAATTGCCATAGGTAACAACGAACGGGGTCTTTCAACCCCATCGACCCTTCAACCCTATCTAAGTTTTAACTTTGTTATTTTGGCTAAAAGATTAAATTAACTATCGAGATAATCGATAGATGTAGCTACCAACCAAAGTTAGTATATGGGAAGTTGCCTCATGCAACATCGGGCGGACTCGACACCTTTCGGCGGAGTGACGTATGCGAGATACCCGTCAAGTAAAGGCTTCAAAATTCATGGATTACATTTTATGCATTTTAAACCTTGTACCAGTTTTATTCGGCGGTAACCGTACGTTATTTTATTTCCGGGTTATCTTTCATATGAAAGGCGCTACATGCAATTTCGTTTCGTAAAAATGCATTGGAAATGTCCTATACTGAAACGGAAAGTTTGTACGAATGCATTGGGCGGACTCTCGTGACGTCAGTCCTCGCACACCACCACCGAGAATTGGCGTTCGGCTTTTAGCATGTAAATTCGAGCGCATGAGACAACTTCCCATATACTAACTTTGGCTACTAACGTCCAGTGTCGATAACTTCGAAATTGATTGTATTTGTAATCCTTTGAGTACAGAAAGAGAGTTTTTCCTATAATCAATTTCCATCATAAATCAGCCATATTTCATTCAAGGTGGCGTCGCGTCGGTGTGACAATCGTCTTCTCCTCTTCAAGACCTTTCATTTAATGTGCCGCACTACGGGTTTTCGCAAAACATTTCGATCATAACTCAACCATCTTCAATTCCAATATGGCGTCAGGGTGACTATCATTTTCATCTGTTTATTGATGTACCACAAATATGTACAAATTTCCTTTTGTTTTATACAGTTGCAACGTGCTAATTCACGAAATTGTGGCTGAAAGAAGAAGGTGAAGGAAATTGAAACTATAGACGTACGAAAGTCCCAAGTCAATTCAAGCGCGTCTCAATAGATGGCGCCGTTGAAAACACAAAATCTAAACACAAAATCGAACCTGTTTTTTGCGAATTTCGATTCCGTTCGAAAGCTGAAACTGTTAGCAAAGAAGAAGAAGATGTAAAGTCAGTATTCTGACTAGGAACCTTCCACTCGAATCCGTTATCACCTGAGAATGTTTTTGATAAAATTGCGGCCGAAAGAAGAAGGTGAAGGAAATTGAAATTTTAGACGGTGCGAAAGTCCCAGGTTAGTTCAAGCGCGTGTCCACAGATGGCGTTATTGAAAATACAAAGTCGAACCCGTTTTCGCAAATTTTGATTCCCTCCGAAAGTCGAAACTGTTAGAAGATGCAAAGGGCCACAAGTTTTGCTAAGACCCATGAAATGTTGTTTATAATTGGCCAACAGATGGCACCGTGTGCATTAACAAAGAGAATTCAGATTTTGGCGCACTTTTAAATCAAGTATCAAGTAATTAAATTAATGTGAGATAAACACCAACGCAAATATTTAAGGCAGAAAAACTTTTCCGCCGCAATCGAGAATCGAACTCGAGTCTTCTGGTTTCATGCTAGACGCTCTTGACCATTGAGCTAATGCGACACCGAGCTCGAGAAACGTCTAATAGAAATTAGAACAAAGTTGTTGTAATCATAATAAGTATCAAGTAATTAGGTTTGACGTGGAGGAATAACAATGACGCGGGGGAATAATTTACCCCATTTGTTAGGAGATTAGCATGTGGGCGGTCTTCTTTGAACCTCTGCGATTTTTGCTTAAATTTGGCCAACAGATGGCGCCGTGTTGTCAACAAAGGAATTCAAATTTTGGCGCATATTTAAAACAAGTATAAAAGTATTTAGGTGTCACTTGGAGGAATAACAGTGACGCGGGGGAATAATTTACCCCATTTGTTAGGGGATTAGCATGTGGACGGTCTTCTTTGAACCTTCGCAATCAAAGCGATCAATTTTCGTTCCCGAATTTACCGACGCCGCCGCCGCCGCCGCTCACCGAAGCGCCACCGTACCCGCCGACGCTATTGATCGACGTCCACCACCGCAAACAGCAAGCGGACATCGATTCCAGTGCGCGTAAATTCGGCATGGACAACGGTGATTACCAATACCCCGGCGTCGGGGTCGGGGCGCCCCATATTTCTTCCGGGGCGCGCCCCAAAGTAGACCCGGAAGCCCTCGGAGAAGTGGACCCCTCAAGGTAAGACGAAATCAAAACAGCAGTTTATGCTTTCGAGGTAACTTTGTTTCTCGCGTGCAGCTACCCCCAACCGAAAGAAGCCACGCACAAAATCCGGGGCAGATCCGACGTCATCGAGATGATCTTCGGGGCCGTCGATCAAGAACTCCTGGTCGTCAAGTGTTTCTACTTCTGTTTCTACTCGGCCTTCGGTTCGCTGTTTCCTCTCATGGGGGTCTACTTCAAGCAAATGGGGATGAACGCCACCCAGTGCGGGCTGTTGATTGGCTCTCGCCCTTTCGTCGAGTTTCTTTCGGCGCCATTCTGGGGGAGCATAGCCGATCGCTACCGCAAGGGTAAAATCCTGCTTTTGGTTTCGTTGGCCGCCTGGATCATATTTACGGTGCCCCTCGGCTCGATACAGCCCCCCGCCACCTCTTGCATGGAAGACAAAAGCAACGAGTCGATTTTGAGACCGCCCGAGGTGCCCACGAGGATGTTGAATAAACGCTCCTTAGAGCAAAACGAGGTTTTCCTCTACAGTCCCGACAAAGACAGGTAGGTTTTTGGACTCAACCTTCCACGTTCCAATTCGTTTTTTTTTTCTTCAGCCACGTCCGCGTACCAAGATCGACCAAACCAATGTACAGCGCCGGCCAATCGCCCGTCAACGTGGATTACGCCGTCAACTACAAGAGCAAGGAGCACAACAGCTGGGTCAAACCCATCATCTCTTCCATCGTGTATCGCACGCAAGACATCGAAAAGGCCTTCTTCCTCTTGCTCTTGCTGGTGATCATCGGGGAGTTCTTCAGCGCCCCTGCGATAACCCTAGCGGATTCCGCTGTCATTACCATC
Source organism: Dorcus hopei (assembly GCA_033060865.1). NCBI lineage: Eukaryota > Metazoa > Arthropoda > Insecta > Coleoptera > Lucanidae > Dorcus > Dorcus hopei. Next base: position 4,354,449 of record CM065425.1, on the reverse strand, counting down.
CTGGGCGAGGACTCCGATCGCTACGGCCACCAAAGAATGTTCGGGTCGCTTGGTTGGGGGTTGGCCATGTTTTTCGTGGGCATCGCCCTCGATCACTCGACGGCTTTCCCCAATCACCCCTGCTTGCCCGAAACCAAAGAAAAAAACTACACGATCTGCTTCGCCACGTTCTCGGTCTTGATGGGGGCGGCCTTCATCACGGCGACTCAAATCAATTTTAAGTACGAAGACCCCCAAGAGGAAGTCCAAGCGGAAAAAGAACCTCCGCCCATGACCTACGAGGACCAGATGCAGGCGCAGCTCGCCGAGCAATTGAACCTACCCTCGTTGGCCGACACGAGAGCGTCGGTGCCACAGCGTCAACCCCCAACCGAAGAAAAGGTAATCACTTTGCTCTTTCGTCGTGTGGAATTTACTTGCTGATCAATTTTTTTTATGTACAGTCGAAGATATTCGCGCAGACCACGAGGGAAATCCCCGAATGGATCACCGTGCTCCAGCAGTTCAAGAATCTGAAATGCGCGTCGTTCCTCTTCGTCGCGTGGTTCATGGGCTTCGGGATCGGGTTGATCTTCACGTTCCTCTTCTGGCACCTGCAGGATTACGAGGGTTCCCCCACGCTCTTCGGCGTAGCCTCCGTCATCAATCACATCTCGGAAATCTTCGCGTACTTCTTCAGCTTCAGGCTAATCAGGCAGTTGGGGCACGTCAAGGTGCTTTGCCTCGGCCTGGTCGGGAACACGCTGAGGTTCCTGTACATTTCCTGGCTTACAAGCCCTTGGTGGGTGTTACCTTTCGAATTTATGCAGGTGAGGACACCGCTTGCGTTTTTTGTTCCTTTAAGATTGATCGGGTGGGTTGCAGGGGATCACCCACGCGGCCGTTTGGGCGGCCTGCTGCTCGTACATCGCCCACAACACCCCCCAGCAGCTGCGCTCGTCCGCCCAGGGCGTCTTGCAAGGAATCCACCACGGGCTGGGCCGCGGCTGCGGCGCCGTCATCGGGGGCATCTTCGTGAACGCGTTCGGCTCCACGAAGACCTTCAGGGGCTACGGAATCGCGTGCTTGGTGGTCTTGGGCGCCTTCGTTTTCATCAACTTTTACCGGGTCGACCAGGGTTTCGTCTCGGACATTCCTCAAACGGAGGATCCCCGCCAGGTAGCCGAGGAGACGTCGCATTTAGCCCCGCACGGTGTACCCAGCAATCCCATTCCGAGGGCTCTTTCAAGCACCAAACTACACGAGCTTGCCCAGAATGATGGGTATGGGACTTATCAGACTGGAGCTGGTGGGACTTTGGACGTTCCTGGAGGGGGTGGTAATCCCTTTAATCAGTCTGGAAACAATCAGCAGCGATATACAGGATTTCAGGTATGAGTTTAGAGCTTCTTGACGTTTCGCTACTCATACACATACCTGAGCAACTCATTAGATCACCTCAAGTATGACTGAGGAAATACACAGCCAATTAAATTGTATGTGGGTGCAAGTTAGCCGTTCCCCCGCGCGCACTTATCTCAAGGAGAGTCAAGATTTTGACTAACTCGACCCCGTGATCACCTGAGAACGTTTACGTTGAGGTTTAAGTTTACTATTATTATTTTTAGATGAACGGCGAAGCCATCAGCGCAAGATGTGGCTTCCCCTCGCCGTTTACGTCGTTGGAAGTCCAGCAACCCCTAACAACAGGCTCGGCCAGCTACGACTGGTAATTTACTGGCAAGTTGCCACGACGCAGCCCCCGACGAATATTTTTAATACAGACCTGATTTCAACTGCAACGTTGCACCTTAATCTTATTAACGAATCAGGCGTCTTATTCATTGTGTTGTTACTCATTGATCTGTTCTGAACATGTACATTAATGTAAAAATGAATACTTTAATTGTGAAATCTATGTAAGGGGTGAATGGAAACACTTGGACGTAAAGGGAATTCCCATAGGTTTTGCAGAATTTACAGTTAATACCGTTAGATGGCGCTGTCACTTTTTAAAGAAAGTTTACGTCACGCGCGCGCTCCTTGCGTTCACGTGTAACTTCACCCCAATGCTTCAAGTAAACAAAAAAAAAAACGAATATGTCTAGATATTTTACGTCTGTTAAAGTAAAAGGAAGTTAAATATCAATGTACAAAAGCAACTAGGTGATAAGAGGAAACTACTTAAATGTCCTAACTAAATGTAGAGCGTCGTTTCCGGCGGGTTGATTTAATCGGGCGGCCCTCGTCTTCCCCCTTCTCTGCGTTTCGATTTTCTTTCTTGGCATCCAGACTAAATCAGGGCGCGGAAAAAACGCGACGGCACTCTTGATGTTGGTGATTGTGTTTAATTTGATGTAGTTTTCAAAAATCGACTATGTATATTGTAACTGATGTGAGTTAAGTGAAGCTTCGTAGTTTTCGTTTAAGCTAGATTTCATGGGTTCACGACGAAAATTCGTTCTCTCTGACTCTCATCGTCCGCCATTGTCCCTCAGCCTGATAATAAATACTGACAGCAATAATACTCCTCTTTTTATTTATTTATTTATTGAGTTCTCGGTGCGTGGAACCCCCCTCCGTTCAAAAGAGTCCTCTTGTTGGAGATGACAAATTTTCGGCCCCACCTTGTACACACAGTGATACCACTAAGTGACCACCTTAGTCGATACATATCTAAAAAGAATCGAGTATTTGTTAACACGTTGAGATGATGCAGATTTATTATTTATGTAAGTAAGGCGAGCACTGTATTTTATTCGTATGTGTTAAGAGAAAACATATAAATATATTATAGATGCACTGAGATGTTATACGTGACGTGAGTTTCATTTCTTCTATCCATTCTTTTACAATAAAATCTTAGAGTAGATGGTATGACCGTCCTTTAGATGGACTTCCAAAAGAAAAAGTTAAATGAGTGTTTATAAAGACCGAAAGTCTTATATTTTAAGCCGTCTTATATCCGGAGAATGACTGAACTATAAAAGAAATAAAGAGGAAAATTCATTTTGAATTTCGCGCCAAGAAAACGTAGTTCGACAAAATATACATAGATGGCGCTGGTGTAACGCATTTTCGGTTTGCTTATAGCGAATACCAGTGCACGCTCAGTGTATTCTTATCCCATTTTAACCTCATATAATAGTAAGAGATAAAGATACACTGAGTGTACACAAGTGCAGCGACTGAAATTCGCTATTTCGTTAAATACTTAATTATTAAGGCCTTACTTCTAATTTATTGTGATTGTGAACGAATGGTGATTGTAGCCCGGCGCTAATTCTGAACGCACCCTCGGATTGTTGACGTCAATCGTGGGTTGCTTCTGTCAATGTTGTCAGTTGAGTCAGTAATTCTGTCACTAGTTCCAATAACTTTCTGTTTCTGACGTTTCAGGCAACTTCCGGTGAGTTCAGACAATTATGTCGAAAATTTAGTGACTTCATGACCGGTTTAGTGACAAATGTAGTGACTTCATTTGAAAATAATTTTAACCCAAACAAATTAGGTAATTTGTTTTGTTAATACCGACTGTCTTCCTTTACCTGTCAAGGTTGTTGACATTTGTCGTCAACTGTTTAGTTTAGATTCGCTGTTTCGTTGGCTTGTCAAAGCTATCGGCGTCTATGTGTAAATTGATTGGTTCATGAGCTAGTTCATACTTGTCAAAATTGTCTTTACCTGTCAAAGTTGTTGACATTGGTTGCGTTCCGCCAAAGATAGCGCTTACATTTCGCTATTGCTACGTAGCAGAGCGCTAATTTGCAGCGTATTAGCTAATTGAGAACTGGTTGAACGGATTCTTTGTTTTGCTCCGTAAAACGATTTAAAACATGGCGGCCGCTAGGTTTATCGCTCTCCCTTAGCAGAAGTTTAACTTCGGCTTGAGCACATATGTGACGTCACGCTACGTGGCGCACGCGAAGCGCTACGTATCTTTCTGCCAGGCTGAACGCAGGCATTGTTACCTCTTTCGTTCGAAAATTAACTGTCGTTTCGTCTGTTTTGCGTGTCAAGCTTAACCTGTCAAAACTGATTGTTTCACTAACTCGTCAAAGTAACGGTTTATGATTTCTATTTTCGTCTGTCATTATGCATTACTTAAACAACGCATTTATTTAGTTGCCAAAATTTTTGGCGTTTGTCGTTTACTTTGTCAATATCGACTGTCTTCCTTACTTATCAAAGTTGTTGACGTTGGTATCCGTTTCGTTCGGGAATTGGATCACCCTGTTTTATTTGTGGTTTCGTTTGTTTTGCGTGTCAAACTTAACCTGTCAAATTTTTGGACGTTCGTTTAAAACTTGAATTGTTCATGATATCTATCAACGCATTTATTTACTTGTGAAATTTTTTTAGCCGTTTATTTTCCTTTACCTGTCAAAGTTGTTGGCGTTGCTATCCGTTTCGTTCGAGAATTGGAGGGCTCTGTCTTATCTGTTGTTTCCTTCGTTTTGCGTGTCAAGCTTAAACTGTCAAAATTGGTTGTTTCACTAACTTGTCAAAGTTATGGGCGTTTGTTGATATTGCGAATGGTTTATGATTTCTATTTTCGCCTGTCTGTGCATTACTTTGAACAACGCATTTATTTACTTGTCAAAATTATTGGCTTTTATTATTTGTTTGGTCTTCTAAATCTGTCAAAGTTGTTGGCATTTATTATCTGTTTGGTTTAGAAATTGGATGGCTTTGTCTTATATCTGTCGTTTCGTTCGTTTTATGTGTCAAACTCGGCCTATCAGAACTGTCAGTTTCACTAACTTGTCAAAATTATCGGACTTTCATTTATAGGTCGTGCATTTGTTAATTTCATCAGTGCTTCTACAAATTGAAAGTAAACTTGCGGTCAAAATAACTGACCCATTCCTTTTTTGTATTGTAAATTGCCTTTCGATCTGTCAAAGTACTAAATTATTGGAGCTGTCATATCGTGTCAATTAAATTGCTGCTTTGACATTTAGTATAACCACGTATAACCTCCGAAACTGCAAGGCTGGTACACACTATGTAAATGTAATCAAAATGTCATTAACACGTTAAACGCCACAATGAAGAGTCAAAAAATGAGTTATATGGGCCAGAATATTAAATACGTTTAAAACATTTATTTGAATGTTTTAAGTAATTCTTTTTTAATTTATGTACACAATTTTGCATTTTTGTTAGTTTTTTGAATTTTTGAAATTGAGAAGCATGTTAACATCTCATGGCCCCATAATAAACATTTGGATCCAGAAAACCATGAGATGCATACTTGCTTCTCGAAGGACAAGACTGAACCTGCTGTAAACTTATAAATTTATACATTGCGTGCTTTATACGAATGCAGTACGTGTTAGTTATTCGTTCTCTTTAGAAATCATGCCCTATGAGGAAGAGCAAACACGTTTGAAAAAACTTTGTTTTTTTTTCGTTGATTATTTTTTTATCAGAAATATGTGTTATTAATTTTTTTTATTTATTCTTAGCGTTTAAAAAATAAAGAATCAATTGTTTACATTATATGTATATTATATACTAACTTCCATCTACCTAATAATGTATTGGTTTATTGCTGGACACTAGTATTGTAAAAATGTGAGCTAAAGATATATAAGAGTTCGCTAGGCCACCAAGAAAACACATTCCATACATATGAGTGGATATTGAGAAGCATTGCTTTATCACACAGCCTACAGTACACAAATGCCTGAGATGTAGAACTGCTACTCGTGGCGGCAGTAATCTCAATATGTGAGATGCAGACTTGCTTCTCGTGGCAGTTAACGTGTTAAATTTCAATCTGATGGGTCACTTTTATTGGCCCCAAGTTTACATCTTTGAGAAAGTTATTTTTTTTTCTCTTGTTTTGCCCTATCGTACTGTTGAATTCGAAACCTCAAAAGCAAGGTTAGGAATGTCAAATTAACAACTGTCATGGTGATGATGGTTCACAATTGTTCACAATTAAACTTTGGCTGCGTCCGACTCGTGGTTAAAGTAGTCAAACCATGGCGGACCATCTATCGGATGGTCGAGTGGTTACGTTTTAAAATGCGACCACGGCGCCCATGGTCTGACCAGTTGTCTGACAATGAATCGGACGAATTCGCCTGTGTTTGACAACGAGTCGGACGTAGCCTTACATGGCCAACTTCGACGCCAGATTTATAATCGATAAAGGAAAACATAATTTTCTCGGTATTTGTTTCTAGTGAATTATTTTCAGTTTCCCTAGTGGAAAGTTGTATTAAAACGCGTATATACAATACAACTATTGTTGACTAATAAAATTGGATTAGGATAAAATACGATGTAATACACGTAGGGCTATACAAATACCGTATTTTTACAACACTACCCTGTATAAAATCCTATGTTAATTCCCCACAGCTCATAGCGTTTTCGATTCACCTGCACTGATTGCACTCAAAAGGTTTGTTCGTTTGTTCTAGACTTTTAACTCCTTTACTCTATTTTTCTCACTCTTATTCACATTTTATTATATACATTTCACTCTCTCAGGAGCGGTTGATGCAAAAAGTGTAGAAAAGTGAAGAACAAACGAACAGACCTAAAGTATTTGCATCTTGTTTTAACTTCGTTTAATAAAAGGAGATGGAGATACTCGGAGTGCGGTCGATCGAAAACGCCCTAAGCTGCCGGGACACTACTTTCTGACGGAGCCGTTTCGTTTTCTGCCCCATTTTTGCCCGCAAATAAAAATCGGGCGCAACACAATATACCTAATCCCGTTATTTCATTCCATATTATGGATCCGACGTGAGGCCGAGCGCAGCCGAGGCGGGCCGAGCGATTTTCTTTTTAAAGAGTACAAGAAATCGGCCATTTTGATCTATATAGGGAGTGAACAGTTATTAAACATCGCCTGGGAATACTGTGTTGTTTCGGGATCGCGCACCGCACCACGGCCCACCAAAATTAGTAAAATAGTGAACACATATGGCTTGTTTAAACACGCTCAAGCAGGAAATCAGGACATTAGAATCAATTTTCCCTAAGAACCATGAACGATTTCAGATTGTGTCCGCGAGTGTTGATGAACTGAGCTGTAGATTTATCGGCAAAAATGGGAAGAGATACGAAATTCACGCAAACATCACAGTAAGTAGAGGACCAACCCGGACGACAACAAAGGAACCTCATTTTGTGTTGTTTTTTTTTTTGACATTTCTCACAGCCTAACAGCTGAGCACACACCAGTTGTGTGTATACGTCATTTGGCTCTTAAGTTCGTGTCTTTTTGTCCGCAGGAGACCTACCCCTCGGTTCCTCCGGTGTGGTTTGCTGATTCTGAAGAGACGAGTATCACAAACGCTGTACAAATTTTAAGTAACACCGAAGGCTTAGATAACCACGTCCTGCATCAGGTAGCAATACTTTTAAGAGAGCTGTGCCGCTTACATGCCGTCCCTGAGCCCCCCGACTTAGATAGACTGACTATTCCAAATCCTCAAATGACAAACAGGTAAACACCGTAGCTTTGCAAAACATTTCGCAAGCACTTTTTTAATTCGTTTTTCATAGTTGGCAATAAATTGCTCTAATCGAATAACTCAACATTCTGGGAATGCTGACAAGTCCTGATGATTAAACTTAAACAATAATGATTACCGACTTTTTTTCAAATCATCATTTCCTGTTGGTGACCCAATTTTCATTTTTCGTAATACAACACTTATGTTAACTTTCCTAAATAAATATTAACTTTCCTAAATAATGGCGCCAATCTAAGGACATGCTTAAAAACCCAACATTAACGTTTTTGTTTTTGATTTTCTTTAAAAAAAAAAAAAAAATCACTGGCGCCATCTATGAACATTTTCTTGAACCGCAGCTTTTTTTTAATGCAACATGAAATTATTGTTTTTTTTTTAACTGTCAAATTGCTTTTTGAAACCATTGCAGCCAATACGAGCCGACATTCATTTCACTTTTCTAAACAATAACCAATTCAATACTGTTGTTTGATTTTTTCTATTTTGCTTTTCTAAAAATAAAATTCCAGTGGCGCCATCTATAGAAATTTCCTGTAATGTTGAGAATTAAAATTGCATTTTTAGTTGACCCGAGCAAGAGTGTCATGTTTGATGCAGACTTAACGTCAAATTTAAAAAATACTGTTGATATATAGTTGTTGTTTCTATTTTTTTTTTATATATGTACATAAAATTTCATTGGCGCCATCTAGAGGCAAGGATTTTTTCGAGCTGCGATTGCAGCGCCACTTGTGAGGATTGCGATAGTGAATAGAGAGAATTAAGACATGTGTGACAGTTTGGAAGATTAATGACAAAATAAAAAGCTGGCCAATCAAAGAAATTAAATCCCCTTATAAAGAGAGCAATTTGCTTCCAAACTGTCACTCATGTCTTTACTCTCTCCAAAAAAGACTAAAAACTAAGATCGGGTAGCGCCATCTGTGAACATTTTCTCGAACTGCAGCTTTTTTTTAAGGTAAACTAATGAAATTGTTGTTTTACTTCCTTTCATTTTATTTATTCATAAGCAGATGCGTTTGTATTAATTAACTTTCTTAACCAGTTCAAGAACTTTATGTCTGCAAACTCAAGACCACTTGACAGTTTTAAGAAATACCGTACCATTGTTTTAGTTCTTGTTCTTTATTTTCTAAAAATAAAATGTTTGTAGACTCAGCATGAAGTCATTTGACTTTTAAGAAATACTGTTTGGTTTTTCCTATTTGGGTTTCTGAAAACAAAATTCCAGTGGCGCCATCTATAGAAATTTCCTGTAATGTTGAGAATTATAATTGCATTTTTAGTTGACCCAGCAAAAGTGTCATGTTTGATGCACACTTGACGTCAAATTAAAAAAAATACTGTTGATGCAGTTGTTGTTTCTAATTTTTTTTAAAATAAAATTTCGTTGGCGCCATCTATAGGCAGGCATTTTTTCGAGCAGCTGCAGTTTCCCTCAAAGTTAAATTAAAGTTACGGTTTCAGTTAACTTGTGTTCAGTAAAATTCCAGCTACAAACAATAATCAGATCTACTGAAAATGAAATTTCCGTTTCGTTCTTGATTTTGTGAAAATATGACTACTGTGGCGCCATCTGTGGTTACTTTCTTAAGTTACAGATTTTTTTGCGATTTCGATTGAAAAAGATTTACCTAACAAATACCGACGTAGAAATTTTCATTTTCAGTTTGCGAAAAGGAATTACAGTGGCGCCATCTGTGGTTACTTTCTTAAGTTACAGATTTTTTTTGCTACTTCTGTTAAAAAAGATTTACTTAACAAATACCGATGTAGAAATTTTCATTTTGCGAAAGGATTTTCAGTGGTGCCATCTGTGGTTACTTTCTTAAGTTACATATTTTTTGCTATTTCGATTGAAAAAAGATTTATGTAACTAATATCCATGTAGAAATTTTAATTTTAATTTTGGGAAAAGGAATTTCAGTGGCGCCATCTGTGGCTACTTTCTTAAGTTATAGATTTTTTTTGCTATTTCAATTGAAAAAGATTTATATTTACAGTTGATTTTGTGATAGAAAAAGATTTACTTAACAAATACCCATATAGAAAATTTCATTTTGATTTTGCGAAAAGGAATTTCAGTGGCGCCATCTGTGGTTACTTTCTTAAGTTACAGATTTTTTTTGCTACATCTATTGAAAAAAATTTACTTAATAAACACCAATATAGAAATTTTCATTTTGCGAAAAGGAATTACAGTGGTGCCATCTGTGGTTACTTTCTTAACTTACAGATTTTTATTTTGCTATTTCGATTGAAACAGATTTACTTAACAAATACCGATGTAGAAATTTTCATTTTCATTTTGCGAAAAGGAATTTCAGTGGCGCCATCTGTGGTTACTTTCTTAACTTACAGATTTTTATTTTGCTATTTCGATTGAAAACGATTTACTTAACAAATACCGATGAAAGGAATTTCACTGGCGCCATCTGTGGTTACTTTCTTAAGTTACACATTTTTTTGCTATTTCGATTAAAAAAGATTTACTTAACAGATACCGATGTAGAAATGTTCATTCTCATTTTGCCGAAATAAATTTCAGTGGCGCCGTCTGTGGTTACTTTCTTAAGTTACAGATTTTTTTTGCTATTTCGATTGAAAAAGATTTACTTAACGAATACCGATGTAGAAATTTTCATTTTCATTTTGCGAAAAGGAATTTCAGTGGCTCCATCTGTGAGCATTTTCTCTAACTGCGGCCTTTTCTTAATGCTAAACTAATGAAACTGTAGTTTTTTTTGTAGTTAAATACTTTCTCAAATAATAACCAGTCCAAGGACTGTTTGCAGGATGTCTGATACAAATCCTAGTGTAGTTGTTTTATGTGTTTTTTTAAATAACATTTCAGTGGCGTCATCTGTCGACATTTGCAGCAGATTTCATTAACGTTAACTATTTAAATGTGACAATTTCAGATTTCAATTACAAAAGAAATTGAAGATGTTGATAGTAGATTTCAGATTTTTGTTTCGTTCTCAATTTTGTGAAAACACAGTTTCAACGGCGCCATCTGTGAGTATTTTCTCAAGTTACGCGGTTTTTGCTTCTGCTTTGATTTGGAGCCAAAATAATTCAAGAAGTAAAGATTTTCATTTCGATTTTAATTTCACGAATATAGATTCCAGTGGCGCCATCTATGACTCTTTCAATTCGTTTTTTAATACTGAATATTTTGCGTATTTGATTTATATGTAACAACTTTAGTTTGACATAAGAAAAAATATGTAATTGAATAACTACTGATAGTGGAGATTTAATGTACTTGATTCAGTTTTATCACACACATTCCGGTGGCGCCATCTATGATCATTTTTTTACACTTTTTTTAATGCTGACTTAAATTTGTAGTTGTTTTAATTGATTTATGTTCAGTAAAATATTTTAACTAAAAATTTTTATTACTAATAATGAGGTTCTGTAAATGTACGATTTGAGCTGCGCCATCTGTGGATACTTTCTTGAGACACAGATAACACAGACGCCATCTATGAGTTGATACTGAATATTATTTCACATATGCAATTGATTTATATTTAACAAGAGCTTAAGAGATTTAAGAAGAACTAATAGAACAAGTACTGACAGAGGGATAAATTTCATTAATTTTCATTTCTATAAAATGTTACGTTACAGTGGCGCCATCTGTGAGCATTTTGTGGAGCTGCAATGTTTTTAAATAGATAGCAAACCAAGGAAAATGTAATTCTAATTGAACCATATCAGTAAAAAAAACGCAAAAAATTAAAGACGCCAATAACGAGATTGTGTTTCGTTATTAATCTTGAACATATAGTTTCAGTGGCGCCATCTGTGTTCATTCCCTCGAGCTACTTTTTTTACCATTGTTACGATTAAGAAAGAATTCACTTAAAACAAACTAATAAAGAAATTTTCATTTCGATTTCAACTTTTTTTTTGAAATGCTGATTGTTATAGTCGATTTATTTCTAACAACGGCCACGATTTAGGAAAAAATCGAAGATGTAGCGATATGAGTAATAATGATAATGGAATATGTATTTTTAATTCGTTCCCAATTTTGTAAAAATTAAGTGGCGCCATCTATGAGCATTTTCCTGAACTATAGATTTTTTTAATGCCAAATTAAAATCACAAATTTAATTAATTTGTAGGCCGCAAAGGCTATTATTTCGATAAATAAGTTAAGTCGTACTCTGTACTAGTAATAAGACTTTTTTATTTCGTGTACGCAACATATGGCGCCCTCTGTGAGCAACGTCTGTAACTGCAAATACATATTTTTATTAGTTTTGTTCCAACAGCAGTTTCTGATTAGTTCGGAACCGTCAGAATCAGTTGCTTAGTGAAGTAATGATCGATTTTAAGAGCGCCCATCAAATGTACCACTTTGATGGATGCATACTTTTGACAGTTTCGAACTAGTCAGAAACTGTTGCTGGAACAAACCTATTATGAAAACAAATATCGATAAATACAAACGAAATAGAATTGTGAAGTTCTTGAAAATATTTTTAGTTATTTATTATTAATTTATTTCCTAGGGAAGTTAGCCTTCGTCTTAGTGGAATCACCTTTCCTGACGAGCCTTGCCCTCCTAATGTCAACACTTTATTTCTTTTTGGCGTTAAAAAAAGTGGATTATGAAGTTATAGATTCTGAGAGCAATTTACACGGCCGGACGCTATTTTTAAAATCTATTTAAAGGCAAGGAATTTTAAGTGTTAAACAAACACTGCAGCAAATAAACTATGTATGTTCTCTGGCCCCACCGAATTGCACTGAGCAAATAGGAAGGAAAACAAACTAAAATTTCAATACTCCGATTAACAAGTTGATTTATTCTAATCTGCGACCTTGAAATTAATCTCTGAGACCACAAGATTTAAATTTTTCGTTTCAGACCATGCCCAATTCACTTGGCTAAACTAAAATAAATGCAACTCAGCTCATGCAGTTCTTATCGTTAATAATAAAGTAAATTTGCAGGCCTTAGTAAACAATTCCAGTCGTAGTATTTTAGCAGAGACTTAATTGTTTATGACTTGGGCAGAGTAAGCCTCTGCAAATATTTGCTTGCTGTAAGAAAAGCCTTGAGTGCATGTTTGCACTATGCACTGCAAACATGTAGTAAACTAAATCTTTGAAAGAGCGACCTTATTATTTTGGCTTGCATTGTACTCAATTTATGGCGTTTACGAAAAATTGATCCAGATTAGTGATCAGAATTGCCATTGCCATCTTAATACTAGTCCAGGCCTTTAGGCAGCAAATGTTTTCAGCTGTGACGTCACAGTAAAGGGGTAACTGTCAAGCACATAAATTTATTTCGCTTTAAAATTTCAAGCTTATTTAATAAAAATATAAGTTTTCTTTAATTTATATTACTTTTCTTAACACTACGCGTCTGTAGTTTACACATATCTTTGCGTTAATGTTAAGAAAATGTGTTTATATGAGTTTTAAAAATAAGGTTAAGCGTTAAAAATTTCCGAGGAAAATCATTACAGTTCTGTATGACACTTTCCATCGGGCAAAAAAACGCTTTATTGAAGCAATGATTCTGCTTTGTATTGGTATTAATTTGTCCAAATATAAACTCTTCTCATTATTTTGACGGAACCATTCCGTCATCTTAATGCTTGGTTCCAACTACTTAAACCAACGAGCTTGACGTTGTTTTGCTGATTTTCGCTTTAAAACGCTTTAACAATAAGTTTAGTGGTGTTTTATAATAAAATTTGAACAATATGAGACCGTATAAGACTTTAAAATTCAAATACCTGTCAATTCTGGTAGTGATTTTGAATTCGGTTAATTTATTAATCTTCTACGACTTCGTTCTGTGGCAAAAACTATTAAATAGACTTACCCCATTCGTTACGGGACAATTTTATTTACTTTTTCTTCACAAGCACTGATAAAAACGATAAAATGACGCATTTTGAGAAACGTCAAAACCCCTTTATCGTGACGTCACAATTTCTGCCTATAGGCCTGGACTAAATGTCAAGATGGCAATGGAATTGCCCTGTCACGTGACAGAATAAATTGGGATTACTAATCAGTTCAACCAATTTCCGAACAAGTTTGTTGGCGGTTAGTAGTATTTATTCCTTATCTGAGGTTATGTTAGGTTTTATTGCTCACTAATAATTGAATCGAACAATGCAGAAAGGGCATAATGTCCATAATATTCACTATGGACATACCTATACTTATTCTGCATTGACCGATTCAATTATAGTTTACTAACCTCAATCAGTGATCTGAGTGATTCTATTTAAACAGTAGAGTCACCAGATCACTGATCGGTTGTGCTCCGCTCACATTTAGGATCGCAGTTTATCCGTCCCAATCAGTCTTTCGTAAACGCCATTAGTTTAGTTTTTTTTTTTTTTTGTTGTAGGATAAGCAGTAGCGGCATGGAACAAATGGAAGATGAAGGCTTGGACAGTGAAGCGGACGGTGATCTAGTAGAAAGCGACCCCGAGGGTGAAGACAGTGATGAAGACGAGGATCTCGCAATGGAAATGGAAGATGGCCGAGCAAAAAACGACGAGATGGGGGTGGAGCACCTAGCAACATTGGAACGACTTAGACAGAACCAAAGAAGAGATTACTTGAAGGTTGGTCGATTGAAGGATATTTCGTTTCGTTAAAGAAAACTAAAAACTGTTTTGTGATAGGGTTCGGTGTCTGGCTCCGTGCAAGCGACGGATAGGTTAATGAAAGAACTTAGGGACATATACAGGTCGGAAACATTTAAAAATAAAATGTATCAAATAGAGTTGGTCAACGATTCGTTGTACGAGTGGAACGTTCGCCTGTTAGCCGTCGACCCCGACAGCCCCCTCAGCCATGACCTCGCATTACTCAAGGAGAAAGAGGGGAAAGATGCTATTCTTCTTAATATGTTGTTCAAGGACACGTATCCGTTTGAACCACCGTTTGTCAGGGTTGTTCATCCAATTATATCAGGTATTTATTATTTTATAAACAATTTAACTTAATTTTTTTTTAGTTTTACGAATAAATCTTGTGAGATTATCTAAAACCGTATTTTTAAATACTATGATTTTTCTCATCTCTAAATCAAGTTTTGAAAACTTACTTTTATCATTTTTTTTATAATAAGATTTATTCGTAAAACTAAAAAAAAATTAAGTTAAATTGTTTACTTCTTAGAATAAAAGCAAATAATAATAACTTATTTTTAAAAAAATTCCTGTCGGTAACCCAACTTTTTATTTACTTTTGTGACTGTAGAAACTAAAACTCTGTGGCGCCATCTATGAGCATTTTTTCGAACTGCCACTTCTTTGACGGAAACTAGGGAAACTAATCAAATTGTTGTTTTAGCTACTTTTTAATAATTCCACCCAACTTTTTATTTATTTATATACCGATTCCTTTGTATTAACTTTCCTGAAAATCAACCAGTCCAAGGACTTTATGTTTGTAGACTCGCGTTCGATTTTACAATCGTCGGATAAGCATTATTCTTAGAATAACGTGACGTAAGTGTGACGTAGATATGGAGGAACGTTAAAGGATATTCGTCGTCCTTATTCCACCATTGTAAAACTGGGCCTCAGTGTCAAGTCAGTTGACAGTTTTAAGAAACACAGTTGTTTCAGTTTTTGTTTTTGATTTTCTGAAAATAAAATTTCTGTGGCGTTACCTGTAGATAGATAACAGCATCTATTGATTTACGTTCAGCGAAATTCCAATTGCAAGAACAATTGATATAATTTTGTGGAAACGCAACTTCGGTGGCGCCATCTATTTGTAATAGATCAAGATACGAGTTTAGGTTGTGATTTTTTTTAATGTGATTATTATTTTGCATAATTAAATTAAGGAATTATTTTTCCAAGAGATAAGTTCTCTAACGCTCCCTAGCTACCATTTCGTTCTTGATTTTTTGAAGCTAATTCGCTATCGCCAGCGATCGGTACGCCGCGCTACGTGATGCAATTGAACTACATATATATCAAAGTATAGTTCGTGTTAAATACACCGCAAGTGATTGGTCAGCTTGGGCACATTTAAAAATTAAGCGGTTGCTCCACCGGTAGACATTTTAAAATTCTAAAATCCACTGTAAAGCTGTAATAAGTTATTAATTTATTATAACTACGTATATGATTATTATTATGTACTTATTATAGCTTTACAGTGGATTTTCAATTTTTAAAATGTCCACCGGTGGAGTAACCGGTTAATTCTGAAATGTGCGCCTTTTTATTCCGCCATTAATCTTCCAAACTGTCACTCAAGTCTTTACTCTCTTTGAAAAGAACTATAAAAACTAAGGCCCAGTGGAGCCATCTGTGAACATTCTCTCGAATTTCAGCTTTTTTTTTTTTTTCAGCTAAACTAATCAAATTATTTCAGTTACTTTTTAATAATTCCACGCAACTTTTTATTTATTTATACGCCGACACCTCTACATTAACCTTCCTGAAAATCAACCAGTCCAAGGACTTTATGGTTGCAGACTTGGTGTCAAAAGACTTGAAAATTTTAAGAAATACCATTACTTTAATTTTTGTTTTTGATTTCCTAAAAATAGAATTTCAGTGGCGTCATCTATAGGCAAATAAATAAAAATTACAGCACCTGTTGATTTACGTTCAGCGAAATTCCAATTGCAAAAGAAATGATCTCAAGTTACGAGTTTAGGTTATGATTTTTTTTAACGTGGCTATTATTTTACATGATTAACAAAAGTTATTAGTTTGATTTAAGAAAAAAAGTTCGCTAACGCTCCCTAGCTATAGTTTCGTTCTTGATTTTTTGAAACTAATTCGCTATCGCCAGCGACATGTACACCGCGCTACGTGAGACAATTGAACTATATCAAAGTGTATTTAGTTTGTGTTAAATACAACGCACGTGTTATACCTATTTTTCTTACCTGATTACTTTGTCATGTGTTTATAATTGCTAACCGACCAATCTCTACTTTGAGCGGCCATGTTAGCAGCGATTGTAGCGCCACTTGTGAGGATGGCGATAGTGAATAGGGAGAGTTAAGACATGAGTGACAGTTTGGAAGATTAACGGCGAAATAAACGGCTGGCCAATCAAAGAAATTAAATCCCCTTATAAAGAAGGCAATTCGCTTTTGATTGGTCAGTTTTTTATTCCGTCAATAATCTTCCAAATTGGCTTTACTCTCTCTAAGAAGGACTCTAAAAACTAAGACCCAGTGGCGCCATCTATGAATACTTTCTCGAACTGCAGCTTTTTTTAAGCTAAACTAATAAAATTGTTGTTTTAATTACTTTTTCAATAATTCCTGCCCTGTTTGTTTTATCTATTCATAAGCCGATGCATTTGTTTAAATTAACTTTCCTAAAAATTAACCGCTCCAAGGACTTAAAACCACTTGACAGTTTTAAGAAGTACCATTGTTTTTGTTCTCGTTTTTGATTTTCTAAAAATAAAATTTCAGTGGTGCCATCTATAGACAATTTCTCGAACTACAGGTTTTTTAATGTTGTTTAAATAAAAATGATTTATGTTCAGCAAAAATTCCAATTGCAAAAAATTGATAATTAGATTATTGTCTCGCTTTGAATTTTGTAAAAATTCTACTTCGGTGACGCCACCTGTGAGTAATTTCTCAAGGTACGATTTTTTTTAATGTGATTATTATTTACATAATTAATAAAAGCTTCTAGTTTGACTTAAGGAAGAAAATAATTAAACAAGTACTGCCAATGTGATAAATTCCATTTATTTTCCAATTTTTCAATAAAAACTACGCATCAGTCGCGCCATCTGCGAACAAGTTCTCAAGCTAGAGCGTTTTGTTATGAGCCGTCCTCCGTTTACAAACTATTTGAACACGGATCGATTCAAATTCGCTTAAAAATCTCTGATTGCATTCCATTGGCAGTTCTTATTCAATTGGTGATCGCTGATGAGGAAGTGATTGAGTTTTCCCTCCCGCACCCCGTACTACTCAAGCTGGTTTTTGAAATCAGTTTCACGTGATTTTATACGTGTTTTGAGGTTATGTTAATTTTAGTTCACTTTAAAATCAGTTCAGTTCAAAATCAAATCTATTCGATTTTGGGTGAAGTGAATGTAAACGGCTGTGCTGAATTAAAATTGTAGTTTTAGTTGGTTTAAGTTGCAGCAAAATTCTGATTACATAAAGAATCTCAAGATGCTGAGTTTTGTTCCGTTCTCAATTTTGTGAAAACGCAATTTCATCCGTGAGTAGTTTCTCAAGTTATGAGTTTCATTTACAATTTTTTTTAACGTGATTAAGTGATTACTATTTTACATAATTAACAAAAGCTATCAGTTTGATTTAAGAAAGAAAATAATTAAGCGAGTATGTACTGATAGTGAGATAAATTTCATTGATTTGAAATTTTTATAAAAATTACACTTCAGTGGCGCCATCTGCACGCAACTTCTCGAGCTGCAACTTTTTGGTTATGCAGAATTAAAATGGTGGCTTTCGTTGATTTATGTTGCAGCAAAATTCTAATTAAGTACATAAAGAAACGTGAGGTATTGATTTCTGTTTCGTTCTCTATTTTTTGAGAACTCAACTTCGGTGGTGCCATCTGTGAATAATTTGTCAAGTTACGAGTTTGAGTTATTTTTTTCTTAGTGCTGAATATTATTTTACATACATAATTAATATGTTTTAAAAAATAATAATGAATAAACGAATATTTTCAGTTTTATAAAAAGATTAAACTTCTATGAGGCTATCTGTGAGTAAGATGTAAAATTGTAGTTTCAGCGGCGCCATCTATAGACAGGTTTTCGAGCTGCAGTTTTCTTTAATGTTAAACGTAACGTAAAATACTGATAATGAGATAAATTCCAAATTGTTTTTAATTTTTATTTAAAAAATAAAAACATTTCAGTGTCGCCATCTACAACCAAGCTCTTGAGTTTTTTTGTTATGCCGAATTAAAATTTAAAAGTTTTAATCGATTTATGTACAGTAAAATCCTAATTATTTAAAGAAACCCAAGACGCTGATTATTGTTTCGTTCTCAATTTTGTGAGAACTCGACTTCGGTGGCGCCATCTATGAATAATTTGTCAAGTTACGAGTTTGAGTTGTTTTTTATTCTTTTTACATAATTAATTTGATTTACAAAATAATAATGAATGGACGAGTATTTTCAGTTTTATAAAACGATTAAACGTCTATGTGCAAGACGTAAAATTGTAGTTTCAGTGGCGCCATCTATAGACAATTTCTCGAGCAGTAGATTCCTTTAAACTTAAACGTAATGTAAAGAATTGATAGTGAGATAAATTTCAATAACCTTTTTCACCTTTTATTCAAAAAAAAAAGAGAAAGCATTTCAGTGGCGCCATCTGCGAGCAAGTGCTTGAGCTACAGCTTTTTGTTATGCCGAATTAAAATTTAAAAATTTTACTCGATTTATGTGCAGCAATATTCTAAATACATAAAGAAACCCAAGAGGCTGATTATTGTTGCGTTCTCAATTTTGTGAAAACTCAACTTCGGTGGCGCCATCTGTGAATGATTTCTCAAATTACGAGTTTGAGTTATTTTTTTCTTAATGCTGAATATTATCTCACAGAATTAATTTATGTTTTAAGAGGAGCTTTCAGTTTGATTTAAACAAAAAATAATTAAACAAGTAGGTACTGATAATGTGCACCTGAAATTTATGGTCGAAGTATTAGGTTGGCCATGTACAGGGTGGATCAGATTTATGTTACAAATTTCAATGACAAATCACTGGGTTGTATTTTGTATTTGAAATGCGTCCTATTTCATGTCTTTAGAAATATGTAATGTCACAAGTGTTTTAATTTCATGCGTGTTTTTATTTTTCTAGGGGGTTACGTTTTAGTCGGAGGGGCAATTTGCATGGAGTTACTTACAAAGCAGGGCTGGTCGAGTGCGTACACCGTCGAAGCTGTCATCATGCAGATTTCGGCGACGTTAGTCAAGGGCAAAGCCCGCATTCAGTTCGGGGCACCGAAAGTCTGCTCGCAGGGACAGTATAGCCTTGCTCGCGCACAACAAAGCTTCAAATCACTTGTACAGATTCACGAAAAAAATGGTAAGAATGAAAAGCAACCGCTCCATTAAGGTAAGCCCACCCCCCTTTTTTTTAATGCGTTTATTTCGTTTAAGGTTGGTTCACTCCTCCGAAAGAAGATGGTTAAGACTGTGCCAATTAATTTAAAAAAAAATAATAATAATAATAAAATTAATAAGAATAAGAATAATAATAAAACGATAACTACACATCAGTTGATGCCTGTCTGTTTTTCTTTTCATAATGTTTGGTAAATCTTTAAAGTTGTATCTTAGTGCCTCAACATGTATATTTGATTTGATTTTCGTATCGTAATCGAAGTCGAAGAGGTTGGATTTCGAAACGAAAGAAGCGACATTCATTCCAGTTTGTGTTTAAATAAATGACGAGATAAAATTTAGAGTCGCAAGTTAAATTAACAAAAAAGAAAACATGTGTAGTGTTGTAACAGTAAAACAAATTCAGCTCGGCGTTTCTATTGGCAAATTTAAACGACGTGTTTTGTTTCAAATTGGGTATCGACTAAGCTATAAGTAAACTGTGATCTTGATTGTGTTTTCGTTTCCTTTTTATATTGGCTCTTACATCCCCTGTTTTTTTTTAGTTAATTAATCCTCATAAGGCCAGTATAAAACGTAAATTTGTTAATGGGAGATTTAGATCTGAATTGTTTTACCCTCCTGCTCTCCCCCTCCCCCGCGATCAGTGTGCAATCACGTTGAAATTTGGACTCATTGTTGTATTATAATATCAAACAAGTGTTAAATAATTTTCGGACATGTTCTAGTTTCTCCTCGCTTAAATATGTTTATGTTTTGTGATGTTAATTTTGTTTTTTTTTTTTTCTTTTAATTTTGGAAACTCGTTCTCATGTACGTTTTTGTTGTATTATTGTCAGCATCAACGCGCGAGGTTAATTCCCATTTCTGTTGTTGTTGCGGCCGCGATGGATGGTAAATAACCTTAAATTTAAGTCGGTATTTCTCTAGTTTTAGAGTTATTTAGTAACTTTTGCAGCAAATGTTTTCTGTATAAATTATGTATTTGTTTGCTGCAACCATTACTTCAACACTATGTGAGTATGTGCTTTTAATTTTAAGTTCAATAAACATTTACGAAACAGGGGTCTTTTCCTATCTTGTTACATTTTTTTTTTTTTGCAAAATCTAATCTCTTCAAATTATACTCGAAAATGTTGGCCTAAAATTTGTATTTATTTTAATAGTATTATATTTTTTTTGTGTAACACCTGTGTATAGGCAACCAAACTAGCATGTATGTGCTCAGATGGCTGCATAAAAGATAGCATATTATTTTTGACTTTTTTTTGCATATTCGTGCAGGTAAACTTTAGGTTATATGTTCTATGAATTATTTATCATTTTTAAAGTGAGCTTTGTGGTAAAGTTACTTCAGCAAAAAGAAAATAGGATGTCAATTGAACGAAGCACAAATAAATGAAACTTCTGTTTTCATTGATGCTCTTCGGATTTCATTTTCGCATTTAATTGGTTTCTTTCGGGTTTAATTTTTTCTTCGCTCTCCTCTGCTTCAAAAATCTTCTGTTTTCTCTTTCGTGAATAGAAGTTAGAATAATAAGCCATTCTTAAAACATTATCGCTGACATTAGCTGCAAGTTTCTTCAAACAATAGCAAACACTGCTTAATTTTTTTGCCAGCTGATCGATGTAGATGTTCGTCAATGGTGAGACCTAGGAGTTTGGCTGAGGGGCTGCACTGTAATTGTAGTTCCAGCAATTTTCCAAGTTGAGGGGGCCTCTAATGTGTTTGGGTTGGTTCTAAATATGATACATTGTGTTTTTTTGGGTATTCTGTATGAGGTCATTATTTGATAAGCCACCGTAATATGAAGATCCGGATATAGCGATATGTCCCCTGTATTAATACCTCTGAAAGCAAGACTTGCATCATCTGCATAGCCTATGATATGTACATTTCCAGACGCGTTTGCTGGTATGCCTTTCATATAAATTAAGAATAGCAGGGTCGATAGGGCACTTCCTTGAGGGGTTCCTAGCTTGACTTCCATTTCCTTTGAAGTTGCTGAGGTTTAACTATTTCTAAGTTGGACGGGTTGCCGTTGTCTGCTGTTTATCAGATATGATTTCATCCAGTTTAGTGCGTTACCTCGGACTCCAGCTTTTGCTACCTTTTGCAGTGGAATATTGTGGTCGACAAGAGTCTTTGTTAGATCCAAGAATATTCCGCTTACAATTTCGCAGTTGTCGATTGCCTCAGTAACAAAGTTTATATACTCAAAGACGTCTGTTTCGGTAGTTTTGCCTTTAGTAAAACCATATTGGTGAGCTTCGAAATAGTTACAAGAGTTCAGAAAATCGTAAATCCTGTTGTACATTGTCGTTTCCAGAACCTTGGAGAACATGGACATTAAGCTGACTGGCCGGAAATTATTCGTATTGTTACGACTTCGGAGTTCACAAATTGTAATCGTTATTTATTTTTAAAGCACTTTAATGTCTGCGATCATTTAACACAATGAAAGTACAATAATATCGAGCTGTACACTTATCTAACAAATGTTATTAAGTTCGCTTACTTCCAACGCTTTCTAAATAAGACTGACTTAAATATCCCGGCTACCTCGGGGTTTTATAAGAACCGGCGCTATTCCAGAATAGCGGCGAATAACGCTAGAATATTCCAGTAAATTCTATCATTCGGTGCGCGTCTAGAATAGACTAGAGTCTTGTCTGCATCATAGGTGGCGCGACCGGTATAAAAATAGAATGTACTTCACGGAATGTAACAATATCATTGGTATCGCCTTTCTTATGAATTCTTAGCTTATCTGGGAATTTACCCGCCAGAAAAGATTCGTTACACAAATACATTGATGGCTTTTAAAGTTCTTCACAGCACAGCATTTTTATTATGAATTGTGGTATGTCATCCAATCCCGATGATTTCTTAGTTTTTAAATTTTGTATCACATTGAATAATTCGTTTTCGGTTATTGGGTAGGTACCGGAAAATGGTTTTTTCATTTAACGTGTTGTTGGGTAGAGTATGTCATTTTGATTTTTATGATGTGGAAGTTTTCGGGCATCATTTATGATAATGAGGTTTTCAGTGACGTTGATAAAGTACTGATTAAACTTGTTTGCTTCGTCTTCTATTTCACTTTGTGAAATATCCTTATAAATGCCATCTTTCTTGTTGGAATTGCAGATACTTTTGATGATATCCCATGTTGTTTTGCTTCGATTATTTAGTGGATAGTAGTAACAAGTGTCTAAACTAAATAAAAACCTGGTCAAGTAGGCTACATTTAGTAATTCTGTTATGTAAATGCAATGGATAAATTCTCGATCACAACCTACTTGACCAGGTTTTTATTTAGACGCTCGTTATTACATTATCACAATGCCGCGTTTTTTTCTTGTTTTATGTCCTAATCAGCTTGTTGTATTCCTTTTTCATTTCAGGGAATCTTTTAGACACCTCATGGAGTAGTTTTACATCTTCCCTGGTTTTTTCTAGTTCAGGTGTGAGTAAAAAACAGTGATGTGCCGTGTAATTTACGTTATTTATTTTCGTTATCCAATTTTTTACACGTAAGTTATTAATTCTTTACTCAGTGTATTGTCTACATCAAGAATGTAAAAAATGTAAAGAACGTAAATAATATATTTTTGATCGATATAACTAGAGTGCGAAAAAAATGGCGAATTAATACCACATTAATTGAACATTTTGTGTTCAATTCAATTCATTCAGAATTCCAGTGAGTTCTGTCGAGTCAAGAATACTACTCAAAAACTAACCTCACTTTTAATTTTTTACATTGTCTACATTCTTACGTATTTTTTACATGAAACGTAAAGAAATATTTCTTTACGCGTAAACGCACATCACTGGTATAAAATTATTTCTCTTATTGTTTGTTGTTATTCGTCTTATACCTGGTTTATACAGCCACTAATAACTAAGATTTAAGGATTAAAAATTATCATGGTATTAACTAATGAAACTTTAAGCGTTTATACATTAACTAACAATTAATAATTACGCAGACATAATAGTCGCGTTCAACGGAGAGCAGCTGCTGAGTTGCTTACTTAGCAATCGTCTGTGATTGGCTATTACCTTAATGTGAACCAATCAGAAACGATTGCTGAGTAAGCAACTCAGCAGCTGCTCTCCGTTGAACGCGACTATTAACTATAGTAATGGCAAAGTGACCAACGATCGAACGAAAGCGAAAGATGAATTATTGTCAACTTTAAAAATAAGATTCCAAGCGTTAAAATCATGAACTAATCCTCAAATTAAACAGTTTGCAACATTTTGATATAAAAATTACCGCCCCGATTTATTAACCACGCATGCGCATTCAAGTATTTCATTAATAATTATCACTAAGAATTGAAATAAGGTCTGTTTTTAATTATTAGTTGTTAGTGTTAAGTTTTTAATTGTGCGGTATAAACCAGGCATTATTAGGAAACAGTATTCTATACAATTAGCCACCACTATGTGAAATGCATAAAATTTTTCATCGAGGTTTTTTGTCGTATACATTTCTCTTCAACTCTCGTTCTCCAAGTTCAAACGGAGGCTGTTCATACCGGTTGATGTACACATCAACCATTTGTATGTACGGCATGATTTTTTAAATTTTTTATCAACTCTTGCCATGGAATTTGGACGGCATGTCGTAGCTTTACTGTAAAACAGCAAAATGGAGTGCAATGACGTACTTTTCGCTTAAGCTAAGACATGCCGTTCAGATCTCGTGGCAAGAGTGTTAATAAAAAAATTAAAAAATCACTCGGTAAGTCAGCTTGACATTTTAGCTTTGTGTTGATTCAGATTTTTGTATGAATGGGTCACACTAAAGTTATGGCACTTTCAGTCTCTCGGCAAATCGCTTCTAATTAACCTGCAAATCTCTCGGGAAAGACCACTCTATAATATGTCTGTGGATTGTGGTTCCCCTGAAATTACGTTTGTAGAGTAATTGACCATAATGATCGGAGAGAGTGTTTTTTTATAATGAATAATTGATGTTTTAGCGTGAGTTTGATCTGTAGTTATTGGAATATTATCAATCGCAGATTCAGAGAATTTTGAGCATCTACTCGTATATTCTGTTTTTTAATTCGGAGGAGTACTTTGAAATTTTGGCGCTGAAAACGAGCTTTGTCATTGGTAGTTACCGACCAAACGAGCTTTGTCGGGTGCATTCGACATCACGCCCGGAGCGCTCGGGGTCTTCCTTTGTCTCACTCTTACATGCACTGAAACTCATTCGCTCTCCCTCACACTTCTGCTCAGAGCTTGCCCCCGAGCGTAATGTCGAACGCACCCGTCAATGGTAGTTACCGGCCAACTACCAATGACAAAGCTCGTTTTTAGCGCCAAAATTTCAAAGTATTCCTCCGAATTAAAAAAGAGAGTAGGGCGAAACGGTGAAAATGAAAACAAAGTACGATCAAAATGTCGTTTTTTTTTTTTTTTTAATTTGTGATTCCCCTTCTTATAACATAAAATAAAATAAAATTCTGTTTCTTTATATCGCATTCTTGAATTTTTTAATTTGACGTCCCCGATAATAAAATTGATTATGACTGTTCCGTTGTTGATTTATGCAAAAAAAATATTATTTTTAATTGGACTTGGAATTTCC
This sequence comes from Dorcus hopei, assembly GCA_033060865.1. Taxonomy (NCBI): domain Eukaryota; kingdom Metazoa; phylum Arthropoda; class Insecta; order Coleoptera; family Lucanidae; genus Dorcus; species Dorcus hopei. Next base: position 4,329,250 of record CM065425.1, on the reverse strand, counting down.
CTAGTTTCCACTAAATTCTAGTAACGTTAGCCATATAACTAACATGTGATCAAAAAGTTCCGTCACCCCAGTAGGCCTTGGATGTGTAAGGGTGCGTCTTTTCTTCGAAAATTGAATGACGTTTATAATTTGTATGTGTCATATTAGAAGTGTCAAATAAATTGTCGCTATGTTGACCTGTTGACGTTGGAGCAAAAGAGCTTCTTTCTGGAAAGTTATTTTAGAAACGGTTAACGGTTAGAAAATGGAGAATGGAGTTATTCCGTTTCTGAGTGTTACGAAGAATTCCGGCAAAGATTCCCGCTTGTAATTTTAAATAAGAACCAATGACTGATATGTGTCGATTGATTCAAACGCAAAACCAATCAACGTCAATTTTGACTGACAGTCGAAGAAAAAATATTCAGAAAAAAATATTGAAAGAAAACAGATATTTTGACAGACGAAAAGACATATTTGACAGGCGAAAAAACAAACGAAATTTCCTTGAATTTGTAACTTGAGCAAACCGTTTAACGAAAGATTGCGAATTCAGAATAAGGTAGCAATTTTGACAGGCAAAGAAAAAACATTAAAGAAACTAAAAGTTATGTTGACAGACGACTATATTAATTTGACAGGTGAAAGACAAAAGACGTTCCGTTGATTTAAAACCAGATTCATCAAACGTCAAACCAATCCACATCCATTCTGACAGTCAAAGAAAAATCATTTAGAAAAAATGTTGAAACAGATATTTTGACAGACAGACGAAAAAACGAACGAAATTTCTTTGAATTTAAAGCAGAGATGACACCGGCAAACCATTTAACAAAAGATTGCTAGTACAGAACAAGATTCAATTTTGACAGGTAAAGAAAAAAACACTAAAAAAATAACGATAGAAATGTCATTCTGATTAATCAATTGCTTTAAGAAAAAACATGCGTTCACACTTCCAAAGCCTACTGGGGTGCCGAGATTTTATGACCACATGGTATATTAATAATTGACGCATCCAATACCTTTCACATTGAAAATTTAAAAAAGTTCACTTTTCGTTCATTTAACAAAAATATATAAATTAATTACATAGTATTAATAAAATTAGTTTAAAAAATACGTACTTGCATGTAGGCAACCAAACTAACGCTGAATTTCACAAACGTCACTTAACTTTAATCATCGATTAAGAATAATCATTCCTATACCTTCAACACATGTAACCATGGCAACGTTTACTTTTAACGGATGATTAAATTTAAGTAACGTTTGCGAAATCCGCCATAACACTAGTAATCTGGCTGTCTAAATAAAAGCGGCGTTCGGTTATTATTATTATTATTATTATTACGCGATGCGTGACTGGAGTGAAATTAGAGTGAGAGCGAAGTTGTTTTGATACAAGTAAAAGTGAGACAAAAGCACGAAGAGAGTAACTAGACTGAACGGAGTTGAATAAACGGACGCAGCTTTTAGACTATGCAGTTGAGGAGATTTTTTTTGTTTTTGAAAATAAAGGACCAAATTATTTCGGCTTTCGCATTTAAATCTTGGATTTTGCATTAATAATAAGTGACGTCACCAGCACCATCTTTGTACAATTTTCGAAGCTCAACTTTCTAAATGGAACCTTTGTTGCCGTCGTCGTATTTAGAATTTTAATTAGGAAGGCAGCGTTTTCGTAACACGCGTAAAAGGCCACGTTAATTACGAAATGCGTTTTATAGGGTCATCGTCGCGGTCTCCGCACGGTTGGTACGACTTCGCATTCCGCTCGCAACAAATACAGATCAGCTGTTTGCGTGTTTTGTTTTATTTTTGAAAGTTAACGCATGACGTAAAAATGGCATAACGAAGCGGAATGAAAACGCCGTAAAATGCACCGGGAGAAGCACGGAATCACGGGGAACGCGGCGTCGGCCGAGCGGACTGCGTAAATTCGGAATGTTTAGGGACTTTTGCGTCGTCAAATTTCACAGTAGTATATGAAGCGTTTTTTATGGCGAAAACTGTTGTGTATCAAGTGAAAACACATTAGCGAGATATTTTTACATATCTGTAGTATTTTTTATTAACCAAGGAGTAGATGAAGGTACGTAGACGAGGATCGGGTAATATTTTCGTGCTAGAATGTTAAGTGCATGCGTCTGTGTAGAGCAAATTATTCAGGGCTTGTCTTGTGTTGATGTCTTCTTCCTTTTAGTAATTTTTACGCCACGCTTTTGACAAGCGATAATTTTATCTTGTGCGCTTGCTTTCCCTAAAGTATGGTGATTTTAATAATAACTTGTTTGGATTGTTTACACGAGAAAACCTCGATAATTATGCATCTCGCTATTTTGACAATAACACAAAGCAAGCTGCTTGCCTTGTTTACAGGTGATCAAAAGTTTGTTGAACTTTTGCTGCCGTTGAGTCTCAGCTGAAAGAAGTTGTGTAATAAGAAGAAGCAATGTAGTCAGCTGTTAAACAAGGGCATCTGTCTGTTGTTTTTTTTTTTTTTTACTGTCAAAATTCTAGTGTACTTTATCAAGAACAAAAAAAAAATAAATAAAAATGAACACATACTACAATCTTCTAGGATATATTATGCCCCGCACTCCCAAGGAAAACAAGTTCGAAAACAATGGATCGAATCGCAGGATGCACACGTACATGTCGCCCGAAGATCTGGCGGCTGGAAAGAAGTCACTTTGGACAGAACTGGAGATAACAGGGACTATCAGGAATTTGAGCCCGAACCTGTTCCACCTGCAGAATCTCACCGCCCTCTATCTTAAGAACAATCACCTTCAGCGTCTGCCCCCGACCATCTGTCAGCTGATCAACCTTCGCACTTTAGATCTGTCACAAAACAAACTGAGATCACTGCCTGCGGAGCTCGGAGATCTAATTCACCTCAGGTGAGTGAGTCTCCCAACACCTCGCATCCCGAACGAATTAAAACCTAAAATGGAATTGTAGCGTGAACCCCATCCGACAATGCGCCAGACCTTCCTGTTACATTCCCGGTTCCCCGCACTATCCCATCACCACGGGAACCATCAGTTTTCCCTACGTTCTTCACCCGTTTATTATACTATGTAAACTTCAGTGAGTTTGATGCGTTTCACATGTGACCTTCAGTACTCATCGAGTTTTTTCTTGCAGGGAGTTACTGTTGAGTCATAATTATCTGAGAATATTGCCATATGAAATCGGCAAACTGTTCAACTTGATCGTGTTGGGTTTACAAGGGAATCCCCTCAACAAGGACATCTTGGCTATCTATACCGAGCCAAATGGAACCCAAAAATTGCTGACGTATATGCTGGACAATTTACAAGGTAAGAATCCAACTTAAGGCTTTCGTACCACCTCCACCACGGCTAGCTAGTTCTCTTGCCAGAAGAACGATGTAGTTTTATCAGAAGCCATGGGGAGGATTTTATTTGTTTGAAATGCAAGGTTGCAAAAGTGTGCGTCAATCAATCAGGGCCACATTGACCATTAAACGGGGTAAGCTAATGCATAAGGCAAAAGGAGCTCACAAAATAAGTAATTAGAAATGGTCGGATTAGTTTGAAACAGTCAAATTAGTTGCCCACAGAAATAATGGTCAGTTTTAACGGTTTCATCAAGTGTACAACTTTGATGAGTGCATGCTTTTCACGATTTTGAATTAGTCAGCAACTGCTGATGGAATGAACCTATAAAAATCAGTTCGAAAAGTCTTGCTGTCGGCGTACAGTGAAGCATAGACTTTTTGCATTGGTTTTTACAATGGTCCGATCTTTTAACACGTTCGCTACCGACTCATATATGAGCCATAATATGGTTTCCTCAAACAGACCAGCGACTCATATGTGGGACACTGGCAGAGGCATAATCACTGTATAATTTCTGGGCGAGTCTACAGCAACTACATTGGTATTCAGTAGCGGTCTATAGGGACCTGTGTCTCAAATTTGGGACGGTTGGTCTCAGGTTCTGACTTGTTGTTTAAAGGATAGGCTAACTTTTACATGTGATGTGTGTGATTGTTGGTCTGTGGGAGATGGTGCCTTTTTACATGTCGGTAGCCAACGCGTTAATTATATAACTCGTGTCTAAATAAAAACCTGGTCAAGTAGGCTACATTTGGTAATTCTGCTATGTAAATGCAATGGATAAATTCTCGATCACAACCCACTTGACCAGGTTTTTATTTAGACACGAGTTACTATACAACAGACGAGAAAATTTTTAATCGTAAAGAAATGTTAAGTGTTTATGCGCTATTTAGTGTCCGTTTAAAAGATCTTGTGATACAATTTTCATCGGACAAGAACCAGCTTTAAATTAAAACGTAAAGAAATAGTTGGAACAAACACGGGAATTCATTTTCTTCTCGTGAGTGGGTTTGTGCTCAAGGGCAAGTAAGACCTAGCAGCCCAGAAATGGCTTAATTACCCCCTGCAACTAGACTTAAAAAACGCCACATTTCGTTGTGAATGTGAGTTAGTCCCAGTTGTATAATTCCAGTTTAAATTTAAGCTTCAGCTTAAACCCATATCAACGATTACTACAACAATTGTTGTTGAGTGTTTAAGCTTTGACTTAAAGTTAAGCTGGAATTGTACAACTGGGCCTTAATATGTATACTTTTCAGTTAAAAAATTCATTTTCTTCGGGCAGCTTTAAACGTAGAAGTAAGAAGTGTTTGAAATAATTTTGTTCGCATTGCCCTCATAATCCTCGTCTGGCACTTTCAATTAAGTTGCAAAACGCAATAAAATAAAAACAAACACGGCAAGCGATGTGTAAACATTTACATGAAAATCAGGTCAAGTTCTTTTAGCTTTGACTAAAAATAAATCGCGTTTCCTTCGCTTTAAATGCACCCACTGAAACATGTAGATTGTTATTTTGTTAAACAGTGAAGTGTATTTTAACGTGAACTGATAATCTAAAAAGCCTTTTAATGTTCGTCTCCTTCCTGTTAAACTGATAAGACGAGTTTTCAAGTTAATTCGATGGTTCCTAAAGAGATGACGCTTTTTAACGTCCATCTCCTTTCTGGTAAAACCGATAAGATGTTTTCAATTTAATTCGATGGTCGCTAAAGAGATGGCGCTTTTTAACACTACGTTCGCTGCCGTTCGTGTCCCTGCTAGTAAAATAAGATCCATTTTCAAGTGAATTCGATAGTTGTTAAAGAGATGGCGCTCTTTAACGTGCGTCTCCTTCGTAGTAAAATTGATGAGATGTGTTTTGAAGTTAATTTGATAGTTGTTAAAAAGATGGTGCTCTGTGTTTCTGGATCTGGAATCAAATATTCCTTCGCTTCATTGAAACATAGATTGTTATTTTGTTAAACAGTGAAGTGTATTTTAACGTGAATGGGTAACACTAGTCAACAAATTAATAATTTTTTTTTGTGATTGGTATTGTAATAGGTGATCCTTAACATTCGAAATACGCTAAATTTGAATCTGAAAATAAGAAAATTCTATCACGTATAAATTTCGAGTTACAACCTGTGCCCGAAAAGTAAAAAAAATCCTTCAATCGGTAACTTTTTTTCTTTAAACATAAAACATATAACAAGTAGTACCTGAAAACACTGAATAAAGTAAAGTATTAAAAAAGCAGTTAACATAAATCTGTAGATGAACTAGTTTGTGCATATTATGGATGTTTCTCGTTTGTATTCTGGATCACTCTCCCAGTCTCCCTCATAAGAAACCAACAATAATCTCCCATCATTATGGGATTCAGTCTTCCTCGATAACGCTGTTCTATTATCAAAATATCCCAATGGAAGCGTTCCCCTTGCTCATCGTCGACTGCGCCTAAATTTTCCGGGAAAAAATCAAATGAGAGTGGATTTTCAAAAACTGTCTGCAGCGCATTTTGTGATACTTCTCAAGTAATTCTTCAAGCAGGGTTTCGTATGTTTCTGCCTTCTCGTTACCTAAAAATTATGTACCAACCCCTCTGGATGCTTTCCATAACCTCAGTTCAACATAATTTAGTTTTCCTTCAAAATCATTATCCTTGAGAATTTTCTTATTCTGAGGGCCAACAAATGTATCTTCCTTCAGCTTGGCGTCACTTAATTTTGGAAAAACTTTTCCTAGGTGCTTAAAAGCGTCTCCTTCTTTATTGAACGCCTGAACAATTTTTTTTATTAATGCTAGTTTAATACGTAACAGGCAGCAAAACAGTTTTTGAGCCAACTCCAGGAAGTGTATCGAAGCGTGAGGTGAAAAACTAAAATTTCTTAATATTTGTGACAACTGAGGAAATTTGGTGCTTCACTGGATTCATAAATATTCCCCACTTAAAAAAAAAACACGTACTCGACAATCTGTAGAAAAAAGCCAAAACATTTTTTAAGGGTATGAGTTCGCTAAAGGAGAAATATCGAAAAGTGAAGGGAGAATAAAATGAAAAAGGGAAGTCTATGTTTTTTGTTTCATAGTTAACTAGATTCATTTTCTACTGGCCATCGCACTTATTGAAACATAAATTGTAATTTTGTTAAACAGTGAATTGTATTTTAACGTGAATTGATAATCTAAAAAGAAAGCTTTTTAACGTTCGTCTGCTTCCTGTTAAACTAATAAGACGTGTTTTCAAGTTAATTCGATGGTTGTTAAAGAGATGACGCTTCTTAACGTTCATCTCTTTCCTGTTAAACTGATAAGATGTGTTTTCAAGTTAATTCGATGGTTCTTAAAGAGATGACGCTTTTTAACGTTCGTCTCGTTCCTAGGAAATTGATAAGATGTGTTTTCAAGTTAATTCGATGGTCGTCAAAGAGATGGCGCTTTTTAACACGTTCGCTGCCATTCGTATTCGTGCTAATAAAATCGATAAGATCCATTTTCAAGTTAATTCGGTAGTCGTTAAAGAGATGGCGCTTTTTAACCTGCGTCTCCTTCCTAGAGTCCAAATACTTTCGAATTAACACAATGCGCAGAAACATAAATACGTCCTAGGGGCAGATAAGCCCCTGAAGTGGCGTGTCTGTACATTCTTTTGTATTACAATTTATTTACTAATGCCACTACCACTGGCAGCTTTAAGCGGAATTCGCGCAGGTCATTGTGTTGATTTGAGAGTATCTGGACTCTAGTAAAATTGATAAGATGTGTTTTGAAGTTAATTCGACAGTTGTTAAAAAGATGGCGCTCTGTGTTTTATTCTATACTCAAATCTTCCTTCGCTTTGCCGAATGCATCCATTGAAACGTAAATTGTTATTTTGTTAAACAATAAAGTGTACACCGAAAGGTAATTGGGATATGGACTATATATATATAATAATAAAGTGTATTTTAAGGTGAATTGATAATCTAAATAGCTTTTTAACGTTCGTCTCCTTCCTGTTAAATTGATAAGTAAAGCCCGGATTTTTAGGCACGTAAAAGGACTGAATAAGGTCGGGTTTCTGGAACGTTTCATAAAGTTAACGGTCCGATTAAAATAAATATTTCTATAGTTCTAACATGTGTACATGTGTGGCCATAGCAACGTTTACTTTAATCGGACCGTTAACTTTATGAAACCTTCCAGAAATTTCTCCTTTTTTGTCGTTTTATAATAAAAAAATAATATGAATGCTTATTTTAGTTACACAGTCATTTATTAAAAAATCGGAGGGAGGTTCTTATGAGCTTATTGAAGTGAACTGTACAAGTGAATGAAACACATAATTCGCCCAGTGTCGGGAATTTTTGGCTCCCCGCAAATTAATCGAGCGAAACTAAACACGCGAAAGTTGAAACTTCACTCTTTTCATGGTGAATTTAATCTTTATTGTATTACGTTAATAATTTGAACAATGGGTAAAGAAAATACAGACAAGGATTTTGGACCCGCTATAAGTCAAACAAAGATATAAAAATAAAATATGTAGGTAATAAGGGGGACGGACACTTCTGTTCACAAAAAGGATTCGGCAAACATTTTATAAAAAATTATGAAGGGACAAGGTGCGTACTGTGAACGCACTTCAATTTTGATTATTTGTTGTAAATCAATGGCAAGAGTTGTTAAAAAAATTTCAAAATCACGCGAATTATTTTCATTCTAATTTACAAATGATTCTGCTGTCACATAGCTTGTTTTTTTGAACGATATGTTTATGAAAATAAGGCGACATGGCGCCATCTATTGAACGTTTTGGCAGTTATCAATCAAGAATCAGTTAAAAAAAAATTAGCTGCTTTCGTTTATACCCGTGATTACTAATCATGTAATCGTGATCACAATTCTGCGTGTTCGTTCTCTGTGATTACTTTCTCCCCCACCTCCGATTAAGCGATCATGATTACAATTTGGATAATCACAAGTTATGTGTGATTTTGTATGATTTGATCACAAAAACGTAACCTAGAAACATTACCGGTTTCATGTGTTTTGATCAATATTGAGTGATCATATGATTCTGTTCACCTAATCATTGATTCCATGATTGGTTTGAACGAAAGCAGCTATTTATTCATTCAAATTTTATGATTCGACTGCAATATAGCTTGTCCTTTGAACATTATCGAAGTAGGCCTTTCCATGTTTCCATGCAGTGATGTGGCGCCATCTGTTGAAAGTTGAAACAGTTACCATTTTTGTTTTTTTTTTAAGTTTTATTTTCATGCAAACATACAAACATTTTACGATTACTGTCATGTTGCTCGTGTTTTGAACATTTTTTTTTGTGAAAATGGGCGATGTGGCGCCATCTGTTGAAAGTTGAAACAGTTACCATTTTTGTTTTTTTTTTAATTTTATTTTCATGCAAACATACAAACATTTTACGATTACTGTCATGTTGCTCGTGTTTTGAACATTATTTTTGTGAAAATAGGCGATGTGGCGCCATCTATTGAAAGTTATAACAATTGTCAAGTTTTTATAAACATTTTTTATAAACATTTTATGATTCGACTGTCATATAGCTTGTCCTTTGAACATTATTTTTATGGAAGTAGGCCTTTCCATGTTTCCATACAGTGATGTGGCGCCATCTGTTGAAAGTTGAAACAGTTTTGAACATTTTTTTTGTGAAAATAGGCGATGTGGCGCCATCTATTGAAAGTTATTGCAGTTGTCGAGTTTTTTTTTTTTAAGAATTGTTTTCATTCAAATTCACAAATGATTCTGCTGTCATGTTGCTCGTCTTTTTAAACGTTATTTTTGTGAAAATAGACGGTATGGCGCTATCTGTTGAAGGTTTTAGGAGTTATCAGGAATCACTTTTTTGAAGAAAAAAATTTCATTCAAATTTATTTCAATAACAGCAATATGACAGATTGCTTGTTGTTTGAACATTATTTACATTATTTCTATGCCTTGATGTGGCGCCATCTGTTGAAAATTGAAGCAGTTGCCATTTTTTTTTAAGTTACCAAGTTTTATTTTTATGAAATAGGCGTTGTGGCGCGCCATCTCTTGAAAGTTATAGTAGTTATCAAGTTTTTTTTTTTTTTTAAGAATTATTCCCATTCACTTTCACAAACATTTTATGATTCTATTGTCATAATGTCGTTAGAACATTATTTTTTTAATGGAAATAGACGTTTCCATGCGGTGATGTGGCGCCATCTGTTGAAAGTTGTAGCAATTATTCATTGACTCTTTTCGTAGTTTTTCTCCTTTCACTGCCTGCTGATTTTTTCCTTACACTCCACTGCAATATAGTTGATCTTCTTTTGTTTTTGGAACACCTTGTTTTTTTTTATTTCACTGTGTCACTTTCCTTTTGTTTCTTTTTGACGAATTACTATTTTTCGTCGACTCTTTTCGTAGTTTCTTTACTTTACTGTCCGTAGATTTTGTTAAATTTTTTGTACTCCGTCGAGAACCGTCACTCTTCTTTTGTTTTTGGATCGCGCCTTGAATTTATTAATTTGCGTAATGTTCATTAACGGATAATAAATAATATTAAATCGTAACACCTATTCTTTTTTTTTTTTTTAGTGTTTATCCACTTAATCATTGCTGAATTTTTTGTTTTGTTTTCTGGTCTCTTCACCATTCGTTAACTTTGCTTTGTGTCCTTTTCTTTCCCACGACTTCTTCCGCCGTTTTTGTTATAATATTGTAACAAGGAAATTAGAACGCCACCAACGCAAGAAACTACAGCTGCATGAAACACTCTGCCAAAGCTTCCAAGAAGGATGATTAACGTAAACAATTACAGAAGTTAATTCGATAGTTGTCAAAGAGGTGGCGCTTTTTTTTATCTCCTTCTTACCATGCTGGGTTTCATAAAAGTCGAATAAATTCATTCACCTTCAGCAACGTTTACTTTTAACGGATGATTAAATTTAATTAACGTTTATGAAATCCACCACCAGTAAAACTGATAAGATGTGTTTTCAAGTTAATTCGATAGTCATTAAAAACTAAACACTAAATAATTTCAGTGCCGCAATCAGTCGCCATTTTAGTGCAAAATATTGGCGGGAAATTTAAATGTCTAACGCTAACAACGTCACACTTGGGTGTTTTAACCTTTTATTTGACAGGTGTTAAGTCTGATTAAACTTGCCGGAAAGAAAAACACTAGAAAAATCGCCCATTTTAGTTTAGTGCAAAAACGTGGTTTCTTTGTCTTACACATTAAGCATATGGATTGCGGTACTGTCGTTCCCTGCCGTTCGTGTTCCTGCTAAGAAAATTGATAAGATCCACTTTCAAGTTAATTCGGTAGTTGTTAAAGAGATGGCGCTCCTTCCTAGTAAAGTTGATAAGATTGTGTTTAGAAGTTAATTCGATAGTTGTTAAAATGATGGTGCGTCTGCTTCCTATAGTAAAATTGACAAGATGTGTTTCTCAAGTTAATTAATTCGGTAGTTGTTAAAGAGATGGCACTTCTTAACGTTCGTCTCCTTCCTATTGTGTAGTGATAAGATAAGATGTGATTTGAAGTTGATTGGATAGTTTCGCGTCTGCTTCCTAGCAAAATTGATAAAAGATGTTTTGAAGTTAATTCGATGGTTGTTAGTGAAATTGATAGGGTGTGCTTTCAAGTTAATTCGATAGTTGTTAAGGAGATGGCGCGCGTCTCCTTACTAAATAAAATTGTATATTGAAATTGTTTCGAAGTTTGTTGAAGAGATGGCGCTCTGCGTTTTATTCTCGAATCAAATTTTCGTCGCACGTTCGCAATAGATTTAAGCGACGGCTTATCAGTTTATCGTTGATGATAGCATCCGATTTATTTCGATCTTATCGTCGGTTATCAATCGCCGTAACGAACGCAGTTAATATCTAATCGATTGTTTAAAGCGTAAACATTTCTTGTGAAATCTCAAGGACACTTTCAGTTAATTCAAATAAATCGATCTCACCGTGTTGTCTCTAATTTTATTAATAAATAATTGCAATCGGCGGTGTTGCCAGATTTACGAAACCTTCTCCATTTCAGTGAAAATAATCGACGTTGCCAGACTTATGAAACCTTCCCCATTTCAATAGAAAAAATCGACATTGCCGGATTTACGAAACCTTCCCCGTTTCAGTGGAAATAATCGGCGTTGCCAGATTTATGAAACCTTCCAATTTTATTGGGAATAACTAATTTCGTGATCAGAAAAGCGTGCAGAGTTTCTCTCGTCGAAACTAAATGGTAATTAATTCATTAATTACAGTAAATTAATAAATCTGCTCATTACTTCTCCGGACGTCTCGCTTTATCGATTGACGACTTCTTCAGGATCGTTGCCTGAATTTTGTTTAACGGCGTTGCCAATGCGAATTTTCTGTGTTTTGATAATTTTTAATAGTTAGTCAGTCGATGAATCTAGTTCGAAAAAACGATTCCTTCCTAATACGGATGGCATCGAGATCGTGATTTGACGTAACCTTTTAAGTGAGACGTGAAAGGTAACGAAGCACCAGCTTCACGCAAGAGCTGCACATCAAACCGAGCAACGTTTTACATAAAATCAACTAACGAGACACTTTCTAAGCCTACTACCTACTTGCTCGCTTATATACATTATTATCAAACGGGTACGTTCGTTACACTAGAATACGTGTAGGCGTAAAGCACAATGGCGAACGGTAAATAACGTATGCGTGTGTGTACTTAACATAAATACGTCCGTCGGAGGAGAGACAAACGCCCCCCCGAGAATAAGAAACTCCGGAATAAAAGTATTAATAAACTAAGTATAGACGCAAATTATAATACTCTCGTCCGAATTTGGAAAGAGATACTAAAAAAGAAAAGAAAAAGGATTAACGGATACGTCCGCGTACGGTACATCTCGTCTGAATGAATTCAGACAAATAGCGGCGGCCCACATTGTTAAAAGAGATTTAATGAACGACGTGCACGGGCTTGTAAAAATGTTAATCATTTAAATAACTGGACCATTTATGCTAATCAGTTATGCTTTCTAGTACCAGCTAACAGTTACAGTTTTTATTTGGTTTCCGTTACTGAAATTCACTAGGCCGTGCTCTCTCTCTCTCTCTCTCTGTCCCATCTCTTTGCTTTTACTTGGATTTTAGAAATTTTGTTCGAAGACCAACTTATTGCTTGTAATTAATTTTATTTACTAAATCAATTAACTCAGGTTTTTTTTTTTTTTAATTTCTTCTGTATGGTAAATTGGTATTTTTTCGTATTCGACATTTTTTGGCAATGTAACGAATGGAATACTTCTGGAAGCGTGATGAATCAAAATTTTTTATGCTTTTCTCGTAGCTGCTGAAATTTTTTAAAAGTCTTTGGCAACATTGCTCGTTTTTTATGTTTTCGACCACGTTTTTCGCTCATTTTTTATGTTCTTAGCAACGTTGCTCATTTTTTATGTTTTTGACATATTCAACTATGTAATTTTTTGCAACGTTATCGAGTAAATTACAGTTCATTTTTTTCTCTATATGCCGATCGATCGGTAGTTAACTCAAAGAATTTTTATGTATCCTATCTCCCTCTATCTTTCGTGAAACAGCCTTGTGGCTTTTGTCAAGTCACGACACTTCAAGATAAACCCTATACCTAAGGCTGCCAACCGTCCCGCATTGGATTTCTTGAAAGTTGGCAGCCCTACGTATATCAAATGTATTACAAATAGTCTAAAACGCCACAATCATGACTTTAAGAAAACAATAACTTTTCAGTACACTTCTAAACCTTTTAAATCATAAAATCACGGCAAAGACGTAAATGCCACAAAAACCAATCAAAATGAAGACATTGCTTGGTCACACTGTCTTGTATAAAGTACTGTACTATTTTTGTGGTAGTCGCGCCATCTCTGAGCCAGCCAAAGATTCCAGAACTTTCCGGACGCGCCCTAGATGGTGCTAGTTCGCTGGTTTTTCCCTATTGTTCTGGAAAGGGTGAATTACTACAAGTATAAGCGAGGACCGGCGCCCTATTTAAGTCAGTTATTATTCCGAAAGCGATAAGTTGTGAATTAAGCGATTAGTAGATCGTTTAATTTATTTGCTAGACAGCTCGTCACTCTTATGTTTTAACTGTGTTTAGCGACTGTGAACATGAAAGTCACTGTATTATTTTTGTAGTAGTCACGCCATCTATGAGCCAGCCAAAGATTCCAGAACTTTCCGGACTCGCCCTAGATGGTGCTACTTCGCTGGCTTTCCCCCTATTCTGGAAAGGGTGAATTACTATATAAGCGAGAATCGGCGAGCTATTTAAGTCAGTTATTATCCCGAAAGCGATAAGTTGTGAATTAAGCGATTAGTAGATCGTTTAATTTATTTGCTAGACAGCTCGTCACTCTTATGTTTTAATTGTGTTTAGCGACTGTGAACATGAAAGGGTTTTAAAAACGAGTCCGTCCGACGGCACTGCTCAAATGAGCCGAGTTGTCTCGTTAATTTATGCGCGTCGAATCGCCGTTCAAATTGATACTTCAGTAATAAGCAACGCAAACAAAGACGACTTATAAACGCGTTAAAACGCGATCGTTATCGCCCGAGCACGTTTCACGCCTTGCTAATTGAAGGAAACGCCGAAGAAACCTCTTCCATTGTGTGCGAAACGAGGTGCAGCTTCTCCTATTATTTATTCACGGAGGAGATAACTCTCCACATGTACAATCATCTGTATACTATGTATAATTCATGACGATAGTTCATACAATATTGGATTGAATTGATGGGAGACGATTTTTTGAAGATTTGGCAACGTTCACTTTATCACTCGGTGGATGTGTATACCCAGGGCGTGCACCTAACGGGCTCTAATCATCCGTCGTCGGCTCAAATGTGGGTTTGTGCCGAACGGTAGTTTGTGGAGAGGCCAATTAAGATCTCTTTGTTCTGTATCGTTGCTTCTCTCCTGCTCTTGACACGGCTTCCTCGGATCATCCGTCACTCTACGAACACGTTAGGACGATTAGCTTCATTTAACAACATTTTTTTTTGCTTCACGTGTGTGGCACGACTGATTTTATATTAGGCTCCGAATGTACGGGGTTTGCAAGTTTCGTCCTTGTTCATCTTCATAACTTTTTCGGGTAATTTACAGCTTCGAATGCCTAGAAAAAAATTGCAGTTTTATATTGTTTAAGATTTCTCGTTCGTTCTGACAATAATTTCTTTAGAAGTTTTTCGTTAATAACTAAAGTGTTGAACGACGAAAATTCGTAATCTTTAAGCTTTCGCTGTTCATCCTTTTCAGGTAACTTAGTCTTTCAGGTATTGTTCAATAAATATATATTTTGCATTTTTTTTTATTGTTCAGAGTTTCCCCTATTCATTTCCTTTTTTTTCCTTCAGATACATAAAGTGAAGATGGGTTTATTAAGCGATCAAAGTTTCGCTGTTCACTCAGATTTGTTCTTTCGGGAACTTATTTACTTTTTTAGGTAGGCATTAACAGATGGCGCTGCTAAGAAATATAAAAATAAAATTTTTAACGCGAATCCTTGAACGAAGAAGAAAAAATAAAAAAATCTTGCCGTTTAAAATCGGGCAAGAAATTAAAACAAAATTAGTTATTTTGATGAAGTACATACTTCTTCTGCTCCTTAACAGATGGCGCTGCTTTCAATGTGAATCCTTGAACGAAGTACAATTGTACAGTTGTACAATTCCAGCTTAACTTTAAGCTAAAGCTTAAATCCTTAACAACGATATAATAATAATAATAATAGTCGTTGTTATGGGTTTAAACTTCAGCTTAAATTTGAACTCGCATTGTACAACTGGGCCTTAATCGGGCAAGAAATTAAAACAAAGTTAATTGTGTATTTTGATGATGCACTTCCTCTGCTCTTTAGGCAGATGGCGCTGCTAATAAATATACAAATCAATGCCCTCAACGCGAATCCTTGAACGGAAGAGAAAAAGAAACAAACAGCAATTTTGTAACTTTTACGCCCGATTTTACAATCGTGGGATAAGCATTATTCTTGGAATAACGTGACGTAGGTGTGACATAGAAATGAAGGAACGTTAAAGGATATTCGGCGAACAGTTATACCGTCCTTATTCGACGATTGTAAAACTGGGCCTTGATCAGGCAAGAAATTAAATAAAACAAAAATGTACTTCCCCTGTTTCTTAACAGATGGCGCTGCTAAGAGATATAAAAATGAATATTTTCAACGCGGATGCTTGAACTAAAAAGAAAAAAAATTGTCATTTTTAATCGAGCGAGAAATTAAAGCAAAATTCATAATTTTGATGATGTACTTCCTCTGCCCTTTAGCAGATGGCGCTGTAAAGAAATATAAAAATAAGTATGTACTTTCAACGCGAATCCTTAAACGAAAAAGGAAAAGAAACGAGAAACAATTTTGTCATTTTTAGTCGGGCAAGAAATAAAATAAAACAAAAATGTACTTCCCCCGTTCCTTAACAGATGTCGTTGCTAAGAAATATGTATAAAAATAACGTAACTTTCAACGTAAATCCTTGATCGAAGGAGAGAAAAAAAGAAAACGATTTTGTCACTTTTAATCGGACAAAAGATTAAATGAAACAAAATTAATTGTTTTGATGATGTACTTCCTCTGCACCTTAACAGGTGGCGTTGCTGAGAAATACATGTATAAATAAAAACTTTCAACGCGAATCGGTTTTCTTGCAGCTTTTATATTTTCCAAGGTTTCAAGGTTCACCCTCGCAGTTTTTTTAAGATGTACCCGATTTCTTCGAAAACCTAGGTATTTCCGTTCATTCTGAATTGCTTGAGGAGCTAATTTAATTCTACAGGTACCAAGAGGTTGTAACGCGCCCGCCCCAATTAGACTTGTTTATTGACTGTTACTGACAAGTAAACAAATAATAAAAATGTACAAACAAACCCCACTTAAGATTTGTTGCTAAGGGAATGACTGTCTAGCCCGTTTACCTAGAGTCCCGAGAAAGCCATCCAGATGTTCCACTACAGCTGTGCATGCTTACTGGGGTTGCCGGCCGGCTCTAACTGTTAATCCTACGAATTGGGTTACGGTTGAATGACTTTTGCGGAATTCGTTCAGTACTGGTAATAATTATAATATTACCTAATTATGGCCCGATCGTCAATGTAACCCCGCAAGTACGTCGTGATAATCTGGTTCTTTTGGTACTAGTAGTAAAATAATTCTCCAGGACAAGGAATTAGATAATTTAATAATGAAACGCAACAATTGAATTTAATTAATTATTTATTGGAAAAAAAAGAAAAAAAAATGGGAAAAACTTCTGATATCCGCCTCTGTGGGATCGGAGATCTTGAGCGAAAAACCCTTGCGTTTAAAATCAATACAAATAAGCAAAATTTACGATTCTCAGAATGTACAGTATAAATCGTTTAACAGATATCACTTTCGAATATCGGCACGATCTACTTTCTTTCGATTCACACCGTTGGTGGTTTGATGTCTACACAGATGTTTGTTGGAGAGCTCTGCTCATTAATTAGATTACTAATTAATTGAATTTCAAATTAACTCGAGTCTTGGTACAGTGTTCGTCACTTTTGATCGTACTCAAAGACTTGTTCAGCTTAATCAACCAACGCACAAAGTGTCTCAGTGGGACCACAGTGTACTTAATAAATGGAGTTAATTAATGAATTGATCAGATGTTTGGAGAAGTACATATGTGATACAAATGTCGCCTTCAGCGATCAATTTGTAAGTAAATCAGTAGCGATCACCTGTTTTTCAGGGACTCCCGTGGGAGGTTTAACCCTATCTCTAGCTAACCTGATTAATATGGTGCGTGTAGTGAGCCAAACTTCTTCTACTCCGTTACCTGAGCGTTAATTAATTGCTTCGAGGGCGGTGCTCTACCCACTTGCTTGTTGGTCAGGTCCCTCTGTCTGTCGCTCTTTCGCCGTCTAACCTAGCTAATTAATTTAAAGCGCAAGAAATATGTTTTGACTGCCTTATTTGCACTCCACTATGAGTGGTTTTGGCATAACAGTCTCTGGAAATCGCTTCTAATTAACCGACAAGTCTCTCGTTGAAGACCACAGTTTGACCCCCCCACATATACAGGGTGTGAAAAAAACTTTGTTAAGAAAATGGCCAGGAATGTAGTTCAAATTGTTTGGTTTTCAATTTGCCTGAGAGAATCCCCAAGGTAGAATGATTTCTAAAGTACACTGTATTGAAAGCACAGGTAGATGTGGGAAATAGTTAATTGCTGTTGGTTGATTAAATTACAGAATTTGTCTACTAATTAAAGAAACACTGACCAATCAATTTTTTTCTAGGTAACTAGTGAGTTTTAATACTCGCCGTAGAAGTAACCAAAAATAGTTGATTAAATTTATCTCAATGTAATGGTACTATGAACCGTACTAGTCTAATTAATGCAAATCAAATTATCTCTGCGCAGTTATTACCACCAAAGGTGCGCTGAGGGAAATAAATAAATAAATGTCAAATACCTAAGTCGTATAATCCGTGTACCACTTCCGCATTGTCCACTTTGATTTAAGAACACTCGCGTCGCGACGCCTACGTGTCTAGTTTAATTACCTTTCTTGTCACACTGTATTTAAACCGGACCGAAATAAATGATTTAAAAAAAATTAATAAAAACTACATTCGCCTAAGGAAAAACACAATTAAGCCAAATTAGAATGAACTCATCCGTTCTCGCTAGAGCTTCAGTGCTATGTCTCGTTTCTTCGCGTCCACTACTTATAGGTATACGATTAATTGTGAGTAAATGAAGGAGAGGCTCATTGAAACTTGTGTGGAAATGAAATAGAGATATTACAATGTTGCGTGCGAAAGTAGGAATGCTGCGGCCGGAGCGTGGCCCGCGTTATCAATCGGCAACGTCGATTGATGTAGCTATTTCGTTTACTCATGCGCTTTCTACTATTCTATCCTTCATTTACTCATGATAAACGCATAGCCAGTGGTGGTCAGACCGACCCAGTATATACGTAATATATAGATCGCGAACAGTAAGTTGCCGAATAATGGAAAACGCCAGGCATAACCTGATGTATTGCTGTTCATATCGCTGTTCATTCCGAAGAACTAATTTCTTTCTCCTGGTAGTAAGAAGTTAAATTACAAGTGAAGGTTTTTTTGTTCTTCAATATTTCACTGTTCACTCTGATTAGTTTATTCACTGTTCATCTCCACATATACACAATTAAAATTAGTTGAATTTCTTCTTTCGAAAATTATTGAAATGGACATAACTTATGTAATCTTCGTGTCACGTGACGCTGTTCATTTCTTCAAGAACTAATGTGGGTATTCAGAAGTGAACGTTTTTGATTATTCAATATTTCGCTGTTCATTCTGATCATTTTATTTAGTAGTTAACTGAACAGGTAGTTAATTTTTTTAAAAAGGTACACGTTTCATATTCACTGTTTCGAAAGTGCATTTTTTAAAATCTTAACAGAATATAAATCATACTAGAAAAAAAATGGTTTTCTTGTCGCCTTCTGTTATTCAAGGCTTCGCTGTTCACCAACTTCTTCGGAGCTGATCCACTTCTTCAGTTATCTTTAAAATCTGCGAAAGCGCCATGCGAGAAACTGAGACATCAAGCTTTCGCTGTTCATTTTGATAATTTCTTCTAGGATTAATTTAATTCTTCAGGTGCTTAATAAGAAATGAAGTTAGTAGTTTTTGAACAGTAGCAAAACCACGCAAAATGTCCGTTTCTATTATTCAAGGTCGTGCTGTTCATTCGGAAGAAGTAATTTCCTCCTGGTACTAAGAAGTTAAGTTAAGAATGAAGGTTCCCTCACGTTTTTTTTTATTGTTCAGTATTTCACTGTTCACTCACTTCTTTTTTTTAATTGGATCTTGAACACGTAGGCTGTTCAAACAACAGAAAATAAAAAAAAGAAAGGTTTTCTTTAAAATACCTACTGTTCAAAGCTTCGCTGTTCATCTTCAAGAATCAATCGAAAATTGTGAAAATAATAATGGGTGTTCTTTTTTTTAAATTTGACGTCGAAGTTGGCCGTGACTACGTGCTTATTGTGAACTCACCACATTTTTGATTATTTTGCTGTAAATCCTTTTTTTCGTTTGTTACAACAGATCTCATTCTCATCTCTTGTTTATTACAGTAGATCACATTCTTGTGTTGTCCTATCGTACTGTTGAGTTCGAAACCTAGAGAGCAGGGTTAGGAATGCAAGTTCAAATGTCAAATTGACGCAATTACATTTCCATGGCCAACTTCGATGCCAGATTAAAAAAAAACACTCTTTATATGGGAACGATACGTTATTATGAACTTCAGTTGAAAAGTAGATGATTTTTAGGTTACTTTCGGAATTTTCCGATGTTCAGTGGCGGATCAAGCGTAATGTAAGTAGGCTTCTTTCAAGTAATTTCAGACTTAGGCGCGGTATTTCAGTAACAGTTTAACTTTAATCTTTAGTTTATTCCCATAGTAACAATTGTTCCTATGGAAATAAACTGAAGATTAAAGTTAAACTATTACTGAAATACCGGACCACTGTATAAAATGCAATTGACATTTCTGGAATCTTATTTAATTAAATTTATTGTATTAAGGGCCGGTACTTTCATCACTGATTAACTTTAATCTTTGGTTTATTCCTAAAGAAACAATTGTCTCTACGATAAAATTGTAGGCATGGGAATAAACCAAAGATTAAAGTTAATCAGTGATGAAAGTACCGGCCCTAAGTGTGTTATAAACAATGATGAACTGGTGGTTTGTGGACGAATCAGAATTTTGTAAAACGTTTGTGTGGCCTAAAGTGCCGATGACATGCAACTGGTCACTATGTATGGACATAGTGACCAGTTTGGACGAGAAACTACTATTAGTATGACTCTCTCCTGATATTCTTAACTCGTTGAACAGAAACGGACATTGCTAAATAATTATTATTTTATGACCACAAAATAATTATTTATTCTATAAGGACAACTAAACATTCAGTGGTTTGGTTGAAATTATTTCCAAATTAAACCACCAAATTTGTCATTAAATCGAGTCACTGGATATTTCAACTGAAAGCCACTGGAACTAGTGACAAAAGTCACTAAATTGACAACATTGGTTCACCTCTCTACATTTATGAAATTCTGAAATACTTATTAGTGCTAGGGTCCCTAGATTCACAAAGTACCGTATAAATAAAGCTATTACCGTTTTGGAGCAAAAGTGGCGTTATCGGCTTTTAACATTCCATAGTTATAACCTTGGCTTTAGGGCTAGTCGGCGAAGAATGTTATTTTTTTTGTCAGATGTAAATTTATTTTTCAATGAAAATTAAATCAACCACAACAAAGAAGAATTAAGTAATCGCTAACTCGTTATAACTTAAGCCATGTCGCGTCGCGTGAGGATTTTTGTTTTTTTAAATGAGAAGCGTCGTTGAATCTTTTTCTTCTGATCTACTTCCCTTATCGTTTTTTTTTCAGGTTTAGTTTCCGCCTTTTCTTGCACGTTTTAAAAATCTACATTCTTCCTGACCATTTTTGAATTCTACTTCTTTTCTGTTCACGAATTGTTCGTATTTTTTTTACAACTTTTCCCAAATGAACTTTGTACCTGCACATCTTCGATTGTCTTATTCTTATTCTATTAGTAACAAGACCATGTAACAATGAGGATTTCTTTAGTGCTTACTCACCCACGATAATTGAACTGCAGAGGTCTTCTTCTTGATTAAAAAAATTCGCACAAAATCGACGTTTTCTGCTTATTCATCTGAACTAATGGTCAGATCATTTTCTAACAAGGAGGAACGAACAGAAACAATATTTTCCTGAAATAGTATATTGTAGACCGAGGCGGTAAAGTGCTTGTTTTCCAGGTCGAGAGAAGATATGGACAGGCGAGGCAAAGCCGAGCCTGACCACACTTCTCGAGACCTCGAAAACTGCTTTACCGCCATGGTTTACACATTATTTTTTTTCCTACACAACATTATAATTAATTTTGTTAATATCACACAAACGTTCTTTTTCTCGAAGTAAAAATATTAAAATTGAGTTACTATTAAAATTATTATAGATGTTTTAAAACATCGTATTGGATGTCAGCGTGGTCGAGCGGTCAAGACGGTGGTTTAATACAACAGTCTCTTCGGGGGTATGGGTTCGAATCCCACCGCTGCCGAGTTAGTTTTTTTTTTTTTTTTTTTTTTGATAATTTTAATCCTTTTTAAAACCAAATACCAGTGGAATTAAATTAAAAAAACACGTTTGTTAATTTTTTGATGGCGATGAGAATGCATTCCAGAAATTATTGTCGCGCCACCTAGTGGTAAAGTCTCGTAAATTATTTTCTCGGCTAGGCATTTATGTTCATTTTGCCGGGCTAGCCGTGGAAACGTTTGCTTTCTCCTCCCTGATGAGCCGGTAAAATTGAATTTTCTACTAGTGTAGGAAAAAAAAAGTGTTTATGGTTAGATTTACTACGACGGTAGTAACTTTTATTAATAATCCCATCGTCATCCATAATTCATGGTGCGCTCTCCTCGATCACGTGTGCGCTACATGAAAAACACCTGCGGACAGATCCGTGCAAGGTTGGACCTCCAAGGCTTCTTCCGTTTGCGCTTCGTTTTGACGAGCGGCCTAGAAAGCCGGCCGAATTAATTCATAACCAGCTCTGACCGCCACGATGGATGATGATGATGGTGGTGATGGAGCGTGATCGTTTCCCATATGGCGAGATTAAAACCCGCGCGCTCTGAATAAGGCAGCAAAAAACCAAACTGCCCATTAACACTGTGACCTTTATTTATTCAGGTGATTTGCTTGCGTCTTCCACTTCACGTTGTTTTGATGAATGCCTTTTGCTTCCAAGAACGCACTTTACATTTTTAGAAGCTACGTTTTGCTAGACAGGGTGTACCTGAATTTAAGGAAAACTTTGAAAGACTTACGCTGGATTTCACAAACGTCACTTAACTTTAATCATCGATTAAGAATAATTATTCCTATACCTCCTATACCATGGCAACGTTTACTTTTAACGGCTGATTAAATTTAAGTAACGTTTGTGAAATCCGCCATTAGTGGAATTAGTGTGGTTTGCATTAATAACTGTAATTCAAGTCACCGCTAATGGAGTATAATGGTTTTGGGTACAATTTTCTCATCAATTGGAACAATTAAAAATCATCCTACTTCAAATTATAAACTAGGCCCACTTGTTTTCTGGCAGTTTTTTTTGTAAATGTAACCTAATTACTGCGGACATTCTCGACGGTGATTAGCGGCGATTTTTTTTCCCGTCCGTCCCGTTACGTCAAGACGCATCGCAATTTGCAGTAAATTGTCTAATAGTATGCGCGCTCGGTAATAAAACAGAGCCGGCCGAGAGTGCTAATTGTTTAGAGACGAGCGTCATTAACGCTTGTCCCATTTCAGATGAACGTCCCGTACATAATTTATTACCGTAGTAATGGCCAGGTGCCAGGTTAACTAACAAGCGCGCCGTAACGTAATGTTATAATTTACGGACGCTTTTTCAGTCTTGAACGCTTGTTTGTTTGTTTGCGTCCGCGTTTGTCTAACGCACCTTGCGTTTTTGTTTCGGTTCGAAGTTGAAGAATGCGGTGGAATGCGAATGTTAAATATCACGGCGAACGGCTAACGCGAGGGCACACGCGGTTTTCTTGTCCGTTTAACAGCAATTACGCAGTTATTATTGCCATTAGAGGAGATTGAAAAAGAGCCGTGGTTAATTCACTCTGGTTTCGAGCGGCCTCGCGGCTTTTTTCCTCCCATCCATCGACTTTAATGACCGCGGTCTTCACCGAGTCACTGGTTTAATCACCCAAAAAAAAATCTATTCAAAATCAATGAACAAATGAAAACAACCTACAACATTAATACTGTAACGCGCCCGTTTGAAACCCTTGTTTATTTACTTTTACGTACAAGTAAATAGGCAATAAAAATGTACAAATAAATACAACTTAAAATTTATTGCCAATTTGAATAACTGGACCGACAGTACGGACCCGGCCAGTTACCTAGATTCTCCAGACAGGTCACTCGATGTTATGATTACAATGGAACATGCCGTCCTCAGTCTACGCTACGTCTGCTATGTAAGATTTATTGCCGGCAGGCTTCAAAAGGGATGCGGTTAGTTTTACTGGCCCAAATTCTGTTTACAGTTGAACGACCCTTCGGAGAATCCACTATAAATAATATTTTTAATTACGGCTCGTGATCGTTGCTAACAGGAATATACGTTGTGGCAACCCGTACTTCTTGGTGCATACAGTAAAACTCTTGAAAGAACAAGGTGCTAATTACGTTAAAGAAAATACGATATTAGATTTAATTATTTATTGCAAAAAAGAGGTAAAAACTTGTGTTGAAATTAAATACAAAGCAACAAAAATTACGATTTCCAGAAAGTACGGTATAACCCGCTTAACGATTTCACTTTGGGATATCGGCGCGGTCTACTTTCTTTCGATTCACACCGTTGGTGGTTTAATGTCTACACAGATATTTTTTGGAGAGCTCTGCTCCTTAATTAGATTAACAATTAATTGAGTTTCAACTTAGCTCGAGTCTTGGTACTAGTGTTCGTCACTTCAGATCGTACTCTAAGACTTGTTCTGTTTAATAAACCAACGCACAGCGTGTCACAGTGGGACTACAGTGTACTTAATTAATGGAGTTAATTAATGAATTAATCAGATGTTCTGGAGAAGTATGTGATACAAAATGCCGCCCTCGGCGATCAATTTGCAGGACAATCAATAGCAATCACCAGTTTTTCAGGGACTCCTTTTTGGAGGTGGTGGGATACCCTAACACTGGCTAAACTAATTAATTAAGGTCGATGGGTAGGGTCCCTCCCAGCTACTTCCAATCGCCTTGAGAGAGTGGCTCCTGGCCCTTTTTTTCAGATCTCTCTCTTCGTCGTTTTTTCGTCGGCTAACCTATCTAACTAAATTATTGCGCAAGAACCCAGATTTGACTGTTTTTCGACACTACACTATGGGTGTTTATGGCCATTTCAGTCTCTTGGCGAATCGCTTCTAATTAACCTGCAAATCTTTCGGCAAAGACCACAATTCGGCTCACACACTGGGTGCGAAAACTTTGTTAATAAAATGGCTATGAATATGTAGTTCAAATTGTTCGGTCTCGTAATTCCACGAAATTCGTAATGACAATTGATTGGCCTTGATTTCCTAGTTTAGATTGTGCTGGCACACTTGGTTTCAGCGGCAGATATAATTGCCTCACACCAGTGATCTAGATCGGCGACTTCCCTGTACAAATCGAAAACAACCGTTAGCGTGTTTCCAACTTGCCGGAGAAAATCCCCAGGGGTGGAATTATTTCTAAGAGTACACTGTATTGAATTACTAGGTGGATGTGTGGAATAGTTAACTGCTGCTGGTTGCTTAAAAACTCAGAACTTGGCCTAATAACTAAAGAAACAATGACCAACAAATTTTTCTAAGATGAATGGCAATAGTGAGTTTAATACTCGCTTCAATGTAAATAAAAATAGTTTGATTATCCAATTGCAATGGTAATATGAACTTTACTGACTCTTTAGTCACTAATTAATGCAAGTCAAATTATCCCTATGCAATTGTTATCACCAAAGGTGCGATGAAGAAATACAAATAAATGTCAATTACCTACAACCGGGTAATCCGTGTAACACACGTGCACTTCTCACTCTGATTAAACACTCGCGTCGCGCCGTGTTTGGTTTAATTGCCCTTCTTAACACACTGTATTTTAACCGAGTCACTGGTTTAATCACCGAAAAAAATCTATTCAAAATCATTGAACAAATGAAAACAATAATACTGTAACTGTAATTGCCCTTCTTAACACACTGTATTTTAACCGTACCGAAATAAATGATTTATCTAGAAAAATTAGTAAATGACTGCAAGCGCTACAAAAAAAAAAACCTAAGTCAAATTTTAAAGTATTCGACTCGTCGTTCGCGAGATTCAAACGTTTCTGCCTGGTTTCCGCGTCACGTCCTTTCAAGAAAAACATTAAAACACATCCCTCGGACTTTGCAGCTCAATTTTGAAATCATTTCGACCAATCATAGTTCCCACTCACACCTATTCCAGATGCCCGCATGTATCAAGAGACACCCCATTAGCTTATCAGGAATACTCGCTGTTTTCTGTCGCAAATGAAGCACACATAACTTTAAATATACAAGATGACATTTTTAAAGTATCTGCTGCCTGCCTGAAACAAACCAGACTACAGCGAAGGTTTCAACTCGCAATGTAATTTGATATCTTTAACCACATGGAACATGTATCTGCAATTTTAATGCGACAAAATATATACAAAAATCCAAGCAACCCAATCTAAAACGTCAAATAGATTTGTTTTATGATGTCCGTGCAGCTATGGTGCATTTGAATGGCGCCTGCGATTATCGAATTTCTGAAGAGCTCTCTGGGTGGTAAACCAGCCCCTTGAGAAAGGACAGGGCGTCGCACTTAATTACCCCGGGCCGTATTTTTACAGCGTGCAGTTTCCGAACACGTGTTCGTTATTTGAAATGAAACATGCAACAATCGATTTTGTTTTGAAAACAAATTCCGCGTGCATTTCACAATGAATATTGAGTTTCAGCGGAAATACAGGGTCCGGCAGTCAAACCTGACGTTTTTTTTTTGAGAGGAAATAACACAGACAATTTTCGATAAGTCTGAAGATGTCCGGAAATTTTTCATATAAAAAACAATCGTTAAGAAACCATCACGTGTGAAAAATTATATCAGATCGACGGGGATTTTGTTCCATTGCATTACGCACGACTTCAATGTTTTCCGGGGTTCTGACGGTTCGAAGTTCGCAGGAGGACGGGTGGGTCTGTTCTAACTTCGAACAGACCCACCCCTCCTCCTTGGCATAGTTGGAGACGTAGTGCGAAAGTTTTGCATCCACAACAATTCCGTGTAGGAATCCTTCCGCGGGGAGGAGCATTGAAATGCTGGTGGAACTTTCGTTGCGTGATCGTAACGGAATCGCCGTTTTTGAAATACGTCTCAGTGACGAAAGCGCGACCCCACCGCTCCATGAATACAAAACTTCCACTCTTGTGGAATCGAATTACACCGTTTTCTTCCCAATTTTTCGCTCCTACCTTGGGTGACATTCAAACTAAAAGCGTCAGTTTTAACTACCAGACCCTGTACATTGATTTTATTAATAACGAGAATACAGACACCTCCACCTCTGTAATTCGATCTACAAAATTTGTTAATTAATTTATAACCAGTAAGATGTATATGATCAATTTCTTGATCTACCAACCAGTGCTCCGATAGGCAAATGAACTCAGGGCAAGATATGGAGATTATCCAATAGTATTTCAAAGAACGCAGACTACGGATATTAAGATGACAATAGCAAATTCACAGCAGATTGTAGTTCCTTACAGTCCACCATAGGCTACCTTGAGGTTCCTCGTTTGTCACTGTAACCATTTAAAGCCTAGCAGTTTGCCGACAGATCATTAACAGGATTATCATTGACATCACTTTCCATAACATTACACTGATTAGTGTTATTTAGATTATTCGGTTACCTAATGTATTCTGCTGCGAGACTTTTCGGCAATATTTTTGTAATTTGTTCTGTCATTGGTTGTTTGACAGTATATTTACCGTTATTTTTATTAGTTGAGGCTACTTTATTATTTTTAACAAGTTTAGTAATCCGAACTTGTAAGGCATTTATTTGAGATTCAGGAATTTTTATTTTATATTAAGCAGCACAAATATTGTTTTATTGTTACGGCGTCTTTTACCTCCACTTTGATTTAAACTAACCGTATTAATTGATTCACATGAACCGCATGAATTATGTAATTATAATAAGCGAGATCTCCAGCATGCTTCCCTCGATATGGAATATTTTGCATAATTTCGATCTAGAATTACCTGTACATTCCAAAAATGCAAAAATATACTGAGTGGCCTATTTAGTTTTTTTTTTTTTTTTTTTTACTTAAAACCACTTCTGCTTAAATCGGAAGTGGTACATATTGTTTCATACTGTCAAATGAACTATTGGTGGGCCTATATTATTTACACTAAACGTCATTTTTCTAAAAATAGAAATAAAAAAGTTACAGGGGTACGAATGCCAAACTGAATCACCCAGTATAATAATGTGACATCTTTGAGTTTAAATTATTATCGAATCATCGAATATGAATTGGATTATTTAAAACGTTACGAAACGAATTAATAAATTAAAAAAAAATTTGCAGGCCGCCTTGGTTTTTTAAATATTAATTTAAACTAAAATATGTTTATCCAAATATCAACAAATTTATACAGGGTGTCAGGAACTCAAGCGCAATAATTTTACGCGGTGATAGCTTGGATGAAAACAATAAAAAACTGTTATAAATTGTGAGTTCTAATTGCAACCGCTTTCGAATTATGAAGAAAAATATTTTCTATAAACTTGACAGCAACGCTTTTATTATACGTAATGACATTGACTACTTATTATATGTAGACGTGACATGATCGGGGAGTGGGTCCGGTGTCAGCTTTGACGAACCAATAAAATTTTTAACAAGAAAGTTAATGTTTTAAATATGTAGTTATTGAAGTAGACAATTGGTTTAGCATGGCTTTAACTTTATTCTCCATTTTCATTAATTTCTAGATTACTGATTTTACAAATGCATTGAAAATTCCCGGCTACATTAATAGCACGTTGTCACTGAATGGGGTTTTATGAAATGTAAAAACTTACGACGTTGAAATGGTCTATGAGCTTCCTAAAAACGTTACATAACTAAACATTAAACAAATTAAATGGTTTCTGTACACACACAATAATTATATCGGACGTGAACTGTCTTCGATGACTAACTACCGTGACAGCTCTCGATCAGAGTGATTGTTACGAAATGTTTACGAAGAAACACCTTTTTTTGTGACGCTGATATTGACCCTGACCCTGATGAGACGCTACATGTGTGCCAATTTACATTAATAAACACATTTAAAAAAAAAACACATTTTGACTTGGGCGGGACCTTGGTGCAGCGTTGTCAGACGTTTATTTGAAATTTTAATTCATCAGAAAAACTTATTTTCGCGAAATTGACGTAAACATTTAATGAATAACATTGCAAATAGTTTCTTCCCATTGTCCAATCTTTTTTAGTGGCATTTTGATATGAGTTTTTGAAATTTAACATTTTTTCTCTCGAAAACGATTACTTTTTTTAAATATTTTGATCCAAACTGCCGCCTTGTGAAAATATTACGTTCGAGTATCTGACACCCTGTATATGTTTGGAAGAGGAAAAAATGTTGTTCCGTTGTTTTTAGCGAACAATATACAGGGTGTTCCATTAAAAAGACGCACAAATTTTTATTTTTTCTTCACTTGCGAGAACTATAAGAAATAATACGCATAAACGTACAATTTTTTTCTCGAGCTCCTAAAATGAAGCTGCAAAATATAAAAATGATCTGTACAACCAATCGAAGATAACGTCACGGGAAAGGAAATTAGAATAATTCTGAAAAATAGATGTTGTTACATCCGCGATCTCGATAAATCCATCTTTTGTGGTAGGCACGCCATCTATGGGCTAGTCGATGATTCGAGAACTTTCAAGGCACACTCTAGATGGCGCTAGAATTTACTCGAAGGTTCTTTACTTGTTCCGCACTATTCTCGAATGAGTGAATCGCTATACATATAAACAGATTTGCTACAAAATTGGCTTGGTTTTCTGAAGCCGGTGTTTCTCAAAAGGAGGCTGCCTTAGCACTGCGAAACGTCGATATTCCGATCGCTGCAAAAGTTACCCGGAATGTAATTATGTATTACAAATTAGCTTCGACGTTTGAATTTACTTCGGGAGCTTTCTCAACGTGGATCATGTCCGGTATGCACCAAAATTGAGCTGTCAATGAAGACCGAAACGTCGATTTTTCAATCGTTATAAAAGTTGTCCGGGAAAAAGTACTGCAAATTTGTTTGCTGATTATGTGCTTCTATTAGTTACATATTTATTTATTAAACAATAAACAAATTCTAGAATAAATCTGGAGCGTCGTGT
Source organism: Dorcus hopei (assembly GCA_033060865.1). Lineage (NCBI taxonomy): Eukaryota > Metazoa > Arthropoda > Insecta > Coleoptera > Lucanidae > Dorcus > Dorcus hopei. The sequence continues at coordinate 4,299,788 of CM065425.1, read as the reverse complement.
TTTCGAAGTAATAAGTGAAGCATGCACGTTTAGTTTACTTTTTTAGTGACATACAGTATCGAAACAGATTTGTTTAAAAAAAATATTTAATTCGGTCACGTGATACTCGGAAATTGTTGAAGGCACGACATATTCGATATTATTAAAAAGAGGGGACTTGTTCGTAGAGCCTGTGTGAGATTAGAAAAAAAATTCCGACGGCCTAGAAATGCTGCCGATCTGGTTCTTCCATCTCGCCGAGAACCATTGATGAGCGTGATGCATTGACACACTGGCAGAGTGAACCCATCGAAGTGGGAGTCGCCCATCGGTGTTTCGGATCTGGGTCACGACGAGACGGCTTGACTCACAATCAGTCTGGAAGGAACTCGACTCACACGAAATAAACGATGATGAATCGCTTCCTCTTCGCCTTCCAACCCATTTTTTTTTTTTTACTAACCCCCGTATACTCAATTTTTTTACAGTTACCATGAAATATTAATTTTTTTTTCTTTTTGTTTCAGGTAAGTGTACTGCTGTATTACACACGCAATCGAAGTGGTGAGGTATATTGAAAATTTTGTGTTTATTTCATTTTTTGAATTAAAACGTCGAGTTTTGTTCACAAAATCGGAGCTTCTCGGTTTTTTTTCTTAACCGGTTGGCGACGCTAAATAAAAACGAAAGACAATCGTTACTTTTGGACTGTATGTGTATTTAGAGTAATTTAAGGGAAAAAAGCGTCAGTTTTAACAACTCTGTGCCACGTTGATGGGAAAATCGTGTGGCACGACGTCAAATTAAATGTCGCAACAATGTTGCTACTTTGGTGGAAGATTCGCATATTTTTGAGACTTGAGCACAGTGTAAATAATTACCCAGTAGCGACGCTTAAACGTCAGTGTCAAAAAAGGACGCCATACTGTTTGATACCTATGCATATGTAACTTGCAAATAAGTAGGTATCAAACAAAATGGCAAATGTGACATTTATACTCGAGTGTCGCTACTGTGTAGATTCTTATACTGTGACTTGAGTCTAAATGAAGTGGTTAATTTAATTTGAAGCAAGAAACGTCACATTTCGGTCTTAGAAAATGTAAAGAAGAAGAAAAACCAGGCGTTTTCGTAACTCGGCCAAAAACAGCATTGCCACGTCGATGAAAAAATCGGTCACTTTAGATACGTCCGTCTTTGCAAGCCAACAAATTGAATGTCGCGGCACTGTTGCCACATCGATGGAAAACTCGTGCGTTTTTCAGTCTTCTATCTTTAAATTACAAATTAATTAATTTCGGTGCGACGAACTGTTATTGAATTTTGAAAAATTTGAACAAGGAGAAACCGGGCATTTTCACAACTTACCAGCGTTGTCTCGTCGCATCGTTGAAAAAATCGTACGTTTTTGACAGCATCATTTGAATATCCCGACAGGGTTGCCAAATCGATGGAAAATTCGCATATTTTTGGGACTTATAACTTTGCATGACAACAAACTATCGTGAAGCAGATTTTGGACGGTGTCAGCTTTGAATGTCCCAACATCGATGGAAAATTTGCATATTTTTGGGACTTATGTCTTTGCATGACAGAAAAATTATCGTGGAGCACATTTTGGACGGTGCCATCTTTGAATGTCCCAACAGTGTTGCCAAATCGATGGAAAATTCGCAAATTTTCGGTAATTATTAGCGTTTTCGATTCACTTGCACTGGTTGCACTCAGTGTATTTGCATCTTCTTTTAACATCATGTAATAACACGAGATGAAGATATTCTGAGTGCGCACTAGTGCGGTCAATCGAAAACGCTATAAGTCTTTGCATGACAACGAATTATCGTGAAGCACATTTTGGACTTTTGCATGCCTTGTTGTAGTGTACAACCGTCTTAATTCTTCTCGGCTTGGCGTTTACGTCGTTAGTTCTTGGAAGGCAGGTAATAAACGGGGGCACAAGGGCCTTTCTAGATGCGACCGGCTCGATAAGGCGATTATCTAACGACGCAAGTAAAAATTCTCACGCTCTTCGCAGCTAACTCACAACTAACTTTCGTAAGTGTACACGATGAACCGTGATTTGTCGGAAATGTCATCGCAGGTCTGCGACGTGATTTACATGATTAACGAAGAAGACTGTTATTCTCACGGAAAACGCCTCATTTCATCGTTTCCTCTCAAAAACGGCGGCGGTGATGATTAGGCTTTTTTTTTTTTTTTTAAATCCTTTGGGTGCAATATCTTCGCGCGACGTGATTATGCAAATGCGCCTGCAATACATAGTTAGTTGTTTATTCTTGTTGTTTTGAGCCGGATGAAATCTCATTGTATTGTATCTTACATGGTAAATAACACGCTGACTTAATTCTCAGGCGGACAAAAAAAGAAAACGCCAGGCTATCGAGGTTGGGTAAATAGATAGCTTCCCATAGATACGACGAAGTAACTGTACGTTAAGGAGCCTGTCGGCCATTTTAGAGAAAGTAACCGACCTTTCTACGCACCCAAGCGCTCATTGTGTTTTACTTGCGCGTCCCAGTCCCTAAACTCGCTTGGTTTCATTGGGGGGAGTTCGCCGAGATATTTGACGAATTGTTGTAAAAATCAGTCGATCCGATCTCTGCTGCAACATAGAAATTACTCGCGTCCAAATAAGGCAAACAAAGACGGCAATTAAAACTTCGATCTGAAATAATCATCTGCACGTTTCGTACGTAATTACCATTCGCAGGGGCAATTACTCTCGTAAAAATCGGCCGTCTACAGTTACTCGGTTTTCATTATTTGGAACAATGCGCCGTTCCCAACGCACGCCGGAATCTAATTATTAAGCTCCTCGGAACGCATCTCCGCCCCCAGAAGAACCCCATTAAGTCGTTCTGTTACGATCCTACGGACGGACTGGTTTCTAGAACTACTCTACTAGACGATGCACCTGTAACATTGACCCATTTCAAGTGCAATGGAACGAACGACACGCACAAAGGAAGGCGATGATGATGAGTCGGAGGATTCTTTGTGTGAGCGCTCCAAAGAAACTGATTAAGATACACGTCAGTCGCCTCAGATTAAATTCCTTCCGTGTATAGAAGCCGAACAAGAAAAATGTTGCCGCACTACCTATCTTAAACAGTATGTAATCTGGAAGAGAATTTCGAATGAGTTTTCATTAATTTTATCAACAGTCTCTATTTTCATTCGAATTTTAATTTACATATTTAAGTTTTTGTATTAACCGAGAGATGGCGTTGGATTTGGATCAAAATACACGTACTAATCATCTGAAAACAACCAAAGTTTACCTTTTGCAAGACGGAATAAAACTAGGCCCTAAAAATTGCCACTGTCCTAGTAGAGATGGCGCTCGGAAGCTCTCACTGTAACTGTAAAGTAAAAAATAAGATGCTAATCGAGGAGTAGAAGGCGCCGGCGCCGCGACGCGTCGTTCCTTGCTTGAAATCGAGTATTTTCGTCTCCGATTTCAATAGAGCAAAGCTACTTTGAAAGTATGTATCTTTTTTTAAAGTTTTGGAATGTTTGCGCTTTCGTTCTCGATCGTAAGATGGCGCTGTAGTCAATCGTAATTTGGAAAATATCTCCAATAGAGAGATTCTCGTTCTGTTCGCGTGGATGATTTTTTATTTATTTTATGAATTCAATCAGTGATGACGAAAATTTCTATTTTCATTCGCTTTGAATTCGATTTTTAATTCGTTTTTGCAAATTCAAGACAAGGTTTTGCTGTTGATCGAGAGATGGCGTTGTATTTTGAGTGAAATGCACGTTTCAATCGTCTGAAAATACTAAAGTTTACTTTTGGTAAGACGGAATAAAATTAGACCCCAAAAGAATTGCCACTCTTAGTGAAGATGGCGCTCTGAACCTATCGCTGTAACTGTTTTGTAAAAAGATGACGCGAATTGAGAACGAGGAGCAGGACAAGGCGACGTCTCTTGATTAAAATTGAATGTTTTCGTTGCACGTTGCAATAGAACAAATTTTATTTTTGAAATGTTTGTGCATTCGTTTTTCACCGTGAGATGGCGCTGTAGCCAATCATAATCTGGAAAACATCTCCATTAGCGAAATTCTTGTTCTGTTCATGTGGCTGAGTTCTTGTAAATTTTGTTATTCAACTGATCTCTGTTTTCGTACAATTGGAATTCTTCTTCGAACTCACAAGAGAAGGTTTTGCCCTTGACCGAGAGATGGCGCTGTAGCCAATCATAATCTGGAAAACATCTCCATTAGCGAAATTCTTGTTCTGTTCGAGTGGCTGAGTTCGTTAATTTTGTTATTCACCCAATTTCTGTTTTCGTACAATTTGAATTCGATTTTTAATTTATTCTTCTTCGAACCTGCAAGAGAAGGCTTTACCATTGACCAAGAGATGGCGTTGTAATCAATCATAATCTGGAAAACATCTCCATTCTGTTCGTGTGGCTGAGTTCTTGTTAATTTTGTTATTCAACCAATCTGTTTTCGTACAATTTGAATTTGATTTTTAATTAATTCCCCTTCGAACCCGCAAGAGAAGGTTTTGCCGTTAGCCGAGAGATGGCGTTGCAGCCAATGATCGATAATTTGGAGCAGCATACACGTTCAAATCGCATAAAAATCCGGACGTTTACTTTTGGCAGAACGGAATAAAATTACACCCTAAAGAAATTGCCGCTGTCTTAGTAGAGATGGCGCTCTGAGCGTGTAAAGAAAGAAACAACAAGTTTTCAAGCGAGGAAGAGGCGTAGCATAAGACGCCGTCACTTGTTCAGCATTTCATTGCGCGTTTCAATAGAATAAAACCGCTTTCTTTCTCGATCGTGAGATGGCGCTGCAGTCAATTATAATTAGGAAAACGTCTCCATTTTCGTTTTATTCGTGTGGTTAAATTTGTGTTAATTTTATTATTCAATCTGTCTCAAATTTCATATAATTTGAATTCGATTTTTAATTTATTCCTCGTCGAACTCGCAAGAGAAGGTTTTGCCGTTGACCGAGAGATGGCGTTGTAGTCAGTCATAATCTGGAATACATTTCCATTAGCGAAATTCTTGTTTTGTACGTGTGCCTGAGTTCTTGTTACTTTTATTATCCGATACAATCTGAATTCTATTTTTAATTTATTCTTCTTCGAACTCGCAAGAGGTTGTACCGTTGGCCGAGAGATGGCGTTGTAGTTAATGATCAATTTAATAATAGCGTGCGTCTACCTGGTCAAGTAGGTTGTGATTGAGAATGTATCCATTGCATTTACATAACAAAATTACTAATTGTAGCCTACTTGACAAAGTTTTTATTTAGACACGAGTTATAATAATTTGGAGCAGTATACACGTACAAATAATATAAAAATACGGATGTTTAGTTTTTGCAAAACTGAATAAAACTGCATCGTAAAAAAATTACCGCTGCCTTAGTAGAGATGGCGCTCTGAACATGTCACTGTCTAGTTACTGTAACTGTAAGAAAAAAAAACATGATTTCAAGCGAGCAGGAGGAGTATAAGTTCAAAATTTCATTGCACGTTTCAATAGAGTAAAACTGTTTTGAAAATCCTTTTCGTTTTCGAATGTTTGCCGCTCTCCTTCTTGATCGTGAGATGGCGCTGCAGCCAATTATAAGTTGGAAAACTTATATCTCCATTAGCGAATTTCTCGTTCTGTTTGTGTGGTTAAGCTTTTGTTAATTTTATTATTCAATCAATGATGACAACAATCTTTACTTTTATTCGATTTGACTTAGATTTTTAATTTATTCCTCTTGGAAATACGAAGAACTGCAAGGGAAGGTTTTGCCGTTGAGCAAGAGATGGCGTTGTAATTAATGATGTTCGCCAATCAGAACAGAATGCACGTACAAATCGTCTGAAAGAAATAGTCACTGTCCTAGTCGAGAAGAACGTGTCACTGTAAATGTAAAATTACAAAGAAGCTGCCAATCGAAGAGCAGAAAAGTAGTACAAGACGCCGCCTCTTGATCAAAATTAAATCTTCTCGTTACACTTTTTAGGGCCGGTCTTTCCGTCTTCCCGTTAAAGTTATCCGGCAAATAACTTGATTTTTATGAATGGTTGATTGACTTTTATGAATTGTTTCCAAGGTAGTTATCCGTCAGTTAGACCGGCCCACCCTTAGTACATAGAGCAAAGCCGTTTTGAAAGATTTTTTATTTTTCGAATGTTTGCGCTTTCGTATTTAATAATAATAATAATAAACATAATAATAATAAAATGCCTTTATTTATTTGGCGGAGTTCAGCTATGCTGCTCTAAAACTCAACCAAGATAAAGAATATAACTTACATAATACTTACTTATTCTATACGCATGCTGTAGAACCGTGAGAGGGCGTAGCAGTCAATCATAATTCAGAAAACATTTCCATATTGTTCATGTGACTGTTGCATTTTGTAAGGTTATAGTTTTTAAAACCTCTGACACGTATCCCTGTGTTACGCCCTTAGTTTGAATGCCAATTTAATGCTGTGATATGCCGTCACTTTGGGTGACAATTTAATTGCTGTATTATCTCAGGGTTTTTTTTTGCAAATTTTTTGATTTCTTATTATTTTGCTTTCTTACTTTGTTATTTTTTCTCTCAGAGGCTCTTCTTCGATGATGAATTTTGCAGTGTATCTCGTAGTCGTAAACCAATTTCTTTGTTGTAGAGTGTATTTTATGTGATAAATTGTAGATGTAGATGGCACTCCGCGAGCCTTCACATTCAAAATTAACGAATGTCAGAGTTGTGTACGTGTGTGCGCGTGTATAATAAAAGAAAATGTCGTAAAAAAAACTAAAACACACTTTATTGTACCCCTTTAAATAATTAATTTTCACAAACTAATTATTAATCCGCAAGAAGTTCGGATTTTTAAAGGTAATTTATTAATATTAGCATTAGGTCGGGTTTTTCACAAAACCTTCCCACAAAGTTACACGTTTTCTATAGTATTATCATTGACACATACACATACACATACACAACACCAATTGACTGGGTTACAACATGACCGACGAGCCAGCTAGGATAATCAAGTAGCTGTAACTAATGTGGTCCATTACAAATTGTAATTTGGCATCGTCAGTACAGTAATGAAACAGCTAAAGCTAAATACACCTTCTGAGGTGGCCATGCTGAATTGTTATTACGTTGCCAACACCCTGTTCTGTCAATCACCTTTGTCACTTTTCATTTGATATAAGAGTAGTAATGAAAACTTTTGATAAATGATGATGACATGAAAGTCATATGGATAATAATAAAACTAATATGTCTCGTAACGTATGGGGTCGTCGTCGCCATCTTAATTCTGAGATTCACAGGAGTAATAAAACCTTCACCAAGCAATCGACGCGGCGGCCGTCCAAAATTTCCTCAGCCTCAGATATAAAGACAGAGTAAATAAGCGTGCTATGTATTTTTATAATTTTAATAAATTCTTTTTATGGTAAAGTGTTTTTTTAATCTGGCGTCGAAAGTGGCCATGAAAATTTTATTGTGAATGTGAAGTGAACCATCATCGTCATGACAGTTGTTAATTTGACGTTTGAACTTGCAATTCCTAACCTCGCTTTCGAGCTGAACAGTATTTACGATAGGATAACATAAGAATGTAATGTATTGTAACAAACGAAAGACGACAATGAGAAGGAGATCTGTTGTAACAAATGAAAACAGACGAAGAACAAACGAAAGAGTCGCCGCCCTGGTGTTTATACGTGAACTTTCGTATGTGAGATCATGGCCAGCAACATTAACATTCACTGACGTGTCAATTCGCCTAGAATTCGGTTCCGGAAAGCATGCCGTGGAGTACTCCCCTCAGCGCTCTCTATTAAAGATACTACAGAACTACTGATAGTAACGTAATGGCAACTGCAATTACTTAAAAACTCACAAGAGGCGCTGAGTGGAGTACCCGTCAAATTTTTAAAAGTCAAATTGAAACGGCCATACATACACGTCAGTGAATGTTAATGGAGCTGGCCATGGTGAGATAAACTGCCAGTGGAACAATCAAATATTTACTGTTGTGTGCCTCAGTGTCATAGTTATTATTGTTATTATACCGAAAATGTATGGTTCCATTCGTTTTCTAAGCATAAACTGATCGAAAACCGAAGATTTATTATGATTATCTCACATACGACGGCCATTTTGAGCGCCACCTACATTCCGTTGTTATTCCCAATAAGAAAATAAGATTTACAACAAATAAACAAAATTGTGCTGCGTTCACAATAAGCATCTTGTCACGGCCAACTTCGACGTCAAATTAAAAAAAAAAACATTCGTTATAAAAATAAATGAAACATAAAAAACGCCCCTGAGAAAAACCAAACAAACAAAATAGCGACTCTGAAATTTAATGTTGAATAAGCAATATTTGTTCATTGCAGCCACGGTGAATTGAATACTAACGGTGGTAGCATTGAAGTGAGATAGCGAACCGTTACGTCATCTCATGCCCGCTTCCTCCTCTAACACATTAATTGTCAACCAATCATTAATTGTCACAGTTGACAGATAAATAACCAGAGGTTAATATTCTCTGTTCACAAATTAAAAGATCACTGACGATGTTGCCTTATGAAAAGTACAACCAACAACATTGTCCTAGTTAGAAATTTGGTAACATTTGACGAGTGCTTCTTTTATTTTGGCATTTAAAATATTTTTCTGCTTTGGAGGTATTGAAATGGCTTGTTAAAATGAATATAAATGTAAACAATATAATAATAAAATTGATTTGACAAATTACTTTGACATGAAACTTCGGACTTATGTTTTATACCAACATAATGCAGCAGGTGGTGGTTTTTCAATTTGTGAACAAAGTATATGTGTAAAAGGAGGAACGGGTAGGCGGTGACGTAACGGTTCGCTATCTCACTTGCGAGAATGCTGCCACCGTTAGCATTCAATCATCATTCAATTCACCGTGCATTGCAGCCACATACGAAACGTGAAATTCACTGAAAACTGTGGCGCCAAATTCGAAGTATCCACAGTCCTTAAAAATCAAGAAGTTCCGGTTTTGGCGGAGGCGCCGGAGGTTGACGGAAGTTGCTAAAAATTAAAAACAAAAGAAGAGCTTTAAAAGAGGAAGCAACGCGCAGGGAAAGGCTTACGCTTGTTTAAGTTCCCTTCTTATTTCGTTTAATACGGCGGAGTTTTGTTCGAAATTGTTGGCATTTTCATTTCGATTTTGAGCTGCGGGGTCTTCATCGTACAGTTGTGTTCAAAAAGGTATAGAAGCCGTATATGTAACAAAACAACTTGTATCAACAATTTTTTGACTTCCTGAATGCACATACAAGTTTACACAGTACAAATTCTGTGCAACACTTTTCTGAACACGACTGTACATGTTCAGGCTTGGGAACCGCGAGGTGACCGCGAGTGTTCGCTGTTTGCGGTGTTTCTGACTTGAGCTCTCCTGCAAATGCGAATAAAAACCATAACACGAATAAATAATAATAAAAATAATGATTGGTTCGAAACCGTCAGAAGCATGCGCCGATCAAAGTTTCACATTTAAGGCAGTTCTTGAAAGCGGTGATTAATTCGAAGGGCGAATATATTTGACAGTTCCAAACTAGTCCAGAACGTTGCAGGAAGAGAACTAATAATTCAATTCTACAGTTATCTGTTTGTGGTTTAAGGTGTGTGTACGTAAAGGACGCTGATGCAATTGAGATTTGTGAACCGGACTTATGAACGTGGTGGCAAATTTAAATTTAATTTAAACCTAACATAGAACGGCAACGCAATGGTTGAAAAACTGGCAGCCAGAAATTGGAGGTTTACGCGATTAACTGATGCATTATTTAGTAAATAATCTGGTTGTAGGATAATTTGCAAAGGTGTAGGTGTAGGTATAGTAATATAGAGACTCTACACCTTTGCAAATTATCCTACAACCAGATTATTTACTAAATAATGCATCAGTTAATCGCGTAAACCTCCAATTTCTGGCTGCCAGTTTTAAGCATTGCGTTGCCGTCTATGTTAGGTTTAAATTCAATGGTATTATTCACAAGAGAAGACTGTTGCGTCATTGTCTGGTGTTGCATCAACAAACATAAGAATCATAACTCCGTCCTTTTTTCTCATTCACCGTTAACAAAGAAATAATGCTGAAATAATTGTCGGTTCTTGCTTCGGCGATTGATTACGCAGCACTCAAGTTCCGTGATTTTCGTTATATACGATGCTCCGACAAAGGTTCCATTGCATTAATCGGAATTCGCGCGTCGGCGATATTGTAGCGCGACGGGTCGTAAGGTCACGCGATCACTAACACAGCGCCCTCATTTGTTTATTCTCCGAACTCCTTACTATAAGTTACAGTTTCCTTTACACGTTGAATTATTGATGTTAAATAAATTATCTTTACTTACAATTCTAACTTAATTCCTACGTTCTTATACTTAAAAAAATCTAAATAATTTATCTAAAATACTATTATGCTAAAATACGTTTAATACACTGTCTTATAATTTATTTTATTATTTTCAAAATGATGAAATTTTCAAAGAAACACGTACTGTTCATAAACACCGCAGTATGTCTGTCCGTCCCAATTAATGGTTAAAGGAATTTTTGACAGGACGGGAAACTGTGCCCCCTGTACTGTACAGCTTTAATAGATGGCTCCACATACGTCGAATGTATCGTATTTATGTGTAACTTACCGTCACTGAATAATTACAGTACCGCCATCTTAGTGCAAAATATTAGCGGGAAATTTAAATATCTAATGCTAACAACGACACACTTGGGCATTTTAACCTTATATTTGACAGGTGTCAAGTATGATTACACTAGCAACGTCCATGTTATTGTGAAGGGCTTAAACTTTGGTTTAACGTTAAACTCGAATTGTACAACTGGGCCTTTAGTGTAACTGTGCAAGAAACGTCACCTCTTGATTGAAATTAAAAGCTTTTCTGTCACATTTCAAAAATCACCAGACGCGTTTGTTTAGAGTAAGAATGTTAATGTTTACAAGGCAGCTCCTCAATCCAAGTTTTAATTTTTTTAGACGATTTTAGATTAGAAACTTTTGTTAACGATAGCCAATACGTTAAGAAACTATAGTAAATCGTGTCGTTTCCCGGAAAATCATTTGTAAAAGAAACGAACTCCGCGCATTAAAGAATACGTAACGTTACACGTAACTGTAGCGTGTAAAATACGATCGTTATAATCACCGGCCATTGTTAGTGCGGTGACAAATAGATGGCGGTTAATGAAAAAAAAAACAAAAAAAAATAAACGGCGAACGACAGCGCAAATCAATCGACTTCACATGTAAATTACATTCTTGCCATTAATCACCGATTGTATCTTAATCGATTTCCACTTCTATTGCCCTGCTCGAAGAATGTTGGCCGAAGGAAACGAATCGGTTTCTCGTGTGCCACTGAACGCCTTCCGAAAAGCACTCGTTTTAATCAGGATTGAAACGGCTAATTAAGGCGACCCACATACGTGCCGGGTGTGTCAGGCTTTTAAGTAAATGCAATTGCTTCTTTAATTACATGGGAATCTTCCTCTGCTGCTTACAATAAAAGATAAGAGGAGAAAGACAGACGGGTGTCAAATCGTGAAACGTCTATAAAAAGAAAAAAAAAACGAGGCCGAGAATAAAATAATATGTTATCAGAAAATTCTTGATTACACTTTTTTTTTGTAGTAGCGTCACTTAAACGTCAGTGTCAAAAAAAGCGGCCATACTGTTTGATGCCCTTATGAAAATGTAATTTCGCAATCAGTAGGTATCAAACAAGATGGCAAATGTGGCAGTTATACTCAAGTGATGTTACTGTGTAGATTCTTATGTTGTGGTGCGAATATCAAGTAAACGGGCTATAGTTTTTGTTCTGTCAGATTTGCAGGGTTGCCAAATGTTTGAAGTTAGACGTCGCACTAGAACTGAGCAGAAATCGCCCAAGATCGCAAATAACCGCAGAAATGTTCAAAATCTGAAAATTCAAATTTTTAAAATTCGGTTTTATTCAAGCCTTTTACGACTAAAATCAGTGCTCCCAACTACTTCGTTCTTTTTGGCTCTAACTACATATTTAGTTCCACTTTGAACAGAAACTACAGATCAAGTTACCACTTTGGACAAAAAAACTACAGACTCAGTTGCCAGTTTAGACAAGAAACTACAAACTCAGTTACCACTTTGAACAGAAACTACAGATCAAGTTACCACTTTGGACAAAAAAACTACAGACTCAGTTACCAGTTTAGACAAGAAACTACAGACTCAGTTACCATTTTGGACAAGAAACTACAGACTCAGTTACCACTTTGGACAAGAAACTACATAATTAGTTACCACTTTGGACAATAAACGCTGTTAGTATGACTCCCTCCTGTTTATTCTTTACCAGTAAATAAAAACGGTGAAAATTATTAAATCATTTGTGGAGAATTCTTCAATTAAGATGTCGGTGGCATTCCAATAATTAATTTGCATTCAAGACTTTTACCACTAAAATCAGTGTTCCCAACTAGTTCATTCATTTTTGCTCTAACTATAGATTTAGTTACCACTTTAGACAATAGCTTACCACAAATGTTATTTTTTTTTTTAATTTCCATTATTTTAAATCTTTTGTTTTTCCTTGTGGTTCTCAGTTTTTCGTTTTTTTATTTACTTCATTTTTTTATTGAAATAGTTGACCGTGGAAACAGATACAGTTCTTTCGCTCGATCTTTGCAGTCACGTCACACTTTACCGATTCGAGAAACGAAATCAACATATTCTTTTATCCTTATCTAATACGTATGTTAAAACAATGATAGAATTTATAAGTTTGTCATTTTGAGTCGATAATTTTCTGACGTAACTGCAAAGATCGAGCGAAAGAACTGTACATAATAAGCCTGCGATTTTTGTCACTTTAAAAATTTTCAATCCAAATAATCTAAGGCTACATTTACATTCAATTTCGTGCCAGCACGAATTCGCCATCGGCCAATGTAAATGGTATCATAAGAAAGCACACGTCAAACTTTCGTATTACGAATTCATGCTGGCACGAAATTGAATGTAAATGTAGCCATGGTCTTTTATTTTTCCTTTCGCTTGACAGTTCTTCGATTTTTTTTTTAATTTAAATTTTCTAAGAGAAAGTTGATTACGTCCGGCAAAATTAATCATCGTCTTTTGTTTTTTTTTTTTTATGAAACCGTAGAAACAGAGAAACTTTGTTATTGTTCGCGAAATAATCAACAATCTTTTGTTTTTCCTTTTGCTCTTGGCCTTCGGTTTTATTCAAGGCTTTTACCACTAAACTTGGTGCTCCCAAGTATTTCATTCATTTTGGCTCTAGCTATATATTTAGTTACCACTTTGGACAAGAAACTACAGATCAAGTTACCATTTGGGACAAAAAACTACAGACTCAGTTACCAGTTTAGACAAGAAACTACAGACTTATGGCCGTATGCACAGACAAATCTCAAGGTGGACTTGATACTTAAAGCTAACTTCATATCAAATTGTGCGCCGTATAGTTACATTGTTCAAAGTAAAGGTTTACTTTGGCTTAAGTCTAAAGATTTGTCTGTGCATACGGCCATCAGTTACCACTTTGGACAAGAAACTAGAGACTCAGTTACCACTTTGGACAAGAAACTACATAATTAGTTACCACTTTGGACAATAAACACTGTTAGTATGACTCCCTCCTGTTTATTCTTTACCAGCAAATAAAAACGGTGAAGATTATTAAATAGTCTCTGGGGAATTCTTCAATTAAGATGTCAGTGGCATTCCAATAATTAATTTGTATTCAAGACTTTTACCGTTAAAATCAGTGTTCCCAACTAGTTCATTCATTTTTGCTCTAACTACAGACTCAGTTACCACTTTAGACAATAAAAATAAATTTTTGAAATTATTTCCAAGGTTACCACAAATGTTATTGTTTTTTGGCTCTAACTGTATATTTAGTTACCACTTTGGACAAGAAACTACAGATCAAGTTACCACTTTGGACAAAAAACTGCAGACTCAGTTACCAGTTTAAACAAGAAACTACAGACTCAGTTACCACTTTGGACAAAAAACTGCAGACTCAGTCACCAGTTTAAACAAGAAACTACAGACTCAGTTACCACTTTGGACAAGAAATTACAGACTCAGTTACCACTTTGGACAAGAAACTACATAATTAGTTACCACTTTGGACAACAAACACTGTTAGTATGACTCCCTCCTGTTTATTCCTTACCAGAGGATAAAAACGGTGAAGATTATTAAACAATTTTTGGAGAATTCTTCCCTTAAGATATCGGTGGCGTTCTTTTCAATTGGCCCCGAAAAAAATGTCAAAAAGAAAAAAGCAATTGTAAATCACGAAAATGTATGTGTTAGGTTAAGTTGGTTATTTATCGAAATTTGTCAAAGTAGCCCAAAGTTGTCGCCCAATTTGCGATAAATCGCGGCATCTGGCAACCCTGCAGATTTGACACTAATGACAGAGACGGTCTCGTGTCAGTGTTGCCACGTCTGAGGCTGTGCCTATAAATGTACTGCCAACTTATTAAAGGCAATGTTTATGTTCAAACTTTCAAAACGTTAACCTACACGCTACAGTTGATTTACGTGGTTTACATACTTGCCCTCTTTCGAATTCAAAACGAATCGAACGCGTTGCTTCCTTTTCGGAACGTATCATTAAGCCGAGAGAGAAACTCGGAATCACTGGAGTATAAAGCTTCCTTATTGGATGAAATTAGCGGTATTGTGCGCGAGCCCCAATCTTCGAGTCCTCTTCGCCAACGATAATTATTTTCAAGCCGAACACCTGCCGCAGCAAACCGATAGATAAGCGATCGATCTCCTCGGACACCTGCGTGCAAAACGGGTTAGCCAAGACTCGCGTGTTCTTCGCAGCAGTATTTTTCTTTTCACACCGATGCGATGGTAATGAATTATGTTACTCATAATTTTCCGCCCGTCAAAATGTCGTCCCTTTTGAAATGAGAGGCACCGTGTAGAAAGCGATTTCGTCCGGTCTACTTTGCGTACGCGTGAAAATCGGGCCAATTTCACCTCGAGATCCTATGAACCGCCGCGCGATAAGAAAACGTGTCGACGCAGATGTGCGCTCGCCGATAAAGGCGAAGTGGGTTCACGAATAACCTCCTTTAAGCCGAACGCCGATCGAGATTGAGCTTGCCTGGTTAACATCCATTTGCCGTATTTGTACCGAGGAACTAGGTTGCGAGAAGAAGTCGTCGAAGAGAATTCCGGAACGTCACTTTAAAAAACAAGACACCCTGTGTACACGCAGTTTATTTTAAAATCATAATCACCGACGCCAACTTATCATCATTGATGCATCACAGTCAATTATTTTTTTCGATGATGTACAGGTGTTCGAAAAGTCTCCACTTATTACATGGAAAAATAATACTTCATTTGCATTACATAACTACTGGTGAAAGTAGTATTTTCTTTGCTACGAAATGTCGATCGATGAAAAGGGTTCTCATCGAAGCATCGTTCTTTAAACTCATTTTTGAAGACCCACTAGTTTGATGGCCACCATTCAATATTATGTAATGGTAAGCAATAAGCGCAGTTTCGTACACAAAGGAGAATCGATTTATCGTAAGTAATCGAAACTTAATCTACCGTAACAAAGAACTGGGGTCATCGTGCAAAATTCTTAGAAAAATCATCTGAGAAGTTTGATTGATTTTGCTGAAGTCAGCCAGTGATAAATTGGGATTTTTTTTTAAATGCCGATCGATATGTATGTGTGATCTACTCACATACGGATGCTGATGTACCTACCGGAGGTGGCAGGTGACCCCGAAAGCGGCCTACTAACTATTAGGGCCACATATCGGGGTCATCGGACGCGCGCAAGATGATCTCCCGTGACGATGCCGGTGACGGGGTGCGCTTCCACGACGTCGTCCTACTCTCCGAATTGTCGGTGACCCACTTGTGTGGGTGGATCGCTCTCTTTGTTCACGATCTCGGAAGTAGGTTAGTGCAGTCGGCGGTGGGGCCCACTCCGACAACCGGCGGCTCGTTAAACACAGTCGTTCCTCGCAGTTCGCCGAGTGTGCATCGCGCACCTAGACATGTAGCGGCACGCGACTTCGAGAGGAACATGAGCCCCGCTTCATCGGGCGCGCTTGAGATCGAACGGTACGTCGGCGCGTGCTTAATTTCATCCCAACAAGGCAGACACAAAATCAAGATTAACAACTTGAACCACCACCATGGAGGTGGCTACGCTCACCACCACCGGGTACACCATCAACCGCAGCAGCAGCAAAGATGTAGCTCCAGCGGAGATCAATGGGCCGGTGGTATGCCACTCATATCCTTCAACAACCCTCAAGGGTGGAGGCGCCAAGAAAACAATCCCCTGGCGAGGTTAGCCCAAGGCGCCCCCCTGATACTCTCCAACAGGTATAACCATCGCAGGAACAAACCGAAGCTCGTGGACAGTGCTAACAAAAACAAGCCGGAAAAGGACGGCGCAGCTGATACCGTGAGTGTTACCAGTGATGAAAGTTCCGGTTCCGCAAACTCGGAGAACTGTTTACCTCGTATCATCAAACCACGTAAGCGCCGGAAAAAAGATAGGAAACCCCCGCCGCACCTGCTTCGCCCCATCAGCCAAGACGGGTCATTCTCCACGGACAGCGCCAGCCCAGACCTGGACTCTCCCTTCATCACCCTCATGCCTTACTTCTCGTACGTGCCCTACAAGTCTTCTTCCCCCGAGGTTTTCACGGATCCGTGCGGAGACACCCCCAATTTGCATCATTCTTTCGAAGACATCCAGGATTTCGATGTCAACGGCAACCAAACCGAAAGCTCCTGCCAGTGTAGGTATTGCGACCCCACCGGACAGATCTGGGACATAGATCGCAGCTGTTACTCCCCGTATCTTACATCCCCGACGCAAAACACGTTCCAGTACCCGGAATCGGCGAGCTTGCTCAGCAAGAGCTACTCGTCCTCATCCATGTCCTCTTCCCTGGCGGAAAACATGTCTTCTCTGAGCTTGGATGAGCCCAGCCCGCGTTCTTCGAGGGACCTCGAGGTATCCACGGAGATCGTGACGTCGCTGAACGGACACAGGGATCTGGAGATCAGGTTCTTCTCCAGCAAGGGGGACTCTAGTGCCGTCGATAAGGACGACGCCGAAAACTGTGCGCGGAGTGAAAAAAATGTGAACGGTTTCGTCGCAGAAGAATGAACGCCGCCGCCGCGCCTTTCTCTTCTATGTATTTGTTGACCATGAAAACTGCGTGATCTCAGTCATTGCAAAGCGAGAGCAGAGCGGGTCTATGTTTTCAGTGATTAAGGGCAATCGAGTTTAAATTTGAGCAGACCATGGCTGAAATGTCGTTTTATACGGAGAGATACAAAAATATTGGATGTGACGTAGCCGTCTGCAAAATTCCCGGGCACGTTAATGTAAGTTGACATTGATTTAGAAAGGGCTATTCAGGTTCAATAATCAAAACGTAGTGGCGCGCACTCTCGCCTATCAAATTTGACGACGGCGACGTTTCTAAAATCGATTTACAAACTTGCAAGCATGAACCAGCAATTGACAGGCAGATTCTTTTAAAGTATTCACGTCATAAAAAGTCAGGGAATCACAAAACTAGGAAGCGCAAGTCATTACGAGTCGTTACAGAAGTGAAATGAAACGCACCGCGTTCAATAGGTTTTGATCTCTCTGTATAACGACCGACCCCATGGTCTCCGGGGTAACTATAATTTTTTTGGGTTTTTTTTTCTCGCCTCACAAGTATTTATCCATCAGCCAGCAACTTCCGTATGTATCATTTTCGAACTTTATCCGCCTCTTTCTTGGTTTTTTCTTTGCAGCGCATTAAAGTTCACTGGTGCATGCGGAAACCGGTCGTCCGGAAAAGTGAAAACGCGGACGACCGCCCTCCTCCCCCCTTCCCCCCTTAATTTATTCGCTAAGTTTAATTAATCATGTACGTACTTCCCCTGTGTGTGTAATAATATTTTACTTTTTTTTTTCTTTTGAATATACGAGATTTTTGAAGCAGACTGTGTGTGTTTTGATGATGCGTTTCGCTTTCCGTTCAGGACTGGGCTTAAAGAGTCGACTGAGAAATTCAGCTCAATTAATGCGGTGGCATTAATTATTCATCGCTTTCATACCGTTTTAGCGGTAATAAACGCGCGATGGAGAGAAAGTTGTCGGCGCGAGTAATTACTTTTTGTCACTTGCGAGCTATTTTTTTTTTCTTTTAGCGAAAAACTAATTTTGTATTTAGCTTGCGAATGCGTTCCGTTGTCGCGGCGGCAAATGCCACCGCGTAATTACACGATCGCAACGAGTCACGTGTATACTTGTAAACATCGGTATTTCTAAGTTGGCAAAAACGCAGTAGGTAATTAATTATGTATTTGTATCTCGGCGTAAACGTGCGCCATTTATCGAGAGTTTTTCCCCGTCTCTTTTTCCCGTTGATCCTTGGAAAACGCCCGGGGGCTTTAGAAAACGAACCGGGCAGGAGTTCCAAGTACGGACCTGGACCTGTAAAGACGCCAATTCGTTGTTTTAGAAACGATCCAAGTCTAGACATTGTAAATTATGTAGGTAAATTGTGCTAAGTAATCGAAACGTAGTATGCTTGCAGTTAATTTTAAGCAAAAGAATTTTGAGAGCCATCTATTGATAATACTTTCAAACGTTTGGCTTTCTGACATTTTGTTCACGTTCCAAATTCAAAAAGAATTTTTTCTCTGTAAGGTATAAACCTGAGTTACCACTTTGGACAAGAAACTACTGACTCAGTTACCACTTTGGACAAGAAACTACATAATTAGTTACCACTTTAGACAACAAACACTGTTAGTATGACTCCCTCCTGTTTATTCCTTACCAGAGGATAAAAACGGTGAAAATTATTAAACAATTTTTGGAGAATTCTTCGCTTAAGATATCGGTGGCGTTCTTTTCAATTGGCCCCGAAAAAAATGTCAAAAAGAAAAAAGCAATCGTAAATCACGAAAATGTATCAGTATAAACCTGAGTAGGTAGATATTAAAGAAAGTATAGACTGATGAAGAAATAAGAGAGATCGGAAATTGCTACATATACAGGGCGTTTCTTGAATAGTTCGACAAAGTAAAATTGGTGAAGGAATCACAGAACATGATGTATGTAATTTAATTTTAAACGGAATTGACCTGAGCAGCTAAAATACGAACTCCAAATTACTTATTCCGTACAAATTGTATAAAATAAGACCCCACTTTGACAGGTAAACAAATAAATCACTACAACACGAAAACAATTCAAAGCTTCGTGTTATGAATTTTTCTTTAATTTTAATTACAATTTTATTGTAAATAATGTTTATTCCCCTGGCGTTTTAATCCGTCGGTTTTCTTTTTATGACGATTATTCGAGTATTGTAGATGTAACAAAATGCAAACACAAAGTTTCCGTCGATGTTGAAAGATGGCGTTCCTGTAAGTCTGTTTCACTCTTTACATTTCGGATGTTTCGTTCTCGTTCTTTTTCCGTTTATAAAAATTAAGTTTTGTTGACAAATAAAAATACACACGCATACAAAGGTTCAATCCGGATCAACAGATGGCGCTCCAAATTCCTACAAATATGTCGGAAAATTTCTAATTGTGCTCAGGTCATAAAAATTTATTGTAAAACAAGGAAACAAAAGCGTTTAAGCCTCTCTTCGTTCAAGGATGAGATTTTAGTCCAAAAACAAAAAATCTGTGCTGTAAACAAAACAGGAAAAAAAAAACATTTTTCAGATAAGAGTGGAGGATGTTCGCTAGTTCCGAAACATAAAGTGACAGCGGCATCTGTCCGTTGGATGCAAAATCATCTCATTAACAATTTTTAACAGGCGAATGGTCAATAAATCGTAACATTTTGCGATGAATTGCTTCAAGCAAGTTGCAGTGCCGTTTGATTTGAGGGTAAATTTCTTTACCTTCAAAGTTTGAGTTGCAAAACGCCATCTTTTAGTCAAGAGCCAAAGTTTGTGCATTTTGTACTCCGTTAGAGCAATTGATTTCATAGTTTATTTTACGTTACGCTTCATAACAGACAGATTAACAATAAATTGTCTTTTCTGCTGTTTCATGTCATATAAAAAGAAAGTGACTTTAGAATCAAGATGTCATAGGACACATGGCGACAAGTGAACCAGTTTATTGCAGACATTATCTTTGGCGATGGGTGTACAGTAAGCAAATAATAATCGGCAACTTTTGTTTAGAGTCGGTGATGCCCCGAAGATCCACGTTTTCCCCGGCGATCCTTCAACGGTGAATACATTCAGATGGGGACGGGATAATCGCGAAACGGCCGCGGGCGTAAGCCGGGGGGCCCACACGAGCCCCCTGGAAATCGCTCGTTAACCGTTAATGATTGGCTAGAAACAGCGGTCGTGTGTGTGTGTTTCCTAAAAACAGTTAAGTCGGTACGGTACGTCTCGGACCTGGGGCTGAAGTTGTTATGTAAATCCACGGTTTACCGCATTGCGAAAGATGAGGCGAGCGCAAATTGCGGCGAATTACGTTACGTAATGAGAGCGGACAACTGAACAGGTTCACAGAATTTTCCAACCATTCAAATTACCATTGTAAAGTCAATGAACATGGTGGCCGAAAGAATTATTGATGTAGTGTGAACACGGCTTTATTTTTGGTTGATCGACACTCGGCACACTGAACATGTAATTATAATTTATAACCCCTCAATTATTTTTGCAGAAGAAAAAACTCGATAAATTCAGCAAGATGATATCACGGAGGAATGGACAAAATGAACGCTACGCTTAATTAATTGTTTAATTAAATGCAAAAAAAGAACGTTTGTGCAAGCGTGGAACGCGCTTGTTTATTTATTGTTGTTTTTCCGCACGTAGGGACGCCCCTCGAAGGTTATTTATTTATTCGCCGATTATTATTGCAAACAGTGAATATTGGTTTTGCTGCAACAACGCCATGAAAAAAAATCAGATGTTATCATTCGCATTGTATCGAAAAATAGACGGGAAATTAAAGGCTGCGTTCTTCGAGGTGAACGCAATCGGTTCTTTAATTAAATTGAAAAAATAAAACGGTTTTGAAAGGAACTTTTGTTTTCTGAAACGAATGAGTTTCGCTTGAATTAAATTATTTATCAGTTGTTGTCTAATTGGGGATTTTTCTGTGTATGTTTTTTTTTTAACTAGAAAAAATAGAACGCGCGTCGCCCGCTTCCTAATAAATCATTTAATTAAAACTAAAAAATCATTTTCAAACATAAAACAACTAAATAAAAAAATCGTGTTTAAGAGCAAAATCCAGAACACTGACAAACAAAATTAGGAAAAACAAGAGAGGAGAGAAAATAAAAGATAATCGGGCGAAAAAATGAAAAAAAAAAACAATGAAAAGAAACAAACGAACAAGGGCTTCAATGTTTGGTTTAATTAGAAAATGAGTTTTTATTCTGTTAAATCTGAAAAACAAAAAAAAAAATTAGCAACCAACTTCATGCACTTGTCAACACGTGACTGACGTCAAATTGTTGCCAACTGCTTCGGAGTGCCACTCTTTAAAAAGGAAAAAAACACACAAGAGCGATTCTTTTAATAGAAAAACCATAAACGCATTTTTTTTATAAAATGAAGAACAAAATCCTGAAAACTGGTTTCTAGGGATAAACTGACCGCCAAAGGGAATTACCCCTTTCAATTCCCTTCAAATCCCCCTTCTAATTGCTGACGCAGTGTACGGGTTCTTTTTCTTTATAGCCACGGGATTCCATGGAATTGAAAAGAAACAAAACGGAGAAAATAAAAATCCAAGGGAGTTGCCGAAACGCAGAAAAGAAACAAAACGTCAAATTTTGGTTTAATTGAAAAGTGAAAGTCACAGGATATAGTTTGCGATGTGTTAAATCTGAAAAACAAAAGACGACAGAATGCAGGAAGAAATAATCAAAACTGGGACTCAATTGTCAATAAAATATGACATAATAATTCATGGATTATTTTTTTAAGAAAGTTAAAAAGCTGAACATAAATTAATAGCTGACGTCAAATTGTTACCAAAAGTGTCAGACAGAGAAAAACAAACAAGTGATGCCAACACTGGAAATTAGAGAAAGTTTGTATTCTGTTAAATCTGGTAAACAGATCGAACACGAAACAGAAAAGGATAATTGCCCAAAATTGGGATTCAAGAGTAACACATAATGTCATCGATTATTTTTTTTTCTTTTAGGAAACAGAACTATCTTTTTTTTCAAATTCGATACTAAAGCTGTGACCTTGAGCGATTAACAGCCGGTTTCGTGCAGCCGTCAATACGTAAATTATTACCAACTGCTTCAGAGTCCCACTCTTTAAAAAGAAAAAAATTCATTAATGCAAAACTTGAAAAATCTAGGTGACTTCACGCGACTGTCACAGCTCGTAGCTAACTTCAAGTTGTTACCAACTGCTTCAGAGTGCCACTCTTTCAAAAGGAAAAATCTGGAAAAACCTAGACGGCTTCATGCTCGTAGCTAACTTCAAGTCGTTACCAACTGCCTCATAGTGTTGTTCTTTCAGTCTGTTAGTGACATGTGAAAGACAAAAACAAAAGGTTGGCAACAGTGGACAGTGGTAGAGGGAGATAACGCGCGTTATATAGAAAGCGTGTTCGATGGTGTTCTTGTGTGTATTTTGTACATGTATTATGCTTAATTAAACGTTTGTTAACTTCAGTTATTAATCGGCCCCACTAAGCCCCGCCCCCAGTAATAAGTCAACGGGAAAAGAAACCTGTAAACATTAAACTTGAGTTTCTTTCTTAAAAAAGTTGTACTTAATTAAATTTTTGCTCTGAAATCTGGAGGAGGCAACTGAAGGAAAAAAAGATGATTGATCTAACGAAAGATCTAGGCGACTTCATGCGCCTGGCAGCTCGTAACTAACTTCAAGTTGTCATCAACTGCTTCTTGACGGATTTTACAAACGTTACTTAAATTTAATCATCCGTTAAAAGTATGCGTTGGCATGGTTACATGTGTTGAAGATATAGGAATGATTATTCTTAATCGATGATTAAAGTTAAGTGACGTTTGTGAAATCCTCTTTAAAAAGGAAAAAAATCATTAATGCAAAACTTGAAAAAATCTAGGCGGCCTAGTCACAGCTCGTGACTAACTTCGAGTCGTTACCAATTGCCTCATAGTGTCATTCCTTTCAGTCAATGAGAAAAGAAAACTGCCGACACTAAACTTGAGTTTCTGTCATTTCATTTTCTTTCAGCTTTTTTTCTTGTTTGTCTATAGTCTTTTGATTTCGAACAATTCGCAGCCGGAAAGCGTCGATCTTCTGTTTTCCTTTTTCGTTTATTTTTTATACTTCGCATTTCATTCTACTTTCATCCAACTACTTCACAGTATGAAGTAGAAAAAAATGAACGCGAAACTTGTAGGAAGCCCACGAATGGGAAGATTAACAGCCGAGTTTGTGCGACTGTCAACATATAACTAACTTCAAGTCGTTACCAACTGCTTCAGTGTCATTACTTCCATAGGAAAAAAAAACTGAAATTCAGATTTTTTTTTCGTCGTCTTCTGTGCAAAAGCGACTTTATTTATTTATTTTTTTTGTTAATTTGAACCGATTTTTTACGAAATTGATCCTAAATTCTCTAATTTGTGAATTTACTTAAATAACCGAAACCCGTTGAATACGGTAGTTGAATACACATTCAGTTTTTAAATATGCACGTTATTCACGCGCAAACTTACACCTCAACTTTCATACCTCGTTAAAATGCACATGATTAAAGTAATTACGTGAAAGTGCCTTTGGCGGAAGTAGGTTAAGCGCCGAGGGAGGCGGGGGGCACCTTTCATCCGTCGTGTATTCGATTTGTGAATCCGGTGTTTCCGCGGCGATTTTGCATCATGTGTGTTTTTGCACATCGGCATCTGGTCGTTGTAAAAAGAGAAACAAAAAAAAAGCCAACATTAGAAAGCTGGCGGACCCAAAGGAGAACGAAAACGTGCACCTATGTCGGTGAAACTCGTGCGAGCCCGGCGCGATGCGATTTCTCAAAAAAAAAAAAAGAAAGAAAAGGGAAAAGCTGCACCTTACTTCTTCTCGTGCTATTATGCTATTTGTATAATAATGAATCTAAATTTAAGGCGATACAAGGTTGTAGTTTGCCGCCGGCCAGCGTAAATAACCAAGTCGAGAAATTAAAGATTTTCTTTGGTAAAACCGCAAGTGCGACCATAGTAATCACAGAGGCGTTTTTTTTTTTTTAATTCTCTTCTAATAACCGTCGGAATATGTTAAGTAACACATGACTCGAATACGTGAAGTGTCATTGTGGCAAGCCTTGCAGCGTTTAATTTTCGTTTAAAAAATTACTTCGCCGACGTTTCTTTCGTGTTACCTTTGGAAATGGAAGGTCGAATGTGACCAGAGAATGTGAAGTAGAGAAAAAACTTTTGGATAGAAAAAAAAATGGGTTACCACGGCAACTGATACGTATAGTATATGGTTTTGTGATTACCCGAAATTGAATCCTAAATATCACTGAATAAGAAAACATTTTCTAAATTTCATCACAAAATGCTACTGTTCTTTGACCATTCGCTCGTTAATGAGAACAACCGACAGATGTCGCTGTTACTTTGTTTTTAATAAAGTTCCTAGATAGGTAAAGTACCGCAATTGGCGCCATTTTGAATCAAAATAAGCGCGCCAAATTTGAAATCGCGTTACTGTTAACGTTCAATTTTAAACGTGCGCGTTTAGTTTTACTCAAAATAGCGGTGATTGCGGTACTTCATCTATCTAGGGACTTTAATTTTTAGAACTGCATAGATGAAAGTTTAGAAGAAAACGTACAGCTTTTTACATTTTCGTTTTTCTTTGTTTTTTTTTTCTTCAGAGCAGATTTTTTCTTTGCTTTAAAGAACTGAAAGCTCTCCCAATCTTGTAGAGTAAAAAAGAACCTCCCATCCGAAGAGAGGCGCTCTTGTTTTCTTGTTTCGCAGGAATACATTTCTTCGCCTCAAAAAATTGAACACAATTGGAAACGATTTTTCGACAGACCTACAGACAAATAAAACGCGCCCTCTTTTGATCAATAGTTGAAGCTTTTTATATGTGTGTATTCTTTTTATTCATCCATAAAACTCAATTCCAGAACCAATTTATTATAAAGTGCGTTAAAAAAACCGTTATCAAGTAGGCTTATGTCAAATCCAAATTTTGCAAAGTCACGTCGTAACCATACGATTATTATAAACATAACCTAACTTTTTATATCCATTTAAATACGATCTTCTACAAAATCGATAATAAAACGCAAGTAATAAAATGAAACATTTATTTTATTACAAATACCTCGAAGATGTAAACAAAACCTTTGACTGTTGACAATTCGCAGTTATTCAAGGTTGCAACGTACGTACTAAGCTAGGACATGCCGTCATAAAATAAAAGCAAGTTCAGAGCCTTCTTGATAACGGATTTTTTTGAACGCACGTTATAAACGATTCATAAAATTGGCTTAATTAAATTAATTTCTGATTTTCGTTAAAGATGACAGAAAACGTAACGTCTGAAATGTAGATAAATGACTTACAGGAACGCCATCTTTCGATATCCGTGGAAACGTGTTTTTTTTTTGTTAGGACGACAAGATTAAATTTTTACAAATTATTTTAATCAGTAATTGAAACTTTCTATGTGAGACTTTTTTTAAATTTATCCATAAAACTTGTAAAAAAAGAAGACGTAATAGTCTGAAATGTAAATGAACAAGCAGACTTACAGGAGCGCCATCTTTCGACATCAACCGAAGCTTAATGTTTTTCTTCTTGTTAAATCAACTAAACCTAATTTCTATGAATTATTTTGATCAAAAATTGAAGCTCTAGAAAGTGGTTTATACATTTTTGTTTTTCTTTTCTTTTTTCTTTACAGCAGATTTTTTTTACTTTAAAGAACTGAAAACTCTCCCACTCTTGAATAAAAAAAGAAGCTTTCCGTCCTTGGACGAAGAAAGACTCAAACGCTCTTGTTTTCTTGTTTTGCAATAAATTTCTTGACCTCAAAAAACTGAACACAATTGGGAACGGTTTTTCGACAAACCTACAGGAAAATAAAACTTGTAAAAAAAAAGAAAACGTAATAGTCTGAAGCGAAGCAGACTTACAGGAGCGCCATCTTTCGACATCAACCGAAGCTTAATGTTTTTCTTCTTGTTAAATCAACAAAACCTAATTTTTATGAATTATTTTAATCAAAAATTGAAGCTCTGAAAAGTGGTTTATACATTTTTCTTTTTTCTTTACGGCAGCTTTTTTTTACTTTAAAGAACTGAAAACTCTCCCAGTCTTGAATAAAAAAAGAAACTTTCCGTCCTTGGACGAAGAAAGTCTTAAACGCTCTTGTTTTGCCTCAAAAAATTGAACTCAATTGGAAACTGTTTCTCGACAGACCTACAGAAAAAAAGAACGCCATCTTTTGATCAATAGTTGAAGCTTTTTTTTGTATGTATTCTTTATATCTATCCACAAAACTTAATTATTGTTAAAGAAGACAGAAAACGTAAGGCCTGAAATGTATAGATAAACGAAACAGACCTACAGGAACGCCACCTTTCGGCATCAGTGGAAACTTTGTGTTTTTCTTTTCGTTAGGCCAACAAAACTTAATTTTTGTAAATTGTTTTGATCAAAGCTTTTTATGTAAAAGTTTTTTTTATTTGTCCACAAAATTTGTAAAAAAAAAAGGGGAAGAAACGTGAATGGCGAAACAAACTTACGGAAGCGCCATCTTTCGACGTCAACGAACGGAAACTTTGTGTTTTATTTCTTGCTTCTTCAGAGTTACTCTGAGAGTATCTCCATCCCCTGTTAATATATGAGGTTAAAACAAGATGGAGAGAGGTTAAAACAAGGTGGAGATATTCTAGGTCTAGAGCAGTCAGCCGAAAACGCTATTAATGTTCGTAAAAAACATAACATCTGAAATTTAAATGGTGAAAAGGTAACACAGAAGCTTCATCTTTAGGTATCAACGGAAGCTTTGCGTTTTTCTTTTTGTTGTAAATATGTAAATATCAGGTTTGTTCGTTTGTGTGATCTAGATTGCTCAAATCGGGCAGTCGGATTATAATCACGTGACTACAAGAGTACGTTCGAACGTTCGAAGTATTTCACAATCAAGTATAAAAATGTCAATTAGAAACAGCAGATTGTGATTGACATAACTTCAAAAAATATTAAATCATCTAAAACAGAAGACCCATCTTTATTATGCGTTTATTGATAGTGGTTCACTTTCCAGATCCTTCTAAAATATAACAAATATTTTGCACATCACGAAGAAACGCTTTTATTATTGCCATATTGGCACCAAAATTAAATTCAGAGGTTATGTTTCCTGCTCTCCTCTTCTTACTCCACCTCTGCAGACCGAGCAACTTTTCTTGCTCGATGTGATCTCAAGTTACTTGCTCTGAACAAACGAACAATCTTAGATCATTAACATTAATCAATTAATTAATTAAAATTACCAAATGATACATATTCGGACCCGCAATGATCTGCAGATTCCAAATATGTAAAAATATACGGGTGTTCCGTTTAAAATAAGAAAGTTAACGTCACTTCCGATGAAACCGGAAGTACCACGGTGCTCAATAGTATGTCGGAAAATGCTTAATTTTTATTTTCCAAATTTCATTGAAATCGATTAAAAATTAAAAATTCTAGAAGGGTGAGCACATGGCATGGGACACCCGGTATATTTTAGGTAAGTAAGGATAATTGACGAAACATTTACCTTAAAAAATTAATCTTTTTTTTGGGTGAAAATTAATTTGCTATTGCGCGACCCCCCTGTATCGTAATTCTTCGTTGACTGAGCAATGATGGACGAACGTTCATATTTGATGTCAAACAAATATTTTACAAATGGCAGAAAATTCAGGGAAAATGGCAGGGTATTCACTTTGTCCGGGTTTACCCTAACAAAAACTTTCATCCCATCAGAAGCGTTAATATAACAAGAAAGAAAATTCCATCTAAATATCTTCTCTGAAAACTTTTAATGAACAGTTTACGTGAATAACCCTGTATACAGGGTGTCCGTTTTTCGAGCCTAACAATGGGTTCTCGGTTATCTTAATAGATACGAAATTGGTTAAATTAGAACAGAGTTGCGTATTTTTATACCTATCAAAAAAATCTTCGAACAAAATTTACAAAATTGTATCTGTTGATGTTGATGAATCGCTTAGAAATATTGTTGCAAATTTGAAATACATAAGAAGAAGGTATATTAGAAGAGAAATTTTAATTTAAGGAAACGTGTAAGGATGTACAATTTGAGCATCTGTTGTAATCGTTTGTTTTGTTATTTTTATGACCTATATTATGTTTTATATTGTATCACAAACTCTTTTAAACGGACACTAAATGGCGCACAAACATTTAACGTTTCGCAGTCGTTCGACAGCTTCGCCGAACGACTGCGAAACGTTAAGTGTTTGTGCGCCATTTAGTGTCCGTTTAAAAGAGTTTGTGATACAATTTTCATCGGACAAGAACCAGCTTTAATTATGTTTTATATTGTTATAAACTATGTTCAATAATAACGTACAAACATACAGAACTGTCAAATTTTCTTTAGAAAAAAAAATTGGCTTTTGTTTCCAAAGCACTCTTTGCAGAAGAGATGATTTCGAAATTTTGATCTTGATCTAAGTCGAGCCATCAAATGTGATACTTTAGCCGTCCTCCGTTTACATTCACTTCACCCAAATCGATTTGATTTTGAACTGAACTGATTTTAAAGTGAACAGAGAGATTCTTAAAGGAATGATGTTTTGGATGAAACATCAGGGGCGTGTTCGAAAATACAGAGAGTAAATATAAGAGTTATACCAACAGAGTGAATAGAGTGAGAAGCAAAATATACAAAATGATTTATATAAGAGAGAAAGAGTAACGCTCTGAGTTTTCGAACACGCCCCAGTTATCAAACTAATTTAGAAAACTAGCTTAATCAGTACGGGGTGCGGGAGGGGAAACTCAATCACTTCCTCATCACTGATCGCCAAATGAATAACTGCAAATGGAATGCAATCAGTGATTTTTAAGTGAATTTGAATCGATTTGGGTTCAAATAAGTTGTAAATGGAGGACGGCTATCAATAAGTGCTTTCCATTTTCCTGCCTGGGCAGCTACGAGCTGCTCTAAGGTACTAAATCAACATACTTCGTATATCACAAAATCTTCTAAGCGGACACTAAATCGCGCAAATATACACTTTACGTTTCGCAGTCGTTCGACTGCTTCGTCAGAAGTGAAAATTATGTTGTCAAAATAAACAAGGTTGTCAACGGAAACTGAAAAAGTAACTTGATTTTTTTTTTTATGTATATTATATTTATTTTTAATCTAAAAATAATTTGAACATTACAAATGTTAAAAAATTGACAGATCTATGTTCTATTTAAGGAATCGAGAAAACTACAAAATGTATCGTTTAAATTTGCAAAATCAGTACGTTTATTAATAGAATTCGTATAGAGGTAACGCATTTAGTGATTTTTTTATATCTATCCTTGTCGCACATTCCTCTCATCTAGGGATAAAAAACAGTTGGAAATATTATTTGAAGTGACATTTGTCAAAGTTACTGTCAGTGGTTAACAAAATTGAGTTTAAATATCGCATCCCAAACTTTTATCGCATGACATTTAATGATACCGCCTTTTTCGTAAAAGAAACATTCTGCACTTCTTAAAATAACAACTTTTTTATTGGTAAATAACTTAACTAGACATAACCTAATACACTTTTAAATTGAAACCAGTGACATTGCGGTAAAAAGAATTCCCTAAAACTGTTGTCTTCCTTATTGCAGGTCAACAAAACTTAATTTTATAAATTATTTCGATTAAAAATTGAAGCTTTTCATGTTTGTATTTTAATTGTTATAAATTATTTTGATTAAAAATTGAAGCTTTTTGTATTTGTGTTTTTCTCTTTATCAATCTACAAAACTTAAAT
Source organism: Dorcus hopei (assembly GCA_033060865.1). Classification (NCBI taxonomy): domain Eukaryota; kingdom Metazoa; phylum Arthropoda; class Insecta; order Coleoptera; family Lucanidae; genus Dorcus; species Dorcus hopei. The sequence goes on along the minus strand of CM065425.1, from coordinate 4,269,702 downwards.
TTTATAAATAAAGAAAACGTAACATTTGGAATTCAAATAGTGAATAGGACCGCCATCTTTCGACATGGACAGTGAAGCTTTATGTTTGTCTTTTTGTTAAATCAACAAAATCTAATTTTTGTAAATTATTTTGATCAAAAATGGAAGCTTCTTATGCTTGTGTTTCTATTTTTCTATGAAACTTAATTTTTGCAAAAAAATAATAAATTAAAGAAAACGTGACACCTAAAATTTAAACAGTGAAAAGGACTCACATGAACGCCACCTTTCGGCATCAATGGAAGCTTTGTGTTTTCTTTTTCTTAAATCAACAAAACCTTATTTTTATAAACTATTTTGATCAATAAAAATTGAAGCTTTTTTATGTTTGATTTAACATAAATAGCGAAGCAGACTTAAGGAGCGCCATCTTTCGGCATTAACGAAAGCTTTGCGTTAAAGTCAACATAACCTAATTCTTACAAATTATTCTGATTAATAATTAAAGCTTTTTATGTATTTTTTTTATTTAACCACAAAATTTATTTTTGTTAAAACGTAATACATGGTTTGAAATGTAAATAGTGAAACAAGCTTACAACAACGCCATCTTTCGACATCGACAGAAGCTTCGTGTTTTCTTCTTGTTAAATTAACGAAAGCTGATTTTTACAAAGGGGAAACGAAACGAGCGCTCAGCGATTAGGAACGCTGTTAAATCCGAAATGTAATGCAACAAAGTGATGGGGCAGACATTGAACATGAAACAAATCGCCATCTGTCGACTTAAATTTTTTTTTTAACGACGATTCTCTTTTAATGGGACTAGTCTCTGCTTACGTACTCTAATAAAATAAGAAGTTTTTAGCTTCGCGCAGTGTTTCGAAACGTCTTCGGCGTCGAGGGAAACATGTGAAAGGACGCTCTAATTTCGCTCTTTCATCATCAATTAAATGACTCGGCCGTTACGTTCGTAATGTATTCTCGGGAGGATCTTTAGCTCGCCCGTTAATTCCACAGCTTAATTTGTCCCTGTTTTTAATTTAAAATTAATTTTTCTCCTCATTAATTAGATTTTTGCGTAAGCCGCTAAATGCGAACGGAAAATATGGCGGAGCTCAAAAAAAAAAAAAGGTAATAATAAATAGAAATTGCACTTTCCGCCCGCGTTCGATGATGCGTGAAGCTTGTTGGTCACATGCCATCGTGACTAAGACGTGTGAAAACCAGCACACGTGATTCGTACGCCCGACGACGCTGCGGGAAGACGTGCGTAGAAATTCGCCGACTTACTCGTCGATAACATCGAACATGTCGTCGAACAACTCGCGTGAATCTTCCGAGCGGCCGACATACTTGCTCGGCGTGAAACGAAATTTACGAATAATCGATTCGGACGTTTTTCGACGAGCGCCCGCACTCGAAAGCGGCGCCGGGTTTAGAAAGCGCGCTTAATCGGAAAAAGCGACGTTGCGGAACGTTGGCCGCAGCTTTTACGTAAATTTATTGCCAATGATGCTTATATAATTTCAGAGCGACGCGACGCGATTCATTTTGTGCCTGTTCGATTCGATCAAATTCAAATTAACAAATTCTTTAATTTTAACCTGGTTCTGGGAAGGCACAACTTTTGCTTTTCAAGCCAAGCTGGAAAAGCCGGATTTTTGTTTAGGAACCTCAGGTGTTAACTGCTGCAATTCATTAACATTTCTTGTATGGATCCGTCGCGTGCGTGGGTTAAAAAACGCTCTGAACTTTACGGTAATCGAAAATCGCTTCGCGAAATTGAATTTCGTCGATTATGGAAACACCTGATCGGCGGGCGCGTATGTTAATTACGTTGAGGTACGGCCGAGGAATGCGGGTTTTTTTTTGCACCATCCTTTCTCCATTGTAGTTGTTTTCAAGGATCTTATGTAGGTGTCTTTTTCCTCCGAGGATAACGGTTAACTTTGCGTTTCACCCATGCCCGTCCGTCAGTCAAAATCAAACATAAATCAGTTCGAGAGAGGATGAATTACGTATTTAAAATGCAAGACCATCAACAGGATCTAATAGAATTAAGTAATCCTCTTTGTCTCTGTGGGTATTTACATACATAAAACAGTTTACGTGAACGGAATGATAAAAGGTTTTCTAAAAGAATTAAAAACAGAAAAGTAACTGGATACCGGAATCATCGTATCGTGTTACGGCCATTGTTGTGGCGTGCAAGAACGAAAAGAGACAGCGGAAACACGCCATCAAACACCAACCATCAACTTTCTAAGGCCGGCGGTGAAACCGAATCGCGCACAACGAACCGATCGGCCTCATAAAAATGCAAACAATAGGGAAATTCATAAAACGTTTGAGCGCCGAGAGCGCTCCGAGTCGTGCCGCGGAAAAGCGATTACTTTCCTCGCCTTTAGAAATTATAATCGCGCGAGTTTCACTTTTAAAATTTATGTGAACCTACCTCACCGGCGCGACTCGTTTCTGCCCGGTAAACGGGCGTTTAATAACGACTTGCTTCCGACTGCATACGTATTTATGACCTCGTAAATAAGCGCAATTAGAAGAATACAAATTGAGAAATTAATGTTTCAAATAGACAAGCGATTGCTCATCGGAATTTGTCAAACGAAAGCCACCGACGTTGCTTGACGCACTCGAGTTATCAGGAAAAAAATAAATAAATCGGACGCTTTCTCTTTTCACTCGACATAAAACCTATCGTCGTCAGTTGCAAATTCGCCTTTAAAAAAAAAAAGAACCGAAAGCGCCATCTCTTAACTTGTATGGAAAGTCACTGTGCTTTAAAAAAAAGAAAATAAAAAGTGTGAAAGTGAACCTACCCATCATACGCCTTGTGAACTTCTCGTCAATTTTTTAGGATTAAAGTTTGAACTTTTGACGAAAGTACAACTTAATGAAGTCCCTAAGTTATAGAACGCCATCTTTTGTACGACGTAAGTACGACTTTAAACTGACAGCCTCGACCTTACCTTGACCGGGTGACAAATTCTGCGCTGTCTCTTCCACCAGCTGATCCCCTCGGCTAGCAACAGTGAGAAGGGAGTGGGTCTAATAAGATGTTAAATTATTAAGGGCGCCAGGACGGAGTTAAAACCCCAGCCGATAGACAAACAACCTCGTCGGTATCCCCGAACCGACTTGATTGGGCAGAAGGCCAAAACAAAAGTAAATTATAGAACGCCATCTTTTGTATGACGTAAGTACGACTTTAAACTGACCATGGCCAGCAACATTAACATTCACTGACGTGTATGTATGGCCGTGTCAATTCGCCTAAAATTCGGTTCCGGAAAGCATGCCGTGGAGTACTCCCCTCAGCGCTCTCTATTAAAGATACTACAGAACTACTGATAGTAACGTAATGGCAACTGCAATTACTTAAAAACTCACAAGAGGCGCTGAGTGGAGTACCCGTCAAATTTTTAAAAGTCAAATTGAAACGGCCATACATACACGTCAGTGAATGTTAATGGAGCCGGCCATGAACTGACAGCCTCGACCTTACCTTGACCGGGTGACAAATTCTGCGCTGCCTCTTCCACCAGCTGATCCCCTCGGCTAGCAACAGTGAGAAGGGAGTGGATCTAATAAGATATCAAATTATTTATTAAGGGCGCCAGGACGGAGTTAAAACCCCAGCCGATAGACAAACAACCTTGTCGGTGTCCCCGAACCGACTTGATTGGGCAGAAGGCCAAAACAAAAGTAGAGGCTACACTTGACTCACTGGTTCGTGAATGTAGAAATCAAACACGAAACTAAAAGTTAACAAATTTAAGATTTATTAAATACTAAAACGTCGGACGAATGCAGGATACAAACTGCACGAGTTTAAACCTGTGCTTGTTCAACACAAAATTTAGTTAAAACGCAGGCTCTCAGTAAATCTACAGTTAACAATTTTATTCACTCTCTATAATTTAATCCTGTACATGCAACACTGCATTTAGCCGAAATTCGCTCTCTGATAAGGCATGCGTTAACCGAACGACGATACGTGATTTAAAGTCAGGCAACTAAGGCAACCTTCCTGTCAAAAATAACAGTCGGTAACGTCCGTCACTTGCCTAACGACGGGTAGTTGGCGGTCACCACGCCACCTGTCGGATGGTTTCCCAACGACGGTGGCCTGGATTGAACCGGACACGAAAAGCCCGCAAAGGTGGCGGAAGGAGGTCCCTCGGAGGCTCGAAGTGGCGTACTAGCAAACGCCCGAAAATGAAAAGGTAGCTTGCGTCACCCCAAAGCGACAACGCAAAACAGCAATCGAGATGTGAAAGTATAAGTTAGAAGTAGAAGCCTGTATGAAGAACAAGGAAAACCGTTAGCGTCCAAAATGGCGTCAGACAATTTGCTCAATATGTTACTCGAGATTTGTGGGATGGGGCTGAAAATACCCCAAAACTCGCTCGGTGATGTGAATGCTATTCCGGCAGGGCCGTTGTTAAATTCTCCTCACTTTCAGAGCAAGAATTTCGTTATCACAATAGCACGCAACTATACACCAAGAGAGCGTAATGAAGACTGAACAAAGGCGCTAACGTAAAGCGGAAGGACGCCGAAATACCACTACGTCATAAGCGGTAGCCAATAGCGTGATTATGACGCCAAGAGTTTTGAATAAAGAACCAGTACGAAAGCGAGAATTCAAACAGACGTTTCCGACACAGTTACAATGTTGTCAGATGTTCAACCTAGATATACATACACGTGACGTTGCCAGCTCGCTACAAATGCGTTGCGAACTCGCTGCGATGAAATTTGACTGTAACAATGGATAAAATCACAAATGAAAGAAGAAGAAATGAAGCGCCATCTCTTGTACGATGTAAATAAAATCCATACAGTTTCGACCTCTATATAACGAGCGTCTAAATAAAAACCTGGTCAAGTGGTTTGTGATCGAGAATTTATCCATTGCATTTACATAGCAGAATTACTAAATGTAGCCTACTTGACCAGTTTTTTATTTAGACACGAGTTGCTAAAATTTTCTAGGGCATAATTTCCCTTATGGGAAACATAAATTCTTGGGCTTGTACTGTATTATAGAATCTCATCTTCAACACGCACACTTTAGTAAACTTACAGAAACCTGTAAAATTCGTTTAGACTTTAAACTACTCATTGATAGATGGCGCCACTATTTTATTTCCCGCTATGTTCGACAAGCCATTAAAATTCTTGGATTTGTTTTGGCCTTATAAAATCTCTCACTCAACGCGCGCATTTTAGTGATCTTAGAGAAACCTGCAAAACTGCTAGATTTTAAGCTACTCTTTAATAGATGGCGCCACTGTTTTATTCTCCGTTATATTCGACAAAATTTGATATACCTGGGTTCGTTTTGTCTTACAATAAATCTTTACAATAAAATCACATATTTAATACTTGCGCTTTAGTTATCTTACAGAAGCGTCTTACTGTTAACGTCGCTATCTCTTTTCGTCCTGTGAATTTAACAAGGCGACTAGGAACGCCATCTAGTATTAGATACTATAAGTTTTCACAAAATTAGAGTCTATAGTTTTTCTCAAACTTCGAATTTGTCATAAAGTAAAATGTCTGCGTTTTTAAAACGCAGACTTTGAAAAAAAGGGACGCAATCTAAAATGAAACGCCGTCTCTTATCGATAATAAATAGTATTGCAAATTTATAAAACAATACGAGAATGTCGAGGATGTTTCAAACAAGAGCCTACAGATGTCGCCGTCTATGAATTGAATAAGATGACTTTGAACGCCATCTAGTATTCAGTATAGTAAACTTTCATAGAAACTAATAGTGTCTTCGATTCGCTGCTCAAGAGCTCTCTTAGAGTATCTCCAAAGATGAAAATTCTCTGAGAGTGCTCTAGAGGAGCGAGCCCCGATTCTCTTAGCCATTGTGGACTGTTCCTGGAAAAAACGAAGCGCCATCTCGTGTACGGTATAAATGATATTGCAAATTTACAAAACCACACGAGAATGTTTCAAACGAAAGCTATTCACGTCGCCATCTTTTTTCGACCTGTGAATTTGAAGAGACGACTAGGAACGCCATCTAATATTCGGTACTGTAAGTTTTCAAACAGAATTAGAAGCCATGGTTTTTCTGAAACTTTGAATTTGGCACGAAATAAAATGTTTACATTTAAAAAAAAAATACATGTAATATAGTAATGTAAATTTATAAAACAATACGAGAATGTCGAGGATGTTTCAAACAAGAGCTTACAGATGTCGCCATCTATGAATTTAATAAGACGACTTTGAACGCCATCTAGTATTCACTATAGTAAGGCTGAGTTGCACCAACGTCGTCGTTAACTAATCCTAGATTAAACATAGGACATTATTCACTTTAATTCGAGATTAACTTTAATCGATATCGGTGCAACTCGTTTTCATAGAATCTAATAGCGTTTTCGATTCGCTGCTCAAGAGCACTCTCAGTGTATATCTAAAGATGAAAATGTTCTGCGAATGCTCTAGAGCAGCGAATCGATTTCTTCGAATTGTATCGGGGACGTGACGACTTGAACTTTAACAATAAACGGATAAACAATATAAAATCAATAAATAACAATATGTACGACGCTCTACTGTCCTGGCCGGTTACCGTCTAGCTAGACTACTGGAGGGCGATATTTCTGGTAACGTAGCAACGGATGTCGAACACGGGGTTGATGTAGAAACTATCTCAGGGTATCTTGCTTCTGCTTGAGTTCCACTTCTTCTCTTGTTCAACGGTTGGCTCTGTAGTGTTTCCCTCGATAAGAGGTATGTAATATGGGCGGTTCCGACAATAACTTGCGCGGAAGAGTGTGTTTTGCTTCTGACAGTTAATGCACGGGAGGCTTTGCATGTGCTTCCGACAATGGTTTGCATGGAGGATTGCGTGTATTGCACCTGACAATTAATGCACGGGATGCTTTGGATGTGCTTCCGATAATAAATAAATAATTTGCACTGAAGGGTTATGTGTAGTGTGTACAGCTCCTGACAATTAATGCACGGGAGGCTTTGCATGACTGTTCCCGACGCTTGGGTGCACATGATCAACTGAGATGGTGGAGAGTGTTCTGACACTTGAGTGCATAGGATCAACTGAAGCTAGAACGGTCTGTGCTCTCGCTTTTATAGCGCTTTTTCGTAGCGGGGATGAAGTAGCTCTGCTTCATTGGTATAAGGGTGAGTTCACTACGGAACTGTGCAGATAGATGATTGCGTAGAATATTGAAGCTAGTGGAGAGTATGTGCGTTCATAAACGCTGGTAAAGACGTATGATCACGTATACTCTCCACTAGCTTCAATATTTTACGTTATCATCTACCATCACAGCTCCGTAGTGAACTTACCCTAAGGGTATAAACGAATCACCGATGATCAGAGCTGTATCTCATTCGTCAAGGAGCAGTCTCTTTGTGTTTGCTCCGGAGGTTGTTTCAGCGACCGACCAAAGTTACGAACGCGATCTTATTTGCGGGCCAATCATGGTCGAATACGGATTTACTTTGATTCCTCAAGGGGCGCCCTAAATTTTGTTAATTTGCGACGACGTCATCGTCGTCTTGTCACGCAAATGACGCTTCGTCCGAATTTGTTTATTCGACGTTGTCTGATGTTGTCAATTTAACATTCCTAGATGTCTGTCAGTTTGACGTTTCTCAATTTGACGCTTCTGACACTGTCATTTTGATATTTTTTGTCATCGATTATCATGACGTGTTTCGTTGGTCGCTGGGCAACGTGCGAGACCCTACATCATCAACAACAAAAACTTTGAAGGCAAGACAAACGACAATCGAACTAAGTATTTTGTTTAAGTGACCTTTTGATGATTTCGCTGAATTACCGAGAGCGCCATCTACTGTTAGGAAAGGAAAGAACACCTCTCTTCTTTATGAATTTTGTTGATCGCAAGACATCTGTTTCGGCAGTATTTGAGGCCTAGTCACAATTTTAGATTAAAAATCAGCCGCTAGATGTCGCGGCCTTACCTGTTTATCCTCGTTATGTTTCGAAGAAGTGAAACGAAATATTTGCGAAAGGGAAACATATCCAATGAACGATTCTGAAATTTAATGAAGTTTTTAAAAGTTGTGAGATTCGGAGGACATCTATTGACCAGAAGAAGAAATTCTTAGGTTTTAAGCACGGCCGCCTAGATTAATAAAGGACCAATCCTTTATCCGGCCGAGCCGATCACGTTTGGAAAGAAAATGTTCCGTGAAAGTTCTCGTTAGTGAGGTTCCCTCTGTACAATTTTAGATTGAACTTCCACCGTTGCGTAACTTTAATATTTAATTTAAATTTCATATTTTGTACATTTTATGTCAAATTAAATAATAATAAATATATTGCCTTCTTATCATCCCAAATCCCAATCGCTTCTATGTTGATAGCGAAGTGGAAAATGGCTCTTGTCCTTTATTAATCTAGGAAGCCATGGTTTTAAGAACTTCGTCAAATCTGACCATGCGATAAGAATAACAAGAGAAGAATTTACTAACGGCGCCATCTTTTGGCCGCAGGGAAAGTTCCCTGATTCAATTTTGTTATTTTCAATTAGTAGAATGTAGTATTAAGATTTTGTTAGGCTTCGCTTTTAATTTAACTCAGACGCATTGTCTCTCGCCGTGCGACATTTAATTAAATTAAAATCCTTCATTATAAGCGTGGGGCTTCCGTTTGTCTGCAATTCCTGCGGCTTCCCTTCTTTCTACCCTTAATTTCCTAGGATTTCATTTCCGAAGCAAATTCTCAATGCAATCCTCTCCGATGAAGTCACTTTCGCTATTTCTGATTATTTGAGCTGATATTAATCTTCGACTTCCTGCTAAATGAGTGAGTGGTTATTGTTCCATCGCATTAATATTTCAGCGACGAGCGACCGCAAGTAAATCGTCCAATCGCCATTGCAGGTCACGACGCGTCGCGTTTGCAATAGTTTAGTCACTTTCTCTTCGTTTGGAGTTGTGACATCGCGCGGTGCCCGAAAGAACTCGATGAACTCCGCAATTATTACAGATAAGAGAAAACGAGCACGTTCCATCTCGACGGTCCGTGAAAAGACGTAATGAAGCGCACGATGGAAAGATTTTATGAGGATAAGGTTTTTCAATATTCAAAAGGAATTTTTTTTATAATAATCGAAATAAACAAAGGCCTTTCCCCGATCCATCTAATTTAAATTATTGAAGTCGAGATGGCGATGGCGTTCGATCCCAATTACTGAAGAGGGCCCCCTCTCCCCCGAGAAAAAAAGAAGCGAAATTGATTTTGCCATCGAGCGTGCAAATCGAAATTCTCGGAAGGTTTTCGGTTGTAAGTCGTCGTCTCTTTAAAGGCTCGATTAAATTAAATCTTGGGAATCCTCGGGGGAATTGAAAAGCCGCGCGCCAAATCGTTACCATCTCGACTAACTAACTGCCTTTTACGGTTAGACTTTCCGCTCAATTACCCGATTGGGTCAGACTGTGTTGCACTCGTATATGATGGATACAGTTGTCTTGATGTTGGTAATCGACGCCGGGCAATTTCGTTGCAATAACACGTTTAGTCGCAGTTGCTCACGCCCGCTAACGCGCCACTACGTGACACCGATTAGTATATAACGAAAGTGCGGGCCCCTGGAAGCACGATTGTAATGGTCTTACCTTATGGTAATGGGCCGAGAACAAGAACCTCTTGTATTTCAGTTTACCTTGACCATGATTTGCTGTGCTTGAGCAATAACTTTCTTGGCCATCAACTTTTGATACTACGAGACAGGACACCTTTGTTATATTTGGTTACGTCATGAAGCGCTTTGCAGAAAAAGTTTGATGCTGGGAATTCGACTCGAAATGCACATTGCAGGATACTTTTTTTTTGTTAAACATTTTCGACTGATAACAATGTCAGAGGTCGGAGTTACACAAACATTCACTCGGCCTTCTACGTACGTTTTCAGAATCATTGATGCTACCGTCTCCTACAGTGTTAGCCACACTGGCCCGAGCCTAGTCAACACCAAGTCATGGGACGCACAATGCAATCTATGAGGTTAGGTAAACAGCTAGCTGTGCCTCCGACATTTACTACTCACGCCTCAGCAACCGGCGGATACGATACAATGCCGTGTGCAGGTGGGGTGACCCCCTACTATTAATCCGGCTAACCGGCGAATACAGCGAGATTACCCATATGGTAGAGTGCCCCATTTTTATCCTTCGTCCGAGCCATCAGCGGACACCGCGAAATTTGCACCTTACTCAATGTCACCGGGTAAACGGATGTCGCTTCTGGCAGAAGTTGACGGCGGTTCAGTTGCTTGAGATGTTGGGCCGATAGCACGGGGCACTAGTTGTCACCAAGGTTTAAATTAAATTTACTTGCCTCTACTTACCACGATTCAAGATGACAAGCTTGTGCCGATTCTACGATCAGCTGTGCCCCAGCTAGCAACAGTGGAAAAGGGGCAGGTTAACTTAAGGTGGTAAACTTATAAAGGGCGCTAGAAGACAATTGAATCAACTGAACGTAATTCGACCGGCCGACGTTTCCAATCGACCAGATCGTGCAGAAAAATGAAACACGAATAATCAGAGGCGAGAATCTTACCCACTGACGTATGTGAAAGTAGAAATTAAAATCGTAATTAAAGTCAACACAATTTATTACACAATTAAAAGGAAAACACTTTACACTGTTAAGAAACAATTACAATTGGCTGCTTACTTTAGGCTTAAATTAACTACCGTAAACGCAACGCAATTCGTACTTCGGAATTTGTACTCGGTTTATTTCTCACGAGCTAGGAATAAAATTTAACAACCGATCGGTCCGTAAAATGGCAGTTTAAAGTGAAAACCTAACCTTGAAACTGCGAGTCCAGACGTACGTCAAAGTCGACGATGCCAATCGAAGCGCAAAGGCAGGTGGGGAATTGTAGCGCCCTCTACCAACCGCAGGAAGCGTCAACAAACTGGTCTGAACTGGACCCGCTCAGATCGTCAAGATGGCTGATCAGGTTTTCTCGATCGGGTCTCGATACGACTATGGGCAGGAGCGCCCCCGGAGAACTAGGCCAAAAGGTCTGGTCTAATAGCCTGCGCCAGAAAACTGCGCCCAAATAGAAAAACCTGAGAGAACTGGGGCCTCAGGCTTGGTAAGGAGATTAAAACTGTCTCCAATCGCTGTTCGGCGGTGTCAATTGATATTCCAGCAAAGCCACAATTGATTTACTTCTCCAAACGAGCAAGAAATCCGTTAAATTTAACACACGAAAAACACGTCACACCGGTACAATACTCCGAACAAGAAAGAGGACGCGACCAGGTTGTAGATGAACAAGGTCGCTTCGACGCATGGGGATTACCGACGATAACCAATGACAGGCGCCCTGAGACTCACATGAGGCCTTCATAGCCTATGAAAGTTCAGCGATCACTGTACGCAGGTTTCCCCATAGCGGCGTAGAGAAGGGGCAACAGGGTCGCCAACGGTGTTAAAACGAAATTGAATGTTATTATATCGCTACGATAAGTTAGCGCGAAATTTGAAAGTAACATAGTATCCGAGATGAGTTATAGGTAGCCATCGTTTGAGGTGTCGGACCCCGTGTGTGGAAGCCTATTTAGTATCCGAGACGAGAACCGATGCAGACCACATGCCGTTTACCCTTAAAACTAACCTGCCTAGCTGCCCTAGCCCATATACGCGGGTATACGTGTATGGGTAATGGATGCTGGGGTTAGTATGAGATGTGTGGTAGAGATTCGCGTAAGCGTTCTCGACGGTTACTCATCAAACGTAGCTAGGGAAACCTTGCTGACATGAGTTCTAGGGGTGAGGGGGGTCCACCGGACCGTCCCCCTCATTGGCGTTGGCCTTCTAGTGGCAGTGTCACAGCTAGTGGACAGTGGGAAAACGGTGCCGGACGGGTTCCCCGCTGCCATTTTCTCATGGGAGATGGGGCTGACGCCTGGGTGCCCTAGGTGTACCAAGTACACCGGAGAGGAATTGGCTTACTCTATGTCAGAGTATCATCTATCATCAGCAAGCCTCAATTCTTGCATAAGCTCCTTCATCACATATCGTTGCATTTTATTAACAACACTCGCGTGCCCGTCTGCCTAATTTGCGCGTCTTACCAACACGTTTACCAATCAGAGCCCACCCGGAGACTAACTGCTATCTTTTCTACATCCCTCTGCCTGACACGTATCCCCGTATCACATTACCAAACTATAAGACTTTACGGATACATTGAGAATGCGTAAACTTTCTAAACTTGATAGTTATAAGGTTATTAAAAAATTCCTGTTCTGTTTAAAATTGAAACCTGATCAAATAAACCGCCAAACATGACGATTGAACATCTCGACACATTTGGATACCTTCAAGATTCGTTTTAATTCTTTTTTTTATAATTAAATCGTTAAATGTCGCAATCGTGTTTTAGACAGACAAAGTATTGTTGGGCAAACGCCTTCTCAACAATGGATCACCGCCGCAGTTGTTGTTATTGTTGTCGTTATTTCAAAACAATACGGCCCGCTTATTATTCTCTGGACGTAGGAACTATGTTTACAACAACAATAAGGCGTTTCGTCAGTTCATCTTAATTAAAACGTGCGTGCATTTTTCTCTAGCTTGGCGCGGGTGGGATATTTTCTTTGAATATCGATTACCATCTCACGTACACAATGGACGAAGTCTTTCTTTCGTTCTTCGAGACCATTCAGCCCAATTAGTACACACAAAAGGTGGGACGTTAATACGTCCGTAAGGAAAGAAATTTATTTATTTGTTTATTTTTAGTAAACCCGTTTCATTAATTCTACTCGCCGCACATAAACAAGCCCATTAATTTTGCGGCCAATTGCATAACAATGACTTACACAGGCATGTGATAATGAGGCGCATTCTAGAACTGCAGATGTGTGCAGTAACTATGCAGAATTTTACTGTCGTTTTCTTGGCTTGCAGTGCAGTGGAATCTCACGTTCTTGAAACACACTCCTTTTTTTTTATCTTGGGCGCAATTTAAATAAGGAATCTATCGTCTGATTGACAAATCACCATCTGAAATGTTTGATAAAATTGTGGAGACTAATTTTGTTATACTCCTGGTGACTAGGCCACCCTTAATACGTACGTAAACGAATGACATGTTAAATCATGCTTTCAAGAACTTCCACGTTTGGAGTTAGCGTTGGCTCCGCAAACGTATTGGATCGTGTTTTCGTTTCGTAGAGACACCGGTAGACAATTTACATTAAAAATAAAAAAAATACCATGCAAAACACAAATACAACTTCATGTGGCAGACCAAGAAGTTCGTTGGGCATATGAGGTACTTCTGGAGACAGCGTGGGTGGAGTTCTGTGACGTTATGCAGCGGTTTCGCAGAAGCCGAACATTCCGCTAACTGCAAGGCATTGGTCGGTCCAGGCTAATCAGTCTGGGAGAAAAAGAAGGTTGGATGGCTAAAGGGTGCGCTTCAGGGCGTCTCTAATTTCGGACGTGAAGATTGACTCTAATGAACTGTCACGACAGAACCTAAGAACAGAAACCAAACTACAGTGGGTGAAAGTGTTTTTAAGTGTGCGGAAGTGGAGAGAAAAAGAAGGCTTGTCTACCTTAATGATGGCCAAAAGGTGCGCCTCAGGGCGCCTCAATGTCGGACGTGAAGATTGACTCTGATGAACTGTCACGACAGAACCTAAGAACAGAAAACAAACTACAGTGGGTGACAGTGTTTTAAAGTGTGCGGAAGTGGAGCGTTAATTTTAAGTTTTTATGAAGAAACACTGCACAAAGCTTTTGATTTCAAATTAAGAATTCCTTTTTATGAAATCACAAGTTTTGAAAGTGTGGTAATAAGCAGAGATGTGAGATTAGGAATTACAGATTTGTTTAACGTAAACAAACGATTGTACTAACCAATATATAAATGTAACTAACATCTTTACTTAGGTTATTAAGAAGAGCTTCTGTAAATACTTACATTTTAATTTAAAGTGAAATTAGGTTTCGAACTTTGAAAAACTTGAAGGCACTTGTTTACACCTGACATTTGCAATGCACGTGTTTGCCAACTTAAAACTTGTAAAACAGGATCGTGACCAATAGAATTTTAGTTGAATGTAAATGTGAGTCGTTGCGTTACCGGCAATCCTCGATTGCGATCGCTGAGTTGAGCGCGCACGAAAGAGTGGGGTTGGCGCTGCGGCAACGGTGATAAAAGCAAAGGGCGCGGCTGGAATGAAAAGAATTTGACGAAATCATCGAAAGGTATAGTTATTCGACGTTTAAAAATAAATAAAGACATACCGTGTTTCTTGCTATCTCAACTCGTTGCCAACTCCAATCGTGAGAGTTTTTTAAGGCATGAGAGTAGCCACCACATTCCCGCGTAACTTCTCGGGGACAAACTTGTCAGATCACAATTTAAAAAAAAAAATATATTGCCATGAAAGGGCCATGCCTCATAAACGTAAACAAATTATTTTGATGAAAGAATGTTCTGAACATACAGGGTGATTCTTTAATAGAGCGACAAAGAAAAAATGATGAAGGAATAGACATCACGTGGGAAAATTTTATGTATTTTAGTTTTCCAAAAATACGTAATGAAAAATTATCCCCAAAACGACGATACGTCCCTAGTTAAGAAAGAACAGCAGATGAACGAAATAAATATAGTGATAACAACGATACCCGCTGCACGTAGGTGGATGGTTTGAAGCATGTAACTTAAATCGAAATTAAATTCAGTGCCCTCTATTAGTAGCATAATGAAACTCCGCACAACCATTCAGGGCCTCCTAGATTTAACAAATGTCATTCGTTGGAAACTTTGACAGATGAGGAAATTATTCTAGAAAATCTACCGGATTTTGGATGATCCTGTTACTTTAATACAGTTTCAAACGTTGTCGTATATAGCTTCTCTGTTTTCTTCTTTTTTAATTGACAGATTTCATTGTTAAAATTGAATTAGGACAACTGCCGTAATTTTATGTCGCGCGCTTGGCAACACTGCGGGTGATACGTGTTATACGAAAAAATCTAGTTTGCCCTGAAGTTGGCTTAAAAAAAATTGTGTTGGCAGCGCTCATTCCTTTCAAGCGGAATTTGATTGCTTAATGATTTGAGGTTATGTTATACCTTTGACGATCCCACCTCCCCATTTTATAAGTAACTTTCGATAACGGCGTCAAACGTTCTTTACAATTTGAATACAGATTCCATGTCTGTTGCAAGGCAGGTGTGATTGTTGTTTAAAAAAAGAAAATAAATCGTAACCTCAACTGTAAGTCACAGAAGTCGATAGAACAGAAAACGAAAGTCGATAATTGTGCCACCTAGGTCGGTTTCATGGTAAAGTAGATAACTTTTTTCGATCGTGTGTAATTAACTTTAGATGGCAACGCTGATTTTCACTTGCTTTTCGTTTTATGAGCGAATTTTCCTTTGTTTTTGATTTTTTTATTAATGATCACTCATTACTTGATTTTGTAACGGGACGTCATTTTTCGGGGTCATCTGGTGTTGCTGTCGATCGTTGCTCTGTTTGACGTCGGTTCGGCGGTTCGGGTGTGCTCGTCGGTGTCCGGGTTCAGCGGAAATAAAAGCGTCGATCACTTAGGAACAACTTTATTTACAAACTTAGTCTATATTTACAGGTGTTTACAAATTATGTCTTACGGAGACTAATCACAGGACGGTAGTTTCGGAAACGGTGTATCTTACGGACACTAATCGCAAGACGGTAGTTTCGGAAACGGTGATATACGGTGTGTCTTGCGGACACTAATCACAGGGCGGTAGTTTCGGAAACGGTGTGCCTTACGGACACTAATCGCAGGACGGTAGTTTCGGAAACGGTGTGTCTTGCGGACACTGATCGCAGGACGGTAGTTTCGGAAACGGTGTGTCTTACGGAAACTAATCGCAGGACGGTAATTTCGGAAATGGTGTGTCTTACGGACACTAATCGCAGGACGACAACGCACTGTGCAAACGTTCTGGTACAGGCTCCAGGGATCGGATCGGTGGTATGGTTGTGAGTGAAACTCCCACTCAGGCTTAGGATGTGCGAGACACCCGCACCGGGTAAGAGAGAGTGAGACACCCACTCTAGGATATGCGAGACACCCGTACCGGGTAAGAGAGAGTGAAACACTCACTCTAGGATATGCGAGACACACGCACCGGATAAGAGAGAGTGATACACCCACTCTAGGATGTGCGAGACACCCGCACCGGGTAAGAGAAAGTGAAACACCCACTCTAGGATATGCGAGACACGCGCACCGGATAAGGGAGAGTGAGATACCCACTCTAGGATGTGCGAGACACCCGCACCGGGTAAGAGAGAGAGTGAGACACCCACTCTAGGATCAGGATAAGAACAGGAGGAGCGGTTGCAGGTAACGCGAACGTAGCACAGATTGTTAAACGCGTTTGAGTCAAAACATCTACGGATGAATGACTCAGCGGGAAACTGCGTTCGAGCCACGACCGGCGGCTCGGAATGCCCGGCAAGTCACTGTCTTCAAGCCACGTCCGGTGGCTTGATAGCGCGCCATGCTCCCAGGCCCCAGCGCGCTTATAAAGGCTTGCGCGTAGTGGGGAGCCCCGCTCGTTTGGAGTTCCCACTTAAATTATGCTTTATAACTCTGCGCAAACACATCCTAAAAATACAGGCTAATTAATATATACAAAACTTAACTAAATATGTGCAAAAATAGTCACTTCGTTACAATTTTATAGATTATTTTCAGATTATGTACTATTTTGTAGGATAGTTTTTTTTTGTTTAACGTTCTCGACTGATAGCAATGACAAAGGACTGAGTTACAATAAACATTCACTCACCCTTCGGTTAGATCTCTCTTTCCCTGCTTTCTTTCTCTCTTTCTCGCTTCCTCGACCACTGCGGAGCTGAGGGTAAACGTCTTAACATCTGGGCTTCGCTTTCCGATTCGATAAGGATGTCATGCAAAATTACAAATAACCATTTACGAGTATCTACTCAAGAATGTAGAACTTATTACTCACCGGGGCCCTCTCCCGGCCCCGCCCACTCCAGCGGCGAATCTAGATATGCAAGCTCTCTGCTGAGATGTGAACTCGCGGATGTGTCCTTGAATGTCCATCTTCGTACTTCGCATGCATGAAGTCGAGCCCCAGGTGGATATTAGCATACCTTGCCTTCTGAGCGTACGTTTTCAGAATCATTGATGCTACCGCCTCCTACAGTGGTAGCCACACTGGCCCGAGGCCAGTCAGCACCAAGTCATGACCGTTCTTGGAAAGCACAATGCAATTCACTAGGTCAGGCATACAGCTAGCTGTGTCTCCGGCATTTACTACTCTGCAGTCGGCGGATATGGTACAATACCGTGTGCAGGTGAGATGATCTCCTACTCTTAATTCGGCTAACCGGCGAATAGAGCGAGATCACCCATATGATAGAGTGTCCAATCTTTGTCCGAGCCATCAGCGGACACCGCGAGATTTGCACCTTTATCTCAGAGTATCATCAGCAAACCTCAATTCTTGCATAAACTCCTTCGTCACATGTCATTGCAATTCATTAACAACACTCGCGAGCCCGTCTGCCTAATTTGGGTGTCTTACCAACACGTTTACCACTCAAAGCTCACCCGGAGACTGACTGATATCTTTTCTACATCCCTCTGCCTGACACATATCCCCGTGTCATATTACCAAACCATAAGACAAAATAAACAAACGTGCTCGTGATTTACGGATACATTGAGAATGCGTAAACTTTCCTAAATTCTAAACTTTTTAATCATTTTTCCAATGTTAGATCTGTTCAAGAATCATCCTGTATAGTTTTCGATAATCCATCGATTTCTTCCTCGTTTGTTTCACGGAAGAAAAATGACTGCGCCGTTGCGTTTCTTAGATTTTTACGGCGGCGCGCGGCAGAATCGTGGGAAACAATTACGAACTTTTGAACGTGACGCGATTTGCCAACCTGCCTTTTGCTCGGCGCATCGCCCGCCGATCTCCTATCCTCATTGTCGGCAAGACGTACAGGGGACGATTCGAAAGTCTGTCCCACATAGAGCTGTTCGAGCGATCGTTAAGGAGCGCGAGCCTCCGTCTAATTTATCTCGAATCGTTGAAAAATCGCGCGGATCTAAGGCCGTCAACATTCCCGCAATCGTAAACAATGCGTCGCTAATGCGGCTCTCACCGAGGCGATCGGACAGAGATGTAAGCTCGCAAAAGTCACTTCGATTGCGTAGGTACGCACGTTTGTTTCGAAATGTCGAATCGTTTGGTGCTGCGCAAAGATGAGGGCCTTGGAAGAAAAAAGATTAAATACGACTCTGACCTTATTATAAATACTTTGGAGAATTTATTTTTGTTTTGTCACATGAGCCAAGTTGGTATGTACTAGGCGACAGTTGGCAATTGCGTAGGTACGCACGTTTGTTTCGAAATGTCGAATTGTTTAATGCTGCGCAGAGATGAGGTCCTTGGATAAAAAAAAAGGATAAAAATACGATTCTGACCTTATTATAAATACTTTGGAGAATTAATTTTTGTGTTGTCATATGACTCAGGTTGGTACTTGACGACAGTTGGCAATGAACTGAAGTTACTTCGGTTAATCTTCACCTGCCAATTTCGTGTTTAATAAGCCAAACAAAACAGAAATCTATCCAATTCACTTTCTATTTTATCAACGGCAGTCAATCAGGAGGTTAGTTAATTATTAGTGAGGCGGGGTGATAAAAAATTCAAGCTGATTTGTGGTTTACAGTTATTTGGAGTTTCGAGCCGAATTCCTCCTCTTAATTAAATCGTATCAAATCGGGAACACGTGCAGGCCGCGCGCGCTTTCTTCGATTTGTTCTCCGTGAAACTAACAGTAAACCTAAATCGGTTTCGTTATTGCGTCCGACCTGAACTCTGCCTGCGATCGTCTCGATACTGTGTAATCACGTCGATTCCTATTAATAACATTGCGCTGCACGACCGTACTTTTTCGTCTCCGATTTCCGTCTTCAACGGTTCGAATAACGCCAAAAATCTGAGGCGAGGTTAACAGCTGTCAACCTCTGACAGGTGCAACTTCGTTTCGTACTACTGAACTGTACCAACCAGTGTCTCCAAATCCGAAACGTTCCTAATTTATGCGTTTCAAAAATAAAATTGAGATGAGGTTGTAACTGTCAACCTGACAGCTGCAACTTCACTCGATTTGTTTTAATTATTAACCCCAACTCTGAATCCAAATGTCTCTTAGTTATTTTGATTGCTAAATTCCTGTTGTATATAAATAGCTGGACGCTGTGATGAGTTGCGTAAGAGTACATTGTTATTCCGGACGAATTTCTACAATTTGACAGATGTTGTCACTTCCACTACAAGCGGAAGTCATATAAATAGTCGAATCAAATAAGGTTGTTGGCCTTCCAATGAACCCGTCTAGATGGCAATTTAATTGCGCTTGATAAAAGTCGTACGTACACTTGACGGAGCTGTCATAACGATCATCACGTCGATGATTCTGACAGTTCCGAACTAGTTAGGAACTGCTGCTGGATGGTTTAGATTAGGACTTGAAAACGTTGTTTAAGTTGGCATCTTTAGCGAAAAGTTCTGGCCATAAGTTGGCATTACGTTCAGTAGTAACGATCAACGAAACAAAGAAAGTCAAAATCAGATAAGGTTTGTAAGACTTTGATTGAATTCAACTAAGCAATTGAAGGTTTTGACAGCGATTTTAAGTTGGCAGTATCAAGATCTGCTGATATTGAAGCAACTCATCGAATTAAAAAAAAGAGACAAAGTATAAAGTTCCTGTGATCCAAGATTTAATTAAAACTGCGATTCAGAAACGGCGATAATTGACAGTTTAATAATAGGTTTGTTCCAGCAGCATTTTCTGACTAGTTCGGAACCGTTAAAAACAGTTGCCCACCGAAGTAATACCGATTTCAACGGCGTCGTCAAATGTACAATGTTGATCACTGCATGCTTCTTAGGGTTTCGAACTAGTTACGAACTGTTGCTGGAACAAACCAATAAAAGGCGTTCTTCTAAATCACAGCACGTTCCTTTATTCCTTGTACTTTAAGTGGTCTTCCGATTGAGTTTTTTTTTTAAATTATTTCAATGAGAAGAAAGAGAGAGAAGAGGCAAGGACATCTGCTGAACTGATGCTTTGGTTCGTTGTGTGGTGATGGGATGGTTCTGTTCCACGCTAATTTTTTTTACTATTTTATTTTAAAGATTTACAGGTCGTCCATCTAAAGAGCCTTGAGCTGTGAAGCAAGTTCCACCGCGCTTGTCTGTTCTGTCTCTAAACTGGCGACATTCGAAGCACTATAGTCGCACAGACGTCATAAAACAAATCTATTAGACGTTTTAAATTGGGTTCTTAGGTTTTGTACACATTTTGTCGCGTTAAAATTGCAGATAAATGGTCCATGTGGTTAAAGATATCAAATTACATGGCAAGTGAAACCTTCGCTGTAGTCTGGGTCCTTTCAGTCAGGCAACAGATACTTTAAAAACGTCAGCTGTTACACTTGAATAGTTAAATTTATGGGGGCTTCATTTGCGATAGACAAACAGCGAGTATCCCTGATAAGTTCACGATATCAGAGCCCACAGAGGCTGATATCAGGAGTTTTTCCCATTTTTTTTTCTTTCAATAAATAATTAAATTTAATTGTTGCGTTTATTTTAAAGTATCTAATTCCTTGTTCTGGAGAGTTGTTTATTGCTCGCACCAAAGAATCAGGTTATCACAACGTAATTGAGGGTTTACATTGACGATCGGGCCATAATTAGGAAATATTAGCATGATTATCAGCTTATCACGGGGATTCCGATAGTACACCCAATTGTACTTATAATCTAGGCCACTAGACTAACCCGTAGGGCCGGCAGTATAACGAGACAGACGCAGGTAGAGACGGCCCGGCTAGTGCATTGTAGTTTTAGGCGTGAACGCATGGCGTATTATAATAACAAAACCTTTGCGTGACTTCTTGGAATTCCTTGAAGATAAGTGCTCGCTACCGTTACCTAAGGGAACAATAAGTTTCAATTGTTGTGGTTTGTTTAGACAGTTTTTTTTCTCTGAGGTTCTAACTGGACATTCTCGGTGCTTACGAGTTGTCTATTCACTGTAAAGCAAATTTATTTGAAATGTGATTAAGAAATGTCACAGTGGAGTCTCGTATGGTGGTTCTGTTCTGTGCTAATTTTTTTTCTTGTAGATCCAAACTTGAAATTGTCTGTATTTGCTTTGCAAGTCATGTAGAGCAAATTGTGCCGATTTGCTTAAAACGTGGTAAGAGATCGTCTCCGTCGACAGCAGCAGGACGGAACTGAGTGTGATGGTTCTGTTCCATGCTAATTTTTTTATTAGTTTTTTTTTCCAACGGTTCAAACTCGGTGTTTGAGTCCATCTAAAGAACTAGTGTGTTGACTCTGCTTATACTAATTTTATTTTACCGTAATAGTAATAATAAATAAATTCTTTAAAAAAACTCATTTAAAACGTGCAGAGAAAAAAAAGCGCCACCTGTCTTTTATTGCTGCTGCCACCTATACCGTACAATATCAATCGCCCTTCAACTTGACGCCCGTTTTTAAAGCCTATTTCAGGGCGCCAACTTTTTTCTTTTCCAATCGCACCAACTTCAATTAGAACCTCCCGAGGCGCAATTAAAACGGAGTTCCGTTAATTAAGAGACGCATTCCCAATCTCATTCAGCGACCACAAACCACTATTACGGGCCGAGCGAAAAGAACGCCTCAATGGACCGGACCGGCTGGCTCTAACGACTTGACCTCTGCGTTTCTTGCAGGTGCATTTACTTATCAAATGCTGTCGTCGTTGAACGTAGAGAACTCTCGTTTGCGAAGTGCAGGAGGCGGGGTCCCGCAAAGAACCGCTGCTTACTTGTTTTAGTTAGCGGGGCGTTTTTTCGGCGCTGAAAATTTTACTAGTGGCGCCATTTTTAAATTTGTATTTTTTGTGTTTAGGAAACAAACGCAAATATTTTGTTTACCTAAACAAAAACAATGTCAATCAGTCGAAAATGTTTTGTTTTTATGTATGAAACGGTCGCGGATTTGTTTTTCAAAACAAAATCGGTTATTGCTGTTTAATTGTAAATAACAAACACACGTTCAGATTCTAAGAACGAGCCGTATAATTCCCACCGGATGCGATCCTGTCCAGGGCGCCGCGGTCCCTTTCAAGAGAGTGAAACCCCAGCGCGAGTCATAAAAATTTGTAACGTTAGGCCTGCTCAAATAGCACTCCTGGTTCTCTGCCATCATAAACAAGTCAGCTTGACATTTTAGCTTTGTGTTGGTTCAGATTTTTGTGCGATTTGGTCACACTAAATTTTAGAACATGTCAGTTATAGAAAAGGGATCAATTACACTGCAAGTGGAAAGGAGTTCACTTTGTCTGCGTAGTGTTTCGCACCGGATACATTAAAATGCCAAGTTAGACACTTGTAAGCTTGAGTAATGGAAAGAGGGTCAGGAAAGTTTGAAAATTGCGAAAAGACCACCCGCCGATCCTTGTCTGACAAGCTAATTGGAGTTTTCTTGATTTATGATGAGGCAGGAAATGTAAAGTAGGCGTGATTTTGGGGCTAGAGCAGCGATTATTGGTCCGGGTAGTTTCAAAATTTGCTTGCGGAGTCCGAGGGGGAGATTAATTGTTTAGTTGGAAAGAAAGCAGCTCCGGGAAAGACGGAAAGGTTGCAATCTCTCGAGCGAACGATTGAATCCTTTAATTTTGACTTCGCGAGTTTTCTCTCATTTTTCTCATATTTCTAGCTAAAACATTTTATTTCGGTACGGTTGAAATACAGTGTGTTAAGAGAAAGGGCAATTAAACAAACAAAACCACGAATACGTACGGATTCGCGCCGCGGGTGTACCTAAACAAGTGTGTGTGTGTTTGTGTGCGGTGTTGTGTTCATCTCGGGTACGCGGATAGGTAATTTACATTTATTTGTATTTCTTCGTCACATACTTGGTGGTATAAATTGGTTAAGAATTATTTTAATTTGCATTAATCAGTGGCTAAAGAATCTGTAAAGTTCAGTATTCGTATTGCATTTGGATAATTTTTAGTCAAAATGTTTTTATTTGCATTTGAGTCGAGGTTAAACCTCAACAAGTTGCATTCACATTAGTAAAATCTATTTGGAAATCCAAATACAGTCTACTCTTGGAAAATAGTTCTACCCTTTGGAGATATCCGTTAAGCGAATTCTACTGTATGTTCTTGATAACCGCAAATTTGTTTTCTCAGTATTGGTTTAAAACGCAAGGGTTTTTACGCTCATTGTATCAGATCCCACACGGTGGCTGGTACAAGGAGTTTTTACCTTTTTTTTTCCTCAATAAATAATTAATTAAATATAACTTCCACATTTTACTTAAACGTATTTAGTTCTTTAATCTCTCAAGTTTATTCACCGACGCACCAAAAGAATTGAGTTACAACAACGTAAGGCCAGGGATTGCATTAACGATCACGAGGTATAAATATTATAAGTTCATTGCGGGTTCCGCAAGGATCGCATCAAAACGGAGGCCAGGTAGAGTCGGACAGTAGAATATTTCTTTAGCGCATTCACATTAGTAAAATTTGTTGGTCGTTGTTGCATAAATTATTAGGCCAGTTTTGTGATTTAATCAACCACATTACAGTGTACTCTTGGAAAATAGTTCTATCTTTTGGAGATATCCGTTAAGCGAATTCTACTGTATGTTCTTGATAACCGCAAATTTGTTTTCTCAGTATTGGTTTAAAACGCAAGGGTTTTTACGCTCATTGTATCAGATCCCACACAGTGGCTGGTACAAGGAGTTTTTACCTTTTTTTTTTCCTCAATAAATAATTAATTGAATCTAACTTCCGCATTTTATTTAAACGTATTTAGTTCTTTAATTTCTCAAGTTTATTCACCGACGCACCAAAAAAATTGAGTTACAACAACGTAAGGCCAGGGGTTGCATTAACGATCACGAGGCATAAATATTACAAGGTTATTGCGGGTTCCGCAAGGGTCGCATCAAAACGGAGGCCAGGTAGAGTAGGACAGTAGAATATTTCTTTAGCGCATTCACATTAGTAAAATTTGTTGGTCATTGTTGCAGTTTTGTGATTTAATCAACCACACTACAGTGTACTCTTGGAAAATAGTTCTATCTTTTGGAGATATCCGTTAAGCGAATTCTACTGTACGTTCTTGATAACCGCAAATTTGTTTTCTCAGTATTGGTTTAAAACGCAAGGGTTTATGGGCTCATTGTATCAGATCCCACACAGTGGCTAGTACAAGGAGTTTTTTTCCTCAATAAATAATTAATTAAATACAACTTCCGCATTTTGTTTAAACGTATTTAGTTCTTTAATCTCTCAAGTTTATTCACCGACGCACCAAAAAAATTGAGTTACAACAATGTAAGGCCAGGGTTTGCATTAACGATCACGAGGCATAAATATTATAAGTTCATTGCGGGTTCCGCAAGGGTCGCATCAAAACGGAAGCCAGGTAGGATATTTCCTTTAGCGCCGACAGTAAATTGTAGGTAGCCCTGTAGCCGAGTGTCTAGACGGGTAGGGTAGCATGTAACTTGTTAATGATTAAGACAAGACGAACTCAGAATTTAATTTATTAAAATGTTGATAATTGAAGCGCTTTACTTAGACAGGACGTTCGTCTGTTGTTGTTGTTGTTATTATCATCATGTGAATGTCGTCCTTTTCAGAGGCGTCCGTCACCTCCACCATTTACAGTGTCGTACAATCGCGTCATGTTTTGACGCGGCGTGTATTTGCGGTCCTTAAAATGGCAAACAAAATTCGATCTGCGAAGCAAAACACGTCTCTCACCGCGAGGAGGAAACGGATATCTATCTCTACACGTCTGTCTCGTTTAATCAAGTTGTCCCGACGTCAATTCAATCAGATCGCGGTGCACCTGAACAGATTGACACGTTCAGTTCCGAGTTAACTAGATTCCTTTGTGTCGTCGTCGCGCCATCGCCGTCTCCTTATCTGCATATAATGCGACGGGGCCGCCCTTTTTCCGGCGTTCAATGAACTTGAAATATCGCGGCCTTTTTCTCCCGCCCGTTCCGGCATTGTTATGTTAAACGGTCTGAAATGCAAATTTAGATAATCGCCGTGCTCGATTTCCTGTATTGCATAATTAACGCTGAGGTTCGTTTCCTTGTTTTGTTCTTAGTTTGTTGGCACAGAAATGAGAGAAGGTCGGCAGCAACCCCGCAAGAATCAAATTAAATTAGAAATCGATGATTCAATTCTCAATGCGTCACCGGCCTTATTTCTCATCCTTACCGGTAACCTTATTTAGTCCTGTCACGGAAACAAGCGATATAATAACAGAGTGATGCAGCGTTTTTCTTGTGTATGTCCGTCCCTCCGAAATGATGACAAACTGCGTTTCACACCGACACTGACATTGAAAAGCTAATAAACATCGGGATTTACATATCGAATTACGAGTACGAGTTACAAGTGCAAACCAAAGTCGTTTGTCTAGTTCGGCAAACGTTTGCTCCGAAATTTGCATAACACAAACACTCGGCTGGGTCTTTTCGCGGTAATTATTTGAATCGTCGGCGATTTGTACGTACGTGAGCTCGTAAATAATTAATTCGATCCGCGCCGAATTGAGCTCTCCTTTTTTTTTCTCTCTCTCTCTCTTCGCTAGTCCGAAAACGATGCCGTCGACCTACAAAATTATTCCGCGGCGAAAATTAATGGTTTGGCGTGTACGATTCCGGCCGGATTATGCAACGTATAATTTGCGGCGGGGCTTTGTTCTAAGATTGACAGAAAACTTTAAAACTGGGACTCTTGAACCGATGTCATTGACGAGTTCAAGATCGCATTCAAAAAAAAAAAAAAATTAACTTCGCCACCAGTGATTTTGGCTCACGATTAACTTTTTTTGTGTTTACTCTTTTGTATCGTGTAGCAAATACGTATTTTTTTAAATTCTTTTGTTTCCTCATTTTTTATTTGATTGCCCAATAGAAAACACTGCCTAACAATCAATTGAATGTGTTCTGTTTAACTTAACGTAACAAAAGGCGCGTAGCTTTGTTTCTTTTTAAAAAAATTCTATTAGTTCTTTTCAATTTTTATTGTATCAGACTTTAATAATACCCGACAAAATAAAACCAGTGAATCCCCGCAACAGCAAGATGGTGTTGTGTGCGGTGGTTCTGTTCCGTGCTAATTTTTTTTCTGCGAGGTTCTAACTCGAAGGTCTTGGTGTTTACGAGCCGTCCATAGACTGTAAAGCAAATTGCTCCGATTTGTTTAAAATATTCAAGGAAATGCCGCCGTGGATAGCAGCGAGACGGAGCTGCGTATGGTGGTTCTGTTCCGTGCTAAGTTTTTCTGCCTTGGAGATTCAAACTCGAAATTCTTAGTGTTTACGAGTCGTCCATTGACTGTAAAGCAAACTGAGCCGATTTATTTACAAATTGGTTAAAAAATGTCGCCGTGGATGGTAGCAAATCGGAGCTGCGTGGGGTGGTTCTGTTCCGTACTATTTTTTTTTTTTTCTTTGAGATTCATGCTCGAAGTCATTGGTGTTTACAAGCCGTCTTTGCTCCGACTTATTTAAAATACGTTCGAGAAAATGTCACCGTGGATAGCAGCAAGACTGAGCTGCGTGTGGTGGTTCTGTTCCGTGCTAATTGTTTTTGCCTTGGAGACTCAAACCTTAAATCCTCAGTGTTTACGGGTCGTCCATTGACTGAGCTGGTTTATTTAAAATTTGGTTAAAAAATGTCGTCGTGGATAGCGGCAAGACGGAGCAGCGAGTGGTGGTTCTGTTGCGTGCTAATTTTTTTTTCTTTCAGATTTAAACTCGAAGTTCTTTGTATTTACGAGCCGTCCAATGACCGTAAAGCAAATTGCTCCGATTAGTTCAAAATGTCCAAGAAAATGGATAGCATCAAAACGGAACTACGTATGGTGGTTCTGTTCCGTGCTAATTTTTTCCTTAGAGATTCAAACTCGAAGTTGTCGGTGTTTACGAGTCGTCGTCATTGACTGTAAGGCAAGCTGAGCCGATTTATTTAAAATTTGGCCAAAAAAAAGTCATCGCGGATAGCAGCAAGACGAAGCTGCATGTGGTGGTTCTGTTCCGCGCTAATTTTTGTCCTTGGAAATTCAAGCTAGAAGTTCTCGGTGTTGACGAATCGTCCGTTGGCAGTAAAGGAAATTGCGCCAATTTATTTAAAATATGTCGCCGTGGATAGCAGCAAGTCGGAGCTGCGTGTGGTGGTTCTGTTCCGTGCTATTTTTTTTTTGAGATTCAAACTAAATTCTAGGTGTTTACAAATCGTTCATTGACTCGAAAACAAGTCGCGCCGATTTGTTCAAAAACTTAATTAAAGAGCTTCGCCGTGGATTGCAGCAAGACGGAACTGCGTGTGGTGGTTCTCTTCCGTGCTATTTTTTTCTTTGACGTTCAAACTCGAAGTTCTTTGTATGTATTTACGAGCCGTCCGTTGACTGTAAAGC
Source organism: Dorcus hopei (assembly GCA_033060865.1). Classification (NCBI taxonomy): domain Eukaryota; kingdom Metazoa; phylum Arthropoda; class Insecta; order Coleoptera; family Lucanidae; genus Dorcus; species Dorcus hopei. The sequence continues at coordinate 4,242,127 of CM065425.1, read as the reverse complement.
AAATTGCTCCTATTTGTTTAAAATGTTCAGGAAAACGTTAGCGTGTATAGCAGCAAAACGGAACAGCGTATGACGGTTCTATTCCGTGCTAATTTTTTTTTTTCCTTGGAGATTCAAACTCGAAGTTGTCGGTGTCGTCATTGACTGTAAAGCAAACTGAGCCGATTTATTTAAAATTGGGTTAAAAAAAAACGTCGCCGCGGCTAGCGTTAAGTTGGAGCTGCGTGTGGTGGTTCTGTTCTGTGCTAATTTTTTCCTTTGAGATTCACACTCGAAGTTATTGGTGTTTACAAGCCATCCTTTGATTGTAAAGCAAATTGCTCCGATTTGTTTAAAATATACAATGTCACCGTGGTTAACAGCAAGACGGAGCTACGTATGGTGGTTCTGTTCCCTACTAATTTTTTTCCCTCTGAGATTCAAACTGGAAATTGTCGGTGTTTAGGAGTCGTCATTGACTGTAAAGCAAACGGAGTCGATTTATTTAAAATTTGGCTAAAGAAACGTCACCGCTGCGTCTCGTGGTTCTGTTCCGTGCTAATTTTTTCTTTGACTTTCATACTCGAAGTTATCGGTGTTTACAAACCATCCTTTGACTGCAAAGCAAATTGCTTCGATTTGTTTAAAATATTCAATGTCGCTGTGGATAACAGCAAGACGGAGCTGCTTGTGGTAGTTCTGTTCCGTGCTATTTTTTTTTACCTTGGAGATTCAAACTCTAAATTCTCGGTGTTTACCAATCGCCCAATGACTGTAACGCAAACTGCGCCGATTTAATTAAAATATGGTTAAAAAAATGTCGCAGTGGATAACAGCAAGTCGGAGCTACATGTAGTAGTTCTGTTCCGTGCTAATTTTTTTTTAATGAGTTTTTATGAGTTATTCATTGATTGTAAAGGAAATTGCACCGATTTGATTAAAAGATGTCACCGCGGAGAGCAGCAAGACGGAGCTGAGTGTAGTGGTTCTGTTCCGTGCTATTTTTTTTTTGGAGATTCAAACTCGAAATTCTCGGTGTTTGCGAGTCATCCATTGATTGTAAAGCAAATCGCGCAGATTTGTTTAAAATTTGCTTAAAAAGTGTCACCGCAGCAAGACGAAGCTACATGTGGTGGTTCTGTTCCACGCTATTTTTTTTTTTCTTGGAGATTCCAACATCGAAATTCTCGGCGTTTCTGATTTTCGATTTTCATTGCATCTGAAACGATTTTAAGGAAAATGTGTTTAATTTGTTTGTGCAGGATGAATTGTAGTAACATTGATTAAAGTTAATTAAGCGAAGTAAGTTTAAACTGGGATTAGTTAAGAATGATGTTGGTGGAACTCGGCCTAAGAGAATCCATGTCGCAGATTACAGAGAAAAAAGTAGGTGAAGTAGGTATCAGCTAGTCCGGAAGAGAAAATCGATATATTTTTTTTTTGAGAGCAACGCTAATGGTAATGTCAGAATTTACAATCGATAGATGTACGTCGAAACAATGAAATCGCCTTAAGTGTGATTAATTGTTTCATGTTTTTGTTATTTTATTAATGAATATTATGAGTTGTCTGCAGTAGGGCCTGGTCTTTTTTTCCTTGCATGAGCTGCACTGCGTTTTTTTTTGCTAGTTAAGCGTCGGCTTGCACGACGTTTTCTTCGTTGCGTTTTGTTTCCTCGAAAGTAGTTAAACGTTCTGTCTCTGCCAGTATGGAGGTCGTCGCAATTTAATATATTGTCACGATGTCATTAAAATAAATAAGTAAATTAAAATTCGTTTCGTAATTATTGCAATTGTGTGCATTTCAAAATTATGCAGGATCAGCACCCATTGACAATTAGTAGGACAGCCGCGTTACACATGCTCACATTTCACTTATGCAAGCTCTGCGGAATGTAAGCATGTGCCAATTAAGAAACAAATTTGGCAAGGGTTAATTGATGCTGACACCTTTAGAACTTTGTACTTTGGACCGAACCCCAGCCGAACCAGGACGAAAGAACCGATTGTGACGTAGATTTGAAAATGTTTAAAAGATAAGAGACCAACCCGCAGGTGGTAGTAAGAAAATAGTCGAGTGATAGTCAAGTAATTAAGAGCAGTCATGTAGGTAGCAGTGTAAGAGTAGTAATTGTCGGATAGTGAGTAAGTAAGTGTCGGATAGTGATTAGTAAATTAGAAGTGCGTAGGAAAAGGTAGATTAAATATAATTTAAAAGAACTAAGTAAGATTTAAATTAAATTAAAATAAATTAAAATAAAAAAACACTCGCAGTTTTATTGCCTTATATAGATTCATAACATCCATAGATTATTTTCACGCGACAATATAAAACAAAATAACTGTATTAGATACAGCTGTGAAATGCGTTCGACGTAACTGCCAGTGCCATTCCATGATTTTTTAGTACAATTTTCAACTGGGTTTTTTCAGAAACGATTAATTTTTTGTTAAGGACATATTGGCTCAATCGTTACCATTTACGGTGATTCATTAGAGGTTTCAAGCTTGTCACAACTATTAAAGTCACACTGTATATTATTTTGAGTTTAGTTTCAAATTTTGTTTATTTTGCGACTTAGTCCAAAGAGAGAGGTGCCGTGAAGAAATCTCCTTTTGCTTGCTTTTTGTGGTTTCTTTAACACGGGGAATTTTTTTCTATTTAACACTTAACAAAACCGTTGCGCGTCGCTTTTTAAAATTTATTCTCGCAGCTGGAGGTACATTCAAGTTCGTCAGCCAATTGAGAAAAAAGAGAAAGGCCGAAGAAAAAATACTTAAGTAGCAGAAATTACGAAAAATGTAGGAAAGGGATGGGGGGACCCCACGCTCTAGAAGCAAACAAACAACAAATAATTAATCAAAATAATTTAAATTTCAAACTGAAGTATTTTCTTTCAACATGAAATCCTTTCTTATTTAGTTCTTGTACGAACGTGAAGATTGAATTTCACTTTCTTTGGGGGCACCGCGGCGAGTACGATGCCTGATGATTGTAAAACCTGCTCGTTAATAACTATTACAAAACACAATTTCGCGTTAGTCACACCTACATCGCAGATTATGATGATCGGCTTGATAAGTCCCGGCCGTAATCATGATTTTTCTCCAATAAACTCGGATACATTGTAGACGAACGCACGCACGATCAAATTACGCCTTTGCGAAGGTTAATTTTCTGAAAATGCGAAGAGGAAACGAACCGCATTCCGGGGGGACTGCTTTGAAGGACGGTCGGTACATAAAAGAAAGAAATACACGTGCAAGGTTTCCTGGTCTCGTCGGATTTTGGCATTTCGTTTCGCGTGAAGTTTCACGCTCGGACAGTTCTATTTTGCAATTGCGAAATCTTGTTTTTTTTATGGTCCTTCCCATACGAGAAAGTGAGTTACTAAAAAGAACACGTTTCAGAAAATTGTTGTATATAATTTTATGGAACACAACTTTTAACAATCAAATAAACAAACGGATGAACGAAAAGAAGACGGGTATGTTACCCGGAGTTTAATTTGGTTGCGGCGGGCCCAGGCCTTCTTCGAGGCTTCTCCAAGCTTGTTCCGTCGTATTAAACGGCAGGTATGTTTTAGAGTCAAATTGGGCGGTTCGTAATTCGTGTTTTCTTTTTTTAAATTATTTGATTCTTCTTCCCACCATTAATTTCGAACGTTCACCGGAGTTCCGCTAACTGGGAGCTGCCTGGCGATCTTCTTGGTGGCGTCCTTGTTGAAAGGTTTGAGGGCATCGTTATAAATCGACCTTGGGCGTCCATTTTGATGTTTGGTAACACGACGGTTCATCACGTCGCGCTTCTAGGGGCGAAAGTGGTCACTGAAGTAGACGCGAGTGGTCACTTAAAGTTCACACCGGACACGCCTCCTGTTATTTGAATCTCGAAGATATTGACGACCCCGGAATTAGCCGACGTGCATTCCCAGCTGGATGTCGAAGGTCGGATCTTACCTGTGTTACATTTCTTCGCTTAATACACTTTGAAGGCGTTCTAATGTTGACTTGGTCGACATGCGAAGTTAACGTTATTGGCGTTTATTTTCTTTTTTTAATTAAGTTAATAATTTTGAACGATGCGATTTTTATTTCTTTTCGGATTTAAATTCAACCCTTTGTATTGGGATTACGTTTGATTTGTACGTCATTACATTACCTTACCTGGTTACACCTGGTTAAACCAGGTAAGGTCACAGAGTTCGTCTTTTTCTCTTACTCAACGGTTGGCTTTGATAGATGTGCGGTGGCTTCTGACAATAAGCTGCACGGAAGAGTATGTATATTGCTCCTGACAATTAATGCACGGGAGGCTTTGGATGTGCTTCCGACACTTATGTTCCCGACACTTGAGTGCACAGGATCGACTGAAGCTAAAGCGGTCTATGCTCTTGCTTTTATAGAGCTTTTTTATAGCCGGGGATGAAGTAACTTCTGACAGCTGTCATTTAGACGTTTCGGACATGTGTTGTTTTGACGTTTTGTTGTCATCTGTTTCGTCGGTCGTTGGGAAACGTACGAGCCCCCACAAAATCGAACATTTTTTAACTTGTTTTAAATTTAAATTAGTTGAAATTTTAGTGGTGCCATCTATGCATATTGTCTTCAACTGTAATTTTTCGCTAATGCATCTGCTAAACAAACGTAAGCATGTTAAAAAGAAGAAGAAGAAGAAGAAGGCCTGTTACAAAATCGGACGTCTTTAAGTTGCCTTCAATGAAAACTTTTGAGTTTTTAACGGCGCCATCTAGACGAATTGTCTTCAACCGCGTTTGTTTATTAGCCAGCTTTAAAATTAAATAATTTCGAAGAGATTTGAAGTGCATTTAAGCGTGCAAATTATAAATAAAAACGAATTAGACCCGGTTGTACAATCCTAGCTTAACTTTAAGCTGAAGCTTAAACCCTTAACAACGATTATTTCAACAATTCGCTACCTTGGAGTTATAAGGTGCTATGTTACGCATGAGTGATATACTGAAAGTTGTATAGATATTTTAACTGACGATAGTACTCTTTAAATAGATGCTAAATACCTAAACACCTTTATACAAAAGTTACTGCCACAATAAATCGTAAGCAAAAAATTCCACGGCCCTTATTTACTGACCAAATCGAACCAAACTTTCTCACACGCAAGTTAAGCCCCCCAGGTACCTAACCTATGGGGCCTATATCCCAGGAAAATGCGTTTTTTCGAGATCTGATTTTTTGAAAATTATGAAATTTGTAAGCATTTTCTTCGGAATTTTTTACGGTACCTGGGGGTTCGGATTGAATTGAGCTGCACGTCAACGTATGACAGAAAATGACGAGGAACGCGATGCCGCCACGCGTTTGAAGATCTGACAATCCGGAGCGCCGCTATAGCACCGGACTCCCGGAAACGGGTGGGGCGACAGTAAATTGTGTATCTCTGAAACCAGCAACTTTTTATAAAGGAAGTTTAGGTATTTAGCATCTATTTAAAGATTACTATCGTCAGTTAAAATATTTGTACAACTTTCAATAGCACACTGTATAACATAGAACCTTATAACTCTAAGGTAGCGAATTGTTGTTAAGGGCTTGGGCTTTGGCTTAAATTTAAATTGGAATTGTACAGCTGGGCCTTAGAATAATTGCGAAAAAAAAAAGAAAAGGAGGCGCGCAATTTAAAACTTTGAAACCGCGAAAGTCGTAAAAATAAAACGAAAACGGCAGGAAGTATCCTTTCAATCGCTCGTTAACATTTTTACGCAATCGAGAGTTTTCGCTTTGCTTTTTGCAGAGTCCGGCGAATTAATGATTTCCGCAAAACCGACGGTGACTAATAACAAATGGAAGCGAGTCAGAGTAAAATGAAAACGATCGGTCAGAAGTCGCTATGTTAATTGCGCGCGATTTGAATTCGCCTTGAGAGCGGCAAAAACTTTTCTTTTTTTTTTCCGTCCTGATCGACCGCGCAATTGTTTAATTTGATTGAAATCGGAGAATTTTAATTATGATTTAGAATGAAAGAGAGGGGGAAATTAATTAAGGCCAGGCTACGTAAATACCATAACGGAAACATTTATAATAAGAATTCTACTGCGAAGTTGTTTGACGACAGTGGTCAAAGAAAGTAAGTGATGATTTGAATGAACCATCAAAGAATTCCTGGACATGTTTGACAATGACAAAGAATTGAATCGATTTTCCAGATTATATTGGAGAGTGTACCCTTGAAGATTTTTTTTAATTGATATTTTCCCTCGTATATTGTAACTAACAGAAAAAGCTTCTGTTTTTTTTTTTTTTTTAATGGAAATTTATGACACCTTAACTACGCGAATTGTGAAACATTTTTAAATTCCAACTCGCGGGTGACAATAATTTAAATAAATATTTATCTATCACACCTTATACGCAAAGTATTTCGTAACCGGCGTATGTACATATTTACCCTTGCGATTTATTTATTTATTTTTTTTAATTAAATTAGTTTCGTATCTGGTCACAGCTGTGTGCGAATTTGCGCGTTTCTTTTCACTTCTCCAAGTTCTATTGGATTTATTGTTTTATACTGATATTTCATTCGACGTTCATTTGTTTCGTATTTAAAAAATAGGCGAAAGCAAGCTGGCAAAATTTTGTATTTTTAGATTGTCCTTCACACGATTAGGTTCAATATTTCACAGTTGTTTTACTATACATTGTTTTTACTTCGTTCTGCTAACTGAAGTCACTTTTATTTATTTATTATTTAAAATTCTATTTCTCCATCTAATAATCAACCGGTCAACGTCATTTGTTTTATTTTTTTTTAATTGTTTCGTATTTTCTTTTGTTAAGAATTGAGATTTGCTAACTTTTTATTCTTTAATTTTTTTAATTAAGTTTTCCACTTGACAATCAATCAATCGTCCGTCAGTTGTTTTTTCTTTTTTGTTTTAGTTTTATTAATTTGTGTTTTTTTTCTTTTAAGGTTAAAAAAGTTCATATAGGTGGCGCCACTGAAATTTCACTTGTACTGTGAAAATAAGTGAAAAATAAAGAACTCGATACGACAAGTTTTCTTTCCGTCAAGAAATTTTCTTCGCTGTAGCAAAACAATTAATCGCGTTTGCGACAGAGGGCGCCACTAAAATTATTTAATTAATTAATTTAAATTGAAATATAGTTTAGTTTAAATAATCATTTCCGTTCAACGCAGCGTTTGCCACAACATTTATTCTTCAGTCAAAACTGTTTTATAATTGACGCTTCATCAAGTACAGTTGACGTGACTCTGCAGAGATGGCGCTACTTTACTTCCATCTAACAAATACTCAAAATATGTAAAAACAATCGAACTCGTTCGACACCGTCAGCTTCCTCTTCTTTCTACTAGAGTGAAAATAAGGGGAAACTGTCGTTGCCGTTAACTTCCTCTTCCTTTGACTTTCTGGCAATTTCCTTTGCGCTATTCCATCGTGGGAATGTTGCAAAACAATGTCTCGTACTCAGTAGATGGCGCTAGTAAAATACGAACTACATTTCTTGTAAACTTCCAGCCAACTTTCGTCATTAATGACGTTAAACCAGTACCAACTGAACTCAAGATGTAACGTACGATGTATTCGTTGAAATTTAGTAACATTTTGTTACTACAAGTTTTTGAAAATTACAATAATGCCACCGCTTCAATTACCACTAACGTCAGGTGTGTTTACTGTGAATATACAACACGTACATAGCCTATACACCGTCAACCACCGATCATATGTAAACACTTCAAAACTTGGCAACATTGTTATAGCATTACGTCATAAATATGAAAGACGAAAGTTGGCTGGAAGTTTACAAGAAACTATATGTAATTTAAACTAAAATATAGCGTGGTTTCAAAAAGCATTTCCGTTTAACGGTGTTTATCAGTCAAAGCTGTTTTAAAAAAGTATAGTTGACGGGACTTTACAGAGATGGCGCTACTGAAACTTCACTTACCATAGACTGAAAATAAAACTGTCGCACTCCTCGATATCGGCAGTTCCCTCTTCTTTCCCTTTCTATCAGTTTTCTTTGCGCTGAATTGTAGGACTGTCGTAATACAATTAGTCACATACACAACAGATGGCGCTACTAGAAATAAGAGGAAGCTGTCGTTGCCGTTAGCTTCCTCTTCCTTTGACTTTCTGGCCGTTTCCTTTGCGTTATCTCATCGTGGGGATGTTGCGAGACAATGTTTCGTATTCACTAGATGGCGCTAGTAAAATACGAACTATATAATTTAAACTAAAATATAGCGTGGTTCGCAAAACGCATTTCCATTTAAAGGCGTTTATCAGTCAAAGCTGTTTTAAAAAAGTATAATTGACGTGACTTTACAGAGATGGCGCTACTGAAACTTCACTGTCGAACTCCTCGATGTCGACAGTTTCCTCTTCTTTCTCTCTCTGCCAATTTTCTTTGCGCTGAATTTTAAGACTGTGGCAGTACAATTAGTTACGTACGCAATAGATGGCGCTACTAGAATGAATATATGGGAAAACTGTCAGCCTCGTTGCATTTCGTTGTTTCCTCTTCCTTTGACTTTCTGGCAATTTCCTTTGCGCTATCTCATCGTGGGGATGTTGCAAGACAATGTCTTGTATTGCGTAAGTAGATGGCGCTGATAAAATTCGAATACAGCCTAGTTTCAATAAATAATCGTTTCCGTTTAACGGCGTTTATCATTCAGAGCTGCTTTATAAATGGCGCTCAAAAAGTAGAGTTGACGGGACTGCACAGAGATGGCGCTACAGAAATTACACTTGACACATAGACTGAATGTAAGTAAAAGCTGTCGAATTCCTCGATATCGTCTGTTTTCTTTTTTCTCTCGCTTTCTGTCAATTTTCTTTGCGCTGGATTGTCGGACTAATGCAATACAATTAGTCACGTACACAACAGATGGCGCTACTAGAGTGAATATAAGGGAAAACTGTCAGCCTCGTTGCATTTCGTTGTTTCCTCTTCCTTTGACTTTCTGGCAATTTCCTTTGCGTTATCTCATCGTGGGAATGTTGCAAGACAATGTCTTGTATTGCGTAAGTAGATGGCGCTGCTAAAATTCGAATGAATGTAAACTGAAATACAGCATAGTTTCAATAGTCATTTCCGTTTAACGGGCAGCGTTTATCATTCAGAACTGTTTTATAAATTGCGCTTAAAAAGTACAGTTGACGGGACTTTACAGAGATGGCGCCACTGAAGTTACACTTAACGTAGACTGACCATAAGTAAAAACTGTCGAACTCCTCGGTATCATCAGATTCTTCTTCTTTCTCTTTCTGGCGATTTTCTTTGCGCTGACTTGTGAGGCTGTTGCGTTACAATTAGTCACATACACAACAGACGGCGCTGCTGGAGCGAAAATAAGTGAAAGCAGTCAAACTTGATGTCGTCCTCCAGCTTTCTGGGCAATTTCCTTTGCGCTCTCTCGTACTCAACAGTTGGCGCTACTAAAATTCGAATCGCTTTAATTAAACTGTTCTCTTTAACGGCGTCTTTCGCAAAACCTCTTTTCTGGTCGCAGCCTCTTTGAAATTGGCGCTTAAAAAGGTAGAGTTGACATGACTTTACATAGATGGCGTGACTAAACTTATACGTATAAAGTCCCTAGATAGTATAAAGTACGGCAATAGAGAAGCCATTTTCTGGCCCATTATGCGCGGGAATTTTAAAATGAAAATTTTGGTTGATTTTCATGTCAACGGAAAATGAACGTAAATGTCAATTTTTTAGAGCCTTACTACGCAAATCTGAGCATGTAAACTGTACTGTTTGTCGACTAGTAAAATTGTCCCATAATAAACTGCAATAACGTCCTTACAACCCTTTATCATGATTAACCATAGTAAATCGATAAAAATAAACAAAATCCAATAACCGTCACAAACCACAAATGAACAAACCAGGAGCACCACGGGGCACGGACGAGCACCTTCGAGTTTCGAGCAAGCACAAATATTTTACACATAACTCAAAATTACAATATTTCCGTTACCTGCAAAAACTACTCCATGTTTTTTCTATCAAAATTGGAACTGAAAACAAAAGGTAAAAATGACATGATTTTTAGGGTGGGTTTACAGAAAGCAAATCAAATATTTAACTTCGAATTAAACTAATCACGATTAAGTTGCCATAAGAATTACATTGCGAACTGTCAATTTAACAACGTCATTAAAATTTGATTGCAATTAAATTTTCTGTAAACTGGCCCTTATTCTTTCCCGACCAGAATTTCTTACAAGTTTTTTTTTCCCCCGAGAGATGATTTGTGTTGTTGTTGCAATACAATTTGTCTCATACACAACAGATGGCACTACTAGAGTAAGAATAAGTGAAAGTGTCAGCCTCGTTGCCGTTAGGTTCCTCCTTCTTTGACTTTCTGCTAATTTCCGTTGCGCTATCTCATCGTGGAGATGTGGCAAAACAACGTCTCGTACTCAGCAGATGGCGCTACTGAAATTCAAACTAATTTACACTGAAATATAGCGTAGTTTCAATAATCGTTTCCGTTTAACGGCGTCTCCCGCGAAACTTCTTCTTTAGTCGCAGCCACTTTGAAATTAACGCTTAAAAAAGTAGAGTTGACGTGACTTACATAGATGGCGTGACTAAACTTAGACGTATTGGAACAGAACAGAAATAGTAAAAATGTCTTATAAACTTTATTCTTTCCTGATTTTCTTATGAGTTTTTTTTTCTCCGAGAGATGCCACGTAACATAATGGGAAAATCAATTACTTGCACTTGCAGTTAGATGGCGCCTAAGTTCATGTATTTAAAACTTAAATATAACTTTGTCACTGTGTGACGAAACTTCTACGCACATAATTGGAACTGAAAACAAATAGTAAAAATGACTTATCATTCAAACCTGTTTTATAAATGTGCGCTTAATAAAGTGTAGTTGACGGGGCTTTATAGAGATGGCGCTACCGAAGCTCCACTTAACATAGACTGAAAATAAGTAAAAACTACCGAACTCCTGCTCGATATCGACAGTTTCCTCTTTCTCTTTCTATCAATTGTCTTTGTGCTGAATTGCAATACAATTAGAGTTAGGTACACAACAGATGGCGCTACTAGAGTGAAAATAATAGGAAAATAATGGAAAGCTGTCGGTCTTGATGCCTTTCTTTGGTTTTCGGGTAATTCCCTTTGCGCTCTCTCATCGTAGTGATGTTGCGAAACAATGTATCATACTCAGTAGATGGCGTTACTAAAATTCGAATTAATTTAAACTGAAATATAGCGTAGTTATAATCAGTGGCGTAGATAAGGGGGGACGAGCCCCCCCCCTCGAAATCGTTCTAAAATATATTTAATTATTACTAAACAAGTTTTTCGTATGGCGTTGTTTTTTGTTCGCCGTTTTACATTTCATAAATAAAATGTTAGGTAGTCCGTACGCGTTAGATTTTTTGTTCGCCCCCCCCTCCGAAACAAGTTTCTATCTACGCCACTGGTTATAATCATTTCCGTTTAACGGCGTTTATCATTCAAAGCTGTAACAAGTACAGTTGACGAGGCTTTACAGAGATGGTGCCACTGAAATTGCACTTAACGTAAACTGAAAATGAGTAAAAACTGCCACTCACTATCATCAGTTTCCTGTTCTTTTTCTTTCTGTAAATTGTCTTCCTGGCAATTTTCTTTGCGCTGACTTGTGGAGCTGTTGCGTTACAATTCGTCATATGCACAACAGATGGCGCTGCTAGAGTGAAAATAAGAGAAAACTGTCGGCCTTGATGCCGTCCTCAGGCTTTCTAGCAGTTTTTTTGGGCTATCTCGTACTCAACAGATGGCGCTACTAAAATTTGAATCACTTTAAACTGTTTCCGTTAACGGCGTCTTTCGCAAAACTTCTTTTCTAGTCGCAGCCTTTTTGAAGTTTAACTTAAACAGCTTAAAAGGCTGTCAACCGATAGCGAAACGTTAAGTAATAGTGCGCATTTTCAGTGTCCGTTAAAAGAACAATTTGTATCAAAAGAGTACAGTTGACATGACTTTACATAGAAGGCGTGACTAAAATTATACGTATTTAGTTGGAACTGAACACAAATAGTAAAAATGACAAGAATTTCTTAGGGTTTTTTTTTCCGAGAGATGACTTGTGAGACTATTACTATACAATTTTTCACATACACAACAGATGGCGCTGCTAAAGTAAGAATAAGTGAAAATTGTAAGCCTTATTGCCGTTAGTTTCCTCTTTCTATGACTTTCTGGCAATTTCCGTTGCGATATCTCTTCGTGGTGACGTTGTGAAACAATGTCTCGTACTCAATAGATGGCGCCACTGAAATTCGAACTAATTTACACTGAAATATAGCGAAGTTTCAATAATCGTTTTCGTTTAACGGCGTCTTCCGCGAAACTTCTTTTCTAGTCGCAGCCACTTTGAAATTGGCGCTTAAAAAGTAGAGTTGACGTGATCGTACATAGATGGCATGACTTATACGTACATAATTGGAACTGAAAACAAATAGTAAAAATGACTTATCATCTTTAGACCAGGCGCACACTGTAGACAAGACAGTCTGCAGACTGTCTGCAGACAGTCTACGGCCGTACAAGTCAGTGCGAGGGCAAGACTGTTTTGTCGCAGCAGTACCGCACACTGTACACCAGAAATTCAAACTACTTGAGATTTCATTGGACATTGGAATATTCATTTAGACTTTTATCATAAATTTGAGGTCTCTTTTCGACTTCTTCAATTAATAATTCTATGTACTCATCCATTACTAAAACAATCTGGATACTGAAGGTACTCTAAATAATATGAAACGGTCTTTTTAGTTGTGAAAGAATAAAAGAATATATTGTACTAACGTTACACTTGCTAAGCAATCAGTCACTTGCGTAGGTCGATCAAAAAGCACTCTGCATTAAAATATTCGATGCGCGCGAAAAAACGTAATTGCTAATTGGTTATTTTCTGCCTTCGCGGTATGTGGGGGTAAGTAGACGTGAGACAGTTTTGTCTTGGTGTGCGCGGTACAATTGAATAAACAGAGCTACCCGACAGTCTGCAGACAAAATTGTCGGCGGTTCAAGAAACAGCTCGTAGACTGTTTTGTCTTGCCGCTGTCTTGACTGGCAGTGTGCGCACTTTCATTCATTCAACGTATCCACCAGACCAGACAAAACAGTCTGCAGACAAAAAGTCTGCAGTGTGCGCCTGGTCTTATTCTTTCCTGACAAGAATTTCTTAGTTTTTTTTTTTTTTTCTGCGAAAGATGCGTCGTTACATAATCGGAAAACAAATTATTTGCACTTCCAATAGATGGCGCTAGTAAAATTCTAGTTCATGACTGTCTTTAAAACTAACATCTAATTTTGTAACTAATGAAAACCTAATGAAAGCAATAGATGGCGCTACTAAGATTCGAGTTAATGTATTTAAAACTGAAATACAATTTTGTCGCTGTTGAAAAGGTAGTGAAATCGAGTTTCATTAACCCGATCGATCGTGTATCACATCCCTGGCGGGGGGGGTAAAAACGCGGCGCGCTGCTGGAAAAAGCTTTTTACCGTAAGGAAGCAAGAGATTATACAACAGTAAATATTGTAATACACGAGAATTAGTATTTTTCCGAAGCAAAGGTTACACAAGAGCATTCATTACCTACATCAGGTTACGTAACACGTCGTGGCATTAACAAGCGGAGAGCGCGAGAGGGAAACGTTTCGCTGATAATCGTTTGGTCTTTATCGCGGGCCTATTATTGCGTCGTCCTATGTGTGTCAAATATTCAGCGGGCCAAGGACGCCCGAAGAAAGCGAATTCTCGTTCGATGCTATCTGCGATAATGATAAAGAGTTGTTTGCACGCGGAAAAATGCTTGTAGGTAGGGACGTACAGGACCGGATTCAATTCCTTAAATAGGAACATTGAATTGAAACGAGGTCACAAATTCGGCTAACTACCAACTACAACAACAGTTTAGCAGATTGGAGTGTGTGTATAAATATATACCGACTTCCTGACTTGAACTGTGCGACGTCGTAAGAAAGACTTCGTTACCTGTCAGAGGCACGAGATAGCATCGCCGGTTTGTTTATTTCGTCTTAAAGACGCCTATTATACTCGAAGTTCTCACGCTACTACTCGGAGAGAAACGTGAGATAAAGTCAATACCTGTTTCAGTCGATTAATCAAAGTTAAAAAATTTAAAAATATGTCAAATAAAAGAGACAATAAAACAGAGAATTGTCAAGTGTTTGTTTGCGCCGTCGGGGCGCCATTTTATTAACGGCAGAATCGGTCATCTTGTGTGAAATTGAGCCAATCGTCGACTGTTATGATGACGTCATAACAAGTGATTCACGTGAGCCACTTTCGAACGTGTTATTCAATTGCGTATAGGAGTACATAAGGCAATTTTCTGTTATGTCTGTAACCACGCCCACAGTCATGTACAATCAAGTTGAGCCGCCAATCCTTTGCTGATATATGAGTGATATAAGGCTTCATTGGTCGTGACGTCACAACTATCGCAACCAGTCATAGGCATGAGTCGCTTTTTATCCAGTCGCATACTGAAGTTCTATGACCACGCCTACTGAATAAGCACCGCACTCTTTCCTAGCACTTTGAAACCTCATTCTGAAAATAAGCAGAATTTTTTAAAAGATGTACAGCCTCAATCAAAAGTAATGAAACATTCAAAACCGAAACGCTGTAGTCAGAGTGCAACGGTGCCGAGTCAGAGAGAGCGCAACGTGTTGTGGGTGGGACTTCGGAAACATTCGTTCGCCATAAGGCGTCATCTCACTCGGTATCTTCTCTCTCTGACTACAGCGTTTCGGTTTTGAACGTTTCATTAGTTTTCATTGAGGCTGTACCTGCATCGTAGTACCATTCTGTATTTCACAACATCTGTCGAGTTGTAACCAATGAATTTAGAAAAAGCCAGAAGCTCCGCCCATTCTCCTTCCTATTTTAACGCAAAATTAAATAAGTAAACACCAGATACTGTATTAAATAAAAGGAATAATATTTTTATGTAATTGATTGAAGAGATGCTTAAGTTCGACCCTTTTTTTAACACAAACAGCATAAAATGGCGACAGCCAATCAGAAATGAGACATGTCATTGTCGCCAGCGCAGCGTGTTGAATGAAATCACTGTGCAAAACTCCTACCCACATGACTCAAAGCCAATCGCCTGCAGCCAATACGAAGTGACCGACCATTTATTATTCGCACTTAGCCACGCCTACCGGCACAGACATTGTGATTATTATTGCCAGACATTAAGCCAATCCTCGCGTTAATTGTCTTGCGAGGTTTTACGTCACTTAAACTAGTCAAGTAGTTATAGAGGAAATATGACGATAATTTTGTAAATGGAGATTGTTTTCGGCAAAGGTATATGGGGCGGAGCCAATTAGTTTAACCACGCCCATGACATTGACTCCACCACATTTTGAAGTGGAAACATAGGCCTGACGTCAACACTCGGCCAATTATCGAGTGCGAGGGGCGGATCAATCGCTTACTGGATCATGGTCAGCTTTGCTTGTTATATCATTAGCCAAAATTAGTGATGCCAGTCATGATTGCCCATTTTAAAATCACTTAAATGTGTAACACGCCCACTAATTAGCCTTGTTTATTGACTGTTACGTACAAGTAAACAATAAAAATGTACAAAAACCCAACTTAAAATTTGTGGCCAATTTAAATAACTAACTGGGCCGACCGTATGACCGGGGAGATTCCAAAGGGCCACCCAGACTTTACCACGCCAAGTGCATGCACTCCTAGTAGCCGTCCTTTCCAGACGGTCGCTACCTGCTAAGTGCCTAAAGATCTACCGCCGGCGCTAAAGCTAAAGGGGTTAGTTTTTACTGGCCTACTTCTGTTTACAGTTGAACGACCCTTCGGAGAACCCGCTATAAAGAATAATACCTTTAATTATGGCTTACGTGATCGTGATCGTTGCTAGCAGGAATATACGTTGTCCCGTTCTCTTGGTGCGAGCAGTAAAACTCTTGAATGAACAGAGGAACGGATTACATTAATAAAACGCATGAAATTAGTTTTAATTAATTATTTATTAAAAGAAAAAGAAAAAAAATGGGAAAAACTCCTGATATCAGCCTCTGTGGGGTCGGATATCGTGAGCGGAAAACCCTTGTGTTTGAAATCAACACAACTAGACAAAATTACGATTTTCAGAAAGTACAGTATAACTCGCTTAACAGATTTCACTTTCGAGTATCAGCGCGATCTACTTTCTTTCGATTTACACCGTCGGTGCTTTGACGTCTACACAGATTTTTGTTAGAAAGCTCTGCTCCTTAATTAGATTAACAGTTAATTGAATTTCAACTTAGCTCGAGTCTTGGTACTAGTGTTCGCCACTCTGATAGTACTCTTGTTTTGTTTAATAAACCAACGCACAATGGGTCACAGTGGGACTACAGTGTACTTAATTAATGGAGTTAATTAATGAACTGATCAGATATTATTTGATTCAAAATGCCGCCTTCAGCGATCAGTTTGCAAGTAAATCAGTAGCAATCACCTGTTTTTCAGGGACTCCCGTGGGAGGTGTTGGGTACCTATCTCTAGCTAACCTGATTAATACGGTGGAGTGTAATGAGCCGAACTACTGCTACTCCCCCACCAGAGCGTTAATTAAGGTCGAAATAGTAGGAGCTTCTCGACTACTTTCGCCTTGCTTTCAGGTCCCGCTGTCTGTCGTTCTTTCACCGTCTAACCTATCTAATTAATTTACAGCGCAAGAACCCAGCTTTGACTGCTTTTCTTTGCACTCCACTACGGGTGGTTTTGGCATTGCAGTCTCTAGGCAATCGCTTCTAATTAACCGACAAATCTCTCGGCCCAGACCACAGTTTGACCCTCCCACATATACAGGGTGTGAAAACTTTTGTCAAGAAAATGGCCAGGAATGTATTTCAAATTGTTTGGTTTACAATTTGCCTGAGAGAATTCCCCTAGGGTAGAATGATTTCTAAAGTACACTGTATTGAAAGCCCAGGTAGATGTAGGAAATAGTAAATTGCTGTTGACTGATTAAATTACCGAATTAGACTACTAATTACGAACGCTGACCAATCAATTTTTACAAGATGAAAGTCACTAGTGCGTTTAATACTCGCTGTAAAGTAACTCAAAATAGTTGATTAAATTTATCTCAATGTAATGTTACTATGAAACGTGCCGACTCTTAGTCTGATTAATGCCAAACAAATTATCTCTGCGCAGTTATTACCACCAAAGGTGCGTTGAAGGAAACAAATAAATGTTAATTACCCCGCACTGTACACTAGATTTAAGAAACACTCGCGTCGCGTAGCGGCGCCCACGTGTATGGTTTTAATTGACTTTCTTATCACTAAATTTAAACCGGGCCGGAATAAATGATTTAACAATCAACAAAAGAAATGTAAAAATACAAATTTGAATAAAGACTACAAGCGCCTGAGGATAAACACAATCAAGACAACTTGGAATTCAACTCGACCGTTCTCGTTAGAACTTCAATCGTATCTGCCGTATAATCCCGTTCCCAAGAAAACAATTACAATACACCCCCTCGTAATTGCAGCAAAGTTCTGGAATCCATTCGACCGATGGCAACCGTAGCCTTAAGTTCACACGCCCGCCTCTCACTGATGCCAAAATGTATCAAGAGATACTCTATTAACTCATCGGAATGTTCGCTGTTCGTATGTCTTAAATGAAACCCCTATAAATTTTACTATTCAAGTGTGGAAGTTGACATTTTTAAAGTATCCGTTGCCTGACTGAAACGAGACGGACTCCAGCGACGCTTCAACTCGCAATGTAACTCGATATCTTCGACCACTTGGCCCGCTCGTCTGCAATTTTGACGCGGCAATGTATACCAAAAATTTAGAAAAACAATTTAAGACGTCAAATGAATTTGTTTATGGTGCCTGCATGGCACCATTTCTTCGAGTATCGCAGGTTTCGAGACAGCACAGATAAACAAAACACTTCAAATGACGCATAATGGATATGGCCGATGGCAACCATAGCCTTAAGTTCACACACCCGCCTCTCACTGATGCCAAAATGTATCAAGAGATACTCTATTAGCTCATCGGAATGTTCGCTGTTCGTATGTCTTAAATGAAACCCCTATAAATTTTACTATTCAAGTGTGGAAGTTGACGTTTTTAAAGTATCCGTTGCCTGACTGAAACGAGACGGACTCCAGCGACGCTTCAACTCGCAATGTAACTCGATATCTTCGACCACTTGGCCCGCTCGTCTGCAATTTTGACGCGGCAATGTATACCAAAAATTTAGAAAAACAATTTAAGACGTCAAATGAATTTGTTTATGGTGCCTGCGTGGCACCATTTCTGAGTATCGCAGGTTTCGAGATAGCACAGATAAACAAAACACTTCAAATGATGCATAATGGATATGGCCGATGGCAACCATAGCCTTAAGTTCACACACCCGCCTCTCGCTGATGTCAAAATGTATCAAGAGGTACTCTATTAGCTCTTCGGAATGTTCGCTGTTCGTATGTCTTAAATGAAACCCCTATAAATTTTACTATTCAAGTGTGGAAGTTGACGTTTTTAAAGTATCCGTTGCCTGACTGAAACGAGACGGACTCCAGCGACGCTTCAACTCGCAATGTAACTCGATATCTTCGACCACTTGGCCCGCTCGTCTGCAATTTTGACGCGGCAATGTATACCAAAAATTTAGAAAAACAATTTAAAACGTGTAATGAATTTATTTATGGTGCCTGCGTGGCACCATTTCTTCGAGTATCGTAGGTTTCAAGACGCATAATGGATATGGCTTTTCCGCTAGCGTACAAGCATCTGTGATTTCTGCGTGACCAGATTTGTACAGACATGCGAAATACTAAGATACCGTTTGGACAGATTTACGGCTTTCTGTGCGGTCTAACATTAAGCGAAGGGACGCACGTCACTTTGGTGCTTATCGCTTGAAAAAAATTACACAGGTTATTGAAATAACACATGCAACAAAAGTTTTATTTTGAAAGCAAATTTAGCGACTGCTTCACTGTCCTTCAGATAGGTAGCAAATAATCTGCCCCAAATTCTTTGGATGAAATGAGTTGACTTATTACAGTTTACGTCGACGTAACCACAATTAACAGAAGGAAGAAAAACTGTTTCCGGAGTGGTGCGGTACAGCGCTATTCCGGGTAAATTAAAGCGAGTGTACAACGTAATAATTCCACCGATATTAGCTCTGTAAATTGCATCTCTCCACCTTATGAAAATCGAGGAAGAGAATTCCTAGGCAACATCTGCTTCTCCCTTCGGCTGGTCTCGATTTGTAACTGTACGCGGATTATGATGAGAAAGCGAACTTTGCGCCCGGAATCGAAACCTACCCATCATGGGGGCAGCAAACCGTGTAATTATATTGTATTACATGCCGCAGTTACGTGGCGTAACTCTCTTACTAAAACGAAAATAATTAACAGAATTTGAACGTGGGAACTCGCCTTTTTTCGGTGCATGCATTTCCCTGTTGATGGTCGCCGGCGCTCGCTCGGACGAAATCGATTGTTGCGTTTTTTTATTGCGCGCGCGAATCATCATGGTTTGTCACCGTTCCGAACTTTCTAAAAGGTAATTGCGCCCGTTTTCTCCGGAAACTCGCGATGGGCTAATTAGGTTTTAATTCGTCGTTTTCTATCCGCGACGATGAAATTGGTTCGCAGAATGCAATTAAATTAGTACGGTTTGAAGAATTTTATAAATTTGCGCGAGTTTCCTGCTGCATTTAAATACCGCGGTGGAATGGCAGAGGTTTCAGCGGGGAAAAGTCATTTCCTCGATTGCGATTTTTCAAAACAATTTGGCAGATTTGATAAAATGAAAGCGCATTCTCTCGAACGTTTCGATTTCAAATTGAGAAATCCTCGTCTGTTATAAAGTGTGTCAAGTAATTATAGCGCACTATGAAAATTTAATTTAATTGCCATAAATCTTTGTATGTACGTTCCGCCAAGAGACCGTATATCATGTATTTAGCTATAAAATACAATACAAATTACATTTGTGATAAAAATTTTGTATACATTTTTTTATCGGATGTCTCGGACCAGAATTACTATCGCGTTAAACAAGTTCGTTTAAAAAAGTGTCAATAAATCATAGCGCACATTGAAAATTACGCAACTGTTAATAATTTGTGTCAAGTGATTTATTTTTCTTGTGTAATTTCTTTGTCTTTGTCATGCCTAAAGGAGCCAAACTTACAGAATTCGAGAAGGGTCAAATTCGAGCCCTAAAAGATGGTGGTAGTTCGGACGCAGACATTTCAAGAAAAATCCATCGTTCCCGAAAAGTTATTTACAATTTTTTAAAAGATCCAGACAATTGTGGAACATCAAAATCCACTGGTCGACCTCCATTGCTTAGCGATCGCGATAAAAGAAGAATTATCAGTGCTGCTTCGAATTCCACGATTAGTACTAGAACCTTGAAGAGAACTTTGGGATTAAATGTGTCACATGAAACCATTCGTAAAGTTATTAAAAGCGAGCCTAGACTTAAACGGATGAAAATGCAGATTAGACCTAGCCTTAGTGCTACTGACAAGATGCGTCGTCTTGAATACGCTCGGGAACACATGGCTTGGGAAAATGAATGGGATAGGGTAATTTTTCTTGGCTTTCTGTTTTTGTTCTTTGCAGCCATAAATGCAACTTCTTATCTTCAGGTTATTTTTCGGATGAAAAAAATTTAATTTGGACGGACCAGATGGTTATCGATATTATTGGCACGATCTGCGTAAAGAAAAACGACATTTTCAAAGCGCAATTTTGGTGGTGGAAATGTAATGGTATGGGCAGTTATTAAAGTGACCGGTGCTGTATCCATAGCGTTTGTTAGCTCGAAAATGAATAGCCAGGATTACCAGAATGTGCTTGTCGAAAATTTGGAACCTTATTGGTTACCGGGTTACATCTTCCAACATGATAACGCTCCAATTCATTCCAGTTTATCCACAAGAAATTGGTTTTCTGATCGAAACATACCCGTTTTGAACCATCCCCGCGCTCTCCAGATCTAAACCCGATCGAGAATTATTGGGGAATTCTCGTTCGTCGAATTTACGAAAATGGGCGGCAATTTGGATCAATTCCCAATCTAAAGGAAGCCATTCTCCATGCACACCATTCTATTGAGCCGGAAATGTTTCGTAGGCTTATCCGGAGTATGCCAAATCGCATTTTTGAAGTGATTCAAAAAAATGGTGACAAGATTGATTATTAATTAACGTTTTCTTCTTTTAATTTATTATTTATTCTGTTAAATTTTGATTTTTATTAAAGTGCGCTATAATTTCTTGACACACTTCTAAAGCATTTTTTTATTATTTAGAGATTCTTGTCCCACTTACGTTATAAACTGGGTACGCTAATTTTTTCTTATCAATGTAATTTCTAGTTTTCACTACCTAAATGTAATATGTAAAGTATTTTAGGTGGTAATATCAAAATGTTCGGCAGTACGGCAGTTTTAAATTAGTTTTCAAAGGTGCGCTATAATTTCTTGACGCACTGTATAATCGATTTTTTTGATTTTTTTGCGATTTCTCAAGAACAATTCCGCAAGTTTCCACGTACCTATCTAATCCGAGATTTACGGCAGGCAATTACGTTCCGCAATCGAAAGCTATTTTAATTACTCACATTCGAAGGTGATCACTGATCACAGTGATCACTCATACGTACGTGTGACCACTTCTTCTTCTTCCTCTGCGTTTGCCTACCTGGCTGACTTGGATGTTTCTCTCTTTTTGCAGTTACGACACCTGCACCACCGCAGAGGCCGTGGATACCTCTCACCAGACCCACGAGGAATCGCCCCACCTGTGAGTACATTTTTGCATTATTCATTTCAGCGCGCCCATATTTCAAGCCGTTCAAATACGCAGAAGGAGCGTAAAGGTTTACGGCAAAATGCCAAATTTTTTAAACAAACACGGTCTTCAATAAACAAAAACGAAAAAGAGTTGCGTGAATTCCAAGCGAAAAAAGATAAACGAAGGAAAGTTTGTTTTACGGTCAATAGATGGCGCTCCACGACTTTTCGTTACAATTTTCTTGCGAGACTGACGCCGTTTTCTTTTCTTTTTTTGTCGGAAGAAGGAGAAACTAACCATTCGGATGTGTAAGGTATATTTGAGGGCACTTCGTCTATGAAATTTCAAAAGAAAAGCGAAGAAATTTTTGCTCTACGTTGAAAGATGGCGCCCCACACCTTTTTACTGAAATTGTTTCAGGACTGACCCGTTTTTTATGGGAAAGGAAGATTAAAATAACTATTCGGATCTATAAGTTGTAATGAAGGCACTTCATCTTTGAAATTTCAAAAAAAAAGCGGAAAAGTTTTGCTTTACATCAAAAGATGGCGCTGTTGTTACTGAAATTGTCATAAGACCTCCGTGGACAGTAAGTTTCGTTCTGTATGAAACTGAAAAATCGTCGTCTTGAAAAGTACTTCGATATTTCAAAAAAAAAAGAAAAGGAGCTTTTGCTTTACGTCAAAAGATGGCGCTCCATATTTTACATAATAATTATTGTAAGACTTACGCTGTCTTTTTTTTTATCGAAAGAAAGTGAAACTAAGCATTGACTCTACAAGATTGTTGAAGGCACTTCGCATTTGAAATGTCTCCAAAAAGCGTTTTTGTTTTGCATCACAAGATGGCGCCCCACATCTTTCGCTCTAATCCTTGTAAGACTGGCGCTTTCTTTTGTCGAAAGAAAGTCTGGTGACCGAACATTGGAATCTAAGAGATCTAGGAAGGCACTTTGTATTCGAAATGTCAAAAAAAGCGTTTTTGTTTTTCACCACAAGATGGCGCTTCACATTGGCGATTCACTCTAATCCTTGCAAGACTGGCGTTTTCTTTCGTCGGAAGAAAGTCTGGTGACCGAACATTCGAATCTAAGAGATCTAGGAAGGCACTTCGTATTCGAAATGTCAAAAAAAAGCGTTTTTGTTTTTCACCACGAGATGGCGCTTCACATCTTTCACTCTAATCCTTGCAAGACTGGCGCTTTCTTTCTTTTGTCGGAAGAAAGTCTCGGTACCGAACATACGAATCTAAGGGATCTTGGGACGCACTTCGCACTTGAAATTTAAAAAAAAGACGAAGTAGTTTTTACTTTACATCAAAAGATGGCGCTCAACATCTTTTACCGAAATTGTTTCAAAACTGACCCTTTTTTGCCGAGAAAAAGAATCCTTCGATGTGAAACTTTACAATCGACATCATGAAAATCGCTTCGCCTTTGCAATTTCCTAAAAAATGGAGCTTTTATTTTACGTCAAAAGATGGCGCTCCATATCTTTCACCCTCTAATCGTTGCAACCCTTTTTTGCCGAAAGAAAGTCGTTCAATGTGAAACGGTACATTCGGATCGAAGGCGATCTTGAAATGCACTTCGCCTTTGAAATTAAAAAAAAAAGGAAAAACTTTTGCCTTACGTCAAAAAAGAAATGCCAATCATGCAATGATTGTATTGTTCTGTCTAAAAAAGTTTATTTTGGTGTGAAACGTGAAACTGAGCAGTCGGATCTAATGGCCAATTTCTTCACCGCCTTATCTTAAGGTTAAATTTATCTGTCACTTATGGCCGATTTCTTCACCATATTTAACTTAAGGTTAATTTATCTAACAGTTGGAATGTGACGTATAGTTGGCCGTACACATACTTATGTGTCACATTCTAACTGACAGATAAATTTAACCTGAAGATAAGGCGATGAATCTGGCGATCAATTCCCGTAGTAACGATTGTGATCACAATT
This sequence comes from Dorcus hopei, assembly GCA_033060865.1. Lineage (NCBI taxonomy): Eukaryota > Metazoa > Arthropoda > Insecta > Coleoptera > Lucanidae > Dorcus > Dorcus hopei. The sequence goes on along the minus strand of CM065425.1, from coordinate 4,218,320 downwards.
GTTACTATGGGAATAAACCGTCAGATAAAGTTAACTGGAGGTGAAAAAACGGGCCTTAGAATGTGACATACAAATGGCTCTATACATACTTTGTGTTACATTCTAACTGACAGATAAATTTAACCTTAGGATAAGGCGGTGAAGAAATCGGCCATTAGTCATCTTGAAAGAAACTTCGCCTTTGAAAAAGAAGTGACGGAGCTTTTGCTTTACAACAAGAGATGGCGCTCTCACGAAATTCTTGCGCTTTTTGAGGGATTTTTTTGTCGGTAGAAAACGAAACTAAGCATTGGGTCTATAAGATATGTTGAAGGCACTTCGCATTCGAAATGTCAAAAGGAAGGCGTTTTTATTTTTCATCGCAAGATGGCGCTCCACATCTTTCACTCTAATCCTTGCAAAACTGGCGCTTTCTTTTGTCGGAAGAAAGTCTCGTGACCGAACATACATTCGAATCTAAGAGATCTATGAAGGCACTTCGCATTTGAAATTTCAAAAAAAAAAAACGAAGTTTTTTTGCATCACAAGATGGCGCTCCACATCTTTCACTCTAACCATTGCAAGACTGGCGCTTTCTTTTCTCGGAAGACAGTCTCGCGACCGAACATTTGAATCTAAGAGATCTAGGAAGGTGCTTCGAGTTTGAAGTTTCCAAAAAAAAAGTAGTTTTTACTTTACATCAAGAGATGGCGCTCCACATCTTTTACAGAAATTGTTTCAAGACTGGCCCGTTTTTGTCGCGAGAAAGTCTCGTTCCGTGTGAAACTTTACGATTGACATCTTGAAAGTCTTTGCAATTTCAAAAAAAGAATAGCAAAAAAGCTTTTGTTTTACGTTAAAAGATGGCGCCCACATCTTTCACTGTAATCGTTTAAGGTTGGCCCTTTTTTATCGAAACAAAGTCGTTCAATGTGAAACTGTACTACAATCGACGTCATGAAAGTCGCTTCGCCTTTCAATTTCAAGAAAAATGGGAAAGCAGCTTTTGATTTACGTCAAAAGATGGCGCCCACATCTTTCACTCTAATCGTTGTAAACCGGCCCTTTTTTTTGTCGAAAGAAAGTCGTTCAATGTGAAAGTGTATTCCAATCGACATCATGAAAGTCGCTTCGCCTTTGCAATTTCAAGAAAAATGGCAAAGCAGCTTTTCTTTTGCGTCAAAAGATGGCGCCCACATCTTTCACTCTAATCGTTGCATACTGGCCCCTTTTCTAATCGGAAGAAGGTCGTTCAATGTGATACTGCACGTTCGGAACTGAGACGATCTTCGCCTTCGAAATTTGTAGAAAAAAAAGCTTTTGCTTTACGTCATAAGAGGGCGTTCAACCCTAAAATGATTGTATTTTATGTTTCGTCTAAAAAGTGTCTTGTGGTGCGAAACTACACAGTCGAATCTAGGTCATCTTGATATATGTGTAGACACTTCGTCTTTGAAAAAGTAATGAAGGAGCTTTTGCTTTACAGCAAGAGATGGCGCTCTACCGAAATCCTGTTTCGACGTTTTTTTTTTTTTTATCAGAAGAAACTCTAATTCAATGCAGCGAATTTTAGAAAATGAAATCGAAGCTGTTGCTTTACACCAATAGATGGCGCTGTACACTACTGGATGTAGTTATTGGTTTTCTTTATCGAATTTTTTTTTTGTGTTCTCGGCGTTAATTTCAGAGCTCCCGAGAGGTTGAGATTGTCGATCTCCTTTTTTTCTTAGTTTGAATCGAAATTAAAAATGACGTTCCGGTGTCTCCGGATTTTGAAACTAACGCGGAAAGATTTCGGTTGAGGACAGTAGGTGTAACTAGATGGCGACACCAAATTTGAAGTTAATTTAAGACAAGCGAAGAACGTTTGATTTTTTAATTCCCGTACTTCTTTTTTCTAATCAACTTCCGTTGAGTTTTCTTTCACGTGTAGAGGGCATGATGGGCGTCCGCAAAGGGGGGCCAAGCAGGCACTTAGAATCAAATTATTAGATTAAAGAAAATTCCATAAATTATAACTTAATGGTGATTCCAAATTTAATGATTGTCTCCAATTTTTGCTTTTTATGCGGCGCAGGCGTCCGTAGAAGGGGGCAACGCGGGGATTTGCCCCCCCCCCCGGGTCGATGACATAAATTATATCTGAATGCGATTCAAAATTTATTGTTGTACTTGTCCTTTGGGGCATTATAGAAAAGGAAGGTATTATTAAATTGCGGTTGGTTAAAGACAAGCACCCGTAGATGGCGCTACTAAAATTTCAAGTAGTTGCGTTGTTCTATACGTTTTCTTTCTCGATTTTCTTGTCTTTCCATAGATGGCGCCACTAAAAAGACGCAGACGCCATTTTAAATTTGGCGCTTTTCCTTCTTCTTCCAAATTCTTTTAAATGTCTAAAATTCTTCGCGATTTTGTTTCTGTCGAGATTGAAGAACTGAGGTTTCTTCTTCTTGCTCTCTTTCAGGTATATTTACTGTGATGTGCTATAACGTTTTATGTGATAAATACGCCACAAGACAAATGTACGGTTACTGCCCGAGCTGGGCGCTCAACTGGGACTACAGGAAGAAGGGCATAATGGACGAAATCCGCCACTACAGCGCCGACATAATCAACCTGCAGGAGGTCGAAATGGACCAGTTCTTCAACTTCTTCCTCCCAGAGCTGAAGGCGGACGGATACGCGGGGATTTACTCCCCGAAATCGAGGGCGAAGACCATGACGGAAAACGAGCGGAAGTACGTGGACGGCTGCGCCGTCTTCTACCGCACCTCCAAGTTCACGCTGATCAAGGAACACCTGGTCGAGTTCAACCAGCTGGCGATGGCCAACGCCGAGGGGTTAGATCACATGCTCAACAGGGTTATGCCGAAGGACAACATCGGTTTGGCTGCTCTGCTTCAGACGACCGAAGCAGCTTGGGAAAACGGTTTGGACCACGTCCGCGCGATGAGGTGTCGCTCTTTGTTTTCATGTAAAATTTTGCAGCTCCTGCCGATTCGACGATAGTCCAACAACCTCTGCTGGTTTGCACCGCCCACATACACTGGGATCCGGAATTCTGCGACGTCAAGTTGATTCAGACGATGATGTTGAGCAACGAGCTGAAGAGCATCCTGGAGGAATCCGCGCTCACCTTGAGGACCAACGATTTAAACATCGAGCCGAGCAACATCCAGCTCGTGCTCTGCGGCGACTTCAACTCCCTACCCGATTCGGGCGTTATCGAGTTTTTGAGTTCGGGCCGGGTGTCGCAGGACCACAAGGACTTCAAGGACTTTAGCTACAAGTCCTGCCTGGAAAAGATCTCGAGCTGTGATAAACCCAATGAATTCACACATTCCTTCAAGCTCGCGTCCGCCTACAGCGAAGACATCATGCCTTACACTAATTACACGTAAGGAAATCACCGGACCCTCGGGGTCCCCCCCCCCCGGCTACGATCTTTTTTGTTGCAGGTTCGACTTTAAAGGCATCATCGACTACGTGTTCTATTCGAAGCAGACGATGACGCCTTTGGGTTTGTTGGGGCCCCATTCCGCCGACTGGCTTAGGGAGCACAAAATCGTTGGCTGTCCTCATCCTCATATTTTTTCCGATCACTTCCCACTTTTAGTTGAGCTAGAAATGGTTCCGACCGTGTCGGCACCTATCAACGGCATCATTTCTCACAGGTCAGATGGTTTTCGAATCAAGGTTTTTTTTTTTTTTTTCAAAAATCGCTCGCCGTGGAATCTCGTAAACTATAACGATTGTAAAAGTAAAATAATTTGAATAAACTCGCAAATATTTCACCGTTCACTATTCGCCCCTGGCCCTATCACAGATAAAAGAACTTTACAGATGGCCAGTGTTGCCAATTCACTCTAAGCCGATTACCCTTCTCAAATTAAAAAAAAAAGAACGATCTTACCCACATCTGCCCACATTGAGTAATGAAATTGAAATGAATGAATGAAATGGTACAAAATTTATTGTTTTTTAAATAACTAATATTATTGGACTTACCTTACACACATGAACGTGTGGGACTTGGGACTGTAGGCGGCAATCGGCAACAGTGCTGCCAATCGACCAAGCGAATCATTTCGAAAGATAGTTGTGAGAAATTCCGATAGATGTCCCTGAATTTTTATTTAAAATCACTGATTTTATTCAGGCGGTTTTTATTTTTGAAAATGGTTAAAAAAATTAAAAATTGACATGAAATAAACAAAAACGGGTCCAAATTTCTAAAATTAAGGCATTTGACAGTTATTGTGCAATTTTTGACGCTAAATAAAACAAAAGACGATCGAGAAATAAAGAAAATTTATAAAATTATTACTAATATAAAATTTAAATAAAAAAAAATTCATTGAATAAAGTTGGAAAAAAATGATAAAAATAAATTAAATAAAATAACAAAAAAATAAAAATTAATAATAATAATTTTAAGTTCTCATTAAATAAACAATACTTTCTACTTTCTATAAAATTACAAAAAATTATAAAAATTACAAAAATTCATGAAAATTTTAAAAAATTACAAAAATTTTTCTATTAAATAAACAAAACTTTCTAAAATTAAGATTTGGCATTTGTGCAATTTTTGACATAAAATAAAACAAAAGACGATCGACAAATTTATAAAATTTAAAAAAATAAATATGTGTAAAAAAAGTCTCATTGAATAAAATTAGAAAAAAATAAAAATAAAAAAAATCTCATTAAATAAAATTACAAAAAAATAAAAATTAAAAAATTCTCATTAAATAAACAATACTTTCTACTTTCTATAAAATTACAAAAATTTATAAAAGTTGCAAAAAATTTTAAAAATTACAAAAAATAAAAATTAAAAAATTTTCATTAAATAAACTTTCTGAAATTAAGATTTGACATTTGTGCAATTTTTGACATAAAATAAAACAAAAGACGATCGACAAATTATAAAATAAAAAAAATAAATATGTATAAAAAAAGTCTCATTAAATAAAATTAGAAAAAAATAAAAATAAAAAAAATCTCATTAAATAAACTTACAAAAAAATAAAAAGTAAAAAATTCTCATTAAATAAACAATACTTTCTATTTTCTATAAAATTACAAAAATTTATAAAAGTTACAAAAAATTACAAAATTTTCATTAAATAAACAAAACTTTCTAAAATTAAGATTTGAACTTTAGACATTTTTTTGCGTAAAATAACAAAAGACGATCGGCGAATTTATAAAATTTAAAGTCTCATTAGAAAAAAATTTTAAAAATTAAAAAATTCTCATTAAATAAACAAGACTTTCTAAAATTAAGATTTGACATTTGTGCAATTTTTGACATAAAATAAAATAAAAGACGATCGACAAATTTATAAAATCTAAAAAAAATAAATATGTATATAAAAGTCTCGTTGAATAAAATTAGAAAAAAATAAAAATAAAAAAATCATTAAATAAAATTACAAAAAATAAAAATTAAAAAATTCTCATTAAATAAACAAAACTTTCTAAAATTAAGATTTGACATCTGTGCAATTTTTGACATAAAATAAAACAAAAGACGATCGACGAATTTACAAAATTAAAAAAAATAAATATGTATAAAAAAAGTCTCATTGAATAAAATTAGAAAAAAATAAAAATAAAAAAAATCTCATTAAATAAAATTACAAAAAATCATAAAAATTAAAAAAATTCTCATTAAATAAAAAAACTTTCTAAAATTAAAATTTGACATTTGTGCAATTTTTGACATAAAATAAAACAAAAGACGAAGGACAAATTTATATAATTTAAAAAAATAGATATGTATAAAAAATAGTCTCATTGAATAAAATTAGAAAAAAATAAAAATAAAAAAAAAATCTCGTTAAATAAAATTACAAAAAAATAAAAATAAAAAAATCGTTAAATAAAATTTAAAAAAATAAAAATTAAGAAGTTCTCATTAAATAAACAAAACTTTCTAAAATTGAGATTTGACAGTTGTGCATTTTTTTAATGAAAAAACAAGAGACGGTCGGGAAATAAAGAAAATTTATAAAATTACGAAAAATAACGAAAATTAAAAAAATTCTCATTAAATAAGCAAAACTTTGTAAAATTAAGATTTGACATTTGTGCAATTTTTGACATAAAATAAAACAAAAAACGATCGAGAAACAAAGAACTTATAAAATTACGAAAAAACAACGAAAATTAAAAAATTCTCATTAAATAAGCAAAACTTTCTAAAATTAAGATTTGAAATTTGTGCAATTTTTGTCGTAAAATAAAACAAAAGACGATCTAGAAATAAAGAAAATTGATTAAATTATAAAAAGTAAAAATTAAAAAAAAAAAGTTGAGTTCAAAATCGGTAGTTCTACCAAATTATCGGTAGAGTTGGCAGCACTGATCGACAATGTGGATTTGGCTGTTGGTTACTTGCTTTGGTTTTTGTCGGCTTCCGGCTTTAGTGATTTTTTTGTTTTCTTTCCTTGTTGCCAATAGTAAAGCTGAAACATCACTAACAAGTCGTCAATCAAAAATTTAAAAATTAATCTGTTTTTTTTTTTCTTCCTTGAAAATGCCCATCTTTACCCACGTATTTTTTTTACCCGCAAGGTTGCTTAAATTACCCGTAATTCGGGTAATTGCCCGCACATTGGCAACCCTGCAGATGGCCAATGTCATGTACGGTTAGTTAGAAATTGTCTCATCAAATACGTAGTGGTGCTACCGCGACTATAGGCGCCATGCACATCTCTACGTTCAGCACCGCCTGGCGTGGTGACTTGTGAATTAGTAATATGAAAATATTTCTTGAGACTCATTGCATGGGAATAATATCACTCTTATGACAATTTACGATTATAGTGCATAATACTTGAGCTTCCTGGTATTGAAATGCATTATAATATTCAAGTTCAAATGTACACTAATAATTTGAAACAACTCGTATTTTCGTACCACTAATGCACAATATGGTCATTGGTGGCGCTGGCTTCGCATGTGCATGGTTCGTTCCTATAGCAGAGTTGAAAACCGAAACTTTAAATATGATGTATACAAATTTTATAACTAAGTAGTGTAATCCACTTTACTCTTATTTCTCTGTTATTAAAAGAGGCATCTGGCTGTAAATAAGCCAACTAAGCTTCGGAATTAGCAAATGGTTTGTGTTTCGAATTTTGTTAAATACTCAATAGATGTCACTACTATTTTTAGGGCGTCCGTTCGTTCCTATGTCATTGGCTATCTGGAGAGATCTATTATTATCTGTGCCTCTATTAACAGACCATTCCTCTTTGTATCACCGGTGGCCTATCCACCGGGACGTAACGTTATTTCTCTTGTCTCGAAAAGTTTACGAGATTCCACCGTGTCCGTTTGTACAAATGAAATGTACAGGGTGTTTCTTTTTTTATGTGTGCACAGGTAGCAACCGGTGAAGTCTAGTAATTAACCATTGTCGCCTTGCTGTCTCCGTACCTGGCTACATCATACAAGACAGTACTCACCTTCATCTGCCATCGTAAGTCTCGAAGTCTCCGCGAATCACATCGGTTTTGGCTCACTTGGTACCTGACGTGATCAATCGTCCTGAAGCTAGCTTCATCATCAAGTAATTCACCCGCGATTTTTCGGTCGTCGTGCGCGCATTTACTCTCTCTCTCTCTCTCTCTCTCGCCCTTCTTTTTCGATTCGCGCCCCCGCGCAAGATACGCGATATCTTACTTTCGGGCGTGAAATTAAATTGTGACATGAGCAGACTGTTGCTTTCCTTTTCTTTCTTTTTTTTCTGTGCAAACATCAGCATCAGCATCATCCTCCCCCGAGCGCCTTGTCGTATCATATCATGAGATTTATTGTAACGTACCCGCCAAGTACACGGTTTTTAACCCCCCTTTTTTTTTTAATGTATTATTGTTAATTGTAGTGTAGTTGTCGTCGGTTTTGTGTTGTGCCCGTTGGGCCGCGCGTCGCAGCCCGACGCGAGCATTTATTCTATATTATTTTTTTTGGAATAAATTTGTAACTTATTTTTGCCTTTACTCTTTTTATCTATGTGTCTTTTCTTTTGTTATATTTAACGTTTTACTCCAGATTAAATCAAAATTATGTAATTGACATCGTGACCTTAATGACATCACGTGATTTTAATTGTTTTATTGCGTCAGACGTGTCTTTTGTTGAGAACTCGCCCCTTCCCCTCTGCCGCCCTCACGGTTATTTTGTACCCGATGTTTACCCTAAGAAAAAACATATGGTTATTCCGCAGAAAATTTGACCTCGACATCATTACCCGAAACTACCCGATAACCCGAGGAATATTTCACGCCCGAATCTACCCGACACAAGTCATTTCAAAGCACACCCGTACAATGTCTCTGTGAACTTAATTTTAGGGGATGGTAACGTTTTTGAAGCGTAATAAACAAGTGAACATCGCGCGACAGTTATCTATCGGGTAAAATATGGGTTGAGGTAATGCGGGGAATCACCGAGTACTCAACTAAAACTTATAAAACTTAATTAAAATGAGATAGACAATATTTTTTATTGTAAAAAGCTAATGAACGTCGAGTATTTCTTGAGTTGTGATAGTTGAGTACCCGGTGATTCCCCGAGGAACTCTCCAAACAAATCCGAATCACATTTATCCACGTTCTAAAGGCGAAGTGCGTTATTTCAATGCGTCGTTTGAAGTATAGTAAACAAACGAACGAACGTCGCGCGATAGGTGCTCTTCGGGTAATAAAAGTTGAGTGCCCGGTGATTCCCCGACGAATCGATCCTTTAAGTTACGGTTTTCGTCGCCGCGAATTCACTAACTTGATTAAAACGATTCGTTCAAGCCGTAATAAAGAAATGAGTGTCAAATATTTTCGGGTAGGCAAAGTTGAGGAATCGGTGATTCCCCGAGGAACTCTCCCGACGAATCCAAAACTACTTGCTGTTGTTATCGTTCCGAGTCGAGTCAAGTTGTATTATTTCAAAATTTAATTACGCCGTGGAAAGCTATTTATGTAAAAACCTGGTCAAGTAGGCTACATTTAGTAATTCTGCTATGTAAATGCAATGGATAAATTCTCGATCACAACCCACTTGACCAGATTTTTATTTAGACACTTGTTATATATAATGAACAAATGGACGTCGGTATTTATCGGGTCGTGATAGTCGGTGATTCCCCGATTCCCCAGTTTTTGCAGCTTTGATTCAAATCCTGTTAATTGCGAACAACTTTTTTTGAAATCTAATAGTCAAGTGAATGTCAGGTGATTCCCCTGTGAACACTTCGATTTTTTGTCGCTTTCAATCGAATTTGGGGGAAGAATAGCTGAAGTTTAGCGAAATTTGCAATTGTTTGTCGCCGGGGATTCACCCACGGGGTAAAAATAGTTAAAATTTGACGAAATTACAATCGTTTGCTGGCGGGTATTCACCGAGTCACGTGCAACCAGCCGAGGAAACCCGATGGTCTACTAAACACCGCGCGAAGATAATCCAGATTGCACACTTTGAATTGAGTTTGGGGGTAAGATCAGCCCAGTTAGACGACGGGAATTCCCCGTGACTTCCGCTCAACAAAACCTCCAACATCCTGCAAATTCAATCGTTTTTAACCATTTGAGTCAACTTAAGGTAGAGAAAAAAAATATCAGCTGAAGTTTCACACATTTTTTTTTCTTCTCAAATAATTACCAAAACGTTTGACGACGGGTATTCCCCGTGTATGTCAACTTCCGCTCAACAAAACCCGACGTCCTGCAAACTCGATCGTTTTTGACCATGTGAACCAACTTGAGGTAGAGAAGAAAAAAACTTTTGTTTGTCATTGTTTGACGTCGGGTAATCCCCGTTCGTTCTACGAAACCCCACGTCCTGCAAACTCGATCATTTTCGACCATGTGAGCCAACTTAAGGCAGAGAAAAAAAATGCACGTTGCCAGATTGTACTTTGAATCGGGTTTGGGGTAAGATCAGCCCAGATTGTCATAGTTTGACGTCGGGAATTCCCTGTGTATCGATTTCCGCTCAACAAAGGCCGACAAAATCCTGCAAATTCAATCGTTTTTGACACCGTCTGAGCCAACTTAAGGTAGAGAAAAGAAATATCGGCTGAAGTTTCACACATTTTTTTTTTTCTTCTCAAATAATTACCAAAACGTTTGACGTCGGGTATTCCCCGTGTGTGTCAACTTCCGCTCAACAAAACCCGACGTCCTGCAAACTCGATCGTTTTTGATGAACATGTGAACCAACTTGAGGTAGAGAAGAAAAAAACTTTTGTTTGTCATTGTTTGACGTCGGGTATTCCCCGTTCGTTCGACGAAACCCCACATCCTGCATATCCGATCATTTTTGACCATGTGAGCCAACTTAAGGTAGAGAAAAAAAATGCACTTTGACAGATTGCACTTCGAATCGGGTTTGGGGTAAGATCAGCCCAGATTGTCATAGTTTGACGTCGGGAATTCCCCGTCTATCGACTTCCGCTCAACAAAACCCAACATCCAGCAAATTCAATCGCTTTTGACACCATCTGAGCCAAGTTAAGGTAGAGAAAAGAAATATCGGCTGAAGTTTCACAATTTTTTTTTCTCAAAAAATTACCAAAACGTTTGACGTCGGGTATTCCCCGTGTATGTAAACTTCCGCTCAACAAAACCCGACGTCCTGCAAACTCGATCGTTTTTGATGAACATGTGAACCAACTTAACGTATAGAAAGAAGGAAATAACGGCTGAAACTTCACGAAACTTTTTTTCTCAAGACGACATCTCGGTAAATACCCGATAGACTCGATTTTTTTGTCAATCAAGTCAAACTAGTTAAGCTGAAGTATCGTGAAATATACAATTGTTTTGTCGAGGAATCACTGGGGGATAACAATTGAAGTTTCACATTTTTTTTTTGTCCTCAAGTAATTACCAAAATTGTCGTCGTTTGACGTTGGGTATTCCCCGTCATGAGTCAACTTCCGTTCGACGAAACCCCACATCCTACAAACTCGCTCGTTTTTGACCATGTGAACCAACTTAAGGTATAGAGAACAAATAACGACAAGTTTCACGAAACTTTTTCCCAAGTAATTACCAAAAGTGTTTACATTGTTTGACGTCGGGTATCCCTCGTCGTGTGTCGACTTCCGTTCGACAAAACCCCACGCTCTGCAAACTCGATCGTTTTTGACCATGTGAACCGATCCAACTTAAGGTAGAGGAGAAAACAACAGCGGCTGAAGTTTCACGAAACTTTTCCTCAAGTAATTACCGAAATTGTCGTCGTTTGACGTCGGGTATTCCCCGCCGTGTGTCAGCTTTCGTTAGGAAAAGTCCCACATCCTGCAAACTCAATAATTTTTGTCCGGTTGAACCAACTTAAGGTAGAGAAAAAAGACAACGACTGAAATTTTCTTGTTCTCAAATAATTACCAGAAATGTCATTGTTTGACGTCGGGTATTCCCCGTCGTGTTTCGACTTCCGTTCGACAAAACCCCACGTCCTGCAAACTCAATCTTTTTTGACCAGGTGAAGCAACTTATTAACGGCAATGACGACGTCTCGGTGAATACCCGATAGACCAAATTTTTTTCAGTGTCAATCAAGTTACACAGCTAAAGCATCGTGAAATATACAATTGTTTTGTCGAGGAATCACTGGGGGGGGGGATAACATTTTAAGTCGATGTTCGTTTATTTTAAAGCCGCAGACGTGTCGGCATTTATTTTTCAATTGTATACATTTCATCGCTTGTTTAATCATATAAATGTAAGTTGGGTGACGTCGCCGTCGTGTCTTTCGCCCCCCCCCTCCCTCCCTCGCCCCCTTGCAACGGGATGCATAGCCTTTTCATTTTCAGGGGTGTGTTCAGAATGATTATCTCCGAGAGCGTCTTGGACGTATAATCGCATCTTTCTCGGTCACGATTTTTAAGATATCTTGCGTCTCGCTCGTCGGTTTTAAAACGTCTTGTGTTGACATTGTTTTCATGACAATGGGCGCACTCTAAGCGTCCTACTTACAAGTGGGATGTGAAAAATGCGCCCGTTGTCATGGAAACAATGTAAACACAAGACGTTTTAAAACGGATGAGCGAGACGCAAAATATCTTAAACATCGTGACCGAGAAAGACGCGATTATGCCGATTATACGTCTAAGACGCTCTCGGTGGTAATGATTCTGAACACACCCCTGATATGGCGAAACGTCGGATCGTTGTTGTTCAGGATTTCAACTCGGGAGATCCCCCCCGTTTTTTTTTTCTTTTAATGCGCGCGTCAACTACATGTTTTTAATCGTTGCTATCAAGTTGTAAATGTTTCTTTTTTTTTAATTATTATTATTATTGTAAATATTCGTATTTAGTAGCTTGAATCGCCGTGTCTCACAGAAAAAAAACGCTTTTTCATCAATTAGAGACGAGATTATAACGTTTACTATACTTTTTACTCGGCATAATCAATTTGTTTTGTTTTTTTTTTCTACTAACTTTGAAAGTAAAAAGTGCACACGACTTGCATGTACATAATAAAGAGGAACCTAGTTAATTGTTGATAGCTTTAATAGTATTTATTGCGACGCGCTTCGATGAATTCGTCGGGCGTTCGATTTGGATTTCGTCGGACCCTCCCGGTTTAGTGCAATAAAAAAGAAAACTTACTATGTAAAAGCGCCCCCCTTTTTTTTCCACCGGGATAAATCAGGGAAACCCCCGACGAATTTATCGGACGCACTCGGCTCGCGAGTTTTCGTAAGTAACCCTTGGGAAATTGTGATCGCTAATTTAGTTTTTGTGTGTATTTTGTACATAATGTTTATTGATAATAATGATTGCACTTCTCTGTACAAACGCCCCCTATTTTATATAGGAAATGTTATACTCTGATTTCTAATAAACGTACAAAAATAAAAAACACAAAGGAAAAAATGTGAGTCACGCTTAACGAAACAACTTTGGCCAACTTTGTAATACTCATGTTAATTAATTAAAATTAAAAGATCGATGATGAAGTTGCGCTGCAATTCAACAAAAAAAAATTTAAGGAAAATTAAAATAAGTGTTTTATACCTTTGTAAGTGTAGTTAGTTTTTTTTTGCATTCTGCGGTTAGTAATTCCCACCCCCTTCCGTCCCACCCCCTTAAAAAAACGAATACTTCAAAAATGAACCCGTGGTCCAATGGCGTGCGAGTCAGAAATAAGAAGCTCCGCGATTTTATTTATCAACGCGTGCGTGTGTGAGAGTGAAATTCTAGTCAGATTTTTTTTCTTTATTGTGGTGCGTTCTAGTTTGTTCAATTGTATTTTTTCTGCCCCATCACGACATCTACGTTTCAATCAATTTTTTTTTTTAATTAACTTTTTCTTTTTTGGGCTCGCACACATTGCGCACGCGGCGGCGAATATTTTTTTAATTAGGTGCTTTTTTTTATATAAACGGCCTAAGAAAATCGCCCCTTTTTGAGGCGCCCCCCTTTCTTTCCTTTCCACTCCCCTCCTCTCTCGTCTTTATCCGATGGGTACTTAATTTCGCGTTCGCAGGAAATAAGATCCCCCCCCCGCAAACCGGCGGTTGTATAATGTGTTTGTTCCGATCTCAAATTTTATTCATTACTTATGTTTTTAACTTCGGTAGTGCTTGTTATGGTAATGGACAATGGTTTAACAATAAGTTTAAGGATAGATGTTTAACAGATATTTATGTACTATAGGAGATAGGTAAACGAAATAAATAAATTTGGACCATTAAGGGGCGTGTTTCATTCGTGCGCTTCGCAAATTAAAACTTTCTTTGACACGTACTGTATGTAGGCGAATGATCTGGAAGTTATTTAATTCGAAATTAAGTTCAGCGCTCTCTGGTAGTAGCGAAATGAACCTCTGCACGGCCTCCTAGATTAATAAAATGTTATTCGTTTATTTTTTCTTTTAATGCGCGCATCAACTACATGTTTTTAATCGTTGCTATCAAGTTGTAAATGTTTCTTTTTTTTAATTATTAATTATTATTGTATGTAGGAGAATGATCTGGAAGTTATTTAAATCGAAATTAAGTTCAGCGCTCTCTAGTAGTAGCGTAATGAACCTCTGCACGGCCTCCTAGATTAATAAAATGTTATTCGTTCGAAATGTTGACAGATGACAATTGAAATAAGAAAAATACAAATCCCCAATCTTTGAGTATCTAAAGCGCAAACGTCAAAGTAACGTCCGTCGAGGTTAAGCTTAACAGGAGCGCCCGCCGCATCACTCCGAATGTCAACTTGGCTTCAGGGCAACGAAGTCTGAATATAGTGGAGGAACGACTTCTAGTTACCACTTTCGTTCCCACGGAGTGCGCCCTCCTGTGGTGTCTGACTCGTTGGCACAAAAATTCAACATGGTCGACCAAGATCCGTTTACAACGTCGCCATCATACTTTTCAGCAAGGGTATACCACGAGGACGATCGCCAAGCAGCTCTTACTCCACGTATCTCCGTGAATCGTTCGGAACAAGTGGGGGGAACCAATTAAGAATATTGAAAAGAGGAGCCTAGATAAAAGAGAACACAAATTACGAACCGTCCGTCGCACGATGTAACGCTGCAAACATACCTGCCGTATGTACAACGGAACAAGCTTGGAAAAGCCTCGAAGAAGGCTTCCGTTTTCGTCGCAAACAAAGTCACACCCGAACTCGGAAGACCGTTTACTTTTCAAAACAACCCCGTTTAATGAAAAGATTGCACAAATTGAGAGGAACCCTCAGTACGGTCTGTTCGCAACCGAGTAATCACATTGCCTGAAAGTGAAAGGGATTTACCTCGAAGCGTCGATCAATGCGAACGGTTCGCGGGAAGGGGGCGAGGTCTATTGGCCACTGGCAGACCTGTAAACAGTGATGCCAGAAAAATTTTTGTCAGACGTCTGTACGACTGAAATTGGAATAGCAGCAATTGACGGTACAAGCAACGCGCAGCTTAGATTGGAGGGAGATCTAATGAAAATTTTTACAACCTCCTGGCATCGCTGCCTGTAAGGCATCCTACTCTCGACATGGGCCAGTCTCATTATTAAAGAATAGGGTAGTTCAGACTCGTATGACGTTCTAATTCGTAATTTCCAGACTAGTCCAAGTTACGTGGTTAAACTTCGACGCAGTTACACTTTCGTCAATATACAGGATAATTCGAAAGTTGGAAAATAAATTTAACGAAATTTTAACAAGTTCATATTTACAGTTGTTACTGTGATAATTTTCGATCGATAAGAAAACGCTATAATTATTGTTGATATTGCAGGAGGTTAGTTACTAAATTGGGAGCTTTTAATTTTCTAGTGTTGGTAACAGTGTCGAAGAAATTGTAAACGCCAAAGTTCAGGTGAATGGATCCGTTCAGCCGGTGTCAGCAGCTGAGTCAGCGGTGTCGCTGAACAACACGCTGAGTGTGCGCTGTATCTCCACCGTTGTGAAATTATCTCTTCATAAATAAGTTCGCTGCTGATTTATTTCCAGGTTATGCTTTTATTTGTAAATTGTGAACTCATCAAAATGTGTAGTTTGCTTCATTTGATTTTGCATTAACTGGTTCAACTTCTTCAAATAAAACATTAAAATTAAAGTCATCGTCCAGAATTTCGCACAAAATAAAATTTTGATGAAAATTGTCGACCATGCTTTGGAGGTTAAATCGTTGCACCTTAGCAGATCGTTCAGCCGAATCGGTAACGCTAGCATACAGCACTCTCAACATGTTGAGTGTTGCAAGTCAGCTGCTGACACCGGCTGAACGTGCCCAATGTTACACGGGTTAGCGTCGCCATCATGTAATTTTTTTATATATGTATGTAAACAATCACTTTTGAAAATAATGTTTCAAGGTAATCGAAAGACGAACAATTGCTTTTTTACCCAAACTGGACCGATGCGGCCAAAGGCTAAACTACAATAAATAATGAAGTTGGTGATAAATAAGATAAGCAAGGTCGGCAACACTGACGTTCAGGGGAAAATTCTAGTCAGTGTTGCCAATCTGGCGATTTTGTAAATAGTTTTGGTGATTTTCAGACAACTAGTGAATTCAGACGTGTCGAAAATTCAGCGATTCCCCAACCAGTTTAGTGACAAATCGAGTGGTTTCATTTGAAAATAATCATGCAAGATTAATAACAGGTGATCAATATCTTTTCTAATCAAGTGACCTATGGAAATAAAATCCTGTGTCTTTCATTATTTCAAATGCCATTACATATTTATATTGCATTCCTATACAAAACGAAAGGAATGCAATAAAAATAATTCAAATGGTATCTGAAATAATGAACTAATCAAAGACACAGGATTTTATTTCCATAGGTCACTTGATTAGAAAAGATATTGATCACGCGTTATAAAGTGGCCAAGAATAACTCTTTATGTTGGCAGTACAATTGAGAGCATTTTTATTCGGCTATTTGCAACCCTGCAACCAGATATATGTTTCGTTGATTTATTTGACGTAACCTGAACATCGAAAAGATTGTAGGTTATGTGTGTGTGTTTTAATTTGAATTTGAAATGTCAAATGACACTTGTAAACTGACGGCTGTCAGTGTCGAGCCATCAACGACCGAAAGTTACTCCAATTGTACCGTTTAAAAAATAAAATAGAGCGCTGCCAACTCGAACAGTGATTCTTGACCACTTTGTATAATTATTTCGGTTGATTCTGTCGTTTTGTAGTGACATCTGTCATAAAATAATTACCAATGAAAAACACATTATTTCTGGGAATTTGTGGAAAACGAAATACAAATGAACGACGATAGGATCCTGCTCTTTTTTTTTTGGACAAAGAAAGCGATCGAAACTTCTCTTTTTACCATAGATCCTTTTTGTTTCTTTCTTTATTTTTTGCGTCTTTCCGATGACGAAAACGCGATTTTAGCAAAAGCCATCAACTCACGTTTTCTTTTGCAATTTTATGCTTAGGCCAGCGTTGCCAATTCTATTACGCTTGAGTAAAATATTTAAAGTCTTCAAAAAAACTGAAAACATAATTTGATTTTCTAGTGTGATTTTTTAGTGAATTATTTTCTATTTCTAGTAAAATTTTTAGTAAATTAATTTCTACTTCTAGCTCTAGTGACTTTAGTGCTTATTTAAGCTAAACGTTCAGATTTTTGCTAACGCCTACTGGCATCACTGATCGAAGAAATGCAATTGTTTCGTGCTTGAATTTTTTTGCAACCACTCGATTTCCTGGTTTACAAGCGTTTTAATTTCCTGCCTCTTCAAATAACACGTTTAAGTAAATAAAATGCAGAGCATCATATACAAGAATTTAGCTTTTGTATTTCTGTTGGTAGGAGCATTCTCGACAACTGTGATACAAGCAATAAAGTTACGGTACGGTAATACCTACTACATAATTCAGAATGCTAAAAATTAATGCAGTTTTGCGTTTAAATGCAAATTCAATAAAGTCATTTCAAAATGCATCCAGTTTTCGTAAAGTCCCTAGATTACTAAAGTACGGCAATACACAGTTTAGGACCAAATTTTAAAAACTAGCCAGAACATGGCGTCTGTGTCGCGTGACACAAACAGACTTGTGTATTTGAGTTGAATAAACAAATATTTGTCATGGAAACGAAGAAGTTTTAGATTTTTTGTCAGTTGATAATGTCAGCTCCCAAAAGGAATTAGAAATACGAAATAAATCATATTAAAAACACCATAATAAATAAGCCGTATTAATTTAAAGACGTTGAAGATATGATTATTAAAACCCTTTTGGTTAAAATTTTCAATTTTGATAGAAAAAACATGGAGTAGTTTTTGCAGGTAACGGAAATATTGCAGTTTTGAGTTATGTGTAAAATATTTGTGCTTGCTCGAAACTCGAAGGTGCTCGTCCGTGCCCCGTGGTGCTCCTGGTTTGTTCATTTGTGGTTTGTGACGGTTATTGGATTTTGTTTATTTTTATCGATTTACAATGGTTAAACATGATAAAGGGTTGTAAGGACGTTATTACAGTTTATTATGGGACAATTTTACTAGTCAACAAACAGTACAGTTTACATGCTCAGATTTGCGCAGTAAGGCTCTAAAAAATTGACATTTACGTTCATTTCCCGTTGACATGAAAATCAACCAAAATTTTCATTTTAAAATTCCCGCGCATAATGGGCCAGAAAATGGCTTCCCTATTGCCGTACTTTATACTATCTAGGGACTTTACAGTTTTCGATTAGGCAAGCGACATCTGCGGGCTCCATTTAGAACTTCATAAAACGCTGACAAACTCTTTTACAGTTTACCATTTCATTTCGATTTCTGTTATCAACTGTATGTTTCTTAAAAGTTATTGCCATCCACTCCTTCAATTACTTGAAATGTGAAACGTTTTGGTACGATTTTAATTTTGAAAATTACTTGGTACTTAAATTTTAGAACTATTGGCAACACTGATTGGTGGTATCTGTCAAATATGTCGAATGCAAATTTGATAATGAAATTTCCCGCGCGCAGTTATTAAACAGAAACGAAACTTCTGCGGTATTAATAAATAAATACTCCACAATTAAAAAACGTAAGTAACGCAAACATAACCTGCACGTTATGAACGTCTTATTAATCACCGTCTTAATAATTGTAGAAGCGAAACTGTGGTTAAAGTAATATGTTTACCAAATGGTCTTCACCATGGTGAAACCTCGGTATGAAACGATGAAAAGCAAAGTGGTCAACGGAAGATGCACCGTGAACGATCTGCGAAGCGAAATCAGAAAGGTATTTTGCATGGAGGTGAACAGAATAACCTTGTAAACCGGTCATGTGCCTTTGCTGCAGGAATTCAAGGATCGAATACACACGTTCAGGAGCAGGCAAGCTGATGCACGCAGACACATCCTAGACAAGAATACAGTCTCGAATATGATAAAGGAAGGTTTCAACGAGCTCCAGGCGAGTTTACTGACTGACAAGGAAGCCGTCGCTTTACTCGATGCAGACTCCGTGTTGAAAATGTTAAGTGAGGTGCAGGAGGAGTTGCTCTGCGAGGAGTTGGCGCAGGAAGCCGAGGTTTACGAGGAGGAGATGCAGCGAGAGACGTCTGCGATCGTCGAGAATCTCTTGAGCACGTGCAGCGTCTGCGAAAGGTTTGTGCACGAACGGTCTGAGACCAACGTTATTTGTCAGGACTGTGCCATCGCTTGCTTCAACAACGCAAATGTGTAGTCGTGTAAAATTTTACAATTTCAATCCTTTATTTATTTATATATTTTTTCTTGTGACATTAATGATGGCGGAAACCATGCAAAGAAAAGGGCATCTTGTATAAAAATATTTTTATTGTTCCTTAGTGTGAGAGTTTATAAAATTACAGAATATAAAAAATGAAAAAAAAAAATAGCAACTCTTTATGAATTCTTTTGCGGAACGGCCACGATGATGGATTTGACTTCGGTGTATTGATGCAGTCCGTATTCGCCCATCTCGCGCCCGAAACCGGAATCCTTGAAGCCCCCGAAGGGCGTCTGGGCGCCCAGCACGTTGTAGCAGTTCACCCAGACGGTTCCGGCTCGGATTCCCTGCGTTAGGTAGTTGATTTTGTCGACGTCCTTGGAGAATACGGCCGCCGCAAGGCCGTAGTTTGTGTTGTTGGCACGATCGACGATCTCTTCCAGCGATTTGAACTTAATTAATTGCTGAACTGGACCGAAAATCTACAAGGAAAGAAAACATATTTAAATTTCATTATATTAAGTATTAAAACTAATGCTAATAGTTATGAGAATGTTGGTTGTGATGTATTTGAAAGAGGCAGTGGACAACAGAAAGTTACTGAATGATGATTTCATGCTTTTGTTCAAGTAAAATTGAAAGAATGAAATCTAGAGAAGCAAGAAGGATCTGAAACTTACCTCTTGGACTGCTATGGTGTGATGGTCCTCGACTTGTGCGAAAACTGTCGGCTGAACAAAGTATCCACGATCACCATGTCTGTCGCCCCCAACCATCAACTTGGCGCCCTCTTTCACCCCTGTACTGATCAGCTGCAAGATCTTCTCCATCTGGTCCTTGTCGACCTGGGGGCCTTGCTCGGTTTGCAGGTCGAAAGGATCGCCAACAACTCTTTTCTTCGCTCTCTCCACAGATCTACAACAAAATAAAATTCACTTTAATCTCTTGACTGACTTGTCAAGTAAATAAACTCTTCGGGATAACAATAGAACGGGTCACAAGCAAAGAAAAGGAGGCAGGGATAAATGGAAGGACACAAACTGGTCTCTGGGCATAAAAGTTGTTAAAGAACAAGAGCTGGAGCAACTTTAAAATAAGGAGAGGAATGAAAGAATGAAAAATATTAAAGAACCAGTCAAAATCAGTTTGGACAAAAAATGAACCGTGAAATAATGAAAGAAATGAGAGGAGAGGATGCAATCAAGCACAGAATGATTGGGACATATAATAAAAAGCAAACATGAAACTCTCGACACATTGGAAATTAAACAGGATCAAGATGGTTGAATGAGTGAGAAAGTGAAGAATTCCTTACAATTCCTCTTCCTTTGAAGAAGGAAAAGGCAGGAGGAAAAATGGTAGGAGATAGCAAAGTAGAAACAGGCCCAGAGTTGTGATGAACATTGCACAAGTAGAAAGAATGAAGTTAAAGCAGGAAAGTAATATTAAAATGAAGGGATTAATCCACCCCCAAAAAAATTGATGAAGCTTTTAGAGCAGTCAAGTCTCTTTAAGACTCTTCTAAAACTATTGTAAATATTAAATATTAGACGTTTATAAAAGCTGCTCACAGAATAATTTTGTTAATAATTAATTAAAAGGAAATGACAAGAATTAATTTTACCGTTCGACGAACTCGTCGTAGATGGAGGCCTCAACGAAAGTCCTGGAGCCTGCACAGCAGACCTGCCCTTGGTTGAAGAATAGGCCGAAATGGGCGGCTTCGACTGCGTGGGCGATGTCCACATCTCCCAAAATTATGTTGGGACTTTTCCCGCCCAGCTCCAAGGTCGTGCGTTTCAAGTTGCCCACGCCTGACGCCTGCTGGATCAGCTTGCCAACCTCAGTGGAGCCGGTGAAGGCTATTTTATCCACCTGCAAGGAAAATCACTCAAAATTCAATAAATTCACAAAACTACGAAGTTCACCTTGTTGTTGGCGCACAAAGCTTGACCGGCATCTCCAAATCCGGGAACGACGTTCAACACTCCGGGCGGTATCCCAGCCTCTTTCGCAAGTTGAGCCACGTAGAGGGCCGTGAGGGGGGTTTGTTCGGCGGGTTTTAGTACGACGGTGTTGCCCATACTCAGAGCGGGCCCCACTTTCCACGCGAACATCAACAGGGGGAAGTTCCAGGGGATGATCTGCCCGCAGACCCCGACAGGTTCGTGCCTTGTATAACAGAAGTAGTTGCCGTCGAGGGGGATGGTTTTGCCGTGGTTTTTGTCGGCCCAGCCGGCCGCGTAGCGCAACGCCGCGATGCTCCCCGCGACGTCCACAGCGTAAGCAATGTGGTAGGGTTTCCCATTATCCAAAGTTTCGAGACTCTGACAAGAAACGCAATTACATTACTTAACAGGAAAACAACTTAAAAATAGTTGCTGGACGTTTTTAGGAAATTCAGGACCAACGATCCCTCCTAGGAATTTGAGATTTTAGAAAATTTGGGCAGAATTTCTGAATATACTGTAAATATGAAGAATTCTTACGGCGATGTACGCTTGGTCTCGTTCTATGAGATCTGCGAGTTTGAAGAGGAGCCTTCCACGTTGAGACGCGTCCATTCGTCTCCATGGCGAGCCGAACTTGAAAGCGGCGTGGGCAGCGTCGACAGCGGCGTCTACGTCTGCTTTTGAGGCCTTCTGGACTTCGGTGATGACCTCACCCGAAGACGGGTTGATGGTTTCGAATGTCTCTCCCGATTTGGATTTGTACCACTCGTTGTTTATAAAGATCTGCAATTTTAAAATTAACCGTTAATCAATAAAAAATTAAATGGCGCTTAAGTGATGAAATTTATAGCGTAGATAACTTGTTTGTATTCCGTTACATAAACAAGAGAAATCTGAAGCGTTTTCACAGAAAAAAGCAATTTGTAAACATTGCATATCGTATATGCACTCTGCAGTAATAACGTAATCGTTAGGTTTTTTTCCTAAGTAATTTTTAAGTTTCCTTATCATTGATGTATTAGCTGTCATTAACCGACGACATGACTCGACAACAACTGCCAAAGTTGTCCAAAACGTTTCCACGATGACCAAGTTACTTTTATTCTGCCTTTTCTATTTTATAGTACAAAATTTCAATTTCCCGCGTTTTAATTAAGATTCGATAACAAAACAAATGAAACGGAAAAAATAATAGGTTGTGATAGCGAATCCGAACGTTTTTTGTTTGCAATTAAAGTGGTTCTTGTTCGTTGAAAAAGTATGATGTAACGATTTTGTAAATTGGCTTCAAAATCGCTCGCTTATCGACGATTCACCGTTCTTTTCAAGAAGTTGTTAACCAATACAGCGAAACGCCGATAAGTGTACGATTATTTTTATGTATCTACATATATATATTTTTTTAATTTAAAGAAAATGACGATCGAGGAAGTTTGAAAAATTTTCTAAATTACTAAATGTCGCAATGAAAATTGTGTCTTAACGTCTTTTACACTTTATTCACTTGTCGATCACGAAGAAGAAAACATTTAAATTAAAAAAAAATGATCAAAGAACAAAATCCATAAATGAGGTTTTTAAATTTTTTTTACGCTCTACTTGTCGGTTAAGAATTAACCAAAAAAACAACGATCAAGTCGCTCGAAAGTAAAAGACAAGTTACGTTGCGACATGGGAATTGGAAACTTTTATTTATTTTCGGCCAAGAAACCGCATATACAGGGAGTTTCATAACAGGTGAAAAAAGAAATGAAATCTCATGTACATAATCTCATTTTCAGTTCAAATGAAAGTATAAAAAATTTCAAATTTTGCTTAGTTTCGGAGTAGTAGCACGAAATAAAAAATATACTGTTACGACTCGGGGTTCACAAATTGTAATCGCTGTTTATTTTAAAAACACTTTAATGTCTACGATCATTTAACACAATGAAAGTACAATAATAATTCCAACAACGCTTTCTGACGGTTTTGAAATCGTCAAAAGCATGCACTCATCAAAGCTTTACACTTGACAGAGTTGTCAAAATCGATAATTATTTCGGTGGGCGACTGATTATGACGGTTTCGAAACGGTCAGAAAGTGATGTTGGAACAGACCTATTATCGAGCTGTACACTTGTCTAATAAAATAACTCTTCTCTAACTTAATCGTTATATTAATTCGTAGCTACACATATCGCTTTCTTTCTAAATAAAACTGATTTGAATATCCCGCTGCCTTGGAGTTATATAGCAAGTAACGCTATTCTAGAATAGCAGCGAACAAAGATAGAATGTTTCAGCAAATTCTACTACCATTCGGTGCGAGTCTGGAATACACTAGAATCTTGTCTGCATCATAGATGGCGCGACCAGTCTAAAAAATAGAATTTACTGCACGGAATGTAACAAAAACAAATTTTTCTACAACCAAACAGATTCCACATTTTTTATCAACTGCTTTGTTTACGTACAAATAAATTATTTCAGTTTTTTATTTTCACCCAAATAACTTCGAAACTAACAATAAGTAAAATTTGAAATTTTTTATTCGTTCATTTTAACATAAAATGCGATTCCATACATGAGATTTAATTTT
This sequence comes from Dorcus hopei, assembly GCA_033060865.1. Classification (NCBI taxonomy): domain Eukaryota; kingdom Metazoa; phylum Arthropoda; class Insecta; order Coleoptera; family Lucanidae; genus Dorcus; species Dorcus hopei. Next base: position 4,194,630 of record CM065425.1, on the reverse strand, counting down.
TTTTCACCTGTTATGAAACACCCTGTATATTTTTAAAAGCCGAACGATAAAAACAGTATCACAAAATCTTCTAAGCGGACACTAAATCGCGCAACTATACACTTTACGTTTCGCAGTCGTTCGACTGCTTCGTCAGAAGTGAAAATTGACGAAGCAGTCGAACGACTGCGAAACGTAAAGTGTATAGTTGCGCGATTTAGTGTCCGCTTAGAAGATTTTGTGATACAAATTTCATCGGACAAGAACCAACTGTAGATAAAAACAGTGTTTTACGTCCAGATATTTTCTACATTGTACTTGAATAAACAAATTGTAGGTACAAAATTGACAAGAAAACAAATTAATACAATACGAAAAACGCTCAACGAGACGACTGTTGACTCGAACGTCATTTTTTCAACCAACGTTATGAGTAGATATACTACGCCGGTTCTAAGCCAATTTCTTACGGGGCGTACCAAATGTGTATGTATGTATGGTTGCCTATTGTTGCTTTGATAGGCGCTCAATGCAGGAGGCCTAGGCAGTGGAGGCTACAGTTTTCTATAAAAAAAAGGGCAGTTTTTAGTAAACGTGCAATTTGTATTAACATAAATATCATATCCAAAAAAATAAACATAATCATTCAATGCTTGTAGAACATTCATTAGAGAATGACCATAATTTTGATTTTGAAAATGCTAATATTTTATATTACGAGTCTAATATTTTCAAAAGACGTTTTATAGAAATGTGTAAAATAAAAATGTCGTCGAATTCCATTAACAAACGTACTGATTTTGCAAATTTAAACGATACATTTTGTAGTTTTCTCGATTCCTTAAATAGAATATAGATCTGTCAATTTTTTAACATTTATAATGTTCAAATTATTTTTAGTTTAAAAAAAAAATCAAGTTACTTTTTCAGTTTCCGTTGACAACCTTGTTTATTTTGACAACATGTTTATATTTTTCACTTCTGACGAAGCTGTCGAACGACTGCGAAACGTTAAGTGTTTGTGCGCCATTTAGTGTCCGTTTAAAAGAGTTTGTGATACAATTTTCATCGGACAAGAACCAGCTTTAATTAGTAATATTTAAGTAACAAATATTGGATAGTAGCAGTTACGGGTTAAAAATCGGCGAAACAGCGCCATTCTACACTATTCAGGGACACCCTGTGAGCATAAGGAAGATACAAGATTAGAATTTGCAATTTTTATATACCAATTCTGAATACTTCAACAATTTTTGTAGTGAAGGACGTATTTAAAATGACGTTCAACAATAATTTTTATTTAAAATCAATAAATAGTAACGAGCGTCTAAATAAAAACCCGGTCAAGTAGGTTGTGATCGAGAATTTATCCATTATATTTACATAACAGAATTACTAAATGTAGCCTACTTGACAAGGTTTTTATTTAGACACGAGTTATATGTTTTTACACAAAAATCATCATAGAAATGATTTGGCAACCTCTTGTTTCTTGAAATTTTAATTTTTTGAAGTTTTTTTCCCTATTTCTGGCGTTGGGTTGGATTGACCTCGATCTTTAATCTTTTGTACCTCATTCCTTGAAATATTATTTTTTATAGCTTTTCCCCTATTTTTTGCCTTGGTTCGGGTTGATCTTGACTTTTAACTTTTGAACCTCGTTTGTTGAAAGTTTTCTTCAATCTTAAAATTTTTGTTTGGGTTGACCAGAGTTAGGTTGACGTTACAATTTCAATTGACTTTGATCTTTAACTTAATTTTTATTTCTTGAATTTTTAATGTTTTTTTGTTTTAATTTTTTTAAGTTTTTTCTTAATGATTTGTTTGAGTTGGATTGACCTTGACCTTTGGTTTTTATATTAGAATCTTGTTTCTTGAGATTTTAATTTTTTCCCCTACTTTTTGGCCTTGGGTTGGGTTAACCTTTAACTTTTGAGCCGTTTTTTAAAGTTTCAGTTTTAAATTAAAACCTTGACGTTTGCCTTTTGAGCTGCTTTTCGAAGTTTAATGTTTTTTTCTCTAATTTTTTGCTTGGGTTGACCTTGGCCTTTGTCCTTGGTTCTTGAAAATTTAATTTAAATAATTTTTTTCTAATTTTCTGCTTGGGTTGATTTTGCCATCGAATGAACCCATTGTTTCTTGAAATTTAGTTTTCCCTATTTATCGCCTTGGTTGACCTTGACCTCTAACCTTTTGAACCTTGTTCCATGAAATTTTTCCTTAGTTTCCCCCCTTTTCTGGCCTTGGTTTTGGTTGACCTTGACTTTTAACTTTTGAACCTTCTTTGTTGAAAATTTTCTTCAATCTTAATTTTTTGTTTGTTAAAATTTCAATTGACCTTGACCTTTAACTTCAAGATTGACTTCCATGATTAGCTTGGGTTGGGTTGTCCTTGACCTTTGGTTTTCTTAGAACCTCGTTTCTTGAAATTTTAATTTTTCCCCTATTTTTGGCCTTGGGTTGGTTGGTTTGATTAGATTAGCTTTTGAACTGTTTTTTGAAGTTCAAATTTTTTTTCCCTAATTGTTTGCTCGCGTTGACCGTTGCTCTCTGCTCTTGAAATTTTATTTAAAAAATATTTTCCCTAATTTTTTACTTAGGTTGGTTTTAGCTTCGACTTTTTGAACCCCTTGTTTATTGCAATTTGAATTTTTGAAGTATTTTACCTAATTTTTTTCCTTAGGTTGACCTTGAACTTCACTTTTTGAACGTCGTTTCTTGAAATTCTAATTTTTTCAAGATTTTTCCTTATTTTTTGCCTTGAGTTGGATTGATCTTGACCTTAAACTTTTTTGAACTTTGTTTTTTTTAAATTTTTATGGTTTTTTTTCCCCTATTTTTGTCGTGATCTAACCTTGACCTTTTAACCTTGTTTCTCGAGACTTTTTTTTACTCGGAAATTAATTTTGTGCTACGTTTTTGGAATTTTAAATTTCCTAATTTCTTGCTTGAGTTGGCCTTGATCTTGGTAAGCAGTTGCATTTAGTTCCCTTTTCCCTTTGACTGAATACCTATGTATTGTTTAATGTCAGTTGATTGAAATTTAAACATAAGGTAGAATTTTTTTTAACATTTTTCCCATGCCCAGATGATGTGTCTGAATAGTGCACAATGGCGCTGTTTCGCTATTTTTTAAGCACCCTGTATTAAAAGTGCCCCTGCTTAATAAAAACTATTCCTGTTTGATAAAAACTGTCACCGTTTAATAAAATCTGCCCCTGTTTAATTAAAATGTCGCCGCCACCGCCTCTCGCATTCCCCGACGTCAGCGCACCGAGCGCCTGTCAGAGCGACGATAGGCAACCATACATACACATTTGGTATGTAGTGTTAATTCTCCATAAGAAAGTGGCTTAGAAGTCACAGTATATTATCTATTAATATGTAAATATGTACGAAGAAAATGCACAAACAAAAGCAAAAGATGTTACATTATCGCATTTTTTAATTTGTCGGTCAATTCTAGCCCGATCTGATGGGTCACATCGTAGGTCTGACGCAAACGGTTTTCGAGTTTTTCATTTGTTTTTTTTATGACAACTTAGGGGAACCAATCACGCTAGAGCCATGGTGCGACACATGAATTCAGGCTAAAATTTACTGGCGAATTCAAAAATAGAATAATAGTATACAGGTTGTTCATATTTCAAAAGCGAAGTCGAAATCATGTGTTTTATTTCAAGTTATTTTAATGTTATCGATTTATTTTTTGTCTGTTTTTAATATAGGACAAATTTTTGTTTAGGGGTAAAGTGGAAAAGTTAAAAAAAAAACATAATCGATATAATTTAAATAACTTGAAATAAAACACATGACTTCGACATGTCATTGGCAGTCGTACCTTTGAAGTGAGTTCGACTTTTGTTTAATCCAATAAAATTTTTCGAAGCCTCGATTTACTTGTAACCACTCAATAAATATAATTAAATCAATACATTTTTGAGGAATTTAAAAAGGAAAATCGCCCGGAGCCGACTTATCAAAAAATAAAATAAAAATTGCGAGGATGAGCCAGCACATACCGAGGAGATTAACCGCAAATCGCTTTATCAACGTTATTTACATTTGCAAAAAGTAGCAGTCATGTAATAATTATTCCGATAGACGATGATGACTGCGCAAACAAATTAATTCTTTCAAAATTGTTTCGTAATGCCAACATTTTCCCAACAAATTGATTGTTTGGTGTGTAACTAACTTGAAAAAGTGCTCTTCGAAGATCGTCGGGGAAAGCAAAACAAGACGTCGCTCGTTAATTCAAGGTCACAGACGTTTCGAAAAAAAAATGTGCGCAACTAATTTAACACAAAGCATTTAACAACTCGCTAAGTAGTAAGTAATGAGTGGAAAACAAAACCGGCTTTTTATTATTAAAGATTAAAAACGTGCGACATTTTGCGCGTTAATAATAGCAACCTTTAAAAAAAAATTATTTTTAGAATGACGAAAGTGTCGCCGTGTTCTCCGCATACCTAACAATGAATTCGCATTGCATCTAATCGTAAAATACCGCGGAAATAAATAAAATGCGGTAATTATTATCGAAGGGCAAGAGAACGTTTCAATGTCACGGATAAAAGCACAATATGCAACAATCACACGCAGCTGCAATCGAGCGCATACAATATGCGCGAATTTTACGTTTTTTTTTTTATTAACGATTAATAAACTTACCCCGGAATACAAGATCTTCGGGTTTGGTTCCCCGGCCGGGAGTGCTTGCGCCGAAAAGTTGCGTCCGTTCAACTTTCCGGAGATCGATCGCACAATTCGCAACATTGTAGCACCGTCTTTCTACACTCTACTGCAGATCAAGGACAGCAATGGCCAACTGAAGACGATGACAGGATCCCGTTTGGGGCACGTGCGCGGAGCATGCGTGCAACATTCGCAAATTCAAACGAGTTTAATCAAAACACCTTTTTTTCTTCTACGCGTAATTAGTTGAACTAAGCAAAAATTTAATTTGTTTAAATCACAAAAACTTCGCCAAGTAAAACAGTTGATTTCTTTCAATTTCAAATTTCCCTCGCTTTTGCGCTGTCGCTAATTTCTCGCGCAAATTACCAAGGCATGCGCCCTCAAGCGGTAAACTTGGAAGTTATTGAATAGCGGGAAATTTAAACCGAACGTATTATTCACACAATTCAATTAATTTTTTTTTTACAAAAACTTCATGCAAAAAATGAAACCAGTGAAAGTTGACATTAAAAGTGATAGAATGAAGCAGTTTTTTTATAACAATTGATTAATAAATATTAGAGATAATAGATGTTTTCGGCGAACGATGAAACAGTTTGATAGTTCCTGGTTTATTTTTATTACGTGATTACGTAATTGGAGAAGTATGCTGGTGTGTCAGCATCGACTGTTAAAGTGGGTCAGTTACTCAGTTCTCACGTGCACGTCGGTCGTCGCAGATAACAGTGTTGAAAACATGGCCGAATTTTCCAATAGTGTTATTGTGGACATGATTTTAATTTACGGCGAATGTGGCTGCAAGACGTTTGTATGCACAGCGTTACCGAGATCGCCCTTTGCCAAATAGCAGATACTTTGTGTCAGTCGTGCAGTTTGTTGTTTGGCAAATTATTCGTGAGGAACAATTAATACCCGTTCCATTTTCAAAAAGTGATGTCCGCAGATTATCTCCAACGCATGCGATTTTGTCGGTGGTTACTCCGGGAACAGACGGACAATCCGAACTTTGTTAATAACATTCTCTTCACCGACGAATCAATGTTGACAAGGGATGGTGTGTTTAATTTTCACAACATGCATGTGTGGGCAGGTATGTTAAACGGCACTTTAATCGGTATGTTTACATCTCGTGCAGGGGGGGGGACTTCGAACACTTATTGTGGGTGAAGGTCACCATCCGTTGCGTCTAGCGGTTCTAAACTAAGGCTGGGAATCATATTCGAATAATTCGAATATTCGAATACATGTGCACTCTGTATTCGAATACGTTCAAATTTAATAATTCGAATTTTCAAATTATTCGAATAATTCAAATGATTCGAATTTTCAAATTATTCGAATAATTCAAATGATTCGAATTTTTAAATTATTTGAATAATCATTCGAATTTTTTAATTATTCAGTGAATTGAAAAATTCAAACATTCGAATATTAACTTAATCCGATTTTTCGAATATGTTTTGTAACTACTTTTCTAGTTGTCTTCATTATCGACAAACAAAGTTAATAGAATCGTATTGCGCCACTCAGAAGAAGGTATCCCTGCAATATTTGACACAAGAATGTAGACCTTTTTTTTACGAAGTCTGGTCGGCAGCTACATGTTATAGTATTTCTCACATCATTTATTCGCAAAATATTGTTTGGAAATACTTTAAATTAAGTTTAAAATGAAAGTGACAAAATACAATGTAAATTTTGACCGTACAGGGCAATTTCCATTTCATTATTCGAATACTTATTTAAATATTCGAATTTTTATTCGATTTATTTCAATTATTCGAATTAATTCGATTTATTCGAATTATTCGATTTATTCGAATTATTCGATTTATTCGAATTAATTCGATTTATTCGAATTAATTCGATTTATTCGAATTATTCGAATTATTGGAATTTATTCGAATTATTCGAATTATTCGAATATTCGAATAAAATTTCAATTGAATATTCGAATACCAAATCTGAGAAAAGTCCCAGCCTTATTCTAAACATTTCACAAGGAATTGCCGGATGTCGGTATGAACTTTTTTATTTGTTTATTTTTCGTTTTAATTTTGGTGCATTCGTGAGAATATCTGTTACTAAGTACGCCATTAATTTTTTTTGCACGATCTTGAAGAACACCCTGTATACCCCAAATCAATGGTGACAAGACTTGAAGCAAATTTTGGGAATTTTTCGTAATTGTTCTCTTTCACTTTTGAAATTTATTTGCAGTCCCCAAAACCGTACGAAATTTTTCAATAAATACAAATTTCCGCTGCGAAAGCGAACGATAAAAGTTAAGTTGGTTGCACTGTTCAACCTGTGGCTTACTTCACACACGAACGCCGGCGGTGCCCGAACGCGCGAGTTATTTAATGACGTTATAACGATTGATGGAAACTGACGCAATTTGGTCCTGCGAGCCGGATTCAAAATTTCAAAGAATTTTAAATATTAAATCATGTAATTGTTAAATACCTACAGATGAGTACAGTGCAGAACAGTACTACCATCGATCGTGTTTTGTCTTTAGCCAAGTTCGGATTTGCGTTGCACTGTTTCGAAATAAAAAAAAAACCAGAAGCACTGACTTTTTTAGTATGAGTAATGTTGAACAAACGACTCTATGAATTTCGTCCTGCGAACCGGATAGAACCGAATTAGGCCATTGTTGGATATAGTGATCAATAACGATGATATAAACGAATATTCCTCGAGAATAAATAGAATTGCGAAGAATTTGGTCCTACGAGCCGGATAACATCGATTCATTTTAAACGGTAATCGCGCAACTTTTAAATAAAGTGATTTAAAACGAAAGTACGTTTGAGTCGGCGTCGCCGTCGAGCGTGTTTTGTTTTTGCTCGAGTTCGGTTTTGCGTTTCACCGGTAAATGTTGGCGGCTTCACAAACCGAGAGAGAGAGAGAGACATAAACAAATAAGCGACTCTTCAACGTAAATAAAAAGAAGACTGCAGCGGAATCTACGAATCTTGTCCTACGAGCCGGATAGAATTGGTTTTTAAAAATAGCTACAGACGTGGAAGACGAAATTACTTGAGTCAATGCTACTGCAGATCGTTGGAGAGGAACAAGAAACATTGAAAAAGAAACGTGGAGTGAAATCTACGGATGCGGTCCTTCAAGCCGGATAGAACTGGTTCATTGTTAAATAAAGTCGCCAACAACGAGTAAAGTCGATCGTGTTTTGTTTTTAATCAGGTTCAGTTTTGCCTTTCATTGGATAACCAGAGCGACAAACGAAACAAACGGATAATTGGAACCGCAACCCGGACATTAAAAAAAGTGCAGACGACTTTTCACGCTGAAGAAGAAGAAACCTGGAGTAGAATCTACGAATTCGGTCCTTCGCGTCGGATAAAACTGATTCAAAGTCTTCATACCGAAACATCGAATTACGCAATTGTTAAATAAACTGGTCAACAACGAGTAAAGTCGACTCTACGTGTGGTCGATCGTGTTTTGTTTTTACTCAAGTTCGGTTTTCCGCTTCAATGGATAACCAAAATAACAAATGAAACAAGAATTATTGGCGGCTGTAAGAACCGGACATAAAAAAAGTACAGACGACTATTCAGACTGAAGAAAAAGAAACGTAGTGTAGAATCTACGAATTCGGTCCTTCGAGCCTGATAGAACTGATTCAAAATCTTCATACCGAAACATCGAATTACGCAATTATCAAAATTTTAAAAGTCGAATTGAAACGGCCATACATGCACGTCAGTGAATGTTAATGGAGCTGGCCATGGTTGGAAAGACGCTGTTGTGAGAGTTACCAAGAGATGGCGCTGTATTTAATTCGTTGTAAGAAATCGTCCTTCATGCCGATTAGTATCGTGCGACCAATTAATTTGTAATTTTCAATTAATTCCATCAATTAACGAAGGGCAAAACGGTTATTATTGAAAGTTACCAAGAGATGGCGCTGTATTTCTTTCACTGTAACTCTCTAGTGTACGAAGATGATGAATAAACTGTCATTTTTACATTCTTCTGCAGCGAACCAATAAACTTGATTATTTTATGTTATGCGTTGTTACTACGGGGGGAGGGGGAGGGGCTATTAGTATAAATTACTAATAGCCGAAATTCGAAAAATGTTGCAATGAAATTGTGGGAGTTGCTAAGAGATGGTGCAGTACTTAATTAATTGTAAGAAAAATTATTTTTCATGTGGATTAACATCATCCGAACAATTAATTCATTTTTAATTGTCGATTAATTTTATTCATTGATGTTGGTGGACGAAACGGTCCTTTTTGAAAGTTGTTAAGAGATGGTGCTGTATTTTTTCCATAGTAACTCTGCGTCCGCAATGATGAGTGATGTGATGACGAATAAAACTGTCATGATTAGATTCTTCTCTAAACTGAAACAAGACAAGAGAAGTTGATTGTTTTATATTCTCTGTAACTATTTGTTAATTTTTTTTTTAAAGAAAATATTGTGATGAAACTGTGAGAGTTACTAACAATAAGATCCAGTTTTACAACTGCAGCAGAATTTTGAGCTAAGGCTTAAACCCTTAGCAACGATTCTTTCAACAATTGTTGTGAAGGGTTTAAGCGTTGATTGAAGTATTTAGTAAATAGTTAATAGTTCAATCAACGGTTTAAGCTTCGACTCAAAGTTAAACCGTCATTGTAAAACTGGGCCTAAGAGATGGCGCTGCGTTTATTCGCTGTAAAGAAATTGTTTCTAGCATCATCCGAACTATTCGCTTTTAATTATTGATTAATTTTATCAATTAACATAGGAGAAAATGGTTATTATTGAAAGTTACCAAGGGATGGCGCTGAATTTTTTCTGTTGTAACTCCAAGTCTGCAAAGACGACGAATAAAACTGTCGCTTTAAGTTCTTCCGCAACAAACAAACCAAAAGAAGTTGCAAACTGTTGCAAGGCACCGTGAAAGTCACCAAGAGATGGCATTGTAGTTCGTTCATTTTCACTGTGAATCTACAAAGATGAAAACCGTCCCTTTTGCAAAAATAAATAAATAAATAAATAAGCTGGTTACTTTAAACTGGTTTAATTTGATAAATGTTTGCAAGAAACTGACAGTTACTAAGAGGTGTTATATTATTTCCTATGAAAAGAAAACTACAGGCTGGCGCCATCTCTCGACCGATACTGAAAGTTTTTCTCGCTTTCTCAAAATAAAGGCGAAGAGTAGAATGAAATGCACTGCTAATTTAATCGCTCGAGAAAAATAAGACTTTCAAGAAATATAATTTGGAAAATTACAGCCAAGAGACTGCGTTACTGGACAAGGGATGGCGCTTCATGCTTATTTACAGCGGCACGGCAGTTTACAAGTTTAGAATAGTTATCGATAGTCAATGTTCAGAAGGATTTTTTCTGTTTTTCGAATCAAAAATTGAGATTAAAGCTGGCCCTGTATTTATTGCCTAATGTTGTTCATTTGTTATTTCTACATCTAGAGCAGAGATGGCGCCGTTTATGATCTAAAAAAGGAAGACGAGCAATCTTTCAGATTTTTTTTTGCTGAAATTTCGTCGTTTTCGCGTTGTTTAAAAGATTTTTCGTCCAAGCAAAAGCAAATTTTTTTTGTTCTTTAAATCGTAGATCCTCATCTCCAGGTCGGCAACGTAATAATCAATTCGTCGCGTCGCTTGCGTTTTATGAAATCGCATACTTAATTAATTTCTTTATTAGACGAAAACCGCTGCTTTTTTGTCTGTGAAAAGTCCAAGCCGGATAGTACCGATTCAAAGTATTTACATTTTAAATATCGAATTACGAGATTGTTAAGTCAAGTGGTTAACTACGTGGAAAGTCAAACTGTGTTTACTTATTAATTAATCAAGTTTGGTTTGGAGTTTCATTGGATAACCAAAACGATAAATGAAACAAGAATGGCTGGCATCTCTACGAACCGGACACGGATATTTCTTTAAAAAAAAGATTCAAATAATTAATAAATTTTTTATTGGAAGAAAAAATATATCACCACTTCCTCACATCAACGCAGCGTACATTATCAAAGGAAGAACTAAGTTATCGACTTGAGTCGTCTTCGCTTCAACCACAGCCGTCACGATGACCACCGCAACGAACCTCACGATTTCACCCTGACTCAGACTTATGTAATCTAAAAAAGAAAGAATGCAGTTTACTTTAGCAATTCGAAACGAAACTTCAATCTAAAGACTTACGTAATTGCGTAAGCAAGGCGATTGTAACTAATTGGCTAACGATGAAGGCCAGCGTGCCTTCGATCGTCTTGTGTGTTCCTGCGTAAGTTAATTAAATTTAAAAAATGTAGGCCATTTTGAGGGGGGAAGGGGGCGGGCGCTCACCTGTCCAATTGTGTCTGCCAATTGAACTACCCAGGAAGCTCGCCGCTGTATCACCGATGCCCACCGACAAGATTCCACTGAGTAAAGGCAAGAGGTTAAACCCCGCTGAATCGGTCAGATCACAGGGTGCCGGGTGAATCCACAGCGGGGCAGAACACCCCGCTAATAAATAGATGGGGGTGAGAGCGATGGACCCGGCGTCTTTTTCATCGCTGAACACGAAGAATCCGTCTTGCAGGAATATCCCAAGCGGGGGCAAGTTTAAGATCCTCAGGAGCTATAATTTTTATGATTATTGAAATGAAGGATGTTTAAATTTTAATTCTAATTGTGTACCTCTAATGCCACAAATAATCCGAGCATGACACCGCTGGCTAAATACAGCAAACAACACCTCTGAATGAGCCCCGGCAAGAAAACTACGACGGCCAAGATGTGGAAGGTCTTCCGAATCGTGGTGGACGCTTTCTTCGCTTCCTGAACTTGTCTGCGGATGGCAAACACGGCGAGAGCGCAACAGAAACACCAGTATATCACAAGTTTCAACTGCAAGAATCCCCGTTAATTTAAGCTTTCAAAGAACCGAGAGAGCTTACGGTGCCCACGTCGGCCAATAACATGTGCAAGATCCATAACAACGGGCTCCTTCTCAGCAGGACGTGCAGGGGAACTAACAAAATAAATACTAGCACAGCACACGTTAATAAATAAAAAGGTACAGTCTTGCGAAGCCCCGGGTATTTGTAGGGAAGGAGGCAGAGCAGCCCAATGGAGAACAGCCCGAGCTAAAACACATTTATATCATTTAGGCCCAGTTGTACAATGCCAATTTAAATTAGGCTCAAGCTTAAACCCATAGCAACGAGTATTTCAACAATTTATTGTTGTTAAGGGTTTAAATTTTGGCTTAAAGTTAAACTGGCTTTGTACAACTGGACCTTAAAGGTTAAAATTAAATTAATAACAATTTCATATTATAGTAACTTCTCACTGACATCAAACTCGTCTAGATTTTGCTTTCAGTTGAAGTTTAAAGTTGCCCGTGAGAAATCATTATGAAATTGTCACCAAAGTTAAGTTCGCATCACCTGAATCACCAACGTGGAGATCTGGAATGGAGTTTCTGGCGCTCTGCTAATCCTGTCGATTACGTTTACGACCGTAGCAAATAAATACAAAAGGAATGATTGCACTATGACGAATGCTTCTCCGAGTGTAAAACATCGAGGGAAATGTTTTACACCCAAGGTGTACGTCTTATAAAATAATAGAGTCGAGCTGATTCCGCTGTAACAGCTGAAGAAGAAACCTAAAAGCAAAAAGGATAACATTTCAGTGGCGTTGAGAACTGGAGTACCAAGGATCTCCTTTCAACATAAGGCACTTCCTGGTTACTCAAAAATTCAGTACCCCTTGAACATCAACCGTTAAAATTGTGGCGTGAAGCTCGTTGATCTCTTGTGTGCATTACCGTTTACTGAGAGCATGAGCGACTCGAAACTTGACCGTCTAAGGGCCGGTACTTTCATCACTGATTAACTTTAACCTTTGGTTTATTACCATTTCTATAGGAATAAACCAAAGATTAAAGTTGAAATGAAAGTGATGAAAGTACCGGCCCTAATTCAAACAAAACTGAAGATTAAAATGCATAGTCTCCTACCTTTATTAAAATATAAATAATAGACAACAGCGACTGCGATTCCTGCTAGAAAATACGGTCCCTTTGCATGGCGTATCCCCCCTGATTTCCGGTAACAATCAACGAAGATCAACGCAGAAAGCAAGAGGCCGAAAGCGAAGACCCCGCACAGCTTGTATAACTCCGACGACTCCAGCGGGTGTCTTACGGCGCTGATGATGACTGCGAGCGGCAGAATCACCGCCATCCATAACCCGGGACTTGCGTGGGGTCTGCGAATTTAAACCGGTGAAAAACTCATCGGGTTTTTTATAGCGGGCGGTTTGGGCGCGTTACCTTACGTGACAGTCGCCTAGATCCGAGTGGTTCGGCTTCGCCATGCTCTCGTTAATTCGCTGAGCACCGAATTCGTGGACGCATCCTGGACTTTGACTGGAAATTTATCTGGCGACATTCGAAATTGAATGTCAATTGCGCGAGAGGTTAGGGACGCGCATTTCAGTTGGCGGCGACCGTGAAAACAAAAGGTGAGACGCGTTCAGAAACTCGACCGTTTGAAATATTTCAGTCTCTCGCAGAAATAGTTCTGTAGATTTACCTTTTTATCTCCAGTATTACGAAACAGTAAATCATGCATGACTTGAATAGTACAAATAAACACGCTTTATCTATCACACGTTAAGCGAGGTAAGAAAAGAAAATGAGAATTCTGGGGTGCGTTCAGAAAGAAAGCAAGCTTACTTGGGGAGGATGTCGCGAAGTCAAACAAAGTGGGCGACCTCTGGTGGTCAAAATTGGTACCATCGAAAGGGCGAACAACATTTCACTGATTGGTTTAATCCAATGAATTATTAAGCATAGAAATAACATCCAATATTAGAACTTTGAAGTTGACATAACCTTTAAATTTGTTTACATGTCCCACAGGACCAATAGCGTACCGTCACTGCAGGGGAATGTTTCTCATTCTTTCAGTATAAAATACACAACTGTGAACTATTAGCACTAAATAAAAAGCTCTTACCGATAATTTTATTCTGTGAAATCCAATGTGTGATTTTAAACGTAAGTAAAACCACTGAAAACGGACATTCAATTTCGATGTGTAAAACACATTCGACCAGAGTTGGGAAAACTACGTGTAAAAAATATTTTCTACATTACATTACGTCTAAACGTAATTTTTATGTAGTTAAATGTAATTTTTACACGACGTAGTTTATGTGAAACGTCACATTTCTAACCTCAAAATTGAATGTTCATTTGGCGTATTTCAAGTTTTTTAATGCTTTTATACAACAATCTTATCCATTTTACATCAAAATAGATATTATATTGTGTATAAATAATTAATAAAACGTCTTCTGATCGCGACTGCGAACTTAAGGAAAAGTTGAAAGATCTAGCAGGATAGTTAATTCATTGTTTACGACGTAGATAATTACAATATCTACGCGTAATTAATGGGTCTGATTATCTACGTCCCAACCCTGCATCAGACGCTACTGACTTATTTACATTTCAACAAACGTTTACGAAACTGATAAACGATGCTACAAATAGCATGACACGAGTTATCACATTAATTTTCATTCAAAACTACTTATTAATATGCAAAATGAACAATTATTTGACTCCGGCAAGTCAGCTGTTCACGAATCCGTCCATGATATCCCCCTCGACCAATCAGACGCTGTCTGGTCAAAACAAAGTCACAAATCCGATTTCAGTGGTTTAATCACGTTTAATATTGAAAACAAGCACCAATCAAACTTTCATATTTAATGCAGCTGCAATGTTGTTCACCTTTTTGTCGGCTGTTTTGCAATTAACAGAGACCTCTCGCGTTGACAGTTAGGTCGCGAATTAGCGTTTTAGTAGAATTGAGTACTTTTTTTTTTAAAGCTGAAATTTTTTTCGTTTTGTAATGAACTAGTAATTTTTTAAAACTATTACACACGCTGACTGATGCAATGACACAGAAAAGCAGAAGCGACACTTGTTGCTGCGTTCGAAAATTATACGTCGGATGTATCTGGAGTGTATGATCTCATCTTTCTCACTCACGATTTTTAATCTATTTGCTATCTCGCTCATCCGTTTAAAAAAATCTTGTGTTTATATTATTTCCATGACAACAGGCGATCTTTTCACTCCCTACTTTAAATGTGGGATGTGAAAGATCGCCTGTTGTCATGGAAATACTATAAACATAAGATTTTTTAAACGGATGAGCGAGATACAAAATAGATTAAAAATCGTGAGTGAGAAAGATGAGATCATACGCTCCAGATACATCCGATATACATCAAAATTATACAATTTTCGAACGCAGCATGTGTCGGAACCTTTGATGTTTTTGGGTCCCGATTTTGTGTCCTTGTTTCGGTGGATTAGACGTCAAAAGAAAGCGCGAAATATGAATTTGTGAACATAGAATGAAAGAATCCGAAACGTGATTATTTGTGAAAGTTGTAAAAAGCAGGTGGGAATTGCAAAATGATTGTAAACACTAAACAAATTAAAAACAAAGCTTTAAACTCTACAAACCGTACACAAATTGCATCAAGCAATGACATTAATCACTAAGTTTGAGGTTGACAGAAGATTCACCAAAACCTGCACATGGGCAAAGAAAATCGGTTCCACGCGGGAACACGAGTGTCATTTCTGGCAATGAACTCACAGTAGGGATGTTCAGAATCGAATCGATTTATAGTTGAATCGATTCTTTGCGAGCGATGCATCGAAAGAATCGAATCGATTCAATTTGGTGTGAATCGATTCAAGAATCGAATCGGAAAGGTGTGGACATACAACCAGTTTTTTTTATCACCGCATCATCTATGTTACTGGCAGCCAATAACTCAAAATGATAAAATTGTGGGTAGGGAAAGAACACTTCAAATTACAGAAATTTCTTTGACCATTAACGAGCAAAAATATGCGTTGCACACTTGAACGGTAGGTATACATATACGTACTTTGTATTTGAGTGTGAGTGTAGAACAATGCCCCCTAAAACAAGTGAAGTGTGGAAGCATTTTATTACTGATAACAGCAAATCTGTTGTAAACGCTGCAATGGAACCATAAAATATGATGCTGCGACATAAGTTTTAATTTCAAGAATAGAAATTGGTAATATGTATATGTATTGAATCGAATCAATTCAATTGAATCGATTCATTTAACTGTTTTGAGCATCCCTAACTCACAGTATAAGAAAATACGCAGTAGCGACACTTAAACGTCAGTGTCAAAAAAAAGCGCCATTCTGTTTGATATCCTTATGAAAATGTAATGTAATTTGTAAATCAGTAGGTATCAAACAAAAGAGCAAATGTGACAGTTATACTCGAGTGACGCTATTGTGTAGATTCTCATACTGTGATGAACTGCTTAGTGTTGCCAACCGGATTGTAAAAATTCCACTACATCTCTCTCCAACAGTAGGCATCTACGAATATTCACCCGGTGGGTACACCAAATTTACCGATCTGTAATCAGCTGATACACCGATGCAGAGATAGGTTCATCGGTTGACTGAATTTAAAAACGCTTCGGTAGATAACCTTGGGTGAACTAACGAAACAAAACCTATAATAACATTTGAAAACGAGCATATTTAATGATATTTTCAATATCTGAAGCTGATATTTTATTTTTGAACATTTTTCCAATTCTACATCCATTGCAACAAGTAATTATCTTAATTTTAGAAAATGCTGTCTACAACTATTAATAACTTTTTTTTAGGTTATGTTTCATGTACCGACCGCATGAACCGCTAACTTTCCTCGGTGCACAAATTATTCACCGGGTGCATGAGTTCGGCACATGTGGTGAATTATCGAACGCGGTACGAAAGTAACCGGTTGAATTATCGGAAGCATTCGGTTTATGCGGTGTACACCGTGTGAATTTTCGTAAATGTAAAAAATCACTAATTTTCTATCAGAGTTAAGCCGATTTAAATCATTGCCTGCGTTCAGCCTGGCAAATAGCCACGTAGCGCTTCGCGTGCGCCACGTAGCGTGACATGATAGGCGTTTTCCCGTTATCTCTGAATTTTACGTTTCAAGCACTATTGGGTTTTAAACGCAAGATGTTCTTGTGTTAATATATGGAAACTGGAAACTGGAACGTGCGCTTCGTGATTTTTTGCACTTTTGTGCTCATTTGCGTGCATAAAGTAAGTAACGGGAAAGCGGCTGATATATGTATTCAAGCCGAAGCTAAACTTCTGCTAAGGGAGAGCGATAAACTTAGCGGCCGCCGTGTTTTAAAACGGTTCTTAAAGAAGCTACATCGCTAGCGCTAGTAGCGTTGTTGTTTTAGGTTATGTCTGAGCATATGATTGCCACTTGATGCTCCTGCAGTAAGTATTGAAAGTAAGTTTTCCTGTTAACAAATCTCCTTTGTAATAACACAATTAGTTATTTGTATTAGGGTTCTAATTTGTACAAGTTAAAGGCGACAATAATTTTAATTCTTCATTAGTTCAATTATAAAGTCGAAACTAATTGAGAATAAACTGTACACATTAGAATCCTAGGGTAAATAATACAGGCTACTGTTTATCTGAAAATTTGAACATGTGAAAGTAACGGAGCAAAACGAAGAACCCGTTCAGCCAGTTCTCAGTTAGCTAACAACTTAGCGCTCTGCTACGTATCAATAGCGAAATGTAAGCGGTATTTTTGGCGGAACGCAGCCATTGAAATCATATTTTAAAATCACTGTGAAATGTAAAACGCTTACGACTTACACACGTATAACATACATTTAGGTTCTTTTTTGGCAGAAACAATATTTATTTTGTGCTCTTTGTTAATTACACTTTTCCTTCCTTCCCTTTTTTTTATGACATGAAATGATTTCTCCCAATTTTTTGTCAAATTTGATAATTTTGTGTCACACAAGTGGCAACACTGACATCGTGAGACTGTCGTGACCTCTTGTGGCACAAATTCGATTCGGGCCGCGCACATAACCTTCGTTTGCGTCGGGAAGTGTCAAAATTTGCTCCTCTCGAAGGTATCGAGCTATAAATAGCGTTAATGGTCCGCGGTCCGCGAAACTAAAATGCAAGTACGAGTTGGACACTCGCCGACCTGCCAAACCCTCGTTTTCTTCCGGTCCACCCGCGCTTAAGAGGTTAGATCTGCCAAGATGATGAACGACGCAAGAAATTCGCGGTTTAAGAGCTACATTGAAGACCTAGATCTAGAAGTAAGTCTTAACTCTTGAATACCCTAAATGCGAAGCGTTGTTATTTATTTATTCACTCTTTTTTGCACAGACTGTGCCACTCAGCAGTGAACTGCGGACGAAACTCCTAGATGGTAAGCCCCAATTTAACTAACTGACTCTTCCGGTGTGATTAACACGAAGGTGTACAGGTGAAGCGGTGATTTGTGAGGCGCACAACGTTCTCATGTATGCGCCGTTGATGGAGCGCAAGAAGAGCACGACGGGCGTGCTTACCATAACCAACTTTAAACTGTCGTTTGTTAGTGGGAATGAAAATGAAGAGAGCGCGAGCTACCAGCAGAATTTATTGCTGGGCCCCAATGAGATTTGCCTGTCTTCCATTGATGCGATCTACCAGATCGGAGAGCGTTCCAAAAAGAAACTGATTCCTGGACATAATATTTCTACGAAAGTCAAAGAGTTGCAAATTATTTGTAAGGTAAATAAGAGGCCCGTGAATATCCAAGGCCATAAAAGAAGTTGCGCCTTTTTCTTTATATATTAATTTCAGAATATGAGAGTGATGCATTTCAATTTTAAGTATTCCGGTACGGACAGCGGGAAGAACACAACCAACGTCGTGTTACACCACATGATGCCGAAAAGACAATCGTTGCTCTTCGCTTACGACTACAAGTAAGCCGCCGACTTTTTTTGTTTCGAATTCATGAGACTTTTGCGCGCAGGGAACCGTATTATAAACCGATTTTGAAGGACGTCCAGATGTTTCGAACTGCGGATGACTGGCGGCGGGAGCTGGATCGCACCCGGTGTAAAAACTGGCGGGTTTGCAGTGCCAACGAGAACTTCAACATGTCACTGAATTTACCACAAGTGCTGATTGTTCCGGACTCAACGACGGACAGCATGATACAGAATGCGGCCGCCCATTTTAAATCACGATTTGGACCCGTCTGGGTAAGTCATGTATTCAAGTTTATTGCTGAGGCTGAGACAATACAGTGTCCTCTGTAGCAGAGCCAATATAGTATTAATATTTATAAAAGAAATACGTTTTAGGTTTGGGGAACTCAGTATGGTGCAGCTCTAGTCAGAATGGCAGAACTTGAAGTGACCATAACGGATAGAACTCAGGAAAACATAATGCTGGAGCACATACGAAAGAGCCACTACAAAAGAGCAGCACCGGAAGTTATAGATCTGACGAAAGACTGCCCGTCTGTGAAGGAATTGCAGCTGAGCTACTTAAAACTGCGCGAACTCTGCTGCGCAGACACAATCCGACTATTCAAGTCACAAGACAGCAAGTTTTACAGCCTTCTGGAAAACTCCAAGTGGCTCCAGTACGTTTCCCTGTGCCTATCAAAAGCAGTCTTCGCTTCTTCTATATTAAACAAAGATTGTACTGTGGTCCTGCAAGACGGTAAACCGACTGACGCATCGCAAACTCAACTAACTTTAATAATGGCCGCCCCCTCATTTTTAGCTAATGGACGAGATATAAACTGTGTGATTTCGAGCTTAACGCAGTTAATGCTGGATCCTCAATGGCGTTCAATACGTGGCTTCCAGTCGTTGGTCCAGAAAGAATGGGTGGTCCTCGGCCACCCTTTCAGGAACCGACTGGGTCTGATCGATGACGAGGACGCCGAACCTGCGCCGTACTTTCTCCTCTTCCTCGACTGTGTCTGGCAGCTACTCCAACAGTACCCCTCGGCGTTCCAAATTAGCGAAATTTACCTGACCACGCTGTGGGACTCGACGAGCATCACTATTTTTGATACTTTTATATTCAACTGCGAGCACGATCGCCATCTAGCACAAAAGGTACGTCCCCTTCCGTTATAACCACCGACTATTCATTTCATTCATTTATTCGATCAGAAAATATTACAAAAAGAAGTGTAACACCTAAAGAGGCAAACTAAGTTGTCTGTCATAGACCTGGTGCAGACTTAAAATTAAAATTAAGACTATAGTTACACCTATAAAGTATACTGAAATTTATCCTAAGAACGAAAATAAACAAAGAAAACTTAATAATGTCTTTAAGAACTATTCATACTAAGGCCCGGTCTTTTCATCTCCAGTTAACTCTATCTGAGGGTTTATTTCCATTGTAACGATTGTGATCACAATTGTTACTATGGGAATTAATGGGCAAATAAAATTAATTGGAGATGAAAAGACCGGGCCTTAGTAATATTTATTTATATTTATGGTTTAGTTTATGTTTGTGCTTATTTCTCAGAATAATAAATTAATGACCTTCCGAAGTATTTGGGATTGGAGCGAGCAGTTTTCTGAACGGGACAGGAAGTACTTTTGCAATCCGTTCTTCGACGATCAGTTCGCAGAGCAACTAGTGCCTAACTCGGGCGTGGCGTTTCTGGAAGTTTGGAGCCAGTGTTATTTTCGTTGGTGCCCCATCTTGGAGATCAGGAACGGGGGCAGGCCGCAGTTAGATTTAAGTTGTAGAATAATAGCAGCTGATATATGCATGTTGCATCAGTTGAATACACACGGTGATTTCAGCGCGAGCGTTAACAGAACCAAAGAGGAAATGCTGCAGATGTTGCAGAAGGTGAACAGCTTCTTTCCGTTCAGCCACCACAACGGGCACATGCAGAGCATACTGTCGGATAATAACGACCTGCTGTCCGTCGACGGTATAGACACGCAGTCCATACTTAACCTTACTAACGATTAACGTTTTCTTTTTAGTTTCGTTTTAACGTAAATGAGTAATTTTTAAGTTTTAACAGACACTGTTTCCAGTCAAAACCAGTTCTAGTAATTTTGCTTTAAGGTACAAAACAAAGAATGATTATATTTTTTACCGTAGCCAGAGAGAGAGAGTTAGTTCAAAATGAAATATTTTTAAATATTGAGGCGTTTTCTGTTCGAGTGAGAATGCATTTTCGTTTATAGTATTTCCGTATTAATGCAAAAACGAGCTGTATTTTTCCGTTCATCTACCTTCTTTCTGTTGTACAATTTGTTGAAGAAACCAAAAAGTTTGTTTTATTTATGCTTTATTTATATTATTAATAAAGTTAATTATTGAAGCGAAATCATTTTTTTATTTATTTCACAGTTCACACTAATTAACGGCGCGTAGGAAATCTACAATCTAGTACGTCCATGACAACTCATTCACCAGTCAATCTACAGTTATTAGTAATTCTGTGGAGAAACGTGCGTCCATTGATTTGAGCGACGCCAAATAGTCGCTAATTTTAGGTGGCTGAGTAACGGAGCAATGCGCTAGAGCGAACGCTGAGTTCTGTTGAACGTCACCTCAAGCTTAACTCCGCCATCTGTCTATGAATTACTAAATTTAAAGTTTACTGATTACAGATTTCTATAATATTTTCGCTAACCAGAATCCCGTAATTAATGGTTGAAGATAAATCAGTTAGCTTGTTCAAAGATGGCAGCACCAAATTTCTTTCTTTAAAAATTAATTAATTTATATTTCATTCAATTGAAAAATTAAAGAAAACCATCACGTAATGCTCGTCAAATAGCGACGAATATTTCTTTCATCTTTTTTAGATTAGAATGTTTTACTGAATTTAACACTCGACAAAGATTTCTTGTATCAGGACCACATGAGAGCGAAGAGAATAAAATTCATATTAAAAAAATTGTTTTATTTTATGTTCCGACTTCCAAGCTAGTATCAGGATCGCATAAATGCGAGGAGGTGTCAAGTGAGGGTGTATCAGGGGCAGAAAAATTCCAACCAAAATTACGCGACTTTTGCTGCTTGCTACCAGGATCACATACATGCGAGGAGGTGTCGAATGAGATGTATCAGGCGCGGAAATATTCCGGCCAAAATTACGGGATTTTTCAATCTTGCTACCAGGATCACATAAACGCGAGGAGGTGTCAGATCAAATGTAACAGGAGCGGTAAAATTCTGACCAATTTTACTTCGCGTTTTGCATGTTGCTACCAGGATCACATAAATGCGAGGAGGTGTCAAGTGAGGATGTATCAAGGGCAGAAAAATTCCAACCAAAATAACGCGATTTTTGCCTCTTGCTACCAGGATCACATACACGCGAGAGGTGTCAGATCTAATGGAACAGGCGCGGTAAAATTCTGACCAATTTTACTTCGCGTTTTGCATGTTGCTACCAGGATCACATAAACGCGAGGAGGTGTCAAGTGAGGATGTATCAGGGGCAGAAAAATTCCAATCAAAATTACGCGATTTTTGCTACTTGCTACCAGGATCACATACACGCGAGGAGGTGTCGAATGAGATGTATCAGGCGCGGGAAAATTCCGGCCAAAATTACTCGACTTTTGCATCCTGCTACCAGGATCACATAAACGCGAGGAGGTGTCGGATCAAATGTAACAGGCGCGGAAAAATTCTGACCAATTTTACTTCGCATTTTGCATGTTGCTACCAGGATCACATAAATGCGAGGAGGTGTCAAGTGAGGATGTATCAGGCGCAGAAAAATTCCAACCAAAATTACGCGATTTTTGCTTCTTACTACCAGGATCACATACACGCGAGGAGGTGTCGAATGAGATGTATCAGGCGCGGAAAAATTCCGGCCAAAATTACTCGACTTTTGCATCCTACTACCAGGATCACATAAACGCGAGGAGGTGTCAGATCAAATGTAACAGGCGCGGAAAATTCTGACCAATTTTACTTCGCGTTTTGCATGTTGCTACCAGGATCACATAAATGTGAGGAGGTGTCAAGAGAGGATGTATCAGGGGCAGAAAAATTCCAGCCAAAATTACGCGATTTTTGCTTCTTGCTATCAGGATCACATACAAGCGAGGAGGTGTCGAATGAGATGTATCAGGCGCGGAAAAATTCCGGCCAAAATTACTCGACTTTTGCATCCTGCTACCAGGATCACATAAACGCGAGGAGGTGTCAGATCAAATGTAACAGGCGCGGAAAATCCTGACCAATTTTACTTAGCGTTTTGCATGTTGCTACCAGGATCACATAAATGCGAGGAGGTGTCAAGTGAGGATGTATCAGGCGCAGAAAAGTTCCAACCAAAATTACGCGATTTTTGCTTCTTGCTACCAGGATCACATACACGCAAGGAGGTGTCGAATGAGATGTATCAGGCGCGGAAAAATTCCGGCCAAAATTACTCGACTTTTGCATCCTGCTACCAGGATCACATAAACGCGAGGAGGTGTCGGATCAAATGTAACAGGCGCGGAAAATTCTGACCAATTTTGCTTCGCGTCTTGCATGTTGCTCCAGGATCACATAAATGCGAGGAGGTGTCAAGTGAGGATGTATCAGGCGCAGAAAAATTCTAACCAAAATTACGCGATTTTTGCTTCTTGCTACCAGGATCACATACACGCGAGGAGGTGTCGAATGAGATGTATCAGGCGCGGAAAAATTCCGGCCAAAATTACTCGACTTTTGCATCCTACTACCAGGATCACATAAACGCGAGGAGGTGTCGGATCAAATGTAACAGGCGCGGAAAAATTCTGACCAATTTTACTTCGCGTTTTGCATGTTGCTACCAGGATCACATAAATGCGAGGAGGTGTCAAGTGAGGATGTATCAGGCGCAGAAAAATTCCAACCAAAATTACGCGATTTTTGCTTCTTACTACCAGGATCACATACACGCGAGGAGGTGTCGAATCAGATGTATCAGACGCGGAAAAATTCCGGCCAAAATTACTCGACTTTTGCATCCTACTACCAGGATCACATAAACGCGAGGAGGTGTCAGATCAAATGTAACAGGCGCAGAAAAATTCCAACCAAAATTACGCGATTTTTGCTTCTTGCTACCAGGATCACATAAACGCGAGGAGGTGTCGGACGAGATATATCAGGCGCGGAAAAATTCCGGCCAAAATTACTCGATTTTTGCATCTTGCTACCAGGATCACATAACTGCGAGGAGATGTGCAAACGTAAAACTTCTTAAAAATCCTTGCTTAATTCTTAGCCTCAAAAAGATTCCTCGTATCAGGATCACATGAGAGCGAGGAGGTGAAAAAAACGCACACTTTAATAAATTCTGCTTTATTGTATACATTCTGAATACGAACACGTAAATGCGAAGATGTATGAAATCAAAACGTTTTAAAAAAGATTGTCAATAATTTCGTGCGTTCATTGATCTGAGCGGCGCGAAATTGTCGCTAATTTTAGGTGGCTGAGTAAGAAAAGCAAAGCGCTGGAGTGAACGTTGAGCTTCGTTGAACGTAACTGATGACGTCACACTCCAGGGTACTTGCGCCATCTATCGGTGAATTATTGGATTTGTCGCTTACCGACTACTACAGGTTTCTGTAATAATATTGCCATCCAGTAACCTGCACCTCCTAATCAACGTTAAATTATATAGCCGACTCAAAGGTAGCAGCACTAAGTTGCGTTATTTACCGCGTTATTACTTCAATTTATAATTAATTTACACGTAAAATTAATGAAAACCCAAAGAACATTTTAATTTCCG
The DNA here is from genome assembly GCA_033060865.1 of Dorcus hopei. Taxonomy (NCBI): domain Eukaryota; kingdom Metazoa; phylum Arthropoda; class Insecta; order Coleoptera; family Lucanidae; genus Dorcus; species Dorcus hopei. The sequence continues at coordinate 4,170,272 of CM065425.1, read as the reverse complement.
CATTTTTATGGCCACACACAGGGTTCGGAAGTAGTAAATGAAGTCAAATAACTACGTTAAAAACTACACGCAGTTTTTTTATTTACTCTGCCTATTATTTTGAAGAAGCAACTAAAAATTTACACTGTTATTTCTTTTCTGGATTGCGGATTCTATTTTAAAACTAATAGCGTTCTCGATTCACATGCACCGGTTGCACTCATGGCCGTATGCACAGACAAATCTTTAGACTTAAGCCAAAGTAAACCTTTACTTTGAACAATGTAACTATACGGCGCACAATTTGATATGAAGTTAGCTTTAAGTATCAAGTCCACCTTCAGATTTATCTGTGCATACGGCTATAAGTGACGTTTAAAATTAAATTAAGCTTAAGTGCTTGATCCAAATGGACGGAAAACTGGATTTAATTTAATCGTTGAAATATTGAAGTGGCAACCAGCAACCAGGATTGCCAACCTGGTGAAACTCGACGACCAAAGAAACTCTTTTGACCATATAAAGCGCATTCATTGACGACTTTTAATTGTTAATTTGGTGACTAAAATATTCATCTCCCATATAAAGTATTGGAGTTTGTAGCTAAGCGTTCGCCACCTGGTGTCAACTAAACAAACCCTTGTATGCTACACAACAAATCGTGTTTTGGCGTCGATCCTGAGTGTATGATGTATCAGGATTGTGTTATATGTGACACTCACATTAAATAAACTTTTGTATTTGTATTAGTACGCACTTAAACACGTGCATTACAAAAATTCCGAGTAGCTTACAGAGGTTCAGATTTATCCACGGTAGCGCTGCGATCTTAAAATCAAACGCCTATACCTACCGTGTTAGGCGATTTCATTCCACTTTCATTCTAAAACGTTGGTGACTTTCCGTTCGGTAAAGCTGGTAGCTCCGCCAAGATGTCAACTGTCACTTTGACTTGCCGCTATGTTCGCGTGAGTCAATACAAAATACGTTTTGCGTACGTTTTTCACTAAAGCCCGCCTTAAAGTGCCTGAAATGTCTTATTTAACGAGGAAGGAGATCGACGAGCTGAAGCCGTCGATCGACAAGGCGGTGTACAAAGTTTTAGGTGTAAGCGACTCCTCTTTGGTTAGTACCGCAGTACATTGTATAAGTTCAGGTTATGATAAAAGAAAAACTCTTGACAAACTCTCCTCTTATGTAGATAGTAAAAAGTCATCTAGGCTAGCTGAAAAGATATTCGACCTGATCGACGATGTCAGGTCGCATCACAAGTCGAAAAAGCGGTCGTATGACGACTCGAAAGACTACGACAGGGATCGCGACCCTAAGCGCACTAAGACGGCGAGCTCTAGGCATCACGAGTCGGAGAAAGACGGTAAACAGCCGGGAGACTCGGACCGGGGCAAAATGTCCAACAACAGAATCAAAGAGATGATGGAGAGCGCGCAAAAGCAAATCGAAGAACGGAAAAAGAATCTGGACAACTTACCCTCGAAAAGCGGTAACAATGTAAACATCGCCTCACTAACTATACCACCGCCGAGCATTTACGGTATTCCCATGGGTCTGCTCAACAGGGGCGATGCGGATAAGGCACGCAAAATAGCCCAGTTGCAGGCTCAAATCAAAAGTAAACTGTCGACGGGGATTTTGGGAAACGTCGTCATACAAATGCCTGTGATTCCCGACAAACCCACCCCCTTGATATTAGACGAGGAAGGAAGGACCGTAGATAAGACAGGCAAAGCAGTGCAACTCACGCACGTGGCCCCCACGCTGAAGGCGAACATAAGGGCGAAAAAACGCGAGCAGTTTCGAGCGCAGTTAAACGACAAGACCTCGGAGGATTCGGGGGAAAATAAATTCTTCGATAATCGCATCGGGGTTAAGCCGGCCGTGCGCAATAAACGGACGCTTCGATTTCACGAACCGGGGAAGTTTCTACAGCTGGCCGAGAGGCTCCGCATGAAGGTTTGTTCGCGTGTTGGCTGGACACGGTTTGCAGGAATTAACGACGTTTAATTGCAGGCCCAGTTGGAGAAGTTGCAGAACGAAATCTCGCAGATAGCGAAGAAGACGGGGATCTCCTCGGCGACAAAGTTAGCCCTGATCGCTAAATCCGAAGGACTCATCGAGGAAATACCTTACATGGAATGGTGGGACTCGGTTATACTCGTCGATGACTTGAATACCATAAAAGATGGGAAGATAGCCATTAAGGATGCCATCATCAATAATTTGGTTGAGCATCCTACACAGATGCGGTGCCCATGTAAGTCTCGTGGGACTATAAAAAATTTATGTTATAAGCCATAATTATTTTCAGATGATCCGATCAGACCGGTTTACATGCCCGTTTTCCTCACGAAAAAGGAACGCAAGAAGCTACGCAGGCAGAACCGCAGAGAAATGTGGAAAGAAGAGCAGGAGAAAATCCGCCTGGGTTTGGAAGCACCCCCCGAGCCCAAGCTGCGCATCTCGAACTTAATGAGGGTGTTGGGGACGGAGGCGGTTCAAGACCCCACGAAAATCGAGGCTCACGTCAGGGAACAAATGGCGAAACGCCAGAAGGCCCACGAGGAAGCCAACGCCGCCCGACGTCTCACAAGCGAGCAGAAGCGCGAGAAGAAAATTAAAAAGATCAAGGAGGACACGACGACGGGCGTCTACGTCGCTCTCTATCGAATCAGGGACTTGCACGATCTCGCATCAAAGAAATTTAAAGTGGAAACGAATGCGAAACAGCTGTTCATGACGGGCTGCGTTTTGCTTTATCCCGACTGTTGTGTTGTCGTTGTAGAAGGGGGCCCCAAACAACAGAAGAAATACAAAAGGTTTGTCTTGACACAGCTTTTCATTTACATAATTTCTTCAATTATCCATGTCATAATGTCATTAAATTATTGTGGATTGCTTTCAGATTAATGCTGCATAGAATAAAGTGGGAGGAAGACATAGTGAAAGACCCGGATGGAAACGAAGTCCCGAACAAGTGCGTGCTAGTGTGGGAAGGCACCAGCAAGCAACGTAACTTCGGGGAACTCAAATTCAAGGTGGTGCCAACGGAGAAACTGGCTCGGGAACACATGAAGAAACACAAGGTCGAACACTATTGGGATTTGGCGTACAGCGGGGCCGTGTTGGAACCCGCAATGGAATCGTGAGACCTACATCAAAGTGTACACAACAACGTTCATGATCTGTAATGAGCAAATTATTTTAAACTTTACACATTGTATAAACATAGTAATAAAGTTTCTAATGTTAATATGGCATGTCCGCACGGTGTTTCAGCCATAGAGTTAATCGAAGTGGAAACTTCATAACTCGAATCTCAAGGGACCAGGAAATTACTTCGAGTTATAGAAGTTTCGAGTTAAAGAAAGTTATTTCAGTTATGCACAATGTGCAGGAACAACAGTAAATTTCGACTTACAGAAGATTTTGAGTTATAGAGGTGCGAGTGTAATTCATTCTCCTCGATTGTTTACACAAGACAAAGCAAATAAGTGATAATAGATGTAACGCATAGGGGATTAAAGGTCGACATGTGTTGCTTTGATTGCGTTCGAACTCGAGAGCTGAAACGAAATCAATGAGTTTTTACAATTCGACACAATTAACTGATGTGATAAGCGTGCTTTGCACAACAACTAAAAAACAAAAGAGGAATTTTGTTTTCGTTTGTTTGTCGTGCGTAGATTAAACAAAAATTTGCGCGGAATTAATCACGAGTGTTTTGACATAAACAGAATTATCATTGACTTGTTGAGCTGGGCTTAAAATAAGTCGGAATTAATCAGTGCTTTCAAGCACGAGAGGAAAGTTTCTATTCCAAGGGAGAAAGCGCGCCATTTAGTCGTCCCCCCCCTTACTGCTTCGACTACATGAATTATTCGTTGATTATTTTATGATTCAAACCAAAACTTGATTACAACAGACTTTGTCCAAAGTTTCTTTCACTTGAGAAATATTATCCACATTCTAAGAAAATTGCTTTTTAAATATTTATTGCGATTAGCTACCATATACAGGGGTTCTGAAAATGGGGGGGCCAAATTGCTTTCCTTGTGTAAAAATTTTAAAAACATTAAATAAGCAAATTTGAAAATACAATATTTTGCTTGCGAATTCACTAGGGAACAAAATTACCATAACATTAAAATATACTTGAAGTTGGAATTAAGTGCAATACGTCATTGCTGGGGAAGTGACGTCACAACGTTGCTAGAGATGCTGTCAAAAAATTCCGCCGTCGGGCAGAGATTCTATCCGTGTTAATCGCAAGGAATAAGGTAGGTACAGTTCTTCCGCTCGATCTTTGCAGTTACGTCAGAAAATTATCGACTCAAAATGACAAATTTATAAATTCTATCATTGTTTTAACATACGTATTAGATAAGGATAAAAAAAATGTTGGTTTCGTTTCTCGAATTGGTAAAGTGTGACGTGGCTGCAAAGATCGAGCGGAAGAACTGTAGGTAAGGGAGCGTTGGGGACGGCCTCAATCTGCCTACTCCGTCCCGTCAATGATCCCGGAGGATCTGAGGTCGAGTGAACGGATGCGGGCCCTTTTATTCGGTCGACCGAGGGTGTTTCCTGGAACCGGCTCGGTCGGGTGTCCGCTTCTGACGTCATAATCCCCTGAGTCACTCGGGGTTGAAAAGTTTAAACAAAGAAAACTTTTTCATTTCCCCGCCGACCCGGGGTTTTCTTTATGTCATCGGATAGCGCTTTTCGCGGGCTTTAATTTGATGTCGCGTCCGGCGAAATCCGACGGGCGGAAACGCCTGAAATTGCGACGAAAGCGCGGAAGTGTTTCCGGTCGCGTAACTATTTTTTTAGCGGTACGATCGGGATGAAATTTGGTAGGATTGTCTGGGGTACCACTCTAAATATTTTTACAAAGTTTCAAGTTGATCTGACGGTACAATTAAAAGTTATTCGAACTTAATTAAGCGCGGGCGGTGATTGGCTGACGTTTGATTACAATGTAAATCGCAACGTGATACTGCGAGCGATAAAGTTGAAAGAGTGTTATTAATTATGTGCCTAGCCGTTTCCGGATGAGAAATAATTAACCTACAATTGGTATAATAATAAAATAGCTTAAAATTAATAATAAGTAAATGTCCGCGAAACGGCGTTGGTAACACAGCTCGGAACTAGACTATTTTAAGAGCCAATGAATGAGTTTCTCTCAACACACGGACCGAGGTCGAATTAAATCAGTCCATAACTAAGCGGATCGTTTGCATTTTTTATGTGAAGATATTTTTTTAAACCGAATTAAAAAATGTTACCCGTCAAACAATAGTTTCTTAAAAGCATATTTTTCACTTTTTTTTAAAATTTACTGTGGATTACGCAGTAGTTGAAATCGTACACGAATCGAGGTCTAAATAAATCAGCTCGAAACGTTAATGAATGAGTTTTTCTCAACACACGGACCGAGGTCGAAATAAATCAGACCATAACTAATCGGATCGCGTGCATTTTTTATGTGTAGATATTTTTTTAACCCGAATTAAAAAAAATTTTACCCGGCAAATAGTTTTTTAAAAGCGTATTTTTCACAATTTTTAAAATGTATTGTGGATTACGCAGTAGTTGAAATCGTACACGAACCGAGGTCTAAATGAATAAATTTCAAGCTAGACTATTTTAAGGCTGCGCTCACACTGATGAAGTGATGAGTGATGAAGCGGTTTCGGACAAAACGTTTTTGATTAATTTGATTAGAAAGCGTTTTTTCAATGCTTTAAAAGGATCAGGCACACACTGATATATCAAAACAAGAAGCTGTTTAAAGCACGCTAAAACAGTTGCGGTTTAAACGTATGTACTATAAACTGCTTTTTATCCGAAAACTTTTTTGCTGTAGCCTAAGAGCCAACGAATGAGTTTTTCTCAACACACGGACCGAGGTCGAAATAATCAGTCTATAACTAATGGGATCGTTTTTATGTGTAGGTACCTTTTCAAACCGAATTTAAAAAAAATATGTTGCCCGGCGAACAATAGTTTTCTAAAAGTATGTACATTTTTTTAAAATTTATTACGGATTACGCAGTAGTGGAGATCGCACACGCACCGAGGTCTAAATAAATCAGCTCGACTATTTTAAGAGCCAATGAATGAGTTCTTCTCAACACACGGACCGAGGTCGAAATCAATCAATCCATAACTAAACGAATCGTTTTCATTTTTTATGTGTAGATACTTTTTCAAACCGAATTAAAAAAAAAAGTTGCCCGGCAAACAATAGTTTTTTAAACTATAACTGTAGCTAATCGGATCGTTTGCATTTTTTATGTGTAGGCAACTAGATCTCTTTTAAAGCGCGCTGGAATGTTTAGAAAACAACGGGGGGACATTTTGAACCTTTTGAGATAAAGTTTAAGAATTCTGAAAATTACGAAACACGTCGTATTCTTTATTAGAGTTTTTTTTTTAGTTTGAATTGATTATTAGGTGAACGGATAAATGATTAAATGAACTTTAAAATTTTAAAAAATAAAAAATTAGACATTAAACACCCAGTATTTTTGAAACGGTTTACTCTAGAATAAAATTTTATTAGACTTTTTTACTTAGTTTGAATTGATTATCACGTAGGTGAAGTGGTGACACATTACGTCACGGGACACCCTGTATATTCAAGTTGTCAATATAATTTTTCAACGTTAATAAACCGATTCAATACTCAAACTCGTAGTAATTTCATCAGGTCATGGGCCCAGAGTGGCGAAAGGATTGAAAGAATATCATTTGAAGTTTGTGGGAAAGTAGAAATTAAAAAATGAGCGGAACCGCTGCAGTTCGAATCGAGTTGTTAAATAAAGATAACTTTGAGACGTGGAAATACAGATGGAGGCTTTATTAGTCAAGAACGACGCTCGGAACTACATATGTAAATGGGCTGTTGAAAAACCAGAACTTATTGAAGGCGATGCAACTTCGGTTAATATAATATACAGGCTGTTCCATTAAAAAAAAGTGTCTTTTTGACTTTATCTCATAAACGCGAGACTCAATTGTTTCTTTGACTGCGTCGTTGTAATTAGCGTGAAAAGTACTACTAGTTTGCTAATTTAACCGACTTTGTAGCTTTTACAATAACAAAGTTAGCAATAGTACCGACTTAGGCCCGATTTTACAATCGTCAGATAAGCATTATTCTTAGAACAACGTGACGTAAATATTGAGGAACATTAAAGGATATTAGGCGAGTAGTTATTCCGTCCTTATTCCACGAATGTAAATTGGGGCCTTTAGGTTGAACACACTATATACCAACTTCAATGCACAAGTGTATAAGGGGTTGCATAATCACGAACATGTTTACTCAAATATGACTATTTATTTCGGTCATATCGATCGTTTCAAGTTCTCCTTGGCCTTTCGCAACACGAAACAAACTCGTTAATTATTAACATTACCTCTTAAGTAATGAAAAACAGGCGCAAATCGATTTATTAGCCCGCAATACTCATTTTTTTTAAACAAATCAACGTTAACTGCTATGGTAAATAAAACATAGCAACAACAATATAAAAACGTTTATTTTATTTATTAAGCAGCAACCCACTACTCGAAACCACCCCCGCCCCCCTCCCCTCCAAATGAAAAAAGCGATTTTTTTGCCCTTTTTATTTTAAGTCGGGCGTACTCGCCCCCAAATAGCACTTCAGATCAGACAAATTCGACTTGACGAGTTTCGCCCTGATCGTGGGCAGGTTGAGCTTTTTATGGGCCGTGTACCTGTGACAACCCCCAAGACTGTAGTAGTAATTCCCGCCTTCCTTTCCGACGATCCAAAGGAGATCCACCGGGGGCACCTCTTCGTACGTCTGGGGGTTCCCCAGGGCTTCCATCAGGGAGCGCAGCTTCTCCTCGTCTATTTCCGGCGGAAAGGGCCTAATGATCGCCGACATGGGAACGTCGTGCACTTCCGTTATGTTTCCCGCGTGAACGCTCGTCATCGTCCCTACAACAAAAAAAAAAAACAAAATTGAAAGAGCACTTTTTACATTCGAAAACGGCCAAGTGTTACTTTGAATGATCTTCAAGCAGTCTCGCGTCAGTATGATCGAAGTCATGAAGCACGCGGAACGACCTCGCGCTCAATTATGCGGCGGAAAACTGATAAACAGCGCAAGCAGCTCGGCTGTTAATACCTTAACGCAATACAAACTCGTTAGTCATATCCATTAAAGCAAAAAAAATCTAGAGAGCGCTTACTTAATATCGCACGGACACGCAACGACGGGTTTACTGAATTATTTACGAATTTATTGACCGCCCCTGTAATTCACTTAACGCTAATTACTATGATTTGAACTTACAAAAAAATCAAAGCAGAAATCTCTAGTTTTTAATAATTCAACGACGTTCAAAAATAAGTCGCCAAAGCGCTCACAAACGCCGAGTTTTATTGAACGCAACCGATGACGTCACGTCAGAAACAAATTAGTAATTTCGACTTTTACAAGTTGGCATTTCTGCAAGCGCCATCTGACGTTTTGTTTTGCTTTTTATTTTAAGGTTATATTTACTCACGTTAGTTTATGTTTTTAAAATGTTAACCGCAATTTACTGTTTCTAATGTAAAACAAATAACCATAAGAATTCCAAACTGTTGTACTTAAACAAGGACAGAAAAAGGATGCTTTATAATAGTGTGCATTTCTAAGGGGGGTACGCAATGAAAACTTGCAGGTTATGTTTGTACCAAGGCGATGACAAACAGGTCCTGTCCGTGTGGGATTGTCACGTGGAAGACTTGGCAAGCAAAATTTTGAACTGCGTTTCCGTAAACGTATTTAGAACTGATTCGGTTGCACGACAGTCTTGGCTTAAACGCGTAGTTTGTAGATAACGAGAGACGATGAACTGCCTACGTGCGCCTGCCTTTCCTGCATCCACCAGGTGACACAGTGGGTCATGTTCAAGGAAACTTGCGAAAAATCAAACGGCATTCTCTTAAGTTCCTACTCACAGAAGGAAGTGCGCCCTGAAAACACACACTACATATACAGAGATGAGCAGAAGCTGCGCAAGAACAGGCGCAGGAGAGCACAGCAGAAATACGAATTGGATTCGGATTCGGACAACGAAGACAGACACTTTGAGGACGAATACTATGTGAGTTTCACCTTCTTTCCTTGCCAGAACTACAACGTGATGTTTCATCCTTCATTACAGAAGAACTTCTTCAAGGCCACTGCCGAAGAAATTCTTGTGTAAGGAAAAACAAAACGTTCCCGATTAATATTTTCTTTTGCAGGACTTTGAGTGTAAAATCGAGTTGTCGGAAAGCACCTACAAATGTAACATATGCGCGGAGGAATTCGACAATTGCTTCGACTATTTAGACCATCAGATTTTACACGATGGACAGTCGGTGTTTCACTGTGATAAGTGCCCCAAGGTATTCAACCGGCGGGAAGACTTGGTCGACCACGACAAGAATCACCGACAGGCCTGCCCGCACTGCGCCAAAATGGTCCTAAAAAGCAGCATGAAACTGCACCTGATTAAACACACCGACCGTCACATGTAAGTAACCGAACCCCCTTTTTACTAAATCGCTTTTTCGTTATTAATGTGTAGGTGTAACCAGTGTTCCGGACGCTTCAATTCTCGTGCGGCCTTAGCACAACACGTAATAACCGTCCATACTGACATAAAGAATCACATCTGCGAGACGTGTGGCAAGAGATTTTCCTCGCAAACTGCGATGCGAGTTCACATGAAATCCCACAGTGACCAGCGCCTCTACTCGTGCAATCTATGTGCGTACGCGGGCCGCACTGCATCTGCTCTCTACGTGCACATGTCCACGCACGCAAACGATCTCTGCGTCTGCGAAGTCTGCTCGAAAACGTTCAAGAGCAACCGTAACCTAAACGACCACCTGAGGAGGGTGCACAGCAAAGAAAAGAAGCACGAGTGTTCCTACTGTAAAAAGAAATTCGTTGACAAGTACATGTTACGAGTGCACGTGCGGTGTCACACCGGCGTAAGGCCCTACCAGTGCAAGCACTGTGATAAGGCCTTTATAAGGTCGGACGGGCTGAAAGAGCACTTGTCGACGCACGGGCAAAGAATTATGCATGACTGTAAGGAATGCGGAAAGAAATTCACTTCGAAACGCGGAGTTACAAGACACACTTGCACTTCCATAGCATAAACTAATTTAACAATCGAATTGTAGTTGTAAGGAAAATAAACGCTTTTTATCTACATCACGCTTTAAAAATTTTGAAGCAATTACTCACTTTCTTTGGAGTAGTATCGTGCAAAGCACTTCACCATTTTGTGCTGCTGAAAATGACTTTCCAAGACACAGTTCTAAAGCAACTTGGATCTACTGATACATTTATTATGAAACTGTACTTTTCTTTGCATTTGAAACTTAAAGTAACTGGGGTGTTTTCATAATAAACTTGAAATTTAAACTGACTTTTAAATTAAAGTCTCCTTTAGTTCTATTACGAAAACGGCCCTAACTTTATAAAGTATGTAAAAAAAATTCTAATTACATATTAATCTGTCTTCCTTCGTCCCCCTATTCCAAAATTTCAATTTCATGTTGATTATGATCGATTCCAAAATGCAGTTCTTTTCCTTTCTGGTACGCCCAGGACATCCTTTGAGTACTGAAGGCAATCCCGATTTCTCCGTTTTTACCGACAGTTATGGCCCCAGCGCTATTTTTCAGTTTTTCAGTCATGTTCTGGATGCAACTCGAACTCGCTTCCTGTGCAGACTTTCCATTTTCCATCTGCTTTATGATGGCGTGGGCCAAGCAGAATTTCGCGATGGACTCTCCATGTCCCGTCGTGGAAACGGCCCCCACGTCATCATCAGCGTAAGTTCCGCTCCCAATCAAAGACGTATCACTGCAACGCCCCACCATTTTGCCCTCGTAACCACCGGTCGAAGTCGCGGCGGCTACTTGTCCGCTTGAATCTACAGCGACGGCCCCTACGGTGCCCAGCTCCGAAGACCTATCAATTAACTTCTTCTTGAGCGCTTCCAGGGCACTCCTGGTTTTCTCAGTAATCAAAGCACCAGGCGGGAGAATCGTAAGGCCTTGCTCCTTAGCGAATTTCAAAGCACCATCTGCAGCTAGGAGGATATGCGACGTGTTCTCCATTACCTTGCGAGCTAAAGTGATGGGATTCTTTACGTCCTTCACGACGGTCACCGCCCCTGCGCTTAAATCTCTTCCTAGCATTATGCTGGCGTCCATTTCTACTTCGCCTTCGAGATTAAGCACTGATCCTTTACCTGCGTTGAAATTCTCATCGTCTTCGAGTAAACGCACGGCTGCCTCTACGGCGTCCAAAACCGATGAGGTGGAGAGGAGCACCCTGTGTCCCTCCTTGGCGGCGGACTTGACGCCTGCCAGTAGTCTTTTCGCAAAGTCTTCATCGTTTACTGTTCTTGCACCTCCGTGGACCAAGAGCACTGGCTCCATTTTGTGAAACTATGTGCTGAACGTTATCTGCATGCGTACGTGTACTTGGATAACGCAAATCTAGGTCAAACAATCCAATTAATTGTATTTTTAACACGTAAAAAGCACGATTTGTTTGAAAAAAATTCACTGGCACTATTACAGTTTACTGCATTACCGGCAATTAAACTCCACATTTAATACATTACAGAATTTGAAAAAAAAAATCGTTCAGCTTCGAAATTTTGTAAATAAAAGTCTTTTATTAGCTTAATTTGCTTTAAAGTAACTTGCGTTGTAAAAAAGAAATGCAAAATTGCAATGAGTTAAGAATAACAGGAGAGAATCATACTAACAGTAGTTTCTTGTCCAAACTGGTCATTAAATATTTGGTCGTTGTAAGTCATAGGAGCACACGAGCGTTTTACAAAATTCTTTAACGTCCACAAACCAATGGTTCATCGTTGTTTATAACACACTTACTTTACATTAAATTTAACTAAATAAGATTGGAGAAATGTCAATTGTATTCTATTGGAGTTTGCAGCTAAGCGTTCGCCACCTGATGTCAACTAAACAAACCCTTGTATGCTACACAACAAGTCGTGTTTTGCCGTCGATCTTGAGTGTATGATGTATCAGGATTTTGTTATATGTGACATTCACATTAAATCAACTTGTGTGTTTGTATTAGTACGCACTTAAACACGTGCATTACAAAAATTCCGTGTAGCTCATAGAGGTTCAGATTTATCCACGGTAGCGCTGCGATCTTAAAATCAAACGCCTATATCCTGGAGTTCTATGATTAAAAGTACTTGAAAAGAACTTACCTACTTTACACTTGTTGCGTCACTGAACAACGAAGAATTCTAAAACTAACCTAAAAGTCATTCACTTTTTAACTTAAGTCTATAATAACCTATTAATGCATCGTTTGCATATATCACGCCTTCAAGTGAATTCCTGATTGAAGTAAGCTGTGATTTTTTTTATAAAGTTGGCGGTACGCAATACAAGAGTGAGAGGGCAGTTGTCAATAACTGTCAGTGTCATATTATCTGATCATAATAACATCACATAGAAAGCGCAAAACACTTAATTAATTAACACTAAAGCTCAAAACAGATGCTGAAATTGCCGTCCTTCAGCTTGAATACACAAACATACCCTGCGCTTCATGTTTTCAAAGTTCAAATGCGTTTGTCAAATGCTGGGGGTTATGTTAGCACGAAAAAATACTCTGACAACTGTCAGTGCTACAAACCTTTAGGAGAGAAAACATTGAAATCAGAGCCTACTTTAATTTGGAATTAATGCACGGTATTACTAATTGCAACACAGTTGCTAAATAAACAAAAATATTCTTACAACACTCAGATACAAACACAAAATCCGGCAATTATTTCTTTCACTACGAATGTCAACAAAACAGCCATACAGCAGAAACTGACCCAAGGTTACTAAAGAGACAGGTTGCCTGGTAACTTTCAACGTTATCGCAACGTCACTCAGTAGGCCCATTTAATGCATATACACAAATAGATGGCCTACTGAATGACGCGTCACTCCACGACTTACCAGGCAACCTTCTCTCTTTAGTAACCTTGAAACTGACCTGCCACAAAGTGGTAACTTCCGTCAAAGGTAAGTGTATTCTCCCATGCCGTATCTTCCACACACACACCCGCAAAACTGCAATCACTCTATGTAAATAATTCAAGAGATAGCGTCACAATCGTCTGGCGAATTTTCATTCTTTAAGGTCGCTTTACTGTTCGCAAGTAATTATTGCCGGCAATGAAAATTGCAGCGATTTGTATTGCACGCATAAGCGGTATTTGCATTTTGTATAAAAATATAACACTGCGCATGCGTGCAATACAAATCGTTGCAATTTTCATTGCCGGCAATAAATAAATACGAACTGTAAGGCGGCCTTAATTGTAAGAAAATTTGTAAATCTGTGACGGAATACAAAACAATTAAACTATAATTTCAAGGGCATGAAGAATTCGGTAGGCCAACGGCACATGGTAGGGAAATAGGAGAAAATACTAGTACACCGCCACGCGTATTGTTGGAGGCCAAAGGAGTGTCCGGCGTCGTTACTTTCGTGTGACCACGCGTACAAAGTAAACATCAATTTAACAAACAACAAACTTGTATAGCGACTTCATTTGAAATACATATAAGCACAATATAAGTTTAAATTTTCGGGCGCGCCACCAGCGCCACCATAAACGGTGACAGTCAAGAACGAAAATCGTGTTCGTTTCCGGACTAGGATTTTAAATTGAAACACACGCAACAACAACATGCCATCCCATAACTCGAACATATCGTGTAATTTCATTTACATAAATAATACAAATATACCTTATTCATAATCCGCTCGCATCGTGTTTTACTGTGGACCAATTTTCCCGTGCTCACAAACCGAAAACTGAACTGTGCCACCGCCATTTATTGCTTTTTATTTACTCGTGTTGTCGTCAGTTGTCGTGTTTAAAGTTCCTTGTCGAAGTCAATAGATGCCGCTGTGTCGCCTGCTGTACCGATTTTTATTTAAAGAGTATTTTTAACTTATTAAATAATGCGCACCCCGAAATTTAAAATTCAAATAGTCTGCTCTTACATGAATACGTGTAACAAATACCTCACCTACCAATAATTAACATAACCTTCTACCTTTTGAAAATGCAAATTACATAGGTCGTCTAACTGTACAAAAATGATTATTGAAAATGGACGAGCCTCGAATTATCCTGCTGTTCAGCGGAAAACGCAAATCAGGAAAGGATTACATCTCGGAGAAATTAAACGCGACGTACGTGACCTTCCCTCTTTTCCTTATAAACAATAATTTTAAATCCACTTCAGTGTTGGACCGGAGAGATGTGGGACACTCCGAATATCCGAGCCACTCAAAACTCATTACGCGAAAGTCAATAATCTCGATCTAAACGAGCTCATGAGCGACCAACCTTACAAGGAGAAGTACAGGCGAGACATGATAGTCTGGAGCGACGGAATTCGAAGCAAAGAGCCCGGGTATTTTTGCAAGGCCGCTTGCGAAAACGGTCAGTATTTTGCACACACGTCAGTTCATTTAATAACCCGAAATTTCAGCCGAAGTGAAACCCGTGTGGATAATAAGCGACATCAGGAGAAAAACCGACGTAATTTGGTTCAAGCAGAGATACGGCAATAAAATAAAAACAGTTCGAATAAACGCAAGCGAGGAAGTTAGATCTGAAAGAGGGTGGACGTTTAAGCAAGGCATGTCGAAACTTTGCGCCTACACATTTAATTGCTTGCTGTTTCAGGTGTGGACGATGTAGCTTCAGAATGTGACCTCGATGATTACACTGACTGGCATTTAATTATTCAAAATAACAGCGCAGAATCATTAGATGAAGGCATGCGTCAACTAATGACTCTCGTAAACATGTAGTATTACAATTATTAAAGATTACACTTTTCTGTTTCGTGTTGGTTGTGATCGATCCCGAAATGAAGTTCATCCCCTTGCTGGTACGCCCAGGACATTCTATGGGTGTTAAAGTCGACCCCGACTTCTCCGTTCTTAGAAACCGTAATAGCTCCAGCCGTGTTCTTCAATCTTTCATTCATCTTTTGAATGCAGTAAGTAGTAGCATCCTGTGCGGATTTGCCGAGTTCCATCGCCTTCAAAATCGAGTGTGCCAAACAGAATTTCGTGATGGTTTCTCCATGTCCCGTCGTCGATACAGCCCCTATATTATCATCTGCATAAGTTCCACTGCCGATAATACAAGAATCACTGCACCGCCCCGCGAGTTTACCGGCACGTCCTCCTGTCGACGTTGCTGCAACCACGTGTCCCTCAGAATCGACGGCCACTGCACCGACCGTCCCCAATTCAACCTGCTCTTGCATTTCTTTTTTTAATTTCTCAAGAGCCTGTTTGGTTTTCTCTGTAACCAAAGCACCGGGAGGCAATACTCTTATGCCCATGGCCTTAGCAAATTCTACTGCACCGTGCCCTGCCAACAGCACGTGGGACGTGTTCTCCATGACTTCGCGGGCCAACGTGATAGGATTCTTTATGTCCTTGACTACGGTGACCGCTCCGGCGCTTAGATCAGACCCCACCATAATGCTGGCGTCCATTTCGACTTCGCCTTCCAAATTTAAGACGGATCCTTTGCCTGCGTTGTAGGTCTCATCGTCCTCCAAGAAGCGCACGGCTGCTTCGACTGCATCTAGTATCGAGCCGGTTGAATTTAGGACTTTGTGGCCTTCCTGAGCGGCGCGTTTAACTCCTTGCAGATGCCTTTCTGCCACGTTATCGCCGATCGGTCCTGCACCACCGTGCACTAAGACAATCGGCTTCATATCTCTTCGATATTATTAAATTATAAGTTTTCAGTTTATTATGTCACGAGTTCTACATTTTTAAAGAGCGAACGGGTGAACAAAAGAATGAATTGACTTTTTTTTGAAGTTCCGAGTTGCTTCATACATAGTGACTTTTAATTTACACCCTCAAGGCGGTTGCTAGCCTTGCATTTGCTATGTTCACTGATGAGTATTGATTTGGTAGCACTGATCGTCGTTCAAATTAGTTTAAAGAAGAGTTTCGAAAAAAAGATCTTCAGTGGGAAATTTCGTAAGCAAAATTCTATCAAATTTCACTATCAATATCAAGAAAAAAAAAGAGAAAGCATATAAGAAAACTAGAGTCCAGTTTTGAATTTGGCGCCAACTTCGCAACGCGACTAACTTCACGCGTCACTCAAAGTGTCAATGTCAAATATGTCGTAGAGTCGTCGGTAGTTTAGTTTCGAGTCGTTTGATGTTCCCAGAGAAGCATTTTCAATGAAAGAAGCATCACCCCCGGTTTCAGCCATGGCTACCCCGACAAACAGCAGCGGAAACTTAGTCGACGAATTCGAGGAGGCGTTCCAAGTAACGTCAGGTCGGTTAACTCTGGGCTCTCCAAATTGTCGCAATTTCCTTTCCAGCATTGCCTGAACGTCCTGACCAAGGAGGAGGTCGTGCCCGTCACGGACAAGGACGAGATCCGCGTGGAGGTAGAACAGACGACCCTGCGATTCATTGATCTGGCCCGTCAGATGGAGGCGTTCTTCCTTCAGAAGAGGTTCTTGCTGTCGGCTTTGAAACCCGAGATGGTGGTCAAGGAGGATATTAGCGAGTTGAGACTCGAGCTGGCGCGCAAAGAAGATTTTTTAAAGAGGCACTACGAGAAGATCGCGCTCTGGCAGAATTTGCTGGCTGATTTGCAGGGGTACGCCAAAAGCCCGGCGCAGGGAACGTCCACGCCAGGTATATTGAATAACGGGAGTTCGGTGCCGCCCTCTCCGATAGCCGGGATTCCTGGGAATCAAACGCCGAATTCTATGGTGGCCGGAATGCAGAACGTAATGCAACAGCAGATGCAACAACAACAGCTACAGCAAATGCAGCAGCAACAGCAGCAGTTGCAGCTGCAGCAGCAACAGCAAATGCAACAACTACAACAACAGATGCAGGTAGATCGTCGTTGACCTATCAAGAGCATGACTTATAGTAGAAAATATATGACGTAAAGAGAACTCTCGCGATAGTCTTACAACTGTAGTATTCCGTGTCTAATCTCAGGGTTATAATGCAATATATATACAAATGATTTTTGTGATATAGATCCGATAGATTAATGTGTACATAGTAAACGCTGATCGTGTTGCTCAAATGTGCCTTGTATAGTTAATTCTCTGTAATTGTGCTGAAGACAGATTTTTGTAAGACTTATTAATCCTAAGCGTTAATTTAAATAAACGGTTCAAAACTAAACCTGGAGTTTTCTTTATTGATATATATTTTGTACTGGAAGGTGTTTCGAGGCCAAGAAAATGACGAGTTTTTGTTGCAGGTGCCCCCAGGTATGGGCGGCTCTGTAGGGCCAGGCATGGTTTCCCCCCAGCAAGCGATGTTCATGCAACAGCAAGGTTTAGGTGGGCCGAGGGGACCTTTTTCGCAACAAGGACCCGGCGGTGTCCTCCAGGGGCCTTTAGCGTACTTAGAGAAAACTACAAGCAATATAGGTACTTGACGGACGTTTAATGATTGGGTAGATTTGAGGATGTTTGGACGTTTTAGGTATGACGGATGGGAGAAGGTGACGAGGACGCGGGAGGGGGCGTGGCAGAGGAAGGGGTAGAGGCAGAGGTCGTGGCCGCGGGGCTTTGCCTGATTATGTATCCCCCTAGCTCCACTCCCGCAGCCCAGCACATCTCGGATACACTCCTGCGGACCTTAATGCACTACTGACCGTATCCAACATAGATTTTAGTATTGCAGCATTTAAAGAAACCATATAACCGTTTGTAAACCGTTAGGTGATTACTATGCAAGGCCCGGAAATATTTTAAATATCAAACTACAGCCGGTTTTTCTTTTTAGTTCATCCTAGGCCTGTGGACGGACGGACGGTTATAAAGATGCCATTCCATTTGAAAGCAATTATTGGCAATTGAGATGCTGTTAATAGTGCTCTCAGAGGTGTGTCCATCTCGAGAGATGGACACACTCGACAAAAATTACTCTCAAATGGACAGGGCACCTTAAACCTAAGCTTACTTTGATAAGGTTCTCGTTTAATTTTGGTGTAGGTAACAGGGGCATTATTATGTACAAACAATCTCTTACTTAATTAAGTCTTTCCCTCTTCTTAATCGACTGTAATTTCTTTTTCCGATCCGGATGCGAGGTGTGTTCATAAATTTTAAGACACTCTTGAGAACGAATAAAAGATTCAGCAACTCACGTAGTTTGAAATTTAAAATATAAAGTCACTTCCCGACCGACCTTTTGAGGCATGAATCTCGACGACCTTTTACTTCATAAAGCATGTGTCTTTAAATTTAAAAGAAAAATATGTAACGTTACCGAATTTCAAAATTGTGATATCCAAAATAAAGTGTTTTAATACAGAAGAGGTTTGGGGGTGTGCTTGAATTAAATTTGAAAAGTAAAACACTTGTATATTATCCTTAAAAAAAATAAAATAAAAATAAGAAACTAGAGGAGCTTACTTTGCACTCTGCTGAGACTCGATGAAATGTATTAGAGTTCTGGTGGGCCTTCCGGTCATTCCGCTTGCGAGATATGGGGTGGGATCAGTGGGGCCCATCACTCCTGCAATGTCCAAGTGTAACCAATCGGTGTTTTCGGGGGCGAATTCCTTCAAGAACGCAGCTGCCGTACATGATCCACCTCCACCCTTTCCTTTCCCCACGTTATTGACATCGTACGCAGGATACTCGGTTATTAACTTGGTGTATGCCTTCCAAAGGGGCATGCGCCACACTCTATCACCTGTTACAGACCCCGCCTTCTCCAGGCGCTCGTACAATACATCCGAGTTAGTGAAAACCCCCGTTGCAGTTGCACCGAGTGCCACACGCATTGCCCCAGTCAAGGTTGCAATATCCAAAACCCACCTCGGATTGAATTGCTTGCTGTAGCACAGCGCATCGGCCAAAATCAACCGCCCCTCTGCGTCAGTGTTGTCCACACAAATAGTCTTTCCATTCATCGCGGTTACAATATCACCGGGCTTTGTGGCCGTGCCTGACGGCATGTTCTCAGCCAAAGGAATCAACACTTTCAAGTTTACTTGCAATTTTAGCTCCGCGATGGCCTTCAAGGTTCCAACGAGGCAAGCAGCCCCGCTCATGTCGGCCCGCATCTCATCCATCGAAGCCGCAGACTTCAAACTAATCCCGCCCGAGTCGAAGGTAACACCCTTCCCAATGAGAATAAACGGAGGGTTGTCATCACCACGGTTACTGTAGGTTAGCTCGAGGAATTTAGCCGGCTCGTGAGAGCCCCTCGTCACAGACAGAAACGAATGCATCTTCCGTGCTTCGGCCCATTCCTCGTCGTGTATTTCGACTTGCACCCCGAGGTTTGCCAGGGCGTCGGCCGCGTTTTCAGTGAAAATCGTGGGGGTCATCAAATTCGATGGTGTATCCGCCAGGCGACGGGCTAAATTTTGGGCCTGAGCCTTGATCGCACCTCTGCCCCAGTGAGTTTGGGGCGCCCCGAGGGTGTACGGGTTTATCACGGGGGCCCCCTCCTTTTTCTTTTTGTATTCCTGAAATTTCCAAGTCGATAGGAGACTGCCTTCGGCTGCCGACTCAGAATCCCCGAAGTCTTCGACGTGGATGTCTTTGATTCCCACTTCGGCCAATGCCTTGCACCCATCTGAAAACACGAGGGTTAATACAGCGTAAGCTCGTTGCTGGTTGTGGTACTTGACGCAGCAGTTCGCACCGCTTCTTTATCCTGCTCGATTCTTTCGATCACATCGTATCCCCTGTTGGGTTTCCCTATGTTAACGACGGCAACGCCCTGGTACTCTTTGTCTAACCCCCAAAACACATAGTTTTTTCCTTCTTTTAATTCATTGCCAGCTCTGCAAATAAGAAATTGCCTGGATGATTGATTTGATTGAAAGGCGTACAGCTGAGGGATTCGATAAAATTTATTTATTGCTAAGATTAGATCTACAACAGCGATAAACGTATAGAGATACATCAGCCGAAGAAACAGAAAACGAGAACGAACTTAATGACACATTGATTTCGAAAGTGGAACACAAACTTGCTTAACACTATTATTATTATTACAACAACAACAACAACAACGAATGCACGTCTCCGTGAAGGTAAAATCGAATAAAAAATATTTCTCCCTCGTTCAGAGAGGGGGACGTACAAGTAATTTATTCGTAACCATCGAAAGTATCTAGCTTTTACGGACAACAATTTCTTTTTTTCTTGTTTTTTTCTTCTTGAGGGATAACATCGTCTAAGATTACTTTATACAGTCGAAATACATCGCTAAAGCCTATTCACATATATACAGTAAACGTTTAACAAAATTACACTTTCTTCAATGAAAAAAATACATCTCAAAAATTTCATAAGCACGAATTTATCTCCGCATGTTTCCCAGTCTTAAAAACTTAACACCGCACGAATTTATTTATTTCTTCCCCCAACAACGGACACAATCGAGTGATTTGGACACTTAATGATGATTGGCACACATATTGCTAGAATAAATTACCTCCTAGGATGAGCAATATTTCTGACTGGTTAGGACAAAACATCGGATTACGATGAGAACGTTACAAACACCGACACTACTTTCCTTTTTGTTTTACTATCGTTATTTATCATTACACGTGTATTAATTAGTTAATTAGTGAATATTTGTGCGCATTATTGAACAGTTGTTTACATCATGTTTGTATTACATAAGTATGAGACGAGGTATCACATAAAAACTCAACCGGAACTACTCTAACGCCAACAAAACACGATATAAAAAACACTCATGATTGTCCTAAATGTGAATGCACTTGAAAACGATGAACTTTAAATCAGTTCCAGGATGTTGATGATTCCCTGGCTGTTTGCTGCGACGACCACGTTAGAGTTTTGCTTCCAACAGACGGCTGAGACGAACTCGTTCGGCTCATCCTCACGGCGCTCTTGCTCTAAAATACCGCGCACAGCCTCGAATTTATGACTAAACAATTTCTTGGTTAACCCCTTGTAGTAGACGTAAAGGGCGTTGTTCTCAGAACCACACGCAACATAATCACCATCGGTAGCCAACCCCACAAAGTTCTTCTCGTTTATATGCCCGATGAACGATCTCAGGCAATACGGTTTATTAATATTCCACATCTTCAACTGTGAATCCGTAGATGCCGACACAATTTCTTCGTTATTCAGGAACTTCACGTAACTCACGGCTTTCTTGTGGCCTTTAAACACAGTCACTGCCTCCTTCATGTTCCTCAAGTCATAATAATGGACGCAATGGTCGGCACTACCGAAAGCCAAGTGGTATGAACTGCGTGGGTTGAACTTAACACAACAAACGTTCGCTTTCGCCTCCAAAGTCGCGATGGAGTGTTCCGCATTCAACGTGTACAACTTAACCCTCGCATCATCGGAGCCAGACGCAATCAAACGAGTGTCAATGTCGTTAAAATCAACGCTCCAACAACGCTTTTCGTGTTCCTGAAACGTTTTAGTCCTCTGCCCGGTGCTCGCATCCCATATCGTGACCGTGCCCTCGTAATCACTGGACGCCAGCATACCCTTGTGGTAGCTGTTCCAAATCACGCACGAAATCTTCGAGTTCGACAGCATTTCTATGCACGGGTAGTGTATGTCGACAGAGTCTCGAATGACAGCGCCGTAATCGAACACTTTAATGCGCTTGGTCACCCCGGCTATCGCGAAGAACTCATTGTCCTTATCGAACTCGATGCTCGACACTATGGTCGAGTTATTAAACAGATCACTCGAGTAATTTAAAGTGGCGAGCAGGTGCAGGGAGTTGTACCTCGAGAACTTGACGAGGTTCTCGCGGAACTCATCCAGGCCGGAAGTCGAATCTGCAGATAACTTCCCAGCCTTGTCGATCCCGAATAAATCCTGTGAGCGCGTCGTGAAGTAACACTGAACGAAATCGTCGAAGTGAGCGTGCATGCGACGTCTCCTCGCAGCCAACGACGATAACCCCCCTTGTTTCGCGGGGGTCTCAGAACTACTGGCCTCCTCCTTTTTGTTCATCGTCGATCCTATATTGTCTATGAGATCAATCATTTCTTTCTTCATGGCGGTGACGGTTGCATCGCCTTCTGATGCAGACACAGCGCGCTCTACATCTTCTAAAGTCGGGCATTTACTGTGCACTTCTTTGAGTTTGTTTTCCACTTCCTCGATGTCCCGCTCGATTAAAGCAACTTCTTTAATCACCCTGCTTTTTTGCTCCTTCTTCTGATGCAGCAAGTGCGTGAGGAACTCTAAAAGCAACTTGTTCTGAGCGGCGCACGATTCGGCTTCCAACAGTTGCTTTCGCTGTGTTAAAATCTCCAACATCACGTTCACATCCGGCAAGGTTAGGTTTTGCGATTCCGAAGCTATGAAATCCCTCAAGCCGTCCGCGGGGCCGGAAAACTCAGTCGAGCTATCACGGGTCATCCCCAGCGCTTCCAAACCGTTCATCCTCAGCTTGTGCTTCTTTATGAGATCGTTGAGCAAAAAGTTGGGGAAAATCATTTCCTCGCTTGTGATGCTCGCGTTGCACTTGGGGCACCGCTTCAACGTCTCTATCGACTTCGTAATGCACGTGTAGCAGAACGTGTGCCCGCACTTGGTTATGTAAGCCTCCTCGATCAAATTAAAACAGATCGGGCAGAGGAAATCCAGGCTTTTATCGTCGAAGGATGCCGCCCCCGTCGCAGAGCGTTGACGTTTCGGGGTGCGAATGGACGAACGATTCGTGGGGACGTTCGAGCCGCTGTGCGACGAAGCAGAGCTGCTTCGGCCATCGCGGTTCGTCGCCATTGTTTATTGTTTGTTTTTTAAGCGAATCAAACGAGTTAAAAGAAGGCGGACACTGACCTGAAACAGTTAAACACTCGTCACCATCGAGCATGCACGTCTAAACAGGCGGAGGTTAATAATCGAGCTACTTGGATGAAAAATAATTTGTTTTTCTTTTGTCTGGGAACGGACATGCACAACAGTTTCAGGTCAGATGTGAAAGACAAACTGGGGGGGAAATCGAATAAGAAGCAAAAGTAAAAAAAAAGAACAAAACAGTGAAGGTTACAATGAGAACTTACAGGTTGAGAGAATGGATGAGTTTTCCGCTTGAAATTTCATTGAATTTTTCAGCCGTCGGCGTCAACTGTAGGTCCTTACCATCTGCACCGTAGACCCCCAAAACTAATCCCTTCTGCAAAGCAACACGATAATTAAAGTGCAATTCAATTGCTTTATGCTAAATACCTTCACTGTGCCGCTGTATCTTCTTGTAAGTAGGGTAGGTGTTAACCTCAATAGTTTCCCATATTTTAAAGAGAACGCCATCGTACGTGTACGCGTTTCGATAGTGCGTGCGGTGTCACTTTGCACTTGTAAATTACATGGGAGACGCTGACGTAACCTTTTTAATACAATTTATCACTGCAACTTGCACAAAAATAAAATCTTTGAAATTGATTTCTGACAGCACCTTGAAACACTTTAAACCGATTATAGATCACTTTTTTATCGACTTATTCAACTGTCAAATGATCGGAGTACGTTCAGAAATGACGCATCCTCAGAGTACGTTCAGAAATCAGAATGCTCGCACTTTCAACAGCTAATGGGTGCGTTTTTAAATCACACCTACTGTTCAAACCAAATATGTTCGAACAATTTCCAAATTGTTCAAACACTTGCTCGATCGCTAGAATATAAAAACGCTAATATATCATATTTATATGTACATAACCTTAAATTTTTGTTTTTTGTTGCTTACGTAGTTATATATCTACATAAATTAATAGGTGAATTTAAATGTTCATTTTTATGACATGTAAACTTTCTTATAATGTTCTGACGATGAAGGCGAAGTATCCATCGTGTTGTGTGATCGACATGCTACAGAATTTTTAGGTTATGTTTATTAAATTCCCGCCACTGTACTTCGTGCACTTCCTGCCGAGTAGGTGCAAGAGAATGCAACTCGAACACTATGTTCGAACAACTCGGGAAATTTTAAAACGCTAGCTAGATTGTTCGATTTGTATTTAAGAACGCCTTTTTACATGTTCGAGTACACGAACACTTGTTCGCACACTTTAAAAACGCACCCAATAAATCACATAGGCTGGGTTTCTCAGTCCAAGTTTAGTTTTAAACTCCAATTTATTCCCAGCAATAATTTACCTTTGCACGTTGCATACATAATAATAAAGCCCCTGAAATGGTTTACCGACAGCATCTTAAACCAATAGGGTACGTGACAATTAAAGCTATGTAATAGAAATACATTAACCAATACCTAATCTTGAGCTTGACGCTGTTTTTATTTATCATTCTCTTTAATTAATTAAAATCGAAAATTAATCAAATATAAATCACGTGATTTCGAACGGCTTCTCATTAGTTGCGTTCAGCAAATGTTTCACTTGACGTTTATGTTGCATGTAGTTTATTGTTTGAATGTTTGCTCTTTTTATATTGTTTATATGGAAATTATTGGGGTACATTTTAAATACTTACATTAAAATGATCTTCATAAAAATATAACTACACTTTTCCATGATGTGTCTTCATTACTTTCAGTTGCTGACTCAGCAATCGTTTGTGATTGTCTATTACCTTATAGCATTTTCTACTGGCTGCACCGATGTGCACTCAGGATATCTCTATCTCGTTTTATTACATAAAGCTGAACCGAGATGAAAATACACTCAGTGCACACTAGTGCAACCAGTGGAAAACGCTATTAATGTGAACCAATCACAACCGATTGCTGAGTAAGCAACTCAGCAGGTGCTGTCCCAGGGTTGCCAACTGTACGGTAATTACCGTACGGGTACGGTAATTTTTTGAAATGTACGATATACGGTCCAAACACATGACCGTACATCAAATGTACGGTAATTTGAACACAAAAATTTATCATTAAATCTTTTATAATTTTTAGTTGTTCCAAGGAACATAAAAGTTGAGCAAAGAAAATCAGATTAGAGTAGGCGGTGCGAAGAAAATGTATGTCTGTGATTAACTGAATTAATTAATAGGTCTGTTCCAACCACGCTTTGTGCCGTTTTCGAAATCGTCACAAGCATGCACTTATCAAAGTTTTACACTTGACAAAGTTATCAAAATCGATCATTATTTCGGTGGGCAACTGATTATGACGGTTTCGAAACCGTCACAAAGCGCGGTTGGAACAGAGCTAATGTAATACATTCATGAACTGTCAAATTGATTGACTTTTTATTTAATTACAGACAGACATTTTCTTTGCACCGCCTATTCTAATCTGTTTATTAATAACAAGAACTATGTATAATCGGCGTACTTCTGACCAAACAATATGTGAGAACTTCTGGTAATTGCTTCAATCTGTGCTTCAATTTTTCACTTGTATGAAATTGTTTATTTAAACCACGATATAACATATACCCCCTTTCTTCGCCTTTGTGGTACGGTAATGACAAGCCTGGTACGGTAATTTGGAGTGTGCTGTACGGTAATGCACATTTAAACAGTTGGTAAACCTGTGTTGTCCGTTGAACGCGCACATTTTTTGGTCGCGTTTATAAATAATTTATTCGACGCTTTAATAAAGATACATACTTTTACAATAATGATAAGATAAGATGCCTTTTACTACTAATTTTATTACAATTTACGTGTGCGTACTTGTAATCAACTTATGATTTGACGACTAATGAACAGTGACGTCACACGGTTCAAATGTGCGTTTTGGCGGGAATTTAATAAATTCGAATTTCTTTTATTAATTATCGTACCTATATTCATATGAAAAAAAAAATTGTGCAAATCGGTCTTGATTGCAGCGGATTTCTCGAGCAGGCTCTGTACAGCTGTTTTAGGCCTAGTTGGGCCTTCGTCAGCAGAACCGTAGCTCAAGAACTCCACTGCAAACCAAACCGATCTGTCCAGGTTATTCGCCAATGCGATGTGAAAAAAGCGATCAAAAGATGTCGCTATTTAAAATGTTCATTATATTCATATGCTTTCAAATTAAAAATAAAATGTTCATGTTGCCTATTATAGATAACTTTTGCATCGGCCCAAATGATTTGAGCACGTCCGGAAATGAGCTACGCTACCCACAGAGTACGTTCAGAAATTAGAACGGTTGCAGTATTGCAGCGTCACTTTTAGTTAATAAATCACATAAAAGTGTACTGTGTAGTAAACTTCCACTTCCTTTCTGTATGTTGCATAAAAATAACACCGAAATTGATTCCTAATAGCACCTTGAAACATTTTAAACTCTTCTTCTTGCAAATTTTTTGGCCTAATTGCCGAATTGTAATACAGCCATGGCTAAACCGGTGCTACATAATTACCCCAATTCTGTAACTCATAACAACATTGCTAAGTTAACAATATTGTTAAGTAAGATATTTTGACCAATCAGTACATAGAAATCCGTTGTATCTAAGCCCTGATTGGTCAAAATATCTCACTTAACAATATTGTTAACTTAGCAATATTGTTATGAGTTACAGAATTGGGGTGAATAGCATGTTGGTAACACTAATATCACTGGAACAAACACTACTAAAAAATGTGCGCGTTCAGTGAACAGCAGCTGCTGAGTTGCTGACTCAGCAACCGTTTGTGATTGGCTATTACCTTAATGTGAACCAATCAGAAACGATTGTTGAGTAAGCAACTCAGCAGCTACTGTCCGTTGAACGCGCACGTGCCAACTTAACTTTAAGAAGGTAAGAAAGGAGCGGAGTTTAAATGTATGACTTAAATACATTCTAATTTAAAGTGGTTTCAGACACTGACTAGTGGAAACAAAACAAATGTACATGAAAATAAGACTTTTCTCTCTCTGGGGTCCAACAGAGCATTACACATACCGAAATGGACCTCAGATCAAGAACCCATGAGGGGAAACAGGAAGTAAAGGACCTACTGTGAATTTTCAGAGTTATAATTATTTTAAATTGATGCCTTGTAAGAAGCTAATTATACCATTTAAAACCGCCTTATCGTTTGAACTCAAAATACTTTGCATATTAAATGAAACAAGTACCTGTAATTTTGCAGCTTGCTGCAGTTAAAAAATTCTCTGCAATCACACACTTCAGAATTTTAAACCTTTATTCTAAACAGATGGGCCGGCGTTAGGCAATGATCTGTCCTCATCCGAATCAAGCTTGTAACGAACCTTCTTGACACATATGGTATGGTCTTGAACCTTGGCCTTTTTCCTCAGTTTGCCTTCTATACCAGAATATTATTTTCCCTTGACCTTGCTCATGTTTGCCCAATCTACAATGAGAGCAACAATGATTGACACGTGTGAAGTTGCAGTTGTTCCAACCTTATATCGAAAATGTGTTCCACTTATCAATATTGTACCAATATTTACTTCCATGCATGTCAAACGCTGTCAAACGTAAGTGTCATTGACCTTTCAGTAGCGCACATACGTACATACAAGTTCTCCCTGGTTTTAGTCATTTTGTGTTTTCTTTTGTAATAACAAAGTCTTTCTTAAGGCTCTGTTTTAGTTGTCTAACTAATCTGGTACGTAAAACTGTTATAAACAAAGTAGAAAAAATTCTATATGTGCTTTATTTTTAGTTTAAAATGTTTACTGAAGAACATAATAAGTTTATCTTAGAAGCGTATTTTCGGTCTGGTGAAAGGGATCAGGATGTTAATTGGCAGTATTCATTCATGTCTTGCTTTCATCAGTTTCAAGAAGCTTATCAGGATGAAGATATTACACAAGATACGTTCCGTCAACATGCTCACCGTATTGTAGATCGGTTCCGTGAGACAGGCAGTGTATGTAAAGGAAAATCCTCTGGTAGATCTAAAGTACTAACAGAAGAAGTTGTAGAAGACATCAGGCAAAGAAACCCATACGAAAACTGTCCCTTCAAACAGGTATTTCAAATTTTTGAGTTTTGTTGTCATGCATACTCTAATGTATTATTTCAGGTGTATCTTATGGCTCTTGTCGCACTGCTTTGAAGAAAGACTTACATATGAAGCCATATAAAGTAAGCGTTGTACAAGAACTTTTGCCTCCAGATTTTCAGAAGAGAGTGAATTATTGCAACTGGTTCAACAGACATTTAAATGACGACAATATTCTTGATTTAACGTTCTTTAGTGACGAGGCATGGTTCCATTTGGATGGTTACATTAATTCTCAGAATTATCGTGTATGGGCAACAGAAAATCCACATGAACTTCACGAAAGAGGTCTGCATGTCACGAAGAAGAATTATTGGTCCCATCTTCTTTTACAATAATATAAATGCCCAAAATTATCAGCAGCAACTATTACGTCCTTTTATTGAACAATTGCATGATGATGAATTACAGTACGGCTACTTCCAACAAGATAGTGCAACAGCCCATACAGCAGGTGCTACGTTGGAATATTTACGTGAATTTTTTGATAATCGCATAATTAGCAGACATCTTTGGCCACCAAGATCGCCAGACTTAATACCATTAGACTATTTCATGTTTGGTTATTTAAAAAACAGAATATTTAGAAATCGTATACATACTGTAGAAGAACTGGAGCAAGCTTTGAATAATGAAATAAATTCAATAACACCACAAATTCTTCAAAATGTTTTTAACAATATGAAAACTAGGATTAATTTGTGCTTAGAGTTTAATGGGGAACACTTTCAACATTTTTTGTAATAATATTAATAAATGTGTTTCTGAGTAAGTGCATTTCAAGTATGTGGTTTATTTTTAGTGTTGTTTAAATAGTGTTTCTACTAGATATTTTTGCATGGGTAAATTGTGCTGCTCTTTGTGTCTACAAATTAATGTGCAATATTTTCAACTTTATATTGATTTACGTATGTATTTTTTATTACTTGATTGATTTTATTATGTTGTAATTCCTTAAACAGTGTGTTTAATACATAGTATTTTTGAGTGTATTATTTTAAGAAATAGAATTTAAAGCACGAAAGAAAGCATGTACAGAATATTTTATGAAATAAATTTGGAACTTGATTTAATTTAAATGCAATAAGGAATCCATAGACATTTTCAATTAATAACAATATTAATTTTAATTTAATTCCACTTTATTCATTGAATTTGGTCGTTTTAACAAATCACAAGTCAAAAGATGACGTAAAAATTTTTAAGAACGCCACTGAATGTAGTTGTGGTTAATGTAAATACATAGTATGCGGCAAATACCCTATTGGTATGGAACGGCACACGTCAGCCATTTTTGCTCTCCCTGTATTTCCCATTCTTTCTAAATGAAATCCTTGTACATATTACATAAATTCCAGATTCTTTTTATATGTAGCAACACTGAACAGAACTTGGTTAGAATCACGGGGTGGACACTTATATTGGAGAACTTGGTACCTAGCAAAATGAGGTAGTAGTATTTCCCCTAATTGTAGAGGTCGCAGCAGTGCATAAATTTAAATTTGGCGCCTTACTTCCGTAACGCCACCGACCTGTCCAACCAATCGAATGCAAGTTATAAGCGTTTTATGATAGCGTTATGCGATTATGCTCTTTGTGGCATGGCGTTGTTGTGGTTTGTGTCATTTTAAAGTTATCGTTTATTTTTAAAGTTTTATCGTTTAAACATTTTATGGAAAACTGTTTCGGCAGAAATAATATTTTACTTCGTACAGCTGTTCTCACTGAACATTTACCAGGTAGTAATCTGTCTTAAATTTTGGTAGATAACCATTATTAATTTCAATTATGTTATTTAGAGCCCCTGCAAATAGAGATGATAAATGAAGAGAACCAGCAATTAGATTAACCTGTTCCGGAAGGTAAGACTATACCTGTTCCAGAAGGTGAGAATATTTTTGGATTCGTTGCCCTGCATTTAGTTTATGGTCAGTACTGTCGACATTGTTTAGTCCGTAGTAATTTTTTGTTTTGTTTGAACACTAGCTGTTTTCCGTAGTAATTTTTTGTTTTGTTTGAGCACTAGCTGTTTGATTGTGGAGGTTATAATTTGATATGAAAATTTGAAAACAAAGGTCAGAATCTTTTATTAGCATAAATCGATTTGAATGTTGAAAAGTGATGTACCAACAGCTGATTCTCTCACAATTGTTAACCTGAACGTTTTCACATTTAGATGATGAACTGATGAGCATTTTTTATTTTTATTAAAACTAAGCAGACTATTAAGTCGACCTTGTTATTTCAAAACAACGAACAGACCAATGAACCATATTTTGAGAAATCACAGTTTGTAGTTTTAGTGTAGAACATATAATAGGATGATCGTGAATTTTACTGATCTGTTTGTCCTTTTGGGATTATACGGTCCAATTGTAGACTACATAAGAATTATAATTTCATATATTACTCTGACGTTAATTCTATAGTGGTTGTATGTATTATAATGCACTGTACTTATTTGAAATGTACTTAAATATAATTTGTTTTATGAAACTGTGTTTTATTTTCGGTTTTACAAGTTATTGCTGGGTTTCACCAACACTAAATACATGTAATCATCGACTAAAAGTAAATATTGCTATGGTTACACATGGTAAAATCATAACAATATTTATTTTTAACGTATGATTATATTTATTTAGTGTTGATAAATGATAAGTGAAAATTAAATATTGAAATATCAAAGGTTATATTTGGGTTTGGAACTACGGTTACTTTTTCCCCTAATTGCAGAGGCCGCTTTACAAGGTACTCAAACTTTCTATTGAGTGTCCCATCTATTTATGTATTATCTATGGTTAGAATGGATTTAAGACAACACTGCCAATGGAAGGAAGAAATTTTTTAATTTTTTGTATTAGCCCGATGTCTTCGATATTTTATTTTATAATTACAGACTTTTTTAATAGAGATATCCTGTATTTATTGTTCATTTTTAATGCAGGAGATCTAATCAAATGGAGGTTATGTGACACATTTAGCTGAATAAAATTCTATGCATCTCAACTTATCATTTTTTATAAAGCAAAGTATAAAAAGATTTGTATAAAATAAAGGATACACTTTCTCAGAGAGTATTTTAAGCTTGATTTATGTTTTAACCGGCTAAGCTTACGCCTAATTTAAAGGCCACATCTATCACATTCTGAGGCACACTGTCCTGATAGCAAATGTAAACCTCTCGAGGATAAGGCATGTAAAAGAGGCGCCTGCAATTACTGGAGATTGCATCCTAGATTAACTTTTTAATTCGGTAACATACCCGATGACCCAGTAAGGGATTTTAAATGGCTTCTTAACACCGTCATCCTGATATTCGCATTCGAATAGCGTGCCGTGCTCCTTTATGGCAATCAAACTCTTGTTCATCACCGATTTAGACATGTCCTGCGCTGGCATATTCTACAAACACTATAGTACAGAACACAATACAACCTCCTTTCATTAACGGTTACTTTAAAACGCAAAGTATTTTGAAATAATTTGTGGATTTTCTGGCTGCAACTTCTGAAGCAATTCAGCAACGAATCTAAGGTGGGGGAGTTGACACTGCATTCAGGGGGGCAGACCAGCATTCCCTCGACACTATCAAATTGGACGTAGTGAAACAGCACGTTTTCAATTCCGTTCGTTAAGCGCAAGGGCTGCGCTTCCTCCGAATCGTTCAGCAATGCATGGCGAAAATCTGACAAGTCATAACTGCCGTTGCTCATTTGGCTTCCCTCCTAAAACGAAACCCTACTTTTATAAGCTTCAATAAATAACACAAAGGTACTCTGTAATCATCAACGTCGGATTCATCTTCGTCAGAGTCGATGAAATTCCTTCTCTCCCTGATGGCTCGCCTTCCCAAAACAGGCTCGTCGCTAACCTCGCTTCTTTCGCTGTAACCCCCCTGACTCGTCGAGTCCTCCGAGCGCGCCTCATCATCATGGGGCAGGGAGTAAAGGGGGCCCTGATCGGAACTCCTGCGTTTCAGTATCGAAGTGACTTCCTGCTTCTTCATGATCGGACTCGGCTCCTTGTTTTGATTAGGGGAGGTGGATTTGGCGAAACCTTAAAGCACAAGTCGATTACATCGAAGGCGCCTTTGGAAATGCGCACTTAAAAAATCTGGTTTTCGCTTGAGAACTGGAACCTCGGGCACGATGACTTGCGTTCCGGGGTTCGTCGCAATCCAACGCTCGGCGATTTCAGGCACGCCCAGTTCCTGCACGTGTGCTAGGGTCGCCTGGACTTCCTCGACGTAGAACGCATCCGGCCCCATGTTTTCTTCAGCCGGCTCGGTGCAGCCCCCGGCTTCCATTATCACAGCCAGTAAGTCCTACACGCAATTGTGAATGCCGTATGGAATTCGCTTATTTCAAACTCACCTTTCTGCTTCCTATGATGAGTAAGTATCGTCTACCGAGTGGGACTTTGAAAGGTGACAGTTTATTTTCGATGCCTCTATTGCATGAGAAAGGAAACACCTCTCTCCAGAGGACCAACGTCTTCAACGGTTCACTGCGAGATAGATGGAACAGCCCTTGCTGGCGGCAGAAAGTGTGCACGTCGATTAAATCACCGTGAATCAAGTGAGAGGCAAGTAGGTAGCCGGAATGGTAGAGGGCACTGCCTAAAATCGTAAACAATCGTTGGCAATCGAGTGGGTCTTCGTTCTGCACAATAAAATAAAAGTGAAATGCATGACGCATTGGTAGGGGAGGGGGGGCTCACCCAATCTCGATAGTCGCTTGCTTCTAACTCTGTTAATGCATCGTCGATTTGCATTTGGACGTCACTCGGGAGTGTGATGAAGTGAGCCGCGGGTAAAACCCCCTCGAATTGTGGGGGCACAGCCAACATAGCTTTCGCCGGTAATTCCTGAGGTTGAACCCAAGCGTCGTTGCTTAGCACTCGGGCGAAAGCCCTCGAGAAAAAATGATCGACTTGTCGGTGGAAGTCCCCGTTTTCAAAGCACCTCTCAACCGACTGGTAAGTAAATTCCAACATTCTTACAATCTCATCGTTTAAAAGCACAATTTCCTTCACAGAAACTCGATTGTCCGGCAACATAATCAGGAGTAACTTGCTTCCGTAAATATTGTAGGTAACGTGTGCAAGTCGGTTTCTACACAAGAGCGAGGTGACTTGGGGCTTGGAGTGCGTCACCTCGTTGAGCAGGTGGCTCAAAGTTATGAAGACGCCCCGTGAAGTGCACAGCAAATTCTTTTCGTACGGCTTAGGATAACAGTACAAGACCCCCTCGAATTCAGGCCCCGCCTCACTCAGATTCTCCATGTTTATAAAAATAACCCCCACAGGCTGCTTTATCAAAACAGATGATAACACTTTCTCATTATCCGCATTGTAATTCAGCATCTGCTGCACGAAATTCGAGTGGCTTTTAATCTCGTTGGACGGCGGGTCTTTAGTAACTTCAACTCCGGTCACCCTCTGCAGGGTAAGAATGACCTCCTCCTTAGCGACGGCTTGCTCTAAAACGCTATTGACGTTGTGCACGTTCACTTCGATGCCGTTGATCGCCTTGAGCCATTCGCCGATTTTCATGTTGCTGTCGTTCTTCGTGTCTCCGCCGGACGTGAAGCCGGAAATCATGACGCGGTTCCCGTCGGGAAACGAGCTCACGGTAACCCCAAGGAGCGATTCGACCAGCGAAGTCCTGCGCCCAAACTTGAAACAGTTCTCCTGGTTCAATGGGATTATGATCTCCTTGATTTCGCCCTCCTGGTAATCCTGGAACGTCACCTTGTTCGGCTCTTGCGCGACGTCCGAATTGCGGTGGAACTTTTTGCTGTGTCGTTTACTGTCGTGGCGTCTCAACAGTTTCAGAAATTTGCTGCGAGTGCTCTGTCGCATGTGGTTTTTCGTGAACGGCTGGGTAGGCTTGGTTTCGGCCTCCGCATTCGCTGTTTGATTCACGAACGGATGGCATTCGATGTAGAGGACTTGGCCTGACGGGTCTAAAGACGATTCCCATTCAGGCACAGAGCTGGAAGTACATACACAAAGCAGAATCACCTTGATTCTGTTCTGATCGTGTTTTAATACCTTTCACTGTCCGAATAGTAGGAACTGCAACTGGAATCGTCTGACCATTCCTCTAAGGAGCTATCGTGGGTGTCCTCCGCGCGTTCTTTAGCGCCTAGCAAGCACTGTTGTTCACTCATGGCGTGATTTAGTTTTTCGCTCAGGAAACGTTAGCGTTGTCGTAAGAGAGCGTAAGATGCAGCGATTTAATTTACTTGAACACGTGTTTACGCTACAAATTAAAAAATAGTTAAGGTTTCTGTTATAATCAACAATTAAAACGTAATACAAAAAGAAAACAAACTTCATAACCTCAAAACGTCAAGTCAAATAGCAGATGGCATATTGGCATTAGCTGCGTTCAGCCATTGCTTCTGCGGTTCTGCGTTCAGGCACTACTTCTGCGTCCAACGATTTCTTCCTGCTGTTGCTAGCGCATAAAAGTTGATGTAAGGGCGTGTACCGAAATTACCAAATTGTAACCAGGTTGGTTGTGGTTGCTAAATATTGCGTTCCGTAAATAACAGATTCCATTTAGGAAACGCAATATTTAGCTACCACAACAACCCAAGGTTACTAAAGAGAGAAGGTTGCCTGGTAACTTTCAACG
This sequence comes from Dorcus hopei, assembly GCA_033060865.1. Taxonomy (NCBI): domain Eukaryota; kingdom Metazoa; phylum Arthropoda; class Insecta; order Coleoptera; family Lucanidae; genus Dorcus; species Dorcus hopei. Next base: position 4,135,624 of record CM065425.1, on the reverse strand, counting down.
TCACCACAACGTCACTCAGTAGGCCCATTTAATGCATTTACACAAATAGAAGGCCTACTGGATGACGCGTCACTCCACGAGTTATCAGGCAACCTTCTCTCTTTAGTAACCTTGACAACAACCCTGGTTACAATTTGGTAATTGCGGTACACGCCCTAAGTGTGAAATTATGAAGACGTCATGGATTGTAAATTGCTAGGGTTTTTAATGAAATGCAAGGTACTTCTGTCCAGTGCTGCCAACCGAGTTGTAAGATTTCCCTAAATCTCCCTCCAATCTAAGCTGCGCCGACAGTGGTGCGCAGAGTTGGGAAAACTACGTGTAAAAAATATTTTCTACATTACATTACGTCTAAACGTAGTTTTTATGTAGTTAAATGTAATTTTTATACGACGTAGTTTATGTGAAATGTCACATTTCTAACCTCAAAATTGAATGTTCATTTAACGTATTTCAAGTTTTTGAAGCTTTTTAATGCTTGTATACAACAATTTTATCCATTTTACATCAAAATAGACAATATGTTGTGTATAAATAATTAATTATAACCTGAAAATGAAGAAATAGAAAACAACGTAATTTTTACAGTAGTTAATTCATTTTTGACGATGTAGATAATTACAAAATCTACGCGTAATTAATGGGTATTTATACGTCTCATTATCTACGTCCCAACCCTGGTGGTGCGTTGCGTAGACCGTCAATTGCCGTTATTCCAGTTTCAGGAAGGAGTTTTAGGGGGCGAGTTGGCTACACTGCTTCTGTCACACTATCCTAAAACTTGATTATATACCTTTTTCTAGTATAATTTTTTATGATAATGTAAACAAACAACACATTTAGGCCTGATTTTATTACAATCGTAGGATAAGGATTATTCTTAGAATAACGTGATGTAGGTGTGACGTAGATATAGAGGAACATTAAGGCCCAGTTTTGCAATCGTGGAATAAGGACGGAATAACTGTTCGCTGAATATCCTTTAATCACAATATACCTAACTTAACTTATCAATCAGTAGGGACAGCTCGTGTCGGCACCTTTGATGTTCATACTACCGTTTTCAGATGCAAATATGGCCGTTACTGGCGGGCTTTCATTTTATTGCTACCAGATGTCACTGGTTGAAAAATTGGCTCGGATAGAAATGATTGCAAGCAAATCATAGAATGCGATGTTGTTTTACACAACTTCAGCCTTTCTACACAACATAAATTCATTATAATCCAACAAAGATGGTTTTCAGTTCAATCTTTCTCATCTCTCCGCATCCAAACGCGGCCGTTTGTGGAAAGTCCGCCAGTTTTCGCATATGCATACTCAGAAACTGTAGCAACGGAAACCCCAAACTGTCCCTACTGATTGATGAATATACTGTGCTTACATGTTCCTCCACATCTACGTCACGTTATTCTATGAATAACGCTTATCCAACGATTGTAAAATCGGCCCTAAAGGATATTCAGGGAACAGTTATTCCGTCCTTATTCCACGATTGTAAAACTGGGGCTTAGAAGATATTTTTTTGAAGAGACATCGTTGATGACGTATCTATATTCTTTTGTGAATTGAATTTTACATTATTCACAACAGAATACATAATTAATTTTGTGACATTGTTCGGGCTTCTTGTATTTGCTTTACGGACTAATGATCGCCGTTGCTCTTTCATTTCAGTTTACCAGCCAATAATAATTGAAGTAGTTTTATCTGCAGCGCGCACACATATTAATTGCATTTCAAGCGTGGTTAATCAAAGGGCGCTCGGTCGACTGATTTCATTATACAGGCTTTGTCTGCCGTCTCTCAAATATGCACCTTTTTGTGTCGGATAATTAAGTTTGACGGCAAAGCTCTAACAACAATCAACTTCGTTACGTATGCATCATAAAGGCTGGAGGGACGGTGAATTCTTGTTTCCAACTTAAATTAAATTAAATAAAAGTATTTGAAGGAGTGGTAAAAAGAACGAGATTCCTTGAAAATTTCAAATTTACCGCGATTGCAAGAGCGCCATCTCATGAAAAATTCACGTTCATCTCGTTTAACCATCAACATTAAACTATTACGGTAATTTATTATCAATTGTGCTGTAAACATTACGTCCAAATGAAGATTAAATTAAATTAATGACATAAATTTCGAGAACTATTTCAATTAGAAATACAGGAAACTGTAATTGGATCGCTAAAGGTACAGTAGCGGACATTAAAATCCGGGCAAAAATTTGATAAGTCGTTCATATTTACACAAATTTGGTAAATTAGGCTTTTATTGAGGATACATTTCCGTCAAAATTTATATTAAACGTCAGAATTACAAGTGACATTTTGTATAATATGTATTAAACGTCAAAAATGTTAGAGAGGTTTACATTGAACAAATGGTGTGCCCGGGTTTTATTGTCCGTTACTGTACAAAATACTCTTTTGCTAATTGAAGCCGTAAAGGAATTGGGAGATGGAGAAACAAACATAAATTCAATGAAATTAAAACTAAATTAAAGTAATAATATGGCATGAAAGTGAAAATTTTATATATGAATTCGAATTACAGAAAACTGTAATGAGTTGCTAAGACTAACGGGATAATCCTTTTGTTATTAATAGAAACTATTAAAATCACTCGATAATTAAAAGAGAAAGAAACACTCGCAAATTTAATAAAAATCGAACTACCTAAATTAAAAATTATTAAAATAATAAAATAAAACCCGTAGTAACGTGTTGAAATTATAGATGGCAGCACACGTCAAAATTTTAGGTATTTTCAGAATTTGCAGTAAAAATTGCGCCTTAATTAAAAAATTTGTAGGATTGAAAGTCGCATTATTAAAAAAAAAGAAAACAATCATAAATTTTATAACTTTTATTACACATAATTTCATAAGGCAAAAACTATGTTGATATAACACTGAAGAAACTAACATTTTGAAAACAAAATTTCTCGGAAACGTTTTTAAATCCTCATACCAATGTGATAAGTTACAGTTAGCAGTCACACGCAAGACTCAAGACTCAAACGCTCTCACATACGATTCGTAAACATATAAATCTAAACTGTGATCATTATTGTTCGGAAGTGTACGTAATAGTAGTAGATTAAGCGTATCCATGTAGCGATCTGTGACCTATAATTACATTTACAATTACTTCCGTGCTAATATGTACTTAGAAGCGTAATTAACAGATTCGTTCACTGTGTTGGTCGTAAAAAGATTGGGGGATAAACGGAAGGGATGTTACACGATAGGAACTCTCTAGCTAAATACATTTTTTTTTTGTTTTGGCGTATACTAGTTATATTTTACAAAGTAATTTAATTCACAACAGCGCAGCAGTGAACAATCGTCATGAAACAAGTTGATTTATCTTTAAATTAATAATTTGTACTGAAGAGATTTTGACAAAAGGATACAGAAGAAGCGCTATACATTACAGTTCTATACAGGTTACAAAAATAGAATCTCAGAAACTTTACACAAATAATTACGAAGGTGAATAGTTATCTGTGTAAACGAAGATAGAACGTGATGCTAAAATTCTAACACTCAACAGTCAACTATGACACCTATTCATAAAATAAATAATCCTAATTTTAGGTTGTTAAAAGTTGTTATTATTATTATTATTAGTTAATAGGATAGTTATTTTTAAGACTGACTAGTTTTGTCTGTGTCTGAGGCTCACCAACCACATTTGATGCGTTTTATTTATCATATTACAGGGGGAAGCACAGGGAATGAATATAATACATACTATGTACACTCTAAGAATTTGTTATTCTAGCTAATTTCTACTTACAATGTTAACCGTAAATTTCTTGAGAGAGAGAGAGAGATATGTCTTATTCTAACAACAAATCAATTTAGCCCACGCACTCGCACTGTTTTGTTACAATAAAAAAACTGAAGAGCATCAAAGTGGATGGTGAGCCTCAGACCCGACGTGAACCATAAAAACCATTGAACATTTCCAGACATTCACTTACGAAGCGGTGTGTATTTGAATTAGAAAAAAAGAAGTTCAAGGCAGGAAGGCCTTCACGAAGGCTTTCACTTCCTTCCGGCAAACCGGGCACTTTTTTGCATTTGATCCGCAATCGACGCACGCAATCATGTGCCGACAAGGCAAATACAAGATCGACCTCTCGTTACTGTAGCATATACCGCACATCAAGGCCTCGTCTTCCTTCGGCTTATCCACACTCGCCACCGGCAACTTCTCCTCCACCACCTCTTCTTCTTCTTCTCCCTCGGCTTTCACAACGCTGGGTTTTGCTATGTTAATATTCAAACTGGAGCACGCCTTGTTGTACTCGACGTTCGTAGCGTTAAGAACGGCCGGATTCTTCTCGGAATGATTCGCAATAAATTCCAAATCCTTCTTCAAACGTAGGTACGTACATTTCGGTGACCAAACTGCGTGCTCCTCCCAGACGTCGTCTTGTTCCTGCCAATCCTTGAGGCCGATGCCACATGAAAAACAAATGGTTTGATCCCCCACGCCCGTATAATAAAAGCCGGCGTTGGCCAAGTCGGTGGGTTTCTGCCTTAAAGATACTGGCCAGTCCTTGAAGGACTCTAATCGCTTCTCGAACATCGAATATTTGGGGAACGACACCCCAATCTGAGGTTCCACCCCCAGATTACTGAGGAGACTCGTGCACGGCTCGATCGTAGTCGGTCTTTGGTCCAAGTACCCACACATGTCGACGCCCGGGTGAACAACCGATGCGGTGCTCGAACTGCTTTGGGACTGCAACGGGATTCGCCCTTTTAAAAACGGACAGCTCGGGCTCCATCGCTTGTGCTCCGTGTTCGGGACGTCCCCGTCTTCCCAACAACCGATCTCCACTGCGCAGAAGGCGCATCGCACCACGTCGTCCCTCCCAGTGTAGTAAAACCCGTCCTTCGCCAAGCTCTTCTTCGTGATGAAGGGCACCCGCCAGTTACTGAACGTACGCAGGCGTTCATCTTCTTTCTGCATCAGAGAACCGTTGTCTGTTTCCGACACCTTGTTAGATCTCAACGGTAGGCTTGACAGTTGGCTCGTGGAGATTAAGGTAACCATGCTTTCGTTTTTCACTGGTGATTTAACTGAGAATGAGGAGTATCTGGAAAAAGAAAAAGAAGGGGGCGCTTAGTCAATGCGGAAAAGCCAAAAATCAGAGTTAAACCTTCAAATTCAAAAGAAAAACGAAACGTCGTCGCGTACTTATATCAGAAAGCCCGTATTACGACGTGGAAATTTTGTTTTGAACATCACGTCGCCTGAAGCGAAAACGAGGGGGGGAGGAAATGTCACTTCAATGATATACAATAATTTTTGACGTGATAAAGAGGGCGTCGTAACTCGTCACGAAAAAAACTTGAATCTACCGGTAAGAGCCTTGCAACGTAGAAATTTCAGTTAATTTTAAACTGTATGTCAAAATATGTCAAAAAGTCCGTCTCACAACGATCAAATTTTATATCAGTTAATAATAATAAAATTAAATAAGTCGATTTTAAATTTCCCTTGAAATGCAAAGAAAAATTTGTTGTCGTTTTGGAAATACGAGTTTATTACATAGTATTCAATAAAAAAATTTAAAAAACTCATTAATTATGCATAATTCAATCCACGACCTACTAGATTTCACGACAGACACAGAGTTTTTAATCGGCCCCGGCAATTTTTCATTTAACGCAAATTTTCCTCGCTTTGGCGCTAGTTACCTAAATAAGAAACACCTTAAATAACGAAAGAAAAAAGCACAAGGAAACTATGAGCAAGAAAATACGACTGTACTTGCCGTACACTGCGAGAGCTTGACATTAACTGAAAATGGGCACGTTCAGCCGGTGTCAGCAACTGACTTGCAACACTCAACTCACTCAACTGAGAGTGCTGTATGTTAGCGTTATCGATTCGGCTGAACGATCTTCTGAGATGCAACGATTTACGCTGAGATAATTTCACAACAGCGTATCGTTCAGCCAACACCGCCGACTCAACTTCTCAACTGCTGACACCGGCACTGAACGTGCCCACTGACGCTGTTAAGGCCGGATAAAGACACGCTGTTTCGTAAAATCCAGTAGGTCGTGATTCCATCAATCGATTAATCAATCAAAAAGCTCTTTTATTGTTTTTTTTTTCAATCAATTTTAAAAGTATGGTCTGTCAAAATAAAATCAATAGGAAAACAAATGACGATCAACAAACGCCAGGCGTTTTTAGTGAAAAAAAAGGGCATCTAGGAAGCGATAAATTTTGAATGTCAAAAAGTATAACCATTTTTAAAAAGGAAATCTGCTTTCGTTGATAAAAAATAACGAATTTCGACGTCCCTTTTCTAAAAACTCGAAGGAAGAAAACAAGAAGAAAAAAAAAACAAAAGACAATCAACAATCTGTCAAAATATACAGTCGCAGCGACATCTACGACAGATTCTAAAGACGAAAATACATAACTTGAAATTAAAAACCGTTTGTAATTTTATTTTCAACAAATAGAAAGAAAGGAAAACATTGAAGTATTAAAAATTGACAGTTATTGAGAAGGACAAATGACGATCGATTGGAAACGAGGAAGCTTTAGCAATTCGTTTGCCGATATATTCATTAACAAGGCGCTTTAGCCAAAAAAATTAAAATTTCGTCACGAAAGTACGTAATACAACCGACGTCTTCAGACGCACAATACAAAAAATGCATGCAGTTTAAAACTAACCTCAAAATATTACAATTTTTTCACGAAAAAGTCCGTTTTACAAGCGACAAGTAGTAATAAATAAAATGATACAGTGTAAAACCGACTTCATTTTATAAAATCGAATTACATACGAAAGTACGTAATACAACCGACGTTTTGCAAATGCACAATACAAAAAATGCATGCGGTTTAAAACTAACCTCAAAATATTACAATTTCTTCACGAAAAAGTCCGCTTTACAACCGACAAGTAGTATTAAATAAAATGATACAGTGTAAACCCGACTTCAGTTTATAAAATCGAATTGAATGGTTGCCAAGGCAACGTTTGTTGAAGCAGCAAAGTTGATTTCACCTTCCACGTTTAATCGTTTATTCAAATAATCACAGAGGTCACTGTGCGTCTAAAAAAAATTATAATAATAATAAATAACCGATTGTGACTACATTTCGGCGTTTTCGCTAAAATTGCTTATGTATAGGCAAAAGAAATTCGGCTGGAAAAACAACTGTTGTTAATTAATTTATTGTAAAAACGGTCGCGGTAAAATCGTTAAGTCTTGTATGAACTCCCTCGGGATGTGGAATTCGAAATGCATTTGCCATATGTTTTATGAGACCCCACAAATGTGGCGGTGGGGAAGCGGCAACGCCGCGCAGAATTTAGAAACCATTCACGACTTCAACATTCCATTCGCTGGCGCTCCCCTGGCCCCGTGGAGGTCTTAAAAGCCAGCCCTACCACATTCCACAGAGATCACATCAATGACCGAACACCGGAAACAAAAAAAAATCCAGAGGCATGGGAGGCGTCGCGTTTGTTTTTAATAGGGCCCGGCCCGATTTTACGCGTTTTGCTTCGACGTGGAGCAGAAACTCGCCATAGTTGGGTATTTATTAGCTCGCGCCCGCGACATATGGCGAGGAAAAGCGGATTTCGTCGGAGTTTTGGGGGCGCCACGGCGTCCCGGGGCGACTTGCGCGTTTTTCGAGTACTGACCTGGTTGTCGGGCGCGGAAAAGTTACGCCATCGTTGATTTTTACGTAAAAATTTCACCAGACATGCAGACCGTGAGAAACTAACACTGCACATGGTTGCCACATCACCGCGCTCTGGGCGGGCTGGCTTACTTATTACATTCTACCGCTGAACCGACGTATTATTTAAGTTACGTCGAATTTAACAAAAGAAAAACGATTTACGACGGAAGAACCCAGCGGACGAGCAAGCGAAGACGCGAGTTTTCGCCGAAAAACGACGCGCAGGAAATACCACCTACGTCGCATGCACGGGAAAGGCACGTCCCTATTATTTCGTATAATTATATGTAAATCGAGTGCTAGAATTTCCAGGCGCTAGAAAAACGACGCAGAAAAAAAAAACAAAACACTGCGTGACATTCGCGTTGTCACGTCTTTATGAATGAATGATTTTTTTTTCTTCTGCGCGTCATAATCACGTGTGCATTTAGGGAGTTTCAATGTCGCGCTTGGGATAATCAATAATTGGGGGCGGTCGGTTCGAATTGCGAAAGGGTACGGCCTACTTACAGTTTCTTTTTTTTTCAGTTGGTTTTCGTGCGGGTTAACACGGCACTAGAAACACACGGACCGAACCAGCTCTCAACAGCTGCATTCCAGAACTGGTCCGAATCCAACAGACGACGCTTTCAGTGTACTTCCCCACCATGTTTCAATGTCACACAAGCGTGCATTCATAAATACTTTTTACAGCGCTCGAACAATGCGAAAGTCGCTTATGATTATCAACAACGTTTATTATTATTATTAGTGATAACAAGAAGAGATAATTGCACCGAGGATCGCCGGATTGAACTCGTTAGAGATGAGTGCGCAAAAGTTGTTGGCGGCCCCGCCAAGTGCTTGAAACAATGGAAGAAAGAAAATTATCAAATTTTACGTTCGCAAAAACAAAAAACAATTGGCGACCTTGACGGCAAGTGCAAATGACGAACCCGCCCACGCACACACACACGCAAAAAAAACCATGTCGACTTTCGATTTCATTCCTAAACACAAATTCGCAATTACGCTTCTGTATAAAGCATAAACAATATTTACCAGTAAATATTAACATTTCAAATCGAATGAGTCAGCGCTGAGATGACGGGCTTTGTTATATTAAGCCGTTACAAAGTACAAAGTTTGATTCTTCTTCGAAAACATTTACTTTAATACTCAAGAGACTACAGAGAAAATTAGTTTCTCATCTTACTTACGTAGGTATGCTACGAGGAAATGCATCGCAAATAAAAAACGTTCGCCTCTGTTCTGCAAGTTGCATTTTTATCGACGACCTTGTGTGATAACGTTAATCTGATGTAGTACCTGTAATTACCCTTTGTCATTTATCTTATTACAAGACAATGAAGATTAGTTGGAAATTGAGGTTATTCAGTGTCTGTAAATTCTGATAAGAAAAGGCGCCAGATTTTATCATGAGACTGATTACCTATCAACCGATCACTATTTCGGTTTTTAATTTATTTTAAAAAAATAAATTAAAAATTTACTTTATTGGAATGGTCGGACTGGACTCGGGTATAGTCCGACCATTCTAATGAAGTAGCCGATGCCTTTCAAATGAGACCGCCAAAAAGAACGAATGTGAATGGACGATGACTTAAGTTTAAATCTCACTTGAAACGTCAAGAAAAAATTGTCGTTGTCATGGAAACACAACGTGTTTATTACATATTGGTAAAAAGAAAACTCATTTATTACCCATCAACCCATCATTATTTCGGTTTTTAATTTATTTAAAAAAAAAGTACTTTATTGGTATGGTTAGACTGGACTCGGGTATAGTCCGACCATTCTAATGAAATAGCCGATGCCTTTCAAATTAGACCGCCGAAAAGAACGAACGTGATTGGTCGATGACTTAAGTGTAAATCTCACTCGAAACGTGAAGAAAAAATTGTCATTGTCATGGAGACACGTGTTCATTACATATTGGTTAAAAAAAAACTCGATTATTCACAAATAAATATATCGATCGAAAAGCACTTTTTATTGCGCTAAGTTTATCGATCAATTTTAAACGTCCTGCCCTGACAAAATCAAATAATTAGAAAAACAAATGACAATCAACACACGCATGGCGAATAATTTTAAAAATCACAGAGTAATAGGACATTTTTTTTAAATTGATTGGAAAAAAGTGAAAATTAAGAGCAAACACGCGTGACGTCGCCTGTCTACATATGGATTGTCCAAATAAATTTTTGATACGCTGAGGCGCTACAATTTATTTAAAAAAAAATACAATTTTTGGACATCCATGTATGTATGTATCGAGAAAGAAAAAAATTAGAAAATGACTAAGACGAAGAACGAATGAGAAATCATGTGACGTCAGTGCTCTATATACCGACTGTCCAAATAAATTTTTGGTACATGAAAACCAAAATTCATAAGTCGGGCGAATAAAACAAAACAGATGTTGAATACGTCGTGTTTTTATGTAATTATTACATAACTTGCTGCGGCTGTAAATGGCTTACTGTTCTTCAGTATCTATTTCATAATTTGGGGTAAACAGAATTTGAATACGTCGCGAGTCACGACCAGATGCAACTCGTTCGTCGTCTTTCTTGGAACGGCCAAAAAAAAAAAACTTATTTTTTAATGTTTTATCAGTTATCAACTTATCTTTGAGTGCTGCTTTTAGAATTAAAGTGATTTTGTTATCTTATATGTTCTAATTTTAAAAAAAAGTTTATCAGACATCTTATTATTATTGTCATGTCGTCGGTTTTTATTGATAGAATGATAGACGATAACTTTATTGGAACGGTCGAACTACGAATTCCAACTCGAACGTTCCAATAAAGACACGTTGAAGTTTTTTATATCTCCATTTTTTAATATCGCTGGAAATGACTATCAAATCTTATTGTTTATAGGCACCATGAGTAGCCACCTTTTTTTATTCTGAAAAGAAAGAAGAGCCGTCCTTGGACATCATTTTTAAGCAAGAAAATAAATAATTTGTAATTCTTTGGTTATTTCATATTTACATCAGTCCGTGAAGATGCGCGCGCATCATAACGGGGACGTGGACTTTATTTGAATGGTCAGACTATATCATGTGTAGCACCACCATATCAATAAAGTAAGTGCAATTAGCAATTACTGACTCGTCAATTTTTCTGTGAAATTTATCTGTTAATATTTTATTTTAAAAAAAAGACAGTATTCAGTCGTATTTAGCTCGGCCATTCTAATAAAGTCTTAGCTCTACTTCTTTTTTTTTTTTTTAATATGGATTTTATTGAATGTTAGTTATTGCGAGAGTCTTCGTGTTTGATTTACGAACGAAAAATTGGGGTCGAATCGGTACGAATTATAAAGACATTGGTCGATGGCACATCAGATGCTCGGCCAGCTGTTTTTAAAATCACCTGGCGTCTTCTTTACACAACATCTGCCGCACTAATCGACAATTTTTGGGGCGTGCGGGATGCAGATGTTACTGGAACCTATCGACAAACGGCCGCCAGGGCACGTGCCCGGAACATTTCTGCACAAGAAGAACGTACACGAAGAAGATTTTGCAGTTTACGTACCTTTCCACCGGCCGATGAGAGATCTCCTCACACACCTTAAATCAACCGACTGACGGAGAGCTTTCGTTCGGAATTCGTTTATAAAACGCCGTTATCTTTATCTCGTTAGTTACTGATAGATAAATTTCCACCTGATTTCGAGTGTATTTCTGGGCGACGCACTCGTACGTTGGACGTGGCGGCAATTGGTTTCGAAGCTTGCGTCAGGTTTACCACCCACGATTTTTTTCAGAAGAGAATTAACGACCACCTGCATGCCTTATCGCCATTGGCCCAATTACGCTGTCTTATCAGCAGTAAAACTCGTCAAATATTTGCGCGGAAACAATAAGGGACGCGTTAGAAAAAAAAAAACAATTTTTTCGGGACTTACCCAATTGATGGTTACGTTTCGAAAAGAACAATTCTCTTCGAAACACGAGGATTCGAAAGAAAATTAAATCATTCTGAGGCGTGATGAAGAGAGAATCCAGTGAAGAAGAAGAAGAAGAAGAAGAAGAAAATAAAAACGGGAAACTTCAAAAAAAATGTTTAAATTATATTTGAATTAATCTTTCACTTAACTTGCAATGGCGCCATCTGTTAATATTTCTCTGAGTCACTGAGATGATACAAACGGGAAATTCAGATGAGAAAATATGTATATATTGTTAACAAAAAAAACACAGCTTAGGTCGCGACATCTTGCAGTCGATATTTGACCTAAAATCGTGTGAGAAATTGCAATCAAAATCGACTTGCAACAATTTTCTAAAAAAAGAAACGACTTTTTAAAATCATATTTGAATTAATCATTCATTTAACTTGCAGTGGCGCCATCTGTGAATATTTCTTTGAATTATCGCAATAAGATAGGCGCGAAATTCAAATTTAAAAAAGCTTAGAAAAAAAAGCTAAGAAATTGATCACATATTCAGAAAGTCGTAAGAATTCATGAGAAAATTAATGAATATTGAAGACAGGTTTGATAATGAGAAAAAAAAATCGTTGTATTTTACTGAATACTGACGTTTAGAAAGACAAGAGACGATCGAAAAACAGAAAGCAAAGCAAGCGACAAAAACTGCGTCCGTTTATTCAACTCCGTTGACTCTACTTATTCTTTTAGCATTTTTGTCTCACTCTTACTTGTATTAAATCTTATTCGCTCTCACTTTAATTTTACTCCATCCCTGCACCGTGTGAATAAACGAACTCAGCTTTGAATGAATGAATGAACGAGTGTAGCTAAAAATGTTCTAGAAATTACAAGTAAGGAGCTTTAAAAAATAAATAAGGAATTCAAGTAATAGTGACAAGCGAAATAATCAAAATATAAAACAATGACAATCGAGATTGACAAATGCCAAATTAAGCAATTTTAAAAATCACGAGGCAACGCTAATCATTAATGAAATCCAAACAGAAAAGAAAAAAAATTAATGAAAAGTATTTTCAATTTTATTTTCGAATAAACCTTAAATTGGAAACAAAAACATAACTGACGCTAAGAAAAACAAAAGGCGGTAGAAAAAGAAACGTCAAAGTGACAGCTGACGTTAGCAATCTGTCGTTTTTCGATGTCTGTCATTTTGACGTTTCTCACAGCCGTCACTTTGACGTTTCTCAAATTGACATTTTTCGTTGGTCGCTAGACAACGTGCAAGGAAATTGGAAACAAAAGCATAACAGACGCCAAAAAAAAACAAAAGACGATGGAGAAGAAAAAAGGAATCGACAAAAAACGACAAAGTTTTTTTTTGACATGCAAAAGTAGGTCTTCTGTCAGCAACAGGTTGTAAATTAAAAGAAAGGGATTTACGACGGTCGAAATAATTGGAAAAACAAATGACAATCGACAAATGTAAGGCAAACAAAATTGAAATCGCGAGACAGTAGAAAGTTGTGGGGGCTCGCACGTTGCCCAGCGACCAACGAAAAACGTGAAATTGAGAAACGTCAAAGTGACAGCTGTCATTGTCAATCTGACGTTTTTCGATGTCTCTCATTTTAACGTTTCTGACAGCTGTCACTTTGACGTTTTTCGTTGGTCGCTGGACAACGTACTAGCCCCCAAAACTTTCAACTGTTTCGTGATTTCAATTTTTTTACCTTAAATTTGTCGATTGTCATTTGTTTTTCCAATTATTTCGACAATCGTGATTCCCTTTTATTAATTCACAAATTGTTGCTGAAAGAAGGCCTACTCTTGCATGTGAAAAAAAGGGTCGATTTCTTTTTCTTTCTGCATCGTCTTTTGTTTTTCTTGGCGTCTGTTATGTTTTTGTTTCCAACTTCCTTGCACGTTGTCCAGCGACCAACGAAAAACGTCAAATTGAGAAACGTCAAAGTGACAGCTGACGTTGTCAATCTGACGTATTTGTCTCTCATTTTGACGTTTCTGACAGCTGTCACTTTGACGTTTTTCGTTGGTCGCTGGGCAACGTGCGAGGGCCCCACAAAGTCAAAAAGAAAAAAGCAACGGACAAGAAAAAAAATGAAAATGAAAACTACCTGCCATGTTATTTAAAAAAAAAGCTGAAACTTTACGTCACTTCCGATTGTCACTATACGTCGCTTCCGATTGGATCTTTTATCTGAATGACAGTCAGCTTTAAATGACAGTCTTGCTGCCATCAGTGCCATCTGTGGGTGGCGAATAGTAAAACTAAGCAATCTTTATTACGAAGTATCTTTCAATATTTCGGATTCAATTTTTTTTAAAGTGAACGCCATCTATGGGCGAATAGTAAAAGCTTCTTCCTTATCAAAAGCAATATTTTTTCCTTAAAAATTAAGACATTTGAAAATTTTCAAAATGAACGCCATCTATGGGTGAACAGTAAAAGCTTCTTCAAATCATCGTTATCAACAGCAATGAACCACTGTATGACACATTTAAACACATATTCAAAAAACACAATTTAATTTTAGCTAGCAAATCTGTAAATAATTTAAATAGTATTTTCTCAAATTTAAAAACCAAAACACCAAAATTAAAACAGCCAAACGTAGTTTATGAAATTAAATGTTTCAATTGTAATTCATGTTATATTGGAGAAACAAGCCAAAATTTAAAAAAACGTCTAGACCAACATAAATATCATATCCAAAAAAATAATCAAAATCATTCAATGCTTGTAGAACATTCATTAGAAAATGACCATAATTTTGATTTTGAAAATACTAACATTTTATATTACGAGTCTAATATTTTCAAAAGACGTTTTATTGAAATGTGTAAAATAAAAATGTCGTCGAATTCTATTAATAAACGTACTGATTTTGCAAATTTAAACGATACATTTTGTAGTTTTCTCGATTCCTTAAATAGAACATAGATCTGTCAATTTTTTAACATTTGAATCGCTTTATGCAGAAAGGATTTAAGTCACTTTTAGCTGAAATTGCGTTTTCGCAGAAAATCTTATTTATATATCAAACTACACCTTTTTTTATGCAGAAAGAGCATTAGTTTCGTTTACAAGTGTATTAATATTCACTAAAGATTTTATGCGTTTTCTGCAGAAAGGACGTATTTTTGCATAAAACTGTCGTTCGCAGAATACTGTCGTTCGCAAGAATTTATGACTTATGTCCTTTCTGCATAAAGCGATTCATTTGTAATGTTCAAATTATTTTTAGATTAAAAAATAAATATAATATACATAAAAATAAAAAAAAAAAAAAAATCAAGTTACTTTTTCAGTTTCCGTTGACAACCTTGTTTGTTTTGACAACATAATTTTCACTTCTGACGAAGCAGTCGAACGACTGCGAAACGTAAAGTGTATTGTTGCGCGATTTAGTGCCCGCTTAGAAGATTTTGTGATAGCAATGTTTTTGTTTAAAAATTAAGAGATTTGAAATTTTTGAAAGTGAACGCCATCTATTGAGGAATAGTAAAAGCTTCTTCAAGTTTCGTTATCAAAAACAATATTTTTCCTTAGAAACTAAGAGAATTGAAAGTTTTCAAAGTGAGCGCCATCTATGGGCGAATAGTAAAAACTTCGTTATCAAATTTCGTTATCAAATTTTTCCTTAAAAATTAAGAGATTTGAAATTTTTCAGAGTGAACGCCATCTATGGGCTAATAGTAAAAGCTTCTTCAAGACATCGTTATCGAAAGCAATATTTTTTCTTTAAAAATAAAGAGATTTGAAAATTTTTAAAGTGAACGCCATCTATATGGGCGAACAATGAAAGGGGGTAACAACTTGAGACTAAAAGAAAAAGAATAAATTGAAATAACTACGGCGCTGAAAATAATTAGATAAACAAATGACGACCAGCAAATATTTTTATTGCTAGGAAAATAATAAAAAATAATAAATGGAAGAATCGAAAACAAGAACAAACCGGAACGCGCAAAAAAAAGAAAAAGCCACCTCGATTTTTCAATTTTACGCAAAATCTCGCCAACTTGACCTTATTTATTGTAAGGGGCCCCTCTTAACTTATCACTTCGTTCAGTGCAAATCCTAGAGCTCTAATTAATTGGACGATTAAATAAATTGGGAAACTTAATTGATTAATTCGATTTATGTAATTAGTTATAATTAGAAACTGTAATAGTCAAGCTATTTATGGACTTGACTGGACTCGAGATAAGTAGAAATAAATTACAATCCTGAATCCACGTCCACTTACGTAAGTTTAAAAACTGCACTTGCCACTTACGTAAGCTTAGAAACTGTCGGAAATAAAACCATATGACGTAAGTGGACAAGTACTTTATCGCAGCGGTCAGACCAGATTTGATTATAGTCTGACCAATCCGATTTAATGATTATAAAATTATGTTAATTTTTCGAATTACTTTTTTACCTAAAATTTAAATTTAGACGAGCAGTGATTTATTGAAATGATCAAACTAGGTTCCATTATAGTTCGACCAGTGCAATAAAGTAGCATCTTTGGTATCGCAAAAATATTTTCTTGCGTTTTTTTTTTTTTAATTTGTGGTGCAATAATAAAATGAACAACGTTAAATTTGATTTTAATAAATCTGAACGAATTTAATTATTTTTTCTTTTTTAGTCAGAAAAATAAAATAGTTATTACGATCAATAATATCTCGTTGTTTAATAAGGCGACGTTTAGTTTTTCTGTAACGGAATACGTCGCGTAACTGTACTTCAAGCGTAACACTTAAGATACTTACCGTTTATTATAGAGAATGTGCAGGTAATATCCTTATACACTGTAAACTGCACGGTATTACGACTTGAAACTACACGAAATGAGTGGATCACTTATAAGCCGTACACTTATACTTTGCGTTTTTCAGTTATCTAATCTGTGAAATATGTATGTATGTATGTAATGTTTACAAGGAACCAAAATATCACGATTCTGCAGAGCTACACTCTGAGTCTACTACTTTCAAGAAAACGCAGTTTTCGTAGATTTGTTGTTTCTGACACATAGATTTTCCCAAGCGCAAAATTTTAGTAACTTACATTGTGAGAACGCCCGATATTTGGAGAATGTATTCAGGGGACCAAAGCAAACGAAAAAAGCGTTAATTGTCAACCGTTACCTAGGTATTAATTTGACCTCGTGAATTAATTAAAAGCAATGCAACAGTGAATTATAAAGGGAAACGTTTAAAAGAAAATTAAATTAATTAAATAAAATTTTCAAAAATAACACCGTCAACTACGATACATGCGACCCCAAATATGTGGAGGATATGTTGAGGGGGGTTTTCAGACTATGTTATGTTCATAAGGCCTTTTTTGGTTGTTTTCGTCCCTGAATCCATTCTCCAAATATTGGGGGTTCCTCATGGTTCCATCCGGTATATACATACATATTCTTTTTATAAATGTGTAAATATTTGTTGGCAATTTATCATCATGTTGTTTAAAAACGTGAGGAATTTATTCTAAAAATTGTGCCTGGAAATTTAATTACGTGTCAGATCGTAAACTTGATGAAATAAGAAGAAATCCGGGGATTAAAAAACTGATCATTTGATAAGACTTAATAGGAAGTTGTTTTTCTCCATCTTTACGTCACTTCCGATTGAATTTTTTTATCTAAATGGCATTCAGCTTTAAATGACAGTAAGGTCTTCTGTCTTACTGCCATCTGTGGGCGGCGAATAGTAATACTTAAGGAATCTTTATTACAAACTACAAAGTATCTTTTCAAAATATTTTTAAACATTAAAAATGAGTGATTCAACATTTTTAAAAGTGAGCGCCATCTGTGGGCGAGTAGTAAAAGCTTCTTCAAATCATAGTTATTAAATATCACAAAATCTTCTAAGCGGACACTAAATCGCGCAACTATACACTTTACGTTTCGCAGTCGTTCGACTGCTTCGTCAGAAGTGATACAAATTTCATCGGACAAGAACCAACTGTAAATATAGTTATTAAAAATATAAAGAAAGAAACAAAGGTAGTAATTAAAAAAAAAGCTCTTAGTCGACGTGGAAATTTTACTAAAATGAAATTCACTTTAAAAAATCGCGAGGTTAACACTTTTTGAAAACTTTTTTGACGCATAATATTGCTTAAGAAATGAAGAGATTTGAATATTTTCAAAGCGAAAGCCATCTATGGGCGAACAGTAAAAACTTCATCAAGGCATCGTTATTAAAAACGATATTTTTTTAATATTTTCTAGGTCTCCGACAAAGAAAGTGATTTTTAAAAAGAATTTTTAGAGCGCCGTCTCTTAGCCTATGCCCTATGTGGAAATATCGTTTATCTAAATTTTTATAAAATAAGATTCATTTAAAAAAATCTCGAGTTTAACGAAAACACGCAGAAAAACTCTTCGACGTGCCTAACACTGCTTAAAAATTAAGAGGTTTGACATTTTTTAAAGTGAACGCCATCTATGAGCGAATAGTCAAAGCTTCTGCAAGTCACCGTTATTGAAAACAACATTTTTAGAATATTTTCTAGATCTTCCACGAAGAAAGCAATTAAAAAAAATTAAGAGCGCCCTCTCTTGGTCTACGTGAAAAATAGGTTTACCTAAATTTTTCGAAAACAAAATTCTCTTTAAGAAACTGCAAGTTTAACGAAAACATTCAGAAAAACTTTTCGACGCGGCTAACGTTGCTTAAAAATTAAGAGACTTGACATATTTCAAAGTGAACGCCAACTATGGGCGAATAGTAAAAGCTTCTTCAAATCATCGTTATTAAAAACAATATTTTTAGTATACTCTCTGGGTCTTTTACAAAGAAAGCAATTTTAAAAAAGTTTCTTGAAAGCGCCATCTCTTAGCCTTTGTGGTAATTTGGTTTATCTAAATTTTCCTAAAATAAGATTCACTTTAAAAAATCGCGGGTTTAACGAAAACACTCAGAAAATTTTTTTGGGGCGTAATGTTGCTTAAAAATTGACAGATTTGAAAATTTTCAAAGTGAACGCCATCTATCGGCGAATAGTAAAAACTTCTTCAAGTCGTCGTTATTAAAAACAATATTTTTAGAATATTTTCTAGATCTTCGACAAAGAAAGCAATTTTAAAAGGTAATTTTAAGAGTGCCATCTCTTGGCCTATGTGGAAATTTGATTCATGTAAATTTTTTTAAAATAAAATTGACTTTAAACAATCGTGAGGTCAACGAAAACACTCAGAGAAACTTCTTGTAATTATCTTTAAAAAATCGTGGGTTTAACAAAAACACTTTTCAAAGTGAACGCCATCTGTGGGCGAATAGTAAAAGCTTCTTCAAGTCGTCGTTATTAAAAACAATATATTTAGAATATTTTCCACAAAGAGAGCAAATTTAAAAAATAATTTGAAGAGCGCCATCTCTTAGTCTATGCAGAAATTTAGTTGAGGTATCGAATTACATTTCTAAATTAAAATTCACTTTAAAAATCGTGGGTTTAACAAAAATACTCAAGGAAAACTTTTTGACGCCCAATATTGCTTCAAAAATTAAGACATTTGAAATTTTTAGAAGTGAACGCCATCTATGGGCGAATAATAAAAGCTTCTCCAAGTCATCGTTATTAAAAACAATATTTTTAGTATACTTTCTGGGTCTTTTACAAAGAAAGCAATTTTGAAAACGTTTTTTGAGAGCGCCATCTCTTAGTCTACGTGGAAATTAGGTTTACCTAAATTTTTCTAAAATAAAATATTGTTTAAAAAATCGCAGGTTTAACGAAAACATGCGCCTAACATTGCTTAAAAAATTAAGAAATTTGACATTTTTCAAGGTGAACGTCATCTATGGGCGATTAGTAAAAGCTTCCTCACGTCATCTTTATTAAAAACAATAAAATCAGAACATTTTCTAGGTCTTTTACAAATAAAGTAATTTTTAAAAGTTTCTTGAGAGCGCCATCTCTTAGCGTATGTGGATTTATCTAAATTTTTCTAAAATAAAATTCTCTTTAAAAAAACGTGGGTTTCAAAAAACACTTATGGGATTTGACGTTTTTGAAAGTGAACGCCATCTGTAGGCGAATAGTAAAAGCTTCTCCAAGTCATCGTTATTAAGAACAATATTTTTTAGAATATTTTTCACAAAAAGAGCAAATTTGAAAAATAATTTGAAGGGCGCCATCTCTTAGCCTATGTGAAAATGTGAGATATCTAAATTTTTCTAAAATAAAATTCTCTTTAAAAAATTTTTCTTAAATAAAATCCACTTTAGAAAATTACGAGTTTAACGAAAACACTCAGAAAAGCTTTTTGGCGCGCCTAACATTACTCAAAAAATTTAGAGACTTACATTTTTCGAGGTGAACGCCATCTATGGGCGAATAGTAAAAGCTTCTTCAAGTCATCGTTATTAAAAACAATATTTTTGGAATATTTTCTAGGTCTCCGACAAATTAAGCAATTTTAAAAAAAAATTTTTAAAGCGCCACCTCTTAATCGAAGTGGAAATTTCGTTTGCCTAAATTTTTCTAAAATAAAATTTGCTCCAAAAAATAAAAATAAAAACATTAAGAAAATCTTTTCAACGCCTAATGTTACTTGAAAAATTAAAAAATTTCAAATTTCTCAAGGCGAACGCCATCTGTGAAAAAATTGTAAAAGCTTCTTCAAGTCAACATTACTAGAGAGATTATTTTTTAATTGTTTTCTAGGCCTTAAACAAAGAAAGCATTTGTTTTAATAAGTAAACATCAATTTTGTACAAGTTTAAACAGATCGAGTGAACTGGAGCGCCATTTATTTATTGGTCTACGTGGAAGTTTGGTTTAATTAAATTTCTCTAGATCGAAATTTTCCTTAAAAAAATCACAGGTCTTACAAACATGTCGCGAAAACTTTTTGACGCTTAACATTGCATAAAAATTAAGAGGTTCGAAATTTTTGAGTGAGCGTCATCTGTTGGGGAATAATAAAAGCCTTGACTCACCTTTATTATCAACTTATTATTAAAATTCTTATTTAGAAATTAATCAAAGGACGCATTTTTAAAATTTAGAATTGTTTAAAGTGAACGCCATCCCTGAGCGAATAGTAAAAACTTCTTCGAGTCATCGTTATTAGAAATTTTATTTTCAAAATATTCGCTAGGGGACTTTTACAGAAAGAAATTTAATAAATGAGAATCAAATTGCGAGTGAAACAAAGCGCCATCTCTTAGTATACATCGTAATTATATTTAATCAAATTTCGGTTATTTTCTTTCACAAAAAATTTTTAATGCCTGATTCCGTGCTTCCGTCATCTGAGCTTGCGAATGGAAAGTCAAGGCTGCGGCTGCGATCGACTTAACTGAAAAGCGAAGTACATTCTTATGCTTCCTAAAATTGTTGGTAGACTTATCTGCAGCGCCATCTATTCGCTTCTTTATGAAAGAAGAGGAAAAATAATACAACGTTTTTTTTTAAATATGTATCTATTGAGCAAAGCATTTAAATCAGTAGGAATAAACAGCAACGTATTGGTCTATACACTTTTGTAGATGTGAACACTTCGGCGACCAAATCAGGTGCTCCTCGAAGGCGTCGTCCTTCTCCTGCCAGTCTTTCAGCCCGACCCCACAACAAAAGCAGATGGTCCTATCATCGACGCCGACGTAATAAAATCCGGACACGGCCAAATCCAGGGGCGACTGCCTCTTGTTTGTCGGCCAGTTCCCGAAGGAGTTGAGTCTGTTTTCGATGCGGTAGTACTCCCCGTAGGCGATAAAGGGGCATTTCGGGCTGCACCTTCTGTGTTCTTCTTCGGGCACGTCGCTCTCTTCCCAGCACCCAATTTCCACTTGGCAAAAGGCGCAACGGACCACGTCACCGTTGCCCGTGTAGTAGAAGCCTTCCCTGACCAGGCTTTGTGAGTTGATGAAGGGCACCCGCCAGCTGTTGAAGGTTCGCAGGCGTTCCCGTTCGTCGTACATGAGCGCCGCGTGATCGTCTCTAATTTACCAGATACAATCAAGAAAAACTGCAAGAAGAAAACGCATAAGAAATTCTAAGTAAGGACGACGAGCGCCATCTCTTGAACGAGTGACGTTTATGTAATCAGAAACTGTGCGTAAATAACTTCTGCTATTGTCCAAGAGATGGCGCTCGGTTTATTGTTCATCAACTTCAACTGTCATTGTTTGAATTGGCTTCCGGTTGGATCCGCGTCACGTTGACTTCTTTTACTGCCGACGTTTCGTCCTTCATTGCAGAGGAACTTCCTCAGGGCTGCTGCTGCTGCTTCTCGTTAGTCGTGGAGATTGTTAGTTAGTCAGCCTTAACGATTATCAGCAGCTGAGGAAGTTCCTCTGCAATGGAGGACGAAACGTCGCGTGGGCAGTAAAAGAAGTCAACGTGACGCGGATCCAACCGGAAGCCAATTCAAACGTGGACGACGGCCGCAGAAGCCTTCAACTATAATTATTTCTTTTAATTAAATTTATTAATCGGAGAAGCAAAAGAAGACATTCTCACCAACCCCAGTTACGTCGAGCGCCATCTCTTGGACAATACCGGAAGCTACTTTAAGTAGTCTTCATTACATCAGCTTGAAGTATCATTTCTTTTATTTAAATTTTTGAATCTGAGAAGCAAGTGTTTTGAATAGTTAAGGTCGCGACATCTTGCGGCCGATTTTTCACCCAAATGAGGCCGAAACTTGCAATGAAATTCAAAACTTTTTGGTTTTTTATTCCTCCTACATTTGACCAAAAGAAAACCTTCACACCAATCCTAATTAAGTCGAGCGCCATCTGCTGGACAATATGGCAAGTTAAATGAGGTGCTTTTTTGTTCATCAATTTCCACTGTCATTTATTTCAATTTATTAATCGGAGAAGCAAAAGAAGGCATTCTCACCAACCCCAGTTAAGTCCAGCGCCATCTCCTGGACAATACCGGAAGCTGCTTTAAGCGTTTTTCGATACATCAGCTTCAAGTATCATTTCTTTTATTTAATTCTTTTTTATCTGAGAAGCAAGGGCTTCTGAATAGTTAAGGT
The DNA here is from genome assembly GCA_033060865.1 of Dorcus hopei. Classification (NCBI taxonomy): domain Eukaryota; kingdom Metazoa; phylum Arthropoda; class Insecta; order Coleoptera; family Lucanidae; genus Dorcus; species Dorcus hopei. Next base: position 4,112,952 of record CM065425.1, on the reverse strand, counting down.
CGCAACATCTTGCGGCCGATTTTTGAGCCAAATCTGGCCGAAACTTGCAATGAAATTCAAAATTTTTTGGTTTTTTATTCCTCCTACATTTGCCCAATGGAAAACATTCACACCAATCCCACTTAAGACGAGCGCCATCTGCTGGACAATACGGCAAGTTAATTGAGGTGCTTTTTTGTTCATCAACTTCAACTGTCATTTCTTTTAATTTTAATTTATTAACCGGAGAAGCAAAAGAAGACATTCTCACCAACCCCAATTACGTCCAGCGCCATCTCCTGGACAAAACCGGAAGCTATTTTGTTTTTTTTATTACGTCAACTTCAAGTACTATTTCTTTTATTTAATTTTTTTGTCTGAGAAGCAAGAGCTTTCGAATAGTTAAGGTCGCGACACCTTGCGGCCGATTTTTGACCCAAATCAGGCCGAAACTTGCAATGAAATTAAAAACTTTTTGATTTTTTATTTCTCCTACATTTGCCCAAAAGGAGACATGCACGCCAATCCTTATTAAGTCGAGCGCCATCTCACGGATGATACCGAAATTTACTTGAATTGTTTTTGATTACGTCAAAGTCAATATCATTTTTTTATTCAATTATACAAAGTGGTCAAGAATAACTGTTTGAGTTGGCAATACAATTAAGAGCATTTTTTCATTTGGTTCTATTTGCAACACTGCAACCGCATGTTTCGTTGATTTATTTGACGTAACATCAACAGCGATAAGATTGTAGGTTATGTGAATAAAAATGGCGTTTTAATTTGAATTTGAAATGTTAAATGCTGTTTGTAAAGCGACGGCTGTTAGTGTCAGGCCGTCAACAACAACCGGAAGTTACTCCAGGAGTGCGTTCAGAATCTTTACCTCCCAGAGCGTCTTGGAGTGCGTTCAGGAAGTTTAGTCCGAGTAGAGTTAGAGTAGAGTCGAGTTAATGTTGAGTTAGTACGAATTATTCTGTGGAGTTATAACATTACAAACACGTTTTGGAACGATAAAAGTTAAAGCTGACATACGATTATATGCACTTAACCTAACTAATTATCAAAATGTCGAAAGAGTTAAATGTAATAACTGTTACAGCATACTTTTTCATATATTATGTACAGAATTTTTACAGTATTTACCTACACATTGGCTGTGTTCATAAAAGACTCTCTAGAGTTACTCTTGGCTAATATTGCAGTCTCTCTCGTATAAATGAATTTATGTATTTTGTTTCTCATCTATGAATCATAAAAAAAACTAAATCAGGCGTGGTTTCCAAAGCAACAAACACATTTTCTAAACCCAACTTAAAAGTGCGGCGTAAAAAGTGCGCCCGTTGTCATGGTAATAATATAAACACAAGACTTCTTCAAACAGATAAGCGAGACGCAGAATAAGCAAATAATCGTGATTAGAGAGATACGATTACACGCCCAAGGTGCACTTGAAGGTATATTTCATGAACGCAACCATTATGATAAAAGTATTTCGTAATTATTATGTATAGGAAGTCACTGATGATGAAGAAAAAGAAAATATCATTATTTTACGCGATACAATTGCAATTGAGTTATAGGACCACAGGTTATGAGGCGCGTGCCGCTTGCAATTTCTTGACTTTTCTTTAACTGCGTATGTCGAATAAACTTTACCTATTTACATCTCAGAGGTGAGTAGAAAAAGTTAACTTTGAGTAACTTTTACTTCAAATATGAACGCTGTGAGTAGAGTTTACTCCGTTAACTCGGACAATATATGAACGATGTAAAGTTACTCGAGTTAACTCAAGTGGAATTTATGAACGCACCCCTGGGTAGGTATATAATCGCGTCGCTCTCACTCACGATTTTTAACATAGTTTACGTCTCGCTCATCCATTCTAAAACGTCTTCTGTTTATATCACAAAATTTTTTAAGCGGGCACTAAATCGCGCACTATACACTTAACGTTTCGCAGTCGTTCGACAGCTTCGTCAGAAGTGAGAAATATAAACATGTTGTCAAAATAAACATTGACAACATGTTTATATTTTTGTGAGAAATATAAACATGTTGTCAAAATAAACATTGACAACATGTTTATATTTTTCACTTCTGACGAAGCTGTCGAACGACTGCGAAACGTTAAGTGTATAGTGCGCGATTTAGTGTCCGCTTAAAAGATTTTGTGATACAAATTTCATCGGACAAGAACCAACTGTAAATAGTCTTCTGTTTACTTTATTTCCATGATAATGGGCGTACTCTAAGCGTCCTACTTACAAGTTGGGCGTGAAAAGTGCGCCCGTTGTCATGGAAATCATGTAAACACAAGCCGCGTTAAAACGGGTGAGCGAGACGCAAAATATGTTAAAAATCGTGAGTGAGAAAGACGCGAATACACGCCCAAGGCGGTAAAGATTCTGAACGCACTCCAGTCGTACCATTTAAAAATAAAACTCAGCATTGCCAACTCACACAGTGATTCTTCTTTAAGAAGCAACAGTTTTTGGGTTTTTATTCGTCCCACATTTGCCACGAAAAATGAAAAGCGATTGCGTATGTTAGTGTAACTCGCGCGATAACAGGTAATTTGCAACACCCACATTTTTGTGTGTAGGTTTCGCTGGAAAAGGGGTTGGGCAATCGTTATCGAAAGTGACTCGCCCAGCGCTTTATTCCGGAAAATGTTTGAAAACGTGTTTTTGTTTTTTTCTTTTCTTGTTTGGGAAACTACGCCTTAACTATTGCGCAAAAACAGACGGGGAAGCGAAATACGACTAAAGTTTGAATTTCGATAAAGTCCTCAGTTAAGGAACGAAACGTTGAATTTAAAATAAGATAATAATTTCGGATCTTTGATGAATCAATCAATCGATAATTCTTCAAAAGCCTTGGAGAAGAATAAGACAATTATTGATTTGATAATGCTCTCGTACAGCGAAACGTCGATTTACAAAAATCTAAAAAGCCACAAATATTTAAATTCTTTTCTACACCGATGATCAAGGTGATTATTAAAAAAAAAAGGTGGACCCACTGGTGGTCCTGTATGTATGTATATACAACAGAAGACACTTGAAGGTAAGTCTACATAAATCGAAATGATTTGCACTTACCTCCTGTTTATTCCGTTGATATTCACCTCGCCCACGACGACGCACCGTTTTGCATAAATTTATCAGCGAACGCTTTCATATAGTATATCCATAGGGCGCCGATTCGCATTTTTTCTTTCCGATATAATCTAATCAGGCTCTCGTTGGCAAAACAAAAGGGAATCGATTGAAACGATAATAATGTTGGGTTGAATGGGGAGTCGACTCGAACGGTCGGCGGATGAAACGAAGAATTTCAGGCATTCGTCCTTTCCGTTCGCGGAATCGGAGCAGGTAACAGGGGAAAAGGGCCCCGGACACATTTTTGCCCTTTGGTGAATGGAAACGACCGAAAACGCACGCCTTCAGTGAATGATCGGGGAGGTCTTAGGCGGAGAAAAATAAGTAAAAACAAAAAATTCTTCGAAGTACATCATTCACAGTAAAGAGAAAAAATCAAATATGTACAAGTCTGAGAACGAACGGGAATTCAGAGGGTTTGATGAAACTGTATACAATCATTAAAATAGCTAGTTCCAGTTTTTTTGGTATAAACAAAATGAATGATTAAAAAAAAGATATAAAACACAAACGAAAATTCGTTTTGATAAAAAAAAACTGTTTTGTGTAGCACTGTATTTTAAGCTAATCCATTAATCCAGTACATCAGGTGATGATGGTTTCCTTTTATTATAAGTAAAATTTCAATTAATAGTTACGACAGCATTAGAGTCTTAGGCCCAGTTGTACAATTCGAGTTTAACGTTAAACCAAAGCTTAAACCCTTCACAATAACATGATTGCTTAAAGTTAAACTCGAATTGTACAACTGGGCCTTAGAGTGTTTAGGCGACGGTATTTTAATGGAAAATCAAACTACCTACTTCTACTTCGTTAATACATACTTAATTGTGGCAGATTTAGTCAATAATAAATTTCGTCTAAAAACTAATTGTACCACTGGCGACAGAAAAAATGAGGACAAGTCTTTAGCAGTGATTTTTACTAATGTAAATGAAACTTCTAATTCAGTTTGCAGTCGTTTCCATAGCAATTTGATCATAATACTATTTGCGTACTATTTATGTTATACCTGTATGTAGGTACCTGCTAAGTTAAAACTTAACGAAATCATCCCTGTTTTCAAAAAAGGAAACCCTCATAAACTTGAAAACTATCGACCGATAGCTCTATTGTCAATATTCTCAAAAATATTTGAATACGTTTTTGCAACACGTTTGTGGAGTTTCATCACTCATTTCAATATTATATCTGAGGCTCAGCATGGTTTTGTACCAAACAGGTCCACAGTATCAGCTCTTCAGCCCTTTTACGAGGTTGTTATGCAGTACATCGACACGGGCGAGAGCCCTGTTGGGATTTCTTGTGATCTCAGCAGGGCTTTTGACTGTGTCGATCACAGCCAGTGTTGCCAATTCACTCTAAGCCGATTACCCTTTTCAAATTTTAAAAAGCCCGCTCTTACCCACATGGAGTAATAGATTACTTATTTACTCGCACTCTCAAAACAGAAAATAAATGTTACAAAATTTATTTTATTTAAATACCTAATAACTTACCTTACACATTTGGACGTTGCACGAGAGATTTTTTAGGTTAAAATCGTAAGTGGAACTGTGGGCGGCAATCGGCAACAGTGCTGCCAACCGACCAAGCGGCAAGCGTACATTTCGGTAGTTGTAAACAATTTCGGTAGATGGTTCTGAATTTCGGTAGATTTATTAAAATGGTTGTGAAATGGTTTAAAATCTGGCTTGAGCTAACTTAAATCACTCGATTAAAATTACATATGTTTAAAATCACTGATTTTATTCGAGCGATTTTTATTTTTGAAAATCATGATTAATAGAAAAATTTAAAAAATCTCATTAAATAAATGAAACTTTCTAAAATTAAGAATTGGCAGTTGTACAATTCTTGACGTAAAATAAAAAAAGACGATCGGCAAATTTATAAAATTTAAGAAAAAAATAACAAAAATAAAAAAAATTCTTATGAAATAAACGAATCTGGGTTCAAATTATTTTAGAACGTTTGACAGTTGTTGTGCAATTTTTGACGCAAAGTAAAACAAAAGACGATCGACAAATAAATAAAGAAAATTTATAAATTTAACAAAAATAGCAAAAATTTAAAACATCTCGTTAAATAAACAAAACTTTTTAAAATTAAGAATTGACAGTTGCGCAATTCTTGTAAAATAAAACAAAAGACGATCGACAAATTTATAAAATTTAAAAAATAAAAATAAAAAAATTCTCATTAAATAAACAAAACTGGTACGACTTTCCAAAATTCAGAATGAACAATTAAAATAAAACAGAAGACGATCAACAAATTTATAAAATTTAAAAAAAAACGAAAATTAAAAAATTCTCATGAAATAAACAAAACTGGGTCCAAATTATTTTAAAACGTTTGACAATTCTTGACGCAAAATAAAACAAAAGACGATCGATAAATAAATAAATAAAATTTATAAATTTAAGAAAAATAACAAAAATAAAATCAAATAACAAAAATTTCAAAAATCTCATTAAATAAACAAAACTTTCTAAAATTAAGATTTGACAGTCGCGCAATTCTTGACGCGAAATAAAACAAAAGACGATCGACAAATTTATAAAACTAAAACAAAATTCTCATTAAATAAACAAAACTTGTTCGACTTTCTAAAATTCAGAATTAACAATTGTGCAATTTTTAAAAATAAAAAACTTCATTAAATAAACAAAACTTCCTGAAATTAAGATTTGACAATTGTGTAGAGTTGGCAGCACTGATCGGCAACGTGGATTTAGTTACTTTACTGTGCTTTAGTTGTTGCCAGGTTCCGGCTTTAGTGATTTCTTTGTTGCCAATAGTAAAGCTGCAACATCACTAACAAGACGTCAGTCAAATATCTGTTTTTTTTTTCTTGAAAATACCCATTTTTACCCATGCATTTCTTTTACTCGCAAGGTTGCTTAAATTACCCGTAATTCGGGTAATTGCCCGCACATTGGCAACCCTGGTCACAGCACCACAGTATAAGAATCACACAGTAGCGTCACTTGAGTATAACTGTCACATTTGTTCTTTTGTTTGATACCTACCCAGCTGTAAATTACATTGCATTTCCATAAGGGTATCAAATAGAATGGCCGCTTTTTTTGACACTGACGTTTAAGTGACGCTACTGGGTAATTACTTATACTGTGACAGCACTATGACCGAGAAACTCTCTTGTATGGGAATAAGAGGAGTTGCGTTGAATTGGATCTCATCTTATTTATGCAGTCGTTCTCAGTATGTCTGTCTTTCTCAAACATTTAACAACTGTCAAAGTTTGTCCGATTCAAAACATAAAGAAATATCTGTAGGTCTTCCCCAGGGATCGGTTCTTGGTCCAGTTTTGTCTCTTCTATATATAAATGACATTACCACAATTAATAAATGTGTTCACTTCACTATGTATAATATGCGGATGATATTTCTATAATAGTATCCGATAAATCTTTGGCCCAAACTGTACTCAGTGGAAACGATTTTCCATCCGAACTCAGCACGTGGTTTTCAAATAGTAATCTATTTCTCAAAGCATAAAAAACAAATTTTATAATCTTTCATTAACGAAAAATAGACTCTAATTTACTGCGCGATCATATGAAAGAAAAAAACACACCGACGTACATACGTACATCAATAAAAAAGAAATATTTTCTTTTATTACGACTTTTAATTAATTTATTTATTGGTACCATCTTCGGTGGGAGGCGAAGAGGGGGGGGGGGCGTGCAATCTCTTAACTTTCGCATAACTTAAAACGAGACGAATCCGTAGATGTAGTTTCCGTTTAATTCGTCTTTACATTAGTTATTATGAAGTGTTCCGGGTGCCATCTCGCGATCACCTTCGAAAGCTTTTTCAAATTTTGATCGATTCATATTTCTAACGTCATCAGTTTCCAACGATAAACAATAATACGGTCGAACCTCCGTAACTCCAATCTCAAAGAACCGGAAAATTACTTCGAGTTAAAGAAATAGATTTCAGTTGTACACAACGTGCAGGGACATCAGTAAATTTCGACTTACAGAAAACGTCGAGTTGTGGACAGGGCCGGCCTTCTAAACGCCGGCGCCAGGGTGCAGTAAGAATTGTGGGGTCCTTTTTTAAGGACTGTGTGATGGAGTAAAGAACCGGAATTCTGGACAAAAACTTATTATTTCAAAATTAGAAAGTAAATGTTGCAATCATAAAATTTAAACGTGAGAGTCCGAATTAGAATAAAGCGATCAAGTTAAAACGAAACATGTAATTTTGCGCAAACTGTAGCAATCAGTTCCTGCGGTTAGAGTAGACAAACAATTCGAAAAATATACTCCGAGCTGCAAACCTTGAGAAGCATGATGGTATTCGTAAATGGACACAGGCAGTGTTGCCAGAAGAGTTTTAGGAAAAATCTTGAATATGGAGGAAGAAATTGATGGATTTCACCGGAAAAAGAAGGATATTAAAAACATGTAACAATAAATACTCCTAGTTTTCTATCCGGAACGACCTAACCAAATTTTCAGTGTTTCAAAAGTAAAAGTGAATGAATAAGGCGCCCGATTTTACAATCGTCGGATAAACTGAGTTTTGGTATAACGTGACATAGATATAGAGGAAGGTTAAAGGATATTCAACGAATAGTTATTCTGTCTTTATTCTACGTTTGTAAAACTGGACCTAAGAATGGTATTAACTGCGTTAAAAAAACTGTAGACTTATGTCAAAGGCAAATTTTACAAGGTCAAAGCCATACAATTATTATAAACATAACCTAACTTTTTATAATCATTTAATCACGATTTTCTACAAAATGGATAATAAAACGCAATTAATAAATAAAACATTATTTAATTGCTAATATCTCGAAGATGTAAACAAAGCCTTTGACAGTTGACGCTGTTGATAGCTCACAGTTATTCAACATAACATACGTATTGATAAGGTAGGACGTGTCTTCATAAAATAAAAGGAAAAGTAGGTTCAGAGTTTTCTCGATAACGGATTTTTTTGAACGCACGTTATAAAGTCAATGGATATGCCAAACGGAATATTGCAGGATTTGAAAATCGAACCAATCAACGTCAAGTGTGTGTCGTCATTGTAAGAGTGAGATGGGAATGCAGCCAACATTGCCAACAATATAAAAACCTGTTTATCATTTCATTAAAAGTTAAATAATTGGAACGAGATTCGCAACAGTTGGTGGAAATGTATTAAAATTGATGGAAAGATGGAAATTATTTTGAAAATCTTAGAAAATTCATCAATTGATGAGTATCTGGCAACGCTGGACACAGGTGTGGGCGTACTAAGAAAAAAAAAAACAAACGGAATAGAGAAATGGGAGGTCCTCTACCGGTAGAGTCATTTTCATTCAGAAGCCATCTGCGAGTTGAATATACAAAGTGGTCAAGAATAACTGTTTGAGTTGGCAATACAAGAGGATTTTTTATTCAGCTATTTGCATCACTGCAACCGGATATATGTCTTGTTGGTTTCTTTGACGTAACGGACAAGACTGTAGGTTATGTGAATAAAAATTAGCGTTTTTATTTGAATTTGAAATGTCAACTGACGCTTGTGAAGTGACGCCTGTCAGTGTCAAGCTCTGAACAACCGGAAGTTACTCCATTTAAAAACAATATTCAGCATTGCCAACTCAAACAGTGATTGTATTTTGACCTTGACAGTTACGGGTGATGTCATTTTACCCCTCTTAGAGACGCCAGATAGATTTTTCTAGTTCGGTTTCTTGATAAATAAATAAATTTTTTTCTTAGTTTTATTTATGTTCGGTAGGAATTCTTTCTGCGAGTGTTTTTTTTGCTTGGTTTTAATAACTTTCGCTGCCAAGCCGAAAAAACGTCGTAAACGAAACGTCCTCGCAATTAAAATTGGAGTGTCCCAAATTTTGGATTACTGCATTAATTCAGATTCAACGTTCGATAAGCCGAAAAGCAATTCATTTGCCTAGAGAAACAGAAACTAATAAAAGCTTTAAATGTACAGAATACCGTTTCTTCTCTCCTCGTCTTGTGTGTATTTTTATTATTGTTTTTTGGTTTTTTGGATCTCATTTTCACTTTCGTCGTGGTCTCTAGAGGAGAAAACTGTTTCGAGGAGTTTTTATGAAATTAATTATGTATGTATATTAAAAATATACGCGGAAAAAAAAAGAAAAGTAAAAAGTAACACAATTATAGTACAAATAGGGACGGAAACGAATTGTATGAGATATTCGCACATTCATTTGGCATAATAATATTCTTGTAGTAAAATTGTATGCTTTTGATTGATTAAGATTAGCCTATTACTTGATCAGTTATTTTTTCTTAACTAATATTATCAATTAGTTGCAGTTGGTTTGCAACAAAGGCACATTTCACATGAAGACAGCGCAAATAATTTGTTTCTTGTTAGCCAATCTTTTCATCATTGATTGATTAGGTGATCATTTATTTTTATTAGCCACAGTTCGGTCTTTATTGTCAGTTGGTTGCAATTGACAGTAACATTGATACTGAGTGAAGACAGTGCAATTCATTTGTTTATGTTAGCCAATCATTTGATCACTGATTGATTAGCCTATTAACTAATCATTAATTTTTTCATACAGTTCGCTCTTTATTTGGGTTGTAGTTGGCTTGACAATAACATTTGTACGGAGTGAAGATAGCGCAATCATTCATTTGCTTTTTGTTAGCCAATCAATTGATCACTGATTGTTTAGCCTATTAACTGATCATACCCAAAGTTCGTTCTTTATTTCCGTTAGCTTGACAGTAACATTGGTACAAGGACGCATTCCAAGCGAAGACAGCGTAAATCATTGGCTTTTGTTAGCCAATTATTTGATCACTGATTGATTAGCCTATTAATTGATCATTTATTTTTTCATAGCCAACACTTCGCTCTTTATTATTAATTGGTTGCGGTTGGCTTGACAGTAAGGTCGGCACGGAGTGAAGACAACGTTGTTCATTTGGTTTTGTTAGCCAATCAATTGATCACTGATTGATTAGTCTATTAATTGACCATTTATTTTTTCATAGCCAACAGTTTGCTCTTGATTATCACTCGGTTGCAGTTGGCTTGACAGTAACGTGTGATTGATTAGCCCATTACTCTTTCATACCGTTTGCTCTTTATTATCACTTATTATTATTATTATTTAGATAGATGGCACTGCAAACCTATCATACACATATTAAGCCTTCTGCGGTTTATAAACTATGCATAAGTTCACTAGTTCACTTCGCCACCCTGTGTTTCCCTCAAACTTGAATTTTTTTAATGTTTTTATAATATACATATGTGTGCAGGTAATTTTTGTGGTTTCAAAGATGAACGTAAATTAAAATTTCGAGGATTCACACGCTCACAAAAACCGGATGGCGCGCAGCCATTATTATTTACGGGAGCTTTATCGGAGGTGATGATCTCGTAACCCTTTCACCTCTGCGTACATGTTATTGTGGAGTTAAAAGCGAATTGAGGCCTGAATGTGTCCTCATTACCATTTCTAAAACGATGAGAACTGTTAGGCTTCAATTCGAAAAGAAAAAAAAAATCTAAAACGCCCCAGAATTTCCCATGGCAATTCTTTCACCGGTCTGTGTCACTTCCACGTGACTAATTTAAATATTTGGTTTGTTGATAGTACGTGATAAGGAAAACAGAAACAGGCCAACATGGCGCTTATGATTGGGAGAATAAATATGTAAAAGGAAAAGAAATATTTCCTTCGATAAAACATCCGGAAATTTGTTTATTTTATTTTTTTCTGTGCAAATCCATTATAAAAACGGGGCTTTGAAAAGCTAGAGAAGATACACAAACGTACCACGTGTGCGCACGTGATCGTTTTGCGTCACTTGATTTCACATTGCACAACTAATTACGTTTGCAGGAAGTAACGAATGCAATTATTATAGGTTGTACAATGGAAATGCCGTGCGTTTAAAATCCCACTTCCGATTCCGCTAAGTTGGCTGTGAAAGTGAAATAAAACGTCACACACAAAAAAGAAAACTAAGATAACAAAATGAAGTTTCAAAACGAACAATAGCTATTACGAAACCGGCTTTATAAGATTGAGATTGCTTAATTTGATTTGATTACGTTTAACTCATTGCGGGAAGTGTACAATAAATAAAAATCGAAATGCAAAGAAACTCCTTTTTTTTAATAAAAAACGTGGAATGGCTGTTAACGTGTGTGATAAACGTACAGAGACATCTATGAGAACCTGGCAACATAGGTGCGCGTCTTTCAGAGCCTCTTTAGCTCAGTGGTAGAGCACTGGTCTTGTAAACCAGGGGCCGTGAGTTCAATCCTCACAGGAGGCAACTTTTTTTTTAAGTGTTTTAATGAACAGAGTCTGACTGGGATTCAACAACAAAACAAATTTCTCGCGTAATCATGAAGCCATGGGTCAACAACGACACGCACATTCCTAGTTACAGTTTATCGTTCCAGGAAGATTAGTGCAACACACATTTAACGCGAACAGTGAGCAACTCTGATTAAATTTTTCAAAGCTAAGCTCATCAAAAGTGCAGGAAAATATTTTTTCTTTAAAAAAAACTCGGTTTCGTAACCCACATCTAACAAATGAATTGGCCTTGAGAACAGAGTAGGCTTCGTTTATTTCTAACGTCATTTTTTTTTAAATGTCTTGCTTGCGTGCAATAGTAGGGATGGCATGACAGGTGAAAAACGGGGACATAATCGTGACGTAATAGACGAAGAGCCCATCAACTGAATCGACTATACCATGCGATCAAATAAAATTCAGGTTAAAGTAGGCCTTTCAGATTAAAGTAGGCCTTTCAGATTAAAGTAGGCCTTTCAGATTAAAGTAGGCCTTTCAGATTAAAGTAGGTCTTTTATTTTTAGGTTAAAGGCTTCAAGGTTAACCAAACAATTGGTCATGTTTGATATACCACCAATTGTTTCTCGCTCGACCTGATATAGTCGATTCAGTTATTCGCCACTACGTCACGCGATTATTTTTTCCGCACCCTGGTAATAAGTACAGTGCAACTGAGTTCGTGATAAATTAGTTTAATATGTAAAAAGTCAACAAAAAAATAATAATAATATAACTAAGCTGTATGTATACATTATGACAAGAAGGTTCTAACGGTAGCTTTGATAGAAGATCTACAGACTGGGCAATCTTTGAGATTCGGCGCGCACTTAACGCAGGTGGCGAGGTGTCCGCAAGGCAAGAACACGATGCCGACCTCCGAGTCCATGCAGATCTTGCACAGCCTCGCCTCCTTCAGCAACCGATTCTCCTCCTCGAGGGTCAAGTTGCCTCGGCCCGTCGCCTCCGCCGCGATCTTTCGATCGACCAGGTCCACGGAGGTCTCGGCGCGGTCCTCCTCGCACAGGGCCTCGTGCAAGACCGTCCTCAGCATGCTCGATACGTTCTCGGAGAGCCTCGCGTCTCCGTCGTCTTCTTCTTCGGCTTGGATGTTGAGCGTCGCCTCGATCAGGGCGTCGCTCGTCGAGAAACCGACGCCGGTCTGCTCGAGTTTCTCTTTTATGGCTTGCTTGACTCGGCCGACGTGGAGGCCTATGTTAAGGGCGGCCAGGGCCGGCTCTGAAGTCAGCTGGGCCACGAGTTCGCTTTCGCTGATTTCTTTTCGTTGGGCGCTGGCTTCGCGCTTTCGACAGGCATGATCCTGAAAAGCGAGAATCGAAATTTGGGATCGGGGGCAATGCGAGTGTCATTTAAAAGTTTATTTCAGTTTCAAAAAGTTCGACAACGACTTCTACTGATTAAATAGCTAAAGAGCTGTAAGCAAAGTTGCGAACCCAAATCAAAATGTACCGAAAGTTGTTCTTCAAAACAAAATCTGCGCTATCTTAATAGATACACTGTATTAACAAAACTAGAGCTGCAAGCTGAAACCGACAGTTTTTAAACTGTAGAGAATCGAACACAACATTTGCGCCATCTGTTGAATGTCTTGGTTTGTCTTGAGCAAAGTTACAAACCTAAACGTGAACAAACCGACAGTATTCCTTGAATTGTCAACCTGAATATAAAACCGGTAGCTTGGGCTGAATTGACGTGACGACCCAAACCGGTTTGAACCGGTAAGTGCGCACGCAACATTTTAAAAAGTCAATCGATTCGAACCACTCATTATTTTGAACCGAACCGAAACTATGGGAGAGTGGCATTCTGAAGTCAGTGCTGTCAGCTCTGACTTCAGAATGCCATTCATGGCCAAACAAAAACAAAACAAAAGTTAGGTTGCAGCAGCGTTACCAACGCTGTTATTTTTGTAATAGATCTTGCTACATATTTACTGAATTCTGTTACGAAAATGCTAAAGTCTATTGTTTTCAGTTCTTCATTTTCTTAAAGTTAGTTACTCTTGTAAAAACCTTTATTTCGACAATTTTGTACCGTCAGTAAATAATTACAGTACCGCAATCAGCCGCCATTTTAGTGCAAAATATTGGCGGAAAATTTAAACATCTAACCCTAACAACGACACATTCGGGCAAACTTTTATTTGACAGGCGTTAAATTTGATTAAACTTACCGAAAAGAAAATCACGAGAAAAAAATCACTAGAAATGTCGATCATTTAAGCTTGCCCGAAACAAAATAACTAGAAAAGTGCAAAAACGTTTTCTTAATCTTACACATTAAGCATATGAACGAAAATGGTTACAAAAGTTGACCAAAGTGGTTACTCAAGTTGACCAAAGTGGTCACTAGAGTTGACCAAAGTGGTCACTGGAGTTAACCAAAGTGGTCACTGAATTGACGAAAGTGGTCACTGAAGTTGACGAAAGTGGTCACTGAAGTTGACGAAAGTGGAAAGTCGGCCACTTTAGTGCAAAAACGTGGTTTCGTTATCTTACACATTAACATATGGATTGCGGCACTGTACTTCTTTAGTGACTGTACAATCTTGGTTGATTTAGCGTCATCTACGATTCAAAATGCCATGTAAATTGTAAAATTGACATAGTTGCAATTAAATGTCAAATATTTTCATTGACTTTGCGCCATCTACTATTCAAAATGTCAAGTAAATTCTAAAATTGGCATCGTTGCAGTTAAATGTCAAATGTTTTGATTGATCTAGGGCCATTTGTTATGCAAAATTCTACGTAAATTTAACAATCGTTTGACAGTTAAGCGGATAGTTGCATCCAAGCTTAAATCTGGGGGGAACTATGGGATAGTGGCATTCTGAAGTCTGAGCCACAGTATAAATAATTACCCAGTAGCGTCACTTAAACGTCACTGTCAAAAAAAGCCGCCATACTGTTTGATACCCTTATGGAAATGTAATGCAATTTGCAAATCGGTAGGTGTCAAACGAAATGGTACATGTGACACTTATACTCGAGTCACGCTACTGTGTAGATTCTTATACTGTGTCTGAGTTGACAGCATTGACTTTAGATTGTTAAAAAAACAAAACAACAAAAAAAAGTTGGGTTGTAGAAACGTTACCAACGCTATTATTTTTGTTGCGGAATTCCGTTACGAAATTGCTAAAATCTATTGTTTTCAGTTTTTCATTTTTTTACGTTAGTTACTCTTGTAAAAAATTTCGAGAATTTTGGTTGATTCAGCGCCACCAATTACTCAAAATGCCAAGTAAATTATAGAATTGACATCGTTGCAGTTTGGTTGACTTAACGCCATCTATTATTCCAAATGTCACGTAAATTGTAAAACTGATATCGTTGCAGTTAAATATGAAATGCTTCGGCTGATTTAACGCCATCTGTTATTCTAATACCGTTTGACAGTTAGGCAGATAGTTGCATCCAAGCTTAAATAAAGAAAATTACTGCTCCTTCAACTTATATCAACACGCTGTCAAGTTGCACTTTGACGACATCTAGTTTCTATCCTGTCAATGTCATTTCTTGACCTGTTTTCAATTCCCTGCACTAGCACGCATGCTCAGAGTATTCTCGTCTTGTTTTAATGTCATGTGATAATATGAGACAAAGATACTTTGAGTGCGCCGATCGAAAACATTATTACATTTCAGTGTTGCCACTTGTAGGTTGTAGGACAGAAAATTTTGTTGCACTATTGGCACCGTTGTCAAAATTATCAGATCGAAGTGAGGGAAGACTGCAAATATTTTATATTAGGTACAAGAAAAAGTTAAGAAAAAAAGAAAGTCCAAAAAGAACCGTTTTATAAAAGCAACAATATAATTAATAATAAACTTCTATAGATTCTCGCATATAAAGATCGAAGATTTTTGTTACTGATCCGCATCCTCGGTTTCGACTTTGACAGTTCGAAAGAAAGAGCGCCATCTGTCGGTGAATAGCCAAACCATTACGTTCATATTTTTA
This sequence comes from Dorcus hopei, assembly GCA_033060865.1. Lineage (NCBI taxonomy): Eukaryota > Metazoa > Arthropoda > Insecta > Coleoptera > Lucanidae > Dorcus > Dorcus hopei. The sequence goes on along the minus strand of CM065425.1, from coordinate 4,097,472 downwards.
ACCGGCCTTCTCATTATCAAGTTCAGCCTTTCTTTCATTCTTAAAGCTTACATTGTAACGTATTACGCAAAACAAAATTGCAATGCAGATTAATTATTATGTATTAGTAAAAGGCCTTCTAGATTACGCACATAACTATGTAGGTACACATACGTAATCTAATCAATAATCATACTTTCAAAATGTATTCACGTTCAGAGAGCGATTTTCTTGTTTCTTCGTCGACGTCCTCGGTTATGTGCGCAGCGTAAAGTTTTGTTTACGGTTTAAACAATGTTGTTGTTTTTTTTTTTTTTAATCAAAAAGCCTTTGTTCTTGGCATAATCTCAAAGGCGTCTGAGATAAGACCGCTTAGAAAAAAAAAACAGTTACGGTTAATAACTTTCGAGATAAACAAATGCAAGGACAGCAATTTACGCATGCATACGAAAGGTTTGTTCCAACAGCTACTTCGAAACCGTCAAAAGCATGGCAGTCATCAAAATTGTGACACTTGATGGTTGCTGTTGGAACAAACTTAAAGGGTGTTTTTAAAATATGTATTGATAAATAGATGGTGCTCAAGTGGTGGCAATTTTCAAGCGAATCGTTTTCCGAGAGCAATTACGCAGTTTGAACATTGTATCGAATCTGTTGCTAATTCGTTGATTAAATGGCGCACAATCGATCGCTTCGATCTTCGAACGCAAGTCGGGCGCTAATTAGAGACGGCAGGCCGTTTAAAAATTGCTCAATTCGAGGCTTCCTCGAAGCGGAGAGCTCTCTTAACGAGCAAAAAACCGACGCAGCATCCGATGCAATTAGCGGCAAAAACGCCCCGATAAATAATAATAATAAATTATTAAAAATAGTAAGCCGGACGAGCCGTGAACGGCCGATGAAAGAAGTTCGAAGTAAGTTGCTTTGTGATGGACGCAAGAGGCTCTTTTGTCCGTCAGAAAACTGACGGACCAAAGAGAAAACAGAAATAATGAATGTTTATAGAAAGCAAACGGACAAAATGACTTTCTAGATTGATAAAGGCGACGTAAAAGTATTAAATTCCCGAATAGTTCAGCGTTTTGACAGGGCTTGATTACTACTAGCCACATCTAACGGGGGAAAAGCTAACTTGTTCAAAATTTGGTAAAAAACCAAAATATAAAACGTATTAAAGCAGCACTGTCGGTATAGAAACTAGGCTGAATAGTTCTCTTAAAGGAGCTGACCTAATCTCCGAAATTAAGAAGAAGGAAAACTAGGTTATGTAACAATTCATTTTGAAATGACAGGCTATTTAATTATAACCTAAAAGTTTGTGCTACGTTTAAATATTACCAGTTCTATCATTAATGACATTCAGATGTTGGTAACGTCCAGTGTTGTCACGTTTAGAAGTAATTTCTGTTAAATCTCGACGTAACTTTCACGAAATTTGGCAAATTAACCATATTGGTGATCATGTGATCAACGTTAGCGTCAGTGTTGCCAATCCACTCTAAGCCGATTACCTTTTTCAAATTTTAAAAACCCACTCTTACCCACATCTGCCCATCACATTTAGTAGTGAAATTGAAATGAATGAATGAAGTGGTACAAAATTTATTTTATTTAAATACCTAATATTATTGGACTTACCTTGCACACATGTACGTTGCACGACAGATTTATCAGGTTAAAATGATCTATATATGGGCGGCAATCGGCAACAGTGCTGCCAACCAACCAAGCCAAGCATTTCGGAAGATAGTTGTGAAAAATTCCGATAGATGTCTCTGAATTTCGGTTGAGCTAATTTAAAAATCACTTCATTAAAGTCATGTTTAAAATCACTGATCTTATTCAGGCGATTTTTATTTTTGAAAATCATTTTTAAAAAATTAAAAAAAATTCTCATGAAATGAACAAAACTGGGTCCAAATTTCTAAAATTACGACATTTGACACTTATTGTGCAATTTTTGACGCTAAATAAAACAAAAGGCGATCGAGAAATAAAGAAAATTCATAAAATTATTATTATGTATTATAAAATAAAAAAAAATAAAAATAATTATAGAAATTAAATTTTTTTTATTAAATATGTAAACAAAACTTTCTAAAAGTAAGATTTGATATTTGTGCTATTCTTGATGTAAAATAAAACAAAAGACGATCGACAAATTTATAATATTGAAAAAAATAAATATAGAAAAAATCTCATTGAATAAAATTAGAAAAATAAAAATAAAAAAAATAAAAATAAAAAAATCTCATTAAATAAAATTATGTACAAACAAATAAAAAATTCTCATTAAATAAACAATACTTTCTACTTTCTATAAAATTATAAAAAATTATAAAAATTACAAAAATTTAAAAATTCTCATAAAATAAACAAAACTTTCTAAAATTAAGATTTGAACTTTAGGCAATTTTTGGCGTAAAATAAAATAAAAGACGATCGACAAATTTAAAAAAATTAAAAAAATCTCATTGAATAAAATTAGAAAAAATTACTAATTAATAAAAAAAAACTCATTAAATAAAATTACAAAAAATTATAAAAATTCTCATTAAATAAACAAACTTTCTAAAACTAAAATTTGATATTTGTGCAATTTTTTACAAAAAATAAAACAAAAGACGATCGACAAATTTATAAAATTAAAAAATATGTATATACTATTAAAAAAATCTCAATGAATAAAATTACTAAAAAATTAACAAAAATAAAAGATCTCATTAAACAAAATTAGAAAAAAATAAAAATTAAAAAATTCTCATTAAATAAACAAAACTTTCTAAAATTAAAATTTGAAATTTGTGCAATTTTTGACGTAAAATAAAACAAAAGACGATCGACAAATTTATAAAATTAAAAAATCTCAATGAATAAAATTACTAAAAAATTAACAAAAATAAAAAATCTCATTAAATAAAATTACAAAAAAATAAAAATTAAAGAACTCATTAAATAAACAAAACTTTCTAAAATGAAGATTTGAAATTTGTGCAATTTTTGACGTAAAATAAAACAAAAGACGATCGACAAACTTATATAATAACAAAATAATAACAAATATAAAACAATTTTCATTAAATAAACAAAACTAGAGTTCGACTTTCTAAAATGAAAATTTGACATTTGTGCAACTTTTGACGTAAAATTAAATAAAATACGATCTAGAAATAACGAAAATTGATAAAATCACAAAAAAATAAAAATTAAAAAAAAAGTTGAGTTCAAAATCGGTAGAGTTGACAGCGCTGATCGACAATGTGGATTTGGCTATTAGTTAGTTACTTTAGTTTTTGTCGGCTTCCGCCTTTAGTTATTTCTTTGTTGCCAATAGTAAAGCTGAAACATCACTAACAAGTCGTCAATAAAAAATTTAAAAATTAATCTGTTTTTTTTTTTTCCTTGAAATTACCCATTTTTACCCACGTATTTTTTTTACCCGCAAGGTTGCTTAAATTACCCGTAATTCGGGTAATTGCCCGCACATTGGCAACCCTGGTTAGCGTCCGCTCTCGGTGATGTGACAAACTTCACTCGATCAATTGTTTCAAATTGTTTGATAATTAAATCATAATCTTCAGAAGAAAATTAGTTCAACGTAAACACCCTCTTGTAGTAGAGCAATACACTACAAGAAATACTGTCATTTGGGATTAACGTCAGCGCCCTCTCTTAGTAAAGTGTCAAACTTTACTTGATTAATGATGAATTCATGCAACATCAATTAAGTACGACTAATTTAACTTTAATTTACGAACATAACCTATAAACCGCGATGGCTTGCAGCAATTTCTGTATATTTTCCATTTTTGAATTTTTTACACTTTATACGTGTTATATAAAGTACAAAGAAAAAAAAAACAAAGTGGAAAATATTATACAGAAATTGCTGCAAAGCTTTGCGGGTTTATAGGTATGTGATATGCAATAATTGAAGTTGCATGAATCCAGCATAAAATTATTAAATAAGTCAAAATTTCTAGGACGAAACTAGTTCCAAGTTAGCGCCCTCTTTTAGTGGTGTGGCAAACCTTACGCGCCCAATTATTTTAAAGTTATTGAACAAATCGGCATTTTCCCGAATACAAAATGTGTACTGCACATAAATCATACTCAATAATCATTCAAATTTCCATTCTTATTCATTTTTCTTCTCCATCAATTTCATGAATCAAAATTTCCATGATAAAACTGGCCCGACGTTAGCGCCCTCTAATAGTGGCGTGACAAACCTTACGCGCCCGATTACTTTAAAATTATTAAACAAATCGAGATTTCCTCGAATACAAAATGTATACTGCAAATAACGTACGTTCAAAAATATCCGTTATCGAGAAGGCTCTGAACTTGCTTTTAATCTATGACGGCACGTCGTAGCTTAGTACGTATGCTGCAACCTTGAATAAGCTGTCAACAGGACAACTGTCAAAGGCTTTGTTTACATCTGTAATGCTTTATTTCATTAATTGCGTTATATTATTCATTTGGACGTAAAAAGTTAGGTTATGTTTGTAATAATCGCATGGTTACGACGTAACTTTGCAAAATTTGCATTTCACATTTTTTTTTCTCCCGTATTTTAAATGTAAAGCGTTAGCGCCCTCCCTCGGTAGACCGGTGAACCTTACGCAATCATTTTAAAACCATTAAATAAATCGGGATTCTCAGATTTAAAAAAATTGATTAACATCAGCGCGCCCTCTCTTAGTGAAGTTGCCAAACTTTTCTCCATCAATTACTTTAAAATTGATAAATAAAACAAAATCTCCACGATAAAACTGCGCCCTCTCTTAGTGGAGTGACAAAACTTACGCGCCCAATTATTTTAAAATATGTAATTAAATGGATCGGGATTTCCCCGAATACATGCTGGAGCGCATTATTCGTTAAGCTCCGTACTCATGGACTCTCAATTACCTGAAACCCAAAGAAATCTAAAGAAAAACTGACGTCAGCAAAACGAAGGGAGGGGGGGGATTGGCCTCTTAATAATTACCGCCACATTTCAGTGGACTTTCGCATGTCTTCGTAGATCCAGACTTCGGACTTTTCGGAGTGTTGCCACGGTTACGCAATACGACGACCAATGAAGATTGCGTAGCCATGGCAACGCTCCGAAATGTCCGAAGTCTGTCGATTATAAAAGCAGAAGTGAGCGCGAAATTTAAACAAATCTTAGAATAACGGAAAGTAAGTTGTCATAAATGGAGAACTAATTACGTTGACGACATGGATGAGACAAAGGGGACGTAGCGCTATCGCCATTGCAAAAAGACGACCCACAGGTTTTTTTTTTTTTTTCAAGGGAAGACTAAAGAAGTGTTGATTGTGATTGTCACGAAACGGAATCGTTACGTGATTTAAGTGGGTAGGGCCTCATCAACAAGCGAGAGCTCGAGAGAAAAACAATAATTGTTAGTCTACTTGAGGATTATAAAAGTGAAAATTTCCAAGGACAACATTCCTAGGTCTCCCTCCGATCGTTTCTATCTAATCGATGCAAGGAACGCATTCCCTTTCACTCGGCAGCAGTTCATTCATTCACAAGTAGTCGGGAGGCATTACGAACTCCGTAAAAATATTGCGCCATAGCCTTCTGTCGGCGACCGGACGACCTTTACGTGCATGATTCACGCCACAGGAACAATTAAAATAACTTCCGCCAGTAATTAAGTAACCGTAACCGCACGTAGATGAGCGCCAGATGATTTGGGCCCCGAACGAAATCAATATCACCATCATCATCATCGGTAAATACGACGTGACGCCGCGCCGCCGTCGTTGAGCCCTTATCTTTCATTCATAACGCCGATATACATAATGTTTACATTTTGTTGACGTCGAGTTCGAAAAACATATTTTTTTCTCGGCGTGTGTGTGTGTCATAAGTTGTTTGTTTACATTCACGCATTTTTTGGGGGTCATAAATCTATTGCGTTTTATTTTTGTCTACGTACTTCGAGAATTTATAATCAAAGAACTCTAGGGATTTTAAGTATAAACAAACATCCAGAGTGCTTGGTGAAGTGAAAATTGGTTCTGTAAATTAAATTAAAGCAACGAACTACATACAATCTTTCACTAGAAAAACTCTTAAAATAGTTCACGATTCTCTATTCGCTGGTAACAGTCGCGTTTTGGAATGAATTCCGCGCTCACCCCTGCTTTTATAATCGGATTCTCCCGCTCAGAATCCTTCGGGGCAAGCGAAACGCGACGATGATCATCAACAGGCCGTTCCTACGTGTCTTGTTGGTTGCCTATATAGGAGGGTGTCTTTCGAGCCTAATCATGAGGATCTCGGTTATCTTAAGAGATACGAAGTTGGTTAAATTAGAACAAAGTTGCGTATTCTTATCCCAATCAATAATCTTCAAACTGTTGTCGTTGTTTATTTTATCAAGTTTAGAATTTAGAAAAGTATACGCATTTTCAATGTATCCGTAAAACACGAGCACGTTTGTTTATTTTATCTTATGGTGTGGGTTAAGATACGGGATGCGTCTCAAGTACAGGGACGAAAGGAAAGAAAAGTGCCAGCGCTCAGTCGGGGCGCGGTGCTTGAGGGCTATATGTGTTGATAATGTTGCACTGGTTACGCAGACGGGCTCGCGAGTGTTGCAATGAATTGCAATGACATGAGAGTAGGGGATCATTTCTCCTGTATATGGCGTCTGATCCTATCCGCTACTGCAGATGCGTGAGTAGTAGATGCCGGGAAAACAACTAGTTGTATGCCTGACCAGGTGATTGCCTTGTGCTTTCAAAACGGTCATGACTTGGTGTTGACTGCGCTCGGGCCGGTGTAACACTGTAGGAGGCAGTAGCACCAATGATTCTGAGAACGTACGCTCAGAAGGCAAGGTATGCTAATATCCACCTGGGGCTTGCCTTTATGCATGCGAAGTATGAAGACGGACATTCGAGGACACCTTCTCCGTGAATTCGCATCCCAGAAGGGAACTACCGCATCTAGAGTCTCCGCGGGATGGTGCGGGGCCGGGAGAGGGCCCCGGTAAGTAAACAAGTCCTATAGTCTTGAGTAGATGCTCGTAAATGGTTACTTGTAATTTTGCATGACGTCCTTATCGAATCGAAAAGCGAAGCCCAGATGTTAAGACGTTTACCCTCAGCTCCGCAGTGGTCGAGAAAGAGAGAAAGAAAGCAGGGAAAGAGAGATCTAACCAAAGGGTGAGTGAATGTTTATTGTAACTCGGTCCTCTGACATTGTTATTAGTCTAAAATGTTTAACAAAAAAAAAAAAACTAGCCAACAAAACTATTTTCACCTATCTTTTACGGTTTTCAAGATATTCGTAATCGGAGACGATAGGAATTTTAACGTTATTGACTTATAAGTTAATAAGGTTCCCCAAAGTTCTACATATTATGTCAGCATTACCAAACAGCATAACTTTGGATTCATCCAGGTTTATTTTAACGTGAAATATCAGCTACAAAAACTTAAATCGACATTAATATTAGATTGGGGCGAAAACTAATACACAGCTGAGTATCGTCAGCACATACGTGTGCTTGACAATATTTAAGGACAGGAGGAAATTTTGAAGTGTAAATTGAAAAGAGTGTAGGGGCAAGAATAGATCCTTGAGGGACTCCTTGCGAAACATATAGAGAACTTTTTAACTTGACAACCTGTGTACGGTCCCAAGGTAAGTGCGCTAGAGGAAAGGCCAAGGTACGACAGTAATGAAATAAGTGTCTCATGATCAACAGCATCAAAGGCCTTACTGTGATCAAGTAATATAAGTGCGGCGATGTTTCCCCTATCGCAAATCGTCAGTAACCTTTAGGAGAGCAGTTGTGCAGCTAAAACAAGACCTAAATCCCGACTGAAAATCTGGAAAAATATGATTGTCATCCTTAATTTTTTTCAATTGATTATTCAGAGGCTTTTCGAATATCTTAGAAAGAGCAAGCAGGAAGGAAGGTTATTGGCCGTAAATCTTTATAGTGTGATGGTAGTTTTATTTTAGGTAGAGGCCGCACTACAACGTGCTTCCGTTAATAAGGAATGATACAAGAATTGATTATATGAGTTATGTGTGGCATTATGTATGTAAGGAGAGCAAAGTTTAATCATTCTAATACCCATCCCATCACAACGAGCAGCATTAGACTTCAGATTGTTAAGTATTTGAGTTATTGCGAGAGTATCTACGAGATGAAAATGAAAACTAACGTTTGAGTCGTTTGTTTGATTTTTATATCGATTGGTATTATACCTATTGCGAGCCGTATTAATTGCATCTGCGTTTTTAAGATGATCTGGTATCAAAGATTCTTTACTTTTTTTTACCTTTATTTGATTAAGTTCTTTCCACAGGAATTTGCTGGAAAAGTGTTTGGAAACGCATTCAAAGTATGCCTTGCGCTCTTTATTAAATGTAAATGTAGTCAGATTCCTTAAAGATTTATAATAATTCCAATGCTGCTAACGTTTAGTTCTTCTATACTTGGTCTTTGCTTTGTCACTCGAGGACATAAGTAATTTTAAATGATCAGTCAGCCACGGTGTGTACGGTTTAGCAAGTTTGCAAATTTTTAGCGGTGCGTAGATTTAGATGATGTAAAAAAAGCTCAAAAATCTGCGTCGCTTTGAAATTTTGTTTTATTATTTGACGGTTGGTGACACTGGTTAGCAAAAATTTCAAACAAATGTCAATTTGGAGGTTACGTTTATAATTTGAGATGCCAAACAAATGTCACTTTGGAGGTTATTTTGCCAATTTCAAGTGTCAAAAATGTCGCTGCATAAGTCGTCGCCAACCTAATAAAATAAAATTTCGGTTGCTTTAATGAGCTACTTTATGAAACCCGAATGAATTTTAGAGTGTAGTCGTTAAAGCACAAAATAGAAAAACCGTACTTATTATTCTCAATTTCATGGCCGCCTGTGTTCTAGATAATTGATATGTTACACGTGCAATTAAATAATAAATCGAACAAATGAACGTTGGCCCGGTTTTGGAAAATGATGCCAGGTCGTTATGATTGCAGCTGTGCCAACACCAGCAGTTAAATTACACACAACACGATAATGGCCGTTTGATGATGATAACAGAACACAATTAATCACAGTCACGCTGACGGATGTTAATAACACTGACTAATTCGTGAGCAAACAAAATTCCCGAAGAACTGGGTCACTTTGCAACTGTACTTTTCCTAACAAACAAATTCTAAAGAAACATGGCCGCCCTAAGGCGTTTAAGAAATTGCAAAATTTAAGATGAATCCCCTAGAAACATTTTGATTACGTCAACCGCGATAGTGGAAGCACCTGATTGGGTAACGCTCCTTCTCCTTACACCCAATCAGAGTGCACGTGCAAGCCGTTATAAATGGAGGAACACCGATCGGAGGTACTTCAATTTCTGTGAAGCGAGAAGGCAGTACAAGCAGCTGCAAAATATTTGAAGCGTTAAGTTACAGTCGACAAAGTCCAACTTAACGCATTTTTTATTTGGAAAATTAGCTGAAATAAGTCGCGCACTCAATTAAATTCATAATTAAAGTAGGCTATGATTTCAATGTTTTGTCTCTTAAAAGGTTTGCAGCACTGACAGCTGGGCAATTAATTATTTCCGCTAACATAACCTCTGAACTTAGGGGAATTTAGGGGATAATTTTTTTCCAGTCAACGAATCTAACCTGACGCGTTTCTGAATTAGCTGAAATATACCGCGCACTCAATTAAATTCATAATTAAAGTAGGCTATGATTTCAATGTTTTGTCTTTTAAAGGTTTGCAGCACTGACAGCTGTTCAATTCTTTCTTTTCTTCTCTTTTTCTTTCTTTTCGCTTTGCGCAGCAATGCTGCTTGTCTACGGCCGTGAGCCATTTCAGACAATTACGAAGTCATGTTTAAGCTGGGTCTTAACCTTAAAGGCAGGTGGCCACTGAACGCGAAACTAACCTAATCTGAGCGAAACTAAGTTTTTTGAAAATTAGCTCCAACGTAATCTTACGCGGACGTAACAACTAAAGCTAAGCGAAGCGGAGTTAGGAAAGCGAAGATATAAAACAATGTTTGTCTTCGCTCGGTTGCCTCGTCCGCGTAAGATTACGTTGGAGCTAATTTTCAAAAAACTTAAAGCCCGTTCACAATGACTTAACGTAACAAAATTAAATTAAGGAAATTAGAGTGTTAATTTATGTGTTCACAATGAAGACATTTGTTGCTCTTTGCATGCACAAGTATTTGGAAATTATTAGTGATTGTCTAGGTTAATAAAGGATAAAATTCTTTTGCTCAACTTCAGGACTGAAAGACTACACTCACTATACTGTTTTAGAACGCTGTTGATTGAATGTACTTAACAGAGTTAACCTAAAAATGGAAGTTGTCAACTTAAGAAAAGTAAATTAATAGAATTAGCCAATTAGTACGCTCACATTTCTAATAGTCTTTCCAACTTTTATTAAGTGATTAATTTTCTTACGTTAAGTCATTGTGAACGAGCTTTTAGTTTCGCTCAGCTTAGCTTAGTTTCGCGTTCAGTGGCCGCCCGCCTTTAAACGGTACAAACATCCATGGGAACTGGTGGAATCCGAACTCACGCCGCCGAGGGACACAACTTTCCAAGTCGGATAGGCTAGACTGCTAAGCCACTCGGCGACCCAGCTGTTCAATTATTTGTGCTAACATAACCTCCCAACCAGTGTTGGCAACTTAAGGGAATTTCCCCTAAATTTAGGGGATTTTTCAGGGTTCTTTTAACACTAAAGAAAAGACTAATAGAATTAATTTTTTAGTTACATTAAGTAAATGAATTTTATAATTTTTGATCACGAAATGAATCTACGCCTATGATTTACTTTTGTACTCCAGTGGCACCCGTTGACATATCAGATCAGTGTCGCCAATTTAAGGGATAATAAATACCTTTTTAAGGAATTTTTCAAATCCTTAAGCCCGATTGTATAATCATGGTTTAACTTTAAACATTCCCATAGCATCAATTGTAAAGACAATAAATCATTCCCATGGAAATAAAACGAAGTTTAAAGTTAAACCATGATTGTACAATCGGGACTTAAGCGTTAAGGAATTTTTTTTTGTTCCAAAAAAGAGATTATCAAATTTTACTTCGTAAAAGAACCCGGAAGCTGACAGCCCCTAGGCAGCTCAAAATTGTTCTTTTATACATGAACATTCCCTCTCTAGAAGGAAACACGTTTACTACACAATACCGCTTAACGTGTAAGATAAAGAAACCACGTTTTTGCACTAAAATGGCCGACTTTCCACTTTCGTCAACTTCAGTGACCACTTTCGTCAACTTCAGTGACCACTTTCGTCAACTTCAGTGACCACTTTCATCAACTCCAGTGACCACTTTCGTCAACTCCAGTGACCATTTTCGTTCGTGTGCTTAATGTGTAAGATAAAGAGAATGTTCTTGCATTAAAATGACCGTCTTTTTTAGTTATGTTCTTTCCGGCAAGCTTAACTGGTCGACATTTCTAGCGATTTTCTTTCTGGTAAGTTTTATCAAATTTAGCGCCTGTCAAATAAAAGTTTAAAATGTCCGAATGTGTCGTTGTTAGGGTGAGATGTTTAAATTTCCCGCCAATATTTTGCTCTAAAATGGCTGCTGATTGCGGTACTGTAATTATTTAGTGACGGTACCATTTACATTGAACAACCGTCATCTATTGAGCAATGTTTCAACTGACAGTCATTTCTGGATGAGTGGATGGTAACAAAAATATAACCTGCGTTGCCGTCGGACATTTAACAGCGCGATTTGTTAAAACATGACGACAGTTTCTTTTTCGTTTGTTTGTTGACGGAGGTAACCTCAATCGTCAATAAAGGACGAATCGAATTGTATTTGTGTGAGGTATTAAACAGCGCCATCTATTGCAGTTTTTTCTATAATCCGTTGATCTTCTGGAAGGAGAAAACAATTATTTCTTTCGTCACCGTTTGTTTGAAATTGTTTCATTTTTAAATTTATGAATCTACCGAATTATTGCCCTAAACTCGATTGTCTTTTGTTTTTATTTGTTCAATATTTTTATAGATTTTTTAAAAATTTTGTTCATCTGTCTTCTTTGTTTTGTCACCTTTCCCCCAAAACAGTTTTTTTAAATTTGTTAATTTACTGAATTGTGCTGCAAAATCGATTGTCTTTTGTTTTCATTATTAGTATTATTACATAATCTTTCTCTAATCTTATTATTTATTTTTTAATTTTATTATTTTGTTTTCTTTGTATTAATTATCCTCATCCTTTCAAAACTGTGTGTTTTTTTTTTAAATTTATTATTAATCAACTGCATTTTTTTTAATGAATCTTTATTTTATTTTTTTAATTTATTCCCGAAACTAGTAACAAATGAAGGAATTTTCTACGTTTTCTATGTTGGGATTTTTTTGACAACTCTTAAATACATATAACAGATACACTTTCAGATTTGTAAATAAAAATAAATGTTAGGAGAACATGTATTTTATTTGGGGGATTTTTAAACCTCAGATGGGGGAAATCGTTGTCAATGGGTTGGCAACATTTCGCCCAACTCTCGACAAACGCGTTTGAAAACATATAGCACAGGTTACGTTAGTGCATTTCATGCTGAAGGCGAACATTTTCAACATCTGCTTTAAGCTTTAGTCACAGTATAAAGATTACACAGTAGCGCGACTCTCATGAAAATATTAAGTTCGCGCATAACATCCCACGCAAAGTCTGAGTCACAATCTCGGGATGCAGAGTTCATTCATTCACGGCTGTGGTGCCGAATGGATCTTTATAATTATGTTAATACACATTATTTATGCCTTGTTTTTTTTTACCACGTCCACTAAACACTACAATCCGGCCCTGGTGTGTGAGCACGTGTGAATTTACAATTTACAACAAAATCGCTCACACGTAAAACAGAACAAACAGTTCGACACGCCCCTTTAATCTACTCGAGGTTAATGAAAATCCAGTAAAGAGATCAAAGTGCCGACAAGCGAGTTGCGCTAATGTATTCTTTATACTGTGCTTTAGTGTTGCTTTCACGTGAATTAATTATTTCTCTGAATTTTGCGTTTACTTTACACATTTTACTATGCGACGTCATAATCAGATAATATGACATAACAGTTATTGACAATTATTGTGTTCTCACTGTGGAATTGCGTTTCGCCAACTTCATAAAAAAATCACAGCTTACTTTAATCAAGAATTCATTTGAACCAAATTTGAACTGAAAGTACAGTACTAACGAGCGTCTAAATAAAAACCTGGTCAAATAGGCTACTTGACGTTTTTATTTAGACAAGAGTTATAATTTACAAAAATGACAATTGAATTGTCTGGGTTATTTACAATGAAGAAGCTATTACGACTCGAGTATTATTAAAATGAAACGCGTCGGCGAATTTCTGCATTCTGAAATCCTCGTTTGTTTAACAACAATAATTTTATTAGCACATCGAACGTTATTGATTTATTAATTATTAAACGTGTGCTCCCCCGTTCCCGTTATTTACACAGAACCGCCGACGGTTCCGAACGTACGTGTGTACCTACATTGCAAACCTTGTTAATTCGCTCGACAATCAACTTGCGAAATGAAGCTACAGTCTGTTCCATATAAATCACACGTACCGTGGAGCGGGTTAACCCAACAAGCTCTGGAAAGTTGCCTGAATTATGTATGTACAGCAGCGGACAATAAAATCCGGGCAAGAATTTGACAAGTCGTTCGTATTTAGACAAGTTTGGTAAATCAGGCTTTCATTGAGGTTATATTTCTATCAAAATTTATATTAAACGTCACTATTACTAGTGACATTTTGTATAAAATGTATTAAACGTCAAAAATGTTAGAGTGAGGTTTACATTGTACCAATGGTGTGCCCGGATTTTATTGTCCACTACTGTACATCCAAGTGCCGATAAAGACGTTGAAACATTCATTTTCTTTACGTTTTATTTGTGGTATTCTTAAGATCTACTTAATCAATAATGGTGGCAACTGCAATGCCTTATTTATGAACCCTTTCTAAGCCAGTCAAGTGCGATTCCTTCCGAACGCAAATCCGTGTCCGTCTACTAGACTGACAATGAGTCATAATGGCGAATAGGTTCTGTTCTTGGCTCACTGTCGTCATTATAAGCGAAGTTACACACCATGTGAGTGTGTAACTCCGCTTATATTGTGGATAGTGACGACAATGAGCCAAGAACAGAACCTATTTGCCATTAAGAGGCAAAATTTCAAATATGTTGAAGAAATAATATTTCTACGTAATCGGAATTGATTTAAAAAAGCGAAACGCTTGTTAATCGACTTTTGCGCAGAAAATAACCGAAATAAGTTGTCGCCTTTGGGATGCAAATTAAAAATGAGAAAACTGTTGTCGCCACTGTCTTTTGTAAAATCACGGTTTGTGGACGGAACGCAACGCCATCTAGCGAAATAAATGCGTACTTAATTTAAATCTCCCAAAAACTCCAATTCTTTTCCGAATGAAAAAATATTCCAGAGATTATTTTACTTATCTCAAAATGATTGTCTTAAGTACTAAATTCGATAATTCTGCTATCTGTCAGTTGTTTGTGTGTTTATGATCACTCGGTAACATCATACGTCGTAATTATTGTAGCCAAACATAATCTGTGACGCGAATTTTTTGCACACTGCACCTCACTTCGATTTCTCCGAAAAATTAAGATTAATCTCCGTTAAGCCCTCCCTGTATAATTGAGATTGCCGAGCTACGTGCATTTATATCGAGCGCGTACGCAGACGACAATAGTTCTTTATTTAGAGAGCAAAGTCGAAGGCGTCACAAAGCGCAGATGGGTGGCGATATTTACAGAGGAATTTTAGTGTTGGGAGTTCAATAAACCGTTTTATGCTATTCATCATACTCGAAGAACAATTAACGCCATGCATTAAGACAATAAACCGTGATTACGTCGCGTCTATAATCAACAATAACCGAGCCAGCTTTTGAAATTAATTATTTTCGAACAAAAAACGATGATAATTCATTTACTATCATCGCATGTTGACGACGCAAAATGTAATCAAGCGAAAACAGTCAAGAGGTTGAGGGTGATTGCGATTATTTTACCAATTTGTTACCGAGGCAGTCATTTTAACGGTGGCGCAAGGTGAAAGGGTTTCAAGTGCAGATTAATGGAAGACCGTAAAAGCTCCGGTGCCAGTTAACGACGGACTTTATAGATTGATTCCACTAACGCCCATTGCATTCTATGATAATTGCATAACACCGTGCCTTGCAATTTATTTATTGGTCACCCGATGTTTTTTTTAGAATTCCTTACTCGACGTTTCAAGGAAAGCTGCCAAGGAGAAACCGCGTGCTCATAATTTGAAAAAAAAAAGCGGCGCCATATAACGAAACCACAAAAAAATAAATAAAGGTTCCATTGCTCCAAAAAGTGCGATTATTCCAACCACATGGCAACGACGCATTGATACAATTGACAACTGTTAGACAACTGAAACGCGTAGCGACATCTATTGAGTAAAAAGAAAATCACAAAAGCAGAACACTGCAATTTTTTTTGGAAGCAGATGAAGCAAAGTATTACAGTAAAAAGTACGAAATCAATTCAAAAATTCTTAACGGATTGACTGCGATCTTCTTTTTATTTGTCCTGTCAACTACAGTGACATTTGAAACATTTTTTAAAAGCTCCTAATCATCACAAATTCTTTAATAAATTTCAACAAACTGTTCTAATCATTACAATAATTAGTTTACTACTACTAGGTGATTGAAAATAAAAATCCTAGAAAATTATGATTTCATAAACATCTGGCAACACCGCCTGGTAACGTAACGTAACGTAACAACTGATGCGAAGCAGACTTCACTAGTTTTATTTTTTTAAAACATGTATATTTTGTTATTACTATTATTAAAACAATAATAATTTTTGTTGGACGTCTATTTTTAGTTATACACTGGAATCAGTCTTCGGTTGTTATTAACAGAAACAGGTCTAGGCGCGCGTTGTCCATCGACTTATAACTTATTGATTTATTGCGTCCTGGGCCCCCGCAATCTCTGCCCCCGCGTGTAGGTCGTCGCAACATAATAATCGCTATCGCGCACACGAGAACGCCTGAATCAGCTTCGTATTTATAGACGTGACCGGTCGTTGTATAAGGGTCGGGTTACCGCTTCTTAAGCAGGGAACACACGATCCCACATGTCTTAACACATGTACGCGCGTGCATGTTCGCCGAACATCAACGTGCGTGTGTTGGCCCGAAATACGCTTCGAACATGTATGCACATACAAAAAGTCCGTCGAACTTGTTTTCTGGTTTTCCTGAAAACAAGTGCGTGCGTTGATGTTTGCACGTACATGTTCGACCGTGTGGTTGCCAAACGCACATGTTCGCCAGAGACTTATTCAATGCAGCACGTCGGCGTCGTGCATAAGCTTTTCCACAGCACCTCAAAACAGCCAATTTATAATTTTTAATAAATAACTTTCCGGCAATGTGTGGTGGCAGATCCTGCAATTGGAACTATTAAACTGGGGATTTACTACAGCTTTATCACTTTCAGATAGCTGACGGCTATTATTAGGTGCACGCCACTGCCACCAAATATAACTCTTCGGATATCGTCTTGGTTGATAACTGGACTATGATGTCTTAAGACATGTTCGATCGTGTGTAGTATGGTACTATTTGACGTTGATGTTCGGCGAACATGTACGCGCGTACATGTGTTAAGACATGTTGGGTCGTGTATTTCCTACTAAAGAAATCGAAAATATTTATGTTAAGAAAAAAAAATAAAATAAAATAAAACAGAGCCGACCGCGATTATGCAAGAAACTTGCAACATGGGCGTTTCTTTCTGCACGTATTAATTACTACACATAAAAATAATTTCATCAAGCATATAAAGAACATAATATATATTATTTATAGAATGTAATTAATGAACAGGGGCAGATTCAATTTGGTGTTTTATTTTCTAAACAACTTTGAAACTGAAATAAACTTCTTAAGCTTGTGTGTCTTCCCAACAGAATACAATTGTTATAATGGCAAATCAAATAAACAAATTACTTACCTCAAAGTTTGAGGTGGCACAAGTTTTGACGAATTCCTTTCCTTTAACCAGTTGTACGAAAGCGCAATAGGGAAACCATCGAGCGTGCTGCGACCAAGGATCATCATGGGGTTCCCAATGATTGAGGCCACCGTCACAATGAAAGCACCTGACTTTATCTCCGGCCCCCTCGAAATAAAACCCGGCGGTCGCCAGTTCATCTGGCTTCTGAGTCAACTCCGTAGGCCACTTGGTAAACGTCGAGTACCTCGACTCGTACGTAGCGTACTTGGGATTCTTTGGAGTTTTGTGCTGCTGCACGCCCAGTTCCTCGAGATTATCACCACTGACCAGTTCTAAATTCGATAAGGCCGCGGTCTTGCCCGTGTTTTCCCCTAACCTAGTGTTTATAACCCACTGTACAAAGTAACAACTCGGCGAGCACCTCTGATGCTCCTTGTCGGGGTCGTCGCCCGGCTCCCAGGCGACTAAAACCACGTCGCAAAAAGCGCACTTTGTGAAGTCACTTTCCTTGAGAGAATAGAAACCTGCCCTGGCAAGAGATTCGGGCGTCACTACGTCAGGTTTAGGCCAGTTTGCGAAAGTCTGCAGTCGTACGTTTTCATCTTTAAGGGAATAGGAGGAGTTCGTGGGGGTCGTCGTGGGTAAGCCAACCGGTTGTGATATGTTAGGAACGTTACCTGAGGTAGATGGGTCTAGTACGAAAGGGCATTGGGGGCTGAGGAGCTTGTGCTTGGCCATCACTTGGTCTCCGTAGTTCCATTCTCCGATCTGGATGTGACAGGCGAAGCATTCCACGATTAAATCTCTGTTCGTGTAAAAGAAACCTGCCTTTGCCGCTCTGGCTGAAGTGATCGCTGCGTCCGTGGGCCAAGTGTTGAAAGTCTGCAGCCGGTTTTCCTCTACATTCATATCTTCCTGTCAAAATGTGAGGTTATGTTACAGAGATTTTAGGTCGCACGTACCGGACACGTGCATATCCGCGTTCTCGCTTGATAAAGGGCGAGAGCGTTTAAAAAACATTTTATTGTTGCACTGTCACATCATTTTTGCAATAATACACTTGCGAGCACGTTTATTTCAATTCGCAAAAAAAGAACGTTTCCTCTTTTCGACATAGATGGCGCTGCAAGAAATTCCAAAAATTCCAAAATGAAAGAATTATATAACGAGACGTATTCTCACTCGAAAAATAAACGCAACGCTTAGAAATCACTTTAATTTAATAAATTCTCAACTTACTTTTAATTATTAACTTAATTATTGGATTAGAATTTTATTTAAACGTGATGGAGTAGATGGCGCTTTTTGGAATCCAGCGAAATTCAACAACCAATCGGAAATGAACACATTATTCGAAAAATCGCTCATTTCTTGCTGGAACATTCCTTGGAGAGCTTGTGGGACAACATCTGAAGCTTTATGATGTTTTCTGCCAGCGTTTTGTATGCGGAATTTCTGTGGAAATAAATCTGCGATTACGATGAGGAATGGCAATCCAATAAAGCGAACCTCTTGTCGCATTTGACGATCGCTTCCTTGCAGTCGTTCAGGGCCAGCTTTACTTCATAATTTAAGCCGTCGACCTTCTGCATTATGATTTTCAAGACGTCCTTGTCTTCGACGGCCGCGCTCAATTCTTCGCCGAAAATTTCGAACTTCTGTTCGATCGTATGCGCCAGTATTTCCAATTCGTCGAAAGCATAAACAATCTGCGACATTTTTTTTAACGGGGCGCTCACTAAAAATAAGACTTTCACAAAATTTTCATTAAATTTTTAAATTTTATTTTAGTTTGAAAATTGACCGCAAGATGTCGCCACTAAACTATTGATTTAAAGTCCCTAGATAGTATAAAGTACGGCAATAGGGAAGCCATTTTCTGGCCCATTATGCGCGGGAATTTTAAAATGAAAATTTTGGTTGATTTTCATGTCAACGGAAAATGAACGTAAATGTCAATTTTTTAGAGCCTTACTGCGCAAATCTGAGCATGTAAACTGTACTGTTTGTCGACTAGTAAAATTGTCCCATAATAAACTGTAATAACGTCCTTACAACCCTTTATCATGATTAACCATTGTAAATCGATAAAAATAAACAAAATCCAATAACCGTCACAAACCACAAATGAACAAACCAGGAGCACCACGGGGCACGGACGAGCACCTTCGAGTTTCGAGCAAGCACAAATATTTTACACATAACTCAAAACTGCAATATTTCCGTTACCTGCAAAAACTACTCCATGTTTTTTCTATCAAAATTGAAAATTTTAAGCAAAAGGGTTTTAATAATCATATCTTCAACGTCTTTAGATTAATACGGCTTATTTATTATGGTGTTTTTAATATGATTTATTTCGTATTTCTAATTCCTTTTGGGAGCTGACATTTATCAACTGCCAAAAAATATAAAACTTCTTCGTTTCCATGACAAATATTTGTTTATTCAACTCAAATACACAAGTCTGTTTGTGTCACGTGACACAGACGCCATGTTCTGGCTAGTTTTTAAAATTTGGTCGTAAACTGTGTATTGCCGTACTTTAGTAATCTAGAGACTTTATATTGATTATTAAATCTTAAGTTGGCCAAGCTGCATGATTATGATTAGATTAGCCTCCTCTGTTAGCCTCATAATTGTTGTAGGTAGTTTTACAATTTTGTTAAATCGTAAGGGCCAAACGGCCAATACATATTTCCAATTCAATGAAAGAAAAGCGGCTTGCAAAAGTTTTTTATTGAAAATTGAGTTGGTTAAACTGTAAACAGTAACGTCACAC
The DNA here is from genome assembly GCA_033060865.1 of Dorcus hopei. NCBI lineage: Eukaryota > Metazoa > Arthropoda > Insecta > Coleoptera > Lucanidae > Dorcus > Dorcus hopei. The sequence goes on along the minus strand of CM065425.1, from coordinate 4,077,610 downwards.
AGACGTCACGTGACGTCAATCCAGGTTATGTTTAGTGTTATCGTCAAGCAGGTCTTTTGTGCTTATTTTAGTTACTAGTGCCCTCTTGTTGTTTACGTTTTCACAATGAAGGTTAAATAAGTTAAGTTCAAAGTCCCTTTGCAAATTTACTTTCACTTATTTTGCTTGCACTTTAAGGCTTCCGGGTATAACCGCCATGGCGTCGCACAGATTCGCACAGGTAAATTCACGACGTTTTGCGCAGAATTTCTCTCACATCGAACTTTTGCACAGGCCCTGAGTTTCACGACGAGAAAATACGCCACGAAGCCTTCCTTAAATGAGGTGGTGATCATATCAGCAGCCCGAACTCCTATTGGTTCGTTTCTAGGCTCGCTCGCGCCGTTGTCGGCCACGCAGTTGGGCTCCGTTGCAATCAAAGGGGCCATCGAACATGCAGGCATTCCCAAGGAAGAAATCAAGGAAGTGTACATGGGGCAGGTCTGTCAGGGGGGAGCGGGGCAGGCTCCGACGAGGCAGGCAGTCATATTCGCTGGATTACCGAAGACGACAGTTTGCACAACAGTAAACAAAGTTTGTTCTTCAGGGATGAAGTCGGTCATGCTCGCGTCACAAAGCATCCAGGCGGGCCATCAAGAAGTCGTCTTGGCCGGCGGAATGGAATCCATGTCTAACGTCCCCTACTACCTAAAAAGAGGACAAACGCCTTACGGTTCCGTTAATTTAATCGACGGAATCGTCGCCGACGGACTAACCGACGTCTACAATAGATTCCACATGGGAAACTGCGCGGAAAACACCGCAAAGAAACTCGGGATAAGCCGAGACGACCAAGACGAGTATGCCATTTCAAGTTACAAAAGGAGCGAAGCCGCTTACGCCCAGAAAGCTTTCGCTTCTGAATTGGTGCCTGTGAATGTCCCGCAGAAGAAAGGACAGCCGGATAAGGTCTTCACAGACGATGAGGAATACAAGCGGGTCAATTTTGATAAATTCAAGAAACTGTCGACTGTTTTCCAGAAAGAAAACGGCACTGTCACGGCGGGAAATGCTTCGACGATAAACGACGGGGCAGCCGCCTTGATACTCACGACTCCCCAGAACGCAGATAAATTAAAAGCGAAGCCCCTGGCGCGGGTGGTCGGTTTTTTCGATGCAGAAGTCGACCCTATTGATTTCCCGATTGCGCCGGCTCAGGCCATCCCCAAGTTACTCGAGATTACAGGAGTTAAGAAAGATGATGTGGCCATGTGGGAGATAAACGAGGCTTTCAGCGTCGTCGCTTTGGCCAACATAAAATTGCTGGGGCTGGATCCGGCTAAAGTTAATGTTCACGGGGGCGCTGTGAGTCTCGGGCATCCGATTGGGATGTCCGGTGCGAGACTTGTTATTCACCTTGTGCATTCGTTGAAGCCGGGGCAGAAAGGTGTGGCTGCGATTTGTAACGGTGGAGGAGGAGCTTCGTCCATTATGATCGAAAGGCTGTAAGTGTTTTCTTGTCAAATTTATTACGTCATCGTTTACTGAATTAATTTAGCTTTAAATCATAAGACTTATCTGTTTACTCCGGTGCTTTTATAATTAACATCCTTAGCTAATATTAAAGAGTACATGTTATATTCTATTTTTATATAAGTTAAATATATGCATATAAGAGATACGTCTTTTTTTTGTATTTTTGTATTAAATCCTCCTAGCAAAATGCAACAAGGAAAAGAACACAGGTCAACCGGCATTATCTTCAGCACTGCAATAAATACAGGGTGAGTCATAATTATGTGTAAAAATTTTTACCAAAGCTTCATTAGACCAAAACGAAGCAATTTAACTTAACACATCTTAGTACCAAAATGCTCCCTTAAAAAGATACAGGGTATTAAAGAAAAAAATTCCGTTTCCATTTGTCCGATCTGTGGAAGCCTTTACCTGGAAGGTGATTATTCGATTAATTTGAAAATACAGTATAATAAACACAAAATTAACATGGTATTTTCTAAAGGCTGCTAAGGCGCTTCCGTTGCAAAAGCCATACACGAAAACTGCTACTTCTCTTGGAGTAAAATCACCCATTTCGTTCTTTTAAAACAATACAACTGTGACTTTTAAACAATTAGTGGCTGTTTGTGACAGCCGCTGTCTTGATATTGTTTTAAAATTAAAGTTGATTAGCAAAATCAGGCTACTAGATTTTCAAAATTCAAATGTTTGCTTTTCAAATTATAAATAAACATGTTATCATTAATACCCTGTATCTTTTTAAGGGAGCGTTTTGGTACTAAGATATATTACGTTAATTGCTTTCTTTTGGCCTAAAGAAGCTTTGATAAAAAATTTTACACCTAATTATGACTCATGCTGTATAGAAACAGACATGTTTAAAAGATGCGCATGAATAAAACATGATGAATCGAAACAAACAAACAATTTGACCTTGATTGATTTGCTGAAGTCACAAAGTTGCAACCTGTAAAAAAATTCCACAAACAAACTTTTTAATTCTTGGTTTTCAGCCCCGAAACGCTTCCGGAGAGCCAAATACCCGTGGTGACCTTGTACACGAGGGAGCCCTGTCCCCTCTGTGATGTTACCAAGTTGAAATTGATCCCTTACTTGGACAGGTGCGACTTGGAGATCGTGGACATAACAAAGAAGGAGAACGTCCGGTGGTTGCGCCTCTATAGATACGAAATCCCCGTCCTGTTTCTCAATGGACAGTACCTGTGCAAGCACGACTTGGACTTTGAATTGTTAGAGAAACGCTTAAGTGAAATTGAAAGCTATAGGAAGGAATGAACGAATAAAATTGGCTGTAATTATGAAGAGAGATTGGAAAGGACTGAAAGGATGTTTCAACTTCCTAATTATACATATATCTGAGATCGTATTTGATCTGTAGCTTAGTACAATAAATGAACACGATTTGAGAATAGTATATTTGGGAAAATTTAAGAAAAAGTGAGAGTGCAGCAGTACAGATTATTAATTTCCTGTAAAAGAGTACAGTATGAGCATAAACGTTTGAGGACAAGTTGAATTTCCCGCCTTTCAATATAGTTGGTCAAATGCATAGGTTACAAAAAAAATAGGCAAGTAATTTGTTTATTTTAAATACAAGAAGCGGCAATAACTACTGACAGGTACATTAGGCAAACGCGCCCCGTTTTGTCTTATGAATTCTTGGAGCCGGCTGCAAAATTTACACAGGCGACACTGAACAAAAATTAATTTCTCAGGACGGCCACACACAAAGAGTAAAAATTACTAGATAGAGACGCGGGAAATTCAACTTGTCCTCAATCATTTATGCTCATACTGTATATCTGGTCACCATAGGTTTAAAAAAATTGTAAACTATTATTGACATACAAAAGAAGAAAATTAATAATGATGTAATTAAAAGTATTTAATTAAATTTGAGTTAAAAAAAATGTTTTATGACAAAATTAAGTCATGTTCATAGAGCTTCCTCGTCTCCTCGTGTTTATAGCATGAGCTAATAGCGTTTCGTTAAAAGACGTTTTTCATCTGCATTCGCAACGCTATTGGTCAACGAGGTAAGAATATCAGAAGAGAGTAATGCTAACATTAGTTTCTCGTCTAACCTGGTCACCAAATATGGCCGCTGTATGTCATAAGGCTTGTTCGGGTTCTCGCCAGGATAATCCTAGAACGTCCAGGAGCATGCACATAACAAAAAAACATGCGTTTTTCTTGTGATGCACATGCTTCTGACGGTTCTGAACCTGTCCTCACGGGAACCCGAATCCCGAACAAACCTATATAGGCGCCAGAGTAGGTGATAGGCGCACACAAGCGTTTCACAAAATTCTAGAACGTCCACAAACCAACAATTCATCATTGTTTATAACAAACTTACTATATTCAATTCAACTAAATAAAATTCGAGATATCAATTGTATTCTACACGCTGGAGTTCTATGACTAATACCAAAACCACGGAAATTGAGCTCTGCGTCTTCAATCACCGAAATTACAACAGACAATTATTTCCTTGCTAACGGTGAATGAGAAAAAAAGACGGAATTATGCTTCTTACTTATGTCTGATGATGCAACACCAGAGGCATTTTATTTTTAACGCAGAGCGCAGAGCTCATCTCTTGTGAAAACAACTTTAAAAGTACTTGAATGGAACTTACTTACATTACGCTCTGTGATTACGCTTGCTGTGCCACTGAACATTGAAGAATTCCAAAACTAACCTAAAAATCATTCACTTCCTAGCTGAAGTCTGTAATAGCATATCAATATATCGTTCGTGTGCTGCACTACTAATCACAGTTGCTAAATAAACACAATAACACATAAACTCGTTCTACACTCAGATACAAACACAAAATCCGGCAGTTATTTAATGACAAACCGCCATATTGCGGAAACTGACCTACCGCAAAATGGTAACTTCCGTTCTGTGCTTCTGTTAAATGTAATTTCATTGTTCCCTGCCGTTCCTTCCCCCTTGCTATTGGTTGATTTCGATGTCGCTAGCTACGCAACGAAAGCGAAAGCCCTGTGAGCACGGCCCTGTGATTAAAAATTCCTTTTGCGCATGAAGTCGCTGAGTGCTATGGAACTCACTTATTTGTAGCTCAATGTAGCTTTGAGCGCATCCAGAGGTAAGTAGGGTAAGTAGCACTGAGCGCTCTGCTTCTTCGGTAGCGAAGAAAATAGTTCTGGATGCATTAGCTACTTTTAATTTAATGGCCGACGTAAGTGGGCTTCTGAAAATAAGATACCTAATTGTTTTGGAATCAAACATTTTCAAACATAATTACATTAACTAAAGTGCAGACGCTATGAACGTGAATGAAATTTGATAATTCCTTCAATTCCAAGTTTAAAACTTAAAACTTTTTACAGAACATACTTCCACCAATAACACGTTTTTGCTCATTATCATTAGTATCGTGGGGAAATAACGTTCTGAATTCACGCTACATAAAATGATGTCCGATTACAAATAGCGTTTTCACGCACTAGCGCACTCAGAGTGTCTTCATCTCATGTTATTGCATGAGGTCAAAAGAAGATGCAAATACACTGAGTGCAACCGGTGCAGGTGAATCGAAAACGCTAAAAGCTGCTCAAATGTAGCACAAGTACAGGTATAGCAAAACGTATCCAGAACTTACGCCTTAGTGAACAGCTGGCCAGCTGGATGCCCCTTTGACTCCGGCTGACGCATCTGCGTGAGAAAAGTGGCGCGCTTTTTAAATAGCATTTTTTTTCAATGTTCGTGTATTACGTTCTGAAAACCCCCTCTTTCTAACCTTCAGATACGTAAATGTACGTTGAACTTTGAACTGAAACACTCTTGTCGTGCAATACCCGTGCAGACAATAAACCTGCAATTCCAGAAATATTGTCGAAAATTTGCAAAATTCGGGAATGACTAGACACCGAGGAGTCCTCGAAGAAGTACTGCAGACTATCAGCAGAGAATGCGTTGCTTTGGATCCCGATGCATGCGCGTGCAACATCAGAATTTTAAATAAAGTGCTAGACACGTTAGTACGTAAAATGAAACAAGTCGACCCACTGTTCAGGCGTCTCATGAAGGGAAAGTTTTACGGGGGAAGTTATTTCGATAGGTTGCGGGTAAGTGAACCGAACGAGTTTGACATAGATTTCCTTCTGTGCATCCCCCGAAAGCACATCGACTCTTTGTTTTCAACACACATGCCCGGCTTCGTGAAGTTGAAATGCCACCGTTATGTAAAAGAGCTGTGCAATTTTAAAAACGACCTGATAGCTTCGAAGGTGTACTCTTGGTTTAGGAGTGTCCTGACTATTGCTATGAACGAATGCTTTGACGTTACAAGCGATGGCCAATACATCATGCGCTTCGGTCCTTATGAATTCAGAGCGACTCTGCATTTTAACACTGGACCGGCTGCAACATTGAAATTACATGGGGGAGATGTTCATATGGACATAGATCTCGTTCCTTGCTTTCAGTTGCCGGTGGAACACTGGCCCGGATGTGGATATCGTGTAAATCCGTACCCGAAAGCCACCAAGGATTTTTTAATTGTGCCGAAATCCCCCAGGCAAATCGAAAGGCTCCTGCGAGGAAAGGAAGGTGAGCCGAGGGCTTTCAACACTTACTGGCGCCTGTCGTTTCAGAAGCAGGAGCGACTCATCTTGAAAAGCCGACGCCATCTTAAACCGACTTTGAAATTACTGAAGAGACTGCGTGATGCGCAGGGACATACTATGATATCGAGTTATTACATCAAGAACATTTTGATGTCGAAATGCGGGGTGTATCGTTACATTTGGGATGGGACGTTGGCTCAGACATTCCTTGACATGTTCCAGGAGTATTTGCTACAAATAAAACAAGATATTCCTTATTTTTGGCATGGTGGTCATCGGCTGTTGGAAATTGAGCCGGCCACTAAGAAGAATGTAATGAACAGGTTGAGGAGAATTTACGAGGATATTGTGAGGGATCCCTACAAAGTCTATAAGTATCTGGACATTTAAGTTTCACGGGGGATAATCATGAAAATCTAACTCGAATTATATGGAGGTATGAATATGGTAAGTGTACGAAATATTAAGGATTTCTGATGAATAGTTTTTAAAGACATTGTTTTAACAGTGTTGTAACTAATTAAGGGATGCAATAATATCGTACATAAAGGCACAGAAACTTTGGACTTAAAATATTTTATTTATATCAGGTATTATGTACACCTTTATAAATCAACCTATACAATAATATCAAGTATGGCATCTAGTAATTATATACAAAACAATTAAATAGTTTCTAATCTGAAGAAAAAAAAAACTCGTCTAAAAACAACATACTTAGGCTATATACTCACAGACAATTGCATTAAATCAAAATGACGAGCACAGCGTCAGCTCGACGTAGCTGAAAGTTGTTGATTGTTTAACATGCGAATCGCATTTATTGCAGGTAAACGAAAACGCTCAACATCAACGGACAGCTGTATTTAACTCGGGAGGGGGGGCAGGGAGGGCTTGAAAACCGAGACTTAGCAGTTCAATAATTAAATTGACTGAAAAGAACAAAGTGGAAACACATCCGCGATTTTTAAATGGGATTAAAAAACGGGAGCAAAAACCTGAACTGTGCATTTACTGGCAACTCAAAAAAAAAAAAAATTTGAGGCGACGTGAATGCACAGTTCAACACAATACGAATCAACATCGTGTAGTAAGATTTTCTTTTTTGGTAAAAACAGTAAAGTAAATGATAAGATATCTACATAATTTAGATTAAACTAGATTTAGATATCTATATAATTTATGCAGGTTGTAAAATATTTGGATGAATTCACAAGAAGTTGATCGAATTAAGATAAAGTTGGGGGCAGGAAGTTTTGGGGGGAAACAAAACAACGATTTTCATTTTGATTTCCGTTTTTCTTTTTTTAGAACAAATTTATACTAATCTTTAATCTTTCAAATTGTGAGTGAGTGTCGCCATCTAACAACACGCTAGCGAACTCGTGGCTGATACACAGAGGTACTAGAAATTTGGGGGAAAACCAAAAGAAGGCAGAACGTCGTCTTTTTAATTAAATGATTTTAAAAAAAGACGTTTCGTGCGATTTTTGTGCGTCTTGAGAGTGGATAAATCTTTTCCACTTAATACTATCTTTTCAAACTAAACTCCTGCCCATAAATGAATGCAACTCTGCCTTAATACCAACTTACATTAAAAAAAAAAAACAAAGTCTGCAAAATTCTTACAACCTGCAAAAGAAAAACAATTAAATAACGTTAAATAATAATAATAATAATACATATGAGGTCCAAGACCGACAAATCAAATCCTGACGGAATACAGACTAGTAAATGTATTTGAGGCGTGAAAGCCACAGCAGAACACATTATATTTATATAAACGCACATCTCATACATAAATAAATTAATAAATTTTAAAGCAGTCTCGCCAACTTTTTTTTTGTGTTTTGTTTTATGTACACGTCGTCGATGATTGTAATACTAGCGAAAGATCGCTTCCCCGACGCGAAATCAACGGCGGCGTCCCCTAAAGCAAATCAGCAGCGCAAAAAATTTAGTATCACAATCACGTTAAATGTTTGCGGGCCAGGGGAAGTACACCGCGCTCGGCCCGCAAACGTGCAATATTACTAAGTACCCTTACGTTAACTAAATAAAATCTGTTATGACACGTCATTGTTTTGAAACAGGCGGCGCTGGGGTTCGGGGGTGTAGTGAAAGCGGGCCCTGAGGTGCTGGGGGGAGCCGGGAACCGACGAGCTTTCCGATAGTCTCCTTGGAGGTGGAATAGGCGGGGTTGGAGAAACGTACCTGAGAACAAATCAAACTCATAAAAACAAAAAAGAAAATTATCAAAAAAAAAAAAAACGTTAACAAATATTTACTTCTGGCAATCTTTATCGAAACTGGATGAAACGTAGCTTAGTAATTTTTGCTGTTGTTCAAAAGATGGCGCTCGTTTGTTTCAGAAAAGCGAGCACATGTATTCTTTAGTGGCGGCCGGTGCATACAAATAAAATGGGCGCAGGACAAGGCTGAACTATTCTGTTCTCCAGTTCGTGTGTAATAAACAGAGATAGCGCTTAGGAAGTATGTCGTGTGCTCCGCTGAATCAGTTGGACCAGCCGCCGCTGGTATTCTTGGTTAAAATTTTTAATCAAAAGCAGAATCGGTTATTAGAAATTTGCAGTTCGGCTAAATGTTCATAGATGGGGCCACTAGAATGAAACTTTAAATTAAAAAAGTAAATATGTAAATATTATGTAAAAATTTGTAATTGGAAAAAATTCTCATAGATGGTGTCATCAATACAAAATTTAAAATTAAAAGCAAATGTAATAGATCGGTTCTTAGAAATTTGACAAAAAAAAAATCGTAAAAAATCGATTTTTATGTGCATTCGACAGATACGTACATAGAACTTCTCATAGATGGCACCATTAACACAAAAAGTTTAAAATTATAAATAGAGAAAATACATCGGTTCTTAAAAATTTGACGCAAAAAAAATTGCAATTTAAGTACATTTTCGTAGATGGCGCTACTAAAACTAACTTTAAAATAATAATAAATAAATCGTTTCTTAGAAATTTGATACAAAAAAAATTGGAGTTTAAGAACATTCCAACTAACTTTTATGTGCAATCGACAGAGGCGCACATAGATCCTCTAATAGATGGCGCCACTAATACAAAGTTTAAAATTCAAAATTAATAAAATAAACAGGTTTTTAAAAATGTGACGTAAAAATTGCAATTTAAGAAAATTTTCGTACATGATGCCACTAACACAAAATTCAAAATTAATATTAATAAATCGGTTCTTAGAAATTTGACGCAAAAAATTCGTAATTTAAGAAAATTTTCATAGATGGTGCCACTGACTTTTATGTGCAATCGACAGAGGCGTACATAGGTCTTCTCATAGATGGCGTCACTAATACAAAGTTTAAATAAATATTGAAAGATATACCTTAAGTCACTATTGGTCACTATGGTTTGGGTTTGGAATGAAGTTAGGTTTTCAAAATCTACTTATCCTTTAATAATCATTTAACAAAAGGTGACGGAACAATTGTCTATTTTCAAATCTACAAAATTAACAATTTTATGAAATTAAAGCTAAAAGAATTATGAAAAAGTTATACACACCTAATTAAAAGAAAAACAAACCCGCAAAAGCAGTCATTTCTAAACTACTGTCAGGTGAGAACAGAGTGACAACTTAAAATTATTACAAAGTTGCCAACTTAAGAATAAGTGACTAAAACAACTAAAGCTTAAAATGGAAATTAATTAGAAACTCAATTTGTGCACAATTATCAAATTACGGGGGTGAAAGGCTGATGATGGCCAAGTTGCTACTTTTAATTAAAAAATCACGAAAATTAAAAGGCTGATGGCCTGGTAAATATACCATAAAATGAATGAATAGACAGGCAGAGGGCCAAATATAGGCAAAATATATTTTGCTCAAACAATACACATAAAACACAACAGAAATTTGGGCAGCAGCTTAAAACTTATAAACTAAATGATTTAGTTTAAAGGAGAATAGAGGAATGTGGCCCAAAAAACAATGAAATTATTTTATTTTGTTCCAACTAATAGGTTCAAAGAAATTCAGATTTGAAAAGTGAATTTGATCAATCAACAGAGTGACGTTTTTATCCGTCTCATGGAGAAAGATTTCAAGAATTTCAACAATATTTAGCTTTAAGCTTTTAGGAAGCTGGTGCATTAATTTAATGGTAAGATTATTGAAGATTTTTTTATGACCAGATTCAATATTGTGTGAAGCAAAATTAGAATTAGTTTTTCCCAATCTAGCTGAAGCTAAATGTTTAACCAAACGAGTAGATAAACATCTACCAGTTTGGCCAATATATACAGAATTACAATCCCCACAAAATTTAAATACTTCAAAATAAATAAAATAAATCGGTTTTTAAAAATTTGAGGCAAAAACTGCAATTCGAGAACATTTTCGTAGATGGTGCCACTAACACAAAGTTTAAAATTAACGTTAACAAAACAGCTCTTAGAAATTTGACGCAAAAACCATGGCCAGCTCCATTAACATTCACTGATGTGTATGTATGGCCATTTCAATTCGCCTAAAATTCGGTTCCGAGAAAGCATGCCGTGGAGTACTCCCCTCAGTGCTCCATATTAAAGATACTACAGAACTACTGATAGTAACGTAATGGCAACTGCAATTACTTTAAAACTCACAAGAGGCGCTGAGAGGAGTACCGTCAAAATTTTTAAAAGTCGAGTTGAAACGGCCATACATACATACGTCAGTGAATGTTAATGTAGCTGGCCATGCAAAATCCATGGCCAGCTACATTAACATTCACTGACATGTATGTATGGCCGTTTCAAAATTTAAAATAATAATAAATAAATAGATTCCTTAGAAATTTGATGAAAAAAAATGCAATTTAAGAATATTTTCTCTAACTTTTATGTGCAATCGACAGAGGTCCATATAGATCCTCTCATTGATGGCGCCACTAATACAAAGTTTAAATTAAAATTAATATTAATAAATCGGTTTTTAAAAATTTGACACAAAAAAATTGCAATTTAAGAACATTTTCCAAGATGGTGCCACTAACACAAAGTTTAAAATTAATATTAATAAATCGGTTCTTGGAAATTTGACGCAAAAAATTCGTAATTTAAGAAAATTTTCATAGATGGTGCCACTGACTTTAAGTGCGATTGACAGAGACGCACGTAGATCTTCACTATTTTCAATAAATCTCATTCATCTGAACTACTTTTACTTTATTAAACAAATTTTAAAAAAAACTATACACAGATAAGAGTTGTGTGGTTTGATTTTATTCTACAAAAAAAAAAAAAAAACTGGAAAACTGATCGACGTCTTTTATTTAGAGGTTGGTAGGCAATATTCATGTGTTTAAATTCGGTCAACATTTCATTTTATTAGTTCTGATTTTGAATTGATTGAAAACAATAAAGAAACAAGTAATTTTTGGTTCCTCATTGCATTTTATTATATTCACGGCTTCCTAGATTAATAAAAAAACAAAGTTCTTTATCCGGATAGTCGCGTTCTTAGTTCAGAGCCATTTTTCTGTGCCGAAGGGGGAGCCACTCTAGAGTGGCCTGTTGCTATCTTCAGAGAGGTGATTGTCATGAACTGGTAAAGTGAAGCATTTTGCGGTGATGACAACGCAATAGATTTTTGTTTTATTATTCAAATTGGCATAAAATGTGTCCAAAATACGAATTCAAATGTAACATTTAACACGGTAACTATGACAACGGAGGAAGTTCACTTGAAAACTGTGCTGGGGGAGCCACAATAACGACAGTGGAACAGACTGTATTAATCTAGGATATAGGCAGTCGTGATTATTTGAAATGAACTTGCCCATTCTGACGAGAGATGTCACTCTCATTCAACTCGTGAATAACTCGTGAAAAACTTTCTGCATTCTCTTTCAAGCTTTTTTGTTTTGTTTCAGGCGCGGTCCTAGAAGTGTTTTTTTTTTTTGGGAGGGAGGGTGGCGATTTGCTTTTGTTAGGGTTCAAATACATTCGTAAAAATACACTTGAAAAAAATTATTTGTTTTTAAACTAATTTGCAACAATAAAGATTTTTATGTGGGTTCAGCATGATTTGGAAAAAATGACTTGTAGAGGGGGGGGGGGGCGATAGATTCGATCGACCCCCAGTATGACCGCGCCTTTTTTGTTTTGCTATTCATTTTTATTAAATACTTTCATATTTTCTCCTCCACATCCGCACGAAAGTTGTTTCGCTTATCTTCTTTTATTTTGACGCCATGCAACTTTAAGACTTTAAAAGGAACTGTACCTTCGTGATAGACCTGGGGAACCCCCCGGCGTCGAACAGTCAATGTAATTCCGTCTCACCGCGAGAGGACTCTGATCACCGCTCAATCCCCTGTGAAGCCTGGGCGGAGGTTCGGGGCTCTGATGTCTCGAGGATCGTCCACTGCGTTCCCCGCTCAATTGGAGCTTGATGTACGACGCAAAACGTTTTTTGCCTTAAATAAATCCGAGGGTGAAGCTGTAACCTTTAAGTTAACCGACTTACCCGCATCAAACTTTCCTGTCTCCTCTGCTTCCCTCGCCTGTTGCTGTTGCTTCTGCTGGTGGTAAAACCTCTGAAGGACAATCGGACTAGTGTTTTCTAAGAACGGAGGTTGCTCGTCGTTCTGACAGTGATTTCGCAGAGGCAGAGGTGATCCTAAAGGCGAAGACCACCTGCTGTTGTTATCACCCGTGCTCCTTCTGTCCATGAACGGTGAAGATAACCCACTGCTGTGGCCACTGTGCCCCTCCGTGTATTTCCTCTGGAACAAGGGCGAGCTGAGGGGGCTCTGCTCCAGCGAGCCGGGTGATTTCACGCCGCCGGTTTGTTCGCTGGCGTTTTTGGTAAGCAGGTGGTTCTGGTACGTTTGTAAGGGCGAGTAACTCCTGATCGTGCTTTGGTGTGGAAGGTGGGAATCTCTTTGGTGATTGCTGACGTCGGAATTGCGGAATGTGGACAGGCGCGAGACGTGGTTGCTGCGTCTGCTTGGCCCTTCGGGCTCCGGGTGCGTTTGATCGGTTGAAGTTTCGTGCCTGAGGTGGAGGAGCGGACTGTTCGAACTGCTGCCGTTGATGAACAGGGGCTGAGCTGTTTGCTGCGCTTGTGATTTGTTCGGTTGTACTATTTGTCTGGCTAATGAAGGCGATGGGGTATGTCTGAAAAAGTTGATTACAAAAAGAATTGCATTTATATAAAAAAATTACACTAGGAGAGTCAAAAATCGAGTCATAAGTGATGTACAGGGTGGATCAATTTCGTTGTCTTTTATGAGCATATCTAAACAAAAAACTTTATGTTATGTTTTTTGCTTTGTCTTACAATCTGTATATTAATGTAATTTTCTTGTTGATTAGAAATCACACAAAAAAAAAAAGAATTAAATTTCATGCACATATCAAACTGCAAATCTCAAAAGATTATTGCTTCAGCTCTAAAGCAAGACTGTGCAGGTAAAAACAGAAGTGTAACAAAAGTGAAAAATAACTTTTAAATTCATGCACGTAACAAACCTGTGATCGCCTCAACCTTAAAACAGTGCACATAAAAAAATAAAATAAAAGGTGAAATTAGAGTAATAAAAAAATAAAAAATTGAAACTAACCATGCAACATACCTCGGCGTAGACCTACTAGCCGCAACCGCATCTGCCTGCCGAATGGCATTCGCAAACCATTCATCGACGCTAACGTCGGTTTTTTCATATTTTTTTATAAACGACTCGTTTTGCAACTGAAGATACTTGGGCCTCTGTTTATAGTCTTTAATCAAGCTGGAAAACACAGCGACTTTAAACTAAACCTCACCCCCTCACCACTCTGACGAACGAACATACCAGGCGCTGACGAACTTCTTAAACTCGCTAGAAAACTCTATGTCGACGGGAAGAGTTGGGGGATCCTGCCCGATAACCCTCGCCAACACCTCGAAGTCGTTCTTGCAGTCCTGATATGGCAAAGCCCCCGTCGCAAGCTCCACCAAAGTTATACCCAACGACCAGACGTCGGCTCGAATGTCATAATCGGAGTTGCTTAATTCTATGCGTTCCGGCTGGAAATTTAAAGTTAAAATAATAATAATAATAATAATAATAATAATAATAATAATAAAAATAAAAGAAGGTTGCAAAGTGCGTTGATAGTGACTTACGGCCATGTAAGCAGCGCAGCCCGCGCTTCGGGTTTTCGCCCTCGAATCGACGAGCCTCCCGCTTATTCCGAAATCGCAGAGTTTAACGTTTCCACGTTCGTCTAATAAAATATTCGACGGCTTCACATCTCTGTGTATCACCCCGTGCTTATCCTTCAGATATGACAGCGCCTTCACAGTCTGAAACAACGCAACTTAAAATTTAAAAAAACACAAGCGAACCTCGAGGGGTACCAACCGCTACTGTTACTTTTCCTAAAACGTGCTCGGGTATCGGCTGTTGCAGTCGCTTCAGCAACTTATCGAAGCACGTCGACATTAATTCCATGCAAATCCAGACTTCGGTGTTCGTTATGAAACAGCCTAGGCATTGCACGATGTATTTACAGTCGTAGGATTTGATCACAACTTCTATGTCCATGACGATTCGTTTGTTTTCTTCCGTGTTTACCGATCGCCTCATTTGCTAAATGGGAATGCGCATTAATTAAACTTTGTGGGAATGTAATTTATAGTAAGTTTACCTTGACTGCGATTATCTCTCCGCTGGGTTTGTGCCTCATCTTAACGACTTGGCCGCAAGTCCCGTGCCCCAATTCCTCGATGTACTCCATGTCTTTCATGTCGGTGTTGTACGTAACGTCGTTAATCTTAAGCTTGCCGCTGCTTTTCATAATTTCTTTAAGCTTTCTGTCAGTCTCCAACGTGTCGGGTTGCTTTTTGCTGATCTGCAGCACGTCGGGGCGTTTCATCGAGGGTGTGCCCGGGTTGCTGAGGTTCCCCACTGAAAAACGCGGGGGGTTCTCATGTGAACCGAGCGGAAAAACTAGGGATGGTTTTGGCAAGGACTTACATGGTAAACTTGGGCGACCCGTCTGCCTGGGCGGCCGATCTAAATTGTACGTCGAGCCTGGCGACTGGGGGGGCTTTGCGTTCTCTCGTTCCATTTGTATGCGCATTAATAAACAGTTGATTTTTGTTTCCGAACCAGACATTTTTAGATTCCTTGTGACAGCTTAAATAACCTGGAAAACATTTTCTCCTCTTCTTCTCCGTTTGGCAAAGTTGCTACTACTGATTACTTCAGACGTATACCAACATGAAACGCAATAACGAAGAAGGTAAATAAAATAAGAAATCACACTTTTACTGCAACAAACACGTAGTGCAACAGCTTATATAAACGAGAAAATATTTAAATTCGCTCGTTTTGACAATTTACAATTTTAGTTAATCTACATTGGTACCAACTTAAATTTAATTAACTTGTTTTCTTGCCCAATTTAAACGCATGTGGGGCGTGTTTTTTATTCAGCATTTTACTGTGGTGGATGTAGACAGTGATTTAAAAGATAGTATAAAAATCCATCTCTGTTAGATTATAATCGATTTAGGCGTTTTAAGAATGTAGTAAAGATGTCACTAAATTTCTACACAACATAAGGGGTGCGTTTTTAAAGTGTGCGAACAAGTGTTCGTGTACTCGAACATGTAAAAACGCGTTTTTAAATACAAATCGAACAACTTAGCTAGCGTTTTAAAATTTCCCGGTTACTCGAACATAGTGTTCGAGTTGTATTCTCTTGCACCTACTCGGTAGGAAGTGCACGAAGTACAGTGGCGGGAATCGAATAAACATAACCTAAAAATTCTGAAGTACGTCGATCACACAACACGATGGATACGTCGCCTTCATCGTCAGAACATTATAAGAACGTTAACATGTTATAGAAATCAACATTTAAATTCATTACCTATTTATGTAGATATATAAGCAACAAAAAACAAAAATTTAAGGTTATGTACATACAAATATGACGTGTTAGCGTTTTTAAATTCTAGCGATCGAGCAAGTGTTCGAAGAATTTGGAAATTGTTCGAACATATTTGGTTTGAACAATAGGTGTGATTTAAAAACGCACCCAAGGTCTGTTCGTAGAGCAGTTCTGACTAGTTTGGAACCGTTGGAAATATGCACCAATAAACGTTCTGTATCTAACGCAATGGTCGAAATTAGTTACAAACTGCTCTACAAACAAACCTATAATCTAACAGAGATGGATTTCTATACAATCGTTTAACTCGCTGTCTACATCCACCACAGCAAAATGCTGAACAAAAAAACACGCCCTAAATTTACTCTACCGTTTAATGCATACTGCATAGTTTTAACTAGTTTCAAAGTTTTAGTTTTTTAGTTATTCTAGTTTTTGTGTAACTTAATTTAACTTATTTCAATTCTGCCAGACTGCGTACAGATGCTTTTCCCATCTCTAAAGAATACTACTGTAGTATTTGTTAAGCTGGATTTACATGGAGCGTTGAGCGCGTAAAAACACCGGGCGTACTGTACTCTTATTGGCTACTGCTCTTTACGTAACGAGCACTAACCAATGGGAGTAAAGTACGCCCGGCGTTTTGACGCGCTCAACGCTCCATGTAAATCCAGCTTTCCTGTTTTTACGCAAAGTACAGTCAGTAGCGCACAATAAAATCCGGGCACGTCATTTGACGTTTATTTCATATACAAAATGTTACTAGCAATTTTGACGTTTAATAGAAATTTAACTGTTATTAATAATTTGTATTTACTTTATTATTATCTGAAGTGTATATTTTTTTGAGATAAAGTAAAACATGATTTTAACGTCGCTTTTGAATCGCAGGGAAAATAGTTCGATTAGTTGATATTAGATGGCGCCAGGTTCATTTTAAAATTTGAGGAACGTTTTTTACCAGTTTCTCTGTAATCAAATGAGAAATTAAAATATGCGTACTTTTTTAACAGAGCAGAAAACACGAAGATTTATTTTTATTTGTTTTGTCAAAATAATATTAATGTCAAAATGACAGAAGTTCATTTTAAAGCACGCTTCAATTGACTAAAATTTCGAGTGTAGTCGGTTTTTCTGATTACGATGGTATGTTTGTTGTGCTTGCTTAGGCCGGGCGCAGACTGATCAAACAAAAACGTCTTCAAACAAAACGTTTTGTGGCACTGAAAAACATTTTGTTTTATCTTGCAACAATGCTGCATGCATAAACGTTTTACAACAAAACTGTTTCGTTTTGTTTCATAACGCTTTGTTTGAGTGAAATGCACATTGATGATGCAAAACGACTTTAGTCAAAACAGTCGGCCGAACGAACGTCAAACAAAAATTTATGTTTGCACTCCCAACACGCTGCATTTTGTTGTAACCTGTTGGATGGTGCCTGCTGGTATGCGCACACTGATTATACAGAAAACGTTTTTATACAAAGCAATTCGTTTTGTCGAACAACGTTTTGTTAGATATCCCTGCACACTGATTAAGCAAATTTGTCTTTTCACACAACAATTTGTTTAACAGCGTTGTGTTTTGTTGGCAAGTATTGTTTCATCAGTGTGCGATGGTACCTATTTAATGCATGTAAAAAACAGGTTTTGGCAAGTTCAAACAAAAACGTTTTGTCTGAAAACGTTTTTGCTTGATCAGTCTGCGCCCGGCCTTAGAAAACTGGAACTGTAGTGATTTTGGTTCTCCTCTAAGTCACTAGATGGTGTTTGCAGTGTATGTATAATAAGGTTACTGTATTTAGAAGGTACCGCCATTCATTTCCGCGGCTTCATCCCCCAAATTAAAAAGGAAGCGATGAAACGCTAAAGCAGAAAAAGGATAGATACATAACAAGTTACTGTTGCTAAGGAGTTTATGAATGAATTTGATTAACCCCAAATTAAAAGAGATATAAGAAAGTTGGCGCTACCTTCTCGATACAGTAACCTTAATGTATAACACTTTATCTTTTTGTGAACCCTCAGAAATTGCGGTGACAATCCACTAGATGGCGATTATTTTGAGCTGATTTTAACAAAATATAGAAGTGCACATTTTTTGAGTAAGAAATTATACGTTTTTTCTTTAATCTTCCAAGTTATGACTGACTTTAAATTTTGAAATTCCAGTGGATCACAAACAGTGGCTCTTAAAGTAGAAGAAACTTACGGGAAAGTGGTAAGACATACGAAAAAAAATTACTCGAAGAGAAGTTTTATTTCGTCTAGTTCTGCATACACAAAAAGTTTGTTATCTTACACCTATGTCAGTATAAACAACCAATTACAAATATGTAAATGTTGGTTGCGAGTCGTCAGGATCGCAATGGGGCCCCCGAGCATATTCTGTATAGCTATTTCGGCCCTAATTGGGGCCTCATCAGCAGAACAGTAGCCCGAGAACTCCATTGCAACCCCGACGACCAACAAGATATATGCACGCTTAGCGCGTGAAAGCACACAACCAATTACAAAGTTTAATAAAAATTGAGGTCATGTGATTTTTAAATTTAGGGGGAAAATCCTTACGTTGGCAACACTGTTGATAATGGAAAACAATTTTTTTATATGTAATTTTCCGAACCCTACCTAGAACGTAATTCAATACGTAGTCGTAAATTATTAATTAAAAAGAATTGTATAATTATCCCCTTTTTGTCAACGCTGCTTACAAAAAATATAAGATTGTCTTTAGTTAAGATGGCAGCACTGCATAATCCTTTGTTGTGTTTTGTGTTGTGACAACTGGGATGAACGTCAGCAATTTGTTTGGTTAGATCACCGAATGATGATTTATTTAATTTTATTAGTAAAAACATGAATAATTCCGCAAGATGTTAACTACAGGAATCGCGCCGGACGTCGGGGCGTATAATTTCAAAAGCTCCCCCGATTCCTCCTCCATGGACGATTCGTTCATGCCCGGTGAGTTTTCGCCACCTCCCCCAGAACTCTTTTTATTAAATAAACCTAATATTTCAATTTTTGCAGATTACCTAGATTTACACTCTGATGATTTTCTTCAAACCCTGTCCTCAGACTTGGACATTCCGCTTCTGTTAAACTCAAATGACGAGCTGGGCCTGTTGAATTCGTTCCTAGATCGAAGCCCTGATGAAATACTATCGGAAGTAACCCCCCCTGGTGCGTTGTTATCGAATGGCAACCTGAGCGATTTGCATTTTGATGTTGTTAATCAGTGGAGTCCGTCCAGTTTAAAAGGGGAGGTAAAATCTGAGCTGCTCAGTTCAGGTTCGCCGACTCCTTCTCAGACTAGCACGGGGTCTCAAGCGAGTGACGTGAAGGAAGAGCTAATCATAGATACGCCGCCAGTTTCACCGAATGACAGTTTCACTCGTTTGAAAACGAAAGTGCCTTTGCGGAAAGCGGCGTCGCCTTATGTCGTGCCTGCGTCGGGTAGGAGCAGGAAATCATGTGCGGAAGTTCCGTCCCCGAAAAGGCCCAAGATCTTAAAACCCAGCAGTATAATGCCGAAAACTACTTCAGGCGATAGCAGGCCGAGCGTGGTCGTCATAGAAGCTATCCCAACGAGCGTCCCGCAGATAACCATCACAAATAACGTACCTACTTATATACCGATGCCCGTATCAGTCGGCGTACCCGTTAACATGGATCCGAAAGTACTGAAGCGTCAGCAGCGCATGATAAAAAACCGTGAGTCGGCGAATCTATCGAGGAAAAAAAAGAAGGAGTATTTGACATCCTTGGAAAAGCAAGTGCAGGATTTGATGTCGGAAAATAACGTTTTGAGAATCGTAAGATTCACATCGCTTTATAAGAGTAATTTAAACGTTGGTTTTTCTTTTTAGGAAAACGCTCAATTGAAAGAGAGGTTGGCCAAAACCTGCAGTAATAAAATTTCGCTGTTTCCCGTCAATTTACCTTCAAAGACTGTGGCGAAGACGATGGTCCTGTGCGTCTTTTTGTTGACCATGGGCTTCAACTTGGACTACTTAAGGTTTGTGAGAAACACATCTTCAATCGAAGGCTTCATCATTTTGTTGCAGGAGCCCCCTCTACAGCAGAGAGTCGTTTGCGAAGTCCCCCGCGGATTCCGTCTCGAAAATCTCGAATCACCACAGCAGGTCGCTCTTGTGGACTCCGGAGAACGAGGGCATTTCAACCGCAAACGCAACCGAGGGTGCACAGTTACTACCCATGTGCCCCATTTACGTAAATCAAAGTGAGAACGTTAGATTAGCTGAAGAATTACACAGGTGAATGACACTGTTTTTTAAGTCGTCTGAAATTGCTTGTTTCAAAGTGATAGAAGACAGGTTTTGAGCTTACAGATGGATAGGAAAGCCGTTCAACACATCGGAGGAGTTCTACAAGGAAAACCCCATAACAGAGCGCCCCGTCAAAATAAAAAAGACCCGCTCTCGTTCTAAAACCAGGCAGAATTCCTTGGACACCCCGATTTTATCGTCGGTTTACCGGTTGGGCAAGCGAGCCCGACGAGTCGAGCTCATTTCGGACAACGAGCTTCAAGTTTACACCCCCAACATCGACCACATTTACTCCGAGTTCTTCGAGGCAATAAACAGGCGCGATGATACGTTCTATGTGGTTTCGTTCAGCCCGGACCACATGCTGCTTCCGGCTTTGCACTACAATAAAACCACCAGACCAAAAATGAGCTTGATTATGCCTTTTATGCTACCGAATGGTAAGACACACACAATAATAATAATAATAAATGATCATAAAGTAACAGTTGAGGTGGTGAGTGAGTTGTGGAATTTCTTGCAGATTCTGCTCATTCGCAGTCGACTGCGATGCCCTTGATGCAAATCGACTGCGAGGTCCTCGACACTAGGCTCATCCACGTCAAGTACGGAGCGATACCCGAACACCTGCGCAGTCAGGGGAATCACACGACGGAAACTTCCTATAAGCACACGGGGAGGAATGTGACTCGCTCCGACTCGAAAAGCAGGAACATCACGAGCGAGTCTTACAAGCCGTACTTTATGCAGAAGAGGAAGGCCAAGCCTCTGCTCTACAAGAGTGAATTCGACGATAGACGTTAACGTCCGTGGTTTATAGATTTAAATAATGTGGTTTTTTTTTCTTTCTTAGACTTGATAGAGTTGGTGTGTAGAACTTGCGCGGAAAATGTGGCTTTTTGCACTGTAAAATTTTTGTAAATATTTAAATAAATTTAGGGAGTAGTAATCTTTTGGGTTTCTTTTTAAAATCTTTTGAAAAATCTTAGGTTTAAAGGTCATAACATGAACATACTTTAAAAAAAGTTATGACTTAATGAGAAGCGTGAAAATCGGCTTTGTTTAAATTGGTTTCTCAGCCATGGAATAAAAGCACTTATCAATTAAGAAAAATTGATTCTTAAGACTAGTAATGGTTTCACAAGATTTAAGATTGATAGGTAAATGATTTAAAATTTTTGAACTGCTATAGCAAGGACTACGTTCGAACACAGAAGTGCGATGCTTCACAAGATGAAGTGACGAGCCATGGGCCCGTATTATAATCATGGAGACCACCAACAGTATCAAATTTTGATAATTTTTTTAACATAAAGCGCAGATTTATAAATGTAAATACAGGGCAAAGTCAAAATTTTATTTGAGATAAAAGCCTGCCTCCAAGATTCTCTAGGGGAAAGGTTAAATACCAGCCTAATGATCCTTTTTTGAATTATAAAAAGTCGTAATATAAAAGGTGAGGAACCCTACGCAACAATATTTAACTATAAGTGATAATAAACAAGACTGTAATACATACTTAACAGAACCACTGTATTTAGGTAGGATTTCATTCTAAGAATTGCATAATATGACTTATTAACCTTAGAGCAAATTGCAGCCACATTTTCATCCCATTTCAACTGACAATCAATTACAGAGCCAAGAAATTTAGTGGAGTTCTTAAGACTGATATTTTGACCACTAAAAACTGTGCTATCAAAACTTATTCTAATTATAAAAAGGCATTACTACGGTTTTGTTTTAATTTAGCAACAAACGTTTTTCATTACACCAATCTTGAACTGCAGTGATAACAGATTTAGTATTCTGAAGCAGGAGTTTCTCAGTCTGGGCTGAGACCATTACTGTCAAGTCATCAGCAAACATACAAGGAAGACCGATGCATAGATTTAAAGGGAGATCATTAACAAATAACAAAAACAGTAGTGGCCCCAGCACAGAACCCTGAGGGACACCAATACACAAATCAAAAAACTCTGAAGTTTTATCATTAATTTTGACAACATGGTTTCTGTTAGTTAAAAAAGATCTAAACCAATCATTTGCTTGGACCCTGACACCATACCTATCAAGCTTCATTAATAGAAGCCCAATATCTACGGTGTCAAAGGCCTTAGAAAGGTCAAAAAACAGACCACTTACATGATTACCAAGGTCAAGCTCACTATTAATAAAGTCTATTGTAGAGACGATAGCAGTTTCAGTAGATTTCCCAGATAGAAAACCATGCTGCTTGTCAGTGATGGCACCATATTTCAGGAGGAAAGACATAACTTGCCTATGCACTAATTTTTCAATAGTTTTGGAGAAAACATTCAAAATCGTTATTGGACGATAATTATCCACACTGTTTGCACTTTATTATTGGCAGGTACAATTTTGTTTTTTATAGTTCTCCACAAAATATAATTTTAAAAAAATATGTAATTTAGAAAAAAAAACTATGACATTTCCTTAAAAAAGTCTTGATTTGAATTACTGAGTAGCTACTTTGATTTGAAAATGTAAGAAAAAGTTGGGAGAAAAAAAATATTAAAGCAAAAATTTCTGTTAAAAGCTTTTATTGTATCAATCTGTAAAATGTACAAAACTAATACAGAATCAAATAAATTCGTAAAGTAGTTTCGGACCCTGAAAAAAGTACAGTGCTTTCACTCTCTCTCTTTCAGCAACGTTCGTGAACGTCCTTTCTACTCAGACTCAGACATACTCAAAAAGAGTTCGAGTTTAGTAAGCTACATACTCACCATTCCTGTGTGGACAGATCAACGATCAACAGGAACACCAAAACAAAAATTCATATTAGTCAGTTGTTAACAAAGAAAAAACAAAATAAAATAAATGTGACGGAAAAATTGATTCGTGAATACTTTTTTGACAAAGTGAGAAAATTGGAAGCACAAGTACGTACATTTCAAGAGAAAATATTTTCTCACTTCGTATAAAGATGGAGGTGAAAAAAAATCATGAAATGAATCACTACCTAACCCAGGTTAGCTATGAGACGTAGTCCTAAACCGAAACGCAGTTATAATACCTAAACTGCATTATAACCTAATCACCGACGGAACTTTCGACTTTGCTGCGATAAAGAAACCTGAGCTAAACAGTTGCGACTCAACCTAAAACACTTGAATCTATACATACCTATCGAAAAAGCGCTCGTTTAAGCCGATCCTTAAAATTCACTGAGCCCCCGTCTAACACTTTAATTAAATTTTACCCTACGCTCGACTCTGTCCCTATAGTAACAGCTGCTAAGTGGGATCAAACAAGATAAAGAATGTCACAATCTCTTTAATGTTTTATCCATTACATATACAGTACAATGCCTATTTCTAAAACACAAACACAGATCGCGAAACCTAACTCCTCTCTCTTGTGACTGCACGGGTCACATGTCGACGGAAATTACTAAACTGAACATTGTAACCTTAACTAAGACAGCTCGGCCCACGTGCCGAATTTGTGTGAATAAATACTATCTATCCTAAGCTATGCCCTGGGGCTAAGATATGAGACCGTTTTAATCTGCTCTGGTATGACGGTGTCTTGATGAACTTACGTGTTTAGAAACGGCGATTTCCTCCTCCCATGTTCCCATTTTGATTACTGTAACCACCACCATATCCTCCGGTATTACCTTCAAAATAATTTTAACAAAAAATTACTTCTCTAAAAATGTCTACATCTGAATGCAAACCTCAACTCTTTGGATTTGGACCTGAATTTAGCAAACATTATCGATTTACATTAATTAAAGGGGGCCACTGATTAACATTATCGATTTACATTAATTAAAGAGGGCCACTGATTACTATCTAGTTTAATATTCACGTCTTAAGGAATCTGAGAAGACAATTCTGTTAAAAATAAATTTAATTACCGTATGGAGCAGGTCGATTCGATTGGAAGTTACTTCTCATGGCACCACCTCCATAACTCTGTTGATATCCCCCGCCGAAATTATCGTTTTGGCCCCAGTTACTTCCACCTCCACCACTTCCACTGTAACCACCACCGCCGCCGCCGCCACCTTGATTCCCCCAGGCGTTCTGATTCTCCCAAGGATTACCCCCGTTGCCCCATCCACTATTGTTATAACCACCTTGGTTCTGATTATTCCAGTCACCACTTCCACCACGGTTACCACTCCAGCCTCCGCCGCTGCCGCCACCACCGCCGAAATTTCCTCTTCCTCCACTACCACCACCGCCGCCTCCTCTACCACCTCGGGGCCCGCCCATGTTATTCCCTCCGCCTCCACCTCCCTGCGATCTTTCCATTTCCGCCTTGCTCAGGGCCTTTTTCACGTCGATGTGTTTGCCTCTGATTTGATGTGAACGCAACACTAAAAATGATAATAACAATTAATTGGTAATAATTTTTTCGTTGAACGGGCAAGACAACTTACAAACGATTTTATCAACGGGATCATAGTCTTCGAATTCGATAAACCCGAATCCTCGCTTCTTCTGCGTTTCCTTGTCTGTGACGATCGTGCACGACAAGATGACCCCGTATTGTTTGAAATATTCTCGCAGATCTTCTTCTTCGACGTCATCCTTCAAACCACCGACGAATAACTTCTTGACGGCGGCTCCAGATTCGGGTCTGCCGATGTCTTGCCTGGGCACGGCACGTTTGGGCTCGACGACTCTTCCGTCGACGCGATGAGGTCTTGCGTTTTGCGCGTCGTCTACCATGTGCGCCCTCGAATAAGTGATGAAGCCAAACCCGCGAGAACGCTTCGTCTTGGGGTCCTTCATGACAACCACGTCGACAATTTCGCCCCATTGCTCAAAGTGTTTTTTCAGGGAATCGTCGGTCGTTCTGTAATCCAGGCCGCCGATAAACAACTTCCTGAAGTGCTCCGGCTCGGGCTTCGAATCCTAAAACACGAATCCGCGCTTACAACAACGATTATAGCAGCTTTAAAACGCCATTCTTAAACCAGGAAACGAAGAGTTGCGATGCTGCAATATGTTGGGGGGTACGTACCGAATTGGACGATTCCTCTTCCCTTCGCATCTCGTAAGTGTTATTTTATTAGTTTAATGATGAAATAGGCGACGTTTACGGCCCTTTTTTGATAGAAATTGAAAGCAGAAGCCACATAAACGAAACTTGTACGCGTTTAAAGTATGCAACCAGCGCAGCTCGTTGCCAACTGCTTCCCGTTAAAAATCCTGTGAGTCGTCTGTCAAAAGTTTTTATTTAAAAAATGCAATTTACAAACGCATTGCATGAAATAAAATGTGTTTGAAACCGAAAATGTGAGGAATTTCTTTAATTTTGTGTATATCAACATAAGAAAGTAAACAACAACAAAGTGGTTTATTGATTTAGGGAAATTTATGTTGGCGAAATTTTTTTACAATTTTAATCTTTATTAATTATTATTTCACAAAATGAATTTTAAAAACGAATTTACAACTTCATTTTAGAATCACGTTAATCAAACAAGAACATCAACATGATTCTTCTAGAGAGGAAACTGGGGCTTGTGGTAGTACTGTGACGCTAGCTGCTAGCTTCACGTCAATCACCACACAAACAAACCACCATAAGCCATAAATAATGTCAAGAGGCAAAGCCGATGAAAATTTGTATTAATTTTTACTAGACTTCCTGAATTTTAGGTGACGGCCCAAGTTCTAAGAAAGGCAACAAAGACGGAGACGATGAACCGGAAGAGTTCTCCGTAGAGAAAGTCCTAGACAAACGCGTCACAAACGGCAGGATAGAGTACTTGTTGAAATGGAAAGGATATTCGGAGTAAGCCCCCCTCAGAACTCTCACAATTAGTGTTTATCGAAAGTCTCTTGCAGCGAGGATAACACATGGGAGCCGGAGGAAAATTTGGATTGCCCCGAACTCATACTTGAATACGAGTCGACCTTAAAGATTCCCGACGAACCAGAAAAGATGGACACGAACAAGAGGAAGAATATCACCGAGGATAACCGAGCGCGCGGGTTTGACCGTGGTTTGGAGCCGGATAAAATCGTCGGGGCGACCGATGCAACGGGTGAACTGATGTTCCTGATGATGTGGCAGGGATGCGATGAGGCCGATCTCGTGCCTGCCAGGCAGGCCAACATACGCTGCCCCAACATGGTCATAAATTTCTACCAGAATAAGATGCCATGGTATATGAAGCCGAAGAAAATTAACAAACAAATAGTTGAGGAAATCGAATTATCAGATTAATAATAAACGTTCACTTTTTGATAACTAACGGTTTTATTTACTTCCAACTATGAATTTTCACTTTCTTTGTAACCGCATTTGGTGCAAGTGTAGAATACTGTTTGGCCTTCATCAGCTGATCTTAATTGTAGAGTTGCGTAAGACATCTTCTCGTTGCCGCATTTTTGGCATTTGCGATCCACCGTTGGCCCCTCGTCTTCATCTTTGGGTCTCTTGAGTTTCTCGTCTTTGGATTGCTTCGTGTAGGCATCCAGAGAATTAAAATGAATCGTGTATTCAACTCTCATGCCGTGAAATACTGAAAACTTCGTTTTAATTTCGTTTCAAGTGCGCCGTTCCGGCGGGGTTACCTTGAGCCGGGTACTCTTTCGAGCACGTGAAGCAAGTTACGCCCCCCACATCTTTGAGTAACGGCAATATCGAGCCGCAATTTGAACAAAAACCTGGAATTGTGTCGAAATATTCCGAATTTGCCATGATTATTTTGAATTAGGCAACGAAATTACAAAAGTTAAGTTAGAGGTTAGTTGCGGGGTGGCGCCACCTAGGGATTCTTCGGTGTTTAAAGAAAAGGCTTTAAATCATATACTCCGTAAAATTAGAAATTTTTATTTGATAACCGATGGATAACCGTCTACTCTTGCACTGTATACAAGCTGAAAATAATAATTTTCCAAATAAAAGACTTTTTCAGACGATCATGGCGACGTTGATGTAACCGCCATCTATTAATGTTGAACGGGACTATGTGAATTTCTTTGTTGATGACATTTGAGGTTATGTTTTAATTCAAGTCAAAATGTCAGAATATGATAAAGTAAGAATTGGCAAGCTAGTGTTAAAAGGAGATAAGCAGAAGTAAACCGTCTCTTAAAACGTTAAAGCACACGTTAAAAACCGCATCTCGTTTCCAGAGCGAAAAAGAGAAAACACAAGAGTAAAAAGACCGAAGGAGAAGAACCGACAATCGACAAGGATGCCATCGCTCACGGTAACTGGTGGAAAGTGCGCAAATTGGAAGACATAAACGGCCCGGTGGCGATTGAATTCGGCAAGCACACGTACGTCAGGGCTCTAGACAACGGCTTGTTTATGTTAGGAGCGCCGCACGAAGACGGCGAAGGACCGGCCCCCGAAGAAGTGCTCACAGCCGTACCCGTAAATGAACAAAAGATTGCGCTCAAATCCGGTTATAATAAATATTTGAGGGTGGAGAAGAACGGCACTGTGACAGGCAGGTCAGATGCCATTGGAATTTTGGAGCACTGGGAACCCATATTTCAAGTGAGTTAGGTACTTTAGCTAGCGTTCTTTATAGGTCTGTTCTAGCATCAGTACATAACTGTTAGAAATTGTACTGAACATGTGCAGTAACACTTTAGCGACGCTAATTGTAGTTAACATGACACTGCGCATGTTCAGTACAATTTCTAACAGTTTTGTACTGTTGCTGGAACAGACCTTATTGTTGTAGGATAACAAGATGGCCATTCAAGGCTACAATGAGTGTTTCCTGTCTGTCAACGAAGAGGACGACACTCTCGTTGCAACAAGCAAGAAAGCAGATGAAGCACATTTTTTGCACTTGAGATCGCAGACGGTTAAAAATGTGAATCCGTTGAAAGATGTCGCCGTTGAAGAGCAAGGCAGTCTATCGCAAATAGAGATAAACTATGTCAAGAAATTCCAGAAGTTCCAGGACAAGCGACTGCGCATCAACAAAGGTGACAGTAATGAATTAGACAAAGCCAAGTCGGAAGGTAAACTTCACGAGACTTTGTTAGACCGTAGGAGCAAGATGAAAGCAGATCGATACTGTAAATAAAAGTAAACAGAAAGCGACTTCATTTTTACATAATAAACAACTCCCTCATCCCTTTTCTTTTAAATCAACGACGTACCAAATTAGAAAGTAATAATGTTTAGAATCAGAATTTATTTGACTAAGTGTAAAAGATCAGTGTACAGCAAGAAATACAAACTAAAACTTAACACTGCTTTTCTCGTTACATGTTTTAGTTTATAAATAAAAAATACCACAATATTCTTGGTACATGGCGAATGGTCAGTAGTAGAGATAAACAAATGGTCTGATATGTTTACCCGAAGAAGAAAAGAACTTAATAGCTACGAGAGAAAAATTGGTAAATTGCGTCAGTCCTGGCATAAGAGACGGTGCCACTTGGAGATTTCTTATAAAATAGGAATAAGCCCTGTTTGTAGTACAATTAATTTTGCAGATACTGCTGACCATTGCGATGGCCCATTGACACTTTTAATTAGTTAGACGAGTCCTTAACAACACTGGTCTGTCTCAACACTCAACTGATGTCAGTCTTTGCTCTAGTGGCCTTCAGCCACTCCACGAACTCATCCAGCATCACAGGCCCTGATAAAAAAGTATATATATTTATAGTTAAAAAAAAAACTAGTACTTACAAGCCCCATCCACATCATAATTCGAGAGGTCTATGTTGATGGTGCGTGAAAATTCAAGTATATTACACCACTGATCCTTATTAATGACCTTGTATTTCGATTGATCTAGGAACTGACTAAACTGCCCGTACAAAGGCCAGTGTTTTCCTAGCAACAACTGCAACATGGCTTTTGCCGTCTCCATGTCCATGCTGCGCTGATCCTTATCCCGGGCAAAATCGTAAGCGTACCGATAGATGGCCTTGAAAGAGTGCTGGTCGTTCAACATGCAGCGCAACTGTTCCATTCGCCCCTGCAACTTCAGTATCGAATCGCACTGCAATTCGCCTAGGCCTCGAAGCCACTCTTCCTGCGAGAAGAAACCCATCTGCCTGGCCTGCATGCGAAACGCCAGCACCAGCATCACCACGTTCTCCGGCTCGACGCCGATGTCCTCGCAGAATTTTTCCATGCCCTCCGGCGCCAGCATGTCCGGTTCATCCGGGCTTGTGTACTCTCGGAACCAAGTGAGGCATCTCTTCTGGCTGAACGTCGATGGTTCTTCCACTCTGGGGAACCGCCTCGACCCACTTGAAAACAAAAAATTACAAACTCTTCAAACACTATAGTAGTATGAAGTGGATGCTTTGATAACTTCACAAAAAAAAAGATTTTATCTTCGTATTGAATTATGTTTTTATTTCGATAAAGATAAGATTGCGTTGAGCATTTTGTATGTGCTAGCCTTGTGATGAGTTATAAATTAATTAAATTGAAAGGCTCAAGGCCGCAAGTTGGAGGGAAACTCTACGATTTCATACCGCCGACATAATCTCTAGTAAACGAGCAATTAAATTGAGATTTGCTAACACTTTTGTATTTTTAAAAGTGCCTATTCATTTTTAATAATAAAATAGAGATATCTCTTTTATGATTCAATTCAATTGTACAGTTCCAGTATATTTCTTTTTAATTCTAAAACGAATTTGAGAAGTTTATTTTTTGTAACAATAAGTAAAAGACAATTTGCACACAATTTATAAAACTGAAGGGCATGTATAATTTCTTTTGGCCTCAAAAATGTGTCGTCTCTTAAAAACCAAAGAAAAAAGTCTGCTACATAAAATTCTAGGTATAAATTTGGCAAAGATCCTATCGAGGTTAGGATTGTGCAAATTTAAATAACTTCAATTAATTAAACAGAGCAGACTTTCTGGCAATGAGTTAATCACATTAGAAATGCATGGGGCATAGACTTTATCATTATCACTCAAAGTCATTTTGTCACTGAACTTTCACTCACAGTTTATGAAGTGAAATAGAAAATGCATTAGGTTACAACTATTAACACTGATGAAATAATTGTAATACCAGGCGTGGTGTGTGCACTAACCCGTGGTCACCCATGCAGACGATTTAAAACAATTCAGCACCACGCTTATAACCCTGACACTGATTTAGTAACATACTAAAATAGTGTAGCTTTAGGCTGAGCTATTAATAGTCCAGAATGACCACATATAACATAACCTAGCAAACGTCCATTCCCATTTTCATTCTGCATGTTCTGAATTAATCAAGACCTTGATGGATGATGGTCATTTAAAGTCATACATAAAAATGAAACGAGACGAGAACAAAGGCGATTAAATATTCAAACGGTGTCTGCTACCTGTTCGAGTTCCGTATCCTCTTAGAAGCATATCTGTCATCGTCGGCAGAACTCATGTCGCTTGGTGCCCTCCGCTTGCTGCGTGGCATCGCAGACAATGCCGCTGTTTTCTCACCCCTAACTCTAAAACGAAAAAAAAAAATTAAATTAAATAACCCATACAGAATGTTATTACAACGCAAAATTACACGGGGACAAAAAAAAATTACCTAATGTATTTACCCTGTAGAATTACCAATCATCCCTTCCAATATGAAAGCGAATTTTCACTCTGAATTTCACTCAATAACGCACGGAACACTGCGGAACATCCGTTTCGAGTTCTGCGGGTCACGGGGGAGATTTGTCCGGCCAGAATAATTCTAACTTAATTAGAAGTTGACTCGTGCGACCGCCTCAGCTACCACTGGCATCAGCTGGGAACATCACTTGACCTTGAACCTAGGTGTTTTACAGTTTCAGGCGTGCCAACCTAGCTCACTCGCAGCATAATTAATTTACATCAAATTACTCGGCGTTTATTCCTCAAATTAAATTCATCAACGCTACGCGAAGCGTTGTCATCCAAATGAGCGCGTTTTCATTGATTTCTAACGTGAAACTCTCGATATGAGGAGCCATTTTATTTTCTTAATATTGTTCGTGCCTAACTTCGCACGTCTAAAATTCAAAACGGATTTGTTATGCTAATCGAAGTTTTTTGTAGGTTAACTAATGCCTAATAGAAATAATGTTGATTTATGATTATTTAATCTGTCTGCGTAGATGGTTTCTTTTTTACGAAAATTGATCGTGCCATTTTATGCGTAAGTATAAAAAACTTAAGCAAAAAATATTTTTATTCGCTGCTTTTAAACTACCTGGCGTATGCCCCCTGTTTACGTTAAAAAAAAGGTTGCTAGATCAACGCTTTTCTTTTACTGATTACAGGCCTCGGAGGTGCAACGATTAATGCAGTGGACCACTAAGATTCAGTTTTACAACTGCGGCTCGATTTTGAGCTAAGGCTTAAACCCTTAGCAACGCTTATTTCAACAATTGTGAAAGGTTTAAGCTTCGGCTCAAAGTTAAACCGTCACTGTAAAACTAGGCCTAAGCCTAAGCTGCCAATTTAGGGTCTAAACTTGGAACAGGGGATTCACAAACGTTTGTCTCTCTGGAGTCGATCAATGAAGCTATACTTGGGAAGTAAGGTTGGTTTGTTTAGTTTAAATTCACGCTCAGTAATTGAGTTTTTAGCTATGGAGCATTTCTTTAATAATAATAATAATAACTAGTAGTGTTGCGGCTCTCGTGCTACATTTGTGATTGGTTCATTCAAAATTATAGTCAATCACAAATGCTGCTCAAGGGCTAAAAACTGAGTAGGTAGCTTTAGAGTTGATGTAGTGTAACGTACAGGGAAATCATAAATTACTCCAACCCACGTGACCAATTTGAATTAGGATTTGTTTTCTAGAAGTGGCAACACTGAAAAAAGTGAGGTTACTGTTTCAAATTAGTGTGGATTTGTCATTGACTTTTGTGACTATAGGTGTTCTGTTGTGTTTAACCATTTTAACCAAGCACCCCCAGATGGTGATGTAAATTCCGATGCCTTCGCAAATCACAAGCATTATATTCTTGAACGATTTAACATACAGCACTGCATTGTTACCAACAGAGTACAAAGTATTGCCTATACGGCGGGGTCACGTGGGTTGAAATCATTTGTGATTTCCCTGTATTAAAATTTAAGGAACAGACAAGCGTTTATGCATATCCCATAATGTAATGTAATTTTCTGTTTGTACAAAAATGTCAGTGACATTAATATGTACAACCACAGATAATAACGACGTACGTAACGATTGTGGTATGGTCATAGAGGTATGATTCAATAAATTTCAGGTCACAGGTGGCCATGAAATAAAACTTCATGTCTTAGCTGAATACAGATTTTGCTGTCAACTTGACACTTGAATTTTATTTATCAATTTTGCATCTAATCTTTCTTAACTCAAATATTAAACCATTAGTTTAATTACACTAATTTTTATTTTATACTTTTACAAAATGCACAGGAGGCTTACGTCATGGAATCTTGATTTCGTTTAGCGAAACAGCGTTGCAGTCTAAATGCATTAAGACATGAGCGGACATGAGTTTTTTTTTCCAGAGCCGCCTGTGACCTGAAAAAAAAAACTGTTTACGAAGAAAAGTGACAAAACAAGAAAACAGATGAACAAAATTTAAAACAATATAAACCTAACAATAATATCTGTGATAATATTTAAAAAAATAAAAACAAAGAACAATCGATTTTAGTGCACAACTCAGTAGATTCATAAATGAAAAAGGAAATAACTTGAAACAAACAGTGAAAAAACAAATTATTCCCCTTCCGCGTGATCAGCAGATTATAAAAAAATGCAATAGATGGCGCTGTTCAATATCTCACACAAATACAAATCATTTCGTCCTTTACCGACGGACGGCAAGTGAGACAGCTACTGTATTACTTTCGTAAAAACAAACGAACAAAAAACGTTCGGCAAGTTTCAACAGATGGCGTTGTTGAATGTCTTACAAACAACATCGCAAGTCATTTTTTTGTTACCGTCCAACTTGTCAGCTGAAACTTTGCTCAATAGTGTCAAGCGGGCCTAATAAAAAAAAAGTTCTAAGAAGCTTTGATTGTCGACCAAAAGATGGAAAGAGTGTTTTAACCTCAGGCCGATAGATGGCTTTTTGATTCAAAACACAAGCACTCAGGCTCGATTTTACAATCGTCGGATAAGCATTATTCTTAGAAGAACGTGACGTACAGGTGTGACGTAGATATGGAGAAACGTTAAAGGATATTCAGCGAACAGCTATTTCGTCCTTATTCCACGATTGTAAAACTGGGCCTCTGTCATCAAACTGATAACATTTGAAAAAAAAAAGCGAAACAGTTGGTAAGTCGGTGGCAGCTGCGGCGCGAGGATACTACAAGATAAATGAAATGCTTACCAAAAGATAGGGCTTTTACTGTGTTAAAAAAAAACCGAACAACTAACGATTAAAAGACAGTGATGCCAGAAGGTTGTAAAAATTTTCGTTAGATGTCCGTACGATTGAAATTGGAAATTGACGGTTCGCGCAACGTGCAGCTTAGATTGGAGGTAGATCTAACGAAAATTTTTACAACCTCCGGGCATCTCTGTCAAAAGATATTTACTTTTAATCATGGCAATAAGCTTAATAAAATTGTGCTGAACAGCTTTGACTATTGACCAAGAGAGAGCAGAGCGTTTTAAAATTTAATTTTCATCTCCAGCCGATAGATGACTCTCGATAAACAAATATTGTTATTTTAATTCGAATTACGTTCATTCTTCAAACGAATAATATTAAAAAATAAATAAAAAAAAGGAAGAACAGTTGTAAGTAAGTCTGTCGTAGCACAGATAATAGAGCTCTATTATCTGTGGTCGTAGTTGCATTATAAGTTGAACTTCTCAAGAGGTGACGTTTTAATTGCATATAAAGTTTAGGAATCGACAGTCGACGCAACGACCAAAGGATATTTGCTTTCAGTCGTGTCAATAGAAAGCTTGCGGCAGATATAAAATTGCTCTAAACTTTGGACCAAGGGATTTAAAAGAGCGAATAACGTACATGGAAATTTAATTTTCGCCTCAGGCCGATAGGTGGCTCTTGATAAACCAATAAACGTGTTATTTTAATTCGAATCATAAACCCTCACTCTTTAAATTGATGTTATTTTAAAACAACGAAGAAAAACAGCTAGTAAGTCGGTCGCAGTTGCACTGCATAGAAAAATTAACATACTTTTCAAGAGATAGTGTTTTATTAAAAAAAAAAGGAACTACAACAACTAATTGCTAAGGGACGTCACTGCCAAACAAACTCACGGAAAATCGATAAAATTGTACCAAAAAGGTTCGACTGTTCCTTGCCTTTTCTAGTTCTTAATCGCCGTCTTTTATAATCCCCAAAATTATAGAAATGCGGAAATTACTTTAGAGCTACAGTTCGGTCATCCTTCCTGTCACGTGGGTTGCCTATACGCTGGAAGCGTTTAGAGCTGAACAGGTAGGTCGTCCTTCCTGTTACGTGGGTTGCCTATATAAGAAATTGAAATTGCCCTGTGAAGGGCAAGAGAAGGGTTTTATTGAAAGAATTGCAAGCGGTTTGCAAATGTTTTGTTTCCAAAGCACAGGCACGTTTGATGATTTTGTAAAAATGAAAATATCTTTTCTATTTATTAATTTACGAAAAAAATTACAAAGGACAATTTTAATTAAGATTTTATTCTCTTTCGATTGGTAATATAATGTACAGTGTTTTCCATTAAAAAAGTGTCTTTTTGACTTTATCTCATAAACGCGACGTTCAATTGTTTTTTTAACAGCACCATAGCAATCAGCGTGAAAAGTACTACTAGTTTGCTAATTTAACTGAACTTGTAGCTTTTATAATAACAAAGTTAGCGATAGTGCCGACTTAAGGTTGAACAGACTGTATACCAACTTCAATACACAAGTGTATAAGGGGTTGCATAATCAGGATCATGTTTAATCAAATATGTTCGACTTAAATTTGAACAGACTGCGTGAAATCTCGAAACAACGCAAGTGGGGGGTGTCTGGAGGAGGGGGTCAAATCGTTTTCTAAACATCGGACTAAATTATTATTGTCATTATTACCATATTCATACATATTTTTCTAAACAGATTGGTCCACTGTTTTCATCTTGCAGGCACATTTGAAATTAATTTAAAACCCCAATGCCATTTACTTAGTACAGTATAAAAGAGAATTTTCATTAGAACTACAAAAATTAAATAATACGTACTTGGTTTACTTATATTTTATTTTTTTAATCTTGCTTAAACATTTCTACAAAAAAAAAAGGTCAAATACATTCGGTTTATGATCAAAAATGACTTACTTTCCTAACTACAACAAATGATTTATAAAAAATAAAGTAAAAAAAGGACTCGAGACAGTATAAACTGATTACTTCTTATTTATTTCAGATCGTCGTCGGCCTTCTTAAGCGTAATTAAATTCTCCAGCTGCTTCACTCTCAACTTGCTCCACACGATGTAATTAGTGAGGCCCACGATTTGCGCAGCGTTTAAAGCTGCACTTTCCGGATACACCACGGTGCTGCAACCCAACCCAGACGGGACATTCAAGCTCGACCAAATATCCCTCTCGACATTATCGGCTTTAACCGGGGGACAGTTAATCACGGGCTGGCACGAATTGCCAGATATGACCGGCCCGAGACCATTAGACCGGCCAGCCACG
Organism: Dorcus hopei; assembly: GCA_033060865.1. Taxonomy (NCBI): domain Eukaryota; kingdom Metazoa; phylum Arthropoda; class Insecta; order Coleoptera; family Lucanidae; genus Dorcus; species Dorcus hopei. The sequence goes on along the minus strand of CM065425.1, from coordinate 4,041,667 downwards.
GCAATGAAGATGACTTTCAAAGGTAGAGATTCGTAGTATCGAACGAGCTTTAAAGTGTCTTGGGTTCCCTTGTGGGCGGAAGTGACGCGAAGCTCTGCGTTTAACCCCAAGGCCTCGCAGTGTCTTTTTATGTTCGCGCAATAGTCCTTGTCGGATGCGCTTCCCATTACAATTGCGACCAGGTGGTCGTTGGGGGGCGAAAGATAATCCAATTGCTCCTTCACCCACTCGAAGTTACGCTTTACTGTGTCTAGATCTGATTGTGTAACCGACGTGAGATTTCTGTACACCTGCTTGTCTACCATCAGTCTCTTATCGCCTGAGGGCCAGAGTCTCCAAGAGTCTGAATCGATTATATCCCCCAACAATATTTCACCTGCATGGAAAATAATGATTAGAATGAGTACGTAATTAAATAGCTACAGTGTGCTACCGGTTTCATCGACGCCGAACTCGATTTTCATGTCGATGAGAGCGCAGTTACGAGTGCTCCAAATTTTCTCTAAAATTTCGAAAACCAGGATGCTGATTTTCTGCATGATAGCAACCTCGGTTTTCCCTAAAAAGTATTAACATTTTATATTGCATGTGAACAAACTGTTTTGAATATCTTGCTAAAAAATAAAAAATAAACTGAAATACTGTTTTGCAATTCGAAAATCATAAAAATTCCAATCGAATCTATAATTAACATGGAAATTTATCTAAGTAAGCACGACGGGGTTTATCATCAACCGGAGTCGTGATTTTCCGCTGTGCTAGAAAATAAGTCAGTCACATGATAAGGCTGACACAGTTCAACGTACCGATTGCACGGCCGTTAAACTTGAACTTGGCTGATATGATCTGTTCCTCGGACCACTGGGGGTCATGATTAGCGTCGTCTTTGAAAAACGTCTCGTGTTTCGGCGGATAGAATCTGTAACCTTCCTCGACTCCCGGATGCCTCCTCAAAAATGAGCCGGTGGCCAATCGGCGGGTGACCCATTCGATCGGGATCATCTCGCACTTTTTTGCGACGAACGAGTTGTCGGAAGCCACTTTTACAAAAGCAGTTTTCAATCCTAAAGAAAAAGAAAAAAAAACTTTAATTAATAACAAAATGAAAGAAACCAAACAAAATGCACAGTATTAAAAGAACTGTTTGTTTATCTATGTATGTGTGAATGTGAAAGTAACCAACAAATGTGTGTAAAAGCTGCAAATTCGGTTAAATTAGCAAACTACTAGTACTTTTCACGCTAATTGCAATAATGCAGTAAAAAACCATTGAACGTCGCGTTTATGAGAAAAAGGTAAAAATACACTTTCTTTAAATGGAACATCCTGTATATTAGTATGCCAATAGATAGAGAATAAAGTTCTTGATTAAACTTGTCCTTTGTCATTTTTGCGTAACTTAATAAATACAGAAGATATTTTGATTTTTGCAAATCCATCAAGGTGCCTGTGCTTTAGAAATTAGAAAACATTTGCAAACCGCTGTTGACAGTTGCATTGTTTTTGAAGTATGTGGTTTATTTTTTGTTAAAAAAAATTGTTTTTTTTTTTAGGGAATTGGATGGACCAGTCTTTAAGTAAAAGAAACATCAAGAAGAACGGAGATTAATTAATTGAAGCTGAATCGATGAGAGAATTAGAAATATTGATGACCTGGGAGAAGTGGCAATTCAGAAGAAAAAAATAATAGAGAAGGTAAATAAAGATTAATTACATATTTAGTCATCTATGTAATCGTATGTCGTAGCTTGTATAATCAATTTTTTATATGTATGTCAAAAATTGATATGTAAACATTCGATTAACCTCAAAATGTTCATATAAGGACAAGATCTAGCTTTCATTCACTCGTTAATTTCAGCTGTTGGAAGACACATGTTCGTTGGTGGAAGTAGTCAATGCAAAAAGATATTTTCGTTCTTAAAAGAATAAGTACATTAAAATAAATTGTTTGAATTCAATCCCTTCGCATAATCTAAATTTTACATTTTGACAGTTCTTGCGACAATCACGACACCTGTACGATTCAATCTACGATAGGTATAGTCGCGAGCATAAAAAACGGGCCACGTCTTGAAGCTAAAATGCCCAAAACCTAGCTGTGTAATCGTACCTTCCGATTTCACAAAAATGAAATCATCGTTAAGATGTCATTATTATAACATAAGGACGTTAGCTGTCCTCCATTTACATTCACTTCATCCAAAATTAAATCGATTTGATTTTGAACTGAACTGATTTCAAAGTGAACAGAGAGGCTCTTAAAGGAATGATGTTTTGGAAGTAAGATTAACATAACCTCAAAATACGTATGAAATAACATGAAACTGATTTAGAAACTGGTAACTAATTTAGAAAACCAGCTTGATCAGTACGGGATGCGAGAGGGGAAACTTAATCACTGCCTCATCACTGATCGCCAAATGGATCAGCAAATGGAATGCAATCAGTGATTTTTACGTGAATTTTAATAGATTCGCGCTCAAATAGGCTGTAAATGGAGGACCGGACGGCTGTTTAAAGCTGGATGCTCTAAAAAAAGTGTCCCGTTTTCTGTGTTCACGACTATACTTTTGTCTGCAAGGCTAACTCGAGGTAGGTTTTTGTTGAAGACCCGATATAATATAGTTTTTTTTAATACTTGTCAGTTGTTAAAATTAGAGCTGGCAACGGTTAACCGATTTTGGATATTTTGGATATTCGTGGTGTACAGCATGTCACTCATGCAAATAGAGTTGCATAACTTGAATGTGAATCTAGGTGAAAATTTTTTTTTCATGCAACTCTATTTGCATGAGTGACATGCTGTACACCACGAATATCCAAAATCGGTTAACCGTTGCCAGCTCTAGTTAAAATTATAGGATTTCTGTTGAAAGCCTGTTCTTATCCTTAAAGCCTAGTTTTACAATCGTGGAATAAGGACAGAATAACTGTTCGCTGAATATCCTTTAACGTTTCTCCATATATCTACGTCACACTATTCTAAGAATAATGCTTATCCGGCGATTGTAAAATCAAATTTAAAAATTTTTGAAATTTCCTAACATTTAGGTAACATATTTACAGTTGGTTCTTGTCCGATGAAATTTGTATCACAAAATCTTTTAAGGTAACAAGTACCAACATCAGAAACATTCGATAAAAAAAAGCAATAAACAAAATATAAAGAATTAAGCATACCGGGTGAACAAAAAATATTGAATTCGCGGCGTTATGGATCTGGTGTTTTTTAATTAATGATAATGAGTTGGCAATCACGTTAGCTCTTGTCAACGTTGACGGTTTGACAGTGCCGTTCATCCAGTGCTGCCAACTCTATCGATTTACCGAATTCAAGTTAATTCTGTCGAAATTTGATAGGTATTATACATAGAAAAAAAAAACAATACACTAAATACCGGGTGATTTTTTTAAATTTTTATCAACTCTTAAGTATTGAATTTGTCGCGTTATGGATCTGGTGCTTTTTATTAATATTTGGCAACCGTCGGACTTCTTATCAACATTGACAGCTTGACAGGGCTGTTTGTCCAGTGCTGCGATTCTTCAGTAGATCTACCGATTTACGGAATTTAAATTAATTCTGCCGAAATTCGAAAGGTATTATAGAAAAAAAAAGGAAAAAAAAACGAACAATAAACAAAATATAAAGAATTAGGCATACCGGGTGAACAAAAGTATTGAATTGTTGCGTTGTGGTTCGGTTGGCAACCGCGTTAGCTCTTGTCAACTTTGATAGCTTGACAGTGCTGTTCCACAGTGTAAGAATCTACAGAGTAGCGTCACACGAATGTAACTGTCACATTCGCCATTTTATTTGATCTACCGATTTGCAAATTGCATTACATTTTCATAAGGGTATCAAACAGTGTGGCGGCTTTTTCTTGACACTGACGTTTGAGTGACGCTACTGGGTAATTACTTATAAATGGTGCATTCGACATAACGCTCGTAGTCTTCCTTTGTCTCACTCTTACATACACTGAAACTCATTCGCTGTCCCTCACACTTTTGCTCAGAGCGTGCCCCGAACGTAATGTCGAACACACCCACTGTGGCTGTTCACCTAGTGCTTCCAACTCTACCGATTTTTCAGTAGATCTACCGATTTACCAAATTCAAATTAATTCTGCCGGAATTTATAGAAAAAAGTGATTAGTGTTTAAAAACAAACACTATCTGCACGAATTTGAAACGAACATGTGAAGAACGCCAACATGCGTCAAAACTGCGACGATTTCTCAAATTTATGCAAATTCATTCTTAAACACTAATTCTCTTTTCTATTTCAGATTTTACAATTTGAACATGTGTTTTTGACGAAATAATTTTTTTTTTTGTTAAATTTATCAATTTTCTTTTATAAATAATGTTGGAAAGAGAGAAAAAAGTGACATAGTAGTTTCGCGTTTAACTATTTTAAACCATTTTAACGTCCTACCGAAATCAGAGACATCTATCAAAATTTCTCACAACTTCCGAAATGTAAGTTTGGTCGGTTGGCAGCACTGCGTTCGTCGTTTTTTATTTGCTGTTTTCACTTTCTTTCACATTATCTTTTATTGAATTGAATTGAAAAAGTTGTTTATTTTAGAAAAATCCCACGATTAAACCAACATTAGGAAATAAGATTCCCATTTTACGTGTATTTTTGAACTGCCACTGAACATATGAGATATCGAATTTGGGGGAAATTCAAACAAGCGACAATATTTCTGGGCCACTCGGTATAATAATAATAATAATAATAATAATAAGAAAAGAGAGATCGGCAAAATAAAATAGCGCCTTCGAAAGGAGAAAGACGGACACCTACAAGAATTGGGGGCCGCAACCTGGAGACATTAACAAGATATGGCCTCTAGTGACAACACTGTATTTACAAAGTCCATAAAAGCTTTTGTAGTTTACTGTCAAAACCATTTTTGTAAATTGCAACAGTTATTTTTTTGGCAAAATCAAATACAGTAGACCTCAGTTATAATGGCCTCGGTTATAGCGGTCCACCGCTTATAACGAACTACATTTCAAGTCCCGTCATTTTTCTCTATATATGTGGCATTATCGCTTATTACGAACTTCGGATATAACAAACTGATTTTGATGGTCCCTCGAGGTTCGCTATAACCGAGGTCTACTGTACTTTACACAACTTACTCCAAAAAAGAAAGAAAGTTTACAATCTTTCCATTAGTCAAACAAAAATGGTGATTGTACGTCTTCTTCATATTCTACGATTGTCTGTCATACTTCTATACATTCTTTTATAGACACCTTGTATAAATAATAGTGAATTTAAACATACCGACAGCGTTGAGGATTTCGAAAACTTTTGCATTCGTCTTGTTAGAAATGTCAGCCTTTCCGACCAAATCATGCGCTTTAGCCCCATCACCGGCTGTGATGCGATCCTTGCTGAGCAGGAGGACATGTCCGGGAACCGCCGGTAAATCGTAAACCTGCTTCGTCTTGCCCTCGATGATCAAATCCCCCAGCTTATACCCCGCCACTGAAACAAACGCGAGAATTTATCGTAAACGCAAGTTTGTACACTCCTGGATGTTGTTTATGCGACATAACCTACAAACCACCTGTTGATTTTCAGCGAGTTTTATTATAAAGTTAAACTAACTTACCGTCATCGACTTTGGCCATCGTTAGAAGTAACTGAACTTTCCGATGGGCGAAATAGGGAATCAATTAAAACGCACTTGGTAACGCTTCTTATGGTTCGTAACGCATTAAGAGGTTATCGTGGCACCATCGCGCACGCGCAGTCTTGGGCCGCGTTCGTAAATACGTGTTGCCAAACTATTTTGTAAATATCGACGACAAACAATAACATGTTTGTTTCGAGAGTGTGTCGCAAGCATTAAATATTCATTAATAAAAAAAAACTGTTGATGAGGAGAAAGTAAAAACTAGAAACACGCACGACAAGAAACGAGTCGTTTAATAGTGACCACGTGCTACGCTATTTATTAACTTCTGCGTAGAGGGAAACACGTGGTCTTCAATATGAATAAAAACAGGAAAAATTGCTTTAGTTTTGTTGTTAGTATTTCGGAGTGATTTCTAGTTTGCGTAGGACCAATTGTAAGTAAGCAGTTTTTATTAAACAATTATTAGTTTTAATTTAAGTTATAATGAATTTGAGTGTTTAGGGATGTCCAAAACGCAACAAATACTCAAATTATTTTCAGCTGAATATTGAGATATTTAAAAAAAAAAAATTAATTTTGCTTTTGTTGCTAATACTTAAAAAATCGCGCAGAAGTACTACGTGTCCAAAAAATATTTTTTTGATTTTAAGTTTTTCAGTGACTTCTGTAAAGAACTTGATAAGTTTCAACTTTTGAAAAATTTGGGTAATTTAGCGCCATCTACTTTTCAAAATGGTACTAAAATTCACACTTGTGCTGAGATTTTGACAACAGGGTGGTTATTCTCGAACTGGAGAGACGCGATCGCTCCCGAAAATAACGTCAAAATGACGTAGACTCTCGTATAAAACTATACACATCTTTCGGGAATTGCGTCATTTTGACGTCATTTTCGGGAACAATCGCTTCTCCCAGGTTCGAGAATAACCACCCAGATTAGGTCGCAACATCGCGATTTTCAACAACTTCTTGAATAGCAAACATTCTGGTGGATAGAATGCTAGAAATTTAAAATGATTTCTTTTCAGAGTTACGACTTCTAAAGCAAAATTCACAATTTAAATGAATTTATTTTCAATAAATAAACAGCGCCATCTATCGGCAATAATTAAACTACAAAGCTGTGTTGAGAACCATTGTGTTTTATTTTATTTTTTAAATTTATATCAGGGCTAGAGTACTTTTTTAATCACAATTAATAAAGACTATTTTATACATAAAAGAATCACAATGTAATGGATGTCTCTAGCAAAAAAAAGTGTGCCATCTGTCGAGAGAAAATAGAACTAATATTTAAAAATTTTAATATATCTGTTTATTTTATTGAATTTTGTAATACCTCAATTATATTATTTAAACAAGATATTTCATTTGATTTTTTGTTATTTTAAGCAAATTTAGGGAATGTTTTTATCCGAAATGAATATTCTGTCATTCAATATGACAGGTAAAGTCTAAAAATGACAGTGTTGCAATTGAATGTTAAAATTTTTGGTCGACCGTAACGAGTGTTCACTCGGAAAGTTCACCAAAAAGTTGGATTTGAATTTTTTATGAAAGACAACGATAAAGGGATGGCGATTCCTAAAGCGATTGACGTTAGATGGACGACAGTTGTCAAACAATTGCAGAGTTTTGCTTATAGCCAACGTGACATAATCTAAAGTGACATTTCGCGTTGATCTAACTCAAGACTTGCTTCACAATGTTATGAGACATTTAAAGGCTACTTGATGAACCTTTCAATTGAACACTTGATTGTTTAAAATCACAAAATGATATTCTATTGGTAAGTGCCACAACCAAGATTGTTATAGCGCCATCTGTTACTATATGTGAAAATCTATTGCCCAAAGTGAAGCGCCATCTACATATTAGGAAGTGCAGCAATTAAATAACTTTTCATTTTGACTTAACATATTGCTATGTTTTCGTAATATTTTCATTTCTGGACAAAGGAATATTTCTGCCATGTAGGAAGAAAGTAAAATGTGAAGTAAATTCCTTAACCAACATTGCAGCACATTGTTGTAAGTTACATCATACGTCTTTTTTGTTTCATGGCCATCCTTATCAGAAATTTATTTGGAAGAATCATCCAATTGGCTTCGACGAATAACTTGATTTTTCTGAATTGTTGATTGATTTTTTATGAATTGTTTCCATGGTAGTTATTCGTCTAATAACTATTAGCCAATTTATTAAGAGGTGGATATCTCCGCCCTAAGAATAAAAACTATGAAACTACAGTTAATTTTTGTTGTGAAGTGATTTAAACATATTAAAGTGCACAAACAGTGCGAAGAAATCTAACAATAAATTCCAGTTCATTCTAATAGATTGGGGGGGAATAAAAAACATAAAATCTTATTTATTCCAGTTTATCGAAGTGCGTACAATGTGGAATCATTTCTTGTTTCTGTTAAAATTAATAAACACTCTGATAACCTTACCCCCTACGGTCGACTGCCTTGGTGACTCTTTTATTTTTCTCCATTTTGTTTTCCACTAGCGAAACGAGAGCAAATATTTCATAATACGGCTGCTGCAAGGGGTCACAGGTTATCACCGTCTCTTACTCAAATTCACCAGATGCAAAAAAAATTTCCAAACGTATAAATAAATCAGAGAAATTCGCTTTTACCAGAGTGGAACCGTAACATTTCAGAAAATGTCATCAAGCGATGCTGCAAAAAATAGTGACGCTGCTGATTTGGAGAAGCTACGTTTGGGAAGGAGGTACAAGCGAGGTGAAGCAGAATCCGGGCTGACGCATGAGTGCGGTGTGTTCGGTTGTATCGGTGTGGGAGAGTGGCCGACCACACTCGAAATTTCCCAAATTATTTGCTGGGGACTTGTCGCTCTACAACACAGGTGAGTATCTACACCTACTTATTAAATCCAAATTAATAAAGTAATTGCAGAGGGCAGGAATCTGCTGGCATTGTCACAAGCGAAGGTAAATGTGTAAAATCGTTTAATGTCATCAAGGGCATGGGCATGATCAATAACATATTTAATGACGAGGCCATAAGAAGATTAAGAGGAAATTTGGGGATCGGACACACAAGGTATTCAACTAGTGCGGCTTCGGAAGAAGTTAATTGTCAACCATTCGTGGTACATACTGCCCATGGGGCACTTGCCGTTGCCCACAATGGAGAATTGGTAAACTGTGATAGTTTAAGGAAAATGGTAAATATAACTTGACGTATTTGGTTTGCCTTCAATGCAATTAAAATCAATTTTATTGCCTTTAAGACCCAGTTGTACAGTTCTGGCTTAACTTTAAGCCAAAGCTTAAACCCTTAACAACAATTGTTGCTACGGGTTTAAGCTGCAGCTTAAATTTAAACTGGCATTGTACAACTGGGCCTTAATGTAGTTTAAAGCTGATGCCTTTGCTTTAGGTATTAGGTAGAGGTGTAGGATTATCAACACATTCAGACAGTGAACTAATCACCCAGGCGCTCTGCCTAAACCCCCCCGAGGGTGAGAAAAACGGCCCCGATTGGCCTGCACGCATCAAACACCTCATTGAGCTCGCACCCCTAAGTTACTCGTTAGTCATTATGTTAAGGGATAGAATTTACGCTGTCAGAGATCCATATGGAAACAGACCACTCTGCCTGGGAAAGATTCTACCATTCAATGAACGTAAGTGCTGCATCTGCAAAACTATAACAAACAGATGAGATAACAAAATCATTATTGCTTAAAAAGTCCTCGTTCCGACTCAACTAACAATAACAATTTCGTTATTGTTGCAAACGCTGACGTAAATGATTGCGAAATGTTTACGTAGGAAATTTCATTAAAAAAAAAAGTATCGTTATCTGGCTTTTAGCTCTTGATGTAGATTGCGATGAAAGTCGAGAGGCGGAAGGTTGGCTGGTTTCATCCGAATCCTGCGGCTTCTTATCAATCGGGGCGCAGTATGTCCGTGAGGTATTCCCCGGCGAAATAATCGAAATGACCAAACATGGGATTAGAACAATAGATATAGTCGATAGGCCCGAGGATAAAGCGCAAGCTTTCTGCATATTCGAATATGTGTATTTCGCTAGATCTGATAGTATCTTCGAGGGGCAAATGGTGTACGCTGTCAGGCTACAGTGCGGTAGGCAGTTGGCCATCGAACACCCCGTGGAGGCTGACATCGTAAGCTCCGTACCCGAATCAGGGACAGCGGCAGCTCATGGATTCTCTCGACAAGTACGTTTGTAAAACCCAACCGCTTCACCGAATCACAATTTCATTTTCTAGTCGGGCATATCATTCGCTGAAGTGCTGTGCAAAAACAGGTACGTGGGACGATCATTTATCCAACCCAGCAATCGACTCAGACAACTGGCAGTCGCAAAGAAATTCGGTAACGTCGGCTACTTACTTGTTATTATTTATTTTTTGTTATTAAAAAAAACATTGCAGGTGCTTTGGGGGAAAACGTGAGGGGCAAGCGGATCATACTAATCGATGATTCGATAGTCAGAGGCAATACGATAGGCCCCATTATTAAGTTGCTGAAGAACGCCGGTGCCAAAGAGGTTCACATTAGGATCGCCAGTCCACCGCTCTTATTCCCCTGTTACATGGGGATTAATATTCCCACTCGAGAGGAACTCATTGCGAATAAGTTGCAGCCGGATGAACTCGCAAAGCACGTGGGTGAGTAAAAACTTTAGCCAAAAAAATTTACAGCGGTTTGAACTATGTACAAAATAGTTATTATCCATTCATGATCTTTTTAGACTCTAGAGGGCCATGCTTTTTTTTTCGTTAAGTTACGTGAGTGTATTTTGATAGAACTCGAAATGTGACGAATGTAAAATTTTGACGCTTTAACGTCAGTCCCATCGACTGTGTTGCCTCTCTATGATGGCATGAAGAAAGTAAAATAAGTCCCCAGCTGATTCTAACTGCATGAGCATCTTCCTTTTGTTCGAAACCTTCCGTCACTTAATTTTCTTGGAAAATATTCTGAAAAGCGAACTCGAAGTTCAGCCAAAATCTAACAGACGGCGCTGGTTGTACTGAATTTCGAAATATAGCACTATCGATATATTAAATTAAATTTGGATTGAATTTGAATTTTCTACTGTCATCAATAACCAGAAGTATTTTCAAAAGAGCCAACACTGGCGCCATCTATTGACGAAAAAGAAAATGAATTAATCGTGTTAGGCTTGCGTAAGTTTAATAGATGGCACTGGTTGAATTGAATTTCTGAATATGGCACGATCGTTACGTTAAATTTAAAACGGAACCTTTAACACGAAGTTTTGGTTTGGATTTGAATTTTCTAGCGTCATCAGAAAGATTTTCAAAAAAATAAAAAAAACTGTCACTGGCGCCATCTATGGATGCAAAAGATTTCGAGAAAAAAAACTAAGAAAATCATGAGTCCCCTGCCGACACAAATTGCAATTTATTCAAAACCTTCCATTACTTAATTTTTCTGAAACTATTCCGAACATGGCCAGCAACATTAACATTCACTGACGTCTGACGTGTATGTATGGCCGTGTCAATTCGCCTAAAATTCGGTTCCGGAAAGCATGCCGTGGAGTACTCCCCTCAGCGCTCTCTATTAAAGATACTACAGAACTACTGACAGTAACGTAATGGCAATTGCAATTACTTAAAAACTCACAAGAGGCGCTGAGTGGAGTACCCGTCAAATTTTTAAGAGTCAAATTGAAACGGCCATACATACACGTCAGTGAATGTTAATGGAGCTGGCCATGATTCCGAATAGCGAACTTTAGCCAAAATCCAATAGATGGCGCTTGTTGAACTGAATTTTTAAATATGATATCATGTTAGGATTAAATAATGTCTTTCATGTAAACATTTCGATTAAAATTTTCCATCGTCATCAATCAGAAATCTGAAAACCGACATGTTCGTGAAAAATTGATGAAAAATGTTTTTCAAAAAGAGAAAAGTAAACGATGAATGAATCCAGCAGATTTAAACCAGAGAAAACCAAGGCCTGGATCAGTTGCTGCCAACCGACCAAGCGTACATTTCGGAAGATAGTTGTGAAAAATTTCGGTAGATGTCTCTGAATTTCGATAGATTTATTAAAATGGCTTAAATCAAGGTTGAGCATAATTTAAATCACTCGATTAAAATTATGTTTAAAGTCACTGATTTTATTCAAGCGATTTTTATTTTTAAAATCATGGTTAAAAGAAAAAAAATTTCATGAAATAAACAAATTTCTAAAATTAAGATATATTTTAAGACATTTGACAGTTAATGTGCAAAGTTTGACGCAAAATAAAACAAAGACGATCGATAAATAAACAAAGAAAATTTATAAATTTAACAAAAATAACATAAAATTAAAAAAATAACAAAAATTTAAAAAATCTCTATATGTATAAACAAAACTTTCTAAAATTAAGAATTGACAATAATTGCGCAATTCTTGACATAAAAGAAAACAAAAGACGATCGTCAAATTTATAAAATTGCGAAAAAATAACAAAAATAAAAAAATTCTCATTAAATAAACAAATGTCAAATCTTAATTTTAGAAAGTTTTGTTTATTTAATGAAAATTCTTTGAAGACTTTCTGTTGAAATTTTAACATGTCGGGAATTTAATGATTTAATGAACGGTCCTTATCTGCTGTCATTTTGTGGTGACGTCTGTCTTAAAATAAAATTAACGATGTTCGCCAAGCATAAAAATCAAGTTCTTCTTTACCGGCACTTAATATTATAGTTTCCGAACGCGCCCCCGAAGACTTTCTGTTGAAATTTCAAATTAGCCCAAGTCCAAACATGTCGAGAATTAACGATTTAATGATCGGTGTTTAATAGTCCCTATAAACGATACAATTATTTCGGTTTCTTCTGTCATTTTATGGTGACGTCTGTCAAAAACTAAAAATTGTAAAATAAAATAAAAAGATGCTTTCAAAGGTACTATTAAAAAAATCGAGCAGCGTCATCTATGATGATTTTTCGGAACTAAGAATTTTTAAATTAATAACGTGCAATTTATGGAGAACGATTTTTTTTAGGTTGAAACACTACTCTTCAGAATTAATTTGCAATTAAAATCAATTCACTTTTGAAAAAGATTCGGTTAAGAAAGAAAACGAAAAAATTGACGATCGTCTTTTTTTAATACAAAACGATAACTAAAACTAAAAAGTGTAAAATAAAAAAATGCTTTGAAAGATATTATTTAAAAAAAAAAATCGAGCAGCGCCATCTATGATTATTTTCCGGAACCAAGAATTTTTACGTTAAGAACGTGCAGTGCTTAGAAAACAAAATTTATTTCTTTTTCCTTTTTGAGGTTGAACGCTACTTTTGAGAATTCATTTGCGATTAATTCGCGTTTTAAAAAAGTTCCACTTGTTAAAAAAGAAAATGGAAAAATTGACGATCGTTTTATTTTTAATACGAAACGATAGCTGAAACTAAAAATTGTAAAATAAAATAAAAATGTGCTTCGAAAGGTACCGTTAAAAAAAAATCGAGTGGCGCCATCTATGATGATTTTTCGGAACTGAGAATTTTTAAATTAAGAACGTGCAGTTTATGGAAAACGATTTTTTTTTTTGAGGTTAAACACTACTTTTCGCAATGAATTTGCAATTAAAATCAATTCATTTTTGAACAAGATTTGATTTGTTAAAAAAGAAAACGAAAAAATTAACGAAATACATTGGCTGGGTTTCATAAAAGCCAATGAGGCTGGGTTTGTCAGTCCTAGTTTAACTTTAAACTCCTGTTTATTCCCATGGTAGCAATATTATAAAAACAATTGTTCCTATGGAAATAAACAGGAGTTTAGAGTTAAACTAGGACTGAGAAACCCAACCTGAAATTTGGTTAAGAATAATCATTCCTATACCTTCAGCACATGGCAACGTTTACTTTTAACGGATGATTAATTAATGTTTATGAAATCTTGTTTTCCTTTTCTCTGAATATAACCATCGAATTAAAATGGAATGTGTCCACTTGGAGGTACCAACAGAAATGTCACTTTAACATGGCCTACTCTGAATCTGAAAAGATCACGAATAGCTTATATTTATAATAATTTTTGTTGTAGGTGCGGACAGTTTACAGTATTTGAGCGTTGAAGGCCTGGTCCGTGCAGTGAGATGGGACCTCAAGGCGAAAAGTCCCACGAAAATAGGCCATTGCACGGCTTGTTTGACCGGTGACTATCCCGGGGGTGTTCCAATGGAATTAGAATGGTAAATACTAACATTGAAACAGAATTAAATCGAACGGTACTGAAATAATACTGACCTGCCTTAAACGACTCTTTTTAAACTAAACTTAGTTTGTATTTTTAAATAAGTAGAGTTTTATAAAATCTTCCTTGCTTGTATTCGTATTGTTTTAACAAAATGATTTAAGTAGGAATTTGTAATTAAGTTTAAAAATATTTTTACGAATATATTTGAGAAATTGTATAATAAATACACTCTTTAATACAAGATTTTTTTATATATACATGCAGTACAAAAATATATATTGTTTTTTATTATCTCTGCATTTGTTTCGGTCAAACGTCTGACACAAGTTGAATACAAAAAATTATTTACATATCATCGATTGTAACAGTCGTCTTGCTATGAGTTGTTAATGAAAATGAAAAACTCACGTATTTTGGCTAGCAATTCTTTCGATGTCCGTGACAGATTTCGGGCACTTCTTCGATAGGACCACGGGACCGTTTTCGGTGATAAGTACATCGTCTTCGATTCGGATGCCTATTCCTTTGAATTCGTCAGGTACTTTGTGCTTTTTATTAAAATACAAACCTAAAACGACAAAGCACTTGGTAAACGAAACTAACCTCGAGGAGTCAATCGCATACCAGGCTCAACTGTAATTACCATTCCAGGAACTATTTTTATGCTTCTAGGAACCGTGGGTGTATCATGAACGTCCATCCCCAGGTAATGAGATACATGGTGTGGACAAAATTGATAGGCAGTCTAACCAAAACAAAAAAATTGGAACAATACAATTTGTATAAATAAACTTCATTAAGGGCCGGTACTTTCTTCACTGATTAACTTTATTCCCACAGAAACAATTGTCTTTACAATAATTGTAGGCATGGAAATAAACCAAAGGTTAAAGTTAATCAGTGATTAAAGTGCCGACCCTAAGTGTACCTTTTGTAGAATATCAGCCCCTGCACTTCTTGAAATTATACCGATATCTCTCAATCGCTCTCCAAGAAGCAGTATCATATAATCAAATAGTTTATCAAGCGTAGGAAACGCCCCACACTTTATGATAAGATCTTCCTGGACGCTTAAGACGGCTTCGTACACCGCCTGTTGAGCGGAATTAAATTTGCCATTTACCGGCCACGTACGCGTTATATCGCTGCTGTATCCGTGGTACTCACAGCCTAAATTGTCAATTGTAAAAGTGAGATACAAAAAAACACCCCGACCCCGACATACCAGCATCCATTAGTACCGTATCACCATCACAAACGACTTGGTTGTTGTTTATATAGTGAATAATAGTTGCTCTATCGCCTCCGGCAACCACGGGTGGATACGCCAGCATTTCGGCCCCGTGCATTCGGCATTCGTAATCCACTCGCGCGAATATTTGGTGTTCATCGATTCCTACGATTTTAATTACTTTTCAAAACGAATTTACCATCAAAGTCGTACCTGGTTTTGAGGTACAAATGGTTTTTGCGATTGCGTCAGACGCCACGTCGCAAGACGCTTGCATCAAGGCGACCTCCGCCGGTGACTTAATCACCCTCAGTCTGTGTACGAAAGCTTTCGGGGATTCCCACTGTTTCCTCGTCGATTCCTTGAAGAAATTCAACATCACTTTGTGGACGTTTTGTTGAACGGGAGAAAGGACGTCGTACCTACAAAATTACAAGCACTAATTGAGCTGGAAGTAATTTGCCTGGTCGCTTACCACAAGGTGGTCGATGAATTCGAATTCATAAAACAACTAAAGAAGTTTTCCAATTCGGTCACCGACAACGACTGGTCCACGCCGAATAACTTGGCGCCTTCTTCAGGGCCTGTCCGGGGACCGTCCCATAGCTCGCTGTGATTATCGTTGTCTCGCATGAATAACGTTGCGCAATGTTGACTGATTGAATCCGACGTCGTTAAGATGAGGCAACTATCGGGCTCGAGGCATCCACTTAGGTATAAAAAATCAGAGTTTTGGCGAAACACGTACGGAATTTTATCCGACATGTACTGTTTGCTTGCCGACGGTATAACAATCTGGAAACAATTTGCAGACGTAACTGACAGCGTAATGCCAAGTTATTAATTACCGCATACAATATGTCGATTTGATTTTTTGGAATTCTGTGAGGCGTACGTCACGATTCCCTCGACCAGCTTTTGCCTGCGCTCTTGAAACTCGCTGGTCTGTATCAGGGGGGTGACTTCGCCCTCTTTTAATAAGTGCGGGTGCGTCGAGTGCGTCGGCTGGCCGAGGACTCTCTTAGGCCGCTTGCGTTGGGGTTCCTCATTTAACTTGGACTTGGTCGATTTGCCGCAGAAATATTGGAGGAAGTCTGCAAGAATCGGTTCGAATAATTCGCTCCGCTTTGCGTACCGGTGACTTACCCGGTCGTCTTCGTAATTTACTGGAGAACCTGTTCGTCAGTGTGAACATTTTATCACGGCCAAATCATAGCAGAACGAGAACACTACGCGACGAATTTATGAAAGCAAAAAAGAAAAATTGGTTAAAATTTTTAGGTTAAGTTCGACGACGTCAAGTTAGGCGTCCAGCAGAGGGAGTCCCGTCGCATCCTCCATATTTGAAGCTCACCTAAGCAAATGAACTTTCGTAGCAAAACTCAAATGCTTGAAATATTATACAACACAAAAATAATCAAGTTGTTAATTGAAACCGGCGCAAAGAAATAAATTAGTTGTAATAAATTTACAACTTGATGTTTGTCTCAAACATGGCGGCTGCCCCAACACTTGCGCCAAGAACAGTACCAACGGTGACCAACGTTTGATAACAAAAATTTCCAATTTTGTTCATAAAAATAATTAAGCCTTTGAACTTTTAATTTAACTCTTTTTACGTCTCCAGGAATTTAGTATACAGCAACAAAACACAAAAATATTTAAAACGACCATTATATTCTACTATAGCAAAGTTAAGCACAAGAAGGTATCAGTCCCATTAGTATGTCAAATCACAACATACATTTTATTCCTATGTATATTTACTACCTATTTAAACTACTCTACATAACGCGTTGCTAACTAGCTCTAACATCATTTATAGTAGAAGGCACATGTACTTCCAATCCATCTAACTTTTCGGATAAGATTATCTGACATCCCAGACGCGAAGTGTCGGTCAATTCGTACGCCAAATCCAGCATATCTAATTCTTCATCGGTAGGTTTTTCGGGTAACTGATCGTAAACCTCCTTCTTAAAAATCAAGTGACACGTCGAGCAAGTCAGAGTGCCCTCGCAGGCCCCGAAACCGTCCAAGTCCACGTTATTGTTGACAACGACATCCAACAGAGACTCTCCGATTTTTCCCTTCGTTTTGATTCTCTCACCGTTCGCTTTGATGAACGTAATTTCAACCCTAGAAGTGCACCCCCAGGTTAATCATCGAGGAGATGACATTTAATGAAATCGACTTACTCTTTCTTGTTTAACGCCGGCACGCTCGTGCAGAATACTTTTGTGCTGTTTAAGTTCAGTTTGTGCTTGAAACTATTCGGAGTTCCAGATAAAATCTTGGTTAAAAATAGGCCGCCCCGTGCGATGGCATTGCCAGCCATTTTTTTACATCGACACCCAGTGATAGATGACCTCAGCGAAACTTTGTTTGACGTTGGTTCGGTCTCAAATTTCTCTGTTGTGTAACGGAGCGACTTTCTCCTTTAATAATATTTGAAACTTTCTCATTTTTATCCGACTTTGACAGTTGCTTGCTTGCTTTTTGCTTTTGCGCAGTACCCCGCCAACTCTGGCCGAACTACTAAGGCTCATTTTGCCAGTCACATAGTGTGATAAAGCTGGGTCTAAATCCTTGCACAGCACAAACAACCATGGCTAAATGGTAGGATTCGAACCTACGCCGCCAAGCGACACGACTTTACAAAGTCGGCTAGGCTGCCGCTAAGCCACCGGGCGACCCAAACTTTGACAGTTAACCGTATGATCAATCACAACACGTGTCGTTGGCAGTAATGCCAACTTAGATTACTGTTCAAGAAATATTACTAATCGTTAAATACAAGAAAATTGTTGCCCCTTTGTCTAGGAAGTCTGAAGCATTGTTGTAAGATAAATAATAAATTCAGATTATTCACATTCACCGTAGATGACGATACCGGAAACTCTGCTCCAAGACCGTTGACACTTTTAGCAGCGCCTCTGCCGTCTGGAGTTGTAGGTACAATAACGAATCATTTCATCATAAAATTGAGTTTCTTTTACTTATTAGATCTGTTCGAACCGCGCGTTCTAACTAATTCCGAACCGTTCAAAACATTCACTCATCAGAGTTGTGCTTCTCAAAGAGTCCAAGGCCAACTGATTCGAATGGTTCTGAACTGGTCAGCACCATCGGTTCGAACAAACCTATTAAGACCTAAATATTTGCAAAACCCATCCTATCATTCCAGAATTTCATGAAAAATACGTTTAAAATTGATCTAATTTTCATACTAATCAGTGTAGTATGCAACTCCTACCAATAGGGGGCACTAGTGGTGGCGTTACCGTCAAAACATACCTATTTTACATAAGTTTCCTGTATTGTCGTTTACCGTCAAATAACTAAAATCTAATAACATATCTGGATTTTGCAAAAAAAAAACATTACATAAACAAATTACGAGCTTGGTGCGAATTTTATCGCCACTCTCTCTGTATGTGGCTATGGCCCAGCGCCAACAGCCTAAAAACAAAAAGTCTACGTCGTTAACGCATACCAACTTACTTCTCTTTATTCGGCGATCATAGATTTCCTCCGTGATTTAAAAGTAACCGACAAAGAACAGTAAAAGTCGCCAAAAAAATGTGAAATATACCTATTTCACCTAAAATCTTTTTAAATATTTTATACAATTCTACGTGTGCAAGGTTCTGAACTTTGCTACATAGGTACAGCTATCAATAGATGGCACCGCATTGAGAAGTTTGAGAAGGCCTTTCTTGTTAGAAGTTATTTTAAGCGAGTTGAGGTAACCGTATATGTAGTACATAAAGATCAGTGGTGTGAATTTATAAATAAAGTCGACGATAAGTGAAATCATGGCTTCCTGGAGTAATAAAAGCTCGAGTCCTTCATCCAGCTGGTTGCGTTCTTATTTCAGAGCCACTTTTCTGCCCCGAAGAGGGAGCCACGCTACTACCATCAAGTAACCATCAACCATCCGTTAAGCTAGACGCACATAAGCGATTATTATGCATACATTGATATTACGAACTTTTAGTTCTATTCTAAATAGTTCTTACGACAGAAAATCGGATTGCTACAAATTTAGCGTATGTAAGTTATTAAGTAAACGATTATTTTTCAAACATGATCAACCGGACAAAGGACTGCTTGTCCTTTATTAATCTAGAAAGCAGTGTTGCCAGAATACTTTTAGGAGAAATCTTGAATATGGAGAAAAAAAATGGATGGATTTTACCGGAAAAAGATGGGTATTAAAAACATTCAATAATAAATAGCTTATATAGAGGAAGGTTGAAGAATATTCCACGAATAGTTTTTCTGTCTGTATTCTGCGTTTGTAAAAGTGGACCTATGAATGATATACCATTAAATTGGAATCTAGCAGGATTCGAAAATCGAACCAATCAACGTCAAGTGTGTCGTCATGTGTAAGAGTGAGATGGAAGTGCAGCCAACATTGCAAAAGTATTTTTCCTGACATAAAAACCAGTTTACTATTTTTTGAAAAATATTTTTAACTATTAAAAAGTTAAATAATCGGAACGGGGCCCGCAACAGTAAAGTAATGGAAATTTATTAGAGCTGATCCGTCAATTGATTAGTATTTAGCAACATTGCTAGAAAATCGCATGTGAAATATTATTAGGAAAAATTAGATTTAACAGAAGGCGCGACATTTTCCACTCTTAATGGACAGCATAAGTGCTGGCGTCAAAACTTTTTCCAAATAGCAACGGTTGCTGGGGCAAACAGTAAAATCGAAGCATACGGCTACGATTTTTGACGTTTGAGGTTAGGTTTGTGTGAACATGGTGGTATAGTATAGTACGCCGAAAATAAGTTAAAAAATCATACCTAATTCATTCGTACCTACTAGATGAATATTTCAATTAGAACCTTATTATTAACATGATCAAGTCAATTCATTTCAACTTTATTTTAGGTATTGTTACGTGGTAATGAAAAAATGTCAAAAATCCATGTGTTTTTGTTTATTTGGACAAGTTCCCCACTCCAAATACGTCACGCTTTGGTGTGTAGTCCATTGTCACCACCAAACAGTGTTGCCAGATGCGGCGATTTAAGTAACAGATGGCGCGTGAATTGTCACCACCAAACACAAGGTTACTAAAGAGAGAAGGTTGCCTGGTAACTCGTGGAGTGACGCATCATCAAGCAGGCCGTCTATTTGTGTAAATGCATTACATGGGGCTACTGAGTGACGTTGTGGTGACGTTGAAAGTTACCAGGCAACCTTGTCTCTTTAGTAACCTTGCACCAAACAGTGGTTTAACGCCAATCTGACGCTATTTTCCAAAGGCGTCTTCTGTTGGCGTCTTTACGCGCAATTACAAGGTAAAATCTGGCAACACTGGCCATCAAATGTCACCTATTACTTCGTTCATTGTCAATCGACGTGTTTGCCAAATCATTAGTGCATTCATATTGGCTACATTGACTACATAATAAAGTATTAATTCACAAAATAGGTACATACGAATCTAACAATGACATTGACATCTAATGTGATACCTATAAACAATCAACAGAAGAAAGGGAATTTTCCAACTTATTAGCAGAAGAGTTTTATTTAAAGCTGAACTCCTAACTAACAGTAAGTTTGAGGTAAGTACAGCAGCGGACAATAAAATCCGGGCATGTCATTTCTATAACGTAAATCTCACTTTAATATTTTTGACGTTTAATACGTACCTATATACAAAATGTCACTAGTAATTCCGACGTTTAATGCAAATTTTATTTATTTATTTTGATAGAAATAAAACCTCAATAAAAGCCTGATTTACCAAATTTGTCTAAATCTGTGCGACGCGACACGTCAAATTCCTGCCCTGATTTTATTGTCCGTTATTGTACTTCAAATTGTGATCTCATTTGTGGATACACATAATTAAAAGTGGTCCGTGTGTTTTGACCTTATAATGTCGCAATTGAACATTTACTTAAGTACTTATAGGGGAGACATTAATTTTGATTCTGACTCTACCTACCTACAGCAGATTTTATTTTTATTAGTACTTTAAAAAAATACTTAACAAAGTGCAATGAAATAACCAATTAAAGTGACCTAAAAACCAATAATATTTTTTGTTACTAATTGTAAGTTCAACGTTTTTTCACTGTCGTAAGAATAAGTGAATATTTTAAAAACAATCCACAACAATAAATTTAAGAAATGCAAGACTTACTACCTTTTAAAATTGAATTTCAGAACAGATGTCTACTGACTCATAGAATTCCGTCTATAGAGAACTTGTATGCCTGCAACTGCATCACTTTAAATACGTTCAAGCAATGATTTCCCGAGCGAAGGAATGTAAACAAATCAGGAGTAGCTAACGGGCTCGAAAGTGTCGTTATTGGCTGGCATATGAGGCCATGTTCTACGGTGAGGCCGTCTGTATTGGTCGTCTGGCCGGTCGTCCTCCAATAGCGAGGCGGCGTTCACACCCATCCCATTAGTCTACCCCTGTATGTTTGCTAATCTGGAAACTATAGGCCCTTTTATCGAGCCTCGGAAACTTACTTCTCCAACTTGTTTGTAGGTTGCCGAGGAGGGTAATGGGCATGAGATAGTTTATTATGAGATTAAGCGCGCGCGTAAAAAATTCGATTATTTTCTGCTGCATTTGTTTGCTTAGGATTATGTGCGGTATTAGTTAGTTTGTCTTTGGCCTTCGGCAGAAAAAATATGTATACCTGAGAAAATTATTACCGGGGTCGGAACGTAAGCTGTTACGTATGTATAGGGCTTCCTAAAAAGCCGAGGCGAATAAATCGGAAGCTGTCCATTTCGAAATGTTTTAAATAGGTACATACTTACACTACAATTAGTTAACCTTGTTTAAAAATAAATAAAAAAAATCAGTCTTTATTTAAAATTAAGTAACATACCTGTACTTTCGATATAAAAAGCAAAACGTGTTAATCTTGCCTTCGAATTTTATAAAGCTTTCAATGTGGTAACAGCGACAAAAAATAAATACGTATAAAACATATTAAACATAATATAATTTTCGAATTAATCTATGTATTTTCCCCAAAAAAAATTCCTCAACGCGTGACGACAAAAAATTTCCTTAAAAAAGGGAAAATTTCCTCGAGTTGGATTGGGTAAAGATCCTCTTTTTTTCACGTGACATCAAAAATCCCTAAGAAGAAAAGGTTGGCTACAACAAATGTAGAACAAATGCCACTTATTAATGCAAACAAAACCTCTAACCTCGAAAGTAAAAATAATTCGTTTACGCAAAAATACAATTAATTTAGAGTCTCTTCGATTTACCAAAAATGTTTTTCTACTTTGCGTTCACAATGAACTCATTGTGACACCAAAAACAGTTTCACAATGAGCTTCATTGTGAAACTGTTTTTGGGGAAATTTTAGTCAATTTTTAATTGAAAATATTTATTAGATTCTACAAAATAACTCATTATTTATTTGTTACTTAACAGAATACTCACAATGAAGCTGGATAAGAAAAATTAATAACTTGTTAAAGTGACTTTTTATTAAAACGAAAGGTTTTCAGTGTTGCCACGCATTACAACTAAAATTCCCCATATACCAAGAAGATCAAATTTTTGACAATATTTTTCATTTTTTTGTTCAATAAGTGACGCAAAGTAGAAAAAATACTATATTTTACACGTTTCACAAGAGGCATTGTAACACTCGTTCCGTTGGGGCACTCCGAGCTTGCTACGCTTCGCTCGTCGTACCCCAACCCCACTCGTGTTATAATAACCCTTCTTGTGAAACTCGTAAAATAATATACTATTAATCAATTAGTATATGTTTGTCTAATACATTTAGAAACTAAACAACGTGAGTTTGAACTTTATTAACGATTGAAGACGTGCATGTATTCTTTCGTGAATTGAAGAGTAAATACGACAGCGCGCTAAAATTCAAACGCCTTTCAATCATTTCTGAACGCACCGTATTTATCATAATTTCGATCTATTTTTACTGTTTTGTTGACGAAATTCGTTGTGAACTTGATTGCGTTTTGTTTTTTCCCCCTCTCCATTTTTTTTAAGAAACAATTGAAGAGTAGTTACACTGCTGATGAGAAAAACTTATTCTTGCGCATTTTTCGAGCTGGAACTCAAAAAATAATTGCGATTAAATTGTTTTGTTTACTGTTCGTTTTTTTTTCACTGCTGCCATCGGCGAAAAAAGAAAAAAATTCAAAAGAACGATCACCTTTCGTTTGTTTATCTGCTGAAAGATGTCATACTTTTTCGGTTGTTTTCTTTTCTTTGTTTGGTGACGAAAGTCTCTTGTGAAATCGATGATTCCTAGTTTGTTTTTCTTTTTTGGAATCTTTTTTCAGCGACAAGTGACGTCTTTAGTACCTATACATACAGTATCGGACAAAAGTAAAGCAACACACCCTGATTTTTATGCGATTTCATTTTAATGCATTAATTTTCCGTCTATTTCGCCAAAGCCAATATGCAAATGCATATGCTATATTTGCAATATGCAAATATAGAAATAAGCTATCATAGAAGCTTTTGTTTGATGTTTGAATTAATTTTTTTTCTTTCCTTAATTTTTCACTTGCGACAAAAGTAAAGCAACAAAATGTATGGTTGGCCGTGAAACAAGATACTAATGAAAACGACAATTGTAAATGACAGTACACAATTAAATACCATTAGTTAACAATGCCAACGGGTATTTCAACGTCGAAGCAGCTAAAAGAACGCATTGTAGACGCTTTTTTGAATGGAGAACGTCAAGCAGCAATCAGCAGACGTTTTTCTATACCTCGGTATACTGTGTGCAGAATTTTAAAGCTTTTTCAAGAGCGTAGACACTTGGAGTACATGCCGAAGTCCGGCAGACCTCGAAAAACTTCGGAAAATATGGACAGACGCATTAAAAGAATCTCCCAAAGCGACCCCTGGAAATCTGCTTCAAGAATAAAAGGCGAAATTGTTGATTTAAATCTAAGTACTCGAAGCGTACAGCGAAGACTTGTTGAAGCAAATCTGTTTGGAAGACGCCCAGCCAAAAAACCACTTATTTCTAAAAAAAATCAAGCCTCAAGATTAGAGTTTGCTAGACTGCATGTTCAGTGGACTCGTGAAGACTGGCATAAAGTTTTATTTAGTGATGAAACAAAGTACAACTTGTTTAAATCTGATGGAATACGTTGGGTAAGACGTCCTAAAAATGAAAGATTTAATTCCAAGTACATAGTCCCCACTCTTAAGCATGGTGGAGGAAGCGTTATGTTGTGGGGTTGTTTTTCAAAACGTGGAGTAGGACCGTTACACTTCATAGAAGGTAATATGGACCGGTTCTATTATAGGGACATTTTAAGAGAAACAATGTTACCTTATGCAGAATGGAATATGCCATTAAGATTCATATTCCAACAAGATAATGACCCTAAGCATTCCTCATTACTGGTAAAAGAATGGTTTCAGGAAAATAATATTCTCGTTATGAAGTGGCCGTCGCAATCTCCAGACCTGAATCCCATAGAACATCTATGGGAGGAAGTAGAGAGACGAATTAGAACACAAAACTTTTCTAATAAACATGAATTAGAAATTAGAATACGAAGGGTTTGGGAAGAAATGCCGCAAAATGTTATCGACAATTTAATAGATTCTATGCCAAGAAGATGTGCTGCTGTTATAAAAAGCAAAGGTGGACCAACGAAATATTAAATAAACTAATGGAAGTTTCATGTTAATTAATCAGTTAATTTAGGAATTGTTTGTTTTTTTGAGCAATTTAAAATTGTTGCCTAACTTTTGTCGCGATACGTAAATTCAATTTTTTCTTTAATTCGAAAAATTAATAATAATAAAGCTTTATATTTTCTCTTATTCATATTATTACATTGAAAATACTTCGTGATAGACTGACCTTAAATATGAGACCTGGATATATTATCAACAGATGAAGATTAATTTATTAGCAGAATTTAGTTATTTGTTGCCTCACTTTTGTCCGATACTGTATGTAATTGCATTCTCTGCTCCCCCCGATCGCTACGCCACTAGGTGACGGCAAAATGTGTAAATTACAGAGGACTAGGTAAATATGTATGTGGAAAGAAACGTGGAAATTTCATTATTTTTAATAAGAAACGTTTCAATAGGAAATGCAATGAAATTTCACATTAAAAAAAGAATGAAATTTCTTCGAAGTTTCAGTGAAATGTCAAAAAATATCTCAAAAATCTCAATTCAGAATTTTGTTTAGCAATTTTTTTTAATACTGAAGTAACGTGCGTTAAAAAGATCCGTTATCGAGAAGCCTCTGAACTTGTTTTTATTATTTTATTATTATAATGGCACGTCGTAGTTTAGTACGCAAGCAGAGGTGAAGCTGGCAAACCATTTAAGAAAAGATTGCGAATAAGAGAACAATTTTGACAGTCAAAGAAAAAACAAAGAGTTACTTTGACAGACGAGAAAACAAATTTGACAGGTGAAAGACAGAAGAAGTTTCGTTGATTTAAAAACCAGATTCGAAGCCAGCAAACGCAAAAACAATCGACGTCAATTTTGACAGCCGAAGAAAAAATATTCAGAAAAAATGTTAAAAGAAAATAGATATTTTGGCAGACGAAAACACATTTGACAGGCAAAATAACAAACGAAATTTACTTGAATTTGAAACCAGAGATGAAGCCAGCAAACCATTTAACAAAAGATTGTGAATACAGAATAAGATAACAATTTTGACAGGCAAAGAAAAAATATTAAAAAACAAAGTTATGTTGACAGACGAAAAAATTAATTTGAAACACGAAAGAACTTAAAACCAGATTCGAAGTCAGCAAACGTCAAACCAATCCGCATCCATTTTGACAGACAAAGAAAAATCATTCAGAAAAAATGTTAAAACAGATATTTTGACAGACGAAAAATCAAACGAAATTTCTTTGAATTTAAAAGCAGAGATGAAACCGGCAAACCATTTAACAAAAGATTGCGAGTACAGAACAAGATTCAATTTTGACAGGCAAAGAAAAAACACTTAAAAAAACAGAGTTACTTTGGCCATGGCCAGCAACATTAACATTTCACTGACGTGTATGTATGGCCGTGTCAATTCGCCTAAAATTCGGTTCCGGAAAGCATGCCGTGGAGTACTCCCCTCAGCGCTCTCTATTAAAGATACTACAGAACTACTGACAGTAACGTAATGGCAACTGCAATTACTTAAAAACTCACAAGAGGCGCTGAGTGGAGTACCCGTCAAATTTTTAAAAGTCAAATTGAAACGGCCATACATACAGTCAGTGAATGTTAATGGAGTTGGCCATGCTTTGACAGACGAAAAAAAAACCGAATTTGACAGGTGAAAGACAAAAGAAGTTCCGTTGATTTAAAACCAGATTCGTAGTCAGCAAACGTCAAACCAATCGACATCAATTTTGACAGTCGAAGAGAAATGATTTAAAACAAAAACAAAAAATTATTCTGATACATGAAAAAGGTTTGACAGGTGGAAAACAAAAAAAAAACATTTAATTGAATTTAAAATTAGAAACGCAGCTGGTAGATGTCAAATAGTTAAAAAAATGACTTTCAAATTTGACAGTTAAAAAATGTTATTATTTTGACGCATTGAAAAGGCGAGAAACAAAAACAAAATCGTCGCATTTACAAACAAAAGCGACAGATGTGGTCAAACAAAATAACTTGCATTTCCGACAGGAAACAAGCTTTGACAAGTAAAGAATGGCATTCAATTTTGACAGACACAGGGATGAATGTTAAGATATTTGATATCAGACAGACATGTGGAAAAAATATATTGCGAGGACAAAGTAAATAATATAATTGAAAAAATTAAAAAAGTCGCGATAGTGTTTGATGCCTTTATGGAAATCGGTAGGTATCAAACAAAATGGCAAATGTGACAGTTATAGTCGAGTGACTGTGTAGATTCTTATAATGTACTTTGAAAACGACTAATTAGAAATAACCACACTGAAAGGGGAACTCACAACAAACCAAATAAACACGTTAAACTAATTGTTTGACATCTGTCTTCCATCAAACGTCAATCGGTTTAGAAGGAATTTTTTTTTGGAAAACGATTCAGAATCAATATTGTCTCTCACAGCGAGAAGGCGCACTTTTTGAGAAAGTAGGTTTTGTATGTTCCGTTACTAATGGGTTTGTGCCAAAAGCAGTTCTTGACTATGTAAGAAATCGGCAATTTCGTAAATCATTAAGCTCAGTACGTAAGTTGAAAGGTTTTGCCGTCACGACTCAGGATCGAGCGTTAATATAAAACTGCGTTCGGAGAATAAAATAAAAAAACCGCATTATGTAAACATAACTAAAAGCGAACGAAACAGGGATCGGAATTTCCGGTTTAAAACAATATAAAAAGGAGAGGCATCACATAGCCACTAGTTGCGTGGTCGTATACATCGCTCGCAGAGTCCGAAGGCGAAATTAGTATTGGAAGAATGTCTTAGTGTGTTGACAAACTCCAAAAATCCGTCCGTCTCTCTGTATCCAGCACCATGGTTTGGGTGAGAAAGCATTAATTTAATTGCCAATTTCTTATGTTATTAGAAACCATCAACTGCTTTATTTGATTTACGAAATGCTCATTTTTCTCTCGTTACAAGAGGTGTGTTCGTTTGTCCTGCACTTTTCCACACTCTTTGCACCAACCGCTCCTGAGAGAGTGAGATGTATATAATATAATGTAAGTAGGAGTGAGAAAAGTATAGTAAAGGAGTCAAAAGTGTACAAAGTGTAGAACAAACGAACAAACCTAAGATTATTTTCAATTTGTTTTGTATTGTCTCGTAGTATATCGTTCTGAAATATACACTTAAATTTTACGTTTGTCTAAATGCTCTTTAATAATATTGCACTCAATATGTCATCCGTTTCTTTCATCAAAGAATCAAAAACAACTTGATGAACTTTTCAACCGAACACGATTCTGCGCACTGTGAATTTTAAAGAAAATATACCTGTCAGACGAAAAGCACATTTTTG
Organism: Dorcus hopei; assembly: GCA_033060865.1. NCBI lineage: Eukaryota > Metazoa > Arthropoda > Insecta > Coleoptera > Lucanidae > Dorcus > Dorcus hopei. The sequence goes on along the minus strand of CM065425.1, from coordinate 4,013,544 downwards.
ATCAAATTGAATTTCGGTCGGTGATAATTATTGTGAAAAATTGGTTTGCAGAATTTAAGAGGGGGAAGAACAGAGGTGAAAGACCAAAGGCCCGTTTCAGTGTCTACCCCAGGAAATGGTTGATAACATTTTGAAGGCTCGAGGAATTGGGCCCAAACGCATAGCAGAGACATTGGACATTTCCCACGAACACACAGCACATCATGATTTGGGCATCCGCTAAATGGACCCCCCAATGCCCAAACGCTGATCAAAAACGTCTCATGTAGAGGATTTTTGGATCAAATTATATTTATGGATCTATCAAACGATATGATCCAGAAACGAAAGGACAATCAAAAGAATTCCAGTTATTAAAAAAAATCTTTTGGAGATTTCGCTCTGGGGGATGAGGGCTTTATCAAAATGATTTGTAGGTATGTATGCATACGTGTAATTTTTATAAAATGTTAGCTTTTTTTTGAGGATTTGAAATAATAAAATGTTACCACGAATGATGGGGTAGATAGGTAGGTATGGAGATAAAGCTTCCGGAGAAGGGAAGAGAGCGTGAGAGGAATACATCCGCGGGTCGTCGTCGGTCGTCCCGCCCCCGGCTTATCGGTGCGCTTTAGAGGCATGGAGGCACATGAAGCGACCAGTGCATGCCTAACTGTCGGGCGCACAGATTTCAGCGTACCGCGTTTAGTTTACAGTGAAGTGCCGCTTCGACCCTCCGACTTCGCCATCCCCCACTCGCTGAAACCTTTCGCTGGCACGGGCGCTAATTGGAGCCGCTTAATTCAGCGCGGCGCTCCAGCTACCCTACGGTCACGTATAAGGTAAGTTGGGATTTCTTTAGTAAATAAGTGATTTGGCACGATCTGCGGCCATCGACAAGAACGCGCCGTGGTGGTAGCTGCTAGTTTTCATTATGTCGTGATTCTGTCCGGTCGTTTTCCGCCTCCGAAGAAGAAGAAGAAAAAAAAAGACCATGCTTCTTCCTCTTCTTGCACGTCGTAACGATCCGTCGTCGTGCGTACTTGCGTTTCGCAAAAAAACCCACCGGCCGCCGCGAATGTGTTTACTGTGCCGTGGATGATGGATAATTCCTGCGAGTTCATTAGAAACTCTTTTATTAATAGATCGTTTGTTTCAGTTTGGTAAGTACCGAACGAACCTAAAAACAACCCCCTTCGCGTAAAATTATGTTATTCGCAGAAGTCAAGTTATTTTACCAGAAAGTTAGCCTTAAAAAATCGTATGTCGTAGCTTGCATAATCAACTTCTTATAGCTATGTCAATTAACCTCAAAATGTTCGAAGCTTTTAATTGTTAATTTCAGTTCTTGGGCGATACATATTCGTTGGTGGAAGCGGGCGACGCAAGAAAGATATTTTGAAAGAAATGTATTCGTTCTTAAAAAAGTATTTTAAAATAAATCGTCAATCCCTTCGCATAACCTAAGTTTCCAATTTTGACAGTTCATAGCGCACCTGTATAACAGTTCAATCTACGGTACGTACTTTTGTTTTCAAAGCTCGCTTGAGGTACTTTTCTTGTTGAAGACCATTTTTATTGTCAGCATATTCCTTTTTCTTTGAAAATGTAAGATGAAACCAAATAGTATCATGTAGTTATTCTTTGAGTAACTTTATAACGCTCTATAATTGACGAAGATTGTACCTACATATTAACATTGTTAAATATAATAGAGTACTAAACATACAAAGAAAAATGTGACTACAAATACCGAATTACAATTTTTTTTTAACAAAGCATATCTGTAATTGTATGTATGTAGGTATAACATACTAACATACAGGTGTGTGATAATAAAAGGAACCTACAAAATTTAGGTGCAAGTAAAAATAAAATCGCCTATTTTACGGTTAAATCCATCCGGGTTGGCAGTCCTGATCGTGGATGCGTTCTATTCGTTAATTGCAAAAAACTCAATAAGTTTCTCAAGCATTTTGCTGTACAAGATGCTACGATCGACGTCGTGGAAATTTCACGGAAGTTTCCTAACGAGAAAGAAATTTCAAGAACCTAGAAATTTCTGCTCTTGCCAATTTCGAAAAGTATTGAAATTTTAAGAAAATTCCTCTTTAAGATTTATTCAGTTGTTTCATTGCACATCCCTACATAAGATACGAAATAAAGTACGTTTAAAAAGAAAGACGAGAAACAAAAGACGGTGGACTTCCAGAGTCTATGATTTTAAAGTCCATGGATTTTTTTAAGTCTACGATTTTAAAGTCCATGAATTTTTTGAAGTCTATGATTTTAAAGTCCATGGATTTTTTGAAGTCTATGATTTTAAAGTCCATGGATTTTTTGAAGTCTATGATTTTAAAGTCCATGGATTTTTTAAAGTCTATGATTTTCAAGTCCATGGATGTTATGAAGTCTATGATTTTCAAGTCTCTACAGCCCATTGATATTTTGAAGTCTATGATTTTAAAGTCCATGGATTTTCTGAAATCTGAATTTTGATAAAGTGCATGGTCATTCGTTTTCGTAAATTCTGTAAAGTCCAAAACCAAAAGCCACATGAAACTAAATAAAAAACAGAATAAAAAAAGTTGTCAATTTCCAGAGATGATGAAGACAATTTCGATTCGTTTTTTTTTTCCATAAAATGACGAAAAACAAAACAAAAGACGGACGATATCTGGATACGACACAATAAGTCTAAAAACAAAAACAAAAGGCGATCACTTCACGACTTTTTTCTCCAAAAAAAAAAAAACAAGACAAAACCAGGAAAAAACGGAAGACACAATTTCGACTTATTTATCTTCGTCGACAACAGACGAAAAACAAAACCAAAAGACGATCGAGTTCACGAGAGACGACTTAACTCTTACAGTAAGAAGAAAAGGCGAAAACAAAAACGATCAGCTTCAGACAATTTCAATTTTTTTTCTCCATAAAAATGTTGAAAAACAAGTTGAGACAAATTTTCCCGATTTTATTTGCTTTTGCCGTATGAAATAAAGTGCGTTCCAAAAAAAAAACCGTTATCAAGTAGGCTTACGTCAAATGCAAATTTTCCAAAGTCGCGTCGTAATTTGAACCATACGATTATAATAAACATAACCTAACTTTTTATCCCCATTTAATTAAGATCTTCCACAAAATGGATAATAAAACATGTATTTTATTGTAAGAGGAACTGTTTTCGTAAAGAATTAAAGCAGCAACAGAAATAACGGAATCGAATACCTCGAAGAAGTAACATGAAACATACGTGCTAAGCTAAGACATGCCTTCATAAAATAAAAGCAAATTCAGAGCCTTCTCGACAACTGATTTTTATTTCACGGCCAACCCGAGATCTAAAATTTAATCATAGATACGTTATTTCCTTACGCCTCAGCAGTGCGCCTTTAAATCTAAAATGTAGCTACCAAAGGTTTTATTTAAATTACAAGAACTGTGATCAAATTTAAAAGAAAGTTAAAATTAAGTCAGTAAACATAAGCACGCGAGAGGTTATTGATTGATATCTAGTTAGCCTAGGACCTATCCCATAAACAAAATCGGAAACGGTTACCATGACAACAAGTATGTATTTCGTTTGACAAATATCAAGTGTCCTTTGGATGAAGTTTTTTAACAAAGATATATCTGTAATTGTATAACTTGTGAAATCTTTCATAAATTCATACTTAATCTGTTTCGCTGGATGTTTGTCCTTTTTTTTAACTTCATTTTGAGTTTCTAAAGCTTTTGCTATTATCATAATTTTTATTTTCTTAATTTTACCAAATTCATCGCATTTGTTTGGATCAAAGTTCGTTCTTTCTGTTATATCTACCCCTCACCTCACCCCTCTTTATTAGAAAACTTTATGACCATAAATAAATCTGAGACTTTAAAGTCCATGGATTTTTTGAATTCTATGATTTTCAAGTCCATGGATGTTTTGAAGTCTATAATTTTCAAGTCTCTAAAGCCCACTGATTTTTTGAAGTCTATGATTTTAAATTCCATGGATTTTTTGAAGCCTTTCTGTTATATCTACCCCCCACCTCACCCCTCTTTATTAGACAATTTTATGATCACATGCTACAAATTTTTATTCCAATTTCGAATTTCATTATACACTGTGATCGAAAATGATTGCATGTTCGCGTCTAAATTATTTTCGAAATATTATCAATCTTTCACTCCGCGACACCTATTTTGACGTGGACGAATTTTATGAAATTTATGCTTTGGTGAGGTCTATGATAGTACCGGTGCTTTTTTACTTCGATCCTTCTTTTTCTAAACGACTCCACGATTTTACGTTCTGCGATATTTGTGGTTCGATGCTTCTATAGTTTTAATGTCCATGGATTTCATGATATCTATGATTTCGAATTTTCACGCAAAATTCCGTTGGAAAAACCAAACTGTTAATTTCTGTTCATAAACCTTTTGGTTTTAAATGGGAAATTCCTTGGTAAAGTCTTTGATCTATATTCGTCAAGTCCTTGGTTTTAGTGTGGACGTGGACGAATTTTATGAAGTTTATGCTTTGATGAAGTCTATGATAGTACCGGTGCTTTTTCATTTCGATCCTTCTTTTTCTAAACGACTCCACGATTTTACGTTCTGCTCTATCTACTGGAAAGTCGATGAAATCTATTTAATTCTTACTGTTAACTTTTTTTATATCATCTGACTCAAAAGAGTTTTACAGCGTTGGCAACACTGTTCGTGATAATTGAGACGCGCGTCATACTGATACCTGCGATGTTTGTGATTCGCTGCTTCTATAGTTTTAATGTCCATGGATTTCATTAAATCTATGGTTTGGAATTTTCACGCAAAAATTCGTTGGAGAAACTAATATAGTTTTAAATGGGAAAGTCCATGGATGTTTTGAAGTTTATGATTTTCAAGTCCGTGGATGTTATGCAGTCTATGATTTTCAAGTCTCTACAGCCCATTGATTTTATGAAGTCTGCGGGTCCAAGTTTTAGTAAGGCGCATGGACATTATGAAGTCTATAAGTCCTTGGTTCGACGAAGTCCATGTTTTGGTAGAGTCCATGAATTTTACTTTAATAAAAATGATAAATTTTGCTAAGTACAATATCATTTTAGTAAATTCAATGGAATTCATAATTCTCGTAGAATCTGGTAGAATGTTCTTCCTTCTGTGTTTAAATGTCTACGTCTCCTTTCTTTCAAATTTTTTTTTTATTTCTTTTTCCAATACCCTCTCTGCAGTAGAATTTTCACACAAAACATGGAATCAATTGGCAGTTCATCTTTGAATACTTAAGTACTTAATTCTTCTTCGTTAATTCTACAGTTATCGCTAGGATATATTTTGTAAGGTCTGTGACTCTAAAGTCCATAGATTTTTGGAAGTCTATGATTTTAATGAAAGTCCATGGATTTTTGAAGTCTATGACTTTAAAGTCTATGGATTTTTTTAAGTCTATGATTTCAATGTCCATGAATTTTTTTAAGTCTAGGATTTTGAAGTCCATGGATGTTTTGAAGTCTATAATTTTCGAGTGTGTACAACCCATTGATTTTTTGAAGTCTATGATTTTCAAGTCCATGGATGTTATGAAGTCTATGATTTTCAAGTTTCTACAGCCCATTGATATTTTGAAGTCTATGATTATAAAGTCCTTGGATTTTTTGAAGTTTGTGATTTCAAAGTCCATGGATTTTTTTAAGTCTATGATTTTGAAGTCCATGGATGTTTAGAAGTCTATAATTTTCGAGTGTATACAACCCATTGATTTTTTGAAGTCTATAATTTTAAAGTCCATGCATTTTATGATGTTTTGGGTTGATGAAGTCTGGTTTTGGTAAAGTGCATGATCTTTCTTTTTCGTAAATTCTGTAAAGTGAAAAAACAAAACCCACATGAAACTAAATAAAAAATAGATTAAAAAAAGTTGTGAATTTCCAGAGATGATGAAGTAAGTGTTGATTATTTTTTTCTTCTTAATATAAAAAAAAAATATAACAAAAGACAATCGAGCTTTCAGGTTAGGAAACAAAAAGTCAGATTTCAATTGTTTTTTTCCGGCGGTGATGTAGAAACAGTGAGTTGAACATGACACTCCTTCTCTTTCCGCTTAATAAAAAGCAAAAAACAATCGAATTTTTAGGTGGAGAAGAAAATGAAAAATGACAGGGCACGTTAAAAGAATAGACAACTTCATATTGAAGACACAAGAAGTCTTTCTCTCGTCTATGTGAAAGATCTGTGATTTTCTTTCGCTTTCATTGTCTTTGGTACAGATGGATTTATGAAGTCTATAGTTTTAATGTCCATAGATTTCATTAAATCTGTGTTTTTAAAGTCATTGGCTGGCTTGCGCAAAAATTTAAGCCAAAAGTAACAATTTGACGCATGTTACAGTGACAGAAAATTCAATTTGTCTAATTTAACATAATAGCCAACCTACTAGCTTAAAATAACGGCCCACTACGTTGGTAAATAAATAAAGAATGATGTATGTATGTATATCTATGAGGATATCAATATTTTTTACACCATGCGCCGTGCGGACAATAAAACAATATCGTAGAGCGGCACATACAATCATTGTTGATCACATTGTATTTATAACGTGCCGGAATATATATATTTTTTTGGTATTTGAATTTCTCTAAAGGACCGCTTAATTTTATGACAGTTTTAAAGCGATTGATCATGTGCGACATTAAGGCGTTAATTTGAAGCCGATACGTCAGTGTGTTTGGCGAAGCGATTTTCACGTCAGTGCAAATCGGCGTTGGCAAACATGATACGAAACCGGATAATAGGAATGGGACGATTCTCACTTTTTTCTTACGTGAACAAATAAATTTGCACAATATCAACTTAGAAAAAAAAGATGTCCGCATTCAGTTTTTACTTTTATTGAATCAGTTACGTACATTTCGATTATATTTACGAAGAAGGTTAGCACGAAAAATGTAGTCATCTTCTAATACCATGAGATCAATTCAATTTATAATTCGAGTGGGCCATGATTTTTACTTGTGCAGAGTTGGTAACACTGAAAGAAGTTTGATTTAAGCTTTGCAAATGCTCTCTTTTAATTTAAATTTTGAAAATTATTTTGGATGAGACAGCTTTTATGTTTGAATGCAAGCATGTAGTACAATTGTCAATCTGACAGTTAATGACAGACGTTAGTCAGTGTCGCCAACGATCTTGCACCATTCGCCGCCTATTCTGATTTTAAATTTATTTGATCTCATGGTATTTGTAAGAAAATTGTTGGAAAATTTCTAACTTTAAAGATTTTAATTAAGCAATACTCAAAATATTTAAAAAATAATACGGAAGTACTTTTGTGTATTCTAAGAAAATCGTGCGATAATTTTTTGTGGATTATTAAGAACAAATAACTATCGATAAGATCAACGAAACTGGTTGCTTCTAGATGAGAGCTTCATTTAAATGTGTCAACAGTGTCCGTGTGTGACCTTGTCGTAAAAAAAACGTCAAGAGTTTCGCTTTCCTTGCGCCGGAGCCGCGCACTTTGATATGTTCGTGAGTAACTCGTGCTTGGCCTATTAATTACATCTAATATAAACAGTACATAGTCGAGGTGTCAAAATTGTGCTAAGTGTTAATGGCTGGACGGTCAACCGATTCATCCTAGATCATGTGAAAGAGTGTTAAGAACGACTTTGTCGTTTTTCTAGAAACGATCATCCAGTTGTCAGGTGGACAATCATTATTACCTAATCGAAAACGTAAACATCTCAGATTAACTTTTTAATAAAATATTTCTTGCTTGGACTCTTAAAAATTTGTAGTACCTCCAAATGATCCTCATTAGTTCAATTTTGAAAAGTTAAATATAAACTGTACAGACCATGTTGGCTACAGGCTGTTAGAATAAAAAATGCGAAAACACACTAGAAGAAGTTGAGAGCAATAAAAACACAAGACGTGCTTGAATAAGTAAAGAGAAGAAGACTTGCGCAAATACAGAAAAAATTGAAGAAATGTAAAAGGCAAATTCCACGAGCAATAGAAATGGATGATGCAAACAATTTTGAAGCCTGAAAAGTAACTCTAACAGATTACAAAAATCAAAAAGCAAAAGAGTACTCAAATAAACAACGAAATACATGAATAGAAAATAAAAGGTCGACTGCTTTATCTGGCACAAAATGAAATAAAATTCTGGAAAATTGAAAAATTCGACAGAGAAAAGAAACGAAAGGAAATTGAAACAAGCAACATCCAAATATTATCTAAGAATAGAATGAACAAGAAACAAATTAAAAAATGTTGCCCCTTATGAAACCGTGTTGAGACGAGAAGTTTCGTTTTGGGTTCGTGCAGGTCGAAAGGCCGAAACGCTCAAATTAACGGCGAAAGACTTGAAGGTGAAACTGTGCGAAATCGATCAAGAAGAAGAAGTGTCGTCCGTCTCGCACGCTGTGTGTGGGGGGTGGTGTCATGAACCCCAATGCAGTCACACGCTCCACGAAGCGTGACAGGCCCCAAAAATCTATTCAGCGATGCCGAACTTTTATGATCGTCGTTCTCAGACATTGTTTTAGGATCATCAATGACAGTTTAGACAACGACGTTTTTTAAAAAAAAAAAAAAAGAATCTTCAACCCTGTGACTTACCTTAAACGCAACCAAATTAAAACCTCCTTGAACTCTGAAGGAATTTTTAATTAAAAGGAAACATCCAGTCCAGAAATTAACAGAAAACTGAGTCTGGTGAATTTATTATTATTAGTTAAATATTAATTATAAATATTTTCAGAATTCCGCAGTCATTCTATTTTTGGCGTAACACGAAACGACCCAGTTTGCTTCGATCGGCCTCGAATATTCAAATTCTTCCGTTTTACAAGCGCGCGGGGTTACCAAACGGAACTTCCTCAAGGATACACTCGGGGGGTGAACGCGAAAGGAAGATAAACATCTCAAATTAATTTCCGTGCGCATCATCGATGAGTAGAATTGATTTTTCCCAGCGCTCGAAGACCCCCATGTCCTCATCCCTTTTATTGTTGTCGTAAGCGCGCGTAAATCTAATTGGAAGCGACTACCGTATAGATCCGAATCGCTCGGGTGGTTTAGTACAACCGTGGTGGAGACGATGTTTGACGATGGCTGTACAAATACCGAGGAGCTGGTTTCTGGTTTGGTTCCACAAAAGTCTGTGGGCCAGGCGTGTTAATTAAAATAAATTATATTTGGTTTCGTTTTTAAGTAGTTGCCAGGACGAGTACAATATGATCGAAAAAAAGAAGTTAGAGTTAGGTATCTAGTGTGCCAGGAAGCTGACTTTGAAATTAAAAAAAAAATGTGTTGAGTGTTGGCAGCACTGTCGCCGTTTATTTATCTTTTTCAATCAGAATTCGACGTTTCACGATTTAAGGTTATATTTAATAATTTGGGCAACCTTTTCGATTTTGTGTTCGATTCCAAAAATTCCACTTTTTGCTTTTCTTGTTCTCTATCTTTAATGTTGAATGAATTTATATTTCTTTGTTTGGTATTGCTGCAAACCTCTGCCTAACATCCTTTTGTTTCCTCTTTCTTTAACATTATTGTTTTGTCTTCTAGTTTTTGATAAATAACAACTTTGACAAGTAAAGAAATGACATTCAATTTTGACAGGCAAAGAAAAATTGTTAAAAAGACTTAGCGATAGTTGGCCATGGGAAAAAAATTAATTTGACAAGAAGTAACGAATGATATTCAAATTTGACAGGCAAGAAAAATCAAGTAGATTCTTGTCCGGTGAAAATTTGTATAAAAACTCAACGTTTCGCTATCGTTTGACAGCTTCTTCAAGAAGCAAAAAATTTATTATTACCCTTTGACGGATGAAAATCGAAACTAACTTCTTCAACTTCAAACGAAATTAGCAAACGTCAGACAATTCTACTTAGCGTATTGAATAGACGACTGTGGCGTTGTATCTTGAGGTATTCCGAAGAAAAAAAGTAAATTAATCGAATTTAATCACCTGGCGAATGAAAGATAAGTTTGACAGGCGCAGCAGAAAATAAATTTTTCACTCTTGACGAGCCTGTTATACAAGAAAAAAACAAGAAAATATTAAAAAGATGAATAGATATTTTGACAGACGAATTTGACAGGCGAAAAACAAAAGAAATTTCATAGAACTTAAAATCAGAGATCGGCAAACCGATCAACTTGTGTTTTTATGTAGATAAAAAAAATGCTGCGAATAAATACGTAATAAGATTCAATTTTGACAGGCAAAGAAAGAAGTTAAAAAATCAGAAACTTGTTTTAACTTACAATAGCCGGAAAGAGAAACTTTGACAGGTAAACAACAAAAGACATATCGTTGAATTTAAAGCCAGAGACGAAATTGATACTTGCGTTTTGCTTAACAAAAGACTGCGACTTTGACAAGCAAAGAACGAGATTCAATATTGATCGCCAAAGAAAAATTATTAAAAAAAGACAAAAAGTGAGTTTGACAGATGGAAAAAATAAATTTGACAGGTGAAACCGATTAACTTTTGCCTTATTTAAACGACAAAAGACCTTAACTTTGACAAATAAAGAATTACATTCAATTTTGACAGGCAAACAAAAATTGTTAAAAAGACTTACAGACAGACCTGGCGAATGAAAGACAAGTTTGAAGGTGAAACAGAAAACAAATTTTTCACTCCCGACGAAGCTGTTATACAAAAAAAACAAGAAAATGTTAAAAAGATGAATAGATATTTTGACAGACGACTTTGACAGGCGAAAAACAAAAAAAAGTTTCATAGAACTTAAAATCAGAGGTCAGCAAACCAATCAACTTGTGATTTTATTTAGATTAAAAAAAGACTGTGGCTAAATAATAAGATTCAATTTTGACAGGCAAAAAAAAATTAAAAAAAAAACTTATTTTAACTTTGACAGGTAAACAAAAAAAGAAATATCATTGACTTTAAAGCAGCTTGAAATCGATTAACTTATGCCTTATTTAAACAACAAAAGACTGCAACTTTGACGAACGAAAAATGAGAGTTAAATTTGACGTTAAAGAAGAAATATTAGAAAAAGGAGTTTGACAGATGGAAAATATAAATCTGACAGGTGAAAACAAAAGAAATATCGGTGAATTTAAAGCCTGAGACGAAGTCGGCAGATGTCAAACCAATCAACTTGCTCTTTCTTTAACAAAAGACTGCGACTTTGGCAGGCAAAGAACAAGATTCAATTTTGTCCGCCAAAGAAAATTTATTAAAGAAAAAGACGAAAAGTGATCATGCTTTACTTAAACGACAAAAGACTGCAACTTTGACAAGCAAAAATGAGATCTAAATTTGACGATAAAAGAAATTATTAAAAAAATCAGACGGAAAGTATAAATTTGACAGGTGAAAACAAAACAAAAATATCGTTGAACTTAACACCAGAGACGAAGTCGGCAGACGTCAAACCAATCGACTTGCGTTTTCGTTAGATATCAAAAGATTGCGCGCGACTTTGACAAGCAAACAAGAATGAGATTGAATTTTGACCATCAAAGAAAAATTATTAATAATGGATTTATATTTCTTTGTTTGGTACTGCTGGTATTTACATCTAATCTAACATCTACCTTACATCCTCTTGTTTTCTCTTTCTTTAATATCAGTATTTTATCTTCTTGTTATTTTCGTCCGTCACTTTATTCTATAACTTTTAACGACAAACTAAATTATTAATTCTTTGTTTTCCTTTTTAAATTCCTTTTTTGTAATTTGTCGTACCGCAAACGTTTGTTAAGTATTTCCTTAGTTTTGCTTTTTTCATTTTTTATCATAAAAACTGAGTAGGCTGTGGTGAGCAGTGACACTCGACAGTAACTGTCACATTTGCCATTTTGTTTGATACCTACTGATTTGGAAATCACATTACATTTGCATATAGGTATCAAACAGTATGGCGTTTTTTTGACACTGACGTTTAAGTGTCGCTACTGGTGACGAAAGTAATTACACAGTAGCGACAGTATCAAAAAAACCGCCATACTGTTTGATACCCACAGATTATTTTTTTACTACAGTTAATTTTTTTACTACATGCCGATTGTATATATCTGAGTTAAGAAAATATACGACGAAATGACATGACATGACAAAAGCCACAAGGCTATTTCACGAAAGTTAGAAGGAGAGAGCTACATTAAAAACCTTTGACTTGTCGATCGAACGGCATAAGTAAAAAATTTAACTGTATGTGCAAATGCAATGTAATTTGCAAATCAGTAGGTATCAAACAAAATAGCAAATGTGACAGATCCGGCTCGAAGGACCAAAAATTATGCTGCGGCTTGTCGGACCGACTTTCTATTATTCTTTTTTTTTGTGACCAAACGCGAAAACTTGAAGATTACAGTTAATTTTTTTACTACATGCCGATCGTATAAATCTGGATTAAGAAAATATACAACGAAATGACGTGACATGACAAAAGTCACAAGGCTGTTTCACGAGAGTTAGAAGGAGAGAGCTACACATAAAAGTCCTTTCACTTATCGATTGATCGATCGGCATACTTATAGTAAAGAATTTAACTGTATATGCAAATGTAATGTAATTCGCAAATCAGTAGGTATCAAACGAAATAGCAAATGTGACAGATCCGGCTCGAAAGACCAAAAATTACGTTGCGGCTTTTACAAGAAGTGAATGCAAGAAGAGATCGGAGCGGTCTGTCGGTTCGAACTTTTTATTATTCTTTTTTTTTGTTATTATTTCATGGATGCTGCGATCTCCGCTTGTGATCAAACACGCGAAAACTTGAAGATTACAGATTATTTTTTTACTACAGCTAATTTTTTTACTACATGCCGATCGTATAAATCTGGGATAAGAAAATATACAACGAAATGACGTGACATGACAAAAATCACAAGACTGTTTCACAAGAGTTAGAAGGAGTTAGCTACATATATATGTATATGAAAATGTAATGTAATTCGCAAATCAGTAGGTATCAAACAAAATAGCAAATGTGACAGATCCGGCTCGAAGGACCAAAAAATTACGTTGCGGTTTTTACAAGAAGTGAATACAAGAAGAGATCGGAGCGGTCTGTGGGATCGAACTTTTTGTTATTCTTTTTTTTTGTTATTATTTCATGGATGCTGCGTTCTGCGCTTGTAACCAAACACGCGAAAACTTAAAAGGTTCAAATAACTCGAGTGTCGCTACCGTGTAGCGAAAGATTCAGTTTGTGCACCTGTTCAAAAAAAAATACTAAATTTATAATAGATATTATTGACAAAATAATAATAATGCGCAACAAATATAAATTAGTAGAAAAAAATTAATAATATATGAAGGTATGGCCAGAGTAAAAAAGTTTCGATTTTTGTTTCTTTGCCCAAAACCCAGCAGGAATCAAACGCGATTTTTTTTCTGTATACATTATATAAAAATGTTTTTTGAAAATTACCTAAAGCAAAGTGTTTGCAAAAAAATCTAAGTTTGCATGTATTGTCGATAAAGAAGAACTCGATTTTCGTGCTTGGCGCACATCGCTGTTTATTTTGACAGGTGTCACATATGACATAAAAAAATTACTTCTACTAATTATTTTTAAGGATTGTAGGGAATAAATTTGGATGGTTTATTTTCGAACGAAATCACTATATTTGTCACTAAATCGATCATGAAATCTTTGAATTTTCGACTCACTAAACAAGTTGTCTGAAGATTGAACGGGAAGGCAACAGATCTAGTAACAGAATCACTAAATTGGCAAACTTGTTTTAAACCAACACTTTGTTGTTGCTTGAAAATTTTATTTATCCTGAAGAAGATGTCAAGCGTACAGCGAAACGTCGATTTTTACGAAGTGTCCGATCAATTATAATCAACTCTAGAATGAGGGACGCTTTCTTCTGATTGATGTGCAGACGGCCTTAATTGATGTAAGTCGACAACACATGGGCATTTTTCTTCTTCTTCTTCTTCTTCTTCTTCTTCTTCTTAATTTCGCTCATATTTCCAATAATATTTATTTAAGCATATTTCAGCGAATTCCCCCGAAAACACGTACAAGAATTTCGAGTGTGTGTTTTCGAGGGATCCTGGAAAATAATTTTCTTGACGTTTGACGTTTAGAATATTGAACGTTTTCTTCTGATTGAGTTTTGGTCCCTTATTACTGAATTGCGTGCACCACTCTTTCCAGCCGCTTGCGACTCATCCTTTATAACAGGAATAAATCCTCGTGTGCAGACGGCCTTAATAGATATAGGCCGACAACACATGGGCATATTTCTTCTTCTTAATTTCGTTCACATTTTCAATAAGTCAAACTTATTTATGTAGGTATATTACACCGAATCCTCCCGAAAACACGTGCAAAAATTCCGAGTGTAGGTATGTCTTCGGGGATTCCCGGAAAATAATTTTCTTCAGGTTTGACGTTTGACGAAGTAATGAACGCTTTCTTCTGACTGAACTTTGGTCCCTTAACACTGAATCTTTCCAACTAATTGTGCGACTCATCATTTACAACAGGAATAAATCCTCGTGTGCAGACGGCCTTAATTGATGTAGGCCGACGACACATGAGCATTTTTTTCCTTAATTTCGTTCACATTTCCAAGAGTCGTCGAGTACCTTAATAAAGAAGCTTTTTAGGTCCGCTGTTACTTATAATGACATAATTGACTTGCCATCCAGAACGAAAGCTGTACCGTTTGAAGATAAAGAACAAAAAAAAATTTATTCGGCAATTACATAAGGTATTTATTTTTTGGTTCACTTAAAAATTGCTCTATATTTTTAAACCTAAATAATTTGAGATTATTATGAGTTCTTTTATTTCTGCTTTAATTAGCAACTTGTAACTAATTTAAGCTTACTGCAAAGTTATTGTTATTTATTATTATTTTTTAATCTTAAGCCAATGTTCCCTACATATAGACATTAAACAATGTTGTTTCTGATAACACAGTCGCTTATTTTTCAAAGGAGTTCGGGTAATCCCTTCTTCCGTAGGGCGTTCGTGAACGGTGATGAGGTTTCCAGACTGCGGGTCTGGGGCCCGTATCCGTCCTTGGTGGTCTCCCTCATGTAAAGGGCCGCAGAAATCCGATATCTTGCATAACACGCTCGTTTAAGTTCCTTTTCGGTTTGTTTCAGTAGAAGAATAGAATGTTCAAGTTTCAATTGATTATCAATTTATCTCCTGCACTACATACCGTATGTCCATCTGACAATGAGACATAGGAATTTAACATGGGAAAACAGAAATTGCCTTATATTATCTACCTGAGTACATACATATGAAATTCCGGGTTATAATCGGAAAGATTATTGCATTCAAAGTGTTTTGATACTAAATTTGTACAATTTTAGTTGTTAATTATTTAGAAATTAAGAAAAAAAGTTATTATTTTTTTCTGGACAAGATTAGTAGGTATTTAACGAAGACTTTCCAAACGGATGTCGTGGTCAAGTTAGTTTGTTCATGTTTCACAACCGTAAGGTCACGAGTTCAAATCCGAATGAAGACACTTTTTTTTTCTTTTTTTTTAATATTTTTTTCAAATTTGAAATCACTCTTAAACTAGTTTATTATTGTATTTATAAGTTTCATTTTAATATTAATTATGTTCCATTTATGTGTATTTTTCCATTTGCAAAATTTTATTATGTTAAAGTTATAACTTTATTTATTATGTTACATAATTAATATTAAAAGGAAACTTATAAATAAAATAATAAAGTAGTTTAATAAGAGTTAATAAGAGTTTAAGTGATTTCAAATCTGAAAAAATATTTAAAAAAAAGAAAAAAAAAGTGTCCTCATTCGGATTTGAACTCGTGACCTTACGGTTGTGAAACATGAACAAACCAACT
This sequence comes from Dorcus hopei, assembly GCA_033060865.1. Taxonomy (NCBI): domain Eukaryota; kingdom Metazoa; phylum Arthropoda; class Insecta; order Coleoptera; family Lucanidae; genus Dorcus; species Dorcus hopei. The sequence goes on along the minus strand of CM065425.1, from coordinate 3,997,717 downwards.
TGACCACGACATCCGTTTGTAAACTCTTCGTTAAATACTTACTAATCTTGTCCGGAAAAAAATAATAACTTTTTTTTATTAATTTCTAAATAATTAAGAACTAAAATTGCACAAATTTAGTATCAAAACACTTTGAATGCAATAATCTTTCCGATTATAACCCAGAATTTCATATATATGTACTCAGGTAGATAATATAAAGCAATTTTTGTTTTCCCATGTTAAATCCCTATGTCTCATTGTCAGATGGACAAACGGTATATGCAACTAAAAAGAAATGGTTGTCAAGCGGTATTAAAACAGGTGAAACGGGGCAGGTATTGGTTCGTAATCTTCCCAATATTTTATTGCCCTACATGATACTAATAGAATAGGTTCCATTTTGAGCCTTACCATCTTGAAAGTGGGACGCTTATAAGACGTATACAAATTAACTTTTAAAATTTTTCATCGATTTTGTTAATTACTCTAGATTAAGAGAGCACAAAGTTGTTGAAGACCCTTTTAATGAGTTTTATTCCTTGCGTGTGGCCTTCATGAAAATTAACAATAACCAAAATTTACTTCTTATTCACGAATCATTGATACCTACTAAACTGGATCGTTCTTAAATTAATTTGCGTTACAGTGCACACGTTTGAAAATTGAAAGGCGGGAAATTTAAATTGCCCTTGCACATACTGTATAATTTCCAGCGAAAAAGACATTGATTAAGTGAAAGTCTTCTTCTGCTAAAAAGAAACTGCGCTTTGGAATTTCGACGTCGCAATCAATCTCGTGAGTTCAGACTCAGACAAAACAACGATTCGGAGCTGTCGCAGCGTTCAGCACAAAACCCGGAGTTCTCGTCCTAATAATCGCGTCCAGAACTGAACGCTGCCATTCGACACCGCTCGTAAAGAACATGGCGTAATCGATAAACTGGCCCACTAAACGAAATCCAGTCTCTCGCAGCTTCGATCCGAAGAGTGAAGAGTTAGTATGTACGTTTTGCCAGGGGACGTTTGTATACGTACAGTTCATAAAACGCCTTAAATATAATGTTCAATGAATTCGATTTATTTTATTCCGAGAAAGAACTCGAAAGAGAACCTGCACCATAAAAGGATGCCCAAATTAAGGAAGGAATTCTATACAGATGAAGATGCTTGAATTTGGAATCCCTTTATTCAAAGAAAGAAAGAAAGAAAGAACTTGAAAGAGATCCTGCAACATACCTACATATTTGCTGATGTAAGTAGAAGAATCGAGAAAGAAACAAGACGTTTAAATTAGGGGAGGAATTTGATTCTTATACCCCTTGCGAACGTTTCTACCTCTTTTAGAGTTTGGAAGGCGATTGAATCCAACTTCACTTGCGAAGGAATTATTTAAAAATCGTTTGAAATAAATAGGCTGCTCAAAAAAAAATCATTTGAAATAAATGCGTACAATGGTGTCCAATTAAATCGATACCTAACAAAGGTTTCCTTTTATTTAATTAAAAATGTTGTTGCAGATTTTTGAATTGTTTATACACAGGGCCCACAAATCCTAGAAAAACAGGCGATTAAATGAGGAACTTGGGAGGGGGAGGGGGCGGATTAGCCTAATTTCCAGTTCCGCTCTCCCGGAACACTCGACGCCTCTTTTCGTCATCCCTCTCAGCTGTTACGCACCCCTCATCCCCGTCGACAGAACGTGCGATTGTTCATCGCTTAAGTCTCTGCTAATAAAAAAAATAATGCAGGAGGAACTTTACGTCAGCGTTTGTTATTATTATTTAAATAATAAACATTTGTTTAGTGCTACTAAAATTATTTATACAAATAGGTATTTTGATTTCGTTCGGAGTTCCAATTTTTCCATCATCTTCTTCGTGATGTGTAACTTAAAAAAAAACGGGGCGGGGGGGGGGTCGAAAGTAATTGGAGCAGAGCAAACGAGGTGTCGATGAGCTTCATTATCGACGTTGCGTGAATGAGGGGGCAGACGTCTTCCCCCAGATTTTATTAAGGCAATCGTTTTTCTCAACTTTGTGCATTGGCTTTAGCAAAAAAGTTTTATTTTACTTTGCCGCTACATCCAGCCAACTGCTTATATTTAAAATGTTTTGCGTTTTTCTTAAATTCATAATTTTTCTGGTTTCGTATCCTTAGCAGTGATTCTGATTAGCACATCGATTTAGTTGGGCGATTCGTCGACACCAGCCGTCGTCAGACTGTCTCTTACGTCACAGCCGTCTAGCCGACGCGCCTTAGGCGACAGCCTAGAGAATTCCGGCGGCGGAATAAATTAGACCAGACAGTCTGTCGCGCTCTAGAAAGTACGAGAACGACACCTTCGGCTTATAAATGCACGCGGCCGGAAGTGGGACACAGTTCGGCAAGAATTCAGCGTTAGACAGTTCGGCATTAAGGTTCGCGTTAAACTTTCGCTCGGCTGTTAAAATAAATTAGGTATAAGCTTGTAAATTATTTAGTGTTTAATTTAGTGTTAACTAGTTGGGCGATAATACTGTAATGATTCGTCGACACCAGCCGGCGTCAGACTGTCTCTTACGTCACAGCCGTCTAGCCGACGCGACGCGCCTTAGGCGACAGCCTAGAGATTCCGGCGGCGGAATAAATTAGACCAGACAGTCTGTCGCGCTCTAGAAAGTACGAGAACGACACCTTCGGCTTATAAATGCACGCGGCCGGGAGTGGGACACAGTTCGGCAAGAATTCAGCGTTAGACAGTTCGGCATTAAGGTTCGCGTTAAACTTTCGCTCGGCTGTTAAAATACATTAGGTATAAGCTTGTAAATTATTTAGTGTTTAATTTAGTGTTACTTAGTTTGCTTTTAAAATAAATTAGTCTATTAACTATTTCGTGTTTTGTTTTTAAGGTTAAAATCGTTACAATACCTTAAAGTTAACTGAAACTTTTAAAATATGAAAAGGAATTCAGTTAAGTGCTGTCTGTGGATGCAGTTAATTTAAAAAAAAAAATTAATCCATGACATAGATCGGTCGTTTCTACATACAATTTAGTAGTGGCAGTTTGTAAGACCTCGAGAAACAAAATAGAATGGAATTCAGCGTCAGTATTAACTAGAATTCAGCTAAGCGTTCAGGAGTCTCTCAACCAAAAGTAATCACGATGTAGATTGAAGAATTATTCGAGTGCACAATTAGCCAGACTGAACTAAAGATCTTTTAAAACATAAAATGGAATTCAGCTAAACGCTGTAGACAGTCAACTTTCAAGAAAGAATTTATCCATCGCATGGGACGGTCAGTTGTACAATTTAGTAGATCGTTAGAGCTCGGAAAATTTAATAGAATGGAATTCAGTTTCTGTATTAACTAAAATTCTGCGTGGAATTCAGCTAAGCACTGGAAATGAAATGGAATTCAGCTACGGAAGTATGGACGCTATTGGAATTCCTTGAACATTTTATCAAAGTACTTATCGGAAGTCCGAATGGAATTCAGCTAAGTCGGCGGCGGTATTCAGTTAAACTATGTGCGTTCCGCAAAATTATATACATGATACACTCAATAGTCGGCTGAATGTTTAGACAGACTTCGGTGTTAACTGAAACACATACTTATTTGGAAATCAAAATTGAATTCAGCTAAGCGCTCTTGAGTCACGAAATTTTTATATTTTGTGATTAAAATAAAAGTAGTAAGTTAATTAAAGACTGTAGCCGGAGAACCGTACAGTCAATTGAACAAACAACAATATTTCAGCGTTAATATTAACTGAATATCAAAAATCGAATTCAGCTAAGCGCTGTGAATTCTGCGAATTAAACGAAACAACTTTTAAATATTATAGGAGCAGTCCTTGGCAGTGATTCTGATTAGCAACATCGACAGGTGTATCGATTTAGTTGGGCGATAATACTTTAAAGTTAACTGAAACTTTTAAAATATGACAGGGAATTCAGCTAAGTACTGTGGATACAATTAATTTTAAAAAAATTATTCCATGGCATAGATCGGTCGATTCTACATACAATTTAGTAGTAGCAGTTTGTAAGACCTCGAAAAACGAAATAGAATGGAATTCAGCGTCAGTATTAACTAGAATTCAGCTAAGCGTTCAGAAGTCTCTCAACTAAAAGTAACCACGATGTAGATTGGCTAATTGTGCACTCGAATAATTCTTCAGACTGAACTAAAGATCTTTTAAAACATAAAATGGAATTCAGCTAAACGCTGTGGACAGTCAACTTTCAAGAAAGAATTTATCCATCGCATGGGACGCCGGTCAGTTGTACAATTTAGTAGATCGTTAGAGCTCGGAAAACGAAATAGAATGGAATTCAGTTTCTGTATTAACTAAAATTCTGCGTGGAATTCAGCCAAGCACTGGAAATGAAATGGAATTCAGCTGCGGAAGTATGGACGCTATTGGAATTCCTTGAACATTTTATCAAAGTACTTATCAGAAGTCCGAATGGAATTCAGCTAAGTCGGCGACTGTAACTGAAACACATACTTATTTGGAAATCAAAATTGAATCCAGCTAAGCGCTCTTGAGTCACGAAATTTTTATATTTTGTGATTAAAATAAAATACTGGTAAGTTAATTGAAGACTGTAGCTGGAGAACTGTACAGTCAATTGAACAAACAACAATATTTCAGCGTTAATATTGACTGGATATCAAAAATCGAATTCAGTTAAGTGCTGTGAATTCTGCGAATTAAACGGAACAACTTTTAAATATTATAGGAAGCTTCTAGTTCAAACGCGACGTTGATCTGTTCGTGTAATTAAGTCTCTTGAAGGAACTATTTGAAACGGAATTCAGCTAAGTCCTGCGGTTTCAGCCAAATTCTTATTATTGTGTTTACGACACTGATGGATCACTCTAATCTTTCAGTATCGAAACGCAGGAAGCACCTAGAATTTATAAGGGAATTCAGTTAATTCTAATGGACTATAAAATTATGTTCGTGATACCGATCGGAATTTCTACAGGAATTTTGAGGCAACTGTTTGAAATTAAATTCAGCCAAGTACGGTACGTCCCTTTACGAGGAAAGTAACAAAAGATGTTCATTACGCTCAGCTATTACTTATGAATTTCAACTAACTAGAATACTCGGATTGGAATTCAGTTAATTTCATTATTAACCTGCAATTTAAAGGGGAATTCAGCTAAGCGCGTGAGCCCATGTTAATAGGACACTGATTTTTTTTTTAAATGGAATTCAGCTACGTTAGTTAATTATTTGATTGAAGCTTTACGGCTTTAGCTGAGAACAGAAACGTTTAAAGAGGAATTCAGTTGAGTCCTGCGAAAGGTAATCTTATAATCTTTGGTGTGTGAAAAGCTTTAATAAAGTAAAAGTTAGTTGATTAATTTATTGAAGCTCTAAGACTTTAGCTGAGAACCAAAACATACAAAATGGATAGAGAATTGTTTTTTTGATAAGGAATTCAGAATCATCATCTTCTTCTAAAAAAATTAATTGGAAGTTTTTTAAAAAAGCTTCCGAACCAATTCTTTTTTTTTCTTCTTTTTTATTATGGCGCAAGAGGAATCCATCGTAAAATCTCCTCTAAAAGCTCTCAAATGAGCCGGATCGTTTTTTTCTCGACTATTTTTATTAAACAAACCGTTAAATCTCGCCATGTTTACGGAGCTCCTCTGGGCGTTGCTTAGGGCGCAGGGGCGAGCAGATTTACCGGATTCTATATTTAAACTGGCACGGCGGCGGCGTTTTCAGAAGAGGGTAACCTCCATGTTCAGGAAGGGTGCTAAAGGTGCGAATGAATAGAAGCGATCGTGACGGAATGCACAAAAGGAGACGTTATTTATCGACGGCCCCTCGCTCTCTCCTTTTTAAAACTTCTCACTGTTTCGGCCCGTAAAATTTACTCGACGGAAATTTTCCGCTTTCAGGTGAACAAATAAATACGACGTCCATTTGTAATTCCACCTACTAAGAAAAAAAAATTAAGGGTATTCATTTTACTTATTTCTGCGAATTCTAAAGGACACGGACATTTATAACTTATTACTTGAAAAATTACCAAAAGCAAATAATGAAACACAAGACGAAAGTTAATTATTTAAAGAAAATGTGATTCTGTCTGCACTTTAAGAAGCAGGCAGATGCACGTGATCACTCTATTGGTTCGCTGAGTTTAGTATAGTATTTGATATGTACGATCAGACAGTGAGGTTTCTCTAACTAGAACTTCGCAAATGCAATTCGTAAATATGTACGTTGTCGACGCATGTTACATTGTTGTTGTGAGATCGTGTCCTTACAGTAGTTTTTATTCATTGGTAATAGATCAACGAAGGACGCGATACAATACTCTGACGTATGTATACGAAAATCTACATAGACAGGAAACAAAATGTAACAGGAATATTTTTTGATCTTTCCAAGGCATTTGACCTATTAGATCATAATATCCTATTAACAAAAATGGAAGCCTATGGCATACATGTAACCGCAGTCAAATAGTCGCATTAACATCAGAATTTAACAATATAACTAGAACATATAGATCTTTAGAATCACCTATTCTTCGTGGAATTCCACGGGGTTCTATTCTAGGACCAACATTATTCATGATTTATGCTTATCATTGACATCAGTTCGTTTTTCTCAATACGCGGATGATACGAATATAATTGTATCTGACGAACACATTGCTTGTGTCTCAGAAATGAACACTGATGTGGTTGCTGTAATGAACGAATGGTATGCATCCAATAACCTGCGTCTCAATATCTAGGGTCTCAATATGGAAAAGACGAAAGACGAATATGATGACATTTGGAAAACAGTCAACTGATATATATATGTCAAACATAATAATTCATCTTTACCCGTATAATATAGAGTGGTTTTTTAAATCCGACGTCAAGTTGGCTGTGAAACATTCGTTGTTCTATTCACAATGATTAGAACAACGAATGTTTCACAGCCAACTTGATGTCGGATTTAAAAAACCACTCGTTATAAGACGCGTCACTCAATGGAATGAAACCGTTCGTTAATTTTGGGCACATGCAGCATACCAACCATAGAGTAGAAATTATAGGGTGGTAACATTGATGGAAGGGGTACAAGGGAAATGATATTTTTCAGCACCATCTGTGCCAAGAAGGCGAATTAACTGACGAAAGGCGGGAAAAACTTTTAAATTAAAAAAAAAAAAAAATTGGATTTGAGTTGCAAGCGCTATAAATTACATACGCAACATATAAAATCATCTATTTTATTTGTTGTATTTATTACTTATTGGTGCACAATGAAAAATTCAATGGAAACTTCCAAATTTGCTTTTGAAAGCAGCATTATTATTTATACTTATTAAATTATTTACATGAGAATTGAGGAAAGAAAATAATTTTAATATAATAGAATCGTATATAATGCTATAATTAAGAAAAGTATAATAAATTGGATATTACATGTACCACTTACCAGAAGGCTTGTTATATACTGTGCGATCCACTTATCCATTATTTAAATAAGGGGAGGCTATGACTCTGATTTAAGACTGAAAAGAATCGTATTGTAAAACATTCATTGAGTATTAATATATTAGTTAATATTAATATATTATTATTTTACTCCTGCTAAATACTTGCTCCAGTCAGATACCTGAGGAAACGCGATTTTTGCTTCTTATTTCACTAACAGCCGATTTTTTTCTCTTTTCTTGAAGATGCAGAGTTTACAACATTGAAATGAGAATACTTTACGCCCTCGCATTTTGGATATTAAGCAGATAAATATATGTACATATAAACTTGCTATTGCACAAAAAAAACATTACTAAATAAATGCATCCTTGTAGCAAGAAAATCAAAATTTTTTAAATATTTTACTAGTTACACTCCAGTTATATGTATATCTTAAGAAATGAGACTGAGTGCAATATCTGCATCTAGTAGAACCTACAATTTTATAATATTTTCCTCTTGTTAAATACTTTCTCTGGTTAAATATCTAAATAATATTATTATTGCACACTGTTATTATTATGTTATTTCTTATTGCACTAACTAATAGTAAATCCAACATGCCAATATTTTTATCTTGAAGATGCAGAGCTTAGAATGATATGAAAAGTTTGGAATGAGAATTTTCAGCACTCTTATAGATAAGTGATTTGTTACTATGGGAATAAATGACCAGATAAATTTGCTTGGAGGTGAATAAATCGGGCCTAAAATAAGTAAGAAACGATATAGCTTTATATCAATTTAATACATAAGAGTGATGGACTGCCATGGATTGCCATGGAAAATAAACACGTTATTAAATTAATCATAAGATGTGAATGCGGGCCAATATGATTAGGATATAAGTACATACCAAAACACTTTGGTACAGCCACACGTATCGATTTATTTTTGCGACTGTCATGAAATTGCGACTCATCAAAGTGGAGCTCGCAGAGAAATTTGTTTTTCAGGTCCTTCACCGGTACACTGAGAATATGGCCGGATTACCAGTACATTCCGTCCAGATTCTTCGTCTGTATGAGTTCTAAAAAATATTGGCTTATTAGTAGATGAAATTTGAAAAAAATTGCGATTACCTACCTCTCAAGGTCGACTGGAAAACTGTATAAATGGATATTTTTCTTCACACTAGTGTTATAATTGTTGCAACCAACATAACAACACGATCGAAAATGAGGCATTTTTCGCAAAATTAGAATATAATTTTAATTTTTCTAAAATCACCTGACGCCCAAGACTGAACCTATGGATTCCCAAACAGGACTACAAACCTAACGGCGTAGAAGTGCAACTTCACTTTAAAATAGAAAATTCTTGTTGGTTTGGGATTCTAGGTATTAATTTAAACCCAAAGATAATGAATTATTTTGTTTTTCAATAGATTATACCAGATAAATTCGATATATACAGTGACTAAAGTGTTTATAATTTACTTTTCACGGTTGGTATTCTGGATGAGCCTATTTAATTTAACGAATTGTCTCTGCCCATTAGAGTTTCACCACGCTGTCTTTACCAGTGTCAAATATCATTAACTTCTTAGGATTCCATGTTGATTCCTTACTTGATTGGGAGAAGCATTGCAGTAACTTGCAGTAAAAAATTGTGCTCAGCATTTTATGCTTTGATGAATTTAAGAACTAGTGTAGGTTTAGAATCTTTAAAAGCATTTTATTTTGCATATGTTGAATCTACACCATTTCAATTTCAAATTGGGACTAAACAAATTCAAATTGGGAATAAACAAATTGAAAATGAGAATAATCAAATTCAAATTGGGAATAAACAATTTCAAATTGGGACGAAACAAATTCAAATTGGAACAAAATTATTTTAATTCAGAAAAAATACAAGCCCGTAGGTAATAATAACAAAACGAAACGTAACTATCTAACTAATAATTACTTATATGCTTAAAACTAAATTTTACATCAACCATATTTAACACATCACGTGGTATGAATCTTTGGATGTTTGCAATAAATCTTATACAATTAGATACGGTTATTTTAATAGTAATATTTTGCCGCACTATACATATGTATACACAGATAAAAATCTGGAGTTCCCTCGCGTCTGATGTACCCTCGCGTCCATCCGTTTTTGATGTTAAAATAAACGGAGTTAGGACGTTTAACTTTATGTAGAAAGTGTTAACGTTGCCTACAAAAGTAGCATTTTAATCCTTGCGGTGGTTATTTTATCTTTCAAGGAGTTAGTACGGTATCATATATATTAATATAATTTTTTAACACCTATTTTTAGACGCATTTTAATCAGGACAAGATTATAATATCACTAACTATGATGAGCTTTACCGTTTTAGAGTTATTTCCAAAAATCGGAAAATTTTCGTTGTTGTTATACATTTTGCAACTTGAAATGAATGAGTCTCAATAACTTGACATTTGAAAAATTATTTCTGGTATCCATAGCAACCATTCATTAGCATGCATTCTCGCCATAATGGTAAAAGTTTCCGTTTTTTGGAAATAACACTAAAACGGTTTGATTTAGGTATAGGAACATGTAATACCACTTTGTGCCAAATTTTATCACCAATTTGATTACGCAACGAAAAATCTGGCATTCCATTTGAAAAAATCGATCTTTTTACATTTTTAACTCTTGATGAAAAGTATAAATTTAAGAACATTTCAAGTAGCGCCATCTTTTGATCGCTTTTTGACCTGACATTGCAGTAGGATCAAAAGATGGCGCTACTTGAAATGTTCGTTACTTTCACATCGCATTGGCGAATAACCTGGACAAATCGGTTTGGTTTGCAGTGGAGTTCTCGAGCTACGGTTCTGCTGACGAAGGCCCAGCTAGGTCTGAAACAGCTGTACAGAGCCTGCTCGGGGAATCCGCTGTAATCGAAACCGATTTGCATAAAACTTTTTTATAAATTTAAGAATTATTCTCAGGCAAAGATGTTTATTTTAAAGAATACCTACGATAAAGGGATCTTTAAACTACAAACTTAATTAGATTTCAATTTTCTATCTCGTTTCAAATAAGAGTTACAGCCCATTTTGAAAACATCAACCACCTGCCATGATTTCGGAAAATAATTTTTATCTCAAAAACTGTAATAGATAGACATGGTACGGTTTCAATAAAAAAGATTCAAAATTATGATTCCCATCTAAAAGTGCAAAAATAAATAGGGTGTTCCATTTAAAATAACAAAGTAGATGGCGGCTTCCGCTATAACCGGAAGTGCTAGACATCTGAAAATATTTTAGCTGAAGAGAACGCAATCACTTGTATCTAATTCTAAATGTTCAAGTTTCTATGTTGGCCAGGACCCCATAAACTTCTAATGAAAGTTCTCGCTGGGACACCCTGTATATTGAATCTTACTTTATTGTCAAGTCAGTAATTCATTATTTATGTTATGTCAAATCTTGATGTTAATAAACCATAATAACAGCAAGAAAGTATAAAACTATTGAAACGTTACCTTAGGAAGAGACAATTTCAAATAATTTTACATTTACGGTCGGTAGCAATTTTACACAGCAAAAAAAAACTTGTCCTAGTTTTTTATGGTAGCAATAGTATGTATTGATACTGACAATGTCAATGTCCTTTTTTACAAGACCAAATGGCAATAAATATTATTATTATTATTCCTATACAAAATGATAGGAATGCAATAAAAATAATTCAAATGGCATTTGAAGTAATGAACCAAACAAAGACATACTTTTTTCCATAGGTCACTTGATTAGAAAAAATATTGATCACGCGTTAGAAATAATTTATTTTTGTAGCAAGTAGAATACATTTATAATTATAAAGTGAAATGAAGTTTAACATATCCGATATGGTCTAGTGGCTAGGATACCTGGCTTTCACCCAGGAGGCTCGGGTTCGATTCCCGGTATCGGAATTCTTTTGTTTTGTTTCTTTTTACTCTATTATTTTGTTATAATTTATACAGCAAGAGATGGCCTTGAAAGATTAACAGTTTGCTCTGTACAGTTGACTTTAAAAAAATCGCGTACCTACACTTAATTGTCTTTGGTTTAATTCGTTCGTGTCAGTGTCACTTTTGATGTCAACGTGTCAGCGATTAACTGAAACTGACAAGCTTCAACAAAATTCTGATTCCTTCTAAATAAGAAGAAGTTAGTCAACGCAGACTGTATCCAAACTTTATAATTTGCTAAAAGGAAATATTTAAAAGGAATAGAAATTTTATTTTTTTAAATGCTCTGAAGTTCTAGTTTTAAAATTCTCATTTTTATTGTCAAATATAACCTGATTAAAAAAATTAGATTTCAGATTTGAGAGGGACAGACTTACATTGTCAAGAAATTGTATGAGTTTGCATCTTCGACTTTTTCGATGTAGGTACTCGATTTTTCTGCAATCAACTGTACTTTGTACATTTTATCATCAAGTGACAGTTCATTTTTTTTTAATAAAATAGAGAAAACTATCAAACTAAACTGTCAAATTGACAGTTCTTCTGATAATTTTTGTTGTTGCCTCCACTTTATTAGATTTTTCGTGTGGCGTTAATTATTTACATAATTCTGATACTCTTGGAAGTGTGAAACAAAATATGAAATTCTTTCCGGGTTACGTACTAGTGCATCATTCAAAAGTGCGTTCGATGTTTACACTAGAGTTCTGTTTGAAAGATCGCGGAATTTACGACTTCCAACTAATTCGGTGCAGCGTTTTACTGTGCCCATAACTTCGCCCCATAAATCATTATTTACGTCGCGGCCGCGCTCGAAAACGAACGAGTCAATACACTTTGAATGTGTATTGTTTTACTCCGGCCGGGAAAACAAACCCGACACCACAAGCCGTAAACTCGACGGTAATTCATTAAATCGAGCTTTTGTTTACGCTTGGGTTCATCGATGTTTAAAAGCCATTCGAAAATATTTTCATTTTGCGTCAGTTACAACGGTTGATTTGGCTGTAGCTAAATCGGCCACCAGACGCAGTCGGTGATCAGGAAACGTTCTCGTGAAGTCGTGAACACACTAAAAAGTCGGTTTTACAACAGCCCAAAAAAAAAGAAAAGCACGTGACATGTGTTAATGAACTATTTTAGTTGTTTAACGATTACCTACTTTAAGAAACTCGTTTGGGTAACATAGAAGCTGCTGCGTTCGTTTATTCAACTCCGTCCATTTTGCACTATAAAGAGTGAGAGCGAATAAGTTTTAATATCAGTAAGAGTGAGACAAAAGTGCGAAAATAGTAAATAAAGCGAACGAAGTTGAATAAATGAACGCAGCTAAATAGAGTAGCTCACTCAAAATTTTATTTTGTTAGGTTGGTTACATCATATTATGCAGTCACACCAGTACATCTCAAAATTGTTGACATCTCAAATTACAAAAATAACTGACATGTTTGGAATTACCCCCGGGGCCCGTTCAGAAATAACGCTCCGACTAAAAAGAGCGCGCTCTGGATAATACTCTTTCTCTCTCATGTAAGTGAACTTGTGCATTTTGCTTTTCATTTTAAACGCCCAAAGTGCTCTCGCGATGCAGTTCCTGAACGGGCCCCAGGTATCTCAAATTAGAAACATAACCTCCAAATTGACATTTGTTTGAAATTATTTTAAAGCTTAGTTCAGATGTATCCGGATACGCAAAATATTTATTGCGAATTGCTTCCTGATTGGTTCGTTATTAATAACCAACCGATCAGGAAAAGATCCGCAATAAATATTTTGTGTATCCGGATGCATCTGAACTATGTAAGCTTAAGACCGATTCCCATGAGAGCTGCATAGCGACAAAGTTGTCCATTGGTACATTCAAATTATGGTGCCATAAATCTACCGATGGGCGACGCACCATAATTTGCAAATCGGTAGATATCAAACAAAATGGTAAATGTGATATTATACTCGAGTTTCGCTAGTGGTAGATTCTTATACTGTGACCAGCGCCCTACGGGCATCGGGATTCGTGTCGGCCTCCACAGAGAACTTCCCCCACAGAGAAATAATTCGCCCGCCCGCTCGCCCGCGCCATGTGTGGAAGGCTCGCGGCAGCTAGAAATTGTGTTATTGTCGTTTTCTGCTCGCTGAGCGCTTTCAGTTGAGTAGTCACACGACGTGCTTATCTTTTAAACGACTTACGACTGTAGGATGCGGCCATCTTTGATTCCAAGATGGCCTTCGAGCAACTGTCGACTTCGTCTCGTCGGGTCGTTTCATGTAATATGCGGCACGACGTGTTTATCTTTTACGCGGCGATTTTCTGTTACTTTTCATTTGATGTGAGACACGACGCGCTTTTCTTTCGCGCGACCATACCTCTATCATCTTCAGTTCCAAGATGTCGTCGCCCCACATGAATTCTTTTTTCTTGATTTAAAATGAACTCGGGGACTGGGAAGATATTCAATTCTTGATGATTTGAAGTTGCTTGTTAATAATTCGAAGAAAGTGCCTCGCGCTATAAGGGCCGCTCGCTTTTGGGGGGCTCGCGGCAGCTAATAATTTGATTAATGTTTGCTCGGGGACCTTTGACCTTAACCATAATGTTTTCTAATTTATTTTTCAATCTTCATTTCTTGCTCGGGTTGGATAGATTAGGTTGATTTGTTTTATTTAGACCTTGAAATTGTGTGTTATTGTCATTTTCTGCTCGCCGAGCGCTTTCAATTGAGAAGTCACGCGACGTGCTTATCTTTTAAACGACGGCTCTCGACTGTAGAATGCGGCCATCTTTGATGTCAAGATGGCGTTCGAGCAACTGTCGACTTCGTCTCGTCGGGTCGTTCGGTCGTTTCAGGTAATATGCGACACGACGTGTGTTACCTTTTACGCGGCGATTTTCAGTTAATTTTCATTTGATGTGAGACACGACGCGCTTTTCTTTTGCGCGACCATACCTCGATCATCTTCAGTTCCAAGATGTCGTCGCCCCAACTGTTGGATAGTTTTTTTTTTTTGTTAAACATTTTAGACAGAGGACCGAGTTACAATAAACATTCACTCACCCTTTGGTTAGATCTCTCTTTCCTGCTTTCTTTCTCTCTTTCTCGTCCACTGCGGAGCTGAGGGTAAACGTCTTAACATCTGGGCTTCGCTTTGCGATTCGATAAGGACGTCATGCAAAATTACAAATGACCATTTACGAGCATCTACTCAAGACTATAGGACTTGTTTACTTACCGGGGCCCTCTCCCGGCCCCGCACCATCCCGCGGAGACTCTAGATGCGGTAGTTCTCTTCTGGGATGCGAATTCACGGAGAAGGTGTCCTCGAATGTCCATCTTCGTACTTCGCATGCATAAAGACAAGCCCCAGGTGGATATTAGCATACCTTGCCTTCTGAGCGTACGTTCTCAGAATCATTGGTGCTACTGACTGCCACAGTGTTGCTACACTGGCCTCAGCCCAGTCAACACCAAGTCATGACCGTTTTGAAAGCACAAGGCAATCACCTGGTCAGGCATACAACTAGTTGTTTTTCCCGGCATCTACTACTCACGCCTCTGCAGCAGGCGGATACAGTCAGGTGCCGTATACAGGTGGGATGATCCCCTCTCTCCGATCTCATCGAATAAAGAGCGATCACCCTTCATTACTTGTCGTTGCAACACTCGCGAGCCCGTCTGCGTAATTAGCGCAACTTTACTAAAACGTTCGCCCTCAAGGACCGCGCCTAGACTGAAGTGCTTTCGTTCCTTCTTTCCTTGCATCTCCCTGCCTGACGCATATACCCGTATCATATTACCAAACTATAGACAAAATAAACAAACGTGCTCGTGTTTTACGGATATATTGAAAATGCATAAACTTTTCTAAATTCTAAACTTGATAAAATAAACAACAACACAACGTTAAAGTTTCTTGATTTTTTTTCTCGATTTAAAATGAACCCGGGGACAGGGAAGATATTCAATTCTTGATGATTTGGAGTTACTTGTTAATAATTCGAAGAAAGTGTTTCGCGCTATAAGGGCCGCTCGCTTTTGGGGGGCTCGCGGCAGCTAGTAATTTGATTAATTTTTGCTCGGGGACCTTTGACCTTAACCATAATCTTTTTTAAATTTATTTTTCAATCTTCATTTCTTGCTCGGGTTGGATAGATTAGGTTGAATTGTGTTATTTTGACCTTGAAATTCATTATATCTTGACATTTACGTTTTAAACTTTTTCCAATCTTAATTTTTTTGCCTGGGTTGATATGATTACGTAGACTTGGGTTGTGTTGACCTTGACATTTAATTTGACGGCCTTTTTGAACCTCGTCAATTGAAATCTCCATTTTTAAAGATTTTTTCTAATTTCTTGTCTATGGTTTGCTTGTCATTGACCTTTTCTTACATTTGCTCTTAAAATATAAATTTTTTAAGCATTTAACGATTGCACGGTAACGTCTTTTTCGCCCCCATGACACTTGTGTGAAACCGACTGTCAAACAGCCAATAACTTTGCGAGTTTTTGGCGGGTAAATTTTGAATCACCCCTCCTATTAAAAATAATATATACATATATTGTAATATCTCTCTCTTTCCATTTTTGAATCATCATACCACTATTAATGACCGGTAGGTTTATCTTTGTCGCAATATTTGTAGCAATGACTAATTTTTTCTAGCGATTAAACTTTAATTTCTAAAAAAACTTTGCGCGCGTCAGCGTAAAACGTTTAGTTATCTCTAAACTGTTTTCTAGGAATAAGAAGATAACTCACGAGCAGAGCTAAAATTTTTGCACGTACGTAGGTTTTAAAATGCAACATAAGTGAAACACTTAGATTATTATTCATTGCCAGTTTAATTTTCATAAAACTTTCGCTAAACACATGAACATTTCCTTCACAAAATTGTTAATTTAATTATTGTTTAAGTACTTAAGAACCAACCCCCCCTGATGAACCGAAACATGTCGGATCATTATTAAATCTTTATGAATTAGATTTGTTAATTGTTTAGTGACCTTGACACATCTCCAAGCTTCGTATACAATATTTTAGTTTTACTTGATGTAATTGTATGAGGTTGATTTATTAAAATTATAAAGATTTATTTACTTCGACGTAATAACATTCGAGCATCCACTACCTCACTTTTGTTTGCCCTACGCATTACGCATTCCAAACAGTTTTACTTAGCGCGATACGTTTCGTATTTACCCAAGGCACATACGTCAGTATTTGCATGGCTAATATTTCCATTATTCAAGCAAATATCTGGTCTTAAGCCGCGATTACGTGTAGTGTGTACAAGCGGAGATGTGGGGTTCCGGAATACTATTCGGCGGCGGCGGCCCGGAGTGGACGTTTCCGGGGATTATCGACGTACGCGCGCCCCGTTACGAGGGCACTTACACTTATTGCTTTTATTACACGGCGTGTTACAATTCAGCACTTCCATTGTTCGCCTGTTAATGCCTGTGTGCTTATACGCTCTTCTGAGCGTCGTTATCCCATTATCTTGGTTTTAGACCTTACACGGGAGAATGTTGTTACAAGTAGGTACGCCCGCCCCAGTTTGAATCAAAAGTGCACCGTAAAATTCTATTAAAACCAATTGAAAATAATAGCATATTAAAAAACAATTGTATTTTATATTATTTTTTCTATTTTGGTTCTTAGTTGTAAAAAGAAGCTGAAAAATGTGCGCCATTTTGTACTTCAAATACAGGAAAGTTTTGTTTTGTTATGCGGCGGTTGGTGACATTGATTGGCACTTAAAATAATTTCAAACAAATGTCAATTTCTAGGTTATGTTTATAATTTGAGATTTGACGTCAACCAAATGTCAATTTGAAGTGTCTACATACGCTG
This sequence comes from Dorcus hopei, assembly GCA_033060865.1. Classification (NCBI taxonomy): domain Eukaryota; kingdom Metazoa; phylum Arthropoda; class Insecta; order Coleoptera; family Lucanidae; genus Dorcus; species Dorcus hopei. Next base: position 3,980,454 of record CM065425.1, on the reverse strand, counting down.
TCGCCAACGAAATAAAATAAAATTTCGGATACTCTAATACAATGATTCTCAAAGTGGTCTATATCGACCTGCAAGGGGTCCATATCAGCGAAAACAAAAATTGGAGGTGCATGAGATGTAAATAGGGGTCCATGGGAATGGATCTCATTCAAGCATGTCGTGACCGAAATTTTGGTTTTCCACAAATGTATCAATATGTTGCGCGCATGCGTGAAATAGCAACCTTGTCCAGACTTGTACAAAACCAGAGCTTTGCATCAGGCTCATCCTTTCCATTAAAAGCACTTTTTTATGTAGTTATTTTATATTAGAATTTTACTAGATTTGCATTTTGTCATTTTAATTAACAAGGGCCAGTTTTTCAATCACAAGTTAACTTTAACCTTCATTTTATTGCCATAGGAATTATTGTTTTCATAACTATTACTATGGGAATAAACAGCGGTGTTGCCAATCCACTCTAAGCCGATTGATTACCGTTTTCAAATTTAAAAAAACCCGCTCTTACGCACATCTGCCCACATTGGGTGCGTTCCGAATTAACGTCGGGCGTACAACTTTTTTCCTCGCGCATCATTTTCCCATATAAAAATCATGCGTGAGGTAAAAAGTTGTACGCCTGACGTTAATTCGGAACGCACGCATTGAGTAATCATAATGAAATTGAAATAAACGAATGAAATGTTACAAAATTTATTTTATTCAAATACCTAATAATTATTGGACTTACCTTACACACATGGACGTTGCACGGCAGACTTTCCAGGTTAAAGTCATCAATATGTGGGACTGTGGGCGGCAATCGGCAACAGTGCAGTGCTGCCAACCGACCAAGCGAAGCATTTTGAAAGATAGTTGTGCAAAATTCCGATAAATGTCGCTGAATTTCGGTTGAGCTGTTATTAAATCACTTGATTAAAATCATGTTTAAAATCACTGATTTTATTCAGGCGATTTTTATTTTTGGAAAATAAAATTTCTAAAATTAAGACATTTGACAGTTATTGTGAAAATTTTTGACGCTAAATAAAACAAAAGACGATCGAGAAATAAAGAAAATTTATAAAATTGCAAAAAAATGAAAATTAAAAAATTCTTAGTAAATAAACAAATTTTTTTAAATTAAGATTTGACATTTGTGCAATTTTTAAGATAAAATAAAACAAAAGACGATCGAGAAATAAAGAAAATTTATAAAATTATTATTGTAAAATTAAAAAAAATAAAAATAAAAAAAATCTCATTGAATAAAATTAGAAAAAAATAATAAAAATAAGAGAAATCTAATTAAATAAAATTACAAAAAAAAATGTTTTTTCTAAATTTAAGATTTGACATTTGTACAATTTTTGACGTAAAATAAAACAAGAGACGATCGACAAATTTATAAAATTTAAAAAATAAAAAATCTCATTGAATAAAATTAGAAAAAAATTAAAATAAGAGAAATCTAATTAAATAAAATTACAAAAAAAAATTATTCTCATTAAATAAACAAAACTTTCTAAAATTAAGATTTGACATTTGTACAATTTTTGACATAAAATAAAACAAGAGACGATCGACAAATTTATAAAATTAAAAAAATAAAAAATCTCATTGAATAAAATTGGAAAAAAAATTTAAAAAAATCTCATTAAATAAAATTACAAAAAAATGAAAATTAAAAAATTCTCATTAAATAAACAATACTTTCTGCTTTCTATAAAATTACAAAAAAATATAAAAATTAAAAAATTCTCATTAATTAAACAAAACTTTCTAAAATTAAACTTTAGGCAATTTTTGGCGTAAAATAAAACAAAAGACGATCGACGAATTTATAAAATTAAAAAATCTCATTGAAGAAAATTAGAGAAAACATTACAAAAATGAAAACTCATTAATAACATTACAAAAAATTATAAAAATTAAAAATTTTTCATTAAATAAACAAAACTTTCTAAAATTAGGGCTTGATATTTGTGCAATTTTTTACGAAAAATAAAACAAGAGACGACCAACAAATTCTTAAAATTTAAAAAAATAAATATAAAAAAATCTCATTGAATAAAATTACAAAAAAGATCAAAAATAAAAAAAATCTCATTAAATAAAATTAGAAAAAAATAAAAATTAAAAAATTATCATCAAATAAACAAAACTTTCTAAAATTAAGATTTGACAATTGGGCATTTTTTGACGAAAAACAAAACAAGAGACGATCGAGAAATCAACAAAATTTATAAAATTACAAAAAATAACGAATTAAATAAACGAAACTTTCAAAAGTTAAAATTTGTGCAATTTTTGACGTAAAATAAAACAAGAAACGATCAAGAAATTAAAAAAATTGATAAAATTACAAAAAAATTAAAATTAAAAAAAGCAGATCTATCGAATTATCCGTAGAATTGGCAACATTGATCGACATTGTGGATTTGGCAGTCAGTTACTTTACTTTTTGTCGGCTTCCGGCTTTAGTGATTTCTTTGTTGCCAATAGTAAAGCTGAAACATCACTAACAAGTCGTTTCTTTCTTGAAAATACCCATTTTTACCCACGCATTTTTTTCTACCTGCAAGGTTGCTTAAATTACCCGTAATTCGGGTAATTGTCCGCACATTGGCGACCCTGCTAGTGTCAATTCTGTTCGCGGCGAGCTTAAGCTACGACATGCCTTTACGAAAACAAAATATTTCCACAGCCAATGCTACCGGAATACTATGTAAATGAACACGTGATACATTATGTCATCTTAAAACAGTTGATTGGTTTAAAATAACTTTGTCATCGCTATTACATAATTTATTTTCTGACGCAAAACGAAAGGTTTTTCTTGTATCCAAATCGTTTTTTTCATTTCTTGCGTTTGTTAAATAACCGATCGTGTTTTGTTTATGTGCAATAATAATAATAGGGAAAATAATTGCAATAAAACGAAAATTTTAAAAGTATTAGAAAAAAGAAACTAGAACAGAGCAAGAAGACATTTTAAAAATATGTGGTAGAGAAATTGGTTCTTTTTCGAATAGTAAAATGGTTTTTCCACAAGTTGACGGTGAGTTCAACAATTTCCCGGTGCAGTGTTGACAATTAACAACAACTGTCATGTTGATGATGGTTCACAATTAAATTTTCATGGCCAACTTCGACGCCGCCTCTTTGTTATTTCTTTTTTCTTTCATCGAAACCTTTGCGTTTCACGTGAATCGTATGACCACCGCAGGCAGCACCGATGGGGTTAACACACCGTTAAGTGAAACACGTCGATCGAAATTCAAGGTGGTACAAGTCAGCATGTCAAGTCCAAATGTTTAAAACAAACATTAATAACAATATTATAACAAGGCCGACGGTAATATCGGCCCGCGTCAGCACACAACACACAACCATGGGAACGCCACGGCTCCCAGACAGTTTGCTCTGTATCTCGGGTGACACGTGTAAAGTGAGCTCTTGCAGAGAAGATGCTGACGGTGTCAGTACCAGGTAGGTATTCTCTTATAGATGCTTTAAGTCTTTCCCGGCGCGGCGCGTTTCGAAACGGAGTAATTTTCGCGTTAATCGCGAAGCTTATTATTTTATATGTAGAGTCGTTCGTCAATGGAGCTTTTATGGCGTCGTATAACAGTACTAAAACCGATAGACTAAGAATAAGTTTTATTGATACATAAAAGCGGACAATTACCGGATGAAAATAGAAACTATTAAAACGACGCGACGTTCGTACGGTGAAGACGTTTTTTTTTTTTTTAATTCTTGTTTCTAGACGGCAGTTTGAAAAAGTTGTTCCACGAAGAGTAGGTATAACTTGAGGCTGTCTGAACTAAACTGTAATGTTTTTCTATTCTATTTAAACGATCACCTTGTGAAAACTCATTAAGACATTCGAAAGTTTATTTTATTAGGTTGGCGACAACATTACACATCACAAAAGTAACCACCAAATTGACACACGTCTGAAATTACCTGCATTCGTTGGTATCTCAAATTGTAAACATAACCTCCAAATTGACACTCGTTTGAAATTATTTTAAGCGCCAACCAATGTCACCAACTATCAAAAAATTATTAAAAATTTATTTACTACTACAAAGTCGGAATTAAATGTCAAAGCACCGTTCAGAAAGTGTTTTTTTTTATTGTCGAATTCAATTTCGATTACTTTACTAATAAACTTCGAAACCTAATTAGAAATCGATTAACAGAACGCATAAAATCGAAGCAAAAGCATTCGTTCTGCGTGTGAAGTCAACCTCGATTACGTAACGCGTTCGCTATACACGAAAACGTAACCGTAAAGGACGTTAAAGCGCACTTAAACAAGAAATCGCTCTTTTTACGACGAACCGCACGAGAATTAAAACAATCGAAGCGTTTATTGAAATGTAAATATTGCGGTGGAGCGGCTCCGTAGAAATGCCGGAGTGAATTGATTATTTATGTAAAGCAGTCATCGACGGCCTTACGTAACGTTGCGTCCGGAGAAAAAATCTTTACGATCGTGGAATTATTTTGTTGAAATAAAATAAAAGTTAAAATTAAAATTTGAAGAAAGACTAATTATTAAATTTTCGAGCATGATCACGATCATGCCTCTGTGTGTGTGGAGTTGCTCTTAATGAGTTGACTTATAACAGCCGGATATGATTTATATTTTATTTATATGATGTTAATCATTTGGTTAGAATAATAAATGTCCCAGAGAAGCATTTGCAGTTCCTTGTAATGGTTCTTTTTTTTGCTGGACGCTGTTATGTAACTAAACAGAGAAAAATTTGCTTGCTCGACGCATTTTACCATCGTGTACACCACCGTGTTTATTATTTTGGTAAGATAAAATTGCCATAACTCAGATGATAAGACACGCAGTTGAAAATACATATTATAGATTTAGACCCTGTAGAGGAGTCAAGTCATTTTTAAGCGAGTCATGCTGAAAGGGTTTTCTTTTTCTTAGTCTTGGACCTCTTTTACCCCTTAGATGTCAAGAGGTGCATTCGACATAACGCTCGGAGCGCTCGAAGTGTTCCTTTATCTCACTCATACATGCACTGAAGCGCATTCGCTTTCCCTCACACTTCTGCTCAGAGCGTGCCCTAAGCGTAATGTCGAACGCACCCCTTGGGTTTTATTCCTTCTTCTATAACAGCGATTCTCAATCTTTTTAGCACCGCGACCCCCCAAATAGTAAATGTAAATAAAATTAATATTTCGCGACCCCCCATCCTATAATTTTATGTCGCTGCGGGTATAAACATACATGTACGACGTCATAAAATGATTTCGTTATTGTTTAGGCTATTTTCGCGACCCCCCTTTAATATCAACGCGACCCCCAGGTTTAGAAACGATGTTCTATAATGACTACGTTTTCTAAAATTCAATTTCGTTTCTTTCATTTTTCTGTTTTGCTTTCATACGTTCAATTTGTTTATGTTAAGGTAAACAAAATTCACTAATATTGCCCAGAATTCCCCAAGCTGTAACTTCAGGTTATAGAGATGACGTAACTCGGACTTAACATTGGCCGAATTTGTAGGAATTTCGAAAAAACATCAAGAATACTTCCGACGCGACGGCGAAATTTGATGCGCAACTTTCCTGCTTGACGGATTTTTCGATTTCGCCCCCGTTTCGGAATGCACCCCGAAAAAATACCACATTCACACTTACGCTTCGATTCGATTGGCTAAGGTTGTCTAAATGAATTCAATTAGAAGGCTCGACGGTTTGAAAATGTTGAAAATGTTTGTATTTAGAGTTCAGTCCGTGTAAGTTCTTGAACTACGCCGCACACGAACCGAGGACAAAATAGAGCGGTCTAAGTATTATCGAGCCAACTAATTCGAACAGCACAACCAATCAAGGAAAACAAGCGACAGTTAAATAAACAGTGAATAACAAGAAAGAAGAAAAATCAAAAGAGACGATTTTTTAAAAACTTTAGTTCCTCGTTTGTCTTTCAAAAATTGAAGTCGTTCTAATTTCAGTTCGCGTTTGGGTTTTAGGGCTTAAAAGAAACGGTGCACGAACCGAGGACAGAACACAATGGCGTAAGACAAATGTCTTTCTTTCGCTTTTTAGAAGTGTTCAATCTGTGAGTGTTCTTCAACGTCTGAAATACATTACACACGAACCGAAGACAAAATAGAACAGGGGCCGTATTCTTGAAATCACTCGACAAATGTCGTATGCGACATGACGTAGACTTTCATACAAGGCTATACAAATTGTTCGAGAATTGCGTCATTTTGACGTCATGTCGCATACGACATGATGTCGAATGATTTCAAGAATTGGGCCCCAGCTTCACAATTGACTGGGGAAAACTGTCAACAGTTGTTGCTTTTTGGAATTGAGTATGTTTAATTGTTGCTCCTGTATTTATATCCGAATACGTGAACGTGTAGTTCTGTGAACGCTCTGATTAGTCTGGGGGGGAATGAGTGCTGGCCAGTCAAGTCGAAGTTAATTGTTAAATACTACTTAGGATTCGATCCGATTGGCTAACATTGGCTAAATGAATTCAATTAGAAGGCTTGACGGTTTCAAAATGTTCAGAATGTTCGCATTTAGAGTTCAGTCCGTGCAAGTTCTTGTAGCACATCGCACACGAACCGAGAACAAAACAGAACGGCCTAAGAATTAACGAACCAATCAAGAAAAAACTTGTACATTGTGTGTTGTCCTTGCTTCCGATTGGCCGGACTGTTTTGTAACAGTTAAATAAATAGACAGTGGAAAACAAAAAACAGAAAAATCAAAAACTTTAGTTCCTTGCTTATCTTCCAGGAAACGGTGTTCAAAAATTGAACTCGTTCTAGTTCCAGTCCGCGTTTGAGTCCTAGGGCCTAAAAGAAACGGTACACGAACCGAAGACAGAATGCAATGCCTTTGTTTTACTCTTTAGAAGTGTTCAATCTGTGAGTGTTTTTTAAAAGCCTAAAACACGCTACGCACGAACAGAAAACAAAATAGAACAACACCAGAATTGGCCGGTGAAAACTGTCAACAGAATTGTTAATAAAAATATCTTGGGAATTATTTAATTATTTTTAATTGTTTTTAATGAAATTGTGAAGTTAATTTGCGTTTACCTCGTTAGAAGGCGTTGTAGAAATCGTATCTGCAAGAACTATTTATGATTTGTTTTTCTTATTTTTGTCAGCGTTTAAAATTTTTCTTTTATGAACTTTCAATTTTTTCTGTAATTTTTAAAGAACACAGTTGAATTTTCATTTTTTTTTTCGTTAATAGATTTATTAAGTTAATTTGCATTTTCCTCCTTAGATGGCGTTGTACAAATCAAATCTGCAGGGATTTTTTATGGCTCTTTTTCTGTCGCCATTAGATGGCGCTCTGCGAAGCTTGCTTGAAACTCTTCGATTTTCCGCAATTTTTTTTACAAACGTTTCTTTTATTTGTAAGCAACAAGCGTGACATGAATGTTTTTTTTTTTTGAATCGATTGATTTATGAACTTACTTTACATTCATTACAAAACATTTATTGATTTAGTAATTTTCGCTACGCCTCGGCGCGCCAGCCTTCACTTAAGTGTGCAATAAACTTACTTGAATTTATTTGGAATTTTCTACATTAGATGGCGCTTTGTGAAGCTTCCTTGAAACTGTTTTTTTCCGTTTTTATGTGTTTTTTCGATATTGCGGTCGCTTAGAAATTTTTCCATACAAATCCGTAAATACGCTTTTTAGATACATCCCTGCGATGATTTTTGGGGGCGATCGCTTCGCAATCGCCCGTCGCTGTGGGGAGCCAGGGGACGAAACGTCCAGGGGTGCACGTTTGCAGATCAATTTTCGGGAATTTTTTTCGATTCTTGAACGAGGTCGGATCGCGACGAGCCTTTGGGCATTTGTGCCGGAAAATACCCGAGAAACCGACGGCGGCGTCGATCTTGCGATCGGACGAGGGGGAGAAAAGATTTTGTATAGGGGGTTTCCAAAAATGGCCCTTTTTCGGCGTTCAAAAAATTCCACGGCTCTCACTTGCGATCCGAATCGGACCAAACTCGGAACGTAGGCGTAAGGCCGGAAGTTCTCTACATCTGCAAACGCTCGGCCCCGAATCCGGTCCTGGATTTTAGTTAGGCCCCGAAAGCCGACATTTTTACACGTTTCCCAAAATTTCTCGACAACGCGATCTTGGAATTTTTTAAAACTCTCTCACGCGCAAGAAGACCCCCCGAGTCCTTAACCTATGGGGCCTATATCTCGGAAAAATGCGTTTTTTCGGGATATGATTTTTTGAAATTTATCGAATTTGCGAGCTTTTTTTGCGGAATTTTTTACGGTATCTCAAGGGGCTCGGATCGAATCGACCTGCACGTCATCGTATGGCAGAAAATGACGAGGAAGACGATGCCGCCGCGCGTTTGATGATCGGACGGCCGGGAGGGCCTGTACAGGACCGTACTGCCGGGAAAGTGTAGGGCGACTTTCGGCCCCCCCCCCCGCCAAAATTACCGACGGATCTGGCCGGAGACACGTTTCCGCTTAGCTCGGTACTTCCTCTTGCCGCCCCCGTCCGTCACTTCCGCCTCGGCCTCATTACAAGCCGACGCTATGCGTTCGAGCGGTACGGGGCTTCCAATGTATTTTAAATGAAAAATCATAAATCAGTCTTAAAGTTCGTAGTTTTTTTGATCTGGACGGCGTCCTATTAAACACAGGCGGATGCGCTTTTGACGCCGCGCCGGTTAGATTAGTCGCTCATGGGTCTTTTGAGGCCCTGCCCGTTCCGGTAGGACGCTCAGGGCCGACTCGACTCGACAGGGTTTAGAATTTGACTCCGGTCAAGTGACGCTCCGGAAAATAAAATTTTCTCCGGAACCGGAAGAGATATCAGCGAGGTGTTTCAACTAGAGAATAGCCCCCTCCTCCCCCTTCGCGACGCTTGTCATCCCGCTCGGCTCGCTCTTCAAACAAAAGTGCCGCAAATTTTTTAAGTCCGACTTTCGATGCCGGCATCACCGAATTGCAAAAACATAACTTCTCTCCTCCGGAACCGGAAACGATATCGTCGTGGTGTTTCAATCGGGGGATACCTCAGTCCTTTCTCTACACGACGCATGTCGTCCCGTCCTGATCGCACTTCAAACAAAAGTGCCGCAAATTTTTTAATTCCGACTTTCGATGCCGGCATCACCGAACTGCAAAAACATTACTTCTTTCCTCCGGAACCGGAAACGATATTGTCGCGGTGTTTCAATCGGGGGATACCTCAGTACTTTCGCTACACGACGCATGTCGTCCCGTCCTGATCGCACTTCAAACAAAAGTGCCGCAAATTTTTTAATTCCGACTTTCGATGCCGGCATCACCGAATTGCAAAAACATAACTTCATACCCCCGGAACCGGAAACGATATCGTCGTGATGTTTCAATCGGGGGATACCTCGGTTCTTTCTCTGCACGACGCATGTCGTCCCGTCCTGATCGCACTTCAAACAAAAGTGCCGCAAATTTTTTAATTCCGACTTTCGGTGCCGGCATCACCGAATTGCAAAAACCTAACTTCTTTCCTCCGGAACCGGCAACGATATCGTCGCGGTGTTTCAATCGGGGGATTCCTTTTGCTACACGACGCATGTCGTCCCGTCCTGATCGCACTTCAAACAAAAGTGCCGCAAATTTTTTAATTCCGACTTTCGGTGTCGGCATCATCGAATTGCAAGAACTTGACTTCTTTCTCCTCTTTCTCCTCCTTTCTCTACACGACGCATGTCGTCCCGTCCTGATCGCACTTCAAACAAAGGTGCCGCAATTTTTTTAAATCTGACTTCCGAGGACGTGATGCCGAATTTTGTATTTTTTTTTTTTAGCCGGAAATGTGAGGCCCAAAAGAGGGTTTTTCCTTTCCGGTTAATGCGAGGGACTTTGCCCTTTCCGACAACCCCGAATCGTCCCTCTCGCCCTGCGAGTAACGGAGCGGCGAATTTTCGAATTCGAAAGTTGTTACGATTTTCAAGTGAAGCTTTCACAATTTTCTACCGAGTGATTTTTCAAATTGTTTATCTACTCTGCGTCGATCTTCTTTTCTTTTTTTTCAACTTATTCAGTGTTGCAATTTTTCCCAGACGTATGGTGGGGTTTTATCAGACGTTCATTCAACAAACAAATTCATTTTCGGAAAACTGACGTAAAATTTAATTAAAAAAATAGTATATTATTCAACGACCGAGTAATGATGGCTATTAATCACGAGAATGAAAGTTTGCAACGCGAGCGAAGTGAGTGCTGCAATTCATTCGAGTGACTAATAGCCATTACTCGGGAGTTGAGAATACTATACTTTTTCCACGACTATTAATGAAAATTTTAAATATTTTTTGACAGCACGCAGTCGAAATTAATAGGCAAAAAAAACGAAGATAAAATTTCTGACACTACAAGAAAAAGAGAGAAAAAAATTGCACTAATTAATTTCTTGCGAAACAAATCCGGGCGATCGCACGTTAATTTAAAAAAAATAAATTAATACTTAGTAAGCGAAGAGCAAATGTAAAATGTTTTGTTTCATACGAACAAATGCAAATTATAATTTTAACAGCTTCTTCTGGCTTCTGGATGTACCGCGTTACAAATGCACCTTTCTTGCCGACGTTTCGTCCTTTCAAGAAGGAAGAGAAGGAAAGAAAGAAGAATTGTGATACGATTCGTCCGAAAGTTAAAGGAAGACACGAGAAAGTTCAAGTTATTTCAGTGACAGAAACTGATGGAAAATTATAAAAATTATCTACGTAAATTAGAAAAGTTTTATGTGAGTACAATTTTAAAATTAATAATTAGAGTAAAATTCAAACTTAAATCAAATTCAGCGTTGCAATTTTTCCTAAACTTATAATCAAAAATTCTCTATATTTCTCCAACTAAACTAAACTAAACGAAATTTGTTTAGTCTTTTATTTTATTTTTTCATTGTTTGTTCTTCTTCTGTCGACTTAATTTTTCGTACCCTACTTCATTTATAGTTGCTTCTTTTGCGTACTGTTCTATTGATAGTCTTTTGATTTTTAATCCCTTGATTGAGGGATAATTAAAAAAAGGTCCAAACTGGCAAACTCGCAAAAATCCTTCCTTAAGAAAGTACCTAATCTTTCAACGCTTTTGTCTATTTAGGTACATGAATGACCACATTATGGAACTTATTTGAGTTTCATAAAGTAGCTCATTAAAGCAGCCGAAATTTTATTTTATTGGATTGATGGCAACGTATGCAAATACTTCAAATTATCAAAAATAACTTCCAAATTGACATTTGTTTGACATTACCTGTACTTGTTGGCATCTCAAATTATAAACTTAACTAGAAATGGACGTTTTCTTGAAATACACTAAATAAATACAGTCACGCAATCCATACGCTTAATGTGTAAGATAAAGAAACCACGTTCTTGCACTAAAATGGCCGACTCCATTTTCGTCAACTTTAGTGACCACTTTCGCCAATTCAGTGACCACTTTGGTCAACTTCAGTGACCACTTTGGTCAACTTCAGTGACCACTTTGGTCAACTCCAGTGACCACTTTCGTCAACTTTAGTAACCTTTTTCGTTCATGTGCTTAATATGAGCTAAAAATAAGGTAAGATAAAGAAAACGTTTTGCACTTAAACGACCGTCTTTTCTAGTTATTTTCTTTCTGGCAAGCTTAAATGGTCGACATTCCTAGCGATTTTCTTTCCGACAAGTTTAAATGGCCGACTTTTCTAGTGATTTTCTATCTGGTAAATTTAACACCTGTCAAATAAAAGTTTAAAATGCCCGAGTGTGTCGTTAGGGTTAGATGTTTAAATTTCCCGCCAATATTTTACACTAAAATGGCGGCTGATTGCGGTACTGTAATTATTTAGTGATGGTATTCACCGTGTATCCATTTTTCGATATTTTGTGGCAGAATTTGGGTTTTAAAATGTTTCTTTTTTCATTCTTGAGCTTATAACTCCGGATGGCTTTAAATTCCCACGTTGGCGGACAGATGGCGCTCGTAATCGTTCACCGTTCATCCACTTTCTGAATGCTTGTGTTTCTGAACAACATTACGATAACATAATTGTAAAACAAAAATAAAAGACTTCCGGATAAAAAAGGCTGCGTACAGCCAGGATGCAGCCGATTGCTGTTGCTACGTAGCGGAGCGCTTGATTGTAGCGAATCGCAATGCAAAAACTAAATAAATGAAATGGTATTCACGAGATGCGTTCAGCCAGGAGGTAGCGATAGTTTTCCGCTACTGAGCCGTTGATAACAGCGAATAAAACATGGCTGAACGGATCACAAGAATTGACACGATTGTAAATAAAAAAAAAATCGGGAATAATAAAATGCTATTTTGTTTGATACCTACTGATTTGCGAATTACATTACATTTGCATATACAGTTAAATTTTTTACTATACATACACCGATCCATTTTCTGAACGGTTGTGTTTCTGAACAACATTACGATGACGTAATTGTAAAACAAAAATGAAAGACTTCCGAATAAAAAAGGCTGCGTACCTACAGCCAGGATGCAGCCATTGCTATTGCTACGTAGCGGAGCGCTTGATTGTAGCGAATCGCAATGCAAAAACACAAAACTGACAATTATATTAAAAAAAAAACTTTCGCAGTAATAAAATGGTATTCGCGAGATGCGTTCAGCCAGGAGGTAGCGATTGTTTTCCGCTACTGAGCCTTTGATAACAGCGAATAAAACTTGGCTGAACGGATCATAAGAATTCACACGATTGTAAATAAAAAGAAACAAAAAAATTTCGGAATAATAAAATGCTATTTTGTTTGATACCTATTGATTTGCGAATTACATTACATTTGCATATACAGTTAAATCTTTTACTACAGCTGAATTAAAAAAAAGGAAAATGATTTTTTTCCAGTTGTAAATTTGGTTCCACTTGTCAGTTAATTGTTTACTTGACAATATATACATATCTAAATCCATTTTCACACTGTGAAAATATTGAAAAAAACGTGTCGATTTATTTTGACATTTCCCGATTTTTTTGATTTCAGCAGTATATGCCGATCGACCGATCGACAAGTCAAAGGACTTTTATATAGCTACCTCCTTCTAACTTTCGTGAAACAGCCTTGTGGCTTTTGTTACGTCAACTTCAGTGACCACTTTGGTCAACTTCAGTGACCACTTTCGTCAATTCCAGTGACCACTTTTGTCAACTTTAGTAACCATTTTCGTTCATGTGATTCTAGTGATTTTTTTTCCGACAAGTTTAAATTGCCGACCTTTCTAATGATTTTCTTTCTGGTAAGTTTAATCAAATTTAACGCCCGTCAAATAAAAGTTTAAAATGCCCGAGTGTGTCGTTGTTAGGGTTAGATTAGGGTTTAAATTACCCGCCAATATTTTGCACTAAAATGGCGGCTGATTGCGGTACTGTAATTGTTTAGTGACGGTAGTTTTAAATTATTTTAAGCGCCACCAACCGCCACGTAGCAGAACAAAATGTTCCTATGTGCATTTGAATTTATTATAATTATGTATTAATGTCTATCGAAACTTGTTTTTTTTTTTTTTTAATATATTATTATAATTTTTAATAAATATCTCTGTGAGTGAGAAGGGTACAAATCCCGCCGCTGATGTTATTATCAGCCATTAGTCAAACAAAATGACATGTAAAATGAACAATTGTATAGTTCAGGAGTCAGTATCAAGGGGGGCGAAAGCAAAATGAAATTAATCCTTATATACTTATGCAGAGCAACGTATTTCCGATCGCAATAACCATTCAGTCCTTCACGTTCCCCGTATTTATTGCGGCGGGCGAGTTTCATTTGTATAGGTTTTAGGTGTGCTACGCTTATACTACACAACCGAATCGAATCGGCTACGTTTTTAAAAGCACCTCGCCGAACTCGTAAACGTGCCGCTGCTTTCTTATTTTGAAACAATGCTGCACCGTCGCTAATTACCTACGTATTATATTTTGTTCGCGTTTAGTTACGTATGTAGTTATTCAGCGTCGCGTCGCAGAAACAATTAAAATTAAAACCGATCGAGACTTCTTTTAAAACGCCTACCCGGGGCTTCAGCGAACGCGCGAAAACAATGTGGGGCAATTAAGACGAGGACTTTTTTGTTCGACTTGATTCCCCGAAACGCACACGCGCGCGCACATGTGCACCGGGTTCGATTGTAAAAGCGTCCCGCAAATCATTCTTTCCGTAATTAAACTTTCCCGATAAAGAATGCTTTACGGACCTCGTCTAATCGCCTCCTGAAAGAAATCCCCGTCGCGGTAATGTTATGCGACTGCACTTTACGACTTTCAAGTCTGCAACACGAAAATCATTATCTGTGTCAATGTAAATGTTTAAACGATTCTCGGAGACCCCACCGTCTTTTTGTTTTGTTTTTCTTTTTACGTCTTTTCGATATGGTACATTTTTAAACGCGTTTTACTGCGAGTTTATTATGTAAAAAAGTAAGAAGCTGCACTCTCACTAGTATCGTAAAAAAAAACAAGTTTCATGAGACAGGTTTTTTACATTGTACGTTGTAATTTAAATGTAGGAATCTTTCGTTTTGTTGTCTTTGTTTTCGCTTAAAATAATTTCAAAAAACTGACAATTTGGAGGTTATGTTTATAATTTGACGTGCAAACGAAATAGGTCAACAGTGTTGCCAACTAAATCCCTTTTTAAGGTTTCATTTTAAATTATTATTAGAGATTAACGGATTTTTTTTTTGAAAAAAGCTTTATTTCGCAAAAGAATCTGAAAGCTGAAAATCCCTAGATAGCGCAAAGTTGCCCTTTTACGTATAAGGTAACTCACTTATGTTTTATGTAACAATGTTGTAGAATGATGTTATGTTAAAATACGGCGCGATCCAAAATTATTTGGATAATGGGAGGCCATGAAAAATAAAATCAGAGTCTTAGCTTAATTGATATAATTAACCCAACTGTCAAAACGGAAACGTCAAGGTACATTTGACGGCAGTAGAAAAAAATCTTCTGATTGATTACATAAGGGTTTGTTAAAACCCTTTAGTATGATAACGTCCTATTTCAAATACCGCGGGATTGCTTGCTAACTAATGAGTACAGTGCAATTAAACAACTAACAGATTTGACAGAAATCAGAATGTCAAATGTCAGACTAAAAATTTCGAAGACTCTGGCTTTATTTTTCATAGCCCTCCCCTCTAAATAATTTTGGATCGCGCAGTACAAAGCGCCTTATGCCTGATTGCACCGCATTTTTAATCATTGATTAAATTTAAGACGTATTTAGAATGTGACAGTCGTGAATACATGACAGCATAATGTCAATCACCATCTAATTGACACTTATGTCCGGTTGCACCAACTTTTTAAACGGAGCTTAAATTTAAGTTATGTTTAGAACGTATCATTTACGTATGGTCAGTATAATGTCAAATACAACCTGATTGACATTTAAACTTCAACTTAAGTATCAATTAGAATGTGACTAACATTTTATTAAATCTATAAATAATGTCATAGTCTAAACACCACTTAAATTTAAGCTATGCTTAAAAAGTTGGTGCAACCGGGCATTAAACTTCAACTTAAATGTCAGTTAGAATGCGCCTGATGATATGCTGGATCTACATTAAATGTCACATTCTAAACACAACTTAAATTTAATCTCAGCTTAAAAATGTGGTGCAATAGGCCATTAATTACGCGAGTCAAAATTTTGCGAAAACTTATTTTCAGAATACATGGTGTCCATATTAAATCGTGACGCCTTAAAAATTCAAAATAGGCAACCCATTCTACTTCCGTGTTTTCAGTACTCTATAGAAGAAACACGAAGTTATTTCTGATTTGATTGGTGGGTTGCCTTTTCTAAAACCCTCAGGGGTCACAATTTATTTAAGATGGGCACCCTGTATAATACGAATACCCTCTGCAAATTTTCTCAAAGTTTCTATTAAAATGATCTTTGTGTGTATGTGTGTGTTAAATAAGTGCGCCGCAGCACAACTATTTTCCGACTTATAATTCGCGTCGTGAAAGCAAATAGCAACAATACCGCTGCCTCATAAGCTAACACGCACGAGATGGCAGTATGTTTTGTATGTGTGTGTTTTTAAAACTTATTTGTTGCGTTATTGCGACGCCATCTGTTGAAACTTGCCGGTAGTTTCCTTTTCATTTGTTTCTATGAGGGCGATTCACTTGTTACTGACGCGTTATATTATTGAAAAATATTTTCTTTTGAACACCGAGTTTCAACTGGCATGGCAGTTATTTCTTGACATTCAAAAAAGAATGACTTGTGTTATTATAAGACATTTAGCAGCGCCATCTGTTGAAACATGCCGATTGTTTGTTTTAATTTATGAATCTACAGAATTCTGTTTTGCTGTATCTTTTATTTTTATTTATTTTTTAAAAGATTTTGTAATATGTACGTACAGGGTGGATCAATTTCGATGTCTCTTATGGGCATCTCTGTAACTATAAGAGATAGAAAAAAACTAGTGGCCAAGTCTCGATCTCTTTTCTAGAGATAAAGTCAATAGACTAAACAAAAATTGGCTATCTTCTTTTGTTTTCGAGTTACAGGCAAAAATTGACATTTTCGACTTTTCGTCAATCACTCATATCTCGTTTATTTTTACGGATATTAAAAAACTGTTTTGACATTAAGAGGACTATGGATCACGTGATCAACTACTCGAAAGCCACCAGTACTCCCCGCAAACCCCGCATGACTGAAAACACGCCTTTCTTATAATTGAAATAAGTGTCGTTTAGTCCAATTAGGCTCCATAGTTGAACGACAAGGATAACATCATCTGCACTCGTCTTGTATAAGTTCATACACATTCATCGTATCTAACAAGTGGCAACGTCGCGTCGCAAAACTAACACGTGGTAATATTCTTACATTCTGAAATAAAGGAAGAAAAGTTTGCTGGTTATATACGCGCGAAATTCAAAAGTATACGATTTGAATAAAAATCATTCTTATATCGAAAAATAAATTGCGAAATACGTCACTAGTAAAATGATTCTTAATTAAATCATATTCATAATTAAGACACTTTCTTGTTCGTGGAAATTTATCAAATAATAAAAAACTTTTAAAATAAAATAAACTTCTCCATTTCTTTTTGTGAAAATTAGCTTATGCTTTAAGTCAATTAGGCAATAATTTTCTTGATAAACAATTTTCTGATATTTGAAAAATCAAACAGAATTCGATCGATACTAATTTCATTTTGAAATTGATATTAAATTTAACCAAAATGTAATACATAAATGGCTTATTAATTACACTACATAGAAATTATTTCAAATTTAAAATATATTTTTGTTTTCATTTCAAGACATAACATCTTTACAATCATCTTCTAATATACAAATAGGAAATAAATTGTGCATAATTTTCTAAATTTTATTAGTAATATTGTTGCAACTTTTGAAAAATCAAAAAATAATATTATCTTGTAAAAATATTTGTAAAAATACTTGTAAAAAAATTTAAACTTGTTGCACAACGAAAGCGTGTTACAGTTTACTCCCCCAATGAATGATTCTAAATAACAAAAATACAATACATATTTTGACCTAAAACGAATTTTAGTCAAAAAAAGAAAAAATTGTGGAAGGAAATTATATTAAAAGTTAATCCAGTTCAAAATTTCTTAATATTCAAGAAAAGTTGAGAGTGATATTTAACCTATAGGATTGCTCAATCGCCGACATGTGAGGTAAGCAACAGACCGTACAAAATGAAATTAAGAAAGGCGTTCTATCGATATCTTAAAAAAAAACTTTAAAATTCAGCAGCTATGCGTTTCCATGATTTTATTATATTAAATCTTACTTTATTGTCAAGTCAGTAACCGTATTTTTGTTAACGCCGAAATTCTGAGGAATTTGTGTAACTATGACACTCTCTTCTACGCAAGCAATTATTATCCTATAGCTTTTAAAACAACATTTACTTTAAGCATGATTGTCATTGATAATTTCAAATTACGATCGGTAGCAGTTTTATGCAGATTAAAACGTCTTGTCCTATTAGTTTTTTTTTATCATAGCAGTGGTACAATTTAAAGAAATTTTTCGTAATTAAATATTTATGTATAGTCGCGACAAAAAAAAATTGGTCGTCAGTGTCTTACTTTGACACATTCAGGTGTATTCCATAATGCAGTGATTATTTATCACTTTATTAACACTGTGCTTAATAATAACTTCTTAACCACTGCTTATAAATCACTGACTGAAGACGTATTTCATAAGCACACGGTGATTATTTTACAATTTTAAACATTAGTTAACTTCATTTGTAAAATATAATCACTGAACATAATTGCTTATCTTTCTTCTCAATATCATTTGCGCTTGTGGAATAGCAAAATGTTTAAAAAGTGGTTAAAAGCGACAGCACATGCGCATAATTCAGTGTTTATTAATCACTGATATATGGAATATACCCGATTGACCAGTGTTTTATTGTCAAGCGATCGTAGTTGTCATAAACTTTGTACTGCGAAGTGTTTCAGGTGTCAATTTTATTTGTCAAATTGATTAAAATCACACCTGACAAGCAGACAATTTGTGACGATTCCATCATCCGTCACAACATGCGAATATGCGAACAGGGAATGAGCAATCCTTTAGGGTGAAATAGTGCCGTTACTCCAACTCTCTCAGAGCAAACTTCGCCTTATTAATTTTTATAAGAGCATTAATTGTCACACTTTGAGTCATTTATGTGATAAAAATTTCTTTCTCGTAGAAAGGTTTTAACTAAAATTTGGAAACGTGTTAAATTCGTGTTTTTAAAACGTTCGTAAAATATTATACTTTGCGATGCGCTTTTGTTTTTTGCAATAACTCTAAAAGATAAAATAAGTACATAAAATCCTACAACTTTTGCATTTACAGTTTTTCGGTATCTCCTAATATAAAATCTCTAGCTGGGGTGCAAAATATAAAAAAATAACCCTGAATATCCGGCGTTTGCTCATAAATTCAAATATAGTAAAATTAGACACTCTCAGAATTTTGGAACGGTAAAGGTAACAAGTTTAAAAGCGTAGCGACAAGTCGGAACGCACCCAGTCTTACGATAACAACGTTGCCAAATTTATTTGACATGAGTTAGTCTTCCTTCAACCTTAAGATGGCAGCACATTACATAGCAAATTTTTATATTACGTATTTTTCATTTTGCACTTTTAGGAATGATAATTTCGTATTTTTTATTAAACATATGTGATCAGTTTTTTACCTAGAATGTGGGAAAGTCATTTTACGTAATGAGTTTTAAAATTTTATAATTTTTCTTTGTTAATATAAAACATTTTCCATAATTATTGACTTTCGCACATTTATAGTATTATTACAGACAGATCCACTTTTAAAATTTTTAAATCGAACGCATTTTAAAAGCAGCATTTGAAAAATAAATTTTTGCCAATATGGCGGACCTCCATAGTCCTCTTAATATATATTAATAACTTAATTATTTTATTTTATTATAAAGATTCTTTTAAAAAGAAATTCAAATGTTAACATCGCAATTTCTTGCGAAGTAATCACTAATATTATAAACAACTTAAGTAGCGACATCTTGCAATCGCTTTTTGACCTAACATCGCAGTAGGATAGACAAATTGAAGCTAGTTCGCTACCTAATAAGTCATCCCATGCGAGGCGGCCATGTTTGCTGTCAAAGCAAGACCGATTTGCACAAAATTTTACTAATATTATAATTACATATTTTTTACGAAATTTGATAAGAGACAGGAATTTTATTTTTATTTTCTAAAGCAGCTCTAAATTCATCAAAATTTATTTAACTCTAAGTAGGCAGTGAAACCAAATTTCTATTTTGAACCGCTGTCATTTAAATTTTGCAGCAACATTTTTTTTAAAGTTCATTAATTTACTGAAGTGTGTTGTAAAATCGATTGTCTTTTGTTTTTACCCTTTTTTTTTATAAGTTATTGTTGTATATTTTTAAAAATTTTGTTCATTTGTTTTCTCTGTTTTGTTACTTTCCTTCCCGAGCATTTCTTTTTTAAATTTATTACGACTTTCACAAAAACATTACTTGCGTTGTTATAAGACCAGCGCCACCTGTTGAAACATGCCGAAAGTGTTTTTTCCCTTTGTTTCAATTTATGAATCTACAGAATTTTGTGTTATTGTGTTTCTGTTTTTATTTATTTTCTAAAATATGTATTATTGTGATATTGTATACGTGTGCTTTTTTAATTTTGTTCAATTGTTTTCTTTGTTTTGTCAACTTTTCTTTCAAACAGATTATTTTAATTTTATTAATTTACTGAATCGAGCTGTAAATTCGATCGTCTTTTGTTTTTATCTTTTTTAAATATTATTGTTGTATACGTATTTTTAAAAATTTTGTCCATTTGTTTTTTCACCTTTCCTTCCAAACAGTTTTTTTTTAAGTTTATGAATCTATTGAATTGTGGCTTTGTTTTTATTATTTTCAAATCATTTGTCTTTTGATTTTATTATTTTTTAAATTTTATTATTTCATAGTTTTTTAAAAATTCTATTACACACATATTTCGTTTTCGGCTTTCTCCTTTTTTTTAAATCATGTAACTATTAAATTGTATTGTAAAATCGTTTGTTTTTTTATTTAATTTTAATTTTTTTTTAAATTTATTTTTAGTTTTGTTCAATTTTTCTTTGCTTTCTTTTTTAAAGTTTTTTTTCGCAAATTTGTTGCAAGCCGGCCGCAGGATGTCGCGACCTAAACTGTTGATTTTTTTTTAAAGTTTTTTCCTTTTAAATTTATTCGTGAAGTTAGTAACAAATTGAAGGATTTTCTATTCTTTACCTTTCTTTCCGGTCACATATTATGTATGTACGTATGGGGGGGGAATCCCGGGTTCGCAAAGCGTACTGATTTTATGTAATTATTTTCGTAATCAAGATTTTGTGTTGGTTTACCTATACATAATTAATAATCTTTTATACAAAATCAATCAAAAATATTTTTTTACAATAAATTGAAGAAGAAAGGCTTTAATAAAAAAAATGAAATAAAAATGTCAATTATTTTTATTGAAAAAAAAAAACGTAACAGCAAACGTAAACTCAATTTCCTCTTCAATATTTTTGTTAACAGCAACAAAATCCTACGTCGAGTCAGCCTTGGAAACAAAAGAACGTATCGTAGATTGAACTGCACGCGGGTGCTGTGGTTATCGCAAGTACTGTCAAAATATAAAATTTAGGTTATGCGAAGGAACTGAATTCAGACAATTTACTTTAATGCATTGGTTACTTCCACCAACGAATATGTGTCGCCCAACAATTAAAACTAACAAGTAAAAACTATGTAGATCTTGTCTACGTAGAACATTTTGAGGTTAATCGAATTTTATCCATTTTTGACGTTTAAAAAAAAAGTGATTACGCAAGCTACGACATACGATTTTTTTCCAAGGCTAACTCGAACTTTTTCTTAAAAACCCGTCGTTTTTAATCGTTCGAGAACAGAAGTTACGTGTTATAATGAATTTAGATACGCCGGACATACACCTTCAACATTTCTATCGTAACAACGCTTTTTCATGTTAAAACAAATCAGAACGTGCCAATCACAGCGCATAACAGAACATTGTTTAGACGACGACGCAACATTGTTGCTGTATCGTTACAGCCACACATCACGAACTGTTGAGATTTGAGCCTCGCTTTTAAAGCCATTGTTAAACAAACACGCAAATTTGTTGCTAATTGCTTTGTAAATTTACACTCGTTACTACCGGTGTAATATGCATACATCCTTAACTTGTATGCACAGCTCGTTTAATCTTAGATGAAACGTGCAAAAAAAAATTCCTGAAACACCTTCTGTCATTATTATGCATATTATATCGGAGAACCGTAAATTTCGGAATGCCCCACGGCGACGAAATCCAAAACAGGTGAGTAACGCGGACATCTGGCAACAATATACCTATGTAATTCTGCAGAGACCAGGCCCGAGTATTCACCCGACCCGGGGAAAATTTGAATTTTATCATTTTGAGAGAGAGATGCGCGCCCAGTTCTCACACTTTCGCAAACGGCACTACTAATAACAAGCCGTAAAATTCATTGAAGACGCCAAATGACGGCCGGCCCCCCCGTCTTAAACCAACAACACCTGAAGAAAAGCTGCTGGAAAATGCGCCCGCCACCTTACGGGCCTTGCGTCCGAGATGGACAATGGAATTTGTACAGCGGGCCTGCGGAATTCTGGTCACGGTGCAGTCATAGAATCGGATATGACGGCGAGTCCTGGCCTGGTTGGGTTTAATAGTAAATCGTAAAGGGCTGGGGGTACTACTTGGTTTGGTAAATGTCTTTGCCTATATATATAAGAAAAAAGAAGTGACAGATCTTGACAGATGTGTGGTAGATAGTGAAGACGTGCGGTGCCTTGAATTGACATGATATTAAACGAGAGGAAAATGCGGTTTCTAAGAACTCGCCAGAAGAGGCAGATGCGGTCCTTGAGCGATAAGTTTAGTGGTAATATGCTTATTTTTTTATTTTATTTTGATTATTTTAAGACAATAAATTTTATCAAGCCAATTTAAGATGTAGGAAGATTTAATTTCAAGTAAGAATTGGGCAGATAAAATAAAAAAATTAACATTTATTGTTTCCTTTTCATTAAACAAAATTTTCTTCATTTTGAAAAACACGTTTTAAGTACCTACGGTTTTATTTTATTGTAGGTCGATAATTTCCTCAAAATGTTTAGCTTTTATGATAATTTTTTAACCGACGTTTCGCACTAGTTTGAAAATTATCCGGAGTATAAAACGCTTTGCACTTTTATGTCATAATGCAAGCATTTTCTTTTCTTTGTTGTAACAAGCCTAATTGCGCAAGTAATTAAATCACATAATTTCTAATATAATTTTGAGGCGAAATTAAATTTTCAATAAGTAAATATACCGAGTGACTATAAATGATTGAGATATATTTCATTAGATTGGCAACACTTTTCAAAATTTATGTTGGTAGGTACATTGGATTTTCGAATTTAAAGTTTATGTTTGATTGTCAAATTCAAATTCATATAAATGAATCTATTGTCAAATCAAGGTTGTAATTATCACAGTTTATTATTTTATTTGAAATTTTCATTGTTATTTTTACAAACATTTGCAACGCCGATTAGTTCTATAACAATTGGCAACTTTATTCAAAAAAATTAGGCTAAGGCCCGATTTATTCACCTCCAAGTAAATTTATCTGGTGATTTATTCCCATAGTAACTATTGTGATCACAAGATAAATTTACTTGGAGGTGAATAAATCGGGCCTAATAATTAAGAAAATAATGACGAGTACTGCCGATTCCTCAGTGTTCCCAACCTACTAAATTTGCTTTAA
Source organism: Dorcus hopei (assembly GCA_033060865.1). NCBI lineage: Eukaryota > Metazoa > Arthropoda > Insecta > Coleoptera > Lucanidae > Dorcus > Dorcus hopei. The sequence continues at coordinate 3,957,055 of CM065425.1, read as the reverse complement.
TCATTTATAGCCACTTGGTATATCAATGATTGAAGAAAATTTAATAGGTTGGCAACACTGGTTTAATAGGTTGAGGAATTGACAGTACTCGTCGTTATTTTTTCGTAGTTCGTTATTTTCGCTCGATTGCTTGGTTAATTTTTTAGGTTAGAGTTGGCAATTGTAGAACTAATCGACATTGTAAATATTTGTAAATTTATTCAATTTTTCATTTGGTAATTTATGGAAAACGAAGAACGAATGCAAGACTCCCCTTTATTTCTTTCAGAGGAAAAAACGCGGTTATTCTATAAATATTTTCGCAGTTGATTTTTAGTTCTTTTTTTATGAAGAAAAAAGTCGAAATTCGTTTGGAAGGTCTTTCGTCATAGTTCTTAATTTATTGAAGAAAAAATCAAAAAGGAAAACTCAAATCTTCTTCGCAACATTTCTTCGAAAATTTTGAAAACTTCACTATGTGCACACGTGAGCTTTACTCATCTTAATTTATTGTCCAACGTCAAAGTAAAAACGAAATATTTTATTTTCACATCCAAATCGTTGACCAAAACTTTTATTTCTTGCATTCGTTAAATAATAATAATAATATTTACAGTTGGTTCTTGTCCGATGAAATTTGTATCACAAAATCTTTTGAGTGAAAAATATTTTTCACTTCTGACGAAGCTGTCGAACGACTGCGAAACGTTGAGTGTATAGTGCGCGATTTAGTGACCGCTTAAAAGATTTTGTGATAATAATAACAATAATAATATTTTATTTCCTTTTAGACAATTTTAAAATTATATGGAAGTCGTAATAGAATCTTAAATCTAATTAACTGAAAGTAATGAGTGATCTTTTCTAATCAAGTTACCTATGGAAATAAAATCGTGTGTCTTTGATTAGTTCATTATTTCGAATGCCATTTGAATTACTTATGTTGCATGAACAAAACCTAACTGCTGCTTTTAAGTATTGGATTTTTTTTTTTAATAAATTTGGATATCAAATCCCAGGTTCACGTTTCCCACTTAAAAAGGAAGCACGCGTCGAGAGCAACGAGAAACTGTTTCGTGGAAGGTGCGTAAAATGTCCGCCGTTCACTTGTAAACACAAGCGAATTCTGCGTTTTAAATTATTCGCTTGTGTTACTGAATTATTGTCAGTTAACTGTTCGCAATGTAACGATAAACTCTTATGAGCAAAGATTTCTGTTAATGAATTAAACTTAGTACTGACAGGTATGAATAATAGAAATGAGAATGACATTTGAAAAAATGAACTAATCAAAGACAGACGATTTTCTTTCCATAGATCACCTGATTAGAAAAGATATTGATCACGCGTTATAAATGAGTATCAAGAAAAATTATTTATTTATTTATCGTAGCAAGCAAATTCTGTGACCGTTTTGCATCTGTTGTTGAAAGTACCCTAGCTAGGCACCGATAATTCCATTGATTACGAATTTTTGTCAGCTAATATCCCCATGCAGAATCGCTCCATCTTTTTATTTCCAGTTGTTGAAAGTGAAGTTTTAGAAGCTATCAATAAATTAAAAAATTCATACTCGTCTAGTACTGACGAAATATCGAATATTCTTATTAAACAGAGTAAACATTTTATTGTAAATCCTATAACTTACATTATAAATGTAATATCTTTTCAAACAGGTATATTTCTCTGCCGTTTAAAAACAGCTTTAATTAAACCACTGTATAAGAAGGGTGACTCAAATAATATACTTTCTAATTACAGACCGAACAAGATATGTTGAAGGTTTGGCGATAGAAAAAAGATTTTTTTTAACAACAAAAGTAGGCACTTCATCAAGTCCTGAGGAGTGTTTATTTTTTAGATTGTAAAACATTAAATTGTAGAGTTCCTCTTCAGTGAAGGGACGTAATATCATCATAGGCGAATAAACTTCTTGTTTAATAATTCTTTTTTCCATTATATCGTCAGTTTGATGTCCACTTTTATTCACAATGTTTTCCGCCGGAATAAGTTTGAAATAATTGTTGAATAAATTCGCCAAGTCAAAAGGATTAGAGGTTGGATTCCATTTATTTCAAGACATATGTTTTTTTGAATATTTTTAACTGATTGTTTGCCGTGTAGCTTTATTTTTGTCGTCCGGTTTAAAAATTTTATCCTGATAACGTGCACGTTTTGTATTTATTATTAAATCTTGACGTTTCGTTTTTTCCAACTTACATCTCCCCCTACATTCAGAGAAAACAGTTTTTTTTAATAATATAAATTTCTTAAATCATTACTAGATTTTTCATTCTCGCTGTTACCCAGTTATTATTATTGATTTTTCTTTTAACATGTGTCTTCAAAGGAAAATAAACTTCAAAGAAATGATGGAAAATGTTAAAAAAAATACTCAAAAGCTAGATTAGGGTCAGATATGTTAATACAATTGATTCCAATCGAAATTAAATAAGCAGATCTCAAGTTTCAATAAAGTCAATCAACGCCAACGCCAGATGCATTAATTTCATATAAAATAGATTTACGATCTGATTTTATATTGTCTATTATACGCAGTTTACACTTAATCAAATAATTTCTAAGGCTACATGATATTTTCAATACATAATGAAATACCATGTGGCTATAAACGATTGAAGCAAATTTAATAGGTTGGGAACACTGAGGAATTGACAGTTCGTTATTTTCACTTGATTACTGTCTTTGGTTAATTTTTATGTTGGCAATTGTCATAGAACTATTCGAAATTGTAAATATTTGTAAAAATAACCATAACGTAATAGGTTGACGGCTCCCTCAAGATTCTTAACTTTTACAAAGTGGTCAAGAATAACTGTTTGAGTTGGCAATACAATTAAGAGCATTTTCTTAATCGTCTATTTGCAACACTGCAATCGGATATATGTTTTGTTGGTTTATTTGACGTAACCTGAACAGCGATATGATTGCAGGTTATGTGAATAAAAATGAGCGTTTTAATTTGCATTTGAAATGTCAAGTGGCGCTTGTAAAGTGACGGCTGTCAGTATCAAGCCGTCAACAACCGGAAGTAACTCCAGTTGTACCATTTCAAATAAAATTCAGCACTGCCAACTCAGACGGTGATTCTTGACCACTTTGTACAACAACATTATTTGTTCTGACAAGTAATAATAAACAGTTAAATTAATACATTTTAAATCTTCAAAAGAGGAGACAGAAAATTAAAAAAAATATTATGATTCACAGAAAATAAATCTTAAGTCAACTTGAACAATTTTATGCTTAGGCCAGTGTTGCCGATTCTAATACGCGTATAATACGTAGAATATTTAATGTATTCGTAAAAATGAAACCATAATTTATATTTTCTTGGCATTTGTTTCTACTGAATTATTTTCTGCTTCTAGTGACTTTAGTGATTATTTAAGCTAAATGTTCGGACTTTTTGCGAACTCCTTTTGGCAACACTGATAGCGACGTAGATTATTTTCTGCTTCTAGTGACTTTAGTGATTATTTAAGCTACACGTTCGGGACTTTTTGCCAACTCCTTTTGACAACACTGTTAACGACGTAGACACAGAATACCAGAAGCGACACTCGTGTCGGAACCTTAGATGTTTTTGGGTCTCGAATTTTTGTCCTTGACGCCATTGTTTCGGTGGATTAGACGTCAAAAGAAAGCGCGAAATATGAATTTGTAAACATAGAATGAAAGAATCTGAAACGTGATTATTTGTGAAAGTTATAAAAAACAAGTGGGAATTGCAAAATGCTTATAAACACTAAACAAATTAAAAACAAAGCTTTAAACTTTGCGATGACATTAATCCATAAGAAGTTTTAAGGTTGACAAAAGATCCACCAAAACCAGCGCATGCGCAAAAAAAATGGGTTCCGCGCGGGAAGACAAGTGTCGCTTCTGGTATTCTGTGACGTAGATTATTTTCTGCTTCTAATGACTTTAATGATTATTTAAGCTAAATGTTCGGACTTTTTGCGAACTCCTTTTGGCAACACTGTTAACGACGTACATTATTTTCTGCTTCAGGTGACTATAGTGATTATTTAAGCTAAATGTTCGGACTTTTTGCCAACTCCTATTGGCAACACTGTTAACGACGCGCGTCGTAGATTTTTTGCTTTGAAACTGTTCGAGGCTAGGCCATGGTCATATGTATATTTTTTTTAATATGTTTGCCAATGTTAATGATTGTAGTAAAATTTGATTTGAAATTTTGGCACAATTGAAATTCTACTAATTCTGACGTTTACCTAATACAAATTTTACTGTCAGTAATTCTTGCTTATTTTATATTTTGACAAAATCCCTCGTTGAAGTTCCACACAAAAAGTAAGAGAACTGACTTTACCAGGTGAAGTTCTGTGGACAGAAAGAAATTTCAGTCTGTTAGGTTTGACATTTCAAATCTTTTTTTTTTAACGTTTTGACAGAATCAGAAACATAACCTCAAGAAATGCCTGATTTACCAAATTCGGCTAAATATGTCAAATACTTGCCCTGTGCGGATTTCATTGTCCGCTACTGTACAATTAGTTAAGATCTTAAATGGATCTTTACAACAATTACCAGCTGACTATGGTATTCATTTAATTACTATTTATTTAACAACTTGTGACGTAATAGCCTATAACTTGTAATACAGGACGTTCCATCCAGGGGGTTATCATCCATGTACGGACGTTCTTTTCAGAGTGTTTTCAAAAATGAGTTAATTGTCAATTTTGAAACTACTTATTGTACGTTTTAACGTCCCACTAAAGTTTGACGAATTGAAAAGTGCAACTCTCAAAAATCTTCCTTTCTGAATGAATAAATGAATTTTTGTGTATAACATCCGACTTTAAGATCTGTACGGGTGTACAGCAGAGTAGAGGGTATTGTGCAGAATGAGATTGCACTTGCGAATATAACAACATGCAAACATAACGAGTTCATTTCCGTCCCGCAAACGAGCCACTTCACTTTTCGAGTCGCCATTTCGTTCCTCCTCGAGAGTCGCATATTTTAAATCGTAAACAACTTGAGCGCGCGTGCTCTGCTTGAACAAATTCCGGAAATTTCGCGAAAGAACGAACCATGAGAGTGGAAGGGGGCGAAATGTAGCTCTCCATAATGATCAAATTTTTACTTATTGTTAGACTTAATTTTATTAGTTTCAATTCACTTTAACCACTTAACCAATTTGTAGAATACTATTTTATAAAAATTAAACAAATACAAGAAACCGTTGAACATAAAACATATTTTAAATATGTTACATACATACTGTATGTCCATCTGACAATGAGACATAGGGATTTAACATGGGAAAACAGAAATTGTCTTATATTATCTATCTGAGTACATTTGTATGAAATTCTGGGTTATAATCAGAAAGATTATTGCATTCAAAGTGTTTTGATACTAAATTTGTGCAATTTTAGTTGTTAATTATTTAGAAATTAAGAAAAAAGTTATTATTTTTTTCCGGACAAGATTAGTGGGTATTTAACGAAGACTTTCCGAACGGATGTCGTGGTGAAGTTAGTTTGTTCATGTTTCACAATCGTAAGGTCACAAGTTCAAATCCGAGTGAAGACACTTTTTTTTTAAATATTTTTTCAGATTTGAAATCACTCTTAAACTAGTTTATTATTGTATTAATAAGTTTCATTTTAATATTAATTATGTTCCATTTATGTGTATTTTTTCGTTTGCAAAATTTTATTATGTTAAAGTTATAACTTTATTTATTATGTTACATAATTAATATTAAAATGAAACTTATAAATAAAATAATAAAGTAGTTTAAGAGTAAGTGATTTCAAATCTGAAAAAATATTTAAAAAAAAGAAAAAAAAGTGTCCTCATTCGGATTTGAACTCTTGACCTTGCGATTGTGAAACACGAACAAACTAACTTGACCACGACATCCGTTTGTAAACTCTTCGTTAAATACGTACTAATCTTGTCCGGAAAAAAATAATAACTTTTTTTCTTAATTTCTAAATAATTAAGAACTAAAATTGCACAAATTTAGTATCAAAACACTTTGAATACAATAATCTTTCCGATTATAACCCAGAATTTCATATATATGTACCCAGGTAGATAATATAAAGCAATTTCTGTTTTCCCATGTTAAATCCCTATGTCTCATTGTCAGATGGACAAACGGTATACGTAAATTTTTTTTTGAATAAATAGAAATCAATATGTAATTTAAGTTCAGGAGATAACGAGGAAAGAAAACATTAATTTTGTTTCACGATGTGTTCGATGAGATAACGCAGGAACAATTAGCAGGCGCCTTTGTCTCGGCAGGGTTTGGAAAACCCCAAAATCCTTTCCCCCATAATATTCTCTACCTGTGCCCCGTTTAAAACAGATTATGATGTTTGCTTTATAACGTCTTTAAAATTTATGTAAAACGGCAAACTCTTACTATCTTTCTAACATTCCATTTTTAATAAAACAAACACTTTTGTCCTTTAACAATTTTTTTAAGAATTAAACCAACAGCTACCTATTTGCTTATGATAACTAGATCTTTTTAGTACATACACACTCCAAACTAAATGCACAATTAAATAAGTCGTCCATTTTACATTTTATTGAACATTTTTTATTGTAATATGCGTATCAACTGTTAGGGAAGCAAAAAGCAGAGGAACGAAATAATTTATGTAAAATCAAATTCTGAAAACCCCCGAATTTTTTGTTTGTTCGCAGAAATTGAGGGTGATTGAGAGGTGTTTACCTAATAGAGCGTAATTCTCGTTAAACTCAAAGGAGCTTAGCCCCGGTAGGAAGTTGGAAAACCCCAAAATACCTGCATTATGCTTGCCTTAAACCTGCTGTTAAATCCTATTTATATGTATGTATTTAGTTAAGAAGGCCGTAAATTGCTTATACCGAATAGCAATAAACAATTCATTCCCATTTCTCGTCTCTTATTAATATCGTTTTAATTTAACATAGTTCGTTTAATGGTTTTATTGCATTAAAAAAATACAGTAGAATCCGCTTATAGTGGCATTCAAGGGAAAGGATAATTAATTTATACTCAACAGACGACATTATAAGCGGAATGAAAGTACATGAAATGTAATCACATCACAATCAGATGAAAACCAAACCACTGAATGTAATAAGCGGTTTGTCACTACATGCGGAGGTCATACTCCACTCCTATATCGTAAAAGCAAAACCACGAAATAGATTAAATTAATAATAAAATAAATATAAATTTTTGTTACAGTGCTCTCGTTAGAGGTACACGCCATGAAGGAGAAGAGCAAAAACGCAGCGAGATCACGAAGAGAAAAAGAAAACGCGGAATTTCTGGAACTCGCCAAGTTGTTGCCCCTGCCAGCTGCCATCACGTCACAACTCGATAAGGCCTCTGTCATACGACTTACGACCTCTTATCTCAAGATGAGGCAGGTTTTTCCTGATGGTAAGCAATCCCAATTCTATTGTATGCACTGCATACAGTAGAATCACGATTATTCGTGATAACTTGAAGCTAACTTGGATAAAACCAGAGGGCCAATGTCATATATAGCTGCGTTCGTTTATACCCGTGATTACTAATCATGTAATCGTGATCACAATTCTGCGTGTTCGTTCTCTGTGATTACTTTCTCCCCCACCTCCGATTAAGCGATCAAGATTACCATTTGGATAATCACAAGTTATATGTGATTTTATATGATTTGATCACAAAAACGTAACCTAGAAACATTACCGGTTTCATGTGTTTTGATCAATATTGGGTGATCATATGATTCTGTTCACCTAATCATTGATTCTATGATTGGCTTGAACGAAAGCAGCTTTTATACGATATGTGACGCTCTAAATTAGGAACAGTGTTGCCAATCCACTCTAAGCCGATACCCTTTTCAAATTAAAAAAAAACCCGCTCTTACCCACATCTGGCCACATTGGGTGCGTTCCGAATTAACGTCAGGCGTACAACTTTTTACCTTGCGCATGATTTTTATATGGAAAAATGATGCGCGAGGTTAATTCGGAACGCACCCATTGAGTAATGAAATTGAAATGAATGAATGAATGAAATGGTACAAAATTTACTTTATTTAAATACCTAATATTATTGGACTTACCTTACACACATGGACGTTGCACGACAACGTTAAGTTAAAAGGTTAAGTTAAAATCATCTTATTTGGGACTGTGGGCGGCAATCGGCAACAGTGCTGCCAACCGACCAAGCGAAGCATTTCGGAAGATAGTTGTGAAAAATTCCGCTAGATGTCCCTGAATTTCGGATGAGCTAATTTAAATCGCTTGATTAAAATCAGTGATTTTATTTAGGCGATTTTTATTTTTGAAAATCATTTTTTAAAAAAATTAAAGAAATTGTCATGAAATTGGTCCAAATTTCTAACATTAAGACATTTGACAGTTATTGTGCAATTTTTGACGCTAAATAAAACAAAAGACGATCGAGAAATAAAGAAAATTTATGAAATTAAAAAATTCTTAGTAAATAAACAAAACTTTCTAAAATTAAGATTTAACATTTGTGCAATTTTTTATGTAAAATAGAACAAAAGACGATCAAGAAATAAATAAAATTTATAAAATTATTATTATTATTATTATAAAATTAAAAAGAAATAAAAATTTCATTGAATAAAATTAGAAAAAAGTAAAAATAAAAGAAATCTTATTAAATAAAATGACAAAAAAATTCTCATTCAATAAACAATACTTTCTACTTTCTATAAAATTACAAAAAATTATCAAAATTTAAAAAAAAATTAAAATTTTTTTATTAAATAAACAAAACTTTCTAAAATTAAGATTTGACATTCGTGCAATTTTTGACGCAAAATAAAACAAAAGACGATCGACAAATTTATAAAATTTAAAAAAAATAAAAATAAAAAATCTCATCCAATAAAATTGGAAAAAATTAAAATAAAAAAAAATCTCTAAATAAAATTACAAAAAAATAAAAATTAAAAAATTCTCATTAAATAAACAATACTTTCTACTTTCTATAAAATTACAAAAAAATATAACAATTACAAAAAATTATAAAAATTAAAAAATTCTCATTAAATAAACAAAACTTTCTAAAATTAAGATTTGAACTTTAGGCAATTTTTGGCGTAAAATAAAACAAAAGGCGATCGACGAATTTATAAAATTAAAAAAATCTCATTGAATAAAATTAGAAAAAAATTACAAAAATTAAAAAAAAACATTAAAAAAAATTACAAAAAATTATAAAAATTAAAAAATTCTCATTAAATAAGCAAACTTTCTAAAATTAAGATTTAATATTTGTGCAATTTTTGACGAAAAATAAAACGATCGACAAATCTATAAAATTAAAAAAAAATATGTAAATATAAAAAAAATCTCATTGAATAAAATCACAAAGAAATAACAAAAATAAAAAATCTCGTTAAATAAAATTTAAAAATTCTTGTGCAATTTTTGACGCTAAATAAAACAAAAGACGATCAAGAAATAAAGGAAATTTATAAAATTAAAAAATTCTTAGTAAATAAACAAATCTTTCTAAAATTAAGATTTGACATTCGTGCAATTTTTGACGTAAAATAAAACAAAAGACGATCGACAAATTTATAAAATAAACAAAAAATAATAAATATAAAAAATCTCATCGATTAAAATTACAAGGAAAAAATAACAAAAATAAAAAAAATCTCATTAAATAAAATTACAAAAAAAATAAAAATTAAAAAATTCTCATTAAATAAATAAAACTTTCTAAAATTAAGATTCGACGATTGGTAATTTTTTGATGAAAAACAAAACAATAAGCGATCAAAATTTATAAAATTACGAAAAAATAACGAAAATTAAAAATAAAATTTAAAAAAATTAAAAAAAGAATTGAGTCAAAATCGGTAGATCTACCGAATTATTGGTAGAGTTGGCAGCACTGATTGACAACGTGGTTTTGGCTGTTAGTTAGTTACTTTACTTTTTGTCGGCTTCCGGCTTTAAAAATTTAAAAATTAATCTGTTTTTTTTTCTTCCTTGAAAATACCCATTTTTACCCACGTATTTTTTTATCCGCAAGGTTGCTTAAATTACCCGTAATTCGAGTAATTGCCCGCACATTGGCAACCCTGATTAGGAATTAAACTCTGCTAGTTAGGAATTGGCTCACTAAATACGTGGTGGCGCTGTCGCTACAATAGCAGAGTGGAAAACCGAAACCTGTAAATATAAATAACAAGTAAACAAATTCTATAACTAAGTGATGCGATGCAAAGTTTCAAAGGAGAATTAACAGCATATTATAACCGTACGTCACATTTTCGCATCCTAGCCCCACTTTACACTCATTTCTCTGTCAGTAAAACAGACATCTGGCGGTAAATAAAGCAACTGAGCTTCGGAATTAGCAAATGTTCAGTCATGGCCAGCTACCTGACGTGTGTGTATGGCCGTTTCATTTCCACTTTTAAAAATTTTGACAGGTACTCCCCTCAGCGCCTCTTGTGAGCTTTTAAGTAATTGCAATCGTCATTACGTTACTGCCAGTAGTTTTGTAGTATCTTTAATAAGGAGCGCTGAGAGGAGTACTCCACGGCATGCTTTCTCGGAACCGAATTTTAGGCGAATTGAAACGGCCATACATACACGTCAGTGAATGTTAATGTAGCTGGCCATGGTTCAGTTTTCGATTTTTTTTTAATACTCAATAGATGTCAGTACTATTTTTAGAGCATCCATTCGTTCACTTCGTTCCTACGTCATTGGCTATCTGGAGAGATCTATTATTGGTGATAATACGAAATAAAATGAATTAAATAACGATAACGATGTTATTACACATACACACGCAAGTTAAACTAGGCCATGTCACAATTGCTACAACAAAAAACAAAAAAGTCATATAACAGTGACGTGGGTAATCGAGGTTCTACTGTATTTAGCGCACAAATACATAGGTGATTATCATTCGACCTCCCTTTTTGCTTTGTAAGACGTATTCCATACGTGTCAGAAAATTAAAATATGTACCTACGCGTTTAGAATTTGAATACATATAGTTTCTTTCCTAACGGCCGATAAAATCCCCTAACTGCCGCTCACACTAAAGACTAATTAATTCAAATGCGCGCTTTGATTATATCTGGGCGTCCTTTCAACGCACAATGTGGCGGTCCTGCCTGTGGATGCGCTTTCTTTCGATTGCGTTTTTCGATAGGAGGAAAAATCTTGATAAAATTGTCATTTAAATCGACACGGAGACGCAATTTATTTTAATTTGTATGGGACACGCAAGTTATTTATTGTGCTGTTAACAATGAAGACAACAACAGCTTAAATAATTCTATGTATTTACTCAACGAAAACCAAGACTGAAAAGCTGTAATGGAAATCATGTTTTAATAACTGTTGATGTGACATCAAATGCAGAATCTACAGTGTGTTCAGTAACGTCAGAGTCACAACTGCAACTTTAAACATGGCATTTATTGTTGAAAGCCAAAATTTAATTAAATCAATGACATTGATTGATTAAACATGAAATGAGAACACAGTCCATGAACTTTGAAATCCTAGACTTTGAAATCACTTATTCTATGACTTTTTAAAATCCATGGACTTTACCAAAATAGTGTAAAATCCAACCATATTAAAACCAAGGACTTTATAAATATAGAAAGCCTTACCATAGACTTCTTAAAATCCATGGACCGTACAAATCATATAGACCCATCTATAACAAAACAAAGGACATTACAAACATAGACTTTCAATTCATGTGTCCGTATTCTGATTTAACGATTAGAGTCGTATTTAAATAAACTCGTGATTAAAATAAACAAGAAGCGGTATAGCTTCATCACATCAATTTAATGTGTAAGGGAGTGACGTAGAAGCGTTGTCATGGAAATTAAACACGTTATCAAATTAATCATGGGATGAGAATACGGGCCGTAGACTTTAAAACTATAGACATCATGAAGATCCATGGACTTTAAAATCATAGGCCTTTAAACGTACAATGTTTTAAAACATGGACTTCTTAAATTTCATGAACCTCGAAAACGTCAGAAATCACATAAAGTTCATAGACTTTACCAAAATCATATAAAATCCATCCAAGACCAAGGACTTTATGGACACAGATAGGATGAGAATATGGGCCGTAGACTTTAAAACTATAGACATCACGAAGATCCATGGACTTTAAAAATCATAGGCATTTAAACGTACAAATTTTTAAATCGTGGGCTTCTTAAATTTCGTGAACTTCGAAAACGTGTAGGCGCTTTAAAATCACATAAAATTCATAGACTTTACCAAAATCATATAAAATCCAACCAAAACCAGATAGGATGAGAGTACGGGGCGTAGGCTTTAAAACTATAGACATGATGAAGATCCATGGACTTTAAAAATCATAGGCATTTAAACGTACAAATTTTTAAAACATAAACTTCTTAAATTTCATGAACTTCGAAAACGTCAAAATCACATAAAATTCATAGACTACCAAAATCATATAAAATCCAACCAAAACCAAGGACTTTATGGACACAGATAAGATGAGAGTACGGGCCGTAGACTTTAAAACTATAGACATCATGAAGATCCATGGACTTTAAAAATCATAGACATTTAAACATACAAATTTTTAAATCGTGAGCTTCTTAAATTTCATGAACATCGAAAACGTGTGGGCACTTTAAAATCACATAAAATTCACAGACTTTACCAAAATCATATAAAATCCATCCAAAGGACGACCGAGAAATAAAGAAAATTTATAAAATTATTATTGTTATAAAATTTAAAAAAAATAAAAATTTCATTGAATAAAATTAGAAAAAAAATAAAAAATAAAAGTTCGTGCAATTTTTGACGTAAAATAAAACAAAAGACGATCGACAAATTTATAAAATTTAAAAAAAAAAATAATATAAAAAAATCTCATCGAATAAAATTAGAAAAAATAAAAATTAAAAAAAAAATCTAAATAAAATTACAAAAAAATAAAAATTAAAAAATTCTCATTAAATAAACAAAACTTTCTAAAATTAAAATTTGAACCTTAGGCAATTTTTGGCGTAAAATAAAACAAAAGGCAATCGAGGAATTTATAAAATTAAAGAAATCTCATTGAATAAAATTAGAAAAAAATTACAAAAATAAAAAAAAAACATTAAAAAAACTACAAAAAAATATAAAAATTAAAAAATTCTCATATCACAAAATCTTTTAAGCGGACACTAAATCGCGCACTATACAGCTTCGTCGAACGACTGCGAAACGTTAAGTGTATAGTGCGCGATTTAGTGTCCACTTAATAGATTTTGTGATACAAATTTCATCGTACAAGAACCAACTTTAAATAAAAAATTCTCATTAAATAAGCAAAACTTTCTAAAATTAAGATTTAATATTTGTGCAATTTTTGACGAAATATAAAACGATCGACAAATTGAGAGCATAGGCCGTAAACTTTAAAACTATAGACATCATGAAGATCCATGGACTTTAAAAATCATAGGCATTTAAACGTACCTACAAATTTTTAAATCATGGACTTCTTAAATTTCATGAACATCGAAAACGTGTGGGCACTTTAAAATCACATAAAATTCACAGACTTTACCAAAATCATATAAAATCCATCCAAAACCAAGGACTTTATGGACACAAATAGGATGAAAATACGGGCCGTGGACTTTAAAACTGTAGACTTCAGGAAGGTCCATGGACTTTAAAAGTCCAAAAGGTATTTAAACGTACAAATTTTTAAATCATAGACTTCGAAAACGTATAGGCACTTTAAAATAACAGACCTTGAAATCCATGATTTTATAAGATTCATGAACTTTACCGACATCATATAAAATCCATCCAAAGCCAAGGCCTATAATAGACTAAGTAGACACAGACAGCCTTACTTACCACCAGAGTTGGGAAAACTACGTGTAAAAAATATTTTCTACATTACATTACGTCTAAACGTAATTTTTATGTAGTTAAATGTAATTTTTACACGCGTAGTTTATGTGAAATGTCACATTTTTAACCTCAAAATTGAATATTCATTTGACGTATTTCAAGTTCTTCAAGCTTTTTAATGCTTGAATAAACAATTTTATCCATTTTCCATCAAAATAGATATTATATTGTGTATAAATAATTATTTATAACCACAAAATGAAGAAAATGGAAAACAACGTAGTTTTTACAGTAGTTAATTCAATTTTTACGACGTAGATAATTACAAAATCTACGCGTAATTAATGGGTATTTATACGTCTCATTATCTACGTCCCAACCCTGCTTACCACAGTCCTCTTAAAATTCATGGACGCTAAAACAATAGACATCGTAAAATTCATCGACTGTAATAAAACGAAGGACATTATTATTATAGACCTTACCATACACTTTAAGAAAATTTTCATCAAGTTTTGAATTGAAGTAGTTACTCGTCCGTTGAAAGTTATTACGATATATGTGTCTAAGTAATTACAATTGATCGGAAGCTTGTAACTGCAATTGCATATCTTGTAATAAATTTTAAAGTACATCGATTTTACCTAAACCTTAGGCTTTACGTCTATCTTTTATGTTACGCTTCCAGCTGTTCTTCAGTTTACTTTTAAGGTTAAAAAAGCTTCATAAATGAGGCAATAGACTTTAAAATTATACATGTAGATACGACTTACAAAATCCATTCAAATAAAATCCATTCATACTAAAATCAAGGACGTTACAAATGTAGACCAGAGACTTTTCTAAAGACTTTCCCATCGTCAATTAGGGATTGAACGACGCAACGGATAATTGATGAGTTCATATATTCAATGAGAACTGAACTTTCTCATACAATGAATTGACAAGTGCTTCTCGTGTGAGGTTTTACATGAAACCGTTTTTGTTATTTTGTTCGCAGGATTAGGAGACGCATGGGGAGCTACACCGCCGCCGACGAACCCCAGGGAAACCCCAATCAAAGAGCTCGGCTCCTATTTACTGCAAACGCTGGACGGTTTCATCTTCGTGGTGGCCCCGGACGGGAAGATCATGTACATATCAGAGACGGCTTCCGTACATTTAGGTTTGTCCCAGGTAGTTTCGTTCGGCGAAAGCTCGGCAACGTCCTGTATGCGTATTGATTTCCTTTTAGGTAGAACTAACAGGCAATAGCATATACGAGTACATCCACCCCGCCGATCACGACGAAATGACGGCGGTATTGACGCCCACGATGCCACCGCCCGAAACGCCCGCTCAGCAGGACTACGAGAGCGAGCGCGCTTTTTTCCTGCGCATGAAGTGTGTATTGGCCAAACGAAACGCCGGATTAACGAACGGTGGATACAAGGTATGCTCTTAGTACTCAAATTAGTTTACAAAATTAATCCCCCCCCAAAAAAAATCAATACCGATAAGACCTAAAAGACTTAGAACTACAGAAGTTTCATTAACATACTTTGATGTTACGGCTTACAGCATCAAAGTTGCAATTTGCATTTTAGAATTCTTGATGCACTAATAGGTAATTCTTCACGATGTGGTCGCTCTATACTCTTCAAGTTACTAATTGCATCGTACTTGAAACTCACAAGTAAACCATGTGTGTGAGGATCGCACATACGCATATGCGATGTTAATTATATCCCTTTGAGTTGCAAAGTAGCCCTCCAACATCTCCAGTTAATTAATTAATTAATTCAGCCGCCTGGTATAATTTAACGACGAAGCAAATCCAAAGAGTTTCGTTCCCATCAAATAAATAAGGTGCGATAATTGATGGCGTTTTTACCCAAGTCGAAACGTGACCAGCACAACATTTTTTAGTGCTATAAACACAGGGTGGCTCAGGTGCAACGTCGTACGGCGCGCGTATAATCTGCGTAATGTATGCGGGGGTTGACTTGACAAACACGTGACCGTACAAAGGGAAGCGCGAGGTTGTTTAGGTGAAATTCTTCCGGTCATGTATTTTGGCGTCCTCAAGGTGGGCTATTTGTTTTCTTTCGAGACTGCCTGGCTCCTGACGTCCGACGATGTTACGATATTTATTACAGGTGGCTTTACTTAAACGTTTAAATAGACAGTCGAGCGTAAAAATAATATTTGGGGATTGGGGGGGCTTACTACTACACGGAATTCTGAGTAAGCAAGCACTAGACTTGGGAGTTGTTGGCTCTACTGCTGATGCACTTTGATGCGCTGCTGACTTTCAAAACACGATGACTAAATATGTAGGCTCGTTAAATAGATACTTAAAATATTTATGCCCGTTTGCACCAACTTTTTAAGCAGAGCTTAAATTTAAGTGGTGTTTAGACTATGACACTATCTATAGATTTAACAAAATGTTAGTCACAATCTAATTGATACTTAAGTTGAAGTTTAAATGTCAGTCAGAATGTATTTGACATTACACTGACTATACGTAAATGTCACATTCTAAACATAACTTAAATTTAAGCGCTGCTTAAAAAGTTGGTGCAACCGGGCATTAGTGAAATAAAAATTAAATTGGAAATAATTTAAACAAATCTGACCTTTCACGTCATTTTAATGAAACTAAATGCACATTCTCCCAAACATACTACTGATTTAGGAGAAGCAATAAGGTGCCATCTGTTATTAGAAAATGGCGGCATTAGAAAAACAAACCAAGTACTTCGACTTCAAAATTTAGAAAGTAGGGTAGCTTTAATCAGTTTTGTGTGTCGCATTTAGGTTCTCTGTTAAGTTTTGTTCAGCGCCATCTATCAAGGCAGTGGCAAAACTAAACTTTTTTTTCAAAGAAATGTTAACTGGAACCGACTTATTTTGATTATTTGTTTTTTTTCTTCTTTGGAACTCCAGCTCTTTAAGGATTCGCGTTCAAAATTTGTTCCGAATTGTGTACCGCCATCTATCGACGGAATGACACATCTAAAGAAAACTTCTAAAGAAATGTTAACCAGAACCGACTTGTTTTTTTGTTTTCTTTAGAACTCCAGCCCTTTAACGATTTTATCCTTGTGTCGCGGTCAATTTTAGTATTATTTGAATAGTCCACCGCCATCTACCGACGCAGTGGCAAATCTAAAAGAAAATGTTAACTGAAGCCGACTTGTTTCGATTTTTTGTTTTTTTCTTTGAAACTCCAACTCTAATGATTTTTTTTTTTAGTCGCGTTCAAGCTTACTTGTTTCAAATAGTATCCCGCCATCTATTGACACTAATCAAAAAAAAAATGTTAACTAAAGCAGATTTGTTTTAATTTCTTGTTTTTTTCTTTGAAACTACAACTCTTTAATGATTTTTTTAGTCGCGTTCAAGTTTACTGACAAATAGTCCACCGCCATCTACCGACGCAGTGGCAAATCTTTAAAAAATGTTAACTAAAGCAGACTTGTTTTGATTTTTGTTTTTTCTTTGAAACTCCAGCTCTTTAATGATTTTATTTTAGTCGCGCTCAAGTTCACTGTCGAGATTTGTTTCAAATAGTACACCGCCATCTACCGACGCAGAGGCAAATCTAAAAGAAAATGTTAACTAAAGCCGACTTGTTTTTATTTTATGTTTTTTTCTCTTTGAAACTCCAACTCTTTAGTGATTTTTTTTTAGTCTCGTTCAAGATTTGTTTCAAATAGTACACTGCCATCTATCGACATAGTGGCAAATCTCTTTAATGATTTTTTTAGTCGCGCTTAAGTTCACTGTCAAGATTTGTGTCAAAGAGTATACCGCCATCTATCGACGCAGTGACAAATCTAAAAAAAAGTTAACTAAAGCCGACTTGTTTCGATTTCTTGTTTTTTTCTTTGAAACTCCAACTGTTTCATGATTTTTTAGTCGCGTTGAAGTTCACTGTAAAGATTTTTTTGAAATAGTACACCGCCATCTATCGACGCAGTGGCAAAACTAAAAAAAAAGTTTACTAAAGCCGACTTGTTCCGATTTTTTGTTTTTTTCTTTGAAACTCCAACTCTTTCATGATTTTTTTAGTCGCGTTGAAGTTCACTGTAAAGATTTGTTTCAAATAGTACACCGCCATCTATCGACGCAGTGGCAAATCTAAAAAAAAGTGTTAACTAAAGTCAACTTTTGATTCTTTTTTTTTTGAAACTCCCAACTCGTTAATGGTTTTTTGTCGCGTTCAAGTTCACTATCAAGATTTGTTTCAAATAGTACCTACACCGCCATCTATCGATGCAGTGGCAAATCTAAAAAAAAAAGTGTTAACTATAGCCAACTTTTGATTCTTTGTTTTTTTCTTTGAAACTCCCAACTCGTTAATGGTTTTTTTGTCGCGTTCAAGTTCACTATCAAGATTTGTTTCAAATAGTACCTACACCGCCATCTATCGATGGAGTGGCAAATCTAAAAAAATGTTAACTAAAGCGGACTTGTTTTGATTTTTTGTTTTTTTTTTCTCTTTGAAACTCCAACTCTTTAATGATTTTTTTAATCGCATTCAAGCTCACAGTGAAGTTTTGTTTCAAATAGTACGCGCCATCTATCGACGCAGTAGCAAATCTAAAAGAAATGTTAACTAAAGCCGACTTGTTTCGATTTCTTGTTTTTTTCTTTGAAATTCCAACTTTTTAATGATTTTTTTTTTAGTCGCGTTCAAATTCATTGTCAAGATTCGTTTCTAATAGTACACCGCCATCTACCGACGCAGTGGCAAATCTAAAAAAAAAAGTTTACTAAAGCCGACTTATTTTTATTTTTTGTTTTTTTCTCTTTGAAACTCCCACTCTTTAGTGATTTTTTTTAGTCTCGTTCAAGATTTGTTTCAAATAGTACACCGCCATCTATCGACGCACTGGCAAATCTCTTTAATGATTATTTTAGTCACGTTCAAGTTCACTGTCAAGATTTGTTTCAAATAGTACACCGCCATCTACCGATGCAGTGGCAAATCTAAAAAAAAATGTTAACTAGAACCGACTTGTTTCGATTTTTTGTTTTTTACTTTGAAACAAATAGTCCAACGCCATCTACCGACGCAGTGGCAAATCTAAAAGAAATGTTAACTAAAGCCGACTTGTTTCGATTTTTTCTTTTTTTCTTTGAAACTCCAACTCTTTAATGATTTTTTTTAGTCGCATTCAAGTTTACTGTGAATATTTGTTTCAATCAGTACACCGCCATCTATCGATGCAGTGGCAAAACTAAAAAAAATATTTCTTTAAACAAATGTTAACCGGAGCCAATTTGTTTTGATGTATTTATTATTATTGTTTTTAATTAAAGCTGGTTCTTGTCCGATGAAAATTGTATCACAAACTCTTTTAAACGGACACTAAATGGCGCACAAACACTTCACGTTTCGCTATCGTTTGACACTTCCGAAGAAGCTGTCGTTTCGCTATCGTTTGACAGCTCCTTCGGAAGTGTCAAACGATAGCGAAACGTAAAGTGTTTGTGCGCCATTTAGTGTCCGTTTAAAAGAGTTTATGATACAATTATTATTTTTATTATTTGGAAGGCTCTTCCATGACTTTTCTCATTCACATTCAAACTCTGTCAAAATGTGTTTCGTAAAGTCCCTAGATAGTATAAAGTACGGCAATAGGGAAGCCATTTTCTGGCCCATTATGCGCGGGAATTTTAAAATGAAAATTTTGATTGATTTTCATGTCAACGGAAAATGAACGTAAATGTCAATTTTTTAGAACCTTACTGCGCAAATCTGAGCATGAAAACTGTACTGTTTGTCGACTAGTAAAATCGTAAAATTGTAATAAATTGTAATAACGTCCTTACAACCCTTTATCATGATTAACCATTGTAAATCGATAAAAATAAACAAAATCCAATAACCGTCACAAACCACAAATGAACAAACCAGGAGCACCACGGGGCACGGACGAGCACCTTCGAGTTTCGAGCAAGCACAAATATTTTACACATAACTCAAAACTGCAATATTTCCGTTACCTGCAAAAACTACTCCATGTTTTTTCTATCAAAATTGAAAATTTTAAGCAAAAGGGTTTCAATAATCATGTCTTCAACGTCTTTAGATTAATATGGCTTATTTATTATGGTGTTTTTAATATGATTTATTTTGTGTTTCTTATTCCTTTTGGGAGCTGACATTTATCAACTGTCAAAAAATCTAAAATTTCTTCGTTTCCATGACAAATATTTGTTTATTCAACTCAAATACACAAGTCTGTTTGTGTCACGTGACACAGACGCCATGTTCTGGCTAGTTTTTAAAATTTGGTCCTAAACTGTGTATTGCCGTACTTTAGTAATCTAGGGACTTTAGTGTTTCGAATAATCCACTGCCATCTATCGATGCAGTAGGTAACAAAAAAAACTAAAAACAAAAGGTTTTCCAAATTGGAAATCGATTTGTTTTGATTTTTTATTTATTATTATTATTGTTTTGAAACCCCAGCCCTTGTGTCTCATTCAACTTTTTTGTTGTAAAAAATAGTCCATCGCAGTACTTCGAACAGTCCGTCGCCATCTAACGACACTGTAGCATAATTAAGGAAATATTGATTTTTTCTTTGTTAGTAGCGTTTTCGTTTGACTGCTCTAGAACACTTTCACAATATCTCCGTCCCTTATTATTACATGAGAGTGAAATAACATGAGAATACTCTGAGAGTACTCTAGAGCAGTCAATCGAAAACGCTATTAATTTCATTTAATTTTGTTAAACCCTAACGCTTGTGAAGAAATCATAATCATTTATGAACCATTCCCACGCTCGCCAAAAGTAATATGGCGCCACCTGTTGCAGCAAAATTGCATTGAAATAAACAAAAGCAAATAACTAAGGGCCGTTTTCATAATAGTGCTAAAGGAGACTTTAATTTAAAGTCACTTTAAGCATAGGAAAACTAATGTGTTTTTATAGGTTAAAGTCACTTTAAAGTTAAAGTTCTATTATGAAAATGGCCCTTAGGGCGTGTACCGCAATTACCAAATTGTAACCAGGATTGGTTGTGGTAGCTAAATATTGCGTTTCTTAAATGGAATCTGTTATTTACGGAACGCAATATTTAGCAACTACAACCAACCTGGTTACAATTTGGTAATTTCGGTACACGCCCTTAATTTCAAAAGTACTAAAATTATTTTGGATTATGTTTTTAGGTCATGCTTTATGTTCTCCGACAAGATTCGATTCGTATTGCCACCGCCATCTATTAACGCAACAGCGAAACCACGAAAAAAAGATTTTAACCGTTATTAATTTTTTTTGTTGCCTATATCTTCCATTTAAAAATAATTTTCTTTTAATTATTTTTGTTATTTGCTACCTTTTACGATAAAAAGTTGATTGGATTAAGGGATATACATATGAAAGTAAAATTTAAAGAAGAAACGGCGCCGACGTGTGTAAAATTTAAATAAAAATGTGTGAAACGCAAAAAATAAAAACTTCTTTAAATTTTAAATAAAATCTGCCGAATGTACAGAGTCTTCATAATTGATTGTGTCCCACGTGATCGTGTTAGATAGTTAGGCAATAACAATATAAACGGTTGGCAAAACTGTATTTTATTTTAATTTTTCGATACAAACATTTTATGTGATTAAATCTCTCTAAAAAAATATAGGTAATAAACAAAGTTTATTTAGATTTACATAAAACAATGGCGTGTTTCCAAAACGAAATTGTAAATTGTAACTCCGCGCCTTCGTGTATTTTCATTTTAGCCAACTGTCAGTGGCAATTGGTTATGTACGTCATAGGTCACGTGAAATACAAGATTTAATGAAGGTCCTATAGAAGAAAACCGTTAATTCTATACAACTAATTAATTTATGTATGCATTCACAAAATTTGTTGCAAGTCTATTTTGATTGCAATGGATTGCAATTGGTTACTAAATATGGCCGCGGTAAATTATAGGCGCACACAAACGTTTTACAAGATTCTGAAACGACCACAGCTCATCATTGTTTGTAACACATTTACAATTACCTATCAATATATTGTTCTCGTTGAGAACTGTCAAGGAACAGGTATTGTTTTCAAACGCAACCGGCCGGATAAAGGACCGGTTTTTCATTAATCTAAGCGCCCGAGTTTTGGAAAAAGCGGTTTACACTAACGCTCAAGAGATGGCGCACACGACAGTAAATACAGAAAACTGCAACTTCCTTAGATTTTGAATAATTTCGACCAAGAACCAAAACAAATGCGGCAAGTCCGGTAACCTAGGTTACGCTTTTTACATTATTTGCTGGTAACTCGGAAACCGTTCACTCTAGACCCATGTTGCGACCCATCACTTCGAGATAGAATTTGATTTGGAATCGAAATACCTAATAATATACAGGGCGTTCCATTAAAAAAAACACAACTTTGGCTCGCATCTCGAAAATGTGTCGGTTGTTTGTTATTTTGTAGGCGGCAACCGAAACTGCTGGAATACATCTGCACTTTTTATATTCAACTTTTTTTGTAACTCCAAGCGCAAGGAAAAAAGACGAACGGAAACCGCCACGTCATCATTTGCTAGTAACTCGGAAACCGTTCATCCTGCACCCATGTTGCGACCCATCACTTCGGGGTAGAATTTGATTTGGAATCGAAATACGTAATCATATACAGGGCGTTCCATTAAAAAAAACACAACTTTGGCTCGCATCTCGAAAACGTGACGGTTGATTGTTTTTTGTGGGCGGCAACCGAAACTGCTCGAATACATCTGCACTTTTTATATTCAACTTTTTTTTGTAACTCCAAGCGCAAGGCAAACAGACGAACGGAAACCGCCACGTCATCATTTGCTAGTAACTCGGGAACCGTTCATCCTAGACCCATGTTGCGACCCATCATTTCGGGGTAGAATTTGATTTGGAATCGAAATACGCAATAATATACAGGGCGTTCCATTTAAAAAAACACAACTTTAGCTCGCATCTCGAAAACGTGATAGTTGATTGTTTTTTTTTGTGGGCGGCAACCGAAACTGCTCGAATACATCTGCACCTTCTATATTCAACTTTTTTTTGTAACTCCAAGCGCAAGGAAAAAAAGCGAACGGAAACCACCACGTCATTATTTGCTAGTAACTCGGAAACCGTTTACCCTAGACCCATGTTGCGACCCATCATTTCGGGGTAGAATTTGATTTGGAATCGAAATACGTAATAATATACAGGGCGTTCCATTAAAAAGAACCAGCTAAGAAGAATTTAGAAGAACTTTTCGTTTTTTCTAGCAACTTTTCTCTTGTGCAAAATCACATCGTCGGTTTGTATCGAACGAACCACGCAGAAATTATACTGGAGCAGCATTTAATTTAAAAAAAATATGCTACATAAAAGGAATAGAACATTTAGGCCCGGTCTATTCATCTCTCAGTAAGTGGCCAGTAAGATACTGAATAGATTAAGGATAGGCAAATGTATTGCGCTAATCTGTCAAGTAATAACTTGGCAGTTTACTGAGAGATTAATAGACCGGGCCTTAGTCTTATGAGGATAATAGGAAGTGATTAATTAAAATTGAAAATAGTAGAGGGCTTGGAACAGAACCTTGCGGTGTTCCTGTTTTAATTTTTGTAGTTTTTTTTAAAGGAATTCCTCGTTTAATTATCTTTCCATTCCCCTGTTAGGTGATTCACTGTTCGGGATACCTCAAAGTCAAGCAGTTCTCCGCCGCGTCTTCCCCCTACGAGGGCTGCTACCAGAACATGGGCCTGGTGGCGGTGGGGCACTCGCTGCCCCCGAGCGCGATCACCGAAATAAAGCTGCACACGAACATGTTCATGTTCCGCGCGAGCCTCGACATGAAGCTGATTTTTCTGGACGCCAGGTGAGGAAAATGCGAAACGCCAGCAACTGCGCGACACGTGCAGCACTTCGCAGAACTCTCGCATTTTGGAAACCCGATACTGCTCGTAAAAAGTGCTGGCGTCGCCGAAACAAAACAAAGCGGGTGTAGCGTTTCATATGCCGCTGTGTTTGTTGCAGGGTGGCTCAATTGACAGGGTACGAACCGCAGGATCTCATAGAGAAAACGTTATATCATTATATACATGGGATCGACATCTTCCCGATGAAACTTTCACATCATCAACGTAAGTAATGACGCTTTAAGAATTAAATAAGAACGCAAATGCAATGCACTTAAAATAATGTATACAGAGTACCTATGTATAATTTGCTGTTAATTTCCATAATTTTATGCTAAAATACAACCCTGTATATTAAAAATGTTATTAAGAGAAAAACCATCGAATCATAAATAATAATTGGAACTTTTACAAATGTACCTACTTACCCACACCCTTCATAGTTCGCAAACTCTGTGGTGGTTTATAGATATCGGTTTCGGCGGCGTTAAATGATTCCTCCCTTATCCATGTTTGCGCAGCTTTGTTTGTCCTCACCCCCCTAAATTACTGCGCGAAGTATATAAACCTCGGCGGGTTTTTATTTTGCATTCGTTCGATGAGAGGATGGATGACTCAGAACGTCTCATTTACCTACTTTCCAGTGCTCTGCAAAGGCCAAGTGACGACGAAATACTACCGATTTCTTTGTAAGGGCGGGGGATGGGTTTGGATGCAGAGTTACGCGACCATCGTCCACAATTCCAGGTCTTCCAGACCGCACTGTATAGTATCCGTGAATTATGTGTTAAGGTGAGACTTGCATTACATAGTATCTCAACGTAATCCTTCTTTATCCTGACCATCATGCCAATTACCAATCGATTTCCACATTATACTTATATTAGATGACCTGGTCTATTAAATAGTGTCTGTATTTTCCAGTGATTTAGAAGCGAAGGATTTAATTCTAAACCTCGTGCAAGGTTCGCCCCGTGAAGAGTTACCCAGTTCTCCCCAGCAAAGGCATTCGCCGTTGCAAGCAACGACGAGGTCCGTACACCAAGCGAAGTACCAACAACCCCGCCCTGTACTACAATCGGCCATCATAACACCGCCGTCGTCTTCGGCCCCCGACGATGACTTCAGCGATTCCAGCGGCGCCGCCTCCTATCCCCCTCCTGATTACCCGATCTTCCTGCCTAACTTCAGCGAGGAACCTTATTACCCGCACCAGGAAGTTTTCTACCAGTACTCAGACCCCGAGCTTACAGTACACCCGCTGAATCAAACCCAACAGCAAAGGCCGTACAGTGCGTCCTCCAGCAGCTGCAGCAGCACGGAAAGTGAGCATACGCAGGGGGGGTTTCACCTGCAGACTTTGAGTGGTAACCCGTACTGTTCGGACACCATGCACGGCCAGCACTTCAGCATCAATTGTTTCAATAATAACCAGTCGCACGCGCAAACGCAATCCCACCTGTACGGACACGAATTTAAGCCGATGCCGCACGCCCAGACATCGGCGGGGTACACGAGTGTTATAGTGGAGGCACAACAATACCAATTAACAAACGAATACGTACACTAGCATTAAACGAGTCTCGTTTAAAAGTGGTCCGTGTGTTTTGACCCTTACCCCACATCACTTTCATTGTATTTTTAACTAGACTTTCGTTTTGCTTATACGAGTGTGACCATTTTTTTTTTTTTTTGAGTTTCTGCTTTAAATTATTATGTAGTATGTAATTTAAGTTTTTCGTTTCAGTGTAGTAAACACTGATTCATTTCCCGAGTGCAAGTGCCATAATTATTTTGTCTGTTTTGTAATATGTAACACGTTTTACCTTGCATATCTAAGCTTGTTTTGTTCTTGATTGTTTTTACTTACCTATATAATATGTAGATGTGTGCGACAATAATTTAAGACTGTGAAACTTTGTACATAGATATGATATATATGTAAAATATTTATATAAGTATTATCCTATTTAATTACGTATAGCCCACCGAATGTGAGTAATAAAATTGCTGTTATTTTTAAAAGGTGTTTTTTTTTTGTTCTCTCCTTGTTTACTATTTTCTTTCCGATTGATTTTTTCAGGAATTCAAAAGACTCCAACGACGAGGACCCCTGTTTGACTGTAGTTTAAAAAAAATACGCAAAACATATAAAATTTCAAGCGATTGTCATTATTTAAAGTGAACTTTTCTTCATAATACAACGAAAGAAAACGAGAACTTATCATCAAACATTGTTCTAAAATAAAGGACCGACGTCGAAAATTGCACAATTGTCGATTCTTCACCTTAGAAAGTCGAACCAGAGGCCCAATTCTCGAAATCACTCGACAAATGTCGTATGCGACATGACGTCTAAATGACGTAGTCTCTCATATAAAACTATACAAATCGTTCGAGAATTGCGTCATTTTGACGTCATGTCGCATACGACTTCAAGAATTGGGCCCCAGATTTATTTCATGAGAATTTTTTAATTTTTGTCAATATTTTTATTAAATTTATGCGTTTTCTTTCTTTTCTTACTTGTCATGTATCTATCCTTTTTCTTCTCAGCGTTTCGTCGCGTCCTTTTTAATTTGTGGGACGAAAGCCGCGGAAATGAATGGCGGTACCTTCTAAATACCTTCTAATTTCGTATACCAACTTCGAAAACTGAACATTTGTCACAAACCATTTACCAATTCCGAAGTTCAATTGGCTCATTTACCGCCAGATGTCGCTTTGAAGCAACGGAAAATAAGGTACTAAATCAACACTCCGTACAGGTAACGCAATCCCATTCCTCTCGTGAGAGGATTGAGAAACAAAGATAACAGATATAATTGTCGCAAGTGCAATAAGGAAGACAACAGTTTTAGGGAATTCTGTATACCGCAATGTCACTGGTTTCAATTTAAAAGTGTATTAGGTCTATGTCTAGTTAGTTATTTACCAATCAAAAAGTTGTTATTTTGAGAAGTGCAGAATGTTTCTTTTACGAAAAAGGCGGAATCATTAAATGTCATGCGATACAAGTTTAGGATGCGATATTTAAACTCAATTTTCTTAACCACTGACAGTAACTTTGACAAACGTCACTTCAAATAATATTTCCAACTGTTTTTTATCCCTAGATGAGAGGAATGTGCGACAAGGATAGATATAAAAAATCACTAAATGCGTTACCTTTATACGAAGTATGTTGATTTAGTACCTTAACGGAAAAAGCAACAGTAAAAAAAAGCCGCGTTCTTTCAGATCAAATGGAATAAAAGAAGGAAAAAGCTGTTGTAAGAATAATATTGAATAAATAAAATATAATTGCGCTGACGCTCCATAGATGGCGCACATGACAGTAAATACAGAAATCTGTAATTTCCTTAGATTTTTTAATAACTTCAGCCAAGATACAGAACATAATCGGTAACCTAACCCCTTTATTTTG
The DNA here is from genome assembly GCA_033060865.1 of Dorcus hopei. Lineage (NCBI taxonomy): Eukaryota > Metazoa > Arthropoda > Insecta > Coleoptera > Lucanidae > Dorcus > Dorcus hopei. The sequence goes on along the minus strand of CM065425.1, from coordinate 3,929,827 downwards.
TAATTCATAATGACATCGTTATATAATGACAACCGTTAAGTGACATATTTTTACCAATCAATGCTTAGATACAACGCATTTCCACGTACTGATTGGTCAAAAAATTTTCACTTAACGATTGTCGTTATATTTATATAACGAGGTCACGAGGTCGTTATGAGTTACAAGATAAAGGGGTAAGTTACGTTTTTTTACATAAGGACTGAAAACCATATTATCGCTCTATACATATTTTGCTTAAACTAAAATGACGTAAAGCAAAGAGTGATTCACAAAATTCTTACTCAAGACCGGCCATGAAAAAGTAAAACCGACAACCGTCGAATGATCAACAATTATTGTTGCATTCGAAAATTATACGTCGGATTAGGGTTGCCATCCGTCCGGAAAAAGGAGGACGTGTCCTACTTTTGTACTCAAAATTTTATGTCCGGCCGGCTTTTTAAAATGTCCAAATACCAAATGATTTAATGTCTATTTTCCGTTCTTCAACAAGAACTGCGTGTCGTAACAGGCAAACTAGTAACAAAGGACAAAGTACTCGGTAATTGACGAGCGGAGAAGGTGAATGTAAAGTGGGGCTATAGGTTTTAAACCGCTCTCGTGTGAACGTTACCTAACCGCAACGTGCCCAACTTTTAGGCGAGCGCCACACTTCCCAGCGAAAACATGTACGTTTATTCAACGTTAATTTCACGTTGTAATGGTGGAAATAACGTTATTCGTTGAAAAATGCAACGTTGTTTTTTGGTTGAATTAGCAACCATAATTATATCACGTTTGTATGACGTGTTTTTTAACGATCAGTTTAATATGGACGTAATTATAACGTGAAATAAATGCGTAACAATTTTGTCTTTTTACGACGTGATTTATACTATGAGTAAATGCGATGTATCTACCATACGTTGATTACCACATCATTTCAACGTTAATTCAACATCTACTATTCTACGTAATAAATGAGAAAAAATTAACGAAACTAATACGTTAGATAAATCATAATTTACAACTAAATTTTTAACCCACGTTTTATAACGTTATTTTAACGTATACCGAATAAATATGCCTTACAAAACGTGATGTTGACGTTAGAAAACACTTAATTTTACAGTGATTGTCTATCGTGTTTCACACCTTTGAATTCTAATTTTACTAAAAATCTATGAAATATGAGATTCTTCTCCATGCTTGGCAGCTTTGAAATGAAACGAAACAGGTATGAAAAGTACTGCTAATTTGGACATACGAGTCAACCACAACCCCTTTTAAGTTGACGTAATCTGTCAAATTTTTTTAAGTTAGTTTGAATTTGATGCCCAAAATCTGTGATTAAAAATACTAAAGAACGCAATAGTCAATCAATTATACATACATATTGTCACGAATACTCATTGGGGACAGCTGTATACAGAGGGGAAAGTTTAACTGGAATAAATTCTGTAACTTAGAAGATTACGATTTGTAAAAAAATTCTTGGAACAGGTCAATTTTTATTTTTAATGGCGCATATTACAAAGGGACTTTTTTAACTTTTCAATTATTTGGAGGGGTGAAACGACCCCTAACTATGTTTTTTTAATGGAAGGATATGTTGAAAAAATTAGGAATACAGCTACGTTTTATTTTTTTATTTAAAGGTAAAAAGTAAAAGGTAAAAAACAAAAAAAAGAATTTTTTTACTAAAACCGTTTTTAATGCCAAAAATTCAGGAACTCCATTTTTTATTATTTGATGAGAAGAAATAAGCATTCCATATGGTATCGTATTGTTGCGTGCAGCCAATAGATGGCGCTGCCAATGCGCTAAATTTTTAATTGTACGTAATTACCTCACTGAAGTTTTTCCCAATAGGTGGATAGGAAGAAGATGACCGATGACCGATTGAGTGGCCAACAAGATCTCCAGATCTCACCCCTTTAGACTTTTTTATGGGGGTATTTAAAAAGTAAAGTTTATGTGACTAAACCAAACGACATAGCAGAACTTCAGAACTTCAAATTCTGCATGAAATTAGGAGAGTAACGCCGGAAATGTTACAAACTGTTAGGGATGGAATTTATAATCGACTAGGGTATTGTCAAGTGAGAGGTGGCGAGCATTTTGAACATCTGATGCGTTAAAATCGTTCTAGTCAAAAATTTATTTTTTTATTTTTTCGCCTTTTACTGTTTAAGAAAAATTAAAAAATAAAAACGTAGCTGTATTCCCAATTGAACAAGCTTTAAGAAAAAAATTACTCAACATACCCTTCCATAAAAAAAAAATAGTTAGGGGTTGTTTCATCCTTCCAAATAATTGAAAAGTTAAAGAAATCCATTTATAATATGCGCCATAAAAATAAAAATTGACCTGTTCCAAAAATTTTGCTACAAATGGCAATTTTCTAAGTTACAGAATTTATTCCAGTTAAACTTTCCACTCCACTGCGGTATTCATGAGCAGCATGTAATTTTTTTTAAATTTTCATAAAGAAATAATTTTGTAAATAATAAAGTAAATTGAGAGTACTGTATTAAGGCCCGGTTTTTTCATCTCTGAGTAAGTGGCCAGTAAAATACTTGATGATTAAAGATAGGGAAATGCATTGCGCTAATCGTCAAGTAGTAACTTGGCACTTACTCAGAGATGAAAAAACCGGGCCTAAATGTGTTTTGTCGAATATTTTATGTTAGTGTAAATATTTTTAGAAATAGGCGATTTAGAATTACATGTGTATTATAAATAAATAATTTAGAATTTTTGAAATGTATATACAAAGAAAATAACCTTAGGATTGTAATAATTAGAAAAATTGATTTAATGATGTTATGATAATATGGATGTTAGAAGGAAACTGTAGGTAGTAAAGAGTTCGGAAATTGAACGAGTGAGGGCGGCGCGTAGCTATTGTAAGTTAAAGTCCCCGGTTCGGCTTTATTACTGCCTCCTTCCGCTTTACGAATCAGTCACGGAAGCGATATGGCACTGGGATCTCCAAATGGCTTAGCGGTCTAGTCTAGCCGACTTGGACCCATTAGCCATGTATGTTTGTTCAGTCTAATGATTTAGACCCAGCTTTAATACACGTCGTAATTGTCTGATTCAGCGCTACACGTGGACATTGCCGCGACATTTTTTCGTTGTTTTAACGTAACCATAACACACGAATTCAACGTTTGTTACATGTTATTCCACAACGTTTTTTATACGTATGTATGCACTGGGATTTAACGTAGAAATACCGTGGACAAAGACGTTTAAAAGAAGTTGATTCGAGCGTTGTTAAAACGTATTAATAACACACGAATTCAACGTTGATTAATTGTTATTCTACAACGTTTCTTACACGTGGACAGAGACGTTTAAAAGAAATTGATTGCCGCGACATTTTTTCGTTGTTTCAACGTAACAATACCACACGAATTCAACGTTTGGTTACATGTTATTTTACAACGTTTTTTACACGAACGTTTTTTACACGTACGTGTTTTCGCTGGGTTGGGACTTCGCCGCGGCTGCGGCGCTGAGACCATATGAAACAAAATTTGCGACGTGGCTGCAGCGGCGCAGAGTGGTTTAAATCGGCGGTTTCGCGGAAATAATTAAATAACTTTTGAACCACAATACATAGCAAAATGAAATTCCCTTCCAGCTCTTGAACCAATAGAATTGAAATAGGGAATGTACAGTAGCAGACAATAAAATCCGGGCATATCATTTGTACAATCATTTGTACCCTCTACATTTTTGACTTTTAACACATATTATACAAAATGTCACTAGTAATTCTGACGTTTAATATAAATTTTGACAGAAGTATAACCTTAATGAAAGCCTGATTTACCAAATTTGTCTAAATACGAACGGCTTGTCAAATTCTTGCCCGGATTTTATTGTCCGCTACTGTACTATGAGTGACATATCATTGAAAAGGAAATTTTATAGAGAATTCAGTAATTTTGTGTAATAATAATATGTAATAGTAATAATGTATTTGATTAAATACTCATAACATGAAATTTAAACCAAAGCGCATAGAACTGAGTTCAATTTGTAATGTTTTCAAATTTATAATTCATTACTATGATTAGATACAAATTGTGGGGGAACGAAAATGATTGGATTTCTCTTAATAAGTATTTTGATCGGAGGTTAGGTATTTCGAATTAGAGATACTGCATACTGTTACGTGTATTTTACGAAGCGCGAAGCAACAGAAAAAAATTGATAACTTGCAGGGGGGCAGTTCGTGGCAGATAAAACAAACTTAGTGATAATCACAAAAGTTCAAAGTATATACTATGTGTTTTTTTAAAAATGCCATAAGGGGTGGCTGTGGAAAAGAAAATTCATGTCTTAGCTCCGTTCGTTTACTTTAAATTTTCAGATTTGGCATGTGTTAGATGCCAAGCTACGACATGAGTTTTAATTTTCATGGCCAACCTTTATGGCATTTTTTAAAAAACACATGTTATTACTATCGAGAATTAATCGGAGCAAGTCGGAGCTAAGATAATATTTGCCATTGAAAAAGAGGAACCTTTTGTGTCCTCGTAACCAATAAGACATTAAACTAACGAAATTTTTTGCAAGACAGTCGGTAGTAGGGTATTTATTTTATATATGTAATTATTTAAAAACTTTATGTGTTTTATTTAATATTATTTATGTTCTTTTGTGTCCACATTTCGAGCGCGCGACTGTAGTAGACTAGGGACTTTTTTCCGCCTGTGAACCACTGTGCGGCGCTGCCTCGAGTGTGGCCAGTGCTGCCAACTCGTTAGATTTCGAATTCCCTTTCGAGAGGTTAAAAAGTACCTTATCTAAGGAGAAATTCCCTTTTCAACAATTCGCAAAATCAAACAAAGTAGGCGACCTCTGCTGGTACCATCGAAAGGGTGAACAACATTTCACGGATTGGTTTAACATGGATGAAAACATCACAAAAACATGCGCCAATCAAAATTCGCAACTGCAATGTTGTTGACCCTTTTATCGGCCATTTTGCGATTAACAGAGACCTCTCGCGTTGACAATTAAGGCGCGAACATAATAACGTAATTTTTGACGACAATAAATTGTTCAAAAATTGAGCAATTAGAACTTGTTCTTATTTATTAATTATACATATGTATTAATATTTGAGGTTATGTATAAAAATGTATTTCCGAGTCTTACTTTAACTTTGAAAGTTTGCAATGAGAAATGCAGTACAGTAAACAACTAACAACTGATAAATTTCTCACTAGTTTCTTGACCAATAAATTAAATCGTATGAAACCAATATCATGCAAATCTTGTATGCAAAATACGTACCGCACATACCACACACATAACAGAACCACCAGCCAGCATAAAATGAACGGTCAATGGTCAAATTGACATCTGGTCTGACCAATCAGCAATTTGAATTTTGAATGTAACCGAAACAAGAACAAAGATGGAGAACTAAGCAACTGTAGTGGAAGAAAAAGAGAGAGTTATAAATATTAATATTTAAATTGTGTATTTTATTAGATGATACTGATGATACTTCTCAACTCACAGAAAAAACTGATGTTGTTTCAAAGACTGAACCCTATTGAAAAATACCTTTTTTTGAACAAAATTACCTTTTTCCCTTTTCATTACAAAAATACCTGCCAAAAGGGAAAAATACCTGCAGTTGGCAGCACTGAGTGTGGCGTCCACTTCAAACATCCCGAACCAATGCTGACATGCGCAGTAAAAATTTAATGTTGTTAAATTTAATTAGTTAAATACATCTTCTTTATGACATGTTTGCTATTTATTTGTTTCCTTTTGTTTCATACCCTGCATACCAACGTCATAGATCGATTGAAACATTAGTAGGACCGAATTTTAATAATTTAAAAAATGTCCTCCTTTTTCTTGCAAAGTCCTCCTTTTTGTCATGAAATGTTCTCCTTTGCCAGCAAAGCCAATGGTAACCCTACGTCGGATGTATCTGGAGTGCATGATCTCATCTTTATCACTCACGATTTTTAATCTATTTTGTATCTCGTTCATCCATTTAAAGAAATCTTGTATTTATATTGTTTCCATGACAACAGGTGATGTTTTCACACCCTACTTAAGACCTCTTACACATTAGCGACTTAGCAGCGCGATTTAATCGCTTAGGCTGAATCGCGCTGCTAAATCGCGAACCATGCAACGATCACGACTCGATTGATAGTTATTTGAAAGATGGATTCTGTTACATTTAAATTTGGCGCTAAAATGTAGCGGCGATTTACCGCCTAGTAATTTCGTTTTCGCACCGTGGCAACCCTGATGCCCCTTCTTTACATCGCTATGGGGGAACACCTGCGCACTGTGATCGTTGAGTTCTCATAGGTCATGAAGGCCCCATGTGACTCTCAGGCCACCTGCCATTGGTTGTCGTCGGTAATTCCTACGCGTCGAAGCGGCCTGCTTCATTTTGCAGCCTGGTCGCTCTCTCTTGTTGATCGAGCATTATGTCGTAAGGACGTGTCTTTTCGCGTGTGATAAAATTAACGGATTCCTTGCTCATTTGGAGAAGAAATCAATCACAGCTTTGCTGAAAAATCATTCGACACTGCCGAACAACGATTGGAGGTAGTTTTAATCTCCGTACCAAGCCTGAGGCTCCAGTTTTCTCAAGTAACATATAACGGCGCATATCGACCGACCAAAATGGCCGCTAACGCATATCATTTCTTCTATGTAGGCTTTTTCTACTTGGCTTTTCCTATTTGGGCGCAAGTTTCAGCTATTAGACCAGATCTTTTGGCCTAGTTCTCCGGGGGCGCTCCTGCCCATAGTCGTATCGAGATCCGATCGAGAAAACCTACTCAGCCATCTTGACGATCTGGGCGAGTCCAGTTCAGACCAGTTCGTCGACGCTTCCTACGGTTGATAGGGGGCGTTACAATTCCCCATCGGCCTCTGCACTTCGATTGGCACCGCTGACTTTGACGTACGCCAGGACTCGCAGATTCAAGGTTAGGTTTTCAATTTAAACTGACATTTTACGGACCGATCGGTGGTTAAATTTTACGTCTAGCTCGTGAGAAATAAACCGCGAGTATGAATTCCGAAGCACGAATTGCGCTGCGCTTACGTTATTTAATTTAAGCCTAAAATAAGCAGCCAATTGTAATTGTTTCGTAACAGTGTAGTGTTTTTTACTTTTATTTGTATAATAAATTGTGTTAACTTTAATTACGATTTTAATTTCTACTTTCATACACACAGTGGGTAATAGTCTCGTCTCTATTTAGTAGAGTTTCATTTTCTGCACGACCTGGTCGATTGGAGACGTCGACCAGTCGAATTAGTCGATTAGTTGTTTGTAAATTGTCTTCTCTGGCGCCCTTTATAAGTTTACCACCGTAAGATAACCTGCCCCCATTTCCACTGTAGCTAGCAGGGGCACAGCTGATCTAAGTATCGGCAGACTTGTCACCTGGAACCGTGGTAAGTAGAGACAAGTAGATTTAATTTAAACTTGGGTGACAATTTTACATATCTCTTCTCAAGCATTTCGTTTCTCAATCTTATCAGAATAATTTTTATTGCTGAGTGTAAAGACAATTGCGATCAAATCGCTGCGGCTAATCGCGGGAACCCGCTGCTGCACACGCGATTGCACGGCTTTGTCGCTAATGTGTAAAGGTATAGGGAATTACGTGCAAAATGATATACACGACTAAATCGCGCGGCTGAATCGCGCTGCTAAGTCGCCAGTGTGTGAGAGGTCTCATAGTACAATTATTACAAATTGTAATTTGGCATCGTCAGTACAGTAGTGAAACAGCTAAATATATATACCTTCTGAGGTGGCCATGCTAAACTGTTATTACGTTGGCAATACCCTGTTCTGTCAATCACCTTTGTCACTTTTCATTTGATATAAGAGTAGCAATGAAAACTTTTGATGAATGATGATGACATGAAATTCCTAATATTAAAAGTAACATCTCTCGTAGTATGTGGATTCATCGTCGCAATGGTAATTCTGTTAGTCACAGGAGTAATAAAAGTGACAGTAAGGACGGGCAGTGAATACCGCCGCCCCCCTCCCCCAGTGCATCAACCAGCTCCATTCAGACGCCGCCCATCTGCTTCGAGATAAAGACAGAGTAAATAAGCGTGCTATTCTGGTGCTATGTATTTTTATAATTATTTTAATAATTTTTTTTTTATTCGTAATAAACGGTGTTTTTTTTAATCTGGCGTGGAAAGTGGCCATGAAAATTTCATTGTGAACGTGAACTAGAGATGGGCAAAGTGATTCTTTCGATCGAGTTGACTCTTTGCATCAGACTCACTGACTCACTGAATCAGCTCAAAAGAGCTGCATGCTTCACCTTGTTGTCGTTCTGTAAGCAACGCTAGTTTGCTGAGCTGTATGGATGAATGATATTATAACTCAGTGTATTTGAGAGTGTACTAAAATTCTTTGAATTCTCGCTTTCACATTGGCTCGCTTATTCGAAATTCACGTAACGTTTGCTCTCGTGAATTGTTGCAGGAATAGTGCAAAATTCGGCCTAAACACGGTTCTACCGGAATGGTATAAGTTCCTCGTGCTGTCCCGTAAAACGCTTGATACGTTTCAAACGACCTCGTTAATTGAAGGTGTGTTCTGAATATTTCTTTAATGGCGTCGCAGTAATTAATCGCCACCCCTATTTTCTTATTAAGGTCGTTTTAGTTTTAATTTCGATTGTGGAAATAAGGGATCCTGGCGCCCCTTGAAATTTTAAATACCTCCTTTTGGCGTGGCATTATCGTTCATTCACGGATGCTTTGAATTCGAATCCGTCGAGATGTTTGCGTAGGATGAGGCAATAATCAAGAAATTGCGTTCCAATCGACGCGACGTTGGTACCAACAACTATCGCCACCTTTATTGAAACGGCACGACTCTGACATCAGCTGGCGGACAATACATGTGACGTATTGATATGTTTTCTTTATTATTTGAATTATATTTTGAACACTGAATACGGGGCCGATTGGAGCCTGAATTTAATTAGATTATTAATTAGATAATTTATCGATGTTGCCTCTTGGGCATTTTCTATGCAATCAGATCCGATTATTCGCGAGCGTGTCATTTATTTGTTTATTTCAACAAGTTCGTCTTCGTCTTGAACTCATCGTAATACAGTAACTGTTCTTATTTTATTTAATGCAACAAGTGGGACAAATCTCCTGAAGGTTAGTGTTTACCTGAAACGAGCACGACGAGACCTCTGGAAGTGAATCCTTCAACTGGGGGGAAACTCCCTGGCGCCTTGGTTTATTTTATTAGTACCCCTCCCTTCTTCACTGAGCTAGTTTCGGGAAACAGTTGTGGGAAAGCAACGCTTACTTGTCACCTGGCATTTCAAATTATTCAGGAGTAGGTATTAGAGTTTACAATTTTTGGGGCAACAGTTCTTCATAGCGACATTTTTTAATTTGTCAATAAGAGCATTCGTTTAACTCGTTAAACTAAATTAACTTTAAACTTCGTTTGAACATTTAGCAGTTATTCAGTTACGCACTAACGAATTAATTTTATTACATATGTATAGCGGACACAAATTACTTTATCTTAAGTATAACCGAGATTCGAAAAACGTCGGGTACCGAGCTGAGAACCGAGAGCTGCCGTTTCCCAATGAAACGCGGCGCGGCAAGAGCTGAGAGCTGCTGTGTTGAACTTTAAATTTAAATTTGCCGCCACGTTCATAAGTCCGGTTCACAAATCTCAATTGCATCAGCGTCCTTTACGTACACACACCTTAAACCACAAACAGGTAACTGTAGAATTGAATTATTAGGTCTCTTCCTGCAACGTTCTGGACTAGTTTGGAACTGTCAAATATATTCGCCCTTCGAATTAATCACCGCTTTCAAGAACTGCCTTAAATGTGAAACTTTGATCGGCGCATGCTTCTGACGGTTTCGAACCAGTCATTATTATTATTATTATTTATTCGTGTGTTATGGTTTTTATTCGCATTTGCAGGAGAGCTCAAGTCAGAAACACCGCAAACAGCGAACACTCGCGGTCACCTCGCGGTTCCCAAGCCTGAACATGTACAGTCGTGTTCAGAAAAGTGTTGCACAGAATTTGTACTGTGTAGACTTGTATGTGCATTCAGGAAGTCAAAAAATTGTTGATACAAGTTGTTTTGTTACATATACGGCTTCTGGCAATAATATCATTGAACACAAAAATAGAAAAAAGCCAACTGCCGCTCAAAATCAAGGATATTTAAAACGTAGCTGTACAACACCTTTTTGAACACAACTGTACGATGAAGACCCCGCAGCTCAAAATCGAAATCAAAATGCCAACAATTTCGAACAAAACTCCGCCGTATTAAACGAAATAAGAAGGGAACTTAAACAAGCGTAAGCCTTTCCCTGCGCGTTGCTTCCTCTTTTATAGCTCTTCTTTTGTTTTTAATTTTTAGCAACTTCCGTCAACCTCCGGCGGCTCCGCCAAAACCGGAACTTCTTGATTTTTAAGGACTGCGGATACTTCGAATTTGGCGCCACAGTTTTCAGTGAATTTCACGTTTCGTATGTGGCTGCAATGCACGGTGAATTGAATGGTGATTGAATGCTAACGGTGACAGCATTCTCGCAAGTGAGATAGCGAACCGTTACATCACCGCCTACCCGTTCCTCCTTTTACACATATACGTTGTTCACAAATTGAAAAACCACCACCTGCTGCATTATGTTGGTATAAAACATAAGTCCGAAGTTTCATGTCAAAGTAATTTGACAAATCAATTTTATTATTATATTGTTTACATTTATATTCATTTTAACAAGCCATTTCAATGCCTCCAAAGCAGAAAAATATTTTAAATGCCAAAATAAAAGAAGCACTCGTCAAATGTTACCAAATTTCTAACTAGGACAATGTTGTTGGTTGTACTTTTCATAAGGCAACATCGTCAGTGGTCTTTTAATTTGTGAACAGAGAATATTAACCTCTGGTTATTTATCTGTCAACCGTGACAATTAATGATTGGTTGACAATTAATGTGTTAGAGGAGGAAGCGGGCATGAGATGACGTAACGGTTCGCTATCTCACTTCAATGCTACCACCGTTAGTATTCAATTCACCGTGGCTGCAATGAACAAATATTGCTTATTCAACATTAAATTTCAGAGTCGCTATTTTGTTTGTTTGGTTTTTCTCAGGGGCGTTTTTTATGTTTCATTTATTTTTATAACGAATGTTTTTTTTTTAATTTGACGTCGAAGTTGGCCGTGACAAGATGCTTATTGTGAACGCAGCACAATTTTGTTTATTTGTTGTAAATCTTATTTTCTTATTGGGAATAACAACGGAATGTAGGTGGCGCTCAAAATGGCCGTCGTATGTGAGATAATCATAATAAATCTTCGGTTTTCGATCAGTTTATGCTTAGAAAACGAATGGAACCATACATTTTCGGTATAATAACAATAATAACTATGACACTGAGGCACACAACAGTAAATATTTGATTGTTCCACTGGCAGTTTATCTCACCATGGCCAGCTCCATTAACATTCACTGACGTGTATAAAAAAAAAAAAAATATGTATGGCCGTTTCAATTTGACTTTTAAAAATTTGACGGGTACTCCACTCAGCGCCTCTTGTGAGTTTTTAAGTAATTGCAGTTGCCATTACGTTACTATCACAGAATAACTTACTATCAGTAGTTCTGTAGTATCTTTAATAGAGAGCGCTGAGGGGAGTACTCCACGGCATGCTTTCCGGAACCGAATTCTAGGCGAATTGACACGTCAGTGAATGTTAATGTTGCTGGCCATGATCTCACATACGAAAGTTCACGTATAAACACCAGGGCGGCGACTCTTTCGTTTGTTCTTCGTCTGTTTTCATTTGTTACAACAGATCTCCTTCTCATTGTCGTCTTTCGTTTGTTACAATACATTACATTCTTATGTTATCCTATCGTAAATACTGTTCAGCTCGAAAGCGAGGTTAGGAATTGCAAGTTCAAACGTCAAATTAACAACTGTCATGACGATGATGGTTCACTTCACATTCACAATAAAATTTTTATGGCCACTTTCGACGCCAGATTAAAAAAACACTTTACCATAAGAAGAATTTATTAAAATTATAAAAATACATAGCACGCTTATTTACTCTGTCTTTATATCTGAGGCCGAGGCTGAGGAGGCTAAGGAAACTGAGGAGACTGAGGAAATGTTGGACGGCCGCCGCGTCGTTTGTTTGATTTTATTACTCCTGTGAATACCAGAATTAAGAATGCTTCGCTGACCCCAGATATTACGAGAAATATTAGTTTCATTATTATCCATTTGACTTTCATGTAATTCATCATTCATCAAAAGTTTTCATTACTACTCTTATATCAAATGAAAAGTGACAAAGGTGATTGACAGAACAGGGTGTTGGCAACGTAATAACAATTCAGCATGGCCACCTCAGAAGGTGTATTTAGCTTTAGCTGTTTCATTACTGTACTGACGATGCCAAATTACAATTTGTAATGGATCGCATTAGTTACAGCTACTTGATTATCCTAACTGGCTCGTCGGCCATGTTGTAACCCAGTCAATTGGTGTTGTGTATGTGTATGTAGTTAACATATTTGTTAAAATATGACCGGATGTGCAGCTGCTAATTGTTCAAATCATTCACGAGATGGTTTCAAAAGTATCAGGCAAGTAATTTCTTTTCATCATAAAAATAATATATTTACATAACTTCACATCGGGCTCGCTACATTCGCGCGATTACTGACAGGCTTGGCCTGACGGGAGTGACGAGACTGGACAGACAGTACTGGGCAATGGTACTGGTCCATCACGCCAATCCCTTCGTCGGCCATAAGCAGCATGGAAGAACCTGGCATGCGCGTTACGCATTAACCAGCAGTATTATCAAGAGGCAATCATAGACGTTCAGCAATACTGTCAATGTATGGGCACCTATTTGGATCCAAAAGGGACGACGAGCCAACTGTACAGTATATAGTAGCTATCACGTAGCTATAGCATTAGTGATGACGTCAAAATAAGCACGAAAATTCAAATCCGAGTCATTCCCATTTTGATGTGAAATAAATTGCACCTTAGAGAATAGGCAATAAAGGTCACTTTACAACGGTCACTTTTTGAGTCGCTCGTACGAATTGAAAATGATGTAACACTAATATCGTACATGACATGCGCACGAGCTACTTCTATGGAATACATAACCTAATTGTCACTTGTTTCTGTTTCGTGTGTTCGATAGTTATCTGTGTTTACTGTTTTTGCGATTGTCGGTGTTTGTTTATCTGATTTTTGTTCGTTGGTGCTTGTTCTGGTTCCTTGTGTCCATAAGTTTACGGTATGTACTATCGCGGCCTTAAAATTTCGCACGACTTTTTATCAAGTAGCCAGAATTTCTCTAAATTATAGTTTTGTAGAACAGGCTCTTTCCTCAATTTTGACACCAAAGACATTTAACCAAAAGTCAGGTTGTTTGGTTATATTTTAAGAACAGCAAGGTAATAAAGTATTAGAACTGAAATAACAGAATAAAAGTAGCGACCAACCATCTCTTAATTTTGCGATTGCAAAACCCTTCTCTCTTTCAGAAAGCACGTGATTTGACATTGTGTTGCTACAACTTTAGCATTACATTTGAAATCTGACGTTTAAAATAATTACTTTTGACAAGTCGTCACAGAAAGCCACATTTACAGCCGAAAATCGAATCGTGCGAAATTATAAGGCCGCGATAGTACAACAACAATCAGTGTTACATCATTTTCATTTCGCTATAATAGTAGTTTGTGTATCAAGTACGCAAAATAAATTTTTAGGGGAGGAATCGTAATTAAGGACGAGGCGACGAAGGAGCCGAGTCCTTAAGGAGATGAGTCCACTTAAGCTAAGACATGTCATCCGCAGATATCATGGCAAGAGTTGATAAAAATTTTTAAAATCACCAGGTACTAGAATCACAGCAAACGCCTCATAGATCTATGAAATAATTTAAAGTTTGTTACAAAAATAATTTATAAACAAAACCAATAACAAGCAGGACCACGTACGCCTATATTTACTTTGGTTATAAGCAAAGTTAGTATATGGGAAGTTGCCTCATGCAACATCGGGCGGACTCGACACCTTTCGGCGGAGTGACGTATGCGAAATACCCTTCAAGTAAAGGCACCCACACACCGGCGCGAATTATTCGCGACCTCCGCACACGGACTCGAATTGTACCAGTTTTTTTCGGCGGTAACTGTACGTTATTTTCTTTCCGGGTTATCTTTCACATTAAAGGCCTCCACGGCAATGTAAAAATCCGTGTCCGTCTTCAAAAAAAGAAATAAATTGCATTTAATATAGCGATTGTAAAAAAAATAAAACAAAAATGCAAACCCAAAACGAAAATGTAGTGCTTTTATAGCACAAAAAATCAAATAGTTTAGGCCGCGACATCTTGTGGCCAATTTTTGATACATTACAGTCAAAGCAGTGTTGCCAATTCCAATATTTGTTCAATGTAGCCAGCCACATGTAAAACGTGAAATACACTAAAAACTATGGCGCCAAATTCAAAGTATCCGTAGTCATTATAAATCACAGCTTCTCTAGCTAGTGATTTTTACCCTTGGTGTGTGGCATTTGCGAAAAATAATGATAACTAAAATGGTTTTAATTAAAATAATTAATTACACATGACATCTCATTATTTATGTACATAATTGAACTTAATTGAATTATTATTACATTAATCTCGTTCAGCACCTACATTTGCGTCCGTGTGTGCATTTCACCAACATTACAAAAAGAAAAATTGGAAGGCGGGAAATTTGAACTGTCCTCAATCATAGAAAAATAACAAGCTTCCCTTTTGTTTCGTTAAATTCTTCTTAACTGCCCGATTCATTTCCTCGAACAAGACAATTAAATATCGCGTGTGATTTCGAAAGACTTCGACTTCTTTGATCTCGCTGGCACGCTTACGTTGGACGTGGGCACGCGACGCTTTTCTTGTGATCACATGCCATTTGACGTGATAATTGAAGCCTCCCGGTAAATGGGACGCGCGCCACTCCGCAGGAGATCGCATTAATGGGAGCTTAACAAAAACGGCATTGTTAACTTTACACCACGTTCCCGGTATTGTTAGCGGGGATCATCGCTCCCTTCCGAACAACTAAACTAAACCAATTATTTTGGCTCCCTTTCGGGCGACTAAAGAAAAGTTTGACTTTTAAATCAGGGACTGCTCTCCTCGATTACACACACAAATAAATAATTTGGCGAGGCAGTTTTTTTTTTGTAATTTAATTGTAATGTGGGAGGGTGAGTTCAGGGGGAGCGGGTAGGTGCGTGCGGAACGATAGGTAATGAGTATTAAAGGGATTAGAATGCATTGTTTAGAGTCGATGTTTTATCTGATACTGCATTTGAGCCACGTGAGAGGGCCACCATCCTGTCTGCGGTAGTCAAGGTAACGTCACATCCGCGTTTCAGTTTTGCGCGCGGCCCATTCATCTGATATGTTTGTGCAGAGATTTTCTGCCAATTATGCGCGGGTTTCGCGAAGCGCCCTTTTTAACTTGAGGGCCCTCGGAAGCGGAAAAGTATCGGTACTTACGCAAATTAATCTTTGGGAAAACTGCCGAGCTAGATCTCGAAGTTTTGCGATGGTGATGATGACGTCGTGAAAAAATAATTCTTTTTTCTAGCTATTATCAATCGTTTTTAATCGAAAATGAAACCTACTTTTCAGTCTTCACCAGTAACCGCACATGATTGAGAAACATCATTGGTTGCGTAATCATTGGAGAACGAACATCAATGGTGTCGTAAGCATTAAGGAATATACATTTAAGCTGCGTTCGTTTATTCAACTCCGATCACTCTATTTAGTCTTTTCGCACTCTTGTCTCACTCTTACTTGTATTAAAACTTATTCGCTCTCACTCTTTAGAGTAAACAGAGTGAACGGAGTTGAATAAACGAACGCAGCTTATAATAACGTGCCTTTTTTTAAATTCCTCCTCGTAGTTGGCCGTGAACCAGCCTTGCAGTGTTGCCAGAATTGGGCTACCAAAGTTTACGATTTAGCGAAAGAAAATTAACTATGGCTCCTGGCTATAAATTTGAGCTACCTGCGTTACTAATGTAGATATTTACTATTTCAAATTAAATTGTATAACATAATACAAATTTGGTAGACATTTTAGTGTAGCTTATTTGCTCCATGTGTACAATTAGGACAAATACATCATAGATATAAAAAGATTACAGGATAGGACAGTTAAGTAAGACACAGGTTGCACAGATTGTGTTTTTACTACTCGTTTCAAATATTCTACTTAGGGCCGGTCTTTTCACCTCTTGATAAACTAATGCCCGGTTTCTGGAACGTTACATAAAGTTAACGGTCCGATAAAAGTAAACGTTGCTACGGCTACACATGTTAGAACTATAGGAATATTTTATTTTATCTATTAGTTAACTTTATGAAACGTTTCAGAAACCCGACCTAACTGACGGATAACTACCATGGAAACCATTCATAAAAACCAATCAACCATTCATAAAAATAAAGTTTTTTTGTCAGATAACTTTAACGGGAAGATGGAAACATCGGCCCTTAAGTCTAGTCCACAATTGCCCGGGAACGAGAACGGAACGTTAAAAAAGTTAAATCATTTCATAATCGTACAAGTGTCCACAATGCATCGTTATCGTATTTACCGATGCATTGTGGACACTTGTACGATTATGAAATGATTTAACTTTTTTAACGTTCCCGTTCCGGTTCCTGTTCTCATTCCCGGGCAATTGTGGACTAGGCTTTAATCGTTTTGTGTTTCTCGTTGCTAATTATTCATAGGAGTGGCAATAGTGGCATGGCTACATTGGGCTACTTTCTATGAAAATGTTGGCGACTCTGACCAATAAAAATCTGGCAACACTGCAGCCTTGCTTGAAACTTATAGCGTTTTCGTTTCACTTGCACCAGAAAAGTTCGGGTCACACTGATATTACGTCATGCACTCAATAATAGCGTTTTTGATTGGCGTGCACTATGTGCACTCAAAATATCTCTATCTCGTTTTATTGCATGATGTTAAAATAAGATGATAATACTCTGAGTGCGCATTCAGTGCATATAATGCACTTCAAATCGAAAACGCTATAAGTTTTGCCAGAAAACGAAACTAGTGCGTGTTTCAATCGAATACACACGTGATCTGGGAGCATAATTATTGGGCGGGAAATATACTGAACCGTAACCTCAAAATTATCATTTGTTGCCAACGTCAATTGGAAAGTGCGCTTCGCGAATTTTTGGGCTTTTGAGCTCGTTTGCGTGTACAAAGTGCGTAACGGGAAAGCAACTAATGTAGCGTGATGTCGTCAACATCAACCACGCCACCGTGTTGCTTGACGAGCAATATCGAAACTAGTACTTACCCGTAAAACGATTCTTTTTCATCGGTCTTGTTTCACTATAAGCAATTACATCATAATTCGCAGCAAAGTAGCGTCTGCAACACATTCCATTAAATAGCACAACACTCCAACTTCAAAAAGTAACAAATCTGACGAAAAGTTTACAGAGGTTATTAAGCCGCTATGACACTATGGCCCAGTATTTCATTCGGAGTTTAACTTTAAGATTCGTTTTATTCCCATAGTAATAATTGTAAAGACAATTGTTTCCGTAGAAATAAAACGAAGCTTAAAGTTAAACTCCGAATGATATGACGGCTGATGCTACCAACCTGCAACCTAGTCTGACAACCGGTGTCAAAATTTCGAACTTTCAAGTTGCATTGTATGTGGTTCAGGGATGTAAAACGTAACCGAAACCGTTCCTCAGTTCCAGTTGTACTTAAAGCACAAGAGAACCGGTCCAAGGAACCGAATTTACAGTAGTTTTGCATCTCTGATGCAGTTTCCAAAGTCGCTACTTGGCAACTTCATGTCGCTTATACTGGAGACACATTTTCAAAACCACTAGCAGTCCAACATATAAACGGTGTTTTTTTAAATCTGACGTCGAAGTTGGCCATGAACATTTTATTGTGAACCATCAAAATATCAAAATGACGAGAAAACGATTTTATTCGAAAAGAAATCCAATTTTATTTTCAAAATAAAGCACCAGACAGTGACAGAGGTTTCAAAACTTGTGGTATGTGCAGAAAAATACTTTGACATGGCCAACTTCGACGTCAGATTTAAAAAAACACTCGATAGTAGATTGACAAAAGATAGAAAACAGACAATACAGACGTAAAACTACTGAATGTAAACTTGCGTAGAAATAAAATGGAGATCGCCAATAATCGCCTTAATTTTTTAAAAATTCGCCAATTTGGTCGCCAGTCGCCAAATTAGAATTAATGTCTCCGAAAAACTAAAATCGTCGCCAAATCTGGCAACACTGGGTGGCTACACAATACACAAAGCATTAAGTATTATACAGTGTGATCATAAAATGTGGTGATGTAATTACGAAAACTTTATTTTATTTTCTGAAATGTTTAAAGCATTACTTGTTGACCGCCTCGTATATGGCCTATTAGGCAACGAACTTTTTGCCATTTTGTCATTTCTCAGTTCTCACAGAATTTTAGGTCAAAAATCGGCCGCAAGATGTCGCAACCGAAAATACTGAAAGAAATAATGTAATTTTCCTTGATTTCAATTTCGCTGATCCTGTGCTTAGGGTTGATGCGATACCAACAACGTATCGATACCACTTCTCATTACAGTACTCAAATCGGAGTATCGATAACAGTAGAAAATCGAATCAAAAGTATCGATATCTACTCATATCGAATCATGTAACTTTTTTAATTATACGGGAATTAAATAAAACAATTTTATATAGGGTGGGAATTAAATAAATTTTATTAAAAATGCTAACTCTATCTTCGAGCGCGTGTAGTCCCATCTTTCTCACTCATGATTTTTAATGTATTTTGCGTCTCACTCATTCGTCTTGTGTTTACATTATTTCCATGGTAACAGGCAAACTTCTCACATCCCACTTTTAAGTAGGGTGCTTAAAAATACAATTGGTATTTACGGATTTCCTCTGACTAATAAAATATGTCCGACATTCCTTGGATTATTAAACTTATTAAATTGACCCACTTGCATGCATGCGTATTAAGTTTTTAGCGACTTTACGAAAATTACGAGTTTTCTTTTAACCGTGTAACTAGTGAATTTCTGTCAACCTAAATTGGTAACACTGCCGCCGAGCCGCCAGATTCGGGCGGATATAATTTATAAGTACTCTTATGATTCGATACCGTCACTTTGTTTCGATACCTACTTGCATCGAAACAAAGAAGTATCGATACTAATTTTACTCGTATCGAAAGAGAAGTATCGAGTCAGTACTCGTATTTACTTGGATCAAATCATCCCTACCTGTGCTCGAGTTGCATACGACACAAGAGTTCCCCTTCCTTCCTGTTGGTGGACAAAAAAATTAATAAATGAATCAAGAAACATGATCAATTTTTAAAAATTAATAAATACAAAGGACACAAGATTCAAAAATATTTTATTGTTGTTGTATTTATTTGAGTGTTTTTTTTAAATTAATTTTTGAACAATTAAAGTGACTCATAAATGCAGTTGTAAACTTGAGGTGAAAAAAACTAACTTATTCTTTTTTTTTTGTATTGTAAATTGACTTTCGAACTGTCAAGTGTCAAAGTAGTAAATGATTGAAGCTGTCATATTTAAGTTGTTGCTTTGAATAATAGTCTACTTAAATGAAGTGCAATGTGCACGCGTTGCCACTAATACAAAAGAAGAAGAGAAGACTAGAACAGAAATATAACACGACATTTAGCATAACCCCCAAAACTGCAAGGCATATTGTATACCACAATATGTAAATAACCTGAATTTTTTTTTTATTTGGCTATGACAAAATGCTTGTTGTGAACGCACCACAATTTCGAATATTTGTTGCAAATTTTATTTCCTTATTGTCTTTTTTTGTTCGTTACAACAAATCACATTATTATTGTCTTTTTTCGCATGTTACAACGGATCACATTCTGGAGTTGCCCTATCGTACTGTTGAACTCGAAAGCAAGGTTGAAGGTTAGGTATGGTAAGTTCAAATGTCAAATTAACAGCTGTCATTTTGATGATGGTTCACATTCACAAAAATAAATTTTCATGACCAACTCAGTATTGCCAACTCGTCGTCGGAAATTTTCCATTTCGTGGGAGAAAAAAAAAAAACGGGGAAACGGGGAACAAAAATGAAAAAATGCAGTTTACTTAAAAAATTAATTGTTTTCTATCAGGGTTAAGCCGATTTAAATAATTTCATTAAAATCATGTTTAAAATCACAGATTTTATTTTTGAAAATCGAGATTTTAAAAACAAAAAAAAATTATTTAAAAAAACAAAACCGGGTCGAAATTTTTAAAATTGAGGCATTTGACGATTGTACAATTTTTTACGCAAAATGAAATAAAAGACGATCGAGAAATAAATAAAGAGAATTTATAAAATTTAAGAAAAAAATAGATATAAACAAAGCTGGTTCGACTTCCTAAAATTAAGATATAAATTTTAAGACATTTGACATTTGTGCTATTGTTGACGTAAAATAAAACAAAAGACGATCGACGAACAAAGATAATTTATAAAATTAAGAAAATATACACATAACAAAAATAAACGAAACCCTTTCGACTTTCTAAAATTAAGTAAGATATGTTTCAAGACATTTGACATTTGTGCAATTTTGGACGTTAAATCAAACAAGAGACGATCGAAAAATAAAAGAAAAGACGATCGAAAAATAAAACAAAAGACGATCGAAAAGTAGAACAGAAGGCGATCGGAGAATAAAACAGAAGACGATCGACAAATAAAACAGAAGACGATCGAAAAATAAAGAAAATTTATCAAATTAAAAGTAAAATAAAAAAATTCTCATTAAATAATTTTAAGATTTTTAAAATTTGTTCAAAGTTATTGAAGAAATGCAACATTTTGTTTTCATTTAAAAATATCCATAAAATCAAGATTTTTTTATTTAAATCAGTGATTCTTGTTTTGTTTTTTAATCGTGATTTTTATCAACACTATTTTCTATTGTCACAGATATTAAAAAAAGAAACACACCATATTGGAACAAATTCACTATGTGTGTTGTAAAAAAAACACTTCAACCTGTATAATTTCTAAAATATACAATATGTATACAGTTTTTATTTTATCTTCATTATTTTTATATTGTCTGTAGGTATACGTTTCATATTTCATATGTGTTACTTTTATTGAGAGTGTTATGGAATACTTTTTGTTTCGTTATTTGTCTCTGAATAAAAAACCTTTATTTAGAAATGCCTTATATTCAATCGTGAGGGAAATATTTTTTGATTCAGGATTTAGGAAAAAAAACGGAAATTTTCGTGAACGTGGAGGGAAATTCATTTTGAAAGGGTTGGCAACATTGGGTCAACTTCGACAACAGATAAAAAACGAAACCTTCATAATCTAAACGTCATACAATTTCAATGTGATGATCGAGTCACTTCTTTTGACTGCAAATATACATAGAAAAGAAAAAGAATAAAGTCAAATCAGCCTATTCCATAAATATGTACAGCTGAATTCAAAAAAATCGGGAAATGAAATTTTTCCAATTGTAAATTTGGTTCTATTTGTCAATTAATTGTCTACTTGACAATACATACATGCCTTTCAAAAAATTAACCTGTTTACTTATATAGCGTTTTCGATTCAGCTGGAACGGTTGCACTCAGTGTATTTGCATCTTCTTTTAACCTCATGCAATAACATGAGATGAACATACTCTGAGTGCGCACTAGTGCGATCAATCGAAAACGCTATTAGAGTGACGTACCGTCAAATAATTCTAACCTATTTCTAATAAATCCGTTTTCACGCTATAAAAATATTGAAAAAAACGTGTCGATCTTTTTTGACATTTCCCGATTTTTTTGAATTCAGCTGTATATAATACATATATTTTTACTAGTCTACTAAATAAATATTCATAAGTGGTACATACTGTATACATATAACATTATTTACATACTTTTTTATTATCTACCTTTTAATGCCTTTTGTTATTCATATATTATACATAGTTTAGCTTCGTAGTATATTTTAGTCACACCTCAGGAAAATACCCAGATTAGATTTACTTATCGGAAATTCTTACGTCAACTTAAATTACTCAATAATCCGGAATTTTTCGCCAAAGCGATGCATACAATAAAATCCTGCAACTAGAGCTTAACACGTTATCATATCAGTCACGGTTCTATAGATTAAAAAACAAAAACAAAATGAGAAAATTGTTATTTATGTTGTTTGTTTGTTTGTTTGTTTGTTTGTTTGCCTTCCCTAAAAGACCCTGGCCCGTATTCTCATCCTATGATTGAAATTGAATAACATGTTCAGTTCCCATGGCAACGCTCGTTCGTCACTCTCTTACACATTAAAATGACATAAAGCTATATCGTTTCTTGTTTATTTTAATCATGACTTTAGTTACATACCTACGACTTGAATTGACATGAAACTCTATCGTTTCTTGTTTATTTTAATCACGACTTTATAGTTAAGTAAGTACGACTTTAATCATAAGGTGAGAATACGGGCTTCTCACTTTAACAAAAACAAACGTCCAAATCAGTATCAATAGAAGAAATTTTTGTTTTCCATGTTATGAACGTGACTCGTCGGAGGGCGCGGTTGATGGTGAGCTGGAGTCGTCGGCCACGAAGGAGGTTCCGGCTTTGGCGGAGGCACCGGAGGTTGACGGAAGTTACTAAATTAAAAACAAAAAAAGAACTATAAAAGAGTTAACAACGCGCAGGGAAGGGCTTACGCTTGTTTAAGTTCCCTCCTTATTTCGTTTATGACGGCGGAGTTTCGTTCGAAATTGTTGACGGCGTTTTGATTTGCGAGGGGGTTCTTGTTCACTCGATTTTGAGCCGCGGGGTCTTCACCGTACATGTTCGGGCCCGGAAACCGCGAGTGATCGCTGTTTGCGGTGTTTCTGACATGAGGCCTCCTGTAAGTGCGAATAAAAACCATAATATACGAATAAATAACAATAATAATTCAATTCTACAGTTTCCTGTTTGTGGTTTGAGGTGCGTACGTAGAGGACGCCGATGCAGTTGAGCTTTGTGAACTAGACTTACACACGTGGCGGCAAATTTAAATTTATCAAGACTGATCGTGTTATTTAGCTTTGTTTCTGAAAATAAATTACTGTACGATTATAGAACTGATTTCTAAATTCGTTATCCGGCGTGAAGTTGTGTCACAAGTAACCCATCAATGCGCATGAATTTTTAGGCGGGAGTTTTATTTAAATTAAAATAAAATCTCAACCATATGACATGTAAAATGTGGCTCTGTCGTTTGAAGCCGTGTAGAAAGTGTTCTTTACTCAATGACCTGATATAATACGTCAAGTTTTGATTGACAATTATTCCCTCGTTTTAATTAATCCAGATTTATTAGTTAATGAATTTAGCTTGTAATGAGTAGATAGATGGTGTATGAAGGTTTACATTGTATTAAACGTGGAATTTATCTCGAGTGTGTGTGTACACAACGTTCTGTTTACAGCTGAATTCAAAAAAATCGGGAAATGTCAAAAAAGATCGACATGTTTTTTTTTCAATATTTTCATAGCGTGAAAACGGATTTATTAGAAATAGGTTAGAATTATTTGACGGTACGTCACTTTATAAGTAAACAGGTTAATTTTTTGAAAGGCATGTATGTATTGTCAAGTAGACAATTAATTGACAAATAGAACCAAATTTACAATTGGAAAAATTTCATTTCCCGATTTTTTTGAATTCAGCTGTATGAGTGACGTACCCTTTATTGAAATCCTCATATTTATGGAAAGTTCCCTGCTGTTGTTGTTGCTTCAGTTGCTTGCGGATGGAAAGAACGTGAACGAGTAGGACGACGACGACGAGGATGGTAATTAAAAGGACTGCGCTTAAAACCCCCACGGCAATGTAAAAATCCGTGTCCGTCTGCAAAAATAAATACATAAATTATACTTGAAATGGCGATTGTAAAAAAAATAAAATAAAAATTCAAAACGAAATGAAAATGTGGTGCTTCTATTTGCACAAAAAAAATCAAGCAGTTTAGATCGCGACATCTTGTGGCCAATCTTTGAACCATTACAATCAAGACAGTGTTGCCAATTGGTGCGAATTTTCCCAATTCCAGGGAATTTTTATTTCTTAAAACTGCAAAAAGGGATTTTTTGAGAAAAGGGAACAAAATTACTTAAAATTTAAAGCAAATCTTGACCAAAATGCGATAAAATAGTTTTAAAATTGCAATTTGCAGGCAAAAACAAGCGACTGTCAATAGTTGGCAACACTGAATCACAACCGACTTGCAGTTATTAATAAAATTTATGGTCATTTTTTCTTTAAATACTAACATAAACGTTTAGTTGAAGATATTTTTCGCGAGAGTTAGAGAAGGGGCGTTTCCAAACGTCAAAGTAAAATGGAAACGCCATGAAATTTATTAAAAATTCGCGACCTAACTGTCAACGCGAGAGGTCGCTGTTAATTGCAACATGGCCGATAAAACGGTGAACAACATTTGCAGCGTTAAATATGCAAGTTTGATTGGTGCATGTTTTCAACCAATCCGTGAAGTGTCGTTCACTTCTTTAATGGTATCACCAGAGGTCGCCCACTTTGTTTGATTTTGGAAATTTAAAATGACAAGGCAAACAAAAGATTAAATAATTATTATTTATTCAAAATTATGTGGTTGCTTTTATCTTAGGAAAAGAGAAAACAATTTATGAAAAATGTAAATAAATAGGTACAGTTGCGGACAGAAAATTTCCGATGTCACTGTCATTCCACTGACGTAAAAGTTAAGAAATTCCTATATGTATACGTCAGATGAGTCACAGTGACATCCGAAATTTTTTGTCCGCAACCGTACATGTAAGTTGTTTTTGTTTTAGAAAGAGAGCGAACAAAATTTCTCCAAATCAAACAACAAAACACGGCAGTAAATAGCGCAAATATTTTTTACAGCCGTCACTAAACAATTCAGATTAATTTTACGAATAAGATCGATAATGCTAACTATTTATAGCAATCGAATTCACTCCGTCCGTCTCTATCAACGGACGGCATCTCCTTTGACAGCGGATTATCCAAAGGAGGTACACTCACAACCAACTTAAACGAAGCGCAATCTATGAAATCCATCTGCAATCTATCAAAGCACGTCGACTTTTGAAGATTACTTTTATAATCAAATTCTACCATAAATAATAAAACTATAAAACTTATAGCGTTTTCGAATGACTGCTGTAGAGCATTCCACCTCCCTCCCTTAACTTAGCTGAGGGTAAAATAAGACCAAAATACTCCGAGAGTGCTCTAGAGCAATCAATCAAAAACGCTATTGAAGAAAATCACGGAATGGCTGACACCTAGCGGAGGCTTTGTGAAGGACCGTGTAATAAGGAAAACATTGAAATGACAATTGGTTAACCTATGAATTGAATAATTTGTGTGTGATGCTTCCACACGGATAAATATTTTTATGTAAGTATTGTGTGACTAGTGTGCTTATGCCTATGCGAAGACTTCATCTAACATAATAACAATAATGAATGGAAACAAAACATGACTGTCATTTTGTTTTCCTCCTTATTAAAAGCCCCATCTCTTGGTTGCTGATTCTAGTCAATTAATAATATGAGGTCAGTTCTAGCAGCAGTGCATAACTGTGAATAGAAATTGTACTGAACAAAGTGTCACTGCGCATGTTCAGTACAAATTCTAACAGGTATGTACTGCTGCTAGAACTAGAACAGACCTATGTAGACTCTTGCTCTGAATGTTCCCTTTAATTTGACTGGCACTGTATTTTTATGTTCCCAGATTAAAAATAAATGCATTACACTTGATTAACACGGCTTGTACGTATGTATTAAGATAACAGCGCGATAAGTTGAATGCTTCAGTAATTAATTGAAATCAAATTCGACCGCTATCTGCTGCAGCTCTGGAAATTATTTAATAATTAAGAATACTTCGAATTGTTCACGTAGGCGAATCGACTGTTACGCAGAGTTATTTGTCATTTCCTCTGTCTTTATCGAAGAGAGAAGAATTATTAAGAAAGTGAAATACTTATTGATTGATCACTAATAGACAGACGTCATACTTGTGTTTTACAGATTCACTTTTACATGCGATAAACGGAGACATTTTACAGTCAAATCACTGATAAGATTTGTTAATAACGTTTCCCTGTTATACCAAAATGCGCCGAAGTTTTTTTTTGGAAGCTACAGGCACGATAGGGTGTGAAAAGCAAATGCCGAAAATCAATACTCTACGAATTTAAAGCTACACACAAAAATGGATTGAGATAAAAAAAATTGATCGAATTAATAATTGCCAATTTACTGCACGCAGATAAATACAGCGTGATCTTTAATGGTTGAGGATATTTTGAATTTCGCGCCATAGTTTTCAGTGTATTTCGCGTTTTTAATGTGGCTACGGTTATTCAGTGCTAAATTTCAGAGTCGCCAGTCGAACATTTTTGATATCTTACTTCTTTTCATTTTGCTATTACTATCCTGATTTCAGAAGAAAAACGACAAAAGTGAGTGACAGGACTGGATGTTGCCAACGCAATAAAAATTTAGTATGGCGGTAAATTTAAATCATCCTCATGTCATTAAGGCCCAGTTGTACAACTCCAGTTTAACTTTCAGCCAAAGCTTAAACTCTTAACAACAATTGTTGAAGTAATCGTTGTTATGGGTTTAAACTTCGGCTTAAATTTAAACTGGCATTGAACAACTGGGCCTTTTATTGCTTCAATTAATAAATAAATAAGTTATTATTACTACATATATTATAACACATAGTTTAAGCTTGCTCGTGATTCTGTGTTAAAAATGGGGTAAGCCTTTTACCATATCGATTTTTTTACAATTTATTATTAATTTGTTTGTTGTGTTGGAAAATATTAATGAGAATTAAATTGTTAATAAAATCTGCATTGTTTAACTGATTATTAAATGTTTTAAAGCAAAGCAAACAAATCTCACCACAAGAACCATGGTACAAGAGCTTCCTCGTGCACGCTGTGTGCACTATCTTTTTACATGCACTATGTTTTTTTTTTCTCTTTCTGTTGAAACGTTCAAGTCGATGCGTTTCACACAAAACTGAGAAACAATAATGAGCCAGCCTAACACTTGATAGCCAAGTAAGATAAAGCGATTACACACGCCGATAAAAGTTTATCAATTCACACACTGTGGTTTTAATCTATTTGTTGAACAACGTTATGCCAATTACCTCATCAGGATTTGGTTAATCTACTAATCCTATAATTTTCTATTACTGCAAAAAAATACGAAGATTTTAACAGAATCGAATAGAAATTGTAAATCAATCCTTCGGTAAATACCATATTTTTACTGACGTACCATTTGTTTCATTGAAACTTGAACTTCTCGTTTGTTTCGCACTTTTCTACATTTTTTACACCAACCGCTCCTGAGAGAGTGAGATGTATATAATGTAATGTAAGTAGGAGTGAGAAAACCAGAGTAAAGGAGTTAAAGTATAGAACAAACGAACAAACCTAAAAGGCAAGCATTCAAGCCCCGCCTACTATTGCTATAATTGCTGAATACTAGAATAGGATTGGAGGATTTAAAGCAAGTGCGCGCAAGGTTTGTGCGTATGCATTTCCAATTCCAATTCAAAACAAAACATACGATATTATAATTATTTTATTGCAACATGAAGTTTTTTTTTTTAATTTTAATCACGTACTGCCGTGGATTGTAATTAATTAATGCAGCTCAGGCTAAAAAGCAAAGACAATTCCTACTTTTTTGTAAGTAGTCTTATGTATAGCTCAAAAAAACTAAACTTAAGAAATTAATGAGCTATTCGCCCTGCATATGTATGCAACCAAACAAACACTTCCATAAAATTATTTTTTCTTATTTTATTTTATCTGAACCTTAAATAAACGATGTACAAACTAATAATTAAACTTAAACATTAACATAAATGTTAAGATAAGCACATTTATTGATTAAACCTTAAATAATAAGTAAATAATCATAAATCATCCTTCCACGTTATGCAACCAACCTAACACATGTGTATGCAATTACACTATATGCCTATATTCACTAAACCTTTTATTTTTTATTTTCATTACGACTAGAAATAAAAGTAAAATATTTAAATTCAATAAAAATTCATTACGCAAATTTCAAAAGGAAAAAAATACATTAAAAGCGAACTGCTATACTTAAAACTTATTTTATATTCAAACAGACCGCAAGGACGTGTTTAATTACAAACACACATCAAACTTGAAATGCGTAACAGAACGTCCACGTTTAAGGAATTTATTTATTACTATTTACATAAAAACAACACATAAAACTTTATCACAATAACTTCTTGAATGATCACCACATAAAGGTCTTAGTTAATCACACGTCAATCTTCAATCCGTGTGAAGCGTCAATTCTTAAAACGCCAACAATAAATGTAACAAAATATGGAATGCCGACTATAACAACGAGATACAAAACGTATGGAATGGGGGGCGTAGCTCCGAAAGGAAACAACCAATACCCTCTTCGAGTGGCATCCCTTGTGTGATGACTCGCGAATGCGGTGAACACAATCAGCGATAACTTCTGAAGCTGATTTAATTGCAAGACGTACGCGTATATTAAGAGGGTAACTGTAAGAAGCAGCGGCACACTCGAACAGTGAAGGAACGGTCGACTTTGTAAATTTGTGGCATCCTGAAATAAAACAAAAACGTTATTTGATTCTATGTGGAAAGGTTCACTTACTTTTAGGTGTATTGATTTGGCTGCGATGAAGTGGTCCAAGTCGATTAACGAAGACAAAACTGTGCACATGAAAACCTCCAGCAGAGTACTGTAGGTCAAGTGTGTCTTGTGGTACATGCGCACAATCAGCCAAGAGATTCCTCCGATCATTGCGTGGGTGGTATTGTCGAATATGGCTTTAGCCGAGTGCATCGCGGTGTGAGACACGATGAAGTCCCCCAGCACAGCCACGAGTACCAGTAAACATATCAGGTAACTTTGAATAATGAATCCATAATTTAAAAGCATTTAAATTATTTTGGTTACATGCTTAGTTGCCCACAACACATGCAATTCGATGCGAGTACACTGATCGGCGCAAGTCAAACATTGCAGATTACAGAGCAATCATCTGTACAACTAAGGGCACTCAGCTCTCTGTTTAATTTATTTACGGTTTCCTTGCAACGCAATTGAGTATATATTTGGGCAGATATAACTAATTCATGCAATAAATTTAATGCATTGCTTATGTCTATGATTATATACACAAAGAAATTTTTGGTGAGGTGAAATCAGTAGATGGCGCTGTTGGCATTAAAGTTGATTAAAGTTGTATTGGTACTGCTTCACCACCACAATTCTAAAGATGATGTATTTGTATTTTTAATTTACAAATTTATTAATTATATAAAACGATACAACGTGTACAACATGATATTAATCATTATCCTCCTTCTTTTGTTGTTTTGTTACTAACTGTGATCACCACCTCAATCACAGGTCAAACAACTGACAGTAATAAAAGACAGTTGACAGCACGGAGTCACAGTATAAATAATTTCCCGGTAGCAACACTTAAACGTCAGTGTCAAGAAAGCCGCCATACTGTTTGATACCCTTACGGAAATGTAATGTAATATCTATTCACTCTTTAACCTCGTCTCAGTAGGCTCTGTTCTCGTTTCGTTAAGTTGCTGCCCTGAAGTTTGATAGATGCCAGAATCTGACATGAAAAATATTAATGACAATTCCACACCACTAATTTGACTATGTTGCCAAATATTATACGAAGGAGCACCGACTATGGCACCGTGAAATATGCACTACAGTCGAGCTGGCAACAACGTCTCCGTCAGTGGACTCAAATTATCACCATGAAATTAAAAATAAACATAACCGTCTCAACTGACGTCTATGTTTCATTGTGATACCAACAAAAATGTCAGACTAACTCGCCTACTGGGACGAGGTAAAAGAGTGAATGGATTATAATTTGCAAATGGTAGGTATCAAACAAAATGGCAAATGTGACAGTTATACTCGAGTGATGCTAGTGTGTGATTCTTATACTGTAACAGAATCAGCATTCGTTTATACAACTCCGTTCACTCTATTTACTCTTTTCACGCTCTAAAGAGTGAGAGCGAATAAGTTTTAATAAAAGTAAGAGTGGGACAAAAGTGCGAAAAGAGTAAATAGAGTGAACGGAGTTGAATAAACGAACGCAGCTAGAGTTTGCAGTGGCAGTGTGGACTGGATAGGAAAATGGGTACCAGATTGCTTTGGAGACTACCAGGATTCAAATGACCAACTAAAGTACCAAATCCGGTGCCGAAATACCAAAAAGAACAACACTGCCAAACACTGCTTTGCGGTAAATAGTTCACAAAATTGTCAAGTTGTAGCAGTAGCACCTAAAATACGCATGGCTGTACCTTTGACTATCCTACATTGTATATACTACTATGTGTTTTTTTAAAAATGCCATAAAGGTTGGCTATGAAAATTAAAACTCATGTCGTAGCTTGGCATCTAACACATGCCAAATCTGAAAATTTCAAGTAAATGAATGGAGCTAAGACATGAATTTTGTTTTCCACAGCCACCCCTTATGGCATTTTTAAAAAAACACATGTTATATATTGTATATAGTCAAAGGGCTGTACATGCGGCAGCGTTGCCGGTTGTATCTGCAAGGAAAATTGCGAGGTTTGGTGGCTTTTTAATTTCGAGACGGATTTATTAATTAAAATTGACATAATTATCGCTGGGCTCTTGTTTTGGAAATTAAAGTGAAAATTGTATGGGCAAAAAGTTGATAAAAAAAGTAAATAAATAAGACCCCCCATATACACGGTAGCGATAAAGTCCCCCACCAAGCTCATAATTTGTTTATTCACGTCTTTGAACGAAAGAGTCGCCGCGCCGCGGAATTATGTGGAACCTGAAAACTGGTGACGAAAATGCACGTGTGTTTGACAGTTGTCAGCACTGCGAGCTGCCAAGAAGGGAGTCAAATCAGAGAGAAAGTGTTTTATTAGACATGCGGCCTTATCCGTTCACGAAACTCCCGACATGTCAACGTTCAGTTGGTTAACATACTAGAAATTCCTATCACGTTGTCAGTAACTTTCATTTAAATATTGGCATTGCTTATATCGCGTTGGCCTAGTCACCACTGGGGATGCATTTTCCGTGAGTAAATGAAGGATAGAATAGTAAAAAGCGCATGAGTAAACGAAATAGCTACATCAATCGACGTTGCCGATTGATAACACGGACTACACTCCGGCCGCTAGCGCCGGTCGAATTCCTACCTTCTTACGCAACATTGTAATATCTCTATTTCACTTCCACACAAGTTTCAATGAGCCTCTCCTTTATTTACTCACAATAAATCGTATCCCTAGTCTTCATTAGACCATCTGTGTATATGTTTATACATAACCATTGTTTATACATAAACTGTGGTTTTTTTAGCAGTGAGTGAGTTCGCGTTTACGCTCAGATCGATCGGAGTGTTTCTTTTTTTCAATCTTACATGCAGTCAAACGCAGTTGCTCTCCCTCACACTTTTGATCAGAGCGCTCGGCGAGCGTAATCGCGAACTCACCCAGTATACAAATTTCGGATAAACTCAGAGACATCTACCGAAATTTTCCACAACTATCATCGAAATGAACGCTTGAGTGGCAGCACTGAACAAGAAATATAACCTGAATCCTAACCTACATGAAGTTGCGTTTTTTTGTGAATTCTAAATGTAAACAAAGGTTTACTTTTGATTTAAGCCGAATAAAATCCGAAATGAACAAGCAACTGATGACCGAACTAGAAAGCGCCGCAAGCATCATCATGGTAACGCATCGCCGACCCCCTCTTATGATCGCGTCTCACAAACGCTTTTTCTTCACAGGCACCGCCGAATATGGTGACCAACGAGCAGCGGCACAACGCAGAGGCGATTTTCCTGAACTTCCGCAAGTCCAAATCGCCGTACGCAATTTGCAGGGAAATCCTCGAAAACTCACGGGCCGAGTACGTGCTCTTCGAGGCGGCCGAAGTACTTAAGAGCTCTTTGATACGCGAGTGGTCGTTCTTACAAGAATCCGACATCGTCTCCTTGCGCCAGTACCTGCTCCATTACATCACGAGCCGCGAGTTGCCCTCGTTTGTGCAGGAACGATTGCTCCAAGTCATCGCTATCATGGTTAAAAGGGGCAGCGTGGAAGATTTCGGGCAGGAACGTTCGAATATACTTAACGAAGTCGAAAACTTAATCATCAACTCTAATTCATCTAAAGTAAGTCATTAATCGTGATTTCTTTTTTTGTAATTAATGCGAATTGAATTCTAGCAAATACTAGGTTGTAAGGTAATACTGAACCTCATGCAGGAGTATGCGAGTACGGTTAAGTCGACGGACGTCGGTTTGCCCTGGGAAGTCCACTTTAAAGCTAAGAAACAGTTCGAAGCCACCGACTTAAAACGCATATTTCAATTTTGCGTGCAAGTTCTATCCGAAATCGTTAAAACGGAAACGTCGCACACCTCGGATATGTCCAATTTAATCGAACACTTGCTTATGATTACTGAACATATTTTAACGTGGGGCTACATTTCGCCAATGCATATCCTTTGTTCTGATAGATTAATGATTTAGGTCAACGTTAAAGTGGAATATTCCTTAACGTAGTTATACTTCCCAAAAAATTAATAGGTGTGTATGAGTCTGTGTACGAAGCTGATCAAGCCCCCGCTTTAAGATTGGGCGCTTTGTGGAGGGATGTTATGTTCGCCCCGCAACTTCTGCCCTTAATGTTTCAAGTGTATTGGAAAGTGCGTGAGCACGATCAGCTAGCGCATCACGCCTTGACGTGTCTCGTACAGTTGGCGACGTTAAACGGTGGTGTTATGAACAGCGATGATGCTCGGCTGCAGTATCTTAGTTCATACATGGAGAATTTCCTTAAATTGATTAGTAGGTAAGCATTCGACGCTTAATTTAATTAATAGCGTTTTCCACTGGCTGCACACTCGTTACATTTTCATCTCATTTTAACCTCATGTAATAATAAAAGACGAAGGTGCACTAGTCACTAGTGCAGCCAGTGGAAACGCTACAAGTTTAAGATTCGTAGGTCACAGTGTCAAATTCAAATTTCATGATTTTTCTAGTGTTAACATAAAAAATAAAGAGTCGTTAGGGATATCTAATATTGTTAGGAAGTTACAATTGTTTTTTGCAAGTGATTTAACAAAGCTGCCACAAGCTTTGCAAGAATCATACTTGGATGATATTACTAGATTAACTTGTTGCTTTGCAGAAGGTGCAGCTGTTGAGGATTCTGTGAGTAGTGCAATTTACCATTTTCTTTTTTAGAAATCAAGCTGTACTTTGTATTTTTTTTTTCCTTGTGTTAGAATGGTTTGTTCTCAGGTTGTTTCTGTGTGATTTATTTTTACTGTGGATTAATTTTTGCTGTAGCAACTTTTGGAAGATAAGTATTATCTGGAATCATTTGATAATATGTTGGAAGCTTGGACAACGATATTGCGAGAATTTCAGGACATTTCCAACGATTTCTTGCTACAGTCGGCGTCTCGTATATTTAACACGTACCTCCGGTGTCACCTGTCACCACCGGACGGTTCCAGAAGAATTAACGATGAGGAAGTCGAAGAAATCGAAGATAACGAAGATAACGATCGAATTAAATTCAGAGACCAATTGCAAACGATCGGCATGTTCGGTAGGGTTGTGTTAGAGTATACCTTACCCGTTATATATCGGTAAATTAATTCGTGTTAAGTAACGAATAATTATATTCAACCAAATTTTAGTTTACTGGAAGATAGGACCAATAAACTCAAGAATCACCTTCACACAATGCAGTCGCAAGCTATGTCCATAGCCGAGTCGACTGCTCTAGATAATTTATTCGAGGATATCCATTGGATCGTCCTAATTGCCGGACACGTTCTATGTATGGATAGCGAGGGGGAGACACCCTTGATACCATCTGAGATCATGCAATATTCTATCCAGCAGTGCTCTAAATCGCTGACGAACTTGGAAGCGACTTTGAAAGTCATGGCGGGCGTTCGGCAGCTCGGCGTCGACGTAGATTGTGTGGATCAATGCGATCAAGCCGTAAGAATATTCTCAGACGTTTTAAAACTGTGCTTCGTTGAGACTTCAGCGGCTGAAGTCAAACTTGGACATTTCATGAGCCCCGAAGTCGGCTGTACGATCATGTGGTTTTTAAAACGATGGTGCCTTTCATATTTGTTACCCATAGAGAGTTTCTACGAGGAAGTAAGTATCGAGGCGGTGCTTAATTACATCGTAAGATAACTCGTGCCCCCTCAGATCAGTCCAACGTTAATCGGTGCCTTAGGTAAAGACACGGAAGGAGCTACGTTCGTCATCAACTTCGTGTTCGCGAAGATACAATCCAACATATGCCATTTCAGCTCCGAACCCATATTACTTCAGGACACGGTCGATCTTTTCGCTGACATCGTTTGCGTCCGACACAAGTAAGCCCCAAGCTCATTTGGTTTTGTTTTTCTGAAATTATTTCACGCAGGTCCGCTTATGTGTTGAAAACAGAGGGGCTATGGAATCTTGTGAATTTGCAAGCGAAGTTGGAAGCCGGGGCGTTACCGCAGAACGTCCGGAGAGGCCTCTATAAGGGTTTTGTCTTGGCAGGCGGGCCATTATCGGAGCCCCAACAAATAAACAACTACTACGAACAGATTTTGAAGCCGGTGCAGCAGCGCTTCAAAAACTTGCTGTGCCAAGAGAATTTTAATCGAATATACCAAGAGGAGCAAGTCAAGAAGGAGATCATAGATATCCTCGAGTGCTTGATAGGTATAGCGAAGGGTTCGCAGATGACCACCGTTCAAGTCTTATTCGATTTCTTGGCACCTATTTTATCGGAGCTGCCCATTTTTATAAATCTGTACAGCAATTATCAGATAATAGTTCAATTAATCCTGGAATTATTCGGACAGTGTGCTAAATGTATGTTGTGTTATTTAAGTCAGCTAGATAGTAAGAGGCTGTACGAAAGTACATTGGCGACGGTGCAAACTTACGCGAAGTGCAATACTAATAGGTTAAGCTCGGAAATCGGCTCGGAAGAAACCAGCTATCAAGATTTATCCTTGGTGATGGATTTATTGACGTATATTTTATCTAAAGATTGTTTAGATATAAGCCCGTTGAGTGGGACTGAAGAGGTTACCGTAACTGCTGCCGACGTTTCTCTTTTCGGACTCAACTTCGTCATGCCTTTAATGACTGTCGATCTACTTAAGTATCCGTCACTCTGCGCGCAGTATTACAGGCTTATCGTTTTAATCAACGATATCTACCCCGAGAAGGTTTGTCATTTACCCGATGATCTATTAGATAAATTATTGAGATCCGTCGAGCTGGGTTTAACTCAATTCGGCTCCGACATAGTTCAAGCGTGCTTGGATTTCCTCCAAGGACTGGCCACTTATATCTTCCGACACAATTTGCAAAACTCTAAGATCTATCGGACTCTGATGCCGTTCTTGAAGCTCCTCATGGATTTGACTCTGTCTCATCAGATTAACTCGGATATGATTAGCACAGCGAGCACGTGCATTTACTCTTTGATTTGTTGCTACAGCGATCAGTATCAGATGCTGGTGCAGAATTTGATACACGTGCAATCGGATCCGTTGATTGCAGAACGCCTGGCAGCGGCTTTCACCCAGCTGATGAACAACGTCCCCCTCAACTGCGAGAGGCAACCGCGGCTAAAATTTAGAGATAACTTCGATAAGTTCATAGCCAATGTACACGGATTTCTGCTTGTAAAATAATTTCGAGAGACTTTATTTATTGTAGATTAAGTTTTTTAAATTCGTTACGCTCGCAGTTACAGTTTTAGGGCAGCATTTTCATTATACTAAATTTCTATTTTAAAATAAATATTTAATTGTGTTAATCGAAGAGATTATTTAATATTTTACGTGCCAAAGTATTTTTGTGTTTCAGTGTGTATTGCAAGTAAGGAAGGCCTATTATAATATCTATTAGTTGGTTCATTGACGTACTTTTACAGGCAGTTGAAATTTTAAGCGTTAAGTGTTACTTTCAGACAGTTAAGTCGTATGAAATATATACTATTTTTATATCATTGATCTTTGTAATAAAGTATTAATTAAACAATTATTCGTTTTTGCTTGCAATACAATTAATACCATTTTATTATCAATTCTTAGGTATTTACATATGCAGGGGTTGAATCTTTTACATAAAATGTATATGAGTATCACAGATATAAAAAAATATACATACAATCTGTGCCAAACACTTTATCAGTAAACTGTAACTGAAAAGTGAAACAAATTTCTATTTACATACATATTTGGTACAACAAATTAAATCCAGTTTCATTCGACGCCACATTTAGAATGTGCTATAATCTGTGCATAGATTTGAAATATTTTAAATAGTATAGTGACTCACTTCATGCCATTAAACTTTTTTCAAACTGTTTGATCCACCACCTCGTTAAATTTAAATAAAAATCCGGTCCTTCAGGTTCGTAATCCAAATAAGCGAAATCCGAAACCAGTTTCGCTTGGGCAGGTTCGATTTGTGTCCCTTCGTGCCACTCGTTGAAACTCGTAATAGAAACGTAATTGACGTGATTGTTTATAGCACTGCGCCAGGCCACGTCGTAATACTGGCCGTGCCTTCGATGCCTCGTGTTCATGGAATTCCAGGGCCTAACCTGCGTGTCAATGTAGCCGGGGCCAACCGACGGAATAAAGATCAAGCCGTTCTGCGAAGCAAACCTCGCCAAATTCCTCCAGTTTTTCCACGTGCTCCCATATGTGAAACTGTTAGAAGCAAAGTACGTGTAAAATCCGTCGAACTGCGATTTCTTAATATGGTAACGATGT
The DNA here is from genome assembly GCA_033060865.1 of Dorcus hopei. Taxonomy (NCBI): domain Eukaryota; kingdom Metazoa; phylum Arthropoda; class Insecta; order Coleoptera; family Lucanidae; genus Dorcus; species Dorcus hopei. Next base: position 3,892,673 of record CM065425.1, on the reverse strand, counting down.
TGTATGTCCACCAACAACCCGATGTAAATCGCATCGAGCTCGGTATCCCTAACACTCAGGTTCCCCTTGTTGCTTAACAACTCCTTCCAAGCGACCGCAGGCGTTAAATACGAATCGTAAACGTATATAAGCGGCACCTCCTTGGTACTCAGGGGTTTCTTTATCCTATAGAGTGCTGTGTGATTCCCGAATTCTTGAAAAAACAGTTTCAAATGATCACGTAAGTTAATCGGGTTCCGACCTGCGTACGGCTCTACGTGCAACGCAATTTTTATTTTGTATTTGGAGGCCGTTTCGAAAAGTCTAGGGAGCAGGTTGACGGGTGAATCTGGGAAACCCGGGGGGTACCACGAGAGCACGATCACTCCCACGTTGGTTTCCTTCAGCTGCCTCATGTGTAAGTCGATGACGTTCGGGTCCGAAGAACTGTAGCATCCTAGGACCGGGTAGTAGTTGGAGCCGATGTCTTCGGGTGGTTCGTGGTACCCCGTGGGGTACACCTTGTGGTCGTCTCGTTTCCAGTTCGGCAAATACATGTGGTTCCAGTGCTTGTATTGTCCGTCGTGCTTCCTGTTCGCGTACCACGCGTAATAAAAGATGTGGATGTTGTAGTTCGGTCGCAGAGAAAATTTGCTGTTGAATATTATCGACCTGGTCTTTTTGATTTTCCTCGACAGGCGTTCCACTTTTTGCTTCAGTAAATTGGCCCGCAGTTCACCGTCGCTGTTCATGTCGTTCGGGGAAATAATTTCGTTCTCTGTGTACTTTGCAGTTGGGTACTCGAGGTATGTCGGAAGCGTACTGCTGGGGCTAGGGTGTCTTTGCAGGTTTGTCGAAGACACGTACGTCGTTACGAGGGTGTAACTAATTAAAAGCGAAAAAATCGCCACTATCAAGAAGCACAGCACGTAGTACCTTTTAAATGTGATTATAAACCAACGCACACGTACAGTCATTTTATTTATTGTACTTTGAAATTAGTGCATTATTATTGAATTAATTCAGTTTGAATTCACCGATTTAGTTCAATGAAACGTCATCCTCTATTTAATTTTCAATTGCTTGCGCGTTGATGCATTCAATTTAATAATGAATTAAATTAGAACGGAGAACTCCGGAATTATCGCCACCCGGAAAGCTACTTTACTCCCGGAACATTTTAAGTTGGCATCAGATTAAGTTGCGATTGGTTAAACGAAAGGCCTTACTTCAAATTTAAATTATTTCAATTTAATTCGTCATTTAAATTTAACAATATGTTTAAATTAACGCTAAAAGAAACGAAATTCTCACCGTCGGAAGAATTTCAGTTGGCCAACCTGCAATTAGTAAATTGTTGTTTTTTAGGCTGTAAATATTTTGCTCTTTTTAAATTGATGATGTTTTACGAAATTTCCATATTCTTTTAAGTATTAATTTAATAAAACTATTAAATTGCGATAAATTTAAATGAATTTAGTGCTGCCATCTATTGGTGGTTTGGCGACGCACGCTTGCAATTACGTCATGCAGAAGGATGCCACTTAAGTAAAATGGCGGCCGTAAAAGAAAATGTTACGGCGTTATGTTAAAAAACTAATTAAAAATAAACTGTTTTCAGTGTTTTAGTATAGTGAAGTGATTTAGCAATAATACATAAGCAAAATGGATGCCGTTAAAGCATTTAATGCAGAGGTAAGTGCGCCCACAGCTTCGCTGTTTGTGCGTGCGTTGATGATGATGACATTGAGCCCTGGGAGCATTGCGTTACTGGTTTCGTGTGCAATTAATAAACCGGAGGCATTTACGGCGTTTTGTTGCAGTTATCTTCGTTGTACGAAGTGAAGCCTCCCATATCCAAAGCCAAAATGACTTCGATCACTCGTGGTGCTATAAAAGCAATCAAATTCTACAAGCATGTTGTACAAAGCGTGGAGAAGTTTATCTTGAAGTGTAAACCGGAGTATAAAGTGCCCGGTCTCTATGTGATCGATTCGATAGTTCGTCAGTCCAGGCACCAGTTCGGGGCCGACAAAGACGTGTTCGCCCCGAGGTTTAGCAAAAACATGCAACAGACGTTTCTCAATTTATTCAAGTGCCCTCCAGAAGATAAGGTATGCATTGTATGAGTATATTGCTTTTTGTATACAATGTAGAAGACGCATGGGATTTTAATGTACGTTTTACTTTAATTTCAGAGCAAAATCATCCGAGTACTGAACCTCTGGCAGAAAAACCAAGTTTTTCCTCCGGACGATATACAACCACTGTTTGATCTGGCGGATCCTAATCATCCGATTCACAAGGAGTTAAACGCTGCCACGCAGAGCAACGGACTCGGAAACTCAAACACTTCGAACGTCGTCACCAAAGGTGTGTATTACGTTGAGTTTTGTATGTTTCTCTTTAATTCAAACACGCAGTATGCCAAAGTTTTATTAGAAATGATCGTTCTTAGCAAGTTCGTTTTATGTAATCTGTCGGATTCAATGCACGTCGAAAGTTATTTTATTTTTCAGTCAAAGTATGTATCCTTAATGAATCTGAATTCTTTTTCGTGTATTTCTGATTATTTGATAACAATTCAGTTATATTGTTGATGCAACTGTTATACTGCAAAGCTTCTTTGATGTGTTTAAATTGAGAAGGGCATTAGTTTAAAATGATGTTTCTTTGTTAAAAAAATTAGCTTACAAAATTGTCTTTACTTTTTGGCATACTACGTTGATTTAGGTACTTGTCTAAATAAGTTCTTCATATTAGGTTCGCCCGCACTGCAGAAGACTCCGACAAAGGTTCCTCCGCAAGGCACATCTGACACATCCAATGTGTCACAACATGGAAATAACACTCCGGTACATATCTCGTTCCAAAATTCAATTAGAATTGCGTCGTGACGTTTTGATTTATTAAAAATTCTTGATAAGCGTGAAAACATGAATTAAAGGATAAGATGTAGAATACTTTAGTTGAATGGAAAACATGGAAACATATTTAAGAATAATGCACGAATTCAAACTCCTTTAATGAGCACAGAGTACAATTGGGAAGCAAAACGTCAGGCCTAGCGTCGAGCTAATCAATGACTTTAATAGGTCTGTTTATTATCCTGCCCTGGTGTACACCAATGCATACTTTTTCGCAAAATACTCTTTAATGCAACCTGAAATGTTTGTGTGGTATGTCGGTATGAATGAGTATGATTCGTATTAACACATTACCAAAGAATTTAGGCCTCATTAAAGCATATTTCGTAAAAAAAAAGTGTACACTAGTGTACACCAGTGCAGGATAACAAACAGACCTAATGTTTAGACAAAGCCATTTGACACCACCAAGCACGAAACTTAAAGAGTGATTGGGCATAAAAGCCAAAGGTCTTCTAAGGCCGCTTTACATACTTTGACAGATATTTAGATTTACAAAAGGGACATCCTTTGCAATAAGAAGAACTTTTGAGTCATTCGTATTAACACATTACCAAAGAATTTAGGCCTCATTAAAGCATATTTCGTAAAAAAAAGTCTACACTAGTGTACACCAGTGCAGGATAACAAACAGACCTAATGTTAGACAAAGCCATTTGACACCACCAAGCACGAAACTTAAAGAGTGATTGGGCGTAAAAACCAAAGGTCTTCTAAGGCCACTTTACATACTTTGACAGATATTTAGAGATTTACAAAAGGGACATCCTTTGCAATAAGAAGAACTTTTGAGTCATGGGATTACAATGGATTTGATACGTATAGATTTACATGTAAAACATCAGGTCTAGCATTGAGCTAACCGATGACTTAATGTTAGAAAAAGCCACTTGATACCACCAAGCACGAAACTTAAAGAGTGATTGGGCATAAAAGTCAAAGGTCTTCAAGGCCGCTTTACATACTTTGACAGATTTTTAGAGATTTATAAAAGGGGCAACCATTGCGATAAGAAGAACTTTTGAGTCATGGGATTACAATGGATTTAACATGTATAGATTTACATGTAAAACATCAGGCCTAGCCTCAGGCTAACCAATGACTTATTGTTAGACAAAGCTACTTGACACCACCAAGCACGAAACTTAAAGAATGGGTGGGCATAAAAGCCAAAGGACTTCAAGTCTACTTGACATACTTTGACAGATTTAGAGATATACAAGGGGGCGTCCATTGCGATAAGAACTTTTGAGTCGTGGAATTACCATGGATTTGATATGTACAGATGCTGAAAATGCATGAAATGATGTGACTTTAAAGGCGTGGAAGCAAATTGCTGTTTTCAATTCTGCTAAGAAAACAAATAACAAGCAGTTATTCTATCATTTCAAAGTTTAGACACAATTTAAGGATTGACTAGCAAGTCAAAGTAGTAAATTAAAAGAAAATGTTACGGTTTAGTTAATCAGGAAGGCTATAATTCATAGTGAATTAAATTTAAACTACTTTACATGATTCTGGTACATTTTGCTCCTCTAGGTACAAGTTCAAATGAATGAATGTAATAGAATAATGATTATGTAATTTGTTTCATGATTTCTCATGCTCTTTATGACTTACAAAGGAACTTATTAGAGTTTGCATTTTGCCACATCATTTCATATTCTGGTAGATTATTATACATGCGTGGAAATCATGTTAAATACTCTTTTTCTTTGTCTAAACTGCAAATAAAAATTGCATTTATTACTTACAATGTTACAATAACATATACACTTTATGTAAATATTCTTGTTTGTAAAAAAAGTTCCCTTTTTGTAATAAGTAGCTACTTTTAAATTCGGATATTTACATATCTAGCTGATTTGCTTTGAATGTATCAGAATCTGTTTAGTTCAATAAAATGTGAGTAACAAATTTGAATTAAGATATAAGGTTAAAGAAATTAAATCGTATTTCTGAATTTTATAAAACACGGGCCGTAAATATTTCAGTGTAATATTAATAAAAGTAGACTTATCCCCCACACTTAATTTAAATAACAATATTTAAAGTTGGTTCTTGTCCGATGAAATTTGTATCACAAAATCTTTTAACCGGACACTAAATCACGCACTATACACTTAACGTTTCGCAGTTGTTCGACAGCTTCGTCAGAAGTAACAATGTATAAATGTGTAGCGTAGTATTAAAACATAATTATCTAGTAAGTACCCTTATTGAAAATTATTTTACTTTCAGGCAACTCTAGATCAAAACACGCTGGCTCAGCTTCAGCAGCTGCATAAATTGTTGATACGGCAAGGCGGTGACAGTGCCACAAAAGCCGAGGGACAGCCCGTACATTTCGATCGAAAACTCTTGGACTTCGATTATGGAAGTGACGAAGAAGAGGATACCACAAATATATCTCCAAAGTTTGCAAACCCACCGAATCAACCGTACCCCGCCATCGAATCGGTTGGATCGTAAGCGCTCGATTTATTGTTCAGATACGCTTCAAATTAATTACATTTCTGTAGATTGCTGACGAATCCGGAAGTGCTCAGGCAGTTGCAGACGCTGCAGAATTCCATAATGCAGCAAGGTACGCATTCGGAGATCGATTTGGAGAAGTTGAGGAAGCTGCAGGAAATGAAGCAACAGGAAGAGGAATTCGATAAACACCTTGCTCAAACCGTGCCGGTAAATTAAATACAAATGTCTTATAGCGTTTTCGACTGACCACTCTAGAGCACTCTCAGAGTATTTCCATTTTGTTTTAACCTTAACCTCATGCAATAACAGGGGATAGACACACTCTCAGAGTACTCTGGAGCATTCACTCGAAAACGCTATTAATTATGCGTTTTGCAGAACTTACCTTTTGCTGCCGAGTGTGAATTCAAGCCCAACACAAATTCACCGGCGGTGTTACCCGGCTATTTCTTGCCGGTCGGTGCTGACCTGAGTCAGCCACCTCCCGGTTACAAAACAAATCAATCTTACGATATTCAACCATCACAAGAGGAAGGAACCATGGAATCTGAAGTCGAATTCGTGAGTGGAAATGACGATGTTGAGGTGAGAGATTTAAATGTAAGGGTAGGATACTTTGATTACGATTAAGTCGTTGCTCAGTAGGTTTGTTACAACAAAACATCCTTTCAGGTCATCACGTTAGACCACGGAGATTCTCACAGCCCTTCGCCGAGGGATGACAGGTATAATCGTCGTAGAAGAAGCAGATCCCGTGAAAGGTCGAGAGAGCGAACTCGAGACAGGAGATCTCGCAGGTCGTCACGTTCTAGGTCTAGATCGAGATCCAGGCGGCATCGGTCTCGGTCGAGGGAAAGGGATAGAGAAAAAGAACGAGAACGTGAGAAAGAAAGAGAGAAGGATAAAGAACGAAAGAAACGAGGTTTACCCCCCATTAAAAAAGATCACCTAAGCGGTAAATAACATTCTCGTAACGTCCTGAGTTAATTTAATTTTTAATTTTTTTTTTGTAGTGTGCAGTACAACTTTGTGGGTTGGACACCTTTCAAAATTAGTGCATCAAGAAGACTTGTCGGACACGTTCGGGGAATTTGGAGAAATCATCAGCATCGACCTTATAATACCGAGAGGTTGTGCTTTTATTGTGATGGACCGACGTCAGGACGCTGCCAGATGTCTGACTAAATTAAAAAATCACAAATTACACGGAAAGGCACTTACAGTAAGTTAATTTACATAAGCATTTCGATTTCGTTGACTCACAATTGTTTCAATTTAGTTGGCATGGGCACCCGGCAAAGGTGTAAAGGGAAAAGATTTAAAAGATTATTGGGAAGGCGACCTGGGCGTGTCTTACATACCATTTTTAAAATTAAAACCCGACATGGAAGTAGACTTGCTGGAAGACGGTGGTGTAATCGATGAAGAAACGATGCCTTCATGGCTGAAAGCTAAGCTATCGCAAATTGCTCCGAAGAGCACCCCCATATCAGAAACTATAGAAGTCAATATACCTCCTCCTGTTATATCTACGAGTGCCGTAGATACTAGTCAACCCCCACCGATACCACCTGGCGGTGGACTCCTGCAACCTCCTCCGTTGACATTACCTCTTGTTCCACCGTACCAATTAAACAGAGGATTGCTGGGGCCTGTCGGTATGAATTTGCCGCCGGGTAATGCTTGGCCGAACGTGCCTATTGGAGTGCCTCCCCCGAACTTGTCCGGGCCTTTAATGACGAATCAGTTGCTGGGTATCGGGTCACCATTTGGTCAAGCGCCACCGAGCCTATTACAACAAGCCCTACCTCCGATACCTCTGGCGGGATCCGACAAAAATCAGGACAACTCAAGCGACAGTAACATAAGAACCCCTCTTTTGGGTTTGCCACAGACATTCCCTGTGGTACCACCGCAACCTCCGATTTCTGTGCCTGCTCAACATTCTCACGACGAAAACATGGACGTAGAAATGGAAGATGCGGAGAAAGGTGAAAGACATCCGCCCCCGCTTAGTGATCAGCTGTTGGCGTCCTTGAATACATTTGGTGCTGATAATTTGACTGCCGCGGTGAATCGATTGCATGCTGTTGTAAATCACCGACCAAACCCCGGAGGCTTGGGAAGTGACAGTCAAAATAGTGACGATAGAAGAGACAAACGAGATGATAGAGCTCGAAACCGAAGTAGAGACAGGGATCGCAATCGAGATAGAGGAGGTAGAAATAGTCACGACAGAAATAGGGACAGAGAAAGAGATAATAGCAGAGGTGAGAGGAGGGACGAACGTAATGATCGAAGAGAACGTCCAAATCGTTGGAGCGATAGAGATCAGCGCGATCGTGATCGAGATGAGAGGAGAGAACGTGAGAAAGCACTCAATGACAGATTACGAGAAATGGCTAACGACGGCTCTTATCCTAATAGAGATAGGAACGATGAGCCGGAAGGACGTCCACCTCTCTTAGATAGACCCGTTTTTCCACCACCTTCATTTAACAACTTGGGAGATTTAGATATGGAATGTCCACCGGATATGATGGATCATGATCTTGACGATAGATTTATATGTGGCCCCCCTGATGATAGAAGAGGTCCGTTTGATGACAGACATGGTCCACCTGATGACAGAAGGGGCCCCCCTCCGGATATGAGAAGAGGTCCTCCTCTTGATGACAGACATGGGCCTCCGGATGACAGAAGGGGACCCCCTGATGGTAGACGGGGCCCGATGGATGATAATTTCGATCACAGAATGCGGGGCCCTATGGATAATTTTGGCCCTCCGATGATGGAAATGCCCGAGTTTGATCATAGGATGGAAGGCCCCGCTGAATTTGAAGGGCCACCTATGATACGGGAGCCCATTATGGAGGAAAGATTTCCCAGACGGGACAGATTCGGAGGAGACGATAGAAGAATGATGGACGATTTTGAACCCCCACCGATGATGCGTGGTCCACCGCATGGCCCAAGGCCTGACTTCTATGGCCCCAGGGATAATTTTGGACCTCCCAGAGGCCCCCCTATGATGAGAGGTCCTAGGCCGGATGGCTTCGTACCTAGAGGCATGATGGTTCGACAGCCAATGTTTCATCCCAGAGGACCCCAACATAATATGCGAGGGCCAAGGCCAGGTAAGTTCTCACTTTCATCAAATCAAAATTTTTTTATATATATAAACTGTGAGCAACTAAAAATCAGATTAGGGCAGGCGGTGCAAAGAAAATGTATGTCTGTGATTAAATGAAAAGTCAATAAATTTGACAGTCCATGAATGTATTACATTAATTAATTCAGTTAATCACAGACATACATTTTCTTTGCACCGCCTACTCTAATCTGATTTTTATTTGCTCACTTTTTATAAATATTCGACAAATCTTTGTTTCTAAAAATTTTTCTGGATATTGCATGGTAATACTTTTCAGTTATTTCCAGTCTGCTATTTATCTCCACTTCCATACACCCTTGGTTTTGGATTGTGGCTTCTAAGTACTTAAAAGTGTCCATCTGCTGAATTGAGACATTATTGTTACAGTTTATTTCCATGTCATGCTTCTTGAATGTTGTGTCAGCCCAGTTTAGTGATTGTTGGAGGCTTTCTTTGGTTTTTGACATTATTAGGAGGTCATCAGCAAAAGCTAAGGATCCCAGTTTTACCAGATTTAGATTTCTGTATCCAATGCCTAATTTCACTGTGTTATACTGACATGTTTTAATGATTTCATCCATCACTAGGAGAAATAGTAGGGGGCTGAGCACACTGCCCTGCCTAACTCCATTTCCAGTAACAAATTTTTCTGTGCATTCATTGTCAAGTTGGATAATATTACGTGTCATTTTGTAGAGACTTTCAATGGCCAGCTGACTTTCTTTTTTGTTAAGAACGTTCCAAATTAATTTCCTTGGCAGCCTGTCAAAAACTTGTTGTAGATCAGTGAATGTCACAAAGAAATCTTTGTCCTTACTCAGCATTTTCTCTATAATTTGTCCATGAAAATCTGATCTTGAGTGCTTCTACCACTCCTAAAACCGCACTGAACATCCAACAGGGTGTGTTCCGTTTCTAGTCTCAGTCGTTTTTCCAAGATCCTTTCGTAGACTTTCGCAGGAACGCTAAGCAACGCCCTTCTTATGAATAGGTACTATGGTAGCCCTCTCCCAGTCCTTCGGTATCTTTTTGTGTTGCCAGGCCAAGTTTATGATTTGAAGTAGTCTATTTTTGCCTTCTTCGTTTAAATATTTTACCATTTCCGGGCTCAGGATATCTATTCCTCCAGCTTTGCCAACCTTTACCGAAGCAATTGCTTCTTCAAGCTTCGTTGCCGTGATTGTGTTCGGTTGCCCATCATCTATTTGTACGCTCTATTCTAGTAGAGTGTTTTCCTTCCAGAAGTTCTTCAAAATGTTCCTTCCAGTGGTTTTTTATCTTAATTTTGTCTGTCAGACTAACGCCCTCTTTCGCTTTGATGTGTTTTAAATTTATTCCTTCTGGGTACGGCTTATTCCTTAGGTTTTTGACTACTTTGCAGAGTAGCTTCTGATTTCTATTTTGCTTATCTTCCATTTTACTACTACTTGACTTTTACCATTTCTTTAACTTCGCATCTTAGTTTTTTACAAGTGTCGTAATTTGCTTGTTTGTTACTAGTGTTATTGAGATAAGTTTTCCATGCTTTCTTCTTCTCTCCCACTTTAATTTTAATGTCTTCCGACCACCATGCTGTCTGCTTTCTATTTGTATCAGTTTTTTCAGCTGCTCTTCTTACCGTATGTTTAAATTCTTCCCAGTCACATTAAATACTGTTTCCGTCCACACCTTCTGCTGTAGATTCGAATTCCTTTCCTAATTGCTGTTGGTAGAGTTTTCTTATGTCTGGGTTTGTGAGTTTATAACTTTAAATTTTTCCTAGAACTGTTTTTTGTTTGTTTTAAAGTACTGACTTTTTTTTTTCTGGGAAACTTTTATTAGGACCTCCATGGATGGATGGAGGAATGAGACCTAATTTCCCACCGAGATTTGAAGGACCTCGTGGATTTAGAGGGCCCCCCCAACATTTCGATGATAATCATCCTCCTCGACTTCGAAGATTCGATGATAGACGGCGTTTTGATCAAATCGAACACGGCCACGAAGAATTCGGAGCAGTTATGGAGCAACATGAACGTCCCGAGAGGAGAAGTAGATGGGGAAATTCATCTCCCGGAGGAGAGGAGCGTCATTTCGAATTCCAGCCCGAACCCAATGAAAATGACTACGACGAATCACAAACTGAACAAAATTTCTCTGAGAATCAAAAGAGTTTCGCGGAAAACGCCGAGAAGGAATTTTCTGAAAATGCGGATGGCTTTACGGAGAAAACTGAGGAACAAAATCAAATTGAATCATGTGGACAAGAGGGCAACACGACTCCATTACATGATGAGAATCCGGTCGAGGAAAATAATGAGGTGAAGGACAATCGTGATGAAAATCTTGAGGGCGGTGTACAAGGTGAAAACGAACACCAGGAGGCCGAGCAGGAGAAAGAAGAAGCTTGAAACTGTGCACAGATGTGAGAAGTACGTTCGTAATATTTTTACTAGGCATAAGATGTGTTGCAAATATGTTGACTACAATAACTCTAGGCTGTGATAGTGTAGTGAACACAGGTGACCGATATGGAAAATAAATCATACCATGATTTTTATACATTTAATAATGGTCAATAAAATAATTTTATTAATTTTTACGACATAACTTTGAGTATTTATTTAAATTTGCTGCAGCAAGAGACCAAATTATATTTGTATATTTCATAATTATTATATCTTTGCACACATGTCATCATGTTTGTATTAGAATGGAAGATGGCTTCGAAAGGTAGGTCCATCTGTGTTCACACTACTGCGCATCATGGAGGATCCAGTGCCAGCACTCAAACGGAGTGACTGGTGCAAGGTACAGTTCTTTTATTTATTTATAACCTGTACATGTTTGCAGCAAAGTACCATCAGATTTTCTATTTTACAAAGTAAACCATAATTATATTTACGTTATGTTTGTATATCACGGTTGTACATAATTGATATGTACAAGACTTATAAACGAAGATTTATAAATGCTATATAAGTAGGTCATTAATAATAGTTGCTTAAACTATGTTTTTTTTTTTCTTTTTTGTTTCTTATTTGCTATAGTTATTGTGACGAGGGACACAAATCATGTAATATAATGTTTTCTCCAAGTACTTGTATGTGTTACGAAAGTTTTCATTAAACTGTCTATGCGTATGTAGTTCTATCAAATATATTCATTCAACGTGCGTAATTAATTTTTATTTTCACATCCGTCAGTCAATGACAAAAATGTTTGTTTTAAACAGTAAGTGTGGAAGCTTCTTAACAGGTTTCATGTTATGTATTAAAGTATTATAATAATTTGTTACAGTTTGCAAATATACTTTGATCTAAAAGGTCCGTCTGTTTAGTTTTCATGAGACGACAAAATAAAACAAATTCATTTAGGAATCACTTGCAAACCAAACGTTTAAATATTGCTTTCAGTATTAAAAATGAAACGAGTTTTGATTATCAAAAAATAAAACGAATTAGTATAAAGAGGTCATCGAGCATTATAGAAAAGTGACCTCTGTATAGATTGAGGATTGAGTCTAACTCTGAGTACAGTCTTTTATTTCTAAAAAATGTTGGTTTCACCATTTTGAATGTACCTCAATAAAGGCACCAAGCCAAAATCAATTTTTTTAATAAAATTATGCTTTAATAACTGCATGAACTAAAATACCATTCATTTGGAATGAACTATACATAAGTACACAAAAAAAAAATGGATTACTGGCTCTGGATATTTAATTTGCAGCAAATTTTGGCAAGGTTTACTTCAAATAAAACACACTTCACTTTTAAAATAATCAACTTTTAAATCTGTTACACGATTACCCTACAAAATTCACAAATTTTTCTTCGATAACCAGTACTTGATTGCGTTAACGTAATCACCGTGGAAACAAATAAATTGAACCAACTCGTTAACTTGAGTCCTAATGGGACGCACCTGATCCTTCTGTAAGAACTCTCGCAGTTCTTGCTCCAACAGCCAGATATCACCGCGTACCCTTTTCACGTACGTTAATTTCCTCATGCCCCTGTACGACGTCTCCAGGTACACCGGCATCATGTGGTTCTTGGTTCGAGGTACGAAATAGGGCAGGTGATCCAGGTTTTCACCCTGGGGCTTCCATTCCGAAGGATATTCGCTCTTCGGAAGTGGATTCGGTACGGTTACGGGTGGGAGTATGCGTTCCACGTATTTCCAATCCTCGGGGAAACTTGTAGCTTCATATTTTACTTTTACGTCCTCCAAGTCGCACACGAACGGTGAACTTTTGTAATTCGAGTGTCTGATCGGTATAACCTAAAAAATTACGATGTGTGTAACGAGCTTACGCGCGGTACTTACGGTGAATTACGGTAGCTGGTTTGAATTTAACTGCACAGTTGAGAAACGAACGTAAACCCTGAAGAGCTGCGGTCATTTTCACCTTTTTTATTATTAAGTTATGACATAACCTCACTAATCAAAAATTCTCATGAAGTCATGAATGCCAATGTAATAATGTAAACAAAAAATAAAAGCGCTTAAATTATTCAATATTTTAGCTGAAAATTTACAATTGCTTACAGTTTCATATAAACGTGCTATTCATTAGAGTCAAGAGACTATTTACAGATTAATTCTTAATGTTTTTCAAATTAGAGAACCAACTTTGTGGCGACACCAGGGCGTGTTCGAAAACTCAGAGCGTTACTCTTGGATAATATTCGTTTCTCTCTCATATAAATCATTTTGTATATTTTGCTCTTCACTTTAGCCGCTTTCCCGTTACCTACTTTGTGCACGCAAATGAGCACAAAAGTGCAAGAAATCACGAAGTGCACGTTCCAGTAAGGCGGGTTGCCATATATTAGTACAAGAACATCGTGCGTTTATAACTGTTGGTATAACTTTACTTATTCCCTGTGTTTTCGAACACGCCCCAGATTATACTAATGGCTTTTGATTACAGAAACGTGGCGACGTGGTGGCGACAGTGAAACGTTGTTTACTAACACGATGTGATTTCAGTTCAATTTTAGCCTTCATAAAAAGTGAGCAAATAAAAATCAGATTAGAGTAGGCGGTGCAAAGGAAATGTATGTCTGTGATTAACTGAATTAATTAATGTAATACATTCATGGACTGTCAAATTTATTGACTTTTCATTTAATCACAGACATACATTTTCTTTGCACCGCCTGCTCTAATCTGATTTTTAGTTGCTCACAGGTTATTTGATATTGAATATTAATAGGTCTATTCGTAGAGCAGTTCTAATTAGTTTGGAATCGTTGGACCTATGCACCAATGAACGTTTTACACATGTTTTACATCTAACGCTACTGTCGAAATTGAACATTACTTCGATGGGCGACTGGTTCTAATGGCTCCAACACAGTATAAGAATCACACAATAGCGTCACTCGAGTATAACTGTCACATTTGTTCTTTTGTTTGATACCTACCCAGCTGTAAATTACATTGGGCGCATTCAGGGACGCTCAGCGGCTTAGCTAAGCTGTAATTTAGTCAGCGTTTTCTAAGTGTCAGCACATAGTGATTCCCTGAACGAAGTTCTGAATGGCAGCTGTCTCACATGCTTGACTTACTATATGGGCGACTTATATAAACGGTCAATCCCGTCAATCTGCACAAAATCGTCAAGTCAACGGTCAGAATAAACTATCTGACCAATCATCGATTAGAAAAATTGAATACTGACTCAACCGGTAAATTTAAATTATGCTCCCACCACTTTTTTTGATAGCGCTGAGGAACTCAGCCTACAATTTATACGCTGAGTAAATATCTCAGCGGCTTTCTTTCAGCGGTCTGTCAGCTTGTCCATTCAGGGAAATTGCTTACTTAGCCTCTCAGCCGCTGAGCGTCCCTGAATGCGCCCATTGCGTTTCCATAAGGGTATCAAATAGAATGGCCGCTTTTCTTGACATTGACGTTTAAGTGACGCTACTAGGTAATTACTTATACTGTGGCTCCAAACTAGTTACAAACTATGAAACTACCAACAAACTACACTACGAACAAATCTAATTTCTGCACCCAAAATTCAAATATCGAGATATCCCTGGTGCAGTGTTGCCAATATGCGGGTAATTACCAGAAATGTGGGTATTTCGATACTTAACGGGTAATCGTTCGGGTATTTGAAGTTGTCGGGGAAATTCGGGTATTTCACTATTAAAAGTTGGCGATGTCGTGGTGTGATGTTGGTACGCCACTGTACGAAGCTACGAATAGCTTGACCGTTGATGTGATTGGTAAGTTTGATATTAATTGGTAAACTTCGTAACGCCGGTCTTTCTACAGTAACATAACGTTTAAGATTATATTAATTAACTTTTGAATAGAAAACTACAGGAAGGACTATATATGTATTAAATGAATATGTGTCCAGAATGGAGGTTGCAAATGGTGGAGAGCTGTTTCCGGGAGACAGTGGCGCACTGTCAATATAAATTCAGTTAATCCGTAAGAATATAAAGAAGTTATGCGTTCGATTCGTGCTGGATTCACCTTAAAAGAAACTGATCCAAATCACTTCTAAGTGATCTACTGATAAAAACGAATTGATATCGATTGCAGCTATTAGTCGTATTCTTTTCAGCCGATTGATCAGCTCTGAACTGCTCCGATCGGCACCGATAAGTTAAACGGTGTTTTCTTGGTAACTACTCGTACCTTATCCGCGTTACTTTCCCCTTACCCCGCGGACACCACCATAATTTGCTAGACCAGTTTAGGTGAGAGAGGTTATGTTTGTGTTATTTTCATATTTAATTATTTTGAAAGCAACGCAATTCGTGATTGAGGGTGAGTTCGCGTCTACGCTCAGATCGATCGGAGTGTTTCTTTTTCTCACTCTTACATGCAATGAAACGCAGTCGCTCTCCCTCACACTTTTGATCAAACCGCTCGGTGAGCGTCAACGCGAACTCACCCTGAATCAGTTAAGTTAAAATTCAGATAAGATAAGTTACATTTTCAAAAGAATTCGACTAATATCTACGTTACGCCCATGATCTTCACTTGAATCATAACCACAAAAAATGAGGTTAAGTACCCTAGCATTTAGACAAATTAAACGAATAAAAATGTTTACCTATGAAACGTAATTCCCAATTCTTTATTTTTCGTGGTTAGGGAAGAACCACAAGTCCGATGTAAATAATAATAATAAACAACCACCATCTGAAACGTCAACAAGTTATGTATCTTACGTGGAGCTTCAAAATGGCTACTTCCGTCGCACATTTCAATCTAGCATTACAGTAAAGACTGATAGTTTTATATTCAAAGATTTTAACCAACCTACATGTAAACCAACCAAACATGTCATTGTTTTTGTTTTATATTAGAAGTAACATTCGCATTTAAATAAAAATAAATCTTCTGACTTTTTTCATTTTATACCAAGGATTGGGGAAAAGCCGGGTATTTTGTCGTCGATTGTGGGGAATAGCGGTTTCGTTCATTGGCAACACTGCCCTAGTGAGAACAACACCTTAAACAACACTACCGCAAGGCTTCAACGAGAGTGAGGTTTGCGTGCAGGGGTTGAATTTTAGGTGCGCATCATTGTACTCGCTAATGACAAATTTAAGGAGAAGAAAATTTTAACTGTGCAACTTTGGCGTTAATATGACATTTAAATTTTTGACGCCAAATTTATTTAATTACACAAATTGCATTACCAACATAGGTACGAAAAGTAACTAGTCGTACAAACTTCATTTAAAATTAAATAAAGACGCAAATCGGTATTATAAATAGATAATTTGCATTTAATTTTCAAAAATAATTTGTACTTTTTCATTATTTATGTTTGGTTAGTTTGGTTATAACGGAAAAATAACAATTCTCCCCATAAGAGGGCATTAAATTTTGTGTAAGTCTTATAAACGTTGACGTAAAGCTCAATTTTGAAAAATTAGTAAACCACGTTTAGTCATAGACGTTTAGTGCGGTGTGCATCAACTATTTTATTACATCAATATTACATCGCATCCTTGAGATTTGAAGTTTGGTAGCGTCGACGAGTAGAGTGATTTCTCGAAAGAATTTGTGCAGAGTCACTTCGATTTCCGATAATCGCCATGGCCATTAAAGCAGTCTGCGTGTTAAACGGAGAAATCGTTAAGGGCACGGTTTATTTCGGCCAGGAGGTAAATACAAACCGTTAAAAAAACGCCGGTGTTTTTATTATGTCATTAATTACAGAATGAGAAAGCGCCGGTCATCGTAACAGGCGAGATATCAGGTTTGGAGAAGGGCCTCCACGGCTTTCACATTCACGAATTCGGGGACAACACAAACGGCTGCATTTCTGCCGGGGCACATCTCAACCCCTACAATAAAGAACATGGAGGCCCGGACGCCGAAGTGCGTCACGTAGGGGACCTAGGCAACATCGAAGCCGGCGCAGATGGTAATGCCAAGGTCAACATTTGCGACAACGTGATTTCCTTGCAAGGGGCTCACAGTATCATCGGTCGCACTTTGGTAGTGCACGCTGATCCCGATGACCTGGGCTTGGGCGGTCACGAACTCAGCAAAACCACTGGGAACGCCGGGGCTCGCCTAGCTTGCGGTGTCGTTGGAATCGCCAAACTTTAAATATCATTCCGAATAAAATGTTTATTATTTAGGAGCATAATATGTATTAGGCTTGTTTCCCTTATTTTTGTTTTCTTTTTTATAGAAGGTGTAATAGTTTCCTTTTGTTACAAAATAAAACGGTTTAAAAATTCGTTTTCTTTTCTTAATTGAACGGGCACGTTATGTTGAGGGAATATTTCATTTTTAATATCAGAATTCGATAATCTATTTTTAGATTAGTTTCGTGGCCGTCAAGTGTTGCGATAATTACGAAAGAAAAAATCAAGAGTATTCGCACTTGGGAGATTTGCAAACATGAAATTGTATAATGTGCGTAGCAACCAAGTCGATTCTTTTTTTCTTGATAAACAAACTTCTTTGAATTCCATGGTTTCTAACAAATAACTCGAGGAAATTGTAAAACCGCAATAAAAGCAATCGCCTCTTTTGAAAGTGGCGCCTTTCAATTCTTGATATCCACGGAAGATGGCGCACGCGTCTTTCAACGGGGAACATCAAGTACCAACGTTAAATAATTAAACGTCAATAGACATTTGCACATAACCTTAGAAAATGCGTTCGGTAAGTGCAACCTTTTTTAAAGTTTTTGGATTAATTAAATAATATCATTTTCAGAGAATCACGGTATACTGCCCCTTGTGTCTAACAAATAGCGTTTATAGTAAGCTGAAGCTGCATCAAATTAGTTTAACCGCAGCAGTATATTTATGCGAAGATAAAAACTGTGCGTACCCTAAAGGTTTCGATTGGATGGAAGTGAAGAGGTCTTTAGATGAACTGTTGTACGAAAAGCAACACTCGACGGGCGATTCAGACTTAGATAATTGGTTAGAAGAAGCGTTCGAAAGAGAAATGAACAACGTTAACGTCACATGCAAGAATGTTACTAGTGAATATAACACCGACAATTTCTTGGCTGAAATCTTTAAAGAATTGGAGAGCAGCATGAGTAACATTGAACCTGAACATGTGAATGTAACAGCAATAACTAATCAAACTGAACCTGAACATGTTGTGAATGTACCAGCAATAACTAATCAAACTATCGTAAAATCTAAAGGAAATATGAATGAGTCTTCGTGTAATTATTTAGAAAGTGTGTTTGGTTTTGAAAATGAGAATTTTGTCTTAAATTACAAGAACAGTTGATGCTGAATAATTTATTGTACTTGATTTAATAAACTAAGTAGTTTTTGTACTTGTATCTCAATTACATACCTTCCAGATTAAGGACTTTAATTCTGTATCTCTTAACGCAGACGTATAGTGTATAGTTCAACGAAAGTTGGCTTTAATAAATTAAATATATTAATTCTATATTACAAAATTAAGTAACTTAACAACTTAAATCTTCGAAAATCTACTGGTTTTAAATTCAAACGATTTCAGACCTTTTGAATCTGTCGAATGTAGAGTGTATACTCTTGTCTTTTTCCTCGATTCCTTTGACATCTGTAATTCCAGGGCTGGTGTTCCGAATCTCTGAGTTTATTACAGATTTTCCACTTCTCACAACATCGTTGTTTCCAAAACTCGGTTCTCTAAATGCACACATTGTTTGTGAAAGCCTCGATTCACTTTGCAACTTCCCAATTGGACATTGAACCTGTTCTGCAGCTTTTTTTCTAAATATGGCGTCTACATCCTCCAGAATAGTTTCAGTTCTACTCGTGTCTGTGAAAGCAGGGTCAGGTTCCTTCTTCAGAATTTTTAGGTTAAAGTACCTTATCTCCCGATGCGCAGGTACTTCGTGTTCAAAAATTTTCAGCTTCTTAAAAAACCGTCGCTTAGCCGCCCTCTCCCTGTCCGCTTTCAGCCTGGCTTCTCTCCGTTCAGGTGTCTCTACGCTGCGTCTTCTGGCAGCCCGAAGGACATCGATCATCTTCCTCTGAGCTCTCTGTTCGGGAGTTTCATTTCTTCTCCTGATAGCGGCCCGTACTGCGTCATTGTACTTTCTTATTTTCGACTGAAGCTCCGTCTCTTCTCGCCGTCGTCTTGCCGACCTGAGCAGGTCTTTCCTTTTCCTTTCTGCTCTCTGTTCGGGAGTTTCTATACTTCGCCTGTAAGCGGCTCTTAACGCGTTCTTCAAGCGCCGCTCTCGAGTCTGCTCTTCCGTTTCTAAACTTCGTTTTAAAGCTGCGCGGACGGCACTTTTATATAATCTAGGTAGAAACGATTTGCACTTGCATTTATTAAAAACGAAGCAACAAAGTCGTTACCTGTCTTTCCTTTCGTGTTCCGAATCATTTCTTTGCTTTATTTGTCTGGTCTCTTCGTCCCTATCGAAGATTTCTTTTATTTAGAATTGTTTAAAAAAATTAGAAATACGAATACCTTTTTGGTCTTCCTTCTTCGGTTCGATTTGGATTTTTATACATGGCTGTTTTGTCGGCAGCCCTTGTTTCCACATTTTCCAAAGCTTGCGACCAAGTTAAACTAAACGTATCATGCGATAGTTTCTTCTTCCAAGTCAATCTTTGTCTTGCGATTACTAAGAGTGGCAACATTGGATGAGTAAATTCATTAGTAGTGGAATCTTGGCCTGAAATCAATCGACTTGATTATTACTAAAGTAAACTGTGTTATACGTTACTGCTGAGGTAATCGTGTTCGTTAAGAAAGTCGTCATTATTATTTTGGTAAGGTTCCACTTTTATGTCTGTCTCTTCAAACTCGGTGGAGTCTTCATCGAAATGGCCCTCCAAGTCTACCAACATAGTATTTTTTGTTTTAATAAAATATACAGCACATGACGCTGGTAATTTTACCTGTATCAAAGACTTCTTTTTTAATTACGATATCCGAACCTGTTGAGCATCCAATGGGAATTACTTCATCCTTCAACCTGAAACCTAACTGACGAATTTCTATTGAATTGAAAACTACCCTGCTGAAAAGTTTACCCCAGTAACTTATTATTTGGGTCGACGAAATCGGCGGCTTTAAAATGCTTAGAGCACACCGTCCGTTCGACGAAAGGCGCTCTGCCACCGTAAACGAAGTCTTCAAAGTATTCCGCCTTGCCGCATGTTTGCACCCACTGCATACACCTGCGGAAACCAGGTGCACACAGGTGAGCGTAAATTAAGGTTAGGTATTTAACTTACAGATCAATGTTAGCGGGAAACGGATAAAACGCTTCTTCGGAATTTTCGTGCGTACTTTCACATCCTGATACGGAACAAACGGACATTGCAATCCGGGATGAAATATTGATCGAATGACACTTTTGACCTTGACGTTGATGGATGGACGGACGGACGGACAGTCAGACCAATCAATGTTGCCACTACTATAAAATTTAACACATCGACTGTAAAAATAAACTAAAAAGTTACCAAATCGTCTGTTTTTTTTTAGTAAAATGAATAAATAAATTCTACAGAAGCAAAAGACAGAACTTTTAAACGTCTCTCCTTTTCAATTTTGAAAGCAATTGTAAAAGTACTGAGATACAATTAAACATTAAGGCCCGCACAGAACATACGCGCATTAGACGCGAAGGAAGCTTCTCGACGACAAATAGAAGGTGATCCAACGCCAAGTAGGTATGCATTTATGCAGTATGCACAGAATAAACGCTCGCTTGACGCGCGGCAGACGCGGAAAAGTTGCAACAGTTTCTACTTTTACGTCGGTGACGCGCTGGAGGACTTCGTTCGCGTCTAATGCGCGTATGTTCTGTGCGGGCCTTTAGTGTGAAGTACGACGTACTGACATCGGCAACGCTGCCCGGTGCAATTTATTTTGAACTTTTAAATTAACCAATGAGATTTAAGCTGCGTTCGTTTATTCAAGACCGTTCACTCTAGGGTGCGTTCGAGAACTTCATTTGAGAGTAAATTTTACAAATAAAACTGAAGGTAATAAAATAAGGGAAAGTTACTTCTATGTCTCGAACGTCTGTTATTTGCATACGTCACATGTCAGCAGTTTCAGTTATAACGATTATAACCAAAATCTATAATAACAAATAAGCGGCTGCAGAAAACGTTTTCTACTTTTTCTTGCAATGTACTTTTATTTTGTAAGTATACTAACTGTAATCATTTAATCCCACTAATGAAAAATGTGTATTATTTTAGGTTATGAAATATTTGATTAAATGAGAATACTCAGAACTTGCCTATTTTATTCATAATTAATAAATTTCTGGTAGTATCATCACTAAAAAGCAAGTCTTTTTATGAAAGAGAAAATAAAAGAAAACAATCGTAATAAATTATTATATGATCGCACAGAGTTCGCTACATTCAGCTATTAAAATATAATTTTCAGGAGCAATAAATTTGTCGTCAATTTTCGTACTTACTAGCAACAAGTATGCAAAAAATACTAACAGTGAACCACACGCATCTAGTACAGTTGCGAATAGATAATTTCGGATGTCACTGTCATTCCACTGACATAAAAGTTAAAATGTTACCTCAGATGAATGACAGTGACAATCGAAATTTTCTGTCCGCAACTGTACGCATGTCAAGTAATTTTCACCGTAGTTTGGAGTGCGGCGATTTTTATTACTTTCAAAGCGACACTTTTGAGGTTTTCGAACGCTTTACTGCTCTATTTTTAGTGCGCCAAACAATGCCTGCGTTCAGCCTGGCAGAAAGCTACGTAGCGCTTCGCGTGCGCCACGTAGCGAGACGTCATATATGTGTTCAAGCCAAAGTTAAACTTCTGCTAAGGGAGAGCGATAAACCTAGCGGCCCCCATGTTTTGAATCGCTTTACGAACTAAAACAAAGATTCCGTTCAGCCAGTTCTCAATTAGCTAATACGTTGCAAATTAGCGCTCTGCTATGTAGCAATAGCGAAATGTAAGCGCTATCTTTGGCGGAACGCGGGAAATGATCTCAAGCGACTATTTTTGTAAAAGTTACAGATATGTTATTCTCGAACGCACCCCTACTCACTCTTTTCTCACTTTTATCTCACTTTTACTTGTATCTGTAGCTTCGCTCTCACTCTAATTTTACTCCATCCCTGCATCGAATGACTAAACGAACTCAGTCTCACTTGGGCCCCATAAATCCTACTGAATATACAGAGCGAACAACAATGATTGAGATCAGGCTTATTTTTCATCCGTATCTGGAATTGACGAAAATCAGTAACCAAGAGATGGCGCTTTTAATAAGGAAAACATTTTAGCTTTAGGAAAACATACGGAAAATAAAGAGCTGTCTTTTGTGTTTTGCTTCCATTCGTTATTATTATTATTATTAAGTTAGATGAAGTCTTTGCATAGGCATAAGCACACTAATAATCACACAATACGTATACAAGAATATTTATTCGTGTGGAAGCGTCACACACAATTTGTATAATTTAATGTTTTCTCATGGTTAACCACATATCATTCCAATGTTTCCCTTATTATAGGGCCCTTCACAAAACTTCCGCTAGGGGTTAGCTACTCCGCGATTTTCTTCAATAACGTGCAGACAAATTAGTTCAATTAATCTTCAATTATTGCTAAATAATTTCAGTTACAGATTAATAGAGCTAGACAGTTGAGTTTATCTCTGAAAAGACTTTAGATTGAAAATAAAACCATCTAGTAAGTCGGTCGCAACCGCAGCTAGCGATGCATACAACCAGTGTGCGATAAGCTTCTAAAAGTTTGGGACTTAGGCCCGGTCTTTTCATCTCCAGTTAACTTTATCTGGCGGATTCTTCCCATAGTAACAATTGTGAGCACAATCGTTGCTATGGGAATTAATCGCCATATAAAGTTAACTGGAGGTGAAAAGGCTGGGCCTAAGGGCCATATGCACCAAACACTTTAATCGAGCTTAAATTTGAGTGACGTTTATATTATGACATTTGAAGTTTCATAACATTGTGTAAGTCACATTCTAGTGACGCTTAAAGTTAAGCTGAGTTAATTCGTTCGGTGCATACGGCCATAAGTCAGGTTGTTAATAAAGAAATCGTTCTTCGATTTGCTATTAACCGGCATATTTCAATATCGAATAAAAAATAGTTTAAATCACGTGTCCGCTTCTGCTTTTACAGAGGTTCCTTTTATCGGAAATATTCTAGAACCGATGAAGAATTTTATAATAATTCCAAGTGTTTCTGCACAGATCACATAAAATTTTCGAGATCCCTCTGGAAGCTGCTAGACGGCATAGATATCACAAACAAGCCATTTCGCTTTGAAGGTGGCGTCAGTGACAAAAGTAAAAAAAATTATCCGTTATTTCGATTTTCGATCTTAAAAAAAAAACTTTGGAGTAACTACATATATTAGGACAAACACTTTTAATAAAAATATTGCCAACAAAAAATAATGCCACAATAAGATGAAAAATACCGAGTGATTTTTTAAGATTCACATCAAGAGTGGCAAGTCCGTGAAATTTTTGTCAGCAACGGACGTATGTTGTAGATTGAATGCGCACTACATTTCTTGATAGTTTCAACGACATCGCCATTTTTTAACTTGGCTTCTTTAATTATTTTTTCAACTACTATTATTAGTCTTTTTCAAGACTGAAATCAAGCTTGAACTTGAATTTCGATTAAATAAAGTGTACAGTAGCGGACAATAAAATCCGGCCAAGAATTTGACATATCGCTCATAAGGTTATGTTTCTTGCAGAGCGTAAAAAAATATTTGAAATGTCAATTTAAATCATTTGAAATTTTCGCAACGACTCTTCTATCTGCCATTTCTGTCTAGCAAAGTCAGTACTCTTACTTTTTGAGCGGGACTTAAATGAGTCATTTCTGGACTAGTTTGAAACTGTCAGATATATTCACCCATCGAATTAATCACCGCTTTCAACTCTTTCAAGAACTGTCTTAAATGTGAAACTTTGATCGGCGCATGCTTCTGACGGTTTCGAACCAGTCAGGGACTGCTGCAGGAACAGACCTATTGACATTTTGTATATTATGTATTAAACGTCAAAAAAATTAAAGTAAGGTTTACATTGTAGAAATGATGTATCTACTACCGTACATACTGTAGCGGACAATAAAATCCGGGCACGTCATTTGTCACAGTTTAATATTTTTGACGTTTGATACGCTAGTAATTCTGACGTTTTATACGAATTTTATTTATTTATTTTGACAGAAATATAACTCCAATAAAAGCCTGATTGATCAAATTTGTCTAAATATGCGCGACATGTCAAATTCTTATTGTCCGTTACTGCACCAAAATAAAAAGACGTCATCACCTGTAATAAGCTACGCCCTACGTTTTGCTTGAACTTGCCTCGGTAAAGAAATCACAGCCAACTAGACGTGAAATTTAAAAAATCACTCGGTATGATAAAACCCATTGGTTTATTGATAATAGTTTAAACTGAATTTATTATTTTACATTCATTTATTATTCACATAGATTCTCACTTTTGTGATTCATTTTTTTAATGTAGTTCCAGATAAGATACCGCGTGATTTTTAAAATTTTTTGTCAATTCCTGCCATGGAATTTGGACGGCATGTCGTAGCTTTACTGTAAAACAGCATAAAGGAGTGCAACGGGGTACTTTTCACTTAAACTAAGACGTGCCGCCCAGATCTCATGGCAAAGGTTGACGAAAAATTTTAAAAATCACGCGGTATTTACTTATCCCTCTGCAATGATGATCCTGTGCAAAGTTTTATTTCAAATCCTGCTTAATATTTTGGTTGCCTTGCGCATCTGTAAATTCGGAAGTGTTGCCGGAAATGAACGTGTTTTCTAATTTATTCTTCACTTCAACACTTGGAAAAAAATATTGCTAATTAATTAGTAAGCTTTTAGTTGTGGGCATCGGACCGAAAAAAAGAAAGAACTCAAAACCGTGCATTCCTCGACTGAAAACAAGAAGGAAAAACTCAAGCACCCGGCCAACAAAAGAAGAAAGCAAACGCCGGTCACTGTTTAGCTGCTCGGAGAGCGTTTGAAAAGTAAAATGATCGACGAACTGGTTCAAGAAACGGTAAGTGGAGCGGCCTGGGTGATTCCGAGCGCGCGGACTTTCGCCCAATGTCAAAAATCTGATCAGTTCCACCACCTTGGCCGTGATGCCGTTCTTTTAGATTGTCTACCACATATAAAAGCTCATCGGCGAGGAAGAGGTGCATCAGTTTTACGATTGTTGCTAAGCTCGCGTTAACCATGTTCAAGGTAAGTTTGAGACAAAAGAGCGAAGGGAAGAGAGAGAAAAAAAAAACTGCACAGTGTTTTTCTTTTTACAGTTCGTTTTAGTCAGTACTTTGCTTGTTTCCGCCGTTAAACAGGCCCATTGTGGAACAATTTCTTTGGGTGGTAAGTTATTTATTTTTTACATACGTTCTTAATCTAAATAGTAGACGCGAAGAATGTAGAAGTTCATGTCGCATAACATTT
Source organism: Dorcus hopei (assembly GCA_033060865.1). Classification (NCBI taxonomy): domain Eukaryota; kingdom Metazoa; phylum Arthropoda; class Insecta; order Coleoptera; family Lucanidae; genus Dorcus; species Dorcus hopei. Next base: position 3,867,194 of record CM065425.1, on the reverse strand, counting down.
GCACATCACTGTACTAAAACGTGTCTCGAAACTTTTGTACGTCACAGTACTTTGTATTGATCTATTAGGTATTTAATATTTGTTTTAAAATTCTTCTAGAATGGTTAAGTACTTAGATTAAAAGGAAGTATTTAAAAATATAACGAGTGTTCAACAAAATCCTACCTCGAGTCAGCCTTGGAAACAAAAGCATGTATCGTAGTTGAATCGTACAGGGGCTCGTTCAGGAACTGTATCGCGAGAGCACTTTGGGCGTTTAAAATGAAAAGCAAAATGCACAAAATCACTTACACCAGAGAGAGAGAGAAAGAACATTACCCAGAGCACGCTCTTTTTAGTCGGAGCGTTATTCCTGAACGGGCCCCAGGTGTTGTGATTATCGCAAGTACTGTCAGAATAAAAAAATGAGGTTATGCGAAGGGGCTAAATTTAGACAATTTATTTTAATATATTCTTTTTGCGTTGGTCACTTCCGCCAACGAATATGTGTAGTCCAACAACTGAAATTAACGATTAAAATCTAGTATACGAACATTTTGAGGTTAAACATATAAGAAATGAATATGCAAGCTACGACATACGATTTTCTTTCCAAAGCTAACTCGAGGTATTTTTTTGTTGAACACTCGTTATGTATAGACACACAGGGAGATCAAAATATAAAATTCGGGGTCGATTTTTTTTAATAAAAAAATTAGAATGTGCCGCCACTTTAAAGAAGGAATTATAAAGGGCTTTCAAATAACAAACTTCTCTAGCATATCAGAGGGTGCATTCGACATAACGCTCGGAGCGCTCAGAGTATTCCTTTGTCTCACTCTTACATGCATTGAAACGCACTCGCTCTCCCTCACACTTCTGCTCAGAGCGTGCCCCGAGTATAATGTCGAACGCACCCATAGTAATAGGGAAATATAACCTTACTTTTCAAGATATTTCACATGTTGTACATATTTATAAAACATGTGAAAAGGTTCATTACGAACATACGCCAAAATGTATCTGTTAGTTGACAACGCAAACGTGTTATAAGGTAAGACGTGCCTTTTTCGATGTTTCGGTCATTTCATGGCACACTGCGAGAAGTTTTTTAATTGAAAACCCGTCATCTTCCTTCCGTAAATGTAAAAAAATGTAATATGAGTAGAAAGTACACGCCTGTTTGCCCAGTAGACCGAAACAAATTAGTAAGAGGGCTTTTACATCTTTCACACTCAGTAATTCTTTGAAATTCAATTCCGTTTTTAAACAGTGCCATCTACATGTCATTTAAAAAAAAACTCGCACCATTTAACGATATGTTTATTTAAAATCTCGTTCTGATTAACAAAAAAGAAGAAAAAACTTTCCAAACCACTTCATCTCGAGCATGAAATCAAACGAATTTGAAATTCGTCGAGTTTCGCCCCCCGGCTGATAATTAATGTCATCAAAAAGAAATGAACTTTCACTACGTGTCGTTTCTCTCGACTTCGACGCAGATAATTAAAGGTGAACGCCGATAAAATTAGAAATTCGAGAAAAAACTCGTTTTACCTAAAAGCAAAAAAAAAAAACTTTCAAGTTGTTGATTTTAATTTGTTTCGTCAGGCGGTGGTTTGCCTGGTTTATCAGGTCATGGCCTAGGCGGTTTATCCTTAGGAGGCGGTGATTATGGGGGCGCAAGTTTCGGCGGTGGCCTGAGCGCGCATGGCGCTTCTGCGGCGTCGTACGCTGCCTTGGGGGCCCTCGACGGTGGCTCCGCGGGATTACAGCAGAGCGGAGGATCCGGAGGTGGAGATTTTCACGGAGGTGTTAGCGTCGTTGGAGGAGGATCCTCACAACAAGGGCAGTCGTTTGATTTAACCGACCAAGGTAACTTATTCATTCAATTTTTTAAAAAAATTTTTGAAATAATTAATTTTTTCTAGGTGGACATCAACATCATGGTTTATTCGGGGGTAGCTTCATTTCGGCCAGCCAAAGCGGAAAATCTGGTAGTTACGCTTCCCCCGGGGGAGATGAGGGTGGATACGAGGGTGGTTATGGTGGTCACGACGGTGGTCTTAGCTCGTATTCCGGCCTTTCCAGCTACGATGTCGGACACGACGGAGGAAGCAGCGGGGAAATCAGCGGCGTCCTGGCATCCAGCTACAAGGGTGGAGACATTTCCGGGGGAATTTTCTCCGGCGGACATTCCTTGGGCGGCTACCACTGATCGTTGACAGACAAGAAGAAACCTCCACTTCCGCGAGAAAATAGCTAAACATGTTGACGCTGTTTTCGTTTGTAAATATTTATTTTGTTGTTGTTGTTGTTGACTTCTTTCATCGTTGTTATTCTTTGTTTTTAACTTTTTTTTTTTAAATAAATCCTTTCCATAAAAATACCTATTTATTTGCAACGCTTTTATTTAAATTATTTTTATTTACGTGTGACACTTCAGTTACATTGGACGATACAAAAAAGAAAAAAAAAAACAATTACTAAGGTGTCCTGGTTACCTTCGGACGGGACTGGAAGACCAAGTTGTAGCACTCACAGTGAACTGTACAATTAGCTTCGCTCGTGCAGTATTCTGAAAATGATTGAAATTATTTAGCTTTCAAATCTGTTTTCACTTTTGGCATTTGATTAATTCAGACTTGAATCATTTTCTCTTTAACGCAAGCTATTAAAAAATCGTTCAAAATCTGGACGTGGGCTTCGTTAGAGAAAGCAAATATGTAAAGGCGTTTGAATTTCCCGCGCGCTAGATTATTTTTTACAGTTGGTACTAGGTTTAGTACTGTTTAATTCTAAGTTGTTGGTAGAACTTGATTTTAATACAAAGTGGTCATGAATAACTGTTTGAGTTGGCAATACAATTAAGAGCGTTATTTTATTATTTTTATTTTTATATTTACACTGCAACAGGACGTTTGCTTTGTTGGTTTAATTGACGTAACCTGAACTGCGACAAGATTGTGGATTATGTGAATAAAAATTAGCGTTTTAATGTGAATTTCAAATATTAAATGACGCTTGTAAAGTGACGACTGCCATTTAAAAATAAAATTCAGCACTGCCAACTCAAACAGTGATTCTTGACAACTTTGTGTTTCACCAATTACTTTATGACAAATGTCAACGTCAACACTAACATGATAAAATCATGACCTTCTGCATCCAATAGTTAAGTTTTGTTCTTTTTGACATTTTGTTCCTCACTTGGCGCCCTCTATTGATGAATACTATTTTAAAAATGTCAAAAAGTTTCCCGGAAGGAAAAAGAACAATTTTTTTATCATTTTAACACATTTATGCTGGAAGACTTTATTTTGCAAATGTTGATCGGTTTTTTTTTTAAATAAATCAGAGCTTTTTAAATAAATGTTGTCCAGCGATTCCAAACATATTTGGTTTATTGGTAAGTTACTTGGAATTTGAGAATTATTTTTATTAGGTGGACGGAATCAATTAATTATTTATTTATTTAATAAGGACTACAAAAGTTAAACCTTGAATGGTTTAGTTAAAATTATTTTCAAGTGAAATCACTATGCTTCAATCCCGTTAAGAACATAGCATTGAAAAGGATGGGGCAACACTTTCCCACTTCTGATTGGTTGAATTTTGAGGCAAGTTTACAATGGTCGCGTTCAGACGACCACAGCAGCTGAGTTCCTAACTCAGCAGTCGTTTGTGATTGGCTCACATTAAGATAATAGCCAATCACAAACGATTGCTGAGTCAGCAACTCAGCTGCTATGGTCTTCTGAACGCGACCAATGGTGTGAATTCGACTCTGACGCAAATGAAATTTAAGTTGGATAAAATGAAATATCACCAGAATTCTGAAATGTCAGTGTTATTTATGTCGTTTTGTAGTTTTGGTTTGTTGTTACAATTTCAAATCTTTTAAATTTAACAGTTAAAAACAGTGCAATTTACACTTAATTGCTCAGATTTTAATTTGACGTTTGTTGGATATAAATTTTGAATTTGGCGCTATTTCAGGTTATAACACTGGGTTGCGTTCATAAACTGTCGCTCCGAAAGCATCTTGGGTGAGTAATCGCATTTATCTCGTTCACGATTTTAAACACATTTTGCGTCTCACTCGTCTATTTGAAGAAGTCTTGAGTTTACTGCATTATTTCCATGACAACAGTCGCACTTTTTGCACCCTTTTTACAAGTGGGATGTGAAAAGTGTATACCAAAAAATGTTCTCAATAATATTAATGTTACCTTTGCATATAGAGGGGAGGAAGGAGCATTTCGCATATAAAACTGGTCCATGATGGGTTTTGCATATGGCGGACAAATATTTCCGGTTAGCAGTAGTTATCCTTCATTGGGCGAGTTTTTAATTCGGCATTTTGCTGTGATAGGTGTAGACAGTGATATAAAAGACTGAATAGAAATTCTTCTGCGTTAGATTACAATCGATTAATTAATTATTAAATTAATTATCAATTGGACTAATAATCACAGACTTAGTTACAATTTACTGTAGTTTCATAGATTTAGGCATTAGCATTTTCTTTTATTTAAGTTCCTCTCACCCAAGGTTTAAAGGAAGAGCAAGGGCAGCATTTGATATGCTGCTGATTTGATTTACGCCTTGTGATTTACCTGCTAGCAATTCATGTACGTTATTTAATATTAAGTTACTTTCTAATGTAATATTTTCCTTTCAATTGCTTATGGGTAATAAAGACATTTATTATTATTATTATTATTTAGGCGATGTATGAAATGGCAGTAATAACTTTTGTAAATAACTTTATACGAAACATTTTTTCATATTTTTTTATAAATGCGAAGTTATTGGACATTAAAGAAAATAGCGATTTTCAGTTTTTCTGCGATAATATCTGAACTATTCGGAATTTTCAAATTTTCTCAACGGAATCTGAATCAGCACATAAAACTGCAAAATATTGCCCATTAACCAAATCTCTATATTCACTAATAAGAAAGTTACCCATGGTAGCCTACTCAATCTAAAATCAGCGCCCTCTACTGTATTCTTAAGGTGAATCAAGAAATCACAAAATTTTGGACATGTCTGATCTCGCTGAAAATTGTTCGAAATTTCAACAGAAAGTTACCAGATCTAGTGTCAAAGTCACTAAATTGCCAACACTGCCAATTTATAGTGTTTTCGACTGACACTGTTGTTCAAATTGGTACCTTGGTACTTTCATAACTGCCTTGGTATCTTGGTACTCCGTTGTTAAAACTGGTGGTACCGATCCACGTCTTGCAATATTACCTTTTTAGTTATTTTTATTAAAAAAAATAGTATATTGTAGACCGAGGCGGTAAAGTGCCTGTTTTCCAGGTCGAGAGAAGATATGGACATGGCCACACTTCTCGAGACCTCGAAAATTGCTTTACCTCCATGGTTTACATATTATTTTTTTTCCTACACAACATTATAATTAATTTTGTTAATATCACACAAACGTTCTTTTTCTCGAAGTAAAAATATTAAAATTGAGTTACTTTTAAATTATTATAGATGTTTTAAAACACAGTGCTACGTGTAGTAGCATGGCCTAGCGGTCAAGCCGGTGGTTTAAAACACCAGTCTCTTTGGAGGCATGGGTTCGAGTCCCACCGCTGACGAGTTTTTTTTTTCTTGATAATTTTAATCCTTTTTAAAACCAAATACCAGTGGAATTAAATAAAAAAAACTTTGTTAATTTTTTGATGTCGATGAGAGCGCATTCCTGAAATTATTGTCGCGCCACCTAGTGGTAAAGCCTCGTAAATTATTTTCTCGGCTAGGCATTTATGTTCATTTTGCCGGGCTAGCCGTGGAAACGTTCGCTTTCTCCTCTCTGATGAGCCAGTAAAATGGAATTTTCTACTAGTGTAGGAAAAAAAATAATAATAATAATAAGTATGTAGATGAATTTACTGAGTTGGTAGTTTTGTACAGACGCGCTTGCGCTCTCCGCCACTATTCTAATGAGTTCCGATTTCTAGTTTTTTTTTTTTACTTTTTTTTGTTTCTTGTGGTATTTGTGGTTATTGCTTACATGGATATTTTGTTTTTTATTGCATTTTGACCGGTAATTTTTTCATTAAAAGTTGCTCAAGATTTTCTGGTACTGCATATTTAAATCTGTTACACTTGGAGCTGCCAACCTGGTACACAAAAAATTCCTGCTTGGAACAACGCTGATGGCTATATGGCTAATTGCTCTACAGTCTGGAGCGCTCTGAAAGTATTCGAGTCGAGTGAGTATCTTTGTTGTTCGAAGTGCGGTTTGCATGTTCGGTATTCGTTTGCGCCAAGCGCTCTGTGCAGTGTATCGAGAGCGCTCTACCTTGATCTGACTCGCGAGACGGATCAACATCGAACATTCCGGAAAACATAACCTAGAAATTTCAGTTGTGAAAGTGGAACTAGAAATACGTGAAATTCTTTGTTCGTCAGATACATTAGATGATGAAGAAATTATACGACTTTGTTAATACAAAGCAAGTAAAGAAATAATGTGGTTATTAGGATCGAGTGTGGCTCCCTCTTCGGCACAGAAAAATGGTTCTGAACTAAGAACGCGACTGCAACTAGACGGATAAAGAATTTCGCTCTTTCTTAATCTAGGAAGCCGTGCCTTGGTGAGTGGTGACTGCAACGTTATTGTAAACATAACCTACAAAATACCGATACCGCAACTATTCGTAACCAAACGTGTTCGGTTGTTTATTACGTGCCAGCGCATTATTTTTGAGCAATAATCTGATAGAGAGTTGGAGCAGTTCGAGTTCAGTCGAAAACGCTATTAAAATCGATCGAATTCATCATGCTCAACAGACCAGGAATACCAACGAGGCACGGTGAAAATTACTAATTCGACAGCGCGCTAAATTCAAACGTCTCAATCATTGTACACTCGTGGCCAAGTAAATCGTTACGATATGAAGAACACCCAAGCCTTTGCTGAAATATGAGTGCGGGGATGACAGCCGTACAATACGCGCATTCAGAGGCTACGTCACGTGTTCAATAAGGTCAGTCTTTGGGGAAAAACAAACCATAACAACTGAAATTACATATTTAATCATTTTGGAGGTGTACTTCGTATACAACTGCAAAAAAATTTGACGTAAGTACTCGCAATTGTTTTCATTACATCAAAGAAAAGAAGATAACCATACGTAACATAACCTCAATTAATTTCTTCGAGGTTATTGTTACATGTCACACGTTATTACTGCCTCTCGTCTTTCACAATAAACAAAAATTGTTAGTTTGTTACAATTCCCTATAAAATACACCTCCATATGTTTAATTTTTAGCATAGAATGGTTTGTTTTCCCCCCAAATTACTGCTGACCTTACATACTCAATGTATGATGCGGACTTAATGCGCGTATAGCAATTATTGTTTCCATTGCAGGTCAATAAGGACGAGGGACTGTACATACTTACCAGTTCCACAAAGGTTACGACGCAGCGCATGTAACAGTTCATTGTAGGATGGTTGAACAATAACAGGCGTTTCTGGCTCTTCTAGTTCGGCGTCAAGACCAGAAGACAAACTGGAATTAAAAAAAAAGTAGACAATTTCACGCGATGAAACCCCAACGATATCTTTACCACATACACCGATTTTCATCCAAACCAAAGAAGAAGCCTACTTGAAACTGTGAAAATAAATAAAACCTATTTAAATCGACCGCTACGTAAAGTGCAACAGCTACAATCGACAAACAAAACAAGTACTTTACTTTGGTTTATTTCGACGGCAACTACTGCGTCGTTGTTGTCTATCTGCTCCCAGCTGGCTGATGAGTGTTTTCATTTCCTCGAAGCAGTCGCATCTGTATCGGTTCTGAATCTGGCTAGATTGGCTCGTTTGCGTCATACAACTGGAAAAACTGGGAAGTTCATTGTTGTAACACATCTTGTAATTCGTGTAGAAAACGCACGGTCTGTATGTCTTGGCCTGATCAGCTCGAAACCTCGTCCTGCCTTGCGGGTTTATGCACTGTCTTGTGCACGGAGCTTCTCTGAAATGCTTGCGCTGAAAGTAAATCGAGTTCAGCTCCGCTTCCGTCATCTCCGATCTCCCCATGGACTTCGAAGCGTTCGAGGGCCTCGAGCAACTCCTTCTGGACGTCCTCGGTTGCCTGGCGCCGATCGCTTGTTTGGCTGCGAGCAAATAATTAAGTTCCGAATCCATTTTGCTTTCCTGTTGGCTAGGTTTATCCGCCCTGTACAAAGTATCCACGGTTTTATCAGCCTTCGTCTTTTTCGTTTGAGGTCCAGAGGTTTTCTTTTTTCCTTTTTCCTTTGTTCTTCTTTCTTCAGCTCCTTCTATCAATGCTTCATCCATGCAACAACTTCTGCAAGCAGCGCTGAAGTTACTCTTTTGCAGGGGCGTTACAGGACGTCGCAGACAATCCAATTTATAACTACCGAGAACTGGAAATAAAAAAGATTGGGCGTGCGAAGTTAGGGGTGAAACAACAGCGAGACCTTTGCAGGATTCACATTTTTTGAACTGCTCCAGGACGAGTTCGCTTTTGGCGTCGGTTAAGTCGTCCGCGTCCAGTTCGGGTTCCAAGTGTTCAACCTCTTCGTCTTGATCTAGGCAATCGCATTCCGTGCAGTAGGTTTCCGACGGGTCCAAGTTCAAAATATTCTGGATGATTTCCATCTGTTGCCTTACCTCCGCTGATTTGCCCTGCTGCTAAATAATTTGATGATACCAGACGGGTTTGACGCGAACCCCACATACGTACGCGAATTTTTTCCTGGATTTTCATGTCGAGTTTCCGATCGATCGCCATCGTTCGAATGTCCGGTTCAATGAAGGCGCTGTACATGGCACCGTTCAGGTATGGCAAACACTCGTCATGATTGGAATCGAGGAACGCGATTATAAGGTCGATCACCTTATCGGGTATGCGTTTCAGTTGATCCCTGGCCTCCGCGTGAAGACACAAGTTCATAAAAAGCGCGGCCGTATACTCCAGACAATACTGAGATAACTCGTTGTGCTTGGCGAGTAAAAACGATACAGTGTATTCAGGAACACCTATTGGCACAAAGGAAAAAAAACGGGATTTGAAGGTGTGAACCTACTTATTTAGGTACCTGCAAAAATCATGGTTTTCCTCATTTGGTTTCTCAAACTTAATTTCTGCAGTGTAACCAAAAGGTGGCAACGAGTTACGTCGCTTAAGGAACACTTCCTGTCATCTTGCAATAAGAGAGGGATTAAAACCCCGGTAAGGAAATGATCGTTTTTGCACAGGTACTCCCTGCCTAACGTTAGGGAGGCCATGGCGTTGATAAGCCTTGCCATTCCTTCCTGAGGACAAGGACCAATCAGCAAGCGTAATTAATCACCTCTAAACATCACCTGTAACTGACTAGGTGACTCTTCCGCCGGGCAAAGCAACTCCTCAGCTATACTTCGTGATCCCTCGTTGGGACGACCGTGTAACCCCAGCACATCGTTTCTGCTATACTCAATCATAATCATGTGCCTGGCTTGCTGCTTCGCAGAAGTCAACCTCTACAAATTACTTACGCAATTCGAATTACTCTGCAAACCGACGCTTTTAATATTACCCAGCGAAGAGCTCGCAGCACTTTCCTGTTGATTTCGGGATCCCCCTCCAGGAGGTGTTTCTTCAACTTCGCGTAGTCCAAGCACAGTAAATCGATGGCTTCGCCGGTTGTTTCTTTTTGGGGGGGCGCTTCCTTGAACGTCGATGGCCGCTCGACGAGGGGAACTTGCTTTTTTCCACCTTCATCGGTTAGCTGTGATGATCTATAACTGACCGCGTCTTCTCGTTCATCGGTTGATGGCGATTTAAAGGTGGATTCCCTAAATAGTTCTTTTACCGAAGGGGAAGATGCCCGTTTCTTAGCTGGGATGTGTTTCTCGACTGGTTCGCGGGATTCACCTGAATCGAATTAATTTTTTGATATGTAAGGAAGAAGACATCTGCCATGACATGTGGTGGGAAGTCCCGAATTGAACTGACTTTCCTGGTGAGTGTTTTATTCTTTCTAGTTTCTAAATGATTGCTTTTTGATTTTTTTTAGAGGCCGATGGAGTTGAAATTCTCCTTCCTTTTTTGAATTGAACGACGAAAAGTCGGAACAAAGCAAGTATACTGACAACATAGAAGTAATAAACAGCTGAGTACTCACTAAAAACGCGATCTTCTATTGTTCTTAAGATATCTTCAACTGCCTCCTTGGAGCCTAAAGTTCCTCTTCCGTAAGAGGAAGGCGGTGCTGCTGCTGCTGCTTCAACTGTCCCTTTGGAGCTTAGAGTTCCTGTTTCATGAGAGGGAAGCGGTGCTGCGAGTACCTCCTCCGAAGTTTTACATTTTCCGGTCGATTGCGACGGACAACTTTTCCGATCACATGTTTTGGACGCTTCATCAAGTCCCACCAGTTTTCTTGAGTCGACGGAGCGATGCTCAACCGAAACCTCGTCCGTTTGAGTAAAACTCTGTCGCATATCCGAAATTTCAATGGAACGAGGTAGCGTCTCCACGCTTTTCCCAGAACTTTGCCGCACGTCAGAATCGGCCCTTTTGTACCTATCAACAGAAAGACTCCCCTTGGAACTCGGTTGGGCTTCACTGGAGAGAGTGGCAACCTCGGCCTGATCTAACTGCGCATTAATGTCTTCTGTCGATTCCAGCGATGTGACGGCTTCAGAAATGTCGCCAGGGGGTTCGTGAATAACTTCGATCGGAATTATGTCCGTTCCTTGATCGCTTTCGGTATCATATGAAACAAAGTGTTCCTCAGAGCATGCCCCAGTACAAGAATCGGGGCAGCTTTGCTGAATAATAACGTAATCATACGCCTGCTTCAGTATTACACAATCCTTGGATTCGTTATCGGAACATGGGCCGATACAAGATGGATGACAAACACTGTCTTCTTCCGGTTTTACTGCCTCATCTTCAGCTGGCTCCTCTGCTTCTACTGCGCTCTCTTTTAAATCATCCTCAATTGGTTTCTCAATTACTTCATGGGCAGCTTCCTCAGTTATTTTCTTAACTGAGTCATCTTTAGGTGGTCTCCTAACTGCGTCGTCCTCTTTCGGACAAGGGCATGTTTGTAGGTTTGGAGCCGATGCAGTGCGAACCTTTCCGTCCCCCAAATTAGCGCGATTCTTGCTGTCGGTAATAAAGAGCGAAACGTGTTTGGTTGACGGGTGGGTTTCCGGCATTGCGTAGACGGAACCTTCTAGGACGCACGATTTATCGGAATGGCTGAGGGGGAAGTCGGCTTGAACTTGGCTGTCGGTGTCGGGGTTTTTCGGATCCGCGTGGGCTATCCTCACGATTTCGGCGAACGAGGGCCTCAAGACGACGAGCCTGGCCAGCGCCTCTTTTATGTGGGGGATCTGCTTGCTCTGGCTTTCCTTGATTAACGTGCCGCATGTTTCCGTGAAGTTTTGATTTTCTAAAAACTAATACTGATGAATTACTTCAAGTAAGAAATCGTCCTTAAACAAAGAGAAGAAAAACAAGAGCGGACAGTCAATGTATTATTTCATTTTGATGAAGCTAAATGGAAAGTAAAAATCCGAGTTGTAGTGGCGACATCTCGTTGTTAGAAAGTAACTGTAACTTCTGTGGGAAGGCCAACAGATGGCGCCACTACAACTCGGATTTTTACTTTCCATTTAGGTAGCTGTCCAGGCCCTGGTCCTTAAATAACAATAATTTTAAATTGTTTTGTTAATTTATTAAGTACATACCAAAAAAATAGTTTTCAAAATTCCTGCGAGTGATTCTGGATTTCTATAAGAATTTTAAAATTAATAGATGAAAATAGGTTGTTTTTTTTTAAATCTAGTACTTACGTAGAAATAGTCCCACCGTCCATGGCATATTTTACGGTGTTTTCAATTTACATTTCCTCGAGGCACGTGCACGTTTCGTGACGGACGAGGGATCCGTTAAAACTGGCGCGGCAAACCAGAATTTGACATCCGCAATCAATAGGAAACGTCATATTTGCATGTTGCGTGCGAGCCCGGCCCACTTTGTAACAAATTCCATGATTTACTCGCCGCGATACGGCCCCCGACGATCCGCGAAAATGTGTTTCAAACTCGTATCTTGTACGTCGAATTAGCTTATCGCCTTCTACGCTTATTATACGCAATTTCCTTTTCCCCCTCGAGAAACTAACCATAACTCTAATCTTCGTGTTTAACTGCAATTTAACGTCACGGTCTTTAAAATAAAATTACATACGATTATTAAGAAATGAGGTAAATTAGACGCTGAAATAAGGGTTGAACTTTCACATTAAAAAAAAAAAACAAAACCTTATTATTTAATTTATTTAGTTTTGTTCTCTGTTGTGTTTGCAGGAAACAAAAAGAGAGAAAAAAATAAGGATTGTTTGCGTGCCTTACGAAATGAGAAACTCCGGATGGAATTACCTCGACTGCAACCTACTTTATTTATTGATGTCACAAAGTATAAGTCGGGAACGCGCTCGTGAATTTCATATTTATAGAAAGGTCGATATTTTCCAGATGCCTCTTTAAAAAATTAATAGTTTTCACTAAGTACCATCTTTCCCCGAAACATAAAATTACGTTTCGTGTATAAAAATTCAACGCAGTAGTAAATGACTAATTAAATTTTAAATGGCATGGCGGCGTTATTTCAAATTTATGCAAGAACTATTTTTGGTTAAACTTGAAAATATAATAGACGCGCGGAAAAATAACAAATTACTAACGAGTTACTTCAATGATCTCCAGCACCGCCGGCTCTACTCCTATAGAAGGGAGGGTTCATCGAAACCCCAAAAGCAAAAGGGGAACAAGTTAAATAAAATAAAAGTCACCAGCTGAGCACACTCAAAAAATGTAAGAAAATAAGTAACAACGAGTACGACCCAGAAGGGGTCACAATGAGTTGAGCAAGAAATAAGTAAACTTGTTATCAATCTATTGTTTGGAAGAGAAACAGATCTGCTTTTCGTTTACAGAAAAGCTTAAAATAAACGTCTAAAGTCACTCGATTAAAATTAAATTAACGCAACACAGCGTTTAGACGACGCAAACAAATAAATAAGTAAAATAATTCCGACCTTTTAACCCAAAATCCACGTTCAGACAGTCATTTGTTAAAAGTGTGATGAAAGAATCTAAGCGTGCGCCCTCCAGCGGAGGACAATGACGTAAAAAGGCGTTAAGTAGCCTGGAAGCCTAAGTAGAGGAAAGATACGCGTTACAAACTGAAAATACGCACTAAGTTGCCGATAAAACCTACCTGTTCTTTGTCCCAGGAACAGGCTTAGACAAGCTTATAAAGAGCTTGAATTTACTTGGCGTGCACTTAGGCAAATCTCGGAGTAAATTCCGTTTCAGGCCTTAATCAAAAGATTCACGTGAAAAGAAGCACAAAGATCGTGAACACCTGCAAACAATAGATGTGCACGCCGAGAAGTCTTCAACAGTAATGGGTGCGTCGCGGAAAGAACGCGTTCTGCCCAACTACGCTGGAACGAGGGTTGTTACGAGATGAATTCACTTTTACGCCGAGTTTCTATACCAGGGCCCCCGGAGCGATATTCGGCCAGAATTACTACTTACATACCAGACGAACAAATAAATAACTCAATTCAATATTGTGTAGCTTTGAATGAAACTTAAGAGGTAGATTTATAGGGTCCCGCAGGCGCAGCGGCGACTCCTTAGCCCCCTTTCATTCTATTCTCTATTTAAATTACTTGTTAACTAGGTAGGTACTTACGTCGCATTGTTACGGTTGAAAAATTCATTTGAGTTATTCATAATAATTGGCAGTCGCCCTGTATTTGTGCGGGAAGCCAAACTTCAGTATGCGTACGTGACTTTTGCCATATTTCTCAATATTACGCCACTAGACCATACGCTGTTATTTAGTCCTACTGTATCTCTCCATTTCACTCTGTCGCCCGGCTAAAACCGATTTTATTCGTAACGACCGCCGTCTCAGCGCATAGTTGGAGAAGACGCCACCCTCGGCTTCGCGGTCATTCTTGCAACAGCGTTCGTGGCGTGCTGACCTTTTGTTTGTGTTGGTGATTGAAATCTTTGAGTTTCTCTCATGTGGATTTTGTGATTGAAACCTGAAACGGAATCTTCTTCGAGATTTGTAAAGGCACGCCGCGCGAATTCAAGCTCATTTTTAAGCTTTCCTAAAGCCTACTTTTGGGATAAGGAATAGGTATGTCTTGTTGGCGATTTTGTGCGAATGTTCTGTGGCTAACGCTTATCTCTCTCTTCTACTAGGTTTTTAGTGGTGGTTTTACCTCCGTGAGTTATCCGACATCCCTTTGAGTGAAGGAAAAGGCCGGAATAGGGTTGTTGAAACGAATAAGTCCCCCGGCATCACGGCCTCCCTCCCTCTCCTGAAAGTGGAGCTGACTGACCTTTCAACACGACGCTACTTGGTGACGCAACACCTTTGCCGAATTATGTCATTGGCACTGACGTGGCACTTACAGCTGTTTATCTCTTACGCCGGATTTTTGGTCACAAGGTCGGAAAGATTATTAATTACTTTCAATTACCTTGGACGTCTCATTTTAACGCGTATTTATTTTATTTTATTCATTTTTTGTTAACAAAGTGCTCTTTTTTAATTACGTTAAGGCGTAGTGTGAACGAGGGGCAGATCTGCTTATCGGTTAATTTCTAACTTGATTGTTTACCTGACAACAAGGTTTATTTAATTATTACTTTCGTGTTCGATTCTTTGGACCCCGTCTGGGTCGTACTAAACTTTGCAATTTTACCATTTCATTATTTTGAGCAAATTTTGAGCGTTTTTAAATAAAAACAAGTGTGCTCAGCTGGTGATTTTTATTTTATTCAATTTGCCCACCTTTTACTTCAAGAGTTTTGCGGAGCGGTGCTAGAGAAACGTCAAAGTCACTCGCACAATTTGCTGGCCTTCAGGTAGGTAGCAACATTATCATGTCTCCTGGCCCCATTTTAAACTTTTTTCTCTGTGACTTAAAAGCGACATCTGACGGTAAATGAACCAACTGAATTTCGGAATTAGCAAATGATTTGCGACAAATGTTTTCGAATTTATGCGTACAAGTGACATCTAGTAACTATTTAACAAACTATGTATTTTTGAAGCGTCCTATCTCATTGGCTATATGATTTCAATTTTTTTAATGAGTTGAAGAAGAGACGTCATTAATTTGACATCTTGAAGCCTGGACGTGATGCGATGATAAAAAACGCACGTTCCAAGTTAAGAAAGTTAAAAACGATTGAAAACCCGAGAGTCATTTGTCGTTATAAAATCGAGCGTGAAAATTCCCGAAACTTTTCTAATTCAGGTCACTGTGTAAAAATTAAAATGAAAAAGTTGTAGCGGCTTCCCGTGAATACCCTGTATATTCGTTGATGATTTTTCTTAAAAAATTGGCGACTTTCTACTTCAAAAACTTGACAACTTTTCATATTATTCTGAGTTGGGAAGTAGAAATCGAACTATGTCGCAGTTTTTTCTTTTTTTTTTTAGTTAAGTGCTAATTTTGACTCTCGCATTTTTATTTTATTGAAGTCTTTAACATAATTGTTGTTACATAACTTGCGTTATTGTTTAAACTAACGAGAGAAATTGAATTATTAAGTAAGTGAGAGCGAAGAAATGACAATCGAAAGTTTCTTTTAAACGGTCGATCGGCGTTTTGTTTTTTAATGAAACGTTTTCTCAGTTGCATACTCGATCAGCTTTTTGCTTTTTGATCGATTTTCGGTTACCGGTAATTTAACTGCACTGAAAATTATCAAACATAAATACGTTCAGTATTTACTATTTAATTCTAAGTACGATGTTCAAAAGTAAGTTTTTTTAATGTAATTTTTAGGTGTGAACGAATAAAACTGATAATAGTTGTGTTTTTTAAGACAAATGTGCAAATTTATAATAAAAAAGAGCAAAATTGAAAGAGAAAGTAGTAAAGATAACCATTTTTAGTGGTGATGTAGAACCGGCGGAATACGGACTACTAAATATTTTTAAAATACTTGTAAAAACTAAATAAATTCGCGTAATATCGTAAATTAGTTTCAAAACTTTTTGAGCAGACCGTGTATGTTGCAGCGTAATTCAAATTCGAATGTTCCCGCCAGGATGCGCTTGCGTTGTTCATCTGTCACTTCCTGTACAGCGTTCTTTCCTATTCTCGGTCGATCGTCGTTCGGCCGTATGTTTATGTGTATAAAAGAAAAATAATTTGTTCAGCCCATCCGCTGAACTTACCCATCAAAAATGGTACAGAAAAAGGTACGTGCCACATATTTTAACTAAATCCCAGTATTTTTTTTGCGTGATGCTTGGTTTATGTGTAAAATTTCACATGGTTTAAATAGGCCGAAACATCGAGGTTATTCCACCTCTAACCCTAGTACATCAACAAATCCGCAATATTTATTGTAATTCAAGCCTAATCTCAACGCTTCCCTGAAAATTAAAATCAAAATCGCAGTTTTTTTGGAACACACAATTTTGAGGTTATGTTTGACAAGTTTGTCGTCAGTATTTTTTTACGTTGGGGTTTATTCCCTCTCTAAGCGTAAAATACATCAACAATTCAGCAATATTTGTTGCAATTCAAGCCTTCTTCAACATTTCGTTAAAAATTAAAATCAAAAACACATTTTTTTAGAATGCGCAATTTTGAGGTTATGTTTACTGAGTTTGTCTCCATTATGATGATACTGTATTTGCTATCTGATTTTAAATGCAGAATAATCTAAACTACCACACAATTAATTCTGATTACTTTAATGATCAAATCAAAAATACCTTTTTTCTTTTAGTGGTGCGTAATTGATTAGTCCGTTTTATGTTACAGCCGAAAAAGAAGGTTGGTAAGAAAGTAGCGGCGCCCCCTCTCGCCGTCAAGAAAGTCGAGCAGAAAAAGGAGGTAAATCCGCTATTTGAAAAGCGACCTCGTAATTTCGGAATCGGTGAGTTAGATCTGCCCGCACTCTTTCGTTTCCTAAATTTCATGCAAATGATGACACTATTTAACCAAAGCAGATGTTTATAATGTTGAGACAGAAAATCGAGCTTTTTAATTCTGATTATGCGTGCGAACGTCTCACCCAATCGCTTTCGACGAGCGGGTTCTTAAATGCAATGTGATTTACAGGCCAGGACATCCAACCGCCCCGGGACTTGTCTAGATTCGTGAGATGGCCCAAGTATATTCGCATACAAAGGCAGAAGGCTGTCCTGCAAAAGAGATTGAAGGTCCCTCCTCCGATTAATCAATTTACTCAGACCTTAGACAAGCAAACAGGTTCGTTAGTTTTATTCCCGTATTCATAGCACAGTAAAATCTCCCAGGTGGATACCCGCGATGACAAGCAAACTGTCCACCTAATAGAGGTTGAATGTATAAAAATTAACAATTTGGGGAATTGGAAACTGTCCGTCTCAGAAAAGTGTCGGCCATGGGAGATTTTACTGCACTAGACATATAAAATCTGATTTACATGATGACTTCAGTATTTGCTATCCGAGTTGTTGTGTGGAAATCCAAATTACTACCACAATTTTGTTTTTGTCTGATACTCCACCTTTCTTTAATTGGTTATTGATTGATTGGTACCGCAGTTGAAGAATAATGGTTTGTTTTAGCCACCCAACTATTTAAGGTGTTGGAAAAATACAGACCAGAGACGCCCTTACAAAAGAAAAATCGATTGAAAGCACGCGCCGAGGCTAAAGTTGCAAAGAAAGAAGAGCCCCCAACTAAGCGCCCCAACACGTTACGAGCTGGTTCGAACACGGTAACAAAACTTGTTGAGCAGAAGAAGGCACAGCTTGTTGTATTGGCGCATGACGTCGATCCAATTGAGGTACAATGCTTTAATGATCTGAGCCGTCTTCTTTCGCACATTAAATTTGGATCTAAAGGCGTTTGATCGGATCAGTAGTGTTCTTTCGTTGAGGATATTCTGTTTGAACCGATCAAGATCCATAATCCCCTTGCCTCCCTCTGGATCGTTGAATTTTTGTGATTCGATTAACGAAATGTAATTTGTATGGAGATTTTATGTTTGGTTACTTGATCTTGATTACTTGATCGTGATCAACGGATCATGATCTGAAGTTGTTGGCGAAAGAACATGGCTCTTATATTTACATTTTACTTATTTACATGATGTAATGAATTTCTTCACCTGAGTAATTGCATTGTTTGCAGTTGTGTAATGAAGTCATTTGACTTCTGAGATTAAAACATCTTACTTAAACATTTTTTTTTGTACGTGCCAATTTAATTGATTGTTTAAAATCTTGTTGCAGCTCGTACTATTCCTCCCAGCGCTTTGCAGAAAAATGGGCGTACCTTACTGCATTATCAAGGGAAAAGCTCGTTTGGGATTGCTTGTGAGGCGCAAGACCTGTGCGGCTATCGCTTTGACTCAAGTCGACTCTGGCGATAGGGCCAACTTCAGCAAGATAGTCGAAGTAATTAAGACGAATTTCAATGACCGTGCTGATGAAATCAGAAGACACTGGGGCGGTGGCATTCTTGGATCTAAGTCCGCTGCTCGCATTACGAAACTTGAAAAGGCTAAAGCCAAGGAATTGGCGCAGAAACAAGGTTAAATCTGGCAGTACTTGTAATTTTTTTTATTTGTATTGACGGAAATAAAAAAAGGTAATAATTATTTTCTGACACTTTTATTTAATTGTTTAAATTTGTTGTATCCTTTACCAAAACGTGCATAAAAATATGATTTTTAGAAATTTAGCTCTAAACATAAAAGTAAACGAAGTTGGTAACATGAACTGGAAGTATTTCCTGCAAAAGTTGGCAATTATGATTCAATTGTATAGAAATATAGGTTACTCAACAAAGGTGTTTTACTTATTGTTAATTTATTATTTAATTAATTACTCTTGATAAAAAGCTCGATAAATTAGAAACTGATAATGCCTAATCTCTTTAAAGATGGCAAACCTGCGCGGCATTTCGTCTTGCACATGCGCACAAATAAACGTAATTACACGCATATGTAATTGTCAAAATCAAATTTTTATCGCGTTTTATGTTTTATTCAATGATTTAGCAACGTTTTGAAAGTACTCTCCCGTCATTTAAGAAGAATCAAATGTGTGATCGAGCCAAAATTAATGTAGCCCGATGCAAATACTTGGTATGAGAAGTTTCCTAACAAAATACTGCTTCGGTGAATAACTCTATTTTATTTATTGTACAAGTGAAGAAAGTTAATGGCTTTAGCAAATTAATAAGGTTACATGTCGCTCATCAAGAAAAAAAATATGAATATAGAAAGGCACAGTGACTGGGATCCGACCAAGGACAACGAAAAAGACGGCCTAACATCCACCGCAATCAACCGCATAAAAAGGTAAGCTGGACCGAAAGAGACACGATCTCTTACTGTTTTAATGCCGCAGGGATTTGATGAACCTCTACACCGAACCACCACCAGGGATATTCGTCGTTGGAGACGAATCGAATCTGAAGTTCATCTATGCGCTTATCATAGGGCCGATGGGGACGCCGTATGAGGGTGGTTTCTTTTATTTCGTCTTGAAATGCCCCAACAACTACCCCATTGAACCACCCCGTGTTAAGCTGTTGACAACCGACGCAGGAAAAGTTCGGTTTAATCCAAATTTATATCGCACAGGGAAAGTTTGCGTTAGTATATTAGGGTGAGTTTCCTCTACCAATAATTAAGAGCGTGTAGTAAAGAGGTAACGTTTGAAGGACTTGGGTAGGCCCCGCGTGGAGTCCAGCGCAGCAACTATCGAGCTTATTAGTAACGATCCAAAGTCTGCTGAGTGAAAAGCCATATTTCAACGAGCCAGGATTTGAGATGGTAATTAATCCCGAGTAAATAGTCTTTAATTCAAGCAATTTAATTTTAGGAGATGATACCGGGGGATTCACAGCGATATAATGAGCTGATAACTCATGAAACGTTGCGCGTTGCCGTCTGTGGGATGGTAGAAAATGAATGCAAATTGACCATACCTGAACAACTACAGAGTGTGATAGAACAATCCTTTAATAATTTTTACGAGCAATACATGGATATTGTTGAAAAAAATTCACATATGACTGGCAAGTCTGTGGTAGTAAGTGTGCATGACGTTTTTAATCTGTGAATGATGAGATGTTTATTTTAGAACCCCTTCTCCGGAGAAACCGTCATTCTTAACTACGGTAGGATCTCTGAAAGGCTAAAAGCTATTCATGCGAGGCTACAAACTTCGAAGTAATTTACCTACCTACCCACGACGTATACTTGTTTTATTTGAACACGATAAAGTTTCTGTGAATGTTTGTTTCTTTATTTGCTCTAACACAACTTCTATTTTATTTAGAATAGGTTAAACCATGTTTTAATTTTCTTTTTGTTGTGCGTTCATATGATTTCAATACATGCGTAATATTTGTTGGTAAACCCCTAATTATGTTGTTTATTTAAATATTTATGTCAATCGTTTCTTAAGTATCTATGTCTTGTTATTGTATAGAGATGTTTTATAAATATACATTAAGAAATTACTTTTTAATAATTGTGGTTTCTCTTACATTACATTTCAGTCTGTTTCGCACATCAGTTTCAGTTTCATTTAGTGGAATTACAAGTACGAGTTAAATTCACGCTTAAAAATTGATTAAAAGTAACTTTTGAACATAATTTTTATGTTAAATGAGTAAAATACATTTTGATTTGGTTCAAAAGAAGCGGCAAATATAGTTCGCCATGCCACCACTAACACGACGCTAGCGCTGCTCTAGAAGTTGAAGAAAATTAAATAAATTTTACTAATTAGTAGTCTCACTAATGCTAATATGTAATTTTTTAAGTAATAATACTATTTTGTATAGTTACAATAGAAGGTATTCAAGCTGTAACAAGAAAAAATAAATAAATGGTTTGCAGTTAACAGTTGGTATTGAACCACATGTTGCTATATTCACTTGACGTTTAACATTTTTGACAGCTAGTAAAATTTTTCCACGTTTATTTAGCAACGTAATCCCTTTCCTCTCTCACTTGAATAAATAAAATCCATGGCCGTTCGAGCGAGACGCACGACGCGGACGCACCGAGACTGCCATGGTGTCGGAAATTTCATTGAAGTTTTATAAGTGAAAGGTACCCAATATCCAACAACAGATTCAACCTGTTATGCTTTCCCGTACAAGAACTAGATCGTGCAGTGGCCTCTCGGATCTGCTCTGAAGCGAAATCCCCGCAAATTAATTCCTTTCCGGTAACGCAAAGTATTAGCACAACATCTGCGTCTTCCAATTGTAAGGTTAGTTGCAACGAATTTTTATGTAATATAGGTATTTGGTATTGATTGATAACTTGGCCGCTGAAGATATGAGAAAGCTCTTTGTGTTTTTAATTTAAAAGGGACTATGCCCTTAAATAATTTATTATAATGATGAAATTGTAACTCGTTTGTATTAAGTCAACTGCGGCCCTCATTATTTTCTGTTGTTACCTACTGCTTAGTATCGCTTTTACTCATGTCATGAATTTGAGTTTCACATGATTAGAAATTAAGTAGATTTAATTATTTGCTGTCATTAAAAAGATCGTGTGACGAGCGAAATCGTAGTCTTTGAGGTATTTATTGTAGGTACCATTCACGGTTCACGGTACTTACAAATTATTTAAGGAACGAGTAATGTAATGTAGAGGTCACCAGAGGTGATAATTATCACAATAGAACATTGTTATATAACTGAGTTGTAGGTGAACAAGTCAGACTCATCCTACAAGTTAACTTTGGTTTTCGTTTCCTATGAAAGAGAGAAGGGTTATCCTTACCTATCCAGTATCTGCTTGGCTGTTTTGTTATTTTATTTCATTCAGGATGAATTCCTTTTTTCTATTGACTTCATTTTAAATCAGTATTTGCTACTTTGTTAAATCTTAAATAAGGTAATAAGATAAACTGTTCTATTTTGGTCTGTTTCGGTCAAGTTTACTTTGTTTCATTTGCTCGAATTAACTACATTAACGACTCACACTACGCAATGGGTAGACGAGAATGGTGAGAGAGAAGGAGGTGTTTCGCATTTAATTCTTATGTTGTTTTATGTGGTGTAATAAACACTCTATTATTGATTCATAGAAATAAGGTGTTTGGGAACAAACAAAATACAATTAACTTTTTATAGCTTCTTTTCAACAATTTACTCTCAAAGAAGCAATGCATCTTTTCTTTTTCCCGTTTTCAAAATTGCTTTTCTGTTAAAGTTCCTTTCTCTCCTGCCCCGTCCCCGCACCCCCCTACAAAGGTGATAACTACATTGTAGATTACATTAACAGAGGACTCTGTCTTTATGTCAATGATAAGTCAATGAGAACAAATTATGTTTTTGGTAAATGAATTGTAAATTACCTATTGTTCTTAAAAATTGATTTGCATTTATTACTATTTATATATTTTACCAGGGCTGTAGCCAGACTAAATACTCAAAGTCGGAGGCTTATCGTAATGTAGGGGGGGCTTTGTAAATTTTTATTCATAAACAGTAAATTATCCCCCATCTTTTGTGAATTGGCGAAACACGATTTTAATTTAAATTTTTATCGTTTCGTCTCAGGTAAGGACAGGCTTAAAATTTTCCAGGGCAGGCTCAGCCTCCCTAGATACGGTCCTGCATTTTACTCAGCGCAAAAATTTTCCTGATGTGTACGTGACCACTGTGATTCGTAAACAGACGGATATTTCGTAATCAAATACGTTAATAGGTATCGCACTTTCGTGTTTGTTTTCTTTTTGCAGCAATAAAATGCAAGCCGAGCTTATTAACATCCTGATGGAATACAATTTTGTTTTGAATTTCATAAGAGACTGATTATTATTATTTTTTGAACCGTCGCAATAATATTTACCTAATTTTACCTAAAAAAAAACGTCTAATTTCTTTTT
Organism: Dorcus hopei; assembly: GCA_033060865.1. Lineage (NCBI taxonomy): Eukaryota > Metazoa > Arthropoda > Insecta > Coleoptera > Lucanidae > Dorcus > Dorcus hopei. The sequence continues at coordinate 3,844,248 of CM065425.1, read as the reverse complement.
ATTTTACGAGCTCAGATAGGTAACTTTAAAAGATACAGAGAATTCACATTTAATAAATAAATGAATTATTCTGTCCCCTTAATCGCCAAACTGGGTTTCTGTGAATATTCAGGAATCACTTACTCCTTCGCTATTTTTCCTTTTAATCGTAAAATAGCTAAACAAAAACGATAAATAATTACATAGTTCAGTTTTAGTATTTTTAGGACGGGCCAAGAATCAAGTGGGGATATTTTCCTTTAAAATATCCATTTATCCTGTAATATGGTCTCTTTTGACGCTACACAAGTAAAACGTGATTTTAAATTCGGTTCAAAGCAGCTGAGCTATGTAGTTCCATCAGATCAAGTGGCTTTAATTGATTTCATTGTCATTGATTCCACAAATTAAGATTGGTTTATTGTGTAATAGAAGTTATTCATTTAAGCATTAAGAAAATTATAAAAGTACAAATTTCAAATGGGGGTTTTCCTAATTTTCTTGATGACCTTTTCACCTTAGTTACATGTTAACATTAAGTTAAAATTATTTTTCTTATTTCTTATTTTCGTAACGTGTAACCACAGTATAAAGAATACAGTAGCGCAACTCTCTTGTCGGCACTTTGATCTCTTTACTGGATTTTCATTGACCTCGAGTAAATTGAAGGGGATGTGTCAAGTAGGACCATAAGAAAAACTGAAGTTGGGGGCGAAAACTCGAAAACGGAAAGTGAAAAGAAAAATCCGAAAGTACATTTAAACTCTGCATAAAAAAGTGCCTTAAGAAAGTACAAATAACGAAAACGTATCGACTACAATAAAGAAGTTATTACAAAAAAACGAAATTTGAAAATTTTTGTTTTTTGAGTATAACTCCTGAACCACATGGAATTTCTTAAATTTCAAAATAGTTTGATGGAAAAGTTATCTGGGACACATTGGATGAAGTTAAATCAAATGATAACACTCTCAGAATTTTGGAACGAAAAGTGACAAGTCGGAACGCACCTCGTTTTACGATAACAACGTTGCCAAATTTATTTGACATGAGTTAGTCTTCATTCAACGTTAAGATGGCAGCACATTACACAGCAAATTTTTATATTACGTATTTTTCATTTTGCACTTTTAGGAATGATAATTTCGTATTTTTTTTAAGCGAATACGATCAGTTTTTTACGTAGAATGTGGGAAAGTCGTTTTCCGTAGTGAGTTTTAAAATTTTATAATTTTTCTTTGTTAATATAAAACATTTTCCATAATTATTGACTTTCCCACATTTATAGTATTATTACAGACTGATCTACTTTTAGAATTTTTAAATCGAACGCGTTTTAAAAGCAGCATTTGAAAAATAAATTTTTGCCAATATGGCGGACCTCCATAGGCCTCTTAAAATTCATTACAATTTTTTACTAATAAATTGATGTTGAGAACTCGCAGCTTGATAACATAAGACTTTATCGTATCAATATCAAACTCACGGAATACACAGGGTAGCGAATGTTCACACACAATTCAAGGTTACGACAAACATGAGTGTGACTTGGCCCGTTTTTCCCCTGTTACCTTTCAATTAGAAAGCTTCAAAGAGCCCATTATTATTTGATCCGGCTTGAGTTGCCATGACAAGGAACAAATTTGTCGCAGTTTTTTCTTCTCTGGTCGTTCGTTCGTTCGTTCATTCGTTCGTTAATAGAACGCCATGTCATCATTTTTTAATTAAAGCAAAACTTCGAAATTAATTACTAACGTATAGAGTTGTGATTTGCAATGCTTTGATCATCGTAGGCATTAAAAAAATGTGTAATTTATACATGACCACTTTGTTAATATATACATATTTTAGAGTATGTAGACGTTATACGTAAACAGATTAAAAAAAAATTACAATAAATAGTTTCATATTGATGATATAGTATGTTTAGTTTTGATTTGGAAATATAAGTACAGTAGCGGATAATAAATTCCGGGCACATCATTTGTACAACGGCGGACAATAAAATCCGGGCAAGAATTTGACAAGTCAGGCTTTTATTAAGGTTGTATTTCTGTCAAAATTTATATTAAACGCCAGAATTACTAGTGTCATTTTGTATAATATGTATTAAACGTTAAAAATGTTACGGTGAGGTTTACATTGTACAAATGGTGTGTGCGCTACTGACTACTGTACAATGTAAACCTCACTAACATTTTTGACGTGTAATACATACACTTCTACAAAATGTCAGTAGTAGTTCTGGGTGTGTTCGACATTAGGCTCGGGGCACGCTGTGAGCAGAAGTGTAAGGGAGAACGAATGAGTTTCAGTGCATGTAAGAGTGAGACAAAGGAAGACCCCGAGCGCTCCGAGCGTGATGTCGAATGCACCCTCTGAAGTTTAATACAAATTTTGACAGAAATATAACTTCAATACTACTACTGTACTTGTATCAAATCCTTCAAATGTATACTGTCCTACTGCTCAACAGTGTTGCCAAAGCTGTTGCTTTCGTAATACATAGATTTATTACTATTTACTGAATTCTGGTACTCTGTTACGAAATTGCTAAAATCTTTTTACGGAGTTGATTTTTTCATTTTTTTTTAGTTACTCTTGCAAAGAAATTGACAGTTTTTACTTCATACCGAAAGTTCTGGTTAACTTAGCGCCATCTATTATTCAAAAAGGCACGTCAATTTTAAATTTGATAATGTAGAGAGCGACTTACACGAACAAGTTTTCCTTTTGAACCGGCTTTAAAAATGACGTTAAAAGTATACCTACGTGTATAATTTTTTCTTGTATATTCTCTTGCTTGTGCAAAACTGCCAACTTTAAAACGAATGTAAATAACATGTGTTTTTTTAAAAATGCCATAAGGGGTGGCTGTGGAAAAGAAAATTCATGTCTTAGCTCCATTCATTTACTTTAAATTTTCAGATTTGGCATGTGTTAGATGCCAAGCTACGACATGAGTTTTAATTTTCATGGCCAACCTTTATGGCATTTTTAAAAAAACACATAGTATAAACATGATAAGAACCATATAAGAACATAACCTTTGAAAGTGGGTGGGACAGGACAGTCTTTAGGTTTGTTCGTTTGTCTACACCAGTGCACACCATGTGCCCTAGTGCAGAAAAATGCGTTCGTTTGTCACAGTGCAAGTGCACTGATCGCGTTCGTTTGTCCAGTGCAATCTGTTCCAAGTTACTCTAGACTGCACTTTCTTGCTCGGTGTTTAAAGTGCGAACCAGAAAGTGCAGTATATCCTAACCTGAAAAATTTCACTTCTAATGGCCGATGTTTATCCTAAGGTTAATTTATCTGTCAGTTGGAATGTGACGCAGTTGAATGTACACATTCTAACTGACGGATAAATTAAATTTAGGTCTTAGTACTTATAATATTTTTAGTGTAAACTATTTTTATATTAATAGTTATTTGTATACCATTTGTGATTTTAAAATATAACACTGACTCACAGGATCAACGTCTGTCACCGTACAGTTATAATTATAAGGTCCGTTCCATTCGTCAGGATTTCGAGTTCTGAACCGTTCAAAATCTTACTGAGCATGAGCAGTGCACAAAATTGGATCTGAACGGTTCAGAGCTTGAAATTCTGTCAAATGGAACAGACCTATACGTTTTTGTAGGATCCATTATTTTATGCTCTTATCTGAATGAAAGCAAGGTTAACTGCACTGATCATCTGTCACGCATGTTTAAATTGCGTTCGTTTGTCTCTAAAGTTTTTTCTGCACGAAACTACACTGCACATCACGTGACGTTGTGCAAAACTACACCTAACTGTTTTCAGTGTAACTTCGTGCAGTACAAACGAACAAACCTTTTATATAGAAGTTTGCAGCTAAGTGCTCGCCACCTGGTGTCAACTAAACAAACCCTTGTGAGCTACATGACATTTCGTGTTTTGGCGCCGATCCTGAGTGAATGATGTATCAGAATTGTGTTATACGTGATATTTACGTTAAATTAACTTGTGTATTTGTATTGGTACGCACTTAAACACGTGCATTACAAAAATTCCGCATAGCTTACACAGGTCGAGATTTATCCGCGGTAGCGCTGCGATCTTAAAATCAAACGCCTATTGCCGCATTTTATTTCACAAACAATAAAGATACAAACTTCTAATCTTCGGAATTAAAGGTTATAATGAATCACACGTGGTAAAGTTAAGTTGGTACATCGTAAAATCGGTAAATTGCGCTTGCGCAAATCGTAAACTTTTACAGAAACTTGTAGAAAATAGCGTTTGTTCCGGTTTTTCTGTAAAAGTTTTCTTGTAGCAAGCAAACTTTCAAGCAATTAGCAGTTTCTTTCTAATACATGCAAATATTAGAGAGAGAAAACTTTTAATGTCACTTGCAAAGAAAAACTTGTTCGTGTAAATCGCCCTTTAGAGGCCGCTTTACACTTGTTAAATTTGAAAACAATTTCGTTACAGAGCGAGAGAGATAAACTACCATAGTGAATTCTGATTGGTCGAAATCGCACTTCTCATTCACTTCGTAACAAATTTTACATAAGAAATGTCATAGCGTAATACGGCCCTTACAGCTCAAAATTTTACTGAACCTAGCGCCATCTATTATTCAACAAGGCACGCACATTTTTAAAATTGATACTGCTACAGCTAAATGTCAAGATTTTCGTCGGTAGAAGTTTAAAATAACATCTGCAATAAGGAAAAAAAAAAGAGAAATAATATGATGTTTTGTTGTCAAGAATATAATACGATGTAATAACCAGGACTGGGGTGGTGACATCTATTACTATAACGTGAAAAATTGAATTTTCATTAACTATGTTTTTTTTTCTTTTGACATCATTGGTGATTGGTGCTGAGTATGTGTGGCGACTTACACGTGGTTTAGCCAGCAAATGAACAATTGGTTTTATATTGTGTTCTTTATTTTACAATATATGCATTTTTGTCATATTTTCGCCTTTTTTCAAGATTCTATGAAACAGTAGGTATTTGCTTCATCCTCTGTTGATTTCTTGTAAGTTGCATGGCCAGCAACATTAACATTCACTGACGTGTATGTATGGCCGTGTCAATTCGCCTAAAATTCAGTTCCGGAAAGCATGCCGTGGAGTACTCCCCTCAGCGCTCTCTATTAAATATATTATAGAACTACTCATAGTAACGTAATGCAACTGCAATTAGTTAAAAACTCACAAGAGGCGCTGAGTGGAGTACCCGTCAAATTTTTAAAAGTCAAATTGAAACGGCCATACATACACGTCAGTGAATGTTAATGGAGTTGGCCATGGTAAGTTGTAAGCACATTATGACGTTTCTTCATAGATGGCGCTCTAGTGTGGCGCATTATAAAGTCCCTAGATAGATAAAGTACCGTAATTACCGCCATTTTGAGTCAAGATAAGCGCGCCAAATTTGAAATCACATTACCTGTTTCGTTCAATTTTAAATTGGCATGCTCAGTTTTTCTCAAAATGGCGGTACTTTATCCATCTAGGGACTTTAACGCATTATTTAAGATTCTACTTATCGCAAGGGGTAGACCCAGTTTTACAATCGTGGAATGACTGTTCGCTGAATATCCTTTAACGTTCCTCCATATCTACGTCACACCTACGTCACGTTATTCTAAGAATAATACCTACTTATCCGACGATTGTAAAATCGGGGCTTAGAGTATTGAGTAATTATTAGATGACCATAAATACTTTGATCTAAATGCCATTGCTGATATGATAAGTTGCTTTTTAATCCCAAAGAGTTTATTGCTGGTTGTAAACAATTAGAAATTTTTTTTTCTTCAGCCCCTGGTATAAAACCTAAGCTTTCCTGGAAATGGCAGCATGAATTAATTTCATTTCCCTAAATGGAATGAACAGACTTGCCGTAAAGGGTTTACGATTCCGTGATATCTAAGGGCCAAGGTAGGGACTGAGGGCTTATAAAAAAATTTCCCCAGACTTTTCCTGTATGTACTCGAAAGATCCCAGCGTTAGTTAGATTCTATTTTTAATTGGCGAGATAATGCTAAACCAATCTGATATGTTGTTAACAGAGATAAAGTTGTTGAATTAAAAAGGTACCTACGCATTTAATCAGGATCTCGATGGAATTTTATTAATGCCAAACAGGAAACTTATTTATTTATTGAGAATAACTTGGTTAGAATTGATACATCAGTAAGCAAAATAGTACCAAGTGATTTTTTAAAATTTTTATCAACTCTTGCCATGAGATCTGGACGGTATGTCTTAGCTTAAGTGAAAAGTACGTCATTGCACTCCTTTATGCTGTTTTACAGTAAAGCTACGACATGCCGTCCAAATTCCATGGCAAGAGTTGATAAAAAATTTAAAAAATCACGCGCTATATGTAATTAGAAATTTTCTGACGCGTCTGAACTAGTCAGGAACTGTTTTTGGAATGGACCTATTTTATGGATTTTATTGTCTTCTCGATTTTGCGTTCATTGTCTTCTTTTTGGATTACTTCTTCACGATCTTGTAATGAGCGAGCTCCTCAATCTTCAAAAGAAGTGCACGCGTAGTCTTTCTTTCTTCATTATCTTGTGTCCTTCTTCTAGTTACATCAGGGATTAAATTACTGTGTAAAATATATTGAACACACTGAGATATAATAATACATAACACAATCGTGCAAGACATTTTTCTTAAATACAACGACTCCACCAATGTATACAGGAGGGTCCAAAACCCGAGGAAGCATACTTAAATTACCAATAGCGTTTTCCGACTGACTGCTCCAGAGAGTATCTCCATCTCCTGTTATTACACGAGGTTAAAACAAGATGGAGATACTCTGAGTATGCTCTGGAGCACTTAGTCAAGAATACTACAGGTTGCTCGCTATAGCTTAGGTCCTCCGGAAACATTCTTAAATTACTAATAGCATTTTTGACTAAGTGCTCCAGAGCACTCTGAGAGTATCTCCATCTTCTGTTATTATATGAGGTTAAAACAAGATGGAGAGACTCTGAGTGTGCTCTGGACCACTTAGTCAAGAATGCTATAAGTTTCCTGCCGTAGCTTAGGTCCTCCTGAAACATTCTTAAATTACTAATGGCGTTTTCGACTGCTGCTTCAGAGCACTCCGAGAGTATCTCCATCTTCTGTTATTACATGAGGTTAAAACAAGATGGAGATACTCTGAGTGTGCTCTGGACCACTTATTGTTAGTCAAGAATGCTATTAGTTTCCTGCTATAGCTTAGGTCCTCCTGAAACATTCTTAAATTACTAAGAGCGCTTTCGACTGACTGCTCCAGAGCACTCCGAGAGTATCTCCATCTTCTGTTATTACATGAGGTTAAAACAAGATGGAGATACTGTGAGTGTGCTCTGGACCACTTAGTCAAGAATGCTATAAGTTTCCTGCTATAGCTTAGGTCCTCCTGAAACATGTTTTAATTACTAATATCGTTTTCGACTGACTGCTCCAGAGCATTCCGAGAGTATCTCCATCTTCTGTTATTACATGAGGTTAAAACAAGATGGAGATACTGTGAGTGTGCTCTGGACCACTTAGTCAAGAATGCTATAAGTTTCCTGCTATAGCTTAGGTCCTCCTGAAACATTTTTTAATTACTAATATCGTTTTCGACTGAGTGCTCCAGAGCATTCCGAGAGTATCTCCATCTTCTGTTATTACATAAGGTTAAAACAAGATGGAGATGCTCTGAGTGTGTTCTGGAGCACTTAGTCAAAAATGCTATAACTTTACTGCTATCGCTTAGGTCCTCCTCAAACATTCTTAAATTACTAATAGCGTTTTCGACTGACCGCTCCAGAGCACTCTGAGGGTATCTCCATCTTCTGTTATTACACGAGGTTAAAACAAGATGGAGATACTCTGAGTGTGCTCCGGAGCACTTAGTCAAGAATGCTATAAGTTTCCTGCAATTGAAAAGTCGACGTTTCGCTGTAAGTTGACAGCTTCTCCTATTTTTGAGACTCATTCAACGAAATTTTGGGGAAATTACTTAAACCTTTTAAGATTTCTCCTCGCGGTTGGCCGTGAATTGTTAGCTGTGAATCAGCCTTGCTTGAAACTTAATAAATTGACGTACAGAAGCGGACAATAAAATCCGGGCAAGAATTTGACATGTCATGCATATATCAACAGATTTGGTAAATCAGGCTTTTATTGAGGTTATATTTCTGTCAAAATAATAAATAAAATTTGAATTAAACGTCAGAATTACTAGTGACATGCATTAAACGTCAAAAATATTAAAGTGAGGTTTACATTGTGCAAATGGCTTGCCCGGATTTTATTGTCCGCTACTGTACAGTGTCTTTCAAAAGTGTGCTACAAGAAAGCACAGAGTTTCGGAACGCATTGAAATAATCAATCAGAACCAAATGAAATAATCGAGAAATAAGAACCAATTTAATGTTTTCCTATTCATATTATTTTGGCGGACACTTTAATCCAACCAGTATTTCCTAATGTAGTGTGTATAAAGAGTGGTTCACAATAAATTGTGATTTTTTTTTATTTTTGAGATAGAAGGCTGTAATTTCATATTTAGCTATAACTTTTAATTCTGAACAACTTATTCTTATGACATTTTGCTGTATCTTGTAAAATAAGGGTACTTTACTCTTAAGCCGTCTTCATTTCGCAGTGTCCACGCTGTATACCGTTCAAGATAAATTTCATCTGACATTTTCCAATTTGACTTTAAGGGATGCAAAAGCGTTATGCGTCAATAAATTTTTATAAGAACCGATCATAAAAAAAAAATTCCCATTTGTAGCACACTTTTTGAAAGACAGTGTATATCATAACCTCAGTTTTCTTTTTCTTATTAGTCCTGAATGAGTATTGCCACTCGCCTTTAATTTGACGACCTTTTCGATTATAAAAGCTTTATGCTCTCGCAATCATTTCAGAACGTTTTATTAGTTTCAAAGTGAGGTTATGGCTATTTTATACGTCAGTTCGATTGAGGCTGGTTCACAACTAACAATTCGTGGCCAACTACCAGGGGAGAAATTTTTAAAAAGGCACGTTATTTACCCTGAAGATGCACTGTCCAGCAACGTATGTACAGCGAATTGAATTTACAACAAATTATGTGAAGATTACAATTAACAGTTTTCTTAATTATGTTACAAGTATAAATAATATTAATTTCTTGATTTACATGCCGATATTTTTAAAAAAGTTATTTTTCCTTCTACAACTACGTACTTCAAAACCACTTGTTTATCAATATTACACAGTCAGTATTATTCAAGGTTATTAAATTTAACAATACGTACATAATTTACAAAATAAATTTAGCTTGTGCAAGTATTGCTGTGATATTGCATCTCGACTTGAAAGTAATTAGCAACGCGTAATTTTGACCTTCAACGTATGGTTACATTGCATGCCATTCCCATCATAGTCTGGGTTTCCCAACAGCGGAATTTCCTTATTAATTTAGAAAACAGTTGAATAAATCAATAAGTCACTTCGCTTTTCATTTTTTAACAACAAATTTACATCATGAAAGAGTGTGTAACCATAGTTTTTGTCCAAACCCTAGCTTGCGGTTCGACGGTTTCCTGCTTTCCAAAAAGGAAAAAAAATGTAACCGCACAGTGTTTTCGATGACGTGCGCCTAAATTAGACCTTATCTAACACCACATCACTTATGTATTAAAAACATTTCAATCGAACAATACCCATAAACTGATAAATGTAATCTTGGTTGCTAAGGTAGTTTGGAAAGCTTTTTGCGCACGGCACGAATTTCCGCACGACTCGCCATTGTTTCGTGGTGCCGCGTGCAAACTTGGTTTGGCTTCGCGATTCTGAACCGTCCACATTGGTCGACAAGAAACAATATCGAATCGGTGGAGATTGGCGAGGCGAAGGTGCCGTGCGCAAAACGGTCAATAGGAGCAATCAATCGCTCAAATTCCTGATCCGATTTTAGTCTAGAGTAAATTGGTTTTTTCTTGGAGAGCGGCCAACCGAAACGACTACTTCTTTTACTATAATAGAGCAATAACCTTATTTAATTTTTTGTTTGTTTGCGGCATTGTATTGTAAATTGTCGAATCTCAGAAACACGTTTGACCTTATAGAGTTTTTTCCTCCACGTGTTGCAGATTATTATTAATCTCGCATACCGTCTACCTTAACAATTTGTAAATATGATAGTCAGGCTACATACGCTCTCCATTAATTAAACAACAATGATAAAAGCTTATCGAAAAGAAACATTCTTCTATTTGTGCGCTTACGCGTTATTTATTTTTATCATAGCGCAGTTTTTTTCGCGAAAAATCGTCTTTACACCAAGTAAGTCGGTTTTGTTTTTAATATTGTGTGTGGTAGTCAATATTACCCATTTAATATGAGAGAGGCCGTAAACTAAAACGACGATATTGAAAGAGAAGACGGCTCGGAAATTGATGAACGACGAACGCGTGGAGAAGGGTGTTTGGTGCAAGTCAAACACCCCCCTCCACACGTTGCCAAGAATGCATGTATACTGCTTGCCAAAAGTAATCGAACGAAAAATTAAATTAGAAAGTTATTGACGTGTTTTATGTTCAATTGTTATTAGTCACTCATATTTTATTATCATTTTATGTCTTTTTTCTTTCATTTCAAACATTTTTTACCGCAGAATGACGTAATAAAAACAAATGCTTTTGCTGCTTCAAAATTTTGTAATTGCTGTAATAGATATATTACATTCGTGTTTCAGATAAATAAATTGTTTCACAAGAAAAACGTAGTAAATCGATAAAATAACATACTTTGCATATATGTTTTTTAAATTAAAAAAATAACCTCTGTATTTTTTTTACGATAGGTACTACATGAAACAATAGAATGTTAGGCAAAAACAAAAACAAGCTCAACGAAGTAAAACTTGAAGAAGTGTCAATAATAAAAAAAATTAAAGAGTAACAAATATTCTATTGTTTTCCTTAGTTTCAATTAATTTTCCGTTTTTATACAAAGTGATCAAGAATCACTGTTTGTGTTGGCAGTGCTGAATTTTATTTTTAAATGGTACAACTGGAGTAACTTCCGGTTGTTGACGGCTTGATAGCGACAGCCGTCACTTTACAAGCGCCACTTGACATTTCAAATGCAAATTAAAACGCTTATTTTTATTTACATAACCTACAATCATATCGCTGTTCAGGTTACGTCAAATAAACCAACAAAATATATATCCGATTGTAGTGTTGCAAATAGACGAATAAAAAAATACTCTTAACTGTATTGCCAACTCAAACAGTTATTCTTGACCACTTTGTATGTTTATGTAGTTCTTTTTCGTTTGCCAATTAAAAAATGTATAGCGGTGAAAGTGGTAATTACAAAAAACCTTTTTTGACGATAATAATACATAGTAAAATAAGGAAATCAAACTGTCAATAACAATAGCACGCTACTGATGAAGTTAAGGTCGAATTCATCATATTCAGCAGGAACACCAACGTTGTAAGATTGAAAGTTACTAACGACAGGGCCTATGTTCACAGTCATAGTTCCGAGAGCATCTTGGGCGTGTAATCGTGTCTTTGTCACTCATAATTTTTAACATATTTTGCATCTCGCTCATTCCTTTCCCACTTGTAAGTACAATGTATTTTTTTTAAATGCCATAAAGGTTGGCCATGAAAATTAAAACTCATGTCGTAGCTTGGCATCTAACACATGCCAAATCTGAAAATTTAAGGTAAATGAATGGAGCTAAGACATGAATTTTTTTTTCCACAGCCACCCCTTATGGCATTTTTAAAAAAACACATGTTAGAATGCTTAGAGTGCGCCCGTTGTCATGAAAATAATGTAAACACAAGACGTTTTAAAACGAATGAGCGAGATGCAAAATATGTTAAAAATCGTGAGTGAGAAAGACGCGGTTACACGCTTAAGACGCTCTCGGAGCTATGATTGTGAACGCAGCCCAGCGTGCTTCCATCGCCCATCATTTCTGAACGCACTGCAGCTTCTGATTCTGGTTTTTTCCCCTTGAATATGAATTTAGAATACCTTTTGCTAGTCCGCTTTTTTTTTTCATTCTATTCACGTTTATTATTTATTCTACGTTTAGACTCACTTGGTCGCCCCTTCTGATTTCTTTTCGACAATTTTAACTTGTTTTCTTTATTTCTTGAAATTAAAATTGATTATTTTAATTATACATAAAGTATTGTTTTATTAAAGAGTTTGGAACGCTCTGTTTTCAACTTACATTTTTTTTTAATGTTAAAAACAATTAAGAATGAATTAACCAGAAAATGAATGCAATTTGAATTCTTATTATGTGTTACCTGCTCCGTTAATAATTGTAAATCTACTGAGGATGATTTGAATTATTGAATTTACCGCCACACTAAATTGTTATTACGTTGGCAACACCCGGTTCTGACACTTACCTCTATCATTTTTCTTCTGATTTTATATGAATAGTAATACATAGTATAAAATAAAAAGAAGTAAAGCGCGCCTGCGAAAAAATACAACAAAATAATGTGTCGACTTTGAAATTTAACACTGAATAATCAGTATTTGTTCATCGCAGTGTTGTCAGATTGGGCGATTTATCGCAAATTGGGTGATTTTGAGATATAATTTGCGTGTAAATTTTTGCCAAAATCGCAAACCGCAAATTGGGCAATATTTAAAAATTAGTAGTAAAACATTTTAACTACAACTCGGCACTGTAAGACTAAGGCCCGGTTTTTCGATCACAGTTTAACCAACTTTAATCTTCAGTTTATTCCTACAGAAGCAATGAGAATAAACTGAAGATTAAAGTTAAATTGAGATCGAAAAACCGGGCCTAAGAACCCTTGTGTGTCTTGTCTGTTTCATCTGGAAATAGCGTTTAATCACCACAGGTATTTTTATTATTATATGGTTGGTTATTCTGCGGTTGCGTTCGTAAACTGCACTTGCATCTTGGATTGTAATCGCGTCTTTCTCACTCACGATGTGTAACATATTTTGTGGCTCATTCATCTGCTTCAAGAACTCTCGTGTTTGTAACAAGTGTTCAATAATTGAAAAGTTCATCAAGTTGGTTTAGATTTTTTGATGAAAGAAAAAGGGATGATTTTCTAAACCGATTGACATTTAACGGTTGACAGTTGCATGACAGTTGTCAAACAGCTACCTAACGTGACTTATTACCATTCTCGTTTGCTGTATTTGTGCGCACTCAGGTATCTTCGTCTCGTGTTTAATGTATGAGGTCTAAAACAAGATGCGAACTGAACTGAATTCTAAGTGCGCCATAGTGGAGCAAACAGATGCACTAAACGTCAAATGACATTTCGCTTTGATCTAATTCAAGACTTGCTTTACAAGATTATGAAAAATTCAATGTATTGAATGTGCCGAATTAATTAAACCACGGAACATTATAGTAAATTAAACCCCGCATAAAATTGTATTCGAGCGTCTCGATTGGGCGACTTTACATTCAAGAGTTTGCATCTTGTGTTAAAAAAATCTGGCAACACTGGATCGTCATAGCAGAGTAGCCAACTCAATGAATTTTCTCACTAGATATTAGTTGAATTGAAAACCCTCTAAATTGGTACTAAATGTCCCTATTTTTTTTTTTCTAAACCTGATTTGGAAAGCAAATTCAAAACTGAGGAATGATTTAAAGATAAAAACAAAAATTAATTTATACAGAAGAAATTTATTGTTAGTATAAAATATACAAAAAGATTCTGCGAAAATGGAAATAAATTTTTATTACAGTCAGATGGTTAGCTCATCAGCCAGTGTTGCCAATTTGAGGAAATTTCCCCGATTCGTGGGAATTTTTATGCAAGCAGGGAACTTTTTTGAGAAAGGAGAAATTTTTAAAGACAAAATTACTGAAATTTCAAGAAAAATCTTGACCACAACGCATAAAAATAGCTTGAAATTGCAATTTGTAGGAAAAAACAAAAATAAAAGGGAATTTTGTCCCAATGTGAAGGAAAAACGATTGTCGATCAATAGTTCGCAACATTGTCAACAGCTGTCAAATACTCGGGAAGATAAGCAACTGTGCAACTCCCCCCCAAAAAAAACTCATGAAAATATACCCCTAAATTTAGGGTCAAATCCCTAAGATGGCAACACTGCATCATGGTAGCCACGTTTAAAATGTGAAAACTATGGCGCCAAATTCAAAGTACCCCCAATCAATCGATCATTAAAAATCACACTGTATTTATTTATTGTTTGCAAAAGATTTCTTTGTGTGGCCGCAGATAATTTTATTAATTTCTTTAATCATTAATTCGTGATATAACTTGAAAAGATTGAATTTTTATTAAATAGCAAACAAATTCATGAGTTATAGGTAAATATAATGTATCGAGCAATTGTAAATTTATTTTAGAAGTCGACGTTCCGCCGTAGGTTAATTTTCTTCTTTCTAATAATCTTTTAAATATGCACATGTTTTATTTTTAAAAATATTACAAATAGTTTACTTTTTTCTATTATGTAAGATTGCAGAATGAAAATGAAAATATTTGCTTAGGCAGAGTGATCTAGTGAACGATATTTTCGTGCAGAAAGAATAATAATAACGCATGTGCGGTATTTATCAAATATTGTTTTCTCTTTCTCATGCTGCTTTATCCCGACCACAAGATAATCAACTGGGGAAGCCTCCAGCAAATCAGTGAAATAGCCCAGTCCACTGTCTTACCTTTAAGCGTAGAAGGTATTAGATAAAAATTATTTGCACTCTATTGAACTCATTAAACTAATCTTTTTTTTTCGTGAACGTACAGGAAATTAATTTCAGGTATTCGATATAATAATTTTAATTAATTTAACAAATATTTTAAAAAAAATTCCTGTTACATTTTTTGATTTGTTTTAAACATAAGTACTTTTTTAAATCGAATATACAATAAATTAAAAGACAGTTTTATTTCTAATTTTAATTTTATTCGGCTACTTTTAGGACGTGACTGTATTTTTTTTTTAACTTCAATTTAGGATTAAGTAAATAAGTTTTTTTTTTATATATGTATATAAATTTAGAAATGGACCACAGCTCTCACCATCATGACCATCAAGCTATGCACGACCACGGGGGTCACGGAGAAGAAACCACGACATCTCATGGAAACCACCACGAGGGGCACGACGGCATGATGAGCATGGCAGTAAGTAACCGGACACATCATCGCTTTCTGTAGTTATTCATATTTTTGCAGTTTCATTTTAGTTCGACGGCGACGGTGCTGTTTGAAAGTTGGGCTTTCACAACAGCCGGAGGCCTCATTGGATCTATGGTAGGGATATTTTTCATGGCGACATTATACGAAGGCCTCAAATATTATAGGTAAAAGCTAATCGAACCAACGTTCAGGCAAGTAAAATGAAATTTTAGGGAATACCTTTTTTGGAAAACGTACAATGCACTGCAGTACAGGGCCGTCAGCCTTCCTGCTGAGAAAGGTGTGGTCTCCGAGGATAACCAAGTAGTTCAGTGAGTATATTTTTTTATTTTCGTGCAATTGAAAATCATAATTGCGTACTTATTTTAACGGTTGTTTTATTTTGTGCAGTGTGGTTGGCGAAGTCATCCATAAACAGCCGTAAGTTCGATGGCATTTGCATGCGACACTTTTCTTTTCTTGATCGATTCCTTCTTAACATTTTCTTCTGATGCTCCTTCGTGAATTAATTGCAACTAAAACATTGTGTGCACTTTGACTTAGTTAGAATTAATTTCTTTTGTGAACCTGCAACATATAAAATAAAAAGATTACGAACGTAGATGACCAAGTCCAGTTAATTTGGGGAGAGGAGGGGAACTTCTGCTCTATTAAATTGTTAATAACAATGGTCATCTTTGTCTTGTGAGGAGCGAGGAAGTAACAGTTTTTTCTTTGCAGACCTACGATGTTAAGTTTAATGCACTTCTACCAGACCTTCCTGCACATAATACAAGTGGTGCTGTCGTACTTCCTCATGCTGATCTTCATGACGTACAACGTATGGCTGTGTATAGCGGTCGTGGCAGGAGCTGCGACCGGTTATTTCCTGTTCGGATGGAAGAAGTCGGTAATTGTGGACGTAACTGAACACTGTCACTAGCATATTTTAAGTTGCATCCTAGACGATAATAAGAACCATCTGTTCGCACACGTAACGCTGTGCTTTTATTACTTTTTATGATTTTAGTGACTTTTATCGATCTTAGTTTTTAAGTGAAATATTTTGTATTGTACGCGAAGTTTGTAATTGCGCGAGGGGGTTTACATTAGAGACGTATATATTTTTTTGTAAGAGCATACGTATGAATTACAAATTTCAATGTAATTGTGTATATAGTAAGAATAACTGCATCGTTGTGTACCGTCTGATATCTAATGTTTGATTGTGTCAATTGCTCTCTCTTATTTTTGTAGAACTGAATTAAAGTCGTCGACCTTAAGTCTGTAAAACGCTGCATGTGCATATCAAACTGTATTATCGAACAATTCACAGTAAAACATTAGTTACATTCGTACACGGAAGTTACAAAATGAGATTACTAAGTATAGGTGATTATATTTATAAATTCAACTTAATTTTGTTTATCTAAATTTGTTTGTTAGTATTGTTTGATTTTTCGAATAGATTTTATTCAATTATAAAACGTATTTATTGCAGTTTCACAATGAACTAATCAAAAAGAAAAAGAAAATAGCAAGTTATTTGTGTCATTTGCATTTCACCGTATTACTTTTTATTTTCTATTACCTTTACTTTTACCATACCTTGGTTTGCCTGTAAATTTTTTCATGTGCAGCATCATCTTCACGGTCATAGATATATATACGTCATTCTTTATTTATTTGCCATCGTAGTGGGCCGTTATTTTAAGCTAATAGGTTGGCTATCAAGTTAAATTAGACAAATTTAATTTGATGTCAATATAACAAGCGTTAAATTGTGACTTTTATGGTGACTTTTGGCTTACATTTTTGCGCAATCCAGCCAATGACTATTAAAATCACAGATTTAATGAAATCTATGGACATTAAAACTATAGACTTCATAAAATCCATCTGTACCAAAGCCAATGAAAGCAAAAGAAAGTCATAGATCTTTCACATAGAAGAGAGAGAGTCGGATGAAGCTGACTTCTCGCGTCTCAATCTGAAGTTGTCAATTCTTTTAACGTGCCGTGTCATTTTTCAGTTTCTTCTCCACCTAAAAATTCGACTGTCTTTTACTTCTTATTTCTACTGTTTCTACGTCACCGCCGGAAAAAAAAACAATTTAAATCTGACTTTTTTGCCAAACCTGAAAGCTCGCGATTGTCTTTTGTTATTATTATTATTTTTTTGAGATTAATGCCCGATTTCTTCATCGCCTTATCTTGAGGTTAAATTTATCTGTTAGTTAGAATGTGACACACAGTATGTGTACGGCCAACTATACGTCACATTCTAACTGTTAGATAAAATAACCTTAGGTTAAACATGAAGAAATCGGCCATAAGAAGAAAAAAATAATTAACACTTCATCATCTCTGGAAATTGACAACTCTTTTATTCTATTTTTTATTTAGCTTCATTTGGCTTTTGTTTTTTGACTTTACAGAATTTACGAAAACGAATGACCATGCACTTTACCAAAACTAGACTCCATCAAATCCATGGACTTTAAAATCATAGACTTCAAAAAATCCATGGACTTTAAAATCATAGACTTCAAAAAATCCATGGACTTTAGAATCATGGACTTTAAAATCATAGACTTCAAAAAATCCATGGACTCTAGAATAATGGACTTCAAAATCATAGACTTCAAGAAATCAATGGGTTTTCAGGCGATTTCACATGGATCCGACATACGACATCCGATTGTACGAAACGACTGCCTGTTGGTTGAAATTTTTAAAAATAGTTATGGCGGTAAATTAATCCGATGGTTTTAACTTTCTTCCGACATCGGAAAAAGTTGAAAACATTTCAACTTTTATCCGACGTGTGTAATTTAACCTCACTTTTGCATGTTTTAACAGATTAATCAATATTCACTGAATAGAAACACAAATATGATTCGTACGTCGGATGTCGGAAATCGTATACATGTGTACCCAGCTTAAGAGACTTGAAAATCATAGACTTCAAAATCATATAGCGTTCTCGATTGACCGCACTAGTGCACACTCAGAATATCTTCATCTCGTGTTATTACATGAGGTTAAAAGAAGATGCAAATACACTGAGTGCGACCGGTGCAATTGAATCGAAAACGCTAATAGACTTCAAAAAAATCCAGGTACAGGGAGAGCAAAAATGGCTGACGTGTGCCGTTCCATACCAATAGGGTATTTGCCGCATACTATGTATTTACATTAACCATAACTACATTCAGTGGCGTTCTTAAAAATTTTTACGTCATCTTTTGACTTGTGATTTGTCAAAACGACCAAATTCAATGAATAAAGTGGAATTAAATTAAAATTAATATTGTTATTAATTGAAAATGTCTATGGATTCTTTATTGCATTTAAATTAAATCAAAGTTCCAAATTTATTTCATAAAATATTCTGTACATGCTTTCTTTCGTGCTTTCAATTCTATTTCTTAAAATAATACACTCAAAAAAACTATGTATTAAACACACTGTTTAAGGAATTACAACATAATAAATTCACGTAAATATTCCAACGTAGCACCTGCTGTATGGGCTGTTGCACTATCTTGTTGGAAGTAGCCGTACTGTAATTCATCATCATGCAATTGTTCAATAAAAGGACGTAATAGTTGCTGCTGATAATTTTGGGCATTTATATTATTGTAAAAGAAGATGGGACCAATAATTCTTCTTACTGACATTGCAACCATACACCAACTTTAACAGCATGCAGACCTCTTCGTGAAGTTCATGTGGATTTTCTGTTGCCCATACGATAATTCTGAGAATTAATGTAACCATCCAAATGGAACCATGCCTCGTCACTAAAGAACGTTAAATCAAGAATATTGTCATCATTTAAATGTCTGTTGAACCAGTTGCAATAATTCACTCTCTTCTGAAAATCTAGGCAAAGTTCTTGTACAACGCTTACTTTATATGGCTTCATATGTAAGTCTTTCTTCAAAGCAGTGCGACAAGAGCCATAAGATACACCTGAAATAATGCATTAGAGCATGACAACAAAACTCAAAAATTTGAAATATCTGTTTGAAGGACAGTTTTAAGTATGGGTTTTTAGGACTGGCTAACATTCTTTGCCTGATGTCTTCTACAACTCCTGTTAGTACTTTAGGTCTACCAGAGGATTTTCCTTTACATACACTGCCTGTCTCCACGGAACCGATCTACAATCACGGTGAGCATGTTGACGGAACGTATCTTGTGTAATATCTTCATCATGATAAGCTTCTTGAAACTGATGAAAGCAAGACATGAATGAATACTGCCAATTACCATCCTGATCCCTTTCACCAGACCGAAAATACGCTTCTAAGATAAACTTATTATGTTCTTCAGTAAACATTTTAAACTAAAAATAAAGCACATATAAGATTTTTTTCTACTTTGTTTATAACAGTTTTACGTACCAGATTAGTTAGACAACTAAAACAGAGCCTTAAGCCTTTGTTATTACAAAAGAAAACACAAAATGACTAAAACCAGGGAGACCTTGTATGTACGTATGTGCGCTACTGAAAGGTCAATGACACTTACGTTTGACAGCGTTTGACATGCATGGAAGTAAATATTGGTACAATATTGATAAGTGGAACACATTTTCGATATAAGGTTGGAATAACTGCAACTTCACACGTGTCAATCATTGTTGCTCTCATTGTACTTACACTCATACGCACCTTAAATGCACCTCCCGCACGCGAACCTCACCCTTAAAACCTTGTGATACAAGGCTCACAGAACTGTCAAATTGGAGCACTTAAGCTGCGTATGAGTGTACAAAGTGATTAAGAATAACTGTTTGAGTTGGCAATACAATTAGGAGCATTTTTTTATTCGGCTATTTGCAACACTGCAACCGGATGTTTTGTTGATTTATTTGACATAACATAAAAGCTGGATTTACATGGAGCGTTGAGCGCGTCAAAACGCCGGGCGTACTGTACTCTCATTGGATACTGCTCTTTACGTAACGAGTACTAACCAATGGGAGTACAGTACGCCAACTGTTGCTATCAACATAATCCAACTAAGCTGTGACAAGATTGTAGGTTATAGGTTATGTGAATAAAAATTAAGAAATATCAAATGACATTTTACCACGTTACCTTACGGTAAATTTCCAATGTTACCGGTAAGGTAACATTCATATGTTACCGGTAATTTCTAGATGTTACCTCTGTTGCCAACATAAAGGAAAAAGCTGTAATTCTTCCAAATAATTAACTCGTAAACTTGCAAATTGTAACTCAACTAATGAAATAAATTGTGAATAACATGTAACCTTGACGCTTACTTTATATTATTTAAAAGAAAAACGTAAGTAATAGATAAAATAAATAAATACTTGATACGTTTAAGTAAGCTGCTTTCGTTCATCCTCGTGATTACTAATCATGTAATCATGATCAGTAATCACAAGTTCGGACCAAGAGCATTTTTTATATTAGGTGTGTTCGTTCTACCCGTGATTATGTACAGCCTCAATCAAAAGTAATGAAACGTTCAAAACCGAAACGCTGTAGTCAGAGTGCAACGGTGCCGAGTCAGAGAGAGCACAACGTGTTATGGGGTTCCGAAGAACTTCGGAAACATTCGTTCGTCATAAGGCTTCATCTCACTCGATATCTTCTCTCTCTGACTACAGCGTTTCGGTTTTGAACGTTTCATTACTTTTGATTGAGGTTGTACTTAATCATCTAATCATGATTAATAATCACGGGCATGGACGAAAGCACCTATAAGCTGCTTTCGTTCAAACCAATCATAGAATCAATGATTAGGTGAACAGAATCATATGATTACCCAATATTGATCAAAACACATTAAACCGGTAATGTTTCTAGGTTACGTTTTTGTGATCAAATCATACAAAATCACACATAACTTGTGATTATCCAAATTAGAGATGTAATTTTTCCGGAAAAATAAAAAAGATGGAAATTTTCCGATGACCTTTTCCGGTAATTTACCAGAAAATTTCCAAATCAATTATAGTAACGCATTTCTTTTAAAAAAAATATTTTTATAAACTCAGGAGCAAACGATAGTTAAAATAGTACCAAATACTAATGTACAACGGTAATATAAAAAATGACAGAAATTACAAAATAATGTGTATTCACAAATCAAACTTACGCTCTGGCGTTCACTTATAATTCATAAATTGTACGTATAGGTGTTTTTCCGCATTTTGGGCGCATAATTTTTTGAAGTTAGGTTAGGCATTACATTTTAATAAATGATTTTATGTTAAACTGCGCAAGCAGGACAAGTAATAACTTCGTTAAATTTTCGTCGGAAATTTTCCAGAAAAATTGGTTGGAAAGTTTCTGGAAAATTTCCATTTTAGAAACTTTCCAAATTGGAAAATTTCTGAACCCACATCCCTAATCCAAATTGTAATCATGATCGCTTAATCGGAGGTGGGGGAGAAAGTAATTACAGAGAACGAACACGCAGAATTGTGATCACGATTACATGATTAGTAATCACCGGTATAAACGAAAGCAGCTATAGTTTTCGTTTAGACGTTTGATTATTTTTTGGCTAATTTAGCAATTGATGTCAAAAATTAATAAAGAAAAAATGCCAAGGAGTGAAAGTATGATTTGGAATTTAAAAAAAAGATACATGTTCGAAGAAGAAAACTGTAAAATGTGACATATGCGACTAAAACAACTCAAATGAAAAACTATTTCTAACAAAAGAAAAAATGATGTATGCTTGATATCAAATTAATCAAAAAATTCTACTTAAGTATAAAAATCCAATTTTTGGATGTAATGTTACGGTAACATTACCGGTAAGGTAACTTTTATCAAAGTAAAATCCATGGACTTTACCAAAACCTGGACTTCGTCTAACCAAGGACTTGTAGACTTCATAATGTCCATGCGCTTCATTCATTCGAATCTTCTTCCAAAGGTACGGAAAATTCTTGTCTATTTGGTTGTAGATGGTTATTTTGTGTCTCATAATAGCGAACTCCTGGTCGAAGCATTTGGTGGGGTTGTTATGCCCCGGGATTGAGTAAAAGGATTTAGGATCGAAGGATGGGAAAGGAACGTTAAAAAATTTGGTGTATAATGGGATTTTATTGGAAAGGTATCACAGATTTAGGATGGAGATGAATGTATATAAAACTGATAAACGTAGAATTTTGCATCGCGTTCTCGAACATGCGGAGAAAACATGAAATAAAATCGTCCTTTTGTGATGACAAGACACGTCATCGCTATCGAAACGCGTTGAGATCTGAACGTGAACATGATTAAAAACTAAACTCTTACGATAGGCATTAGAAATCCTGCCGCGCTCAATTTCGAATGCCGTGGGAAACGGAAAAAATTCAAGTCTGAAAACAAAAGTCACGTAAAACTAAAATAAATTTTAATGCGCTGCAGGATTTCTAATGGATTTTCGAATTAATCGCATGCGGATAAATAAAAAGATAAATTTTGAAGTATTGCACATCACCACAATTTTGTTGACAGGCATCTACTGGAAGACGCGCTTATTCAAATGCCTCATAAGAATTATGAATGATGACAATTCCTTATAAAGTATGTATACAATTCATAAAACAATAAAAAAAAAAACCAATAAACCAGCTGATTTAAAAATGTAAAAACTCAATTGAATTGCTTAATTTGAATATTTCACTGGATACAAATGAACTGTATACCCACTTGCTCATAATAAATGCTTTTCTTACTCTAGATACTTAATATGTACTCGTGATTATACATTTGTACTTCATTTAACAAAAATACACGTCTCTAGCGACGTCTCATTTATATTATCATAATTTTTGTATCATCGAATACAAGTTGCAAATTAGCACTTAAAATCGTTTACGTATGAAACCCCGAAATTTAAAAATTTTGATATGAGTTAACTCCTCAACACAACGAACGAATTTTGAGCATTGCACATTATTTTTTTTCTGTTGGTAACTGCCTCTGCTTCAACTGAGATCAGTGCTTGCTGGATGCCAGCGATTACAGACGCAGAAGCGGCAACGTGGCAGTGTTTTCTTGATATATTTTTTTTTATTTTATAATTTGCAAGAAATTCAATTTAAGTGCTAGTTTGTCGGTTTGTCAAAACGTAAAGCGCTGCTCTGTTCGTGAGTTTCCCCTCATCTGCAGCTCTTTAAAAATTACAAACTCAAATTATACTCTTAAATTTTAACAGTTAAACAAAATCACATTTAGAAATAGACTTAATTAGAATTTAAAAACTACGTCTAGGATCTAAGAGCGGCCCCAGGCTTGCTCGGGTCGCGCGTTTTATCACAGTGCGGCTGAACAGGACAATCACTTACCGAAATACCACACCACTTCCTACGATTATACGAATAAAAAATAAATTTATTTGTATTGTCGTGTTCACTCGCTACCCAACAGACTTACTATTAGTATAGAGTTCTGATTATTTTCATCACACTTTGTATAAGTACGTTCGGTGCTTGTGACATGTGGCCTAAGTCAGGCCTGCACCTTGAGCAGCACTTTCAACTGATGCGAGACGTCTAACAGCTGCTCGGGTTTCTCTGCAGCGAAGGAATGCACTGATCCACGCGGAGGTTGCATCCAGTGTTGAGGCGGCGGTGGCAGTGCGGATGGTAAAGGGGGTTCGGTGAATTTGCACCCCGCATAGTGCCTTGCGAGTAAACCAGGAGATGTTCTCGGGCTGGCCGCTTGATTGCAGCTCGACGAAGACACTCTAACTGGACTCAATCTCGGCGGTGTATTAACTGAATGTGAACGTGAATGTGAATTCTCATCCTTCGTAGGAGCCGGTGATATAGCTTTAAAATATTTGCTGCTCGAGCTCCGCACGGATCGAGGTTTGGCATTCGTTCCTCTACCGGAATCAAGATTTTTCTTTGCCATTCTCTTTTTTAATTAATTAATAAAACACAGTAAGTTTATGTACATGTACAGAATCGCTGCAGCAGAAGACTCGCATGGAATTCACAGATGCATTTATTTATTTATTTTTTATATAACTGGTCCTTTGTATACGACGAAATATTAAAGTAGGTATAAAACACAAAACGTTCGCGACTATCACAGATCCAAAAGAATT
Source organism: Dorcus hopei (assembly GCA_033060865.1). Lineage (NCBI taxonomy): Eukaryota > Metazoa > Arthropoda > Insecta > Coleoptera > Lucanidae > Dorcus > Dorcus hopei. The sequence continues at coordinate 3,820,007 of CM065425.1, read as the reverse complement.
TTGCGTCGAAAAACTAGGGTTCATCACTCGAGAGCGCTGCGAGAATTTTATTTTCACAAAATGGACGCGTCTGATTACCAACAAAAGAGCTTCTTGTCAACCATATGCGCCTGTTTTTTCCAGCATTTAACCGATCCAATCGGCGATCAGACAAACGCCCGTCGTCCACAAACAATGAGGCCACCAAACTGTGCAACTTTTGAACGCAAAATTCCATCAAATTTCGATTTCGACGATGAAATTTGAAGGACCTTGTTGACACCAATCTATCTCCTTCCTTTCACACACAAAAACAACGTACGTTATTCCGCTGCTGCGTCACAAACCTGCGTCAATCGATATTTCCCCCACGTCCCACCTCCAAAGCCGTTTACCTACTTATAAATAAGAAGCGAACGGGCGAGTATCTCGTCGTCTCTTTCTAATCGGTGTTGATTTACAAAAATTCTTTTATTAAATATTCGTCATCGCCTTGAATTTCTAGAAATTAGTGAAATTAGCCGAACGATAAGGTAATTCCCGCTGCCAAATTCCGCTAAGCGAGTTTGGTTTTCAAAAAACACAAAGAAACGTAACACCGAATTCAACCACTAACGAAAAATAATTGATTTCGTTTTTTAAATTACTTCAACACGACGTTATTGCCTCATGTATTGGGGCCTCATAATTATAATTTGTTACTTGTTATAAAATTCAAGAGATGGCGCTCGCCTTCGTTGGGTTGTATGAAACTGCCGATTTCCTTTCATATTAATTAATTTTTTTAGTAGTATCTCATTGCGTTTAATTCAACCAATTATCTAAAGATAACGAACGAACGAATTTCCATATTTAAATTAAAGTTGATTAAAGTAAAGGTTATGGCGTTTCTGCGCAGTGTTTCCAATACGTTTCCATGGTAACGCAAACGAAAGAGTGGCAAGTACAATTCTTGTAAAATCTACATATTTCTTCCCTCTACGCTCTAAAATCGCTTAAAACTCGATGCACTTTTTGTATACTTATGGTTAGATATTTACGTATGGCGTATGGGCCATTTTTTTTTATTTTGTTAACAAACAAGATGGCATTGCGTTTTCAAGCGTGCAACGTTCTTTCGATCACTGCTTTCCATTCAAAGTTATGACGCCCCGGGGCATAAAGCCTGGAGCACCCCAAAGTCACTCAGGGCTACTTGTTCAATGGAACGGTGTGTAAGCCATTTTATGACCAAAAATAATGGCGCGAAATTTGTTCAGTATGTCGGTGCGCAGTCGTATTCAATGCTGTCGCATGTCGTGGTGAAGTTTATATTTACCGTACTTCTGAGTTTTACTGGATAAAAAAGCACATACATTTACTTCGATTTGAGGATTATTGCATTATTATTGCATTTTTTGGACACATAACCTGTGCATATAACAAATGACATAACCTTAAAACATGATCAGAGCTTGACGCCTCTAGTTATTTGGTGGTCTTCGAAGGGTGAGGGGAAAGTGTGACCTTGGGGCGTGAAGTTCTCGCTCGGTGTCGCGCTCGTGTGGAAAGGAACATAGGGCTTTAAACCCCGGACAGATCGGAGCTGCTCCTTTACGTGAAAGGAATACAGCTACTCTCTTCACGTCAGTTGGGTCGAAGCAGTTGTCAAAAATTTTCTATTTATCCGTTCGGAATTTCGCAGTTACTTACGATTTTCCTTGGTGCGAGTGAGCAGTTATATTTTGTTGCGTTGTGTAATTCGCAGTTGATTTTCTTAATTTAAAAATTCCGCTCACGCATGATCACTAATCACTTGAAGTCGGCGGCGGTCGAAGCTGGAAGATATTGCGGAGGTAGATGGCGCGCCGTCCGCTTATTTGTAAATACGTTTGTCCTAATCGTAAATAAAAGTGTTTAATTTAAGGCGATAAGTCGAACTTTACGGGCGTTCGAGTGCCATTTCGTTTTCGTGTTGATTTTTTAGGTGCGGGCCGTCCCTTATACACACAATGATTTCGATATAACGGGATTTCCTGACAACTAAGTATCCCCCTACCATTCGCCTTTTGTGTTTGTGTTAGTGTGTGTGTGAGGAGGAGGGTGTACGCTGCTGATTTCACAATACAAAAGGAAAAGTGCCATTGTGATAATTTTCTGTTAATTTCGTCGGAAACGGCGACGGACTCGGCGTGTTCGGAGAATAATTCGTACGTGCGGGGAGGCCGTGCTCGTTAAATGATTCGTGATTTCTTTAGTTGTTTTTGTTTTGTGAGTGTGCAATGCACCTATTGGATCAATAGTGTACTACACAAATATAAAATTACTCATACTTCTTGCTAAATAGTGACTGTGTGCATGTCACAAGGTTGTATAGCTGTTGTTTGTAACGTTGTATTATATATTCAGTTGTAGGTGGCTTAATCATGAATCCAAATAACCACGGCCAACCACGAAGGAATTCTTCCAACTTCAGCAGACATGGGAATAATCACAACGGACGTCCTAATCACGCTCATCAAAGGTGGCCCAACCGATACCCCAAGGATTACGGAAGGGAATACGAGAACGGATTTAACAGAGGGTAAGTTTACTGTACTCCGAAGAATGCGATTACATAATGACGTCCATGTCTTCAGGGAATGCCCAGTCGGTAACAGCAACAGCCCCAAGGAAGCGAACTACGTCCATGGGTACCCCAAATCATCTCAGTTGAGTCCTGTCTTGAGGGCTAACCACAATCACATTCATTATGCTAATGAAGCTGCGGGTACTTCATTTCACCTTACAAAAAGTAATCATGATATAGACATTCGAGTTTGTAGGCCTTCAACACCAGGAAAGACGTCACATGAACATCCAAAACCCCGTAGAGAGGCGACAAATAAATCAAAACTACCCCGACCGCAGACATTTGAATAACCTGGCCGATCGTCGCCACATCTCCCCCCCTCTGCACATAAGCATTTGTGATAACCCCACTTCCATTCTTGGCTCGCCCCAACCCGAAAATATGCATCAAAGAACGCTCATGGATTTTCCGCAGCGAAGAAACGGAAGAGGTCAGTCGTTTGCTTACGATTTTTCTTTTTAATATCGCCGCTTAAAATCCCCAGAGGTGCGTGTGAGTCCCGTCCATTTCCAACAACATTCTCCGCAATTCTATCGCCAAACCAGCGATGAGAGCATCAAGAGTGAAAGTCCGTCCAGGAAACGCAGACGTCTCTCTCGTTCTGGCCACAATGAACTCAATTCTCAGCCCGCGTCGCCCCCGAGGAGATCACCACGTCAACACCCTCCTTCAACATCGCATCACACCATGCAGGTATGTATCAGACGTACACGATTTCTTAATATGAATGTAATCCCTAAAATAATGCAGGGAAGTCCTCCATTAAGAAGACCTCGTTACCGTGACAGGAATGAATTTACGCACACTCACCACCAACCATTTCTACCGAGTTCTCCACCAGTTGCTCACGCCCATCCGCATCAGTCTACTGTAATGATGGATCTTAATCAGGTAATTGGATTTACACTACAAGATTTGTAATTCTTTTGCTTGAAAACTTACGTTTCTTAAGTATTTAACAAATTGTGCCAACAAATATTGATTTTTTTTTAAATAAAAGTAATAAAGTTATTCATGTTATATTGTAGGTGCCGGTTACGATTCCCATGAACCACGAGGCCATATGGAACTACACCCCGCACATTTCTCTGTGTTCCGCCCCTCCGGGAGCACCGCCGCACATGCACACCTGTCACGTGCACAACATGTACCCTCCTCAGATAATGCCTCAACAGTTTCCTGGATGTTTGCCCCATCAAGGTTACGGGGGATTTCCTAGTGCCCCGAGTGCTCTGTCGGTTTCAAGCCAACACTATCCGCATCCACACCAACACATACAAGCACAGGTAATCGCTATTTATAGCCTGAACTTTAATTTAATGATTAGCAAGAAGTTTTTTTTTTTTAATCTGAAATATTTACAATAACGATTATGTTAATTAATCAGATACGTTGAATAAATTTAGAATAAAAAAAATCATGAAAGATTATGTTTGTGTTTGAGGTTAAAACTGTATTTTTTTTTTGCAGCGACCTGATGGTATAGAACTAGAGTTATTAAATGAACACCATTCACATACACACACGACTATCCACGGGGCACCTCCGCTGCACGTTTCTCCTCTTCAAGTATCTTCACCGGCATCTTTATTTTTATCTGCTGAGCCTCGCGGCAACCAACTGGAACTGTTGCACGCACGAACACGGCAACATCGCAACGCGAGGTTACCTCCTCCGAGAACTCGCTGGCACCATAATGGTACGCTCATGCCCGCTGCGCAATATTCCGGATTTCTGCTGCATTTCCTGGCCATGTTTTCGAACCCGCCCATGTCACCCTTCAGTCAAACAGATCTGAGCAGCACGGATTCGACTGAAACGGAAAACTATGAGGCGCTGCTTAATTTGGCCGAGAGACTCGGAGAGGCTAAGCCACGGGGGCTTGCCAAGCTTGAGATTGAACAGCTGCTGAGTTACAAATTTAACGCGGACACTCATCAAGGAGACCAGACCTCTTGCGTCGTTTGTATGTGTGATTTCGAAGCCCGCCAGCTTCTACGTGTACTCCCTTGCTCACATGAATTTCATGCCAAATGTGTGGATAAGTGGCTGCGGGTGAGTTTTCTTTTTATTGTAGTAGTTATAAGGAGTGCGGAATATGTTTTGTTTACAGTCCAATAGAACTTGTCCGATTTGTCGTGGGAACGCTTCAGAATACTTTGCTAACAGTGATTAGAAGAAGATGATGGACCATTCTTGTCATAGTAACAAACCTCACCACAGTGTTACTGATTTTGCCAGTGCCATTGATTAGCTGCCGCCAGTATCATAGGTTAAATCAATAATAAACTTCATGTGTATACATTTCTCTTTTACTCAATATTAGTTATGTAGTAAGGCTTCCCGTTAATGTTCCCCGTTGAATGGGTGTTTACAACTACCTCTGGCTCGTGACCATTCAACTTGTTTAAAGGCCATTTAATTTTTTTGCTTTTGTAGCCGTTATGTTTTATGAATTAAATAGGATCTTTCTTCCACCACCGACACTCTTTGTAATCTTCTAACTCTTCCTCCTCTATCTTTCCTAGGGTAAGTTTGTTATAATTTTAATTATGTATGTAGATACATTTATGCTTAATATACTTTTTGTACTTATTCCAACTTAAATTTTCACGTTATTAGTAAATGTAATTTCTTTCTGGAGCTTTTAATGTAACAAAATCTAAAAACATGTCTACAACTTTAATAAGTGTACAGATTTAATTACATAACTTTAAATTGAATGTAATAGGTGTGCCTTTATATTGTACAATTCATCATCTACATTGAGTTTTAGGTTGCGTTTGTGTGCGGGTGAATGGACGCTTTTTAAATTCCGTGAGAAACACCATTCGGTCGATGATGATTTTCACTCTTTCGAGTGAAACACAACTATTGAAGTGCCCCATTTTTTGTAGATCGTATTACATTTACAAAGCACAAAAGATTATGTGATTTCGTTCATTCGTTGGTAAAGGAGAAAAAAAAAAAAGCGGTGTCTATAATTTTTCGTAATATAGTAATCACATTGTTATTGTTCGGTTTAATTGTCTGTTTTCATCAGTTTATTTTGATGTAAAAATTGTTTCTTTTTTGCACGTGGTTTTTGAAAACGTCTTGTTTAAAAAACGTAAAAAGAGCACCTCTTTGGCTTATCGATTTTAATGGTTTTCAATTATATGTATTTTTAATACCAATTTTCGTAAAAGAAAAGAGACCCTTTGCAAGCAAGGGCTCCAGAGTGGAGCCATTTAAAATTTGTCTTCAAATTCGAAGGTTCCACCACAAAGGGTCAATGCAGAGTTGAAAATACATATAACTTAATATTTTTCGTAAATTTTCGATGTGATATAAATTTATTATTTTTTTGTTGTTACAATGCTCTTTTTTGTTATTGATTTTGTATGATTACTGCTAACATAACTTGATAGTGGCAACAACAAACATTTCTGATGGTTTTCTTTTAAAAACACTTTTCTTTCTTGTGTTTACCAAGATCTAATCTGTTATTGTTGTTGTTGACACAATATCACACGTTAATAAAGTGATTGTCAGAAGATTGTTATTACAAATTAGATGTTTAATTTAGGACCACATTGCAGCAATAAGACAAAATATTAGCAGCTGGCTAATACTGTCTTCATAGATGTATAGCTTTAGGTGTGACAAAAAAAACTGATTACTTTAAACATTAATTTGAATTTGTTAGTGGCATTCTATTTTCGTTTTGATAATTTGGTTTTTGTGTAATTATTGTTTATTGTAGAGTATTGTTGATAACAAAGCAATAGTACAAAAATTAATCGATTGAAAGTATGTTATTCGTTTCATCATTTCTACTATAATAGTTACCTTTTGTATTTGCTTTACCCAGCCAATCTAAAGATAAAAGGATTCGGCGTTTATAAAGAAAATAACATACTTTCAAATTGGTTCAGATCCACTCTGCCACTTTTAGTATTATAGTTCTCGTTCATTTTCAAAACCATTCAACTTATTATATCTTAGATTTCCTTTTATTGGTTACTTTCAGTTGAAACAAATATTTAGGACGTTATGTGAAATTAGTTGTTGCAATTGGTTGTTGTTTATTGAGTGCATTTGTTAATGTTTGTACACATATCTCTGTCACAAGTGCAATACGTGCGCATCATGTAACTAGCAATATTACTGTTTTATGATTACTATTACTACAATTAAACGAGGATACATATAAACGTAAGTCTAGGAATTCACTTCTTAGAGATCACAGCAGCGTATTAATCAAACTAGAGAATTGTATTTTTGTGAATGTGAATACCTAAGTGATACTATTGCTTTTAGTGGATTTTCATATTTATGTATACCTAGGAGCTTATAGTGCTACAATACCATTCTAATTTCAATAAAACGTTTAACATACACTAGAAAAATGTCGGTTCTTTATAATATGTTTATTTGGAAGTCAAAGTTTCACACAGCTCGAGGCGAAGTCGCCCTTTCGGGGGTTACCGTGTACAAGTTATCGGCCATCTCTAGTATTTCTTTGGCAAACTCGCAGTGTTTCCGCAGGTTTTCGCTGATGCGCTCTTCTCCGTAATGAGCCCCGGCCAACGCTCCTGCCATCGTAGCTATTGTATCGGTGTCGCCTCCCAAAGATATCGCAAACTGAACGGCTCTTCTGTACTCGTTCTGTGTCTTAACAAAACCACATTAAGCAACAGTTTTTTTTTAACTACTGTACAGTGTATTTTCTCGTAAACGGACACCTACCATGACCAGAAAACTGTTCACCTATTAGAGGTGTCTGCCTAATAGATGAAAATATATAAATGGAGAATTTAAAACTGTCCAGTTAAGAGAGATGTCCGCTTATGAGGAGTGCCCATTACTCTGTACTTACATTTATTCCAGGTATATCCGTTTGTGCTCGCAGATAACAAAATATAGCCGTCGGCACAGAGTGTAAAGCGGCGATGCTGTTTCCCAACTGTGCAACGACTTGGTCATCGGAGACATGTTCCGGCTTAGAAAGTAATTCCCGGATGATTTTCAACTGAGTTTGATACGGAGTCGGGTCATCTAAATCTAACCTGAGGAAATGAACTAGTTTTTGTTGTGCCAAGCGATGTAAGCGCAGCAAACTTACATATCGTCGTCATTTACCTCGACTTCTTTCATCTTATCCAACAGTTTAGATATGAATGTAAAACTGTCTGCCTTTTCGGAAGGATCTAGCTGTAAGCTCTCGCTGATTGCGATGCACTGCAACAAAGCCCCGTGCAGACCTAATCTATGTGTGTGCGTCAATAGCGTTGCGTTCGTGCCGGCGTTGATCATAGCCTGGTAGTCATTGTAAAAGTACAAGGCAATGGGGGCTATCCTCATGGCACCGCCATTACCATAAGAACCTGTCCCGGAGAACTGGTCCCTTGCAGGCTTGTATATGTCTTCAAATTTACTTCCCCGGAGTTTGTGGAAAACCTCGACGACGTTTTGGCCGTACCCCCTCCTCGGGTCCGTGAAGTACTCTTTCACGAACAGCTTGGCGAGGAATTTAAAGTCCATCGCCGGTTTGTCTATCAAACATTTCGCCACCGACTTCATCATCGCCGTGTCATCGGTGTATTGCTTCACTGGAGCTAATTTTTTTCTCTTTTTGTTAAGCGAAGCCACGATAGTATTCGTACTTACTTTTAAAATATGTACCGTCTAGTTTCTCAAAATAGTTCTGAACGACCACTTTGCTCCCGGGATCACCTTCAAATGGGGCGCCTAAACAATCGCCGATAAGGGCACCCAACATGCAGCCCCTAAATTTACTTTTCAATACGATGCTATCCAAAATCGCCATTATTCGTAGATTCACTGCAATGTAATAGCAATTAGTTTGGTTTGTTTAAAACTGAAGCGGTTTAGCTAATTAAAATAAATAGAAAATTGTGAAATCACCAGCCAAACGGTTCTATAACCAAAGAGTGTCTCTTAACGAATTACACTAAAGAATTCTTCTTCTTCTTATATTCCATCTTGACTTTTAATACGTTTTGCGTTGTAGACTAAAAATAGTTTTATAATAATTAATTCGCTTCACTGTAATTATTAATTTATTTCCGATTTATACGCACATTAGAAAAATTAAAAAGAGTACCTTGCGCACTTGTGTTTCGTAAGTTGGCAAAACTGTGTGACGTAATTTCTAACCTGTTTTCAACAACGGCATTGTTCAAAGTTCTACACATAAATGTTAATATGTCTTTAATAAACGCAAGAACATTACTAAAATGTGGGCAGCTAGTAATAAACGAAGCCGTTTTAAAAAACGTTAGGTAAGTTACAGTGTGTTACGAAATTCTATTCAATTACCTGAAATCTGAAATAGATACGTGGGTATTCCGAAGTTACGAACTGTGAGTACGACCACCGATGAAACCAAACAGACCGCAGAAACCGCCCCTCCTCCCCCAATTAGCGAAGCCACCGACTCCAACGTAGAGAAACTAAACAAAGAAATTGCCGAACTCACCACGAAAAATAACGAATTGCTTGTAAGATTCCATCCGAACTTCTATTCCTTTCGATGTGCTTTTGCTTTTTAGGATAAATATAAGCGTGCTCTAGCCGATGGGGAGAATCTACGAAATCGTCTCACGAAGCAAATTTCTGAGGCGAAAGTATTTGGAATTCAAAGTTTCTGTAAGGATTTACTGGACGTCGCAGATGTTTTAAGCAAGGCCACCGAAACCATACCAAAAGAAGAAGTGAGCGATAAGAATCCACATTTAAAAACGCTGTATGAAGGTCTGTTGTTAACGGAGGCCCAACTACAAACCGTTTTTAAACGCCATGGGTTAGAGCAGGTGAATCCCACCAATGAAAAGTTCAACCCAAATTATCACGAGGCTCTATTCCAACAAGTAACGTATTCAGTAAATTATTGAATGCCTCTGACTTATTTGTGTTTAATTTTTAGGAAGTCGCGGGTAAAGAGTCTGGGACAGTCGTGGTGGTGTCGAAGATCGGGTACAAGTTACATGACCGAGTTATAAGACCTGCTTTAGTGGGCGTTGCAAAATGATGCGTTGGATCTTAGTAGGAGTTTCTCATGTTTATATATGACTGTAAGTTTTGTATAATAGGTACTTTTTTTCTCAATTTGTATGCCTGGGACCTGCGGTGTTAATTTATTAGGTTTGTGTCCGGGGGCTTTAGTATTAGTTGAATTTTGTTACATGTACGTTTTTTTAATTACATGAAATTAAAAATAAAATATTTATCGCTCTGTCGCAGTGGAATATTACAAATAATGCTTCTGACTAATCTTTAGGTGCCAATATAAAAGTGTTCTATTTAGAGGTTATGTTTAGTAATTTTAATTTGAGATTGAAAGTAAGAGATCCAAAAGCACTTTTAAAAAAGTTTAAATCAGGTTTTTTTAAATGTAATTTAAGAGTTTTGTTAGGTATTGTAAATTTAGCGCCTTTTTCAAAATGTATATGAATGCCAACTTAAGAAGTATCGAGTAATTCGATTTTAATCGTGCGATTTTGTAATAAACGTCGATATTTCAAACATTTCAAAAGGTATCGGAAGAATAATTAGAAATTTATTTGATAAGTTTTAATGGACAAAACAAATATTTTATTAAATTAGGTTTTGAGGTTATGTTTTCGTCATTAGTTTTTGAATTAAGCGCCTTTTCTATTCGTCCATTGATGCCAACTTAAAATATGGAGTAATTTGATCGGGCGACTATTTAATAAGCGTCGATGTTTCAAACGTTTTAGAAACTTACGTAAGAAATAATCCCGGTGAATTCGGGACGGGTGGCAACCCTAGATGCGAAAAATGACCACTGCCTGTTGCATCAAGACACTCTGGAACAATCAGAACGTCAAGACACTGGAACTATATTAATAACTGCGTGAGTAACGTTAAACATTTTCGGCATATTATTTGTGTTACAATTGATGGACAATTAGTATTAATATGACGTTATCCAAAACATTTACATTTAAATTCCAACGCCTACTCTAATTCATTTTTATATTGATCGCTTGTTAATATTCTGCATTAACTTTTGAAATTAGCGCCTTTTCTATTCGTTCACTGATGCCAATTTATAATATCGAGTAATTTGTTTTTTATCGAGCGACATTAGCCATCCTCTATTTACCACTCTAGCCAAAATCACATTTCAAATCGATATGATTTTGAACTGAACTGATTTTAAAGTGAACAGAGTGATTCTTAAAGGAATGATGTTTTGGAATTAAAATTAACACAGAGTTGCCAGGAGGTTGTAAAATTTTTCACCAGACATCTGTGCGACTGCAATTGGAACAGCGGCAATTGACGGTCCACGCAACGCAGCTTATAGCGTTTTCGATTGACCGCACTAGTGCGCACTCAGAGTATCTTCATCTCGTGTTATTACATGAGGTTAAAAGAAGATGAAAATACAGTGAGTGCAACCGGTGCATGTGAATCGAAAACGCTATTAGATTGGAGGGAGAACTAGTGAAAATTTTTACAACCTCCTGGCAACTCTGAATTAACATAACCTCGAAATGCACATTAAACTGACAGCTGATTTATGAATATGTCGAAATTTCAAGCATTTTTAAAGCCAAATGGGATTTTGGGTTTGTTATTCTTCATTAATTTTTGAATTTAGCACCTTTTCTAATCTTCCATGCCATGGATGCTAACTTAAAATATTGAGTGATTTGATTTTGATTGATCGATTTTTATTAAGCGTTGATGTTTCAAACATTTTAAGAACTCACGAATAAAATAATTACAGATTTAGGACCGTTTTCATAATAGAACTAAAGGAGACCTTAATTTAAAGTCACTTTAAGTTTAATATAGGAAAACTTTAAACTGTCAAGTGTGTTTGTGTAGGTTAAAGTAACTTTAAATTTAAAGTTTTATTATGAAAAAGGCCCCAGCGTCTTTTTTATTCTTCGGAAGAATAATAATTACAAATTTATTTGTTAAAATCTAACGGACAAGAAAATATGGTTGTTTTTCATTAATTTTTGAATTTACCGCCTTTTGTATCCTTCCATGGATGCCAATCTAAGAATGAGAAATTCCTTTAGGTTTTGTATTTTGAGGTTATGTTTAATAATTTTGAGTCGGTCCATCATAATTTCACCGTAACATGAATAAACCAGCCGAGAAACGAATAACCATGAAGTTGAAACACCCGAATCCCCTTTTCGAGAAGTGGTTAACCGAGTGGAGGGATTCAGCCAAGGAGAGCGAGTCAAAAATGCAATACGCTTTCTCCAAGGCCCTTCAGTCTTTGCGAAAGTACCCCCTGCCCTTACAAAGTGGAAAGGACTGCAAAATCTTGCAGGGTTTCGGAGATAAACTGTGCCAGATGCTAGACAAGAAACTACAAGAATATAAAGACGCTGGAGGTGAGGTTGAACTCCCCGAGTTAATCGAATGTGCAAGTCCCAAGCCTAAAGTGAAAACAAAACGGTCTGAGAACGAGAAAGTTTTACCTAAATCGAGTCCTGATGTCAAGAAGAAAAAGAAAGAGTACGCTCCAGCGTATCGATCGGGAGGATACGCAATACTGGTGACTCTGTACAAAAATAGTTTGCAACCTGATTCTCTCGGCTTTATGACGAAGGACGATTTAATAAAACAGGCCCAGTGTTTATGTGACAAATCGTTTGTAACTCCCGATCCCAGTTCATACTACACTTCTTGGTCTTCGATGAAAACTTTAATCGACAAAAATTTAATTGAGAAACAGAGTCATCCCGCAAAGTATTTTTTAACCGATGAAGGATTGATTCTGGCTCACAAACTGTATAGAACGAGTTTAGTTGATGAGGTGGAAAACGACCGAGTGGATAGAAATATTTTTTCCCAAGACACTTGCTTTACAGAAAGTGATAAATTTGAAGAAGATTTAGGTCATGCCGACACAATAGAAGTTATTAGCGATTCAGAGAGTGATGTAATTATTCGTACTGAGCCATCAAGTCAATCATCTGCTACATCTTCTTCAATTATTCGTACTGAGACATCAAGTCAATCATCTACGGCATCTTCCTCAGGTGTAGAAGACGAAACCGTTATTTTAGCACCAAATACCTTCGACGTATTTTTGGCAGTCGACAACAAAGAAACCTCCGGGTAAATCTTTTCAGCATAAATTCTTGTAATCACTGCAAAAATTCTCTATATTCCAGGAGTGGCAAAGACATTAACGAGGACGCTATTTTAGCCGAGTTGACTTACAGGAAGGTGCACTTCGAGGTGAGGCACTTAAAAGTCGGCGATTACGTCTGGCTGTGTAGAGATAGGGCTTCGCAGTTGGAACTAGTGCTTCCGTACGTCGTAGAGCGTAAACGCATGGACGATTTCGGGTCGAGCATAAAGGACGGAAGGTACCACGAACAGAAGTTTCGCCTCAAACAATGCGGAATGCAAAACGTTACGTATCTGGTCGAGAGTTACGGCGATAACACGCACACGGGTTTACCTTTATCGACGTTGATGCAGGCAGCGACTAACACATCGGTCCACGATAATTTTCACCTGAAATTTACGAGCGACCTAAAGGAGACAGCCCTGTATTTGTGTTGCATGACCAAGTTATTGCAGAATATTTTTATGGTACTTAATTGATTATCGTTGAAATTTTGGGTGGTAAACCACGTTGTTTTCTGCTTGCAGCCGAAAACTGTTATGAGTTGCCGAAAAATTAATCTAGAGAACTGTAGGGTAGAAGACGATCTGGTGCCATTGTTGACCTTCAAAGAATTTAATCAGATTGGATCCATGCATAAAGTAAGATTTCTTCACTGTAAAATAATGTCTTTCGAATTGGCTTTTTCCCTTTTAGAAATTTACGGCGCGTCAGTTATTCATAAGACAGTTGATACAGTTGAAGGGGGTCTCTGTCGAGAAGGCTTTGGCTATAGCCGACAAGTTTCCGTGCCCTAAATTGCTGAAGCTGGCGTTCGAGGAAAATACAGGAGATAAAAGTGAGAAACTTCTCGCGACTATAAAATTCGGTAAAAATAATAAAAACATAGGCCCCGTTATCAGTAGAACTTTGCACCAGCTTTATAGATAATTTTTACTGAAATGCTTGCAATTTTAACGTTTGTTATTCTTTTATAATGAAGTGAAGTTTAAAAATAAATTAATTTTATTAAAAAAACATTGACGAAGGAGCAATTTTAAAGAGAACTCTTCATATAACTTGAGGGGAATTCCCCTTTTCAAGGGCAAAATTGAAACCAATGTCGTTTTTGACTGACTGCTCCGCAGCACTCTCAGAGTATCGTCATCTTGTTTTAACCTCAACAAGGGATGGAGGTACTCTCAGAGTGCTTTGGAGCAACCAGTCGAAAACGACATAAATTTAATAAACGGGAAAAAGGGGAGAATTTTGAAATTAGAACCGTTTTGTGGGGAAAATGTGAATAGTAATGAATGTGAGAAATCTACTAGTTTTATTAATTAATAAAAGATTGTCGATTATTAAAAAAAAGGTTTTCTAAATATTAGTATATTAAGAAAAATTTTTATACAACTTGCATTAGGTATTAAAAAAACGAAATTGTTAGAGTCACTAAAGCCTCAAGTACACGGGGCGAGTTTACAAGCTACAAGCCTGCTTGTAAAAAGCCGGCGAGTCGGCGAGTGCGCTAGTAGTCGAGTACACACAAAATCTCCCACTTGCTCAGTAGCCAACTAGTTGGCGTGTGGAAACCAACGCTACTAGCCCCTTGTGCACAAGCTACTGTGAGTACACGTGGCCAGTTTACAAGCTAGCTCGCTCAAAAGTCGGCGAGTGGCGTGTAAAGTCGCCGGCAGTTCAACTTTTTCCAGAGCGTTTTTACAAGCGGCTAAAGGAGCGAGTGCATCGAGTACACTGGACTAGTTTACGAGCTGCTTGTGAAAAAGCCGGCTTGTAGCTTGTAAACTCGCCCCGTGTACTTGAGGCTTAAATATGTAAGATAAAGAAACCACGTTTTTGCACTAAAATGGCCGACTTTGCACTTTCGTCAACTGTAGTGACTAGTCACCACTTTCATCAATTCAATGTCACTTTGGTTGTGCTTTGGTCAACTTCAGCAACCACTTTGGTCAATTTCAGTGACCACTTTCGTCAACTTTGGTGACCATTTTCGTCAACTTTAGTCACCATTTTCGTTCATATGCTTACACTGGATTTCACAAACGTCACTTAACTTTAATCATCGATTAAGAATAATCATTCCTATACCTTCAACACATGTAACCATGGCAACGTTTACTTTTAACGGATGATTAAATTTAAGTAACGTTTGTGAAATCCGCCATTAATGTGTAAGATAAAGAAAACGTTTTTGCTCTAAGATGACAGTCTTTTCTAGTTATTTTCTTTCCGGCAAGTTTAAATTGCCGACTTTTCTAGTGATTTTCTTTCTGGTAAGTTTAATAAAATTTAACGCCTGTCAAATAAAAGTTTAAATGGCCGAGTGTGTCGCTGTTAGGGTTAAACGTTTAAATTTCACGCCCAATATTTTGCACTAAAATGGCAGCGGTACTGATTACGGTACTGTTATTATTTAGTGATGGTAGAAATTATGTTGCGCCAGCGCCATCTATGCAAATTTTGTCGCACTACGAATTTTCTGCGGGAATTTTGAAATTACTTTCTGTGATTAAAATCGTCGATCTTCTTTTGCTGTTTCATTTATTTGTACTATGTACGATTCTTGTCGATTTGCTAGACATTTTTAGACCCGAAATTTGAAATTCAAAAAATTATTCAAGTTACTAGACAAAGTCGAATTTTTTTAAAAATTTTTCTCCAATTTAAACTAAATTCGGATGTTTATGTTAGCATTTTTAAAAAAATGTAATTGTGTCGCGCTAGCGTCATCTATATAGATTTTGTCGCACTACAACCTTTTCGGCGCGAAATTTGAAATTTTTCTTCGTATGCATTTACAATCGTCGATCTTCTCTTGTCTCTCCTGTTTATTGTACTCCGTGTTTCACTCTGTCGTCTATTTCCTTTTTTTTTTGTTATGCGCTACTGCTGCGTGCTACATTTTTTGGCCGCGAAATTTGAAATTATTAAAGGTAATAAAAAACGTCGATTTTTTAATTAAATTTTCTGAAGTCTGAATTAAATCTAAACAAGTTTTTATGTAGTTTAAATTAGGTATTAAGAAATGAAATTGTGTTGCGCCAGCGCCATCTACGTAAATTTTGTTACACTACGATTTTTACAGCGCAAAATTCGAAATTATGGTCGCGTTCAGACGACCACAACAGCTGAGTTGCTAACTCAGCAATCGTTTGTGATTGGCTCACATTAAGATAATAGCCAATCACAAACGATTGCTGAGTCAGCAACTCAGCTGCTGTGGTCGTCTGAACGCGACCTATTTCTCGAGATTAAAGTCATCGATCTTCTTTTGTTTTCTTTCATTCTACCTTCTTGTACCTATTGCTATTTTTGTCGCGCAATACCGCTTTATTTTAGGCGGGCAATTTAAAATATCTAAAAATTATTAAAGCTAGTAAACAACGTCGGTATTTTTTTTTAATTTTCCAAATCTAAACTAAACTCGGATAAGTTTTTATACGATTTTAATTACGCCAGCGCCGTCTATGTAAATATTGTCGTACTACGAATTTTTTGGCGCGGAATTTGAAATTATTCTTCGTATTTAATGTCATCCTGTTTCCCGTCCATTACACTCCGTGTTTCACTGTCATTTGTTTCAGTTGTCTTTTATCGTGCACCACTACTACGTATGTACATACTAGAATTTTATTGGGCACTAAGTGGAAAATATACAAAAATTATTGAAGAACAGCGATATTTTTTTAAATTGTCTTAAATCTGCTCGAGGATTAAATTTAGATAAGTTTTTATACAATTTCAATTAAGTATGTATTAAAAAACGGAAGTTGTGTCGCGCGAGCGTCATCTATGTAGATTTTGACGTGTTACGATTTTTTCGGCGCGAAATTTGAAATTATTCCTCGTGATTAAAATCATCGATCTTCTTTTGTTTTCTTTCTTTGTTTCATCTACCTGTACCTCTTACGGTTTCTCGTCGCGTAATTCCACATTATTTTAGGCGCGAAATTTGAAATTAAAGTATTGGTGCAATTACGTATTAAAAAAAAATACTGGTTGATGAAACGTGGGCTGAAATTTACAATGTGAAGTATTACGATACTAATTATGCCTTTAAAAACGTTCCCACTTTAGCGAAATTAATTTTCATTCTCCCTATTCTAGAGCTGTGTTGAAAGAACTTTTCCTGTAACTCAAAGTTATATCAACTATTTTCTTACTCCTGTTTGATGCGCCCCCCCTCTGCACGGCGGAGTCGTTATTTACGCCAATATCCTGTAGCAATTGAATTTAAACAAACATTAATAGAATTGATATACAAGTACTAAATGTAATTCGTGTAATTCGTAGTAAAGTGATAAATTGTTAAGTACATATTTCAAATGAGAAAAAGTCTTTCAAAGGAACTGCATACTTTCATAATATTATTAAATTAACAAATCTTATTAAATTGTAGATATTTACGTGTTTACATTCACAAAATGAATGTTCATTTGACATATTTCAAATAAATATTACGTTTTTCATGTATTTTCACTTTTATATACGACAATTTTATCCATTTTACATCAAAATAGACCTTAGATTGTTTATAAATAATTTATTATAACCCGAAAATGAAGAAGTAGAAAACAAGATAGTTTTTAAAGTAGATAATTCATTTTCCATGACGTAGATAATTACAAAATCTACGCGTATTAATGGATACGTGTCATTATCTACGTCCCGTTTCCCGTTGATATGATCGGTGGTCCCAACCCTGGTTGTAACCTGTATATAGAAATTGGTTTTGAAAGAGAACTCCTCATATGGTGACCTTTTTTTTTCTGATTTAGGCCAAATGACAGTACTGTATGGGTTGAAAAGAATAATTACAAATTTTTTTCACGAGTTTAACGAACAAGAAAATATTTTATTAAATTGGATTTTGAGGTTATATTATTCTTCCTTAACTTTTGAATTTAGCGCCTTTTGTGTTCTTCCGTGGTTGCCAATCCAAGAATACGAAATTTCTTTAGGCGTTCTATTTTGTGTTTGTGTTTAATAATTGGTCTGTTCGATAGCTCTGCACTTTTCTACACTTTACACCAACTGCACCTGAGAGAGTAAGATGTATATAATTAATGCGAGTAGGAGTGAGAAAAATAGAGTAAAGGTGTTAAAAGTGTAGAAAGTGCAGAGCTATCGAACATAAGGTACTAAATCAACACTCCTTACAGGTAACGCAATCCCATTCCTCTCGTGAGAGGATTAAGAAACAAAGATAACAAATATAATTGTCGCAAGTGCAATAAGGAAGACAACAGTTTTAGGGAATTCTGTTTAGCGCAATGTCACTGATTTCAATTTAAAAGTGTATTAGGTTATGTCTAGTTAAGTTATTTACCAATAAAAATGTTGTTATTTTAAGAAGTGCAAAATGTTTCTTTTACGAAAAAGGCGGAATCATTAAATGTCATGCGATAAAAGTTTGGGATGCGATATTTAAACTCAATTTTCTTAACCACTGACAGTAACTTTGACAAACGTCATTTCAAATAATATTTCCAACTGTTTTTTATCCCTAGATGAGAGGAATGTGCGACAAGGATAGATATAAAAAAATCACTAAATGCGTTAACTCTATACGAAGTATGTTGATTTAGTACCTTAATCGAACAGACCTAATTTTGTTGAACTGGTGTAGTAATAATTTTGCTGTAACCTGTAACGTGAATAATCCAACTGAAAAACGAATAAAATTTGGTAAGAATGATAAAAAGATAGGCCCCGTTGTTAGTAGAACTTTACATCAGCTTTACAAATAATTTTTAATGAAATTGTTGCAATTTTAACGTTTGTTATTTTTTTATAATGAGTTGTAGTTTCAAAATAAATTAATTTATAAAAAAGAAATTGAGGAAGGGTCAATTTTTAAGAGACAGTGACCTTTTTTTTTATTTATGCCAAATGATAGTACTGCGTGGATATGAAAGAATAATTACAAATTTCTTTCATGAAATTAACGGACAAGAAAATATTTTTTAAACTGAGTCTTCAGGTTATAATGTTTTGCTTCCTTAATTTTTGAATTTAGCGCCTTTTCTATTCGTCCATGGATGCCAATCTTAAAAATATGAAATTTCACTAGGTGTTGTATTTTGAGGTTATGTTTAATAGTTTTGAATCGGTGCATTAATAATTTCGCTGTAACGTGAATAATTCAGCTGAGAAACGATCAAAATTAGGTAAGAATAATAAAAGCATAAGCCCCGTCATTAGTAGAGCTTTAAATCAACTTTACAAATAATTTTTAATGAAATGGTTGCAACCTCAACGTTTGTTATTCTTTTTATAATAAAATGCAGTTACAAAATAAATTAAGTTTATTAAAAAATACTCTTCATTTTCTGATTTACATATGCTGAATAACACTATCGTAACGGATTTTAATAATGTAGCTTGCATTACCTTACAACTATTTAATGCAACGGTTACAACCTAATAGGAAGAAGCATTAAAAGTAGGCTTAAATAAATAAACTTTTTTTTTGTTTTAAAAAATACTGTAGCAGGAGTAAATTCATTAAAGATTTTCAAACAGGTCGACTCTGCGCACGGTATTCCCTTTCCTGATTTGTGCCAACGTTTTGTACTTGTCCTTCCCCGTACTCACGTTTTCCCTGTGGATTTTATCTAAGTTCGTGTCTTTCGATTCGTCTCGTGATTGTTCGAGTTTCTCCTGAAGCATCTAGAAGAGAAATTTTTTTTTTTTGTACAAGTCTGAGAATTGCATTCAAGGCTTACCCTTAATTGCTCTTTCAGCTGTTCGTTTACGAGTGCCAGCTCCGGCAAGTCGTCTTTGGCGTTCTCCGGTAAAGATTCGAGTTCCTTTTCTTCTTCCCTCCTGGCGGCTTCGGCGAGCTGTTGGGCTCGGAGTTCCTCTTCGATGCGATGCGCCTCGGCCACCTCCTCTTGCAGCTTGGAAGTCTGTTGGTTTTTGATTTCGACTTCCTCTTGAATGCGCAGCACTTCGTTTTGTTTCGCACGTATTTCGTCTTCTAATTTTTGCCGTTCTTCGACTTCCAGGTTCTTGCTTTCTTCCAGTCGTTTAGTTAACTCCTGCAGCTCACCTCGTTGCTTTTCAAGCTCGTCTTTGGCCAGCTGTAACTCGTGCAGTTGCTCCTTCAGTTTTTCGATGACACACTGGGCTTCGATTAGATTCTTTCTGTTGTTTTCCATTTCTTCTTTGAGCGCCCTGATCTGATCTTGGTATTCTTTTTCACGCCTTTCCGCTTCTTCCCTCGCCGTTATTTCGTGCTGGAGTTTATTCCTTTAATGATGCAATTTGATTAATTCGTTTTATTTTGACGTGTGCGATACAGACCTTTGTTCTAGCAAGACTTTTCTTTGTTCCAGGGCTTTGGTTTTCATCTGGGTTACTTCTAGCGTGGGGGGTTTTCGCCTTCTAACGTAGAGGTAGTGGTTCCCGACCCCCAAAGTTAATATCCGTTTGTTGGTTCGTGCATCGGAGGAGAAGAAAACGAAGTCGACTGATTTCTTGTCGACACTCCTGATGGTGAATTTTATATCTCGATAGTTGATGTTTTTAATTTCAGACCAGGGGAACATTACGGTTGGATTCATTCTAAAAACGCCACAATTATTACCACTATGTACTAATTAAAGTGAGACTCACCTGTCATCGGCTGTGTAAACGCTTAGGCCTATGGCGTGCACCCCGAGTACTAACTGCGTGCCCTTTTTGTTCGTTATATCGAAATAGCATACGCCGTACATATCTAGGTTCTGCGCTAGCTTCAAGTACTCCATCATCGCGTCCTCTTTAATCATACCTCGGTGTTTAATCCACATGTTCAGTATTGTCTCGTTAAATTCCTCCGGTTTCATTTTATGCTGGTCGTAGATCCTGCAATTTCAAGCGAATTACTTCGCGTAACGTTTTAATTTAGGCCACTAACTTCTGGGGCAGTAGTTTCTGTTTGTTGAGGAACTCGACGTTGTGCTTGTTACTGTCGTAATCACCGTGTCGTGCTTGCAGGGCGTACGAAGCCAGGAGCACCGACGTATCCGGGGGGCAGTAGATTTTCTCCGACATGATCCCAGCCCGCACTTGCAGGAAGAAATATTTTACCGTATTGTCTTCGATGAGTTCATCTCCTATGTCTTCCGGGAAGTACTTGACACGGTAGTGCAATTTTTGTATGTGGTTTTTCAAGTCCTTCATCGCCTGTAAGCAAGCGGAAAATTTAATTTGTATGAATATTGTGATAAAAAAATTAATTACGCATGCGGTTGTTATGAATGTGATGTGATATATTTGATTTACACACACGAGAAGGACATCAGATAAAACCACCTGGTTATTTTTAGCAGTGACAACAATATATGAAAACTAGAGAAAGTTTGTTTTCTTTTATTTGAAAATGCTTGTGGGGGAACTTTTTGGGAGACGTGAATTACGACAAGATCGTTTATTTTATTAATTAATGGGCACCTATCAGTCATGTGTGTGACAGTAGCGCATTGCTGATGTCTTGATATAGATTTTATCATTCGGTTTAAAGATATTTTTGCTTCGAGATAAACTTGTATTTCCTCATGTAATGCTAGAGTATTTATAAACGTTTTGAATTCGACCTGGGTATACAGGCGATTTTTTTTTTTATAATTACATAGTCTCAACGACTTACTTTTTTTGAATTATCGATCCAGACTTCTTCGGAGTTTTCGTCCCGGTACATTATACCAAAAAACCAGATCTCGTGCAGGCCTAGGGTCTTACTGACTTGCACGAACAGATCTTTGCCCGTTGTCTTGGCCAGAATTTCGAACTCCAGTTCAGTATCCATCGTCATTATTTTCACTTTTAATTTCTGAAAAGAAAATACATATTTTTGTTTGTATATTATAGTGAGTGAGTGCATTATTTTTATTATAATATCAACAACAACAACAGCACACCCTAGACGCCTAGACAAACAATTTATTCCGTAAATTCTCTTGGAAGTAGTGCACAGTTTCGTTTAGGAAATTGTGACAAGTAATTTACTCTCAACGATTCAAAATGTAAAAGTTAAAAGGTGTCTTATAAAGTGAGATTTTATCTTTTACATTTGTTTATACTTGTAATAATAACTTGTTTTGAATAGTACTCATCGATCTAATCTGTCACGAACATAAAAAGAAATCGTCTTTGTAGCTGACATCATTTTTAAGCTTCTGGTAATTTCAGAAAGCGTAGAAAATCTAGCTTCGAACTTTACTTTTCCTAATCTAGTTTACATCATCAACATTTTTAAAATCATAAGCGGATTATGTTTGCTTAGCATGTGTGGAATACTTTCATTCGTTTTATCAGTGAAGTTTATAACTTAAAGCAAATAAAATTTTATTGACAATACATATACATTGTGCAGTAAATACGTGGGCAATCTTTTTAGTCCTGACAAGTCTGAACGACGTAAAAATATTAATTTTAATCAAGTTTAAGCGCGAGATAAAACAATAATTAAATGGTCACAATGTCACTCGGTTAATTGAAAACAAAAAAAGGCAAATAAACAGGACGGTTTAAGTAAATATGCATTAGGATGTTATTTATGAATTTTGAATAGACTCTTGCAATGAAACGTGTGTCATATTTCTCAATAAATTCGATAATCCTTCGAATAAATATAACACAAGTATTTCTTTTGTATTCACACTGATAACTTCTCTTCTTAGAAACTACTACATTAAAGAAATTGGCGAATATTTTCACATTTGAGTGTATTTCTAGAAGGTACATTATTTTATATTTGTTCCAGTAAAAAAAATTAGAACTTACGCTCATGTTTGTTGTTGGAATAAGAAAGTTTCTGTGGTAAAGTAAAAAAAAACACTATACACCAAGCGTCGTTATTCACTGATGGGAAAGACACACAAATCGATGTGCAGGTACGCTGTGAACGTTTACGGCGGTTATCTAATAAGCTTTTTCTGGCCGTTTCCCAGATAAGATAAGAAATTTAAATTTTTCAACTAGCTCGAATACGTGAACACTTGCATAATGCTTAAAAATATAGCAAAGCAACTACGCCCTCCCGTTCATAGGTTTCCCGTTTGGCGTTATTTTTTGCCTTACTACTGATAAGCACGAGTGAGTAACCAATGCATAATAACATGGGGTTTATCAGTTTACGTCTAATCCCCAATGTATTCCACGTGGGTTTATCGCAAAACTTCTGGAAAATAATACTTCTTGCGAAATATAATTTTGACTTGTTACTACTCCGAAACTAATTAATTTGGAATTTATCTAATGCAATAAATTATACTGGAAATTGATCGACTAAGTTGTTTTTTTAAAGGTTTCGAAAATATGTAGGAACGAAGAAAAAAGAAACTTCGCAGGGTTTACTTGTTTAAAAGCAAACTGAAGGAGAGGATTGCAAAGTTCAATCAAATGAAACAAGAAATTCCAACAATCAAGAATGAAGTATCACCTATGAGGAGGATGTTACAAGGCAAGTTACTGTTTATGTATTTTATTATTTACTGCAAGAATTAGGGAGAAAGTCCTGGAAATACTCTAAGGGCCGATATTTCAATCACAAATTAACTTTAACCTTCAGTAATTGTTTTCATAATTGTTACTAAGGGAATAAACTGCATGATAGTTACAGTTAACTTGTGATTGAAATATCGGCCCTTAGAGTGTGTAACAAAAAATATTGCAATTTTTAAGGCTAGTTAATCAATACCTAACTGCCTGTTTTCTTTTATCAAAGTAATCAAATTAATTGTTTTTTTTCCATTGATATAAAATATGGCCCTTGCATTTGAATAGACACAAATAATGTAGGTATAGTTATAAATAAGAATTAAATATAACTATTAATTAAAACATTTTCTTTTCTGTTAAAATATATCGAAAAGTTTCTAATCATAATTCGTGGGATACTCTGCATTTCGTAAAACGTTGACGATTTATTTATTGTAGGTACATTTTATAACAGGTGATCAATATCTTTTCTAATCAAGTGACCTATGAAAATAAAATCATGTCTTTGATTAGTTTATTATTTCAAATTCCACTTGAATTACATATTTATATTGCATTCCTATACAAAACGATAGGAATGCAATAAAAATATGTATTTCAAATGGCATTTGAAGTAATGAACCAAACAAAGACATAATTTTTTTCCATAGTTCACTTGATTAGAAAAGATATTGATCACGCGTTACTTATTTATACATTATTTATCGTCGAGCTGTCAACGTGGTCGTGTCGACGTCTATTAATTGAGCGGACGAATTATAGTTATAAATGTCTTGTTAAATTTCAACGGCTTCAAAGAAATGCTTTAATTAAAGTTAAATCGGTTTATAAGTATGCATTACTTTTATCCGCTTATGTGAAACGAGGACATTTAATTCCATTTTCATTTTGCGAACTGTTTGGGTAAATTATACGTTTTGTAACATTTTCTAGTATTGTTACGGCAACCTTTATTACAAATAACAGGAATCTACACTGTGCGACAGTTACAGAAAATTTTAAAAGAAGATAAATTACAGAAATGTATAAAACAGTTAAGTTGTAGAAATCTATAAATTAAATAAATTACAGGAATCTGTAAAGTGGATAGATTACAGTAATCTGTAAGGTCGATAAAATAGCCGTTTTTTTGGCGTACAAAACTGTTTTAAAAACGACTGCTGCTGTTTCAAAACACAATCGGAGTTGGGAAAACTACGTTTAAAAAATATTTTCTACATTACATTACATCTAAACGTGATTTTTATGTAGTTAAATGTAGTTTAAGTGAAATGTCACATTTCTAACCTCAAAATTGAATGTTCATTTGACGTATTTCGAATTTATCAAGTTTTTTAATGCTTGTATACAACAATCTTATCCATTTTACATCAAAATAGATATTATATTGTGTGTAAATAATTAATTATAATCTGAAAATGAAGAAATAGAAAACAACGTAGTTTTTACAGTAGTTAATTCATTGTTAACGACGTAGATAATTACAAAATCTACGCGTAATTAAGGGGTATTTATGCGTCTCATCATCTACGTCCCAACCCTGCACACAATAGGCACTTTCCAATTGCACAGACGAGCTACTCGGTGTTACCCGGAAGCTACTCCGGAGCTGCTCAAATGTATTCCAATTGCACTCTGAGCTCGGAGTTGCTCCGAGCAGTGTAGCCAGACATAATTTCTCGACGGCGCATGCGCTTTATTAAATGTCGCCCAGTCGCACAAAATATTCTTTTTCTACAACCGTGTCTAAAGTAGATACTTTAAATGTTAATTTTAGTTTGTAAAGTCTCTCTGTTCAAAAAGTGGTTTTAACTTAACCACTGTAACGTATAAGTAATTATACGTTCATAAATAAACTGCCAAGGCGCCAAAGGTATCACGTCAAATTTCTAAAATTAGCCAAGTCTATCAATTTTATTATCATGAAAACTGCATTACATATCGGTAAGTTACATTGGGCAACAAAACAAGTATAATATTCGCGAAATCAAACAAAGTTGGCGACCTCTGGTGGTCAATATTGATACCATCAAAAAGATGAACAACATTATTTCACGGATTGGTTTAATATTGAAAACATCAGAAAACATGCACCAATCAAACTTTCATATTTAATACAACTGCAATATTGTTCACCCTTTTATAGGCCATGTTGCAATTAACAGAGACCTCTCGCGTTGACAATTAGGTCGCAATAATAAATTGTGTATCTATATCGTCTACAAATATCTTTTCTTCTTTTTAAACAAACAAATTAAAAATATTTTCGCAGAAACATTCAAAAGTAGCCCAAAAAGCGAACTGCGATTTTTTTGAAAAATATTTCGCAAGAGTATGCAGACAGTAACCCAAATTGCGACAAGTCGCCCAATCTGGCAACACTGGCTCCGAGTAGCACCGAGTAGCTCGTCTGTGCAATTGGAAAACGCCTAAAGTATGCACCTGTTTCAAAACATAAGGTCGTTGTTTCAACGTTAAGAAATGCACATTTCGAAATACAAATACGAAATAATTTCAAAATAGTTCACCGCCAAAAGACAGCTACAAACGGGGGGTAACATTATGCGCCACATATTTTGGAAAGTATTGTTTTATTTCTTTTACGCTATTAAAATTAGGTGCTATATTTATTTATGAATTCGCCAATTAATTAATTGAATAATAATTATTAATTTCACGCAGATAGAAAGCTGAAGCTGTTTCCGTCATCGATTAAACAGAAGCAGATAGGACGCCGAACCCAACATTGTGATAGAGTAGTTGTACGCAGATAGGACACCGAAGCCAACATTGTCGTAGAGTAGTTTCGCGCAGATAGGACAACGAAGCCAACATTCTCATAGAGTAGTTGTACGCAGATAGGACACCGAAGCCAACATCGTCAGAGAGTAGTTGCACGCAGATAGGACACCGAAGCCAACATTGTCATAGAGTAGTTTCACGCAGATAGGACGCCCGAAGCGAGTTTCTTTCTTCATAGACGAAGTGCTGCGAGATGAGACACGGAAGTAATGGATTTGCTGAAGAATTTGATGTGCGCACTCAAGAAATTATTTAAATAACATATATATGTACTTATTGTTTGGATTGTAATTATTATGTAATTAAAAAATAATTAATAATTTGTTTCTCTGTATATTTGAAATAAAAGATATTTTTCTCTACTTCGGTGCATTTCATTACTATAAAATTTATGAATTAATGGGACTTACTACCAGGGCAGACGCAGGTAGGTATTAGACGCAGAAAAATTCTATCCAACTTTACTACAAATTTACACTGATTTTTAAATCTTAGTATCAGGATCACATAAGCCACGAGGAGGTGTAGAATGAAATTGTATTAGGCGCAGAAAAATAATTTTACCAACATTTCGATTTTGTTTGGTTTTTGAAACTTGGTACCAGGATCACATAAACGCGAGGAGGTGTCGGATGAGCCGCATCAGGCGCGGAAAAATTCTGACCATTTTACACCGATTTTTGTATCTTAGTACCAGGATCACATAAACGCGAGGAGGTGTCGGATGAGATGTATCAGGCGCGGAAAAATTCCGACCAAAATTATTCGATTTTTGAATCTTGCTACCAGGATCACATAAACGCGAGGAGGTGTCGGATCAAATGTAACAGGCGCGGAAAAATTCTGACCAATTTTACTTCGCGTTTTGTTTGTTGCTACCAGGATCACATAAATGCGAGGAGGTGTCAAGAGAGGATGTATCAGGGGCAGAAAAATTCCAATCAAAATTACGCGATTTTTGCTTCTTGCTACCAGGATCACATACACGCGAGGAGGTGTCGAATGAGATGTATCAGGCGCGGAAAAATTCCGGCTAAAATTACTCGACTTTTGCATCCTGCTACCAGGATCACATAAACGCGAGGAGGTGTCGGATCAAATGTAACAGGCGCAGAAAAATTCTGACCAATTTTACTTCGCGTTTTGCTTGTTGCTACCAGGATCACATAAATGCGAGGAGGTGTCAAGAGAGGATGTATCAGGCGCGGAAAAATTCCGGCCAAAATTGCTCAACTTTTGCATCCTGCTACCAGGAAAACATAAACGCGAGGAGGTGTCGAATGAGATGTATCGGGCGCGGAAAGATTCTGACCATTTTACACCGATTTTTGTATCTTACTACTAGGATCACATAAACGCGAGGAGGTGTCGGATGCGTTGTATCAGGCGCTGAAAATTCCGGTCAAGTTTTACTTCGATTTTTGAATCTTTGTACCAGGATCACATAAGTGCGAGGAGGTGTACTCGGATGAGATGTATTAGGCGCGGGAAAATTCTGGCCAATATTTCGATTTTAACCGATTTTTGAAACTTCCTACCAGGATCACATAAACGCGAGGAGGTATCGAATCATACATATTAGGCGCGGGAAAAATTCTGACCAATTTTACACCGATTTTTGCATCTTACTACCAGGATCACATAACTGCGAGGAGGTGTCGGATGAATGTATCAGGCGCAGGAAAACTTTTACCTATATTTCGGTTATAACTAATTTTTAAATCTTCCCATCAGGATCATATGAGTGCGAGAAGGTGTTGAGCAAGTTGTATCAGGCGCAGAAATATTTTGGCCAGCATTTAACTTTTTTTTATTAGCAAAGTCATGAACCGCCTCTGTAAATGCGCTAGGTCATGGTTGGGAAATTATACAATAGATGGCACCACATTTTATGCAATCAAATTTCTCCCTGAATTCCTCTTTTATTAACAACTTGTTTTAAATTCCTCTTGAATTCTTTTTACTTTCAATTTTGATTGACCGCTCTGAGCACTCTCGGGGTATTCTCATCTTATTTAAGTTCATGTAATGATAAGGGATGGAGATGTTCTGAGAGTGCTCCAGAGCGGTCAATCTAAAACACTATAAGAGTAGGGCCAGGGCAAATAAAACGCACAGCGTAATCCAAATATACTTTATTAATTAACCCTAAAAGTACATAATAACTGAAACTAATTCTCTGAATAAAAGTACTAAGTAGTTGTTTCTAGGAGAGTAATATACAAATGGTTACAGTTAGGTATATAAAACTATATAAAAACGATTCACGCCGAGAAAAGATTTTGATTATATCATACCGTGAACGTTATCGTTTTGTACACCATTTGCACCAGAGCTTCGTTCTTAATTATTTCTGTTTTTTCCTTCAACAATACCACATCCGTTAAATACATTATAAATTGGAACTCGTTACATGTAAATATCATCAAAAAACCTGCGAAAGGCAACTCGGGTGATATATACAGCAGTAAAAAATATCTCCGGGAGATTTCAATTATCATCATCGAATACCATATTTACATAATTATGGAAGCACCTGCTAGTTGGTTTCTCTTATTTTATTTATTTTTTTCTTCTTTTTTAAATCAACGAGAACATCAACAGAAAATACAAGTCCTGCAATGGTCGGGGGGAGAAACAAACGCTAAAGAGAAAATGGCACTACCTACTGTTAGAGAATATTAAAGAAAGAGAGAGAGAAAGAGAAAATGGAATGCCTCGACACCAACAGTGCTAAATGATCTAGAACAAAAAAAAAAGTAGCACGTTCTTTTAAATCTAATCAAATTAAAACAACAGATCTTCTAAGTCCCACCAATTTTTAATCAGATATCACAATATCGTTTCATAAGGAAGATATCAATTCAGCAGTTTATATTAAAGTGAGTGATGTTCAATGTTACCAGCGTTGCGTTCTAAATGTATATATAAGTTAAAAGGACCGACCACTCACTCCCAGAATTCATAATTTCCAAAATAATAACAATAATAAATATGATTTTTGTACTACATTTAAACGACGCTAAAGTTATTATGTACGCACGAAAGGTGAAGGCAGTGTTTCAATTTCAAAGTGTTAACATTGAACGATCCCCACACGTTGTTTATGTTGGAGGGGGTGTGTGTGGAAGTAAGTATAAACGAAAGGAAAGCATCAAGTTGTTCTCTTAAGCGGTGAAAAGCAACTAAATAAAATACGCTTAAACTAACGATTATTATAACAAAGAAACCAAAAAGAAATGTAAAAATAAAATGATTAAGGTCACTTTTTTTTTTCTTGGGAGGCACAAGCTCGATATCTTACAGCGTTAAATATAATACTTAATACGTAGTAGTAAATTAAGTAAACTCCACAAATTAACGTATAAATAATTCTGGTGTTGAGCATGAGTGAGTGTGTGTGTGGTGGTGCAGCCATGAAAAGAAGAGATATGTTTTATGAGCAGGGTTTACATATTCTCGAATTGATCGACACGGCGCTTGGTGTTGCCCTTGCGGATTTCACGTAACGTCTTGTATTTATCGCGTCCTTGGCGGACGTTTTCTCTGTGTATTTTATCCATAGCGGTTTCCTTGGTTTCATCTCTAGATTGAGCTAAATCTTGCTTCAAAGCCTGGAATTAAAAGAGTAGTAACGTCTTCACTTTTTGCTACACTAGAGAAGAAGTACTTACCAGTAACTGATCTTGAAGACGTTCATTGCGTTCAGCTAAAGTACGCCTGTCTTCGACCGGATCGATAATATTCTCATCGGTATCCAAATCCTTGCTGATGTCTCCGTTGACGACTTCGTCGTCTTCATCGTGTTGGTTCTCTTCGAGATGGCCTTTAGTCGCATTGGCAAGCTGTTGTACCCTAAGTTCTTCTTCTTTGCGTCTGGCGGCTTCCACCTCCTCTTGCAGACGTTTAGTCTCGTTGTCTTTCAACTCAACTTCCTGTTGGATACGCATGACCTCCTGCTGTTTGGCCTGGATCTCATCCTCGAGCTTCTGGCGTTCAACCGCTTCCATATTCTTGGTCTCCTCAAGACGGATCATCATGTCCTGCAGCTCATTCTGTTTCTTCTCGAGCTCCTCCTTGGCGGCCTGGAGCAATTTGAGTTGCTCCTCCAATCGCCTGATCATCTCCTGGGCCTCCTGGAGACTCGCCTGGCTTCGTTCCATCTCCTCCTGCATCGACTTGATTCTATCCTCATATTCTTGCTGTTTCTTCTCCGCCCTCTCACGAGCTGCTATTTCGAGTTGCAGTTTCTCGCTGAAATCACCTGGTTAAAACGAGCACCACCGCGTTTCATTGAATTAACTCACCGTTGCTGTTGCTTGGCCAGCTTTTCATCTCTGGCCTGCGCCTTCATCTGTTGAACGTCGATCGTATCAGGCTTGCGTCTTCGCATGTACAGTTCGTGGTTGCCCATGCACAGTGCCAGGATGCGCTTGTTGATGCGAACTCGAGGGGCGAAGAACACAAAGTCGGGGGCCTTCTTATCGATGGGCTTAATTATGAACTTGCGATCGTTGAACGAGATGTTGCGGATTTCCGACCAGGGAAAGCCAATTTTGGGAGTTAACCTGAAGCGTTTCATGTATAAGCGAACTGTCTTTCGAAGCGGTGTTGGTGGTGGTGGTGGTGAAGACTTACCGGTCGTCTTTTTCGTAGATGTTGAGTCCCAGTGCGTCCACGCCCAGAAATAATTCGGTGCCTTTCTTGTTGCGAATGTCGAAATAATTGACTCCGTACATTTCTAGGTCTTGAGCGATTTTGAGGTATTCCATCATGGCGTCCTCTCGAAGCATTCCCCTGTGCTCGTGCCACCAGGTCATGATGCTCTGTTCCCACTCTGTTTTGGACATCTTGTGTTGGTCCAAAACTCTGGAAACAAGACACTTTTTTAAATTAATCCACAGCCAAAATTGTGAAGAACTTAATTGTGATAATGAAGAACAATTTAGAAAATTACTTTTATGATATCTCTAGATTTTGATGTCGAACTGTTGTAAATAAGCTTTTACTGAGTGCTGTAGTAGTAGCAGTGATAAGAAAAAAAGCGATGTTTTTTTTTGTTGCTTTAGTTATACATCATACCTCTTAGGAAGTAATCTGTCTTCCTCAAGGAATCCAGCTGCATGTACAGATTTATTGTGGTCGCCATAACGAGCCTGGACGGCGTAAGAAGCCAGCAAGACGGACGTCTCTGGGGGGCAGTAAATTTCGTCGCCTACGATGGCGTTTTTCACTTGCAAATAGAATAATCGGAGGGTGATGTCCTGGATCAACTCCTCGGCGACGTCTTCGGGGTAGAATTTGGCACGGAATTTGAACTGGAGTGGGTTCTCTTTCTTTACGTCTTGGTTTACGACCTGAAACGTTAAATCAAAGCTTGAAGTGTTTCGAGGAATGGGACACCGTTAGAGATGGGGGGTGTGCAAATGGGAAACAAAAACCGACTTGCAAAAAGGAGACGAGAAAACGACAAGAAAAGAAAACTCAAAAGTTTGTCCTTGCGTTGCGAGTTTCCTTTTCTTTTTAGGAAATTCTGTCACGGCAACACAAAAACAGAAAGATTCACGTTTTATAAAAAGAATACTCTATACATAGCTAACATTACACTGACATGTTCAATTTGCATGCGTAATTTTATTGAAGACTTACCCACATTGAAAAAGGCATGGATCCACTCTAATCCCATTCAGTAAGCATAAAGAAAAACAAGTATTTACATGAAAATTGCTTTTATTCAAAAACACAAGTCATTGAGACGAGGAATTAATTGTTTTTGTTAACTATTGGAACTGTTAGCGAGACTAGGAATAAGAACTAAAAATTAAAAATTATTCGCAGTTTCTATTGGTATTCGAAGTTGTCCGACTTCTGTTGTTTTTAACTTCTTTCGTTTTCGATTGTTATCTTAATTTTTTATTATAAATTCACTTAGGTTTTATACAGGGTGACTGACAATAGTTCCGCAGAAAAAAGAAGCGACATTTATTTCCACTTTCATCAGTCTTCTTTATTTTATAAAATTTCGGTTTAATGTTTTAATAATAATAAGAGACTTCGTTAATAACCAGAGACAAGCAGAGTGATGTCAAGGTCAACGTAAGGCAAGCGCAGAGCGCGTTTTCAGTCCGCCGTAACCATAGGTGTCACTTCCAGCATCAGGAACAGAAACGGACGATTTATGTACATAAATAATGCCTGCGTTCAGCCTGGCAAAAAGCTACGTAGCGCTTTGCGTGCGCCACGTAGCGTGACGTCATATATGTGTTCAAGCCGAAGCTAAACTTCTGCTAAGGGAGAGCGATAAATCTAGCGGCCGCCATGTTTTAAATCGCTTTACGGAGTGAAACAAAGAATCCGTTCAGCCAGTTCTCAATTAGCTAATACGCTACAAATTAGCGTTCCGCTACGTAGCAATAGCGAAATGTAAGCGCTATCTTTGGCGGAACGCAGCCATAAATAAATTAAAAGTGCGTCATTAAAAAGAAATTCAATTGAGTGAAGATAATTCTGCAAAAAGATAACTGTACTCTAAAAATAAAATGCAATACTAAAAACCGACGAAAACGAAATGATAAATGCTGTTTCAACCGACGCCGCTGGCACCCGTTAGCCGCCTTAAAGGCGAGGGGCCAGTGCGCGCGAAGCGAAACTAAGTTTTTTGAAAATTAGCTCCAACGTAATCTTACGCCGACGTGGCAACTAGGCTTCGCCTAGGCGAAGCAAAGATAGGCTAGCGAAAATATAAAACAATGTTCATCTTCGCTCGGTTTAGCTCTGTTCCGATTCGCTAGCTGGAGCTAATTTTCAAAAAACTTAGTTTCGCTTCGCGCGCAGTGGCCCCTCGCCTTAATGCAATGACTATCGCGCAAGCGTGATATTTCCGTGCCGGTCTTAATTAATAACATAAATATCGCTTTTAGTTTTTTTTGTGAAGAACAATTGTCAGTCACCCTATATAAGACCTACGTTCACTTAGCTCTTATACAGGGTGACTGACAATTGTTCTGCCAAAAAAGAGGCGATACTTATTTCCACGAGCAACGTGACACCGTCATTGCACTTTAATCGTTTTTTTTATTTCGTAAAAAATCGCTAATAACCAGGGAGTCTAAATTTAAACCAGTTTTTTTATGCGCGTTAGTCGACCAAGCGGAGACGGCATATCTTTTCCGCGAGCTTCGATGCAGTAACGCATTGTTCGGCTCCGTGCACTCGCAGTGTCGTCGAGCTCGCTCACTGTTACCTAAGCATCGTATACTGGTTACGACCCCCCACTCTTTCGAAGCGTACGCTCATGATAAATCAAATTGATTTAAATTTAGACTCCCTGCCAATAACATAGATATCGCTTCTTTTAGTGCATTTTGCGGAACAATTGTCAGTCACCCTACATAAAGCTGAAGTTCATTAAAGTCATATACAGGATGACTGACCAATTGTTTCGCCAAAAAAAAAAGAAGCGACATTTATTTCAACGAGCATCATTGCACTTTGATCAGTAGGGACCCCGATTTTTCATTTACATAATTAGAAACAGAGTTACATATTTGTCTCTATATCTAACGAAACGAAAAGATATACATATTTAAAAAATCTTTACAAACTTAGAAGCTAAAGCGAAGCAAACTAAATTTTTCCTAAAATCCTGTCTTTATTAATCAATTTTCTGTCAGTTCTCTATTTATTACGTCAACATTCAGTTTGATGTTTTAATAATAAAAGATTTCGTTAATAACAAATATCGCTTTCTTTAGTTTTTTTGGGGCGGGACAATTGTCAGTCACCCTATTTAAGGCCTATGTTCAATTAGGTTTAATACAAAGCGAACGACAATTGTTCCGCCAAAAAAAAAGCGTCATTTATTTGCACGAGTAGTGTGTTCATCACTTTAATCAGTTTTCTTTATTTCATAAAAGTTCGGTTCTATGTTTTATTAATAACAGACTTCAATAACAACATAAATATCGCTTCTTTTAGTGCTTTTTTGTGGCGGAACAACTGTCAGTCACCCTATGTAAGGTCTAAGTTCACCAAGTTGTCATATAGGGTGACTGACAATTGTTCCGCCAAAAAAAAAGGAAGTGAAATTCATTTCCACAAGCAACGTGCACTTTAATCAATTTTCTTTATTTCATAAAAATTCGATTCGATGCTTTAATAGCAGACTTCGTTAATAATAAATATCGCTTCACTTAAGTTTTTTTTTCTTTTTTTGGTAAACAACTGTTAGTCCCCCTATATTAGGACTGAGTTCACTTAAGTCGTATATAGGGTGACAAACAATTGTCCTGTCAAAAAAAGAAGCGATACTTATATCCACGAGCAACGTGTCCATCATTGCAGTTTAAAATCCGTTTTCTTTATTTCGTCAAAATTCGTTCCGATGTTTTAAGAATAATAGACTTCCTTAATAACATAAATTATTTGGTTCTTTTAGTGTTTTTTATTTTTTGGCAGAACAATTGTCAGTCACCCTATATAAGGCCTACGTTCAATTAGGTTTCATACAGGGTGACTGACAATAGTTTTTTTATTTCGTTAAAATTCGGTTTGATGTATTAATAATAGCCGTCTTAACCGCAGAATCATTCAATATAATTCAATACGAAATTTTGACGTCAGATTTCTCTCTTAGCTGTTGAACTTAGAAGCGACGTACATGCAGTGAACAAATTCTCGGTCACAGCCAACTTAACCAGGTTTTTATTTAATTTAGACTCATACACACAAGCATGACACACTTATTAACGCATGCGCTATTAAAATATTGTAAAACATGTAAAGCTAGATATTTCTTTTTTAGCAAAACATAAACCGCTTAAGTCCATGAGAAACATTTTTTTTCTATGAAAATATAAGACTAATCTTTCTATAACGACGTCTCACTTCTAACATCATATCACGTGTAAAATGAAGCGTCAACTCTGACAGGTTTAGAAACGTCACAATTCCGTAAACGTAAATATTCGTCATTCATGCGACCACATGTAACATTTGACAGAAATCATGTGGGCTCGTGGCTCACGCGAAACCAAAACCAAAACACACCAGTCTATCTAATCAACTAACCTAATTCATCATTTTTTTTTAATGCAAATAATCCCCCGCCCCCTCCTCACTGTATAAGGATAGCCTTTCTTTTTATTATTGTGCACGATTGTGAATGAAGCAGCTGACATGTTGTAGTAGCAACAAATGTATTTATTTTATTAAGTGAAAAGTCGCGCCATCTATTGGATTTGATTTTTACCAATTAATTAGTTGTACCGAAGACCTTTATATTTATTTTCACCATGTGTTTTTTTAGTTAGTTACAACCCTTGTAGGTACATAAACAAGGGTACAACTTACCATACAATATTTAATTAATGTCAAAAGGACCATGACTCTAAATTACGCATAAAATAAACAGTTGTAAAGCAACTTGTAACACGCCGACGTGCTACTGTTTTTGTTTACTACTTTCGGACACTAAACAACTAATAAAATGTCCAAACAATTAAACAATTTGAATTAATTTGACAATATAATGAACTGTACCGAAGATTTATTATCTGAAGGATTTTAGCTCGTAATTACTGTACAGTTTGCTCGGCCAGTATTCCTGAGACGAATCGCTATTAGTTTTATTGCCCTCCTACAACATGCAAGTTAATCTACCCCGACGAAGGGACTAAGTACCTGCTAGCTACAGATGCGTCAATGACCTAAATGTAATAATACTACGCCGCCGGCGAGACTTCTCAGAAATACTTTGATATCTAGCAATATTTGATTTAGCGCGTGATCACTATAATTAGTTTGCCTTGTCCTACCTGTCCTACGTTGTTATCTAACTCAGTCCTTTTTGGTGAGACGGTAAAATATAACTTGAGAGAGTTTAGGGGATTAACTACTGATAATTAAAATACGGAATTTAAATTTAATTAATTATTTATTGTAAAGCAAGGCAAAAACTCCGATTTCTAGCCGCACTGCAGTCTAGAAAAATGAGCGGAAAAACCTTGTCGCTTAAGCAATTACAGACACAAATAAACAATACGAGAAGTACAGTGGGGTCCGCTTAAAAGTATTAACTTCCGAATTTCGTAGCGGCGTATTGACTTCAAAATCACACAGTTGGTGGCTTTGTTTATGCACCCAGCAATTAGTGTTTGGAAAACTCTGTTCCTCAATTAATTAACAATTAATTGTATGCAATTTAGATCGGTCTGGGTACTAGTGTTTGTCACTTCAGATCGTACCCTAAGACACGCTCTGCTCAATCAACCAACGTACAGCGTGACCGTGTGTCTACAGTGTACTTAATTAATGATCGTAATTAATTAATCAGATATTTGGGGAAGTACGTGGTACAAAATGTCGCCCAGGCGATCAATTTGCGAGAGGATCAATAGTAATCGCTAGTTTTTCAGGGAAGGTGACCCTACTGAGTAGGCGTCGGACCCGATTTGTTTCTAACCTAATAACGCAGCGAAGAGGGAGATTCTCAACCGTTCCTATCGCTAAGAGGTGGAGGTACAGTGACTCTCACTTCATTTGTTAACCTCTGATTGCGTTGTTTTCGACGATAATAAACCTATGCGCGTTGGCAGAATTGACCGTTTTATTTGATACTCTACTATGCGTAGTTATGATCTTTCGGTCTCTCAGCGAATTACTTCTAATTAACCCGCAAATCTCCTGACAAGGACTACACTTCGGTCCACACACAGGTGTGAGAGAAGCTCAGTTAAGAAGATGGCTATGAATGTGATTCAGAGTTGTTCGGCCTCGTAATTTTACGAGATTCGTAAAGACAATAAATTGACCTTGATTTCGGTAATTGGACGGTGCTATGCACTCGTGATTTATCGGCAGATATTAATGCCTCTGACTCGTGGTGTAAAACGAAGATTTCCTGAGCAAGCCGGAATACACCGGTTAACGTGTTCCCAACTTGACAAAGAATATCTCGACAGGTAGAATTAAATCTCACAAAATACACTGTAATCAGAATTTCTAAATAGATATAAAATAGTTAAATTGAGTTGGTTGGTTAATGTGCAGAAACGTGCAATCACGCGAACTGAATGACACACCCTGTACATATACTTATTCACTACGCAAACCGATCTAAGAAATTATACAACAACTAAATTACAAATTTTACAAATGTGATTACGGCTTCGACTGGTTTGTCAAGGATACTTTAATTATAATTCGTCTAAGCTCGGCAAATACTGCCTTTCAGTATACGTTAATACAAAATTAAGGAATCAATTAAAATAATTCTGAAAACAATTTAAACCACCAAATATGTGAAGAAGAAATATAAACAAAATGTTTACCTAAGCCCGCGCCCGCGAAGTTAAGATCCGATACACTCACTACACTGAAGTTTTTAAATACACTCGCGGTTAATTTACCGTACGCGACCGGCTCGTTTTAAATTTGATTAGATCGCCTCTCAAACACTAGAATTTTAGACGTCCCGATATAAAATGATTTAACTCTATTGTGAAATCTAAATCAGAGAACCAAGTGCAAAGCAATTCGTCAAGCTCAAATAATACGACCGATCGTTTTTAAAGCTCGGAGCTATCTGTCTGTCATTTTAATTTTCATTTTTCGGCTGAACAAAATTAATTTCCCTTCCTCCTATTAGAAACTAAATTCAAACACCCCCTGACCAATAGAGCTGTGTTTTGCGTTCAGAAAGATAACGCCCTCCGATTCCAAGAATGTATTTTTTCTCTAAGTTTTTAACGACCCCCCGTGAGCAGACCACGTGTGCTGTCTTTCCAAATTCACAACAACCTTCTTAACTACAAGTACCCATCTGACATCTTTATGTTTTCCGCTGATAGGAGAAATTCGGCGCCCTGACTGCTTTTGTTTAGACGCACTTGAAAATCCGCATGTTATTTCCCGTTACGCCCCGGCGATAGTTTCGTTTCCAATAGAAGTATCCTTTTACTTAGAAACTCGTATGACAGATTTATGATTTCAACTCAAGAAAAATTTTAAAGTCCCACAGTGTTACAAGAATTTATGACATCCCCTCGTTATATTGCACATTGCCCGACCGTCGTACGGACCGCCCTGCCGTGACGAAATTGCCTCCGCTTGTTTGTTCTCTTACAATCAAAATTACATCAAACATGCTTTTTGTTTTATCAACAAATTCGCGACCGTTTCAAACTGTATTTTTTAGTCTCTTTGCAAACCGCGATAAGATAAACGAAATAAATAAATATTTAAAAAAGTTGCGAATAAAACATGCAAGCCACCCGATTTACCAGACGAGACCAGACCAGAGCAATGATTCCGGACCGGTTCTTCGAGTGCATCATCATCATCATAATAAAGGCATTCTTAAGCTCGAGCTTAATTAAAAACAAGTGAACTTTAATAAGGCTGTTTTAAATGTAGCAGTTTTTTTTTTTTTTTTGGGAAGGATTGCATGTTTTCCGCCGCGCCGTCCGCGAACACAATGAACGAATCCAGTCGTTCCGGATATTTAGTCATCCGCCGTTTCCGCTGCGGTATCATTACAACCGATCCGAGGCGTACTTAAATATTCTTTGATAAAACTCCCGAACTCGAACATTAAAGAAATTTATTGGAATTTCAAATGAATTGACGCCATTTATAAATTATTAAAATACTTATGGGGAAACCCACATGGCTTCTTTTTGCCAGCAACAAATTTTAAATGCCATTCACGTTTCACCTTCGGCTTTTAAATTGAATGGCCATTAAAAATTAACATGTTGTTTTAAATGTACATAGCTATTCGGAATATTGCTTTTGTTGTTGTTTTTTTTTTAGGCGTGGTGTGTCACGAGTAATTAACAATTAAAAGACGTGCACGTGGGGCATTTTGAATTTAAATTTTCTTTTGGCAGTGTCTGTGCACGGTAATTTTGTTATTCAAGCAAATAAAAGCGCCTTTAAATAATTTAAAGAAATTGTTTTTCTGTAACAAAAATTTTCTGTACTAAAAACTACGGCGCCAAATCCAAAGTATCCTGAATCATTAAAACCACACTGTATGTGAAAGCAGTTAGTATAGTTAGTTCGACCTAAAGTTGTTTTCTTTTCCATATTACAATATCACGAGCAAGAACTGCGCTAAAATCAGATATGATCAAAAATTAAAAAAAAAAAAGAACGAAGGAAGAAAATAAAACGAAAAAGACTGGTAAATAGAATAAAGGAAAAATAGGTAATTGTGAGAAACTTCTAAACGAACAGAAGAGAAAAAAAACACAACGATGAAGAAGCTTAAGAAAAAATCGAAGAATGAAGCGATACCGTAACTTACAGGGTGACTGACAATTGTTCCAAGTGATGAAAATACAATACATCGCGATCAATACCCGTATGAAATTTTCGTTATTGGTAGAGTCTAATATTGTTAAGACATTGAATCGGACTTTTACGAATTAAAGTGCAATCATGGACACGTTACCCGTGCAAATAAATATCGCTTCATTTCTTGCGGAACTATTGTCAGTCACCCTGTATAAGACCTAAGTGAAATTAGACCTTATATAGGGAGACTGACGATTGTTACGACAAAAAAAGGAGCGATGTTTACATTATTAGCGAAATCTATTAAAAGGAGCGATGTTTACATTATTAGCGAAATCTATTATTATTATTAAAACATAGAACTGATTTTTTAAGAAATAAAGAAAGCTGATTAAAGTGCACGTTGCTCGTGGAAATAAATATCGCTCCTTTTTTTTGGCGCAACAATTGTCAGTCCCGTGTATAAGAACTAAGTGAACTTATACAGGGTGACTGACAATACTTACTTCAAAAAAAAAAAAAAAAACTAAACGAAGCGATATTTATATTGTTAGCGAAATCTGTTATTATTAAAACATAGAACTGAATTTTTATGAAATAAAAGTGCACTTTGTTCGTGGAAATAAATATCGCTTCCTTTTTTTTTGGCTGAACAACTGTCAGTCACCCTGTATAAAACTTTAGTGAACTTAAATCTAATACAGGGTGACTGGCAATTGTTCCGCCAAAAATACCTAAAAGGGGCGATATTTATATTATTAGCGAAATATATTATTATCAAAGTTTCTACGTTTGAATCAGTTTGGTTTATCATGAGCGTACACTTCGAAAGAGTGGGGTAGTAACACAGTGTACGATGCATAGATAACGGTGGGCGAGCTCGACGCCGCTGCGAGTGCACGGAGCCGAACAATGCGCTTACTGCATCAAAGCTCGCGGAAAAGATATGCCGCTTGGTCGACTAACGCGCATAAGAAAACTGATTTAAATGTAGACTACTTGATTATTATTCAAACACAGAACCGACTTGTTATGAATTAAAAAAAAAAAAAACTGAATATGTAAAGTGCACGTTGTTCGTGGTAATCATTTTTTTGCGAAACAATTGTCAGTCACCCTGTGTAAGACCTAAGTGACCTTATATAGGATGACTGACAATTCTTCCTCAAAAAAAAAAAAACTAAAAGAAGCGATATATATTTATATTATTAGCGAAATCTATTATTATTAAGATATAGTATCGAATTTTTATGAATTAAACAAAACTGATAAAGTGCACGTTGCACGCGGCAATATAAACTGCGTTCAAATAAAACTGTTATCAAGTAGGCTCGTGTCAAGTGCAAATTTTGCAAAGTCACGTCGTAACCATACGATTATTATAAACATAACCTAACTTTTTATATCCATTTAACTACGATTTCCTACAAATTGGACAATAAAACGCAACCTAATGAAGTGAAGCATTTATTTTAATGCAAATGCCACGAAAATGCAAACAAAGCCGCTGTTGACAGCTCGCAGTTATTCAAGGTTGCAATGTTCGTACTAAGCTACGACGTGCCGTCATAAAACAGAAGCAAGTTCAGAGCCTTCTTGATAACGGATTTTTTTGAACGCACGTTATATCGCTTCCTTTTCTTTTGGCGGAATAATTGTCAGTCACCCTGTACAAGACCTTAGTGAAGTCACGCCTTACACAGGGAGACTGACAGTTGCTCCGCCCAAAAAAAAAAAAAAACTCTAAAAGAAGCGATATTTATATCATTAATGAAGTCTATTATTACTAAAACATTAAACCGAATTTCAATGAAATAAAGAAAACTGATCAAAGTGAACACATTGCTCATAAGCAAAATAAATGTCGCTTTTTTTTGCGCAACAATTGTCAGTCACCCTGTATAAGACCTAAGTGAACTTATATAGGGTGACTGCCAATTCATCCTTAAAAAAAAAAACTAAAAGAAGTGATACTTATTTATGTTATTAGCGAAGTACATTATTATTAAAACATCAAACCGAATTTTGACGAAATAAAAAAAACTGATTAATAGAGACAGGATTTTAGGAAAAATTCAATTTGCTTTGCTTTAGTTTTTAAGTTTGCAAAGATTTTATAAATATACCTTTTCGTTTCGTTAGACATAAAGACAAATATGTAACTCTATTTCTAATTAAAAGAAAATATATATTTAGAAAAAATTTACAAACTTAAAAACTAAAGCCACGTATTTTTCCTATAATCGGGGTCTCCACTGATTAAAGTGCAATTGATGGGACAGGTTGCTCGTGGAAGTAAACGTCGCTTCTTTTTTTCGTCGGAACAATTGTCAGTCACCCTGTGCAAGACCTAAGTGAACTTATATACTTTATATAGGGTGACCGGCAATTGTTCCGAAAAATGCACTCAAAGAAGCGAAATCTATTGTTACGTTTTTAAGGGTTCTATTAATTTTTATTTTAAAACAAAAGACGATACAGTTGATAAACTAATTTATTTAAAAGCAATACAAATTTATTTATAACTTACACTATAACAATAATTTATGTACAACCTTATGTCTACTTTATTTTAACAGCCGAGCGAAAGTCTAACGCGAACTTTAATGCCGACCTGTCCAATGCCGAATTTGGTTACATTCTAGGGTTGCTGGCTTTTATAACCCGAAAGGTTCCAGAATGTCTGTTCTATTCCGCTGCCAGAATTTTCCAGGCTATCTGCAGAAGCCTCTAGTCTAAGGCGTGTCGGCTGTGACGCAAGACACTATGTGTCGACAGTATGTTACGGCAAAGTCCATTATTATCAAAACATTTAATCGAATTTTTACGAAATAAAGTAAATTGATTAAAGTGCAATGACGATCACGCTGCTCATGGAAATAAATGTCGCTTCTTCTTTTAGCGGAACAATTGTCAGTCACCCTGTATAAAACTAAAGTGAACTTAGGTCGTATATAGGGTGACTGACGATTGTTCTGTCAAAAAAAAAAAAAAAACTGAACGAAGCGATATTTATGTTATTAACGAAGTCTATTGTTATTAAAACATTAAACTGAAATTATATGAAGAAAACTTATGTACGCATTGCTCATGGAAATAAATATCGCTTCTTCTTTCTGCGGAATTATTGTCAGTCACCCTGTATAAAACCTCAGTGAACTTATAGGAAAAAAAAAACTAAGATACAGGAATCGAGATAACAATCGAAAACGAAAGAAGACAAAATAAAAAAAATGAGACAACTATTTTTCCACTACCTACCGCAAAGTGGCAACTTTTGTTAAATGTAGGTAATTGCATTCCCTCCTGTTATTCTTTCCTCGTTGCCTGGGCTCGACAAGTAAGTGACATCTAGTGGTGACAAATGCACACAAAAAGGAAAAGCTCGCGCCATCTATTAGGTATTTTTTTCAATACATATAAAGGTATCCAAGGGTGTCCAAATTTGGCGATTTTAGGGCCCGTGTGACACCATGCAAGATTTGATAACATTTTTGTTACGAAGTGAGCGAGAAGTGCCAATTCAACCAATCAGAATTCACCGTGGTAGCTCATCTCGCTCACTTTGTAACAAAAATGTTATCAAATCTTGCATGGTGTCACACGGGCCTAGTCAACGACTTTAAACCTTATTTTGTATGTAGCGTTTTGCAGACGTTCTGGCCATAAGTCGCAGGCCCATTTCAAATCGATTTATAGCCTTCTTGCGACTTGACGCTTTGACGTACGTGCTCTTAGATATTCAGGAGACACACTGTAGATAAGAAGTAAATACATAAATAAAGATAAGCATGAAAAAACAAAGTGAATAGCAATCACATGCGTCTCTCCCATTATCGCTTTTGCATTTCCTGCCGTTCCGATAATAATAGTTCTGCGACGAGCACCATGAGA
The DNA here is from genome assembly GCA_033060865.1 of Dorcus hopei. NCBI lineage: Eukaryota > Metazoa > Arthropoda > Insecta > Coleoptera > Lucanidae > Dorcus > Dorcus hopei. The sequence goes on along the minus strand of CM065425.1, from coordinate 3,776,799 downwards.
GTTCAGTAAACCCGATGGTCTAATTTAAGAACCAGCGTGAGAGTGTTTAATTCGCGCAGTAAAATGACGACTTTTGACTATCTAACTTGTTTCACCACCACGTAGTTACTTGCTACCTACATCAATACATTTATATTAATACGTGGATTGAACACGTCGCGTCGGCGTCGTTTGCGTGTAATTTTACGAAAGTAACCTTGGACGAATTAATTTATTAATCGTCGCCGGTTGTTAATTGCAGTTCGTTTTACTGGGGCAATCAATGCAACGCGATACATAAATTATTCCGATAATGAACACGTGTGATATTAAAGCATGGAAGATCCCCCCACGTTTATATTAAAAAAAAAAAATCTGCTTGTATGAGGACGAAGTTATAGGCGCCATGCACATCTCTGCGTTCAGCGCCGCCTGGCGTGGTGATTTGTGACTTGAATGAAAATATTTCTTGAGATTCATTGCATGGGAATAATATCACTCTTATGACAATTTACGATTGTAGTGCATAATACTTGAGCTTCCTGGTATTGAAATACATTATAATATTCAAGTTCAAATGTACACTAATAATTTTAAACAACTCGTATTTTCATACCACTAATGCAGAATATGGTCATTGGTGGCGCTGGCTTCGCATGTGCATGGTCCCTATAGAATGCGAGCAAAAACGACCGATATGTGTGAAGTTGTAGCTCAACTTCGTTGCAACTCAACTTATACCCAAAAATATATATACTATCTTCTTGCAAAAATTGTCAAAATTAATGTTGTCAAGTAGCATGCGTCGCATGCACATGGACTAAATATTGGCACGTGGATCATATTTTGGGGTATAAGTTAATTGAGCTGCAACTTCACACATATCAGTCATTCTTGCTCATCCTGTACGTACAATGCGATTTAAGAATGAATCCGTGTCGCTGCTTTAATTTGTAAGTACCTGCTGCAGTATGCCGCCTACTAATAATGGAGGACTGCACTACGTTAGATTTATTTTAAATTACGAAATACGTTTTTAATGTAAAGCAGTCTTTAAAACATCTGCTTGGCTTAAAATAACTTTGTACATGAACGAAGTAAATAAACAAATACAAATAAAATATCGCCAGCGAATGCCAATGAACGAAAAGCAAATTAAGGCAAAAAAATCACTAAATTCCCCCAGTACTAACACAGTATAAAGTAATTTCGCAGTAGCGTCACTCAAACGTCAGTGACAAAACAAAGCGGCCATACTGTTTGATACCCTTACGGAAATGTAATGTAATTTGCAAATCGGAAGGTATCAAACAAAATGACAAATGTGACAGTTATAGTCGAGAGTGACGCTACTGTGTACATTCTTATATTATGGTACTAACTTCAGGTTATACAATTGACGTAACTCGGATCTAAATATTGACATAGTTAATCCTTGATGGAAAGTACATACATAGTTTGTTTTTCAGACGGTCTTTATTGATCACGTTGTATCTGATGAAATGTAAGGTCGGCCGAAATTACCGATATATTTTTTTTTCAGAATTATTAAAATGTGGTAATGCGTATACATAAATTTAAGTAATCAAAACGCTCACCATTTCCTTTGGCTACCGGGCACCGTTCGCTACCATCACCTCCCATTGACATGGTGCGTTCATGCAACAACAACATGTGTTTACAATCATTTGTAAGAGACAACAGTTATTTACTCACCGGGGACCCCAGTCCCCTGGGCCCAACGGTCTCGACCCCTTGGTCAATTCACAACTCAATCTAGTGCCTCCACCATCTCTCCTGATGATGTCCAACCTTGGGCCTTCAGTATAATATCTGTTGCTCTTTCATAAACTATTGCTCTGAAATGTTATTTCCAGAAACACACGCCTCATGCAGCACAGATAGCCTCAATACATGCAAACATACTCTACCCTACGTCTTTGTCATCTCCGACCCGTGGATTCTCTACCACCAATCCACTCTTCCGCCAGGTGGCACAAATCAACGTCAACGTGGCATCTCACCAGGTTACGTCCCCTCCACCTGGCACGTAGGGGTGGTGACAATTTAATAACCTCAGGGCTCCCAATCCGCTGCATCGGGTCCCTAAGGGGTCACCATGGGACCGTGAACAGTACGTCGTTCACTCTCGGTAGCGCTTTCCACCTTGTTAGTACGATTTCCCTTACGAAGTAACCACTAATCATGCAAGTGACATCACAATCCCTACGCCACCGTGGTTACTCCAGTCGACCTACTGGCCAACGGTCAGGTGATGCAGCACCTGCCACGACAACCGAGCCTCACCCGGGGAAATCGCTTCATTCATACACCATGCAGGAAATACTTTAAGCTAGTTCTTTACATATCATGCATTAACTACAATTAATAACTTATCTCTAGAAACCGCCGTCCTGCTTCTATCAGCGTAGCGCACAATACTTTCCAAACACACCCTGTATACGCACGCCAGGTATGTAACACACGCGGATACGCAATCAACGCGAGTTGCAAGTTGCAAGCGCGAGTTATAAGTTGGCCAACCTATCGCGAGTCGTTTAATTATTCTTTTCCGCACCTTTCATAAGATATGGATTAACACCGCAAGTGCTTATTAACAAGCCTATCGATGACGTCGCATAAACTCGACTGTCCCTATATCCCAAGCGAACCTGTGGTGCCCGAAAGTGTTTATTGTTTACATAATCTCAAGAAGGCTCAGCATACCACTACGATCGTAACGCTGATAAAACCCGATGCATTGCAGTCGAAACTTTTATTTTTAAATTCTAAATACATTACATTTTTACTTAACAATAAGCGTCTAACATTAAGAAACGCGATTGACCAATTTGACCTCAAAAAGTTTTCTTAATCTGGTCAGTTCCGAAACCAGTTTTCCGAATTAAAAACGAAATGTATTAATTTAATAGGAACACGGGCCATAAATTAAATCGCATGTTGAAATCGATTCATTACAGTTACGGCAATCGGAATTTCTAATGCAAGTGATAAATAAGCGAATTTATGTATTTTCCGAAAATCGTTTCGTCATCGAACGCACGTGATTAAAAAATGTACATACTTACGCATATGGTTTTGCTCATCTTGTGTAGGTCATTTAAATTAACGCGATTTCTTGAAAATTAGGTCTAATTAAAAACCGTGATGAAATTTATTTAGTTTTTTTTTTTGTAAATTAAAATATCATTCCTTTTCCTGTTTAATTAGAAGGTGTGACAATCATCGTCTCTCGTTAGCACATTTTAATGACAATTAACACAGAAAGTAGTCAGATTTTTGGTTTTAGTTAATTACGAAAAGGGGGTCTCTTATTTACATAAATCAATGGTGCATGTAGAGGTTGGCAATAAAAATTGTTTAGTAACAATGTATATGTCAGGTTGGTAGTAGTGGTATAAATAACCGATAACTTCAGACCAGTGCATGAGCACATGTTACTGAGGCCCGGTTTTTCGATCGCAGTTTAACCTTAATCTTCGGTTTATCCCTATAGCAGCAATGGAAACAAACTGAAGTTCAAAGTTAAACTGTGATCGAAAAACCGGGCCTGATTAAGGTACAGAAGTTACCAAGCAGCTTAATTAGTTTCTTTATGGATGGCGCCATCGATCGCCAGGTAACTCAAGTTTTTTATTTGTTGCTAGCGCCATCTATTACCAAGTAATTTGCACCATTTCTCACCAAGCAGCGCAATTTCTTTCTTTGTACTTTGGCGGAAGTTACCACTTCGCAGTAGGTCAGTTTCTCCAATATGGTGGTTTGTGACATCCGTAAATTACAAATAATTGCCGGATTTTGTGTTTGTATTTGGATGTAGGGCGAGCTCATTCGCGACCTAACTGTCAACGCGAGAGGTCTCTGTTAATTGCAACATGCCCGATAAGAGGGTGAACAACATTGCAACCGCGTTAAGTATTAAAGTGTGATCGGTGCGTGTTTTCTGACGTTTTCAATATTAAATCAATTGTTCACCTTTTTGATGGATCAATATTGACTACAAGAGGTCGCCTACTTTGCTTGATTTCGCAAATGTGTTTATTTAGCAAACTGTGATTAGTACAGGGCGAATGAAATTGATTGTCCTGATCCTACACTGCCTTCCACGAGTTCGATATCGATATTTACATCCGATTACATATTAAAATGATGTTAGCAACGTAGGGAGATCTGGGGGAAGTTACTAGTTTTCCCAAGATTTTGTTGACAGCTCATTGCCGTTCATTCATGAAAAATGGTTTATTTCATTGTAATAGCAATCTGATTAAACAATAATTACATATATTAGGTTTAGATGTAAGTTTCATGAATGTTCTATGGGCGCACTGCTTTTCGTTCTAACCTTTATGTGATAGATGTAAATATAGATATCAAGCTCACGAAAAATAGTGTAGGATCAGGACATTCAATTTCGATCTCCCTGTATATACGAACGACACATTGCTAGGTAATTACAGACTTCAGTTAAAAAGTGGACGACTTTTAGGCCAGTTTTGGAATTTTTCGATGATCAGTAGCGTAGCAAGCGTAATGTAAGTAAGTTCCTTCCAAGTACTATTATGATAGAACTCCAGTGTCTAGAATACAACTGATATTTCTAGGATCTAATTTTGTTAAATCTAGTGCAGTAAGCGTATTATAAACAATGGTGAACTGTGTGGTCGCTCCAGAATCTTGTAAAACGCTTGTGTGTGCCTATGACTTACCGCGGCCATATTTAGTGACCAGATTGGACAAGAAACTAATGTTAGCATGACTCTCCCCTGATATTCTTAACTCGTTGGTTCCTTGTGTTTCCGAAATTTTTCTCCATAAATATTCGAGAGTGCTAAAGCATATTTTAGCGACGAACGAGATTAGAGTGGTTACGAAAATGAGCACTTTTCCGACAAACACATGACGTCATTGTCGTATATTATGAACGTCGTTCGTGAAACTATTGGATGATGGTCGAGAAGAGTGTGCATAGGTATCATCCATTGTTCATGAGAATTCTGGTGAGAATCTGGTCTGACATGCATTTTTCGAAGCACTCTTAAATAAAATAACATATTTCTTGATGTTAGTGAAGTTGTTTCATTAACATTTTGTAACAGTCTCTCTATTATAATACCATTATCATCGAATATTGAAGAATATCGCTTCATTTGCTAATGTAATAAACATTTTATAGGTTCATTATTATTTATTTATTAACAAAACTTACAACAGCAAGAATAAACAGTTGACAGTTATTAACCGATGGAATACTCCACTTTCGCGAATACCATTTTTGATGACATCATAACATAAACCGTGTTACAAATGTAGGAATAATTGTTCGTCGCTAAAATATGCTTCTAGATGGCGCTGGAGTTTTCTAAACATGTCTGTTCAGCTTTATACCGGGTGTGACATAAAAATGTCTCAGGTCCGATTTGAATAAGCGAAAAATCCTACGAAATGGTTCCATCAATACCACCAATTGATAAAAGTTTCACTATGTTTTAGTGCCAATTGTTATGTCAAACGATGGCAACTTGTTTTGTCAAATTGATACGTATATCTTTTTTTATATTGTTCGATGGAGATTTTTTGCTGAATTCTTTGATATGCAGTGAGTTGATTTTGTTCCAATTTTTATATCAGAACAAATAAAGAAAAAAAATTAATACAAGTCAAGGGTTTGACACTTTTGTTTACTTGGAGAAAAACAGAAGTATCTAAATGTCTTCTATTAATGAGTTTCGGAAATCCTCTCGAGGCCCCCCCAAAGACCCGGGGGTCATGAGCCATGACTCATGACCCACATTTTGGGCAGCACTGATCTTAAATCATTTCAATTCTATTACGTAATTTTTTATGCTTTTTTTGGAGGGGGAGGGAGATTCTTTTAGATTCAATCTGTGATTTTTTTTTACAATATTCGTAACGTTGTACAGGGTGTGGCAAAGTGTCGCTAAGAAATTCACGACAACAACAAGCTGTTTGTCTAAGTTTTTTTAGTTCAAAAAAGTAAATATCATGAATCATTGTAGAAAGTTAAAAAAAAAGTACATACACAATTTCACATCCCGACGGATTTACAGTAGCGGACAATAAAATCCGGGCAAGAATTTAACATGTCGTGCATATTTAAATAGAGAAATTTGGTAAATCAGGCTTTCATTGAGGTTGTGTTCCTGTCAAGAAATACATAATTTAAATGTCAAACTTAACAACCAGAAATTTCACAGCAACTCCAACCTTCACCTAGCAAAGTCATTACTCTTATTTCTTGAGCGGAACTTATCCATTGCATTTACATAGCAGAATTACTAAATGTAGCCTACTTGACCAGGTTTTTATTTAGACACGAGTTATATTATAAACAATGATGAATTGTGTGGTCGCTCCAGAATTTTGTAAAACGCTTGACTTACCGCGGCTATATGTATTTAGTAACCAGATTGGACAAGAATCTAATATTAGTATGACTCCCTCCCGCTATTCTTAACTCGTTGGTCATTTGTGTTTCAGAAACTTTCCACCGTAAATATTCTAGATGGCGCTGGTGCTTTAAAAATTTTCAATTTAGCTCGAGATAAAAAAATGTCTCGGGTCATAATTACGCTTTGAATAAGCGAAAAATCCTATAAAATGATATTTTCTTGCAATATTCGTACACACGGCAGGGTGTGGCAAAGTGTCGTCAAGAAATTCACGACAACGACAAATCACTCAAGTTCGATCCTTACATACTACATTCTTCTAAGGCATAGTTTAAGTTTGACATTTTATAATAAAAATAATGAGGGGGAGGGAAGGTTCCCCGGGGAAAGATCTCCCTTTGGAAAATATAAATTCTCTGACTTGCATTGTAATAAAGTATCTCATCTTCAACACGCACACTCTTACAGAAACCTGTAAAATTGCTAGATTTTAAGCTAGTCATTAATAGATGGCGCCACTATTTTAGTCTCCGTTATATTTAACAAAATATGAAATTCTTAAGTTTGCTTTGTTTTGTAGAGTATTTACTTCAACACGCGCGCTTTTAGCAATCTTACGTCGACATTTTTTTTATATCAAAAAGTAACTAAATAAAATCAATCATTGCAGAACGAAAAAAAAAAAAAACTACATCATTTCGAAACTTTCGACGTGAATTTAACCGATAATTTTATATTTCAAAAACTTTACATTTTAATGAATTAACAGAAGACATCCTGCCGGAGATACTGTCGAATTTGGTTGTCAAACAAAACGATAATTGTGGCCTGTGGGTAACGTCATAAGAAAATGGAGTAAGGTAGTTTTTTTTTTTTTTTTTGGAGATTCTTTAGTGATCTCTCGGTATTAAGATCTGCACTTGTTAAGGCCCGTTTCACATGCAACTTTTTCACGTGAGACGTGGTGACGTTGCTCTAATATTTAAGAGCCAACAATAAACGTACATTAAATTTTATTTTGCCCTTGCAAAGTGCTAAGGCAGTCAAATAACGGTCTTCTCTTAACTCTTGAAGTTCACTGCTAAACTGGCACGAAACTAAGATAAAGTTACTATTTATAAATAGAAAAGAAAAAGAAAAAAAAATTCAACCAAGATAATGCATCGATAAACTCAACCGGTCTTGCTTGGGATTTTTTTAACCGCAAGTATCACCGCCGTGCCACTGAAAAAGTTGTGTAACTCGCTCATTTATCGTGTGTGTTTTCCACGTATTCCTCGGACATATTCACAAACTCCGTCATAGTTTAATCGAATCAGATAAAACATACAAAGTCATTATTTTACTGAAGTATGTATTTAAAATGAAGGAAGAGCTAAATTCTGATCATACCTGGCAAGCTATTAAAAAAAAAAAAAACGCAGCAACGAATAGAATTGAGGTCGATGGAATAAATTCTCTACCTCGATGCTTAACACACGTTTATCCTGTGCACAGTGTATACACATGAATAGGCTCGATTTAAACGCGGCACGTAAGTCTTTGTCTTGGATGCACGTGGGAAAAGCAGAGGCAGTGATTTACGGCCGTTTAGAAAGTCGCAGAATAAATAACGTTTGTCATTCAATTCAATTCAATTCATCTCGTGTAACGCAAAGGTTTCCTTTGGACCGGTGGTCACAGCGATTCGATCGGTTTTTCTTCATGATTGGACCACCCGCGTCGACTTTATTAATCTTTTATGGCAGGAAAAGCCTTTGTGTGCTTGATTGGATGGACGTTAATGCTGATATTTGAGGAATGTTGATGAAATTGAACGGCGCGGCGGTGCTAAGATTAAACGCGAGTCAATGGAAGAGTTCGATAACTTTTTTCCCTTATACACTCAGAGTGCCTCTAAAATAAGAAGGAAAAATGGTTGATTGATACTTGATACTCAGGGTATTTCCAAAATAAGGAAAAAGAATCTTTCTTCAAATTGCACCTCTTTTAATTTTTGTGTCGAAGAGCTAGCTCCACAGTTGTTAATAAAATTGTAGTCGAGTATTTCGGAACGCACCTTTTAATTTTAAAAACAGACTCGACGCTTTTTTTCGCGGCTACATCCGCTTGAGGCGTGTTATTTCTGTTATATGTATGTGTATGTGTGTGCACAAACATCTTAAATATTCATCGTGCAATCGTAAAGTTCGTGCATGATGTGGCACCTGTGCAAGGTCAAACTAATGTCGGACTGTTCTCATAGTATTTATTATAGTGGGTCATGAAGAGGAGGAGATTGCTCGTGGTTTTGAAAAGCAGAAGCCCCGACCGTTTACGTTCGAGTTTATGAAGTGCAACGTCTAACAAAATTTAAGAGGCTTCGCCGGTTCTTTGCCAACTTTCGTTTAATTTCGACCAGTTTTGCATTTCAATTCAATAAAAATAGAAAGAAACTAATTACTAGTGAAGGTCTTACCAAATCATCGTCGCTCTCTTCGTCTGGTTCTTCTTTGTATCTCTTTTTCAATTTTTTTATGTAGTTTATGCTCTTCGTCACAACAGTTTCCGGCTAAATTAAACAAACGTGTTTATTCGTGCAGCTTTTTGGTATTAAATTACAAAGGACCAAAGCACTAGCAATAAATAGAAATGCAGGGGCTTCGCTATCAAAGCTCTAATAAATTGCTGAATAGCTAAATACATACATAGGCGATTGAAGTTTTTAAATTATTTTAACTGTGAAAATTCATTGAATTTTAAAATAACTTAAACTAGAAATTATTTGTAAAATAGTGTACTATTATCAAAGCGCGGATTGAAAAGTACCGTCGCAGCCTACGTCCGTAAGGAAGACACGCGGCGCACGATCCGATTTCAATTAATAGGTCTGTTTGTTATCCTGCACTGGTGCAAACTTTTTTTTACGAAATATGCTTTAATGAAGCTAAATTCTTTGATAATGTGTCAATACGAACCATACACACCCATACTGACATACCACACAAACATTTCAAGTTGCATTAAAACGTATTTTGCGAAACAGTATACATTGGTGTACACCAGTTCAGGATGACAAACAGGCCTAATAATGTCATCATAGTCATTTAGCTAAAGCTTCTTTACTTAACCTATATTTCGTTCTTTTTTGTTTGTTCTAAAAAAAGTGTCAAGTTTGAAATCTTTTGTTTTTATATTTCGATGTTATAAGAACACCATAAACCAGGAGAAAAACGTTTAGAATGAAAACGCCAACACAAACACCGGTTAGCATTCTTGACAACTGACAGTACAATGTAGCACCAAAAGTTGGTTTGACATGGTGCCTACTGTAGGCATAATTATGCTTGCTCAGAAAAAAGTCTCCAGTTACACTAATATAAAAATACCCTGTTTTTATATTACAATGAAAAAAAAAATCCCTTTTTCCCTTTCGATTGTAAACATAAAAATGTCTAGTAAAAAGTGTAGAACGAACTTATGCGTTTATTTAGCAACGGTGATTAATAGTATATGCATACGAACAATACACTGATAGGTAATTACAGATTTCACTTACAATTAGAAAGTGAACGACTTTTAGGTCAGTTTTGGAATTTTTCGATGATCAGTAGCATAGCAAGCGTCACGAGAGTAAATTGCTTTTCCAAGTACTTTTATGATAGGACTCTAAAATACAACTTATTTTGTTAAATCTAGTGTAGGAAGTGTATTATAAACAGTGGTGAACTGTGTTGTCGCTCCGGAATCTTGTAAAACGCTTGTGTGCGCCTATGATTTACCGCGGCCACATTTAGTGACCAGATTGGACAAGAAACTAATGTTAGCATGACTCTCTCCTGATATTCTTAACTCGTTGGTTCCTCTGGTTGTCATATTTATGCTGCATGTGAAGTTGAAAAACTAAAATTTATGTACCTATATATTTTTTTAAATAAATTATCTAGGTATTTAGAAAAAATTTGTTTGTTTCTGTATAGAACGCTTATCGGAAACTGTTTTACCGATGTAAACAAACGTCACAATGTAGAAAAAATCGATTTTCTTTAATCAGGGTTGCCAATGCGCGGGCAATTACCCGAATTACGGGTAATTTAAGCAACCTGGCGAGTAAAAGAAATGCCTGGGTAAAAATCGGTATTTTCAAGGAAAAAAAAACATTAATTTTCAAATTTTTGCCTAACGTCTTGTTAGTGATGTTGCAGCTTTACTATTGGCAACAAAGAAATCACTAAAGCCGGAAGCCGGCAAAAATTAAAGTATCTAACTAACCGCCAAATCCACGTTGACGATCGGTGCTGCCAACTCTGTACACAACTGTCAAATCTTAATTTTAGAAAGTTTTGTTTATTTTACGAGGTTTTTTTTAATTTTTAAAAATTGTACAATTGTTAATTCTGAATTTTAGAAAGTCGAAGTTTTGTTTATTTAATGAGAATTTTTTTCAATATTTTTTATTTTTTTTTGTTTTATAAATTTGTAGATCGTCTTTTGTTTTATTTTACAAGAATTACGCAACTGTCAATTCTCAATTTTTGAAAGTTTTGTTCATATAACGAATTTTTTTTAATTTTTGCTTTTTTTATTTTTGTGTCATTTTTGTTAAATTTACAAATTTTCTTTGTTTATTTGTCCATCGTCTTTCGTTTTACTTTGCGTCAAAAATTGCACAATAACTGTCAAACGTCTTAAAATAGTTTGAACCCAGATTCGTTTATTTCATCAGAATTTTTATTTTTGTTATTTTTTTAAAATTTTATAAATTTACCGACTTTGTTTTATTTTTACGTCAAGAACTGCACAACTGCCAATTCTTAATTTTAGAAAGTTTCGTTGATTAATAAAATTTTTAAATTTTTGCTATTTTTGTCATTTTTGTTAAATTTAGAAATTTTCTTTATTTATCTATCGATCGTCTTTTGTTTTACTTTGCGTCAAAAATTGCACAATAACTGTCAAACGCCTTAAATTAATTTGGACGCAGTTTTATTTCATGAGAATTAAAAAAAAATTTTTTTTAATCATGATTTTCAAAAATAAAAATCGTTTCTATAAAATCAGTGGTTTTAAACGTAATTTTAATCAAGTGATTTAAATTAGCTCAACCCCGATTTTAAACCATTTCACAACCATTTTAATAAATCTACCGAGTTTCAGAGACATCTAGCGAAATTGTTTACAACTACCGAAATGTACGCTTGCCGCTTGGTCAGTTGGCAGCACTGTCGCCGATTGCCGCCCACAGTCCCACATACAATGCGATCGAAAATGAATGAGCGTTCTTCAAAAATATATACTAATTTCGATATGAAAAACTCGTAGAAAATTTCTTAGTAAACAAACCGTGCACAACATACGAACTCTATTGATTGTCACCTGACCTTGAGTATTCAAAAACGCGAAAAATTCTCTAAGCCGAAAGTAGTTTTGATAACCTTTGGGTATTTATTTTCTCAAGAACGTTCAATCATTTTCGATCGCATTGTATGATTTTAACCTAAAAAATCTGTCGTGCAAAGTCCAAATGTGTAAGGTACGTTATTAGATATTTAAATAAAATTAATTTTGTACCGTTTATTTTCTGTTTTGGGAGTGCGAGTAAATAAGTGAGTAATTTCAGGTCTATTCGATAGCTCTGCACTTTTCTACACTTTTTGCACCAACCAACCGCTTCTGAGAGAGTGCAATGTATATGACATAACATAAGTAGGAGAGAGAAAAATAGAGTAAAGGTGTTAAAAGTGTAGAAAGTGCAGAGCTATCGAGCAGGCCTATCATTACTCCATGTGGGGTAAGAGCGGGCTTTTTTAATTTGAAAAGGGTAATCGGCTTAGAGTGAATTGGCAACACTGTTCTTTATAGAACGCCTAACGAAAACCGATAATCCGATAATTTCTCTAATAAAGCAAAATAACAAAGACAGATATGATGACTGTCTCATTGGTAGTACAATAAAGAAACACAAGGCTCCAAAGTCTCCAAAAATCCCTCAAAATAATCGTTTTTAATTAAAAAAAAAACCTTTGTTTCTGCTGGGTATAAAAAAATGTCCAATAAGGGATAATCTTTTCAGTTGGCAACTGTGGTTATTAAGTTCACAGTCAGTAGCGTCACTCGAGCATGACCGTCACAGTTGCCATTTTGTTTGATACCTACTGATTTGAAAATTACATTACGTTTGCATAAAGGTATCAAACAGTATGTCGGTTTATATTGACACTGACGTTTAGGTGTCGCTACTGGGTAATTAATTATAATATTTATTTCGTATGTGAAACTGTAAAACTAAAATTTATAATAATTATAAGAACATTTTTATATTTGTATTGCAATCAGTTTAAAATGTAGATTGATTTGATAGCCTTTTATTTAAAACAACTGCTGCCACTCTTATAAACGAAAATTTCACCAAATATGAAACTGCTTTCGATGTCACAAGTCACAATCAGTTCATACTTACATACGTAAGGAAGAAAATGATTTTTTTTGATAGTTTGGAAAAAGCACGAAGCAGAATTTGTTTCGGCAAATTATCGCCAGCGACAAGTTGATTTATTAACAAAACCGCGCGTATTAATAAAATCACGCGTAATTTACGTGTCAAGCAACTGGATTAATTTTTTTCTCCGCCGCACGAAAGCCCGATTATATTCGCTCCACATTTCGCATTATTCTCTTCCCCGTCGTTTCTAATTCGATTCAAAACCAACCTTCACAACTACAATAATCGCTCATGAAAAAAATTAGGCAGTCATTAACATTAATTTCAATAAATTCGGGGAATACCCGAAATTACGAAAGCCATTTCGCATTTCGTAAATTTCGAACTTTTTCTCACATTGTGATTTGTGAAAACTCGCAGGTGATTAAAGTCTGTAATTACGCAGAAACGAAATTTCCTATGGAAAGTGAAAACACGCAACTTACTTAGAAAATGGGCGAGGATGCAATGGCAAGAATTTGATGCCCACGGGCGTTCCTCTAAATAGCTTTCTCTATTTGAAAGAATCTCAAAACTGCAAGGACGTTATTAGTACAGACATGAAGATATCAAACATAAATTTACATAATGATTTTGCGAGTTTGCTTTACGACGAATAAAAATCTGTACTTGTAGGTGCTTGCGCAATTTCAGGCTTGTCGTAAGCATGACGCAATCCCGATATAAAAAATTAAATTTTCTTGACTCATACATTAAACAATATGATAACGGTTCATTATAGTTTGTTACAATGCCGACTGCACAGAACAAACAAACAAACAACCTTGACACAAATACAATCGCCAGGCTTTGCGAGCAGAAGAATCTAAAAATACCTGCGGCAACAGGTGGTTCGTGTAAATAAAAATTCCGACATTCCGGCGATTATTAGCGGGCGCGCGCGCTTGAGCGATCGAAGACGAGCCCAAAACCTTTGTAAAACAATCAGTTTATGTAATTGATGAAGTTTAGTTTAATTAAAACGTACTCCTCGTAGACGCGCGTGTCAATTCAGCTCTGGGGGAATCTGGTTTCGCAAGTTGCATAATTAAATGACCTTTAACAGTTGTGCACGGCTTTCATTTTTTCTATTGTGGTTCTTAGATATGAAAAGCGCCGTTTTGTAATTCAAATATAGAAAAATTCTATTTTGTTATGCGACGGTTGGTGCTTAAAATAATTCCAAACGAATGTCAATTTCGAGGTTATGTTTATAATTTGAGATGCCAACAACGTCAAACGAATGTCAGTTTGGAGGTTATTAAGTGTCTACATACGATGTCGCCAACTAAAATAAAATGTCGGTGTGTTTTAATGTAGTTACTACTCAAATGAGTATCCATGTTTACATTGGGGAAACTTTAAAGTGCCTTCCTTTCCCCAACAGTTTGCTTCAAAAAAAATGTTCGTAATGGTCAGTTCATGAAAAAATACCAATGTTACGTTGCAGCACCAAATTTAAATGTGTTCGGGCTCTTAAGTTTCAATTATGAAAAAATGAGAAGGCAAGTTTGCTTTCCTTGAAAAATAAATATTGAAATGGAGTATTAAGTGGAATCGTTCGTCCATGCAGACGCAATTTGAATCCGTACTTCTTTTCTGCGAACGCGTAATTTGCACTAAACGCAAATTCTGAACGTGTGTAATAATGACCGAGCAAATAATAAATATGGCCGATTCGTCTACGTTTACATTTATTTATAAATAACGCAAGCACGGTTTACCTTGAACGTTATGCAATGGCGATTACACGTGACGGTAATATTCACTTTCGTGGAATATCAGTGGAACACGTCTGTGTGTGTGTACCCTTTATTTCTTATTTAATTAATTATTAACAGAATTTACAACTAATGAAAAACGATTATATTTGCGTTTTTCATTAGCAAATTGAATTTGTTTTAAAAAATTATATAATCTTCCGACATCTTAACATTCCGACATTGGACTGTCTCACTTCATGTAATTTTTTAATGAAAAGCGTACTCAAAAAATCAAAAAGAAATATACAAGTCTATTGGTTCACAGATGTAAAAAAAGAACTCCAGAACCTGCGTCGCTTTGTAATTCAATTACAGCAAAATTCTGTCTTATTGCGTGGCAGTTGGTCACATTTGTTGTCGCTTAAAATAATTTCAAACTAGAGATGTAATTTTTCCGGAAAAATAAAAAAGATGGAAATTTTCCGATGACCTTTTCCGGTAATTTACCAGAAAATTTCTGGATCAATTATTTCAAACAAGCGTCAGTTTGGAGGTTATGCTTATAATTTGAGATGTCAACGATGACAAACAAATGTCCAGGGTTGCCAATGTGCGGATAATTACCCGAATTACGGGTAATTTAAGCAACCTTGCGGGTAAAAAAAACACGTGGGTAAAAATGGGTATTTTCAAGGGAAAAAGCAGATTAATTTTTAAATTTTTGATTGACGACTTGTTAGTGATGTTTCAGCTTTACTATTGGCAACAAAGAAATCACTAAAGCCGGAAGCCGACAAAAACTAAAGTAACTAACTAACTGCCAAATCCACATTGTCGATCGTGTGCTGCCAACTCTACCGATAATTCGGTAGATCTACCGATTTTGAACTCAACTTTTTTTTTAATTTTTATTTTTTGTAATTTTATCAATTTTCTTTATTTGTAGATCGTCTTTTGTTTTATTTAATAAAATTAAAAATTATTTGTAAAAATTGCACAAATGTCAAATTTTAATTTTACAAAGTCAAACTAGTTTTGTTTATTTAATGAAAATTGTTTTATTTTTGTTATTCTTTTTCTTTTAATTTTATAAGTTTGTCGATCATCTTTTGTTTTATTTTACGTCAAAAATTACACGAATTTCAAATCTCAATTTTAGAAAGTTTTGTTTATTTATTTATTTTTTTCGTTGTTTTTCGTAATTTTATAAATTCTTTATCGTCTCTTGTTTTGTTTTTCATCAAAAAATGCACAATTGTCAAACCTTAATTTTAAAGTTTTGTGTTTTAATGAGAATTTTTTAATTTTTATTTTTTTGTGATTTTATTTAACGAGATTTTTTTTATTTTTGTTATTTTTTTCATTTTATAAATTTGTCGATCGTCTCTTGTTGTATTTTACGCCAAAAATTGCCTAAAGTTCAAATCTTAATTTTAGAAATTTTTGTTTATTGAGAATTTTTTAATTTTTATAAATTTTTGAGATTTTTATAATTTTTTGTAATTTTATAGAAAGTAGAAAATATTGTTCATTTAATGAGAATTTTTTAATTTTAATTTTATTTTAATCTTATTTAATGAGATTTCTCAAATTTTTATTATTCTTTTCTAATTTTATTCAATTAGATTTTTTCTTATTTTTATTTTTTTTTAATTTTATAATACACAATAATAATTTTATAAATTTTCTTTCTTTCTCGATCGTCTCTTGTTTTATTTTTCATCAAAAATTCCACAAATATCAAATCTTAATTTTAGAAAGTTTTGTTTATTTAATGAATTTTTTTTAATTTTTATAATTTTTTGTAATTTTATTTAATGAGTTTTTTATTTTTGTAATTTTTTTCTAATTTTATTCAATGAGATTTTTTAAAGTTTTGTTTATTTAATGAGAATTTTTAAATTTTTATAAATTTTTGTAATTTTTATAATTTTTTGTAACTTTATAGAAAGTAGAAAATATTGTTCATTTAATGAGAATTTTTTAATTTTAATTTTATTATAATTTTATTTAATGAGATTTCTCAAATTTTTATTATTTTTTTCTAATTTTATTCAATTAGATTTTTTTCTTATTTTTATTTTTTTAAATTTTATATTAATATACAATAATAATAATTTTATAAATTTTCTTTCTTTCTCGATCGTCTTTTGTTTTATTTAGCGTCAAAAATTGTACAATGAGATTTTTTAAATTTTATAAAATTGTCGATCGTCTCTTGTTGTATTTTACGCCAAAAAGTTCAAATCTTAATTTTAGAAATTTTTGTTTATTGAGAATATTTAAATTTTTATAAATTTTTGTAATTTTTATAATTTTTTGTAATTTTATAGAAAGTAGAAAGTATTGTTCATTTAATGAGAATTTTTTAATTTTAATTTTATTGTAATTTTATTTAATGAGATTTCTCATATTTTTATTATTTTTTTCTAATTTTATTCAATGAGATTTTTTTTAATTTTTGTTTTTTTTTAAATTTTATAATAATACATAATAATAAAAATAATTTTATAAATTTTCTTTCTTTCTCGATCGTCTTTTGTTTTATTTAGCGTCAAAAATTGCACAATAACTGTCAAATGTCTTAATTTTAGAAATTTGGACCCAGTTTTGTTTATTTCTTGAGATTTAAAACAAAATGTTAAAATGATTTTCAAAAATAAAAATCGCCTGAATAAAATCAGTGATTTTAAACATGATTTTAATCAAGTGATTAATCAACCGAAATTCAGAGACATCTATCGGAATTTTTCACAACTATCTTAGGTATATATTTAAATAAAATAAATTTTGTACCATTTCAATCATTCATTTCAATTTCAATACTCAATGTGGGTAAGAGCGGGCTTTTTAAAATTTGAATTTGGATTGGCAACACTGCAAATGTCAGTTTGGAGGTAACTTTTGTAATTGGGTGCACAGATTTAAGGCGTTTTCGAAAATTCGCTCCGAGTAGGAATGTGAGAGAGAACATTTAGAGACTTAGTGCACGTAAGAGTGAGAAAAATAGCGCTCCGATCGAATTAACGAAATCACCTTAAAGTAGTGTCGGCGTACGTTGTCGCCAACTGAAAAGATAAAATTTCGGATGCTCCGTTCACTTTTGCAATGGGCTGATTCAGCAGAACATATCAGTAACAGTTCCTGCTCCAACAGTTGAGACTGAGCACTCATTTCTGCTAAATGAAGTTCACTCATCATAACATGTTCCAGTCAGGTAGCGGAGAAGTTACGCTACAAAAAATGGCGACCACTCCAACTCATCAACTTGTGATAGGTCGCATTCAGCAGAAATTTGATCAACAGTTGTACAACTTTCGGATCTGCTGAATGCGGCCAATGAGAAACTAATTATGATTTTTTTGTTCTTATGTTGTTTTACAAAAGCGGTTGGTAATTGTATTTAAAGTTTTGTTAATCAAATTATCGTTTGTCACAATTTAGTTGTCAATTTTGCGGAAATCCATTACGAAACAAACAAAGAACCACATTAGGTATAATGCATTCAATGAAACGTTGGAAAAGCATGGAGGCGGTAGCCAAAGATCCAAACCTGCAGCACAAAATTCAAGCCAACATAACCTAAAAAGAAAAGTCGCGTTTACAAGATACAGGAACTAAACGAAGTCGGGTTTCAACGGTAAAAATTATTAAATCGTGTAATTTTAGTTACTCATTACAAAAGTGAATGTACTTTAGCTTAAGGAGAAACTTCCGCAGTTTGGAGTATAAAGGTTGGATGCGCGGTGAATTTTTACTTCCAACTTAAAAGAAATCAAATTGAAATATTTGAAGAAACGGCCAAAAAACGAGAATCCCCGAAAATTTTAAATTTAGCGCGCTCAGCCAGAGCGCCATCTCTCTAAAAATTGTGTACCTTATTCACATTTACCTCAGTTTAAACTATTACGTTCATTTATTATCAATTGTGCCGTAAAAAATACGTCCTAGTGAAGATTAAATGAAATTAAAGGCGGAAATTTCGAGAACTGTTTGAATTAGAAATACAGGAAACTGTAATTGAGCCGCTAAGGGCGCAAGACATTCTTTTGCTGATTGAAGCCGTAAAGTAATTGGGAGACGGAAAAACGAACATAAATCCAGCGAAATTAAAATAATAATACAACATAAAAATGAAATTAAAAATTTCGCATGCGAATTCGAATTACAGAAAACTGTAATGAGTTGCTGACAGTAACACGATAATCCGTTCACCTACCATTTAAAATCATTCAATAATTATTAAAAGAGAAAGAAACGCGCAAATTTAGCGAAATCGAAGTAGATTAAAATAATAATAAAATAAAACCCTACCACCCACCACTTCTTATTGATAGTGATCTATCGAAATTATCACAGATGGCAGCACCCATCAAAATCAAAGTTTTCCAAATTTATTTATTGGCAGTAAAAACTCCGCCTTAAATATAAATGTAGGATTGAAAGATATACGTAATAAAAAAAAACAATTATAAATATCAATAGAAAGGAATGAATAAAATATCGAAAAACCGTGAATGGATTGTTTATATGTAGTTACCGGTGAGAAGTTAGCAACAAATCTCCAGCAACAAAATTTCAAATTTTAAATTGGCTGCCAAATCCATCCTAGTTATTACAGAACTACAATTTTAACAGCATTGTGAAGATCATTAAGTATAGTTTGTCCCTGGTGTATCATAATTGAGAAAAAAACCAAATCCAAATTATTGGCGGTAATTAAAGCCCAGTACCTAATTATATAAATAACTTTTTAAAGAAATTATTTACGACGAAAACTTGCACGTAATCGGATAGCAAATGATCAAATATATCGAAGGATGCCACCAGTTAGTTTTGGCGGATCGATTTTATTGATTACTGATCGATTGAAAATAGTTAATGTCACACATTTAAAAGTCGCCAAATACAATAGTACATAACTTTTTGTACAAACGTTGTACAAACGAAATTCTAGCAAAATATGAAAGAGGACATTCAAATCTATCTCTGAGTTTTGGCCAAACGGTTGGCTTTCTAACAAAATTATTATTAGTCAAAAATATTTTATCCGAAAACGTTTTTGCTTCATCAGTGTGAGCGCAGCCTTAAAGCACCAAAATAAAATAGGAAAGTAATAGAGATAGAATAGGAAAATAAAGGATAAGGCCTTTTCTTCATATACAGGGTCATTCGCGGCTTAAATCTTCCAGTGGGCCATTCAACGTGAATTGCCCCTTTGCTAGCGATTCCAATTTTCAATGAGCTATAAAGTTTACTGAATGAGTTCACATATAGGACAAAGAGAAAGACCTCCCTTAAAAATGACTCAAAACGAAACGCTCGAAGAACAAAAACGATGACTTCATCCTTCCACGCCTAAGCGAAAATTTATTGCCGCCGTGTCAAAACTGCAACAACGACTTATTTATTTATAGGAGTTACGTTTTGACCACCTGTAGTAGGTGGAAGGTCGCGTCCTCGCAAAACGGCCATTTCGGAGCCATACGAGCAAACTGAATCATCATCATCATCATCATCATCGGTAAGCAGCAGTTTGCTGAAGGGTAAAGCCGCGTAGGCATTCGCTCAATGCCACGGTGCTTGTGAAATTTAATCACCGGCGGCGTTCTGGAAACCTATTATTCCACTATCGAGATTATTCCATACTTATGCATGCGACACGAATTGACTGCGTTCGCTTACTTACGTGCCTCGTTTTCGCTTAGAAAGTTTAAGGATCAAGAACATTTTCAGGATTAATTTCGCATTATGCATGTACAGGTGCACTCCGAATGTCTGCGTTCTTTTAAATGCATATTCTGATCTGGTTTCTTTTAGAAAGTACATGTAACTACATAAAATTTTATTTCTTCATCGAACAGGTTCGAATATTGATCAAAATTCCCTTCCATCCTGGACTCATTTTCTTCTGAAGACATTTCACGACAGAACTTTAGAGGGTACATTGATGAAAAGTTTCAAGAGAACTTTTGTTTACATAGAATACAACAAAGTAGTCACTTGAGACATAGATACATATGACAGTTTCATTGAAACTTGAAAAAGTTGTATTGTAAGCCACGCCTATTTTAGTACAGTCATGGCCAGGAAATTCCAACTCCAAATGAAATATACAGTAGGTAGCCAAATACGTCAACATATTTTTTTTAAATTTGGTTTCAGGCTGAATTCCTAGTGTCTTGTGTTATGGTGATGTGAGATTCTGTTCATGACATCATTCTCAGTTTGCCCGTGATTATTAGCAATGTCAACGGATCTTCGTGTAGGTTCAAATTTAGAAAACCCGACTTTCTCTTCTCACTTACGCGAGCCTTTCGTTTCTGCGAGTGCTAAAAGCAAAAGGAAACCGATCCCGAGGGCAAAAAGAAAAGAACCACCCGGTCGTCGCGTCGTGTTCAAATCGAGACACACGATCGCTTTTCAAGACTTTTGTGTGCATGTATAGAGTTCACCGTCGGTTCTGGTTCTTATGCGGGTGCAGCAGACGGTGACTCAGCCGAAGGAGTTCAAGGACTTGCGATGTCCCTGTCACAAGCGACGCGTTCACAACAAGAGAGAACGAGAACAGTGATAGTCTCCTGATAAATAAAGGGGGCAACTTAATTTGGTTGCTGAGCGCCAAATTGTATGGTCCAAACCAAATCGAAAGAGTTCTTCCAAAAAACGAGTGGGTCGACGTTGAAATTAGTGAATGGGCTCAAGTTCATTATTAGAATCGTTGCGTCATCGGCGGCGGTATCGCGTTAACGGATGTACAAGAGCGGTTTTGCTTGCATCAGATCTAATCATAAATTAACAAACACCATGTGGTAGGAATGACGTAAACTTAACGACTCTAACGTCGCGTGATTCACCTCCTCCAAGAACGAAGAAAATTAAAACCGACCGAAATCAACGGATGTACACTCGCGGACAAGCAAATCGTTACGATTCGACGGACACGTAACCCACCAACCCTTAAGTCTAGTCTACACGTAACGTTTTGTCGTCCGATTAGACTTGTACACAAAGCTCCAGCCCTCAGTTCATGCAAAACGTCCAACTTCCGTCTATATGTAGTAGTTTGTTTGACAAATCTGTCATTCATGATTATGCAAGACTGACGACAAAACGTTACGTGTACACCAGGGGCCCGTCCAGGAACTGTATCGCGAGAGCACTTTGGGCGTTTAAAATGAAAAGCACAATGCACAAAATCATTTACATGAGAGAGAAAGAACATTGCCCAGAGCGCGCTCTTTTTAGTCGGAGTGTTATTCCTGAACGGGCCCCAGGCTTTAGCGACAATATGTGATACGCTTGTCAAAATGTGATACTCATGTCAAGATTTGATTGGAAGCTGGGGGTGCTTCTAGCTTCTGCGCATAGTTTCTAAAAAGAAAAGGGAAAAGCTGTGCACGTACCTTTTTGTAAAGCTTGATCCAGGTGAGATCGCCTTTGGAATCTGTGTATTGCAGGCCGAAAAACCAGACTTCCCTAAGGCCGATCGTCTTGACCACTTGGTCGAAGAGTTGCTTGCCGGTGGTCGTCTGCTGGATCGCGAATTCCAGCTCCGCGTCCATCGTCGTCACCCGCACGTTCATCTGGAACAAAAAAATAAATAAATAAATTTGGGCCTTGCCCTCGCGCAAATCCTTGAGTTTTCCACGGCTTTGGTTGCCATGTAAGCAATTCGACAGAAGTTACAGTTGGGCAGAAAGCTGAAGAGCTACAGCTCAAAATCATTTGTAAAACAATCAGTTTAGTTTAATTAAAACATACTCGTCGCGTGTGTCAGTTCAGCTCTGGGGGAATCTAGTTTTGCAAGTTTGAAATTGCATAATTAAATGACCTTTAACAGTTGTGCACGACTTTTATTTTTTCTATTTTGGTTCTTAGATATGAAAAAAGCACAAGAATCTGCGCCGTTTTGTAATTCAAACACGTATAGGAAAATTCTGTTTTGTTATGCGACGGTTGGTGCTTAAAATAATTTCAAACAAACGTCAATTTCGAGGTTATGTTTATAATTTGAGATGCCAACAACGTCAAACAATTTGTCACTTTGGGTAATTTGAAGTGTCCATACCATACGATGTCGGCAAACTTAATAAAATAAAATGTCGGTGAGTTTCCATGTTGCTATTCAAATGAGTTTCATAATGTATTCAGTAAAGCACCAAAATACAAAGTGGTCAAGAATAACTGTTTGAGTTGGCAATACAATTAAGAGCATTTTTTTTATTCCACTGTTTGCAACACTGCAACCGGATATATGTTTTGTTGATTTATTTGACGTAACATCAACAGCGACAAGATGGTAAGTTATGTGAATAAAAACTTGCGTTTAAAATTTGAATTTGAAATGCCAAATGACGCTTGTAAAGTGACGGCTGTCAGTGTCAACCGGAACTTACTCCTGTTGTACCATTTAAAAATAAAATTCGGCATTGCCAACTCAAACAGTGATTCCTGACCACTTTGTAGAATTAAACATATGCTTACATGGGAGAAACTTTAAGGTGCCTTCCTTTTCTCAACAGTTTGCTTTAAAAAAATGTTCATAATGGTCAAGTTCATAAAAAAATATTTGATCTAAATCACGTGAACAAACGTCCATCGATTAACATAAGAACCTTTTTTAATAGAGTTGATTTCAGTTCTTACAAATGCAGCAGCTAAGTTCTGTTGTAAGAAAGGACGAAACGTCGACAAGCAAGAAGTACAAGCCAGAAGAAGAAGAAGAAATTCGGAGCAATTTCAGTGTGAGCACTTGATTACTTGAAGCACTTCGCAATTTACTTATGCGAATGTTGTTGCCAATCCACTCTAAGCCGATTACCCTTTTCAAATTTAAAAAAACCCGCTCTTACCCACATTGAGTAATTAAATTGAAATGAATGAATGAAATGGCACACAAAAGTTATTTAATTTAAATACTTAATAATTATTGGTATTACCTTACACACGTGGACGTTGCACGTCAGACCTTTCAGGTTAAAATCATCTACAAAGTGGTCAAGAATAACTGTTTGAGTTGGCAATACGATTAAGAGCATTTTTTTATTTGGCTATTTGCAACACTGCAACCGGATATATGTTTTTTTTTGGTTTATTTGACCTAACCTCAACATGGACAAGATTGCAGGTTATGTGAATAAAAATTAGCCTTTTAATTTGAATTTAAAATGTGAAATGACGCTTGTAAAGTGACGGCTGTCAGTATCAAGCCGTCAACGACCGGAAACACCGCAAGTTACTCCAGTTGTTCCATTTAAGAATAAAATTCAGCATTGCCAACTCAAACAGTGATTCTTGATCACGTTGTATATGTGGGACTGTGGGCGGCAATCGGCAACAGTGCTGAAAACCGACCAAGCGAAGCATTTCGGAAGATAGTTGTGAAAAAAATTCCGGTAGATGTCTCTGAATTTCGATTGAGCAAATTTAAATCACTTGATTAAAATCATGTTTAAAATCACTGATTTTATTCAGGCGATTATTGTTGAAAATCATTTTAAAAAAATTTTTTTTTAATTCTCATGAGTCATGAAATAAACAAAACTGGGTCCAAATTTCTAAAATTAAGACATTTGACAGTTATTGTGGTATTTTTAACGCAAAATAAAAAAAAGGCGATCGAGAAATGAAGAAAATTTATAAAATTAAAAATTATAATATTATTGGTAAATAAACAAAACTTTCTAAAATTAAGATTTGACATTTGTGCAATTTTTGACGTAAAGTAAAACAAAAGACGATCAAGAAATAAAGAAAATTCATAAAATTACTATTATTATAAAATTAAAAAAAAATAAAAATAAAAAAAATCTTATTGAATAAAATTAGAAAAAAAAATAATAAAAATAAAAGAAATCTCATTAAATAAAATTACAAAAAAATAAAAATAAAAAAATTGTCATTAAATAAACAATACTTTCTACTTTTTATAAAATTACAAAAAATTATAAAAATTACAAAAAATTGTAAAAATTATTATTTTTTAATTAAATAAACAAAACTTTCTAAAATTAAGATTTGACATTTGTGCAATTTTTGACGTAAAATAAAACAAAAGACGATCGACAAATTTATAAAGTTAAAAAATAAATAAGCATAAAAAAATCTCAATAAAATTTGAAAAAATAAAAATAAAAAAAAATCTCGGTAAATAAAAACAAAAACAAAAAAAAAATTCTCATTGAATAAACAATACTTTCTACTTTCTATAAAATTACAAAAAATTATAAAAATTACAAAAAATTATAAAAATTACAATTATAAAAATTAAAAAATTCTCATTAAATAAACAAAACTTTCTACTTTCTAGAAAATTACAAAAAATTATAAAAATTACAATAATTATAAAATTAAAAAATTCTTATTAAATAAACAATACTTTCTAAAATCAAGATTTGACAATTGTGCATTTTTTTATGAAAAACAAAACAAGAGACGATCGAGAAATCAACAAAATTTATAAAATTACGAAAAAATAACGAGAATTAAAAAGATTCTCATTAAATAAACAAAACTTTCTAAAGTTAAGGTTTGACATTTGTGCAATTTTGACGTAAAATAAAACAAAAGACGATCTAGAAATAAAGAAAATTGATAAAATTACAAAAAAAATAATAATTAAAAAAAGTTGAGTTCGAAATATCAGTAGAGTTGGTAGCACTGATCGAAAATGTGGATTTGGCTATTTATTAATTAGTTTTTGCCGGCTTCCGGCTTTAGTGATTTCTTTGTTGCCAATCACTGAAACATCACTAGTCGTCAATCAAAAATTTAAAAATTTATCTATTTTTTCTTCTTCCTTGAAAATACCCATTTTTACTCACGTATTATTTTTACCCGCAAGGTTGCTTAAATTACCCGTAATTCGGGTAATTGCCCGCACGTTGGCAACCCTGCTTATGCCTGTTTTACACATTCAAGGAAATCGATGTATTTTGTGACCTTGAATTTATTCGTACGTGCAAACATAAAATCGACGACAATCAATCCATGAATAAATTGCCAAATTAGAACCATGAAAATGAGAAACCATGAAATGAAAATTTCAAAGAAATCGATGAAAGATTAGAGCTGGCTCTAATTTGGCAATTTATTCATGGATTTATTGTCGTCGATTTTATGTTTGCACGCATGAATCACAAAATCCTTCAATTTCTTTAACTGTGTAAAAGAGGTATATAAGATTAAGGCCCAGTTTTACAATCGTGGAATAAGGACAGAGTAACTGTTCGCTGAATATCCTTGAACGTTCCTTCATATCTACGTCACATCTACGTCACGTTATTCAAAGAATAATGCTTATCCGGCGATTGTAAAATCGGGCATAAGTGGGTAAAAAAAGCAGAGGAAGAGAAAATACTCAAGCTTAAAGAAGAAGTTATTTATAACAAATATAAAAAAGATTATGTATTTAATTGATTTGTTCTTCAAGGCAGAATCTTTAAAACTTTTCCTTTATTTAATCTTTTATGAACTGAATTTTCTTGTGTACGTATTTAAGAAAAAACCTAAGAGAATGTACACAGGGAAGTCGAAATTGATTGTCCTGATCCTACATTACATTCCGTGAGCTTGATATCAACATTAGGTTCGCTCCATTCGTCAGGATTTCAAGTGCTGAACCGTTCAAAATCCTACTGAGCATGAGCAGTCCACAAAATTGGATATACTGCGCATAATTGCATACTGCGCAAGATTTCAACGATTCAAAACTTGAAACTCTGCCAAATGGAACAGACCTATTTACATCTATCATATGAAGGTTAGAACGAAAAACAATACGTGCATAGAACATTTATGAAACTTACATCCAAACCTAACCTAATCAATAAAGAACATAATTATTGCTTAATCGGAAAGCTATTGCAAAGAAACAAACCATTTTTTATGAATGAACCGCAATGATCTGTCAACAAAATCTTGGGATATCTAGTAACTTCCCTACCTACACCTCCATATGTTGCTAACTTCAGTTTAATAATTGGATGCAGGGTTGCCTGTGTGCGGGCAATTACCCGAATTACGGGTAATTTAAGCAACCTTGCGGGTAAAAGAAAGGCGTGGATAAAAATGGGTATTTTCAAGAAAAAAAAAACATTAATTTTCAAAATTTTTGACTAACGTCTTGTTAGTGATGTTACAGCTTTACTATTGGCAACAAAGAAATCACTAAAGCCGAAAGCCGGCAAAAACTAAAGTAACTAACTAACCGCCAAAACCACGTTGCCGATCAGAGCTGCCAACTGTACACAATTGTCAAATCTTAATTTTAGAAAGTTTTGTTTATTTAGGGTCGGTTTATCGATGCTAGGTTAAATTTATCTTCCGGTTTGTTACCAATGGCAACGTATACTTTCATAATTGTTGTTATTGGTAACAAACTGAAAGATAAATTTGACCTAGCATCGATAAACCGACCCTTAATGAGACTTTTCTATTTTTTAAAAATTACACAATTTTTAGTTCTGAATTTTAGGATGTCGAACCAGTTTTGTTTATTTAACGAGAATTTTTTTATTTTTGTTATTTTCTTTTGTTTTATAAATTTGTCGATCGTCTTTTGTTTTATTTCGCAACTGTCAATTCTTAATTTTAGAAAGTTTTGTTTATTTAACGAGATTTTTTACATTTTTACTATTTTTTTAAATTTTTGTGTCATTTTTGTTAAATTTATAAATTTTCTTTATTTATTTGTCGATCGTCTTTTGTTGTACTTTGTGTCAAGACTTGCACAATAACTGTCAAACGTCTTAAAATGGTTTGGACCCAGTTTTGTTTATTTCATGAGTATTTTTTTAATTCTAATTGTTTTTTTTTTTTAATTTTATAAATTTGTCGATCGTCTTTTGTTTTATTTTAATTGTTAATTCTGATTTTTAGAAAGTCGAACCAGTTTTGTTTATTTAATGAGAATTTTTTTTTATTTTAATTTTTTCTAATTTTAATTTTTTTTAATTTCATAAATTTGTCGATCGTCTTTTGTTATATTTTACAAGAATTAGACAACTGTCAATTCTTAATTATAGAAAGTTTTGTTTATTTAACGAGATTTTTTATATTTTTGCTGTTTTTATTTTTGTGTCATTTTTATTAAATTTATAAATTTTCTTTATTTATTTGTCGATCGTCTTTTGTTTTATTTTCCGTCAAAAATTGCACAATAACTGTCAAACATCTTAAAATAATTTGAATCCAGATTCGTTTATTTCATGAGAAGTTTTTTTATTTTTGTTATTTTTTAAAAATTTTATAAAATTACCGACTTTGTTTTATTTTACGTCAAGAATTGTACAATGCCAATTCTTAATTTTAGAATGTTTCGTTTATTTAATGATTTTTTAAATTTTGCTTTTTTTAAATTTTTGTGTCATTTTTGTTATATTTATAAATTTTCTTTATTTATCTATCGATCGTCTTTTATTTTCCGTCAAAAATTGCACAATAACTGTCAAACGTCTTAAAATAATTTGGACCCAGTTTTGTTTATTTCATGAGAATTAAAAAAAAAGAAATGTAATGATTTTAAAAAATAAAAATCGCTTGAATAAAATCAGTGGCTTTAAACATGATTTTAATCAAGTGATTTAAATTAGCTCAATCCCGATTTTAAACCATTTTAATAAATCTACCAATATTCAGAGACATCTACCGAAATTTTTCACAACTGTCTTCCGAAATGTGCATTTGCTACTTGGTCAGTCGGCAGTACTGTTGCCGATTGTCGTCAATATCTATAGTCCCAGATACAGGTGATTTTAACCTAAAAAATCTGTCATGCAACGTCCAAGTGTGTGAAGGTAAGTTATTAGGTATTTGAATAAAATAAATTTTGTACCATTTATTTTCTGTTTTGAGAGTGCGAGTAAATAAGTTAGTAATTTAATTACTCTTACTCCATGTGGGTAAGAGCGGGTTTTTTAAATTTGAAAAGGGTAATCGGCTTAGAGTGAATTGGCAACACTGATTGGATGTACTCATATCGACACACGATATCAAGCTTGCGGAAAGCAGTGTAGGGATCAGGACAATCAATTTCCAACGTCCTGTATTTAAAATACGTTCAGAAAGAAAAAAATAATTGATTCCAGCAAAGTATCTACATAACCCCGAAGAATTTCTTATCGAACGGAAGCTCATTAATAATAATTTCATCCGTATCATTTGGTTATATCATAGATGCCCAAAATACGTATGCGAAGATAAAAACAGCCATAAATTAAATTATCAACGATAACACCTCGAATAACATCTAAATTATATACGTTACGCGCGAAATCCTTTTTAATTTTGCATCGCCATGAATATTCACCACAAAGTAACGTGAATTTTTCACGTTTAAATTATTTCGAAACGCGACCTTCCGCTAATTAACAGTAAATTAAAAAAAAAACAAATTCCATAAGACGTGATTAGAAAACTCGCCGCTAAAATGTCTTACCACTTTATACGTTTATATGGTATTAGTATTTTGCTCTATTTTGTAATAACTCAAACACAGGAAATTTCTGTTTTGTTATGTGGCGATTGGCGATGTTGGTTGGCACTTGAAAAACTTCAAAATTCAATTTGGAGGTTATGTTTATAATTTGAGATGCCAACGTCAAACGAATGTCAGTTTGGAGGTTATTTTTGTAATTTTAAGTGTTGCCAACCTAATAAAAACAAGTTTCATAATGTATTTAGACATTAATTAGGCATCAAAATACAAAGTGGTCAATCTCAAGTGTCCGGGGTTGGTAGCAAAAAAATCCCTACAGTAGTATATTTTTATGTTTGATAGTTTACGAACATGATATTTATTCCCGCCCACTGACCGACATTCGACAAATTGTCAAACGTGATACTTGTGGTGATAGTGTTGATCGTTTTTACTGTTTTCTCCGGATTTTTACTTTGCTGCAACTTTTATTGAGAAAAATCTGTCTTTATTAAGGCAATGCCGTTTACGATACAGCACGATATATTTATTGTTATGGCACACTTTCGAAGTGGAACCAGGAATGATGGCACATGGGCATACTCATTACAATCATGTCTTTTGCAATTCTCCGAAAAGTATCCTGATGAAGAAGTATCTCTCGAGACATTTGCTCGACATCGAGATAGATTAATCAGCAGATATTTGGAAACTGGTAGCGTTTTAAAAAGAAAAAGGGAGAAAACACCAACTGTATTGGTAGAACCTGTTGTTGAAAACATAAGGGCAAGAATGGAAGCTAGTCCTAACAAATCTTTACGAAAATTATCTGCTCAAACAGGTATTATAGCTAATTTTATTTTCACAGTATATTTTCTTTACTTATGTTTTTGTAGGAGTTTCATATGGCAGTGTTCAAACCGTCGTAAAAAAGCAGTTGCATATGCATGCCTACAAGGTTTCCGTGCATCAACATTTGCGTGCACCTGATGTTGAGAAGCAAAGAAATTACTGCCATTGGTTCAATGACACATTACGTGACGAAGATTTGGATAAAACATTTTATTCAGACGAAGCATGGTTCCACTTATCAGGATACATTAACTCCCAAAATTACCGCACATGGTCAACTGAAAATCCCCATGTGTTCGTTGAATCCAGTATTCATCCTATAAAGGTAGACATTTGGATTGCAATGTCTAGAAGACGCATTATTGGACCAATATTTTTCTACGAAACAATAAATGCAGTTCGGTACAGAGAACTGTTTCTAGAACCTTTTCTAAATAGCTTACACGATGATGAAATAGCAGATGGATACTTTCAACAAGACGGAGCTCCTCCGCATACTGCACGGGCTACGATAAGATATTTAGAAGAATTCTACGATCAGCGTCTTATCAGTGCAAATCGTTGGCCAGGTAATTCACCCGACTTGACACCATTAGATTTTTTCTTATTTGGACATTTAAAAAACAGAGTATTTAGCCGTCGATTACATAATTTAGATGAACTCGAAGCTGCAATTATGGAAGAAGTAAATAATATTTCACCAGAGAAATTAATATCTGTTTTTAATAATATGAAAAGGCGTGTCAACCTCTGTTTAGAGTGCGATGGTGGTCATTTCGAACAGTTACTCTAATTAATGCGCACGTTAACAAATTTATTTTCGTTTGTACTTCACAAATGAAGTTTTCATAAAAACAACTATTATGTAAGTTTTTTTTTTGTGTTAGTGCGCATATTCAGTGTCCATTTCAAAGAATTTGTGATAAAATTATTTAATTACAAAAAATGTTTGTGCATGTACTTTTCTGTATTTTCTATCATATTACACTCACTGTTGCAAGCATTAATAAAACTTTTTAAGTAAAATGGATTTTCGCTGTTTCTTAATATACAATATCCCTTAGTTTTGTGAAACGAAAATAATGAGTACAAATGCCATACAGGTAATAATGTAATGCTATAACATAACCTTTCTAAAACCAGACAGTGAGGTGTATCACGATAGCCAATTTTTCAGGGATCCCACCTGAAACTAAGTATTGCCAACTCAGGACAGTTGACATTGATCGCCCTGTAGAAAAATGCACTCCGGGACGTGACAATGGAAGCATGCGTAATAACAACTTCCAGTTTCCTGTTGCATTTTAATAACTTCGTCGGGAGTTGTTAATTATTCTGCTTGAAGATGGTAATTTCGTTTCGTAATCCGGCAAGGGCGATAATTTAATTCATTACGGGACGCCGGAGCCTTGGCGCAAAATTCAGACGCTAATTATTCGTTATGCAAACGTTACACTTGGTTAGTCACTGCCGCTTCTTCGAACCCGGTGATATTTGGAAATGCGAAGCGTTTCGTTTGTGCTGCTTAATTGAGTTATTTACATGGTTTGCACGTACGCGCTTACTTCAATGAGCACGCCCATTAGTATTTATGGTATGGTGCGAAATTGATGAGGATGAGAAAAAATTAAAATGGTTACTCGCAAAAGGAAAGCAACCAAATTGGACTTGGAAACTTCTTAATTTAAGTCCACTTGAAACGAGGCAGATTTTTTCTGCATAGACTATCTTGTTGACTTAACGCTTAACGTAGTTACGACAAGATATATGTACATAGTTCGTTGTATGTACTTACAACTGTAAAGTTTGTCACTGTTTACTTGGGAAATAATTTTGTTACACGTCGTGACCCTGCGAAGTCATTGTTTTAATGCCGGTGATTACTTTGAAGCTGCTTTAACTACTTTAGACCACGAAATTACTAATGGGTGAAATGACCAGAAACATCTCGAAAGTGTAGCAAGATAACAACAAACAATAGCAATTTGATGGTGAGAGTATGCGGAAGAAAAAGGATACAATTTCCTACAGCGTAGATACAAGTTGTCTCTTAAAATTTCTCTTCGTAGTTGACCGTGAATTGTTAGTTGTGAACTAGCTTCGACTGACCTGACCTTTGACGTATGAAATAGCATAACCCCGAATTTTGGTTGCAATGGTGCGCACTAAGTATATCTCTACCTTGTATTAATACATGAAGCTAAAAAGAGAAGAATACCCACACTGCGCCCCAATGCAGAAAATGAAAGAAAATAAGAAAAGTGAGGTTATGATATACCTACGTCAAGCAGGGCTGTTCACAACTAACAATTCACGGCCAACTACGAGGAGAAATCTTAAAAAGGCTCGTTACAAGCCGTTTTAATGGAATTATTTTGGATTATCTTGTTTTTTGATATGATATTCGCGAATGCTTCTGGAAAATAAATTCATGTCTTCAGCTTTTCAGCTCTTATTGAAATATATGTAATAAACTTCCATGATGGTAGTACCTCCAAATTGTGGTAAAATGGCAAAGAATAACCGAGAAGATAAACCAAGGAGTGTTTGCCCTTTGCTCCAGGTTTAGGGAAAAAGGGGAGCCTTCCACTTCGTACAGACAAGTCCCTTTTGATGATACTCCTAACATTCACGAACATTGTTGAAAAATAAAATCCACGATGGTAGTGGTGATAAAATTACAAGTGGAAGAATTTGTCAAAAGAAGAAGATGACGACAATTCAAAGAATCCGTATGCCTCTCATTGGCATGAATAAAAATCTAAAGTGGTACGATGATGTCAGCAGCATTCGTATAAAGCAAACAATCATTTTGTTAGTTGCTAGTAAATACAGCAACGCATAATTACACATGTAAACGCTATTTTAATTGTACTCGTTAAGTCCTTGGATTTCAAAAGAAATAAATGGAAACTTTTTTTCAAACGTCCTCAGCGTCTGCA
This sequence comes from Dorcus hopei, assembly GCA_033060865.1. Taxonomy (NCBI): domain Eukaryota; kingdom Metazoa; phylum Arthropoda; class Insecta; order Coleoptera; family Lucanidae; genus Dorcus; species Dorcus hopei. Next base: position 3,744,013 of record CM065425.1, on the reverse strand, counting down.
GGTCAGGGAATTAATTAATTAATCAGAATCCTTAAACACTTTTACCATGTAAGACAACTTAGAAGTACGACTAACTTATCCCCAATAAATAAAATGCAGAGGCAGCTTCGTAGAATGAATTGAAGACAAAACAGGAATAATATTTTTTCTGGATGGCCACAGGGTATCCACAAAATGGTCGATCTGATAACCTCGGCGTTCATCAATTGAAGACTTTAGCATCGCTAATTCTGCGACCAATTTAAAACCAAAGGGGTTACGACCCACGCCCATTATTAAACTATGTATGTAGATCATTGAAGTGATTTATAAATCGCTGGGAAAAGATGGCGGAATTAAGACCTCGCCGGAATAACAACGCCATATTGTCTATGCATGAACGGGGCACACACAGTCCTTTTTACACGATATTATTTAAACCATGTCATTGTAAACTCGTCGTATTAAAAATAAAAAGTGTAAGTAAACTTTTATCTACATCAGGAATTTTAATAGGGATTAGATACTTAATGCAAAAGATTGATAAAATTGTAGCTATTTTTACAGTTATGTATGACTTGTTAACTTTAACTCGTGTTACATTTTTTACAAGATGATTACGATTAGTGTTAAGTTAGTTAAGGGTTTTTCTTCTCAAAAAAAAAAAAAAAACCTATAACGTGGCATCATACCGTTTTGCTGGACACCATTTTGCTCAAGTCTATCCGCACGAAGGATAACTATCACAAAATTGCAACTCCAAAGGCTGCAGCACTGTACTTGTGTGTGAACACTTGGAACACCGTTAAACCGAACTAGTGTCTCGCCCGACGTACTTACAAATGACCGCAACGCAAGAACTATAGGCAAGCCAACGTATTCCCGTCACAAAGGAGCAACGGTTAAAACGACCGGCCTGTGACGACCGGTTGGCGACCAATGCGCACTGCTGATTCAAACGGAATCGCCCAATCGTGACCGGAGCAACAAGTGCGGCTGCTAGCCGGCGCCACCTGTTACATGACCAAGGAGCAAATTGTTTCTAATTACACAGTCCAAGTTTCTTTGGCATCCACAAAAAAATTGAACTTACACTTTGCTGGGGTTTGTAAATTTACTTCTTGGATTATAATTATGTATATACCATAAAGGCCTTTAGCCTTCTTCACAGGTTACTTTACTGCTCGGACACACCGGGGGCTGGTAGAGTTTTCTTAATTTTCTGGATGTGGAGAATGTATAATAACCTTGCCCTTGTCTTTCTATTTCCGGTTTCCTCTTCCGAATCTAGATTTTTTCTACTGACTCAATAAGTCTCAGCTTTATGGCTGAGCTTGTGGCTTTTTTTTGTTCCAATTTTACCAACCTCTGTTTTCTTATTCCCGGACTGTGTAGGTTCTTTTCCGCCGCTCAATTCATCTCGCAGTCTTCCTCGGTTTTTACTTTCCCTTGGGCTGATGTCGTGCCCAACACCGTAGATTTTGCTTTATTAATTTCATTTGATTAGGTCATGTTTCTGTCCACCCTCTTTCTTGATATGTTGGTGTCAACTTTTATATTATTTTTACAATGAGCGCGGCGTATTCAGCAAATCCAAAAGTTCGGATCGGAACATGTTATGACGAGTGATTGTTGTCTTTTAAGTTGGCAACACTATTTAACAAGCGCATCAAATAATGGGGAATATTGTAAAATAGGAAGCCAATTATATTCACAATAATTACTAAGACTCTTAATAATTATTGTAAATGTAATTGGCCTCATATTTTACGATATTCTTCATTTTTTAACGCGCTTGTAAAATAGTGTTGCCAACATAAACGTTAACAATCACTCATCACAACATGTTCGCCGGATTCGAACTTTTGGGTTTGCTGAATGCGCCCAACATTTCAAATATTTCAATTTCTAGGTTATTGAAATGTCTGCTACCAGCAATGGAACATCAGCATTAGCTACACTTGATAATGCCCCACTGGGCGAAACCGGTCGTATAATTCAATAAATATTTATACTAGCCGACACGGATTTTCAATAACCTAAAAGCTTAGCTAGTAACGGCATGCAGGATCTCTCGTCATTTCAATTTTTGTTTATTTTTTCAAGGACAATTTTTTTTGTGTGCAGTGTGCACCCATATTTAGGCAATCCCACTTACACTTTAGGATAATCAGTGGCGTAACAGAATTAAATTTGACATGACTTAACCCTACAAATTCAACATAAAAACAATAAGCGTAACCTCAAATAATATTACGCATAAACTTATGTACGTCCAAATCTTGATGTAATTTATTAAAAACAGTAGATAAAATTTACAACGTTGCGCTGAGACGTCGTGAATTTCGTGATTACAAAGGGCGCGTTCAGCGGACACAACAGTTGACTAAAGCCAGAAACGTGTTTCATTTATGTTGCGTTTAAAAAGAAAAGAAAACTTATAGCGTTTTCGATTCACTTGCACCGGTTGCACTCAGTGTATTTGCATCTTCTTTTAAGCTCATGTAATAACACGAGATGAAGATATTCTGAGTGCGCACTAGTGCGGTCAATCGAAAGCGCTATAAGAAATCCAGCAATTCAAAAGAGGTTATAATGTATGATCAGAATAAACAAATGCTTCACTGGCACCGCACTCGTCGTAAATTATTTCTGGTGAGTAAATTTGGCAATTGTTGGCAGTAACCAGTAACCGTTCAGCGTACCAAACAAGTCAACATACTCAACAGTTGTGTCCGCTGAACGCGGCCAAACGTACGAACCGCGCGCGCACGTCCTTGCAGTGTTACCAACGCGCAAGAAGCAGGAATCCCTCAAGCAATGTTGCCAATGAACTAAACCTCTATTCCCCACAATTGACGACAAAAATAACCGCTTTTCCCCAATCCTCGCCATAAAATGAAAAACACATACCGAGTGATTTTTTAAATTTTTTATCAACTCTTGCAATGGAATTTGAACGGTATGTCTTAGCTGGACTGTAAAAGAGTATCGTATTTTTATTTAAATGCAAATACGAAAAAAAAACAACCCGATTTTCCCGAACACTTCGAATGTAAAGTAAGTTTGCAGTTGCGTAGTTAATGACGTATTAAGTACCAACTTACTGTAAACAAAATACAGTAAATAATCTTTGCAATTAAACACACTGAATTTAGTGCAGTTACAAGATTTTTTTGTAAATAAGATTCACATTTACTGCGACGATTTGTTCTTATTTAAATAAAGGTGGAATAAATAAATAAACAAAAGTACAGTGAAAGCTCTCTTAGGCGGACACCGACCGTGACCAGCAAACTGTCCGTCCATTAGAGGTGTTCGCCTAAGAGAGATGCAAATGCATGTGAATTACATAAATGGGAGATTAAAAACTGTCCAGCTAAGAGAGCTGTCTGCAGTGTCCGCTATGGGAGCTTTCACTGTATATGTAACGAGCGTCTAAATAAAAACCTGGTCAAGTAGGTTGTGATCGAGAATTTATCCATTGCATTTACCTACATAACAGAATTACTAAATGTAGCTACTTGACCAGGCTTTTATTTAGACACTTGTTACTATTGTTTGATTATACGTTTACTTATCGATCGTTCGTACAACTCCGCGATTTTAACAATTGAAGTTATGAGATTTGAATAGTGAAATTTTCTTAAATTATATTCATTTTCTTATTGTTTGATGTCAGTTCTTATTAGACTAGAATGCCTAAACCACTACATATCCAATCGAAAGAGATAGTTGCTTCTTGGATTAAATATTTTGGAAGAAAAAAGGTGTAATGGCAATCGTTAAGTCGCTTCATAACTACTAGTATAAACGTACTAGGCATTCACGTTCATGACGTCACTGCAAACTTAGCTACTTTTCCCTTTACCCGAACGATTACCTGTTAAGTCTCAAAATATCCACTTTTCGGGTAATTATCCGCATATTGGCAACACTGAGTTCTCAACCACAGTATAAGAATCTAGATAGTAGCGTCACTAGAGTAAAACCACAGTATAAGAATCACACAGTAGCGTCACTCGAGTATAACTGTCACATTTGTTCTTTTGTTTGATACCTACCCAGCTGTAAATTACATTGTATTTCCATAAGGGTATCAAATAGAATGGCCCCTTTTTTGACACTGACGTTTAAGTGACGCTACTGGGTAATTACTTATACTGTGGTAAAACTGTCACATGTGCCATTTTGTTTGATACCTACCGATTCGCAAATTACATTACATTTCAACATGGAACATTCCTCAACAATTTGTTACTATGTAGTTTTAGGAATAAATAAAAAAAAACAATTTGAAAAGAAAACAAAACAAAGAACACAAAATACATAATAAAAGTTCAAGAAATAAATAATAAAATTTAAAAAAAAAGATAATAAAATTAAAAAATAAAAACAAAAGACGATCGATTTTATAACACAATTTAGTAGATATATTTTCTTTTAATGCAAAGAACGATGAGCAAACATAATAAATAACAGAATTTCTAAAAAAAATATGTATTAAATAATAAAATTTAAATGTGCGATAATAAAAACAAAAACAATCGACTTTAGAGCACGTTTCAATAGATTAATAAATTTAAAAAAAGGAACTCTGTGAGGAAAGGTGACAAAACAAATGAACAAAATTTAAAAAAATATACATATAATATTAAAAAAATACACATATACAAGGCAATCGATTTTGGATAAATAAATTAGAAAAAGAAGCAATTTGAAAGAAACAGTCGCAAAATTATTTGCCTTCCACATAGTCAAGAGATTATTTCAAAAAACCGCAATAGATGGCGCTGTTCAACATCTCACACAAGCACGATTCATTTGGTCCTTTACTGACGACAAGTGACATTTTCTTATCGATTTTCCGCCTCCGTAAAAACAAATGAAGAAGAAACTTTCGGCACGTCTTAACAAATGATTGTCAGTGGAAACTTTGCTCAATAGACGGCGCTGTTCAATATCTCACACAAGCACGATTCATTTCGTCCTTTACTGACGACAAGTGACATTTTCTTATCGATTTTCCGCCTCCGTAAAAACAAATGAAGAAGAAACTTTCGGCATGTCTTAACAAATGATTGTCAGTTGAAACTTTGCTCAATAGATGGCGCTGTTCAATATCTCACACAAGTACGATTCATTTCGTCCTTTACTGACGACAAGTGACATTTTCTTATCGATTTTCCGCCTCCGTAAAAACAAATGAAGAAGAAACTTTCGGCACGTCTTAACAAATGATTGTCAGTTGAAACTTTGCTCAATAGATGGCGCTGTTCAATATCTCGCACAAGTACGATTCATTTCGTCCTTTACTGACGACAAGTGACATTTTCTTATCGATTTTCCGCCTCCGTAAAAACAAATGAAGAAGAAACTTTCGGTATGTCTTAACAAATGATTGTCAGTTGAAACTTTGCTCAATAGATGGCGCTGTTCAATATCTCGCACAAGTACGATTCATTTCGTCCTTTACTGACGACAAGTGACATTTTCTTATCGATTTTCCGCCTCCGTAAAAACAAATGAAGAAGAAACTTTCGGCATGTTTTAACAAATGATTGTCAGTTGAAACTTTGCTCAATAGATGGCGATGTTCAATATCTCACACAAGCGCGATTCATTTCGTCCTTTACTGACAAGTGACATTTTCTTATCGATTTTCCGCCTCCGTAAAAACAAATGAAGAAGAAACTTTCGGCACGTCTTAACAAATGATTGTCAGTCGAAACTTTGCTCAATAGATGGCGCTGTTCAATATCTCACACAAGTACGATTACTGACGACAAGTGACATTTCCTTATCGATTTTCCACCTCCGTAAAAACAAATGAAGAAGAAACTTTAGCTATGTCTTAACAAATGATTTATCGCTTGAAATTTTGCTCAATAATGGTGATTTTTCAATAAGTATAAGTGGGTTTCCTTCCAAGTAAAAGTAAAATAACTTTGAGCTGACTAGGGGTTTCCAGCTATTTTTACGAAATCTAATTTGAAAATTCCCTTTTCAGGAAACAAAATCGCTTAATCCCTAATGATTTGAAGAAAAAAAATCCTTAAGTTGGCCACACTGCGCCTATGTTTAATTTAGTTACTTTTGTTTTAATGATAAGAAAATATCTAGCGTTTTCGATTGACATCAATTGTGGCATCAAGTTAACATGACCGATCGTGCATCATCGTCGCGTTTAACATATACATAGGTACAGCCTCAATCAAAAGTAATGAAACGCTCAAAACCGAAACGCTGTAGTCAGAGAGAGAAGATACTGAGTGAGATGAAGCCTTATGGCGAACGAATGTTTCCGAAGTCCTTCGGAACCCCACAACACGTTGCGCTCTCTCTGACTCGGCACCGTTGCACTCTGACTACAGCGTTTCGGTTTTAAAAGTTTCATTACTTTTGATTGAGGCTGTACATTACGAGACAAAATTTTAACTGTCAAAATACTTTGTACTTTAACCTATATACTTCACTTTGTATTGTTTTTACGTGAAACCAGTACTTTAAGGAAGATTTTTAAGAAACACGCCATTTATTGCAGCCGAATTAATTAAATAAATTCTTTCTTTCTTTCTTTCATTTGCTTTGCGCAGCAATGCTGCTTGTCTTTCGGCCGTGAGCCATTCCAGACATTTACGAAGTATGTTTAAGTTGGGTCTTAACCTTTAAACAGCACAAACATCCATGGCTAGTGATGGGATTCGAACCCATGCCACCGAGCGACACGACTTTCCAAGTCGGCTAGGCTAGACCGCTAAGCCACTCGGCGACCCAATTAAGATATGTATATATTGTCAAGTAGACAATTAACTGACAAATGGAACCAAATTTACAACTTTTAATTCAGCTGTAGATCAGCGGAGGGTGTGGGACAAAGAAATTCACTGTTTCCTTCGCATATTTTCAGATGGTTAGATCGAGTTGGTCACACCATAGTGCGTGTTATTACAAGAGGTTAAGGCCCAGCTTTACAATCGTGGAATAAGTACGGAATAACTGTTCGCCGGATATCCTTCAATGTTCCTCCATATCTACGTCACACCTACGTCATGTTATTCTAAGAATAATGCTTATCCGACGATTGTAAAATCGGGCCTAAAAGAAGATGCAAATACACGGAGTGCAACTGGTGCAGGTGAATCGAAAACGCTATTACAGTGTTGCCAATCTGCGGATAACAAATAAATTAGTTAATTTGGTCACGTGGGATTTTTGACCATTTTCTACCAATGTCTACACAACTCATTAGTTCTGTTAATATTTCTTGATTTTTCTATATGTTATCTTCTTTTTATTGTATTCTCTTTTGTGTTTCGTTGGTCGTCGTATTAACGTTATTTAATTTAAATTGCGCACAATTAAAAAAGACACTTGCTGACGTGTCTTAATTTTATTAATGGTGCACACAGATAAAGGCACTTAAAAATCGCTCTTATATCAATGAATCACAAGCAAAAAATCTCAAGCGTGCAACTGAGCAATTGTATTGCAATTTAAATCAAGCGGAAAGTTTTGCATACAGGTTGTAGGTTGGTTACTTATTTACTTGCGGTTTTCCGTTTAAAGTATTTTCCTTTTTCAAATTAACTAACGTTAATGAGCGAAATTAAAAATAACTGGAATGACCAGCGAAGTTTGAGGTGACATTATGTAAGCCCCACATGTTTATTCATTCACGTCTCATTTAAAAGCATCAAATTAGTTCCTTTTTTATATGTAGTACACATAATTTGATTTTCTTTTAAGTTTAGCGTTTTATTGTTTATGCTTTAGCGTTGTAAATTGAAGACACTTTTCGTTTCTTTTCAAATTCCTTGTTGTGTCGTCTATCATTAAATAACAACAAAGACCAAACACAAACTCAATTTCCTTTCAAACTCTAGAACAAAAAAATAGATGGCGCTAATATCGCTCATAGCGGTTTTGATTCACCTGCAGCACTACTGTGCGCGCTCAGATTACATATCTTCATCTCTTATTATTATATGAGGTTAAAACAAGATGCAAATACTCTGAGAGCACACTGGCGCAGGTGAATCGAAAATGTTATTAGGTGGAATTGCCATGAACGGATAGAACTGACCCAATACAACATGGTCGAAAAAAAATTATTTCAAAAGAATGGTGACTAAAGAACGAAAACAAAACAATAAAAATTGAAAACAAAAGACAATCGATTTTATAACACAATTTAAGAGATTAGTAAATTGGAAAAAAACAATTTGAAAATGATAGTGAAAACGATGGTGGCAAAACAAAGGAAACAAAATAACCAAATTCAAAAATAGTTAAATTAAAAAAAAATAATAAAAAGACGGTGTGTTTGCAAAACAAAAGACGATCGATTTTATAACACAAAGATTAATAAATTAGATTTTAAAAAAAGAATTTTAAAAGAATGATGATAAAGCAGAGAAAATAAAAATAATTCAAAAATAATAAAATTAAAAAATAATAATAAAAATAAAAGACAGCGACTTCACAACACAATTTAGTTTAATTGATTAATAAATTTAAAAAAAAAAACGATTATACGAAATGTTATAATTTTTTTCTTATTATGTATTTAGATTTTGGAAAAAAGCACCAGAAATTCTCGATTTTGTTTTAAATGATCATGAGGTAATATTTCAACAACAAAAATCACCAGGTCTGGTGATAAATCACCACCTCTGGCAACACTGATCCAAAGCAAGGTAATCTGATGTAGCGCAAGCGCATTGCGCAGGAAGTGTTGCCAAACGCACAGTAATTACCGTACACGTACGGTATTTCCAACCAAAATACGGTATACGGTTCTGATAATGTTACCGTACGCAATTGTACGGTAATATGACGGCAATATATGAACAACTAAATTTAAAAAGTTTCTAATTTTCAACTTTAGTTTTCTAAAATTGTATGGCGCCATCTACAGGACAAATTGTTGTGAAATACATAGGTTGCTATTAAAATTACTTTAAAAAAATATGTTCTGTCCCGGTTTTATTTTCAAGGGATCAGGTAAAGGCTGGTTTATACAGCAAGAATAAGAAATAAGGTTTAAGGCGTAACGCTTAAGATAGAAGTTAATCTTACGGGTCTGTGTGTTTGCGTTTATAAACCGAATAAGGAATAAGGTATACCGCGTAAGATAACAAAAGTTGGTTAACATTGAACTTTTAGGCCTTATTCTTAAAGCCTAGTTTACACTACGTGATTTTGCATGTAACGTTTCCTATGATAACAGCATGTCAAAAATCATACAGTTGCGAAAACCGTGTGTCATATTTGTAACGTTTAGACGGGCTGTTGTCTCGTAAGAGATGTGGTGTGAGTATTAACTATTCGCTGTCAAGAAAGTGAGGTTAGAAGTGTCCCCTTTGCGAAATCGGAGAATGCGAGTTTATTATTTACCATTGACAATCAATGTAACAGTTCTAGTTGTTCATACACGCCGACAACTTCGCGTCCTCGCTATTTCGGTTTCGTATAACCTCACTGCCAACACTCGTTTGGCGGTAAATTTAAAATCGTCTTCTAACAAGTCATAGCAAACAGGTCCGGTCTTATTCTCAAAGAGAGCTATGACTTGCTAGTGACTTCATCTATGCTGGCGCTTATGTGTCGTTCGCTGTGTCAACTCAGATAGTGTAAATATCAACAAAGTCGCCTTATGATTTATCACATGTTAAAACACATGCAAAATCACGTAGTGTAAACTAGGCTTTAGGCGATATGTCATGCGCGCATGCGTACAAAGCATTGCTTATTCGTGATACAGGTGCAGTTTTACTATTTAGTTTTACCTGCTAATTTCTAAAACCACTTATTTTATACGTTTATTTTTCACGAAATAACCGGTATACCCAACTCACGCTTTTGACGATTGACAATAACAAACCTAACCACGCATGCGTGCTTTGGAGGAACACTAAATTTTATTAGTCAGTTTTAAAACGTATCTTATTCTTATTCTGTTGAATAAACACGTACATTCTTATTCCTTAAGCTTTATCTATTAGGCGTTAGTCCTTATTTCTCATTCTTCTTGTACATATAAATCAGCCTTAAGTTTACAAAAAATAGCATTTGCCAACGAGCAAAGAATAAACAGGAGGGAGTCATACTGACAGTAGCTTCTTGTCCAAAGTGGTAACCAAATTTGGCCGCCGTGCGTCACAAGCGTTTCATAAAATTCTGGAACGACCACAAACCATACAGTTCACCATTGTTTTTAATACACTTACTTCACTCACATTTTTCTAAATAAGATCCTAGAAATGTCAATTGTATTCTAGACACGCGAGTTCTGATCATCGAAAAATTTCCAAACTAATCTAAAAGTTATTCAGTTTTTTACTGAAGACTATAATAACCTATCAATGTATCGTTTGTGTCAGTGTTGCCAGAGGTGGTGATTTATCACCAGATCTAGTGATTTTTGTTGTCGAATTATTACCTGGTGATTATTTAAAAAAAATCTGGATTTTTTGATGCTTTTTCGCAAAAATTGAATAATGTGAAAAATTGTATTAATTTGTATTTATTTTTATATTGTACATTTTAAACTGTCTTATATAAATTCATGTGCTTTTAGTTGCGCTGACCATTTCAGAGTCGGAATCAGAAAGTTCGAACATAAGCGACATTTTACATTCGATATTAACAAGCAGTAACGTATAGTGCTTTCTTATTTACCAAAAAGCGTTAACAGTATTTCTGTATTTGCAAAATTTCTTTTCGTGCAACTTGTTCAGAGTTGCCAGGAGGTTGTAAAAATGTTCACCAGTACTCCTTCCAATCTAAGCTGCGTTGACTCTGGGCGTTGCGTGGACCGTCAATTGCCGCTATTCCAATTGCAGTCGCAGGGACGTCTGGTGAAAATTTTTACAAAAAATGTTTATTTTATTAATCTATTGAATTGCGCTGTAAATTTAAGTTAAATTAAATCACAATGGGCACAAGAATATAAACTGGTGCTTTTCGGTTGGTAACTGGTGACTTTTTGTCAGCTAATCTGGTGACTTAAATTTTGATCTTCTGGCAACACTGGCTTGTGTATGCTACAAAGTTTCAGTTGGCAATACAATTTAAGAGCATTTTTTATTTGGCTATTTGCAACACTGTTGGTTTATTTGACATAACCTGAACAGCGACAACGACAAGATTGTAGGTTATGTGGATAAAAATTAGCGTTTTAATTCGAATACGATCGTCTTTTTGTCTTCGTATGCGACCACAGACAATAGATCCAACAAGATTGAGGTTACGTGAATAAAAGCGTTTCAACGGCGTATCAAATGACGCTTGTAAAGTGACGGCTGTCAGTGTCGTCAATAACCGGAAGTTACTCCAGCACTGCCAACTCAAACAGTGATTCTTGACCACTTTGTATAAAAACCAAGGAGTACATAATTAAATTTTCCAAAGGCTTTAATAACGAATAACATTCGCTTTATCTGCTCAGGTTACCGAGTGTTTTCTTTTCAATACCGAAGTTATGAAACAGAATAAGCGCGCTGAATATAAGTTTACGACGCGTGTTATCTTATCGTTCAGCGCAAGAGAAACAAAAAAACAAATCAAATAACAATGTAACAACACACAGATATCGGGTATGGTGTTGTATGCATTGTGCCTGCGAATGCCTTCGTGTTAAATCACGCTGTTTAATGTTCTAACTTCTAAATAAGCAGTTACTAACGAGGTGGGCATTAGTGCACGTATTTTATTTATTTTTCTACTTTGCAATCGCCGAGGTATCTAAATATTATGTCATAGTTTTAGCAGACTTACTTATTTTAGGAATGAGTAACACGAGAATGTCAATAATTAAATTCATACTTCTTTATGTAGTAGGTAACGAGTGTTCAACAAAATTCTACCTCAAGTCAGCCTTGGAAACGAATGTGTCGTTCAACAACTGATTAAATTGGCCGCATACGAACATTTTGAGGTTAATCAAATTTCTTTGACATATGAGAAATGAACATGCAAGCTACGATGTACTTTTTTCTTGAACACTTGTTATAAATACTTTAAATAAAATAAACTACACAGGTGTGCGTGATTTAAATCAAACGAACAAATTATAACATAGTGCTTTGCATCTGAACTCTGCTATTTTATACCAAGAAGTGAATTAAAACAATACTTACTGATTTCGGCATGGCTGCAATGTATTAGAACTAATCCACCTGCAAAAAATAGATAACGAAAAATTAATAATAAGAAATAACGCACAGATGCATGAATAAATAAATAACATATTCGAATGATTCGATTCGTTTTGTGAGCTTCGATATCTTTGCGTAGGTTCATGAGTCACCGCCGTATTACTCATTGGCAATAATAAAATGTTAAACAATACAAAGGATTTTAGCACACGAGCTGTGTAAGAGCTGAGAACTTTAATTACGATTTTCAAAAATTGCACGCGTACCTATACTGAGGTGGAAATTCCCGTTGTCCGGGACAACTTTCCATTATTTGAGGGCGAATACTGATGAGAGATTGCGGTTCAATTTAAAAGTAATTACGCTCTCACTTTTACCCAATCACAACAGTATTAAACTTTCCAGTAAAATTATGTCTTAAAATTAGTCGACTTGTTAATGGATGTGATTAAAAAAAAAAAAACGCGAGTTCAAGCCTTAAATAAACATCATAAAATGGTTCTATTAATAAACATTCTTTTATGTGCGCATCATATTACGTATGAACATGGGAACATTAAAATACAATTTTATATTTTAAAAATACTCACGTATCTTTTCCGTACAGTACAATTTTTTGGTTTTACCTTTGTTATTTTAACGTGCGTTCAAAAATTTCGTTATCGAGAAGACTCTGAACTTGTTTTTATTTTAGGACGGCACGTCGTAGCTTATTGTTAGTAAAAACGCGAACTTAGTATATACACTTAATTGCAAACAGTAAAAAATTAATTAACTTCGACTTGCGGGAGATGACTGAAATAGACTTAATTGCAAGTGGAAAACAAATTAAAATTTCGCGCCGAAAAAAAGTAGTCCGATAAAGTTTACATAGATGGCGCCACACGATCTCGATCTTTTAATCGAAATTAATTTCAACTTGCGGGAGATATTGAAATACAATTACATAATTGCAAACAGAAAAAACTTAAAATTTAGCGCCGAAAAAAAGTTGTCCGATAAAATTTACATAGATGGCGCCACATGATTTCGATTTCTTTTTAAATTAACTTCAACTTGCGGAAGATGGCTGGAATACATTTATAATTGCAAACAGAAAAAAATTAAAATTTCGCGCTGAAAAAGGTAGTCCGATAAAATCTAAATAGATGGCGCCACGTGATCTCGATTTTTTTAACTAAAATTAATTTCAACTTGCGAAAGATGACTGAAATACAATTAATTCCAAACAGAAAAAACTTAAAATTTAGCGCCGAAAAAAGTTGTCCGATAAAATTTACATAGATGGCGCCACATGATTTCGACTTCTTTTTAAATTAACTTCAACTTGCGGAAGATGGCTGGAATACATTTATAATTGCAAACAGAAAAAAATTAAAATCTCGTGCCGAAAAATCTAAATAGATGGCGCCACATGATCTCGATTTTTTTAATTAAAATTAATTTCAACTTGCGAAAGATGATCGTCTTTTGTTTTACCAACATTCGGACTTTTTGTTTTCATTTAAACATTTAATAAATCTCGAAGAGGGGCTAAAATGAAGTTACTCGCTGTCGATCGACTTTTGTTTTACCAACTTTCGGATTTTTTTTTTAATTTAAACATTGAATAAATCTGGAGGAGAGGGGCTAGAGGCGGATTTCTGTTACAGATTTATTACAATTAAAAATAAAATTAGAAAAGCAGTCCGTGGTGGAATTGACACTCTCTGATTTGAAGGTTTCTTAATTTCCACCACGGTTTCGAAAATCTTTTAGTTTCTGTCGAAAATCAAGTTGCTTCGCGAATTATTTTCGCTGTCGATCGCCTTTTGTTTTACCGACTTTCGGATTTCTTATTATTTAAAGATTTAATAAATCTGGAGGAGGGGCTAGGGGCGGATTTCTGTCGAAAATGAGGTTGGTCAGCGAATGATTTTCGCTGTCGATCATCTTTTGTTTTACCGACTTTCGGATTTTTTTTTTCATTTAAAAATTTCATAAATCTCGAGGGGAGGATCTAGGGGCGGATTTCTGTTTCAGATTTATTACAATTAAAAATAAAATAAAATTAGAAAAGCAGTCCGTGGTGGAACTGACACTTTCCGTTTTGAAAATTTCTTAATTTCCACCACGGTTTCGAAAATCTTTTAGTTTCTGTCGAAAATGAAGTTGCTCCGCGAATGATTTTCGCTGTCGATCGTCTTTTGTTTCGCCAAGTGTCGGATTTTTTTCAGTTTAAATGTTTAATAAATTTGAGAAATGGGGCGAATTTATGTTTCAGATTTAGTGTAATTTCCACCACGGCTTCTGAAATCTTTCGTTTCTGTCGACAATGAAGTTGCTTGCCTCTCGAATTATTTTCGCTGTCGATCGTCCTTTGTTTTTCCAAATTTCATATTTTAATTTAATCCGGAAGTAGAGACGGATTTACGTTTCATACAATTATTAGAAAGAAAATTGAATGCAGACCGCGGTGGAATTAACTGTTCCGTTTTCGAAATTTGTTAATTTCCACCTCGGTTTTCGAAATCAAACGAATTTCGCTGCGTCATTAACTCTTTTGTTTCCAAGAATTTTTTAATTTCCGCCACGGTTTCTAAAATCTAGTTGATTTTTAACTTTTTAGATTTTTAGCTTTTTACAAAGAACTTTAGATTTCTTTTAGTCGCTCGCACGTAGAATCTAAATCGAGTTGAAATACAATTAATTCCAAACAGAAAAAACTTAAAATTTAGCGCCGAAAAAAAGTTGTCCGATAAAATTTACATAGATCTCGATTTTTAATTAAAATTAATTTCAACTTGCGGAAGATGACTAAAATATAATTACATAATTGGAAATAGAAAAAATTTAAAATTTCGCGCTGAAAAAAGTAGTTCGATGAAATTTAAATAGATGGCGCCACATGGTCAATTTTTTTTTTTTTTTAATTAACTTCAACTTGCGAAATACACTTAATTGCAAACAAAAAAAAAATTGTATTATTAGAGGCTACAACTCCAATGTCCTCGATCTTCAATTGTTTCGGATGTGAATTGAGTATTAGGGGCTACAACTCCAATGATCTCGATCTTCAATTGTTTCGGATTTTAATTGACACTTGTATTTCGCATTTTTCTCAAATTCTTTGGTATCTACGGGGATACATTTTTTTGCACAGATAACACAGATTTCAAAGTCTATTAAAATCCGCCGTAAAAACTACACCAAGCTATTTAAAAGAATCGAAGAAGGCGTGGCCGAAACAATTTCGAAACAATTGAAGATCGAGGTCATGAGATTTGTCAACGCATCTTTTCTTGAAGGTCTTTTTCTCCATCTTTCAAATCAAAAAAGTTTTTTTTTTTAAATACCGACCCTGTCTGTATTGTCAAAAAAACCACAGGAGTACCAACCTCCAATGACTCACTGTTATTGGGCATTCTTTTCAGTTGACGTTTGAGTCAGATTTCACTTGCTATTTGAGTCAGATTTCACATACAACAGTGTCACGGTGAATTGAATATTAACGGTGGCAGTATTCCCGCAAGTGAGATAGCGAACCATTATGTCTTCGTATACCTGCTTCTCCCTCTAACACATTAACTGTCAACCATGACAGTTAATGATTGGTTGACAGTTAATGTGTTAGAGGGAGAAGCAGATATGCGATGACGTAACGTTTCGCTATCTCACTTCAACGCTGCCACTGTTCATATTCAATTCACCGTGCAACAGTGTGACATTACCTATTATCAACGGTTTTTTTAAATTATTTTATTACAGATTTTCCCTAGAAGCGCGTCTGCTTGTAGACATTATTTCTCTTTTATGTAATAAAATAAAAAAATCCGAAAAAGGGACGAAACCCTTTCATTTGACAACATTGCCAAAAGTGCACTCCGTTCAGGAATAATGCGTCGATTAAAAAGAGCGCGCGCTCTGGGTAATATTCTTTCTCTCTCATGTAAGTAACTTCGTGCATTTTGCTTTTCATTTTAAATAAACGCCCAGAGTGCTCTCGCGATCAGTTTCTGAACAGGCCCCAGCGTTTGTTTATTCACTATTTTTACTCTTTTCGCACTCTAAAGAGTGAGAGCAAATAACTTTCAATACAAGTATGAGCGAGACAAAAGTGTGAAAATAGTAAATAGAGTGAACGGAGTTGAATAAACGAACATTCTCATGAAAATAATAGAGTTAACCTCAAATCATTAGTTGTCAATTTGACAATCGGAAATGTCATTCTGTTTTAAACAGTGCTTCCACACCAACACTTTCTTTTTCTTTACACACTCAATTTTTCTCCGTGTTCAACAATCTTCGAAAAAAAAAAAACGAATACAATTAAATACTGCAAGAATAATTAATTAATATACACAAGATCGCAGCCATATTGAAGAGTACCGACGTCATGGAAGTTGATTATTGCATTGCTCTCAGTACATATAAATACAACTGTTAAAAACGAGAGTCTGCTTTTACCTTTACTTTTCCAACTTGGAAGTTAACCGCTTTAACCTTGAGCCGCAAAAGCATATGAAACGAGCATACGTTTACAGTGCCTGTCGTTAAAGTTCCCCGGCTTTAATACACATGTCCTAATTAAATTAAGCAAACAGGCGTATGTGCGATTGCTATTAAATTCACGCTCGTACTCGGATAGCACCTGCCTATCAAGTAATTAATGTTTAATCTGAACGATGTAATCGTGAAAGATAAAGCAGTAAACGTCAAAATTCCACCAGTCCGTGCAGATTAAACTGCCGTTCGTTCTCCTTGTCTCGACGCGGCAGCGATGACCGACGATAGCCGGTAATTCTTGACACGGGTATCATGGCGTTACGATGCCAACTGTTAAAGAGTGACGTACTCACCTGTGAAACGCTATCAAGCATGCGACGCCTTTATCCACCACATCAAGTAGCACTTGCGCTGTTATTTTTTAATGGGAGCACACCCTCCTCGACACACGCGGGACAGCGAAGTCAAACTTGCCAAACCCTCACAACATCAGCAGCGAATTCGTCACTGACACTAGACAACGTTCGTCCGTCTCGGAAGAAATTTTCGCGGGTTTTTAAAGACGCACGCGACATCTTGCGGATGTTTCGTGAACTATCACGAAAGTAGCGCCATCTTTCGTCTCAAATCCGAAATGAGTATTTAATTTAAAAAATTGCGTTGAAATAATCAGATAAATACAGAATTAAGTTATTATCAGTTATTTAGGACTGTAAGCGTGTATGACTTCACAAAGGATGCTATTTAAAGCAGAAAACACAAAGTAATGCTATCAATGTTTATTAATGAAAAGTTAGAGATGCAATTCATAAAACTAAAATTAAAAATACTTAAAATTACTTCTTTCCATTCAATATATTCAAGTCCGATGGAATATTAAGGCAACCAAGACAGGCTTCTAAAAATCATAACAAAATTCTTTGTAAAATAAAAAAGTGTGTTTGCATTTAGATTAATCAGTGCGACAACTAAAACGTAACCAGTTCAAATTCCTTGCAATACTATTTCTTATTAACTAATAACTTGTATTTCAATTAACATAATTTTACTATTAGAGAGCACCCTACAAATGTACATCATAAAAGAAAAGCTTAACATAAGCATAACGCATTCTATTTTATTATTAATCACTTAACATTAGTATTCCTGAAGGTTTTCAAATAAATTAAAAAAGAGTTATCAGCCTCGTGCATGTCTCGCGAAATTATAAACAATGCTACCACATGTAAATCACAATTTGTTCTTTAAAACGGAGAGCTTAATTAAATAATAAATATTTTCTGTTACACTCGAACGTGTAGGTGAGACTTGAATTTGTCTTGTCTGAATTTCACAGCGCTAAAAACAGGTTATTAAATATTTCTCCTTTCGTGGAAAATATTGGAAAATACTTCGACGGACAAGACAAATGCAACTTCGATGAAAACAATCGTACGAATTTGATTAAATTAGAGCTATGTCCTATTAGAAGTATAATGGAGTTTGCCTTCCCCATGTTGAAAAGTAGAAAAAATTCTGTCTAAAAATATTTGAAGATCATTCCTGATTCATCTATAAATCATCACAGAAACTGTTACGAATATCAACAAGAAAGCAACTATTTTCAACCAGTATAAATGAACACATGTGCCGTTAGTATTACCGTGAAAATTTCAATCCAGCATAGTATGTTGTTATTAATGTATTTCAGAGTCTAAGCTTGTTCACTAAAAAAGACCTCTGACGTACGCTTCGATTATTCTCAGCACATCCTTGTCAAAACCGCATACGTCAAGCCAATTCGGTGTACCTCCACCCACAGCTAAGTTGTGCATACCCAAACAATACGTAATTACCCTAAAATAATAAACGTAATTGGTGTCTGTATTCATAGTGCTTCCTCGAGGCTTCCTTCAGTAAGGAACCCCTTAGAATGTGAGTTGTTTAATGCAACTGCCGTACTACAATCCCATTCTAAGGGGTTCCTCATTCAAGGAAGCACTATGAATAGGGATATTACTCAGTAATACGAGCATTACCTTGCATGTGGCAAATTAAATTTCTTCTTGTAGGTATTAAAAGACTCTTTAACTTTTTCTCCCCTCAGATTATCTTTGGTCAAGGAGGATATGTTGAAGAAAATATTTATGAAAACATCGATCGGTTTGTTTTTAGTTATGGCCCATTCGAATGGCGTAGACAAAGTTACCGTATCGCTTTTATACTCCTTCAGCTTCTTGATGGCCTGATTCAACGTAGCACCTGTCGAGCAAGCGAACTCGTTAAAATAAACGAAACGTTAGGAAACGAACTCACTTTTTTCCAGTGAAACAGGATTAACACTGGCACCACTGAAGACGGCCAAAACTAAATTCTTCTCCGCTTTAAGTTGACTCAAAGCTACCAACGCTGCAGCTTCTAGGGCATTGAGGTTCCTAGTCGTCAGACAAGGGTCGGACATCTTCGAGCTGACTTCGACAGTCACCATCATTCTTTTGCCGGTGGAGCGCAGGTTGATGTAGGAAGCGTTCAGTGTTTTATGAAGAGCGCTGAAGATCGACGGGCACTTCGCCGGCTCCTGGTGGGCGAAGTCCGGTTTCTTATACTCGGGGTCTGCCGACTTAATCTCGACCTCCTCTTTACTCTCCAAATACTTGATGAGTTTAGGGTCTTTAGGTCTGAAACAGCCGAGTAAAGCCGCGTTCGTTATTTCCAAGCGAAATCTTACTTTCCCCCCTTCTCTAGCGTGCGCAAGCCGATAAACACTTCCGCCGGATGAATCTTCGAGGTTTTAACACGTTCCCCGTCCGTCAATATTTCGATTACTTTCGAGTGTACGTTGGAACTCTGCTTTAGGAAACCGAGCTTGTAAAGTTTGGGCAGGCAAATTATTAATTCGTTTAATGGCAGCTGTGGAATTAAGGCTTCCCAAATCTAACGAACGTAAGCTGTAGATGTTTGATAAGTCTGACAGGTTTAAACTTACGAGTTGGGATTTATTAAGGCTGGAAGGAATTTGTGATACGCGAGAAACTTTCAGTTCCGAGAGCAATTGAGCAACCTTCTCTTCATCGCGGGACGTCTTGAACTCTCTCACCTTGCCGATATAATTCAACACTTTGACGGCCTCTTCACTATCGCCCGCGATGCTTTTAGCCTTGTCCATTCCATGAAGAATATACAATAAAACGGCTTCCATAACTAAAAGGAGCACACTTTAACTTAACTAAAAATTTAATACTAATTACAGCTTAACACCAAAGCTCTCATAGTACACATACACACCGATGTTATCCATTTTACAGTGCGATAATTTTATTATGTCTTTGTGTTTCCATCCGTGGTGGCTGTTGACCAGCGAAATGCTCCTCGCCAATTCCAAAGGTTCCCTCTTAAAATAGTAAGCGGTGATGATTTTATTCAAGCCGCTGGGAAAAGACTTCCTCTCCTTCGTGCAAAACTTCAGGAAACTGAAAAAGTCCTCGTCGCTCTTGCAGAGGTTCAACACCAAAGTGTAAATCTCGTGCCTGACTTCGTTCGTTATATTCTCAGACGTGACGCAGACCGCAAGGGCGAAAAAAATCGGCGCTCGCCTCGTCAGCAACTTATCGTTGTTCACGAACTCGAAAACGTTTTTGATCACAGTCAGGTCGTTCTTGCTCGCTTTCAACAGGTCTTCGCACGAGGGCAACTTGCTCTTCTGAAAGCAACCGTGTGTTTCCGGATCGCCTGAAATGTACAGCGGCTCCTCTCTGCTCAGATACAGGAACCTCTTCAGCGACGCTTCCGGGAGTGCTTCGACGTTCATCGTTCGCTGAAATTACGGGTTAAATTGCAGGTCAAGCGAGAACTGTTAAATAAAAATGAATCACTGTCTGCAAATGTGACTGCAGTTATTAAGGGGGAAATATGTGCGTAATAACGTCAAGACATCACTTGACAATTAACTGAATTTTGATTTGGTTTATTAATTTTATGAATCAAAGTTCTGGGACTTACTCAGTTTCTTTTAATAGAAAATTTAACGTAAAATCAACAACACCAGCATGAGCCTAACGTACTATATAAAAAAAGAAACAGGTTGGCCAACCGACAGTAGAGGAGTAGAGCAGTGTTGCCGGATTTTTAAAACGCAAGGCGCAAACTCTTGAAAAAAATAACTGAAATAACTTTCTACTGTATTTTTTTTCTCAGCTATTTGAGCGGTGCAAACGTTAAAAAAGGTGGTGTATAAGGGTGCATTAGGGGTGCAATAAGGTGCACCAAAAAAACTTCGAAAATTTTCACTGGGGGGGCTAGCTGATTTTCTATTTTATTTTTTTTCTCAGCTATTTGAGCGGTGCAAAAGTTAAAAAAGGTGGTGCATAAGGGTGCATTAGGGGTGCAATAAGGTGCACCAAAAAAACTTCGAAAATTTTCACTGGGGGAGGGCTGGATGATTTTCTATTTTATTTTTTTTCTCAGCTATTTGAGCGGTGCAAAAGTTAAAAAAGGTGGTGCATAAGGGTGCATTAGGGGTGCAACACGGTGCACCAAAAAAACTTTGAAAATTTTCACTGGGAGGGGGGGGGGCTACGGTTAACTTGGCCCCTCCCAGTGAAATTTGCCTGCAGTTTCTCTCCTGAAGGGGTGCAAAAATTTATTCTGGTGGTGCACAAGGGTGCAATCATTTGGTGCAAGCAAACTTTGAAAAACGTTACTGAGGGGGGCCAAGTTAACTGATCCCTTACACTGTGCTAGTAGTAAGTCAAACAGATTTTGAAAGAGCACAGAAGCAGGGATCAGAAAGTTCGAGATAGGAAACGAAGCGACCATGGTTTTGTCGCGCCATCTGTAGTCTCAGATGTTAACATTGACGCTGCCTATCGGTAACATAGAACACGTTGTAATTGACTAGATCAAAAGTCATTTTGATGTGATTCTGTAGCTTTGGTGATTTTCACAAACAGCAAACTTTAATGCGCATTTTAACAACTTTCTTGAATTGCATGTATACATTTACATGTCTTTCAAATTTATCGTGTATAATCTTTTAGCAAATTAGCTTTGATTTTGATTTTTCAGTGTGTGTTTAATTCCTTTTTGAGGCGTTTTACACGATACCTGGTGTTTCAGATGTTAACTATTAGAATTTTTAATTATTTTTTGTGGTCGTATTTCCCAATGTATTTCTTATGGCCGTTTCCTATTTTGAACTCTCTGATCCCTGCACAGAAGGACATGTCATCTAGTCGTCAAGCTCCTATTTATTGTTCTTGGCGTGTTCTTTTCAGAACAGCTCTGAGCTGCACCGCGTTTCGAGTCCGAAGGGCGTGACGCTCATGAAAAGAAAGCAGCTACAATGCGTGCGTTCCGAATTAACGTCAGGCGTACAACTTTTTAACTCGCGCATGATTTTTATATGGGAAAATGATGCGCGAGGTAAAAAGTTGTACGCCCGACGTTAATTCGGAACGCACCCAGTAATACAAAACCTCACTTGTCAAAAAATTCAGATCTAGGTTATGTTACATCAAAAAGTGGAGCACAGATGGACGACACAATTAAAATGTTCGGACCCTTAAACTTCGAAGACTCATCAAGATCAACCCTCGAAACCCCATGTCTACTGTGTGACGATAGTTTCAACCTAAAGCTCTGCTTTAACATTTTTTTACAGCACTGCTTCGAAGTGCACCACTTGGTAATCGAAGACGTCCAGAACATAAGCAGCTTACACGAGTAAGAGACAGTCACGAACCAGGTGAATCCTTTTTTCTGATTTCGTGGTGTTTTAGGTACGTCCAGTACTGGAAAAAGAGATTCGTCGACGCTCACATTGAAACCATAATTCCTGCGATCGCCATCGACACAACAGACAAAAATTTTTTTTTATGTCGACCTTAATTAAAGAAGATAAGAGCTTGAGGCACAAGTTAAAATTAGATGAGGTCATGAAGCGACAAGAGTTCGAAAGGGACCGATCAAAGTTACAAACACATGTGCCTATTTTGTAGCCCACAATTCGAAGGTAACCTGAGGGGGGATGATGGGAGGGGGATTGTTAATAAATTATGTTGTAGGTGTACGTTCAAATTACGTAAACCTTTATCTGAGGGAGCACAATTTTCAAGTGGGGAATCCTCAGAACTTGGTTTACTTCGACGAATTAATTGAGCAGGTGCAAAGCAAGTTGAACGATCTGCAGTGCATATATTGCAAGAAAACGTTTCCCGATCGACGTATATTAAAGGAGCACATGAAGAAAAAGATGCACAAAACGATCAATCCGCAGAATAAAAGTTACGACAAGTTCTGTATTGTAAATTACTTGGAGCCTGATATATCGTGGAAGACTCTCGAGAAGGAAGAGGATGCCATATATGTTAGGGGTAATAACGAAAACCTTAAAATATATGCCGTTGATTAACGGAAGAATTAATTCCAGAGCAAAATTCTGAAGACGAGTATTCAGATTGGAACGAAGAAGAAACGGATAAAGTCACTTGCCTGTTTTATGCACACAAAGAGCCTTGCATCAATCACTTATGTGCGCTCATACGAAACTCACATGACTTTGATTTTAAAATCGCCACAGCGAGTTTAGATTTCTATCAGAAAATTAAACTCGTCAATTACATGCGCAGGCAAGTGCATAATTTCCACTGTACCTTCTGCAATAACGTCTTCACCGATTACAACACATTAACGAATCACATGGTTAACGGGGACCACTACAAACTACCCGCGTTGTCCCTGTTTGATCAACCCGAGTATGTATTCGTGTTTTCTTTCTTAAGAAGGACGAATTGCTAATTAAATTTGCATTGCAGATACTATTTCCCGACGTATGAAAACGATGCGTTTCTATACTACTTAGAAGACATCGAAGATTAAACAAACCCTAAGTTTTTCATTAACTATTTATAAGAAAGTAAACTTATCTCACCTTTAAGAAGTGTTACAAATAAAAATTATTAATTATAAACATTGAGCCCGTTAATTAAATAGATTGCTTCGTTGTCGCACCCGCAAAGCACTCGGTTCCTGTTCAGGTCCAAAGAGTTGACGCTTTTGTGCAACTTTGGCATTAACGCGTACACTTCCAACTTGTTCTTGATCGCATCTCCGATGATCCACGGGTTTAAATCGCCCTCGTCCGGCCTGAGCAAGGACGTTTGTTTATTGACGGTCCAGTGCCAGAGTTCCCCTCCGCTCGAGCAACTGAACAGCTGATCCGGATACTCGGGGTTAAACTGTAATTCTGAGACGCTCCCGTCGTGTGCGCTTAAGAGATTTAGCGGATACGTATTGTGTCGTAAATCCCAAACCATAAGAGATCCTAAAATAAGTCGTCATTCTAACATAATTTAAGCTTAACACGATTTCTTTTCCCTAAACCTAATAGGGTTTGACGACCCCATTCAGTCCAAAAGGGTCTACCGAAGCTTATGAAAATGAAGGTGAAGGTCATAGATCGGAAGTGAAAGAAAAGATGTGTCATAAAGAGGACCTGAGAGAAAAGGGTACTCGGAACTGGAAGGGCACCTACCTTCTTCGTCACCAGCAACAATCATGTGTCTCTGCGTAGGATGGAAAGTAAGGCTCGTCGCAGAAACCTGATCTCCGCTCAACATGAACGTGGTGGCAGAATTACCACCGGAAGCACGTAAATCCCATATTTTCATCTGACCGCGTAAATTCCCCGTCAGGATCTCATTGAATTTAATAAAAGTAACGCAGGTTAAAGAACAACTGTCCGCATCATCTGAAACGACTTGTGTTAAACGTCATTTCAACAAAACTATTAATAGTTGGTTTACCCATAACTCTGACTGCGCGATTCGAGTGCGCGGTTAATAAATTAATGCGTCCGTCTTCCCCGACACTAACGATGTCGTTGTCGTAAGCGGCAAACGACGTGCAAGGACTCCTCTCACCGTTCGCAAAGTAATGCAAATTGTCCCACTTATTTTCTTCGGTTATATCTACGGAGCTCCTCTCATCTACGGATACTTTCAGCAAGAGCACCGAGCCCAGCGTCGATGATGCCACGAAATAATCGGGATTGAGGAACTAAAATTAACAAAGCATCATCAAACGAGTGAATACAACAGAATTTTTGTTCGGCAACCTTTAATTCGGTCACATCGCCTTGAAAGGGGAAGTTGCTTACGACGTAAGGGAAGATGTCGGGGTCGTCTTCCTTCTCCTGAAAGTCCCACAGCTTAACGTTGTTCTGGTCGTTGTCCCAGCAACCGGTTACGAAAGAATGCGGGTTGTTAAATGGGTCCGGCCTCCAACGGATCTTGTTTGGCTTTTCTGATATGAAAGTTCCGTGCACGTTGTGGGACATTCTTTCGAAATAACCACATGCACAAATTCACATTCACAACACTTTCAAATTAACGACATAACCTCAATTATGTATAAAGCAAAAACAACGCTCAAAATAGATGGCGCTGGTTTAACCTGCAAATTCTGCAAAACACATAATTCTAATATAGCGTCGATTATTTCTTATCAATGTCTTTATCACTTATAAAACATCTCTTAAAACTGCATTATGGAACACTTTGAATATGTAAAGTAACCAAATTCACTTTCAATTTTAAATTAGTAACGTAACCTCAATTGTGTTAGTGTGAAAGATACCATCGATAGATGGCGCTGTTCAAATTAAACATAACCACATTGCACATTACATAATAATGTGGTGCCAACCTTTCCTTATCAGTATTTTTTTAATTTTTTTATCACTTGTGTATTGTATCTTAATCTTAAAAGGACAATAAATATTCATATCATAATACATGAAAATTCCTCCTTAAAAAAAATATGGCTGTGACTATTGCCCTTCAGATAAAACCTCAAACGATATCCTACTTCATAAGATCAAAGTTCTCAACACTAATTAACAATACGTGTGATAAAAAATGAGTGGTTCACTTTTGGGAAAATTGGCCTTCGTTACAGGTCTTAAATTCGAAAGGTTTGAGTATGGGTGCGTTTCGTTTGCACGCTCACACGCTCTAAGCACTCACGCTTACAAGCGCTATTTTCTGTTGTTTCATTTGGCGTTCAGTCGCTTAAGTCATTATACACAGAGGTGTTTCTTTTGACTATTGTTTGCACAACGAATTCATAACCTTAAAAATATAACTTCAATAGTGAAATTAATCCAAGCATAGCAGCTGCAGCTATTTTTAAAGTGAAATCTTTGTTTATAACCTGACTAGGATCAGCTGAGCTCCTCGTACGCATCTCATACATTCCGTTTGGAACATAAGCGCTTACGCTTTTGCTGCCCTACCTCGATGGAATAAGCGATTGTGAGCGAAGACTATGACGTTATAATGACGTTACCATTTCGTCAGCTGGAGCTTTGTAGGCGTTTGCAAAGCCAAAGGGAACGGTTTAAGCACTGCTTATGAGCGCTCAAAGCATGTAAGCGCGCAAATGAAACGCACCCTAAATCTGAAGCGCTTCTATTTCAGGTGCCGGATCAGGCATAGGCCGATCGACGTGCCAGGTTTTGGCCAGGGAAGGTGCGAGAGTAATCGCTGCGGACAGGAACTTGAAGGCCGCACAAGAAACCATCGAGGCCATACCCATGGCCATACCTAAGCAAGGTGATCATTTGAGCCTGGATTTGAACGTGGGCGACTCGCAGAGTGTGAAGGCCGCTCTGCGTAAAGCGATTGAAAAGTACCAGCAGCCCCCGACGGTTTTAGTGAACTGCGCGGGGGTCACCAGGAACAGTTTTCTTATAAAATTGTCGGAGGAAGATTTCGATGAAGTTATCAACGTGAACTTGAAGGTATTATTCATTCACGATCTTTTTAGACTCTAGAGGGCCATGCCTTTTTTTTCCTTAAGTTACTTTTTAGGGTGCGTTTCATTTGCGCGCTTACATGCTTTGAGCGCTCATAAGCAGTGCTTAAACCATTCCCTTTGGCTTTGCAAACGCTTACAAAGCTCCAGCTGACGAAATGGTAACGTCATTATAACGTCATAGTCTTCGCTCACAATCGCTTATTCCATCGAGGTAGGGCAGCAAAAGCGTACGCGCTTATGTTCCAAACGGAATGTGTGAGATGCGTACGAGAAGCTCAGCTGATCATAGTCAGGTTATAAACAAAGATTACACTTTAAAAATAGCTGCAGCAGTTATGCTTGGATTAATTTCACTATTGAAATTATGTTTTTAAGGTTATGAATTCGTTGTGCAAACAATAGTCAAAAGAAACACCTCTGTGTATAACGACTTAAGCGACTGAACGCCAAATGAAACAACAGAAAATAGTGCTTGTAAGCGTGAGTGCTTAAAGCGTGTGAGCGTACAAACGAAACGCACCCTTAGAATCCCGCCATACTCCGGAGCAAGATTTTTGTTACACAGTTGGCAACACTCAAGAATTTGATAGTACATATTTCACTTTCGAGGTTAGATTTACATGTATTTTGCGTTTTATTGGCCGCGTTCAGGTAACTGCAGCAGCTGAGTTGCTTACTAAGCAATCGTTTGTGATTGGCTATTACTTTAATTTAAACCTGACTATTTCAGCCTGCTTAAATCTTTCGCGCAGTTGACTCGAAATTTACAACAGGAATAAATTCACGTATGCAGACGGCCTTAATGTAGGGCAACAGCACATAGGATTTTTTCGTTCACTTTCTCAGTAAGTCAAATTTAATATGTCTTAAAAATTCGGTTTTGTTTCAGGAATTCCCGACAATTTTAATTTTCTGTTTTTTTTTAAGATTTCGTCGCAAACAAAATACCCGAGACAGCTTTTAATGTTTTTTTAAGATTTCGTCGCAAATAAAATACCCGAGACAGTTTTTAATAACTGTTAAACACGCACCTCTTTTGCGAAACACAAAGCGTGAAAAACTCTTTCCATCCTGCTGTCATCTTCCGCAAATCTGACTGGTCATTCACAATATGGATAAACCTCGTGCGCGGACGGCCTTAATACAAGTAGGGCGACAGCGCACGGGATTTTTTCGTTCACATTCTCAGTAAGGCAAACTTATTAATAAAAATTTGTTTTTGGCGTTTTCGTCGCGAACAAAAAAAAAATTAAAAACGCCTCTGATAAACACGCTCCTCCTTTGCGAAAAACAAAGGGCGAAAGATTACTCCAGTTGGTTCATCTATCGCAAAAAATAGAATTCGTCATTTACAACAATCCACGTGTGTAGACAGCCTTAATTGATGTAGGCCGGCAGCACATGGGATTTTTTAAAAAATAGCTAATTTTTTCCTACTCAAAATTTTGGATTTTGGTATCCCGTAAATACAAAGTGGTCAAAAATAACTGTTTGAGTTGGCAATACAATTAGGAGCATTTTTTTATTCGGCTATTTGCAACACTGTGACCGGATATATGTTTTGTTGACATAACTTGAACAGCGACAAAATTGTAGGTTATGTAAATAGAAACTAGCGTTTTAATTTGAATTTGAAATGTCAAATAACGCTTGTAACGTGAGGGCTGTCAGTGTCAAACCGGAAGTTACTCCAGTTGTACCATTTAAAAATAAAATTCAGCACTGCCAACTCAAACAGTGATTTTTGACTACTTTGTATTATAAAAAATTAGAAACATTGGCAAATTTTAGATTTAATTAAATAGTCTATTCTATTTAAAACCTTGAAGTTATTAGGTTCACTAAAGTGCAATTTTGTGTGCGAAGATTTTTTTTATAACTCTCATTTAAAGCTACGAAATTTTTTCATAAATGAATTTGACTTGCCAGGAATGTGAATGAAAAAATCCGGTGTGCTGCCGACCTACATGAATTAAAGCCGTCTGTGCACGAGATTTATCCATGTAGTAACATGTGTTTTTTTTAAAATGCCATAAAGGTTGGCCTTGAAAATTAAAACTCATGTCGTAGCTTGGCATCTAACGCATGCCAAATCTGAAAATTTAAAGTAAATGAATGGAGCTAAGACATGAATTTTCTTTTCCACAGCCACCCCTTATAGCAAACACATAGTATATAACGAGTCAAGTGGAAGCAGGATGGAAAGACCCTTTGTTTTCCGTTTTTAATTTTTTTTTTAAACTCGCCGAGATTCTTAAAAGTTCGAAATTAAAAATTGTTTGACCGACTGACTGCTTTTGGTTTTGTTTACTAAAAAAAAAAGAAAGGCAATTTTTATTTCTTTCAGTACATATTTCTAAAGTTCATTTATCCCGCAATCCATACGCTTAATGTGTAAGATAAAGTAATCACGTTTTTGCAGTAAAATTGGCCGACTTTCCACTTTCGTCAACTTTAATGACCACTTTTGTCAATTCAGTGACCACTTTGGTTAACTTCAGTGACCACTTTCGTCAACTCCAGTGACCACTTTCGTCAACTTTAGTGACCATTTTCGTTCGTGCTTAATGTGTAAGATAAAGAAAACGTTTTTTGCACTAAAATGACCGTTATTTTCTTTGCGGCAAGCTTAAATGGTCGACATTTCTAGTGATTTTCTTTCCGACAAGTTTAAATTGCCGACTTTTCTAGTAATTTTTTTTCTGGTAAGTTTAATCAAATTTAATGCCTATCAAATAGAGGCTTAAAACGCCCGAGTGTGTCATTGTTAGGGTTAGATTTCCTGAAAATATTTTGCACTAAAATGGCAGCTGATTGTGGTACTTAGTGACGGTACAATTGCGTAGAATTTCTGTATATTATTTAAGGTAAGAGTTAGGCAAACGCGGCTGTCATCCGCCATAGTTGATCCAAGGTAAATAGTTTCTAATCGTTTCCTACGTTACAAATCAAATGACAAAATTACAAATTAATTTATCTGACGTTGATTAATATATTAGTTACCAAACGCAGATCCGGCGGATCCAAACCAATCAAAATTCGAGGCCCGTTTGCCTAACTCTTATCTTAATAGTAATATACAGGAACTCTACAATTGCATTGTTGCGGAGAGTGCCACCTATTGAAAATTTGTCGGACGACATTTTTTCGCGCGAAATTTGAAATAAACTTTTGATATTCACTTCATTTACACACGCGCTTCGATCGCCCTCATCCCTCTCTGTTTGCGTTGTTGTTTATTTCAGTGTTGTTTTACTTTCATTTTTTAACTGATTCCTGCCTTTAGTTTTGTTTACATAATAAATGCAGAAATTTTTCTTGTCATTTTTCATTTGTCCTTGCAGTTATGCTGCATCAACGCCATCTATCTAAATTCTGTCGGACTACATTTTTCTTCGTCTCTTCGTTTTCTGCGTCTTTATAAAATCCATCGTAGGCGTGTTGGTAAAATATTCGCGTTCAATTCAAGGGGTTCCGGGTTCGAATTTCCGCTAATCCAACTCTTTTTCTAATTTCGTAATATTGTGTAATTTGATATATTACTATAACTGATTAGAAATCATAAGAATAGCTCAGTTGGTCAAGAGTTAGACTGATGATGAAAAAGTTTTGGGTTCGAATCCTATCGCCGCCTTTTTTTGTTGAGAATGCAGTTGTTCTTAAATCTGAACTGGTGAGATCTCGAGTGGCCATAGAGATTGATGACCCACGAAGATTGACGGGCAACTGAGTGCTGCCAAATATTCTCAAAACATTTCTCGGTTTTGGGACTCTTCCATCTATTCAGGACTTACAGTAATATCGAACAACAATGACCTGTCCTGTTAATTGGACTCTTACAATCTAAGTCAATTTTTCATTTTACGATTGACACTCCTTACAGATAATTCTTTTATTTTGTTTTATTTGTTTTTTTCTGTTGGCGATTTGATTGTGTCACACTTCACCAGAGGATTGTCGACCTTCTTTTGTTTCAGAAACTGTTTTCTTCAAACGTTATCGTTTTCCATTTTTTCTTTTTTAATAGCTGGCCCATCGTCCATCCTTGCCAAGGCCATTTTAAGTCTTTCACACCCCAATTCTTGTTCTTTTTTCTTCATGAGTTCAACAGTATTTCAACGAGAATCTTAATTTCCATCGATTGCATCGTGATAATATACACATAAATACATAGTTCAGATCAGTTTGTATTAATACATATGTACATGGTTTGTGATTGTGAGAGAGGAAAAAAGAAAGATCACAGATGAAGATGAAAACTTAAACTCTACTTAATAAATAGTTAAATGACGTTGCAACATTCTACACCCTAAGTAATGACTTCAGGCCTTAATTACTTTTTGCCTTCAGGTTCCAGGCGATCGGACCTCAAAATCGTGTTAGAGTTTCTTTCTTCACGTGTTGCGGCGGAACGTTCGAATGCGACGAGGCTTTGCCCATGTTGAAGGTCCTGGACACTTTGACCAATTTTGAGTCCGGCGATGACCTCCAGTAAACGGTTTGGACCGCGTTTCTGCCCGCGATGTAACGGGTTGCGGCACCAACGAGCGTTCCTGGTTGCATTTTCTTTGGTTCTTTCGATCCGGAGACTCTTTTTAGAGGAGAAGGAGATGATTCGACGAGCACTGTTCGTTGAATACGACTGGCTCCCAACGGCTCAAAATTTATATGTATGTGGCCGATGGCGTTATCGCAATTAATCAAAATTACTTTTTTACGCTTCTCGGCGTTATCAAACTTAACACGACGTCTGTCGCAGTCGCACACGTGCCGGCGGAAATCTACGTATACACAAGACCTATTGTATTATTATTACTTTGGAGAGTTCCACTCGTCCACGGGTTCATTTCATGATTTTTAGTACCGGGAACCACTTCATCAGGAAAAAAAAAACGCATATTTTTGTTGTGAACTTTGGAAACGAATCCGCCGATAAGAGTTGGGAATCCTCAAGTGGGAGTCACTTTTTATTAATGCTGAAGATTAGGTATGAGCGGTTTTTTTCCTATTGAACGATATGAGCAATCAGCTTCGCAAAAAAATAATTAAATCGAAACGGACAAGGGCGTCGGAAAATTTCTATTTACGAATCAATTTCGCCCGTCATCTTTTGAATTTACAAAAAAAAAAACGAGTCGTTACTGGATTTTTTTATCAAATAATTTCGAAAGTAAACCTACACGTACATCTTTGTCGGTATAGGGCAGTTTGTTATCGTCATGCTTTATACTT
Source organism: Dorcus hopei (assembly GCA_033060865.1). Taxonomy (NCBI): domain Eukaryota; kingdom Metazoa; phylum Arthropoda; class Insecta; order Coleoptera; family Lucanidae; genus Dorcus; species Dorcus hopei. Next base: position 3,712,361 of record CM065425.1, on the reverse strand, counting down.
AAGAGTTGTTTAAAACAAAAATTTCCTATGAGTACCTAGGCAAAAAATGTTCTTAATCCGCGAACGTGAGTGTTAGCTAACTCCTTTTCTGAGCTTAGAATTTATGAAATTGTCGTTTTTCGATACTTCCGCCTCAAGTTTTCTAAAAGAAAAAAGTATATTTGAGGAAAGCCACTTTCCTTTTCCATTAATAAACCGCGTACATTTGGAAAACGTTACGTTACGCGTTGTTAAAAAAAAATAATAATAAAAACAGAAAATAATACATATTGAGATTAAAATAAATAATTGCCCGAGATAAATTATAAACAATAAGTGTGTCAGCGTTGCAAATCGATGCTTGCAGCCTTATTATAGCAAGTGTGACTGTACTCGCTTATTTTTAATAAATAATTACATGTCATTTGCACTACGTTTATCAATAATAACAATCGTGAACTTTGTTTCCTTGAGTGTTCCTTTGAGTGTCGGGTGATCCCACATACCTACAATCCACTCAAAGTAAGTAGGCACATAGGTAGGTAGCCAACGAAGTCAACACACTCGACTTTTTGGAAATTTTTTTTTGTTAAGTGTTTTGATTATTAGGTACGTGTTTGGGTTTTCTTTGAATTGTTTTCTTTTTTTTTCGAATAGACACGCAGACGATAAGAAAACTAGGAAAAAATTTAAGAATTCAATAAATAAGCCGACTGACGTCTTTGAAATTCACCAACTTTGTGGGTCAAACCTTGATCTTCGACGATAAAAAAAAGGCGAAAGCAAACGCGACAAGTGATTGCCTCATCTCATCTTCTTTTCTGAATTGCTTCAATAGGAACATTAAAAGAACGCAAGCCATATAAACAATGATGGACTGTCAAAGGTCCAAACTTGATTGAGTCACCACGAACAAGGAAGATAAATTGTCCTCGTAAAAAAATAAGTGTCGAGTGTCGATCTGTATACTTCTGACGAAGCTGTCGAACGACTGCGAAACGTTAAGTGTTTGTGCGCCATTTAGTGTCCGTTTAAAAGAGTTTGTGATGCAACGGAAAGCGTTTAAAAAAAAGACTTTGGCTCGAAGATAAATTTTCCTTTGACGCAATTGTTATGGGCCCCACATAACAACTGACCTCATACCCCAAAAAAAGCATTTCAATTAAATTAAAACATCTTGCAAAGTCACTTTTTAATATTATGTAAATATTTCGAAAAACAAGTTCCTTTCCTGAAATAATTTCGATGGAAGTACAGTGAAATGCTGAAAAACAAAAAACGAAAACACTTCCTTTTTTACCGTCCAAAAAAAAAAGGCTTTACATTTGTACACTCCTGGCACCATCACTTAAAATGAAGAAGACAAAGAAAACAGAAGAAAAAATGACATCGTTAAATGCTAAACAACCGTACGACAAGAGAAAATAATTGAAATACGAGAACGATGTTCTTAATTCCAAGAAACGAACTTTCCCTTTATGTTGTCACGACTAATTAGTTTTTTGCTTTTCAACAAAACAACAGAAAAGGGACCATTTTGTTTTCTTCAAGAAACAAAAAAAAACATCTATGGTAAGCAAGAATTGCAAGGGAGGGGGGGGGGTGCGTGAAAAATCGGCATGTTATTTCAAGAAACGAATTTTTCCTTTATATTGTCACGGCTTTACAGTTTCTTGCTTTCCAAAACAACAGAAAAGGAACCTTTTTTTTTCCTTCAATAACCAAAGACAATTGAAATACGAAAACAACAAGATGCGAAGTATAAAACGGACTGTTATTTTAAAATTTTCTTCGACAAATCGACTGGTTTAAGCCAACTAAAAAAGATCGACCGGTTGAAGCAAAAAAAATCGACTGGTTCAAACCCACTAAAAAATCGACCAGTTGAAACCAACTAAAAAGTCGAGTAGTTGGAACCAACTAAAAAAATCGATTAGTTGGAACCAACTAAAAAAAAAACAATTAGTTGGAACCAACTAGAAAAATCGATTAGTTGGAACCAAGTAAAAAAATCCATTGGTTTAAGCCAACTAAAAAAATTGACTGGTTGAAGTGAACTTTTAAAAAAATCGACTGGTTGAAACCCACTAATCGATGAATTGAAGTCAACTAATAAAGTTGATTAGTTGGAACCAACTAAAATATGGACTAGTTGGAACCAAGTAAAAAATCGATTAATTGAAGACAACTACTACTTTAAGCCAATTAAAAAAGATCGATTGGAAGAAGCCAACTTAAAAAAATCGACTGGTTGAAACCCACAAAAAAATCGACGAGTTGAAACACACGAAAAAGTCGATTAGTTGGAATCAACTAAAAAATCGACTGGTTGAAACACACGAAAAAGTCGACGAGTTGGAACCAACTAAAAAGTCGATTAGTTGAAACCCACGAAAAAGTCGACTAGTTGGAACCAACTGAAAAAGTCGATTAGTTGGAACCTATTAAAAAATCATGCATTAAAAATCGATTACTTGAAACCAAATTACAAAATCGACTAATTTAAGCCAACTCAGAAAGATCGACTGGTTGAAGTCAATTTAAAAAAATTGACTAGTTAAAACCCACAAAAAAATCTACTAGTTGAAAGCAATTAAAAAGTCGAATAGTTGGAACGATCTAAAGAAAACGATTAGTTGGAAGCAAGTAAAAAAAAACGATCACTTGAAGCCAACTAAAAAATATCGACTAGTTTAAGCCAACTAAAAAAGACCGACTGATTGAAGTCAAGTAAAAAAATCCGGCTGGTTAAAACCAACTGAAGAAAGTCACTACATCTAAGTCACGAGATTAAATGAGTTTAAAATTGAAGCAGGCGTGATCATCACAATTTTCAATAACTGTCAATTTTATGCAATATTCAACACGTATAAAAAATATTTTTTATTGAAAATTATTTTCAGTATGCCGAGAGAAATCAACGTTTAGTAAATTTATAAAATTTAATTTAAAAGTCGACGTTTCACTGTAGGTTGACAACTTCAGGCAACGCACAGCGAAACGTCGGCTTTCTAATAATTAATAAAATAATATCGAGAGATCAATTAAATTTCGGGATGCGTTCAGAAACTATACTTTGGATTCACTCTTGATTAGTATTTCAGTTTCTCTGTCGTATGAATGCTTTCGTATACTTATAGCGTTTTCGACTGACTGCTCCAGAGCACTCCACCCTCCACCCTCAGTTAATACATGAAGTTTAAACAAGATGGAAATGGAAATGGAGTCGAAAACGCTATAAGTTTTCCACCACCGAATGACAGAAAAGTAAACAGGCATGGTTTCTATAGCAATTAAACACTTTCCTGTACTCCATTCTTGAGTGAAGCAAGAAAGCTAAGCGTAGTGCTACGGAAACGAGACAAAAATATGATTTTTTATTATTAAAAGAGTCTAGCAAATATGACAAGAACCATGAGCGAGGAAGTTGCGAGGTGCATCTAAAAATAGTTTCTGAGCGCAACCAGTTGATGACACTGGTAGACAAAAAAAAGTTGAACTGTCAAATTTATAAAATTTAAAAGTATTTGTAAGTAATTATTTATTTAGTTTGTTGTTAATTTTTGTCAAAATCGTATCTGAACTTTGTCTATGTGACAAACTATCACCAGCTCTCTTTGCAGGAGCCGTTTCAATCACAAATTAACTTTTAGTTTTGTTTAATTTTAAATTCAAGTCTGCGTCTTATTTGGAATTTTTTGATTTATAGAGTGATTTTGAATGACTGAGGATGATTTGAATTTACCGTCGTACTGAATTGGGATTACGTTGGCAACACCCAGTTCTGTCATTCACCTTTATCATCACAGTAAGAAGTAAAACAGCAAAAATGCGCCCAAACAAATTGAATACTGATGCCCGGTTGCACCAATTTTTTAAGCAGAACTTAAATTTAAGTGGTGTTTAGACTATGACATTATTTATAGATTTAACAAAATGTTAGTCACATTCTAATTGATACATAAGTTGAAGTTTAAATGTCAATCAGAATGTATTTGACAATATACTGATCATACGTAAATGTCACATTCTAAACATAACTTAAATTTAAGGTCTGCTTAAAAAGTTGGTGCAACCGGGCATGAATAAATTAATATTTGTTCGTCGCAGCCACATTTAAAACGTGAAATACACTGAAAACCATGGCGCCAAATTCAAAATATCCTCAATCATAAAAAAGCACACTGTATTTGTTTGTACTACGACGTTACTAACGCTGCTTAGCAATTTTTGGTTATTATATGTCACATTGATATACCGATACTGTCAAAACTACGTTATACTTACTAAATAAAGCCGAGGATGGTTATTGGTTGGAAAGAAGCCGGGTTTAACTACCTGAGATTTTCTAATATTGCTGCAAAAGTGACCAGGCAAGCGTTGAAGAAAGAATTTCAAGAAGAAGCGGCCAAAAGAAATGTGTGCACCATAGAAATTGGGCCGTTTGTATTCGGAGGTAAAAAGAAAACGAAAACTAAGGGTTAAATTATTTGTCGAACGAACAATTTAAATTTATGCAATTAATGCGACTAATGTAACTTAAGCTGTTTAAATTTACTTGGGCTTGTAAAAATGAGTTCAGTTAAAATGTTAATAAATAGAACAAGTACATAAATAAATAAAAATTCTGACAGTTTTGCAATTGTAATTTTAAAATATTTGGCTCTCTGTATCTTAGGTACAATTTTCAGTTACAACATTTCTTTAAAAAAAACTGAACGCAAAGACGTAAAGACGATTGTAAAATTTATTTAGAACAAGTCTTCATTGTGGTTTTAACGAGTGCGCGCTGACGCACAAACATTTCACAATTTTTAACACAAATGCAATTATACTGTGTTTGTAAACAACGCTGACAGTTCGCGATCGCATCAGAAAAGGAGAAAAATAAATTATTTTCCAATTATTGAGCATTGACGTCATTGTCACAGTTCACGCTGAACGCAGACACGCGGTCTGCGGATGACCCGTTAAAAGAAAGAGCAAAAATTCAAATTGGGAAAAATTTCGGGGAGCAAAGTCTAAAAATGTTATGTGATGTGATTATTCATTCACTATTATTATTTAATTACGTACATACTTAAAGATTTATAAAAATGTGCAGTCGCGAGTAAAAAAAAAATTGGTCGTCAGTGTCTTTCTTTGACACAACGCTTGTGTCTTAACAGGATTAAGCGTTTGAGCAATGTGACTTCAAGCGCCGAATGGCTTGCTGCAAACGTATTAAAGGTGCGTCTAAACATGTATCATATCCGCGTATCCGATCGTGATCGTGTATCATAATCAGCCAAGTGTGGACGTGTTGCTGTGACGCATCCCCGTATCGTTTCTTTGTATCATTTGGAACGCAGATACGATACAACTACGTCACACTTCGAGTCGGAATTTCGCCGAAACATCAAAAACTAGATGGATAGGTAGCAGCAGCTAATTTTACAATGACAAACGTGCAACGTCGAACAGTCGATACAGTTGCATCAAGTCGGAAAGTAAACGCACACACGGATATAACAAAACGGATACGAGACGCAGTTAAGTGTGAGTGCATCATTCTTGCGTATCATATCCGATCTTCCGATCATGATCGGATACGCGGATACGTCACATGTTTGGACGCACCCTTAGACGGTGTAAATGAACGCTGACGTCACTCTAACCTAAAGCTACATTTACATTCAATTTCGTGCCAGCATTAATCCGTAACACAAAAGTTTGACGTGTGCTTTCTTATGATACCATTTACATTGGCTAATGTAAATGGAATCATAATAATAAATAATAAATCACGTTAGGCAAAACACTACAACTGTTTGACAACTGTCATCCGTTAAACGTCAATCGGTTTAGAAAGTCATCCCTTTCTCGCTCCATCTTCTTTCATTAAAAAAATTAAAACCAATAATGAACTTTTCAACTGAACACTTGTTACAAACACAAGATTCCTTGAAGCAGTTGAGCGAGATACAAAATTTGTTACACGTCGTGAGTGAGAAAGATGCGATTACACACCCAAGAAGCACTTGAAGGTGTAGTTTATGAACGCAGCCCAGAAGTCACTGTATGTAGTTAATTTTCTTTATAGTCAATAAAGTATACAGTAATACAGTAAATAAATACAGTACCGCAATCCATATGCTTAACGTGCAAGATAAAGAAACCACGTTTTTGCACTAAAATGGCCGATTTTCCATTTTCGTCAACTTTAGTGAAGTGACCACTTTCGTCAATTCAGTGACCATATTGGTCAACTTCAGTGACCACTTTGGTCAACTTCAGTGACCGCTTTCGTCAACTTCAGTGACCACTTTCGTCAACTTTGTGACCTTTTTCGTTCATGTGCCTAATGTGTAAGATAAAGAAAAGTTTTTTGCACTAAAATGACCGTCTTTTCTAGTTATTTTCTTACCGGCAAGCTTAAATGGGCGACATTTCTAGTGATTTTCTTTCCGTTTAAAGTTTAAAGTGCTGACTTTTCTAGTAAGTTTAATCAAATTTAACGCCTGCCAAATAAAAGTTTAAAATGCCCAAGTGTGTCGTTCTTAGGGTTAGATGTTTACATTTCCCGCCAACATTTTGCAATGGCATCTGATTGCGGTGCTGTAATTATTTAGTGACGATAATTTTCTTTAGTTGGTGACGCCATCTATGTGCATTTCATCAAACTAATTTTCGTTAATTAGTGGTGCCATCTGAAAGTGCTTTTTTGAACTAATTTCATGAGCGGCAAGTTCAAATTACGAACTGAATTTTAATGAAGAAAAATAGATGCCAATCGAGGAGAAAAAAAAAATAAATGAAAATTCACTGATGAACAAAAACTAGCGAGAATCGACTAGTGCAGAAAAACGAAAAAGTAGACTAATGAAGGAGAATAAGTAACCAACAAAATATGCCGAGAAAAAGATAAGAAAATCGACTAATGAATAAAAATAAAATATGATCGATTAATACAAAAAAATGAAGGGATTTCAAATTAACTACGAGGGCAGGTTCAAAAATAATTACGTAAATAATGAAAAGTAATTAAATAAATGACAATCGACTATATTTAAGAATTTCTCACAGGAAGGTAACTTAATTTTGGTTAGTTACTTAGTGGTGCCATCTGCACGTGCTTTTTCGAAGTAATTTAATGCGCGGCAAATTCAAATCTTGAATTGACTTTTTAATGAAGGAAAATAAATGATAATGTACTAAAAAGCGAATATAAATGATAACTGATTAACGGAAAAAATAAATATAAAAAACAAATCAAATTAATAAACAAAACGAGAGAATCGAGGCAAATTCAAATTTTGAATTGAATTTTAATGAAGGAAAAGGAATCTATTAGAAAACGAAAGTATATGACAATAAATAAAAATAAATCGCGTTTTGAGGCGAAAAAATAAAAATAAATGAAAGTTCACTAATGAATGAATAAAAATAAGAGAATCGATTATACTCTGTTTTTTAATTCGCAAGAGTACTTTGAAATTTTGGCGCTACAAACGAGCTTTGTCATTGGTAGTTGGCCGGTAACTACCAATGACAAAGCACGTTTCTAGCGCCAAAATTTCAAAGTTCTCCTCCAAATTAAAAAACAGAGTATAGTGCAGAAAAACAAAAAGGAAAATAGACTAATGAATGTCACTGTGATGTCACACGTCCGCAGTATAACCAATCAGATTATATTTAAAGTACCTTCGGTTATTAAACGCTATCCTGGATGGAACAGACAAAACACACAAGGATTCCTTAGTCTTACGGTGCCGAATTGTAGTTAAAATGCGCTACTGTTAATAGAAGTTCAAATTTAGCGCTTAGGTACAATTGGTAACGCAATATGTATATAACAATGCATGTTAGTAACTAGAAGTAGGCGTGTCTTACGCATTGCGCAAGAGCATACGGCAGTTAGAGATGAATATGAGCAGTAGATAAAGAGTGGTGTGCGCAGTACTTTTAAAGGTAAGAGTAAAAAGTTAAATGTTAGGGCCAAGGTGGTCGATAGTTTAAAAAGCATAGAATATTAAGGCGTGAGTACGTAGTGTAAATGTGAAAATATGAAAGAAGTGAAACAGAAATAAAATTACATTAATATTCCGTGTGTATTTTTTATTGAGTGTAAAAGGTAGATAACACTACTTTCACTTTTAAATATCGCCCAATTTGCGGTTTGCGATTTTTGCAAGAACCGATGACGCGCAAATTATATCTCAAAATCGCCCAATTTGCAATAAATCGCTCAATCTGAAAGTGATCTGAAACACTGCAGCAGAGTTGCCAACAAGAAGAAAATCAAAAGCACCAGAAGATTTATGGCCAGTTGCACCAAACACTTAAACTGAACTTAAATTTAACCAGCGTTTATAATGTGACATTTTAGGTTACACAACATTGTGAAAGTCATATTCTAAGTGACGCTTAAAGTTAAGCAGAGCTTAAGAGTTTGGTGCAACTGGCCCTTAATCCTAAATAGCACTAGAAAACACTAACACGTTCATATGTCTACATTCTACATTTTATTCTATTAACTCCTTTTTGAGAAGTTTCCAAGCGTCCGAATTTCTTTTATTTATATAAGTAATTACATTCTTTGTTTATAACGGGTTTTCAATTAAGAAACTTCACGCAGTGCGCCATGAAATGACAAAGATCGAAAAAGGCATGTCTTAGCTGTCAACAGACGGATGCATTTTGGCCACATGCGCAGGCAAGCGTTTTCAGCCCGTTTTAAAGAATTTGGGATACAATTTTCATCGGACTAAAGAAACTTTTTTTATTTAAAAGGCCTTTATTTATGACGCGAAATAAATTTGGCAACTCTCGTGAAATTAGGAACAGTTCCATTTAATAACAACAGGTTCACCAACCAAACGAAACAAATGAAAATTCCAAATTGTATAAATTCTTAATTATTTTCGTTAAACGTAAGTCAAAGATATTAGCGTTCGTATTTAGAGAAGCACCCCTTCTATTCCAATGAATGTATTAAAAGGCGAAAATCTTCGAAACTCGGTAACAAGGAGATCTGCGCGCGCAGCACGAATCCTAGACGCTTGGGTCGCGTCGATGGCCGATAAACGATAAAGTAGCGAGCGTCTGCTTTTTACCGTTGCACGAGCAAAATAGGTAACTGATTTATCAATAATTCTACCGACGATATGAAAACATACAGTCGCAAAAAGTCAGGGGAAGCTCAGGAAGTGATAATAGAACTCAACGAACTATGTCGCCTGTGTATGGCAAAGGAGGACGAGCTCGTGCCCATTTTTAACAATGACGACCCCATACCGCTCACGCTCAGAATTATGGCGTGCGTTGCACTGGAGGTGAGTTAATTACTTTCGCTCGGGAATTAATAATTTTAGGAAATACTTTGAAGGTATTCGAAGGTGATGGTCTCCCCGATAAAATTTGCCACCCCTGTCGATACCAGTTGGAAAAGTCTTACACGTTCCGTAAAAAATGTGAAAGTTCCGACCTGAAACTTCGCCAGCATCTGAAGGCCCTGCAAGAAAGATTAGGCGACGAAGCAGTCGAAAACTCTGAAGAAATGACCGTGCAGAAAGAAGCAGACAAATTGGAATCGGCGATGGACGCAGATATGACACCGGAGCCCAGCACCGAAGAGGATCTGGTGGGCGTAACACAAGTCGCTTACATACAACCCGACCCAGAGCCGGAAGATCCGGAGACCATAACATTATCGCCTGAAGTTGAACAAGCAAATAAGAACGCGTGCACTTTGAACACGCTCCAGTTAAAAAAAGAAACGGCCGAACCTGAACAGGAAGACGCTGACGGTGAAAACATATTCATTGTGACGGATCAGGAGCAGATTTTGGAAGACGATCAAGTCATCGAAGACCAAGACCTAGAAGCTATCGCGGAAGCAGTGAAGAGTACTCTGGCGACACATCCTAGTTTAAACCTTACAGGAGAATTACAAATGAAGGTAGCAACTTTTTTTAAATACTGCATTTTCTTAACAAGTAAATATCATTGTTTACAGGTCGATCAACAACCAGGAAAACCGACTCAAGTCCAGGTAACAACAGAAGACGGATCCGTAATCATAATGGAACTGATGACTGAGGATGATTCCGAAGTGATCCCCAACATGCAAGAGTCGGAGCACGAGTTTAATGAAGACGGCGAATTAAAAGTGTTTCAGTGTCCCGACTGTCCTAAGTCATTCGCAAGAAGAATACAGTTAAGAAGACACGCCTCCGTCCACATGCAACAGAGAGGCTTCAGCTGTGGCATCTGTGAAAAATGGTTCCCGACTCGGTCGGCGCTGATCCGGCACGAACGAATTCACACGGGCGAAAGGCCTTTCCAGTGCGAGGTGTGCCAGAAGAGTTTCGCACAGAAGGAAATACTTTTCAGACATCTCATGACTCACACGGGACAGAAGCCGTACAACTGTCCGCATTGCCCGAAGGGATTCACGCAGAAAGAACCGCTCAGGGTGCACTTGAGAACGCACTTGAACCCTAATCCGTCGGATATCCAACTGCATTATTGCACTCTGTGTCCCAAGGTGTTTTGTCACGCGTCTGGACTGAGTAGGCACTTGGTGACTCACACGGGAAAGACCTTCAAGTGCAGGGATTGTGATAAATCGTTCACTGACAAGTCTTCTTTACGCAGACATCACCGGCAGACGATGCATCAGCCATAACATCGTCGCACATCGAGACGTTTTATTACATGATGAAATTAGACTAGTTTTATAGATTTAGCACTTCATAAACTAAACCTGGGGCCTATTTCATAATAAAATACAAGCTAATAATATTAGTACTGAATAAAGTGTTTGATGATCGGATTAAGGACAAAGTAAAAAGCAAAAGCTATAGCTGACGGTTTCGGTTTATAAACCGACAGTTTCAGTTTACAAACCGAAAATGTCAGCTGGATGAACGAATAGTTTTTTATTTGGTCCTTAATCCAATCATCAAACGTTTTATACAATACTAATATTATTAGCTTGTATTTTATTACGAAATAGGCCCCTGGTTATTTGTAAGGAGAAATTGCGTCTTATTTTTTTAGTAGGTTCTCCGTAGTGTTTGTCTTGTATATAAAATTATGTTCTTTCCTCTTTTATTCTTATAATAAAGTAAAAAAAATAAATAAACATGAGTAACTAAGTAGATCTTTCTTCTCCATTATTGCTTAGAATGTAAAAGGGAAATGAGAATCTTAGATGCCGATGTAACTTTGAACGTTAGGAGATGGCCCAAATTATTATTTTTAAAAAAGAAAACGTTATTTTCAAAAAATAAATAGGTAATTACCTTTTTTCTACAAAATGTAACAGATATTTTAAATTTAACTGCACTATTTTTCAATCAGTGAAAGAAATTAACCATAAAATATAAATAAATAATGCACAATTGTCACAATTACAGAAATCTAGGGGAAATATGGCGGCGGAAGAAAAAACGACATAATATGGGTGCGTTTCGCTTGCACGCTCACACGCTTTGAGCGCTCACGCTTACAAGCGCTGTTTTCTGTTGTTTCCTTTGGCGTTTAGACGCTTAAGCAGTTATACGCAAAGGTGTTTCTTTTGACTTTTGTTTGCACAACGAATTCATAACCTCAAAAATATAACTTCAATAGTGAAATTGAGCCAATCATAGCTGCTGTAGCTGTTTCTAAAGTGTAATGTTTGTTTATAACCTGACCATGATTAGCTGATCTCCTCATACGCATCTCATACGTTCCATTTGTAACATAAGCGCTTACGCTTTTGTTGCCCTACCTCGATGGAATAAGCGATTGTGAGCGAAGACTATGACGTCATAATGACGTTACTATTTCGTCAGCTGGCGCTTTGTGAGCGTTTGCAAAGCCAAAGGGAACGATTTAAGCAATGCTTATGAGCGCTCAAAGCATGTGAGCGCGCAAATGAAACGCACCCTATGTAGTTCCTTTCGTTTCCAATTTGTGTTTAAGTTGGCATCACTGAAAAAGTAAATACCCGTTTCCTATTGGTCGCTCGCGTTGTACGTGATTAACAATCAAACGTCATAGTTAACATTTATTTACAGCTATATTTTATTGTTGCAATTTGTTAAATGTAGCATCGCACGTTTTAAACGCCGTATCTGTTTTAATCGTATTTCGATGGCCCACGAAATCAATCAGAATAAAAATTAACGATCCTCTTCGCCATATGGCAAAGTGAGAGAGCATGTTTTCCGCACTAAAGAGATTTACGAGCAAAGGAGATGGCCCCGTTAGCTCGACGCCCATGCCGGGAAGGCCCCCCGGGCATCAGGCAATGTCCACCACGCTGCAACGAAAATTCGCCCGCGGAGTTCAATATAACAGTGAGAAGTTTACTGTACCGGGGAATCTCGAAACTAAAACGTTTTAATTTGCAGTGAAAATCATAATAAAGGGCGACAGGAACGTGGGTAAAACTTGCCTGTTTCACAGGTTGCAGGGGAAGAAGTTTTTCGAAGAGTACATACCCACGGAGGAAATTCAAGTTGCGTCGATACAGTGGAGTTACAAAGCGACCGACGACGTCGTGAAAGTCGAGGTGTGGGACGTAGTCGACAGAGGGAAAAAGAAAAAGCGGTTCGACGGGTTGAAGTTGGACAATTCTCAACTGGAGCTACCTGAAGAAACAGCCTTGGACGCCGAATTCCTAGATGTTTACAAGGGCACAAACGGAGTTATCTTGGTTATGGATCTAACGAAAAGTTGGTGAGTTAAATAGGAACTTAAAAGGAAACCAAAGTGATACATCTAGGGGGATTAAATTGTTTATAGGACTTTCGAATACATTCAGCGTGAAATGCCTAAGATTCCCGATCACATTCCAGTCATCATTTTGGCAAATCATTGTGATATGGCTCATCATCGAACTATAACATCGGATCATGTACTTTATTACATTGAATCACTGACTGGGTAATCAAAATTTTATCATCGCTTCGACGATATGAATTAAAATTCGATTTTGTAGGATTCGCACTGCTCAAGTGCGTTACACCGAATCCTCCATGAGGAACGGCTTCGGCCTGAAGTTCCTACACAAATTCTTCAACCTGCCGTTCTTACAGTTGCAAAAGGAAACTCTCCTGAAGCAACTGGAACGCAATGAATCTGAAACGATCACGACCGTACAGGAATTAGATTTATTTTGTGAATCCGACGAGGCCAACTACACGAAATTCTTGGATAATCTCACGAAAAAACGGAGGGAAATAGCCGATTCAAACGCGAATATTCCCCCCCAGATTTCAATACCCATGTCGGCGTCCACGCAACAAATTAGCACTCAGAATCCGTACATCACCGACCTAAAGAGATCTCAAAGTGCTTCTATTATAATCGGGGCAGGCAAGCCAATACCATTCGGGACCGTGGCCAATACCACCTTCAATAAAAACCCCCCCAGCTCGAGTACTCAGTCTTCCAAGAGTTCTAGTCTTAGTTCAGGGTTTAAAGATGGGCTACCAGATGTACGAAGACTGGAAGTTAGTCCGATAATGTCCGTAGAAGAATTTTGCCCCGACGGAGGGCAAATTGACAGAAGCTTCTTAGACGACTTACAATCTAGTCCGCAGAGTAATAACGTCAACGACGTCGACGATTCAGACAGGTATCTCGTTAAATAATTAACCATGCGAAGTTATTTCTTTGGTGATGTTTTTTTTAGTGACCAAGACACTGGTAATCCCCTGGTTTCCGAGTTCCAAGATGATTTCGAAGGCGATGAAGGATCGAAACAAAACAAAACGACCGCGGAGCGTCGTCCATCGGCCGTGGTCGGAAGCAGCGAGCTAGAAAACGATCGTAGCATCCCTGAGGACATGGACATGCGACAAACCAACGACGAGCTCGATTCCACCATCAATTCAGAAATATCAGAAATCACCTCGGAAGCTTTCGATACTTGGATGGGGGCCGATACGAAATGGAGACGTTCCCCCGAAGGTCAGTCGTTTAACTTTGTTTATCCGAAGATTATTCAAGCGCTGTTTTTATTTCAGGGGGTGAAGACGTATCTGCCGTAAGTCAGACTTTAGATTACAGCGGAAGCACGATCTATGACGACAGCACCAGCGTAACCTCATCAAACGTCCACATGGAATTATTAAGTTCTAAGCACAGTCGGAGTTCGGCTAACGTCAGTGTAAACAGTGACAATGAAAGTGCAAAGGCTCCGGTCAAGAAAGAAAAGAAGAAGAAGGACAAGGAAAAGGTGAAATCGTTGCCTGTCGGTTACCCAAAATTTTGTGTTCGTTTGGTTTTAGGGTGAAAGAAAACACAGGCACAAAAAATCGAAAGACGTGGAGAAAGAGTGCGCAAAGACCGAAAGGAAGCATAAGAGGCGGTCTCGGGACGAAACTAGTTCTAGGCATGACGAATTGGAAGAATTTTTGAACGGATCTGCTAGTCCTAGTATGGATGCTGCGTACGAGGCTATTTAGCACCTGCCTGCCTTCGTCAGTTACAAGTACATTGAAGCTTAACGGGGGTGCAGCATTATACGTCAAGGTTTTTTTTTAAACAGTTTTAAACTGCGTGGGGAAATATCTCGTCACTACTTAATTATTTTAGTCATACAATTACTCTCATTCTCAAATAATCTCTCTGTAATTTAAGTTCATATTACAATATAAAAGTACGTTTCAATGTAATGTCCAGGACTGAAGTACGAAACATGAATGTAAAGTACCTTTGTTTAAAAAATATATTATGCTATAAGGCCCGGGCTTTTCATCTCGAATTAACTGACGGTTAATCCCCCGTGGTAACTATTATGATCTCAATTGTTACTATGGTAATTAATCGCCAAATAAAGTTAATTGGAGAAGAAAAGACCGGGCCTAAACTAAAAAGCGTATGTGGTGTGAGTAATTTTAAACGTAACTTGTTTGTAGAAAATTTATTGCATTTGTTACATGTATGGTCTCTCTCTCTCTCTCTCTGTATATTAGATGCTCTCCTTAAACCTGGCCATTTTTAAAAACGTCTTATTGTTGTTATCTATTTTTTTTAACTTCTACTGCTCATTTTCACTATGTATTTAATTTCTGTGACAAAACGTCGCAGATATTCTCGAAGCTGCTGCATCTGTCTCTTTGTAAAATTAAAATTAATTCAATAGTACATGAAATAATACATATTGTACCTATAATGAAGTAAATGTGCCACGAGAGCTTTCATTCGTTGCATTTAAAATTTTGCTGTGACTGTTATATGATTTATTAATTTATATAACGTTTTTACTTATATATACATTGTTGTTGTAAGCGAATAAAGTTATTTAAGAGACTCACTTACGATTATAAATTTTCCAACATGGAAATTCGCTGTTGCGTTAAAATCCCAACGTCGATCATGGCTTCCGGTATAAGCAACTCCGCCACAGAGTACTTCAGCGATTCCTCGTATGCATACAAAATGCTGGTGTCGTAAATCATCATTTTGCACTGGGCTAACGCCAGTATGCAGTTTCTCAGCCTACAAATTACTTCACGATCTGACCTCGGTATTACCTGCTCTAAATTCTGAACGAAACCTCCGACGCTGTTTTCATCATTGTTGGTGGTCAGACTTATCCATATGAATCCGTTATTTCCGATAATAATACTTGCGCCGACAGCCAAATTGTAAAAGCGAGTTTTACTTCTCTTGATCAGCGAGGGAAATACTTTTATTAAGACGCCTTGAGACAACTACGAATATAAAATAAGCAAAGAAGAAGATCCTTGGCGAAGCTAACTTACTTTCCCATATTTTAAGCTTCTCGTGTGCAAGGAGAGTGCCCCGTCCGTAAACACGTTTTGTACCTCGGCACTTATGAGGTCTCCCTCCTGCAAGTATTTACGCATCATGTGTTCATCCTCTGCAGAGCGTCGCCTCTAAAATTAATGCGCATGAAATACACAATGATACGACTGGAGACTTTTTATTTACCAGCTCTCCCCCGGGGAGATTCACCGCCGATAACAACAGCACCGAATCCAAGCGCGAGTTAGTATCAACCTTCCAACGCTTCTGATGCACTTCAGTTATGCGGCCCACGATGACGTCCCCGATTTCTCCGTTGTATCGACTTTTTAGGGGGCGAATTGAAATCAGCTTGTTAACTTCTTCTTTGATGCCGGCCACTGATGCTTTCAAGTAGCCGTCGTGTTCGTAAGTTCCGTGTCCTCTGGAACCAATTGTGTAGCAGCAATGTAGTAAATATGTATGTAGAATTTATACTTTGCTTACCGCATAAATTCATTTTGCTCTGTTATTATCTGTCCCGGTGTGAATATTCTTGGAATTCGTTGGTTGGGTGCTACAGTGAAATTCACGCGGTCACTTGCGAGACGAATGTGTATTTTCTCGGACATTCTTTTCCTTTTTAAAAACACATTATTTGTTAACCTAACCTCACTCTTGGAGAGAAAACAAAAACGAACTTCAAACAGTGTAGACAACTCCAATTATTAAATACCGAAATAGTTTGTGGTTTGGGTCCCGACCTGACAGGGTTGCCAGATTTCTCTTGAGAAATATTCGCGTCTTTGAACGAAAGAGTCGCCGCGGGCGGAATTATGCGGAAACTGCGAGCTGGTCATGAAAATACACGTGTGTCGTTACAGTTGTACCTGCGAGCTATTAAAAGGGAGTCAAATCAGTGAAAAAGCACTTTACGCCGATTTTCCTTGCGCAAATGTCATAAAAATAGCCCAACCGGCAAAATTTCGCCCAATTTGGCAACATTGGGTCGCGACATCTTACGGCTGATTTTTGAATTATCCTCTTGCAACAAATTTATAAAATCAAAACAATTATGTGTTCCCTCTGCAAACTTATTCATGTTTAAACAAATTATTAACATTTTCAATGAATTACATTGCGAGAATGTGATTCTTATTTTACTTTTACCAAAATTACTTTCCGG
Organism: Dorcus hopei; assembly: GCA_033060865.1. Classification (NCBI taxonomy): domain Eukaryota; kingdom Metazoa; phylum Arthropoda; class Insecta; order Coleoptera; family Lucanidae; genus Dorcus; species Dorcus hopei. The sequence continues at coordinate 3,695,467 of CM065425.1, read as the reverse complement.
GGAGATTATTCAGCGTACGTTACTACGTTGGCTGCACTTTTGAATTTGTCTTTAACGGCATTCGTCGTAAAGAACACCTTGTTTTCATACTTGCGAGAATTTTCGATTTTAATTGAGCTTATCGACTTTAATTTCGTGTATTTGCAGTTGTCGAGTGCACAGGTCGAGTGTCGCTTTAAAAATGAAGAGCGAAGACGAAAGAGCTTCACAGGAAAAAGCTGAACAACCCATAAATGTTTATGTGAGAATAAGGTATGAGTTTACTTACTTTCTTTTGCCTGCATTTGATTTACCTACTAATCATTACTTATTGATGACCAACTTTAATTCGTCTAACACGTAAATGATGTGCGGGGGTTCATTGGTTGTTGTTGTTGTAGACCGTTCAACGAGGAAGAAACTGAGAAGAAGTGTACCAGCTGCATCGAAATAATAAATAAGACAGGCATTCAAATTCGCCAACTTTACACGAAGAAGTCTTACCAGTTCGAGTGGGTTTTCGATGCCTTCTCCTCGCAGAAACTCGTCTTCGATAAAACGGTGAATCCGTTGGTACTCGAGGTATTAAAGGGGTATAACTGCACGATTTTCGCATACGGCCAAACAGGCAGCGGCAAGACGCACACGGTTATCGGGGGTCAAGAGGAAGTAAGCTCACTTTTTGAAGACTACCAACGCAAATCCTACGTTTTTTTTCTTTCTTTAGAATGTGGGACTTATTCCCCAAGCCGTTGACATGTTATTCAAAATACTACAGCAAAATGAAATCGAGAGTAACATCCGTGTCTCTTTCCTCGAGCTATATAACGAAGAGTTATTTGATTTGTTGTCGATGGAAAATTCAAAAACCATCAGGTATGTGTGTGTGCTACAAAAAATAGTAAATAAAATTCATTTGTGTTTTATTGAAAATAGGCTCTACGATGATAAAAAATGCAAGGGCTCGGTCATTGTGCAAGGCCTAGAAGAAATGACGGTAAATACTAAGGAGGAAATATACCGTTACCTGGAAATGGGCTATGAGAGAAGGCGCACCGCCACGACCCTCATGAATTCCCAGTCGAGTCGTTCCCATTGCATATTCACCATCATAGTTCACATGCGTGAACTTTGTCCTACGGGGGACGATCTAGTGAAAACGGGGAAGTTAAACCTGGTCGATTTGGCCGGAAGCGAAAACATCGGACGGTCGGGGTCACTGGATAAGAGGGCGCGAGAGGCAGGAAATATAAATCAGTCCTTGCTGACCTTAGGACGTGTTATCAAAGCTCTAACAGAAAAGTCTTCCCATATACCATACAGGTGTGTGTGTGTACACATTCGTTTTTAGTTCCTTGTCAAATTTGATTTTTATACAGGGAATCTAAATTAACAAGAATATTGAGAGACAGCTTAGGAGGTTCTGCGAAAACATCCCTCATTGCCACAATCTCTTCAGCAAACATTAACGCCGAGGAGACAGCGAGTACTCTCGAGTACGCCATGCGAGTGAGAAACATTCAAAACAGACCCGAAGTTAACCACTACTTGTCGAGAAGTTCCCTAATTCACCAGTACAAGCAGGAAATCGAGAGACTGAAGAAAGATCTGAACGCATGTCGCATGGGAACCGGCATCTGCCTGAACAAAGAGAACTACTTGCAGATGATGAACGAGCAAGAACATCTCAAAAGCAATTTGGATTTAAAAACGAGCCGTCTCACGAACTTGGATCAAGAGTTGAAAGAAGTCACCGCCAAACTGGACACGTTGCAGAAGAGTTGGGCGGATGCTGCGAACAATATCGAGAGTTTAACGCAGCAGCAAAGAATCTTGGAAGAAAATTTGGTACTGTGTCAAGAGGAGAAAGACAAACAGAAGGAAGAACTAGAAAACATTAAAACGAAACACGAGCAGCTCACGACCGATTCTGAAAAGTTAGCTTCGGTGGTCGAAGTCCAGTATAACAACGAAGAAATCTTACACAGGAAGCTTTCTTCGTTGTACGACGTGTCTCACCGCAATAAAATATCTGCGAGAGAATTCTCTGACTCGTATAAGACGATATGCCAAACGATGAAAGCTGAATTAGATTCATGCGTTAATTTCATACAAGATGTTATAAAGCTAGGATCAGAGAGTGACGCGGCTTTAAAAGCAACGTTAAATGAAACCTATCACGCATTAAAACAGTTAATGACGAGTTTAATGCTGAGCTGGAATGCGCTGGAAAGCAACAGAGATGAATACTTCGATATGAAAGATGTACTGTTAAGTGAAACCTCCGCTTCCCTTGAAAAGTTGGATCAAATTATTGAAGCGACTTTCACCGCGATATCAACGGACTTAAGGAGAATCATTCTCGAAAGTCTGGACAGCACGGGCAACACCGTTCAGGCCGTACATGAAAATCACAAACGCTATCATGATACACTAGTGTCCACTGTAAGCGCAACTTCTCTTTTATTAATTAATTAAACAATTTAACAACTTTTCTTACAGTTAAATAATGTCACAACCGGCATAACACAATCTTCAAATCAAGTGGCAGATTTATTAGAGCGCACACAACAAGATGCAAGATCAAAATTTGAAACCGTGAAAGGACTCGACCAGGAAACCTTAAATACTCTCAATTCGTACGCATCGCATGCCAGAGAAGCGAAAGACGTAAGGCATATTTAATTAATTAATTAATTGAAAAATACAGATTTTATTTATTTCTTTGCAGGATGTAAGTGCCGGCTTCTCTGCTATTAGAAGCCAAATACTTGCGCTCAAAGAAAAACACTCCGCCTCTGTGGGGCAAGCGAAGAAGTACTCCGAGGAATTTGTTAATTTACATACAAAGAGGCAACAGAAAACTGAACATTTACAGACATACCTAAATGAGTCCCTCGAGAAAATAAGGGGCGAAATAAACCAGTATTCAAGTCGAGTAACAGCTTCGGTTAATGAACAAATGGACACCGTTAAAGATATAGAAGAAAAGGTAATTTAAAACCATATAATTAACTGTAATTGATTTTGTCTTGTTTGTTAGGGAACTTCTATGTGTGAAAAGGCCAAGGAGGAAATTGATGCTGCCGCTGCCAAGTTAGGGGAACAAAAGGAGCAGAGTAACGTTTTGCTAAACGATTTCAAGCAATATCTCGCCACGTTTGGATCTGGCACGAGTGAATGCAAGCAGAAATACGACAATTACATCACCACACTAGCCGTAAGTACTAAAAATTACTTGATCGTTATGAATTTTAATAAATCAATTTTAGGAATTGTGTCATTCCACGAGTGAGAATGCGAATGCATCGGCGAAACTGGTCGACGACATGTATCGAAACATTTCCAACATTAATTCACGAGTTCTAAAGGATTTGAGCGATGCCAGTTCAAAAGTGTCGTCCACTAATGAATGCCTTCAAGAGAATCACGGCCAAATGAAGAAAATGATTCATGAGTTGTCAGACGTTAAACTGAAGTGCCCCACACACGCTGGTGATACTCCTCAACGTTCTCAGGATGTCTTGAGGTTAATCTCCAATTTGAATATTTATACACCATGAAGGAACAGAAAAAAAAAAGCATGCGTTCATGAGAAGTTACTGAAAGGATGAATTTTAATATGTAAAGTAATACTTAATCGTTTATTTATTGACTATCTAATACTATGGGGCCCATTCAGGAATAACGCTCCGACTAAAAAGAAAGCGAGCTCTGGATTATATTCTCTCTCTCTCTCTCTCTCAGGTTTTGTACATTTTGCTTTTCATTTTACAGTTCCTGAATGGGCCCCTGTGAATGTTTGTTTAAAATATATACTGATTGCATTTATAAAAAACGATGAGTTTCACTTTTCGGCCGATCTCGATTAAGCTCCACTTTTAAAAACTTACTTATTTATTCCTTGGTCACGTCTAACATGTCTATCTCTATGCTCGTGATATCCAAATTAACATTGCTCACGTTCGTGGAAATTAAATAACTGATGTCTTCTGATGTTTGCGTCGAATTCTCCGAAATCATCTCCTTCGAGAAACTAGGCACGTTATTCGGAGCACCCGGATACGGAGACTCGTCTTCGGACAGGTGTTCCAACACGTAATTTAACATCGTCGTGCTGAACGTGTCGTCTCTCTTCAACCCGAGCGCCTTGTGGAACCAATTTACGGCCTCCCCCAAATTACCGAGCAGCGAATACACGTAAGCAATACAGGAATACGTATTGGCGGCTTGTGGGCACAGCACCAACGCCTCCTGGTGACACTTGAGGGCCTCCTCGTACTTCTTCTGCTTCCTCAAAGTGTGACCCAGATTATTTAACAGGGGGGCCCATCGCTCCGGCAGCAACGTGTGGTAGTTGTTGCCCTTCACTATTTTCAAAGCGTCCCGGAAGTGTTTCTCAGCGACGTCGTAGTTCGACGTTTGGAATGTAATCACGCCCATTTCCTGCAAGACAAACGGATCTCGGGGTGCAAGCTTGATCGCTTGGTAGAAAAACTTCCCCGCGAGGACGACATTGTTCGTCAGGCCGCACTCCAAACCAATGTAGAGTAGAGGAAGGTGGCACCCCCTCATCAGCTGTGATGCCTTAAAATACGCAGCCATCGCCTGGTCGTGTTCGTTTTCAACGGCGAAGGAATGCCCGTAAGCCAACCACGCGGGGCCGAAAAGCCTGTCTAAAGTGGTCGCTTTCGCCAAGTACCGTCTAGCAGAATCACTTTTCCCGATTATGTAATAGTAACAGCCGACTGCGTACCATGATATCGCTAGATTCGGGTAGAGGTCGACTAAATTATGGGCTAAGGTGAATAGTTTGTTGCTCTGCATCAATTCAACCTGACAACTTATGTAAATCGGCAAACACGTGCTGTGGTACGGATCCTGTTTTAAAATCAACTCCGTCAGTAAATTGCACCTTTGGTAATCACAGTTGTAATATAGGGTTTCCGCCTCGGCCACCGCCATGTCCAAGCTACCCAGTAACTCTTTTACCAACGGGACCAGCGACATTTGAATTTGCAATACTTTCCTTTCGTGATTCGTCTCGTCTCTGCTCTTCGTTTTATTGCCGTCTTTCAAGTGGATCACGTTCGGCGTACTTAGAGTTACAGGAATTTTATTAAAAAGATACACAGACTGGCACGGCGTACTATTCTGCATATTACATGCGCTCTCCATGCCTTTATATTTCAAAACGTTCATCTCAGATGGGACGTGATACTTCTTGAGTTTACTCCTGTAAAGCATCAGTAGAATATCCGCCTCTTCCGGACTACACTGTTGAGATAGCGGCAGCGAATTCAAGAGCTCCTCTTCTTCATCCGCCGTCAGCATGTGGTGTTGTATCAGCGATTCAAACGCTTCGTAGCAATGAACGTCGCACTGTATCGCCTGCCTGTAGCAATCGGAAGCCAATCCTCGGTTATCCATCGCTTCGAGTACTTTACCTTTCAGGAGTAAAACCGACGACTGTACTTGATGCTGGGGGGTCTCGTCGAAAACTTCCGCGACGTTAGCTTCGTTCAAACTGTTCTGCAAGAAAACGTCCAGGTCTATGGAATTTAACACCTTCAACGCTTCGTTCAGCTCGTTCGCTTCTAGCAAGCATCGCACGGTTAATGTGTTACACAAAATGTAGGTCTTGTCGAGGTTCTTCGATCTCAGTAAGTGGGCCGCCCTGTGATACTGCTTTAATAGGTACATGCACTGCGCCAGCTTGTACACATCTTTCGGATTGTTGGAGGTTAAAACGACGACTTTGTCGGCCCAGAAGAGCGCAGCTTGGTAGATGTGTAAGCCGATGTACGTTTGCACCAGTTTTCTGTAGTTGTCTATTATATCGAAATTCTTCGCTTGACTATTTTTAACTTCGGAATCTGAAGCCATCGTTTATTTTTGTTATTTTCTTCTCATTTGAGCATTTGACAGAAAACTTTCAAACGTGTTACCAAATGTCTAATTGCAACAGTGAGATTAGTGTTGCCAACATTAAAAAACAAAGTTGTCAATCAAGGTTGTTGCCAACAGCCGTCCTCCATTTATAACTTATTTGAACGCGAATTGATTCAAATTCACTTAAAAATCACTGATTGCATTCCATTTGCAGTTATCAATAAATAAACATCCGTTTCAAAAAGACTTGTGTTTACATTGTTTCCATGACAATGGGCGCACTCTAAGCGTCCTACTTAAAAGTGGGATGTGAAAAATGCGTCCGTTGCCATGGAAATAACGTAAACAAAGGGCGTTTTGAAACTGATGAGCGAGACGCAAAATATGTTAAAAATCATGAGTGAGAAAGACGCGATTACACGCCCAAGACGCTCTCGGAGCAATGATTGTGAACGCAGCCCTAGCGACTAATGGGAGTGCTCGAGTGGCAAGGTGGGAGGTAGAAATCTCAATTCAAACTTACTTGCTCGTGTTAACGGAAATTACGTTTACGCGATCTGAGGTGAAATTTGTGGTAAAAGGAAAGCACCTGTTGTCAGTTTCATGTGATTAATAGCATTTTCGATTCACCTGCAACGGTTGCACTCAGTGTACTTGCATCTTCTTTTAACCTCATGTAATAACACAAAATGAAGATACTCTGAGTGCGCACTTGTGCAAAACGCTGTAAAACAATGAACGAAAAAGAAACTTTCGACATGTTTCAACAGATGGCGTTGCTGAATCTTACAATAACGCAATAAATAGTTTTAAATACGTTAAATATTTAGGCATAGATATATTTAGTTTTATTTTACGAAAATCATTAAAAATCATTACTTGTGAATTCTTATTATTTGAGTTAACTAGCATGAATAAAAAAAAATACACGAAAGGCAATCGATTATTGAACCAAAGAATTCTATAAATGAAAGAAAGGAAAAAGAAGGTGAACCGATGAAGGACGTTGAACAAAACAGAAAAGACGGTCGCTTTAGTGCAAAAACGTTTTCTTTATCACATTAAGCACATGAACGAAAATGATCACTAAAGTTGACGAAAGTGGTTACTGGAGTTGACGAAAGTGGTCACTCAAATTGACCAAAGTGGTCACTGAATTGACGAAAATGGTCATTAAAGTTGACGAAAGTGGAAAGTCGGCCGTATTAGTGCAAAAACGTGGTTTCTTTATCTTACACATTAAGCATATGGATTGTGGTACTGTATTTATTTACTGACTGTAAGAAGTGGTGATATGCAGCGGCATCTAACGGAGATAAAAAATGGCAATATTTATAATCCTATTAGTTTTTGATAATAATTCTTCTCCAATTTTTCTTTCTATTGATGACTAATCGAAAATTATTTTCTTCTTGTACATGTATTAATTTTTAAATGATTTTTTCTTTAGTCTTTTGCCTTACCAATTGACAACTTTTAGAACATGCCGCTCTCGTTAAAATAAAAATTAGCAAGATTCAAAGTGTGAAGTTCAAAGGACACATCTACTGGAGAAATTAAAAATTAAGAATTTCCTTTTGGTTTCAAATTCTTTAGTGTTATCAACTTTGTAATTAAAAAGATAAAAAGTACCATAACTTTCGCTATGTTTTCAGTATGCTAATGCTACTTTATATCTGATCAGTGATCAGTCTGTGATCTATGGTCACAGTAAAAGAATCTACACAGAAGCGTCACTCGCGTATAACTGTCACGTTTGCCATTTTGTTTGATACCTACTGATTTGCAAATTACATTACAGCTGTTCTCCATTAAGGCTGCGTCCGACTCGTTGACAAACTCAGTCGAATTCGTCCGATTCATTGTCAGACTCCTGGTCAGACCATGGGCGCCGTGGTCGCGTTTTAAAACGTAACCACTTGACCGTCCGACAGATGGTCAGCCAAGGGTCGACTACTTTAACCATGAGTCGGACGCAGCCTTACATTCCCTTCACCCAAAATCAAATCAATTTGATTTTGAACTGAAATGATTTAAAGTGAACAAATAGACTCTTAAAGGAATGATGTTTTGGAACTAAAATTAATATAACCTCAAAATACGTATGAAATCACAGGAAACTGATAACTGATTAGAAAACCAGCTTGATCAGTACGGGGTGCGGGAGGGGAAACTGAATCACTTCCTCATCACTGATCGCCAAAGGAGTAACTGCTAATGGAATGCAATCAGTGATTTTTAAGTGAATTTGAATCGATTCGCGTTCAAATAAGTTGTAAATGGAGGACGGCTTATATTTCTATAAGGGTATCAAACAGTATGGCGTCTTTTTTTGACACTGACGGTTAAGTGTCGCTACTGGGTAATTACTGTGATTACTGTGCTGTGGTGATCAGAGTGTAGAGAAGAACGGAGAAAAGGTTTGAAAGAAAGTCACACTTTTGTTTAAACACTAGTAAAATGAGCGTACGCGTACTATTACAAAAACGTCTTAAATATAGCTTATAATTTATAATTAAAGCAGGTTCTTGTCCGATGAAAATTCGACAGCTTCGTCGAACGATGGCGAAACGTTAAGTGTTAGTGCGCATATTATAATTTATAAATATTAATCTAACATTCTACAAAAAACGTTTTACTTACGTGAGCGTAGCATCTGTGATGTGAGGTTAGTTGTATCGCCAAACAGGAAGCAACAAATTATGGCAGATAATCTCGAACCCAAAATGACAATCGCATATAAATTTTTACGTAAAAACTTTATTCGCCATAAATTTCGAAAATCGTTTGAATCAAAATAAAGAACAGCACGTAATTAAAAGTACTGAAGCAGAAAAAAATTCATTTATATTAATTTTTCCCCAATCATCTTGAATTTTATTATAATTAATCTCGAACCCAAAACGCATTCGGCGGATATTAGCCTCGAACCCAAAACGCATACGGCGGGTGTTAGCCTCGAACCCGAAATGCAATTTGGCCAGTTTGGGGAACTTAAACTTTTAGGGATTTTACAGAAAACATTTTATTTAATAATAAAAGTTTCAACTTTTTTCTTCTCGATTAATTTCGTCGTAACATTTGCCGGCAATTTCTCGCAATCGTGCGCTCATCGTCGCTCCGGTTTGCGCCACCATTTTATAAAAATATCCCTCCTCGTTTCTCAGCAGCACGAAGGGGTGATCAAACTCCATTACGCCCCCAGCTTCCATGACCAGGACTTTATCAGAATCCATGATCGTGTTTAAACGATGGGCTATCGTCAAGACCGTACATTCAGAAAACTTCTTCCTAATCGTATCTTGAATTAACGAATCCGTCCTGAAACGATCTTAGTTGCACTAGGAATGACAAGTCACTTATTTAGGTATAAGACCTGTGATCAACATTTGCGGTAGCCTCGTCCAAAACCAAAATTTTGTTGTTCCTTAAAATAGCCCTCGCGAGGCATATCAGTTGGCGTTGCCCCACGCTGAAATTCGAACCCCCTTCATCGATTTCGAAATTCAACGATGGAACAGATTGTTTCAATTCCACCTGTAACATCGTTTGCTATCACCTAGGATTACAAGCTTGCGCAAGTTACAATACGTACTATTTCAAGAGCGCCCCAAAGCGCGTCGTCTTCAAACTCATCGAAGGGATCCAAGTTGAACCTCATGGTCGCCGAGAACAAAACGGGCTCTTGCGGAATGATCGAGATTTTACGACGCAAGTCTTTAAGGGGCAGCACTTTCGTGTCCACCCCATCTATGTACACGTGGCCTTCGGTCAAGGCCAAGCGGAAGAGCGCTGATATGATCGAGGATTTCCCTGCACCGGTTCTGCCTACAATCCCAACCTATTTCCATCACAGAGTTTTCAGAAGTCCTCCCAATTTAAAGGTCTTCACTCACCTTCTCTCCCGACTGAATTGTAAAGTTGAGATCTTTCAAGACGGGGGGGTCCATTTCCGAGTACGACAACGAAAGATCGACGAACTGGATCCTTCCATGTTCAGGCCAATCATCTGCACATTGCTTAACTAAAAAGATAACGTTAGTAATCGATTGTACGGGGGGGGGGGTGAGTGTTTAACCCGTTTTGATTTCTTCAGGTTTAGGTTTTTCCTCCGAAGGAAGTTGGGTGTATTCCAAAACCCTCTCGACGCAAGTCATTTGACTGACGACCTCCGCCGTCTGCCTCATGCCAAACTGGAGCATCCCCGTGAGGATTAGGCCTTGAGATAAAGCCAAGCCGACGTAGCTCCCGTTTACCTGCGAATCTAAAACGAGCGGGTCATTCGGGCGTCAAATTTGGGGGGCTTCGAGTATTTACACTCGCTCATTATGACGAAGGTGAACGTGATGCAGCCGATGAAGACCAGGCAAATCAAATCCAGCCAAATGCCAAAAGCTGCGACGCACGCGATCGTCAAGTACCAAGCGGACGTGTGGAGATTCTGAAACGTTTTTTGGTTGAAGTTGTGACCCCCCTGTTTGTATAGGTATCTACCTGATGCGTGTCGAATTCCGATTTCAAAGCGACCTGGGAATTGGTGGCCCGGATCGTCAGTATTCCCTGAAGGGACGCGTTCAGGTGTGAAAAGAGCGGACTCTTAGCTGGAAATAATTAAACACGTCCAAAATTACCAAGAGCAAATTGGAGGCACTTACTAATTCCCTCCAGGTGTTTAATATCTTTGGCGGCTTTGATGTACCACTCGCGCATTTTATAGAACAGCGCCCCCAGGATCATCCCCGCGATGACCATGTAGTAATTTGCGATGGCGATCATCACCAAAATGCCCGTCATCACGAGTAAAATCTGCAAAAGGCGTTTCACTCACACGGAAACTCGGGGTAAGCGAGGGGAAGAACCTGGAGCGCATCCATGCTAACCCTGGGGAGTATTTCGTCGATCGCCCCCATGTCCCTGGAGAACCGATTCAGTATCCTTCCACTGGGGTTCGTGTCGAAGAATCTCATGGGCGCCTTCAGCAAAGCGTGGAACATTTTATTGTGAAGGTTCTTGGATGCGCGCATGCACAGTTTGAAGAAGAACAAAGACCTCAATGTGGTAATGACGATGCAGGCTGCAATGAGCCCCACGTAGACGTACATGTTGAAATAATCGTCTTGGGTTGGGGTGTTTTGCTCGGAGGTCGTCCTGAAATGTGAAGACGTTAGCAAACAAGTCGTCCTCAAATTTTGCACGGCACCAGTAAGTCAGCCAAAAATCCCCCGTGCTAGTCACGAGCTGCCCTAACAGCAACAACAACAGTAACACCAATAAGCCCAGGACGTTTCCGCTGGATTTTATGTACGAAAGCAACGCGGCGCCCCCTTGAGATAAGACGGTCTCTTCGGGGGAACTTGCTTCCGGATGCTCCGACTGGGTAGCGTTGGTCTAAAATTAAGGTTAAAAAATATTTGGATTCGCAAACAATTGGTAGATAGGTACTTTGATTGAAGTTGCAGAAAAAGTTCTGCGCCTCTTCTTCTTTCCCTCCGCTTCAACGTCTTCCTCTGAGGCGCTAAATAATTTGGTGAAGTCCCGCCCACCACAGCGCGATAGTTCCTCGAAAGTCCCAGTGGCTTCGATCTTCCCCTAAAACTTCGGGCTGTAGGTACTTCCCCCAAATTCCCTCCCCCAAAGAACCCACCTCGTTTAAAACTATTATGTAATCAACCCTCTTTAGAAACTGCAACTGGTGAGTGACCAGAATCCTCGTCTTCCCTTTCAGGTAATCGACTATGCACTCCTCGAATAAATGCTTGGCCACGTGGGTGTCCACCGCCGATAACGGATCGTCCAGCAAGTAAACATCGGCGTCCCTGTATATGGCCCTGGCCAAGTTGATCCTGGCCCTTTGCCCGCCGCTTAAAGACACCCCTCGCTCGCCCACTAAAGTCCGTTCACCTAAAAACACCGTTTTTTTTTAAATATATAAGTGATTACAGAAGTGGAACTTCAAGACCTTCCGGGAACAACTCAAAGTCTCTTTCGAGGGCGCAAATCTCCACGATCTTCTGGTACCTGTCTTTATCGAAGTCTTTTCCGAAGAGTATGTTGCGTCTGACCGTCGCCACGAACAGCCAGGGTTCTTGCGAGGCGTAAGAGATGGTACCCCCAACCTCCACGTTGCCGTGGTCAGGTCGAAGTTCCCCCAGCAAGAGCTGTAACAGCGAGGATTTCCCCGAGCCCACGGGCCCGACCACCGCGCACAAACAACCCGGGGGTATTTTAAAACTTAACTCGTCCAAGACCGCCACCTCCGAAGACCATGTTGCTCTCACATTGTTTAGATTGACGGCTCCATCAGATGTCGTGCGTAGCACTGAAGATTCCGTTTTCTCTTCCAAGTTCAAAATCTCCTCCAGTCGCTTGATCGAGACCAAAGATTCCGCGCCGAGCGCGACGGCCAACGGGAAAAAGATGGCCATGGTCAGTTGGAGGATGTTGAAGAACTGGGCCGTTGAGAAAACGCGGTCGGCGGTGATTTGATTGCCCAGCAGGTAATAACAGATGACCGAGAGGAACAGGGTGGTGCGTTCCGTGAAGACGGCGAAGCTCGAGTAGACCCCCCTCAGGTATGACGTCAGCGTTAAAAACTTGATCTCCTGGCTGCGCGCGATCCTCACCATTTTCTCGAAGGGCTGCTCCCACGTGTACATCTTAATGACTTGCACCCCCGAGATGATCTCGTTCATGAGCTTCACGCGATAGTCGGTTCTTTTGGCCACTTTTAAGCGCAACACCGACGCCACCTTGCCCATGTAACCTACGGAGGGGGCTTAAGATTTTGGTTGGGTTAAAGCCGGGGGAGTTTACCTTGGACGGGGATCGTCATGAGAATCATGGCCACGACCCCCGCGAACGCTGCGATTTCAACTTGCTCCCAAATGAAGTAGGTGATGACGCCAGCTTGGATCGGCATGATCCAAAAGAAATGCAAGACCGGGACTACGAAGTCGAAACGTTGGACGTCGTTGGATAGTAAGTTAACGATTTGGCCGGAGGCCACTTGCCCAAGGGATTTTTTGCTCAACTTTAACACCTGGAAACCGAGATGGGTTTGGTTTGAAAAACTTGATGGTACTACTTACCTTCCTGTAGATTAGGGAACAACAAGCGATCCTGATTCTCATCCCAATCCTGGATAGCTCCAGAAACACGTGGTGGCTAAAAAAGATGACGCACCCCGTCAGGGCTATCAAAATGGCCCCGTACAAATACTTATGGAACATCAAAGATTCGTCGCCGGGTATTTCGTCGGTAAACAGTTGAATGAATAGGGCGAGCATGACTGGTTGAAACGGCCTGAAATACAACTCAAACCAACCGACCAACCAACCACGTGAGCTACGACAAACCTAAGCACGGCGTACTGGATGAAAAGAAGGAAACCATAACACGTAAAGTTGTACAAAAAAGTGTTCCACAACGCCCTTAACAAACTGGGGCTCGCCTGTTTCCTCCGGGCCCTTTCGACCTCTTCGAGCCAGTTCCTTTCGAGTTTGTCGGTCAAAACCGCCGACTCATCCGAAGGCATTACCTCGTAGAGGTCGCTCACTTTGAGGTTGCGTTTCGTGCCTCTGTAGATTAATTTGATGAGCCATCTGGAAGAGATGGGGGTTACTCAATGGTCACTCGATGGTCGGAGAAAAAATGGGTAGGTACTCACACGAAAGTGAGCTTGGAGTAGAGTCTCGCCGATTTCTTCGGGCTCTCTTTGGCGCGTCTGCTTCCCGAATTCATTTTGCGCAAACTAAATTTAGACCGTAGATCGTAAAAAGTAATCAGCGTGTGTTTTTTAATTCCTTAAATTTAATCGCTGGGTAAACATTTTCCGTCTCGTTTTAGTAGATACTTCTGGGCATTTCGTAATTGTTTGCAGCAGTTCTTAAATCTATTTACTTTTGGACGAAATTAACTCTCCCGCCCGATTGTGTAATAGTGCATTGTTCGTTGATGTAAGCATAAAATGCAAGTATGTAGGTACATTTTGCAACAGTAATGCGTAAGTACAATATTTTTTGTGAAAGATAAAAAGGCGATATTGCTCTAGCCTTGATAATAAGTTCAAATGTTACCTACAGTGGTGTAACTATTGAAGGTGCAGCGGGTACAAACAAAATTGTATTTTTTTTTTTTGTAATTCTTGACTCACAAAGAATGTCGATATTCATGATCAGAATGGATAAGACCACGAAACAAAAAAAGGTCGTTGAGTACTGGTGAAATTACATCCACAGATGTCGCCAGTATACTTGATCGAGAATTGTTTACACATCCTCTCCATAGATGTCTCTATCTCCGAGTTAGAAAGAGTCGCAAACAGAATCAAACTTAAACCGCAGGAGCAAGTTATAAATTACATCCACATGTCACGTTACGGAAAATTACGGAATGTTACGATAAGATAACTTGTTTTAAACTTAATTTTTCTTTTAAACTTTAATTAAACTTTAAACTTAATAATTCTAAACTTAATTACTGAACTTTAATTACTTAACATAAGGGAGGGTCTGGCCCTAGAGGCCAGCCCTGGCTCGTAGAGTCACTCGCTTGGCTTTTTCCCACGCACTTCTAATTTACTAATCACTATCCGACACTTAATTAATGACTACTTCTTACTTCTACTCTTGACTACTACTTCACGACCACTTAATTACTATTACTACTTTCACTGCTTGACTCCTCTTACACTACTACCTGCGGGTTGGTCTCTTATCTTTTATACATTTCTAAATCTACGTCACATTCGGTTTTTTTGTCCTGGTGGCCGGGGGTTCGGTCCAAGGTACAAAGTTCTAAAAGTGTCAGCATCAATTAACCCTTGCCAAATTTGTTTCGTACAAACGTTCTAATTGCCTCAATCTTAATTGGCACATGTAAACATACACGCTTACGTTTCGCAGAGTTTGCGTAAGTGGAAGGCGAACGTGCGCAACGCGGCTGACCTACTAATTGTTTAATGGGTGCTGATCCTGCATAAGTTTGAAATGCACACAGTTGCAATAATTACGAAACTTATTTTCCCAGATAATAACATCGTGACACACAGATGCCGGAAGTAATATTTGGTTGAGAATTATGTCAGATGACACCAATGACCTCTGCTTAGTCTCTGCCTCTATTTCCGAGTTAGAATCGAAAACAGAATCAAATTTAAAGTGCAGGAGCAAGTTTTGATTCACATCCATAGATGTCGCCAGTAATATTTGGTCGAAAATTATTTACAGATTCTCTTCGCAGATATCACTAATCACGTCCGCTCAGTCTCTGCCTCTATCTCCGAGTTAAAAAATAAATCGTAGACTTAGGGCCAAATTTAAAGCGCAGGAGTAAGTTTCAAATTACATACACAGATGTCGCCAGTAATACAAAGTGGTCAAGAATAACTGTTTGAGTTGGCAATACAATTAAGAGCATTTTCTTACTCGGCTATTTGCAACACTGCAACCGGATAGATGTTTTGTTGATTTATTTGACTTTTGGCGCTGATTTGACATAACATCAACAGCGACGAGATTGTATTGTAGGTTATGAGATAAAATTTAGCGTTTTAATTTGAATTTGTAAAGTAACTGCTGTCAGTGTCAAGCCGTCGACAGCCGGAAGTTAATCCAGTTGAACCATTTAAAAATAAAGTTCAGCACTATCAACTCAAACAGTGATTCCTGACCACTTTGTATTTGGTCGTGAAATATTCTCTCCACAGATGTCACTGTCTCCGAATTAGAAAATGAATCATAAACTTATAATCAAATTTAAAGCGCAAGAGCAAGTTAGGCAGTTAAAATCATTCGAATTTGTTGAGAAAGTTGTTTACAAATCTCTCCACAGATGTCGCGGGTAACGTCTACTGGATTTAGATTCTGTCCTCAGTTATAAAGTGAATCAGAAATTTAACACCAAATTTAAACCACAAGAGCAAGAAAGACAGTTTCTTGTCGATGTGTTTTTTCGATTTATTTGTAAAAATTCCACCTACAGATGTCGCTAATTACGCCCACTTCATTTACCTTCTCCCTCACAGCTAGGAAATAAAATAACAATTTAGAACCAAATTTGAAGCGCAACGGCAAGTCGCTTGTGTTTCGTTGAATTTTTTACGCGAATTGATTACAGCTTCTCTCCACAGGTGTCGCCCATGACGTCTACTTGATTTAGACTTTGTTTCCGAGTTAGAAAATGCATCAAAAGCTTAGAGCCAAATTTAAAACGCAAGAATAAATTAGACAGTAAAACGCACCAAAATGTTGTCGAATTTTTCGAGAAAATTGTTTACATATTCTCTCTACAGATGTCGCCGATGACGTGTCCTCGATTTAGATTGCAAATAAACCAAAAACTTGGAACCAAATTGAAAACGCAAGAGCAAGTGTAAAAGTAAAATTCGCTCGTTTTTTGTTAGATTTTTCGCGCGTATTGTTTACGTATTCTCTCTACAGATGTCGCCGACATTTTACTTGATTTGGATAAAAAAAAAAACAAATAAATTTTGAATACAACGGGGAAAGACCAATTTAAATAAAAGATAAACAAAATATGAAGAACTTTGTCACTTTTAATAGTTCATCGTGACATTTTGTCTGTCATTTTGACAGCAAAAATGACGACGCTGACACAAACAAATCATACCAGAGAAAATTAGCTGTAAGTACTCGCTTCTTTTGAAATCATCTGAAAAAAAATCAGAAAATAGAACGACGCATTAATTCAACAAAAGTATACAAAGAGAACCGGAATAAATAACGAAAATAATAAAAGAGATTTGGAATAAATTGTTAGGTACAGTTTAATTCCATCGCAGCGAGCTTGCAACGTCGCTTTCACGGACGCCGTGTTCTAAGTCGTCTGACAACACTGTAACTCTCGCCGGAAATGCTTGCTTTCAAATTCTGTCTTCGTATTGGCTCCTTTATTTAAACATCTTTACGGCATAATTGTTTCCATTGGTCACGCCATTTTAACCCGTTAACATTGACTTGGGGTTGCCGGAAGTGTTCAACTTCCAGGCCATGTTTGCAGTGTTGCCAACTTAGCGGTTTTGCCGCTAGATTTGGCGGAATCAAATTCGATTTAGCGGACTAGAAACTAATTTAGCAGTTGGCGGATTTTTTAGCTTCATTAAAAAAAAAGTAGCGGTTATTAAAATATTTTGATTGTGAAAAGTGAAGTAAAATGGAGTTCTTTTAATATACGTAATGATTATTTTTAAATTACCCGCCTTTGAACGATGGTTTTCAGTTAAAAGTGGTGC
Source organism: Dorcus hopei (assembly GCA_033060865.1). Lineage (NCBI taxonomy): Eukaryota > Metazoa > Arthropoda > Insecta > Coleoptera > Lucanidae > Dorcus > Dorcus hopei. The sequence continues at coordinate 3,678,345 of CM065425.1, read as the reverse complement.
TTAAAAGTTGGTGTAAGTGCAACGGTCACTTCAATCACGTAAAACCCGTAAAAAATCATCAATCATACGTATATAAGTAAATATTTGAAAAAGTGTGTAGCAGGTGTGTACCTTGTGAAATTATTATTAATAATAGGAGTTTAACAAACGTGCAACAATGTCCAAATATCATCAAAAATTTCGAGAACTGTGGTTAAAAGATCCATTTCTTAGAGACTGGTTAACGACAGTAGAAACAACTAATGGAAAAATTGCGAAATATAAATTTTTTCAATGTTTTCAACGCCATTTAGCGGTTTAAGGGATGCGATCTAGCGGATGTGAAAATCAGACTGTTGGCAACACTGCATGTTTGATTCCGACACTTTTGTTTCTATCGTCTTGTGAGATACACGTTATCGTGTCGCTCTCGTGAATTCTTGCTAAATTATTGCAAAATTCAACTTAAATACAGTTTGACTGGAAGTTTTAAGTATCTCACAGTGCGTTGTGAAACGCAGGTCGCGTTTTAGTCCAACGATCTTGCTAGTTTAGCAGGATCGCTTTTCTTCTGGTAGTTTTTGACATCCCTTTTTCTTTTGTGGCGAAGCCTTTTGCCGACTGTTTGCTGGCTTATACCTTGTTTGGGAATTTACCAAAGAAATACGCATTAGCCCTTCGTGAATACCACGAGGCAGCACTTGCGTTGAAGAGTGCTGCCATCTATCCGAACTAACGTGAACCAGACATCAGATAACGTGACGATGACGTGACGTATACCTTTGTTTATATTTCTCGGACATTGTTTATCGCGGCCCGTTACGGTGCCTATACTTAAGTAAAATTAATATTTAAATAACCGGTTAATCGACATTGCCATTAAGGCACTTTTGTGCAATCAGATCTGATTAACCGCGTACCGTGTGTTCAGGTACAGTTGCGGACAGAAAATTTCGGATGTCACTGTCACTCATCTGACGTATACATATAGGAATTTCTTAACTTTTACGTCAGTGGAATGACTACAGATACTTGATTATACTAGCTGGCTCGTCGGCCATTTTCGGCCTCAGTCAATTAGTACTGTTACAGTTACTTGATTATACTAGCTGGCTCGTCGGCCATTTTCGGCCACAGTCAATTGGTATTGTGTATGTGTATGTGGTTGACATATTTGTTAAAATATGACCGGATGTGTAGTTGCTAATTGTTCAAATCATTCACGAGATGGTTTCAAAAGTATCAGGCAAGTAATTTCTTTTCATCATAAAAATAATATATTTACATAACCTCACATCGGGTTCACAATCGGGCTCGCTACATTCGCAGGATTACTGGCAGGCTTGGCCCGACGGGAGTGACGAGACAGTACTGGTCCATCACGCCATTCCTTTTGTCAGTCATAAGCAGCATGGAAAAGCCTGGCGTGTGCGTTACGCATTAAACATCAGTATTATCAAGAGGCAAATCCCTTCACAGTCATAGACGTTCAGCAATACTGTCAATGTATGGGCACCTATTTGGTTCCAAAAGGAACGACGAGCCAGCTGTATACTAACTCGTGTCTAAATAAAAACCTGGTCAAGTAGGCTACATATATTAATTAATTCTGCTATTTTTTTTTGGCGGATCTGCTTGGTTCAACGGTCGCTTGCACGTTTCATTACCACCCTGATATGCTCGGCTTGCTTAAGCCGTGGTAAGTTAAGTTTTTAATTTTCTTTTATCTCGGTTGGGTTCTTGTTAACGTAGCGGATAGTTACCCCCCCCATCTTGAGCGGTTTCGCTTCGATTTATACAACTCTCATCGCTTACCCTTGGACGTACCTTGCCGTTTCGCCGGTGGAAAACACCTACAGCTTCGCGAGATTGTTGTGCGAGCCTTGTGTTTCCCCTCAGGACGCTGAGGTCGGAGCGAAACCCACGAACTCGGAAGGTTCACGGTATCGTACCTCATTTAAATTCTATCACCTTTGGGTGTGAAACTTTACACGCTTTTGGTCGCATATTATCCGGTAATACTCCATTTTTCGTCGGAGTTTCTTTTTTGTTCGGTCTTACACTAATCGTTGCGTTTAATTACGCGTTGTGTTATTTGTATTAATTGTGCGGTTCTTGTTATAATAATTCCGGGTTTTTCCGGCGTTTAATATTTCGATTTGTTATTGTAATTTATTCTTATCGTACGAGACTGCTTATCAGTCGTTTTGTGAACGGACGTGTGGGATCCCTAACGGACAGAAATGTTGTGTTATTTGTATTAATTGTGCGGTTCTTGTTATAATAATTCCGGGTTGTTCCGGCGTTTAATATTTCGATTTGTCATTGTAATATATTCTTATCGTACGAGACTGCTTGTCAGTCATTTTGTGAACGGACGCGTGGGATCCCTAGCGGACGGAAATTCAATTTGCGCGTTAAGGTTTGTTGTTACTTTTTTTTGCTTAAGTTTAAGAAAGAAAAGTGTGTCGCGGCCTGACGCCTTTTGTAACATTTTTGTCGCCGTGATCTTTTTTTCTCTCACACTTGTGCCTTGGCGGGACACTTTTATTGTCCACTTTTTTACTGCAATTAAAGTTTATTTAAAATTGGTGGACGTATTTTTTTTTAATTTCTCTTTTTGCGAATGGTATTTAATTGGGGGTTACTCCTCCTCCCCTCGGAACGGATTACTTCGGCGCTGAACCGACTGGAAAGGGGGAATTTCTCCCCTGTTGGGGAGATTCCTTTGGTCGCAAGTTGTTGCGATCGGCAACAGGTGGCGCCCTTTTAGATCTACAGTTACCTGTGCGAAACTGCCTGTCCACGGCCTTCTCCACTGACTCGGGATTTTGGTCGCACCATCAGCCCCAAACATCGGGCGATCCAGGTAAGTTCGTTTGTATCCGTTTCGACGTTTCTTTTTTTTATTATTCGCTATCAGGTAACCTCGTGGGTCTAGTTTGCGTTTAGTCCTATTTTTGTTTCGTGTTTTGTATTACTCTGTTTTGGTTTTGGTTTTCGGCTCATTTGGTAAGAGTGTGCGCGACAGTATGTCAGTAATTCTCTGTCAACCTCACCTCATTCGATGCATTTTGTTTTTCGTTCGTCTTTTCGTGTTTTGACGTTTTGTTTCTTTTTTATCGATTTAATGTCTTAGCATTTCATCCGAGATTCGTCGTTTTTCTTTTGTTTTTGGATCTACTTATTCTTCATATTTTCGTGTTAATTGTCTCGCTTTTCTTTTGTCGAATTATTTTATCAGACATCATTGACGCTTTCTGTAATTTCTTCTTTTGCTTTCTGGTCAGCCTTGCATCATCTGCGGCATTTTGTTTTTTATTCGTCACATTGTTCAAAGTATTTCAGTGTGTTTATTTATTATTTATGTATTTATTTTATCGGGTCGTTATTTTTCTTTTGTTTTTCAGACCTCTTATTCCTCTCATTATATCTACATTCGTTTTGCTTTTCTTTTGTTTGTTTCGTCTTGTCAGCTTCGCGTCATCTAATTTATTTTTTTTTTGTTCGTCTTTTTCATCGCATTTCGTTGTTGTTTTTCTCATTTCACCTGTTTATTTTTCCAAATTATTTTCATTCGTTTCGACATTATCATTTTTGAGAGAGTGATGACAAAAAATAGTTCTGAAGAAAGCGCTTCGCGCGTTAAGGCCCGCTTACAGATGGGGGGCTCGCGGCAGCTGGGAAACTGCTTCCGTCGTGTTACGCTCGTTCTGCGCTTTGAGTGGTCGCACAACCTACTTGTCTCGTTTTTCGATCGTATAAGCAAAAGTCCCTGAAGTGCATCTTTGATTTAAAAAATTCGCCGTTCCGTTATTTTTGGTGCGATCGGGTCGAAACCGGTGGCGTCGCGAAGAGAGAGGATGGGACTATCCTCCGGTTGAAACATCTCGCCGATATCTCTTCCGGTTCCGGAGAAATAAATTTTTCTTCCGGAGCGTTACCTAACCGGAGTCGAATTCTAAACCGTGTCGAGCCGGCCCTGAGCGTCCTATCGGAACAGGCGGGGCCTCGAAAGACTCATCAGCGACTAAACTTTCCGTCAGGTAGCATTTTCTTAAATTTCATCGTGATCTTATTTTTCTTAGTTAAGCTACAATGTTTAGTTTAAGTTGTGAAGTGTGCAAGGAGGTAGGTACGAACGAATAAATTAAACAAACAATAAAATACAAGTTTATATTTTTAAATTGTCGTGAACATTACTCAGTGGATGCAATAAAAATAGATAAATAAATAGTTTTGATATATACAAAATTAAAATTAAAATAAATATTACACTTAAGAAGGCACTGAGAGACGAAGAGGATGCGTCTAGTTTCTCACTGCTGCAAAACGTTATTCTAGGAACAAGACGGCTTTTGGCGTGCTGAACACTCACTCACTCACTTATCTATCACATGGAGATCAATACGAAATTTCTCGTTGTTTTGCAGCAGTGAAAATTCAGAACTCTTTCAAGTATGTAGTAAGTAACAGGCCATCACCAGAGCTACCACCAACCCGAAGATACGTGACTAACTAATTAATTATTAAAATTATTGGCAATTAGTCGATAATACGAGGGGGGCGATGTCTCTTATTGAGTTGACCTTGTAAGCGAAAACTCAACAGAAAGATCAGTTAGGTATTGTTTTTTTTTTTTTTTGTACAGGTTGTTAATTATACGATCTTACTTAAGGCATATGCTTGCTGGGGCTGAGCCATTTTTTCATGTAGTAACAGAATATGGTGCTAATGTATAATAGAACTAACAAGGCGCATGTTACGCCCAGGGCCAAAACCGACGATTTCGTTGGGCAGGGTTCGATTATAGTCACCATTTTATCTGCAACAAAAAAAATTGAAAAAAAAAGACGAGGGTGGTTTAATTAAATAAAACCTTTGCTAAACTCTGCGCTCGTTGGATCCATCCTTGAGAAATCGAATTGTTTCTCATCGCCAAAATCAAGCACCAGGATCTCTTGGCTTAAGGTCATATCTTCTTCTTTCTCTTCGTCGCTTGCGTTCACAGGCAACGATCTCTTCTTCCTGCCCCAAGATTCTAAAGAGTCGTGTCCCCATTCGCAAACCGCAGGCTCGCAAGGCCCAAGGCAATACTTAACGTTGCACTGGAAGATAACACCGTAAGATTCGGTGAATCGGAACGCCTCGTACACGGATTGGAGGGCGTTCCCGTCGGGGATGAACGCGGGGAAAATGCTGGGATCAACGGGGCATCCCTCGTCGTCGATTATCTGGAAGGTACTCTTCGAATCCTTGGCCATAGCAACGCAGCTACGAGCAAATATTCCGTAGGGAGCTGGAAAGCAACAAAGAAAAAATGAACCTGGAGAATTCTTCATTGGCAGGAAACTTACTGTCTTCCGGGATTTCAATTCTGAAGGTGAGTTTGTCTCCGATACGCACGGTTTCCACCTCGCGCAGGCGACTGTCCAAAATGCGGATCCTCGGTGGGGGTGCCTCGGGTGCAGAAGTGATGCTGATCATTTCCGGATCTCTGAGAATGAGAGAGTTTTAGGGGCCGTCAGTTTTGGTGGTTCTTGGGGGGGTTACCTGATTGGCATCATTCCGAAGGTGATGTTCTTGGAGGACATGTCGTACGTGCACTTGACTTTGTAAATTTTATCCGCTTTCGTCATTACTACGCTGTGGTGTTGCAAGACGACCGTGTTACTATAGACGCCAGTCTAGAAAATAAAACGAAAAGATATTTTTAATTTCGACAAGAGTTGCATGGTCGAGTTGGTTCTAACTGGGTTCCTTGTGTTTCCCCAGTTTGTAAGGTGGATGTCGAAAGAAGAAACATCTAGTAAGTCGGGCACAGTCGCAGCAAGTAGTCTGAATACGCCGATAAACTTTTGGAGCTCGCGGGGTTATTGCATTAAAGAGTTTTAACAAATCTTTTGTTACGGTTCGTTTTCGTTTTAACGTTTTTATTTTAGGGAATGTTAAAATTTTGTCTTCATTTAATGGTCTGCTTGATGACAAACTCTAAAGTTCTGTTTTGGCTTCACTGATCGCTCTATTCTGAATTCAAACTCTAAGGGCTACCTTTTTGTTTCCTTTCTCGTGCGTGTAGACTGGTTAATTTCGGTTTTGGAACAAAAGGAAACGTGTTGGCGTTTGTTTGTTTGTTGATCTGAAAATAAAAACTAATAGTGAAATCGCCATCTGGGTGTTCGTGACATTCCTGAGTACAGTGGGTCATTTTCGTTTGCTGTAAAAGCTAATCTATGTGATTCGTGTCGAATTCGATCACCTAGCGGTCAATGGGGATTTTATACACTCAAGAAAGTTGATTGGAATATCGCCAAGGTTTAGGTAGCAGATAAAACTCACGTCACGAACTCCAACTTCAATCACACAATCAAGCGGATGTGTCGCAGGTTTTAATAGGCCCTTATTTTTAAACAAGGGCACGTTGTACGGGGCAGTTTCACGTTGTACGGGGCAGTTTCACGTTGTACGAGGCAGTTTCACGTCATACGGAGCAAATTCACGTTATTCTACTACCATCAAACACCGCGAAAGTTCGGACGTGCATGTAGGATCAAAGCCCTCTCTCGAGACTTCGATGTAAATGTCGTGATTTATGGCATATCAGACGACCGGACATAACGTCGAGCGGTGACGTACACTTTTCATTCCTTACTTGGGTTAATCATCAATTACGCTGTATAATGAGTAGTTAAGGGCTTGAAAATTTCGTAATTGTATATTTCAAGCCACGGTTCCTTAAGAACATGTCATAATTTGCATAAAGAAAATTAATAACCGCCTCCCACTGTCAAACTGACAGGTGCTTATAACTTGTACATCACCTTTGTACACCAAATATTTCGATCTAAAGTGATCAACGTACATTTACGTAATTACGTCACTGATAAAAATATTTTTTTTTAAACGCAGAATTTCAAACTTGCCACATTCACGTGTGTAGTCCTGTAGCGGTAACGCGTATCACTTATACCTGGAACAAATATAACGCTAGGTGGCACACCTTTCTTAATTAACAACTAGATAACGAACCACCGGCGATCCTATTGTGTAGCCCACTCCCATCTCCACTGAGCTGGGCATAATTTCAGGTAGGTTGTTCACCAACGTAAAGGAGTTTCCCCCAATTTTCGCAATCTATTCAAGGTCGACTATTTTCGTATAGTTAGGTAGGTAGCACCTTACGTATTCAATTACAAGATTTTTTCTATTCTCGTCAAATGTATCTTGACGTTTCACTTTTGACAGATGATCAATAGGTTAATTGTTAATTGTCAGTTAAGCTTAAGATTTTATTTTTCATAGCCTCCGCTTATCTAAATAATTTTGGATCGCAGAGTATGTTACATAAGATAAGGATCATGTTTTTTTTGTTAATATATTTTTACTGTTATTGCATTGGACATTGTCTCTCCCCCCCAGGTTGCGACATAATAAATTTCTTTTGTCCAACACACAGAATGCTCTGCGCCACTTTCCGGGGCAATCTGATGTAAACCAGCTCACGGTTTAATCTATCCGCGGATCGCACTTTTTTGCCCTTGCGTTTACATCGGGCTTTGACGAGAGGACATGCTCGACTTGACCCTCCTCGGTTTCGATGAATCCGCGGCATTCGCGATAAACCCAGAGAAAGCCCAAGAACACGGTCTGCCCCGTTTGCCCATCCATGCGCGAAGGAATCTTTTAACCTCCTTTACACTTTTATACTTTGCATCGTCGCTCTGTAATTACACGACGTTGGGAAGTGCAACCGTAGGCATGCGATGTTAACATAAAAGAGATATAAACAACTAATTTCTAGACGAAATGGAAACTTTGTAAATTGCGTAGACAGGTGTTGGAGCGTACATACATAAACAACATGATAAAGATGTTTATCTTTTTCTATAATCAAGCGGTAATGCCGTGGTGGAAAAACACGGATTCGCAAGTGGGAAAGCCCGATTCCACCAAAGTTCCGAAATGATTTTTGGGGGGGCGTGCAACCGCAACTTACCACCGACTGCGTGTTACAATCTTGTCCGTTCATGGTCAAGTCAAGCCGGAAGAGGTCGCTGTTGATGACGTCCACGTTGCACGTTTCGGATCTCCCCAGCGCGTATATCCTTCCGTTGAACGGCTTATTGGTTCTGACCTGGACGGCGATTTTCGTGTCCTTGCAGTTAACGGAAACTGGGGGGGCGAAAAAAATTAATTGCCATTGTCTTTCGCTTAAAAAAAATTAATTACCGTCGTAGCACGTGCCCGTCTTGTCACAGTTGACGTCGCTGCGCGTCAAATTGTTCAGATTCGGGTCTTCCGTCGCCTCGAAGACCACCGGAAGCGAATTCTCTGATGGGGCCCCGGAAACACCACCGCCGGGCTCTAAAATTAAATCAACGAAATATGAAGGATTCGTTTTTGTCGTTAAAGGACTTACTTTCGCAGGCGTTTTCGAAGTAGGTGCCGATGCGTTCCCCGTTGTCAATGAGGGGCCTTTCGGCGTTGAGGTAAGTGCTGGGGCCGTCGGGGAGGGTCTTGTGATCCAGGTGGAAGAGTTGGCAGTTGTACTGGGAGCCCTGGGGGGGTCCCTTGTACAAGAACGAGCGGCAGAGGAACTCGTTTTCTATTTCGCAGGCTAACCTGCAGGCAGCTTCGCTGGTCACTTGCAGTTCTTTGTCGGTGTAATAATTCAACCCCGCGTATTGGGCGACCTTATCGTCGGCGACCCCGATTTTCGGCAACTGGAAAACTCGGTTTCCCTTGCAAGCCTGACCGGGCTTAAGGCAGAGGTTCTCGAAATAATCCACCCCCTGTGCGTCTATGAATTGCACGTACTGCCCGGTCGTACGACGGTCGGAATCGCTGAGTTGGCAATGGAGACTTGCGTAGTTATATTCGACCGATCGACATGTAAAACGATGCTGAAATAATAACGTAAACGCAATAACAAAACAAGAAAAAAAATGAGCTCATGAAACACACAAATCTAACTTGAAAACACTTGAACTAATAAATTGCGCAGGCCGGATAAGACACACTGTCTCGTAAAATCTAGTAGGTCGTGCTCGTAGAAAAAAAAAGTCGTAAATATTCTATGGCCCGCGCGAGTCATGGGTTCGCCATCACTGCTCTAGAGCAATCAATCGAAAAACTCAATTAATTAGTCTAGGAATTTTCATTTTTTAAAATTAATTATTCGCACCTCATTTAAACAAGCTGATAAGCACGCTTCCTTGGTAGACGTATAGATAAGCGCGTTATCTAATCCCCGGATCATTTTATTGGGCACCCGTTCGAAGGTCCAAGGTCTCAGGCAGACGTTCTCCGACCTCAACTGCATCTTGGTCATGTAGTACATGTTGACGGACCGCTGCGGTACTGCCGACGGGTTGTTGGTCGAGGTTTCGTTCTGCAACTGACAGAGGGTTTCCTGCTTGGGGATCAGGGGGTTGAGGACGAAGCTGAAGGCCGCCGCTTGGCAATCGGGTTCCTCCCTGCACCACCCTTGGCATTCGTACAGGGAGAGGTTCTTCACCGTGTAGTAGGTGTTACCTTTGTAGTCGAAGTCCGTTAGCTTTTCGAAAGCTATCCTGGCTGAAATTCGTTCGAAATCAAAATTAGTAAATACGCATTTCAACAATCAAACTATCATCTTCAGTGCCATTATGATGACTCATTTAAAATGTTTGCAGCTGAGCTTAAATTTAAATGGTGTTTATAATGATGTGATATTTAGGGCTCAGTTGTACAACTTCAGCTTAAGTTTAAGCGAAAGCTTAAACTCTTAACAACTCTAACCCCAACTCATAAGTTTTAAGCTTCAACTTAAATTTAATCCGGCACTATACTACAACCAAATCAAATCGAAGTGAAGTCTTTTGTTTTCATTTAACGATGACTGATTGATTTTCATTAAAAAAAAGATCGCGGACGAGATTCGTCTTCATAACAACATCATTGGAAAATAACGTTCAACTTAACCCAGCGCTCCCGCTCAAAATAATTTAACAATTCAACCGCTTTATCGGCTGAACGCAATCATCATTGCACACTTCTTAAGCCCCTGTCACATCATTAGTCAGTTTGATCAAACTGGACTGACAAACTACATCAATGACGTCAAGACTTATCAAATTCGTTATTTCGTCAAACTGAGCTGTCACACTAGCACTAGAAATTTGATCAAACTTTGAGGTTAAATTTTTTTTTGAAATCGTCATTTTAAAAAAGTTACGCAAAAATGGATAGAAAAAAGCAGTGGCAGTATTAGCCTTATAGGTTAGGTTAGATGTTAGACTTCCTTTTCGCGTTTCTTCCTGTGCGTTTAAATCTACCAATCATAAGGCAAGTTTGATCAAACTGACTGATGGATATAGAGGCGCCCCTAAAATTTAAAAAATTTGCTCAAACAGCTTCCATGACGTCATGTGATGTCATTAGTTTAGTTTGTCAGTCCAGTTTGATCAAACTGACTAATGATGTGACAGGGGCTTTAGTTGAGAAAATATCAAGTGGTGTAGTTCGTGCTTTATAAAAGCAGAAATGAACATATAATTGTGTAAGTGATTTGCTGAACGCGTCTATTCATCGGCAGCTGCGGGATGACAGCTTTGACGGCTGAACGCAACTATTGTTCGCAAATACTGTCCCGCGTTCAAAAATGTATAACCGAAAGAAGAAAAAAAAACGTAGCTTTCGAAATAATTTAATAACTCAACTGCCCTATCGGCCGAACGCAAGTATTGCAAACTTAGCTGAGAATACGTGCAGGTGTAGTCTGTGCTTTGTAAAAGCAGAAATGGACATGCGATCGTGTAATTGACCTGCTGTGGATATCTGAACGCGCCGCGCCTATTGATTGAAATATTTTGGCACCTGCTGGATGACAGCTCCCGTTCTTAGCGGCTGAACGCAACTATTGCTCCTGAAATACAGTCGCGCGTCCAAAATAATTCAGTTTAACCGGGCGCTTCCGTTCAAAATAATTTAGCAGCTCGACTGCTTTATCGGCTGAACGCAATCATTGTTTGCAAGTATTGCAAACTTAGTTGAATGATGTAGTCTGTGCTTTATGAAAGCAGAAAATAACAAATGAAGGTGTAATTAATAGCAATTGGTTTCTGAACGCGTCTCTTCGGCGGGAATATTTTGGCAGCTGCTGGATAATAACAGCTACCGTTCACTGCTTTGACGGCTGAGTGCAACTATTGTTCCTAAATTAAAAAAAAGCAATCAACTTAACCCAACGCTTCCTGCGGAATAAACACCGTGTACTCGGTAACTTAACTGCTGAGTCTGTTGAACGCAATTGTTGTTTCCAAATGCCTCCGACAATAAATAAATATACTTGTGGAAAGTTATTTAAGTACGTCCAAAATAATTCAATTTAACCCGGCGCGGCGCGGCGCTTCCGTTCAAAATAATTTAACAGGTCAACTGCTTGATCAGCTGAACGCAATCACTGTTCGCAAGTATTGCAAACTTAGTTGAAGAAACGTCCAGTGATGTAGTCTGTGCGTGTAATTAACAGAAATTGGTTTCTGAACGCGTCTCTTCGGCGGGGATATTTTGGCAGCTGCTGGATAATAACAGCTATAGTTCACTGCTTTGATGGCTGAATACAACTATTGTTCCAAAATACTAATTACGTTTTTAATTAAAAAAAAAGCATGCAACTTAACCCAGAGCTCCCGTTTAAAATAATTTAACTGCTCAACTGCTTTGTCGGTTGAACGCAATCATTGTTACAGAGTATTGCAAACTTTAACTGATTTGAATCTTAAGATAGGCAGTGATCACATAGACGTTGCGTGAAGTCAGCGGTTTTTAGTTTCGCTGCGGTGTTTTGATAACCCTTCGAAATAAAGCTGTGTATTCGGTAACTTAATTGCTGTGCCTGTTGAACGAACTTTCGCTGAGATATTTTGACAGCTGTTAAATTATCCAGCGCTGCCTTTGGAATAACGGTGTGCACTCAGTAGTTTAACTCTTGAGTCTACTGAACGCAACTATTAGCAGTTTGAACTTTCGCTGCGATATTTTGACAGCTGTTAAATTACCCAGCGCTTCCTTTGGAATAACGGTGTGAACTCAGTAACTTAACTGCTGAGTCTGTTGAACGCAAGTATTAGCAGTTTTAACTTTCGCTGCGATATTTTGATAGCTGTTGAATTACCCAGCGCTTCCTTCGGAAAGAACGCTGTGTATTAAGTAGCTTAACTGTTGAGTCTGTTGAACGCAACTATTGTTTCCTAATGCCTCCGGCAATAAATAATCTTAAGTGGAGTATTCTTGTGGAAGGTTTTTTAAGCGAAACAGTGTTTTCGTGAGTCTTTTTCCTTTGTAACGAAAACAAATTGGCCCGAATGAAAAGTAAATTTTTTGCAAAATTTGGCCTAATTTAGAATTTAGAAAACGAAATTCTTCACATGATCGTTTTGGTGTGTCATGTAACCAAGAGGTCTTTTCGAGTTCTGTAATTTTCATAAATTTGTACTATTTTGCATTAAGCTTTACTCCACCCTGTACCATTGCCGTATGACATGCATCCGCACCTACAGCAAATCTAGTCCAATTATCGCGGTTTCTTGCTTTAGATGTTTTTTTTTTTTAATTTATTTTCTATCTTTCGAGTTACCCTGTATATTGGCAAAAGTGTAAGTTCACCGTAAGTTTAATCTCGTAACTTGGACTGGTCCTAAAATCTCGCATTATAACGTTATACGAGTCTGAACGAACCTATTCTTTTAAACGGGGTTGTTTTGAAAGTGAAAAGTAAATGGGCAGTTTCTTGCTTTAGATTTTTTTTGCTTCTGTAGTGAAGGAAAAGGTTGAAGCCCATCGTCTTTCGTTTTTGTGTTGCTTTCGACGAAGGAAGTAAAAATGTAAGACATTCGATTTCGGCTACGAAATTTAATTTCTTTTAATTTCGATGGTTTCTTGCTTTCGATTTTTTCGGTGAAAGAAAAAGTTGAATTTTACACTGAAGTCTATCGTCTTTTGTTTTGCTGTCGATGAAGAAATGAAAGATGTAATGTTACGGGTGAAAATTTCGTTAAATTTATTTTCTACCTTTCGAGTTACCCTCTACATTGACAGAAGTGTAAGTACGCCGTAAGGTTAATCTCGTAACTTGGACTGGTCCTAAAATCTCGCATTAGAACGTTATATGTACGAGTCTGAACGACCCTATTCTTTTAAACGGGGTTGTTTTGAAAGTGAAAAGTAAACGGGCGGTTTCTTGCTTTAGATTTTTTTTACTTCTCTAGCGAAGGAAAAACTTGAAGCCGATCGTTTTTTGTTTTTGCGTTGCTTTCGACGAAGAAAGTAAAAATGTAAAAGACGATCGATTTCGGTTAAAAAATTAAATTTTTCTCGATGGTTTCTTGCTTTCGATTTTTTCGGTGAAAGAAAAAGTTGAATTTTACACTGAAGACTATCGTCTTTTGTTTTGCTTTCGGTGAAGAATTGAAAGATGTAATGTTACGGGTGAAAATTTCGTTGAATTTATTTTCTACATTTCGAGTTACCCTGTACATTGACAAAAGTGTAAGTGCGCCGTAAGTTTAATCTCGTAACTTGGACTGGTCCTAAAATCTTGCATTAGAACGTTATACGAGTCTGAACGAACCTAAACGGGGTTGTTTTCAAAGTGAAAAGTAAACGGACGGTTTCTTGCTTTAGATATTTTTTGTTTCTCTAGCGAAGGAAAAACTTGAAGCCGATCGTCTTTTGTTTTTGCGTTGCTTTCGACGAAGAAAGTAAAAATGTAAAAGACATTCGATTTCGGCTACAAAATTAAATTTCTTTTAATTTCGACGGTTTCTTGCTTTCGATTTTTTTCGGTGAAAGAAAAAGTTGAAATTTACACTGAAGACTATCGCCTTTTGATGTAATGTTACGGGTGAAAATTTCGTTAAATTTATTTTCTACCTTTCGAGTTACCCTGTACATTGACAGAAGCGTAAGTACGCCGTAAGCTTAATCTCGTACCTTGGACTGGTCCTAAAATCTCGCATTGGAACGTAATATGTACGAGTCTGAACGACCCTATTCTTTTAAACGGGATTGTTTTGAAAGTGAAAAGTAAACGGGCTTTTGGGCTCGGATGTGACGCTGTTTGCGACAAAGAAAACGGAAGCCTTCTTTTTCGAGGCTTGTCTAAACCTGTTCCGTTGTATCTACGGCGGGTATGATTTTATTTAGCGTTACTCGTGCGACGATCGGTTCGTAATTCGTGTTCTCTTTTATCTAGATTTTTATTCTTGGTTCAATATACTCTCAATTGGTTCCCTCCTTTTGTACCGAAAGTTTCACGGAATTCCGGTGAGTAACAGCGGCTTGACGATCGTCCTCGTGGTATGCCCTTGGCTGAGTTCGCGATTACGCTCAGATCGATCGAAGTGTTTCTTTATCTCACTCTTACATGCAGTGAAACGCAGTCGCTCTCCCTCACACTTTTGATCAGACCGCTCGGCGAGCGTAATCGGGAACTCACCCCTTGTTGAAAAGTATGATGGCGACGTTGTACGTAAACGGATTTTGGTCGACCATTGTGGAATTTTGTGTCATCGAGTTAGAAATCGCAGGAGGGCGCCCTCCGCGGGAACGAAAGTGGTAACTAGAGGCAGTTCCTCCACCCGATTTCGTTGCCCTGAAGCCAAGTTGATATTCAGGGTGACTCGGCGCTCCTGTTACACCTAACCTCGACGGACAATTACTTGACGTTTGCGCTCTCGATATTGAAAGGTTTGGGATCTGAATCTTTATTATTCCAATTGTTCATGTATTTTGTTGTATCGTATTTTGATATTTAATATTTAAACCATAAACGGCGTTGATACAAGTATTCTGTTTTCGAATATAAAATAAAAATTGTTAAATACTCAATAGATGTCAGTAGTATGCGCCAATTCGAAAACTGAACATTTGTCGCAAACCATTTGCTAATTCCGAAGCTCAATTGGTTCATTTACCGCCAGATGTCTCTTTTAATTAAGTAACTGCAATAAGTTTAAAGTGGGGTCAGGACACGATCACGTGATGTTCGGTTATAATATGCTGTTAATTCTCCTTTTAAACTTTGCATCGTATCACTTAGTTGTAGAATTTGTTTAAATGTTACTTATCGGTTTTCCACTCTGCCATTGTAACAAGAGCGCCGCCACGTATTTGGTGGGCTGTCTCCAAACTAACACCGAGTTTGTCTCCAAATTAGGGCGTCAAATTCTAGTTCTATTATCTATGATGCGACGTGGCAATTAATAGATTTATGCACGGTCATAGTTTTATAAAAACGTAACTGACAAGCTTTCAACATCAATGATAACTACTTGCGACAGACTCGACTGTCTAATTGATCGATGTCTACCAGGCCAAGGCTGCTTACATGCTCGTTCATTTTTTTTTTTTTGATAGATCCTCGTAATTAATTAATCGATTAAACCGACCGTAAATCTTACATTACATAGCGCGAGCTAAACTATCATTAATTATAATTATTTTTCGAATCGTGTCATCTAATGACGGTGACTAACTGAACTTGAGCTTGCAAATTATGTGCAGGTAAAGAGATAATTAATTTTGTATGTAAAAACGAATTCGTTCGGAATTCGAATCAATCGTTTTGTTGTAGCGTAAGCATTGCAGAGTAAAAAATAGACTTAAAAATAGCAGGAGAAAGATATTTTGTTCTAGAGAAGTAAAGTCCCTAGATAGGTAAAGTACCGCAGTTGCCGCCATCTTGAGTCCAAATAAACGCGCAAGTTTAAAATTGAACGTATAACAGGTAATGTGATTTCGAATTTGGCGCGCTTATTTTTACTCAAAATGGCGTTAATTGCGGTACGTTAACTATCTAGGGACTTAATAGAAAAGCACAACACAGCGCACACGTGTTCTTAGTAGTTTTCTGGCTGAGTTCGTTTTTCCGTTCAGTCAGTGGCGTAGATAAGGAGGGGCGGGCAGGGGGCCCGATCTTTTTAAATCAAAAATCATCGATTCAAATTTAAAAAAATCTGGATTTTTTTGTATTTTTGAATAAAAACCCCATAGAGATTGGCCATGGAAAACAAATCCAATGTCTTTGAGACTGATTCATTTAACAATACCCTCAAAACAAACTATTAAATGTAACTGACACTTTGACACCTGTCAAGAAAAGTGTTGTCAATCGCTTCATTTTTTATTAAGAGCGGGGATGGAAAACCAACGTCAAAGTCTTTGATCACCTACCAAACAAATTATATTAAATGAAAGTGACAGTTTGACAGCTATCAAGTAGTATTGTTAATCGTTTAATTTTTTGATGAAGGGTGACCACGGAAAACAAACAAAATGCCTCCGAGTGATTCAGTAATTTATTAAATGAAAATGACATTTTGACAGCTATCGAGTAAAGCTTTGTCGATAATGTTTTGTGTTTAATTTTTGATAGAGATTGGCTATGGAAAACAAATCCAACGTCTTTGAGACTGATTCATTTAACAATACGCTCAAAACAAATTATTAAATGTGATTGACTCTTTGACACCTGTCAAGAAAAGTGTTGTCAATCGCTTAATTTTTTATTAAGAGCGGGCATGGAAAACCAACGCCAAAGTCTTTGATTGATTCACACACCACCTACCAAACAAAATTATATTAAATGAAAGTGACAGTTTGACACCTATCAAGCAGTGCTGTTAATCGTTTAATTTTTTGATAAAGAGTGACCAAGGAAAACAAACAAAATGCCTCCGAGTGATTCAGTAATTTATTAAATGAAACTGACACTTTGACAGCTATCGAATAAAGCTTCGTTGATAATTTTTTTGTTTAATTTTTGACAGAGATTGGCTATGGCAAACAAATCCAATGTCTTTGACTGATTCATTTAACAATACGCTCAAAACAAATTATTAAATGTGATTGACGCTTTGACACCTGTCGAGAAAAGTGTTGTCAATCGCTTAATTTTTTATTAAGAGCGGGGATGGAAAACCAACGCCAAAGTCTTTGATTGATTCACACATCACCTACAAAACAAATTATGTTAAATGAAAGTGACAGTTTGACAGCTATCAAGTAGTGTTGTTAATTGTTTAATTTTTTGACAAAGAGTGACCAAGGAAAACAAACAAAATGCCTCTAAGTGATTTAGTAATTTGTTAAATGAAACTGACACTATGACAGCTGTTGAGTAAAGCTTTGTTGATAATGTTTTGTGTTTAATTTTTTATAGAGATTGGCTATGGAAAACAAATCCAACGTCTTTGAGACTGATTCATTTAACAATACGCTCAAAACAAATTATTAAATGTAACTGACACTTTGTCAAGAAAAGTGTTGTCAATCGCTTAATTTTTTATTAAGAGCGGGCATGGAAAACCAACGCCAAAGTCTTTGATTGATTCACACATCACCTACCAAACAAATTATATTAAATGAAAGTGACAGTTTGACAGCTATCAAGTAGTATTGTTAATCGTTTAATTTTTTGATAAAGGGTGACCATGGAAAACAAACAAAATGTCTCCGAGTGATTCAGTAATTTATTAAATGAAACTGACACTTTGACAGCTATCGAGTAAAGCTTCGTTGATAATTTTTTGTTTAATTTTTCATAGAGTTGGCAATGGAAAACAAATCCAATGTCTTTGACTGATTCATTTAACAATACGCTCAAAACAAATTATTAAATGTAACTGACACTTTGACACCTGTCAAGAAAAGTGTTGTCAATCGCTTAATTTTTTATTAAGAGCGGGGATGGAAAACCAACGCCAAAGTCTTTGATTGATTCACACATCACCTACCAAACAAAATTATGTTAAATGAAACTGACAGTTTGACAGCTATCAAGTAGTGTTGTTAATCGTTTAAGTTTTTGATAAAGAGTGACCAAGGAAAACAAACAAAATGCCTCTGTATGATTCAGTAATTTATTAAATGAAACTGACACTCTGACAACTGGATTGGTCAACTTCCGCTCGGATGCGTCGTGTTCAAATCTCATCAGTTCTTTTTTTAAAATTATTATTGCAAATTTTATTTACATTGTTCAAAATTTCTGTAGTAACAGCGTAGGTGATTAAATTTTAAAAAATAATAAAAACGATGGCATCGAACCTGAACTATCCCAGCGGAAGTCGGAAGCCCATACAAGTTAGCTTTATTCTAAATTTTATAAATTTTCTTTATTTCTCGATCGTCTTTTGTTTTCTTTTACATCCGAAATTGCACAATTGTCAACCGTCTTAACACATCTTAATTTTAGAGTCCACTCAGATTTCAAATTTGGCGCGCTTATTTGGACCCAAAATGGCGGTAGTTGCGGTACTTTATCTATCTAGGGACTTTATACCACCATTACTACTGACGACATCTAGTGCCACTTCATGAAAACAGTCAAGTTACCACTTTCAATACTTTTTTCAATTAAGTTCGTAATGCTGTGTGATTGATAAGAAAAAGTCTGAGAAAAGCAACTGCATATATTACAGATGGATGAGGTATCGCGGAATGCAATTAATTTGGAATAAATAGAATTGATTTAGTTTTCCTTTAACGACCGTAATATTTACACACGGCTAAGCCGGGCTTAACGACTTAAAGAATTTCTTTTAATGCCTTAAGATGTCCATACAGGAAACGGAAAGCTCGCCAGGCCACAATAAATAACGACCTTCGTTTCTCACTCTCCATTATGTCACATTCTGCCGCTGCCATTTTTACGCGGACCTAATTTCCTTCGCATCAAACAGTACAAAAGGCAAACATGCATGACCGAGGGATTTTATAAATCCTCGGCTTACACAGGTTCGTGCTTCCTGTTTAAGTACGTACGTCTTAATAATATGCACATAAATTTGCTCTAATCGCCAAGCAAATCGGATCATCTTTAATACTATGAAAAAGCACCGAATAGCATTTCCTATGTATTCGTACGTTTTCATTCATCAGAATTATTTTAGAAGCACCATTTTGGAAATGGGCGATCATTTAAGTCTGCCAAGATTTTACGATCATACTGTATTTTATTGTTAATACAAGGTGGTCAAGGATAACTGTTTGAGTTGGCAATACAATTAAGAGCTATTTGCAACACTGCAACCGAGCGTCACTCCACACTCGAGTATAGCTATCATATCCGCCATTTTGTTTGATACCTACCAATTTGCAAATTACATTACATTTCCATAAGGGCATCAAACAATATGGCCGCTTTTTTGACAGTGACGCTACTGGGTAATTACTTATACTGTGCCGGATATACGTTTTGTTGGTTTATTTGACGTAACCTGAATAGCGACAAGATTCTAGGTTATGTGAATAAAAATGAGCGTTTTAATTTGAATTTGACATATCGAATGACGCCACGCTTGTAAATTGACGGCTGTCAGTGTCGAGCCGTCAACAACCGGAAGTTACTCTATTTAAAAATAAAAATCAGCACTGCCAACTCAAACTTTGTAGTATAGTAATATGTAGTAACTTACCAATAATACTAGGAAGACTAGCGAGTGCAAATATACTAGCGAGTAGGTACAACCTCATCTGAAAAGAAAAAGAAGAATCAAATTAATAAATTGCGCGTTTTTTAATTTGGAACTTTTACGCCTTGCTTTAAACTTTTAAGCCTTGGTCTATCTACAGCGCAATCCGCACGCGTAATGCGTAAAGCGCAATCCGTCATCCATTGCTTTAGTGTTTTCTTATGTAGCTGGTCTAAATTAAGCGTAATGCGGTTGCGTAAATAAGTTTTGCGCTGCGCAGTGCGCATCAGTCGCCTCGTCGGCAATTTTTACGCAGCGCACAGTGTTAGTCGTAGCAATATTAAGCAATTGAAATGGTGACAAAGACGAAACACTTTTGTAAATTTACCAAAGAAGACGAATTATCATTAATCGAGTGTGCACCCGACCACCACCACCAAAGATGGGATACATTTCATTTCTTTCTTCCATCCTTAAAATCATCGACATTATTTCTTCATCGTTATTTTCTTCCTCTAACATAATAGCAACTAATTTCCGTTTAAATTTATTCATTTTTCTCTTCAAATTTTATAAAATGACAGCAGTTAACAACATGCGCTTCAGCGTAATACGCAGTATAGATAGACCGCTTCGTGCGTAGTGCGCGTATGCGCATTGCGCACTGCGCATTTACGCTTGCGGATTGCGCTGTAGATAGACCAAGGCTTAAGGCCATCTAACAGTTTTCAATTTTGCATCTGAAAGGAACGCATTCGGTGTCACGCAGCGACTTCATCACAGTCGATAAATGCTAACGGGAAGTTCATGAAAGCATCGCATCGCACACTGCCGCCACATGGTTGTTAATTGATCGGGATTAAGAATTAATTCCGTGCGAAGATCACCTCGCGTGGTAGCAAAGAAGCGAACTGCATAATCATTTGAGGTAAAAAGATGCGCGGTATAAAACGCGCGATAAAACGAGAGACTTCCTCGATTCGAGCGCGTGTCGTTGAACGCATTATCAGGACGAGCAAGGCTCCGGAATGTAAATTAAACCTGTCGAAGGCGGCAGCTCCTGAAGTGTCGAATTCGACATCATCACGTATCTGCCCGGTCGAATTCGAATTTGTCATGGGAAATTGTCACGAAGTGCTTTTTTCGATGAAGTTCTTTTGCAGCGGCCTCGTGCAATCTAATTGACCATGACATTCGGAGAATACTGTATTAATGTAATGTCTTGTAGCTCGTAGAGCGTAATAACGCAATATGGTTACGTTTTTTTTTTGTTTGTTGAAATTTTAATGGAAAACCTGAGAATATTATTTTCTTCGGAAGAAAAAGCAAAATTACTGTAGGTATGTACTGTTAGTATGAAACCAAATTAATTTTTTTTTTTAATCAATCAAGTTTATTACAAAGGCGTTACGATTAACCCCGTTTTGCTTTCGACAGTCTTTGGGTCGAATTTTTGAATCCCAGCCATGATTTGAACCCCAGCAAGGTAAGGGGTAGTCTTGCAGCCAAATTATGTTAGCCACCAATAAATGATTCAATAATAGCTGAGCTGCTTTATTATTTACAAACTGTCACTTCTTACTCACCTGGGGTGCGTTCGTAAACTATTCCAGAGTACACATTCTGTAACTCTGTAAGAAATTTGACGTTCACAAAATCACAAATTGTTACATGGGTAATTATTACTGACGTTCACAAATATTACTCTGTAATATCAAATCGTTACATTCGTTACCGCGATGACGACTGTGGTAACAATTACCGAGCAATGGATATGTTCATCCTTAGGGGGAGACGTCCATCTCTTAATAAACTGGCTAATAGATATTATAAGTACCATAGAAATAATTCATAAAAAATAAATCAATAATTCAGAAAAATCAAGGTATCCGTCTATTAACTTTAATCTCGATCCTTAGAAAAATTGTTCATTTCCAAAAATCAAGTTACTATGTAGATGAATCTCATGTAGCAAGCACGATTACTTCGATTTGTGATTTGTTGACGCTTAAAAAAACTGACGTTTGATTGCAATCTGGTGTGCAACATGTTTGCAATATAAACACCCGTTCATCAGAAAAATTGCCAACAGTTGACCAACCGTTTGCAAGCAATTAGTTCTGGTGAACGCGACCATTGATTAAAGGACTATGATCACTCATTTTGTTTAGACTGCGTTTTAGGTTAAATGTCACCCAAACACATGTGAAACCGTTCACAATTGAAAATTACTCTGTATTCCATTGTTAATGTAATTGCAATTCCATTACTCTGCCATTACATTACAGGGTGCATTCGCCATCACGCCGGAGCGCTCGGGGTCTTCCTTTGCCTCACTCTTACATATATTGAAACTCATTCACTCTCTCTCACACTTCTGCTCAGAGCGTGCTCCGAGCATAATGTCGAACGCACCCACAGTGTAATCTTTTACGAACGCACTCCTGGCATCAAGTTTGAGATAAAGCAGAATTATTTAATTAAGGGCCGGTCTTTCCATCTTCCCATTAAAGTTATCCGGCGAATAACTTATTGATTTTTATGAATGGTTGATTTATTTTTATGAATTGTTTCCACGGTAGGTAGTTATCCGTCAGTTAGTTTATCATCAAGAGGTGGAAAGACCGGCCCTAACAAACAGGAAACACGTCACTGTCGCTTGACTAACGAGTTAATTATTACCAATAACCGACACAACTTGCTTTAAAATTAATTAATTTGAAGTTGAACTTTACTTGCGCTTAAGTGGAATACCGTTAAGCTGAACGGGGTCACATTTAAGATGAAATTATTAGGTACTACAAGATTGATTAATTTTTTATTTTTATGTTTTAATAAAACGATCGAAAATGAACGGAGATTTTGTTATTGGCAAACGATTTGGTAAACATTTTCTTAATTTATAAGCAATACACATTTTTAGATCAATAAACGAAAGAGCGCTGGCAAAGAAAAACAAATGGCAATCGCTTGAAACGAGTTTTTTTTTATCATCTCTTGCCATGAAATTTGGACGGAATGTTTTAACTTAAGTGAAAAATACGTCATTGCGTACCTTCATGGTCAATGGATTTCTTGAGGTTATTTTAGAGAAAAGCCGTTCAAATTTCATGGCAATAAGAGTTGCTAAAATTTTTTAAAAATCAGTCGGTAGAAGAAAAAAACAATGACGATCGCCTAGAGCGCGAAGGATTCAGTCGACGATAAGAACCAAAATGCAGTAATCTATGTAGGTATGTGATAAAAAATAAAAAGAAATAAGGAAAAGGAATAGAAAAGCAAACTTATTCAGACAGTAAACTTTAAATATAATTTAAAAAAAAACGCGCGTGACTTTGACAAGAAAACAAAACAAACTACAATTTAACGAAAAACGATAAAAAGGATTGACGAGGAATGGGACGAAAAAGAAAAAAAAAAGCCGATTTAGGAAGCACAGAAATTAACGAGCGCCTCCAGTAAATAAAAGAAAAATAATAACGCACAAGCAAATAGATACCACGCGATCATTTAAATTTCTAATTAGAGTAGGCTATGAATTTTGAATTAGATTGGCAGCATAATTTGAGTTTGAATTGTCAAAGTGACGTTTTAAAATGTTTAATTAATTGCCGGGGGCGAAAACTTTGAACAGTTTGCTATGGTTGTAACTAAAACTGTTTCACTTCCTTTAAATTAAAGCGATTAAACCCGATGATAATCCTATAAACGTCAAAATATTTACATAACCTCTAATCTACACAGCGAGGTCATTGGCAAGGCGCACAATCGTATAAAAAATATCCTGCCTACTTTAATTATAAATTTAAATGATATCGTGGTATTACCATGTGGTGATGTGGCGCCATCTGTTGAAAGTTGAAGCAGTTGCCATTTTTGTTGTTTTAAGTTACCAAGTTTTTTTTTAAGTTTTATTTTTGTGAAAATAGGTAAGGTTACTGTATTGAGAAGGTAGCGTCAACTTTCTTTCTCTTTTAATTTGGGGTTAATCAAATTCATTCAAAACTCCCTAGCAACAGTAACTTGTTATGTATCTATCCTTTTTCTTCTTAGCGTTTCATGGCGTCTTCATTGCGTCTTTTTTAATTTGGGGGGCGATAGCCGCGGAAATGGATGGCGATACCTTCTAAATACAATAACCTTAAAAATAGGCGATATGGCGCGCCATCTATTGAAAGTTATAGAAGTTATCAAGCTTTTTTTTTAAGAATTATTTTCATTCAAATATGCAAACACTTTATGATTCCTCTGTCATATTGTTTCACCGCATCACCGTGTTAGCGAGTGTCTTTTGTTTCCTTACTGAAACAAAAATCATGAAATCTTCGATTGTTTTCAGTTCACTTCCTCAGAGGGGTCAATTTATTTATTTACGTAAATTCTATGTGTACGACGGCGACGCTACAAAGATAGACGGCGCTGTGAAACAGAGACGGTCCTTTCAGAGACAGATGCCGCTGTTTGATTTCAAAAATTTCCGTGAACTTTAAGAGCATTTATTTTTTTTTATTGTTCATTAACAGAAACGTCGAAACGTTTTGCAAAATAGAAGTTTTCTAGTTACATTTGTCATTTGTTTTCTTGTTGAGACTAAAAACAATTAAAAAAAGAACTGCGATCGTTTCCATTCCACTTTCTTGAAGGAAAGCTCAGTTTTAAAGTAAATGAAAACACCAACGTTTTATATGATTGGCGCCAACGAAGATAGATGGCGCTGTTCAGTTTCAAGAATATATCAAATGATTGCTGCATATTAAAAGCTCCGGAACGACATTTTCTTAGAATCAAAAAGTATTTCTTTTTAAGTCTACCAGATGAATGTGAATTAGAGAAATAAAAAAAATTAATACGCTAGCAAATTCAAAGATTATCAGGGAAAAAGAGAGAATAATAATTTTCTTTTACGACTTCCCTGTAAAAATATCGATAATATGTGTTTTATTTTATTTACAGAAACAAGAGTTAGTATTTTGGTTAAAGTTTGTCGCCTGGGCCCTTTGTCGCCTAAGATTGTTTATATAAAAACAATTGAAGCGCGAAATTCTTTCGTGAATAATCCTGAAGTAATTTTATTTAAATTTTAAAATTTTGAATTTAAATTTTCAGCTGTTTACAAAAACGTTACAGCGTTGAGTTTAGCTGAACACGTACTTACAGCGGTACAGTGTCTAAAGTGTTTTGGCAAGCAACATATTTCCACACACAGAGAAAACAATTCTTAAAATTAATTATATATACAATAATTGCCCATTTTACACGATTGAAAAACGACTTTGACGAGAAACAAAGGAATCAATTTGAACCAGATGAAAACAACGAAACAAAAATAATAAAGATAGAAATTGCTGAGTTTCTTAAAGAGACAACACAAAGCAAACTACGGTTTAATGAAAAACAAAACATCTTTAAAAAAAAAGGCAAAAACAAAAAAGCAACTGACGAAGGAAACGAAACGAAGACTACACACACAATACATCTTTAAAAAAAAAGGCAAAACAAAAAAGCAACTGACGAAGGAAACGAAACGAAGAATACACACACAATACACAATCGTTTCGCAGTTTAACTTAAGATTTCAACGATGGCATAGACAACAAACTCGTTCTTAACAAAATATAAAAGGAACACGTTTTCTTGATGTAACAGAAAAACTTACGTATTAATTTTTTATTTAAAATTGACGATTGTATTAATGGCCGCGTTCAGTTAAACGCAGCGCTACAGTGTTTTAATAAAGCGTAAACCTGAACGAGGTACATGTGACGTCATTGCAGCGACGTAATACTGTTTGAGTTGGCAGTGCTGAATTTTGTTTTTAAATGGTACAACTGGAGTAATTTCCTGTTGTTGACGGCTTGACACTGACAGCCCTCACTTTACAAGCATCACTTGACATTTCAAATTCAAATTAACACGCTAATTTTTATTCACATAACCTATAATTTTGTCGCTGTTCAGGTTACGTCAAATGAACCAACAAAACAAATATCCGGTTGCAATGTTGCAAATAACTGAATAAAAAAAATGCTCTTAATGGTATTGCCAACTCAAACAGTTATTCTTGACCACTTCGTATAATCAGTTTACATTTTAAATTTAGTTTTACTGAAATTACTTGTATTTCGATTGTGTGCTAGTCCTCCGTTCTGAAGAAAACATTGAATTAATGCAGACGGTACGTTCAGGAATAAACGAACTGCTGACTTTCACCACGCTTAGCGCTCCAGATTGCTGTTGAACGCGCCTAGTTTTAGTATCTTCTTAATAACTTTATTTAATTTATAATTTCTTACCGGTATTTCGTTTTTCAATAATAAATGCAACACTAAAAGTATAATTTTCATTTAGTCATTCTGAGTGACCTTTAGTTCAAGGTCATATTGTATCGAGACGCGAATCTTACAATTTTTTTTAGCCGCCCATTAAAATAATGACATCCTGAGGAAATTTGCAAACGTTTCTAAACAGTTTCCTGTTTTTTGCCTCGTGAGTTACGAGTCTGCAGAAGCTATTAATTTAGCAGCGAAACATCAAGTAAAAATAACACCGTTCACTTTAAAAGGAAACGTTTTAGTTTTTTTTTTTAAATAACAACGTATAATCAAAGCGTTGGAATTTATTTCAAAGTAGATAATCAAGCAATTATACATATAAAACTAAGTTGGTACGAAAATTTGTAGTACAGAAGTTGAAGGTGCTTGATTCTGTGTCTCACAGTAATAAAATTTCTTTTATGAAACTGAAATTCCGCAGTCATTAAAGAAAGGAAGCGTGACTATTGTAAACCGATTTTACGACGACGTAAAACGTAAAACACTTTGTAGCTGTCAACAACACGGACATGTTAACTAACTACCAGAATCTGCGCATACCGTTACAAATTCGCGAACGTGTAAAAGAGGCAAACATTCCTCTTTGTGATTAGCATGTGGCGCTTTACACCTACAGCAATATCAAGAATTGCGTGCACCGCTAGCTACCTGTCGTGTTTGTTGGCAAAAAAAAAAATCCGGTCGTCATGCATGTCAAGTAGCGCGATTTTTGCCCAAGTAACCTGTCGCATTCATTATAAGATTGTATGTACAGTGTATGAATACGATGCGTTCTCTTCCTGGTGCAGGCGATTTTTCGCAAACGATGCGCTCATCTCTCGCCGGCCTTAATTTATACACACACGTTAATTTGAAATTTGTTACACGCAACTATGAAAATAACAGGAAGATTATTTTCAAACAGTAAACCGCGCTGACATTGATTACTGTTATATATACCGTTGATACAACGGTTATCTTTGGATGATGCCTAAGCACAAAAAGCATCTGTAGCATTATGAGCTGCACCGATGACAACAGTAGCTCTCTTTTATTGTACCTACACTTCAATTTGCAAGATGGTTGCGACTTTCACAAAAATACTTAATTATTACAACTTATTTATTCTGTATAGCGAAAACAAATTATATAAATATTTCTTTTTTCGTAATTTTAGTTTTCTTTATGTATATTGGTAACGCTGTTGAAGAGCGATCATGAGTGCGCATGCGCGCTTCCAACTGCAACGTTAATTACTTTATCTTAAATTATAATAATTATAAGTGAACATAATTAATTGTATAGTCCTTCTAAGTTAATCGTAAACATCTTTTTAATCCTAAGAGCCGATTTACATTAACTCAAGAAAGAAATTCATGTAGCTAGAAGAAGGCGTCAGTAGTGCACCAAACAATTTTGATTTGTCAACGGCGGCGGCGGGTCGGTGGCGACCGCAGTTTCCTTCGAGGCTTCAAGACATTGGACAATTGGATGGAAACCACAAAACGGTGAGTTCCTCAAAAAGGCTTATTTAGTAAAGAAATAAATATTGAGAGTTATATCTTAGCATAGAGGGATCAGGGAAACATAATGATTCCACCCTATGCAATCGTTTGCATCGGTGCGGTGTAATCATGGAATGCATCCAGAGTGCATTGCCAATTTGCCCATAATTTGCCTATCTTCATATGGGAAATAAAAATGTTTCAAAATGATACAAAAAATAACATATTTTGTGCGGATTATCACTATAGGCACAACATGCGACGACAGCGCCACCAATGGCCATATCGTGCTCGTATTATTATGCATTAGTTGTTTCAAATAATCAGGGTACATTTGAAATGAATTTCAATACCAGAAAGTCAATGTACTACAATCGTAAATTGTCATAAGAGTGATTTATGTATTCCCATGCAATGAGTTAATCTCAAGAAATGTTTTCATAACACTAATTCACAAATCACCGCCAGGCGGCGCTGAACGCGAAGATGTGCCTGCCCAGGGATCACGATGAATAGAATTCTATTTTTGTGGCGTCACGAAAAAAGATAATCGCCTTGAGAAATGAAATCACAACAAATAGTATTCTATTATCTATTCTACAGGGTGTTAAGAGGAATTAGTAAACTCCACCTATCATGATCCCAAACTCTCACGTGAAGGCGAGCGCTAGGCAACGTGACGTCACCAAAATAGTATTCTACACATCGTGATTCCACTGCTGACAAATATAAGAGAGTAAAAAGAGGTTTTTATTCAAGAAAGCTAACTTACTCGATATTTTGTTCAGATTTAAGCTACAAAGCTTTCGCTTAAACTTAAAAGTAACTATTCATCACACGCTGTAAAACGTGTAAACCACTTGACCATCTGTAAACAATAGCAAGAAAAGGTAATGTTTCGTCCGGTTTGAGCGGGAAATTTAAATTTTTGAATGCACTCGGCGTATTCCTTTGTGTATTCGTATTATGTGCACCCCATATGGGTGCTTTCAGTGCAACGGATTCATTGTTTGGCCCATCTCTACATGTTATGCATATGTTATTTCCTCACGTGATCATTCAAATTAGGCAACCAAACTTACGCTTATGGTAACACTTAAAATAAAAGTGCTTCGAGTCCCCAACTACAATGATAGGATAATCAGTAGCGCAACAGAATTTAATTTTTACTTAACTTTAACGAATTTATCATAACAACAATAATCGTACTTAACCTTAAGTAATATTATAAACGTACGGCCAAATCTTTGTGTAATTTATTAAAACAAAAAACAATACTGGAACATCGTAGTTACAAACATGCGAACCACGCACGCACGCCTATGTTCAATTTAGTTACTTTTCAGAAGCAAACAGTGTTGCCAGACGTAGAATTTTTGTCGTACATGCACGATAATTTGAGGTCTAATGCGATAAACTATAATGATTTATTATCATACGCACTTTGTACAATAATTTCTGCAATTGCATAATCGTGACTTTAGTGTCGTCCTCTAGGCAAATAAAAGTGCAAAACGATCAGCTCATTTCTCTCCTTTAATCAATTTACTGATTGGCCGTAGAAATTTTAAATATTGTATTGGTGTACGTTATGCTTGTGTGTTTTATTTATTTTAATCTAATTTTATTTTTTTATACGGGTCTTGAACATTTCTCATGTTGTACAAAGATTCCTTTACTTTTATCTTTTAACGATTATTTACTTTTGGAACGAAATGTTTTTATTCTCCCCAAAAAACGATAATTTTACGACTCATGTGCGATAAATGGAATTTCAAAATATGGCAAGACTGGAAGCAAACCTCTTAACCTGGTTTTCCTGCTTTGGAGATTTGGAGAATTGGGTACTTGGGCATTACTGTCATTGGTTTTCGTCGATCACGAGATCACTTCCCCCACTGACATGGGAGGCATTAGCAAAATTCCAAAAAGCATGTTCAAGGGCAATTTGAAGACGCGTGCGCGTTTCTCAATAGGCTCAATCAGCTGTTTCTGTTCGTGTTGCTGTTTTTAAGGTCAAGTTACAACAACAATTTTCGTCAAACATTAATAGATAGTTTGTACCCCCTCTTTAATCGCTAATTTTCCAAATCTCCAAAACAGGAAAGCAGTGTCGCCAATCTGCGGGAAACAAATTTTCCTTGAAAGGTAATTACATAGTTAATTTGGTCACGTGGGACATAAACATTTTTGAAAGCTCAGTATTGTATTTGCAAATTTGTGCTTCGAAAACGATTTAGAGAAACATCATTTCATTTATTTAAAAAAAAAATCCCTTGTATTCCGTGCCAAAAATACCAGTTGCAGAAATATTCCAAAGAGGGCAGCACCATCATGTAAATGAATATTGGCAACAAAGAAATCACTAAAGCCGGAAGCCGACAAAAACTAAAGTAACTACATAACTAACAGCCAAATCCACATTGTCGATCAGTGCTGCCAACTCTAACGATAATTCGTTAGATCTACCGATTTTGAACTCAATTTTTTTTTTGTAATTTTATCAATTTTCTTCATTTCTAGATCGTCTTTTGTTTTATTTTACGCCAAAAATTACCTCAAGTTCAAATCTTAATTATAGAAAGTTTTGCTTATTTAATGAGAATTTTTTTAGTTTTTATTTTTTTGTAATTTTATTCAATGAAATTTTTTTTATATTTTGTATTTTTTTATATCTATTTTTTTTAATTTTATAAATTTGTCGATCGTCTTTTGTTTTATTTTACGTCAAAAATTGCACAAATGTCAAATCTTAATTTTAGAAAATTTTGTTTAACAAAAAATTTTTAATTTTTATAATTTTTTTAAATTTTTATGATTGTAATTTTATAGAAAGTAGAAAGTATTGTTTATTTAATGAGAATTTTTTAATTTTTATTTTTATGTAATTTTATTTAATGAGATTTCTTTTATTTTTATTATTTTTTTCTAATTTTATTCAATGAGATTTTTTATTTTTATTTCTTAAAATTTTGTAATAATAATTTTATAAATTTTCTTTATTTGTCGATCGTCTTTTGTTTTATTTTACGTCAAAAATTGCACAAATGTCAAATCTTCATTTTAGAAAGTTTTGTTTATTTAACAAAATTTTTAATTTTTATAATTTTTTTGAATGTTTGATTTTTTGTAATTTTTATAATTTTTTTGTAATTTTGTAGAAAGTGGAAAGTATTGTTTGTTTAATGAGAATTTTTTAATTTTTATTTTTTTGTAATTTTATTTAATGAGATTTAAGATTATTTTTATTATTTTTTTCTAATTTTATTCAATGAGATTTTTTATTTTTATTTCTTAAAATTTTGTAATAATAATTTTATAAATTTTCTTTATTTCTCGATCGTCTTTTGTTTTATTTTACGTCAAAAATTGCACAAATGTCAAATCTTAATTTTAGAAAATTTTGTTTATTTACTAAGAATTTTCTAATTTTTAATTTTATAAATTTACTTTATTTCTCGATTGTCTTTTGTTTTATTTAGCGTGAAAAATTGCACAATAACTGTTAAATGTCTTAATTTTAGAAATGTGGACCCAGTATTGTTTATTTCATGAGAATTAAAATTTTTTTTTTTAAATGATTTTCAAAAATAAAAATCGCCTGAATAAAATCGGTGATTTTAAAAACATGATTTTAATCAAGTGATTTAAATTAGCTCAATCGAAATTCAGAGACATCTATCGGAATTTTTTACAACTATCTTCAGAGATGCTTGGCTTGGTCAGTTGGCAGCACTACAATGTTGCCGATTGCCGCCCACAGTTCCATGTATAGATGGTTTTAACCTGAAAAATCTGTCGTGCAACGTCCATGTGTGTAAGGCAAGTCCAATAACATTAGGTATTTAAATAAAATAAATTCTGTACCATTTCATTCATTCATTTCAATTTCACTGCTCAACGTGGGCAGATGTGGATAAGAGCGGGTTTTTTAAAATTTGAAAATGGTAATCGGCTTACAGTGGATTGGCAACACTGCT
Source organism: Dorcus hopei (assembly GCA_033060865.1). Classification (NCBI taxonomy): domain Eukaryota; kingdom Metazoa; phylum Arthropoda; class Insecta; order Coleoptera; family Lucanidae; genus Dorcus; species Dorcus hopei. Next base: position 3,647,113 of record CM065425.1, on the reverse strand, counting down.
CACTGGAATTCTGAATGAATTGAACTGAATACAAAATGTTCAATTAATGTGGTATTGATTCACCATTTATTTCGCACTCTAGTTGTATCGATCAAAAAAATATATTATTTACGTTCTTTACATTTTTTACATTCTTGACGTAAACAATAAACTGAGTAAAGAATTAATAATTTACATGTAAAAAAAATGGGTAAAGAATTAACGTGAATTACACGGCCACATCACTGGTGCAGAGTAACGCTAAACGTGCTAAAAGAACCAGTTGCAAAAATACTCCAAAGGGGGCAGCACCAACGTTAAACTTTTTTTAATTTTTGTAAATGAATTCAATATCAAACCTTCATTGTTATTATTATAAATAACCTTTACATTAAAATTAAGTTGTTGTGAACTTAATTGATTTATATCGCGCAGAGTAATGCAAAAGTCCCCTCTATTCAGTGCTAAAAACGTCAGTTGCAAAAACACTCCAAGGAGGGCAACACCGTCATTAATTTTTTTAATTTTTGTACATAAATGAATTCAATGTCAAATCTTTTTTGTTATTAAATGTCAATAACTTTACATTAAAATTAAGTTTGTTGTGAGCTAAATTAATTCATATTGTGCAGAGTAGCGCAGAACTCCCTTTTATTCCATGCTAAAAACACCGGTTGCAAAAATACTCCAAAGAGGGCAGCACCATCACTAAAAAATTTTAATTTTTGTAAATGAATTCAATATCAGACAATTTTTGTTGTTATTATCGATAACCTTTACGTCAAAATTAAGTTGTCGTGAACTAAATTAATTCATCATATTATGCAGCGTAATCCAGCGTAACCCTTTAATTTATTTGAGGGGCAAGTTGATGTTTAAAGTTCAGTTTCTCTTTCTACCTATGCACGTTTTTCTAATTGGTAAACGCTACAGCGTTGTTCTTAGCTTTTTTCCTCTTTTTTAACTTCTTCTCGACTATAGTTCTTGGTTTTGCTTTTACTCTTCTTTTTGTGTACTCTTCACATACCAAAAAAAAAAAAACAGGAAAATTCTTAAACATAGCTGATTATTTACTTGTAATTGCAAGATACAAAATAAAAAGAAATATTTATGAAACGGATACACCTAGTTATATACATACTTAATATATACCTAGCCTGTAATTATTATAACTGAGTGGAAAGTAAATAAAAGCAATAATTTATTTATGTTACTCTTTGCATCTGCTTTGCATACAGCGGAATAATCTGAAGCCGGTTACTAGGCAAAGCAAAAATTGATAAAATTCTTTGAGGAACGTTTTAAAAGTTTATGATCACAGGAAACTTTTTTTCTGATCTTAATTAACCAGGTATCGAGAATCTATCGCCTAATAAATAGTTACGTGTGAGAGTAACTCTTCATTTTTAAGCCAGTCGATTTCTTTTGAACACCTCCCATTAGAGGAGGCGAAAGGAAAGTCAAAGCCCGGAGATAATTTAAAATTACTCTCGTTATAAAAACTAACTATCACGTGTGTTTAATTCAGTTGCTTCGCGCTTGGATTGAATTTATGATTTGATTCAATTTTGTGTCGGTTAAGAGAAAATTGGCGGAGGCGAGGGGGGTAGTGCAAAACGTGGTAACGGTTTATTATTTTTTGGATTGATTTATTATCGGAATGTTACAAACAAATAGTAAGTAATTATTTCTGATCTAGAGCGCGCGCGCGTTGTACTTTTGTTGACTTTGTTAAATAACATCGTGACACAGTTACCGCGCGGAATTCAGTCTTATAAAGATTAACCTGAATACATAGTCAGTTATGCGGTTCCTACATCCATACAGGTGATTTGGTGCAGTGACCTGTCAGGGCTTATAACGGCATGACACAATTGCCGCATTTAAGCAGTCGTCCCACACGTTTGCCTGCGGAGCGAATTTATGTACGGTCAGGCATATAGCGTTGAACTCGTGATCCCGCGAATAATTTAACGCACCTGCCTTTTCTTTCGGAGCACTTCCCCAAAAAACGACGAGAGTACCGTTTTAAGTACCTTTTTAATAATGCATGTGCCATTTCTGTGAACTGAGACGATCCGTATAATTAGAGACACACACAGACAATGAACATTGTTACACATAAATCCAGAGATTCACATGTTAACCACGTACGAAATGAATTCATTTCGAAACCAAATTCACTCGAAAGCGTCGCAAGAAATTATTTGTATCGCATAGTTAAAAACAAAAACCTCAACGTTAATTAAACACCTCACTGAAAATAATTAAAACAGAATGAATGAAAAATTATCAAATACCAATAAATTCTAATATAATGATACAGTACGAGCCGATAAAATTTGTAACCATCAAGAGTTAATGCCTAGGCTAAAGCTCTCGAGGTAAAATGTCTTCTAGTTATACTCATCAAAATCAATTGGAAAGATAAGCGTGCGTCGTAAACTTGACCGTCTTCATTTACATTCCTAATTACAGCCGCACGCCGCACGCACAAAAATACCCGGAGATTAATTACACGATTCATCTACGGGGGCACTTCGAGGGGCCTACGGTAGTAATTACCCCGGCGCTTTTATCTCTCGAAGAATTAAAAGAGGATTAATTCGATCGTTCAGTATTAAAGACGTTAAAGTGGTAGGCGATAAATACGGCGCGGCATGAAATTTTTTCGAGACAGACTTAATATGATTAAGATTACCCTCGTCTTAAAAAAAAATTAAAAAATTGCAGTGTAAATGTTTCAAATAACAGGGCGACATCTATCTGTATAGAACGACGGTATAAGCAAATTGATTTACAAACTTGGGGTTGACGCTCAAAAAAATCTTCAATGGAAACAAAAGTGCGAATCGTAGATTGAAGTGTGTAGGTGTTGTGATTACCGCAAGTATTGTCAGAATAAAAAAAATAGGTTATGCGAAGGGACTGATTTCAGATAATTTATTTTAACATGTTCTTTTAAGAACGAAAACATTACTTTCAAAACATCTTTTTGCATTGGCCACTTCCACCAACGAATATATGTCGTCCAACAACTGAAATTGACGGTTAAAAGCTACATCTATGGCGGATTTCACAAACGTTACTTAAATTTAATCATCCGTTAAGAGTAAATGTTGCCATGGTTACATGTGTTGAAGGTATAGGAATGATTATTCTTAATCGATGATTAAAGTTAAGTGACGTTTGTGAAATCCAGCGCTAGTCATCTAGATATCCGCATGTGAACATTTTGAGGTTAATCAAATTTTTTGACATACGAGAAACGAATATGCAAGCTACGACATACGATTTTTTTTTCCAAGGCTAACTCGAGGTATTTTTTTTGTTGAACACTTGTCATATAAATATGTACGTAATCATCTCTTTTCCGATTGGTGCACAAGCACACGAAGTCACAAGCCTATACCATCACTTTAGATGAAGACAATTCCCATTTCCCTTTTTAAAAAGCTGTCTGACCTAGAATGTCAAATTAATGTTTAAATAGGTATCAGAAACAGTGTTGCCAATCCACTCTAAGCCGATTACCCTTTTCAAATTTTAAAAAACCCGCTCTTACCCACATTGAGTAATGAAATTGAAATGAATGAATGAAATGGTACAAAATTTATTTTATTTAAATACCTAATATTATTGGACTTACCTTACACACATGGACGTTGCACGACAGATTTTTCAGGTTAAAATCATCTATATGTGGGACTGTGGGCGGCAATCGGCAACAGTGCTGCCAACCGACCAAGCGAAGCATTTCGGAAGATAGTTGTGAAAAATTCCGATAGATGTCTCTGAATTTCGGTTGAGCTAATTTAAATCACTTGATTAAAATCATGTTTAAAATCACTGATTTTATTCAGGCGATTTTTATTTTTGAAAATCATTTAAAAAAAATTTAAAAAATTCTCATGAAATAAACAAAACTGGGTCCAAATTTCTAAAATTAAGACATTTGACAGTTATTGTGCAATTTTTGACGCTAAATAAAACAAAAGACGATCGAGAAATAAAGAAAATTTATAAAATTATTATTATTATAAAATTTTAAAAAATAAAAATTAAAAAAATCTCATTGAATAAAATTAGGAAAAAATAATAAAAATAAAAGAAATCTCATCAAATAAAATTGCAAAAAAATAAAAATTAAAAAATTCTCATTAAATAAACAATACTTTCTATAAAATTACAAAAAATTATAAAAATTTAAGAAAATTATAAAAATTAAATTTTTTTTATTAAATAAACAAAATTTTATAAAATTTTAAGAAATCAAAATAAAAAAAATCTCATTGAATAAAATTAGAAAAAAATAATGAAACTAAAAAAAATCTCATTAAATAAAATTACAAAAAAATAAAAATTAAAAAATTCTCATTAAATAAACAATACTTTCTACTTTCTATAAAATTACAAAAAATTATAAAAATTACAAAAAATCATAAAAATTTTAAAAAATTATAAAAATTAAATTTTTTTTATTAAATAAAACTTTCTAAAATTAAGATTTGACATTTGTGCAATTTTTGAATTTGAATTTATTTGCAACTAACGACGTAAAATAAAACAAAAGACGATCGAGAAATAAAGAAAATTTATAAAATTATTATTATAAAATTTTAAGAAATCAAAATAAAAAAAATCTCATTGAATAAAATTAGAAAAAAATAATAAAAATAAAAGGAATCATTAAATAAAATTACAAAAAAATAAAAATTAAAAAATTCTGATTGGCTCATGTGAAATAAAGCATTATTATTATTATTATTAAATAAGCAATACTTTCTACTTTCTATAAAATTACAAAATTCTCATTAAACAAGCAAAACTTTCTAAAATTAAGATTTGAACTTTAGGCAATTTTTGGCGTAAAACAAAACAAAAGGCAATCGATGAATTTATAAAATTAAAAAAATCTCATTGGATAAAATTAGAGAAAAAATTGCAAAAAAAAAACTAAATAAAATTACAAAAAATTATAAAAATTCTCATTAAATAAACAAAACTTTCTAAAATTAAGCTTTGAAATTTGTGCAATTTTTGACATAAAATAAAACAAAGGACGATTAGAAATAAAGAAAATTTATAAAATTAAAAATTAAAAAATTCTTAGTAAATAAACAAAACTTTCTAAAATTAAGATCTGACATTTGTGCAATTTTTGACATAAATTAAAACAAAAGGCGATCGAGAAATAAAGAAAATTTATAAAATTATTTTTATTATAAAATTTGAAAAAATAAAAATAAAAAAATCTCATTGAAAATATTTAATAAAAAAAAGAAATCTCATTAAATAAAATTACAAAAAAATAAAAATTAAAAAATTCTCATTAAATAAACAATACTTTCTACTTTCTATAAAATTACAAAATTCTCATTAAATAAGCAAAACTTTCTAAAATTAAGATTTGAACTTTAGGCAATTTTTGGCGTAAAATAAAACAAAAGGCAATCGACGAATTTATAAAATTAAAAAAGTCTCATTGGATAAAATTAGAAAAAAATTACAAAAATTAAAAGAAACTTAAATAAAATTACAAAATATTATAAAAATTAAAAAATTCTCATTAAATAAACAAAACTTTCTAAAATTAAGATTTGAAATTTCTGACGTAAAATAAAACAAAGGGCGATCTAGAAATAAAGAAAATTGATAAAATTGCAAAAAAATAAAAATTAAAAAAAAGTTGAGTTCAAAATCGGTAGATCTACCGAATTTTTGGTAGAATTGGCAGCACTGATCGACAATGTGGATTTGGCTGTTATTACTTTAGTTTTTGTCGGCTTCCGGCTTTATGATTTCTTTGTTGCCAATAGTAAAGCTGAAACATCACTAACAAGTCGTCAATCAAAAATTTAAAAGTTTATCTGTTTTTTTTCTTCCTTGAAAATACTCATTTTTACCCACGTATTTTTTTACGCGCAAGGTTGCTTAAATTACCCGCATTCGGGAAATTGCCCGCACATTGGCAACCCTGATTCAGAAACAACGTGTATTTTTTCTCCTAAAAGTTTGTAGCATTGTAGCACTGACAGTGTAAGAATCACACAGTAGCTTCACTCGAGTACTTCTGTCACATTTTTGTCCTAATGTGAGGGAAAAACAATTGTCAATAGTTGGCAGCACTGCCTCGATATGACGTACCGAAGTAACAATACATAATATATTCGACATGACGAAGTTTGAAAATTATCGAACATCGATGGTGAAATTGAAACACTGCACAGCCCTAAACAAGTATAATAAATGTAGAATCAGATATGTACAGTCGCGAGCATTAAATTTTGGACGTCACTCTCAATCAAAACGTCAGTTTTAATTCCATAAATTAAAACATTTCAGATAGATAAATATCCTATTTTTTATCAAAAAAAGTATCGAGAATGAATCGATTTTTTTAAGAGGTTATTCCCAATAGTCGAAATTAAACAATTAATGATATACAGGTCAGGTTCAAATCTTTGACAGCAATGACGACCAAAATTTATTGCTCGCAACTGTGTGTTTAAAGAACCAAAAGGAATACCTAGATTTTTGAGCGAACCTAATACAGTAGTAAGAAAGAAAGAAAAAGGAAAATTATTAATTATAAATCCTTTAGAATACCATTACATTTGAGACACCCGTTATATGAATATACATATTTATGTTTATGCAAATTATGCAAGTTTAGATGTTTTTTTTTCTATCCTTACTGATATTATATGGTTACTCAAGAATATTGAAAGAAAGAAGCTTCTTGGCACTTTAATTTTTGTATAACTATACAGTGTGCAAAAATAATTCTGGAATATCTTTAAAGTCTCCTAAATTGATTTATTTTATGGAAGCTAAAGGTCGCTCTTGTCCATTCCTCTGTTGCTAAATAAATTTATTACATGAAGTTTCTGTAGGTAATTAAATAAGGCCGACGATTGAAAGTTCGTTATCTCAAGAAAAACGGTACCACTAATTAATAAACTCCTACGAACAACGTTCCCATGAACTCGACGCTCCTCCATCGAAGTGCAGTCGGTTTATCTCTTTGGGTCAACGGACCAACTCTTGCTCTTTAAAAAAAAACCAGCTCCTCTGTACAGTTTTTGCGGATGCTCTTCCAGTTTAAGAAAAAATAAATTAATTGAATTATGTATGGTATGTAGAGATCCACTAAATAATCATAATAATCAATTTGGGACGGTGATGATGCAACCGTTTCCTGCGGTGATTAATAGTGGGCCTCAAATCGAATGTGTTAATTTAATACGCATCTCATTCTCCCTTCTGTGGAACGATTTTTCTTGAAGATCATTGTTGGGACAACGGTACCAACAGCTGACGCGTGACCTCACTCGCGAACACGTTAAATATAGCGATACCGTTTTTCTGCGCAATGTTCATGGACGTACTTTACGAGGATAATTTGCTCTTCAAGCGGCATTAACATATTCACGTCGATGATTTCAATAAAGTAAAGAAAAAAAAACCGGCAGCGCATTATACGCTCCGACTACGTTCTCCATGTGTTTCCGGCCAAGAAGAAACCGCGGCATGTTAACTTTGCAAAACAATAATTCTCCGCAGAAGATAAATTATTATGATCAACGGGTTTCTTATTAGCGTTGCATTTTGTAATTATGATGCTAATTGTATGTGCACATAAATTAATTTACGTTCGATTAATTATTAATTTGTTGAAAGGCAAAGTTTTTTATTTTAAATAAACTACGCGGGATGCCTCATACCACGACAAATCCAAGATAATTGCCCTCATTGCTTGTAAAATCAAAAAATATAAAGAAGGTTCCTTTAGTTTTCAAGAAATTAAAACAGTTTCATTTGCGTTGCTCTTTCTTATTGCGCAGCTGATTGCGTCTACGAAAGAAAAATACATTTATCTAAACTGTGCGGGATGCCCCATACCACGACGAATCTAGAACGCGCGCAATTTCGTTATTCCCGCATAAATATGTGAGCCTTTCGCTTAGGAATATTGAAATTGCGCGCGTTTTAGATTCTACGATGGGGCACGAGAAAATCAAATACCAACGAAAAATAAACTGTAAGAAGTACCAACTTCCAACTCGACAAAAATAACAAACAAACAAAGTATAAAAATATTGAATCCTACGAACCTGTTTCAAATTAAAATCAGGAAACATTCTTAAACGAAGCAAGGATTCACAGACGTTTGCAGCTTTCAGGAAATATTTTCAGGTGCTTTGGACAAAGCCAGATGTGAAACAAAAGATTAATATACTAACGATCTGCATTTTGAACGACTTCGTGAGCGAAATAAACAGCTCCAGTAGATCACGTTTGCTTCGTTTGGCTCTTAATTAGGCGACCTTTCAGCTTTTGAAATTGCGTTAACTAGCAGCAAAAGTATTTAATTATGATAATTTAGCTTCAGTTCCGCTATAACGTGGTGATTTTTTTTCACCGAGAAAGCGAAGGCCCTTGCTAACTAGCTAAGAGTAACAGATGAGATGAGTTAAAGAACTTCCCGTTGACAATTAGATGCAAATATTTTTTTTTTTGTGCACGAGTCATTCTAATTTTCTTTTAATAATATGTATAACAGAACTACTTTTTTTTCGCCCCGATGAAGTTTCTTCTGCGTGCAAGCACGTCGTCGTGGTCAGGGTCGGCCGATTTGCAACTGGATTATTTAAGAGCTTGTTCTCCTTAATGGTACGCGTGTTTTAATTAATTGCCGTTTTCAAGGGCCCGTCTGCTCTATAAAATCCCAGCAATCATGTTATTGTGTTAGCCATAAAACCTCCATTCAGTGTAATTGTTAATTACTTGCAAGTCGTCCGGATCATTAATACATTTTGCAATCAATACTGAAGTAATGAAGTTCAAAATGGAATATTTTTGTTTTCGTATGCGAGCGTTGGAATCACTTGACACATCTGTATACATTTTGTCGCGTTAAAATTGCAGATACATGTTCAATTTGGGTAAAGATATCAAATTACATTGCGAGTTGAAGCATTTCGCTTTAGTCTGGTCTCTTTCGACAAGCACCAGATACTTTTAAAATGTCAGCCTGGGCACTTGTAAAGTTAAAATTATGAAGGTTTCACTTGCGACAGACACCAGCGAGTGTCTCCGATAAGCTAATGGGGGGTTGCTTGATACATGCCGAGAATCTGGAATAGGCGTGGGTTGAAATTCAAAGCAGCGATTGGCATTGGTCGAGGTGATTTCAAAATTGACCTTAATAAGTACGTGGGGTGTGTTTAATTTTTACTTGGAAAGGACTCATTTTTCTAGATAAATAATTTATTTCGGTACGGTTAAAATACAGTGTGTTAAGAAAGGGCAATTAAAAACCAAACACGTGGGCGTCGCGACGCGAGTGCTTTAAATCAGAGTGTGAAGTGCGCGAGTGTTCCACGGAATACGCGTTTTTAGGTAATTTACGTTTATTTGTATTTTTTCATTGCACCATTGGTGGCATCAATGGAGTAGGAATAATTTAATTTGCACTAATTAGTGGCCAAAGAGTCAGTAAAGTACCATTGCATTTAGATAACTTTAATCAAACTATTTTTATTTACATTTGAAGCGAGTACTAAAACTCACTGGCGGCATTCACCTAGTAAAATTTGTTGGTCATTTGTTTCACAAATTATTAGGCCAGTTCTGTAATTTAACCAACCAGCAGCAATTCACTATTCCCCAAATCTACCTGGGAATGCAATACAGTGGACTCTTAGAAATAGTTCTACCCTTGGGGATATTCTCAGGCAAGTTGGAAACACGCTAACGTTTGTTTTTCGATTTGTACAGGGAAGTCGCCGATCTAAATCATTGGTGTGAGGCAAATTATATCTGCCGCTGAAACCAAGTGCGCCAGCACAAGCTAAACTAAGAAATTAAGGCCCATTAATTGTCGTTACGAATTTCGTGAAATTACAAGGACGAACAGTTCTCTCACCCCAGAGTGTGAACCGAATTGTGGTCTTTGCCGAAAGATTTGCAGGCTAATTAGAAGCGTTTTGCCGAGAGATTGAAATGGCCATAAACACCCATAGTGTAGTGTCGAGAAACAGTCAAATCTGGGTTCTTGTGCAATAAATTAATTAGATAGGTTTAGCCGACGAAAAACGACGAACGGTGGGATTTGAAAAAAGGTGCCACAGAGCCACCCTCTCAAGGAAGTAGCTGGGAAGGACCCTACCCATTCGACCTTAATTAATTAGTTTAGCTAGCGTTAGGGTTTTTCCATCGCCTCCAAAAGGAGTCCTTGAAAAACTGGTGATTGCTGTTGATTGTCCTGCAAATTGATCGCGAGGGCGGCATTTTATAACACATACTTCTCCAAAACATCTGTAGGCCCACTGTGTCACACTGTGCGTTGGTTGATTGAACAGAACAAGTCTTCGGCCCGTATTCATAAACAAAACTTACGCTATGCGCTCGATAATAATTCGCTAATAATTCATGAAATGTACACATTTCACGTGTAATGGACGCACAACCAACAAGGGCTTAACAACAGTTTATGAATTACATTCCGTAAAAGGCATCTTTGCTGCGCATAAACACATATTCGCAATGTTTTGGTGAACGCATAGCGTAAGTTTTGTTTGAATACGGACCTTAGACTACGACCTGAAGTGACAAACACTAGTACCAAGACCGATCTAAGTTGAAATTCAATTAATTGTTAGTCTAATTAAGGAGCAGAGCTCTCTAACAAATATCTGTGTAGACATTAAACCACCAACGGTGTGATTTGAAAGAAAGTAGACCGCGCCGATATTCGGAAGTGAAATCTGTTAAGCGAGTTTCTGAGAACCGTAATATTTGTTTCTTTGTATTGATTTCAACGCAAGGATTTTGCGTTCATTATACCAGACCCCGCAGTGGCTGGTACAAGGAGTTTTTACCTTTTTTTCGCAATAAATAATTAAATCTAACTTCGTATTTTTATTTAACGTAGTCAGCTCCCTTGTTCTCTCGACTTATCTCACGGTGCACCAAGAAGAACCGCGTTACCACAACGTAGATCCAGATTAGCAGCGATCACGAGCCGTATTTAAAAGTATTACTCCTATAATTTTTTTTATTCCGAAACCGATACTGAATATAGGTCAATAGCATAACTTTTAGGGCGACCGCAAAGTAGTCAGGTAGCAGGCAGCTGCATTCGTAGAATAGAGATAGTAGCTTGACTAATCGCAGTACTAAACAGTTGTGTGACCTTTCAGAATTGCCCCGTCGTATACGGTCGGCCCAGTTATTTCCTTTGGCAATAAATTTAAGTTGTGTCTGTTTGGACATTTTTATTGAGTATTTTACTTGTAAATAAAAGTAAACAAACAAGGATTTTAAACGGGCGCGTTACAAGTTCTTGGGACAAAAAATTTCTGTTTTCTGGGTAAATAAGCTTTAAGTCTGCAAATGCTGTACGAATACATTTAGAAACATGTGATGTAAAACGTGGATCCCTATCGATTTTTAAACCTAGACTTTTAACCTGATTTACAAAAACCAAAGGAATGCCATCAACTTTCAAATTAAAACTGGTTTGCCGAAGCTTACTGGTAATCAATTCGGATTAATAGTTAATCAATGCTTTTTGGACACTCTGCCAGATCAAAATTTATTAAATTATTTGCCATCAAATGGTCATCGGTTTTAAATGACATGAGTAGTTGAGTGTCATCAGCATACATGTAACACAAACAATGTTTAATACAGCGTGATTCATAATAAGTGTCCGACCCGTTAACCCCACGTAGTACATGAACAAACAAAGCAAAAAGTTTATATGAATAGGGGAGGGGGTCTTAGGTGCATAGTTTTTAAGATAAAATTAATTGAAGATGCACATGTAAATGGGTTCATTGGCACTGGAATAACTGACCTAACTCACAAAATCATTTACCCTTGAATAAAATTCTAAAACGCCTGTGTTTACAACTTTTCCGAGAGATTTATGACGGGCAATTCAATTATTATTGCAGACACGTGTTTAGGAATGTAGACAAAATGAAGTTTATTGTTACAACTGAAAACTATGAGAATGAAATTTATTGTCGTTTTAAAAATGCGTGGCGGCGGCAACAAGCCATTCATATTGCTATTTATAAACATCGTACCTACCACATTCTAAAAATAGTTGTCAGTGATACTCTAACGGTTTTAATAACGTCAAAAATATTAAAGTGAGGTTTACATTGTACAAATAATGTGCCCGGATTTTATTGTCCGCTACTGTACATTAACAGCTAATATAATACAATTACGACATAATAGATGGTGTCACATACAATATGCACATTCTTTATTTGTCAAATAAATTTGTAAAGTAACTTGAAAGCTTCCGCGCCGGTTCTTATGAAAGGACATAAAAAATTAATAGTAAATTATTCATTCGTAAGAAGCTGTCAAGGTGGAGCCGAAACGTCCGTAATAATTGACGAATATCTAGATGGCGTTGCTTATCCACAATATTTCACAGCATGAAAAGGTTTATGTTCAAAACTAATGCTCTAAAAAAGCTCACTGCAATCCAGCTGTGACTCAATAGATGTCGCCACACGCAATTGTTTTCAATATGTATATTGCAGTTTGACTGCTTCGATATTTTGATATATGGATACATGTACGTTGATAGCTTCTTGGAACTAAACAATTTATTCCGTAAAACTTAAACAAAAACAAATTATTTGTCCTCAAGAAGTTGTCAACATTTCAAAAGTTCGTGAAAGCTTCCGAAGAATACTCTTTACAAATTTCGTTTGTAGTAGAAGCATAACAAAAGTAAAATTGTTGACGATAAGATTCAATAGATGGCGCTGCTCATAATCAATGTACCAGAGGAGGTATTCATAGCTTGAAGTGACCGCTGCTCATTATCAGTTCGCATATTATTTAATAGGTGACGCTACTCGTATGGCAATTCATTTTACTTTGCTTCATTTCTTTTTTCTGTTGGTTTGTATGTCGACGTTTCGTTCTATGTTGAAGCACCTTCAGGATAGAGGCCAATAAAGTTATTCCACACAAGTTTGTTAGTTATATTTTTATGGCTCGGCATTTTAAGTCTTTTCTAATGGACACGTTCTTAGCTTAGAAATTCAAGTATGATTCAAGAGATGGCGCTAGTTATACGCAACTTATTTTTCTTTCTTTTATTTATTTTTGTCGTTTTGCCGTCATATTGGTGATATTTTTTAATAGATGGAGTCGTTAACAATAATGATAATAAGAAAGACAAGTGCAATAAAGCCAAATTTATTACTGATTGTTTTAACAGGTGGTGCTGCTGATAATCAATGTTCTAGAGAAGCTAAAAACTGGTGATATTCAGTATACGGATTCGGTAGATATTCAACTGGACATCCCGTTATAATGCGTGCGATAGAGGTACCTACAAAAGAAAAATAAAATACTTAAAGTACGTGGGATGCATCGTACCACGACAAGCCTAAAGCGCGCGTGTTTCATATGAGTCATTAATTTTCAAATAAAATTCAGCCCCCCCCCCCAGCTTGTTGTAAAATTTGGAAGTATAAAACAGTTTCTCTTAGATTCAAAGAAATTAAAACCGTTTCATTTGCACAGCTGCTTGCGTCTATAAAAGAAAAAGAATTATTGAAACTACACGGGATGCCTCATACCACGACAAACTTAAAACGCGCATATTTCATAATGTTTCGTTAATTTTTATAAAAAAATTTGCTCCGCGGCTTGTAAAATTCGAAAATATAAAACAAGTTTCTTTTGGTTTCCAAGAAATTAAAACTATTTCAGCTGCGTTGATATTTTTACAAAAGAGAAAAAATAATTTAAACTATCCGAGATGCCTCATACCACGACGAGTCTAAAACGCGTCCAATTTTAATATTCCTGCGTAAATACGTGAGCTTTTCGTGCAGGAATATTGAAATTGCGCGCGTTTTAGATTTTTCGAAAGAAAGAAAATCAAATACCAACAAAAAATGAACTGTAAGAAGTACCAACTTCCAATTCAACTTCTGGTTTGGTTTTGGTTGCCGAAAATCATCGAAAATCTGGTTTTACGAATGAATTTTTGTTTTCTATTCGTCCGTCCTTTTCTGATTTCCAATTCTTCGTATTTTCGTGTTATTTTTAATTAAAAAAATAAAATAAAATCGCCTATTTTTCGGTTTTGCCTGCATCGCCTTATCAGAACGATCAAATTTTTATTGTATTGTTGATTGTCGGTGTCTTCGGAAAATTTTCTGTAGGGGCACTATTGTAACGTTCAGTTTTCGCAACGCTCGTCTTTGCTTGTTTTGTTTTGTTTTTCTTCTTCTCTCGCGAATGGTTCAATTTCGGCGGGATACGCCCACCTTCTCTTCCATCGTGTCGATTTTAGACCGCCACAATCTTCAGCTTTCTTGAATCTTACTTCAGTTCATCTTCGCTTTCAGTTTCCAAGACGATAGTGTTTTGTATTGCTTTTTCTTTCTCTTTCTTCTGAACAGTTGAAGCTCAATTGCTAGCGCCCACCACTTTCTCTTTCTTGAACTTTTATTTTTAGTTTTCGAGACGATTCTGTTTTGGTTTTACTTTTCCATTTCTTTCATTTGAACAGTTGAATTTCGATTAATTATCTTTTTTTTTCGTTTGCGTTACTTCCTCTTTCTCTTTTCCCTTTGATTTTGCTTATTTCCTTTCGTCTCATCGTTAAGATCTGCTGACTGCCTCTTTGCATCTTGCACACATACTTTCATCTTTGTTTTTGTTTTGTTTTTCTCGTCTGAACAGTTGATTAGCGTATTTTCACAACTTGTTGTAAAATTCGAAAGTACAGACAAACTTCTTTGAATTCAAAAGAAATTAAAACTGCTTCCTTTGCGCTGCCATTTTTTATTGCGCAGCTGATTGCTTCTGCGAAAGAAAAATAAATTTACTGAAACAACGCGGGATGCCTCATGCCACGACTTATCTCATATCAGTCATTAATTTTCAAATAAGATTTACCCTCCCCCCTCCAGCTTGTCGTAAAATTCGAACGTATAAAAAGATTTCTTTTAGATTAAAAGACATTAAAACTGTCTCGTTTTTTAATTCCACAGATAATTGTTTCTATAAAAGAAAAATAAATTTATTTGAACTATGCGGGATGCACCATACCACGACAAATCTAAAACGCGCGTACTTCATATGAGTTATTAATTTCATTAAGGTTTTATTAGTTTCCAAGAAATTAAAACAGTTTCATATGCGTTGCTGTATCCTATTGTGCAGCTGATTGCTTTTATAATAGGAAAATAAATGTATCAAAACTGTGCGGGATGCCCCATACCACGACGAATCTAAAACGCGCGCAGTTTCATTATTCCCGCATAAATACGCGAGGTTTTCGTTTAGGAATATCGAAATTGCACGCGTTTTCGACTCTACGATGGAGCATGAGGCAATCAAATACCAACAACAAGTAAACTGTAAGAAGTACCAACTTCCAACTCAACAAAAATAAAGCTCAAGTAAAGGACTGGACGGTTGTAAAAAAATTAAAAACCTACGAACCTTTTGGTTTCCTTTTGCTGAAAATCATCGAATATCTGGTTTTCTAACCGAATGAATTTTTCATTTCGTATTCGCCCCTCTTTTTCTGATTTCCAATTCTTGTTTAGAAAAAAATATATCCTACAGGGTGAGTCACTAAGCATGCCTTCTTTGATAGCTCATTTATAAAACGAGATAGAATTTTTTGTTTGTTTCACAGAGAGTTTCTGTCCATTGAGTACTATAACCTAAAATTATTTTGACACATACAGGTTGTTCCGTAAAATGGTGGCAGCATGCAGCAGGATATTTTTAAATGGAACACCCCGCGTACTTTCTTAGAGAAAGAAGTAAGTTTTAATCCTCTAAACTTATTTAACCAATTAAGAGTAAATCAATATTTTGAAGAAAACCAAAGGAAATAAAATCACAAAAAATAAAATAAGGAAATCCTTCAAGATACAAAAAAAAATATATCAGGTTGAATCCTTACACGCAACAATTATTATTAAGAGGAATCTCTGTTATGGTTGGCTTTATTAAAAGCCGGATAAAGGAAATTAAAAATTATAGCAACGGTGCCACACACAAAAAACGAAATAAAATAGTTTTGCCTTTTCACAAAGTGAATTTGAAAAGGCAATCACCTACACATTGTATAAGATCTATTAAGAGATAACATGTAAATCTATTAACGAATGACTTTCATCATCCGGCTCATTACCGAGAAAGGAATTTAACTATGTAAAGTTTTATCATTAATTTCCGTACGGTACATCGGTCGTAAATTTAACTTGCAACTAGTTTGATAACTTGTAGATTTCTTTGGGTTAATTGCCCGAACGCTTCCTCCTCATAACGCATAAAATTAATAATTTCTCGGCAAGCTCCAGTTCATTTTATGCATAGGTACTTGCAATTCGTTCTCTAAATGGGCAAGCGTTTTTAGCAACCGTGGGAACACGTGATTTAAGCATATGCACATAATTGTGCATTCTGAGCGCACACAAAAGATTGCGCGCAGAGGAATGCGAACCGATTCTTTTAATTTTCAAACCGGCCCAGAAAACATCTCACTTCGTTTAGGAAACGCTTAGAATTTAATTCGTTTCTACAACTTTAATGTGCGCAGTCAACGACCGGTTGTAATTTTAAATCATAAAATTATTAATATAGTACGGTACAACACGGGTCTATATGTGTATTGTTTTGGATCAAGGGTTTCGAAATTTATTACATTGGGTGGCACCATCTTTTGGCTTAGAAACAGAAGTTCTTTGCTGGAGTTGGAATTAATTTGGAATCTTCGATTAAGAAACATAAAACGTAAGTTGCCTGTTGTAATTTTATTACGATGAGATAATAAAAACTTACGGTTTCTTTAATGATATGCTCACTCAGCATACATAATGTCCCCACAGTGTGTATAAATAAATGCGTTGCCATAATCTTCGCAATTTCGCCATTCAAAAATGCGGAACTGCTTCCTACCGATCTCATTTAAACGCTGATGAGGTTATTGCCGCCTTAACGATATCATTCGCTCTCTTCATAACGATAATTATTTTCTAACAGTTATGTTCTACGTGGCGAGCAAAACGGGACGCTGCAAAATTTATAGATTTTCTTCTGCTTAATATTCGAATAAATCTCGTCACTTATTATTAAATGTACGTACGCGTTAATTCTGGAATTTGTTGGGGAGTTGTAATTAACAAGGAATTATGGGCAGGTAGGTAGTTGCTTACGAATCAGGTTTCGTTATTTATGATGAGAATTTGCACTAATGTGGCCTGGCTCAGACCAGAAGTACTTTGTATGTACGAGAAGTCGTCAAATGAATATTCTGCAACGTTAAGTAGTCGTAATGTATAAACTCAGATCTTTAATTAACACATTAATATTTTATGTATAAATAAATTAATATCTTGAAGTCTTCATCTCTGCAAGTAACATACAATTCAGGGCAACGACTGCTTTCAACTTCATACAATTTTTTTTTCAATTTTCTTTTGTAATTCTCAGTTGTCCGATTTTCGCCTTCTTTGGCTTCATTTTTCCTTTCAACGTTCTTTTCCTTAAGTTTCTCTTCCTTTCATTTCTGGTTTGGTTCTACAATTTCTCCTGTTCTAAATTTTCATTGATCCTCATCTTGTTCTACTTCCTTCCCTCTTTTTTGAATTGTGAAAACAAATAACTTCTGTACTCTTTCTTTTCGTTTGTTTAAAGTACTTTTTAACAACTTCGCTCTTTTCGCACGATTGTATAAAATATAAAAGAACGCGTCAAATTTTGATGTAAAACGAAAGGTGACAAACGTTTACATTGACTGCCAAGAGATGGCGCTCGTAAAGCATATTCGTTACCGTCACTAAATAAAATAGAGTACCGCAATCGGCCGCCATTTTCGTGCAAATTTAAACTTTTATTTGACAGGCGTTGAATTTGATTAAACTTACCAGAAAGAAAATCACTAGAAAAGTCGGCAATTTAAACTTGTCGGAAAGAAAATCACTAGAAATGTCGACCATTTAAGCGTGACGGAAAGAAAATAACTAAAAAAGACGGTCCTTTTAGTGTATCTTACTCATTAAGCACATGAGCAAAAATGGTCACTAAAGTAGACGAAAGTGGTCACTGGAGTTGACGAAAGTGGTCACTGAAGTTGACCAAAGTGGTCATTAAAGTTGACCAAAGTTGTCACTAAAGTTGACCAAAGTGGTCACTGAATTGACGAAAGTGGTCACTAAAGTTGACGAAAATGGAAAGTCGGCCATTGTAGTGCAAAAACGTGATTTCTTTATCTTACGCATTAAGCATACGGATTGCGGTACTGTATTTATTTAGTGACTGTAATAACCGTTCCTAATAGCTCTTGAATTTTCCTTTTGCTGCGTAGCAGTATAAACAAAAAAGAAATCGAATTACGGCGAAAAACAAACGCAGGCGACAAATTACGTCGATGGCGCTTTTAATCTCGCAATTGTTTCTAAGCGTTCTTCAATTTTTTCGTTGTTCGCACCATAATTGTATATAAACATGAAAGAAAACGGTAACAATTGACTGTCAAATTATGACGAAAAACAAAAGGGTAGCAAACGATTACGGTGAATGCCAAACTGAATCACCCGGTATATTTAGAAATGTCACGTTCAAATGCAGTTTTCACAAATAAACAATTTTTTAATCTGAACGTTTTCCTACACCTCAAACTATTTACAAGATATTCCACGTTTCAATAGAGCTGTTGGGATACTTGCAGTTAAATAAATAGTACACACGGACTGCGACTAAAATAAACCGATACTTTGATAACATTTACACGAACCGTGGCTGAAACAAACCGATACTTTAATCACACTTACACGGACCGCGGCTGAAACAAACGGGTACTTTGATAATATTTACGCGGACTGCGGCCGAAACAAACCGATACTTTAATCACATTTACGCGGACCGCGGCTGAAACAAACGGGTACTTTGATAATATTTACACGGACTGCGGCCGAAACAAACCGATTCTTTGATTATACTTATTCGAAGTCACTAAAACGACCAGTAGAAAGTTTGCTAATAAACTTGCAATGAAAGCTGACGAGTAAAATTTTGTCTGGGAACCAGTACTTAATTGGCGCTTGTAAAGTATACGCATTATAATTGTATAAACATGAAAGAAAATCACAATCGACAGTCAAATTATGACGAAAAACAAAAGGGTAGCAAACGATTACAGTGACTGCCAAGAGATGGCGTTTGTAAAGTATAATCGTTTCTGATAGCTCTTGAATTCTTGTTTTAGTTGTAAGTAAAAACAGAAAACTGAATTACTCGAAATACAAACGCAGCAACAAATTACATCGATGGCCAAGAGATGACGCTTTTGATCTCACAAATCCCCCAGAGATGGCGCTTATAAAGCTTAACCGTTTCTAATCGTTTACTCTTTTCACGCAATTGTATAAAATATAAAAGAACGCGTCAAGAATCGACCGTCAAAATTTTATTGAGTTTTCAACAATTCGCCGACGAGGGGTTTGCATTTCGGCTCTCTTTTATTTTTATTTTGTCGATTTCTTTTAGATTTGCAGTTCTCTCTCTCTCTCTCTCATCTTTAGTCATCCCAATAAGAACTTTCTTTCTGTCTTTCGTTTTCGTTAATCTTTCGTTCTTTGATATTGTTCGTTTAAAGTATTTTTAAGGAATAAGTTTTTCGTTTGTAGATTTTTGTTGTTTGCCGATAGTGTTTTGTTTTTCCGCCCGACGAAAACCGTCGATCTTCTTTTGTTTTCTGTTTTTCTCAATTTGATTCTAACCTCGTTGTCGTTTGTTACAGTTTTCTTTTGTATCTTCTTTTTGAAGTAATCACGTTACATTACATTATTCTTTGTCTGGCGTTAGTCGTTTGATTTTCCAAGGATTCGTCGCCGGAGGATCTTCTTTTATCTCATTATTTGCATTTTGGCTCTCTTTTGTTTCCCTTTGTTGATATTTTCTTGCATATACGGTTGCACGTTTCGTTCTCTCTTCTCGTTTTTGAGTTTCCAGTCGCCCCAATTAGGACTTCGTTAATCTACACCCAAAGTTTCCATTCTTTTTCTTACATTCGCCATCTTCATTTCTAATGCTCAGTTACCTTCTCATTTCTGGTTCAGTGTTGCCAACTATCGACAGTCGTTTTCCCCCCATATTGGGGCAGACATTCTCTTTTAGGCTTGTCTTCCCTCAAAGTTACTTTCGTGCATTTTTGTCAATATTTGCCTTTAAATTTAAGTAATTTTTTCTTCAAAAATGCCCTTTTTCTTCAAAAAAAAACCCTTCTTGCAGTTTTAAGGCATAACAATTCTTTAAAAAAAAGGGAAATTTCCCTCCAGTTGGCAACACTGTTCTGGTTTAGTTCTACGATACTTGCTCAGAATTTTCATTGGTTCTCATCTTGTTCCACTTGTTTCCTTTCTTTTCCCTCTTCTTTTGAATTTTTGTTGTAATTTTGTAATTAGAATTTAGCCTTCGTGCCCAGTAGCGTCACTTACACGTCAGTGTCAAAAAAGCCGCCATACTGTTTGATACCTATACGGAAATGTAATGTATAGTTCTGGTAAACTTCCAGCCAACTTTCGTTATTAATGACGTTAAGCCAGTACCAACTGAACTCAAGATGTAACGTACGATGTATTCGTTGAAATTTAGTAACATTTTGTTACTACAAGTTTTTGAAAATTACAATGATGCCACCGCTTCAATTATCACTAACGTCAGATGTGTTTACTGTGAATATACAACACGTACATAACCTATACACCGTCAACCACCGATCATACGTAAACACTTCAATACTTGACAACATTGTTATAGCATTACGTCATAAATATGAATGACGAAAGTTGGCTGGAAGTTTACAAGAACTGTACTTACATTTGATCCAATGGATCTTTACCATCACGTCATCAATGCATGTTAGAGTAAAATGCATATGTTCTTCAACCCATCTCTGTTTAATAGAACAGGATAAAAGCAAGTGAGAATTAAAACATTTGTCGATTCGGACGTATAAAATTGATGATGTAATGGTAGAGATCCATTGGATCAACAGTAATTTGCAAATCGGTGGGTATCAAACAAAATGGCAAATATGACAGTTATACTCGCGTGACGCTACTGTGTAGATTCTTATACGGTGCTTCTGCATTCACTGTTGCCATTTCTTTTTATTTTCGATAATATTTTCATTTTCTTCTTCTTCTTTAGCCTTATGGCGTCGCTCGGCTAAAGTAGAAACTCCACCCAGTTCGTGGTGGTTGGTAACACCCGGTTCTGTTGCTCATTTTTATCATTTTTCTTCTATTATAAGAATATATAGGCTACACATTCCTGACGAAATCGGAGCCGCTCAAAGTTGAGCTCTTCTGACCTTGATTACTCTTAAGCCTAGTTTACACTACGTGTTTTTGCATATGTCTTAACATGTGATAAATCATAAGGCGACCTTGTTGATATTTACACTGTCTGAGTTGACACAGAGAACGACACATAAGCGCCAGCGTAGATGAAGTCACTAGCAAGTCATAGCTCTCTTTGAGAATAGGACCGGACCTATTTGCTATGACTTGTTAGAAGACGATTTTAAATTTACCGCCAAACAAGTGTTGACAGTGAGGTTATAGGCGTTTGATTTTAAGATCGCAGCGCTACCGCGGATAAATCTGAACCTGTGTAAGCTATGCGGAATTTTTGTAATGCACGTCTTTAAGTGCGTACCAATACAAATACACAAGATAATTTAATGTAAATATCACGTATAACACAATTCTGATCGGCGCCAAAATACGAAATGTCAGGTAGCTTACAAGGGTTTGTTTAGTTGACACCAGGTGGCGAGCGCTTAGCTTCAAACTCCAATACGAAACTGAAATAGCGAGGACGCGAAGTTGTCGGCGTGTATATGAACAACTAGAGCTGTTACATTGATTGTCAGTGGTAAATAATAAACTCGCATCCTCCGATTTCGCAAAGGGGACACTTCTAACCTCACTTTCTTGACAGCGAATAGTTAATACTCGCACCACATCTCTTACGAGACAACAGCCTGTATGATTTTTGACATGCTGTTATCATAGGAAACGTTACATGCAAAGTCACGTGGTGTAAACTAGGCTTTAGTGGGTGGTAGGTCACTCCTCTCCACTTTTTCTTTCTACCTTTCTATGAATTTTTGTGCTTCTTTGCTTCCTCTGTTCTTTCATTCCTTTTTGTTTATTATCTTTTTTCTCCATTCTTCAATTTCCATTCTTTTAATATCCCTCTAAAGTCCCTGTCATATTATTAGTCAGTTTGATTAAACTGGACTGACAAACTAAACTAATGACATCACATGACGTCATGGAAGCTGTTTGAGCAAATTTTCTAAATTCTAGGGGCGCCTCTATATCCATAGACAATCTATATTCATCAGTCAGTTTGATCAAACTTGCCTTATGATTGGTAGATTTAAATGCACAAGAAGAGGCACGAAACGGAAGTCTAACGTCTAACCTAACCTATAAGGCTAACACTGTCACTGTTTTTTTTTCTATCCATTTTTGCGTAACTTTTTTAAAATGGCAATTTCCAAAAAAAAAATTAACCTCAAAGTTTGGTCAAATTTCTAGTGCTAGTGTGACAACGCAGTTTGACGAAATAACGAATTTGATAAGTCTTGACGTTATTGATGTAGTTTGTCGGTCTAGTTTGATCAAACTGACTAATGATGTGACAGGGGCTTTAGGCGGGTAGCAAACTAGAGTTCTAAGCAAACGGCGTCACGAGCGCCACTAGCGGCCAATGCATGGGCCAATGTGACCAGACTATACAGGATCGTTTTGAATCACCTGGAAAGGGAAAACGGTCGTATCAGGGTTGGCAACACTGCTGTCAGTTGACTGTCAGTACTGTCACTGGAGTTATGAGGGCGATCTTTACCTTCCATACTTTAAAACAAATCGAGAAAATACTAGCAAACGCATTCAAATCTTCTTCGAAATGATATAAATGGATATAACGGTTTCAAGTCGCGTCCTACAATCTTTGTCGCAACCACCACCAGGCGGCGCCACCAGCTAGCTTGCTAGGGGCCTTTCCCATCTCATTTTCGCCCTCCCCTTTGGTCTATCTTCAGGTGGTTTCCATTTTGTTATTATTTTTATTATGGTATTATCTTCTCTTCTGTATATGTGAGCCTACCAACTTAATCTCTTCGATTTTATTATTTTAACAATATTTTCACCTTTTAATACCTATCTCATCTACTTCATGATTCATTAATTTTCTGCACTCGTCATCGTTTATTTTTTTGGTCCGTGTATTTGTTTTATGATTTTTCTTCCAAAAATTTAAAATTTTCCTTCATCTCTGCCTGTTAAACTCATTGTTTCTGCTGCGTATGTTACTCTATTATAAGAATAGTTAATACATAGTATTAACTATTCTTAATAAATAGTAACTCTTGCTTGTTTGTTCTGCATTTCTACAATTTTAACTCCTTTACTCTGTTTTTCTCACTCCTACTTACATTATATTATATACATCTCACTCTCTCAGGAGCAGTTGGTGCAAAGAAAAGTGCAGAACAAATGAACAGACCTTATATTTGTTCATCGTAGCCACATGTAAAACGTAAAATGCGCCAAATTCAAAGTATCCTCAATCATTAAAACCACACTATGCATAACAAATAAGAATGTGAAGAATTATTGTGACATGAAGAAATGACGTAAGTACCTAATCACGATTTAAGTAGTCCACAAAAACTGATTCATGATCTCACCTACTAATTGGGCACACCAGAACCACACTCGCGCAAATATTTATTTAAAAGGATCGATCCTTATAAGGGACTAGGTGTTCTCAATTGCGAGCGTGGGTGTTTACATGAAATTCTTATTATGCATCGGGATCTAAGAGGTTAGAGAGTCCGCGGCGGTCAACCCAGTGCAGTGAACTTTCTTCATTGTCATGCTACTTACTACCAGCTTAACAGACATGTGGGATAAATCTGCCGTGCAAATATTTATTAATCCAGATCGAAATAGCTCTAAATAGTTCGAGATTCTTCGGTGAATTTATTGGGGGCGAAAAAAAATTACCTAAGTTTAAGTCACGATGGCGCGGTGGTTTCATTCATTATCATCGAAATATAATCGCCATTCCCGCAACGTTAAACACGAAAGATCTCAGACTCGATAACCGATTAATAAGCAGCACCTAACAATGGACCTCATATACATACACATTCAGAAAACTCTGATTGTATGAGCAACAGCGAAAGTGCTTCCTCATTGATCGACGCTTGAAAAATTTGTCTTTATGGCAAAGTTATCATGGGGCGATCTCGCGGATAAAATTGAACCAGAGGAAAATGCGCGGTAATATAAATGGAAAATTGTAGTCCTGTCGTGATTACTGATGTTATCTGCCACCTGGAGATTAATCATTATATGAAACTTGCCATTATGCGAGACAAACAAGAAAATGCCATTAAAATTAACTTGTCAATCACTCATGAAAATATGTAGGTACATATATTAACGAAAAGATGCATTGGAGGAAATTACTTTTACCCGATAGGGAAATCATGTGTTCCACCAAAGCACTCTTTTAAAATAACAAAAAGTAAATTGTAGAAAGATTTTAATCTGCGAGGAATGACGGTGATTCATGAAGAAAAGAAGCGAATGCCCCCCGGGTAAAAATCTAAACCAGAGTAATTGACGCATTTTATCTTAAGTACACTTCCAAACGGAGCAAAAAATTAAAGTTCATGCTTATTAAAAAGTGAATCGTTGAATATTAATTTCGCACGATGAGATGGTCGGCCTACCCAAGGCCGTTCTTAATCCATCGCGGTGCTTCTTTTTAAGCGCGCTCTCCGGGCAATAATAATAATAACAACGATAGTTTCGCTAATTCCGACCGCTGCGTGTTATAATAACAGGGAGCGACGCGACGCAACGAAACCGATATTGTCGGACGAGTTTTTGTTGCCCCAGTAAAAGAGATAAACGACGCGCGGTCATTTTTGCAGCCCGCTCTCGTCGTTAAAGCCTCAAGTACACGGGGCGAGTTTACAAGCTACAAGCCGGCTTTTTCACAAGCAGCTCGTAAACTAGTCCAGTGTACTCGATGCACTCGCTCCGTTAGCCGCTTGTAAAAACGCTCTGGAAAAAGTTGAACTGCCGGCGACTTTACACGCCACTCGCCGACTTTTGAGCGAGCTAGCTTGTAAACTGGCCACGTGTACTCACAGTAGCTTGTGCACAAGGGGCTAGTAGCATTGGTTTCCACACGCCAACTAGTTGGCTACTGAGCAAGTGGGAGATTTTGTGTGTACTCGACTACTAGCGCACTCGCCGACTCGCCGGCTTTTACAAGCAGGCTTGTGGCTTTAAACTCGCCCCGTGTGCGGGCAAAGCCTCAAGTACACGGGGCAGTTAACAAGCCAACCGGCTAAAAGCCGGCAATCGGCGAGTGCGCAATCGACACAAAATCTCCCACTGCTCAGTAACCAAGCTGGCGTGGTAACTTGTGCACACGCTACTGTGAGTACACGTGGCTAGTTTGCAAGCTAGCTCGCTCAAAGCCGGCGAGTGGCGTGTAAAATCGCCGGCAGTTCAACTTTTTCCAGAGCGTTTTTACAAGCGGCTAACGGAGCGAGTGCATCGAGTACACTGGACTAGTTTACGAGCTGCTTGTGAAAAAGCCGGCTTGTAGCTTGTAAACTCGCCCCGTGTACTTGAGGCTTAACACTCATCCTCGGGCTACGTTTTGAACCTCCTTTGGCAAGGTTTCGTTCAACCTTGCTAATTTTAGAACGTAATAATGACTTCTGAGTTAATTATGTATGTGTGTGTATATGATTTAATTAACGACAGTAACGAATTACTTTTCTATTGCTGAAACGGTAAACAGTATTCCTTAAAGCATTTTCACAAGATCATCATGACGACTTCGGTGTTCACAAATTGTAATCGTTGTTTAATGTCGACACAATGAAAACTCAATAATATACACTTGTGTAACAAAATAACACTTAATCGTTATATTAATTCGCTAGCTACTACACACATTGCTTTCTAAATGAAACTGATTTAAGTATCCCGCTGCCTCGGGATTATATAGCAAGTTACGCTATTCTAGAATAGCAGCGAACATTCCAGTAAATTCTGCTCCGTTTGATGCGAGTCTGGAATACACTAGAATCGTGTCTGCATCATAGATGGGGCGCCCAATCTAAAAATAGAATTTACTTCACGGAATATAACGATACATTGTTCAGGAAGAAATTTTTTTGGACAAACATTTCTTCCGCCTGACACACGATGTTTATTAAGAAAGTGTGTGTTTGGTTGGCCAACCCATATTGTTTATTCGACTTTCAAATTCAGGAAATGCAAAAGAAGATAAACAAATAAGCATCGTATGGGTTCCCGCAAGGGTAGTCCTAGAACCATCAGGAGTATGCGCGAAATGAGGAAAACGCACGCTTTCTTATTGTGCGCATGCTCCTGATGGTTCTATATCTAAAATAGTTCCAGGACTGTACTTACGAGAATCCGAACAAACCTATAGAGTTATATTGTTGTGTGAAACAGTGTCGCCAGGCCAAGAAAATAAAATTCACCAGACCGAAGCCGAAAAAGACGTTAAATCGGAACGATAAACGTCTTTTACAATTTTAAAATATAATTTATGTTTTTACAATTATTATATATTTCAAGTTTGTTGATCAATTCTCGAGTCTTCTGTTGTAAGTAGCTTACGTTTAACTTAAGCTTAGAGTGACACTTGTTATTCTTTGTACTTTCTCCTGATGGAGGTTTTAATAAAAATCGAAATGTTGAGATTTAAACAAAGGAGCTTATCCTTGTAAAAACGTCCAATAGACCGCATCCTGTTATTCAATATTGGTCACCAATTTGATTGATTAGTTTTTCTTCTTAACTAAGTTATGGTTGTGACTGGAAAGCTTTCCGAAAAAAAATAAGGCAGAGGAAGTACAGTTTAATGTTGTAACAAAAACAAAACGTTGGATGTTTAAAAGAAAACAGAATGCTACAAGCTAAAAACCACCATATTTTGAGACTTTTGCAAAAGTTTTCACCAAATCGGTGAAGTTTTACCAGAGCTGACAACACTGGTATAAAATATTATATAATTATGACACAATTATCGAAAGTAAATGGCCCTACGTTGTGATTTCTCAGATTCTTTGTTTGGTGCGACAGTACAATTGACTTCTAACAAGGAAATTGGCAAGTTGATAATGAAACGCAACAATTAAATTTAAATAATTATTTATTGTAATAAATAATTTGATAGGGCAAAAAACTCCTACTCTCCGCTTCTGTGGAAACTGAGAATTTGAGCGTGTTGTTAAAAATCACTACAAATAATCAAAAATTTGCAATTTCAGGAAATACAGTGTGACTCGCCTAACAAGTTTCGCCTTCGGTTATCGGCGCGATCTAAAATTCCCCGATCCGCACCATTGGTGGTGGAATGTTACACAGATGTTTTACTGGAGAACTTCGCTTCCCACTTATCAATAATTTATGTTAATTATGAATGCGTTCGAGCCTTAGTACAGTATCCTTAATTCGGCCGGTATTCAAAGACTTGTTCGATTCAGTAAGCCAACGTACAAACTGTCTCTGTGCGACGACAGTGTACTTAATTAATGGAGTTAATAAATGAATTAGTCAGGTGTTTTGCGGCGAAGTATGTCATTCTTGCCGCCTTCAGCGATCAATCTGCAGGTAAATCTGCAGCAATCACCCGTTTTTCACGGACTCCCTTTTGGGAGGTGTTTTATTAACCCTATCTCTAATCAACCTAATTAATGGATACGTGCAGTGAGCCGTTACTACTTCTGCTACGCGATCCAGAGCTTAATGTTATTTGTGAGAGCGGCGTTTTTGCCCGATGCTTGTGCCTGTTTCAGGACTCTCTGTATATTGCTCTTGCTTGTTTAATCACCCGCGACGCGCGCGACGCCCGTGTGTTATTTTAATTGCTCTTTTTCACTAAACTCAATCGTGCCGGTATAAGTGATTTAACAAACAACCGAGTTATATAAGGATACAAATTTGAATAAAGTCTGCAAGCGCCTAAGAAACTGCGGAATCAAACTAAAAAGATTCAATTCGACCGTTTTAGTTTAAGCGTAAATGTTATCTGTCTTCCTCCGCATCTTTTTACTTAACGAAAACAATTAAGCCCCGCCCTCGGACTTGCAGCGAAAATTCAAAATAACCTCAGCCAATCCCGTTCGTGACATTTGGTTCACACGCTGCCTTTGCAGATGTTAGAAAAATTAAGGGCACTCTCTTACCACATGGGAATGTTCCTTGTTCATGTCTCACGAACATCTATAAATTATACCTATTCGAGTGGGTAAGTTGACGTTTTCAAAAGGTCTGTTTTCGGACTGACACAAGGCAGACTGCGATTACGCTTAAACTCACAATGTAACGTGATATCCTTGCCCATTTGGATCGCACGTTTGCAGTTTTGACGCGACTATCTATACATAAGAGTTTCGAAAAACAATTTGAAATGTCAAATAGATTGGTTTATGGTGTTTGCATGACTCTATCGCTGCGAACGTCGCCAGTTTCAACACGGCACGGATAGCGAGACATGTTTTCAAATGACTGGAATTTAATTTTCACGATCCCGGGCTAGTACTTAAATTTTAGAAAACACTAAAACACATGTGGCGATGATCTATTTAGTGGGAAAGGATCGAACGAATTGTTAAAGTCTTCGTCTAACAATTGAGCTTTAGTATTAACAATGTGATAATAGGCAACCCATTCTACTTCCGTGATTCTAATGCATTATGAAAACACGAAGTTATTTCTGATCTGATTGATGGGTTGCCTTTTCTAAGGGACGCGATTTAAAATAGGCACCCAGTATAATATGCATACGCGCCGCAAAAGTTTCTCAAACTTATATTAAAATGACCCCTGTGTATGTTTCTAAACTATTTATTGCGTCGTTGTAAGACATTCAACAACGCCATCTGATGAAACTTCTTTCATTTGTTTCTAGGATGGTGATTCATTGGTTATGGACGGGTAATATTGTGTATTGAGTTTCAACTGACGGTCGTTTTCGTATTTTTAAAAATTCTATTACTACACGTCCATTTTCTTGTTTATCAGCATTTTCAAAAGAACTTTCGCCGACGAATACTTACTTCAACATCTAGTAAATTTGACAGATATTTAAATTTGATGTCTGCCATTGTCGCGCATGTCATACGCCGAACTGTACAGTACATATCCGTTCTCTATTCTCTATCTTTTTCAGAATTTAGAAAAGAACTTTCATTGTCAAATGTTTCAAATTCGAGTAAGTTTGTCATTCGCATGTGAACACGCTGACATATACATACAATGCGCATCCGTTCTCCGTTCTCACGTTTTTCTGCATTTTCAAAGAACTTTCGCTGTCAAATACTTCCAAATCGAGTAAGTATGACAGATATCAAATTTGACGTCTGCCATTGTCGCACATGTCATACGCCGAAGTACGCAGTACTTACACATCCGTTCTCCATTCTCTGATTCCTCGGAATTTTGAAAAGAACTATCGTTGTCAAGTGTTTCAAAATCGTGTAAGTTTGACAGATATACAATACGCATCCGTTCTCCATTCTCTCGTTTTTCGGCATTTTCAAAAAAACTTTCGCCGTCAAATATATCTTCCTTGCTTATCCTTCTTTTTATTAAACAATTGTCAATCTATTAAATTGTGCCGTGAAATCGATCGTCTTTTGTTTTTATTATTAGTATTATTTTTAAATTCGATCATTTTTGAATTTTTCTTATTTTGTTTTCTTTGTACTGTCGCCATTCTTTTTCGAATTGTTTTGTTTTAAAATTTATTATTAATCTATGGCACTGCCCTGTTAACTCGACCGTCTTTTGTTTCTTTAACTCCACGTATTTTTATTGGTTTTTCTAAAATTTACTCGTGGATCTGGCAACAAATTTTGAAAAGGGATTTTTTTGGATAATTTGTTACATTCAAATTTCCCGCTAAAATATAGTGACGATTTAACGTCTTGCAATTTCGTTTTAACACCGTTGGTACCCCTACATCCCTCCTCTTTACCGCTCAACGTTTATTCGAGTGGCACAACACGTGACTGGTTTTTCGATTTGGTATCCTAGCAACCACGACTTACCACCAATTCGCTTTGTTGAAGGCCTTTCTCGTTCGGACTTTCGGAGTGTGTTACAAGGCGGACGTAATTTGTGTGTTGTGCAATTACCGTAGTTTTCCCTCTCTGTGGGGAATAACTTAATCGCAGCTGTGCCGGTAAATCACGTAACACCTTCGAACACATTTGGAGATCAGTTTGAATCCAATTCGAAGCCCGGGAGCAAAACAATCCCAGGTAATGTAAAACGACGCAATGGCGGATGTAATAAATGGCTGCTAACGAAACCCCTTTTTTCCCTTACATTCAGGCTTTTTCTATTTGGGCGCAATTTTCTCGCGCAGGCTATTAGACCAGACCTTTTGGCCTAGTTCTCCAGGGGCGCTCCTGCCCATAGTCGTATCGAGACTCGATCGAGAAAACCTGATCAGCCATCTTGACGATCTGAGCGGGTCCAGTTTGTCGACGCTTCCTGCGGTTGATAGAGGGCGTTACAATTCCCCACCGACCTCTGCACTTCGGTTGGCACCGCTGACTTTGACGTACGTCAGGACTCGCAGTTAGCCATGGATGTTTGTGTTTGTTTAAACGTCTCAGACCCAGCTTAAAATCACACTTTGTGACTGGCAAAATGAGCCTTAGTAGCTCGGCCAGAGTTGGCGGGTACTGCGCAAAGCAAAAATAGACAATAGACAATAGTTTGAAGGTTAGGTTTTCACTTTAATCTGACATTTTACGGACCGATCGGTTGTTAAATTTTACGTCTAGCTCGTGAGAAATAAACCGCGAGTACGAATTCCGACGCACGAATTGCGCTGCGCTTACGCTATTTAATTTAAGCCTAAAGTAAGCAGCCAATTGTAATTGTTTCTTAACAGTGTAAAGTGTTTTCATTTTTAATTGTGTAATAAATTGTGTTAACTTTAATTACGATTTTAATTTCTACTTTCACACACACCAGTGGGTAAGATTCTCGCCTCTGTTTGTTCGTGTTTCATTTTCTGCACGATCTGGTCGATTGGAGACGTCGGCCGATCGAATTACGTTTAGTTTGTTCAATTGTCTTCTGGCGCCCTTTATAAGTTTACCACCTTAAGTTAACCTGCCCCGTTTCCACTGTTGCTAGCTTGGGGCACTTGGGGGAAACTTGTCATCTTGAATCGTGGTAAGTAGAGGCAAGTAAATTTAATTTAAACTTTGGTGACAAATTCTTGAGGGATTTCTGCTTTTTACACGTTGGTAGCGCTGGTTCTAACGTGCAATTTTCGGGAAAATCGGGACGTTAGGGAAGGCGGCAAATGTGCTTGACTTGACCTTTCTTTAAAAATGAAATTTTTCTTCTCCTGCTTTGCATGCTTCGGTTAGTTAAAAACTCTTTTATTTTCTGCCATTGTCTAAATTATATTCCACTTCTTAATAATAAAAATTTGCGTGCGTAAGTGGACTAACGCCAGCACTTATTGTTATTTATGTGGCAAGTACATACGTCTGCGCATACATAAACATAAGTCCAGTCTGCGTGAATACTTACATGAAAGAAATGTAAGTACTCACGCAAGACCTTGCTTGCGCAGTTTTAATAACGACCCCGAAGAAGAACGTGCGCCAAATACTAAAAAAACAGAAAAAGATAAATTGTACAGAGTGCGCTGCAGCTTTATTAATCTTGCGCGCTAACTCGGCTTATGGTTGTTAAAGCTTTACGGCCAATAAAATATTTATGAGCGCGTTTTCGGTTTAGTTGGGTAATTGCTGAGGTAAATTGTGCTTAGGAATGCGAATTTATTATGTGGGGCCTAGCACGATTCGAAAAAAGTTGAAATCATGGCACGTCCTCGTCGGTCGCTAATTGCGCTAACAACAAGCACTTTGTGCCGATAAGAGGTGTAATAAAAATAAAAGGGCAAAAAGTTTTGAATAAATAGATCGTTGCGAAAGAAAAAACAGTAAAAGGCAGAACCAGTTATTATTATTGTCATCGCGCTTAAGTAAAGTCCGTCAAGCGAATAAAGTAAAGCAGTTCTTCTTCTTTTGTGTGCTTTAAGAAGTGATTACGAGATTGTTTTGTGGCACATTCAAGTAATAAACGCGGACTCTATAGGGCAACACGTCTCTTGAATAAATCAATAAAATCGACAAAAAAAAAGATCATAACATCATGAGTAAAGAATTAAATACTTTGAAGTTTTATTAATAGTTTTGTAATAAATTGTTTGCTCTATTATACAGGTGTTCCAACAGTGTAACTAAAGATACAAAAAAGTTTTGTACTTTATTAAACGACGATTTTAGGATAGAAAAATATAGGGCGTGCCATTTAAGAAAATTGAGTTTTGTTATTTTGAAATTTCTGATATTTTGCCTGTCAAATGCTGGACAACCAACACCATGTCCGAAGATTGAAGAGGAGAAAACCGGCTGATCTTGTGTAGTGTGTTGCGTACAAAAGCAGAGCACAGTGCGTGAGTGAAGTGTAAATACTCCAGGAAAATCTAGAAGACATCAATGGATCAATGGATAGATCTAGTCACGGTTTTGGTCGTTTAAAAAAATATCAGAATATCTTAGCTAATTGATACCTACCAAATGTTCAATTGCTGCATACCGTAGAGTTAACATTACCTGGGTCGAACCTTTTTTACCCTAGCTCAGTGGAGACGGTCGTGGGCGAAGGTGGGGACCAAAGAGCCGTGA
The DNA here is from genome assembly GCA_033060865.1 of Dorcus hopei. Taxonomy (NCBI): domain Eukaryota; kingdom Metazoa; phylum Arthropoda; class Insecta; order Coleoptera; family Lucanidae; genus Dorcus; species Dorcus hopei. The sequence continues at coordinate 3,614,253 of CM065425.1, read as the reverse complement.
CCACAAAACGTCGTTTTCGGAAAAGGGCGCCACCAACGATTGAAGGTGACCCAATTGAAATAGTTGCAGTTCCCCGCTGGAAGGGACGGTCGAAACGTCGTACCACAATTTATTAAGAGAATAACCGCTATAAGGGAAAGGGTATATCCGAAATGAAACATCGAAACGAAGATAAAAAGGTTTTGAAAGTCGTATATTGCGCACCCCAGAAAATGTACTAAATCAAAGTTGCAAATTGTCGCAAAACGTTTCCAAAAATATAAAATTACAAACCGAAAATTTTACCGTTCGCGATCGGGCCTCTTCGCTAGCGTTTGCAGTCACAATCAGTAAATTTTGTTTCATTGAAAGTAACGAATATTAATCCAATAACAAATTCGACAATTTCACGACTATTAGTTCATCAATCAAAAAATGCGTGAACTATAACGCAACGAAAAAGAACAGTACTAATTTAAATATTAATACATTCAACACAAAGAAAATGTATTGATAATAAAACGGTTTGTCCCGACCTTAAAATTCCGTGATTAGTACGCCTGCAGGAAGCGAGGTCTTCTTAGCCCGGTGAAATAGCTTTAGCCCGGTTATAATCGAGATCTGCTTAGGCCGGTGAAACGGCCTTACGTCCTTCCCTCGATGCGCTTCACGGCTAGTTCGAAGGGGCCGTATGGAGACAGACAGTCACAATCACAAATACAAAGCGCAGAAGTGTAGTTAACGTAGACACGGAGAGGGCACCAACCAAACCAAAAGAAGAAACTCCGATGAAAGCTGGCTGTCTTGGCTGAATGCGATGAAGTCGATCGATGTGTGAGGTGCCCGTAAAGTCACAAAATCCGGCTCAAGTAAACGACGTCCCCCAACTGATAAACCCCGAAGGTTGGCTTCTTATCACACGGCGAAATCGGGTATCACAAAATACCGAAAGCATCAAAAATGGCCACCGTAAAGGGACGTCACACGTGCACTTCGATCAACCACCAGACGATCAATCCTGGATCTCGCGTCGGTTCGCGCAAGGGACCCTGGGAAATTCCGACATGCGCGCAACGTATTGAAAATTCAAAACAAAGGTGTGCCCTACGGTATCAGCCCATTTCACTCTTTCGCCCGGTTAAAACTGAGTTCATCTCGTAACGACCTCCGTTCCAGCGTAGTTGGGCAGAGCGCGTTCTTTCCGCGACATACCTAGGGATAAATCGATACCGTCAAAATATCGACTCTTTTACTCATTACTTGTACAGCTGCGGAATCATAAAGCGGGACATGTCTTACGGCATTCAACGATTCAACTAATATTGTTTCACTGTTTAATTTTTTTCTTATTTATACGATATGAATTTTAAATGCAAACAGAATGATTGTATACTATGAACTACGAAGTTTGCTAAATTACTATATAGTTACCAGAATTAAGAAGTAACAATTAAACTAACGGCATTATACTGTCCCGCTTTTTGATTCCGCAGCTGTACATCTATTGTTTGTGAGTGTTCACGATTTTTGTGTGCTTCTTTTCACGTGAATCTTTTGATTGAAGCCTGAAACGGAATTTACTCCGAGATTTGCTTAAGTGCACGCCAAGTAAAATTCAAGCTCTTGATAAGCTTCTCTGAGCAAAAGAACGGGTAGGTTTTATCGGCAACTTTGTGCGTATTTTCAGTTTGTTCCTTTACTACTCTTAGGCTCCCAGTGGTAGTCATACCCCCTTTCTGACAATTAACTACGACCTTTTGTGTGGAAAAAAAACTCGTAATCGAGGTTTTAACAGCTAAAAGTCCTGGCATCGCGGTCCACCCCTCGTCCGGTAAAAGTTGGACTTGGCCTCAGACGTGACGCCGCAACCGGAGAGTTCGTGACGTAATACTTAACGCCGTTTTACGTCATTGGCAGCACTGCCCTCCGCTCACTCGGATTCTTCCACCCCACTATTGACAACTGATTGTCTAAACGTGGATTTTAGTTATAAGGTCGGAAACATTTTATTTATTTATTTATTTATTCCTTGGGGTCGACTAAACGCTGTGTTACGTTAATTCAATTCTAAACAAGTGGCTTTAGATATTTACTACTATGAAAATCACGGAACTTGAGTGTTGCGTAATCAATCGCCGAAGCAAGAACCGACAATAAAATTATTTCAGTATTTTTTCTTTGTTAACGGTGAATGAGAAAAAAGGACGGAGTTATTATTCATAAGTCTGTTGTTGATGCAACACCAGACAATGACGCAACGGTCTTCTCTTGTGAATAATATAGTATAAGCTTTTTCCTGTAAACGAAAAGCAGATCTGCTTCTCGGTCAACGTTTTAAATAATCATTAGAGTGATAACCAGTTTATTTATTTCTTGCTCAACTCATTGTGACCCCTCCTGGATCGTATTTGTTACTTGTTTTAGTTTATTAGATTTTTGAGCATTTCAAATAAAAACAAGTGTGCTCAGCTCGTGACTTTTATATTATTTAACTTGCCCCCCCTTTGCCTTTGGGGTTTCGTTGGACCCTCCCTTTTCCAGGAGTTTAGCCGGCGGTGCTGGAGATCATTGAAGTTACTCGCACAATTTGCTGTCCGTCATTATTGTTGAACGATCGTTCGTCTTTTGTTTCAAAAAGCGATTATTCTCTTAAATCTGTTTCCGGTTGGTTGTTTTGTTGTCATTTTTTTTATTACGAAATGAAAACCCAAATCGTCAACCATTTTTTTTGTTTCCCGCATTGGTTAAACAATCTCTTGTTTGAAAAAGCTTACCCCACCTGCATAAGAATAAAACTTAAATGAATTTAAAACAATAAAATTTATACATTTTATTTACGGGGTGTTTAATTACTTATGTGAGTCTGTATCTAAAAGAAATAGGACACGTTGAGGCATGTATGTCTGTACCCTTCGTGACACGAACAACAAAATATAATAGAAACTCATAATGAATTAAATGTGTAAATAAAATGATTTGATGCGTACAGAAGAAATGGGTAATGATGACCACTTTCGTAAAGAAAAAACAGAAATGGGAAGTGCTTTGAGCCAAACGAGAAAACGGTTTTTAATCTCACATGCAACGAGGCAAATTACAAGTAACTGCAAAATTATATTTACAGTGGATTTAACAGTTAGGAATGCGTACGATCGATCGATCGATCGATCGACGAACGTCTGTGCACAACCTTGCCCCAGTTCAAAAACGTTCGAGTATGAAATTCCACGAAAATGCAAACAATTCTTTCAATTACGCCGCGCCAGCGATCACGGTGGAAGAGTTCCTACTCTACCATTAAAGAATCAGTTACAAATAGCAATCTGGGCTAATACCAGATACCACCAGTGCACAATTGAACTTTGCTGTAACAGTTCCAGCTCAGAGTACAAAAAAAGTCGATCAATTCAACACACGCCATAAGCTCGGTAATTAAAATACAAAATAATTTCAAACAATAGCAGAATTGTTTATCATTTTCAATCAAAAGTGTGCAGATGGGCAACAGGAATTTTGTTTGTGAAGAAAACGGGAACAGGTTATAACTGTATCCATTCGTTCTTCGATAAGCAAAGTCTTTTATTAGTTGCCTCCCAATTAGAACCGTAAGGCGACCTCCTCTTTTATATTATTTACAGAATTGTGTACGTTTGCTTGAATTGACAACGAGTAACTGTGATTATCCAGTTTGCGAGTGTTTAAGCCGGAACGCCCGCGCCCTGTGCTTTGTGAAATGAATGATACGCGCAGATGAAATTCCTGAAGACGTTTCCATCTCCCGGTTTCGCATCGGTATGTTAATAAATACCTCTGGGTTCGTCCCAGAATGCAGTAGCGTAAGCCTCTCCCCGTTTCTAAATCGGGCGCAAACACGCGAGATTCTGTTAATGTAAAGAAAGCGCCTCTCTATTTTTGTTGTGTGGTTTTATGTAAATTGCGCATAAATTATTTATTCCTATGTATTTCGAGGCGACACGCTACAAGCGAGCGGGTATACATATTTACATCGCCCAGTAAATTATACGTGGCGTAATAAATCTCTTGGTTTTTTTTTTCTCTAGTCGAGGCTTGCCTCGGACGCGAACGTGACAATTGCAGAAGAAATTTTAATTATACACTTCTCCCCCCTTAAAACAAAACAAGAAAACACCTGACAGGCGTCACGTGAAATTTAAATACTTTTGATTATACGGGGTGTTCAACTCCGATTATACTTTCAGTTGTTCTCTAAGGTACAGTCGTGGACAGTTAAAAGGGGACGCCTATACATGTAGGTATGTAAATGGGGTATTTAGTGGATTGATCCGGCAAATTATACTGACCGTTAATCCAACTCGAACATGCATGATGCCCTCGAAACAAACGGTTAACACGCGGAAAACGCCGAGGCGACCACCTGGTGCGCCTTATCAAGAGTTTGTCAACTTCCAATCAAATTTACTCGCCGCGTACATTAAAGAACGAAATGGTCGTTTTACGCGCGCGATTTTAATGAAGCAATTCGTTGCCTGCACCATTAAAATCGGCGGAGCTAATTCGCGTTTAATAAAGAAAGAAGCCCGGGCGTCGCGTCCTTCGCCGCCGCTGCATTCCTCATTAGAAGAACAAGGCCGATAAATCTACATACTAAGATGCTGCTTGCATGCACATTAATCACTGGACGTGGACGAGTAGTACAATTACGCGAATGTTAACGCCATGTCATCCTCGATGATGTACGATTACTCGACAGCAAGACGTTTCTTCTTCTCGAGCAATTTAACTAACTCGTAAAAATCGAGACGCTTCGTCAGTAATGGCTCCGTTGTGATTAAGTTAACTCCACGCTAAATTATATGTACTTCTGCGTTTACGTTTATGACTTGACTTGCATTAGTAAGCAATTCGATCGTGTATCAAAAAATTTTAATAGTAATAAAAATAGTCGCTTCTATTTCGATTATAAATTTAATACATTCTGCTTTTTGTAGAACTTCCGGTTCTCTTCGCACTTTATTATTAAAATGATTCCAGAACAGTAAACTTTTATAATAAACGTAATTTTTTTCCTGTTTTTTTTTTTTTTTTGTTTCAAGTCAGACAAAGCAATTTCCTCAGGTAATTAAACGAACGGTGCGGCATCCTACATAGTATAAAACTCGCAGGCATTGTTGTTGCAAAATCGGTTTTTATGTTAATCTACATACATAGATGTGCACATAATGACCTTTTGGGCCAGGCCAGGCCAGGCCAGACGTTTCCCAAACGAGCACACGCGTACGTTATCCGCGGTCCTAATTAGGGTGATTCACTTACTTACAAAACTGCCTGTATTATATCCCTGGGAATTAATTTAATCTTCCGCCATTAATCTTCACTTGGCTTCGCTCATCTTTATTATTGTAAATAATAATATTCCACGTGTTTTTTTTTTGTTTTCAACGCTTGATTTTCTTTTATTTTCAATCAAGAACAGAAGGTGATGAGAATGGCGAACGAGAAAAATTCAGGAACAATTTATTCACAATCAGTCGGAGAAGAAATTAACAATTAGTTACCAGACGCGCTTTGTGTATACGTGAACATAATTGTGTATTTCATAATGCAATAGTTGAGTTAACTTTGCAAGAAACAAAAGCGGGCAAATATAAAAAAGCCATTAATGTACTAATGAGAAATAATTTTCGATTTCAATTTCGGTATTAATTTACTTCGGAAATTACAACGTTTTCGAAACGCTTGAGATACAAAGTAAATTGCGGCGAATTTTATTCGATTTACTGTAAAATACACATAAAGGAACCTGGAGAACCCCAAATGGAATCTCTACAACCATGTACTCATCGGAAAAGATGAAGAAAAATGCATGAAGAACATCGAAACTAATATATAAGATTAAAAATAATAAAAAACAAAAGTTACAAGAGTCAGGCACAACAAATAGGCTGGAAAAGGAAAAAAATAGAAAAAAGTACAAGGAAAAATTAAGTACTAAATAATAATAATAATAATAATAATTTATTAACTCAAAAAGCAACAGACATGGATTACATGCACAGGTTGATTTGGTTAGTCCAAAAAGTACAACTAAACACTAATGAAAATATAAATGTACCATCGTAATCAGAAAAACCGACTACACTCTAAATTTTGATTGATTGAAGCGTGCTTCAAAATGAACTTTTGTCATTTTGACATTAATATTATTTTGACAAAACTAATAAAAATACCCCAACTAAAAGCAATTCAGAAGGTAATAATTTAAACGGGATTGCAAGACGGTATCAGTATTCGAGCAGTTGCAACTGAATAGCTATTAGCACCAGTACCGTTTTGCCAAAAGTAATGTTACACAACTAAATTTTTTTGAAAATGGAAGTATCTGTTTCACTTCGATGTAGTCGTTTTTTATGATTACGATGGTACATACATTAGTCGAAATCTTATAACTTGGAGCAACCGTCGCGCCGTGCCAGTGTCAGTGGGTGTACCGCCTTAGGAGTAGGGATGTTCAGAATCGAATCGATTTATAGTTGAATCGATTCTTTGCGAGCGATGCATCGAAAGAATCGAATCGATTCAATTTGGTGTGAATCGATTCAAGAATCGAATCGGAAAGGTATGGACATGCAACCAATTTTTTATCACCGCGCCATCTATATGTTACTGGCAGCCAATAACTCAAAACGATAAAATTGTGAGTAGGGAAAGTCCGCGGTATAAAACACAATATTTCAAATTACAGAAATTTCTTTGATCATTAACGAGCAAAAATTTGCGTTGCACACTTGAACAGTAGGTATATTGTTACGGTAATAATTTAAGTAACATGAAATAAGGGACGTAGCTTAATATAACAAATCATTTATCAACAGTAAATTACAACTAACACTCACATATCATTTGGGGCACTTACGGACAATTAGACTAGATGACACTCTGACTAGGTTTATTCTAATTATGTGCTAACGTTCGATTTATCGCCTTTTTATAGGGGTTTTGGTTCAGGGGTATGACGTCAATTGTTGCCTTGACATTTTGCACACCGCTCCGCGTTAGATTTGTGCCCGTAGATGAGTCATAAGATTTTGCGCACGACACACGAATGAATCATCGCTGTGATATGTGCAAGTGCATTTTCCGCAACGCGGATGAGTCATACGTTACATAATTGCAAATGAGGTCATTCTTATGTTTATGTTATCATCTTGTGTTTATGTTACGCTCGACTGATTTTCAGCTGTACATCTTTGCAGGTTTTCTTATCCTAGTTACATTTTCCCCCCTCGCAAAAAAAAAAATTATTTACATTTGGAATAAGTGAGGCAATTTATCTTAAAGAAATCAATGAAGTTATGATACCGTATAGAGGTAATATAAATAAGTATCTTGTCCAAAATAAGGTTTGTTGTGGAAGGCGCAGCAAATGTAAACTTAAGGAAAAACAATATCTCGGATTAATTAAATATTTGGTTAGTCTTGCGGTTGACCTGGGGCTTGATGGATTTCTTCTGGAGGTTATTCGTTGTTTCATCGTTTGGTACGGTGTTCTTTGGACTTCGTATGGTGTGTGACGAATGAACAATACTAGTCAGAGTGTCAACTAGTCTAATTATCCGTAAGTGCCCCAAATGATATGCGAGTATTAGTTGTAATTTACTGTTAATAAATGTTTTGTTATATTAAGCTACGTCCCTTATTTCATGTTACTTAAATTATTACCGTAACAATATACGTATTTTGTATTCGAGCGTGAATGTAGAACAATGCCTCCTAAAGCAAGTGAAATGTGGAAGCATTTTAAAAGCAAATCTGTTCGTTGTAAGCACTGCAAAGGAACCATAAAATATGATGCTGCGACATAAGTTTTAATTTCAAGAATAGAAATTGGTAATGGTATGTATTGAATCGAATCGATTCCACGTGTTTAAATTGAATCGATTCATCTGAACCGATTACACACAATCGATTCAATTGAATCGATTCACTTAACTGTTTTGAGCATCCCTACTTAGGAGGCACTAGTGTCACACGAGCGCATGAATTCATTGGTTGTATACAAAGCATTCCTTAGCAGAAACTGTTTGAGTTGTTTGAATATTGTTGTTTGAATATTATGAGTTGAGCATGTTTTAATATTATCTGGTAACCAGGTTAAAGTATTCAAGTCCTGCATAATTAGGCGAATTCCGGACAACATTTAGTTTACTAAAAGGCGGCCGAAAGCGATCATTATATCTTACGTCTCTAGAGTGAACGTCCTTCGTTCTAATAAATTTCGATTTGTTTTGGAAAACGTAGACACAGAGTTCAAATACATACAGAGAAGTAACTGTCATGATTTGAAAGTTATCGAATAATTTACGACAAGATGATGAACTGTGGACCCCTGCCACGATCCTAAGTATTTTTTTTCTGGGCAATAAAAACTTCGTCTATCTGGGTTGCACAACCTCAGACGACTGTCAACAAACGCCAAATAGAGGGCCTTAAGTTGATCTTTATTTAAGATAGGCTTTAAGTTACGAAAGAGAAATGCTAAAGAATTGAATTGAGTTGGGTAACTAATTTTTGACAGTGGGTTTTCCAGCTGACATTTTCATCGATAATCAGGCCTAGAAAGCGAGTTTCACTAACTGTAACGGCGGAGCAGTTGTTTATGTTTATATCAACGTTAGGTACGTTACGCTGGCGGTTATGGAAAACAATGAAATCGGTTTTATCAGCATTCAGAAATAAATTATTACAAGTGAACCAGTTATTTAGTTCGATCAAAAAATTGTTGCATTTAAGAGAGGCTTGGTCAACAGAGTCGTCTGTCACAATTATAGACGTGTCGTCAGCGTACATAGTGAAGTGAACAGAGTCATTAATTGACGCTATGTCATTAATGTATAATAAGAATAAAATTGGCCCCAACATAGAACCCTGTGGGACTCCAAGGGACACCTTTCTAAGTTGGAAAGTGTATTCCAGTTGGTTATCGTTATGATTATGTGACAGAGAGACAAACTGGGAACGGTCAGTCAGGTAGGAGGTTACCCAGTCCAGTGATACCCCTCTTATACCCAGCGACAAAAGCTTTCTTGATAGAATATTATGATCGACACAGTACAAGGGAATAAAAGCTATCACAGATATAGCTGGAATAAAATAAGCACGAAGCAGGAAGATAGTGTACAGAGAAAAATCGAAAGAAGAAAGAAAATGGTTTGATGCGGACTGCGCAAGGGTGCTTGAGCAACGGGAAAAAGCAAGACAGAAAATGTTAAATGAAGAAACTCAGGAGACAAAAAAGAACTATAGGTATAGAGCAAAGGAAAAATGCAAAAAACATAAAACGCACAGGAGAGTTAGAAGAAAACTTTAGAAATAAGGAAGTGGAAAAATTGCACCGGGGTTTAAAGAAAGAACGAACAAGTAATCGAACAAAGCAGATACTATTTAAGAATAAAAATGGAGGATTCTGAGGAGCAGAAAAAGAGGTATTAGAATTATGGAAGGACTACTGTGATAATTTACTGAATGGAAAGGAAGAAGCAGTCTTAGAAATAGTAGATGAGTTGGAGGAAGGGGGTTATAAGCAAGAAGATGAAGACCCGCCGAGCTTGAAAAAGATAGAAGATATAATAAAAAAGCTCAGAAACAATAAAAGTACTGGACATGATGAACTAACTGAGGTATTGCTTAAATATGTAGGGAACAAGCTGAGTAAATACCGTTTGTCCATCTGACAATGAGACATAGGGATTTAACATGGGAAAACAGAAATTGCTTTATATTATCTACCTGAGTACATATATATGAAATTCTGGGTTATAATCGGAAAGATTATTGCATTCAAAGTGTTTTGATACTAAATTTGTGCAATTTTAGTTGTTAATTATTTAGAAATTAAGAAAAAAGTTATTATTTTTTTCCGGACAAGATTAGTAGGTATTTAACGAAGAGTTTCTAAACTGATGTCGTGGTCAAGTTAGTTTGTTTATGTTTCACAACCGTAAGGTCACGAGTTCAAATCCGAATGAGGACACTTTTTTTCTTTTTTTAAATATTTTTTCAGATTTGATTTAAACTCTTAAACTACTTTATTATTTTATTTATAAGTTTCATTTAATATTAATTATGTAACATAATAAATAAAGTTATAACTTTAACATAATAAAATTTTGCAAACGAAAAAATACACATAAATGGAACATAATTAATATTAAAATGAAACTTATAAATCCAATAATAAACTACTTTAAGAGTGATTTCAAATCTGAAAAAATATTTAAAAAAAAGAAAAAAGTGTCTTCATTCGGATTTGAACTCGTGACCTTACGGTTGTGAAACATGAACAAACTAACTTGACCACGACATCCGTTTGGAAACTCTTCGTTAAATACCTACTAATCTTGTCCGAAAAAAAATAATAACTTTTTCTCTTAATTTCTAAATAATTAACAACTAAAATTGCACAAATTTAGTATCAAAACACTTTGAATGCAATAATCTTTTCGATTATAACCCAGAATTTCATATATATGTACTCAGGTAGATAATATAAGGCAATTTCTGTTTTCCCATGTTAAATCCCTATGTCTCATTGTCAGATGGACATAGGTATATGCACGAATTATTCAAACTAATCTGGACACAAGAAAGAATACCAGAGAACTGGACGGAAGCTATTATTCATCCCTTGCATAAGAAAGGAGACAAAACAAAGTGTGAAAATTACAGTGGGATATCTCTATTGAATATGGCGTATAAGATCTTATCTTCTCACCTTAAAAAATAAGAAAATTTTGTGCAAATCGGTTTTGATTACAGCGGATTCCTCGAGCAGGCTCTGTACAGCTGTTTCAGGCCTAGTTGGGCCTTCGTCAGCAGAACCGTGGCTCGAGAACTCCACTGCAAACCAAACCGATCTGTCCTAGGTTATTCGCCAATGCGATGTGAAAGTAATGAACATTTTAAGTAGCGACATCTTTCAAAAAGCGATCGAAAGATGTCGCTACTTAAAATGTTCATTAAAAAACAAGATTGGGGGAGTAAATTGAAAAAGAAGTTAGTGACCATCAAGCCGGTGGTTTCAGGAAGGGTAGGTCGTTGGTGGATCAAATATTTGTACTACAAGACGAAAGGAAACCCATCATGCAATTTTCATTGATCTTAAACAGGCGTATGACCGAATTAAGAGGGTGGAACTATATAAAGCACTAAAGGAAGTAAAGGTGAGCGAGAAATTGATACGAATGGTCAAACTAACATTAAAAGAAACCTGTAGCAGAGGAAGGATAAACAACGAACTATCAGAGCCGTTTAGGCCCAGTTTTACAATCGTGGAATGAGGACGAAATAACTGTTCGCTGAATATCATTTAACGTTCCTCCATATCTACGTCACACCTACGTCACGTTATTCCAAGAATAATGCTTATCCAACGATTGTAAAATCGGGCCTTAGGGTGAATGAAGGGTCAAGGCAAGGTGATCCGCTTTCGCCCGTTCTTTTTAACTGTGCTTTAGAGAGTGTGATAAGGAAGGCTAATATTAAATAGATCTGGATTAGTAGATCAAAAGCGTCATCAATGTCCGGCTTTTGCTGATGATGTAATCATGGCAAGAAGTAGACGGGAACTCCAAGAAGTGGTCATTAGATTGAACGACGCAGCTAAGAAGATGGGCCTAGAAATAAATAGCGACAAAAGTATTACATGTCATGTACTGATACAGCATTTAAACAGGATGGAATGTTAAGGGTTAATACAAATGAAGGGCGACAGTACATCTTCAAGGAAATAGAAATATTCAAGTATGTAACTAGGGGTCATGATTAACAGAACTCCCGGTAGTAAAGTGGAAATTCAACAACGGATCGTGAATGGGAATCGGCGTATCTATTCATTACATGCAATATTAAATAGTAAATATATTTATATCCAGGAAATTAAAATTAAGAATTTATATGTAAATCTGTCATTCGTCCGGTGGATTCTTTTACTTGCGAAACATGGGTTTTAAGCACAACAGAACAAAATATGTTGGGTGTATGGGAAAGGAAGCTATTAAGAAAAATATTTAGAAGGAAGAAAGTAAATGAAAGATGGCTAAAAAAAAACAAATAAAGAACTATATGGTGAACTACATGGTGAAGAACTATATGGTGAACTAGACATAATCGGTGTTTTGCAAAGTCACAACGGTTGAAGTGGCTGGGACATATGGGAAGAATGGAGACAAACAGAATCCCAAGAAGGACGTTGGAAGGTGGCATAGGAGGTACGAGAAGAAGAGGCAGACCAAAATCTAGATGGAAGGAAGAAGTAGTGAAGGTTATGAAAAGAATAAAAATCAACAACTAGAAGGAACAGATTTTGAATCGTAAAGAATGGAAGCGGACAATTCATCAAGCCATGTGTTCTTTATAGGCCTGCAGAGCTAATACATTCGTATTATAAAATACGGGGGCGAATTTTTATGTTATCTACCTAGCCATGAAACAAAAGAGAGACGATGTCAAATCAATTACTATTACATAGACTGTTTAGAAAAAGATGTATGTATAGAGTCATTCTTGGTAAGTGCTTTTTATCGTTTCCTTTCTAAAAAGGAGTGACTCTTCCTGTAAAGAATGAAAATATACAAGATGGTAATTTTATCAACGTGATTGTTTAAGTTGAACGCTTATGATTGTGCTAAAAAAAATTTTTTTAACAAAATATTTGCCCATGTTTTTAGACATTCGTGTACTTTCTTCAAAACGTCACACCTCTTGAAAAAGTAACCCAGAAAGTCACGAAATTTTGGAAAGATGATCTGGAAAATCACGAAATCTCGAAAAGATGATCTAGAAGTCACAAAATATTGAAAAAGTGGTTGGAAAAATCGCGAACCCTTGAAATGATGATCTAGAAGTCAAGGAATCTTGAAGAGATGATCTGGAAAGTCACGAAACCTTAAAAAAAAAGATTTAAAAAGTCATGTGAAGGTCTTGAGAAGATAATCTAGAAAGTAACGACCTCTTGAAAAGAAAATCTAGAAAATCTCGACATTTTGAAAAGATGACTTAGAAAGTCACGAAATCTTAAAGAGGTCATCTGGAAAATCACGACATTTTGGGAAAATGATCTGGAAAGTTATGAATTCTTGAAAAGATGAACTAAGAAGTTACGAAATCTTAGAAAGTTGACCTAAAAAATTACGAAATCTTAAAAAGGTGATCTAGAAGTCACGAAGTCTTGAAGAAATGATTCAAAAAGTCACGAACTCTTGAAATGGTGATCTACAAAGTCACGAATTTAAAAAGGATGATCTAAAAGTCAAAAAATATTGAAGAAATTATCTAGAAAGTTACTAAATCTTGAAAGGATAATTTTCAAAATCGCAAGGCCTTCAGAAGATGATCTAGAAAGTCACGATCTCTTGAAAATATGTCATCAACTCTTGAAACGACAATCTAGAAAGTCACGAATTTAAAGCGAGATCTAAAGCATCACGATATCTTGAAGAAATGATCTAGAAAGTCGCTAAATCTTGAAAGGATAATTTTAAAAATCGCAAGGTCTTCAGAAGATGATCTAGAAAATCACGATCTCTTGAAAAGATAAGATAAAATAATAATTATTATTATAACCTAGAAAGTCTCGACGTTTTGAAAATCTGATCTAAAAAATCACGAAATATTAGGGAAATGATCTGGTAAATCACGAATTCTTGAAAGTATGATCTATAAAGTTACGAAGTCTTAGAAAGTTGAACTAAGAGATCACGAAATCTTGAAAAGATTACATAGAAGCCACGAGATCTTCAAAATAAGTCCCCAACTCTTGAAATGATGATCTAGAAAGTGACGAATTTAAAGCGTCACGATATCTTGAAGAAATTATCTAGAAAGTCACTAAATCTTGAAAGAATGATTTAAAAAGTCACAAGGTCTTGAGAAGATGATCTAGGAGGTCACGACCTCTTGAAAAGATAAGCTACAAAGTCTCGACATTTTGTTGTTAATTATGTTATAGATTTTTAATTATATACATTGTAGATTTTTCACTGCGAAAATCATTTTGTAAATCTACAATGTCGTTAAAAATTTAAAGTGTAGGTATATACTACAAACAAGATGTGTTTGCTGTTTACGTAACTTATAATTACAATGTAGATTTACAAAAGAATTTTCACAGTGAGAAATCTACAATGTAATTATAAGTTACGTAAACAGCAAACACATCTTGTTTGTTATTTATAATTCTGTACCTCAGAGGTAAAGAATCTTATCTCCAGTTTCTGGTTAAATGCCTTTACATATTTCTTATCCGGGAGAGCATGTTACTGCCGGTTGTAATGTAAAACATGTTAGTTAAATGACTTAATAAAATAATCTAGAAGTTACATTGCTATTTTATTTCATTATTGTAAAAAAAAATTATTGCATTTTAGAACTTTAAACTTTGTTTTCTCTAAATCTAATGGAGATACGATTCTTTACCTCTGAGGTACAGAATTACATTATAGATTTTCACTGTGAGAATAGTATTGTAAACCGACGGCCAAAATTTAAATTATTATTTAAATCCGCAAAACTATTTTCACTACAATTAATGTTTGTATTACCACTCTGTCTAATTTGCTTTGAAAACAAAATTAAAACAGATGATGCCTCCTTTTTTTCCGCATATTATAACTGACTGACATATCCGTCCCCTTTATGTCATAAATTACTTTCGAATTGAATGCAATGAAATCCTCTCCTCGTACGCTTTTCTATAACTAAGTATAAACTTGAGGCATCCTGCCTTTAAAGCAGATTCCGGTTCCGGATTTTTTTCTTATAGGGAACTGGTTTGAATCAACTCTCAGGAGGACAAGAAAATTGATTTCTTTTTGGATGAACTCAGATTTTGGAGAAACCATGATCTTTGAATCAACGGCGTGTATTCTATTTGCTTTCTTTTCTTCCTAGAATTTTATTCGAGAAACGTGAATACACGGAGTTCATTAAACACGCTGTAATTTGAGTAATCAAGTTCGAAATTACATCTGCATCATTACCGGCCGGTATCCACCGTAGATTTCTCATGACATTTAAGATTCCGTTTCGTATTATAATTGCCAATGATCTTCCAACAGAAGCTTGAATCTTGCAGGCAGTGCAGATAAAGAAATCAAAAGGAGCTATGCACGTACATAGTTACAAAGCTCGCATCTACTAAGAGCCTTGCAACAACGTGTTGTTGTAATAAGTTCTTTTGTCGAGAGGCGAACAAAAGACCTCGTCTTCAGCGCCGTTCTTTGTGGAGGTGTCTTCGACGTGCCTATCGCAATCACCGGCGAACACATTTTCTAAAATGAGGCATATTATAACAAATTGCATCACGGGTGAAATAGATTAGAGTTAGAGCAAACCAGTTTGAGTTCGTAGCTGGCGTATTCATTACGATGGTACTGCGGTTCTATTAATATCTGCCTTAGACGACCTTGAAAGTTCATCGTAGGTTAGTAACATGCACCCCACAAGAACGCCGGTAGTTTTCTTTCCAGGTTTTCAGCGATGAAAGAAGAAGGATAATTTGATTACCGCGAACGCATTTGCGATTTTATTTACGTTGCAGCATCGATCAGGCAAAGAGCCAAGGCAAGAGTAAAAAGCGCACCATCTAATTATTGTTCGCAGTGAGCAGCTCGGGATGCAATTAATCATTGCATTCCGAGAGGCCATCCATAGCTGCTTGCTGAGCGGCGCTCATCTCAAATAAATTACGTGGTTTTTGAAGTGCGGCGCGCTAAGAAAACAATTTTAACGCACCTGTCGTCGGTCCTCTTTCTAACTTCAAGTTTTTTTTTTCTTTTTAAACAAACATTAACATGTTTAGGTCACTAACACGTTCCTAAAAGAAGTCGTTTTGGACGGACTTTCTTCGCGCTTCAGGATTTACCTGTTTTTTTTTTTTTATTGTCGTTCTTCAGATGTAAGAACTAGATTTTACATTTTATTTCGTTTAATGAAGGCGTTGACTACTTTATAAAGAGCTCATCGCGTAAGAAATTTACTTACATATTTGTTTGTTTCATTTATAAAGTGCTTTTTCAAATCTGGCGTCGAAGTTGGGCATGAAAGTTTAATCGTGAATGTGAATCATCATCGAAATGACAGTTGTTGATTTGACATCTGAACTTGTCATACCTAAACCCAGGCCTGCGCCGTACATAAGTGCAAAGTCGTGCGTTGCACGACGGCGCCAAGGCGCCGAGGGCGCCGAAGGGCGCTGTTTGATTCCCAAAATTAAAAAAAAAGTAATAACCGAATAATTGTGAAGACTAATTTTATCACGATAAAAATACAAAAAAAATATTTCTTTTTAACGTATTGAGAAAATAAGAACTGAATATCTTTTCTAAAATACGCCAGCACCAGCAGATAGATCAAATTTTAAATTATGTACATCGTAAGAAGCATATAATTACCCAAACTTTTCGTTATTGTAAACACACTTAACATTCTTGCGGCTAAGGGCAGAAGCGATAAGGTAGAGGGAAAATAAGCGGACACACACACATACATTCGATCGACGTTTGTTAAACCCGTAACATACCGTATGTCCATCTGACAATGAGACATAGGGATTTAACATGGGAAAACAGAAATTGCCTTATATTATCTACCTGAGTACATATATATGAAATTCTGGGTTATAATCAGAAAGATTATTGCATTCAAAGTGTTTTGATACTAAGTTTGTGCAATTTTAGTTGTTAATTATTTAGAAATTAAGAAAAAAGTTATTATTTTTTTCCGGACAAGATTAGTAGGTATTTAACGAAGGCTTTCCAAACGGATGTCGTGGTCAAGTTAGTTTGTTCATGTTTCACAACCGTAAGGTCACGAGTTCAAATCCGAATGAAGACACTTTTTTTTTCTTTGTTTTTAATATTTTTTCAGATTTGAAATCACTCTTAAACTAGTTTATTGATAGTCTAGTATTAATAAGTTTCATTTTAATATTAATTATGTTCCATTTATGTGTATTTTTTCGTTTGCAAAATTTTATTATGTTAAAGTTATAACTTTATTTATTATGTTACATAATTAATATTAAAATGAAACTTATAAATAAAATAATAAAGTAGTTTAAGAGTTTAAATCAAATCTGAAAAAATATTTAAAAAAAAAGAAAAAAGTGTCCTCATTCGGATTTGAACTCGTGACCTTACGGTTGTGAAACATGAACAAACTAACTTGACCACAACATCCGTTTGTAAACTCTTCGTTAAATACTTACTAATCTTGTCCGGAAAAAAATAATAACTTTTTTTCTTAATTTCTAAATTAATTAAGAACTAAAATTGCACAAATTTAGTATCAAAACACTTTGAATGCAATAATCTTTCCGATTATAACCCAGAATTTCATGAACACGAACAATTAGAATTATGTCAAAAAGTTGAAAATGTATTAAGCAACAAAACTCGAAATGAAAAGATATAATTGCTGTTGAACTTCTTAGAGAATTGCAATTTTTACAAATTTTTGATGAAAAAATTATAACGTGTCCAGAAAAAACATTAAATTTTATCATAATTAACAACTTCGCGGATTCATTTCCAAATATGACCATAATTCTTCGTATTTTATTAACAATGCCAGTTTCTGTTACTACGGTAGAACGTTCTTTTTCGAAACTGAAAATAATCAAAAATTATTTAAGATCAACTATGGGCCAAAACTGATTGAACAATTTTACAATCATGTCAATAGAATCAGATTTATTAAAAGAAATAGATACCGAAGATTTAATCAAACAATTTGCAAAATCTAAAGCACGAAAAGCTCTACTCATTTAATTAAAATGTAACGTTTTAAGGTTTTGTGTAAACAAAATATTGTAGTAGTAAGAAAAAATTCGAGTAGGTTAGTTTTACAAATTTTCATGTTTGTAAAAAATACTTTTATTTACATGTATATGCTAAAGTTGAAATTTAAATTTGAAATGTTTTCTTTGTAAACGTATTTTTTTTTGTTTTTAAAAGTATTCTGTATGTACATACTTAAATAATAAATTATTCACTCTCAAATTAAAAAATAAAAATTCTTTTATTTTTTATAATAACGTGGTTTCTTTAACAATATACTACTACCTACTGTTATTACTTATAATACAGACTTTTTACAAAAGTGGTTGGCGCGGGCCTGCCTAAACCTAACCTTGCTTTCGGGGTTTCGAGTTCAACGGTACGATAGGACAATACAACAAACGAAAAAAGACAATGAGAATGCGACCCGCTTAACAGACGAAGAAGAAAATAATCGTTGTCGTTGTTGTCACCGCCAATTTCGACACCAGATTAAAAAGAAAACACAACGTCATTGCTTTGCATTTTTGTTGCATTCCTTTTTTAATTTTAAAAGACGAAACATCAATGTATAGGATGTGAAAGCTTCATGACGTTTCGCTGTAGATTTGACGAATTTCTCAACAATCCTCAAACGACGGTTCACCTCTTTGAATTGTCAATACCATTTTTTTTATTGACACTTCTTCAATTCGCAAGGACGCACGCATACAGCTCGTACGTTAAAGAGATCGTTCACCTCTCAAGAATTTATCTAAATTTGGAACCCATTTTTGCTCGCCCATCTCTTTTCTTTTCGCTTAGGTATAATGTGCAGGCTTTAATTTTTTTCAGTTTCAGTTTATTATGTTTCACTCTTATTATTATTAAAAAAAAATTTGTGCAAATCGGTCTGATTGCAGCGGATTCCTCGAGCAAGCTCTGTACAGCTGTTTCAGGCCTAGTTGGGCCTTCGTCAGCAGAACCGTAGCTCGAGAACTCCACTGCAAACCAAACCGATCTGTCCAGGTTATTCGCCAATGCAATGTGAAAGTAATGAATATTTTAAATGGCGACATCTTTTGATCGCTTTTTGACCTGACATGTCGCTATTTAAAATGTTCCTTATTATTATTATTATTTACGTTTACAGGCAGATACACTTTTTCAGTCTTATTTCGCTTTTATTATGTACACTAGCGGACACTAAAATACGGGCAAGAATTTGACACGTCGTGCATACTTAGATAGGTTTGGTAAATCAGACTTTTATTGAGGTTATGTTTCTGTCAAGAAAAATTTGAAATTGAAAGAAAGGACCCACAGGGGTAACTCATAATGAAGTCTTGAATGTACTAGTATATTGTAGACCGAGGCGGTAAAGTGCTTGTTTTCCAGGTCGAGAGAAGATATGGACAGGCGAGGCGAGAAGCCGAGCCTGGCCACACTTCTCGAGGCCTCGAAAATTGCTTTACCGCCATGGTTTACATATTATTTTTTTTCCTACACAACATTATAATTAATTTTGTTAATATCACACAAACGTTCTTTTTCTCGAAGTAAAAATATTAAAATTGAGTTACTGTTAAAATTATTATAGGTGTTTTAAAACACAGTGTTACGTGTACTAGCATAGCCGAGTGGTCAAGCCGGTGGTTTAATAAACCAGTCTCTTCGGAGGCATGGGTTCGAATCTCACCGCTGCCGAGTTTTTTTTTTTTTTCTTGATAATTTTAATCTTTTTTAAAACCAAATACCAGTGGAATTAAATAAAAAAAACTTAGGGCCAGTTTACAGAAAATTTAATTGCAATCAAATTTTAATGACGTTGTTAATTTGACAGTTCGCAATGTAATTCTTATGGCAACTTAATCGTGATTAGTTTAATTCGAAATTAAATATTTGATTTGCTTTCTGTAAACCCACCCTTAGTTTGTTAATTTTTTGATGTCGATGAGAGCGCATTCCTGAAATTATTGTCGCGCCACCTAGTGGTAAAGCCTCGTAAATTATTTTCTCGGCTAGGCATTTATGTTCATTTTGCCGGGCTAGCCGTGGAAACGTTCGCTTTCTCCTCTCTGATGAGCCGGTAAAATTGAATTTTCTACTAGTGTAGGAAAAAAAAGAATTTAATCAAAATTCAAAAATCTGAGTAGCTGTTGCACTTTTACTTTTACATTTGCGATTTAATTGAATTCGATTGTTTTTTTTTGGACGTGGTTAATTGTACCAGAAGAGTTTCTCAGTTCTCCCACAGATGGCGCCAAAAGCTTTTCTTGTTTATAATAGATTTTTTTTTATAAATTAAAGTATGCTTTTAATTTGTTCTAATTTGTTGGATTACTAAAATCTTCTCTATTTTGTGTACATAGATCTCTGCCGCTAGATGGTGCCACAAATTCTTCAGCGTGTCGGAAGCTTGTTGTTCTTGGATATCTTGTTCACAGTTGAGTTTGTATCGAATGCGATTCGTTGTTTCAAATAAATCGCTTCTCTGTTGTTGTTGTGGTTAATAGATGGCGCCAGAAAATTTACGGTGCAGACTTTGTTGTCAATTGAGTTTTGATATGAAAGTTTCGTTTTGCGCAGTGTTGCCTGATATTTATGCCTTGTGAAATTGTGGTTTGAATTAATTACGATCGCGACTCGTTTCTGAAATTAATAGTGATAGGAATGTTTCTTTTTTTTGCTCATAGATGACGTCAGCAAGTTTTCGATTGGCCTGTAACTATCATGGCCAGCTCCATTAACATTCCCTGACGTGTATGTATGGCCGTTTCAATTCGCCTAAAATTCGGTTCTGAGATAGCATGCCATGGAGTACTCTCCTCAGCGCTTCCTACTAAAGATACTACAAAACTACTGACAGTAACTTAATGACAACTGCAATTACTTAAAAACTCACAAGAGGCGCTGAGTGGAGTACCGTCAAAATTTTTAAAAGTCGAATTGAAACGGCCTTACATACACGTCAGTGAATGTTAATGTAGCTGGCCATGGTAACTATTAAGAGTTTTTTGAAATTCCACTTGTTTATGTATGATTTGGTTTCGTTCGTAATTTGGTAATAGATGGCGCCAGAAAATTTTCAGTGCAGACTTCGCTGTCAATTGGGTTTGTTTTGCGCAATGTTGCCCGGACATGCGTTTAATCGTGGTGAGATTTTTTTAAAGCTAATGTTCTGGCAACGTTGGTTTTACGTTTGAATTAATTTCTATTGCGTGAGTCGTTTCTAAAATTAATAATAGAGACGTTTCTTTGTTTGGTCATAGAAGTTGAACCTGCTGCTATCGAAATTCTACTTGTTTCTGTTTGAATTGGTTTCGTTTCTAAAACTAGCAGTGTCAAGAAGATTTGTCTGTTTACCAACAGATGGAGCGCGCCGGTATTTTAAAATTTGTATTTAAATTTTTTGCATGTGTTCTAATTTATTTCATTTCCTAAGATGTTACTCGTCGTTGGCTGGGTTCGGCATAACGCTCGGGGCAGAAGTGTGAGAGAGAACGAATGCGTTTTAGTGCATGTAAGAGTGAGAAAAAGGAATACTCCGAGTGCTCGGAGCGTTATGTCGAATGCAGCCGTTGTTTTCTATTTTTTTTTGTTTTGTTTTAAGTTGTAAAATACTGTCAAACATCTGTTCAGTTAACTACGTCCTTACGAGCTTTAATTAAATGCGTTTGCCAAGTTATTCAAATTAATATGTCTGTTTGCTGCTGGTAGAACTTCCATGAGTAAATGTCGAAGAAGTGTATCGTGAAATTTTCCACCAGCGAGATTGCATAAACGTTGCAAATATACGCTTGGTTTACTGTCGCCCAAGCTTCTCCTCGTAACAATTTTCGTATTTTACTTTCAGCCGAATCAGAAAATATTAATCCAGTTGTTTTTATAATAACAAAAGATCGTCTTTGTTGGAAAGATAAAGATTTGACACGTACAAACTCTATCATCTGTAATTATAAAAGATATAGTAAAATACCTCCACAACTCCACAAAGATTGAAGAATGCAAAAAATTCTTGATTTGGAGAGCTCGAATCGGCTGAGATGAAACCAAAAGTAAACAGTTGCACTTTGCAAAGGAAAAGAAGACATGACATGGTTGGTCAAGAATAACAGATAAGGAATTGTAACCAGCAATAGGGACACATAGGAAAAAACGAAGAAGAAGTGAAAAGGAAAGGAAAGATGACGGCGGTTCTGCAAAAGTAAGAGACAGAAAACGACGGTATGATCAAAAGCACCTGAAATCAAAGATAGGGAAGGAAAAGCAATAGCATCAGTTTAAAACAAATTGAGTTGAAACGGTCACGGAATTTATTTTCAAAACAAACTCAGTATTGCATGTTTAATTTCAAATAACAAACACGTGTTCAGACGTTCGGACCCCTTACAACAATAAAATTGCCGCCGTATACAATCCTTTTCGAGAGAATGAAACACCCAGCGAGTCTTTAAGAAGTTGTTACGTTAGCCCTGCAAATAACACTTCGGGTTTCTGGAATAATAAACCTGTCATAGAGTAACCTTTTAGCTTTGTGCTCGTTCGGATTTGTATGGGGTGTGTTGCACAAAATTTTAGAGATATGTCACTTATAGAAAAAGAGATCAAATTACGTTGCAAGTTAAAGTGTTTCGCTTTAGTCTGTTTTGTTTCAACAAGCACAGGATGTATTCGAATTTCAACCTGGGCACTTGTAGAATTAAGTGGTAGCAGATGGTGAGAGACCACAAGCTAATTGTAGGTTAGTTTAATACTTAATACTAAGTATAGGCAAACTTCTGTTCATAATCTCTATTCAGTCTAGATTAAGTTGAAAAGCAGACTAGTAATTTTTACGAAGTCTGAACTTCGCCTCGCGATTGTGGTATTTCCGTGTGTCAAACGATAATTGTATTTTTGGTACTCTCTACCACAATAAAGACATTATTATTATTATTATTATTATTATTATTATTTGGGGCTAGAAGCAGCGATTATCATTGGGCGGTGGTTTCAAAAAATTATCTTGCGAAGTCCGAGGGGGTGGTTAATTTTTACTTGGAAAGGACAGAGCGCGAAAAACAAACAGAAACGTTCTGATCTCTCGAACGAATGGTTGAATATTTTTAATTTTGACTTAGCGGGTTTCTTTTAGTGCTTGGCAGTCATTCTCTCATTTTCTAACTAAATCATTTATTTCGGTACGGTTAAAATACGGTGTGTTAATAGAAAGGGCAATTAAACAAAACCACGAATAAGTACGGTTCGCGTCGCGAGTGTTTAAACCTATTCATAGCCATCTTCTTGACAAAGTTTCTCTCACACCCTGTAGTGTATGAACCGAATTGTGGTCTTTGCCGAGAGATTTGCAGGTTGATTAGAAGCGATTTGCCGAGAGACTGAAAGGCCATAACCACCCATAGTTGAGTGCCGAAAACAGTCAATTTAGGCCCATTGTGCAATAAATTAGTTAGATAGGTTTAGCCGACGAAAAAACGACGCGGAGGGATTTGAAAAAAGGAGTACATAGTACCACCCTCTTAAGGCGGTTGGACGTAGCGAGAAAAGATCCTACCCATTCGACCTCAACTAATTAGTGTAGCTAGCGATACGGTTTCCCATCACCTCGAATAGGAGTCCCTGAAAAACTGGCGATTGCTACTGATTGTCTTGCAAATTGATCGCCGAGGGCGGCATTTTGTATCACATACTTCTCCAGAACGTCGGATTAATATATTAATTACTTCCATTGATTAAGTACACTGTAGACCCACTGTGTCACACTGTGCGTTGGTTTATTGAGCAGAACGAGTCTTAGATTACGATCTGAAGTGGCGAACCCTAGTACCAAGACCAATCTAAGTTGAACTTAAATTAATTGTTAATCTAATCAAGGAACAGAGCTCTCCAACAACTAATTGTGTATGCATGAAACCACCAGCCGTGTGATTTGAAGTCAGTTAGGTCACCCCGATATCGAAAGTGAAATCTGTTACATCCTGATAGTAGTAAATTTGTTTTCTTTGTATTGTTTTAACGCAAGGGTTTATTCGCTCATTATATCAGATCCCTCACTGGCTGGTACAAGGAGTTTTTACCTTTTTTTTGCAATAAATAATTAATTAAATCTAACGTCCGCATTCTTATTTAAACGTAATTAGTTCCTTGATCTCTCGAGTTACTCACCGACACACCAAAAAGAAGTGAGTTACAACAACGTAAGTCCAGATTTGCAGCGATTACGAGCCATATGAGAAACATAATTATTTTATCTCGGATTCCGGAGGGTCGTTCAACCGTAACACAATAAGTAGGTTAACAGAATAGTCCCTTTAGCGCCGGCAATAAATCTAGGTAGTCGTAGAAAGATAGGGATAGTGCATGACCAATTGCAGTAATAAACCGTTGGGTGACCCTTCTTTCGAATTTCTCCGCAAGTACACATTGTCGGTCTAGCTATTTAATTTGGCAATAAATTTAATTCGTTTTTGTTCGGACAGTTTTATTGGGTATTTAGTTGTCCGTAAAGTCAACAAACAAGGTGACACGTCGGCGTGTTACAAAGTCTTTAATATTACCAGCTGGGAAACTAAGAAAATAGGAAAAGTCAACAAACAATGAAACAATGAAAGGCAAAGGTGCACGAAAACGAAAGAAAAGATAAAAACAACTAGAATGCAAAGAAAAGGGAATCAGAAAAAAGAGATGAACAAGGAAAGGCAAAGGTTTTGGAAAACAAGAACAGATGAGGAAACGCAAAACCTAAACAATCAGTCAACTATTTCAGCAAGTGGGACAGAGAAGAAAGTGAAAGAAAAAATGAATGGAGAACTTCTGCAAAAATAAGAGACGGCAGAAGACTTGAAGGAACTTAAAATCAAAGATATGAAAGAAAAAGCAAGATGATCTATTAGCTTGGAAAAATAAAGCGACTAGTATACTGTCACGAGGGGGAATTTTCTAAAAACTACAAGGGGTTTTTTTTCTATGTTCCGCGGATAAAAATCATAAAAAGTATTTGAACGCGGACTTGTGTAATTGAGGGCAGCTTACGACCTTGTTGAAATGTAAACACAATAAGGAGGTAACTGATACGTAAATGTTCATATTTCATAATTAACACATCAGCGGAATTTATTACAAACGGGACCACGCGCGTATTCTAACGAGTATGAATGACGCAAACAGACACAAAGCAAGTGACGAAAACATGCAACGCGCGACTAGGCAAAAAACGCGTATTTAAAGTGCGGGCCAAAATTAGGAAGGCAGTCGTTTTCCACCGGACCGACTCAGGGGGCACTAGTGCAACCAACGAGGGGACGCCAACATTGCCGCCGCCAACGCTCAACAACGCCGACGCCGCCGCCCGCTTCATCCTCGTCGACGTCACTGCCATGGTGAGTTTAGCATCTACCGCTGCCGCCTGGGTCTTTTAACGTGACAATACAAAAGAAATTGAAGATAAAGACAGTTCTTTTAACGAACAGTGAATGGCAAACCTAAGTAAACGGTAGAAGATTTAGAAATCAAAAATTAGATAATGAAGAGAATAAAAGAAACATGTAGTATAAAATCCAGATTTATGTTTCTGTTCTTTTTTTTAAATGTAAAGCCAGAAGACTGCACTTAATAAAGTAAATTAAGAAAAAATGAAGCAACAAGTTTGTAATACCTAAATAAACAAGAAACACAAGAAGCAACCGCCGCAGTTACAGCGGCTGCGACGAGTTTATTTAATCTTTTCCTCGAGATCTCGAGAGAGCTGTCAGTTATTCCACGTTAAAAGAGTTATTAAAAATAAAATAGAATCATAAAATTATTCTGAATAAATTATTCAAGACGACAGTGTAGCTGTTGAATGTTGCATGAATAATTTAAAAAGAAAATGGATTCGATTAATTATACCTCGTAAACGGCGTGGGGTTATTTCAGCTACCATCATCCCTCATTTATTACAGTTACAGGCGTAAATGCTTCGAGCCAGTAACATTAATCTGACGATTAATTGGCTGTTAATTAACGAAACGTTTCGTGATCTGTTACAATTAACACTCGCGTGTTAATATTACTACGATTTATTAAAACTGAAGATCTAACGGAGCTATCGTCATCATGGAAAGTGACGGTGGTCGATAATGACACGTTTAAAAACTCGCATTCCTCGCTGCGCTGTATTTAATTATAAGTTTATAACACTTACAGAATTTCGAAATGTTTTGGAAAACTTTCGGTTTGCTTGCTTTTGAGCCGCCCGCGCCCCCGTGAGAAAGGTCACTTGAAAATTTCTGGTGAACGCGTTCTTATTTCGTTCGATTGATTACATGTGCGACTGGAACGTAAAAAGCGCGAAACGTTTCCTGTTAGAAATAAATTAATGTGTTAACTGTTCTTCGTGATCTTGCCGAGCATGTCTGACCATCGATACTTGCTCTGAACATCGTCGTCGCCGTCGTCGTGTTCAAATTATGCAAGTTTCAGCCGAAGACTTGAATAAAAAATGCACAAAACTGTCTTATTTAGGCCCGATTTTACAATAGTCGGATAAGCATTATCGTTAGAATAACGTGGACGTAGTAAGTGTGATGTATAGATATGGAGGAACGTTACAGGATATTCAGCGAACAACTATTCCGTCCCGACTTTCCATTTTCGTCAACTTTAGTGACCACTTTCGTCAATTCAGTGACCACTTTGATCAACTTCAGTGACCACTTTGGTCAACTTGAGTGACCATTTTCGTCAACTCCAGTGACCACTTTCGTCAACTCCAGTGACCACTTTCGTCAACTTTAGTGGCCATTTTCGCTCATGTGCTTAATGTGTAAGATAAAGAAAACGTTTTTGCACTTTTCTAGTTATTTTCTTTCCGGCACGCTTAAATGGTCGACATTTCTAGTGATTCTCTTTCCGACAAGTTTAAATTGCCGACATTTCTAGTGATTTTCGTATTTCAAATTGTGTCTTTATGTTTACATTTACGATACCTAATTGAATTGTCATTATTTGCCATTCGTCGAACAATAACGTTTGATTTTGAAGGTCTTTCGGTCGGTTGAGGAAGAACAGCGCCATCTGTAGTTAAGTAGGGGGACTATCGCGTTACGGTTTAAGTTCCCTTTCTTTTCTTCTTTTTCGTTCTATAATTCATTTGAAAAGTTTCGAATTTTGCAATCGTTCTTTGCTTGCGATAGAAAATGAAATAACAGCGCCATCTGTTAAGAGCGAGAAGAAAAATATACTTGGTCAGAATAATTAATTACAATTTCCCTTTTCGAACTTCATTAAGCTTACGTTTGCGATCATTGGAGTTCAATTTCTTTTTCTAGTTTTGTCACTCGACGATTTACTTTGAAAGTTCTCCGGCTGCGGTAAGTAAGAGCAGCGCCATCTGTGGGAAAATATGGGAACGATTTACTTTTGAAAGTTCCCCGGCTGCGGTAAGAAAGAGCAGCGCCATCTATGGGGAAATATGGGAACGATTTACTTTTGAAAGTTCCCCGGCTGCGGTAAACAAGAGCAGCGCCATCTGTGGGGAAATATGGAAACGATTTCGTTACAATTCATTTTCGTTTAATTTCCTGCTTCTCCTTCTACATACTTCACTCGACGATTTAAGTTGAACGCTCTTATTATTATTATTACATTCTTGTTATTATCATTATTTAAATTTAAATAAATTACCCCTGCTAAGAGCATCGAGCTTAAAGACGTTCGGATTAACAGTGGCCATCCGTTGAGAGGCCGAATAATTAATTTTCTTTAATTCTTTTTCTTCTCCTTCGCTCGACGATTTCAGTTGAACGTTCTCGTTCTCACATCCTCTTTCTGCTTCTTCTTAACTTGTTTCGAAACTTTCGAATTTTGCGGTCGTTCTTTGCTTAACAGCGCCATCTGTTAAGAGGCGGAATAATTAATCTAATTAATTAATCGTTCGCATTCTCGAACTTGAAATCGACTTTTTAAGTTTTCGTTTACGATCATCGAATTTCAATTTTATTACTTAACGATTTACTTTGTTAAGTTTTCCGGTTGCGCTAAGGAAGAGCAGCGCCATCTGTGGTAGAGCGGGGGAACTACTTCATTATACATAGTTCATTTTCGTTTAATTTCATTTAAGCTGGACGTTCTCGTTATTATTACGTTCTTATTCTTGTTACGATTTGAGTCGAACGCTATCCTTTCTCTTCACGTTTTAATAATTCATTTCGAAAGTAGAAAAACAAACGAGCCGCGATGTGGAAAATAGCGCGAGATTCAAATAAAATCTTTTTTTTCCTACACTAGTAGAAAATTCAATTTTACCGGCTCATCAGAGAGGAGAAAGCAAACGTTTCCACGGCTAGCCCGGCAAAATGAACATAAATGCCTAGCCGAGAAAATAATTTACGAGGCTTTACCACTAGGTGGCGCGACAATAATTTCAGGAATGCGCTCTCATCGACATCAAAAAATTAACAAACGTAAGTTTTTTTATTTAATTCCACTGGTATTTGGTTTTAAAAAGGATTAAAATTATCAAGAAAAAAAAAACTCGGCAGCGGTGAGATTCGAACCCATGCCTCCGAAGAGACTGGTTTATTAAACCACCGGCTTGACCACTCGGCTATGCTAGTACACGTAAAACTGTGTTTTAAAACATCTATAATAATTTTAATAGTAACTCAATTTTAGTATTTTTACTTCGAGAAAAAGAACGTTTGTGTGATATTAACAAAATTAATTATAATTGTGTAGGAAAAAAATAATGTGTAAACCATGGCGGTAAAGCAATTTTCGAAGTCTCGAGAAGTGGCCAGGCTCGGCTGCTCGCCTCGCCTGTCCATATCTTCTCTCGACCTGCAAAACAAGCACTTTACCGCCTCGGTATACAATATACTATTAATAAAAAATCTCGGAAGGTTTAACGCAATTTATTTTCGTTTCGGTTTTAATTCGTTTGAAATTTTTATTTCCACTTGTGTTTTTTTTTCTTCTTCTCAATTAGCCAGCAGAGTGGAAAACAATTGAACTGTGATGTGCTGATGTGAATTCAATGAAAATTTTCTAAAAGGATGACGATTTAAAAAAATTAATAAAAAGTGCTGCTTCAGTTCTAGTTCGTTCGATATTTCGAATTCCTGGTCCATCACTGGTTTTTTGTTTGTTAATTTGCTAGTAGAGAAAACAATCGAACTAAGGTGTAGTTTGTTTATTTTAAATCGAACAAACACGACTATGAGCGGTCGATCCAGGGAATGCGTCGACGATTCATGGAAATTTGTGCAACTTAAGCCCACGCGCAAGGTCTTGTTCGTAATCGGAATTTCCGGTATGAACGATATAAAAGACGGCTGGGTATTGTGAAAGATCGACCTTTTGTACAAAGAAAAACAAGATGCTATTTCCGGCGAATAGAATACAAAAAAAAGAAACAAATAACATCGGGTATACTGAGAGGCAAAGTGGTCACTGGAGTTGACGAAAGTGGTCACTGAAGTTGACGAAAGTGGTCACTGAAGTCGACCAAAGTGGTAACTGAAGTCAACCAAAGTGGTCACTAAATTGACGAAAGTGGTCACTAAACTTGACGAAAGTGGTCACTGAAGTTGACCAAAGTGGTAACTGAAGTCAACCAAACTGGTCACTGAATTGACGAAAGTGGTCACTAAACTTGACGAAAGTGGTCACTAAAGTTGACGAAAATGGAAAGTCGGCCATTTTAGTGCAAAAACGTGGTTTCTTTATCTTACATGTTAAGCTTATGGATAGCGGTACTGTAGACACTGTATATTTACAGCACCCTCTCGTAGGGAGAAACATAAGTTTGCGTGTAACTCAATCGGTAGGAAAAAGTTATATTTTTGAAGTTAGTTTGGAAAGTGAAACAGTTATAATTCGTGTAATTATTTACAAAATTTCAAACAATTAGTTAATGCAATGGCTGGTAAGTAAATTTTTTAATAACTTATTATCAGAGAAGCAGCAGCAACACCACCAGCAGCAGCAGCCCTGAGGAAGTTCTTCTGCAATGGAGAACGAAACGTCAGCGGTAGAAGAAGACAACGTGACGCGTTCCAACCAGAAGCCAAATCAAACATGGACGACGGCCGCGGAAGCCTTCAAGTTAAATTAAAGTACGAGTTTCAGATTGACACAGGAAAAATTAATACTATAGAAAAATGCCTGGGTACTCGCGATGTAAAAGATCTGACAAAGAATATTGTGAGTGCTTATCACTATACCCTTATTGAAAGATCTAAAAGAACCCCAAATTTATTCATGCGGTACTATTCGAAAAGGGAGGAAAGGACTTCCTGATTAATTATTTGAAACGTGACAAAGATATGAAGAGGGGAGACGCTGACTGGACAATGACCGATCATGGAATTGTCGCCATGAAGTGGATGGATAAAAGGGTGGGGGCATTTATTTCTTATCTAATTTTCATGAACCTGAAAACGTATAACTTCTGTTCGAAGGAGAAACAAAAATGGAAGTTCTGAGGAAATTTTGTGCCCGGATTTAGTCAAAGATTATAACCAGAATATGGGCCATGTGGATAAAGCCGATATGCTAAAGTCTTTCTATGAAATTGATCGAAAGAGCAAAAGTTGGTGGCTGAGAATATTTTGGCATTTCGTCGACGTAACTATTGTAAACGCTTTTATTTTGTACAAAAAAGGAAGTGATTGTCGATCCATGGAATTAAAAGAATTTAGAATAGCAGTCGCTAGAGGACTAAATAATTGGAATACGTAAGCGAGAGAAACGTGGGCGAAAAACTGCGATGAAAACGATTTTTCTAACACAAACATAGACGTCAAGTACCAATTGAAATAAGATATACGGAATCATCACATATGCCACTGTGTAGTACCTCACGGAGTTGTGGATTTTGTAGTACAAACAGTGAACCACATCGCACGAAGTGGTACTGTACAGTGGGTCTTTGTTTAAATCACAAGAAAAACTGTTTTGTTAAATATCTCGGTAGTTATTCGTAAAGACCACCATTTAATTAGTTAATTTTATATTGTAACAGAGTGGCAACCCTGAGATTGAGATTGAGTTGGCAGGCTGGAAAAAGAACGCTAACTTCAGATAAAATAGTAAATAGTGCGAATTTAGACACATTAGAATAATAACGTGTAACTTTGAACGCTGTAATAAAAATAGTTTATTTGCATATTCTTTCAACGGGAACCTACTTCTTTCGATGACTCCAAAATACGAGTCGTCTACAATATCATTTTCCCTTAACATAATGAGTAAAATCTTATTTCGTTAAAAGAACCTTATTTTGGGTCTGAAAGGGATAAGAGCGGACGATGAGCCACGGAAAATTGTGCAACTTAAGGCCCACGTACAAGGTCTCGTTCATAATCGGAATTTCCGGTGTGAACCATACATAAAAGGCGGCTGGGTATCATGAAAGCTCGACTCTTTTGAACTAAGGTGTAGAAAAAAGCTGTCAAAAATTAAGAACCATAAAATAATTCACGTTTCTTTCTATTACAATTCGTCTGAAACATTTAATAGCTTGATCGACTGTCAATTCTTTTTCACATTTGTTTGGTAGAATAAAAAACAACTGAACTACGATGTGGAAAATAGCGCGAAATTCAAATAAAATATTTAAAAAAAAAAACTCAAAACGTGACGACTTTAACGTAGGTTCATTTTTGTTCTGTTTTAATTTGAAATTTTTAATTACTGTCTCGTCACTTGTTTCTTTTTTTTCAATTTAGCAATAGAGTGAAAAACAACTGAGCTACGATGACGAGAACTTCACCTAAAATCTTCAAAAAAAAATCCAAAGATGACGACTTTAAAATGATTTAGTTTCATTTCATTTCAAACTTTTAAGTTCTGCATCATCATTAGTCTTTCTTTGTATATTAATTTGTCAGTAGAATGAAAAACAATTGAACTACGATGTGGAAAATAGCGCGAAATTCAAATAAAATATTTAAAAAAAAACTCAAAACGTGACGACTTTAAAGTAGGTACGGCATTTTTGTTCTGTTTTAATTTGAAATTTTTAATTACTGTCTCGTCACTTGTTTCTTGTTTTTTTCAATTTACCAATAGAATGAAAAACAATTGAACTACGACGACGAGAACTTCGACTAAAATCTACGAAAAAAAAAATCCTAAGATGACGACTTTAAAATAATTCAATTTGGTTTCATTTTTGATTCATTTCAAACTTTTAAGTCCTGGATCATCATTAGTTTTTTTTTTTTTCATCATAATTTGTCAGTAGAACGAAAAACAATTGAAATACGATGTGTAAAATAGCGCGAAATTCAAAATTAAAACCTACGAAATTTCTCAGGAGATGGCTGCTTTAAAATAACTCATTTTCGTTTCGGTTTTAATTTTAATTCCTAGATGATCGTCTTTTGTTTTTGTTTTTAATTTGTCAGTAGAATGAAAAACAAACAAACGACTCTCCGGGCCAACGAGAACGATGAAGATCCAAAAACTTACGTTAATCATAAATTTATGACGTAAAGCGCAACGTAAACTTGTGAATTAAGAGAGCTCCTTAACCGCAGTTTATTCTCGCTTTTTCTTTTGATTTCTTTTGTTCTTGTTACGGCAAACAGAAACGTGAGATTCGCGAGACTCATAAATTTAACGTCGAGAGATTTATTCGCGACGTTTCTCTGGTATCAGGATATCATCGATGATCCTTTTGTGTTGGGCACGAAAGCTCGCAGCGAACAAAGCGCCCCCCAACTATTACTTATTTTATGGAGAAAATCAAAATCTTACCTTTAATAAAACGAAGGTCTTTGTTGTAAATTGCAGCTCGTATAGTATAAAAGAAGTCACCACACCGCGCACTTCAACCGCACAATCGAGTTCAAGTTCACTGTTGCAGCAAAGTCTCTGGCGACCTCAATGTCTTCGGCCAGGCCGTTGCGCGACTTTAACACGGCCTCAAATGAACAAAATGTACAGGTGTCTAATCTTATACTTGTGCCTAGGCAGCTCCGCTGGTATGCCTATTGGTTGGGAAGAAGATTCTTACTCAGCCATTGGTTCTTATTTAACTTTTTCCACGGTTAACGAGTTCGCGTAACTGTTAGGCTCGTGAATTACAGTTGTATTAACAAAAATAAATGACGCCTTAACGATTTTTGCTGTTTTAAGTACATTGTGAAATACATTCCCCGATGCGAACGTAACACATGCATACGTTATGTTTTGTAGAAAATATGAAATACCTCTCTTCTTCCTTGATTAAGGAAGTACAAAAGCGGTCGTTGGCATGACCTTGTGAAGGTTTCCCGATAATGCGTTAAATACTTAATAATAATAACAATAATAAATGCACTGAACGTATAAAATTACTATCGTTTTGTCATGTGCTCATAAGTTTGAGCTGCATGTTGATGGCGAGCTTTAATAAGGGGGAAAAAAATAATTGCATTCTTTATTTAATATAATCGGAACATCTGCGTACCGCTTCTGCTTTGTAATTTATCGTTGTCAAGCTCGCGCTTAATTATTATTGAGTTTTTAATTATCGAGGATGCCGAGCGTGGAAAAGAACGCCGGAGATGTAATCTTAGAAAAACGCAGTTAATGGGAAATTAAGCGCTGAATGTAAACGAACTCCGGCATCTCGCGCGGATTTATTTGCACACGTAGGATAAAATCGGCAATGAAAAATAAAATACGAAAGCAAAGGGGGAGCCAAAAATGTACGTAAACGTAAAAGAGGAGAGTTAGGAAGATTCGAACCAATTCAAGAGAGAAAACTTTGGTATATCTAAAATAAGTGCAATCTAATTACATTCGACTTTTTCTAAAAAGGCCCTTTTTGTAATTTGCGGCTGCGAGGTGGCGACACCTGTGCAAGTCCCCTTTTGGTTCCACGCATTTAAGTCACTGGAGTGAGTTAAGTTGCCTATCCTCAAGCGATTGCGATGTGTTTTTGCACCAGCTCCGCCACGTTACGTGGGTGAGGTTCTCACTCGCTCAAAGTCTTTATCGTGTAGCTTATTTATTTTAACGTATCGAAATGACCACTTATCGTAAGAAGAGTCAATGTTTTGGCTAAAGTTTGTTTGTCGCTTGGACTCCGCGAATAATGCTGAAGTAATTTTATTTAAATTTAAAAATTTTGAATTTCAATTTTCGCTTTGTTACAAAAACGTTGCAGAGTTGAGTTTAGCAGAACACGTACAGCATCTCTAAAATGTTTTGTCAAGCAAATACGTATTTCCACACACAGAGAAAACTGTTCATAAAAATTAATTATACAATAATCGCCCATTTTAGGCATAAAATAGGCAACAAAAAATTTTGTGGGCGCTTCAGCTATAAAACTAGGCAAATACTTAAAATAGGCTCTTAGGCACGAAAAAATATACATCTCATTTTAATTAAAATTGTAATCTAAATGTTTAAAACTTAATTGCCTATGTTTTTTGTTAAATAAAATTTTAGGCAATTGCC
This sequence comes from Dorcus hopei, assembly GCA_033060865.1. Taxonomy (NCBI): domain Eukaryota; kingdom Metazoa; phylum Arthropoda; class Insecta; order Coleoptera; family Lucanidae; genus Dorcus; species Dorcus hopei. The sequence continues at coordinate 3,580,042 of CM065425.1, read as the reverse complement.
TAAAAATCCGGGCTTTAGTTATAAGTTAAAATACTTATGTTGTGTAGTGTTTAAGTTAAAATATTTACGTTGCATAATGTCTTGTTACAAATATTGTTTGTTAAAATACTATGTGTACATTGTTTACATTGATATTGTGACTTATCAAATCAAATGACACGCCATACATATACAGGGTTGGGCAACCAGGCCAATATCGTCTGTACCGTTAATTCGATTTCTCTGAAAATTTGTAGTAATATACAAGATCTAACTAACGGATCTAACTAACACTTGTTCATTCAAATCAGACTTCCGGTTTAACCGGAAATGATATCAACTTTTGTTTTTTAAATGGAACACTCTGTATATTTATAAACATTTAAAAAGAGCATTCTCTTAGGAATTCAATGATATAAATATTTGGGTTCTGCGAAGTTAAATTATTCCAAAAGGAATTCTTTTAATTTTTTTACGTTTTTTTTTTAATTTGTCCTTGATCTAGCAACAAATTATATTGAAGAGATTTTCTATGTACCTATAGGGATTTCTGCTCTATACGCGTTGGTAACACTGGCCGGATAAAGAACTTTGTCATCTCAGGACGGTCAAAACAAAAATTTGCGTTTTTGTGAGACGGTCAACAGCTCCATCTGTTGAAACACGCCGAAAGTTTTTTCGTTTAATTTACGAATCTACTGAATTGTGCTTTGTTGTGTCTTTTGTTTTTATATATATTTTTTTTAAATATTGTCATACCGGCTGTTTAAAATTGTGCACTGAAGGGATCTCCTAAACCGTAAAGGCTGTTTTACATTATAACATTTCTTGGTACAAAGTGAGAGAGATAAGCTACCACAGTGAATTCTGATTGGTTGAATTGGTACTTCTCACTCACTTTGTATCAAATTTTAGATTAAAAATGTCATAGTGTAAAACGGCCATAAGAGATACAAATTTGGTTGAATGGAAGAAAAGTTGCACGAATCAGTGCCTAATTTGTACTCATTCACAGAATGATTTTTTTTCTAATTTCTTCTTGAGATATTAATCAAAATGTAAAAATGTCGATTTTCTTTTTTCCTCCTAATATTCGCCTTCACCTAAACCGTGAGAGTTACAGATTTGATTAAATCAGCGATTCTCAACCTTCTTAGCTCCGCGACCCCCCAAATAGTAAATATAAATAAAATCAATATTTTCAGAAGAACCGTGGCGGTATTTGCATTTTGTGTAAAAATACAACACTGCGCATGCGTGCAATACAAATCGCTGCAATTTTCATTGCCGGCAATAAATAATTGCGAACTGTAAAATGGCCTTAAGATAATACCACAGGACTTAGGGGTAATCCTAGGTCCCTAGGAGAAATCATACCTTCCACAGAACTTCAAAATTCCATATTTTAATAAATGGTTTACAGATCTTACGGTTGCTACAGATACGAGCAGAATCGACACATAATTTAAACAGGATAAAGGAGGCTTTGGATTTTGGAAATTGAAACAGTGACTGCAGCGACTAGCGTGAAACGTCAAGTTTTGATATTGTGTTATGATTGTGTTGTTAGGCTGCTGAATTTGAGAAAGAATGGATAATTCTGAAAAGGTCGATATGCTCGAAATTTATTTTAAGTGCAATAGAAATGTTAGGAGAGCAAGTGCATTATATTCGCAACAGTATCCAGAAAGACACCAACCTTCTAAAATGGCTTTTATACGTTTAGAGAGGAATTTACGGAATTACGGAGCTTTCAACATACAAAAAAAGGATGCATATATGCTACTGAACGTGTGCAAAATAATCGTCGTAATGTAATACGTCAAATAGAAAAAAAAAACGACGAATCATCCACTAGAGAAATAGCTCAAAATTTACCGGTTTCAAATAGTACAGTATGGAGGATAAGTCTAGGCCGTATAAAATTCAATTACTTTACATGAGGCTGCCAATGGTATAATAATAAAAGTACAGAAAATCCAAATTTTAGTAATAAATTTTGTGGTCTGACGAGGCTAATTTTACAAACAAGGGAATATTTAATAGAAATGTGCATAGATATTGGTCCAGGGAAAACCAAAGAAGATTTCGACAAGTGCCACAGATACAATTCAGCTTAAATGTTTGGTGTGGTATTTGGCATAATAGAATTATCATTTATGAAAATCATTTAACAGCTGAACGCATTTTTTAAGGACGTCATTGGAAAACATTTTAGATGACATTCCTTTAAATCATATCAGGGTATTGTGGTTTCAAAATGATGGAGCACCAGCACATAATGCTGGAATAACAACAAATTATTGAAACCAAACTTTTCCTGATAGATGGATAGGTACAAGTGGACCTGTAGCGTGGCCTCCAAGATCACCAGATCTTAGCCCTTTGGATTTTTTCTCTGGGGCTATTCGAAAGACAAGGTGTATTCAGTTGAGATAAATAATAAAGAAGAACTAAGAAGGCGAATATTGGATGCTTGGAGAAACGTTTCGTGAATTCATATTCGACACGCTATACAACACATTGTAACGATTTTAGGGGTTCTATTAATTTTTATTTTAAAACAAAACACGAAATTGTTAATAAACTAATTTATTTAAAAACGAACTTATTAACACTAATTTATTTACAAGCTAATTACAACTTAATTTATTTTAACAGCCGAGCGAAAGTAACGTGAACTTTAATGCCGAACTGTCCAACGCCGAATTCTCCCCCGAACTGCGGCCCCTCCCGGCCGCGTGCATTTTATATACCGAAGCTGTTGTTCTCGTATTTTTCCGGAAGGCGATAGACTGTCTGGTCTAGTTTATTCCACCGTCGGAATTCTCTAGGCTGTCGCCTAAGGCTGTGACGCAAGAGTCAGTCTGACGCCGGCTGGTCTCGACGAATCATTACAATATATTTAGGAATAAGAACGAATGTGTGTCTTGAAAACGGCGGAGGACATCTAGAGCATTTACTTTAATTTATTAATTTCATTTAATTAACTTCACAAATTCATGTTCTTCTTCTGTGATTTTTGTTTATGTTATTGAAATGTTTATTTTGTTCTTGTTATAATTTTATATGTTTATACTGCTGTTTATTTTGTTTGTGTTAATCATCTAATATAATTTAATTAATATTTATTCATTTTTCCAACATTTGAATGTTAGTTAATAATATTTAGTAAGTAAAAAGAATACTAAGGAATAAAATTACTTATTAAGTAGACCATGACGAAACTGTTTCAAGTTTTTTTAATCATATTTTAACTTTACTTGAAAAAAAATATTAAGTGTTATGCATCAGTGCAATTACAAAAAAAAATCCTATCGAATAGAATAATTAAAAGATATACGTGGTATTTAAAAAATCGAAACTGATGATGGTCGTGGAGAGACGAAACGTTTGGCTTCAATTCTGCCACCTCTATTCGAAGCAGACTAAACAAGTGCCTGTAGAAAATTAAATCAGAATTTCAAAATTATTTATGATACGAGAGATACAGAGGAAAAAAGAAAATCGACATTTTTACATTTTGATTAATATCTCAAGAAGAAATTAGAAAAAAATCATTCTGTGAATGAGTACGAATTAGGCACTGCTTCGTGCAACTTTTCTTCCATTTAACCAAATTTGTATCTCTTACGGTTTAGGAGATCCCTTCAGTGCACACTCAATTTGAAACAGCCGGTATATTTTTAAAAATCTTGTACTTTGCTTTGTCACCTTGCGAACAATTTTTTTTTTTTGTTTAATTGATTAATCTACTGAATCGTGTTGTAAAATAGATTGTCTTTTGTTTTTATTATGTTTTAAATATTAGCGTTATGTATTTTTTAAAACTTCCTTTCAAATACATACATAGTTTCTTTTGTTCCGTTGATTAATCTACCGAATTGTGCTCTAAAATCGATTATCTATTGTTATTATTGCTTTTTAAATTTTATTATTTTGTATTTTTTTAAATTCTACCGTTTGGTTTTCTTTGCATTTTCGTCGTTCTTTTCATTTATTTATTTTTAAATTATTAATCTAATCTATTCTATTTTTTATTACGTTCTTCGTTACGGTTCTTTTTTTGTCGAATTATTACAGTTTTCTGTTTTGTTTCCTCACGCCGGGATCTTGATTTTCGATCAATTCGCCGAATACTCGTCGATCTTCTTTTGTTTTTCGTTCATTTTTTTTCTTCATATTTCGTCGCCGTTTATTCGATTTTTGTTTCGTTTCCTATAATCGAATTGTTGTTTTATGTCACATTTGACACTTTATGCGGATTGTTATTTTTTGGTTGGCGATTTGATTGTCGATCTTCTTTTGTTTGTTTTTTTTTGTTTTCTTCTATTCACCTCATTGTTCGTATATCTACGTTGTTCGTTACAGTTCTCTTTTTTTGGGCGAATTATTACGTTTTTCTTGCCAGTCTTGATTTTCAAACAATCTACCTAATAATCAACAATCGTCTTTTGTTTATGTTTTCGTTGGTTTCTTATAACCAGACTTCGGACAATTCGGAACGTTGCCATGGTCACGCAATGCGAGGACCAAAGAAAAGTGCCCATTCATCGCGTAGCCATGGCAACGCTTCGAAATGTCCGAAGTCTGCTTATAACCGAATTAATTTTTCATCTTACAATAATTGAGACTATGCGATTTGGTTATCGATCTCCTTTTGTTTTATATTCACCTCATTCTTCGTAATTCTACGTTGTTCGTTGTAGTTCGTTTTTTTTGTCGAATTATTACGGTTTTTTTTCTTTTGTATGAAGTGATTAGACCTCAATTTACCTTTTTGTTGAGGAGACATTAGTTTTAAATCTGACTGTACATACTGCAATGTTATGGCATCTCGGTATTTTGCAATTTTTTTCTAAACCTTATTTTAAGGTTGTTTATTGTTATTCTTATTTGCTTTCTTACTTCGTTGTTTACTTGCGTGGTCTCCTGCTTCGATGGTGGACTTTGCAGTGTATCGTATCTCGTAGACCAATTCTTGCTTGTAGAGTGTATTTGTTGTGTGATAAATTTTGGATGTCGATGGCACACGCGAGCCTTCACATTCAAAATTATCTATGTCAGTGTGTGGGTGAATAATAAAGAAGACATTTCGTAGAATAAAACGTAAAACAGTTTATTAGCTCAATTTCAAAGAGTTGCACAAACAAATTTATCCCGTAAAGAAGTTCGGAGTTTTTACGAAGTAGTTTAATACGTTTGGACGAGTTTTTCACAAAACCGCTCTTATGGCTTATTTACATCAGGTTCCGAACCGCGTGCTTGACTTCCTTCTTGTTCCGGGCCTCGCGACCGGGAAATTTAAGGTTACTGTATCGAGAAGGTAGCGCCAACTTTCTATCTCTTTTACTTTGGGGTTAATCAAATTCATTCATAAACTCCTTAGCAACGGTAACTTGTTATGTATCTATCCTTTTTCTTCTTTAGCGTTTCATCGCGTCCTTTTTAATTTGGGGGACGAAGCCGCGGAAATGAATGGCGGTACCTTCTAAATACAGTAACCTTAGGGAAATTTCGCTTACGACGCCCTCTATTGTTCATTTTCCGAACTCCTTACTACTACCTACAGTTTCCTTCTAACATCCGCCTAAGCTAAACTCCTACGTATTTACATTTCAAAAATTCTGAATAATTTACTTACAATAGACATTTAAGTTTAAATTGCCTATTTCTAAAAATATTTACATAAAATTAAAATACTCGAAAGACAGGTTTAAATTAAATAACTTCATAAACAAATTCCGTAAAACACATTTAATACGTTATTCTCAATTTACTTTATAAATTCCAAAATTATTTCTTATGAAATTAAAAAAAAAAAAAAAAACATTACGTGCTGCTCATAAACACCGCAATACGTTATTACTTAATTTTTTTATTTTATGAAAAGCCAGTAATAATTTAACTTGAATTCCTTCAAAATTTTTTTTAAATTTAAGCTTAAATCTCCTGTACTTTACTAATATTTTAGTTTCTTTTTAATTCTTCTAATTGATCAGACGGGAAAAGTAAAAAAAAAGAATACACATAATAATCCTACAATTGCTTTTTATTCCGTTAAACAGTTGGTACACGTTCTTTTAAAATTAACCGAATTATTTCCTCGGTTCTAGCGTGATCAGTAGTCCTTTGAAAGGCCTCAGGATCAACTCCAAGACGGGCTGGACTGTTTCAGGCGTCTGCACCGACTTAACTTTAAACCTCTTCAAAATACTCGCGAGCACAGTCTTTTCTTCAAACAACGCGAATCGTTGCCCTGAAATTTCAAAAAATAAAGAAATAAATAAATAAACCTTCGGGAATGAATACGCGTTAACACACCGATGCAGTTTCTTGGCCCTGCGCTGAAAGGTATAAAAGCGTACGGATGACGATTGTTAATGTTTTCGGGCAAAAACCTATCCGGATCGAACTTCTCGGGTTCCGGAAAGTACTTCGGATTCCTGTGCACTTCGAAGATGTTAATCGTCACACCACAACCCGCAGGAATAATGTAATCACCTGAAATAGGGATTGCTTCCTTGGTCTTTAAACCTTTAAAGCCGGTATTCCTTGAATGAGGAACCCCTTACAATGGGATTGCATTACAACAATCCATTCTAAAGGGTTCCTCGTTCAAGGAAGCACTATGAATACGAACATAAGGCTTTGCCTAGTTCACCCATCAATACATACCAAGATCAACATCACTGACTAGTTTCCTACTTATCGTGCCGACGCTGGGGTATATCCTCAAAGATTCTTTCACGACCCTTTCCAACAGTTTCAGTTCGCCTAATTCGGCGAGCGAGGGCACCCCACTTTCCGGAAGGGTGCTCGTAATTTCTTGATGCACCTCCTCCTGCAACGCTCTCGTGAATTAAAAACGAGATGGCGCGTGGATCATACCTGGATGTCCTGGTGGAGCCCCAACAGGAACAAGGTCCAACAGATCCCGGCCGTGGTCGTGTCGTGGCCCTTCAAGCACAGGTTCGTTGGTTTTCGGTTTCGGGAGTAAAGTGCGACTCACCTCGAATAGAAACGTGTCGACTTCTTCCCGGATTTGCTCCTGCGTTAAAAGGTTGCCCTCCTGTGACGCCTCCAGCAGGAGGTCCAAGAAAGCGACGCGACGCTTCGCGCCTAACACTTCATCGTCCTTCGGCGCATCCGAAGTTTTCTTGTTTTGCAGGATTTGTTTGCGTTCTTTAATTACCTGGCGATTCAAAACCACAATTATTATGTAAGCAAAAAAGTGATAGGCCATAAAACCTCTGTGATCAACTTCATTTTAATTCATTAACTTAATTTTGTTTGTCTGCTAGACGTGAGTCTAGGGCTGACTCGAATTGAAAAAAAATTAAGAAATCCACAAAACTTAAACTAATGGCGCGGGGGTGCTTTTTTTGGATGGATGGATATACCTAACACTTTCATGGCGTTTTGAACTGGAGGTCTCAAACTGTACTTTCGCCATGAAGATGCGCCAGAATTTTACCTAATACCTTATTTGTAGTATCATGAAGAATTTGTAGATATTTCTTGTACCTCCTGCCATGTTCGGTTCTGTAGAAAATAAAGTCAGAGTGGAGCCAGGGTTTATTGGATTTCTGAACGACTTCCTCGCACATGCTGTGAACCCAAGTTTAATTTAATTTAGTTTTAGTTTAAAGTCGCTTGGGTTTTTTACCCGTAAACTGCGTTTACGTATTCATTATCTTGATTGGCCGCCATGGCGTTCACCTCGATGCCCATTGCGGTTTCTGAAACGTTTTCGACTTGACAAAGATTTTGGTTCGCGTTTGGGGCTTACTGGATATAATATCGAGGGCGCAGCGCGTTATGAAAGGGAACACATCGAAGACCGTTTGGCCGTCGGCTTTTTGGGCCAGCTGTTGAGTCAGTATGTCGCTCTTCTCCACGAAAATATCCACGAACTGCTCCAAAATTTTGAAGTGGAAAGCCGGCGTTAACAGCTTCCTGTGCCGATGCCATTTTGAGCCTGCAAGGGTCGAGCGCCAATTAAAAATCGATTGGGCAATTTTTTTTTTTGTTTTTCCACCTGTACTGGTGAGTAACCCATCTCCCAACCAAGGGCGGATGTTATTATACGTGTGGCCTTTTTCTATATTTACAGAACTTTTCAGTACGAGCTGCAATCATGTGTTTTGAGATCGTTTATGGAAATTATACCTAAAAGTTGTAATGTGGATACCTCGATATGTTCCGCCGTTAGTAAGTGAACGACGGGGATGGACCCCAACCACGTCCGGAAAACTGGGGCGTAGGTCTTGCAACGTTTCCTTAATATGGCGAAAATTTCTAAAAGGATTTGAGTGTGTTGGTTACTGTAAAAACCTACCTTCTCTCTTCGCGAATAACAGTTCGAAATTGGAGCCAAAAAACGGATAACTCTTCGGGCCGGGAAATTTATTGACCATCGAGGCGATCCTAGAACCGCCGCCGACGTTCTGCTGATTTAATGCGTAAATTGCAGTCGAGATTATGAAAACCGCAACGAACATCAACATTATTAGATCCACCATTATTTTGTTGTTCTCGCAGAGCGCGCCGAAAGAAATGAAAATGTATCCTCCGAACGAGTACGCCGGCGATGCTATCGCGCTTTTTATGTACTGCTCTTCTGCATCAGTAAGAACCAACTGAACTATCACATTTTACAAAACAACTTATCTTTATTTAACGGCGGCGGTCCGGCCTTGCCAGCGGTTCCAAATCAACTTTCGTGCGTATAACACCCAAGCAACAGTAACACGATTCATTGGATTTAACAGTTCTTAAGGCGAGGTTAATAAACTACTCAAACCCTATGCAGTTTCCTAAGCACCGATGTGATCAGCAATCTGTACAATTTTTGAGTTTGGACCTTCTGGTGTACCTTCTCTAGATTGCGTTTTCAAGGCTGCCTCAGCCTATAATTTATTTCTCGTTATATAATAATTACTGTTTACTACCACACCGTACTATATATGTATTTCGAAAAGACAACAGACAAAAGAAATGTTTGTCCTTGACACTGCTGCTTTTGCCATTAACTTTTACGAACTAAAAACAAATGCCGTACCATTCGTAACTTTAATCTAAAGTCACTCAAACGCAGTTTTTATTTTAAAGTATGAAAACGGCCCTAAAATATTCCCATTGGTGAAAAGGAGCTATTTTGCAACGACTCTTGTAATTCTCAGTTATAGTGACGACGCGACGCGTAAAAAGACCGAACATTTATTATAATTGTAAGTAATTGATTGGACGGGTTGCAAAATTAGTTTAAAAGTCGACGTTTCGTTGGTCGCTGGCACCTTCTTCAAGACGAACAGTCAATAAACAAGATTGTTAAGAAAAACGAAATAGTCGAACGTAAAGTAATTTTTTTTTGACTCGCTGAAACAAGTCGTGTGAAGTTTTAAATTAAATTTGAGTCCTAATTAACCCCAGTTGAAGGATTCACTCCGAAACCGTTCCCAAGGTGTCGTCGTGTTCGCTCTATGTGAAAACTAACCTTCAGGAGATTTGTTTCACTAGACACTAGAGACACTAGACATTCAGCGTAGGGTCAGACACACAGTGTATAACAAATATATTTGTGCGCAACAAAATCAATAATTACCGTTGTCTCAACTCGATTAACTTTAAATGCACTCAGTTAAAAGTAAAGTATTGTTACGACTTTAAGGGTTCTATTAATTTTTATTTTAAAACGAAACACGGTATACTTAACTTATTTATAAACTCACACTATACACTAATTTATTTACAAGCTTATATTTATTTTAATAAAGTCTAACGCGAACTTTAATGCGAAACTGACTCCCATTCACCGGCTGCCGCTTTTATAAGGCGGGGCTGTTGTACGTGAACTTTCCCGAAGGGTTCCAGAGTGTCTGTTCTATTCCGCCGCCGGAATTCTCCAGGCTGTCTGCAGAAGCTTCTAGCCTAAAGCGCGTCGGCTGTCACGCAAGAGACAGACTGACGCCGACTGGTGTTGACGAATCATTACAGTATGTAATCGATTCACACGGTACGCGATTAATCAGATCTGATTGCACAAAAGGTGCCTTAATGGCAATGGCAATTACCCGAGGTTATTTAATTTTTAATTTGAACTAAAATATTGGGACCGCGTCGGGCCGTGATAAACAAAGTCCGAGAACGATAAGTAAATAAAATATATGTATTATACGTCACTCTACTGTTTGACGTTCGTTTGTTGCCTGGCCGACTCCGTTTCGTACAGATGGCGTACTTGTTCACCGCAACTGCAAACGACGCCTTGTGGACTCACGTTTGGCGAATGCGAATTCCCCAAGCAAGAGGAAAACCGGCAAATAGTCGGCAAAACGGTTACGCCATACCAGAAAGGATAGTTAAAGTCCCAAAAGAAATAAACGATCCTAATAGAACAAGAAGAACGGCCATTAATTACTGCGACGCCATTTTTTTTTTTAAATCTGTGGTAGTTGCCCAACGGGGTCCTAAGTCATAGACTTGTCAGGACCTCAGGAGCGGGAGTGTATTTGAGTGTGTGTAAAGTGTTCCTTCCAAACCTCCTCGCCATTAAAGGAAATATTAGAACATACCTGCGAATTAACGAGGTCGTTGGACTAAAACGCGATTTGCGTTTCACAAGGCAGTGTGAGATACTTGAGTCTTCCAGTAAAACTGCGTTTACATTGAATTTTGCACTAATTTAGCAACAATTCACGAGAGCGATACGATACGTGCATCTCACGTCACACTGCTAGCACAAAAGTGGCGGAATCAAACATGACCTGGAGCTTGAACACTGCAACTGCAAACGACGCCTTGTGGACTCACGTTTGGCGATACACAGGGCTAATGCGAATTCCCCAAGCAAGAGGAAAACCAGCAAATAGTCGGCAAAACGGTTACGCCATACCAGAAAGGATAGTTAAAGTCCCAAAAGAAATAAACGATCCTAATAGAACAAGAAGAACTGCGACGCCATTTTTTTTTTAAATCTGTGGTAGTTGCCCAACGGGGTCCTAAGTCATAGACTTGTCAGGACCTCAGGAGCGGGAGTGTATTTGAGTGTGTGTAAAGTGTTCCATGGCTTTGTTACTTCCAAACCTCCTCGCCATTAAAGGAAATACCTGCGAATTAACGAGGTCGTTGGACTAAAACGCGATTTGCGTTTCACAAGGCAGTGTGAGATACTTGAGTCTTCCAGTAAAACTGCGTTTAGATTGAATTTTGCACTAATTTAGCAACAATTCACGAGAGCGATACGATACGTGCATCTCACCACACTGCTAGGCACAAAAGTGGCGGAATCAAACAAGGCCTGGTGCTTGAACACTTCCGGAAATTCTAACGGGACGAAATGGCGTGACCAATGCAAAGTTATGACGTAAAGATATTCAAATAGAAGAACCAATACGAAGACAGAATTTGTAAGCAATCGTTTCCGGCGAAAGTTACAGTGTTGTCAGACGACCAGAACAAATGTAAAGCTCGGGATAAACTCGCTGCGATGAAATTAAACTGCAACACTTTCTAAAGGAACTTTCTAAAATTAAAATGTATTTGACAATCATGTAATTTTTGGCATAAAATGAAACAAAAGACGATCGACAAATAAACAATGAAAACTTATAATATTAAAGGGTTGAGCTGATTTAAATTGTTTCATTAAAGCTGATTTCAGTCAAGAGTTTTGAATTTTTTAAAAATTTGTTCAATGAAAGACGTTCTGTTTTCATTTAAAAATATAAAAATAAATTCAGATTTGGAGAATCTTCCAAAGACACCTCCGGATATATCAACCCCGGAGACGTGTTGGATGATTCACCCCGGTATTTCCATCCGAGGCGCCTACCAACTAAACTCCATTCCTCATAATCCACTCTACGCAAAGTGTACCGCCTCCCGGGATTCCGTCCTCTGCGCATGTTGTCCTGTCTTCCATCCTCTTGTCTCTTCCTTCCTCTTGTCGCCCTTTCTTCTTTCTCCTCCTCTTCTGTCGTTTCTTTGTCTATTAATTGCCTCTTCTCAGTTCCTCCTCATTATTTCCATCAGCATCTTCGCCACGCTGTTCTAGGCGTGCGCACTCTCGGCCATCACCTCCGCTGCATTCTTCCTTGACACCAGTTTTCCACATGCAAATATTAGAAAGAGAAAACTTTTAAGGTCACTTGCAAAGAAAAACTTGTTCGTGTAAATCGCCCTTAATGAAGCGTTTCACGTTGTTTAAGCGATTCCTTGGAAACGCGATCGTCGTATCTTGTCGCGATAATTCCTTATTTCATAATTTCATAAGTACACACATCCATATAAAAGAAACATAACTCAGACTTTCGTTCTCAGCTGTTAAACATGTAATACAATGATATGTCGATGTGTGGCCAAGGTCACATCGTGTATAATAATCATCATAAAATTTTATATTTCAATTTACTGCTGCATTTATAAAACGCGGCGTTGTATTTTGTACGCAGTGCTGCAGCATGCTTTTTTTTTATTAATTATAAACTGTTTCGTAGATTTTTAAATACATTTTCCTCGTAATCGATAACGTTGATTTTTTTTTGTGAAACAATTGTCAGTCACCCTGTACCTGTATAGATCATTTTGCTGTAATAAAATATTAATCTCAAATTGACAGATTTATATTCACCGGACAAGGTGTTAAATCGTAATTATAACCAATTTATTCTTATTTCAATGCAACTATGTACAGTATGAGCATAAATGATTGAGGACAAGTTGAATTTCCCGCGTCTCTATCTAGTAATTTTTACTCTTTGTGTGTGGCCGTCCTAAAAAATTAATTTTTTGTTCAGTGTTGCCCATGCAAATTTTGTAAAATGGGGCGCATTTGCCTAATGTATCTGTCAGTAGTTATTGCCGCTTCTCGTAATATTTATAATAAACGATTTACTTGCGTATTTTTTTCGTAACCTACGCATTTGACCAACTTAAGAAAAATATTGAAAGGCGGGAAATTCAACTTGTCCTCAAACATTTACGCTCATACTGTATATGTGTAATTCAGGTTTTAATTCCTTTTTAATTTTATTAGAAGAGAGTTTATCTGGAATAAAATATACGACTTTCTTGGTCTGGGAATATTTCATTAATAATATTTCTTGATAAATATTCCTCAACCGAGAAAGAAATTTTATTTTGTGGCCTCGGCACGTAAACAACTATTTCCCCAAATGTTGTAGTTTGCGTAAATAAACATCTCACGCAATCCTAAAAAAAAAAAAACAAGTCGAAGACGCAACTTTTTAATTATTCTTACAATTATTTAATCTTCACTCGCCTTATCATTAACATTAGAAGTTCAACGCAACAAGATCATTAAAAAAATATACCGTATGTCCATCTGACAATGAGACATAGGGATTTAACATGGGAAAACAGAAATTGCCTTATATTATCTACCTGAGTACATTTATATGAAATTCTGGGTTATAATCGGAAAGATTATTGCATTCAAAGTGTTTTGATACTAAATTTGTGCAATTTTAGTTGTTAATTATTTAGAAATTAAGAAAAAAAGTTGTTATTTCTTTCCGGACAAGATTAGTGGGTATTTAACGAAGACCTTTCCGAACAGATGTCGTGGTCAAGTTAGTTTGTTCATGTTTCACAACCGTAAGGTCACAAGTTCAAATTCGAATGAGGACACTTTTTTTTTCTTTTTTTTAAATATTTTTTCAGATTTGAAATCACTCTTAAACTAGTTTATTATTGTATTAATAAGTTTCATTTTAATATTAATTATGTTCCATTTATGTGTATTTTTCCGTTTGCAAAATTTTATTATGTTAAAGTTATAACTTTATTTATTATGTTACATAATTAATATTAAAATGAAACTTATAAATAAAATAATAAAATAGTTTAAGAGTAAGTGATTTCAAATCTGAAAAAATATTTAAAAAAAAGAAAAATAAAAAGTGTCCTCATTCGGATTTGAACTCTTGACCTTGCGGTTGTGAAACACGAACAAACTAACTTGACCACGACATCCGTTTGTAAACTCTTCGTTAAATACTTACTAATCTTGTACGGAAAAAAATTATAACTTTTTTTCTTAATTTCTAAATAATTAACAACTAAAATTGCACAAATTTAGTATCAAAACACTTTGAATGCAATAATCTTTCCGATTATAACCCAGAATTTCATATACATGTACTCAGGCAGATAATATAAAGCAATTTCTGTTTTCCCATGTTAAATCCCTATGTCTCATTGTCAGATGGACAAACGGTATGTATATCCCTAATGTTTTATTTTCTCTTTGAACGACGCGACACTTCGGTCTAATGAGCCTTTACAGCCTAGGCTGTTAAATTTATTTAGAAGCAAATAGAATGTCTAAATTTATTTCTTATTATTATTTTTTTTAAATTTTATTAGAGGGGAAGCTTGTGAAAAAATAAATAAATAAACTCTGCGACTGCAACGAACATCCTTCCGCCGAGAAAGCATTATTTTACGGCTTTGACATAAAAAAAAATCTTTCGGCGTTTTACGCTTCGATTTTGTGTAATTTCTAACGCATCCCGGAATTAAAAAATCGAAAACTGGTCAAAATGGCGGTTCTTTAATGAAACAATTACGCTGACTCTTCGGATTCGACTTTGTAGCCACTCTGAAGAGAGAATTAGAGTCTTCGATGACTCGATGAGAACTTCCGCCTTTAAAATAGTTGATTACGTACGTCCCCCAAACATTCTTTCACATTTACTGTTGTTTTATAAGTCACTTAAAATTTCGCACGTATGGGTATCTACACGTATAATAACTGTTATGCTAATGTAAGTGTAGATCAGATGTCTCATAGCTTCGTGAAAGATAAGCCTGCCGGGATGACAAAAAGAATTAATTCCGGCGAATGGAAAGCATGATCTTAATTTTCGTCATGCAAGACCGGAACCCGGCGACCATGCGGTCGGTATTAATAAATTATTGTCATTCTGGTTTCATTCAACTTTTTAGGCATTGCGAAATAGGACGACAACCGCCCGGGGATTCAACGTTCAATTCCTCCACATACCGAGCCAGATGCATGAAATTATAATTATTTATGAACGACTCGTACTTTTAATTGTAACGGATTAAACGATTTTTATTTTTGCATCGATTATTTTAATGTAAATACGCAAATAATTCAATAAAACCGATCGCAAGAATGAGCGCAGAAGTGACAAACTAAATTATTTTATGCGTCGAACAATCGACTTTGTTAAGCCGAAGAGAAGAAGCTAATTAACGATGATGATGAGCAAAATTTATCTGATCTAATATGTAAGTAAGTTAGTGCATAAATACGAGATTATTCAAATGCTTCGTGTCTCGGTTGTATTATGCAGAATGCCGTTAGAATGCACAATGTTGATTGTATGCATGCACATGCTCCATGCGATGCAAGAACCGATTTAATTGACCGTTTTCAATTTTCAAATCAATGCATTTTCATCCGAAAAAAAAGTGATATGCAGTAGTTAAAAATACAAACGTACATATATGCACGTAATTGTGAAAATAAAGCAGTGATTCCAAAGTGCATCTTCACTGAGATTCAAAATTAATGTTCCATCGCAATGGGCAAAGTACACGGCCTTGATCAAAGTACATTTTGTATTTTATAACAAAAAACATAAAATAGAGTGGCGATGCATAAATCAAAAATAAAATTGGCCTCATTTTTATTCTACATACATAATAAGAATAAAAATAAACTAATAATTGTAAGTAATCGTGACTGTGCATATTTACAATCGATACAGTGTTTATTTAGCGAATTGATTGCTACTAATAATATCCGCGTGTATTATCGAAAGTCATTTCGATCAGCGATTCTAAAGTGCAGCAAATATGAAAATAAGGTTCAGAGAAACACATTTAATAGTTACTTGTTCATTATGTAAATAATAAACGCCTGTAGAATACTGCAAATAAACACAAAAACAACTAATTGTAAGACGTAAGAAGAATTAAATTCAGGGAGAGAGTTGTTACTTGTTTCTTTAAATTATTTTCTTTCTTGCTTTCTTTTTGGGGGATTAAGCGTTTTTCTCTTTTCCGATTGATCAATACAATAGTCGCGTTCAACGGAGAGCAGCTGCTGAGTTGCTTACTTAGCAATCGTCTGTGATTTGGCTATTACCTTAATGTGAACCAATCACAAACGATTGCTGAGTAAGCAACTCAGCAGCTGCTTTCCGTTGAACGCGACTATTGATGAATGAAATGACTGTGCTTGTGCTGACGCTAATTGAAGACGAATAAAAGGAAAAAAGCAAAACAACTGAACTAGGTACCTACTAGACATGTACTAAACTATTTAGTCAGTGTTGCAAACCTGTAAATTGAAAAATTCCTTTTGTTGTGACAGAAAATCCCTTTTTAATATTCTCCCGTTCACTTTCGTAATGAGTATATAACTACTTGTGACTTTTTTGTTCTTATGTTGTCTTATAAAAGCGACTGGTAATGCATTTAAAATCTTGTCAATCAAATTGTCATTTGTCACAATTTCGTTGTCAATTGCAAATTGCATTACGAAACAAACAAAGAATCACACATGTAGGTGTAATGCGTTCAATAAAATGTTAGAAAAGCATGGAGAAGGCGGCCAAAGATCCAAAATAACAGCGCACAAAATTGAAGCCAACATAACCTAAAAATAAGAGTCCCATTTACGAGGTACGGAAATTAAAAGAAGTCAGGTTTTAACGGTAAAAGTTACTAAATCGTGTAACTTTAGTTACTCATTACAAAAGTGAACGTATTTTTGATGAAAATCTCTATAGTTATTGTGCAATTTTTGACGCTAAATAAAACAAAAGACGATCGAGAAATAAAGAAAATTTATAAAATTATTATTATTATTATAAAATTAAAAAATAAAAATAAAAAAAATCTCATTGAAAAAAATTAGAAGAAAATAATAAAAATAAAAGAAATTTCATTAAATAAAATTACAAAAAAATAAAAATTAAAAAATTCTCATTAAATAAGCAATACTTCTAGTTTCTATAAAATTATAATAAAATTATAAAAATTACAAAAATCATAAAAATTTAAAAAAATTAAATTTATTTTTATTAAATAAACAAAACTTTCTAAAATTAAAATTTGACATTTGTGCAATTTTTGACGTAAAATAAAACAAAAGACGATCGACAAATTTATAAAATTAAAAAAAATTAATATAAAAAAGATCTCATTGAATAAAATTAGAAAAAAAATAACAAAAATAAAAAAAAATCTCATTAAATGAAATTACAAAAAAAATTAAAATTAAAAAATTCTCATTAAATAAACAATATTTTCTACTTCCCATAAAAATACAAAAAAATTATAAAAATTACAAAAATTATAAAAATTAAAAAATTCTCATTAAATAAACAAACTTTCTAAAATTAAGATTTGAAATTTGTGCATTTTTTGACGTAAAATAAAACAGAAGACGATCGACAAATTTATAAAATTAAAAAAATCTCATTGAATAAAATTAGAAAAAAAATACAAAAATAAAAGAAACTCGTTAAATAAAATTATAAAAAATTATAAAAATAAAAAAGTTCTCATTAAATAAACAAAACTTTCTAAAATTAAGATTTGATATTTGTGCAATTTTTGACGAAAAATAAAACAAAAGACGATCGACAAATTTATAAAATAAAAAAATAAAAATAAAAAAAATCTCATTAAGTCAAATTACAAAAAAATAAAAATAAAATTAAAAAATTCTCATTAAATAAACAATATTTTCTACTTCCTATAAAATTACAAAAAATTATAAAAATTACAAAATTCTCATTAAATAAACAAACTTTCTAAAATTAAGATTTGAAATTTGTGCAATTTTTGACGAAAAATAAAACAAAAGACGATCGACAAATATATAAAATAAAAAAATAAAAATAAAAAAATCTCATTAAGTCAAATTACAAAAAAATAAAAATAAAAAAATCTCATTAAAAAAATTAAAATAAAAAAATTCTCATTAAATAAACAAAACTTTCTAAAATTAAGATTTGACATTTGTGCAATTTTTGACGTAAAATAAAACAAAAGGCGATCGAGAAACAAAGAAAATTTATAAAATTACGAAAAAATAACGACAATTAAAAAATTCTCATTAAATAAACAGAACTTTCTAAAATTAAGATTTGAAATTTGTGCAATTTTTGACGTAAAATAAAACAAAAGACGATCTAGAAATAAAGAAAATTGATAAAATTACAAAATAAAAATAAAATAATAAGAAAAGTTAAAATAAAAATTAAAAAAAAGTCAAGTTCAAAATCGGTAGATCTACGGAATTATCGGTAGAGTTGGCAGCACTGATCGACAATGTGGATTTGGTTGATTTCTTTATTGCCAATAGTAAAGCTGAAACATCAGTAACTAGTCGTCAATCAAAAATTTAAAAATTAATCTGCTTTTCTTTCTTCCTTGAAAATACCCATTTTTACCCACGTATTTTTTTACCCGCAAGGTTGCTTAAATTACCCGTAATTCGGGTAATTTAGCAACCCTGTTACTATAATTTAAAACTTTTTCTTAATTCATTGTGGTAAAGAATTTGGACATTATCGAAAGGACAGGAGAAAATTCTTGGTAAAAGTAGATGAAATGTTTAACATTGCAATATGCATGACAATCATCAAGTATTTCTATAAACGTTCTCTTTTTAAAGTTGGTTCTTGTCCGATGAAAATTGCATCACAAAATCTTTTAAACGGACATTAAGTAGCGTCGAAGCTGTCGAACGACGGCGAAACGTTAAGTGTTTGTGCGCTATTTAGTGTCCGTTTAAAAGATTTTGTGATACAGTTCTCTTTTTAGCACCGTATTATTTAATTTTAAATTTCCCGCCTAGATTTTGCATCCCAGTGGTCCTAGCGACATCTAAAGTACCCGCGGGGAACTCTTGCGCTTACTTAAAGAAATCTTTGCAAGAACTTAAAATAAACGTTTTCAATATTTCAAGCCGTTTGAAAACTACAAATTACTATCAATTTAAACGAAAATGATTAATAAATTTCGAGAAGTTTTCGAGAACTTCAAGCAGCACACCAGCGACACCTAGACGAATCATTTTACACCCTTTGACGTTTGATATAACCCTCGTCAGGTAAAAGGCGTGTAAATTAACTTTATAAATTATGGAAAGTTACGACGTTATTGTTAATCAGCCGGTTGTGATAGATAACGTAAGTATCAACTTAATAAATCCAAAAAAGTGCACTTTCATTTATTTATAATGAAAACGCCGCGGCTCCTCTCTCCTTCCTGCTGACACTATGACTAATAATGTTTTTGTGTTGTAACTGTAACATTTCAGGGCTCCGGCGTAATCAAAGCAGGATTCGCCGGTGATCAAATACCAAAATGCAGATTTCCAAATTAGTGAGTACCTTACGTCCCCCTTTTCGTTAACCAAGTCTTAAACTTGCAGTATCGGAATACCGAAACACGTCCGAGTGATGGCCGGTGGTTTAGAGGGTGACGTGTTTATAGGACCGACGGCCGAGGAGCACAGGGGGTTGTTGAGTATAAAATACCCCATGGAGCACGGCATCGTCACAAACTGGAACGACATGGAGAAAATTTGGACCTACATTTATAGTAAAGAGCAGCTTTGCACGTTCGCGGAAGAACACCCCGTTCTACTCACCGAAGCACCGCTAAATCCCAGGCCGAACAGAGAGAAGTCGGCCGAAATATTATTCGAGTCTTTCAATGTGCCGGCACTATTTATATCCATGCAGGCCGTACTTAGTTTGTAAGCATCATAAAGTATATGTAACCTTTGATAGTTATGCGTCTATTACGATTTAGATATTCGACTGGTCGTACTACTGGCGTAGTTTTGGATTCAGGTGACGGTGTAACTCATGCGGTGCCTATATATGAAGGATTTGCAATGCCACATAGTATAATGAGGATAGACATTGCTGGACGCGACGTGACAAGATATCTTAAGTGGGTAGTTACGACTTGCATCAAGCCTCCTCTTTCATTTTCGGTTTGTTTTGTTTAATAGAGCCCTATTGCGAAAAGAAGGAATAAATTTCCGAACGACTGCCGAGTTCGAAACAGTCCGAACGATTAAAGAGAAAGCATGTTACTTAGCAAATCACCCCATCAAGGAAGAGTCGGTGGAAACCGAGCACATCAACTATTTACTACCGGACGGCAACACCGTACAAATAGGCCCGGCTAGATTTAGGGCGCCCGAAGTTCTGTTTCGGCCCTTCTTGATCGGCGACGAGTGCGAAGGCCTGCACGAAGTCCTCATGTATTCAATTCAGAAATCAGACTTGGATCTAAGAAAAGTCCTGTTTAAGAACATCGTTTTATCGGGGGGATCGACGTTGTTTAAAGTAATTGTTTAGGAAAACGAATGAATTTCGTGTGTGTTATTTTTGGATGCGTTTCAGGGTTTCGGTGACCGTTTGTTGTCAGAAATTAAGAAAATATCTCCGAAAGATGTACAAATTAAAGTACGTAATTAAATTTATTTAATGAACAAAATTAGTACTTGCATGCTTTTAGATTTCGGCACCTCAAGAAAGGTTGTATTCGACTTGGATCGGTGGCTCTATTCTGGCTGCGCTCGACACATTCAAGAAAATGTGGGTGTCCAAACGAGAGTACGACGAAGAGGGGCAGCGTGCAGTACATAGGAAAACGTTTTAGTTTCTCGTTGACGCAATTTAATACGTGAATCTGCACGTTGCGGTTTCCAAATTATTTTCAATCGATCCAAGCTCTCGCTTCCACGTGTGTATGTGCATTTCGTGCGCTTAACCTGACAGATTCACGCATTAAATTCGATTCTAGATTAGCTAAAATTAATTTATACTATGCGATAATACTTTATTTATATTTCTCATAGCGTTAAGGAAAAAGTAAAACGAAAAATGTTATTTAAACTAATTTTTAGTTGAGCGTCTCTTTTTTATTATGCACAATAATATTTCTTTGCAGCTTTAAATGAATAACAAACATTTTCTAAAATAAAATATTTTAAAGTTTAGTTGTCACTGATTTATATTTTTTGAATAATAAAAAAAAAATATGATGAATTAAAACACAAATGTTAAAAACTGATTAAATTGTTTAAGCAAAAGCGGTAATCCCCCCAATTTCTTTTTACCCCCTGATAGGGTTGCCACCCGTCTCGGATTCACCGGTATTATTCCGGAATGTGATAACCTGTCCAGCCGGGATCCGGAATTGTCCCGAAATTTCCAGAATCAGATTTTGCGCCATCTGGTAACGAGGAATTAGCTGTGTAACATTATTATTATTGAGAAAGATTTTTGGTAAACAAGCGAATTAGGTTTGGCAACACTACTGTCAGTATTAATCAACGAGGTAAAAAAAAAAACAAAATACAGTCAGCTGCTGCCAAACAAATTTACAAAAGACTAACGATTTTTCCGGAGACTGTTTAAACTCTTTTTTTAGCGGTGCGAGCCTGAGAAAATAAAAAAAAATTAACGCAAAACAAAACAAAAATTGCACGAAATCTCAATGTAATTTTTTCTTGCTTTGCCTCAGTCTTTTTATTTTGTGAAGCTCGATCCACTTTTATTTTTCATTCGATTCGCTTAAGTTTTTTTTTAACTCGATTAAAAAAACATCGAAGTACGAATGAAAAAACAAATAAAAAATAGCTTTCTCAGTTTTCTCTTGTTTAAACACAACATAAATATAAAATGAAACACATTTCTGTTTTTAGTCAACTGTAGTGTTTACTGAACACGCCCAATCGATTCTTGTGATTACAGGAAACTGTACTAATCATGTCAATGATTTAGTGACTGTACAGAAATGATTTGAACGTTCAACACTGCAACTTTAATTTAATAAAAAGAATAACTGGGAAAATATAATTAAAAATTTAAACACTCGGTTTATTTACCAAAATTAAGCGGTGCTGCCAACGCAAGAAATTTGACACCTGTCAAATGCACTGCTACCTTAAAGTGCCACTACACACCACCAAAGAAAAATGTTTTGTTGTAATGTGTAATTGAAGAAATGAAGTTAGTTTAAAAATAATACAATGGAAGACAATGAAGAAGACGCCCTAGCTGAAAGAACGCACAAAATAGAACCTGGGATGTGCGACATCGATTACTGCACAAACCATAAGGAAACAGAGACGGGGCTGAAGGAATGTGTTGTTGACAGTGAAACCGAAACTACAAACTGTAACTCCACCTGCCCTATAATAAACAGTGAAGAGGTGCCCGCTTTGAATGTACGTACGGACTCTGTTACTCTCAGTATTTCGGAAGAGAGCAACGTCAGCGATTCAAAGTCAGAATCCGACCTGGAGCTTCCCAATTCACCGAAACCCGAAAGCGTTTACACATCAGAATCCGACGACAGCTTGAGCATTTGCGTTAAATGCGTGGCACGCGAGAAGCACCTGCAGGAAATCGGCGAAGACAACGACGTGCTCAAAGAGAAGTGCGAACATCTACTTAAGAAATGCGAGGATTATCAGTTCAAGCTGGAAAACGTAAGTGGCTTCTTTTTTAAGTGTAACGAGAATTAATTTTCGCTTCAACAGTTGATGAGAGAGAGGGATTTCGCTATTAAAGATAAGGAAGCGATGGTCATGCGATATGCAGTTAGCGAGAAGAATGGATTGGAACAGAAGTCTTCCAAGGACGTCTTGGAGAAGAAATACAAGGAGATTATTCGTGAGAATGAAATAATGCAGCATAAAGTGAATCAGATGGGCAATGAAAAGGCACGAATCGCGCAGATGTTAGATAATAAGGTAAAACCAAAACCCCTACTGTTGTGTACAAAGAAAGACTTTCACTAGTTAGGCCAATTGCTTTTAGTAATCTTCTTTAGTTGTTTCTGTGCTGTGATCATTAAAATTTGCAGTGTCATGATCTTAAGCAATGCCAGCAAGAACTAGACCATACCAAGGCGGATTTAAATGCCCTGGAAATAAAAATGAAGTGGTTACAAAACAGTCTAAAATCAGAAATGGACGTGCGCAAGGTAATCTTCCAAAACGATTCCATTTTATTGCGATTACATAACTTTTTTTTCGAAGGATAATGAATCGAAAGTGGAAGTGCTGAATGCCAAACTACAGGAATCTCTAAGTCACCTAGAACAGACCAAAAAGGAAGCTCAGGAGAACATTAAAACATTTCAGACGTCTCAGGAAAACCGTGCGTACATTCTAGGTGAGTTCATCTTTCCATTGTAGGTACAACAGATAAAAGCAAAAGCGAATTTTCCAGATCAACAGTTAAAAGAGCAACAGGCGATACTTATTATGTTAAGGCACGAAAAGGCCGACAGGGATCAACAGATGAAGGCACTCCAAAGTGACATGGAGAGGCTTCAGAGGAAACAAAAGGAGACGTTGCAGGAGAACAATGAATTATCGATAAAGGTGCAACAACTGGAACGTGATCGCTTGGACGCGGAGCACAAATTAAGCGACCTAAGAGGTTACGCCGACCAACAGAAGCAGGACGCTGCCGATCTTGTTTCGAAAAACGTGCAGCTCGAGCAAATTAAACTCCAGTTAAAAAAGTAAGTCACAATTATAAAGACAATTGTTTTGCATGGAAATAAACCAAAGATTAGAATTAACCAGTGACTAAAATAATTATTGCAGCGAACAGGAGCAGTTATCTGTATGTAATGAACAAATCAGTTTGTTAAAACATCGCAACTCCGAGTTGGAATCAGACATGGAATCGTGCAGGATAAAAGAAGCCGAGCTGCTTTTATTCACCCAACAGCTCACGGATAAAAACGTCAGGTTGCAATCTGAATTCACCGCAATGGAAACCAAAGTAAGAACTCTCCGATTTACTTACAAATCCTTAAACCCCCATGTGTGTTGCAGGTTCAGCAATTGACTTGCGAACAAACGCTATTGAAAAGGGCCGTTAAAGAACAAGAGACGAAGGCGAGTATGTTGGCGACTCAACTCGCGGGAGATCGCAAGAAGTACCTGGAGGAAAATGAGAGAGTCTCGCAGGCGTTGGCGGAGAAGACCAAAATCTGCGAACGCTTGGCTCAGGAAGTCGCCGACCAAAAAGGAGAGAACGTCGTTATTAAAAGAAAACTAGAACTATCACTAAGGGTAAGTGTTGAGTCTTCCACAAAAACCTACCTCGAGTTAGCCTTGGATTGAACTAAAAATGGGGAATTCAAAATTTGATCACGACCTCTGTAGATGTTTATAGAACTATTTTTTTACGTAAATGTGCTGTGTGTGACATTTAAACGGTGTTCGAAAGAAACTGTGAAATTACTAAAATTCGAAATACGAAAGAAGCTTGTTGAAAGGAAATGCGGGAATTGTTCTTTAGTGCAGCCAAACGGCTGTCGGCGATCGCAGCGCCACCATCGAAAGTTTGAGTTGCCAATACTGGCGCTGTGATTATCGCAAGAACCAAAGGCAAGAACTGTCGAAATATAAAATTCGCAAATTGACAATTTCGTACTTTTAGCAAAGAAAAAAACCATCATAAGGTACTCTGTTAAACATGTGGTTATTTCAGGCCGAGTTCGCGATTACGCTCAGATCGATCGGAGTGTTTCTTTTTCTCACTCTTACATGCAGTGAAACGTAGTCGCTCTCCCTCACACTTTTGATCAGAGCGCTCGGCGAACGTAATCGCGAACTCACCCTCAGTGTCAAGTGTCAAGTCAAGTTAAATGTAAACATAACCTTAAAATAGGTACCCGAAGATTAATATGTTCTCGTTTACAGGAAATAATGAAGAAAAAGGCATTAAAAAAGTGAAATTTAAAACACGCTGCTTATTATAAAGAATTTAATAATTCTGTTTTTCATTCCATTTAATTCTGACGTTAGATTTGACAGCTTAGCGGTTGAACTTAGAAGCGAACAATTTTTCGGTCGCAGCCTACTTGACCAAATTTTTATTTAGACGCTCGATATTAATTGCATTGGTCACTTCTACCAACAACTGAAATTAACGATTAAAAGCTATTTAGATCTCGTTCCACGTCCGAACATTTTGAGGTTATGTTTATTCATTTTTGACGTAAAAAAATTAATTGTTTGCAAACTACGACCGGCGTTATCTACGTGTAAAAGAGTGACCAAAAGAAATCCCTTTTCGACATAGAAAATCCCTAATATTTGTTGCTAGATTTTAGGAATTAATAAAAAAAGTTTAAGATGTCAGAAACAAAAGACGGTTGATTTTACAACGCAATCCAGTAGGTCAATTATAAATTTTAAAACGAAACAATTTGAAAAGGCCGACGTCAAAACAAAACAAAAACAAAATAATAAAAGGTTGGTACTATTTCGTCTATTCAATGGTTGGTTGCATGTCTAACTTGCGTTTGATAATTTCGTCATCGTTTGAACGAAGTTTGTTCTGATTTTCACCTGTCAAATACATCCATTTCAATTGTCGGTTGATTTGTTGGCCCAGTCGAAGTTGTTGCCTCTTATTATCTGTCGAAGTTCATTGGATGATTTGATGTTTCTATTGTTGGAATCTGTGAAATAGTAAGTTTCGTTTAAAATTTTGATTTTCGCTTCACCTGTCAAAGTTGTCTTTCATCCGCCAGGTGATTAAATTCAATTAATTTCCTTTTCTTCTTCGGAATTGTAATTGTTTGTTGTTGTTTGTTTTCTGTGCATCGCTCAGGATCAAAAGTCATTCTTTACCTGTCAAAGTCGTTGGTACTGTTTCGTCTATTCAATGCACTAAGTAGAATTGTTTGACGTTTGTTGGTTACATGTCTAACTTGCGTTTGATAATTCCGTCATCGTTTTAATGAACTTTGTTCTGATTTTCACCTGTCAAAAACCTCCATTTCAGTTGTCGGTTGATTTGTTGGCCCTATCAAAGTTGTTGCCTTTTGTTATCTGTCGAAATTCATTGGATGATTTGATGTTTGTTTCTATTGTTGGAATTTGTGAAATATGTAGTCAGTTTCGTTTAAAATTTTTATTTTCGCTTCACCTGTCAAAGTTGTCTTTCATCCGCCAGGTGATTAAATTCGATTAATTTCCTTTTCTTCTTCGGAATTGTAATTGTCTGGCGTCTTTTTCTGTGCATCCCTCAGGATCAAAAGTCATTCTTTACCTGTCAAAGTCGTTGGTACTATTTCGTGTATTCATGTATCAATGTTTTTCATTGATAGTTATTTTATGACAGATGACGCCATCAAATGACAGTATCAGTATATACTGAAATAATTATTATAATGGTTTAGTTTTCAAACAGAAATGATCATAAAAACGAAAGACAGTCGATTTTACAACACAGTGTAACAGATGAATATACATATTTTAAAAAATTTAAAAAAAAGATGGAAGATCAAAAAAGAAAAATGGAATAATGTATAGAACTTTTAAAAATACGAAATAATAACATCGATTTTATAGCACAGTTCAGTAGATTAATAAATTTAAGAGAAAAAGAACTAAAAATCTACAGCACCGCCGACTAAACTCCTGGAGAATGAAGGATTCAACGAAACCCCAAAAGACAAAGGGTGGACAAATTGAATAAAATAAAAGTCATCAGCTGAGCGCACTTGTTTTTATTTGAAATGCTCAAAAGTTAATGTAATAATAAGAAAATAAATAACTACATAATTAAGAAGTGGCGAGTTCGATCCAGAAGGGGTCCCAGTGAGTTGAACAGGAAGTGAAACTAATTAACTTCATTATCAATCTAACACGAACAAGTTAAACTTTATCCGATAAACAGATCTGCTTTTCGTTCACAGCAAAGACTTAAGATAATTAAAGAACGCCGCGTTTAGGTGAAGCAACCACATAAGGAAATAAAAATAATTAGACTACTTGCGACCTTGTAACCAAAATCCAGCGTATTGACAAACACCTGTCACTAGTGAGAGAGCGCCCTCCAACGGAGGATAGTGCTGCCAATGACATAAATCGGCGTAAGTATTGCGTCACAAATTGGCGTCACGTCTGCAGGTCAGGTCCAATTTTCCCTGACGAGGGGGTGGGCGGTGATGCTAGGGCTTCTAGCCGATTACGACCTTTTCTTCCACCCAAAGGGATGTCGATAATTTACACAAGGGGTAAAACTACCACTGGAGGCCTAGTAGAGGAAAGATACGCTTTACGAACAGCACATACGCACAAAATTGCCGACAAGACCTACCTGTTCTTTGTTCCAAAAACGGGCCTTCGAGAAGTTTATAACGAGCTTGAAATTTTACTCGGCGTGCACTTGAACAAATCTCGGAGTAAATTCCGTTTCAGACTTCAACCAAAAGATTCACATGGAAAGAAGCACAAAGATCGTAATCACATACAAACGATAGATATGTACGCTGAGAAATCTATTGTCGGAATGAATGCGATGCAGAAAAGACACGTACTCTCCAACTACGCTGAGACGGGGGTCGTTACGAGATGAAATCATTTTTAACCGGGTGACAGAGTGAAATGGACAGACAAACGGCACGTAGGCAAAACTGAACTCTTGGTTCCCGCACAAATACAGGGCGACTGGCAAATATTGTGAATAACTTAAATGAGTTTTTCAACCGTAACAACATCCGTTCAAGCACGCGCTTATCATGTGCAATTACAACTTACCAAGAATTCAGCAACAACATCACGCGCAACTAGCTTCATACTTGACCCTTACTTATCGCTGTGTCGCCTTTGAGAAATTTAAGCCGCCTCTGATCTATATCGAACAACTAAATATGACACTCGTCGACGTCCAGTTCACGGTCCACCTTCAGCGCGTTAAGATGTTGATCTTCGGTGCTAAGAGCTGTGTCTACGCGACTCTGTTTTTGTTCTTGTTTTGTTCAGCTGGCAGAAGAAGTTCTGGCGCTTCCCGAAGTGGATGCGGTCGCTATGGGTGGTCAAAAAATTGTGCGAGATATACCAGTTCATATCGTCGTAATATTCGACCTTATAACGCAGCACTACCATATCCTTGGGCAGCTCGAGCAACGACACCGCAATATACACTCCGAACCCAACCAACTGTAAGATCAAGTCAATCTAGTTATAATCCGCCAGGTTACAGTCAACTTCCTACAGTCAACCCAACTATAATCAACCTGGTTACAACCAATCAACCGACTTACAATCATCCACCTGGTTACCATCCTTCGTATAGTCAACCAAGTTATGGTGGAACTAATTTTCATCAGCCGGGATACGGTGGATATGGTTACAGAAAGGATCATGGTACGAAAAACGCTGTTTTCGCCGGGCTTGGTGGTTCACTTTTGGGTGCATATTTGGGTTATCAAATTGGTAGCTGGTCAAGCGGCAGCAACAATAATAGTGCGAGTCCCGGTGGTACTCCAGGATCTTACGATGACGTACCTCGTTACTCGGTTGTGCACTATTATCACACAGGAGATCGCCCAATTCCCCAAAATGTGTCTATCCAATCCAACGCGATAGGAGAGTGCGATAATACGACCAGTTTCTGCGCACCAAACAGCAACCCTCTTTGTATGGCCAACGGCACGGTTTATTGCATTACTCCATTGGATTCAACAGTACCATGTGCACCGTCAACTTGTGTAAATTCAACCATCAACCTTCCTTGCGTTGATGTTAATGGTACAGCTTGCAACACGACTTCAACGAATGTTACCAGCGTCCAGATACCTTGTGTAACTAGCATTAGCATATTCGGTAGTATAAGTAGCAAGTTTTGCGTAACAGTTATAGCCAATCCAGTGCCCAAACCGGTAGCGTTAACTAATGCACAATTTATAAATTATGTAAATGAAAATCCGCAAGTTAAGCAAGAAGTTAGTCTTAACCCTCCGGTAGTCGCGCCACTGTTTGTAACATATTTAGTCGCGTGGGGTATCTTTGTATCTCAGGTTTAAGACACTTAGGCCCAGTTCGCTGAATATCCTTTAACGTTCCTCCATATCTACGTCACACATACGTCACGTTATTCTAAGAATGATGCTTATCCGACGATTGTAAAATCGGGTCTTATTATGATACTATTTCGGTCAATTTTTCATAGAAATGCGTTCCTGTAATATAAAAATAAGTAACAAAATATGTATTTTGTAATCCATAAAGGAAAACTATAAATTAACAGGTATAGCACAAATCGCTGACACCATAATAAAGAAAACGAGAAATAAATCTGCAAACTCGACCTTTTATACATGTACACTGAATTACTTTATGAAGTATGTGACTGTATACATGTCTAAATAGCACGTGAAAACATTTTACATACAAAGGCACCTGGAATATTGGCACATCCCAAACAAACAAAAATTAATAAAGTGTTGGTGACTCAAGATTGTATACGTATGGCTCTGCTATCATATTAACAAATGTCTAGTGTCTAGTGGGAAGGTCCTGACAAGATCATACATTTGTGAGTTTTTAAAATACAAAAATTTTCAATCTTATTTTGAGTGGGATACGCGCGAGCACTCGAGGTTTAAAACGGAAAGTGCTTTAAATACGTTCTTGTCGAAATTCTTTGCTTAACATGATTTTTTTAACTAAAAAATTAAGAACCTGGGTAATATTTAAAACAAGTAAATATACCGTCGAGTCTGCCGAGTGCCGTTTTCTCAGTTGGCGTGTAAATTATTATATCGAACAAAATTTTACGTTATTTATAATCTAAAGTTTTTTTTCTAACATTATTTTTCTCTAGAAAGCTTTGAGTTTACTTAGACCAGAACAACGCGTCTGACGAGTATTACGATATCTCCTGACCTCTCTTATGGGCTGTAATGATAACTGGCAGCCTTGATAAGAAATTTCTTTAGTTATATTTTGTTTTATATTTTTATATTTAGTGTGGTTTCACAGTATAAAGTAATTATACAGTAGCGTCACTCAAACGTCAGTGTCAAAAAAAGCGGCCATCGTGTTTGATACTCTCATGGAAACGTAATGTAATTTGCAAATCGGTAGGTATCAAACAAAATGGCAAATATGACAGTTATACTCGAGTGACGCTACTGTGTAGATTCTTAGATCATATATACTACGTAGATTGCGCTTACCCTATTTCTATTTCGTTTGATCCAAACGCTACATAACGCGTTTAGATTCAAAGATGGATGCTCTCTTCCAAGTGGATCTTCGTGAAATTTCAATCCCGATCGGTAATCCCATTTCCCCTTTCAATCTTCCAATTTTACGATCCGTTTGAATTGAAACGCATTCAGATCCAGAGCGGGTAACGGAAAATTATTCGAATCACGATTCAAACTTTTCAGCGAAAGAAAGCACCTAAACTTGTGCCAACGTAAGTATGGCGGCAAGACTTGTGACACATGCGACTTATTTACAGAAATGGCATAGGCATACTACTTAAAATTTGAAGAAAGGGTACCTACCGCAAAAATTATAATTTGAATTTAGTTTGCTTTACCATTTCACAGGTAAAGCTGTTTCATTGGATGTCTTCTGTTCACCACACAATGCACAAACCATGGTATTTTCAAAGTTTGCTTCCTTAAAACTTATACGCTTCCAAACGTCCATAGATACGCCGTACGCCTCTGGCTGACCTCGAACTCATGAAAGCAAATGTTACAGTTGCGCATGATCCCTAAGTTCTTACGGTTTATCCCATATGCGTTCTCTGTTATTTATCTTAGCTATCCAGTATTACAATGGGTGTGTTCGACATTGCGCTCGAGGCACGCTCTGAGCAGAAGTGCGACGGAGAGCGAATAAGTTTCAGTGTATGTAGGAGTGAGACAAAGGAAGATCTCGAGCGCTCCGAGCGTGATGTCGAATGCACCCACTATCGGACAAAAGTAGAGCAACACTTTTGAAAAAAGTATGATCTTTAATTTTGCAAATTCCTATATTTATTATTCTACGTCACTAGATTATTCTTTCAAACATCATAGGGCGCTGTTGTCACCAACGACAATTAACTGTCTATAACGTTTAAACAAAAAAAATTAAGCGCCCTTGAATTTGAAGACGCACAAAATTAGTGCGACAAAAGTAAAGCAACGTTTTCAGTTTCATCGGGAAGATCCGGGAACACCACATTTTGGATGAACAGACGGATCAAAAGAACTTCTCAAAACGGTCCTTAGAAATGTGTCGAAATACCGTGAATTTATTTTAACATGAAACATTGCCGTTACGCACGAACCTGAAAATCCATAGCAACATTTACGATTTGTAAATGAAACTGTCCTTTTTAAAATAGAACATGCGATGACAACTGTCATGAGTCTGTTCTGTTATTAGTGATTTGTACTCTTTCAATTACATTAGATAACTTTATTCTTGTTTAAAATAAGTAAACTTTAAACATAAGGAAAACAGAAATTCTTTAATTCAAAACAAACACCACAAGTTTTCAAAATTTCTTCATTTACCTCCATGCAGTATCCTAAACGATTATAAAGATGCTCTCGGAGGTAACCAATAATTAAAAAAAAAAAACCTTAACTTAAGTTGGCAACGCTGACTACGACACACGATTTCGTCTCAAGGCCATCTCGAGGTACTTTTTTGTTGAAGATCCAGTATATTATGCTAAGTACTAAAAAACAAAGTGTGATTTCCTTAGGAAGTGAACAAAGAATTAAACCAGTACAGGAAGAAACTGGAGCATTACGAAAACATAAACACGAGCAGCAGCAGCTCAAGCACTTCTCTGAACGGAGCAGCCAACGGCGAATCGTCACCGACGTCGCTGATCGACCACGTCAAAGTAACTCGATCATGTTCGAAACGAGGCGAACGAGAATGAGAGCGTTCTAATATGTTTTAAGGTGGTCCAGCCCGAACGCGTCTTGGACAAGCAGGCCCTGATCGAACACATAGTCAAGTTGCAGAGGGCGAGCGCCCGAAAGTCCGAGAAAATCGACTTCCTGGAGGAGCACGTGAACACGTTGATCGCGGAATTGCAAAAGAAGTCGCGCCTACTTCACAGCTACATCTTACGGGAACAATCCGGAGCGTTGTCGTCGAATTCTATGGATAGTAATAAGGTTTGTTGTATGTAAACACTCTGTGCACAGTAATACGCATCAATCAGTATGAATGGAGAGCTTGGGGTTTTTGCTGTTACGGTTTTTGAGCGAGCGCGCATGTCTGAAAACTGACGGACCTTCCACAAACGGCCGCGTGTGGCGCACCGCTGAATTCACTAATTGCTTTTAAGTGGGCGTTTTTTAATTCAGCGTTTTGTTTGATGGATGCGGCCTGATGATAAAGATTGAACAGGAAATCGTCTTTGTTCGATTATAATGGATTTATGTTGTGTAGAAAGCCTAAAAACATTGCATTCTATGATTTACTTGCACCGTGCCACTTTTTCAACTAGTGACATCTAGTAGCAGTAAAGTGAAAGCCCGCCAGTAATGGCATGGCCAGCAACATTAACATTCACTGACGTGTATGTATGGCCGTGTCAATTCGCCTAAAATTCGGTTCCAGAAAGCATGCCATGGAGTACTCCACTCAGCGCTCCTTATTAAAGATACTACAGAACTACTGATAGTAACGTAATGGCAACTGCAATTACTTAAAAACTCACAAGAGGCGCTGAGTGGAGTACCGTCAAAATTTTTAAAAGTCGAATTGAAACGGCCATACATACACGTCAGTGAATGTTAATGGAGTTGGCCATGGTAATGGCCATGGCCAGCAACATTAACATTCACTGACGTGTATGTATGGCCGTGTCAATTCGCCTAAAATTCGGTTCCAGAAAGCATGCCGTGGAGTACTCCACTCAGCGCTCCCTATTAAAGATACTACAAAACTACTGATAGTAACCATGGCCGGCTCCATTAACATTCACTGACGTGTATGTATGGCCGTTTCAATTTGACTTTTAAAAATTTGACGGGTACTCCACTCAGCGCCTCTTGTGAGTTTTTAAGTAATTGCAGTTGCCATTACGTTACTATCAGTAGTTCTGTAGTATCTTTAATAGAGAGCGCTGAGGGGAGTACTCCACGGCATGCTTTCCGGAACCGAATTTTAGGCGAATTGACACGGCCATACATACACGTCAGTGAATGTTAATGTTGCTGGCCATGTAGTAACGTAATGGCAACTGCAATTACTTAAAAACTCACAAGAGGCGCTGAGTGGAGTACGCGTCAAGTTTTTAAAAGTCAAATTGAAACGGCCATACATACACATCAGTGAATGTTAATGGAGTTGGCCATGGTAATGGCCATATTGGATGTGAAAACGGGAGGCGCCGACACGAGCTGTCCCCCTACTGATTGATGAGTATACTGTGCTCTGTATATTAGTATTAACAATTATGCTCTAACCTAATTCACACAAAGCATATATTTTCTTTTTTTTTCCAACAGTCTTCCAAATTTTGGTAAGTACTGCTTTTCTATTCTTAGAGTGTTAGTCTCTTTTAATTTTCGCTTCGTTCTTGAACAACTGTAATCTTAAACCTTTTTATTTTTGTTTTTTTAAAAAATTTCACTTTTCAGGCGAACTTAGCAAAATTCCACGGAGTAATGGCTTCTATGTACAGCTCTCGTGTAGCTGACAACAACTTAACCCTTGAATTATCCTTGGATATAAACCGCAAGTTACAGGCTGTACTAGAAGATGCACTGCTTGAAAATATTACATTAAAGGTATTGGTATTAACACAGATAGTAGATCTCTCCAGATAGCCAATGACATAGAAACGAACGGACGCTCTAAAAAAATAGTAGTGACATCTATTGAGAATTTAACAAAATTCGAAAACTGAGCAATGTCACAAACCATTTGCTAATTCCGAAGCTCAATTGGCTTATTTACCGCCAGATGTCTCTTTCAGTAACAGAGAAATAAGTATACAGTGGGGCTAGGATGTGAAAATATGACGTACGGTTATAATGTGCTGGTAATTCTCCTTTTAAACTTTGCACTACACTACTGAGTTATAGAATTTGTTTACATGTTATTTACGTATTTACAGGTTTCGGTTTTCCATTCTGCTATTGTAACGGTAGCGCCACCACGTATTTGGTGAGCCAATTCCTAACTAACTGAGTTTAATTCCTACCGTCACTAAATAATTACAGTCCGCAATCAGCCGACCATTTAAGCGTGTCGGAAAGAAAATAACTAATGCATTTTAGTGCAAAAACGTTTTCTTTATCTTACACTTTAAGCACATGAGCGAAAACGGTCACTGCAGTTGACGAAAGTGGTCACTGGAGTTGACGAAAGTGGTCACTAAAGTTGATGAAAGTGGTCACTGGAGTTGACGAAAGTGGTCACTGAAGTTGACGAAAGTGGTCACTGAAGTTGACGAAAGTGGTCACTGAAGTTGATGAAAGTGGTCACTGGAGTTGACCAAAGTGGTCACTGAATTGACGAAAGTGGTCACTAAAGTTGACAAAAATGGAAAGTCGGCCATTTTAGTGCAAAAACGTGGTTTCTTTATCTTACACATCTTTACACATTAAGCATATGGATTGCGGTATTGTATTTATTTAGTGATCGTATTGATTCCTAATTTAGGGCGTCACATATTATCATTGGCCATCTGTAAAGCTCTTTTATCTGTGGTATTAACTAAAGATAAAACAAAATCGGCGTCGATTTTGATTTCAGGAAAACGTCGATACCTTGGGTGCTGAAATCGATAAGTTAAATAAAACGCTGAAGACCTAGACGTGTTGTTTGTTACTCAATGGTGTTGAGAGAAAGAACAGGTAAATGTTGAAAATTTCGAATAACTATCAATGTATTTTACGAACAAGAGATCTCTTATTATCGCATTACGAAGATGATAGTATTACATCAAGTACTTAGATTTTATATCCCAGTTATGCAAATTTCATGTTGTATCCTTTATTGAAGATTGAAGTGTATTGTTAATTGTATTTATTATTATGAAACTGAAAAAAATAAAAAAGTCCAGTTCCGATTGTGAACTACACAATTTAGAAAACATGACAAAAGAAATTACGACACTATAGATTTATTATAAAACAAAATGACGATGGAACAACATGAAAAACAAGATAGAAATTGTATTTCCGAAAGTATAAGTGCGGTGTTACATATCAGACATTTTGTCGTCGTCGTAATCGCAGCCTTCAGATGAGACCTCTTCGTAATCTCTTTCCAAAGCTGCCAGATCTTCCCTTGCTTCTTGGAACTCCCCCTCTTCCATGCCTTCTCCGGTGTACCAGTGGACGAAGGCCCTCTTCGCAAACATCAAATCGAACTTTCTGTTCAGTTTGTTCCAGGCTGATGCGATCGCAGTCGTGTTGGAAAGCATGCAGACGGCTCTCTGGACCCTGGCAAGGTCACCGCCTGGCACGACAGTCGGTGGTTGATAATTAATCCCCACTTTGAAACCCGTGGGGCACCAGTCGACGAATCTTACGTTGCTTTTTGCTTTCATCTGTGCAATTGCAGCGTTCACGTCTTTCGGAACCACGTCCCCCCTGTATAATAAACAACACGCCATGTATTTGCCTTGCCTTGGGTCGCACTTGACCATCTGGTTGGACGGCTCGAATAACTCGGCTGTAATTTCTGACACCGACATGCCCTCATGGAACGCCTTGTCAGAAGACACGACTGGTGCATAGGACGCCAAAGGAAAGTGTATTCGAGGATAGGGGACCAAGTTGGTTTGGAATTCGGTTAGGTCGACGTTTAGGGCACCGTCGAATCTCAGAGATGCAGTGATTGACGACACCACCTGGCTGATCAGTCGGTTCAGGTTCGTGTAGTCAGGTCTTTCGATTCCTAATTTCCTTCGGCATATGTCGTAGATGGCCTCGTTGTCCACCATAAATGCACAGTCGGAGTGGTTCAAGGTCGTGTGGGTTGTTAAAATCGAATTGTAGGGTTCCACAACGGCAGTGCATACCTGTAGATTGCAAGAGAAAAACAATTACTCTTCGGGCCAGTTTTTCAATCACAAATTAACATTAACTATCAGTTTATTCCCACAATTATGGCCCAGTATTTCAGTAACGGTTTAACTTTAATCTTTAGTTTATTCCCATAGTAACAATTATAAGAATAATTGTTCCTATGGAAATAAACTGAAGATTAAAGTTAAATTGTAACTGAAATATCGGGCCTATGAACGCAATAAACAATAAACTGAAGGTTAAAGTTAACTTGTGACTGAAATACTGGTCCTATAGGTTTTTGATAATACTCAACTTACCTGTGGAGCAGGATAAACGACGAATTCGAGTTTACTTTTCTTGCCGAAATCCTGGGAGAGTTTTTGCATTAGGAGGGAAGTGAAGCCGGATCCTGTGCCCCCACCGAACGAATGAAAAACGAAAAATCCTTGCAATCCACAGCATTGCTCTGCCAACTTGTACAGACGTTCCATGACAACGTCAATCATTTCTTTTCCTATGCTGTAATGACCGCGGGCGTAGTTATTAGCAGCGTCTTCCTTGCCTGTAATAAGCTGCTCCGGGTGGTACAGTTGCTTGTACTTTCCGGTTCGGACTTCATCTGTAAATCCCCTCAGTAATTTAAGCTAAGCGATTTAAAAAATGAGTCCTACCGACTACAGTTGGTTCCAGGTCGACCATGATGGCCCGAGGTACCATTTTACCATTTTCAACTTCCGAAAAGAAAGTCCCGTAGCAGTTGTCGGTGGTGTTGAGCGATGGCTTTCCATCGACTTCTATACCGTGTTCCAGGCAGTAAAGTTCCCATGTCGCATTTCCTATTTGTACTCCCGCCTGTCCAATGTGCACAGATATGCATTCCCTCTGAAAGAATCCCACATTTAAAAGGAGCAGAGCGCGCGCGGGGGGCTCATAGTTACCATTTTGCTTGCGAACATGAAATTTGGGTCAAAATTTCACAAAAAATTCCACATACACAAAATTTTGATGGAAACGAGAATTACCTCATTAAAATTTTGATTTCATTTTGTTTATTATTTCCGTTGTTTTGCCATAGATACTCGAAACCAGAGCAATCTGGTCGTTTTTTGAATTTGCCGTGGAAATTCAAATTTCCCGCGCGGTAATTTTTGACAAACGCAAATCGAATGCCAACTTACATTTCTGGTTGGCGACACTGAATAACACAGACTTAACCTCAATTATCTCCTCCTACGTATAAAGCTGGTTTCACATGTATACGATTTCCGACATCCGATGCACGAATCGTATTCGTGTTTTGGTGATGAAAATTGTCATCATGCACATACATCCGAATTTCGGAGAAAAATTGTCCATTTGTTAAGGACAAATTTAGAAACGTTTTGTTCAAATGTTTTTGTAAATAAACATTTCTACTCGATGAATATTGATTAATAATTTCATTCATCTTGTTCAACTATTAAAACATGTAAAAGTGAGGTTAAATTACACACGACGTCGGACAAAAGTTGAAATATTTTCAAGTCTTCCGATGTCGGAAGAAAGTTGAAAACCATCGGATGAATTTACCGCCATAATTACTTTTAGAAATTTCAACCAATAAGCAGTCGTTTCGTACAATCGGATGTCGTATGTCGGACCCATGTGAAATCGCCTTAATTGGAATATTTTCAATTAATTTGAAATTAACTAATGGAACCACCGCCACCTTTGAAGCCCCCCAGGGGCATAAAGCCTGTAAAGGAAACGGTAATTACAATCGTAGCATTATTAAGGTCCTATTTTTTTTTTAATGTCTTGTCTTGCAGAGTGGTTTGCTGATGTCTGTAATACGAACGCTTTCTGCAAGCGAAACCAACGAGCAAAGAGAAAGAGAAAAGGCCAAACTAGAAGCTGATTATAAAGCATGCGACAGAAAACTGGATGAACTCGTCTCGCGTCATGAAGACGATCTCACACAGGTAATTCCATTATATGTATTAGGCACTGCGCAAAGCTACTTCGGGGGCTGCTCCAGCGTCTTCCAAGTGCACATGGAATAGCTCCGAGTAAATCATGTGCAGTATCTATGGTTCCAACCATTAAAATACGTGTAAATTTAGGTCATGACAATATTCAGCACATTCTCACAGCAAGTCAACGAATCTCGAGATAAAATACGCATAATCAAGGAAAACCTTAAAGCATGCAAATCCTTGCTGTACTGTCGAAGGGACGAATTAAAAAAGTTGTGGATGGAAGGCTTAGAGTATAAGTACATGCTGCAGTTCCTGGAAGAAATGTGCGTATCTGCATCACGTCGTTGAGTTCAACCCGATCTAAAACGGGCGTTTCCAGAGAGAAAATGCAAGACGTACCCAATCGAGTGCAAACCCACTTGGTCCGTAAGGAATACCTGCACGCGACCCAATTATTAGTCGAGGCCGTGTCGCTCGGCAAAGACAATTTAGAAGGCGTCGAAGGCATCAAGGAAATCAGAAGCGAATTAGAGCAGAAGAAAGACGTAACGACGTATTAGGGCGATCAATTCGAGATTTAATTTAACCTTGAGTTTTAGGAACTGCATTATCACTTGCTGAACGAATTAAAGCACCAGATTTACTTTAAGACGTCCCAGAAAGTCCTGGCTTTGCCGAGGCAGGGTTCGGCGAGGGATAATTTCATGAATTCCCCCTTGCGAAGGAGCATAGAAACACGCGTGTCGTCTAAACAACGAAATGCCGCCCGGAAAATATTCCCCGACAACATCCAGAAGTAAGCGAAGTCGCAGTTTTAAATTTGCTTGCGCTAGAGTGTACTGTTGAAGGTATCAAGACATGTTCGACGGTTTCGAGGTGGAGGAGGACCTGTACGTTTTGAACCAGGAGGACGATCTCGCACATTTCATGGCGATACTAGTGAAGTGTTTGGCTCTTCTTGGCCACATTCCTTTCGCTGTTAACGTAAAAAATGTTAGGTGTGTGTTGATGCCCCCTGGAATTATTCTTAAATCGTTGCAGGATATAGCTTGCTGCATTCGAGGCGAATTGGATAAAATCGTTCGCAGGACAACCATATATGTTACCGACTACAATGCGTTGCACGATGGGGAAAAAGCGAAGCAAACGGCTCTCCTGGAATTCACGCAGATTTTATTCGAACAGTTCAAGCAGATAGCGCAAGCTCACACGGTTTTGCTGAAATATTTCTCTCGAGCTTGCAAGGCGCATAAGGTTGACGTGAAATTGTACGACGTTGCCTTATATTGGATACAAGTCCAGTCTGTCGTAAGTTATTCACACGAAGCACGACGTTTAAACTACTTATAGGCCAGTTTTTCAATCACAAGTTAACCTAATGGCGCCAATCTGGGAATGTTATGCTTGGAAACCCAACATTAACGTTTTCGTTCGTGATTTTCTTTAAAAAAGAAAAAAATCAGTGGCGCCATCTATGAACGTTTTCTTGAACTGCGGCCTTTTTTTAATGCAAAATGAAATTATTGTTTTTTTTAACTGTCAAATTACTTTTTGAAACCATTTTGACCCAACATTCATTGCACTTTTCTAAATAATAAACAATTCAAGGACTTTATGCCTGTGGACTCGGCATCGAGTCATTTGACTTTTAAGAAATACCGATTTTTTCTATTTTGGTTTTCTAAAAATAAAAATCCAGTGGCTCCACCTATAAAATTTTTTTGTAATGTTTAGAATTACAATAATAATTGTATCAGAATTGTATTTTTAGTTGACCGAGCAAGGCTGTTTGATGGAGACTTAACGTCAAATTAAAAAAATACTTTTCGCGACCTAATTGTCAACGCGAGAGGTCTCTGTTAATTGCAATATGGCCGATAAAAGGGTGAACAACATTGCAGTTGCGTGAAATATGAAAGTTTGATTGGTGCATGTTTTCAATATTAAACCAATCCGTGAAATGCTGTTCACCCTCTTGATGGTATCAATATTGACCCTCAGAGGTCGCCTACTTTGTTTGATTTCGCGAATTGATGTAGTTGTTGTTTCTAATTTTTTTTTTAATAAAATTTCATTGGCGCCATCTATAGGCAGGCATTTTTTAGAGCTGCTGTTAAATTAACGTTACGGTTTCAGTTAACTTATGTTCAGTAAAATTCCAGCTACAAATAATGAGATCTACTGAAAATGAGAATTCAGTTTCGTTCTTGATTTTGTGAAAAAACGATTTCAGTGGCGCCATCTGTAGATACTTTCTAAAGTTATAGATTTTTTTTGCTATTTCGATTGAAAAAGATTTACTTAACAAATACCGATGTATAAATTTTCATTTTCATTTTGTGAAAAGGAATTTCAGTGGCGCCATCTGTGGTTACTTTCTTGAGTTACCGATTTTCTGTTGCTATTTCTATTGAAAAAGATTTACTTAACAAATGCCGATGTAGAAATTTTCGTTTTGCGAAAAGGAATTTCAGTGGCGCCATCTGTGGTTACTTTCTTGAGTTACAGATTTTTTTTACCATTTCTATTGAAAAAGATTTACTTAACAAATACCGATATAGAAATTTTCATTTTCATTTTGTGAAAAGGAATTTCAGTGGCGCCATCTGTAGATACTTTCTAAAGTTACAGATTTATTTTGCTATTTCGATTGAAAAAGATTTACTTAACAAATACCGATGTAGAAATTTTCATTTTGCGAAAAGGAATTTCAGTGGCGCCATCTGTGGTTACTTTCTTGAGTTACAGATTTTTTTTACCATTTCTATTGAAAAAGATTTACTTAACAAATACCGATATAGAAATTTTCATTTTCATTTTGCGAATAGAAATTTCATTGGTGCAATCTATAGGCAGGCATTTTTTCGAGCTGCAGTTAAATTAACGTTACGGTTCCAGTTAACTTATGTTCAGTAAAATTCCAGCTACAAATAATCAGATCTACAGGCTGTTACAAATTCGAGGCTCACCATTGGGATCTCGGAAACGGTGAGAGATACGAAGTCGGTTAAATTAGGGCAAAGTTGCGTATTTTGGTGCTGAATAATATTCTATTCTGAAAAATCTTCTACGATTTGTAGTTTTTGAAATATTTCCAAAAAACAAGAAAACGTAATTTTCTTTTTTATTTTTTTCTGAAGTTATTATTGCAGGGATCATAACAAAATTAATACATTCTACAGGCACTTTTTTAAGCTCTTTATGATGATATCATTAGATTTTACTTAAAACGTTTCGTCTCGTTCTGACCATCATCAACTTCATTTTTTCTTATGGGCGCTACTTTGGATTTTAATACCATTGAATAGATCTATTTTTACTGATGCTTTTCCATGTATCACACATCCCTATTTAATAATCTGAAACAGCTGGAAAGCAAGAAATTGTTGAAAATAACACTGCAAAGAAAAACATTGTATGCAGTGAAAACAAAAACCAAAAAAGTTTGATATACCTTTGGAGTTTTATTTCGTGCATCACAAGAGCAGATTTTAGTAAAATTTTTAGATCTAAAAATGAATGTTTTTGAATCCGAGAATGACGTAAATTAAAAAATTTATTGTGGTCTTAACAACAACAATTCAGTAATAACGAGCGAAATTTCCTTCCAACAATATCCAGAAAGACAACTACAAAACAATAGTTGATTAGATTTGTAATTAAATTATACATTATTATTATTAAAGCAAGAAAATATCAAACTAAATTATGTATGTCTTTAGAAAACTCGTATCTTAAAAGATATTACTGCTCGAGGAAACATTCTTTCTTGTAGTCTGATAATTTTATACATTTTATAAGTAACTATATTTATGTAATCTACCTGGCCATGAAAACAATGACAAATGACAACGATTTTGAAACGTCAAGTACAAACTACCTCTACTAATAATTCTTCATTCTCATCATCATTAAGGCGATCTCGATACGTCCTTCGAGCTTTACGAAAATATCCATAAAGTGCAATATTTCTATCTAACTTATTCTGTGTGGATGGCATCTTTCTGGGTATTATTGGAAGTAAATTTCTCTTGCTATTACTCAATTGTTGTTAGCACAATACATTTTTAAATTTATAAGAATGAGAAATTTTTAAAGATATAATTTCTTGTGATACTTTCTTGCTTTAATCATAAAAATGTATAATTTAATTACGAAACTAATTAAATACTGCGTCATCGTCATTGTTGGAAGTAAATTTCTCTTGCTGTTGTTGTTAGCACAATACGTTTTAAAAATGTACGTCTTTCTTGGATTCACATCATTTATTTTTATATCTAAAAATTTTTCAAAAATCTGCTTTTGTGATAGACGAAATAAAACTCCGAAAGTATATCAAACTTTTTTGGTTTTTGTTTTCACTGCATACAATGTTTTTCTTTGCAGTGTTATTTTTCAACAATTTCTTGCATTTCCAGCTGTTTCAAATTAATAAATAGGGATGTGTGATATATGGAAAAGGATCAGAAAAAATAGATCTATTCGTTGGTATTAAAACCCAATGTAGCGCCCATAAGAAAAAATGAAGTTGATGATGGTCA
Organism: Dorcus hopei; assembly: GCA_033060865.1. Classification (NCBI taxonomy): domain Eukaryota; kingdom Metazoa; phylum Arthropoda; class Insecta; order Coleoptera; family Lucanidae; genus Dorcus; species Dorcus hopei. Next base: position 3,537,714 of record CM065425.1, on the reverse strand, counting down.
GGACGAGACGAAACGTTTTAAGTAAAATCTAATGATATCATCGTAAAGAGCTTAAAAAAGTGCCTGTAGAATGTATTAATTTTGTTATGATCCCTGCAACAATAACTTCAGGAAAAAATAAAAAAGAAAATTACGTTTTCTTGTTTTTTTGAAATATTTCAAAAACTACAAAACGTAGAAGATTTTTCAGAACGGATTATTGTTCAGCACCAAAATACGCAACTTTGCCCCAATTTAACCGACTTCGTATCTTTTACCGTTTCCGAGATCCCAATGGTGAGCCTCGAATTTGTAACAGCCTGTATAAGTGAAAATGAGAATTCCGTTTCGTTCTTCATTTTGTGGCGCCATCTGTAGATACTTTCTAAAGTTACAGATTTATTTTGCTATTTCGATTGAAAAAGATTTACTTAACAAATACCGATGTAGAAATTTTCATTTTGCGAAAAGGAATTTCAGTGGCGCCATCTGTGGTTACTTTCTTGAGTTACAGATTTTTTTTACCATTTCTATTGAAAAAGATTTACTTAACAAATGCCGATATAGAAATTTTCATTTTCATTTTGCGAATAGAAATTTCATTGGTGCAATCTATAGGCAGGCATTTTTTCGAGCTGCAGTTAAATTAACGTTACGGTTCCAGTTAACTTATATTCAGTAAAATTCCAGCTACAAATAATCAGATCTATAAGTGAAAATGAGAATTCCGTTTCGTTCTTCATTTTGTGGCGCCATCTGTAGATACTTTCTAAAGTTACAGATTTTTTTTGCTATTTCGATTGAAAAAGATTTACTTAACAAATACTGATGTAGAAATTTTCATTTTGCGAAAAGGAATTTCAGTGGCGCCATCTGTGGTTACTTTCTTGAGTTACAGATTTTTTTTGCTATTTCGTTGAAAACGATTTACTTAATAAATACCGATGTAGAAATTTTCATTTTCTTTTTGCGAAAAGGAATTTCAGTGGCGCCATCTGTGGTTACTTTCCTGAGTTACAGATTTTTTTGCTATTTCGATTGAAAAATATTTAGTTAACAAATACCGATGTAGAAATTTTAATTTTGCGAAAAGGAATTTCAGTGGCGCCATCTGTGATAACTTTCTTAAGTTACAGATTTTTTTGCTATTTCGATTGAAAAAGATTTACTTAACCTGAAATGTTCATTTTCATTTTGTGAAAAGGAATTTCAGTGGCGCCATCTGTGGTTAGTTTCTTAAGTTACAGATTTTTTTTGCTGTTTTGAATGAAAAAGATTTACTTAACAAATACCGAAGTAGAAATTTTCGTTTTCATTTTGCCAATAGAAATTTCAGTGGCGCCTTCTGTGGTTAGTTTAGCCTTCAGTTTATTGCCATAGGAATAATTCTTTTCATAGTTGTTACTATTGGAATAAACTGATAGTTAAAGTTAACTTGTGATTGATATCTTGGCTCTATATGTTACAGTTAAAAGATGAGCTGAAAGATTATCTGGATATACAGAATATATCTGCAGAAAATCAAGTGAACGATAACTTCACCGACTCAAACGACATTTCGTGTTACTTCTCTCGACGAAAGTATCAAAAGTAAGGCCACACGAAACCCCCCCGTTCCGGTTTAACCTGTGAAATTTCAGCAAGAAACTTTCGCTGTTTAAATTCGACGGATCGTCCAGCGCTTTGACCATGAACACCGCCCTGAAAGAGGCCTCGTCGAAGCAAGACAAGATATTAATATGCACGCCCGATCCCAACAATATTTTATACATTTTCATCCCGTTCATGTGTTTCGTTGAGGAAATCGAAGACGCCATGGGATTGCAACATGGGTGCGCATTTAATCCTTTGATACTAGAATGAAATAAATCATGTAGTTCAATTTTGAAGGGCCACTTGTGCGCTGCACCAATTCCTGTCGGAGTATGTCACGGAAACGTTCCTGAAACGGAAGTCGGCTGAAACCCAAACACAAATCGACAACGCACTGCAGGCCAAAGACGCATGGAAAGCGACCGTGTTACTGGATGTAACCACCGATTACAAACCGCTGTTGATGGTTGGTAAACACCATGTAACTGAAACGCTCTCATTGGTTTTTGTTTTTAGAGCGCCGTCACGGTCGAGAAATCAATTAGGGAATGGAAGTCCATGCTTCATTCCCTACCGATATACGGGGAATACATTGTGAAGTATGCATGCGGTGCCCTCAAGGATTACCGGGACACTTGCCACGCAGCGTACCGAGGAATTGTGCAGCCTCACCCCGAAGACAGAAGAATCTGCAGCGCCACTTGGTTGAAGGACGAGGATATTAGCAGATTCTTAAAGTAATATTTTTTTTTGCTTAAATTAACCCAAGTGATTTACAATCGCTGTTACATGCAGGTCATTACCGAACTGGTTAAATTTGAAAGCCCAGCAGGAGTACCAGGCAAGAAATGAGCGCAGGCGGGTTTTGAGGAGGGAATACACGCTCGAGGAAGAAAGCCCGGAAGACATAAGGCAACGCAATAGAAGGGAGGCGGAGATTTTGGCGAGTAACTTGGGGGAAGGCGGTGTCGCAGCCGGTGAAATCATATCAGACATGTCACTGCTGAAACAACTGGCTCAGTTACAGGAGAGCATGGTAAATTTATTTTTAATCCAAAAAGCTCTTTGTCTACCAATGGTACTTGAAAGTACCAGCATTTAAAAACCTGTTAAATACCAACACTTGCAAGGGGAAGATGTACGTGTACACAAATCGTATGCTACTCTTGTAAGAAATTATTAAAATAGCTTAGTATTTAGTGTTCATAGGCAGAAAAGAGGATTTAAGCCTAAAATGTAAAGTACCTACAAGTACCACTCTTAGTCAGTGACAAAGGGTTATTAAACATTTTGTTTTAGGAATGGTTTTCTGTTCGGATGTTACAATTCGCAAGCGAATTCCGACATGAACCTTCCTCGACACCGTCCGTCATAAATATTTTGCCAGTTGAGGCCCCGCCGGTGTCACCATCGATCTTGCAACAGCTGACAAGTATCGCACAGGATTTCGATGAACTAGCCAACACCTGCCTGCTCTTGCTTCATTTAGAAGTCAGGGTACAGTGTTTCCATTATTTACTGGCGGAGGATGATTTTAACAAAGAGAGACAAGAGCCAGATCCGAAAGTGCTCGAGCTCAGCAAAGTGCTCGCGAACGTCGACGAAGCAATGACGTCGAGTTTGCACCCGCGAAAGTGCAGGGTACGTACAGGTTAAAAAAGGGGCCCTTCCAAATTCATTTCGGCCTTTGTTTCAGTACATATTCGAGGGTTTGGGTCACTTGATTGCGAAGATCTTGATCAGCTCGTCCCAAAATATGAAAGTGATTGACGAGGGGGGAATACAGAGGATGTGCAGGAACGTGTTTGCTCTGCAACAGACCTTGACGAATATAACCATGACCAGAGAGGTGGCGCTCGACTATGCTAGACATTACTTCGAATTGTTCTTCCTAACGCCTGAGGTGAGTGCTGTTGTTTTACATTTGCCGTTTTTGTTTTCTATTTTAAACCGTTAAAAAAATTAATTAAAAATAATCCGGGAAACGCCAGCCATCTATGTTGTGACGTCATATCATCCGTCTGCGGGGTTGCGTTCAGAAACTATACCTCCGAGAGCAACTTGGGCGTGTGTAATCGCATCTTTCTCACTCACGATTTTTAACATATTTTGCGTCTCGCTCATCTTTCAAAATGTCTTTTGTACGGATCAGATCTGTTCTACTCAGTACTGCTCAGAGCTACCTCACTCGTTGAAACGAAAACAGCTATTATTACCTCCTAAGTAGGATTCCGAGATCCGGGATTGTCTCGAAATGTCCAAAATCAGAATTTGCGCCATCTGGTGACGAGGAATCAGCTGTGTAATATTAGGTCTGTTCGATAGCTCTGCACTTTTCTACACTTTTTACACCAACCGCTCCTGAGAGAGTGAGATGTATATAATTAATGCGAGTAGGAGTGAGAAAAATAGAGTAAAGGTGTTAAAAGTGTAGAAAGTGCAGAGTTATCGAACAGGCCTATTATTATTATTGAGAAAATTTTTTGGTAAACAAGCGAATTAGGTTTGGCAACACTGGTCTCGATATTAAAAGACCGCCAAAATTACAAAAGAAAATTAGGGCCCATGGTTTTGCCAAAAACATAAACAAGAGACGATCGACTGTTTAACAAATGCAAGAAACAAAAAAAATGGTGGGCGATTTGAATTATACGTTTTCACTTTTGCGTTAAACATAAATCAAAAGCGATAACAAGAGACATTCTAATTCCGGTCGAATGTCGACTGTTTCCTTCATAAAAAACAAAAACAAAACACAGTCAGCTGTCAAACAAATTTACAAGTGTTTATATCGCGTTTTCTTCCTCAAATAAATAAATAAATAAATAAACAAAATATGATCGGTGGTGGAAGGAAAGGAAATCTTTCGATTATCGATCGAATCGAATCGATCGTCACTGTTTTTTTTTTGTTGTCCTCTTACTTTGCTTTTGCAAATTGCCAAAACGGCGTTTTTGTAAAAATGTGAAAGATTCCTTTGTTTGCACATGTTGTTGATAAAGAAGAACGCGATTTTTTGTTTGGGAACATGACTAATTTTTTCATGACAGATGTCACCACAAAATAAAAAAAATAATTAAATTAGTTATTGTTAAATGAAAAAATCTCTAGGTATGCCACTAAACAGGTCACAAAATCGCTAAATACAGATTGTTTCAATTTATCTGGAATTTCAACAGGAGTTACTCTTGGCTAATATTGCGGTCTCTCTCGTATAAATGAATTTATGTATTTTGTTTCTCATCTATGAATCATAAAAAACTAAATCAGGCGTGGTTTCCATAGCAACAAGCACATTTTCTACACCCTACTTAAAAGTGCGGCCTAAAAGGTGCGCCCGTTGTCATGGCAATAATATGTATAAGCACAAGACTTCTTGAAACAGATAAGCGAGACGCAAAATAAGCAAAGGTGCACCCAGATCTGAAGGATTCATCAGTTCTTATAATTACAGGAAACTGTACCACGTCAATGATTTAGTGAAAATGATTAGAAATGATTTGAACATTTAAGACTACTACTTTAATTTAATAAAAAGAACAACTGGGAAAATATAATTAAAAATTTATATACCGGTTTATTTATCAAAATTCAGTAGTGCTGCCAACTGAAGAAATTTGACACCCGTCAAATGCACATATCACCAGGTTCAGGTATGTCACTAAACAGGTCACAAATTTGACAGTTATACTCGAGTGACGCTACTAGGTTTGTTCGAGTTCGAAATTTCAGAACGGTTCAGGAATTGCGCAGAACTGTAAGCGCAATGAACAAAATTCTGAACTGTCTCAGAACGTGAGAAAATCCGATAAAACCAAAGCACATCATTCAGTTTATACAATAACTAGTAGAAGGCGAAACCAGATACGCCAACTTTTATATCATTATTTCCTAAAATGTACTATAAATTTGGCATTTCTTCTACTATATTCTCTACATAGCCCTCAGTTCTTGTGTGGAAATGAATTATTTTTGTTAACTCTTGAAAATTATCAACAACGCAGCTGCATTAAATTCAAAATGCACATGCTGCCCAGAACCAGCTCAATCTCCGCACAGCGTCCGCACTTTGGAACAAGTAAAACCGATTAACTCAAATAACTGCAGCGCCACCTATGACTCTGAAAGCATGAATATGAACGTGGTCGAATCTCAATAAAAGTAATATTAAATATCAAACGTATAGAATCAATATAAAATATAATTATTTTTTAAAACTGCATACGTTTTATACATACAGCTGAAATCAAGAATATAGGAAAATGTCAAAAAAAAAAACTGACACTTTTTTTAAATATTTTCATAGTATGGAAATGGATTTATTAGAAATAGCTGAATATTTTTTTCAATACATCTCACAAATGTTCAGCATTTTCCTCGCAAACTGCATATTTTTCTTCCCTTTTCCCTTCATGCAAATTTTCGAGAATTTTCTTCCCCACGAAATGGGAAATTTCTCACGAGCTGGCAACACTGCTCTCGGAGGAATAGTTTATGAACGCAACCCAGGGTGCGTTCAAAAACTATTCGTGTCTTCGGTCTCCTCTAGATGCCGCTGCAAATTGTGCCAAAATGGCGGAAAAGTGGTGATCAAAAGTGCGCGCGTTCGCGGTGTATTACATCCACGTTACATCGTTACATGCACTGTAATACGATGTTGTGTGTACTTGTAAAGAAGCTTGTATAGTTCATGATATTACGGAGCTGGTCGGGAAACGCAATGAATAAGGAATATGGAATTTTTAATATCACAATTGTCACCAACAACTTCAGGTATTTACAGTATTTTATTAGGAACAGTTAAGAAATGATTCCATGCACCGCCCATGGTAAAACAGCACAACTTTTAAAAATCTAGCGCGTGGGAAATTAAAACGCATTTCAATCATTTCCGTGGTCCATTGGCTTCCGGCGCCGATGCAAAAATTCGCGAAACCTAAAGTCCCTAGATAGTATAAAGTACGGCAATAGGGAAGCCATTTTCTGGCCCATTATGCGCGGGAATTTTAAAATGAAAATTTTGGTTGATTTTCATGTCAACGGAAAATGAACGTAACTGTCAATTTTTTAGAGCCTTACTGCGCAAATCTGAGCATGTAAACTGTACTGTTTGTCGACTAGTAAAATTGTCCCATAATAAACTGTAATAACGTCCTTACAACCCTTTATCATGATTAACCATTGTAAATCGATAAAAATAAACAAAATCCAATAACCGTCACAAACCACAAATGAACAAACCAGGAGCACCACGGGGCACGGACGAGCACCTTCGAGTTTCGAGCAAGCACAAATATTTTACACATAACTCAAAACTGCAATATTTCCGTTACCTGCAAAAACTACTCCATGTTTTTTCTATCAAAATTGAAAATTTTAAGCAAAAGGATTTTAATAATCATTCTTCAACGTCTTTAGATTAATACGGCTTATTTATTATGGTGTTTTTAATATGATTTATTTCGTATTTCTAATTCCTTTTGGGAGCTGACATTTATCAACTGCCAAAAAATCTAAAACTTCTTCGTTTCCATGACAAATATTTGTTTATTCAACTCAAATACACAAGTCTGTTTGTGTCACGTGACACAGACGCCATGTTCTGGCTAGTTTTTAAAATTTGGTCCTAAACTGTGTATTGCCGTACTTTAGTAATCTAGGGACTTTAGCGAAACCAAACAAAACAGGCGCCCTCTGGTGGTCAATATTGATACCATCAAAAGGTGAACGAATTTGTCATTTGTGAAAAATAAGAATTTGTCAGAATTTAGAATTTGTAAGAAAATAAGAAAAACAACTGATATTACATGGATGTAGGCAAAATATACATGTAACATGTTATTCAATGTTGTTCACGCTTTTATCGGCCATGTTGATGTTGCAATTAGCAGCGACATCTCGCGTTGACAGTTAAGTCGCTTAACAGATGGTGTGACGTCACACGAAGATGGTGCGTTTAAAACGCAATGATGTATTTTTTTTTAATAAAATGTTACAGATATTTTTAATTCAATATAAATTTACTAGACGATACAGAATATATTGTTAATAAAAAAAAAATAGCGAATAAAAGTCAATCTATTAAATGTGTGCATTGCAGGATATTTTAAATAATATCGTCGAGAAAGGACCCGAGTTTTCCGAGCTGGAATATATGAACGCGTTCCAATTATTGAATCGAAGTCGTTCTGGGAACGTAGCCGGGGCTGTCAATATACACCTGGAGAGGCTTTCGGATATACTCGGTGAAGTAGGAATTACCGTTTAAAGTTAACTTAAAAAAAGACAAGTACAACAAAAAGTTGTAAATAATCCCTTCTCTTATATATTAAAACTGTTTATTAGATATTATATTGTATAATAGATTTCATCCACCCGTTGATAAATTATTTCCTTGCTCTTGGGAAAAAAAGTCAGCAAGTGTTCCCAGTCACTCAGCTTCAAAATGACAATGTCGGTAATGGTCAGTGCCCGAAAAGAGAAGTGATGAGGTATTTCCTTGAATAAACCCTGCACGATGCCGAAGACTTCCATTGCATGAAGAACTTCGTGTACGGTCTCGGTCAGATTTGGATTGACCGACAGTATTTCCACCTGCAATACAAGAAGTAAACCCACCGGCATTTTTAATTTGGCCGAATCTTACCTCCCCCCTGTGAATGAAATACATGCAGGTATCGACTGCCCCGTCCCTTACAATGTAATTGCCAGGGAAGTACGTGTGAAGTTTCACCACGGGCGTTAATTGCCTTATGAAATCCTTTTCCGTTTGACTGAATATGTAGGACTCTTTAAGGAGTGCACCGTACACGGAATTCAAGACTTCAATCTTGAGGGTCTTCGGTAATTCCATGATTAATTCCGGAATCTGGATTATAACATCATTAACAATGTATTAATTACTTACTAATCAGACAACCAACCTGGACACCTTGTCTGCGTTTCCATAAAGAGCAGAGGTAATTCCACGCGTCGCTCAGCTGTCGCCTCCTCACCCCCATGTTTAGAAAATAGTTTTTCACTTCGTAGACCATCGCTTCGTACTTGATCAGAAATAGATTGCCGCATCTCAGGATCGTTACAAACTGTGCTATTAAGTAGCCTGTGAAAAACAAGGTGAAAAAAGCTTGAAGGGGGCGAGGGGGGTGGAAGTAACGTACCTAAACAGATTTTTGATCCGATCATGGCCACGATGACGAAAGCTGTTTGCAGTCGAGTTTCCGGCACAATATCCCCCGGACCAGTTCCACTAAATACGCTTATTATAAAGTACAAGGTCGTCAAGTATAGGGCGTGCGGTGCCTGGAATTCAATAAAACAGCGAGTTTCACGTGAATCGTAAGTTGGAAATGAACCTCCGATTGTGCATCGGCCTTCCATGGCAACTTGCTGCATTTCTTGAAGGGGCAAGCCGCAAGGTACCACAAACAAGCGCAGAGATGGCAGATCAATGTGAAACAAACACAGAAGACGCTGAAATATAATTTTTTTTTAGATTATTTTGAAGTACTACACACACGGCTGACCTAAATTCGAGGTAGAACCTATTCAGCATCAGCCTGTTTTTGTACGTGTGTAGGAACCGGATGATGTAGTAGACTCGCAGCAGAGTAGTGCACCTCCAAATCGAGAAGTAGAAATTAGCTCGGCTGCTCGAAATGAAGGGCAGAAACAGCAAGGAGTAACTGAACGGCAAGTTCGCAAGGAAATCCAACGTTCTGTTCCACTTTCGATGCAAACACCTCTCCCAGAACCCCGCGTAAACTTGCGTCCTGTAGGATGGCTTGTTTATCTCCAGGATGAATTTCAGCAGGAATATAACGTCGATGAAGATCGCCACGATGAGAAGTTGACTGGTGAACTGTTGGAAGCAGAACTGGTACGTTGTCAAGATGCAGTTGCAATAGGCCGAGAATAGAACCGTGCAGCCTGAAACGGTTCGAATTAAGTTGGAATAAGCGAGAGGCCATCCGACTTACTGACGATGTTTGAAATGTACGATTTCTGAGTGAAGGATGCCCTGCAACTGCCTATAAAAGACTTCTTGCTGCTGACGCTCAAAGCATGCCGGTCTATCCAGTAATTATTCTAAAATTTGAAGCTTAAATTGGGGGGGGGGGACGAGTCGGTGCGATCTTACCTTTTTACTGAAGTAACTTTCGTCTTCGTTGATGAAAGTGTTGGGTATAGCAAAGTTCTTGTGCACTTGATTTTTGCTGGACATTGCTATTTTCTTCTGTATGAAGGGGTGTTCCTAAAGCGCAAGCGTTAAGTATGTAAGAACCCCAAGCTTACGAGTTGTGATTACCTTAATAATGCGCCTGAAAGTTTCCACCCGCAAGCACAACACGTCCAGATCTTTCAGGGCCCGAACGGTTATGCCACACAAGGATATCTCAGTCTCGAAGACGTTTCCGAAGATGCCACCTCTTCCAATGGTGATGGGAATCACATTATGTGGCGACAGTATCTCCACCTTAGGGCCAGTTGGATGTAAATTTAAACTTCGGCTTAAACCCATGACAACAATTGTTGCTAAGGCCCAGTTGTACAATTCCAGTTCAACTTTAAGGCCAAAGCTTAAACCCTTGGGATATTTCAGTCACAGTTTAGCTTTAAGCTTCAGTTTATTCCCACAGCAACAATTATCAAAACAATTGTTTCTATGAGAATAAACTGAACTTTAAAATTAAACTGTAACTGTTAACTGAAATACTGGGCCTTAACGACATTTGTTGAAATAATAGTTGCTATGGGTTTAAGCTTTAGCTTAAAGTTAAGCTGCAAGCGGTTGTACAATGCCAGTTTAAATTTAAGCTGAAACTTAAACCCTAATGCCCGTTTGTACAATTCGAGTTTAACGTTAAACCAGAGCTTAAACCCTTCACAAAAACATAGTTGTAATGGACGTTGCTATAGGTTTAAGCTTCGCTTAAAGTTAAACTCGAATTGTACAAATGGGCCTTAACAACAATTGTTGAAATAAACGTTGTTAAGAGTTTAAGTTTCAGCTTAAATTTAAACTAAGATTGTATAACTGGACCTTAGGCTTCGTTGTATAAAAGGTTTAAGCTAGGATTAACTTTAATTTTGAGTTAGAATGTGACACTTGTTGTGACGTACAGCATTTTTTGTGTCACAATCTAACTTAGGATTAGCTTTATCCTGATTTAAACCTTTTATACAACACAGTCTAAGGCCCGTTTGTACAGTGCCAGTTTAAATTTAAGCTGAAGCTTAAACCCTTAACAACGATGATTTCAACAATTGTTTTTAAGGGTTTAAGCTTTGGCTTAAAGTTAAACTGGCATTGTACGACTGGGCCTTAGGGTTTAAGCTTTGGCTTTAAAGTTAAACTGGGCCTTAGAAAACGATCTTAGAAATTCGCACCATTCCTTTATGCACAATGAATATATCCTCGGCTATGTCGTTCACTTTAATCACCATTTGATCTTGAAGAAAGTACTGCTCCCGTAAGCCTTTCCCCAGCACCCTAAAGAAAGACTGATCCACGTTTTCAAACATCGGAATGTGCCTTAAAGTGTCTTCGTATAAGTGCAGGAGAGCTTCCTCGTGCAAGCCACCATACAGTTTAGTTAGCACCCCATGAATCTATGGATCATAAAAATTACTAACACTGTCTCGTTACAGAACCGTTTAAAATAGTTGTACTTCGACGCCCCTTGTTTTCGTCCACTTGTAATTCACGTACTCTCTGACTTTATTTTGAAAGTCACTCTCGATTCTTTCCTGCTTCATGTAATTGATGAGCCTCAGTAACTTCTCCTCGTATTCGAAAAGTATTCGTCTGGTGACAATCGCATGGCTTACAATGCTTGCGAGGATGTACCTGGAATAATTTATTAATGTTAAATTATCCCCTCCCCCCGTATTAAAGCGAGTTACCCAAAGTAGAGTATTCCAGTTAAAAAGATGAGTATGGACACGATGATTTCTTCTTCGTTCTGTGCGTGGATGTCACCGAAACCCATGCCAACCATGTTACCGGTTGTCCAATACGCAGCAGTCCCGTACACATCCATGAAGTTGCTGTAGTTACGATGTGCTGACCTAAAGTGCGAAAGCATTTGCAAAATTTGCTTTCGCTTCGAACCGACCTTACGCAGCAATCCAAGAGCGTTCCTCGCAGTAGAGTTGGTAGGTGCTTGCGTTAACCGGAATCATCCCCATCGATTTCAGGTCCGAGGTTAAATCCGTTGCGTGCAGGTACTTGCAGGTCCTTGAGATGATGAACGTGGACCACCAGTGTACGCACAGGAGTACATAAAGTATGTATTTGAGGACGTTAAGGAACGAACACTGTAATTTATAATGTTTTTGATTAATCTCCATCCCGTAGGTTTAAATAAGACGACAGTCAGGCCTATGATGTATCATTGGTGTTAAGGGTTAAGGATAACCAGGGCCTGGACAGCTTAAATGGGAAGTAAAAATCCGAATTATAGTGGCGCCATCTGACGGCCACCCCTAAGAAGTTACAGTTACTTTTTGACAACGAGTGGCCATCAGATGGCAGCATTAAAATTTAATTGAATATGACTTATACTTATGACTAACAAATTTCGATGCCTTTAAATGAGGTGTTATTCAGGTGCAATTAAGATAACATAACTGTTTAATGTTATCTTAACACCCATAATACATCATAGGCCTGAGTGTGTGATTTGAACTTACGTGTTTCATGTAATTAAAAGCAAGCGGCAGTCTGTAGACATCGAGGACCCGAATTAAAAGAACCGAGCAGTGGAACACGTGCGGGCTTAGGCTGTGTGCGAAAGCACTGTGCCCTTCCGTGTGTGTCCTGCTTAGCAACTGTATGCAAGCCGATAGAGGAAACCAGATTACCAAGTCAATAATGAAGGGGCCTCTCAAGTAATGCTCCGCTGTTTTCCACGGGTGCAGAACCAGTTGATTCATCTTACCATAATAACCCACGTGCAGCTTCAAGTACATGTCGATGTATGCGTACAAATCTATCACGAACAAGACGTAATGGATTTCAAGCCTGTAGGGTGCGAGGATGTACTGTACGGGGACACCGAAGGCGACAGTGAGTGTTATCAACAGTCTGACGGTGGTCCAAATTTTCAAGAAGCGTCCGTAAGGTAAGATGCAAATCGGCATTAGGAGGTACTTCAAGAAGCAGATGCGGCTTGCCCTATTCGAGAGGTGACTGTAACTCTCTCCGGTATACAAACAATACCTGTACGTGTTAATGAACGAACCTGGAATTTCTATTATCAGAGAAAATGTTGGGGGAGGGGGAAGTACGTACTTTTTTTATTCTTTTCGACGAGTTTCTTATGCTTCAGTTTTTTCTTCTTCCTTCCGAACTGGGGGCTCTCGATTATCTTCACCTCGAAGCTCGCCTGGAATTTTTTGACGATCGACTGGCGACACTGGTAGACTTCCCTGTGAAGGCCGGGGACGCTCATGAGGGCGCGGTTGAAGACCTTAACATTTATGTGTATCAGTATGCAATCCGTGAGGGTGAATAAGTTGTGCAGCGATGGGAGGCCGAATAATAAAGAGGGAAACCCGATTGCCTTCTTGGGGCCTAAAGTTTTATACTCGTTGCTTTCTGAAAGCCAAAAGAAAAATTAAGAATGACGGTGGCCTGGGGGTTTAAAGAGACTCACCAGATTGCATCAAACAATACCCCCTAAGTATCACGTACATTTCTCTGCTGATGCATCCGAAGTTTTTAAAATTCTCATTCGGGGCCAAAACAACAACATCCGAGTGGAGCACGACATAGTTCAAAAAACTATCGCCCAGGTTATTGAAGGCCTGGATTTTTTTTAAAGCATCAAGTCGTTCTTGCATCCGGATTTCGTCTTGCAAAAATCTGGGCACGTTGTAAAGCAAACTTGTTTCGCTCAAGAACTCGTAGGCCCTGTCATAGTGCCATTGGCTGTTGAGGTAACTCACAATGCGAGTCTCTAATTTATCACTAAGCATTCTGTCCTTCATGTAGAATTTCAGCAGCGCAATCTTCTCATTGAACGAGCAAATCGATTTCAGCCCGAGTTGCAAGTGGCAGGCCAACTCAGAGATGCAGTAGCCAAAAGTTAGCGAACCTAAAAACACACTTCGAGCTCAATTCACCCGGCCTAGAACTTACCTAAGAGCAACCCGGCTAAGACGAAACCCAAATCTTGAAAGCTCGAAGGCAGAATGTCACCGATGCCGATGCCAAGCGAGCAAGACGAGCCGAAATACAGAGACAGCAGCACTTTTCCCTTGACCGTCGCAGTCAGAATCCTCGACTGTACATCCCCGATGATCTCCTTGATGAACCACCCCGAGTTCAAGCACGAGTCGTAGTAGCACGTTTGAAAGTAAAGCACAATCGAGAACCAGTACACCAGCAAGAGCACGTAGATGAGATACTTTGCCAAAGCGACGCCGACCGAGTTGATCATTAAAACGTGCTGCAAGCGGCTGCACAACGTCGAAACGCGATACACCTTCAACAGCCTGTTCAGTTTAAACAAGTAATAAAAGCGATCTACGTCTTCCAACAGATAAGCGAAGGCTTCGATGTAGAACGCAGCGAAGACATCCAAGTGGAAACCGACCGTATCCATGCGTTCCCCCAAAATTTTGCTCAACGTACTCAACGTGTATCCTCTCTTGACTATCGATGTCGTGGCCAACACGTACACATCAACGACGAAGATCACGTAAATAAAATCCGAGACTATTTCGAACCACATGGGAAACGTGTGCTGCTCGTACGCTATGTAATAGGGGAAAGTAACTGCGAGAAACAAAGCGCAAGCCGCCACGAGGAACTCCCACGTTAACATCAGCTTCGATTCCCCGTTGAAAACGTACGGGAACTTGGCCCTCTTGTTGAAACATGAAGTGCCCCGCTTACTCTTCAAGTTATCGTGGTATTGATAGAGTGACAGCATTTGCAAGCTGTGGGAATCAGAGACGCCTATTTCGGAGGCCCTGGTTAGCAACGTCTGCTTCAGTTCCTTGAGGGCGTAGCTGCCCTTCCTTTCGCTCACCGACAACTTCTGTATTCGCTTCAGTACTGCCTTTCGGATGTTGTAGAAAAAGTCCGGGTAATTCGAAGCGATGCCATAAAAATCTTTCGCATACAACACCTGAGTAAACAAAAGAAAGTAAGCTTGTATACAAGGTGTCCACTTTTCGTTATCTTAAGAGTTGGGGCAAAGTATTCGAATAATTTGAAAACCTCTTAAGATAACCGAGGTCCCTGCATGTGTGCAAGTCTGACCTGTACGTCAGTGTAAGTTGCAGCTCGTAGTGTAATAACGGCAGGTAGACATAACACCAAAGAAATTTCTCCGAGGCAAGTTCCTGGCCCGAATGAAATGATGGGGGTCACATGGTCTTCCTCTGAGAGTATGTCGACGGTTCCTGTTTTAACGAAGACCTGCGAAGCAAAATTACTTTGACAACGAAATACTTTCTATTATACAACCATTTTGTGTTTGGTTTCCTTTTCCGAGTAGATATTTTCCCCGGGCAAATAAAACTCGTGCCTCATCAACGAAGAGACTTTCCTCACGAATTCATCCGGCTTGTCCCTGAACACGATCGAGCGCCTCAGCAGAGCACCGTTTTCGTTATAATTGATTTTGTTGTTAATTTCCTGCGGTAATAAAACCAGGCCTTCGGCTTGAACAATCCCCAGCTTTTTGCTCCAAAATATTCGGAAGTACTTGAGCAATTTTTTAGCTAAACCATTGCAGGGCAGCTGCCTCAAGATTGTTCTGACCTGCCTCTCCAACTTGTACTTTTGAGAATTGGAGTTCAGGAATAACAAAATCAAAGAACTAACGTACAGGCTTGAAAACAAAATGCCAAAGCACATGCCTACAACTATAGTAATCGTCAGCGAAGCACTCGATTGAAATCAAAATTACCTGAGAGTATTTTCTCGTAAGAGTTCGTAGGTAATACATCACCGAAGCCACATTTCATGAGCCCCGAGAGTGCTGCGTAACTGCTCAAAAAATACCAGTGCTCGATGGTTTTCGGTTGATAAATAGTTACGAGGTGTTCGGTCCAATTCGTCGAGGCTATTTTAGAGTTGATCGGCCTAGCGGTCAAATACCAAAGGCATGCCAAACCGTGTTGCACGAGGAACACGTAGCAAAAATACTTTGCGTAGAACACGAGGTATCTGCAGCGACACACAAACTTTTCGCACTTTCGAAACAGCACGCACAATCGATAGAGTCTGGCGAAGGCAACGCTGCGCAAGCAAATGTAAACCACCGATTGCACATCGGAGTCAGCCGCCAAGTAAATGTAAGAGTAGGGCAGTGACAGCAAGCTGTCGAGAATTAACACGAAGATGTTCCTGGATTTTTCAATCCTTGTCATGCGCTTGCTCGTTTTCTTAGCGTAAGTAATGATTGCGAAGATCACGTCCAGCATGAAAACCACATCGCATGCTATCGACGCATAAAACTGCCACGTCAGGTTTAATTCGGGGCGGATGAAGAAGTAGGTGTAGCTGATTACGATGTAATTCAAGTACATGGAGGCGGCTGTGAGGACTTGCCAGAGGAGAGTGTGCAAGCTCAAGTACGAAGTGACTCTGTGCAGGGAACTCCGGCTTTTGGGTTTTTGTATCACCAAGTAATCGATGTTGTAGCCACTGCCGCTTGCGTGGCTTTCATTCTTCAATGAAACCCAACTGGTGGAGTTGTGCGATGAGTTGAAAGCGACCGGGAACAGTTTCATGTCGCTGATTTTCCTTCTGGTAATTCCTTTATCCATTGTCGAAACTCTTACCAAGTTGACATTTCAAATTATTTACTTATAATACTATCAATTGTTTAATGAATGTATTCTTGATTTTCTTATTCCCCAGAGTCGAGATGTCATGTAAAGCCTTGCGCAAGAATAAAAGAGTTTTGTTTTGCAACTAATAGAAGAAAGTGAGATTAGATTATCTTCAAACTGATAAAAATGTGTACCAGCAATAGTTTTTATTTAATTTATTCATAAATTCTTCTTAACATATTATCTAACACCTTTGCCAATTGCTTCCGTTACACTATTGTAATTATTCGCTGTTAAAATCTCTGCCAGTTCTTTCTTAATCTTTTCTACAACGGGTGGCCCCTCGTACACTAAAGCTGTATATACTTGGACAGCACGTGCACCGGCTTTAATCTTTTCAAAAGCATCCTCTCCTGATGAGACTCCCCCGACTCCTGCAACCCCGTAATTATTCAAACCATCACGAAAAACTTCCATGACTTACCGATGATGGTCATCCCCCCAGTTAACTTATACATATCCCCTATCATCTTCGTCGACATGTCTTTGAGTGGCTTGCCGCTTAAGCCCCCGCTCTCACTTTTCGGTTTGCTCTCCAACTCCGCAGGCCTTTGCACGGTGGTGTTACTTATAATGAGGCCGTCTACCCTGCACTGTGGACTTTTTAAGACGTCGGCTATATCTTGAAGTTCTACTTGCGTTAAATCTGGTGCCAGCTTCAAAAGCAAGGGGGTCTTCTCTTTCAGGTCACTTTTCGCCTTCACGACACTCGTCAGTAAATCTTTTAATGATGACTTCAGTTGGAGATTTCTTAGTCCTGGAGTGTTCGGGCTAAAAATTAAATTACACTCGAAGAATTAATGCACGAAAGGAACACTTACCTGCTGACGTTTATGACTAAATAATCGGCGACTGGTCCGAACTTTTTTATTCCTTGAATGTAGTCTTGTATGACGTCGTTGGAGTCTTTGTTTGCCCCCAAATTGACGCCGAGAACTCTTTTGAAACTACCGTCGGATTTTAAGTCTTCCAAACGTTTTAATACTGTGTCATGTCCATCACTGTTAAAACCGTACCTAAGAATAATTTACTTAATTAACAATAAATACAAAACTTTCCCATTTTCATATTAACAGGGGCACCAAAGTAGCTGGAAATAGTAATATCTCGTAATGCCAAATGAAACATGGCATACAGAAGTATAAATTTCAATTTTATATTATGCCTGTTTTATACGATCATATTTTTGTATCAAATTTATTACGAAGTGAGTGAGAAATGCCAATTCAACCAATCAACATTCACTGTGGTAGCTTATCTCTCTCACTTCGTAATAAATTTGATACAAAAATATGACCGTCTAAAACAGGCATTAGTCAATAGGTACCTGTTTATTACTGCTTCATCATCGATTAATCTAAATACTCTGGGTCGTTCATTTCCTAACTGCGGTCTTGGTGTAACCGAACCGATTTCTATGAAACCAAACCCCAAGTCCTGTAGCCCCAACGCCGCTTCCCCATGCTTATCAAAGCCTGCAGCTATTCCGATTGGATTCGAAAAGCGCTTGCCAAATATTTCCACATTCTGGAAGTTAAAGAAAACCCTCTGGTTAACTGACACTATGAATAACTTCACGTCTTACCAATTCATTCGAGTCAACGTAACTGCTTTTGGGGATCAAACGGTGCTTACTTGCAAACACGGCTAGTCTGTGAGCACTCTCAGGCTCTAACAGGTGAACGACTGGCATAACATAGTTCTTGTAGAATTTGGGATTTCCCTTGTAGTACTCGAGGGCTCCGAAACAGCCAAAGCCGCTCACTGTAACTATTACAAAAGACCTCAGCCTTTCCTAAAGTAAAAAAAATGTGGGCGTTTTAATTGAGTATTCGTTAATAATAAATAAACTTTAATACTCGAGTTGTTAACGGTCGCATGTTTCTTTAAAGGAGGACGCTTCGACTTTGAGGTTATGTTTGTAACTCACGCTGTTTATGGCATAATTTCTTCTAGTTTGCTCTAAATATAACTCGAAAAGATTAAAAAGACGCTTAAATAAAGTATATATTTATTATTAATTGAGTATCGAGTCAAAATCGCAAAACTATTTTTAAATTTTTTAAGTTGGCGCCCTGAGATTTAATTTTTGATTGCGCGGGAAATTTGAAAATTATTTTCAAATTTCTTGAAAATTTCTTTGAAAATTATTTTCAAATTTCTGACCTATTGATCTGTTATCCTGCACTTTTTTGCGAAATGTTTTAATGAAGCCTAAATTCTTTGATAATGTGTCAATACAAGTCATAATCATTCATACTGACATACCACACAAACATTTCAGGATGCATTAAAGCGCATTTCGCGAAAAAGTGTGCATTGGTGAAACACCACTCCATAACAAAAAATAATTTAAGACAACACTTTATTAGAAAAATAATACATTAGTTCAATACACAACAAGGAATAATAATTTAATACAATATAGAAATACAAAAAAAACCAACTGGTAACTGAAGTATTTCTTCGTTCTTTCATTCGCATAAACTCTAAGATCTAAACCAAACGAAAACGAACTAAAGAACGAAGATTAGCATTATTTTATATAATAAATTGTAAACTAAGCGTCTACGGGGCGTTGCTTCAAATAATCAGACGCCTCTGCGTATGACATGTCGTGCTCCTCCATGAATATCTTCAAACAAATTTCCGGCAGGAGTACCTTAAAGTAATAGTGGCCATCGAGGGACGAGTCGCCGAATTTCTTGTACAACAAATTCGCCAGGACTTGCTTCTGTTCGCCGGTGAACACAATCATGCTGGTGTTGTAATTCAACTCCCTGTTGTTGCAAGATCTGCTTTGCAAGTACAGATTGTGCCTCTCCGAATACCGTTGCCCGCTGCATATTTCCTGCAGGTAGTCGAAGTGTCGATGGAAAGCCGACTTTATTTCCTCCCTCGTCATGTACTTGCAGTCTAGTATGTTTTCCTGAGATTCGGGGTCGTCTTCGGTCACTTGAGGCAAGCACAGCGAAGTATCTATGGGGGTCAGATCCTCCAGGCACTTTTTATATTTGGTGCAATCTTTCATTTCCTTTAGTATATCCTCGAATGATTGAAGGTGCATCCCGTACTTGGTGAATGAACTGCTGGTTAATTTCTTCTTTTTCTCCTCCTGAGATTTATCATCACGTTTAGACTTAGCTTTCCGCAGCCACGACATGTCAGTTAATTTAGGGCTGTTATCATCAGACCTGTTCTTGTGAGATTTACGTGTATCCTTCTTGGGACTACCGATTTTTTTACGACGAGATTTCACTTTCCTCTTCATATCACTTACTGCCTTACTGGGAGAAGACGAGTTCGTAGATACGTTTTCCTTGGATTCGGGTTTGCTTTCGGTCACTTGGGGCAAACACAGTGAAGTATTTGTCGGGGTCAGATTCTCCAAACACTCTTTATATTTGGCACAATCTTCAATTTCCTTTAGTATATCCTCGACTGATTGGATGTGCACCCCGTACTTAGCGAATGAACTGCTTTTCTTCTCCCCCTGCTGAGCTTTATTATCACATTTAGACGACTTAGTCTTCCGCAGCCATGTTATGTCGGTTAATTTAGAACTGTTATCATGAGATTTACGTGTATCCTCCTTGAGACTACCGATTTTTTTATGACGAGCTTTCGCTTTCCTCTTTATATCACTTATTGCCTTGTTGGGGGAAGCCAAGTACGTAGATATAGAAGCTTGTTTGTAGTTTCTGGCTTTGTTAAATATGCTTCCTTGTAACAACAAATCCAGCGACTTCCTATCACTGTTATCAAATTTTGAAGGAGCTGATAACGCACTGTTATCAAATTTTGAAGGAGCTGATAACGCATTTGTAGATTTATCGATGACAAGTTTATCACTTTCATTAAGTGGCGATGTATAATCCATCTTTTCTTTCTCATTTGATAATTTAGCTCGAAAGTTCGAATTTTGCAGCTTTCCTAACCTCACTTTATGAATATCCCGCGAACTCGCCGTCTTCGATTTGACTTATTAAATTAACTTTTCTAAACCGTTTCAGGTATTTTAGACATTCACTAGCCTTTTTAAAACGAATTTTAAACCATTTCCTTTTTTATTTTAAAATAAATAAATTTTGAATATCGTAGCTCTCCTAACCTCACTTTATGAATATCCCACGAACTCGCTGTCTTCGACTTGATTTATTAAATTAACTTTTCTAAACTGTTTCAGGTACTTTAGATTCACTGTTCTTTTTAAAACGAGTTTTAAACCATTTCCTTTTGTATGCTTTTGTATTTTAATAATTTTAAAGCGGCGGGCGCCTAAAGTCGCCCAGTGTTACCAACAGTGTCACCGAATTTAGTAAATTTCTTTCAATTTGTTGCTTTTAACGAATATTGCAGATATTTTGTGTGCTATTGATGTAAATGTAATTTTCTTTTATTATTTAACTTTTATTTATAAAGTATTTGCAGTTTTAATTTGTGCACGAAACTACCAACTTAAATCCGTTCGCGCCAACCATTCACGCAGCAACCAATCAAATAACCGATTTTTAGCGCGTAATTCAAAAATGCTTTGGACAAATTATCCCATAACATTTTTAAACAAAATATTAGCTCATTTTATAATTTATATTGTTTTCTTACTAATAAGTAATAACGAACCTTTTTTTATCGAAACACATTCATCAAGTTAATAAGATCAAGATTAAATAAGCAAAAATTAATTCGATTCATAAACAACTTTAATGAATAGTTATCAAAATACACAGCCCTGCTCTGTGAAAAAGGAAAAACAGCTTACAAACACTACAGAATGAAAATATACAAAATAAAATAAGTTACATCCTACACCTAACAGGTAAAGTGCTACTTCTAACTAGGTAACAAAACAAAATTTACTCCACAGTATACAAAATTTAAAAAAAAACACAAATTCACTAATACAAGTTAGTATAGATGCTTCAGACGAGTGGGTAACTGGCTTGAGTTGCGATACCGCAATTATTATCTCTATTTCTGGACATCTTCAAGTATCCCTTATCGCCCCATGTTGTGCCCCACGAGTTCTTGACGATCCAGTAGTCCTGTCCACTTTCATCGGTGCCGTAACCCACTGCGAGAACACCGTGATCCAACTCCTCGGAGCTGCACTGAGGTTCGTAGTAAATTCCCTCCGAGTAGAACTGGAACGACTCATGACTAGCATCGATGGCCACCGAAATAGGGCCGACAGTAGCAACAGCCGACTTCAAGTCTTCTTCGCTTCCAGATTTGATGTCCGAGTATCCCCGGTCTGTCGCACCTGAATTCTTGGGGTTGTACCTGCACTTGTCGTCTTCCGCTTCGTAAGGATACGACTTCTCAGTGTCTAAACCGTGGTTGGCTTTGATGTACCTGAAGGCGTTGTCCATGAGGCCTCCGTTGCAGCCGTTGTTTCCGTACTTTGAGGAACAATCGACCAGGTTTTGCTCGCTGAGGGAAACCATTTTACCGCTCTTACGGAAATGTTGGCCTTCCAACGCACCGGTCTGTGGATTATAACTTATAAGAGTTGCATTAAAAATTGAGAGCGCGATGACTTACGGCACTGAAACTCCAGCATGAACCGCAGTGGCCCTGATCCTTGACTTCGGTGACTGCTCCTTTATCTCGCCAGTCGACACTCGCGGGCAGCTCGACGTTTGCAGGGGGTAAGAAAGTAACACCGGCTTCGTTTTCGTCGGCGTACATGGCACTTTGGATTCCGTTGGTGCGATTGAAGCCATTGACGGTGTGGACGAATTCGTGGTGGAGCATGTCGGCCCACTTGTTCAGTTTCAGTTTGTAGGATACAAGTCCCTGTTCGTAAAGTTGGTTGTGTTTGGCTACTTTGTGGGAGTTCTCCATGAAAATCTTCATGCGGAACTTTTCTTCTATGTCGCTTTTGTATTCCTTGTTATGAGCTAACTGCAGGGAAAAAAAAAACAATTTTATTTATCTCGAATGATCAGCTTAAATACTGTCGGTGAATCACCAATCACACGACAGCAACATGCTCAAAATAACAATTCAATTTATAACATGTATTTGGATTCGTACAAATAATTAAAGTCGTTAATCAATGTACGAGTCAATAATAAAAAAAATTGTTTTATCTGACAAAATTAGAGTAAGCGAACTATGTAACATATTTATTTATTTATTTAAAATAACAATCGAATTCATTAAAAATTTGCAATCATACAAACGAGTTAGGTTCTTCCCCCAATCACACAGTAGCAAAACAAAAGAATGTGCTTACAATAACAGTCGAATTTATAATATTTGCAATCGCACAAATAAATTAGGTTCTCCTTATAACAGTTAATTAAATTGTAAGTTATATTTGACATTTAATTAGAGTAAACAAAAGAACCTAGTTAAAATAACAAATTTAAAATGTTTGCAATATCACAAAGTACAAACGAAGAAACGAATTAGGTTCTTCCCCTGGAGTGCGTTCAGAATCTTTACCTCTGAGAACGTCTTGGGCGTGTAATCGCGTCTTTCTCATTCACGATTTTTAACATATTTTGCATCTCGCTCATCCGTTCTAAAACGTCTTGTGTTTACATTATCTCCATGACAACGGGCGCACTTTTCACATGCCACTTGTAAGGGTGCGTTCGGACTGCTAACTCAAAAAGCCCTTTATGCTCTAAACGCTCCGTATCCGTTGGGGTCTGTACAATTGGGCAACAATAAAGCAACTCTTGAATCGTTCGGCCTTATTCTCCCTGAACGTATGGAGTTGATTCTATTCGCCTTACCTCGGGTAAGTTCGTTTTAAAGCTCCGAGCACACGGAGTTCACAAATCCGTTCGTTTTAGTACACGGAGCAAATTCTATTGGGTTCGAAACAGTGCTCAGTGATTGCACAGAGTCTACCCGATGTGCGCCGGATTCATAGGTAGAGTTCTGAAGTTCCGCATGCGCATTGCGAATTTGCGGTTGTTGGCCGTTACATTTCACATTTCTATGTGTAAAATACAGCCTTGGATAAAAGTATATGATCATTTGGTATTGTTGTCATCATAAAATGCGTAAGTTCACCTGGCATGTGCCAAATTATAAAATTTATTAAGCAGCTGATTAATTTAACTTGTCATTCGCGTATTTCGCGTTCGCGTCAAGCACGCAGCTCGACTAATGACGTCATGAACTCTGTTCTGACACTTAACGCTCAACGGAGTTTGTAAACGAACTTACCCCTCGAGAAGAGTGAGCTCCAAAAAGTGCGCCAAAGTTTTATTATTGAAATACAAATTACACATAAAACTTTTTCTTCAACAGTGTTGGGAATGATAAATTCAATAACATTATTCACTTTCCCCGGTAATATATTTTTGTAGCTTCTTGATCCGAGTCGTCATCAAACAGATTATTTCTTGAAATATGGAATAAATATGTACATGGCAATTTATTATTTAATTTTATTAAAGTGAACTGCCGAAGAAATGAATAAACGTTGACTAAAATTTTGAAGTACAGGAAAATATTAAATACTTTTAGGTTAAGTTTATAAGCTCTAAATGCTCTAAATCGTTCGGACGTGTTGTTTTACTCTACACGCTCTGCATGTCACTTTTACTCCAACTCCACTCCAACACCGTCATTACAGTCTGAACGCACCCTAAGTAGGGCGCTCATGGCCGTATGCACAGACAAATCTCAAGGTGGACTTGATACTTAAAGCTAACTTCATATCAAACTGTTCGCCGTATAGTTACATTGGGCCCGTTCAGACGACCACAGCAGCTGAGTTGCTGGGTCAGCAAATTTCCTGAACCGACACGCTAAGTTCCAGCAGCTGTCATTTCTACACAGCGGAATTTATTTACGCTGACTTGCTCAGCACTGAGCGTTCATTGGTGGAGGTAAGTATAAACAAACATAACTTTAGCAAGATCTTGTATTATGGGCCGCAGACCATTCAAATCTAGCCAATTGTCGCATAATAATTCACACAACAAAATATTTTCTGCCATTGTATTTAAATTAATAAATTTCAATTCATAAAATGTTCAGAAACGAGGTTCAATAAATTTTAAACTTTTGAAATGACACAAAAAATTGCTGAGAAGTAGCAGTCCGTTCAGAGATACGTGACCGCTGACTTTCATCATGCTGAGCGCTGACTTGCAGCAGCTGTGTTACCTGAACGGGCCCATTGTTCAAAGTAAAGGATTACTTTAGCTTAAGTCTAAAGATTTGTCTGTGCATACGGCCATCAGAGTGCGCTCGTTGTCATGGAAATAGTGTAAACACAAGTCGTTTTAAAACGGACGAGCGAGATGCAAAATATGTTAAAAATCGTGAGTGAGAAAGACGCGTTACACGCCCAAGATGCTCTCGGAGGTAAAGTTTCTGAACGCACTCCTCTTTCTTACCAATCACATCATAGCAAACCGGAGCTGGCATACTTTCCCCTTGGGGTTCATTCGACATCACGCTCGGAGCGCTCGGAGTCTTCCTTTTTCTCACTCTAACATACACTGAAACTCATTCGCTCTCCGTCATACTTTTGCTCAGAGCGTGCCCCGAGCATAATGCCGAACGCACCCCAAGTGACGTTAAAAACCCCATATATCAGATTTATGAAAAACCTCAAATTAATTTTATCTCTCAAATGAAAAAATCCTCTAAAAATAGAAGAAAAAATCCCCCAATTTGACAACTACGTAGTAAACAAATTAATATCCTTAAAACATAATTAAAAAAAAAACTACAATGGCACCAACTTTTCCTGTTACAGTCGAGAACAAAAAAATAGTAGACAGAAACAGTTTCCTGTAATTATTCTTTCTCACAATAGTACCGTTTAAATGCGACTGCACAGATGATATTAAAAAAAAAATTGAAGCTTTCAAATTTAACGAGCTTAAAACTTTCTTTTAAATCATTTAAAACGCCTTTTATAAAAGAAGAAATGAGAAAGATCAATTACAGGAAACTGTTCTTGTCGAGGTATTATTTTTTGCTTTCAACTGTAGATATTTCTGAACGCTTTATATTTTGTTTTAATAAAAAGTTCGGGCTTAAAAATGTATTTTTTTTTTTCGTAAATTCGAATTTCAATTTAATTAATTAATAAATAAAACGTAGATTGTATTTAAATATTGCATTTTCTTATGTATTTAGTTGTCATGTAAACTCGAAGCTTGTGGAAACACTTCCAGATTCAATACAGTTGACTAATATTTACCGTCGATGATTCACCAATCGCGTGACGGTAAACAATGAAAGTCCACAACTCCAGTCCAAGACAAGAAAACAATCGAATTTAAAATACTTTGCAAACGCCCCCAAAAAAAAACGAACGAGGTTCTTCCCCACACGTTTTTCGGATCGTCTTAAGTTTTTTATTCGACGCAAATTCCGTCCAATAAAAACTTGCCAAATTTAACAACGCGGATGTTATGGTTAGCAACAAAAAAAATTGTTGTTCACCTGGTGAACTACCTAGTACATATATTTAATCAACGTACCTTGAAGCTGACCCATTGTTCTCTTACAAGGTCGAAAAAGGAAACTCCATGTGCGCCGATCGCGACTAACGCTAACATCAACAACACCTTCATTTTTTTTTCCTGTCTAAAACAAAAGAAGGAGACACGTTTTAATGACACGAAAAAAGAAAATTGTATAGAACATAAAGGGTATTACGTACTTGTTTTAATGCGGTTTATCACAGTGCTTGAAGCCAACTTTCTCCAAACGACCGAACTTGATGACTAGCAGGAAGCCGAGCAATAATAATATTTATGCCAATATCGTTGGTCATATGATTTTCCCCACCATGAAAACGACTTGGCAACCATGAATTAGCACGGCCATAGACGCACAGTGCCACGATTTAATAATTTCCATTTCCGCAAAATTCGGGGATGAGAAAATTAACAAGCGCTTTGCCATCACAATTTAAACAATTACCACCGAATAGAATAAATTAAGAAATTAAATTTTTAACGCACGCACTTCGCTTATTATTTATTTAAAATTTTATTTCACAATTAACTTGTTAATACTAGTCTCCTTGTTAATACTAAATATAAATTAAAATTAAAGCAAACGTTTTGAATTTCAAGTTAAATGTGTTACGTAAAATTACACAGGAGACAAGGCTTTAAGTCTGTGGCCCCATTTACGCGTGTTTCGATGAAATATGTCTTCACGTATTTCGAGATAGTAAAAATCGTCGTTGCTTTTTTACAGGCCGTCTGTGACATAAGCGTGTGACGTGGGGACAAGTTCAGTGGTGTGCTAAAAAATGGCGGAGCAGTTCGACTTGTCGGAGGAACAGCGCAAAAATCTAATAGAAAAGGCCAAGAGACGGGAAATTTTGCGTGCCGAGTTCCTGAAACAGGCGTCCAATCCTTTTCGCCATGCAACGGGGGAAGGAGGCGCGGTGGTGAGTACAATTGTTTTCGATTGTCTCCTGTTCTCGTCGGACATAACCTCTAACCCACGGTGGTCCCAAAACGTTGCCATATCTTGGTTAGTTGCGGTGCTATCGGATTTATTTCTTTAATTCTGCTTAGTAGTATGATGCAATGGCTTTACTAATGATTTTTTAAGAATTTCTCCGACTGATGTAATTAGTGGTGGCGTTTCTGCATTCATTACACATATTGGATTATTTTATTTATCTGTATTTATAATCAAATCGCACGATCGTCAAATGTTCAATGTGATTTTAGTAACCAATTTGAATGATTTTAGAAGGAAGGCGAAATAAGCAAGCATTATTTAAGTGAACAAGGAACAATGTGAACGAAAGAAACAAACGTGATTTTTTAAAGTAAACACACACTATTTTTACATTAAAATTCAATATAATTTTAAGTAAATCCTTAATATTACGAAGAATTCTATGTATTATTACTTAGTAATAGTGAAATAACATGAAATTTCCATGTAAAAATGATGTAATCTTACATCATTTTTATCAGTGTAGATACGGAGTGAGCAGATTCAACTGAGCGGGGTTGGTAACAAGAAAGTCCCTAGATGGAAGTTTACATTATGTTTTAAATCATTTGTAACTGTCTTTTCAAAGAAAAAATTACGTAGTATGTGTTTGTATTAAAATGCCATTCACTAATCAACACGACACCTTTATCTTAATGGCCGCACTTTCAGAGGTTGTGCTTATTTACTTAATACCAACAAGGCAGTGTTCCTAATTTAAAATCCTGTATCACGTAGTGGTCAAGAATTGTATAGGTAGTTAATCATGATTGCTGATGAAAAATTTAGTGACATTCGCCCTGTCAAACTGATGGTATGTTGGCATCAGTGCACGCTTGTGACATTTCCTGGTTTATTTAACAGTATTTTAAATTTATTCATACTAATTTAATACACTTTAGAGAGGCGTCGTTAATTTTGGGTGCAAACAAATATTTTCTACCATTTCGTGCCATACCTAAACTGGTTTTTATAAGGTGACCAGACGTCCTCCTTTGAGGAGGACACACCTCCTTTTATAACAATTGTCCTCTGTTTTGTTGTCCTCCTGAGTCCTCCTTTGATGTAGATTCTTCAAATAAAATCATAGACGGTATAAGTTTCCTGTTACATTAAATTGTGTAGAAAAAGTGTTTTTTTTTTAATCTGGCGTCGAAGTTGGCCATGAAAATTTAATTGTGGACATCACCAAAACGACAATTGTCAAACTCTGCCTTGAGAAATTGTTAGCAGAATTCTTCAAAACAATTTTGTATTGAATGCTGCCACTCACCACCAACTGGGTGGCCGTTTTGAAAACATGCTTCCACCGTGATAATTTTCTGTTCTTGCCAAAAAACCGTTCTATTCAAAAAAGAAAAACAATTTTAATTTCAAAACACAAAGAAATTGATAGCTGTTTAAAAATTGTGGTGCGTTCTCAATAAACACCTTGTCACCGCGAACTTCGATACTAAATTTAAAAACACCCGTTATTTAATAAGTTGTTTATTTTCTATGTGGAAATGAATTTGATGTTACAGTAGTGTGTCCTCCCAAGCTATTTTCAAATTCTGGTCACCTTAACTTTTATCCATTGACATGTTAATAATTGAATGTACAGTCACAATAATTAGTAGTTTCATAAGTTTTACAGAAAAACCCATCGTGGACGTTTTATTTGTGGTTTCTAAGCAAAATATAATTTACGACGTCCCGGATTCACTTTTAAGTACTCGTAGTAAGATTTGGAAACGTTCGACGTTCATAGTTTTTTAGGAGATGGATACGATGTCCTGTAAGCTTTCTGTATGAGTCATGATTAACTATTGCGATTGTACAAGTACACTTAAAATCACGATTTTTTTTTCAAATTTTGACACTGACAGTGCGGATGTCAAGTAAACAGACAATATGTATTTTATATAATTTTAATTTTGAAGTTGGCAACACGTACTCCTCTAAATGATTATAAAGATTAACTTCAAACTTGCAAATAGACAATAACATTATAGAGCAACAGTTGTAGTCAGTGTTGCCATCCTGCAAAATTGAAAAATCCCTTTCTGCATTCAAAAAAATTTAGTAAGAAATATCTAATTATTTATCGAATTGTAAAATAAAACGGAAAAAAACTCTCCATCAAACGAAACAGAATTAATTGATTTTTTTCACAAAAGAACGACGTTACCTATAAACATCAGTAGTATTTTATTATTTTGTTATAAAATAGATACTCGTAAAATCGTGGAGTTCTCTTTCGGCTTTACCTTGTGAATTAAACGCGCTGCAGCACGTGTAATTCTAACCTGTAATTTGTGTCGTGAATAGCAAGTAGTAACAATACTGCTGCCCCATGAGCTATCACGCACGAGATGGTGGCCAGAGCGGACAATGGCGTGTCATCGCAAACTTGCAACAAACAATTCTGCGGCTTTACCTTTTTTAATCATTGAAAAAAAAACCTCATCTGGCAACATTATAGTCTCTAAATAAATACAGTATCGCAATCTACCAAGCGATCATTTAAATTTATAATTAGAGTAGGCTATGAATTTTGAATTAGACTGGCAACACTAACTGTTGACAGCTTAATTTGAGTTTCAATTGTCAAAGTGACGCTTCAAAATGTTTAATTAATTGCCGGGGGCGAACACTTTGAACATTTGCTATGGTTGTCACTAAAACTGTTTCACTTCTTTTAAATTAAAACGACTGAACCCGATGAGAATCCTATAAACGTCAAAATATTTACATAACCTCTAATCTATATACAGCGAGTCGACTGGCAAGAAGCACAACCGTATAAAGAAAATCCCGCCTACTTCAATTATAAATTTAAATGATCGCGTGGTATATGCTTAGGGCCAGTTTACAGAAAATTTAATAATTGCAATCAAATTTTAATGATGTTGTTAATTTGACAGTTCGCAATGTAATTCTTGTGGCAACTTAATCGTGATTAGTTTAATTCGAAATTAAATATTTGATTTGTTTTCTGTAAACCCACCCCTAATGTGTAAGATTAAAAAAAAAACACGTTTTTGCACTAAAATGGCCGACTTTTCTAGTGATTTTCTTGGGGCAAGTTTAAATGGCCGACTTTTCTAGTGATTTTCTTTCTGGAAAGTTTAATCAAATTTGTCGCCTGTCAAATAAAAGTTTAAAATGCCCGAGTGTGTCGTTGTGAACGTTAGACATTTAAATTTCCCGCCAATATTTTGCACTAAAATAGCGGCTGAATGCGGACGGTAGGCAACATTGGTAATGTCACAATGTAAACAAATGCGTGAAAATTGATTTTTTTAATAATAATTTCTTCGATTCACTACTCTAGAGGTATAGATCACTCTCAGAGCAGTGTTGCCAACTTAGGGATTTTCCCCAAAATTTAGGGGTAATTTTTTTAGGATTATTTTTAGGCAGAAAGGAAAACGGAAATTAAAAGTTAATATGTATAATCACCCGTATGATATCATTTTTCTTCTAAAAATTTCATGGCATTTAAATTCCTCTTTAATCAGTTTGAAATGTGCAGTTGGTTGCCTACCTTACCGATCTTATCTGAGTATTTAACCAGAGTATAAATATCAATCAGTATGGAAAGCTTGGGGTTTTCGTTGCTACAGTTTTTGAACGCGCATGTTTGGCACACCTCCCACAAACGGCCGTGTGTGGCGCATCGGTGAATTAATCAATTGCTCTTAAATAGGCGTTTTTTAATTCAGCATTTTATGTGATGGATGCGGAGTAATGAAAAAGATTAAGCAGAAAACCATATTTTTTAGATTATAATGGATTTATGTTGAGTAAAAAGCTTGAAGTTGTGTAAAACAACATCGCATTCTATGATCCACTTGCAATGATTTTTATCCGTGCCACTTTTTCAACTAATGACATCTAGTAGCAACAAAATGAAGACCTGCCAATAACGGCCATACTAGATGTGAAAACGGAAATGAACATCAAAGACGCCGACACGAGCTGTCCTGGCTGTCTCTACTGATTGATGAGTATACTGTGATTTTACTGTTAATGACCTGACCAGCTGACTGTTGACAGTTGACCAGCAATGTCTTAACTCTGATCGTTATTTCAAAGGATTGAGATAAATGTGTACTAAGGAAAAATATTTACAAAGTTTTACCCATTTGTGACCTAACTAAAATAATTATTGTAAAAGTATTTACAGATTCCTTTTTATAGTAGTATTTTATAACGATGTTTTTTTTTTAAATAATTTAAGTAGCGACATCTTGCGATCGCTTTTTGACCTGACATCGCAGTAGGATTGACAAATTGAAGCCAGTTCGCTACATAATAAGTCATCCCATGCGAGGCGGCTATGCTTGCTGTCAAAGCATAAGAGAATTTTAGAAAAATTTTGGGCTGACGAAGGCCCAATTAGGCCTGAAACAGCTGTACAGAGCATGCTCGAGGAATCTGCTGTAATCAAAACCGATTTGCACAAAATTTTTCTGATCTTTTTTTTGTATACCTAAATTTATTTCTCTTTTACATTCATTCGTAAATTTTGAGTTGGATTTCTAAAGTACTTTTGAAAAACAAGTAGGGGTACTTAGTACCAATTGAGGGGGTTTCAACTAACATCTAAGGGCAGAAAAGCCCTTTGAAGAGTTGGCAACACTGCCTCAGAGTATTGTCATTTGTCATTTTGTTTGGACGTTATGAGACATTAAAAAAAACTCTTCGAAGCAGGCCGAGGAAAAAAAAGACGTACATATATCTTTCCTTAATTCTACAAAGCAACTAAACTGTCAGGTATACTTTTGTACCTTAATACCACAATCACTTAACGAAACGTAAATTAATAATTTGAATGCACTGTTTGTTAATGTAAACGAAGTAATTCTAAATTTAAATGATTTACTGTTCATAATTAAACACCTTAATTAGTTTCAGTTTAGAATTTTAAGTGTTTACATTAAAACAAAACGCTTCAAACCTGTATTTGGAGGTTAATTTTGTTACGTTAAGTCATTCCGAACGCTGTTTAAGGGTTCCATCTTCACGTTAAAGTTATCCAGCGAATAACTAGATTTTTATGAATGGTTGATTGATTTTTATAAATTGTTTCCATGGTAGTTATCCATCAGTTAGTTTATCAAGAGATGGAACGACCGGCCTTAAATATACCCAATTTCCATTCTATTTCTAAAAACGTTTCTACTGAAAGGCTTCTTTTTTCTTCAGGAAACGTAAATTTTATGTTTGCGTAAAACGTTTTCTTAAATTTTGACGTCTGTCACACAGTTTACCTTCGACGTGACCACAGCATAACCAGCATGGAAACTGTTTGTCGACACCTGTTCAGTTCCCGAACAACATAATTTTTTTTAGCTTGCGATACCTTTAATTTAATTCTATTGTAAATTTGTAATTTCAAAGTATTTGTGTTAGTCATTTAAAATATTTGTCACTCCTATACATCTTGCTCTAAACATCTGTGTTATTCTCAGAAATTACCGTAGGACTTGCAGCCCCTTTGAACCCTTAAAAATTCAGGCACATTATTCATTCATGGGCATTCCAGTAAGCACTTTAGGGCCGAGTTTTCACCTCCTGTTAACTTTATCTGGTGATTAATTCCCATAGTAATTGTTACTATGGGAATAAACCGTCAGATAAAGTTAACTGGAGGTGAAAAACCGGGCTTTAGTCGTATACACAATTATTAGTTTTAAGTGTAGTGTAAAGTTTACTCAATAAATTATTCTTAAATCTTGATCTCAAAGTAAATTCACCGGATCAATAAAAACATTTATATCTGTACGGAGTTACGCCCGTGGATGGTGAACCAGAGCAGCACATCTCAAAATATTGATCCGGCTCGAAGGACCAAATTTATAATATAAATTTTGATATTTGTCGGCGCCTAATTATAAAAACTGATAATTGTGTGTACGACTAAAGTGCTTACTGGAATGCGCATGAATGAATAATGTGCCTGAATTTTTAAGGGTTCCAAGGGGCTGCAAGTCCTGACGGTAATTTCTGAGAATAACACATGTTTAGAGTGACAAATATTTTAAATGACGAATGGCGGATTTCACAAACGTTACTTAAATTTAATCAACCGTTAAAAGTAAACGTTGCCATGGTTACATGTGTTGAAGGTATAGGAATGATTATTCTTAATCGATGATTGAAGTTAAGTGACGTTTGTGAAATCCAGCGTAACACAAATACTTTGAAATTACAAATTTACAATAGAATTAAATTAAAGGTATTGCAAGCTAAAAAAAATTATGTTGTTCAGGAATTGAACAGCACCTTTGATCTGGCGGGGCAAGATTTTTTGACCTTGGCGCCATTTTGCGAATGGACAAATCAGTGCTGGAATAAAAATTATCCATCCGGAATATGGCGGCTCAGTTTGCGCGGGAAATTTTCCCGCCAAGGAGAGTGAACCTGCTGCAGCCCAGTATGTATTTATGCTGTGACGTGACTCCTATGTTTAGTACCTTTCTCGTTCATGGCCTGCTTTGATGACGGTTTTTTTGAATGTCTTGTTATAATAGGAAATGGAAATACTCTCGGAATGCTCCAAAGCAATGAATCGAAAGTGCTATGAAATAAAATAACAACGACATATCTGATGATTGTCTCATTGACAGTACAAAAAGAAAATGTTTTTAATTAAAAAAAATCCCTTTTTGCTTTTCGAGTGTAAAAAAAATTGCAAAAAGGGATAAAACCCTCAAGTTGGTTGTAGCCCTCTCGTAGGCAAATGTACACTGTAAAATAAATGACAGTTCCACAGAAATTAATTTGGCCTGTTTGCCCTGTTTACATATTTTCAGAATAACTTAATTAATTACATAATTTCAGAATAATAATTTCCAGTAATAGATTCGTTTACGATTTATAAAATTGACCAAACTCTAATTCGTGATGAATTTACGGCGGACAAAGCTTTTGTGTTTAAATTGAAGGCTTGTGTAAAACTGGCTGTCGAACAGCCAATCACTTTGCGAGTTTTTGGCCGGCAAAATTCAAATTACTCCTTTTGGTTTAAAAATAAACTGTAACTGCTCACAGCGTACTAAATTAAATCAATTATTTTCGTCTCAAGTGGTTATGCAAATGCAGTATTATTTTTGGTCGTTTCATGTTTTGAAAGTTTCTATAATTTTTGTAAGTATGTAATTAATATCTGAACACAAATTGTGTTCCTTAAAATTTTGTAAATCTGTTTTAGGCCAAGTTGTACAATTCCAGCTTAAACCCTTAAAAACAATAATTGTTGAAAGAATCGTTGCTACGGGTTTAAGCTTCAGCTTAAATTTAAACTAGCATTGTACAACTGAGCCTTAATGCCTATTAACTCGGAGCAAATTTGAAATACTTGAATCACCCACGAGTAATAACAAAGTATAGTGTGCGTATTAATTTCTGAATTGCGCCGTCTAGTGAATGAGTTCCTCGAGGAACCCAAAAACCCGGTTGTTATTTATACAGTCGTCGTGCTCGGTGATGCTTTTCAATTTAAGACTAACAAAGGTGGGGGAGTTCATTCAATTAGGGCCAGTTTCATAATCGAATTATTAAAATTAAAGTCACACTTAGGTATACAATGCCAGCTTAAGCCCTTAACAACAATTGTTGACATAATCGTTGTTATGAGTTTAAGCTTCAACTTAAATTTAAATTGGCATTATACAACTGGGCCTCACATTAGTTTTTACCATCTGAAAGTGATTTTAAATTTAGAGTCTTCAAATTCCATTGTGAAACTGGCCCTTAGATTTAAGTCCACGATAATAATTATAAGAACTTTATTACATTATGCATCCAATTTGAGTGTAAAAAAATGTAACAATTATAGTATACACAAGTATTTTGCGGAAAAGCTAAACCACAGGATAAAAAGCGGCCGTCGCAATTCCACAGTGATTGCCCTTATCCTTCGCGATTTTTATGTACCCTTTGTCACCCCAATCGGGTCCATACGAGTTCTTCACGATCCAGTACTTCTTGCCATCTTCTTCCCCATATCCCACCACTAAGACGGCATGGTTCACGTCGTCCGATGTATTTTTGCATTCTTTATCGAAGTAGACCCCATCTTTATACTGCTTGAATGATAGCAAGCTGGCGTAAATTGCAACGGACACAGGTCCTTTTTTCGCAACGGCGGCGGCCAGTGCCTTTTCATCGCCGCCTGGAATCGTCCCGAATCCTGAAACGGTCCGGTCGTTCGATCAAAAGAAGACTTTCAAATTGAAATGAAAAATACCTGTGACGTTCGCGGAGGCCTTCTCCTTAACGAATCGGCAAGCGCCACTTTCCGATTCGTAGGGGTAGTCGGAGTACTTGTTAACCCCCAGGTTCTTCTTGACGTACTCGAAGGACGCATCCACGAAACCGCCGGAGCAACCGAGGTTCTGGTATTCGTCATCCTGGGTGCAGTCGATTAGGTTCTGTTGGCTCAACTCCAGGAGCTCGCCGGTTTTTCGGAAATAATGACCTTCTACGGCGCCGATCTGAAACAAATAAGATTTATGGTAATTACTAAAAACAAAAAATAGTCCAAGAAAATAATGGATGATGCTAATTAGTTGATTCGCAGGCAGGCATGCTAATTAGATAATTACGTGTGGTGTAACCTTTTCGTGATGCAAATGAGGTAATAAAATAAATCTCACCGCGCTGAAGGCAAAACAAGAGGCACATTGTTGCTGATTTTTGATCGGCGTAACGGCGCCTTCCTTCCTCCAATCCACGCTCTTGGGTAAGGCCTGAGGACTCGTGGGCAAATCGAACGGCTTAGCTTTGGATTTGAACTTATCGCCTCCCGATTTTGATTTTCCGTAGCCGTTAAGTAACTTGTTGAATTCCTCTAGCGTCAAATCAGCAAGCCAATTTAGTCCGACGGTGAAGCCAGCTACCGCCGAGTTGAAACCTTGCACGAAGTCGTTCGTCCCCTTGAAGATGTTCTTACGCAGCAGCGTTTCTTCGGCAGTGGCGTACGTCCTCTTGAGTTGCGACTAAAAACCACGGCGGAGGATTTAGAAAGTCGTTCGCAATTTACTTTGCCTGCTTACTTGGAAACCATCGAACAACGCGTCCGTGTCCCCGGCGGGTATCGACGATAAATCCAGGGCCGTATTGGTGAAGTCACTTATACCGGGGATTTTGAAAGCTGCCCCGCCTAAAGTTGCAGTTTTGCTTGCTGTGTTTAGAACATTTTGTGGGGCGTTGAATAATTGGCCAAATCCTCCTCCTCCTCCTCTTCCTCCTCCGCCGCCGAAAGGTAGCTGCCGACGATCGCGATCATTGGGATGGCAAACCGCCAGGGTTATTAGGGTGGCGAATGCAATCAGTCGCATTTTTACTATAGAATAAAAATTATTAAAGCAAAGAGCAGAATTCGTGAGAAATAGCCCCCCCAAAGGACCCCCCTTAACTCCGCTTGCACTCAGTCCTATTTGTGTGTAATTAATTTAAACACTACAATCCACTACAAAAAAAAATTTGGAAAATTTGATTTCTTTATGAAGTATTTTTTAATACTTGAAAATAAGTTACCGTTATAATAAGCTCACCACAAGTAACACTTGCTCACCTCACTCGTTAGACTTCTTTCAGAACTGTTAACCGGTGGAATAATAACAACTAAGTTGTTGATTTGAAATGTGGAAAATAATTACCTGCTTGATCTTATAATACGTCCCCTCCCTCTGATGATGTAACCACTGAACATCCTTCGGACCAATTTTTTTTTAAGTGGATTCATAATGAACTTTAACAACGGCCGAGAGGTGATAATTACCCTTCATAATGGGAATGTCACGAGAACTTGTGAGCGTTTTCAGGGGTTGGGGGGATCATTTACATGCGGTTAATTTGAAATTAATCTCCTGACCCATAAAAACAACTTCGAAACCATGTAAATTATGTAGATTTTTATGTGGAAAAAGAAATGCCGGCGGGCTTAGAATTTTTTGTTGTGTTTCTCTTCTTTTCCATTCAATGTCGCGTGTTTCAAGGCCGCGGTGTGCAGAACTCAAATAATTACACTTAATTATGATAATGGAAACCTGATTAAAAACACATCAATTAAATCGTTGTGACAATTAAATGGGATATAAATAACAATAAAACCGCGTGATTAAAACAAAATTTTTTTTTCAACTCTTGCCATGAGATGTGGACGGCGCGGCAAGTCTTAGCTTAAGTCAGTGTTGATAAAAATCACGATTTTCTTTTTGGATATTTTTAAATAAAAACCGAAAAACTTTTGACAATCGAGCTTTCTTTGCATTTCATTTTTTTGTGAGTGAAAAATATCAACGAAATTTGTTTCTTTGCACTTCATTACTTTTTCGTTTCTTTCTGTGAGAAAACTAAAATTAAACTAAAAGTCTAAAACTAAATAAATTAAGCTTTCATTTATTTCTTTGCATTTCATTATTTTTTGTTATTTCTCTATAAACAAATAGAAAATCGCGATTTCCAACTGGAAGGCAAGGCTCCGGAGCCTCCAAAAGTTAATCGTACCTAGTGAGTTTTAATACTCGCTGTAAAGTAACTAAAAATAGTTGATTGAATTTATTTCAATGTAATGGTACTATGAAACGTACTGACTCGTTAGTCTAATTAATGCAAATCAAATTATCTCTGCGCAGTTATTACCACCAAAGGTGCACTGAAGGAAATAAATAAATGTGAAATACCTAAGGCGTATAGTCCATGTACCACTTCCGCACTGTCCACTTTGATTTAAGAACGCTCGCGTCGCGACGCTTACGTGGTTAATTTAATTGCCTTTCTCGTCACACTGTATTTAAACCGGACCGAAATAAATAATTTAACATAAAATGAATAAAGACTACAAGCGCCTAAGTAAAAACACAATTAAGCCAAACTAGAATGGACTCAACCGTTCTCGCTAGAGCTTCAATGCTATCTGTCGTTCCTCCGCGTTCCCGATTCCCACGAAAACAATTAAAAACCACCCCCTCGGACTTGCAGCAAAATTCTGAAATCCCTTCGACCAATGGTAACCGTTGATTTCAATTCCAGCACACGCCCTTGACTGTATTTTTCTCGCAAACAAGTATAAATTATGATCTCCAAACTGTCATACGGAATGCGTCTGTCTCACGATGTCTGCGATTTGTTTCCTCGCTAACTACGCTTCAAGAACCTCTTGAATTGACAGAGAATTATGACGCTGGACTGGGAACAGAAACAGACAAAACAAAACACTTCAACTCGAGCGTAATTCGATCTGACTTTTCCGTTACTGTACATGTTACCGTGCTTTTAGCGCGAGAATTTTTGTGCTTATCGCTTGAGAAAGAAAATATCCAGAATACGGACATGTGGTCGTTATTGAAATACTAGAACATGCAACCATCGCATTTGTTTTGAAAACAAATTCAGCGGACGTTTCAAGTTTGAACTTCTATTTCGCTTTGTTGGAGTATTCTGCATATCAATGTACACACTTGTTTACACATCACTTTCAAAGTTTCATCTTCCAATGTCATAATCATATACTCCAAATACTAAATTCCAGGAGAGCCACTATTATTTAAGTTTCCGAAACCGGAAACTTATAGATTTCAGGACATCCAATACATTTGAACTTGGCAAATTGGAACTTTTGTTGAAGTTGCTTGTGAAAGGTGCGCTGAAGGAATACAAATAAATGTCAATTACCTAAGCCGTATAATCCGCGTACTACCACTTCCGCACTGTTCACTTTGATTTAAAAACACTCGCGTCGCGACGCTTACGTGTTGGGTTTAATTGCCTTTCTTAACACACTGTACTTTAACCGTACCGAAATAAATGATTTAACAAAAAATGAATAAAGACTACAAGCGCCCAAGGTAAAACACAATTAAGCCAAATTAGAAATGAACTCAACCGTTCTCGCTAAAGCTTCAATGCTATCTGCTCGCTTCTTCGCGGCCCCTATTCCCACGAAAACAATTAAAAAAAAAAAACCTCGGACCTTGCAGCGAAACTCTGAAACCACTTCGACCAATCATAGTCGTAGCATTTATTTTCACACGCACGCCCATTCCAGATGCCCAACAAACGTATCAAGAGACTCCTCCCCATTAACTTATCAAGAAATGCTCGCTGTTTGTCTGTCGCACATGAAGCCCACGCAAATTTTATTATTCAAGTGTAAAAGCTGACATTTTTTAAAGTGTCTGTTGTCTGACTGAAAAGGACCAGACTCCAGCGAAGGCCTCAACTTACATCTTTAAAGACATGGCCATTTATCTGCAATTTTAACGCGACCGGATGTGTCCAAAATCTACGAAACCAATTTAAACGTCAGATAGATTTGTTTTATGACGTCTGTTCATCTATAGTGGATTCGAAGGTGCCAGCTTTGGAAAAGAAACACTTTAACTTATGAGTAATTCGATATGGTTTTTCCGCTAACGTACAAGTAACTGCGATTTCAGCGTGGCTAAATTTTGTACAGAACTTAGAAATACCCAGATGATGACTTATTATGTAGCGACTTATTATGTAGTTTTTCTAAATTTTCATGTGCTTTACAGTGTCAGAATTGCAGGCGAGCGGACCATGTGGTCGAAGATATCGAGTTGCCCGGCGGGGCGTCACTGTAGTCTGCCTTGTTTCAGTCCGATAACGGACACTTTAAAAACGTCAACTTCCACACTTGAATAGTAAAATTTATAGGTGTTTCGTAAGCCATACGAACAGCAAACATTCCGAGGGGTTAATAGAGTGTCTCTTGATTTTTCTCGGCATCTGTGGAGGCGGCCGTGTGAAACAAATACCACGACCTGGATTGGTCGAAGCGATTTTTGAATTGCGCTGCAAGTCCGAGGGGCGGCTTTTTGATTGTTTTCGTGTTAAGGAAAAAACGCGGAGGAAGGCAGATAGCATTGAAGCTTCGAATTAAATTTTTAGTTTGACTTCGCAGTTTTTTCTTGGCACTTGTAGTCTTTATTCAACTTGGTATTCTTATATAATTTTGTTGTTTGTTAAATCATTTATTCCGAAAAATTAACTGAACTCACCGGTAGGGTGACATTAAAAATAAATTACCGGTAATTTAACAACACTGCTTGTAACTGTTGACATCTAAAATTGCAAAAATAACCTTCAAATTGACATTTGTTTGAAATTATATTAAACGTCAACCAACCGCCACATTTTCAAACGGAATTTTCCTACATTTTTAAATTACAAAATAACGCATTTTACATTTACATTTAAGCAACCAAAATACAAAAAAATAGTATAAAATACGCCTTTCATAAGACATTTTGGGACACTTCTCCATTAGAAAACTTCCCTTCGGCTCGTTTTCTAAACCTGGACGCTTACGCTAAAATCATATCTTATGACACTAGTTTTTTCCTATACTATTAAAGGAGACTTTAAAATTGAAGTCACATTTAAATGTGTGAGTTTTTACCATCTGCAAGTGACTTTAAATTTAGAGTCTCGTTTAAATTCCATTGTGAAACTGGCCCTTAGTGGTTTTGATTGATTGAAGTCCAGTTTCAATATTAAAGATCGATAATTATAAGAGCTTTATGCTTTATAACAATTATAATAATTTGCGAAGAAGCTAAACCACAGGATAAAAAGCGGCCGACGCAATTCCACTTAGGCTGCGCTCACACTGATGAAGCAAAACGTTTTTGGAGAAAAAACACTTTAAACTTTACAGTAACTGTTTTAGCGTGTTTTAAACTGTTTTTTGTTTTGATATATCAGTGTGTGCCTGATCCTATTTAAAGTATTAAAAAAAAACGCTTTCTAACAAAATTAGTCAAAAATGTTTTGTCCGAAAACGTTTTTGCTTCATCAGTGTGAGCGCAGCCTTATGGTCCTCAAGTTTTCGGAAAAAAATTAGATGTTAACTCTTTCAAAACTTTTACTTTTTTTATGTCGTCGCGTCGGTATAAAAACCATCGCTTGCATTCATCTCAGATTGTAGAAAAGTGAAATAATTCTCATCATCCACCGAATCTTCGAGCTAATTTTCTCTGTCGAACTCCAACTCTTTCTTTCACGGCTTCAATCAGTCTTTGTTCCCTCACGTGGCTCGAAATTTTTGGGCAAATTAACGCAGGGTATACCCTCTTCACATTCCTTTATAGTCTGATAAATTGTTAAGCTAAGTGCCAAAATTGGCAAAATTCGGATTTTGTTGTTAACAGAATCTAGGTAATAATCCGACCATAATCCGTAAAGATGCTAAGTGCCACAGGTGTTCAGATATAGTCCGAATAAAATTCCAAAGATGGGCTCTAGGTGTAAGTTCCATTGCATGTTGAGGTTGTTTTATACAGATATCTCGTACATTAAGTTTTGGCACTTAGCTCGTTTGAATCTGACACTCTTCAATTACACAACATAACACCATTTTATTTATGTTATTTACTTA
Source organism: Dorcus hopei (assembly GCA_033060865.1). Lineage (NCBI taxonomy): Eukaryota > Metazoa > Arthropoda > Insecta > Coleoptera > Lucanidae > Dorcus > Dorcus hopei. The sequence goes on along the minus strand of CM065425.1, from coordinate 3,496,442 downwards.
TTTATTGTGTATTTTTAGCGCCAGCAACAGTTATTTCCAGTAAAACAAGTTGTACGTGACATTTTAAAACTGCCGCAACTCGCATAAAATTTTAATAAAAAAATGTCAGGTATTTAGCGTTTTAATTTAAGTCTTTCTAATTTTGTTGGGTTCTCTTTAATAAAAAAAAAAGTTAAATACCAACGTATTATAATACGTAAATGATTTGTGCATTTATGTAAAAAAGTACGTATAATATCAAGGATAAATAGAAATAGAAAATGCGGAAATACGAAAGGAGGATGAAGATGAAGTAGAAAATGGAAAAGTATTTAAAATTAAAAGTATCAATAAAATTCTCCAAGTGGAAAGGACGTCGCAGTGTCAGCGAATTGAAATTGAATGAAATAGCAACACAGAAACGTAAAAATTAAAAAAAAATAAACAGCTTCAAAAAGGAATTCGAAACAAAAATCCCCACCTTATAGAGAAAGATGATAAGGTTTCAAGAGAACACAGAAAACTTAAATTCGTAGACAAAGAAACATCATTTTAGATCTTTAGATTTTGAAACGAACTTCGTCCGACAAAGAGAAACGCAGTGAAAGACAACACTAGGAAAACAAAAGACGATCGATTAAAAAACATGAGGAGGAACCTTGAAAAAGCGGGAAATAAAAAACAAAAATTAGGGCTTCAGAATAATTAATCTCGAGACAAAAAAAAATAAAGAAAACAAAGGATAGAAAAAGAAATTTCGATGAAAAATAACACCAGGTCAAAAAAAACGATCGATTTAAAAAGAAAATTTAAGAAGAAATCTTGAAAGAGAAGAGAGCGAAAAAAAAAACAAGAAATTGACTGGAATGAATCTTCAAGATTTTGAAAGTATTAAGGAAGTTGAGGAAAAACAAAAGGTGATCGATTTGGAATAAAAATGAGAAAGAGATAGAAGAAGAAGTAAAGGGCAGTTCGGAGATATCCCGCCAATATTGAAAGAGCATAAAAGATTATCGATTGTAAAAAAAACAAATGCTCTAAATTCTGTTACATCCGTGACGTCGATAAATTATTATTTTTTAAAAATTATTTCGGTTTCCTAATAATAAGTTACCTGTAAGGAAAAGGCAACATTAATTTGTAAATAATTTTTAAATTTGGCGCCTAAATGGAGGCTACTTTGCGGTACTTTAATATCTAGGGACTTTCATTTTTCCAGAACCAGTAGATGTGATAAATAATCGACGTGAACCGCCGAAGGCATCACTAACGGTTTTTTTTTTATCTAATAGAGGGTGCACATGTTGTTGCGTAATTAGGGTACCTATATTAAAGAGGGTAAAGACATAGTGTGTATCAATCCCCATTAACAGGTATTTCAATACCAGGAAGTTCAAGTATTATGTACTACAATCGTAAATGGTCATAAATGTGATATTATTCCCATGCAATGACATTCACAAATCACCATGCCAGGCGGCACTGAACGCAGAGATGTGCATGGCGTCTATTTACTTATTAATAGATTTTGCAATAGCACATGCAATAGTCTGTCGCCTAACCTACAAATAATTCGTCCGTTTACCCCTCCACAAATTTACGAACTGGTTTCTAACCGAGCTCCGACCGCGGTTCAAAGCAGCATCAATTATTTTGAACCAGTTGCGTCTCTGACGTCACCGTTGTAACAATAAAATGTATTGGTTTGAAACGTTTTAAAATGTGTCACAAAAAAACGCCTCAAATCAACGCCGACAGCCCTCTTGTAAATGTTTTGTTCGTTGTGGTGCTTAAAAGTACTAAAGTTGACGAAAGTGGTCACTGAAGTTGACGAAAGTGGTCACTGAAGTTGACGAAAGTGGTCACTAAAATTGACGAAAGTGGTCACTAAAGTTGACCAAAGTGGTCACTGAAGTTGACCAAAGTGGTCACTGAATTGACGAAAGTGGTCACTGAATTGACGAAAGTGGTCACTAAAGTGACGAAAATGGGAAGTCGCCTATTTTAATGCAAAAACGTGGTTTCTTTATCTTACACATTAAGCATATGAAGGGTCCAGGGGAAAAACGATGAGGGTCCATTTTTACTCTTACATGATGTTTTTATTCATTGCCTAGTCCAAAATTAGTCTATAATGGTTTTATTTGCATCTAAATTGTTCATAAGGAACTCTATTAGTTATTAAAATCATCGAGACAAACATATCAAGTAAAACAAATAGTCGGGAAACTTTTTTATGCATTTTTCTCGAATTCGACTAAAAATGGAACCTCATCGCTTTTCCCCTGGACCCTTCATATGGATTGCGGTACTGTATTTATTTAGTGACTGTATTACTTTTTTTTTTTTTTTGAAGTAGTCACGCCATCTATGAATCAGCCGAAGATTTCGGAACTTTTCTTTTAACTCTAGGTTGTGCTAGAAGTTATTACTAAATTAGGTATATTTTGTTTCAAAAAGAATGGCATCTCGGTAGGCGTTGGAAATTCAAATTTATGTTTGCAGCAATGCATCCTTGATAATAAATAAACATCCCTAACTTCTGCTGTCAACACAGAAAATTTCAAATTGTTTAGTTTTAATCGTAGAAACAGTAGGAATCTCGTAATATTTAATATTCTTCTCCTCGTCAATGCATTTTCGTACAGAAACAAGATATTCCATCGCCTTTAACTAATTTGTAAAAGTTCTTTTATTTTTGCGTGACATAACCTCAAAATAATTTAATGGTAGTTTCACAATATATTCTAGTAACTTTTTTGACATGGGATAAAGACCGATTCACTCAGCCCTCGCCTACTGCGATGCCAATCAATTTGAACGGAACTATACTAGATTCAATTGCCGCCATTTTGAGTCACATTTAAATCTACATTGGTTCAACGAACCGCAGTGCTTTATGTATTTAGTGACTTTACACGTAATTAAAGTCCCTAGATACGTTTATCTAGGTAAAGTCACTAATTGTAAGTGCATAAAGCACTGCGATTCATTGAGCCAATCTAAATTTAATTTTGACTCAGAATGGCGGTAATTGCGGTACTTTATCTATCTAGGGACTTTATCTTACAAGAACGCAATCAATTTTTTCTTAGAAATTTTGAAATTCGATAGATAAAAATCGCTTGTCTTAGATTGACGCGTCCGCGGTGTTTCAATACTTTTACAGTTTCAAACTTTACAAAAAAGAAATTATGAATCAAGAAACTTCATATTATACATTGTTCACAAATTAAAAAACCACTACCTGCTGCATTATGTTGGTATAAAACATAAGTCCCCTACAAAACATTATCAAAATAGCAAGGTTGGCAAGGTATTTGAAGTTTCATGTCAAAGTAATTTGTCAAATCAATTTTATTATTATATTGTTTACATTTATATTCTTTTTAACAAGCCATTTTTCAATGCCTCGAAAGCAGAAATAGTATATTGTAGACCGAGGCGGTAAAGTGCTTGTTTTCCAGGTCGAGAGAAGATATGGACAGGCGAGGCGAGAAGCCGAGCCTGGCCACACTTCACGAGACCTAGAAAATTGCTTTACCGCCATGGTTTACATATTATTTTTTTTCCTACACAACATTATAATTAATTTTGTTAATAAAACACAAACGTTCTTTTTCTCGAAGTAAAAATATTAAAATTGAGTTACTATTAAAATTATTATAGATGTTTTAAAACACAGCGTTACGTGTACTTGCATGGCCGAGCGGTCAGGCCGGTGGTTTAATACACCAGTCTCTTCGGAGGCATGGGTTCGAATCCCACCGCTGCCGAGTTTTTTTTTATAATTTTAATCCTTTTTAAAACCAAATACCAGTGGAATTAAATAAAAAAAAACTTAGTTTGTTAATTTTTTGATGTCGATGAGAGCGCATTCCAGATATTATTGTCGCGCCACCTAGTGGTAAAGCCTCGTAAATTATTTTCTCGGCTAGGCATTTATGTTCATTTTGCCGGGCTAGCCGTGGAAACGTTCGCTTTCTCCTCTCTGATGAGCCGGTAAAACTGAATTTTCTACTAGTGTAGGAAAAAAAATATTTTAAACGCAAAAATGAAAGAAGCACTCGTCAAACGTTATGTTGATATAAAAAATTTGGAACCAGATTAAAGCAACCGGCAAATAGTATGAAATATTCGTACATTCTTGACATAATGGATAATTACAGTTTGTCTGCTATAAAATTGTTTACGAACGATAAGGTAAAAACCATGAATCTATCACAATTATTAAATTTAGCACCACGGATCTGTTCAGCACGCATAACCTTGACGTTTATTTAAAACACTACTTGTCAATTTTGTTACCAAATTTCTAACTAGGACAATGTTGCCGGTTGTACTTTTCACAAGACAACATCGCCAGTGGTCTTTTAATTTGTGAACAGAGAATAAATTTAATTTTGACTCAGAATAGCGGTAATTACGGTAGGGATTTTATCTTACAAGAACGCAATCAATTTTCTTTTTTAGAAATCTTGAAATTCGACAGATAAAAATCGCTTGTCTTAGATTGGTGTTTCAAAACTTTTACAATTTCAAACTTTACAAACAAAATAATGAATCAAGAAATTTCATACATATTATTATTTTTATGACTTTCAATTATGTAGCTCTTTTAATGTAGTACGTTTTGAGTTCAAACGTAAGTTATTCGTACGCTGACACTTCACTTGACAGCTGTCAAACTGTGTTTATCTGTGTAACTATCTATTTAGAGACTTTATATTACTAGAATGTTGGCTACTTTGTCTACACTCGTTCTGGAAGGTATTAATTACTATTCTCGAAATCAAACAAAGTGGGCGACCTCTGCTGGTACCATCGAAAGGGTGAACAACATTTCACGGATTGGTTTAACACTGAAAACATCAGAAAACATGCACAACTGTAGTGTTGTTCACCCCATGGTGTAAATACATAAGGTAACACGCTAAAACGGATGCGCATTAGTCAACCAATGAGGAGTCATCTAAAAGGAGGCACAGGAAACACGTGGATCTCGGCATCTGACACTTGTCTGACGTTTGTTATGACACTAATGATCGATTGACAAGTGCTTTTTCTAAATTGTGTTTGTAATTTTGAGTACTTCACTAATATTCAATGTTTATTCTACGTAAGTGAATTTAATTAATCAATTACCGTGGTTTGACTTGCCTGTAATGTTCAGTTTAGCTGAAGCAAGCATAACCTATATTACGGCTATACATATGCGCACGTAAATATCTGTCAACCGAAACAAATTATGGCCGCCTCGAATTGCCGCGCAAAAGAAAAACGCTTAAGGGTCAAACAGAATGCAACGCCGTTACGCGCCGTTGCAACGGCGCCAACTGCCATTTCAAAAGACATGCACCGATAAAGCGGCGTGGAACGTTTTTAATCTAACCGAAAAATAGAAATAACTTGTGCCACAAGTGGATAAATTTCAAGTATTTATATTATTGTATATGTATATGTTACACCTATAAGTTGTATTATTCACATACAAGAAATTACCGGATGAAAATGCGATGTTGGAAGTTACATTTGGTTATGTTTATGACGTTTGACGCCGCTAAAGTTGGAAGTTGACCAACTTTTCGCGTATAACGCCGCTTGACGTCGTTTATTCTATGCAATGACATTTGAATTGTTGTATTTTACATTCATTTGATAGACAACGGCGCATAACGACGTTTATTCTGTTTGAGCCTTTACATTTTTTAAATTGGCGCGTGCCCTTTTCCGATGACACTTTATTGGCTGGTACCCCACCACGAAAAATTTCGTGCGTAACGTTTCACCTATGTATACGATTCCAACATGGTTCACCCTTTTCTCGGCCATTTTGCGATTAACAGAGACCTCTCGCGTTGACAATTAAGTCGCGAATAAAAGCAAAGAGCACTTAAGTTATTCAAAGCAAGACACTCCGTGTCACCTCGTTTGATCCTTGCCGGTAATTAGTGTATTTGTGACCTTGACCTTGTCCCTTTAAATAGGCGCAGCGGAATATGTGAGAAACGAACTACGCTAGCGTGGCGTACAGTTGTCCCTATGTCACGATTTTTGTCCGGAAACACTCGATAATGCACGAAAGGATATTTAAATTGGCGTAATTAGGAAAATTTGCACTTCTTTGTCCGACTGTCCCAAGGTTACTAAAGAGAGAAGGTTGCCTCGTAACTCGTGGAGTGACGCGTCATCCAGTAGGCCATCTATTTGTGTACACGCATTAAATGGGCCTACTGAGTGACGTTGCGGTGACGTTGAAAGTTACCAGGCAACCTTGTCCCTTTAGTAACCTTGCGACTGCCCTCTCTCTTGCATAGGTTAACTACTCTTCGATAAAAGCGAGAGTGGGCGCGATATTAAATCAGTTATTATTTTGAAAACGATGAGTCTGAATATAGCAATTAGTAGTTGGCGTGACGCAAGGTTACTAAAGAGACAAGGTTGCCTGGTAACTTTCAACGTCATCGCAACGTCACTCAGTAGGCCCATGTAATGCATTTACACAAATAGATGGCCTACTGGATGACGCGTCACTCCACGACTTACCAGGCAACCTTCTCTCTTTAGTAACCTTGGGCGTGACGTACAGTTTTCACCAATCAAATTACCTACTTGCTCATTGTTGCTGTCTCGATTTCTGTCCGGAAACACTCGATAATGCACGAAAGGATATTTAAATTAGGGTAAATCTTTTCTCTTCTCTAATTTGCACTTGTTTGTCCGACTGTCCTCTCTTGCATAAGTTGATTACTCTTTGATAAAAGCGAGGATGGGCGCGCTATTTAAATCAGTTATTATTTCGAAAGCGATAAGTATGAATATAGCAATTAGTAGAACGTTTAAGCTACAGAATTCTTCTATCCCGAACAGATCCTGGCAGGGGAATAAATAAGTATAAATTAACTCCGAGAGGGTCATCGTAATTTGGCGCTACAAGTTCCTCTTTGTGTTTCACTTTATTTCATTTCTATGTACAAACGATAAAAAAAGCCTAATTAGGAAGATCACATCACATTCTTATACTGTCTTTTTTGAATCGTCTTCCTCTTGGAACAAAACAGTCACATCCCGACGAGTTTGACCACGAAATTAATTTGACACGTTTAGACCAAAGGATAAAACGCAGATGACGCGATGCCGCAGTGGTTATTGACGTCCTTTGCGATTTTGATGTACCCCCCCAGGCCCCAGTCGGGGCCGTACGAGTTCTTCACCAGCCAGTACCTTCGATTATCGACTTCCTCCCCGTACCCCACGACGAGGACGGCGTGGTTCACATTGTCGGCATTATTCTTGCAGTTCGGGTCGAAATAAATCCCCTCCGAGTAAAACTGGAACGTGTCGTGATTTGCGTCTACGGCTGCGGATACGGGTCCTTGGGTGGCCACCGCCATGGCCAAGGCTAACTCATCGTTTTCAGGAATTGCAACAAACCCTAAAGAAAAAAGGACTCAGCTATAACGTGCGTTTTTTAAAATTTCTCCTCCATAGTAGGCCCTGAATTGTTTGTAGTTGTGAAGCAACCTTGCTTGAAACTTAATAAATTGACGTATATCATAACCTCACTTTTCTTATTATTATTATTAGCCCTGAATAGGTACTGCCAGTCGCCTTCAATTTTACCATTTCAAAAATAAAATTCGACCATAAAAGTTCTATGCTCTTGCAAGAGAACCAACTCAGAACGTTTCATTAGTTTAAAAGTGAGGTTATGCTATTTCATACGTCAGATCGATTGAGGCTGGTTCACAACTAACAATTCGCGGCCAACAACGAGGAGAGATTTTAATAAAGGCACGTTACAAAGTCTGTCTAAATTTGTGCTGAAGCTTAAACCCGTAACAACGATTATTTCAACAATTGTTGTTAAGGGTTTAAACTTTGGTTTAAAGTTAAGCTGCAATTATACAATTGGGCCTAATTAAATTGTTTGGTACGGACCTGTTACGTTGGCACCAACATCGCCTTGGTCGAATCGACATTGCCCAGTTTGGGCTTCGAACGGGTAAACAGGTTCTTTGTTGATTCCCGGATTATCCTTGACGTACTTGAAGCAATCATCGACGTAACCGCCGCCGCATCCTTGGTTGCTATAGTCGTCCGTATTCGTACAGTCTATTAGGTTTTGTGGACTCAAGTCGATGAGCATTCCAGTTTTTCGATAGTGATGGGCCTCTATGGCGCCTGACTGAAACACAAAGCTGAAATTATTCATCGCCTTCACTCGCGGAATAAAAAAAAGGACGATTAAATTGACTGGCATTGCCAACTCAAACGGTGATTCTTGACCACTTTGTATCAAAGTGCAACAAACTTAACAGTGTGAGAAGTCTATATGTATAACAGTGTGAGAAGTCTATATGTATAACAGTGTGAGAAGTCTATATGTATAACAGTGTGAGAAGTCTATATGTATAACAGTGTGGGAAGTCTATATCTATAACAGTGTGAGAAGTCTATATGTATAACAGCGTGAGAAGTCTATATGTATAACAGTGTGAGAAGTCTATACATATTATTAAGCCAAAATTGGTTGAGGAAGTATTTTTTTTTTAATTTTTAAGAATGATCTAGTAAATACCTACTGCACTAAAAGCGAAACAACCGGCGCATTGCAGTTGAGTCTTCACCGAAGTAACTGCACCCTCCTGCCTCCAATCTACCGTCCTTGGCAAGGCGGGTATATTTGCAGGTTTAAGGAATGTGGAGGCTCTGGGTGCGTCAGCCGCATCTCTAGCTGCGCCCCCACGTCTCCTCGATTTACCGTAACCGTTCAATAAATTATCGAACTCGTGCGTTAGTAAATCGGCGAGTGGGTTCAGTTTCAGGAAGAAAGTCGTCCTGCCGAAGGCGTAATCCCGGTTGTGACGGGTGACTTTCTTCCGATTTTCTATGAAGATTTCCCTCCGCCTCCTCGCCTCCTCGTCGGTCGGATACACTTTGTTGAATTGCGCCTGAAAGCTTACTCTTAACGTGGGGGTTAAAGTAACTAAGCGAAGGGGTCTACCTGAAAAGTAATCCATTCGTCTTCTATTAGATTTTCCTGTTCGGCGGGGGTTCGCCCTCTGAAACCGACGTGAATCCCTTGAGGGACGACCACCTGAGGTATGAAGCCGGTTAGGTTGATTATTGGGGATTGTGCTTGGGGGATAATCCCCCCGTTTTTAGTGTCTTCGCCGAATCTACTTTGGATTCTAGTAAGGAGAGGACGTCGTCTACCCTCTATATGTGACTGGCCCCTCGTTAAAGAAAGTAACGCAGCGATGAATATTATTTTCATTTTGTTTTGATTCCAAAAAAAAAAAAATCCCTGTTTGTTTTTTGTAGTCCTACACAAGAGTTACTCGTTGATTTGTTTCTCACGTGCCATAATCTGTGGAAAACGAAAGTGTTTGTTAATAATAAATTAAGAGTAGGCAGTATACACCGATTGTTTTATTGAAACTTGAAAAAAGGCGGAGACTAAACAGAAATGGCTGTATTCGTTTCCGAATTTGTCAAATGACTTTCCAATCTGTTCAAAGTATAGTAGGCCTCCGGATTGGAAAGGCATTTGACAAATTCGGAAACATAATTGACAAAAGAGGAAAACCAAAAGAAAAAGACTGTAAGATAAGTAAGTGCGCGTGTTTCCAACTAAAAATGAAACATATGGTATAGTATCAAATGTTGAATGAAATTGTTTTATTTGTTTCTAAGTAAAATAAAAAATAAACTTGAGAAAATGTTCGAGGTGAACAAAACGAGACGTTACGGAATAGATTTATTTAATTTTTTCTAAATCGTGCCACCGATTAAGAAACGTGTTTATCAAAATTAATTACGTGTGCTAATAATCTTTTAAAAAAATATTTTGCAAGTCGATTACGTCTTTGCATTAATCACAATCGCAACAGCACGGTTCAAGAGTGACGGTGATGGCACGCTGACATTTAAGAACCATTTTAAGGTCTGGGTTGGCGTGAATGAAATCGATTGTTACATGATTTATTTTTTTTTGATAATAGAAATTTCGAATCATATAATTACCTAATTCATTAACCAATAAATTAAAGTGGAACGCCTAATCTGCGCTGTTTGGATTTCTAAATTTAGAATACATAATTTCTTTTCGGTTTGTAAAACGTATCGTTTTATGTAACGTGTGTTGCAAAAATGTGTGAATGTCAAAATGTCAGCTGTAGGTTACGATTGAGTCATAATCATTCTCTATTTAAACAAATAATAAATAATTGGAAGATTCAATGTAAAAATTGCCTAAGACACTTCCGAGATGTTTAAAGTAGAAAGCTGTATATGTATTTGAAATTGTAGACAACAAATAACATAGATAGATCTAAAAGTATTTCATTTTTCATCCAGCCTGTAACTTAGAGCTCATTTTTCAATTATTTTTTTAAATTGATGAAATTAAACATATTTTATTCTTCAGTATTTTTTATCTCATTTTATTTAAAAATAAGTTTTATTATTTGTTATAATTTTTTTACATTTTCGTTTATACCAACGAGTTAAGAATATTAGGAGGGAGCCATAGTAACATTAGTTTCTCGTCCAATCTGGTCACTAAATATGGCCGCGGTAAGTCATAAGCCGTCCTCCATTTACAACTTATTTGAACGCGAATCGATTCAAATTCACTTAAAAATCACTGATTGCATTCCATTTGCAGTTATTCATTTGGTAATCAGTGATGAGGAAGTGATTGAGTTTCCCCTCCCGCACCACCTACTGATCAAGCTGGTTTTCTAAATCAGTTTCATGTTCATGTGATTTCATACGTATTTTGAGGTTATGTTAATTTTAGTTCCAAAACATCATTCCTTTAAGAGTCTCTCTGTTCACTTTAAAATCAGTTCAGTTCAAAATTAAATTGATGTGATTTTGAGTGAAGTGAATGTAAATGGAGGACGGCTATAGACGCAAAAAGCTTTTCGTGCGACTTTTTAAAAACAGGCCAGAGTTGGTTTTGGAATCTCCAAACGTTGGTCTTAAATAAATTTTCTTGTGAGATTAACATCCAGATTTGTCAACGAACAGATATTAAAATATTCTTAAAATTGTGACCGGAACGCTTTCTAATGAACAAAAATCGTTTTTATTGGAAAGTTTAAATTTAAAAAGCAGGAGTCGTACGGAAAAGAAAGGAAAAGGAATAAAATACGATCGATTCTAAAACAAAAAATAAGAAACCGACAAAGCATATTCGTCAAAGAGAAATAATTAACTCGAAAAATGAAGAACGATAGACTCAAACTGAAAAAAGAATAAGATGAAACAAAAGACGATCAATAAAAAAAACCTGAACGCAAAATTGTTCGCTTGTAAGGAAGAGAGAGAAAAAAGAAAAACAAAATACGATCGATTCTAAAAGGAAATTATGCATATTTTTAATTTAACTTGAAGGCTTCCGCGGCCGTTGTCCATGTTTGAATTGGCTTCCGGTTGGAACCGCGTCACGTTGACTTCTTCTACTGCCGACGTTTCGTATCAGTCTCAACGACAAACAAGAAGCAGCAGCAACACCACCAGCAGCAGCAGCCCTGAGGAAGTTCTTCTGCAATGGAGAACGAAACGTCGGCAGTAGAAGAAGTCAACGTGACGCGGTTCCAACCGGAAGCCAATTCAAACATGCATATTTTTTTTTAAATTATTTTTCTGTCTCCTTGTATTTCGAAATAAGTTTTATTTATTTGTCGGGAGCACTAGGGGGTTGGTAAAATAATCACCGTGGTCGCCTTCATTAGATAACTTCGGTTTTATTTATCACACAACTGCATTCACTTACATACCAATCATCGGTTCTTTACTTGCCTGCCTATGCAACTGTTGCCATCTGTGTTTTTGTAGTCAGAATGGCGCGAAATCGCTATACAAAGCGGGAGATTTAAATTAAGAATAATAATATAATATAATAATACATATTATAATTTTTTTTAAATTTTCATTCGTACCAACGAGTTAAGAATATTAGGAGAGAGCCATAGTAACAATAGTTTCTCGTCCAATCTGGTCACTAAATATGTATGGCCATGGTAAGTCATACACGCAAGAAGCCTTTCTGCAAGTATCGTGCGATTTTTTGAAAACAGGCCAAAGTTGGCTTTGAAATCTCCAAACGTTTGCCTTAAATAAATAAATTTTCTTTTGTCAATTAATATCCAGATTTGTCAACGAACAAATATTAAAATATTCTTAAAATTGTTACCGGAATGCTTTCTAATGAACAAAAATCGTTTTCGTTAGAAAGTTTAAATCTAAAAAGGAGGATGCAATTATGCTTTGCAAGTGAAAGACAACATTTCGAACATTTATTGTGAATGTGATGTTTTGACATTAAAATAAACTCTGTTCACAAATTAAAAGACCACTGACGATGTTGCCTTGTGAAAAGTACAACCGGCAACGGTGCCCTAGTTAGAAATTTGGTAACATTTTGGCATTTAAAATATTCTTCTGCTTTCGAGGCATTGAAATGGCTTGTTAAAATGAATATAAATGTAAATAATATAATAATAAAATTGATTTGACAAATTACTTTGACATGAAACTTCAAATACCTTGCCAACCTTGTTATTTTGATAATGTTTTATAGGGGACTTATGTTTTATACCAACATAATGCAGCAGGTGGTGGTTTTTTAATTTGTGAATAACGTATAAGTTGAATTATTTTGACGTTTGTTTTAAAAGTAATCTTATCTCGGACGTAAGTTTGCACATTTCATATGACCCACTCTGGTCTTCAATAAATCGCATGGTATTTAAAAAAAAAATACTACCGGTGAGTTCAACGAGTTAAGAATAATAGGAAGGAGTCATAGTAACAATAGTTTGTTGTCCAAAAATGATTGAGCGTCCTTCAAAAATATGTGCTAATTTCGATATGAAAAACACGTAGAAAATTCAATTAGTAAACAAACTATGCACAACATAGGAACGCTATTGATTGTCACCTGACCTTGAGTATTCAAAAACGCGAAAATTCTCTAGGCCGAAGGTAGTTTTGATCACCTTTGGGTATATATTTTCTCAAGGACGCTCAATCATTTTCGATCGCATTGTAGATAGAACTAAAGATGATTCCATGTGATCAACGGAATTTATAATTGGAGCAGGCTGTGATACATACCATAAAGCAAGAATGTAGCAAAATAATGTTTATTACCATCTCAACTAAGATCGTACAAAGCATGAGCATAACCTCAAATGTAACAATTGTCAATTTATTATTCATTTCTTAGTGATTTCCAACCACGCAGCATAAAATAGCACAAATCACAGCCTCCTCTAATTATAAATTCCATTGATCACCCTGTAACTTAGAGCTCACTTTTTAATGATTTTTTTAAATTGATGAAATTAAGCTTTTTTTATTATTTTTGTGTCTTATTGTATTTCAAAATAAGTTTTGTCATGTATTACAATTTTTTTATTTTCGCTTGTGCCTACGAGTTAAGAATACTAGGAGAGAGCCATAGTAACATTAATTTATCGTCCAATCTGGTCACTAAATATAGCCGCGGTAAGTCATAGGCACAAGAAGCCTTTCTGCAAGTAATGAGCGTTTTTTTTTTTAATCTGGCGTCGAAGTTGGCCATGAAGATTTCATTGTGAACCATCATCGTTACGGCAGTTGTTAATTGGACGTTTGAACTTGCACTTCCTAACCTTGCTTTCCAGGTTTCGAACTCAACGGTACGATAGGACGACACGAGAATGTAATCTGTTATAATAAACGAAGAACGACAGTTTTCCCCAATTCTTGAAATCAGGGCTTCGAACCGGAGCTAAATCGAAAACCGAAAAAACAGTTATTTTTGTCGGAACGAAAACCGGAGTTGAACCGAAAAAAAATATCGGTTCATTTCGGTTCGATACATGCTCAGACACACACGTTAACACATTCTCATTTGCGGAGTCTCGAAGTGTAGTCGTACTCGTCTTAACACGAAAGATTTTTTTATTGGTACACCTTGTAGATGACTTTGATTTTCATTAATCATTTAACCATTCGGAACGGAACCGAAAACCGGGAAAAACCGCTATTTTTGCCGGAACGAAAACCGGAACCGAACTGATATAATTTTTTTTTATTGAATCGGAACGAAAACCGAAACAAAAAAAATTACGGTTAGAAGCCCTGCTTGAAATCATTCGACATCATGTCGTATGCGACATGACGTCAAAATGACGCAATTCCCAAACGATTTGTATAGTTTTGTATGAGAGTCTACGTCATTTTGACGTCATGTCGCATACGACATGATGCCGAATGATTTCAAGAATTGGGCCCCTGTTGTAGCAAAGAAAACAAACAATAAGAAAATAAGTTTTACAACAAGCAATCAAAATTGTGGTACGTTCACAATAAGCACCTTGTCACGGCCAACTTCGACGCCAAATTAAAAAAACAAACACTCGTTATTAAAAAAAAAAATACTACTGGAAAGTTCAACGAGTTGAGAATAACAGGGAGGGAGTCATACTAACAGTAGTCTCTTGTCCAATTTGGTCACACATTTACAACATTAAATTTAAGTAAATAAGATTCTAGAAATGTCAGTTGTATTCTATACATTCGACTTCTAACAACTGTCTAAATAAAAACCTTGTCGAGAAGGCTACATTTAGTAATTCTGTTATATAAATGCAATGGATAAATTCTCGTTCACAACTTACTTGGCCAGGTTTGTATAGACGCTCGTTATGATGAAAAGAACTTAGTGTGCCACAGAACAAAAATTCTAAAACTAACCTAAAAGCCATTCACTTTTTAACTGAAGTCTATAATTAATAACATTTCAATGTACCTTTTGCATATACTAGTAATCACAGTTGCTAAATAGATTCGTACTACGCTCAGATACAAACACAAAATCCAGCTATTATTTCGCTGTCAATTATCTTGGATGTGAATTGCAGAAACTGACCTACCGCAGAGTGGTAACTTCCGCCGAATGTAATTGGTTTGTACTAACTTATTGGTCTAAAATAATTCCTGTTTGTTTTGAGCACGACTTTGAGATTAAAAAAAATTAAAAACCGACCTATCAATTTCAATTTTTGTTTTTTTCTTAAGCGATGATATAAGAGTGTTACCGATTTAAAAGGAGTCATAAAAAAAAAACGTCTTGGAAGTTCAATGTTACTACGGAAATCCCTGAGAGCAACCTTCGATTTATTTATGCGGAATTCCGTTCAGAGAGAACTGGTCTTAAAGGAAGTAAATCTCATCAAGGACCTACTTGATGCACGTGAATTATTATTATTACTAACACAAAATTGTTAATTATAATTGACGGGGCAGTATATTATGTTGATGTAGGTTGACAGCTTCTTCAGAATTAATAATTTTGTGTTAATTTTCAACGTATTTACAAGAAAGTGCTCTATTTGTTATTATTATTATTAACGTAATTTTTTGTCTGTTTAAGAATTTACGAACGCGGACAACTTTGATTACACTTTTCTGTGATCGGCGTTTCGTTGTGCACTTGAAAAACAGAAATCATCTTCTTCATTTATGTACTTACATATATTCTTTGGAATGCTTTCGTTTAAATTAAATTTACAATGTAATACAAAAAAGATACTGAATTAATTTTTAGGTTGTTACGTCTTCTTGCGTTGAAAAGAAAACACACACACGTAACATAAATGGAGTCACTTTCGAAACGCATTTGACTTTTTGATCGAAAGCATTTGATAGTCGGTCGTGAGAACTTGCGAAACGTTGCGTTTTGTATTTTCTCTGCCGTAACAGCGAGATTAATTTATTCGCCTTGGCCGTAAAAGAATCACGCGTGTACATTTGGAAAGTTTTCTTTTCGAATGTGGCGGCATCAGGTTGCAAGTACAGTGTGATTTTTAATGATCGAAGATGCTTTGAATTTGGCGCCACAGTCTTTAGTGTATTTCCCGTTTTAAAGGTGGCTACGATATTACGCGTTTACGAAAATTAACCCGGTGGGTACACCAAATTTACCGATCGGTAATCAGCTGATACATCGGTGCCTAAATCGGTTGACTACAGAAAATGTGTAGAAAGTATAATAATAAATTGATATACAAAAAAAAAACTTTTTGTTACTGAAGTAATGAGTATACAGTATCAAGATTAATACAAGTGAGCTTAATTGTTTATAACGTAGTTTTATTGATTATAAATATTCATCTTGATACATAACCGTCAAGAAAAAAATACGTAACGATTCTATCGACACATGCTGCATCACAGATCATTGAATTAATAAATAATCATTATTGTCAATGTCTTTGCGTAGGCAGTAAACTAGATTAGTTCTGAAAAGTCGTTTTACTACTTTTGTTTGTGAATAAATGAATGAAGAATTCAACAATTCGTCCTTCAGGACAATTCAAGATGATATTGCAAAATATTAAGTTCGAAGTCCACGAAATAATTTTTTTTTACAAAATTTAAAGATTTACTTATTTATTATGTGCTCACACTACATAACAGAAACGCGTTAATTATTAATTCACACTTAATTTGTCACTGCGTTTAAAGTTTCGTCGCCGCTCGAATAAGCAACCCTCGTAATATTAATTGTAATAAATAAATAATTAATCAGTTTCTTACCGGTAGTAGTTATCGCACACCTGTGGATGTAAACAAAGTGTATAAGATCCTTCCCCGCCTGGTCTTTTAAAAATTCCCCCCCGGAGATGACTGTGACCTAATGATGTAAGAAGCTCTTCGGTGAATACCTACCTTCAGAGTTTTTTTTTTTTTAACCAACGCGACGAATTTAATCACTTTCTTCTATTGATGGCCAAGACACTTCTCGCTTGAAGTGTTTACCTCAACGAAAGACACTGCGGCGATTGGACCACTTTAAACTGAATAATTTATCGAAAACGAGTACATATTTTTTTTACACAATACACTTATGTAATTTACTACATAGTATGTGTTAGCTATGTATTTTCCTCCCCCGTTAGTTAACAAAAGAAAAACTATTTTTTGATTAAAAGATAAGATGAGAGGTAAGACCCCCTTCGTATGAAGGCGTTTTACGTCCGTTGCCGTTGCATAAAGCGCTCGTGCATCCTCAGCCTTAACACACCGCCGCGCCGGCCGTTAATGTGAGAGGGCTCTAAAGATCAAGGATTGTAATTCAGATTGCATTGTGCTTTCATTTGGTTTTACCTAGGATGACATTTATTACATTTTTCGCGTTCGCGGTTGAAGTTAATTATGCTGAGGTGTATATACTATAATACACACGAAACCTGTCAAAGGACTTTTGGTATTTGATTCTATTGTGCGGTACAAACAAATGTTTAAATTGAATAATAAAAATAATCAATAGATAATGAATCCACATTACAAGGAGGACGAGTAAATGGTATGTGGCGAAGTATTTTATGCATGCAATGAATAGGGCACAGCAAGCACACAAATTAAATTAACGTTATTACAAGAACATTACAGTAGTAAGGAGAGTCGATCACGAAGAATGTTCAAGAGAAAGACATTTAATCAAAAATAGAACAGAATAGATTAAGGAAAAACTAGGATTGAAGGACCAAATCTAACAGAATAGACTCAAGGAGTAATCAAAAAATAAAGAAATTCTTGAAAAGCAAAAAAATTCATTGGGTTTCAAAAAGGGGGTAAGACAAGAAGAAAATATCATCTTCTTGTCCTGCTTTTGTTTTAAAGTCAATACTTTCAACGAGTTTGCTGTCGACGTGCCCTAGAAGGAGGATGCTCACACTCACCAATCTATATAGACGCAAATCTATTGTTGAAAATGACTTGGATCTAGTTTTTACTCCCTAGGTATGGTAAAAGATCTTCCAATGCTTAGAACTTAGCTCCTTTACGTTATATATCCTGGGCCACAACGTAAAAGTGCGTGAGCTTGACCTTAAATATAAAGTGGTCAAGAATAACTGTTTGAGTTGGCAATACCATAGCCTTCTAAATCAAAAACCAGTTCTTACTGGCCTGGGCGTTTTGAAAAATTTACATTGAATTTTTGTGCTCGAGAAAACGTCAAAAGTCGACACTTTGGCGCTGGTTACGGGGCACTGACGGCAATGAGTGAAGTGCACTGTCATTACTGTCAATCAAAGTGAGTTCACGCAAAATTAATTAATATTGTAATTACCGTATTACAACATAATTTATGTGGTATAAACTTTATAGATTCATGCACAAATCATTTGATCTCGTCGAAGTGAAGTACGCTTGCGCAGTAAAGAAAGACTGGCACTTTCGTGTTATGAATAATTACAAGTTACATAAAAGAGTTTCGACTTTTGATAATGTAAAACGTGTTAAAAAGGGCGTTGATAATTACGCACAATGAGAAAAGAAGCTTTATTATACATGTTGTAACTTACCACAGAAATTCTGAGTACAATATGCAGGTAAGATTTTAATTTAAAACCGTAATAGTGTAATGCTAAATTAAGTTGTCGAAATTGGACATAAATACTCCACCTTATTCCAACGTAAATAGTATCCAGTATGCTCAAATTTTTACAACAATAACATTAATTGTTCTTACACGAACTCATCCACCATTCACATGTGACAGAACTGTCAAGATTTTAGGTTAAGAAAGCGCTCTGTAAGCAGTGCTTGGCGGAGCACGCCTGAACTGCACTTTTGCGCAGGCCAGATAGAACTCGCTTTTCATTTAGAAGGCCATGGGCAATACAATTAAGAGCATTTTTTTATTCGACTATTTGCAACACTGCAACCGGATATAGGTTGTAGGTTATGTGAATAAAAATTAGTAATTTTAATTTGAAATGACGCTTGTAAAGTGAGTAATGACGGCTATCAGTATCAAGCCGTCAACAACCGAAACACAAGACGAACGATTAAGAAAAAACGAGGCTGAAAGAGAAAAGAACAAAAAACAAAAACATGGCGTCTAAGTGAAGGTAATAGCTTTGTTCGCGGAACACATTACGAACCAATTCAGAACGAGTACGGAACTAATTCAGGATTGTCGTAGTGCGCATGCTCGATTATGAACCGGTTCGGGATGTTTATTTACCGCGAACGATTTCCGAACCAAGAATGAGAACTCTGAATTGTTAACTCTATAAATGACGATAAATGATCTGACATTATGGCCGTACTCTAAAAATATATGTTTTATTAAGTGAAAAGTAAAAACATTTTTTAATTTACTTAACAATTACAATTCTAATCAATATCAAATTAAACCTAAATTAAACTGTCACAAAAAAACTACAAGAGAAACCCAGAATAAAAACAAAAACAATCGTAAATATAGCCCCGCAAGCTGCGAATATAGCCACAGCATGCCCACTGTCGCTATACATAAAATTGCGCATGTCTCGAACTTACAGTTCTTGTTGAATCCCTAGAACCAGTAGAACTAGTTAAGAATCGATCTCGAACCGAATCTGGCTGACCCGCGAACACAGAACTGTAACTAGAAGTTCGGAATTTTGTGATCCGCGAACGTCATTATTTCAACTGCGCATGCGAATAGTCCCGAATCAGTTCTGAATCCTTACCGCGAACAAACCTAATTTGAAGAAAAACAAAAGACGATCGATTAAAAAAAAACTGAGGGTGGGAAAAAGAAGGAAAAAAATGAAATACGTTGAATTTGCGAGCGCAAAACGCCCGGGAAAAACGGGAAGAAATTGAAGTAGGCTTCTGGAATTAACCTTCATTTTCCAAGATTAAAAAAAATAGTTAAAATTTGAAGGCAAACTCGAAAAAAAAATGTGGATTCAATGTGGAAGCAAAATTGCAGACAAAGAAAGAAATAAATAACTGCAGAAAACCGTTCTTCTTCGTTATAGTTTAGACTGAAATTGTTTCGTTGTGGACCAACCGAAAAAATTAAAAAAAAAAGAAACAAACAAATACTTGCTTTCATTTTTTTTTTCTTGGGGTTCAGATAAGTCTGTCCACAAAAGTCTTGTGATTTTTTTAAAATTTTACTTTGGTACAACCGATTTCTGCTTAATAAGTCATCTTTAGGACGAAAGAAAGATACGTGTCGTAACCTATAGCGTCAAAGTTATACCGAAGCGCCCTCTAAGGACAAGGAAGTGAGTGATTTTCTGCGCAGAATTACAGACTTTAACAAACGATAGTCGGGGGTGGGCACAAATGCTCTCATTTGTTTGAACTTTGCAGATTTCCTTTAATATTGTAAGACCTATCATTTAGATAATAATTGTCAAACGGTTCTGTTATACGAAGTGGTCAACAATTACTGTTTGAGTTGGCAATACAATTATATTCGGCTATTTGTAACACCGCAACCGGATATATGTTTTGTTGGTTTACTTGACGTAACCCGAACAGCGATAAGATTGTAGGTTATGCGAATGAAAATGTGCGTTTTAATTTGAATTTGAAATGTCAAATGACGCTTGTAAAGTGACGGCTGTCAGAATTAATTTCAGTTGTACCGTTGAAAAATAAAATTCAGCACTGCCAACTCAAACAATGACTTTTGATCACTCTGTATTGGTTAAATATAACGAAGCTGACTTTGACATGCAATAGAAGGAGCAACAGTAAATAGTGAAGAGGAGGACGAGCAAGACAACTTGTCAGCGGTGCTGCCAGAAAAATTATAAACTTTGTAATAGATGTCTCTTTATTTTCGTAATAGATTTTTATATACAGCCTGTTTTTTTACTGTATACAAATATTTAAACCTGTAATACATCACCATAAATGGCAATAGAATTGCAATCGAGCAGTGACCTTTGCCGAAGTCGGCAGGCCAATAAAAGCATTTTTTTTTCGCATCGCAGTAAGTCGTATCGTAGCCAAGGAATTTGCTTCACTTTTTTATGATTATGATACACAATTTATTGCTCCGTATCCTTCGGGATCAACAGTTTAGTTTGTGAAAAGTGGTTGAACGAGTTAAACCTAAATACGATTACTATTTTTTGTGCTGCCGCATTCACGAACGGCTAGAGAACAGATATACTCCTCATCTACTACGAAACGCGAGGAAATACTGAAGAAGCACAGCGGATTTATGGAAACACATTTCCAAACCAATGCAAGAACATTTACAGCTAATGTCCCCGCATTTACGCGATTATGAAACGTTTCGTCTGTGTGTCGCTAATGATGGATGCCACTTTGAACAGTTGTTATAAACATTCCTAAATTACTGTAGTGAACGTTTGAATCTGTTCTTCCACACAGATATTATTCGGTGAGTGAGTGCGCCTTTGCATGTTAGTCACGCCTGCGATGTTTATTGCCTATGATCAGCGAAACAGGCTCCATAAGCTTTTTGTTGCTTCATGACCGTCGTATAAGGGGCGGATAAAATAATTTTCCCCCGTTATGAATTTTTTAATTTTCCGTGCTTTATGTGCTCTCACGGTAATATGGTTAAAATTTCTACACTTATTTTACAAACACCATGTATAATAATAGATGGCGCTAGCATAATTTTTAATATTTAGTTGCAATAATGTCAAAAATAGTGAAATCGGATAATGATAAATGGTATAGTATACATACTTATTGAATGCTACATAACCTGTGACTTTGTTTTGATCAGACGCGGCGTTTGATTGGTCGAGAGGAATACATATAAGGGACGCATTCGTGAACAGCTGATTTGTCGGAATAAAAACGTTCGTTTATTTTGTGCGTTAATAAAAAGTCTGATTTCAATGGTTTTACAAAATTTAAGAGCTCTTTATTTGTGCCAACAGTTCACAGTTGTGTATCTTCACGTTGAAAGAAATATGTACTAGAAATATTCCCCCCTGCTGTGACGGTACGCCATTGATCCTGTGGGAAATGGAAACTCAGTGTTGCCAACTGCCAGAAGTAAAATTATGGTACAATACGACGCAGCAATTTTTAATCGAGAAATAAATAAATTTTGTGTCTTTGATTAACCGAACCTGTTATTTAACATGGGGTTGCCATGACAAAATAAATTAATCAAAGACATGACTTTTTGTTTGTATAGGTTACTTGATTAAAATAATTTCTGATCATTTGCTACAATCCTTATTGGTAGTAAATACAATTCACTTCATGGAAAAACAAAAAATTTAATTTTACTTACTTTTTTTATATAAGAATAAAACGACTTTTAAAATTTATATACATATACAGGATGTTTCAGGAGGAACGGTACATACTTTACTATGTTAAAGTATCATACGATTTGAGTAAAAAAGTTCGTATGAATATTTAAATTAGCGGTCCATATATCGTTGTACCTTTAAGTAAAAAAATTAATAAAATTATGATACATTAATCGATTATGGTACGCCTAAAAATAAATATTGAAAGTCGGCGTTGCAAATTATGGTACAATTCCTTAATTATGGTACACCTGGCAACGCTGAGTAAACTAATTTAGAGAGGTTATGTTGGCTTCAGTTATTTAGCTTTGGATCCATTTCTGTACTTAATAATTCGTCGGGGGTCAACATAATGTGTGCGATTTTGAATAATAGATGGCGCTACATCAATCAATAAGTTACCGTCACTAAATAATTACAGTACCGCAATCAGCCGCCATTTTAGTGCAAAATATTGACGGGAAATTTAAACATCTAACCCCAACAACGACACACTCGGGCATTTTAAACTTTTATTTGACAGGTGTTAAATTTGATTAAACTTACCAGAAAGAAAATCACTAGAAAAGTCGGCAATTTAAACTGTCGGAAAGAAAATCACTAGAAATGTCGACCATTTAAGCTTGCCGGAAAGGAAATAACTAGAAAAGACGGTCATTTTAGCGCAAAAACGTTTTCTTTATCTTACACATTAAGCACATGAACGAAAATTGTCACTAAAGTTGACGAAAGTGGCCACTGGAGTTGACGAAAGTGGCCACTGAAGTTGACCAAAGTGGTTACTGTAGTTGACCAAAGTGGTCACTGAATTGACGAAAATGGTCACTAAAGTTAACGAAGGTGAAAAGAAGGCCATTTTAGTGCAAAAACGTGGTTTCTTTATCTTACACATTAAGCATATAGATTGCGGTACTGTATATTTATTTAGTGACTGTACAATATGTTTCTTGATATTGAAGTTAAAAATAAATAAGTTTCTGTTTTAATTACTCGAGAAAATAATGCATTTTGCATAATGTTCTTTTTTGCCATTATTGTACACACAATATTTTAAACTGGATTCATTGCTAGGCGAATTTTCATCGCCGCGTTACGCGATAGAGATTTGATTGCTTCGTTTAATTAAAAACGAATTATATACTTTTCAACTGAACAAATAGAATCGTATAGAATTTTAAAGTCAACGCGAAAACACCTTTCAAAACAATGCAACAGTGTCAATTTGATATGGAGACTTTGCTTGTCATTTTTAATAACAAATGGCGGTAAATTGACCCGGTTTGTTGACATGAAGTTAAGAATAAACAAATTTTAACTTAAACACTTGCACAATTTTTTTTTTAATTAGAAACGTAATAGACTAGTAATTTCGTAGTAACGAGCAAACAAGATAGAATTCAGTAAGTCGAAAGTAATGGCACTGGCAACACTGCTTGGAAGCAGAAAAGTGCAGCAAAGGAAGAATATGTCATTAGCTTCAATCAAGGATCACAGTCGCCCAATAATTCTTCTTTTAAATTAATAAATATTTTATGTATAAACAATTTGTTTTCACTTTTATTCTTAGGGGGGAGATATCCATTTCTTAATAAACTAGCTAATAGTTATTAGCTACCATGGAAGCAATTAATGAAAAATCATTCAACAATTCAAAAGAATCAAATTATTCGTCGAATAACTTTCATAGGAGATGGATATCTCGACCCTTAGAAGATTAAATAGTTATAACGCTTTTAAAAAGTTAATTACAATGATCAGGAAATTTAAATAAATGGCAACTTTTTGTGAATTAAACACAAACGTCTCTGTAACTTAATTCTAAGGTATACATCAAACTTGTGCAAAGGAATTTGCCAACAATTACCACCGTCATCTTATTGAAACGTCTTTCTTAGTTTTCCAGTCATTTTTTTGCTTCACTTACCGTTCTAATTGGCAGCAGGCTATTTCCAAAGACTCATGTGCACTCACGTAGTGCAATTACTATATCAAATTGTATATTGTTCGTAATTAATCATTACCTATGCAAATCGGAAACCATTTACATAAGTTAAATAATTGAACATTCTACTCATCATTATTTATTCGAATGTGATGTAATTGAAGTGCTGTTGGAGCAGCCAGAATGAGAGTCTTCTGGTGAACGTGCATTCAAAGAAATAAATAAATTATGTGACGATGAAGTAACTTTTAACATTCCTTTAAACTGCAAGTTGTTAAAATGCTCTAAAGTCAACTCGTTAACAAATCGTTCGTGCAAAACGCTTTGTTTATTCTTGTTAGATTAAACACCGTTATATTTTTTGTACTTTTGTTTTTGTTAAATATTCAAATTCAACAAATTTATCTCTGAGTCAACGAAACAAGGTCTTGTAATCTAATATTATGTGTAGGTGATTCATGTTACACTGTTTTTTGCCAGAAAATAAATCACTCTAAATAATAAAAACACGCGTGCAGTTTTTTCTTTTTTTTTAAACAATAATAATAATAATAAGCAAAATCTTTTTGTTTGTGGTTTCAGTTCGACCCTGCCATACAAAGATTCATGTCGATGCGAGTGACCACCTATGACCACTTCAAGCCCACCTGGAAACGCGTCAGACAGGGCATCCTCTACATGGCACCCTTCTTCCTGTTCGGTTACCTTTTAAAGACCACTCGCGACGCACAGGAGGCCAAATTACGAAGTGGGGAGGTGGCCTACAGAGATCGAAGATTCAAATTTATCTAACGACCACGAATTCAATGTAGTAGTTAAAATAATTAATTGCATTCAAGAGTCTATGTACATAATTTAACGCGAATACATAATAATAATTGTGGCAGGGTTGATTGTTTTAATCCTGAAAGCAAAAATTTGCAGTGCATTGCGATTAAAACATCCTCATCATCAATTTCGACCTTCACCAGAGAAACTTGCCCCGGGCTGAAGCAGGTTTCTTTCATATTAAAATTGTCCAGCATCGATTATTATTAGGTAATACAACCTTAGCAGATTTATTTAGTCGAAAGCAATTAACAGCAGATAAGATGCACTTTGTGGAAGGTGAAGAGAAAATTATAGATAAGCTAAAGAAATTTTATTTAATACACGAGCGTTATTTCGGATTACAAAACTAAACGTAAATAAACTAGTATTTGATTCCTTCATCGCTCTTCTAACTGCTTATCTCTGGTGATGACCGAGTCCTCGAATTTCACCATGTACGTCGTTCCTTTGTGCCAGTGGGCAGTTACCTTTGCGGGCTGTAAAAATGCGCACATAATTTACTATTGTTCGTCGTTCATTATCACAGTGACTTTACACAATGGTTTATCATCACATTGGCCTATGCGATAAAGTTCTTAAGCTCGTGATGTGTCCCTTGTCTTATCGTTATCAAAATGCGGAAACGTCACAAGGTTAAGAAAACGCGCAGTTCTGTCGTGTAAAGCCTGGTCTATACGTAACGTTTTGTCGTCAGTCTTGCATGATCTGAAAAGACTGACCAACAAGACTCACACAAATCGTGCGGCTACACTGCTCAAACTTTCCGTCAAACATTCCCTCAAACTTTCGCTCAGTCGTTCCGAAATCGACATGGATGAAGAACTATTAGTGACGATAATTGCATCTGAGAGCAGAATGGCAGGTGAACGAAGTTTGACCGATTAGACTGACGCACGTCCACATGCACCGACTTGTCTGTCATCTTGCAAAGCTCCAGCCCATCAGTCTTTTGCGAGTTTGTCAAACCTCATTCAGTTCATGCAAAACGTCCAACTTGCCGTCCACACGTAACGATATGTTTGACAAATCTGGCATGATCATTCAAGACTGACGACAAAACGTTACGTATAGACCAGGCTTTAAGAAGGCCCCGATTGTTGAAGACTGCAAAAATTGGTGCTTGTTATTTAAACGTTAATCTCCGTGTTTGTATTGCGTGTTAGTCCGGCTTTATCGAAATGTGAGAATTTTTGAGTAATTACGCATTCGCCGTCGGCGTTGCTCTAAATAATCTACTACCCTTTGAACTTCGTCGATGGCCGCCTTATCTAAATAATTTCACATGATCTTGTGTACCAGAATTTCTGTGCATCACGAGGATGATACTGGATTTTTACAGATGTTATGTTCTTCTTCTCGTCTTTGCATTAAGGACAGATTTTACGAGAAGATAAACTTCGGAGAATATTAATAAATAGACTGATCTGTGCGTTGTTAATTTGACTTAAACAAAGACGTGGAGAAAGTAAACAAAATTTTGATTTTTAATATTGCTTTATTGCTACAATGATGAAAGAAGATTGCAGAACAGTTTCTGTAATACTTGTTTATTTACTTATTCAATCATAATTAAATTTTCCAAGCACATGACTTTCGTAAACCATAAATATTGTTGAAATATTGTAAAGTGCCTTTTCTTTTTAATTTCTATTCGTAGTTGGCCGTGAATTGTCAGTTGTGAACCAGCCTTGCTTGGAACTTATAGCGCTGCACTAGTGTGCACTGAGTGTATTTTCATCTCGGTTCAGCTTTATGTAATAAAACGAGATAGAGATATCCTGAGTGCACACCGGTGCAGCCAGTGGAAAACTCTATTAATAAATTGACGTATATCATAACCTCACTTTTCTTAATTAGTCCTGGGCCACTCGCCTTCAATTTGACGGCCATTTCGAAAATAAGGTTCGATTATGCTCTTGCAGTTGCAAGAGAACCACGTTTTATTAGTTTAAAAGTGGGGTTATGCAATTTCATACGACAGGTCGATTGAGGCTGGTTCACAACCAGTGTTGCCATCACTAGAGCCTTGAGCCATCAGCCTCTAGAATCACAAGTTGAAGTAATAATTAAGTATGTCACTCTGAAGAATTTATGACTTATTATTCGCTCTTACACGTTTAATAGCGGACAAATTAATTAAAAACAAGAAAATTAATTAAAAACATAAGAAAATTAATCAAAAACAAAAGACAACTCAAAAAGGTATGCATTTTATAAGACATTTTTTACGATATTTTTTAAACACCCTCTAGGATCAAAACTTGAAACAGTTTGGAAATCCCTTAAAAAATCTTAGAAATATTGCCGACGCCTTAAGTGTATCAAGGATCCATTTTATAATTTTTTTTGTACAATATTTTTTAAGCACTCTCTAGACTCGAGAATTGAATGAAATGTAGTTTTATGTTTGTTGCAAAAACTGCACTTACGTACATATTTAGTAATTAGATTAAATTAATTAAAAACAAAAAAAAACCACCACAAAATTGGGTGCGTTTTATAAAATATTTTTTGAACAAATTTTTGATCACCTTCTAAAATTAGAAGTTGAAGTACACAATTAATAATGTCAGTCTAAAGAACTTATATTTAATTGCAATCAAATTTCGATGTGTGGTAATCAAGTGAAAGTTTTGTGTTGGGTTTTTATTGCTCTCACGGTACATACACTGTATTATAAAGATTTTTTTTAATAAACAAAAGTGAAACAAATTTTAAAAAACGTAAAAAAAAGTCATTAAAAATACATTAAGTTAAAGGAAACGGAAACAAAGGGTATTTTTCAGCGCAGTTCAGTAGATTAAATTGATTATAATAAATTTAAAAAAAAAATGGAAAAGAATACTGGCAAAGCAATGAAAATTTAAAAATAATCAAGTTAAAAGAAATAACAATAAAAACAATAAATAATGTATTTTACAAACAATTTAATAGATTAATCAATCTTTTTGAATAAAAAGAACTATGAAAAAGCAACGTTCACTTTCCGCAGCCCACATTTTTAGGTTTAGGCATTTAGGTTTGAAGCAAAGATTAGAGAGTTAGAAAGATAGGTGTGAAAGTGGCGTCATCTGTCGTGACGTATTCGCTTAACCTAGCCGATAATCACAAATTACAAAAACCCATTGAAATCTGTTGGAATCACTTACCAGAGCAGAGTTAAAATGTATGGTCAGAATTAACCAACTGTTTATCTAACCTAGCGTCATTTTACATTAGTAGTATGTACGTGTTTGTTATGGTGTTAAGTACATCCCACCTGTGATCCCACACATTAAGCTTGGATTTATTAATTTAATTTAGTTTAACCGTTGATTGAAGTATATACTGTATCAACGGTTTAACTGCTTTATAATAAACAGTAATTTGCTATTTTTTGTTATCATGAGCAACGGCTCCTACTGCATGGTCAAAACTTGCGAAGTTTTTATTATAATCTCACTTGGTTCCTTATTTTAGGGGGAGGTCCAATTTATGTGATCACAAAAGGTAGGAATTTAATTTTTCTAGAATTTCCAAAAAGAATCGCATTCTTTGCTAAACAAAATAACCTTTCGCTGCATCTTCAAGAAGCATCAACAAGTGTTTCGAAATTTAAATTTCGCGGCTTCAGCTATCGATCGGGTGCGCCCTCTGGTGTCTTAGACGTGTATAACGCCTTCAGTTTTTGGTCGGTATTTCTTATGCTTTTCTTACCGACGTTTCCCATCTTTTTAATTTTCTAATCTTTGGTTTGAAGGTTACAATCGTCGCCGACAGTAACTAATGCTAGTAGTTTGGCTACTCTTCTGTTAGATGGCGCTTTATATACATATTTGACATTTGTCACGGTCGAAATAAATAATTTAATAACCGACTTTTGAAAAACACCAACGCCCCTGACGGAGGTGATCATTAATAATGGTGTCTTTAAGTTAGTGTTACCAACGCGCAAAAAGCAGAAATTCCTTCGAGAGTTGTCTTTTTAACATAGAAAATCCCAGAATTCAGGAATCAATTTAAAAAAACCTAAAAAAATTCATTAAAAATGCATAAAATTAAAGAAAACGGTCGATTTTACAGTGCAGTTCGATTGATCAATAATAAATTTAAAAAAAAAAACATTCTGAAAAGAATGATGACAAAACAAAGAAAACAAAATAATAAAAATAAGAAAATAAAAAAAAACAAAATTTAATAGAAATGAGAAAACAAAAGAAGTAAATAGAATTTTTAAAAAATACGAATACGAAATAATAAAATTTAAATAATTATAAAAACAAAAGACGATCGATTTTAGAGCACAATTCAGTGTGACAAAACAAAACACTTAAGAAAAATTCAAAAAATAAAATAATAAATTTTAAAAAATATACCTACATAAAACAAAAAACAATCGATTTTTACAACACGATTTAATAGACTAATATGTATGTGTTTGAAAAAAAAAGAAAAGAAATTGAAAAGAACGATGAGAAATCAAAGAATATTAAAATTAATTAATATTAAAAAACAAAAGAGAATGAATTTTACAACGCAATTTAACAGATTAATAAATTAAAACAAACGAAAGGAAACTGTCGACATATTTCAACAGATGGCGCTGTTGAATATCTTATAACAACGTAAACATTTTATTTGTGACTGTCCAGAAATGACTCATCAGTATAAACTCAATTCATGGTAATGTTTCAATATAACCCGCCAATAACCCTAATAGAAACAAATGAAAAGAAGACTATCGGCAAGCTTCAACAGATGGCGTTGTTGAATGTCTTACAATAACGCAATAAACAGTACGCGAGGGTTATTTTAATAAACACTTTGAGAAATTTTGTGGAGCGTATTCGTATTAAGGAGGGGGGGGGGGGCTGTGACCCCTGAAGATTTTAGAAAAGGCAACTCATCAATCATAAAAGAAATAACTTCGCGTTTCCGTAACGTACTAAGATCACGAAAGTGGAATGGGTTGCCCATTCTCAATTTCAATAAATGTACTGTGCGATCCAAAATTATTTAGATAAGGAGAGGCTATTAAAAAAAATCAGAGTCTTATAGAGTTTTCGATTGATCGCCTTAGTGCACACTCAGAGTATCTTCATCACGTGTTATTACATGAGGTTAAAGAAAGATGCAAATACACTGAGTGCAACCGGTGCACGTGAATCGAAAACGCTGTTGATTGACCTATTGATCAGCTGTCAAAACTGATACGTCAAGATACATCTCCTAAATCTTTTAATTGAATACATAAGGATTTGTTAACGATCAATTTCAAATGCCACGGGAGTGTTCGAGAGCGTTTAAACAACTAACGGATTTGACAGGAGACAGAAAGCAAATGTCAGACAAAAAGTTTCGAGTCGAGCTAAGACTCTGATTTCATTTTTCACGGCCTCCCTTTATCTAAAAAATATTGAATCGCACAGCGTTTGTTACTAAAGTTTGCTTAATGTAAAATGCGTTAAATATTTAGGCACAAAATATGTTTGTAAATTTTTATTATTTAAGGTTAAGTAGCGACTTTTTCAAATTTTGGCAGCGAAATCAGCGTCTTTTGTTTCTAGTTGTAGCGGCTGGCAACACTGTTCACAACTAACAATTCACGGCCAACTACGAAGAGAAATTAAAAAAAAAAGGCACGTTAGGAGTCAAATGAAATTGCACTCGTTTACAAATTAGACGAATCGTAATTTATGTATGCATTTCGAAGAAAGCATTCATTTCAGCATAATTCCGCCTTCAACATGCACTGCTATCTATTATTTACATTTGATATCGAACCCGCCCCTCGAATGCATATTTTATAATCTTTGTTGAAGTGATTCATAAGCATGTGCCTTTCACACTCACTGATTAAGTCATTGTGTTATTATGAAGATACTGTTTCTTTAGAATTTAGTGTAGGCCGATATCAAAACTGAGCAACAGTGGTTGTTGATATCTCTTATCAAGTCCTAACAGCAATAAACAGCATACAATTTAATTGGGGAATTTATAAACTCGTTACGTAAATAAATGTTAAACAATCGTTTGAAAAGGCATAGAAACACTGTTAAGTAATGTTCCTGCCCTTTTCTGTTCCTGTTTTTAGAATTATAATAAAGGAAGATGTGTCCTTTTTGCCGCACAAAGTCACTAGATGGTACCTCAGCAACATTTATTGTGTTTTGTAACATCATTGTGAAATTTAGAGTTTTTAAAAATAAATAAGGTCAATTTTCTATTAGAATACTTACAAAACCAGTTCCCGTTAACACAGCCTCTATAATACCAGCAACGAATACCGCACAGTTAAGGCTACCCTTGTCCCGTGGGACCGAAATGAAACGATTGACCAACGGCTCCTTCTCCATCAAATAGTAAGTACTCTCGTCATCATTGGAATGCTCCAACTTATCGGCCTCTCTCCCAAACAAGGCCTAAAACCACACTTACTCAAAAACCCCCATTTTTTTTCTCTACAAAGTCAGAGCGCGCCACCACTCACCTTCCAGAAGGTAGACTTTATGAAGAGCAAGATGTTAAGCAGCTTAATCTCTCGCTTGCTGTTGCGCTCTCGCACGAAGTACAAGTCGATGAGCTTGGAGCCGACGTTGCCCCCTAAATTGTGAAGCCTGCAATATTTGGTTGTTATGGAACGTAATAAATGGGCACGTTCAGCAGACCCAAAAGTTGTGCAACTGTTGTTGACTAAATTTCTGCTGAATGAGACCTCTCACAAGTGATCACTCAACTGATGAGTTGGAGCAATCGCCGTCATTTGTGGCGTAACTTCTCCGCTACCTGATCGGAACATATTATGATGAGTAAACCTCATTCAGCAGAAATAAGTCTCGACCGTTGCAGCGGGAACTGTTACTGATAACTGATATGTTCTGCTGAATCGACTCAATGTGATTGGGGTGGATTACTTCGTTTGAAGTTCGGGCACTGTGTGCGACTTATTTTGGCAGTACTGGACCACCTCGGAGAACAGCAGTGCGAAGCAGCTCAGTGAAACTTCTCCTTTTCCACGGCTCAGTGGCTTGTCCAAGATGCTCGTTCGATTACGGTTAGTTAAACTCATTTTTTTTTGGCTTTTGCTGTGTGCAAGTATCGAAAGCGTTTTAGACTAATTATTTGAGTGCTTTTATTATTAGGACCCTGCAATAGTTAATGCTTCGTATTTTAAATATCATAAACATAACCTAACTTTCCAACCCATCAATTTATTGATTATGTCCAGGCTCCAGGCACAGATGGCGCCAGGGTTGCCAGCTTGGTGAACGCTAGTTGCACCAAAGGAAATACAAAGTAGAGGTGGTAAAGTTAGCTCGTTTTCACGAACTGATTCCTTTGTTCCTATTCACAGTTGCGAACTAGTTCATGAACCTTGTTCATTTAGCTCATTTAAGGCGATTTTTCGCGACATACCAGAACATACCGGTATGGTTAAATTAGGTTACATTTTGTTACCTTGTTGCTTTATATCCCACTCTAATTTTTAAAACATTCTACGTGATACTGTGTTTCTTGCTAAAAAGGTCCGGTAACTATATGAGAATACGAAATCTGAAGCAACTGTCAACGTACAGCGAAATGTTGACTTTTGATTTCCACAATTCTCCGATCATTTATAATAATTACATATTCTGTTACAAATTTATAGTTATAGATGTATAACGTACAGCCTCAATCAAAAATAATGAAACTTTCAAAACCGAAACGCTGTAGTCAGAGTGCAACGGTGCCGAGTCAGTGAGAGCGCAATGTGTTATGAGGTTCCGAAGGACTTCAGAAACCTTCGTTCGCCATAGGGCTTCATCTGGTATCTTCTCTCTCTGACTACAGTGTTTCGGTTTTGAACGTTTCATTGCTTTTGATTGAGGTTGTAGATACCGTAGGTAACAGAGCTTGCGCTTTGAGTTATCTACAGTTACATGCAGTAAGTATTTTAACTACGTCATAATGTACGTTATTGTACTACGCTCTCCTCCAGTGGTATCATTCGCTAAAATGGAGCGGTATGTTAAAATGTTGTAACACAATGATACCGGTATGTCGCGAAAAATTGCCTTTAGTTCGTGCGTCGAATGATGCAATTGTTACTTAGCTTTGAATAGGCAACCATAGACATGTCTACAGATGAAACCACTCTAAGTAGGCACAGAATTTAAATCGTCAAGCATCGGCAAATGTAATCAAGCGGGGGATGCGGTGCGCGGTGGTTACGCCGCCAGTCGCTTGTATGCCTAGCGTTTGGATTACATGCGCTGCGATCACATTACAGTATTTCTCGTTATTTTTGTTTTCATTAGGGTACTTTATCTTTTATTTCAGTTTTTATGTCATAAGGCTGTTATCGGTTTAGCATTCTTTTTATTTTATTTGTACTTTTTTAGTTTCCCAAGAACAAATTTATTTATTATTCTTATTTTTAATTATCGTATCAACAATGGGAATTTATAATTTACGTGAATATTTACATCTCTTATAAACTATTAATATGTTTATACGCAATGTAATTACGTATCAGATTACAAAGACATGAGATTTTCTCGAGACCTCCGCGCGCCGACCGTTTCAAATAAGGATCGCACGCTCACACTGTTAAGACTTGACTGCCTCGTGAGCCCTCGGGTGTACCTACTTAATGTGGCGGAATCTGTATGTAGGCAACCGTGTAGGTTCTGGCGGTTGAAAATCGTAGAGAGGTGAAACTTACGCTCGCATAGGCGCCATTGCTTCGAATTAAAGACCGTTGCAGCTTTTACAACCGTCCACCCTCGAATCTCGATTACGTGGTGCCTCGCGGAGTCGCTACTCGGACGTGTGCTCTACTAGTTCGACGACTTAAGTCTCAAGCAGAGTGCAAATGCAAAGGTTCGTACGCTGGTGAACTAATTTCCTTTCATACTTGACTAGCCGTGTGTTTGCAAGTCGGGTAAAATACTCGTATGGTAGGAAGTTATTTCGCGAGTGAACGAACTAAAATACTCGCGAGCTAAATAAAAATTCAGCTCATCGCAGGGAATAGGTTCGATGAACTAGTTCGTTCACGAACTACACGTGTCTAATACAAAGCACCACTTGGCGCCAAAGTTTGAAAATTTTGTAATTTATATACAGCTTTGTTTTTAATTCTCAATATCCATTTAAAGTATTTTTTGTAATTATCTAAAGGTTTTTTAATTTTACTCATATTTAAACAATGAAATCGTACCAACTGCTAAACAATCCTACCAGTACGATTATAATGTACGGTTGGGAACATTGGGTGGCGCTGTATCTGGCTGTAGCGTGGAGGGAGTAATGACTCCCTCCACGGGCTGTAGAATGAAACTAATTGTGACGTCATCGCTTTGGTAAAAAGATCAACAATCGGCCGCGAGATGTCGCGACCTAAATTGTTTGTAAATTACTTAAACTTATACATTATTTATAATTAAGTTGATTCAATAAATCAAAACATTTTTAGTGTTTCTTTTAAAAATTTTACCGCCTAATCACTGCTAATCGGTCTTTAATTGCTAATTTTCGTTTAAAAAACAAAGTTACTCTATTGTTAGGGTTGAAACTGCACAGGAATTTCCAAAATATTTATTAAAAATTGAATGGGGAATTGAAATTAAAAAGAAAAAAAAAAGAAAAACAAGTAATACTGCAATGAAGCTTGGCAAAATAATTAACAAAATGATAAAGCATTGAAATACGAGGAACTTATGACATGTAGTTTTTAACGGGATAGTGCTCTTGATACTTTTTCACGTGGTCCTTCATTTCGTCTAGTTGCCTCCTAAAAAAAAAAAAAAAAATAGAAATGTTACAATTACATTTATTACCGACTATATTTTAATGAACTTACGTTAAATGTTGGGGCATATCTTTGTACACGTCCTTGAACATTTCATGCCAATTGGGTTTCGGCCTTTTCTCCGCATCAGCGAATGCCTTCAGAATATCTTTCTTAGCCGTTTCAATCCACTTTTTCTCTTTCTCCTCATTCCAAAGCCCATTAGCCTCCATGTACATCCTTAATTTATCGATGGGAGAATCAGATTGCCTCCACGATTCGACTTCGTCTTTCGATCTGTACGCGGTGCTGTCATCCGAAGTCGAATGGTGACCTATTCTACATAGAATACACGTTTCAGGCGAGCAACAAATTAATCCCGGCGTATTCTACCTGTAAGTTAAAGCCTCTATCAGGACGGGCTTGTTTTCCTTTAAGGCGTACTCCTTCGCCCTCTTCGTTCCGTTATAAACAGCGAAGACGTCATTTCCATCGATTCGCAACGTGTTCATACCATAACCGGGGCCCCTAGCAGCGATGCCGTCTCCTCTGTATTGATCTTTCGTGGGAGTCGAAATGGCATACCCGTTGTTACGGCAGAAAAATATAACGGGACACTCCAAGGTGGCAGCGAAATTTAATGCGGCGTGTGCGTCCCCCTCGGAAGCCGCGCCTTCTCCGAAATAACAAATAACGACTTTATTTTTGCCCTTTAAGGCGTAAGCGGCTCCCGCCGCTTGCGGAATTTGCGTACTCAACGGGCTGGATATTGTGATGAAGTTGATTCTTTTCGAGCCGTAATGCACGGGCATTTGTCGGCCCTTCCCCGGGTCATCGACGTTGCCGTAGCATTGGTTCATGAATTCCTGCAAGGTGTAACCTCGCCAGACTAAAACGCCGGCTTCGCGATACTGCCCATACACGAGGTCCTCTATGGCCAACGCCGCCGCGCTCCCTATGTGGGTCGCTTCTTCCCCGTAGTTGGTCATGTAGAAGGAAATTCTGCCCTGCCTTTGAGATTCGTACAGGATTTTGTCCATCGTGTTCAGGAGCGTCATGTCTTTGTACATTTTCTCGATGAACTCGTCGCTCAGCTTCGGGTTTTCGGATTCGTTGATGATTTTACCCTGGCGGTCCATCACGCGGTACACTGGAATCGGTGCGTAGGAATGTTGACCGGTGAATTCTAACTTTTCCGTCCATGTCGTCCTTGCCCCAGGAAACAGCGGTGCATCCGACGAATAACTCTAAACGGTATAGACTCGATTAACATGTGAAAGGTGCCGTTACCTTGTGATAAGTAAGTTTGTACTTTGCCTTGTCAACTCTGGTTTAAAAATAGCTTGACCCTTCCTTGACTTTATAGAGTTAATTGGAATGTAATTAATCAAGCAAAAAAGAAACCAGTTGTTTGAAGGACACCTAAGCACGATGATGTTTGGCACGAAATTATTTCTTGATACTTACTCTGATTGTAACCTTATTTTTCAATAGCTGCTTACAAATCGTGCTGATAAATTTACTGGATGCCATTTTTGAAACTTGCTAATTGAGTTTGATGATAACATATTTGTCTCTGTGTGACCTTTCGCGTTACGCACGAAAGTGAAACGTAAACACGTTTCTAAAAATAAATAAATAAACATCGGGGGAATATTTCCAGGTTCGAACGTTGGTAACATTGAGGTTTCTAAATAGGTATTTATAAGTCAAATGCGTATGTGCAAATCAAAAACGTAGACTACGTTTAAAAATCTGTTTTTTAAGAAATAAAGCTGAAGGGATAGTAATAATTTACCTCAAGAATGCCTGCACAATTTAAATGTCGTTCGTTTTATGACGTTTGTGGAATGATTTGGCAACATTGCCTGCGTTCAGCTTGGCAGAAAGCTACGTAGCGCTTCGAGTGCGTCACAAAGCGTGATGTTACACACCTATTCAAGCCGTAAGCTAAACTTCTGCTAAGCGAGAACGAGAAAGCTAGCGGCCGCTTTAAAAAAAAACTACGTCGCTAGGTATAATATAATAAATATTAAAAAAACTGCTTGCGTCGCACAGTATTAATTGGCGTCGGTGTCCTATCTGCTTCTGTTTGATCTACAACGAATACGGCTTCGGTGTCCTATCTGAGCAAAATTAATCTAATGATAACCCAAACGCCCCAAACGATTAAAGCAGGTAAGTAGGCGACTTCCGCGCATTATTCAATTAATTATTTAGTAAATTCACTCGTTGTACGATAAGTCATAACTACGATACAAACCAAATAAAATATTAATTTGCAAAAATATTCAACTTCACATTGTTTTGTGCAGCGTCGCCAACATTGACTTGTTCACCGATTTTACAGGTTCCTGTAAGTTATCTGCTTTGAAGATTTCTGTAATCTGTTTCGTGTAAGCCAGTTTCTGCAATACAATGTTTATTATACAAATATGGTTTGTTCGCTTTATGACTTTTGATAAAGCGAGCAAGCCATTTAATTTTATTAAGTGATAAAGCAATTTCAATTTTTTTAATCTGTATAATGAACAGAAATCTGTAAAGTAGATAACTTACAGGAATCTGTAAAATAGGTCCAAAGTATCTCTGTACTTGTACTTTTGTTTGATCGAGGTCGGGTTTCTGGAACGTTTCATTTGTTAAAGGTCCGATTAAAATAAATATTTCGATAGTCTTAATATGTGAAGCCATGGCAACGTTAACTTTAATCGGATCGTTAACCGTTAATGAAACGTTCCAGCAACCTGACCCAAAAGTTGTTCTCTTTTCCATATTTAAAGTTTGGAATAAAATTAGGTGGAATTTCTTTGCGCCTGATACAAGTCATCCGAGACCTCCTCGCGTTTATGTGACCCTGGTAGGAAGATTCAAAAATCGAAGTAAAACTTGACCGATATTTTTCCGCGCCTGATACAACGCATTCGACACCTCCTCGCGTTTATGTGATCCTGGTAGTAAGATACAAAAATCGGTGTAAAATGGTCAGAATTTTTCCGCGCCTGATACAACGCATTCGACACCTCCTCGCGTTTATGTGATCCTGGTAGGAAGATTCAAAAATCGAAGTAAAACTTGGCCGGAATTTTCCTGCGCCTGATACAACGCATTCGACAGCTCCTCGCGTTTATGTGATCCTGGTAGGAAGATTCAAAAATCGAAGTAAAACTTGGCCGGAATTTTGCTGCGCCTGATACAACGCATTCGACACCTCCTCGCGTTTATGTGATCCTGGTAGGAAGATTCAAAAATCGAAGTAAAACTTGGCCGGAATTTTGCTGCGCCTGATACAACGCATTCAACACCTCCTCGCGTATTATGTGATCCTGGTAGTAAGATACAAAAATCGAAGTAAAACTTGGCCGGAATCTTTCCGCGCCTGATACAACGCATTCGACACCTCCTCGCGTTTATGTGATCCTGGTAGTAAGATACAAAAATCGAAGTAAAACTTGGCCGGAATCTTTCCGCGCCTGATACAACGCATTCGACACCTCCTCGCGTTTATGTGATCCTGGTAGTAAGATACAAAAATCGAAGTAAAACTTGGCCGGAATTCTGCCGCGCCTGATACAACGCATTCGACACCTCCTCGCGTTTATGTGATCCTGGTAGTAAGATACAAAAATCGAAGTAAAACTTGGCCGGAATCTTTCCGCGCCTGATACAACGCATTCGACACCTCCTCGCGTTTATGTGATCCTGGTAGGAAGATTCAAAAATCGAAGTTAAACTTGGCCGGAATTTTTCCGCGCCTGATACAACGCATTCGACACCTCCTCGCGTTTATGTGATCCTGGTAGTAAGATACAAAAATCGAAGTAAAACTTGGCCGGAATCTTTCCGCGCCTGATACAACGCATTCGACACCTCCTCGCGTTTATGTGATCCTGGTAGTAAGATACAAAAATCGGTGTAAAATGGTCAGAATTTTTCCGCACCTGATACGGCTCATCCGTTACCTCCTCGTGTTTATGTGATCCTGGTACCAGGATTCAAGAATCGAAGCAAAACTTGGCCGGAATTTTTCCGCGCCTAATGCATCTCATTCGACACCTCCTGGCGTTTATGTGATCCTGGTAACAAGACGCAAAATCGGTGTAAAATTGGTCAGAATTTTTCTGCGCCTAATACGGTTTATCCAACACCTCCTCGCGTTTATGTGATCCTGGTACGAAGATTCAAAAATTGCAGTAAAACTTGGCCGGAATTTTTCCGCGCCTGATACACCTCATCAGACACCTCCTCGCGTTCATGTGATCCTGATATTAAGATGCAGCAAAATCGAGGAAAATCGAAACCTTTGTAAATTATTTTTGCGCCTGATACAATTCGTTCGACACTTCCTCGCACTTATGCGATCCTGATAGCAAGATTCAAAAATCGAAGTTAAAATTGGCCGGTATTTTTTCGCGCTTGATTCGACACCTCCTCGCATTTATGAGATCCTGGTAGGAAGAATCAAAAATCGAGCAAAATCTCAAATATTAGCAATGGCGGAAATGGCTTCAGTGTCCTATCTACTTCTGTTTAATTTACGACGAGATCAGCTTCGGTATCCTATCTGAGTAAAATTAATCTAGTAAAAGCATTTTACTTTACAGATCTCTGTCATTTATCTACCTTACAGATTCCTGTAATTAATCTACTTTACAGGTCTCTGTCATTTATTTATTTTATAGATATTGTAGTGCATTATTTTAAAAAAATTATTTAATTATTGCTTAAATAACTATTACTTTTGGGGAGCTTACTTGAAATCACTTTATCTAAGTTTTAGAAACTGCAACTCAAATTCAATGAAAGTAAAACGCCGGTCAAAAACAAAGTTAAACGTTTTCAGAAAAAAGGAATAAAATAAATAAGTAAATTACTGCAGCAGCACATTTTATTTTTTACATACAGGATATGTTAGGATATGGTATAGTTATCGAGAAGAAATGAATTAGCGTACAAGATTTTAAAATAAAAATACTTATTGGGTAAATTGCAAATTACAACAATTAATAATAACATAACAGAACGATGCAAGTTAAAAAAATATATCGTCACCTTGAAATAATAAATAAACAATAATGGGTGCTTACTATAGATCAACGAAACTCTGTCAACAATAATAAAAGACACTAAACAGATAAATTTGAAGAGAAATCATGGCTGTTGAAAACCGTAGGACAAACGTAAACAAGTTTGAGCTTGTGACAATTGTTTTTGTTGGAGATTTCCTTAGTTCTCCCTACTTGACATTACTTTTTTTAAAAACTCATTGGTAAATGGTAACATACGAGTGAAATCTTGTACTGAAGACAACTAGAATCACTGGACTAGAAAATTAGAACGTAATACTGCGATTTGATGAAGTTGTGCTCCAACAGCCACAATTATTTATGCATTTCTTTGTACATAACGACCAACACTTACGAACTCAGGGGGCGGACAGATTTTTTTTCACATTCTCGTGTTTGCACGAGCGCCATACCTATACATCGGTTAACGTCTGCGATTGAAACAGACCTGTTACATTTAAAACAATGATATAGTACATTATCACATAGTTGAGAGTATTAACAACAATTCAGACTTTTATATTAATATAATAATCGCATATTGCATATGCCGTTTCATATTTGGTCATGGTATATGTATTTATTTGATTGTGCCCTACACTCGAACGAACTAAACTTCACAATGAAAACAAAACAATTATGACTAGATTATTATTAATAACAAAAAAAAGGTACTAATTTTATTGTTGATGCGACACTGCTAATAAATATGTATGTAACTATCATTGGTTAGTTATTTTGATTTGAGTTGAGTAACGGTTGTTTATTTGCAGTGCCCTCCTACTCTACTACTTTTTTTTTTTAAATAAATAACAGATTGAGCTAAAGAAATATATATAACTTTGTGAATTAAAACATTAATCGTAAACTATGAAAAAGGTAACTATACTATAGCTAATCTATTCATTAATCTATTTACACACACACACGCGCACGCACACACGTACAATTAAGGTGAAAAGACTCTTAAACTTCTCAATAGTGTGGTCAGGACGTTGGCTAGGCTTTCCGCTTCGGCTGCTAAATGCTCCTCAATTGTAGCCGGTGACGACCGATCAATGTTGGATGTTATTAAGTGTCGGAATGCTGCAGTGACATCGTGTACTTTTAATATCAGGTTCCTAGTTTGCAAGGGAGCTGTTGTGTGGTTGGATAAGTCCTGGCACAGTTCCGTGAGCCTTCGCAAGATTGTAAGGCAGACGGCTAAGTTCTCGGGCAAGTCGGGCAATGTCGGATCCGACATCGCTATGACCAACATTTTACTCGAATGCACCAGTTGTAAAGACTGGTTTGTAAGCTCATCTTTGGCCACCTGTAAAACACGCTTAGTAGAAACCATAAGGAAAGGGGGGCAAGGTGTTTTTACCTGGAATTTTTCTTCGCACATCAGTTTACCACCCCCGTGTACTTGAGCAGCGTTACACTGAGCAGCGACCTGGTCTAATCTAACCAACAAGCTCGCCATTGCGACGTCGGTCTTCGCCAGGAGATTTTCTCTCGTGGATAAGCATCCGTTTCTTACGGGCGAGCTGCAACTACCATTCGTTTGAGTACTATCTAGTTGATCCTTGAACTTCATGCATCTCGGGAGCGTTCTCTCTTTGTAACTCGATTCGGAGTAACTTCGCACGTGGGAACTGCAAGTCGGGAGACGAGGTGGGGGTGGTACTTCATTGTTGTAATGATGTAAACTGTCGGGTGAATGAATTGGGACTGCAGTTAATTGTGCTCCTCTACCTGAAAATTAAAAAGAAATACTTGAGTTACTTATCAAATGTGATCAACAACATTGTATAATATTTATGAATGAAAGTTTTATTGGGGACACTTATAATACCTAAATGTGGTGATGTTGGTGTACTGACAGCGGTTGACTGGCTTATAGTCAGCTTGCTCTCCTCAGAATTCCCGAACCTCGTGTCTAAATCACTGTACATATTTCTGTTCCTTTGCAGATGGGGCGAACCTATTCCGGCAGTCCTAACCTCGGGGCAAGCCTTCGGTTGGGGCGCACTGTTCTTCCTGCTCCTCAAGATCTCGAGCGGTGGGACCGGAGGCAGCGGTGGCTTCTTGGGTGGTAGAAACAGGTGTGGGGGAGCTTGATGGTTGACTTCCCCCTTGGGCGGTAGCTTCGGGGGAAACTCAGAGCGGCCTACAACGCTGGATGTGAGTGAGTGGGAACGCTGTCGCTCTTGGGGCACCGCCTTCGGCGGTCTCTCCGGTGGCTTCTCATCGGATGACCTCCGAGGTGGAGGCTGAATGCATTCACCCTCACCACCACCCGACTTAGCACTTTTGTCCTTGTTTTTGGCACAGCACGAGAAAGCACCCTTCCTATCAACCGTCGAGTACTCTATTATATTCGACCTTACACTACTACATCTTTTAACACCACTGGTTTCACTCGCTGGCCTATTTAAATCAGGCGGTAAGCTCATGCTGGCTTGTTCCTCCGGGTTTAATGTCAAATTTTCTTGGACGTTGGGGGGCGGTGGGATTATGTACGACATTATTTCTTCCGGGGTGAGCTCGACAGCCGGTGTTATTTTTAAAGTGGGTGGGGGCACGGTGACGCTGGCCAAAAACTCTTCCAAATCCAAGTTCTCATGTAGGGTGCCTAACTTGTTGAGCTTCTCCACTGAATCAGCGAAGGAACTGGGGGGTACATTAATCGGAGTCGGTAAGGCACAGTCCAACTCGTCGGGTGTCACAGGTGGGGGAAGCAAAGTCAAATCTATGATGTCCGGATCGAACACGTACATGTTCTCCACCTCCAGGTTCCCAGATTGATCCCCCCCGTTGCTCTTGTTTTCTTTCAACTGTTGCAGGTACGCCTTCAAATCAACCGCCTCATTGCTCGGGTTGTCCGGGCTGTGCAAGCCGAAGCTCACCCGCATGCTCCTGCTGGTGTTTTCAAAGTTCATCGTTTTATGCTTGGGGGAATTATGCGGTGTGTAAATCGAGTCGTTGTCGCTCTCCGATTGATTCAGTTCCGACCTCAACATTTCGATGGCTGCGTTAGTGAACGAGTGCTTCGATTCTGAAGATAAGTGCCCCCCTTTCGTCAGCAACAGCAACGAGTCGCTGTGCTTTAAATTCCCCAGCGACTCGTCCGCGAAGATGCTGTCGTTGTCGCTCTCGATGTCCACGCTCGTCTCCTGCCACTCGGCCGCCGAGTTCAAGCGCTCCAGCTGTTCCTGCTCCGTAAGGTATTTCTCCGAGTTCTCGACGAGCTGCTGCATCTCCTGCACGCGCTTGAGGACCTCCTCGTTTTTGGCCTCTGCGATTCCACTCTCCAGTATTTCCATGGACATTACGCTCTGTAAATCATAGGAGTTCGCATTGTCGAAGCTGTTGTAGCCGGGTTTGAACTGGTACTGGTGGTTCCTGTTCGGCAAGGAACTGTTCATGTTGCTGTCTAAACTTAAGCCACCGGGCAGGGGGGTTTTGGTCTGCCGACCCACCGTGTTGTACAGACCGTTTGTCTTACGATTCATATTTTGGTAAACCGGCTGCATGGTGAAACAGACCGTCTTCACCTGCTGTTGATTGACGTAGCTCCACTTTTCCGGGATGACCTTGTGCTGTGACAGGTACGGAGGAGCCAAGTCTTCCATGGGGGGCGACTCATCTCTATCGACTTGAAGCGGTTGATCGCTTATCAATTTGTAGTAGCCCTTTAAAACCAGGACTAACTCGTTGGCGTCCCTTTCTTCCAGCGAGATCGATATTACCTGCTCGCTTTGAAGCCTGATTATAACGGCCCGACTTAATTCGTCTTCCGTC
This sequence comes from Dorcus hopei, assembly GCA_033060865.1. NCBI lineage: Eukaryota > Metazoa > Arthropoda > Insecta > Coleoptera > Lucanidae > Dorcus > Dorcus hopei. The sequence continues at coordinate 3,452,981 of CM065425.1, read as the reverse complement.
CTGACTTCTATTCGTTTCATGTCTTCCAAATTTGCAATCGGCACGGGCTAAACAAAAAATTGAATTACATATGTACATATATAAACAGTTGTTTCCTTACCACGGAATTTCTTGACCCAGTTATCTGGCTGATGCCGAACTTTGGGCTGACTAAAATCACCCGTTCCATGGCATCGGCTTTGGGGCCAGCCGAAAAACACTTGGCACCGTAGCTTGGCAGTTGACTGACCAAATCCAAGTAGTGAAGCTTCGCCTGGAGGGAAGTCAGTTGCTTTCCGGGGCCGGCCATGCTCGCGTGCAGCTTCAGGAAGTGCGCCACCAACTTCCGCACTTCTTTGCGCTTCATCTTCTCCAGCAAAGACGCAGGCACGAAACGCTCCAGTCCAAACTCCCTCCTACACAAAAGCAACCCTGAAATTATCCACTTTCGGGTTGGCGGTTGAAATTGGCTTAACCCGATTAATATCATCAACGTTAAAGTACCTGTCGACGTTAATTACGAGTGCATCTAACTGCCTGTGTTTTGGGGATTTAGCGAGTGGCTTGGTTGCAATTTGATGGGAATCTGTGTGAGGATCTGCTGCAATTTAATGTGAAGCTGATGCCTCGGAGAACGGAGAGGACGCGGAGAGGGATTTGCAAGTCTTTGTGGAATTTAATTTGTCGCGTGTTTACGTGTAAACATCCGCTTGCTGATGCCTTCGTGAAATTAATGGCCTCAAATCAAAGGTGGTGTCGCGTTTACGGGAAATAGTAACGATTCATTAGAAAGGAGAGCTATTTATTCCTCAAAACGCAAATCAAATGGATCAGGGGAATTCCTCAAAAAAAAAAAAAAACAACAACAAAGTATCTCCATTTATTTTCTGCTTTTATAAACGGCTGGAGAAAATTGTTTTCTAAACGGATAATGTACGCGTCGAGGTTCTTCGTTCATGGCGACGTTTCGCCCTTTTATTTTTACAAAAGGACGAGCTCAGTGCTGCCGCACCTGCTATTCTTTTGTCAGGGCAGTACCACTTTTGCAAGAAAGGATTGAAAGTTGAATGGCGGTCGCAGAAGTTTTTGAGTTATTCTAAAATGTTGTAAATAAAAATAAAAATAGAATTCACTTTTAAGACTCCTTCGCTTCCAAATAGGAATTGCACTAATCTTCTTCATCTTATTTTTTCTGAACAAGGACGAAACGTCGGGAGAAGAAAGAAGATTAAGCCTAGAAGTAAAAACCGCGAAAGTCTTTGAATAAAATCGGTTCCTGACGTTCACTAATTTCAAAAAATTTTGACGCGTTTCATTCATGAAACTTATACTTCAGAAATTTTTTATAAGATCTTGGCATTTCGCCGTTTGATCGATAGCGTCTTCAATCCTAATCAGCGTTGCCAACTCGCCCACTACATCTCCTTTCGATTGAAATTGGAACAGGGACGATTGACGGTCTTCAGCTGAGATTGGAAGGAATTTTTACAACCCGGTTGGCAACACTGATCCTAATTTTAAAAAGATACTGTCAACATTGTCAACAAGTTTCAAATAACGGCATGAATAACTAAGAAAAGAATGCAGTCGTTCAATATTTGTGTGTAACTGCAGAAAATTCTGGCTTAATTTGTTGTCAAACTTTTGACACCTGGGCCCTGTTCGATACCAGTTGTAGATTTCATTTGTTGAACATGTGTCAAATTTCATGTCAAATGTGTGAAGAAAAATAATGACAATTAAAGCTAATGATATCCATAGTTTCCACGTATTTTTCAGCTTATGTTCAATTTCAAGAATCTCATTACATTATGTATTTTCTACGTTAAAAAATTCTCACTGTACTTATATAAAGTGCGTTCAAATAAAACCGTTATCAAGTAGGCTTGTGTCAAGTGCAAATTTTGCAAAGTCACGTCGTAACCATACGATTATTATAAACATAACCTAACTTTTTATATCCATTTAATTACGATTTCCTACAAATTGGACAATAAAACGCAATTAATGAAATGAAGCATTTATTTTATTGCAAATGCCTTGAAAATGCAAACAAAGCCTTTGATAGTTGACACTGTTGACAGTTCGCAGTTATTCAAGGTTGCAACGTACTACGTATTAAGCTACGACGTGCCGTCATAAAACAGAAGCAAGTTCAGAGCCTTCTCAATAACGGATTTTTTTGAACGCACGTTACCTTTATCGACCTTATTTTTACATATAATTGGTGATCTAATAGTGTTCATATTTGTACTGTTTTGTTTCTATTTAAATGTAAGTAACGCGTCTACTTCATATTAAGCAATTTTATCTATTTAAATTTCACGCAAATGAACCGACAAAATGGTGATTTTCAATTTCATATTCTTCGTGCAGGTGGACACGTATTCTCCCCTCTCTGTAACTTTGGGTTTTCTAGTCAAGAGTTTCTGGAATACGACGTAACGACTAACGACACCCGAAGAATTCCTCTGAACAGTTCTTTTTAGAACTGCAATCAAAAATCAACCTAGAATTCGCCATACAGACGTTCTATTCTTAATTTTTTTCATCTGAGAAGAACCTGCTTTGATTTAATTTTGTTTTGTTCAAAAGCAGCTTGTAGATGTAGATGGCCAAACATGCTTGTGGGGATACTCGTCAGAAAGGGGGGGGGGAGGGGTCATAGACGGTCAAACATGACTGTGGGGATGCTCCTCAGAAAGGGGGCTCACAAACGGGCAAACATGCTTGTGGGGATGTTCATCAGAAATGGGTCTCATAGACCGTCAAACATGCTCGTGGGGATGCTCGTCGGAAATGGGTCTCATAGACTGTCAAACATGTTCGTGGGGATGCTCGTCGGAAATGGGTCTTACAGACGGTCAAACATGCTTGTAGGGATGCTCGTTGGAAATGGGCCTCATAGACGGTCAAACGTGCTAGTGAGGATGCTCGTCAGAAATGGGTCCCATAGAGGGTCAAACATGCTCGTGGAGATGCTCGTCGAAAATGGGTCTCATAGACGGTCAAACATGCCCGTGAAGATGCTCGTCAGAAATGGGTCTTATACACTGGTTTGCACCGCCGAAAATTAACTTTTGGATTACCTAATCCTAAGTTGTGTTTAATTAGTAGTTAAATATGTGCATCATTGCACCGAATAATATTAATTATTAATTAGTTAACTAAGGAAATTGTCAAATATATGTAAGGTTGGTACTTAAAAATACAGACTTTTTCACTGCAACTGGCAATTATATTGGGCACACTGTGTCAATTAAAATAAAGTAAAAATGGGTGTGATCCTAACCTGAAATCATGAACAAATAATAATTGCATCCTTAACCTGGCCCGTTTTGATTATGAAATATAAATTAATCAAATTGCAAATTTAAAAATTTTCTGCTGATAAACAAATCTGGAAGTATGAATTTACAAGTTTTAACATACGAAATTTGTGAAATTCTAAGAAACGTAAATTTCCATCTAAAATATTCAGGACAACTTGCTTTCATAAACGAAATCTTCTAAAGGCAACATCGTCATTCTTTCAAAATAACTCTTTCGTATACGTGCCTAGGAATTACAAACTAAATAAAGTTGAACATGAGTTGAACACAATTAAATCATTTTCGTCAAGCTCTTGTATTTCCTCGGCATGTAATAGACAATTCACGTTATTTTCCGTCGTTCTTGCAGTTTTTGACGACAGATATGCGTACGCAAACATTAACAAACAACTTGAACTTTACCCGAGGTACGGCTTAACAATAACTAATAATTAATAGAACGTTTAATTCTAAATTATTTTACCTGTGCAAAGAAATTTCAACTTTAATTATGGTTAAATTTTAACTACAACTTAACCACAAGCGGTGCAAATGGCCGATAGACGGTCAAACATGCTTGTGGAAATGCTCGTCGGAAATGGGTCTCATAGACGGTCAAACATGCTCGTGGGGATGCTCGTCGGAAATGGATCTCATAGACGGTCAAACATGTTTGTGGGGATGCTCGTCGGAAATGGGTCTCATAGACGGTCAAACATGCTCGTGGGTATGCTCGTCGGAAATGGGTCTCGTAGACGGTCAAACGTACTCGTGGGGATGCTCGTCGGAAATGGGTCTCATAGACGGTCAAACATGCTCGTGGGGATGCTAGTACTTTGGCTACCCTTCTGTTAGATGGCGCTGTATATACTTTACATTTAAATTTACGAAAAATTTAGTTCACGATCACTTTCTGACCCAATTAGGCCTCAAACAGCGCCGTACAGAAGCTGCTCAAGGAATCCTCGGCAATCAAAACCGACTTGCAACAAAATTCTTTAAAAATTGTTTAAATTTACATTCGTTACGGTCGAATGTAAATATGTATGTAATAACCGAATAACCATTTGTGAAAAACACCAGCACCTCTCCACGGAGGTGTGAACATTAATAAATAAATAATGAGTCAGTATTATCAAGGCGCAGAAAGGAGAAATCCTTCAAGAGTTGTCAAAAAAATCGCCTTTCAACATAAAAAATTCCAGAATTTATTAGATTCAGGAATCAATTTAAAGAAAACGTAAGATATTCATTGAAAAAATACATAAAGTTGGAGAAAACAAACAAAAAACGGCCGATTTTACAGCGCAATTCAGTTGATTAATAATATATTAAAAAAAAAGGACAATTTAAAAGAACGATGACAAAACAATAAAAATTCAAAAAAGAAAAATAAAAGACAATCGATTTTAGTGCACAGTTCAGTAAGTTCATAAATTTAAAAGAAACAATTTGAAACAAACAGCGACAAAACAAATTATTTGCCTTCCACGTGGTCAACAGATTATAAAAAAAAAAAACTGCAACAGATGGCGCTGTTTAATATCTCACACAAACACAATTCATTTCGTACTTTACCGACAGCAAGTGACATTTAAAGGTAGACTTCCGAAGCACGCGGCAGACGGCAGACGGCAGCAGCAAACGACAACTGCTTTTGTCGCGACAGCAGGCGACACTACTTTACACTATTATTTTAAATGAATGTACTTCTAAGACCGGACGGCATTAGTCACGCGACAGGTTATGAAGTGCATCCATATAAAATAATAGTGCAAGGTAGTGTCGTCTGCTGCTGCGACAAAAGCAGTTGCCGTCTGCCGTCTGCCGCGTGCTTCGGAAGTCTACCTTTAAGGCGAGTTCGCGTTTACGCTCGGATCGATCGGAGTGTTTCTTTTTCTCACTCTTACATGCAGTGAAACGCAGTCGCTCTCCCTCACACTTGTGATCAGAGCGCTCGGCGAGTGTAAACGCGAACTCACCCTTACTTATTGATCTTCCGCGTCACGGGAAATAGCTAGTGAACCGCGTCCGTAAATGCAAACGAACAAAAAACGTTCAGCAAGTTTTAACAGATGGCGTTGCTGAATATCTTGCAGCAACGCAAGTCACTTGTTTGTTAGCATCCAGAAAATACTGACAGTTGAACACTTGCTCAATAGATGGCGGTCGTTCAATGTAAAAGGTTAAAGTCCCTAGTAAATGGGTTTCCTTTTACATGAAAGTACAACTTTGAACTATCCAGGGGCTTTCAGCTTGTTTTATGAAATAAAATTTGAAAATCTGTTAAGTTGGCAACACTGCTTTGAGCTAAATGTCATTCTTATCGATGATACTCTTTACTTTCTGGATGCGATGTTTAGTGAAAGGGCGGACAATAAAATCCAGGCAAAGATTTGACATGTGCGTATTTCGACAAACTTGGTAAATCAGGCTTTTGTTGAGGTTATATTTCTGTCAAAATAATTTGTATTGAACGTCAGAATTACCAGTGACATTTTCTTTATGTATTAAACGTCAAAAATATTGGAGTCAGGTTTACATTTTACAAATGACGTGCCCGGATTTTACTGTCCGCTACTGTACAGGGTGGGCCAAATTTGACACTTAATAGGAAACGCCTGTTTTTAGAAGAGTTAGAGAAAAACTGACCTCGGTGTCTGTAGCTCAATTTTTAAGACAAAATTAATGCATTTCGATAACTTGTTCCGATTAGGAGCTACAGGGTGTTTTTCAAAATTCTACGATTTCTAAAAACCTTTATAACTTTTTTGTTTATGAAAATTTTTGATTTCTGTAAGAAGTTCTTTAAAGCACTTTTTCATGCAGAATTCATTGCTTCAAATTACTTTTTTCTAGAGTGCTCAATATTTGAGATATGAGCTAGAACTTTAATTTTTTTATACGGAACATACCTCTTCTTTTTGCAATTTTTATTAATGACATATCCAAGTAATGAAAATTGCTTTTGACTAACGTACATACATAGTTCAAACAGTTCAAGACGAGTTGTCTCTAATTGATACAATAAAAGACCAAATCAAAAAAATCATTACTTTGACGTAAAATCCACAGACATGAAAGGATTTATTTTTTGTAAATCACGCATCGTTTGGGGGGAAAACAAATTGATACTTACTCGACTACTTTGACGGTGAGTTTCGCTGCTGGCATATTATTTGCTAAAGCATGGTGATAGATATGCAGGGCGGCCAGTCGCAAAGCGGTATCATAGTGAAGCTCCGGTGCGAATCTCTCTTGGATCACGTCATTGCAGCACTGCGTGAATAAGTAATCTAAAGCAGCTAAGTCAGTCTGTGCAAGATCCGCTGCCGAGGAAGGTACGAACGCCACGCGATACAAACACCTCAGCTTGTGAGCACCAGGTCTCGACGCTATCTGCAAGGAAAAAAAATCATCTACCCAAACCTATCCGCCTTCTTCGATGATTTCATTACCCTAGCTAAAGTATCGGATGGATCCAGTAAGGTCAACTTGTTTCTCTTCAACGACTTTATATGTTCGACGACTAGACTAAAATGTTCCGTCGCGGTAAGACACAATTTGGCTTGGAGTGAGGCGACGACGTCCTGCACCGTCGTCCACGCGTCGTACTTGAAAGACTTGGTCTGGCCGTTCTCCAGGAACACCTTGAGGACGTTCGCCATGGGCGGAACGCACAGGTCGCCCAGGGAAAACGCAGAGGGCTGAAAGCTTGCGCGTTAAATTAATTAAGAAAAATCGGGCTTAGAGGTAGGTACTGACGGGAAATAGGGGGGCTCCGTTGACGCAGACGCTTTCGGCGAAACGCACCCTCGACGGCTTGTTCCTCAGGCGGGCCCTTTTACTGGCTGAAAGGAGCGTTGACTTGCGGGCCCCCTGTTGCTCGGGTGGTTGGCATACTATTAGAGTTACCGTCGTCGAGCATGCTCGTACTAGCGAGATGACGTGTTCCCTAGGGGCGGTTTTTACGTCTTCGCCGTTGACCGACCAGATCTGATCACCGGGGAGTAACTGCAACAATTGTTTGCCAATAGTGTAAATTCGTTATCCTTGGAGCGCCTTAAGAATTGAAAATAGGCAACCCATTCTACACCTGTGCTTTTAGTGCGTTTGTTAATCCGATTTGATTGATGGGTTGCCTATTATAAAGGCTTCAGGGGTAACATTATAGCACACAGTATCTAGTTACCTAGTACATTGTAATTATTATTTCTCGAGTTGAATTGTGATAAAAAGTGCAGGGGATTTACTGAAGCGAAGGCGATTACAAAAACGTGAGTTATTTTAGACTCTTTGTCTTGAAATCCGGCGCGCGATTCGCGCAGAAAGGAATTAGTGAATCCGACTCGGCACGATTTGCATAAGTACTTGCCGTTTACAAGTCTTAAATTCCTTAATAAAATCTTACTTTATAATTGCGCGACAATTTAAAACGTGCCCGGAGTTTATTCGTCGGAGAGGTCGGCCGGTGTTTCTATTAAAAGTGCGGCGGGGCCGCTTTGCCTTTGATGTTGATAAATTGCAGCGCGGCCCCTGACGTATCGATTTTTCTAATCGCGTTTATGTGTCGAAAGATAAAAGCCGCCGCTCCCGTTTGGTTAAAGGTAATAGGTTTACGCCTCCGCCGGTGAAAGCTCGCAACAACAAAAAGGTGAAAATTGTTGAATTCTTTCCGTTAGGTCCCGTGTCTGCGAGGAAAATGGGGTCATCGAAAACCCATGAATCTCAATAATCATCAGTTCATTACAGTATAGTGCCCATTTAAATTGTGACGCCTTAAAATCAGAAAGTAGGCAACACCTTGTTTTATTTGTTTGATGGGTTGCCTATTCGAAAAAATTTTACACGTATACGTCGCGTCGGTTACTGTTAAATTCGTTCTTGAAATTAGGCACTTTGAAGATCTTCAGAAATCTGAACCGCGTTAATAGAGAGGTCTGCCGCAATTAAGCGCCAGGAAGTAATTACGTACAATTAACGAGGCCACGGCGCGGCTCCTCCGCCATCTCATTTGCAAGTTGGGGCAGTTTAGTTTTGAGTATAACACAAACTCCCCACCCCCCCGCATTCTCGATTGTTAATGTTAATTTCGTTTATATTATATATTATATTTATTATAGTCTCCGCCTTTTTTCAAGTTTCAATGATGCAATCGGTATACTTACCTACTTACATAATAATATTGAATTGAAGTGAAACTGGAAATACTTTTCTTTCGTAAAAGCTGCGCTAAGTGAAAACTCTTACTTTATCAACGCTGGGGCCCCCTTCGGTGAGAAACCTGACGATGACGGGCTTTTCCGAGCCGGCGACGAATCCGAACCCCAACGCAGGCGACCTCTCCAAGGTGACGGTGCGCGGTTCCGGTGCGGACACGGGCTCCAAATTTTTCGTGATGGGCGTCTCGTAAGTCGTAGTTTTGTTCACGTGACTGGAACAGAAAGAGCACAGCGTGAAACACAAATCGAATCCGGCTCCGACCCAACTTGATTTATGTGGGGGGAGAACGTCCTTCCGCGGCGCGGCGGTTTCAGTTTTGTCAATACACACAGTAGCGCTCCGTGAAATTTATTCGGCTGATAAATCAATTCGTTTTGATGTATGCATAACGCCGCCGCCGGCCGTTTCTTCAAACTCGACACAGAAAATTATTTTGAACGGACGTTTTGTACGTACTTGTGATTAATGGGCCTCCCCCCCCCAGCCAGGAATTTAAAGGAAACTTGAATATGTTGTCAAAAATACGTTCGGTATTAAAATCGTGTTTCTGACATCGTATTTAGTAGGGGTAAATAGGCAGGCAGTCTCTGAAGAGAAAATTAAAAGCGTTAAGGCAATCGCTTTTATAAATTAGACGGAAATAATTTCGGTGCGGAAGCCGGCGAGAGAGAAAAACGACCGGAATATTTCATTTAGTAGAACCGTCGTGGTAGGCAACAAGGTAGCCCGGAATTAAATCGAATTAGTTGCGACGGTGTAGATGTTGAAAAGATAAACAGCTATTGGACGGGCGGCGTGCAGGTTTACTGTCGGGGGCTGCTGAAGAGCCTCAAATACCTACCAGTCTGCGTTTTATTCGCTCGTAAAAAAGTTAATGAAGGAAAAGAAAAAAAGGCAAAGTGCGGAAGGAATACGTGTTTGCGATTTGCTTCGGCAATTTACAGTCTGGCTAAAGTAACTGTACACGTACCATTCGTTAAACGAGATGTCCATTAACATGCAAGGGGAGATTCAATCTACCTAGCCATGAAACAAAAGAGTTGCGTCGTTGATTTTTAACAGTTATGAATTGACAAGTTTTTGACGCATCTGTGTTTATAATTCAATTGATTTGATAAAGAAAAATAATAGTCCTAGCTCAGCATACTTATCACTCAGTAGGGACAACTCGTGTCGGCACCTTTGATGTTCGTACTACCGTTTTCAGAGCCAATATGGCCGTTACCATGGCCAACTCCATTAACATTCACTGACGTGTATGTATGGCCGTTTCAATTTGACTTTTAAAAATTTGACGGGTACTCCACTCAGCGCCTCTTGTGAGTTTTTAAGTAATTGCAGTTGCCATTACGTTACTGTCAGTAGTTCTGTAGTATCTTTAATAGAGAGCGCTGAGAGGAGTACTCCACGGCATGCTTTCCGGAACCGAATTTTAGGCGAATTGACACGGCCGTACATACACGTCAGTGAATGTTAATGTTGCTGGCCATGCCGTTACTGGCGGGCTTTCATTTTATTACTACTAGATGTCACTAGTTGAAAACATGGTACGGATGGAAATGATTGCAAGCAAATCATAGAATGCGATGTTGTTTTACACAACTTCAGGCTTTCTGCACAACATAAATTCATTGTAATCTAACAAAGATGGTTTTCTATTCAATCTTTCTCATCTCTCCGTATCCATCACACAAAATGCTGAATTAAAAAACGCCCGCTTAAAAGCAATTGATGAATCCATCGGTGCGCCACACGCGGCCGTTTGTGGAAAGTCCGCCAGTTTTCGCACATGCGCACTCAGAAACTGTAGCAACGGAAACCCCAAGCTGTCCCTACTGATTGATGTGGTAGTAGGAATTATTGAAATTTTAAAAGTGGAAAAAGAGTGAAAATCAGAGCAAAGTTGTCAGATCTACCGATTACAGAAACCTGTAAAATTACTAGCACTTTTAACTCCTGATTAATAGATGGCGCCACTAAAGCTGTTTTCTGGCGTACAAAATTGTTTTAAAAACGACCGGTGCTGTTTCAAAACATGACGTCTTTGTTTCAACGTTAAAAAATGCATATTTCGAAATGTACGAAATAATTGCAAAATAGTGCACCGCCAAAAAACAGCTCAGACGAAAAATTTAGTTGTCACTGAAAGAAACATATTTCTAAAAGATTAACTTATGAACTCAACCCAACCCAATCCCGGCCTCGGCGCCCCCTTGGTAGCGGCGCCCGCATGTACCACATGCTCTGAATGCCCGCTTCCGCTGGCCTCAGCATATACACATACAGCATTACAGCTTTTACTTCACAACGAGTAAAGAATAAACAGGAGAGAGTCATACTAACAGTAGTTTCTTGTCCAAAGTGGTAATGGAAAGACAGAAACAAAGTGAAAAAAAATATGGAAAGAATTAAAAACAACAAAGAATAAAGAACATTTATGACTATCGAGAAACGCAATCGAAATGGAAAAAGAAAATTCTTAGAAAAAGTAAGAAGAACAATTAAGAATCCTAATGAAAAATTAAAACTCAAAAAACGTAACGTAACGTGATGGTAATTCGAAATTCATACGCAAAAAATAAGAGAAACGAAAACAAATGACAATCACAACATTTACGGAAAAACAGAAACAAAGACAAAAATTGGAAACAATTGAAAACAAAAAAGAATGAAAAACATTTTTGACCGTCGAGAATCACAATCGAAATGGAAAAAGAAAATTCTTGAAGAAAATAAGAAAAACAAATGAGAATCATCTTAAAAAAAACGTAACGTAACAAATCACAATCGCAAGCAACATTAACGAAAAGAAAAACCCAAATAATTAAGAACAAAAAAAATTAAAAATGTTCGAGACGTGTTACGTGTATATTAGGTTACGTGTTACGTTACGTTACGTTACACGTAACACGTAACGTAACACGTAACGTAACACGTAACGTAACACGTAACGTAACACGTAACGTAACGTAACGTAACACGTAACGTAACGTAACACGTAACGTAACACGTAACGTAACACGTAACGTAACACGTAACGTAACACGTAACGTAACGTAACGTAACCCGTAACGTAACGTAACACGTAACGTAACGTAACGTAACGTAACGTAACGTAACGTAACGTAACACGTAACGTAACGTAACGTAACACGTAACGTAACGTAACGTAACCCGTAACGAAACCCGTAACGTAACGTAACGAAACCCGTAACGTAACGTAACACGTAACGTAACACGTAACGTAACGTGTAACATGACGTAAAGTAACGTAACGGTAATTCGAAATTCACAAAGCAAAACAAGAGAGAAAGGAAAACAAATCACAATCGCAAGCAACATTCACGAAAAAGAAAAATGCGAAAATTTGAAAATTTTTGCTTATTTATTTTCTGAAAAATGATAAACAATTAAAAACAAAAAAAACTTAAAAAAAACGCAACGTACTGGTAATTCGAAATTCACAAACAAAAAAAAAGGAAAATAAATCGCAATCGCAAGCAACATTAACTTTTCATTAATTGTTTACCATTTTTCAGAAATTAAATAAGCAAAAATTTTCAAATTTTTGCATTTTTCTTTTTCGTGAATGTTGCCTGCGATTGTAATTTGTTTTCCTTTCTCTCTTGTTTTGCTTTGTGAATTTCGAATTACCGTTACGTTACGTTACTTTACATCATGTTACACGTTACACGTTACGTGTTACGTCACGTTACGTTACGTGTTACGTTACGTGTTACGTTACGTTACGTGTTACGTTACGTGTTACGTTACGTGTTACGTTACGTGTTACGTTACGTGTTACGTTACGTTACGTGTTACGTTACGTTACGTGTTACGTTACGTTACGTGTTACGTTACGTGTTACGTTACGTGTTACGTTACGTGTTACGTTACGTGTTACGTTACGTTACGTGTTACGTTACGTTACGTGTTACGTTACGTTACGTGTTACGTTACGTTACGTGTTACGTTACGTTACGTGTTACGTTACGTTACGTGTTACGTTACGTTACGTGTTACGTTACGTTACGTGTTACGTTACGTTTTGTTTTTCTTTTCGAAAAACCCAAAATTTAAAATAAACATTTAATTTCTGAAAAAATAGTAAACAATTAAAAACAAAAGAAGATTTAAAAACGTTTTTTACGATCGAGGCAGCTAATCAAATAGGAAAAAAGGAACAAAATTCGTAAAGTAAGTGAGAAGAATAAATGACGAAGCTGTCGAACGACGGTGAAACGTAAAGTGTATAGTGCGCGATTTAGTGTCCGCTTAAAAGATTTTGTGATACATAATAAAAAACAAGTAAAAACTCAAAACGAATTGTAGATTTAAAATTTGTTTAACAAACATTCGAGGTATAATAATAATTCGAAATTCACAAAGAAACACAAGAAAAAGGAACACAAATGACAATCATAATATTTACGAGAGGAGAGAAAACACAGAAACCTGAAAAATCGTAAACAATTAAAAACAAGAAAAACCGGCGACTGGAAAAACTCAACCGAAATGGAAAGAAAAGAAAATTCCTGAAGAAAATAAGAAAAACAAATGAGGAGCGCGGAATATTTTTGATCGTTTAACTTCGGATCGACATAGAAAACAAAAAAGAGAGAAAAAAAATTGACTCTTGGAAAACTGTAAACGGAATGCGAAAGAAAACGATAACTTCGAAAGGAAAAGTAGAACGATCGTAAATTTTACGAAAGAGAAAGAAAATGACGATCGTAATGTTTGCCAAGGAAAATGAAATAAATTCAAAAAGTATAAACAAAACAGAAATATTAATTGTTTGAAACTACCGTGAGTCATTCTTTTAAACAGAAGCGACAACTCGACAAAAAAGAAAATTTCAAAGACTGTTGTTGTCGGGAATGTTTGAAGGAACACAGAAACAGTCGATAAACAAATGACGATGGCGATAAAAAAAATCAAAAGGAGACGGAAATATTTGAGTGCGAATTTCAAACTTAAAAAATAATCCACAAACAAATTAGTTTCTATTGCTATTCATTAAACGTCCAATCGGGATTTTTAACGAAAAAATACGAAGTTTGAAAGTTGGTGATTTGGCAACACTGTCTGAAACGCCCTTAAGTGTGCAGAATACAATACTTTTACATTTTAGTAAAAGCTGTCACCTAAAGACGTTTATTAATTTATTTTTTTTTAAATTAATGTTGATCAGTTTAACATTCAAATATTTCGCAGTTTGATTTAGGGCTAAACATGCCAAATCATGTCAAAGATAGTCTTTTGTTTTGTAATTCTTTAATTATCATGAATGAGTAAATAAGTTGTAGACTAAATTCTTGTAAATTAGCTTCGCACAGTTGGCAACCCTAGTCAGAACTGTTATTTAAAGTTGGATACAATCTAGGAAAAAATAGTGTCCCGTTTTTTATGCTCGCCACTGTACACTTGAAAAACAATTGTATTTAAAATTCAAAATTCTTTTCAATACATTTACAATACGTTTACGTAAACGGCGTGTACACAGGTCTCACTTTTTATATCAAACACATTTTTTTTTAAATTTTAAATATTTTAAGTAAAGGCGTCGGCATCAATCGTTGAAATTGACGTTTACGCATCTCATTTAATATTTAACAGGTAGGTAACATCTTGAGAGGGTATGATCGGTGCTCCGGCGCTCAGTTATATGACCATAAAGCCCTTCACTTGCCAATATAATAACCCTTGCTACCGTCATATACATACATACATGCGCCGGATGTTATCCTCGCCATTATAATTGCGACGTACTCGGGTCGCCGCTTGTGCTCCCCATTTTGGGTACCATTACAATAACAATACGTATTCACCACGGTAAATAAAGCATCTACTGTTTATGCATAATACAAAGTTGAACGCGAGGAAGTATAAATAATAGACAACTCTGAAAGCAAGTTTTGAATAAATTATAAATTTAATATTAAATGTGGGGGTGGTTCAAATGAGCTTAAGATGATAACTTCCATTTTAGACTTCCCCATACTTCTGTAAATACGAGTATTTTAGGAAATAGACGAAAGCTCATGGAACTGGATTATGACTATCTATAGTATTTACACTATCAGCGTCGTAAATTAGCATGCAAGTAAAAAGCAACTAATCTTGTTACAGTCCCAAAAGCGCGTAAGGAATAGGTTGGCAGTATTCGGAAATATTTAGTCGACTTGGAATTTATTGTGGCAATCCTGATCGCAGTGTAAGTAATTACCCAGTAGCGTCACTTAAACGACAGTGTTAAAAAGGCCGCCATACTGTTTGATACCTACATGGAAATGTAATGTGATTTGCAAATCGGTAGGTATCAAACAAAATGGCACTCGAGTGACGTTATTGTATAGATTCTTATACTGTAATTCGATCGCCACGTGATATGTTCTGATATGATGTGTTCCGATTGGCTGAAATTGACTGCATCTGAGATCTTCTCGCGTCATCCTGATGCCTATCTCGTGATTAAAGTTCTCGCTAAGAAAGATTAGGAACATTCGGATTCGACGCGGTCGGAATTTCTTAGTGCATCGTCAAACGAGTTTGGGGCGATTTTTCACAACCCCGCCGGTGCCTGGTTTTCCTAAAATCCGGGCAATGTTAGGCTAACGGCATGACACCATCAGGTTTCTTCTTTTTTTTAAACTCGGGCTCTTATTTTGGATTCTCTTTTAGTACTCGGTTACTTAACCGACATTTTGGAAGCTACTGCTATCGAAGCTCACTATTTTCAACCCTCGGTTTCGTACTGCCGAATCGGAGAACGTATCCGGCTGAAGGGTGGACATCGTGCAGAATACACGTAAACGACCTTGACCTACAGGATACAGTTCTGGTTGCGTGAGTTAATTCGTTGATTTTTGTGAATTCTTTTGTGACGCTGCATTGTTTGGAGAGCGAATTTTCGACAGATTGATTATTTGACGTAAATTATTCCAGCAGAAGTGAGACGGATTAGATCTGAAGTACTGGGTCGAGTAAATCAATAACTTGTACACTCAGGGTGTGACTTAGGAGGTGATCGCTTCGAGTCAAGTACAAGTTGTACACTCAGGGGTTGACCGCTTCGGACATCGTGCAGGATACACGCAGGGAGGCGTAAACGGCCTTGTCCTACAGGACACACTCTTGGTTGCGTGAGTTTATTCGATATCTTTTATTAATTGTTTCGTGACGCTGCACTGTTAGAGAGCGAATTTTCGACAGATTAATTACTTGACGTAAATTATTCCAGCAGCAGTGAGCCGGATTAGATCTGAAGTACTGAGTCGAGTAAATCAATAACTTGTACACTCACGGTGTGACTTAGTGGGTGATCGCTTCGAGTCAAGTACAAGTTGTACACTCAGGGGTTGACCGCTTCGGACATCGTGCAGGATACACGCAGGGAGGCGTAAACGGCCTTGTCCTACAGGACATACTCTTGGTTGCGTGAGTTTATTCGATATCTTTTATTAATTGTTTCGTGACGCTGCACTGTTAGAGAGCGAATTTTCGACAGATTAATTACTTGACATAAATTATTGCAGTAGCAGTAAGGAGGATTAGAACTGAAGTATCGAGTCAAGTACAAGTTGTACACTCAGGGGTTGACTGCTTCGGACATCGTGCAGGATACACGCAGGGAGGCGTAAACGACCTTGACCTACAGACACACGCTTGCTTGCGTGAGTTTATTCCGTATTTTTATCGATTGTTTCGTGACGCTGCATTGTTAGAGAGCAAGTTTTCGACAGATTAATTATATGATGTAAATTATTGCAGGTGAATTAGATCTGAAGTATGAAGACGAGTAAATTAATAAGTTGTACACTTAGGGTGTAACTTAAGGGGAGACCGCTTCGGACATTGTGCAGAATACACGCAGGGAGGCGTAAACGACCTTGACCTACAGACACACGCTTGCTTGCGTGAGTTTATTTCGTATTTTTATCGATTGTTTCGTGACGTTGCATTGTTAGAGAGCAAATTTTCGACAGATTAATTATATATTGCAGGCGAATTAGATCTGAAGTATGAAGACGAGTAAATTAATAAGTTGTACACTTAGGGTGTAACTTAGGGGGTGACCGCTTCGGACATTGTGCAGAATACACGCAGGGACGCGTAAACGACCTTGACCTACAGACACACGCTTGGTTGCGTGCGTTTATTCCGTATCTTTTATCAATTGTTTCGTGACGCTGCATTGTTGAAACAAATTTTCGACAGATTAACTATTTCATGTAAATTATTGCAGTAGCAGTAAGGCGGATTAGATCTGAAGTATCAAGTCGAGTAAATTAATAAGTTGTCTACACTCAGGGGGTGACCGCTTCGGACATCACGCAAAATACACGCAGGGAGGTGTAAACAACCTTGACCTACAGGACACACTCTTGGTCGCTTGAGTTTATTCGGTGCCTTTTATGAATTGTTCCGTGACGCTGCATTGTTAAGAGAGCGAATTTTCGACATTAATTATTTGATGTAAATTATTGCAAGCGAATTAGATCTGAACTATGAAGACGAGTAAATTAATAAGTTGTACACTTAGCGTATAACTTGGGGGGGGGGGTGACCGTTTCGGATATAGTGCAGAATACACGCAGGGAGGCGTAAACGACCTTGACCTACAGACACACGCTTGCTTGCGTGAGTTTATTTCGTATTTTTATCGATTGTTTCGTGACGTTGCATTGTTAGAGAGCAAATTTTCGACAGATTAATTATATATTGCAGGCGAATTAGATCTGAAGTATGAAGACGAGTAAATTAATAAGTTGTACACTTAGGGTGTAACTTAGGGGGTGACCGCTTCGGACATTGTGCAGAATACACGCAGGGACGCGTAAACGACCTTGACCTACAGACACACGCTTGGTTGCGTGCGTTTATTCCGTATCTTTTATCAATTGTTTCGTGACGCTGCATTGTTAGAGAGCAAATTTTCGACAGATTAACTATTTCATGTAAATTATTGCAGTAGCAGTAAGGCGGATTAGATCTGAAGTATCAAGTCGAGTAAATTAATAAGTTGTCTACACTCAGGGGGTGACCGCTTCGGACATCACGCAAAATACACGCAGGGAGGTGTAAACAACCTTGACCTACAGGACACACTCTTGGTCGCTTGAGTTTATTCGGTGCCTTTATGAATTGTTCCGTGACGCTGCATTGTTAAGAGGCGAATTTTCGACATTAATTATTTGATGTAAATTATTGCAAGCGAATTAGATCTGAACTATGAAGACGAGTAAATTAATAAGTTGTACACTTAGCGTATAACTTGGGGGTGACCGTTTCGGATATAGTGCAGAATACACGCAGGGAGGCGTAAACGACCTTGACCTACAGACACACACTTGCTTGCGTGAGTTTATTCCGTATTTTTATCGATTGTTTCATGACGCTGCATTGTTAGAGAGCAAATTTTCGACAGATTAATTATATGATGTAAATTATTGCAGGCGAATTAGATCTGAAGTATGAAGACGAGTAAATTAATAAGTTGTACACTTAGGGTGTAACTTAGGGGGTGACTGCTTCGGACATCGTGCAGAATACACGCAGAGAGGCGTAAACGACCTTGACCTACAGACACACGCTTGGTTGCGTGAGTTTATTCTGTATCTTTTATCAATTGTTTCGTGACGCTGCATTGTTAGAGAGCAAATTTCCGACGGATTAACTATTTGATGTAAATTATTGCAGTAGCAGTACGGCGGATTAGATTTCAACTATCGAGTCGAGTAAATTAATAAGTTGTACACTCAGGATGTGACTCAGGGGGTGACAGCTTCGGACTCCGTGCAGAATAAACGCAGAGAGGCGTAAACGGCCTTGACCTACAGAACACATTCTTGGTTGCGTGAGTTTATTCGGTGCCTTTTATGAATTGTTCCGTGACGCTGCATTGTTAAGAGAGCGAATTTTCGACAGATTAATTATTTGATGTAAATTATTACAGGCGAATTAGATCTGAAGTATGAAGATGCGTGAACTGATAAGTTGTACACTTAGAGTATAACTTGGGGTGACCGTTTCGGATATGGTGCAGAATACACGCGCAGGAGGCGTAAACGACCTTGACCTACAGACACACGCTTGCTTGCGTGAGTTTATTTCGTATTTTTATCGATTGTTTCGTGACGTTGCATTGTTAGAGAGCAAATTTTCGACAGATTAATTATATATTGCAGGCGAATTAGATCTGAAGTATGAAGACGAGTAAATTAATAAGTTGTACACTTAGGGTGTAACTTAGGGGGTGACCGCTTCGGACATTGTGCAGAATACACGCAGGGACGCGTAAACGACCTTGACCTACAGACACACGCTTGGTTGCGTGCGTTTATTCCGTATCTTTTATCAATTGTTTCGTGACGCTGCATTGTTAGAGAGCAAATTTTCGACAGATTAACTATTTCATGTAAATTATTGCAGTAGCAGTAAGGCGGATTAGATCTGAAGTATCAAGTCGAGTAAATTAATAAGTTGTCTACACTCAGGGGGTGACCGCTTCGGACATCACGCAAAATACACGCAGGGAGGTGTAAACAACCTTGACCTACAGGACACACTCTTGGTCGCTTGAGTTTATTCGGTGCCTTTTATGAATTGTTCCGTGACGCTGCATTGTTAAGAGAGCGAATTTTCGACATTAATTATTTGATGTAAATTATTGCAAGCGAATTAGATCTGAACTATGAAGACGAGTAAATTAATAAGTTGTACACTTAGCGTATAACTTGGGGGGGGGGTGACCGTTTCGGATATAGTGCAGAATACACGCAGGGAGGCGTAAACGACCTTGACCTACAGACACACGCTTGCTTGCGTGAGTTTATTTCGTATTTTTATCGATTGTTTCGTGACGTTGCATTGTTAGAGAGCAAATTTTCGACAGATTAATTATATATTGCAGGCGAATTAGATCTGAAGTATGAAGACGAGTAAATTAATAAGTTGTACACTTAGGGTGTAACTTAGGGGGTGACCGCTTCGGACATTGTGCAGAATACACGCAGGGACGCGTAAACGACCTTGACCTACAGACACACGCTTGGTTGCGTGCGTTTATTCCGTATCTTTTATCAATTGTTTCGTGACGCTGCATTGTTAGAGAGCAAATTTTCGACAGATTAACTATTTCATGTAAATTATTGCAGTAGCAGTAAGGCGGATTAGATCTGAAGTATCAAGTCGAGTAAATTAATAAGTTGTCTACACTCAGGGGGTGACCGCTTCGGACATCACGCAAAATACACGCAGGGAGGTGTAAACAACCTTGACCTACAGGACACACTCTTGGTCGCTTGAGTTTATTCGGTGCCTTTTATGAATTGTTCCGTGACGCTGCATTGTTAAGAGAGCGAATTTTCGACATTAATTATTTGATGTAAATTATTGCAAGCGAATTAGATCTGAACTATGAAGACGAGTAAATTAATAAGTTGTACACTTAGCGTATAACTTGGGGGGGGGGTGACCGTTTCGGATATAGTGCAGAATACACCCAGGGAGGCGTAAACAACGTTGACCTACAGGACACACTCTTGGTTGCGTGAGTTTATTCGGTGTCCTTTATTAATTATTCCGTGACGCTGCATTGTCAGAGAGCGAATTTTCGACAGATTAATTATTTGATGTAAATTATTGCAGGCGAATTAGATCTGAAGTATGAAGACGCGTAAACTAATAAGTTGTACACTTAGGTTGAGTTTACAGAAACGAAATCAAATATTTAATTACGATTAACTATTTGATTGAGCTTAAAATTCGTGTTGCCAAAGAAATCAAATTGTTAAACTAAGGCAACGCTAATTTTAATCTCAATCAAATAGTTAATCGTAATTAAATATTTGATTTCCTTTCCGTAAACCCACCCTTCGAGTGTGTTCGTAAACTCTCTTGGGTTCTCCTGAATAATATTCTTTCTCACTTATATAAATGATTTCGTGTATTTTGCTTTTCATTTTATTCACTACTAGCATTACCCATGGAGATTTTACGAACCCGCCCTTAGGGTGTAACTTAGGGGGTCACGCAGACAGGCGTGAACGACCTTGACCTACAGGTCACCCTCTTTTATTTAGAGTTTATTCGGTATCTTTTATTACTTGATTCGTGACGCTGCATTGTTAGAGAGCGAATTTTCGACAGATTAATTATTTGACGTACACTCAGGTACAACAATTTTGAGTCGTTTTAGTTATCGTGTTTTAATCGACATTCTGTCGCCGCTTACGACTAATCTGTTTGTGTGACACTGTAACCAGTTTGTGCAACTTATGATTAAAGCAATCATTATTTTAGCTGTTTGTGTATTTGTGCCACTACCCTAAGTGAGTTGCGAACGATCAACTGCAAAGAACACTGTCGAGGCCTACTTCAAATCAGTTCGGTATTTTGTTCACCCTGGCGCCTTTATTAATATCGGTTTAGCCACCCCCATTCTTCACTGTTGCTAGACGAGGAAAAGTTGATGAAAAATACAGCGCAGACTTTTACCAATCATTAATTAAACTAAATTTAAGAAGTTAAAAAAAAAAACAAATTTCTTAGTGCTGATTAAAAGTTCAAATAAACGGTGAGACTTCGCTTTAAATTTTCATTAAAATCACCCAATAAATCCGCCTCTTAAAAAAGAAACAATTACGTACGTCGACTGTACAAATAAATTCCGGGGCAAATCCTCTCTAATTCGATTCGTAAGCAGCACTTGCAGAGCTCGCAGCGGAGCCCGCCCCCCCGAAAGCTAAATAATAGCCGCAATAATAACCTTTCGGCGAACGAGTGATATACGCGAGACATTAAGTGCCCTTTATATGCAGGCGATGGTGGCTCTGGCGCAACGTGCAGTGGTCCTCTCGAGAGCGGGTCGCCTGTAAATGATTTTCCACGATATCTGCGGATTTATTGAACCGACCCTCTCGGCGGCAGTCCGGAGCGCTTAGTTTGCGTGCATTCACGGCTTTACTTGCAGTTGTTATCGGCGTATGCCAGCGTATTGTAATATCGGGATCACGTTCGCTCGACTAAATCTACTTCGGGGATATTGTGTTTGTAGGATCGAGGGAACTTACCGGAAATATCCGGACATAAATTAAACAAGACTTGCTCACCCCCTCATACTCGTACTTATACCGTTCAAACCAAAGTTATCAGTCTCTTGGGGGTTATATGATTTCTTTTAATTTAATTTTTGGTTCTCCTTATTTGAATTATGTATATCCTGCTTCCTTAATGAATGAATAAATTGAGAAACTCTTTCAGAACAATTCATCCGTTATGCTCTATTGGTTGTGTATCCATTCTTTGTCTATCTACCATCGTACTATTCCAACTGCCAACCTACTAATTTGAAACGGTCGTGGAATTTGTTTTCAAAACAAAATCGGTTATCGCGTGTTTAATTTCAAATAACAAACACGTGTTCGGACGCTTCGAACTGTGCGCAGTAAAATTGCGGCCGGATGCTCCAGGGCGCCCGCCGCGCTGTCCCTTTTCAAGAGGATAAACCAACCAGCGAGTCCGAAAAACTTGTAACGTTAGCCCTGCAAATAACACTTCGGGTTTCTGGCATCAGAAACCTGTCACAGAGTAACCTTTTAGCTTTGTGCTCGTTCGGATTTGCACTAAATTGTAGATACATGTCAGTTATAGGAAAGAGATCAAATTACGTTGCAAGTTTAAAAGTATTTCGCTTTAGTCTGCTTTGTTTCAAACAGGCGCCAGTTGTATTAACATGTCAAGTGGGCACTTGTAATGAAGAGAGGGCCAGGGCAGTTGCAGATTGCGAGAGACCACCGCGATGCTGTATGACAAGCTAATTGGGGTTGAATAGGCGTGATTTGGAGCTAGAAGCAGCGATTATCATTGGCCGGTGGTTTCAAAATTTATCTTGCAAGTCCGAGGGGGGTGGTTAATTTTTACTTGGAAAGGACGGAGCGCGAAAAACAAAGAGACAGCGAGCGAACGGTCGAATTCCCTTTAGTTTTGACTTAGCGAATTTTTTTTAGTGCTTGCCGTCATTTTTTCATATTCCTAGATAAATCATTTATTTCGGTACGGTTAAAATGCAGTGTGTTAAGAGAAAGGGCAATTAAACAAAACCACGGATACGGTCGGGTTCGTGCCGCGGGTGTCTAAACAAGAGTGCGCGCGTGTGTGCGCAATTCGCGGCTTGCCTCTCACTTACCTTGACAGATGATAAGTTCTGTTGACTAAGTATCAGCTGTTCCCCGGACTAGCAACAGTGAAGAATGGGGTGGGTTAATTAAGATGGTAATTAAATTAAAGGGCGCCAAGTCAGACAATTATTTTAAACAACTGAACCCTAAACAACCTTGACGACGTCTCTGAATCGTCAAGCGTTGGCAGAAATATCAAAAGCAAACAGAGGCGAGACTTTACTCACTGGTGCGTTAAAGTATAAACACAAACACACAATAAAAGTTATTAACGTTTAATCTAACAAACAAATATCACAATAAGTGAAAGGGATTATAACCCTAAATTACAGGACTGGCATAACAAAGAGTAACCTAGATCGGTATACAGCAGCGCACGAACAGCCGAAATTCGCTCTCTTTGTTTATTCAAAATCTAGTCCGAGAAATAATCAAAATAAATTTTAAGTAAATACCTTAACCAATCCAAAACAAATAATGTCAAGAACCTTATGACATGAAGTGTCGGCGATGGTTATAACGCCCCCCTGATGGTCACGTTCGTTGTCGGTACACCTCGTCTAAATTGGTTACACAAGGTCCGCCAAGATGGCTGTCCGATTCCTCCCCTCGTGTCACCAGACGATGGACGCACCCAGGGATCGGAAACGGACTCCAGCAGGCGCGGTAATACTCTAAGCGGGAGTTCGAAGTAAAATGTAGCGGGTCCCAAATGCAAGAAAGATTAAGAAAAGAACCGCCATTAAATCTCCAGCAAGAAAAACCCGAGAATTTCTAAGCTCCCAGGCTTGGTATGAGGGTTAAAATTGTCCCCCAAATTCGTTCGGTGGTGTCAATAAACGTTCCTCCCAAGGAGCAAGAATTCCGATATTTCACAATACACGTAAAACACGTTAATACTCAACCGAGGTCCGAACACAAAAGGACGATCGCGACGAAATTGAAGGTGGTGGTGGTTGCTAAGATACACGCGAACATCACAAGCGTTAACCTATGACGCATCTGAAGACTTTCACGTGAGCTACCCCAACGAATAAGCTTCGAGAAAACAAAGGAGGGATACAAGTTTGCCAACTGTATCGAAAGGCGGCATAGATGTCGTCTCGATTCCGCGTTTTCTTGGCGGGAAAATCGAAACGTAACAAATTTGCATTTATTTGTATTCTTCGTCACATACTCGGTGGTATAAATTGGTTGAGAATAATTAAGTTTGCATTAATCAGGGACTAAGAGTCTGTAAAGTTCAGTATCTCTATTGCATTTAGATAAATTTTAGTCAAAATATTTTAATTACGTTTGAATCGAGTTTAAACCTCAACGAGTAGCATTCACGGTAGTAAAATTTGTTAGTCATTTGTTTTTATAAATTTTTAGGCCAGTTCTGTGATTTAATCAACCAGCGTACTCTTGGAAATAGTTCTACTTTTGCAGATATTCTCTGCCAAGTTGGCGGTATTTCGATTTGTACAGGGAAGTCGCCGATTTGAATCACTGATCTAAGGCAAGTTATATCTGCTGCCGAAACCAAGTGTACCAGCACAATCTAAGCCCAGAAATCAAGGCCAATTAATTGCTCGTTACGCATTTCGTAATTACGAGGCCGAACAATTTGAACCACCCATTCATAGCCATCTTCTTAACAAATTTTCTCTTGCACCCTGTAGTGTGTGGACCGAAGAGTGGTCTTTGCCGAGGAGGATTTTCTAAAAACCACAATGGTTTTTTTTTCTATGTTCCGCCAATAAATCGCATAAAAATTATTTAAACACGAACTTGTGTAACCGTGTCGAAATGAGGAGGTAACCGATATAACGTAAAGGTTCACATTTCATAATAACACATCAGCGGAATTTGTTACAAACGGGGCTACGCGCATACACTAGCGTATACGAATGACGCAAACAGACACAAAGCAGGTGACGAAAAATGCAACGCTCGAATAGCAAAAAACGTGTATTTAAAGTTCGGGTCAAAATTGGGAAGCCAGTCGAGCCACCGGACCGACTCAGTGGGCACTAGTGCCAACTCAACGAGGGGACCTCCAACATCGCCGTCGCCGCCGCCCCAATATCGCCATCGTCGCCATTCCAGCATCAGCGTCGCTGCAGCCACATCATCTGTCACTGCCGCCGACAACATTGCAGAACCCGTCCTAAGAGAACGGGGACCATCTCCCTCGCCAGCTGTTCAAGAGAAGACGCCACCGGAGCCTGCCCTGGCCACGCTGTTCCAACCCAATCACCCATAGGACCAGTTGTACAAAACTGACGCTCAACTGAACCAGGTTCAAAGTGAACAAAATCGCATCAAATTTTATTTATGAATGCATTAATTGCCATACGTCATTAAGATCCTATGCGAATTTGTTTACTTTGAATCTGGTTCAGTTGAGCGTCAGTTTAAACCTACTTTGTACAACTGGCCCATAGGCTGAGCAAGGACGTGTCGTGCTCCACACCAACCAAGGAATGTTGTCACCGAGACCGACCTTGACCAACCACTCCAGTCACGGACCGGCCTCGAGCTTCGCCAGTCTTTCCCGGCTAAGGTAACGTCGCCCGCTGTTCCGTTTTAGACGAAGCAACAACTCCAGTCGCCGCGAACGACCCAGGACCGCATCCCCAATTAAAGGACAAACCATCCTCAACTAAATTAATTATTTAACGTAATAAAGAGGTATTCATTTTTTTTAAATCTCTACCCTCTGATAAACCTACGCACCCCGAATTAACCCCGAAGGCTAAGGACGCACCGTCGCGACCTAGCGAAGGCCCAGAGCGACATGGTGGCAGCCGCCCTTAGCGTGACAATATTTGCAGGTTAATTAGAAGCGATTTGCCGAGAGAGTGAAAAACCATAACCACACGTAGTGGAGTGCGCCGAAAACAGTCATTTGGGTCCATTGTGCAATAAATTAGTTAGATGGGTTTAGCCGACGAAAAACGACGAAGGGGCACTTGAAAAAGGGTGGACATAGTACCACCCTCTTAAGGCGATTGGACGTAGCGAGAAGAAAATTCTACTCATTCGATCTCAATTAATTAGTTTAGCTAGCAATAGGGTTTCCCCTCACCTCCGACAGGAGTTTATCCACCGACGCACCAAAGAACTGAGTTACAACAACGTAAGTCCAGATTTGCAGCGACGATCACGAGCCGTATTAGAAATATTATTATTTTATTGCGGACTCCCCGCAAGGGCCACATCAAAACGTAAACAAATAAGTAGGTCAGCAGAATAGTTTCTTAGCTGTAGTCGACTCAGACGGATAGGTTAGTGCATGACTAATTGCAGTAATAAACCGTTGGTTGGCCCTTCTCGGGAATCTCTCCGCAAGTAAACATTGTCGGTCCAGTTATTTAATTTGGCAACAAGTTTAATTTGTTTTGTTTGGGCAGTTTTATTGGTTATTTAGTTGTCCGTGAAAGTCAACAAACAAGGTGACAGGTCGGCGTGTTACAAACTTAAACTAACGGCCTACTACGATGATGTATAAGTCATAACGTCACATATTTGGATTCTAGTTTTATTCTTAATAAAACGCAATCGCACAATTCATCAGAAACAACAAGAGGCTCTA
The DNA here is from genome assembly GCA_033060865.1 of Dorcus hopei. Taxonomy (NCBI): domain Eukaryota; kingdom Metazoa; phylum Arthropoda; class Insecta; order Coleoptera; family Lucanidae; genus Dorcus; species Dorcus hopei. Next base: position 3,426,705 of record CM065425.1, on the reverse strand, counting down.
ATTCGATAGAAATGTTTAGCTCGCGATTTAAATTACACAATGCACCTGTAATTTAGCGCAATATTTCTCCGCATAAACATCTGGAGGAAATGCAGACGCGTTCAATTTATGCATTGCGATTGTAAATTGCGCGCCCCCAATTCTCCAAGTCGTAAACTCGGCCGAATTTACTGAATTTCGCGCTAACTTCGGGCAAATATAAACTTGCACACGAATGTACATATGTAGTTGTAGGTTGTTTGCGTTAGGCGTGTGTACTTACTTTATGTAGTACGGTCTCCCGGAGTCGTCCACGCCGCGTTCCCAACCGTAAGGAAGACAGTCCTCTCCGGATTTCCACGCCTCGACCGGAGGCAACCAACCCGCCGTTCTTGTTACATGACTGAAACAAAAAAAAATTAAACAATTAGACTTAAAACACTATTAAGATGCAAAAAATCAAACCAATACGCTTTGAAAACTTTTAAGCGTCTCTTTTATTTAAACACAAAGCGCCTGTATTATGATGAAAACTATGAATTCTTAATGGAAGTGTGGCGATAATTAAAAGAGAGAAAGCGCCCGCGTCTTTTGATTAAGGGAGGCCGTTGAAAGCTCGACGAAGTTTCAAACCGGCGCGGCGCGGCGAGATTCGTTTTTCGTTTTTGCTTCGGTGCGCGAACTTCGTAATTAAATCGCACTCTCAAAATATATTAAACGCACTCGGAGTTATACATTTTAGCCCTACAATACACGCGAAGAAAATTCAACTTTTAAATTCGCTCACCCACCTACTTGTCATTCAGGAACGTTCTCGATTTGAGTTACTTGCATATCAAAGATCTAAATGCCTTTGTATTCGTATGTATGTACGTAGATGTAGGCATTTGATGTTCCATTCATAATCAGATGATTGTAAGTATTTACCTAAGCACGAGGCAGAAATTGTTCGACATACAATAGGTCATTGCGTTTCGCATTGATAATCCAATCGCGTTGAAACGAAGCATTCGGAATTTTAAGCGTAAAAATAATTCAACCCCCCTTCCTCCCCTCCCCCCCAACAAACACACTGGGTGACCTCTTCAGACAGCAATCAGCTTTAGGGGGGAGGGGGGGGGGCTCCTTGCGTTCAGAGCTTTTCACTCATCTGCGTAGATTGTGCAGGTGTCGCTAGGTGACGGTCCGACGAGTACCTACGAGGATTGACGTGAGCTTCAAAAAGCTCCTCAAATTAAGAGACGACATCGCATTGCTGGGATTACGACCAAGGTCATTAACGAAACCTGAAGTTTCAAGTGAAATTACCGACGAAATTGTCGTGTGAATTCCTGTAGACGTGAAACGATGTTAATTAGGCTAATCGTTCAGGCCTACAGATTTTTTACTTAAAAATAGACTTTTATTTATGAAAGGAAAACAAGTTAATTGTATATTGCAAAAAGAATCAACCCTAAAACGTAATATGTAATAGGAACAGAAAGAATCTTTCCACGTTCTAAAATATTTTTTTTATAATATGTAATAATAAAACGGCTTCTGATCGCGACTGCGAACTTAAGGAAAAGTTGAGAGATCTAGCAGGATAGCAGTCAAAAGGGGCAATTAAAAGTTTACTCTTGTTTGATTGCCAAGCTTTCGGAAAGTATTTATTTCCTTCATCAGGGCGGATCTAAGTGAGGTTAAGAGAGCTAAAGTTGCACACTATGAACAAGCCAGGAATAATTTCTTACGTAGTAACCATTATTAACAATTCATAAAGTTGTATTGTAAAACAAATTAAAATTTAAAAGTCACAATTTAAAATGATGGACGAAACATTTAAAACGTTAACGTGCACAATGGCGCCTATCTGGTAAGCGTTACCAGATAGGCGCCATTGGTAAGCGTTACCAGATAGGCGCTATTGTGCACGTTAACGTTTTAAATGTTTCGTCCATCATTTTAAATTGTGACTTTTAAATTTTAATTTGTTTTACAATACAACTTTATGAGAATTGTTAATAATGGTTACTACGTAAGAAATTATTCCTGGCTTGTTCATAGTGTGCAACTTTAGCTCTCTTAACCTCACTTAGATCCGCCCTGATGAAGGAAATAAATACTTTCCGAAAGCTTGGCAATCAAACAAGAGTAAACTTTTAATTGCCCCTTTTGACTGCTATCCTGCTAGATCTCTCAACTTTTTAAATATGTAATAATTACAAAAATTCACAAAAAATAATTAAAAATAAAATAGAGTAATTACAGGATTTTTTTGTAATTACAATAAATTTGGGCGGCCATGAAAATCATTGTTCAAGGTTTGAATGAAAAAGACCTGAAAACGCAAAAATTCATTTAAATTATTTTCAGTATTGCCAGTCACCCTGTACTTGCGTGGGAACTGAAAGGTTAGTTTTGGGCCTACGTGTCGTTCGTCACGTTTCATCATATTGCATCAGAAAACAAAAGCCACTACCTACGCCTACTCTATTTCACTCTTTCACCCGGTTAAAACAGAGGCCATCACGTAACAACCCCCGTCCCAGTTGGTCAGAACAGAGCGTGTTCTTTCCGCGGCGCATTCATTGTTGTTAAGAGTGTCTTGATGTGCATATTTATTGTTAGTGTAATGCCCACGATTTTGTGCCTTGATCATGTTGATTTCGTTGATCGAAGCCTGAAATGGAATTTATTTACTCCGGAATCTGCTTAGGTGCACCTCAAGCGATACAAGCTTCCTTATAAGCTTTTCGAATCTTGTGCTGCGAGAAAAAGGACAGGTAGGGTTAGTTAATATTTTGTTACGTTTTAAATTTGCCGCCAAAACATCGTGGCGATACGGTATCACTCAACTGCGTCTTAGCACAGTTGGCTACACTGTTCCCCCTCATTTATATCGCTATAGGGGAAACCTGCGTGATGCGAACGCTCAACATCCATAGGCTAGGAAGGCACCATGTGACTACTTGATAGCTCATCATTGGTTGTCGTCGGTAATTTTCGCGCATCTTAGCGACCTCCTCCATCTTCAATCTCGTCGCGTCCTTTCTTGTTCGGATGGTGGTGCAAGCTAGACGTGTTTTATCTGCGTTGAAAATTATCGGAATTCTTGCTCTTTGGGAGAAGTGATTCACCAGCGGCCGTGCCGGAAGATTTAGTGACACCGTCGAACATCCTTGGGGATAGTTTTTAACCCCCTTACCAAGCCTGGGACCCCAGTTCTCTCAGGTAAAATATGACGACATACGCCGACGAATATAGCCGCTAACAAAGATCGTTTCTTCTATGTAGGCTTTTCTGTTTGGGCGCAGCTTTCTGGGGCAGGCTTTTAGTCCAGGCTTCTAGGCCTAGTTCTCAGGTGACGCTTCTGCCCTGTGAATGTATCGTGGCCTGATCGTGGAAACCTGATCCGCCATCTTGACGATCCCAGCGGATCCAGTTTGAACCAGATTGTCGACGCTACCGCCCGCCGCACCGGCCACCGCGCTTCGGTTGGTAACGTTAACCGTGACGCATGACTGGACGCGCTGTCAAAACGTTAGGTATTCCAACTTTAATTTAATCTGACGTTTTGCGGATCGATCGGTTTATATTTTATTCGTTTCTCGTGAATAGTTGAATCGCGAGGAAGAATTTCGAACTACGTGTTGCGCTGCGTTTACCGTAGTTAATTTTATGAATTAAGCAGCCACTTGTAATTGTGTAAAGTGTCGTTTGTTCTGATTTGCGTAATAAAACCTCAGTTGTGTTAACTTTAACGTCGAGTTCGATTTCCACGTTCACACACCAGTGAGTAAAGTCTCGCATTCTTGTAGCTGTTGATTTTTCTGCCCGATTTGGTCGATTGGAAACGTCGACTGGTCGATTACGTTTTGGCTGTAAAGCAGTCTCCTGACGCCCTTTAATAATTTTTACCAACTTAATTAACCCGCCCCATTCTTTACTGTTGCTAGTCCGGGGAACAGCTGATAGTCAGCAGAAGCTTGTCATCTGTCAATGGTAAGTGAGAGGCAAGTAAGTAAATAAGTAGTTGTAGTCGTACCCCCCTTTTCCGACTACATCTCTTTGTAACGCCATTTGAGATCGACCTTTCAGTGAAAGAAGCGTAGCTGCTCGAAAGTTCAAGCATCGCTGTCCACCCCTTTCACCGTTGAAGTTGGGACTCGACCGTAGAAGATACGAACCAACACGGGAGATCGTGACGTGACGCTCTTTTGCGTAGTGACGTAATTGGCAGCGCCGGCCTCCTCCGCCGGATTGTTTCTCGATTGGTTTTTTTCCAACCTCACCTTGACAGCTAAGTGTCCAAGAGTGGATGTAATATAAGGTCGGAAATATTTCGTTTTGTTTATTTTGTGTTGTATTAAACGCTGAGTGGCGTTAATATAATTTTAATTCAACAATTTTGAGTATTTATTTTTGCGTTTTTCTCTAAACCATCGTTTCTCAACCTGGGGGTCGCGAAAATAGCCTAAACAATAATGGTATCATTTTATTACGTCGTACATGTATGTCGGTATAAACGCAACGACATAAAATTATAGGAGGGGGTCGCGAAATATTAATTTTCTTTATATTTACTATTTGGGGGGTCGCGGAGATAAAAAGGTGGAGAATCGCTGCTCTAAACGAAAGGCAGTTCTGTTTCTCGGTTAAAATTTTAATTAACACCGTTTACATTCTTTTTTACTCAACTCATTGAGACCCCGTTTGGGTTATGCAATTTATTTCTGTTGACTTTTATTTATTTGTTTTATTGTCCCTTTACTTTTGGGATCACTGAGAATTTGATCAAAGTGGTCACTGAAGTTGATCAAAGTGGTCACTGAGAATTTGACCAAAGTGGTCACTGAATCGACGAAAGTGGTCACTAAAATTGACGAAAATGGAAAGTCGACCATTTTAGTGCAAAAACGTGGTAACGTGGTGTCTTTATCTTACACATTAAGCATACGGATCGCGGTACTGTATTTATTTAGTGACTGTAGAACAAACGGCGCGAAATTTTTAAATAATTGCTAACGTTTCAATTTAGTTTTTACAAGTTACACTTTATTTGACAGTTTCGTTTCAATTGCTCATCATTTGTGTCTTAACAGTGCGCCACATATTTACATATTGCGGTGATATTTAGTTATCACACGAGCAACTTGTAAATAAATTGTAAATAAATTAGTATCACAAAATCTTCTAAGCGGACACTAAATCGCGCAACTATACACTTTACGTTTCGCAGTCGTTCGTAAAGTGTATAGTTGCGCGATTTAGTGTCCGCTTAGAAGATTTTGTGATACAAATTTCATCGGACAAGAACCAACTGTAAATGTAAATAAATTAATAAAACAAAGAGAGAAACATTTAAAAATGAAAGTTACGATTCAGTTTTTACACAAAATTTCAAAATTAGAGTCGAGCAATAAAAGTAAAAGTAAAATGCAGAATGCCGAAGATGAAATCCAGTTAAATGTGTCTTCCGAGGACAGTAAATGGCTAGAAGACAAAATACAGCAATCTTCGTGGGACGAGTTCTGCGAAATGATGGATAAGCATCACGCGAAGACAAAAGGGCCTCTCACGGCAAGATTTTGGCCTGTCCAGGAACAGCCTTCCGGAAGGAGAAGACGTCTAGTGTACCTGCAGGACGGTCGTCGTGTGAGATTGAACGCTGCGAAGGTCCAGGACGTTCAAGTTGACTATGAACATCTTTTGCGGCAACACCTAAAAACAGAAAAGTGTTAGTGTGGTGCAGTGAAAGACAAGAGTTAGAAAGGCCTGTTCAAGTTTAAAAAAGTGCAATGCGCCAAAAGAGTTTAATTTTAGTTAAGTTCAGAAGAATGATTGTATATAATTTGAGGTTAGGAATTTTTGTAAAGATTAATTTTAAGTTTCACAAAGAAAAATACTTACGTTGATGAATGTCGATCAAAGTACGAAGATGATTAAATTAAATTAAGCTACTTACCTGTTAAATTTGTTTGAAAGACAGTAAAGATTTTTCCAAATTTCATTAGCGTGAAGAAAGTAAACATGATTGGCAGTCAGACCAACGTAAGGATGTCAAACGCCTAGAGATGGGTTGTTCGCGACTGATCCGGATCTTTTAAGAGATCCGCGTGAGTCGAATCCGAAAATTTTCGGATCCGGCTCACGGGTCACGGTTTTTCGCACGGCCGGCTAAACCGACTGACTTGCGAACGTTTGAATCACACGGATCATAGATCCTTTTCGGAACGTAAGTGCTGTGACATTCACCCCAATTCTGTAACTCATAACAATATTGCTAAGTTAACAATATTGTTAAGTGAGATATTTTGACCAATCAGGGCTTAGATACAACGGATTTCTATGTACTGATTGGTCAAAATATCTCACTTAACAATATTGTTAACTTAGCAATGTTGTTATGAGTTACAAAATTGGGGTAATTGTCTCAGTATTAGAAATTGATATTAAGAGTATCGAGTTTTTATATTCAGTTGAGCAATTAGTTCATTTATTCAGTTTGTTTCTTCTGATACGAATTCCTTGATTTGAGTTAATATTTTTTTTTTGTAAGAAATACACAGTAGTTCCAGTTCGTCCACAAATTAAAAAAAAATAATCCACAGAAGCTGTAATAAAAAAAAAATGTATAACAGTTAGTGGTATTACTGTACACATATTATTTTTTATATAAAATTAAAAAAATATATTTTAATAGTAAATGAATATGCCTACATATTTACAAAAATGTTGTATTTTTATTTAAAATAAATACGGTGATTTAGATTTTTGAATCCGAGATCCGGTGATCCGGATCTTTATACTGATCCAGATTCAGTGAGTCGGATCTTGAAAATGATCCGGATTGCCCATCTCTACAAACGCCCAAACAAGGGACGCAAACCAAAGAAATTTGTAGTTAGAGTTTTTAAGCGCGACGCACGCGTATTCCATTTTAAACAAGTACGGACACGATGAAAGATAGTAGGGGGGAAGATGATTGAATTCACGCGAGGGAACGTTCAATTCTTGCTCAAGCTTCGAAGCGCACAGACGCTTAAGAATTCGGTTAACAAAATGTAATTCTATTATTTGAAAATTTTTATTACAAAATCAACTCGACTATTAAACGAATTATTTTACGATCATTAAAAATTATTTAAACTTGAAACTTCTTATTTATTTTATTAAAAATATCTAAAAACAATTTACATTGGCTCGAATGTAAGTTCCCCAAATGTTAAATTATTTAAACAAAGCCAGCAAGAGGATTTTAAAACAAGCAGAAGCGTGCAAACAAGGTTATCTTTTCGTTAAACGAGTGCATTGGTTTGTTTTAACCAAAGGAGAAATTGTTTTCTAGACGTGCAAGCACAGCAAAGCAATTTGAAGTTCGGAAACAAATCAAAGGCAATCACATAAAAAAATTAATTAATGAATTAAGATCAAAATTTTGAAAAAAGACAAAGGGTTTAAAACAAAAGAAAAATTCATTAGTCATTGCGTTGCCCAAGACACGAACCCAAGCCTTGACAAAAAGAGCAGAACCAGAAAAACTGAGCTAGAACAGGTAAAGCAAATTGTTGCTGAAAAGGAAAACTAAGAATAACCCGGAAAACACAACAATAATTTTTGGCTTATCCAACACATTCTCAACTCTTTCTATTCCTCGAGTACACAGCAATATGTATTTGTTCGGCAATGACATTTTTTAAATTCGATAATAAATTTCGAGTTGACTGATTTACGGAATATTTCATTTCATTTCATTCTTTCTCCTGTTATTATAATTGATAGTTGATAAAGAAAATGACGTGACGTTACTTGTGGGAAAAAAATATTTCGGAGAGGGAGAGATATTTAGCAAAGAAACTAATGATAATGAAACTTTCGCTTCTCGTTCTCTCCTTCTTTCATACAATATCATGTTCACCCCTTCACTATTATATGTATACATATAATATAAACCGATCGATCCGCAAAATGTCAGATTAAATTAAAGTTGGAATACCTATACTTTTGACAGCGCGTCCAGTCATGCGTCACGGTCAACGTTACCAACCGAAGCGCGGTGGCCGGTTCGGCGGCCGGTAGCGTCGACAATCTGGTTCAAATTGGATCCGCTGGGATCGTCAAGATGGCGGATCAGGTTTCCACGATCGGGCCACGGTACATTCACAGAGCAGAAGCGTCACCGGAGAACTAGGCCTAGAAGCCTGCGCCAGAAAACTGTGCCCAAACAGAAAAGCCTACATAGAAGAAACGATTTTTGTTAGCGGCCATGTTCGTCGGCGTATGTCGTCATATTTTACTTGAGAGAACTGGGGTCCCAGGCTTGGTAAGGGGGTTAGAAACTATCCCCAAGGATGTTCGACGGTGTCACTAAATCTTCCGGCACGGCCGCTGGTGAATCACTTCTCCCAAAGAGCAAGAATTCCGATAATTTTCAATGCGGGTAAAACACGTCTAGCTTGCACGACGATCCGAACAAGAAAGGACGCGACGAGATTGAAGATGGAGGAGGTCGCTAAGACGCGCGAAAATTACCGACGATAACCAATGATGAGCTATCAAGTAGTCACATGGTGCCTTCATAGCCTATGGATGTTGAGCGTTCGCATCACGCAGGTTTCCTCTATAGCGATATAAATGAGGGGGAACAGTGTAGCCAACTGTGCTAAGACGCAGTTGGCTACACTGACGTATAATTGGTAGTTGATAAAGAAAATGACGTGACGTTACTTGTGGGAAAAAAAATATTTCGGAGAGGGAGAGATATTTAGCAAAGAAACTAATGATAATGAAACTTTCGCTTCTCGTTCTCTCCTTCTTTCATACAATATCATGTTCACCCCTTCACTATTATATGTATACATATAACTCTCACGTATTGATTTCGCTCATATTGTCTGGCCGAAGAATGAGAAAGCAAGGGGCAATATTTGTGTGGATTTTCTTTCGCTTCTGTTTTGACAGCACTCATTCAGCACGAATTGCCTTGCCGGGGGATCCCCCTGCCCATTGTTCTGACGGCATGGCACACCACCACCACGCCACCAGCCGGCCTTTCTTTATTCTGGCGCGATATCCGCATCCCTAAGTAGGGCGAAACGAGCGTGGCAATTTCATAAAAAATATTGGATTTAAGACCGCAATTTTATCACAGCCCTTGCCCGTATTTATAGCATCTTACGCGGGCGAATAAAAAAATACGGGCCTACACGCGTAAACTATCGCATCGGGGAATTTACGGGACGGAAAATTTTTCATTACGTTCTGTTTATTATTATTACATTAGGCAACGGGACATTTCTTTATAAAAAAAAAAAAACACCATAGAAAAACTTATCTGAGAAATACGTTTAGTAAATGCACCACGTCCTGAATATTCCTCCATATCGGCGGCGGCCCGCGGCGGTGGCATTGCGTGATACCATCCTATTTGGTTCTTTTAAACCTCGATGGTAGTTACTGAAATCGATCGAACCGGTGCGGTGGTGAAGACGCGCGGAGGTTTCGAAATAGAACGGGGGAGGGACATCTTGAGCGCGGCGATTACAATAATTTATTTATTAACCCCCTCCCCCCCATCGCGTGATAAACTCGCGTAAGTAATAAATTAACTCACCAGAACGTTAACTCCGTTTAATTCATACTTTTGCGACGGCTTTCAGGATTATCGTCGGCTCCTCGTCGAGCTTCCAGTTCGAAATTAATAATTTAAACGCAAATCCTTCCGGTAATCCCCGAACGTATGCACGCAAGCGTTTTAACTTTGCATTAACCAAATGATATTACGCGCCCGTAAAACCCGGTGTTAATGCAAGTGATGGACGTACGATCCAGCTTCTATTATGTGAGGTAAATACTCGTTTGAGATGATGGGGGTTGGATAAGATGAATGGGGAGGGATCCTCTCTAATGCCCGAGCGAACTGGCAGTGCTCCAAGCCGTGTACAGCCGAGAGACCCCCCCTGTAAATATTGCGAATTAAACTCGACGAGAACTAATGAAATAATTCGAGAAGTTTGTTAACTCTGTGAGCCGAGCAGCAATAATAAACTCGTCATTTTTTAGCCCTGTACTGTGTGGTCTCACGTTTCACTGGTGTTCAGGTAATTTAAAGGGTTTTTTATTAAAAAAAAAAAAACACACACCCCTTCAATATTCCAGCCCATACGATAACATTGCCCACTTTGGGGGGTTTAGAATCCCTTCCTGTTCGAATCTTTTGTTGATTGTAATCTCTCACGACGAAATGATTTAGAACGGATCCAAGATGTGCGAAGCTGAGGAAAGAAGAATCAACCAAAAACATAATCATAGGAATAAAAGGAATCTCTCCAAATTCTAAAAGAATTCTATCATCGCGCCAGATGCCTAATATCTCTTTAAAGAGGGATTAATCCTACCCTCTGGCAACACTGGCCGTCCTCAATGCACGGCCGCCTAGATTAATAAAGGACCAGTCCTTTATCCGGCCCGTGGCGTTTGTAAAAAAACATGTTCGGTGACAGTTCTCGTTAGAGTGGCTCCCTCTGTGTAATTTTGCATTGAACTTCCACCGTTGCCATTACGGCTGCCTATGCTAAACTCAGCGAAGCAATAGAGTAATAAAAGCGCATGATCAGCACGTGCTCTTTGGATGCAGGGTTCTAATTGGTTATCTCCAGCCCACCTCGGTCGGGCATTGGGGCATTGGGAAGAAAGTGCATGTACTGTTCACGTGATCACTCTATTGGTTCGCTGAGTTTAGTACAGTTTAATATCCGGCTAGTCGCGTTCTTAGTTCAGAGTCATTTTCCTGTGCCGAAGAGGGAGCCACATTGCAGGACCTTTTGCTAACTTCAGGGAAGTGATCGTGAGCAAACTAGCGCATAATTTCGTTATTTCGCCGTTGCCATAGTACATTCCAATGGAAATGTAACATTACACGCAGTTGCTATGGCAACGGCGGAAGTTCAATTCAAAATTATGCAGAGGGAGCTACGCTAACGAGAGTTTTCGTACAAGAGGCTTTTTTCAAACGCGACCGGCCATTCATTCGGTGCTTCATTAATCTAGGCGGCCGTGGTCACCATAGATACATTACATGCTATGTTAAATGTTACACTCAGTGTTGCCAACCGTATTGTAAAAATTCCGCTACATCTTCCTCCAATCTAAACTGCATTGACGCTGGCGCGTTAGACCGTCAGTTGCAGCTATTCCAATTTCAGTCGATGGGAGGTGTAGCGGATAAGTTGGCAACATTGGAACTTACATTTGACTTCGATTCTTGTACATTTTATGTCGGTTTAACCAAGATTATGCTCTAGTTCGAAGATATGCAGAGCTATGAAAAGAAGAATCAACCTAAAAACATAATAATAAGAGAAAGATCTTTCCACATTCTAGAAAATTCTATTATCGCGCCAGGTGCCTAACGAAGCCCTTTATCCGGCCGCTTGCGTTTGAAAATAACCTGTTCGGTGACAGTTCTCGTTAGCGTGGCTCCCTCTATGTATATTTTCTTTGAACTTCCACCCAGCGTTGTTCAAACTTGTTATACTGTTACGATAATAATTTAAGTAACATGAAATAAGGGACGTAGCTTAATATAACACAACATTTATTATCAACAATTTACAACTAATACTCACATTGTATTTGGGGCACTTACTGATAATTAGACTAGATGACACACTGACGAGAATTGTTCTAATTATGCGCTAACGTTCGATCTGTCGCCTTTTTATAGGGGTTTTGTTTTGTATTACGTCAATTGTTGCCTTAACATTTTTGCACACGACTTTGCGTTAGATCTGTGCCCGTAGATGAGTCATAAGATTTTGCGCACAGCCCGCGAATGAATCATCGCTGTGATACGTGCATGTGCATCTTTTGCACTGCGGGTGAGTCATACGTTACATAATTGCAAGTGAGTCATTCTTATGTTTATGTTATCGTCTTGTGTTTATGTTACGCTCGACTGATTTTCAGCTGTATATCTTTGCTAGTTTTCTTATCCTAGTTACAATACTTTGGTATCAAATTTGGTACTTTCGAAACTGCTTTGGTACCTTGGTGGTACTTATCCACACCGTGCATTATTTTTTTTTTAAATAATTTTTATTAGTAACTGATAACTTCGTAAAAAATATGTAGATGCGCTGTGCTAGTGGTGAGTTCTGATTTCTAGCGTCTTTTACTTTTCTTGTTAATGCAGTATTTGTGGTTATTGCACAGTATAAGAATCACACTTGAGTATAACTGTCACTTTTGCCATCTTGTTTGATACCTTCCGATTTGCAAATTACATTACATTTCCGTAAGGGTATCAAATAGAATGGCCGCTTTTTTTGACACTGACGTTTAAGTGACGCTACTGGGTATTACTTATATTGTGGTTATTGCTTATGTGGTTACATATTTTGTTTTCATTGTATTTTGAACTAATCCTAGTAGTTTAGCTACTCTTCCGTTAGATGGCGCTTTTGTACTTTACGTTTGTCACTGTCACACTGTCAAATGTAAGTAAAAATAACCACGACTTGTGAAAAACGTCAGCGTAGAGACTTGAAGTCCGGAGAATACGTGAATTAAAAACGAAGGGAACGAAGTGCGATGTTGTTGTAAACCAATGAAATTCGAATAACGCGTATAAAGTGAAAATTTCGAACTTTATCATTTCGTTTTTTCTCAACAGATGGCGGTCTCTTAAAGCCTTCGAACAACGAGTTAGGAATAAAACAGGAGAGAGTCATATTAACAGTAGTTTCTTGTCCAAATTGGTAACTAAATATGACCGCTGTACGCCGCAGGCGTGCTTTACAAATTTCTAGAACGTCCATAAACCAACAGTTCATCATTGTTTAATACTTACAGCGTTAAATTTGATTAAATAAGATTCGAGAAATGTCAATTGTATTCACGTACGTATATACTTTACACTGGAGTTCTAAGTATGATTGAAAGTACTTGCAAGGAACTCACTTGCATTACGCTTGCTGCTTCACTGAACATCGACAAATTTTAAAATTAACCTAAAAGTCATTCACTTTTTTAACTGAGGTCTTTAATAATACTGAGTGATTTTTTAAATCTTTTATCAATTCTTGCCATGATATCTGTACGGCATGTCTTAGCTTAAGTAAAGAATACGTCATTGCGCTCCTTTATACTGTTTTACCACAGAATAGCAGAAGCGACACTTGTGTCGGAACCTTTGATGTTTTTGGGTCCCGAATTTCTGTCCTTGACGCCATTGTTTCGGTGGATTAGACGTCAAAAGAAAGCGCGAAATATGAATGAAAGAATCTGAAACGTGATTACTTGTGAAAGTTATAAAAAGCAGGTGAGAATTGCAAAATGATTGTGAACACTAAACAAATTCAAAACAAAGCTTTAAACTTTACAAACCGTTCACAAATTGCATCAAGCGATGACATTAATCACATAAGAAGTTTTAAGGTTGACAGAAGATCCACCAAAACCAGCACATGCGCAAAGAAAATCAGTTCCGCGCGGGAAGACGAGTGTCGCTTCTGGTATTCTGTGATTTTACAGTAAAGCTTGTTACATTCAAATCTCGCGCTAACATATCGTGGCGATATAACAACATTCAGCTGCGTTTTAACACAGTTGGTAACCCTACATCGCTTCTCTTTACGGCTCCATGTTTATCCGTGTGACACACCAAGTGACTGGTTTTTCGGTTTGGTATCCTAGCAACCTGCACTTGCCACCAATTCACCTTGATGAAGGCTTTTCTTGTTCGAAGTGTGTTACAAGTCGGACGTAACTTGCGTGTGTTTCGAAATTATCGTAGTTTTCGCTCTCTGTGAGGAATAACTCAATCGCGGCTGTGCTTGAAAATCACGTAACACCTTCGAACACATTTGGAGGTCAGTTTGACTCCAATTCGAAGCCCGGGCACGAATCGGTCCCAGGTAATGTAAAAAAGTGCAATGGCGAGTGTATCAAAATGGCTGCTAACGAAACCTTTCCCTTTACATTCAGGCTTTTTCCGTTTGGGCGCAAGTTTCAGCGCAGGCTTATGTAATCCCCGCAAGCTTACATGCGAGGGTTTCCCAGGTTTATATCGAGTTTTGGTTCAACGACAAATTCCTGCTGTACTCTGCCGTTCTCCGAGTAGCGTGGGTACGCCATTTTGCTGCCAGCCAGTCAACAACTCGGACAGGACCACTAGATGGCGTAGTGACAGCCAACTTCACGGCAAAGACGGCACATGACAGATATCGGTCGCGAGGTAACCATTTAAATTTATTGCGCATGCATTTTTAAGAGCGAATTAAGGCCTCTTTATGCGGATTTAAATAACAGATCACTTTATTAGTGAATAAGCATCTTCTTGTAATTGTGTAACGTGTTGTGTGTTCGAATTGTTTAATTAAACACTTATCGTTTATGTTGTGTGTTCTTGTTTAAACTTTCACGCACACCAGTGAGTAAAGTCTCGCCTCTGATTATTATTGATTCATTTTTCTGCACGATCTGGTCGATTGGAGACGTCGGCTGATCGAATTGCGTTTAGCTGAAGATCAATTGTCTTCTGGTGCCCTTAATAAGTTTACCACATTTAATTAACCCGCCCCTTTCTTCACTGTTGCTAGCTGGGGCTCAGCTGATCGTAGCATCGGCAGAAGCTTTTCATCTGAACCGTTGGTAAGTAAGAGGCAAGTAAATTAAATTTAAAATTTGGTGACAACATTTAAATACATACTTACTCTAAAAATTGTGTTCTTTTAAATAAAGAAACGAATTATGTATTTTAATTTCATTAAAAAGAAATTTAAACGTTAGATTTCAATGAGGTCCATTGCTGACGTCACAACATACATTAAGATTCGGTTATTATACAGGATTTTACTAAGCTTTAGTAATTATACAGGGTTCCACTAAGCTTCGGTCATTATATAGGGTTTTACCAAGTTTCAGACTTTCTTTACTACTAAGTCCGCTGTCGCTGTCGTAAATAAGATTCAATGCTATAAGTAAAAAAAATTCTCACTTGTAGCTACACATTGATAGGGCAACGTTGCAATTGTTTCGTTTTGTTTCAGTACTATCCACGGTTTCAAAAAAAAATAAACGTTTCAAGTTCTGCAGCGTCCTGGATACTGCTGAATAGATTTTGCTGTTTTTGTCGAATGCATCTGCGGTTTTAATAAGAAGATGCGAGTTCGATGGCACCCTGTATATTACACTAATTAAATTACGCAGTTGCTTTCAGTTTTTTTTTAAATCAATTATTCAAGAGACTAACCTATATTAAAATTATCTCCACAATTAATTCCCGTTTCAATAAAATAAAAAAATTGAGCAAGAAAATTGACGTTACCACCGCCCCCCCCCCGCCTACCGTTGTACAAAAAATTTAATAAAAGACAAATCTAGATTACAAGGCGGGTTTGTTTCGTCTTAATTCCTTTTTTCTTTGATTTTTTAAATTTTTAAATTTTATTACATTTTCAAACAGTTACCGCGCCGACTTTGTCTTTGTAATTTCTTTTTCTCTTTTTTTTTACGGCAGATGACATTCAACAAGTAACAACTTCAACTTTTAATTACGCGCGTAAATTCGGAGCCGAAATGGCTGCACCTTGCAGTACTTTCTTTATACAGCGCAGCGCGACCAAGAGACTTGAAGTTCGAAGAATACATGAATTAAAAACAAGAGAACGAAGCGCCATGTTGCTGTAAACCAGTGAAGGTGAATAAAATTAAAATTCCGAGTTTATAATTTCGTTTTTTTCTCCACAGATGGCGCTGACTTAAAACCTTCGAACAACGCGTTAAGAATAAAATAGGAGGGAGTCATATTAACTAAAAGTAGTGTCTTGTCCAAATTGGTAACTAAATATGACCGCCGAATGCCATGCCGCGCCGTAGGCGCATACAAGCATTTTACAAAATTCTGGAGTGTCCACAAACCAACAGTTAGTTCATCATTGTTTATAACACTCTTACTTACATTACGCTTGCTGCGCCACTGAACATTCCAAAACTAACCTAAAAGTCTTTCACTTTTTTAACTGAAGTCTATAATACTCGTATAACATCAGTGCATCGTTTGCACCTAGGAACCATGCACTTTTAATGCACATGCTTAGACAGCGCACCAACGGCCATAATGTGCATTAGTGTTATGTTGTTTCAAATGATCAGAGTACACTGGAACTTGACTGTTGTAATGGATTTCCATTCGTAAATTATGATATTATTTCCATGCAATGAGTTAACATCAAGAAATGTTTTCAACACTAATTCACAAATTACCGCCAGGGGACGCTGAACGCAGGGATGTGCTTGTGCATGGTTCCAACGCTACTAATCACAGCTGCTAAACAAACACATAGATTCGTACAACTACACTCAGATACAAACACGAAATCCGGCAATTATATTTGTCCACAACGGATGTCAACAAACAGCCATACTGCAGGAAGTGACCTACCGCAAAGTGATAACTTCCGTTAAATGTAATTGGGTTCTCCCACTAGCGCATCCTTCCTCCTGTTATTCTTTCCTCGTTGAACGAACCTGATTCATTTAGCCGCCATCTATTATTCAAAATCACAAACAAATTCGAAACATTTTGCTGACACTGTTGCAACTAAACGTAAAAATTTTGGTTAGCGGCAGTTTACGATAATGTGTCCGATAATTAAATGTTTTGCAAGAACTTTGTTGCTGCGACAATAATATGTTGATAGAGCCATCTATCATATTATATATGTATGAAAATTTATCACGAAAGTAAAGAGACATTCAGTACACAAAGAATACAATTTTTCAGGCAACACTAAAACTAAATTAAATTTTCGATGTGTTCGAAAGTTGTCTGAAATTTCGACAGAAAGTCATTATTTATTTATTTATAATAAGAAATATTTTATTATTCGTCGCATTTTCCAGACGTTATTGGAGGGAATCTCGAAAAAACACCGCGGCCATCCGACGGGATTTTTGGATACGCAGCTTTCCTGCCGGACGGATTTTTAAATCCCCCCCCCCCCATTTTCGTACGCTCCCGAAAAAAGGCCTTCTCAAGGCGTTTTTACGTGTTTTCTTGATATTAAGTTCTAAAAGTATTAAATTTTCTTTTTAATTTCTTCTTCAGGCAGCTGTCGCTAGATGGCGCCAGTTTAAATTTTTCTAACCTCGAATTTTCTGAACGAAGAGCGCCACTTTACAAATGAACCCTTTCACCAACACTGATCTTGAAACAATCGAACAGAGCCAACGAATCGAATAAAAACGATAAACTCCTTCCATTACTTATTCGGAAAACCATCGATAGATGGCGCCGATGTCTGTCGAGAGTGAAAACGGCTTTTCCGTTCGCAGTCGAGCCCGCCGCCTAAATCTAGATCACGATCAGGTCAGCTGCGCAGTCGATCAAGTCAGCAGGTGGCGCAGCTGTGCGTAATACGAAAAAGAACTCGAAAGTGTTTCGCGAATTTATCTATAGATGTCGCTTAACGTGCACGAAGTAAAGATTGCAGTTTTCTGCATAGGAAAAAAATTATTTTCACATAGCAATCTTCCAATTTAATTCACTGAGTTGTCACTAGATGGCGTTAGCTAATTTCTATTTCTTTTATACGTTTGATTTTGATCAGATCGTTGCACTTAACTGCAACGATAGTTAGAACGACCTAACTCAGAGTCTTATTTTGATGTCTAAATGAGAAACATAAAAATTGTTTCTCGAATTTGTGGACAGATGTCGCCGACATTTTAAGTTTGAAGCTAACGTATTAAGTCTTTTTTTTAATTTCCCATTCAGGCAACTGTCGGTAGACGGCGCCAGTGTACATTTTGACGTCTTTCTAACCTCGAATTTTCTGAACGAAGAGCGCCCTTCACAGACACTAACCTTGAAACAATCGAACAGAGCTAACGAATCGTAAAAGCGCGATAAATTCACTTATTCGGATAACCGTCGATAGATGGCGCCATCCGTGCTCGAAATAAAGGTTGCAGTTTCCTGCGTCGAAATGTCGTCAATGGACCTCAATTCGGTAAGTCGTCGCTAGATGGCGTCGATGGCCTAGCGACGAATCGTTGATTTCTTTTTCACTTTACGTTTGATTTTGATCGATATCGCTTCGCGAATTCATCGACGGATGTCGCTGGCGTGCACGAAATAGAGACTGCAACTGTCTACGCGGAAAAGCTTAACTCGCTAAGTCGTCGCCAGATGGCATTAATTAAACAATAACTTCTTTTCTTTTTATTTGTTTGATTTTGATCGGATCGTCGCCGCTTATGTACATAGGTTTTCAGTGGGACGCATTAAATCTCAAATCGACTCGGTATAGCATCGCTAGATGGCGTCAGTAACTTTTGTGTAACTTTTACATAAAAAATGTTAATGTGTAGATTTGTACGAAAGTTTTAAACTACATTTAACTTGAAAATGTACATCTGTGACCATTGCTCGTTGGCTTCAGGGTTGGCCAATAGGCAATAAAATGGTTCGCAATGTTACAGCAGCAGCAGCAGAACAA
This sequence comes from Dorcus hopei, assembly GCA_033060865.1. Classification (NCBI taxonomy): domain Eukaryota; kingdom Metazoa; phylum Arthropoda; class Insecta; order Coleoptera; family Lucanidae; genus Dorcus; species Dorcus hopei. Next base: position 3,408,241 of record CM065425.1, on the reverse strand, counting down.
TCAAAAACATCAGTTCTAAAGACGACTTATATGACTGAAAAATAAACATCAGGAACATCATTGCCTGGAAGTCAAGAAATGTCAATTTTTTTACGTAGAACGTGGTACTACTCGAGATTGAATTTAGTTTCTGCACCTGAGGCAATTATAATTTTTATTTCAACTTCTTGATTTCCGTAACCAAAGCAAGAATGTACTGGTATCTTTAGCGATCCTTTTTTTTTTTTTTAGAAAACATGTTCGTATTGTAAGAAATCGGCAATTTCGTAAATCATTAAGCCCAAGACGTAAATTAAATTCGATACAACCTCACCTAAGCGACGACGGGAAATTTGTTCACTTAAAAATTATATAAACGAACGTCTTGCTTCGCCAATGTGAGTCAGGGCTGACCTTTGAAATGAGGCTGCGTTAGGAGAATTACCAGCTGCATGTTGTCCCAGTTTGGTATCGATTTTATGGTCTTGCTATAAAAAAAGCGACAGAGGGGCGACAAAGACACCGCAATTCCGGTCTTTTTGAAGTATTTTTTTATAGCAAGATCATAAAATCGATACAAAACTTGGACGACTATACCAAGCAGTCGCCGAGTTGACTCATCAAAAAACCGCATTATGTAAAAATAAAAACGAACGATCCAGGGATCGGAATGTCCGGTTCAAAATGATATAAAAAGAAATGGAGCTTTACGATAGAGATCACACAGCCAGCAGTCGTGTGATCGTGAGTACTGGTGCTTAAAAGTATCCGAATGAAAAGCAATAAAATAGTTCGAATTTGACCCTTGTGGTAAACTTCCACAGTGCCAGGCGGTCACGCCGGTCGTCCGAATACTTTTAAGCACCAGTATACATCGCCCCCAGATCCGAAGGCGAAATTAACATTCACAGAATGTCATAGTGTCTCCGAAAAATCCGTTCGTCTCTCCATGGTTAAAGTATAAGAAAAATATTAATTTCATTTCCAATTTCTTTATGCTATTAAAAACTAACAATTGCTTTAATTGATTTACGAAATGCTATCTCTTCTCTTTATTAGAAGTATTATTTTGAGAATTACTACGTAGACTTTGGACGTAATAATAGAACTTCTCTCTCACTCTCGTCGTGATATCTAGAGCAGCATAGTGTCTCGACGAAGCCTTGTAAAAAAAAATTGATAGAATTGAAAGTAAATGATAATTATCAGTTTTAACCACCCGTCCCTCACAGTATTAAAGTTTTTAAAGTCTGCAAGGCGTTAAGTTAGTATCACCAAACGTCGTCCTGTGATCTGAATATTCCGGAACACGCCGAAAACATTTACATACACGGGGGGGGGGGGTGGATGCGAAAGCTCCGGCAATTTTCATATTTCGCCGACGGTAAACCCCGCGTAAAAGCGAACTCGCAATTCGATGACGATTTCGTCTTTTGATGTCGCGCTTTCACAATAATTTTCGCGAGCGGATAAAATCCGGCATTCCGCCTCTCAAGTATCTATCGATTTCGAGCGAACAACGAACGTGAGATACTAAAATTCGAAACCCCTTTTTGTTGTTGCAACTTGTTATTGCAGTTACGCCGACGCGCAGCTAAATTCCGTGTTTCGTATTTTTTTTTTGTGAGTCGGAAAGGCGAATTTTCTACATTCCGTACTTTGTTTTTTGAAAGTTTCAAATAACACGGGGGCATATTTTTATATTATCTACCTAGCCAATGAAATGAGTGACGATGTCAAACAAATTATTAAAAACTGTGGGTAGGCCCGATTTTACAATCGTTAGAAGCATTATTCTTAGAATGACGTGTCGTGTAGGTGTGACGTAGATATGGAAGAACGTCAAAGGATATTCGGCGAACTGGGCCTTAATAAAAGAAGACCACGTAGTACACTACATAGTTATGTAAAGACATGATCAAATAAATTCATATTTAAAGATGTAAGATGTGAGTCGTTTGTGCTGCACGCAGAGAGTTGCAGACAAGAGGATTTACTGCAATATGTTTCCAGAACTTAGACTTAAGCCGTAGCCACTTCCGGGACTCGAAGGAATTCCCGAACTACCAACTTATCGTCTTATGCAGAACAGATCCCGGACCATTGTTGCATTCGGGAGGAACGAAAGTAAGAGGCTTTCGTTATTAGCAGTTCGACTGAGCGTTTTCAGCTGAAAACGGGGGAATACATTAATAACAGGCCGGGGGAGAGACATTGTTTCAGTTCGGCTGGTAAATAGACGAGGAGGAGGAATTCGTCCCGGCGCCAACAAAGGGTGGAACTTCGGGCGCGTATTGTTGTTGCGAATTAAGCGCGTTTTGGCAAATTAGTTTGCGAATTAATTCCGGCTTGAAATTTCTTCGAATTTATCGTTGCGCTTTGGGGTGCCATTTTTGGGGAATTAAGGCCGACACGTCGTTAGGAATTCCGAAGCCAAACGTGCCAAGTTCGTTTCATACTTGTACGTACGTCAATATTTGAAACTTCTAAAGGAAAGTTAAAAGGTTGAATAATTAATGAACGTTCAATGTCTCGAGCTGATTGTCTCGGGAAATACCGCTGCCCTGTATAATTAGGCACAAAATACATTTGTAACCCTCCCGAAACACTGTTTTAAATTATCATTAATTACTTAATTAATACATTTTTTTTTTGGTAGTAGTTCATCGTTGTTACAAACGAAAAATATTTATTCTTTCATTAGATTGGATTAGATCGAATGCTATAAGAAATTCATTAGCGCCATCTCATCAACGGAAATTCTAACAACTGTCTGTATTATCATGGTCGGTAATGAATTGGTAAAAAGGTTAAAGAAAAATAAATAATCGAAACAATAATCATGAAATTCTAACCCAATTTTCTGCCACGCATATTTTTCAGTGTCACCAACAAAAACGTTACCCTAACGTGGCCTACTCGCACGCTATAACGCAACGGATGAAACATGTAAACTGTAAATAAATTAATGAAACGCGTATGTTCGGGGAAAACAAACATCGATGGGGTACTTTGCATGCGTAATTTTCCGGGGGCTTAGTGCCGCTCGCCCTCATAAATAAATTCATATTACTTGTACTACACTTCATAATCCGCGTAAACTACACGGACTGCACCGGGGCTGATAAATTATTCAGTGGCGGGGTGAGCGCCGCGGCCGGGATTCCGCCCCGTCCGCAAATCCCTGTTAGGTCGTCGGTTTATCGCAGCTAATCCGGGCGACCGCGGAAAATCAGGCAAAAACATTAGCACTGTTTGCGCCGCGCCGGTGAATTCCGGATACGCCCTTGCAGTTTAAAACCGGCTCCTCTTCCGTTTTGATATGTGACGTGCGAGTGCGCTTAATGGCGCTTTCGGTCGGGCGACTCTTCCGGAGAGGAATTAACGACCTCGTGATGGCTTTTCAATGGGGAAAAGAAGAGGAATTATTGCCACTGGTGGAATGAATTGTGTCGGGCAAGCAGAAAGCTCCAAAGAGGAGCGCTAATACATAATAGAGATTAGGTCTTAGCTACTCCCGCTGTTCACCCGCGCTCGCTTGAATTTCTTCACGTTGACATACATTCAGAGCGCTAGTCATAAATCACATTATTTTTATAGTTGTCCTTGACTGTAATAGATGTCCCTTTATTTTCATAAAAGAGTTTCTTGTATAGTAATAATAGATGGCGTTATCATAATTGTTACCCTAGCATAAAAGTTTACCTTTATTAACAGAATCCCACATAGGACGGTTCTAGGACTGTCCTGGCGAGAACTGCCACGGTTGACAGTTAATCAAAATATTGTCTAAAAAGAAAAGCGGGTATGCGGTGACGTAACGGTTCGCTAACTCACTTGCGAGAATGCTGCCACCGTTAGTATTCAATTCACCCATGAACATAACAGTGTCAACATAATATTTTAGAATATGATTGTGATTTTAAATAATAGATGGCGCTAAATTAATCAGGTTTGTACATCGAGTTAAGAATTAACAGGAGGGAACCTACGGCAATGGGAGAATTCAATTATTATATTTGACGGAAGTTACCACTTAGCGGTAGCTCGGTTTCTGCAATATGGCGGTTTGTCGACATCCGTTTTATTCCGACATCCGAATGTATTTAGCAACTGTGATTAGCGGTCTAGTGACCCTCAAATATCTGGGATAAAATAATTATGTACTTTACTCTTGACATTTCGAAAAAACGGTCTCGTACAAGTAGGTAAATTTTGTTTTTACAGTCATTTGTTTTCGAATAATGACATCATCGGCATTTCTTTTAAATAGCAACCCCCAATTTTTTCTCTTGGTTCTGATATCTCATTGAATTCTCTAAACAACCGCATCGAAACTTCATATTTTGAGAAAAAAATTATTAAAAACGATGTGTACGCCATATCTCACGAGGAGTTGCTGTTTAAGAAAAAATATCGATGACGAAGACCAGTGACTGTCAAAAATTGATTTTTACACATTTAGAAACACGTGCTTTTTGAAAACAAAATCTACCTGTCCGAGTGTTTTCTCGAAATGTCAAAAATAAAGGAATTACAAATTTTATTTCAGACTTTTGAGCCTCACTATATAGGTAATTATAGACTTCAGTTAGAAATAAATTACTTTTAAGTTACTTTTGATTATCAGTGGCGCAGCAAGCGTAATGTAAGTAAGTTCCTTCCAAGTACTTTTATGATAGAACTGCAGTGTATTATAAACGAAGCTATGGTTTGTGGTCGTTCCAGAATTTTACAAAACGATTGTGTGCGCCTGTGACATAGAGAGACCATATTTAGTTACCACTTTGGACAAGCAAGTAATGTTAGTATGAGTCCCTCCTGTTTATTCCTTACTCGTTGGGTTTGTTGATATGAAGTTGAGAATTAATAAGTTTCTGATTTAATTACTTGAAGAAATAATGCCACCATTTTAGACTAAAAGCACAGAATAAGAAATAATCAGAAGGCAAACTCGTTGATGCCGCCTTTGATCTCTGATGTCAGCCAGCGACAGCCATGTTTTGAGAGGAGCAGTACATCAGGCCCGTATTTATAAAATGTGGGACCGAAATCTGGACTTCCACAAGTTATAATTTAATACTTCCTTACAGTGCTCCTTCATTTGGAAAAGTAAAGAAAATCAAATAACCATTGTAGGCTTTGTTTTCACATTTCTTGCCGCACAAACCATTCCACTCATAACGCTTACTCATGGTAACATTAATGTCTATAAATGTTTAATCAAAGAAATAAAAAACACAAACTGCCACAAACAAAACACCGCCACTGAAATACTAATACAAGTAATTATCATAGCAACAAACGCTAATAATGTCGGTTACGACACTGTAATCTACTCTGAAAACATGGCCGATCCATTTGCGCCATTTGGATGCGCAGACGTTACCCCCCCTTGTGAGTTTTTCTTCTGTGTATTCTGTGCTAAAAGTTTAACAAAATTATGTAGCGAACTGGCTTCAATTTGTCAATCCTACTGCAAAAGCGATCGAAAGATGTCGCTACTTAAATTGTTCATAAAAGTTTAACGTTTAATTGCAACAGTGGCAATTTCATATGGAGACCTTGTTCGTTTGTTTGAATAACAGATGGCGCTAAATTAATCAGGTTTGTACAACGAGTTAAGAATTAACAGGAGGGAACCTACGGCAGTGTAAGAATGCAATTACATTTGACGATTTGACGTTAAGTTACCACTTTGCGGTAGGTCAGTTTATGCAATAAAGCAAATTGTTGACGTCCGTCGTCGTAAAGTAATTATGGGATTTTGTGTGTGCATCTGATTTCAGAAAGAATTTATTTAAGAACTGTGATTAGTAGTCATTTGCTTTCGAGTAATGACGTCATCGATATACTTTAAATAGCAACCCACAATTTTTTTTCTTGATTCTGATTTCTCATTGAATTCTCTCTACAAAAAATTTATGACATTTTATAGGAAAAATTTTGAGAAAAAAAATATTAATAACGATGTATACGCCGCATCTCACCAAGAGTTGCTATTTAAAAAAAATATATCGATGACGAAAACAAATGTCTGTCAAAGTTTGATTTTTACACATTTAGAAACACGTGCTTTATAGAAACAAAGTTTACCTGTCCGAGCGTTTTCTCAAACTGTCAAAAATAGAGAAACTACGACTTTTATTCCAGACTTCTGAGGCTCATTGTATAGGTAATTTAGTTAAATTTAAGCGTATTATAAACGAAGCTATGGTTTGTGGTAGCTTCTGTGCGCCTGTGACATAGAGAGAGAGAGAGACCATATTTAGTTACCACTTTGGACAAGCAACTACTGTTAGCATGACTCCCTCCTGTTTATTTTTTACTCGTTGGGTTTGTTGATATGAAGTTGAGAATTAATAAGAAATGAGAAAGAATTTATTTAGCAACTGTGATTAGTAGTCTGGTACAAAGGTGGGCAACCTCCGGCCCGCGAAAAATTTTTATCCACCCGCGAGTCTAAATTTTTTTTATAACATAGATGTGCAGATATTAATACAAACCAAAATGTGAAACAATAAAAAGGTATACTTGCGCTTATTAGTAACCATTAACTATGGGTAAAGTAATAAAATAAATAATACCAAAAAAGTGACGATTAACTGACGTCACCCGCAGACCAAACATGAACACATTCTGGCCCCTTATTTACCAAAGGTAGCCCATCCCTGGTTCAGTATACTGTGATCCTCGAAAGTCTGGAATAAAATTCATAATTACTTCACTCTTGACATTTCAAAAAAAAAAAAACGCTCTCGGACAAGTAGGTAAATTTTGTTTTCAAAAAGCACAAATTTTTATGGGAAAATCAATTCTTGACAGTCATTTGTTTGCGACGAATGACGACATCGACAAACAACAACCCCAATTTTTTTTCTTGATTCTGACATCTCATTGAATTCTCTATCCAACCGCATCAAAAATTTGCAAATTTAGTGAAATAAGTGTATTATAAACAAAGCTGCGGTTTGTAGTCGTTCCAGAATTTTATAAAATGCTTGTGCGCTTGTGACATAGAGAGAGAGAGAGAGAGAAAGAGACCATATCTAGTTACCACTTTGGACAAGCAACTACTGATAGTATGACTCCCTCCTGTTTATTCCTTACTCGTTGGGTTTGTTGAAATGAAGTTAAGAATTAATAAGTTTCTGATTGAATTACTTGAAGAAATAATGTCACTATTTTGAACTAAAAGTCTAACGTTTAATTCACAACAGTGTCAATTTGATATGGAGACTTTGTTTGCTTGTTTGAATAACAGATGGCGCCAAATTAATAAGGTTTGTACAGTAGCAGACAATAAAATCCGGGCAAGCCATTCGCACAATGTAAACCTCACTTTAATATTTTTGACGTTTAATGCATGTCACTAGTAATTCTGACGTTTAATTCAAATTTTATTTATTTATTTTGACAGAAATATAACCTCAATAAAAGCCTGATTTACCAAATTTGTTGAAATATGCACGACATGTCAAATTCTTGACCGGATTTTATTGTCCGCTACTGCACAACGACATTTAGTTACCACTTTGGACAAGTAACTACTGTTAGTATAACTCCCTCCTGTTTATTCTTTACTTGTTGGGTTTGTTGATATGAAGTTAAGAATTAATAAGTTTCTGAAGGAATAATGCCGTTATTTTAAACTAAAAGTTTAACGTTTAATTGCAACAGTGTCAGTTTGATATGGAGACTTTGTTTATTTGAATAACAGATGGCGTTAAATTGATCAAGTTTGCACAGTATCGGACAATAAAATCCAGGCACGTAATTTGTATAATGTAAACTTGACTTTAATATTTTGACGTTTAACACATACTATACTATACTGTTTATTTGATCATTATGTTCTTCGTACAAAGTAAGACGACAATCAAAATTAAAATTACAAGATGGAGTAATGATCAAAGGATCACATAACACAAAATGTTACTAGTAATTCTGACGTTTAATATAAATTTTATCTAATTATTTTGACAGAAATATAACCTCAATAAAAGTCCGATTTACCAAATTTATCTACATAAATGCGCACGACATATCAAATTCTTGCCCGGATTTTATTGTCCGCTACTGTACAACCATATTTAGTTATATCACAAATTCTTTAGAACGGACACTGAATATGCGCACTATCACTTAACGTTTCGCTATCGTTAAGTAGTGGTGTGCGTATTCAGTGTCCGTTCTAAAGAATTTGTGATACAATTTTCATCGGACAAGAACCTGCCTTAATCATATTTAGTTACCACTTTGGACAAGTATAACTACTGTAAGTATGACTCCCTCCTGTGTATTCTTTACTCGTTGGGTTTGTTGATATGAAGTTAAGAATTAATAAGTTTCTGATTTAATTACTTCACTGAGAAAACAAAATGTGTTAATTCAACCAAAAATTAGTTTGAACGTATTTATCCGAAACTTTTTGTTGGGTGAACATTTTTCATTGTTGAATTAACACATTTGTTTCGGATAAATACGTTCAAACTAATTTTTAGTTGAATTAACACATTTCGTTTTTTGTGTTGAAGAAAAAATGCCATTACTTTAAACTAAAAGTTTAACGTTTAATTGCAACAGTGTCAATTTGATATGGAGTGTTTGTTTGTTTGGTTTAACGACAGATGGCGCTAAATTAATCAGGTTTGTTAAAGTCCCTAGATAGTATAAAGTACGGCAATAGGGAAGCCATTTTCTGGCCCATTGTGCGCGGGAATTTTAAAATGAAAATTTTGGTTGATTTTCATGTCAACGGAAAATGAACGTAAATGTCAATTTCTTAGAGCCTTACTGCGCAAATCTGAGCATGTAAACTGTACTGTTTGTCGACTAGTAAAATTGTCCCATAATAAACTGTAATAACGTCCTTACAACCCTTTATCATGATTAACCATTGTAAATCGATAAAAATAAACAAAATCCAATAACCGTCACAAACCACAAATGAACAAACCAGGAGCACCACGGGACATGGACGAGCACCTTCGAGTTTCGAGTAAGCACAAATATTTTACACATAACTCAAAACTGCAATATTTCCGTTACCTGCAAAAACTACTCCATGTTTTTTCTATCAAAATTGAAAATTTTAAGCAAAAGTGTTTTAATAATCATATCTTCAACGTCTTTAGATTAATACGGCTTATTTATTATGATGTTTTTAATATGATTTATTTCGTATTTCTAATTCCTTTTGGGAGCTGACATTTATCAACTGCCAAAAAATCTAAAACTTCTTCGTTTCCATGACAAATATTTGTTTATTCAACTCAAATACACAAGTCTGTTTGTGTCACGTGACACAGACGCCATGTTCTGGCTAGTTTTTAAAATTTGGTCCTAAACTGTGTATTGCCGTACTTTAGTAATCTAGGGACTTTACAGGTTTGTACAGCCATATCTAGTTACCACTTTGGACAAGTAACTACTGTTAGTATGACTTCCTCCTTCCTCCTTCCTGTTTACTTTTTACTCGTTGGGTTTATTGATATGAAGTTAAGAATTAATAAGTTTCTGATTTACCTAATTACCTGAAGACATAACGCACTTTGCATAACGTTTTGCCATTAGTTTCAAAACTAATAGCGTTTTCGATTGACTGCTCTAGAGCTCCCTCTAGAGTATTCCCATCTCATTTTATTTTACCCTCATGTAAAATAATAATAAGGGACGGAGATTGGAGATATTCTGAGAGTGTCCTAGTCTAGAGCAGTCAATCGAAAAGGCCATTAAAGTTTAACGTTTAATTGCAACATTGCAAGTGTCAATTTTGATAAGAAGACTTTGGTTATCATTTTGAATAATAGATGGCGCTGAATTAACCAGGTTTCTGAAGTACCGCAATTTCCGCCATTTTGAGTCAAAGTAAGCGCGCCAAATTGCAACTAGTTTTGACGCCGTGCCTCATTTCTTACACCTTGGGGGATTCTAAACAATCGAATTCCCTTTTCGGATCGATTTTTACAATCTTTAATGCTGCAGGTCAGCGCATTTTCAGTTATTATAAGATAAATTTGTCAGCTAGACAGAACCTGTGAGGACATTTTAAAATTAAGTTCCAAAGGTTTAGCGCGTTTATCCGCCATTTTGAGTCAAATTTAAATTTACATTGGCTTAACGAATTGCAGCACTTTATGTATTTAGTGACTTTACAGGTTTCTTGATGTGAACAATTCTGAAAACGCAATTCGCAACGTAAAAAAATTAATTAGTAACAATAATTAACGGTACCAATTCACCAGACCAAACTGATACAGAAATCACCCGCAGTTTAATTAAACCTGCTGTTACAAAAAAATTAAAAAAGCGTTCACAATGCCAACGATTGGATTCAATAAATGCCGCCAACCGCGAAGGTTTCTGCTGAATTTGATATCGATTAAACGATGGCTCGTTTTACATCAGCCGAATTTCAAAAGCGCGTTTCTTTTTTTTTGTCTACGTGCGATTCCATGACGTTGCCCCCGGGAGAATCTAAAAATCCCCCGGAATATAATAGAGGGTGAACGGGTACAGGAGTTACGGCGGCTAAATATATTATGTGTCTCTTCTGTTTGACGTCAAACATTTTCTTTGATAAATTGAGGACTACTCGAGTGAACGTCGCTCTCTTATCCTTTGTCTGGCAGCAACATCCATCCGTTCCTCCTCCATTTTGTTATTACTCGCACGTTGTTTGTAAGAAGAGAGAGCCCAACTCTAATTAAATCAAAAGTATATATTTTTTTTGCAAGCTTTTCAATATCGTCGGGAAGTTTTTTCGCAATTGTGAATATTCGGTGGATCCATGCAAAAACGATGCTGGCCGGAACGGGTGGGATTGAAAATACAAATAAATTCGAGCAGGCAGAAGCTCTCAATCTTGAGCAAATCGAAGGGGTTGTGACGACAAGAGCAGACGTGGATCTGTGCCAATATTCCTTCAGAGCGCTGATTTCAGATTTATAATGGCGATATTTGCTGGGACATCTGACTTTACTACGAATTTTATTTCACGGGGGACGTATGTGTGAGTGATGTCCTTGCGGGGGAGTCGTTTTATTTATGGTACTTTCGTGACTCGTTTATAAATTAGCACGTCGTTGCTTGCGTTCGGCAATGAATTGTTTCGAAATAGGAAAAAACTTACGGAATCATGGATAATCCACCTGAACATTCGTTGCTCTCAGACGAAGTCCCGAATTTACGCCCTTCATAACGAAGGAGTTCGGACCCCCCGCAAAATGTAAAACAACTCCGAACTGCATCTGGTGTTTATATACCGACCGTGTTTAGTGGTTTCGCGACTTAATGAAACTCATATTTCTCACGTAAGCACTGCTCTTGGGTTACTTCCTTTTATCGCGGTATATTTACGCTTTGCAGTTTCCCCGAAGAACTCTTAATAATAACTCGTTTATTTGAATTAGAACATCCCCCAACTCGTCACATTTCCTTGATAGGTACCGGAGAACTTTTTAAATAATTCATTACGCCCCAACTCGTTTGTCATTCAGTAATCTTCGTAAAAAAATTAACTATGTATTTTATTAAGACTTAAAAGAAACTAATGCCTATTTACAAATATTTTCTCACCCAAAACCATGGTATTGGATACAGAGAGACGGACGGCTTTTTAATTGTATGCAAAAACCGCGTGAGGGATTGCAACCTGTCACTGGGCACGTAGTACTCTGAGCGTTACTATTTAAATAATAATAATGATAACGTTTGCTTTGGTAAAGCCTATCGATTTTCTCGCGCATTTGCATCTCCTCTGACAACGGTCGCTTAATTACATCATCAAGTTCCGTAAGTCAGTGAGCGTTTCAGTTCTGCGAAAACCACAAATTCTAAGTTTCCCGATTGTTTCGCGTTCGGTTAGTGTCGAGTCATAAATTCACGCGGGTTTCGCGAGTCGACTTTACTCTTATTATACACAGCGCGATACGATATTATTTAACGTGATTAATTAGGCGCTCGTTTCGAGCTTTCCAGCTTTTATAAATTCCTCCTCACGCATCTGGGCCGGAAAATAATGTACGCAGATTTGATTCTGGTTGTGTTTTTTGTTGGACGTAACGTGACAGCCCATTCTTTCTACGAAATTGGGACGCGCGAGCATAAATCTTCGACCCCAAACATTTAAATTCGCATATGTGTTAAATATAAATATTCAAGGACTTTTTCACGTTGCGCTTTTTTTTACGCGGATCCCAAACTCGACGCGGTTGTAAAATATGAACCCAACGCGAATAATCCTCTCGTTGAACGTGTTTAAAAGCATATGGAACGGATTTCATAATATCCATGCATGTGTAATAACACGAATTTACTTTGCTAATAAATCTGTTTAAAAAAAATATATATTCACGAGCAAGCTTAGAGATTTGTTGCGTTTTCGAATTTACCGCCAAGCCCCCAGGGGGAAAACGCTGAAGAGGGCAGCGCGTTTCGAGGGGGGGCGTGGCTTCTTGCTTTATTATTTAACATTGTTAGCCACACCCTTCTCTAACGATTCACAAAAAACTGCTTCGTAATTCGTCCGTTTAGTTTAGTATCACCCTGTATAATAAAATTTTTTAATTCTTTCGGTGTCCCTCTGTTGTTACGGTTTCAAAATTCACTATAATTATTATCGGTTTTGCGGATCAACTTCCGCCGCACGGAGACGCTCTATTTCACTCACTCTCCTGCGTAATCCAGCCGTAATCTGTTAACGACCCCCCTTGCAGTGTTTACTCCGTCAACCCCCGCTCGTGAACGACCGCGTCAATTCCGCTCAGTATTGTTGCTCCTTGTTAGCGTACGTCTCGTGCTTTTGGAGTCTTCAGCAATCTTGATAAATTCACCAAACGGATTTGTTTAAAGTGAAGTTCAAACGGAGGACAATACTCCGAGATTTGATTAATCCTTTCGCTGCTGACGGCGTGAATTCGCGCCATCTTAGTCTGTGCTCAGGTGCGCGTGTTTAAGCGTCGGTATGTATTCAGCACTGATCGTAGAAGAATATGTCTTTGGCAGCGTCTAGCTAACAGGGAAAGGGTTAAGTGCATGCTAAGCAACAACCCGCTTGCAGTGTTCATTCCGTCAACCCCACTCGTGAACGACCGCGCCAATTCCGCTCAGTATTGTTGTTCCTCGCTTAGCGTACGCCGCTTCAGCCTTCTTGATAAATTCACCAAACGGTTTTTTGTTTAAAGTGAAGTTCCAATGGAGGATATTATTCCGGGATTCGATTAAGTGCATGCTGAGCAACGGAAGGCTTTCTTCTAGGCCTTTCGAAGCCTGATTTCCGCAGGCAACTTTGTGCGTAGTGCAGGTCGTAACACGTATTTTTCGATAATTAATTTAAGTTTTATTCACGGTTTCGTTTGGGTTTACCACGCAGGGCTATTTTTAGTACTGACGAAGCTATAATCCATTCACAAAACTCCCGGTGACGTTTACATTTTTATATTGAAAATTTAGAGTGTATTTGATAAGTAGTAATGTATTTAGGAGTCAATATCGACGCTATTATTAAATAGCGTCGATATTGACTCTTAAATATATTACTACTTATCAAATACACTCCAAATTTTCAATATGAAAATGTAAACGTCACCGGGAGTTTTGTGAATGGACTATACTCAACGACGGGCCGAGGTGACGACTAGATTCACTCATCCGGTCTCATGATAAGGTCAGTAAGCTAAAGCATGTTCGCCAGAAGCCGCTTCAACAGATGCTCAAGTTCACTCACTCTCCTGCGTCATTCAGCCGTCATCTCTTAATAATCCCCCTTGCGGTGTTCACTCCGTCAACCCCACTCGTGAACGACCGTGCCGATTCCGCTCAGTAATGTTGTTCCTCGCTTAGCGTACGCCCCTTCAGTCTTCTTGACAAATTCACCAAATGGTTTTGTTTAAAGTGAAGTTCAAACTGAGGATATTACTCCGGGATTTGATGAAGTGCATGCTGAGCAACAAAAGGCTTTCTTCTAGGCCTTTCGAAGCCTGATTTCCGCAGGCAACTTTATGCGTAGTGCAGGTCGTAACACGTGTTTTTCGATCATTAATTTACGTTTTATTCACGGTTTCGTTTGGGTCTACCTTGCTGGGCTATTCTTGGTACTGACGAAGCTACTCAACGACGGGCAGACGTGACGACTTGATTCAGCCACCCGGTCCCATGATGATGCACGTAAGCTAAGGCACGTTTGCAAGAAGTCGCCGTATACCGCTTCAGCAGCTCCCTCTTGTGGCCGCGACTACTACATCGATTTAGCTGGTGGAAAGACGGCAAAATAAAAAAATTGCCTGCGATTTGTGGACCGAACGGAAAGTAGAAAAAAAAAAAACAAATCAGTAAACAAAAGTGGATAGCTTGCTACCTGAAGGCCAGCAAATTGTGCGAGTGACTTTGACGTTTCTCCAGCACCGCTCGGCTAAGCTCTTGGAGTGAAACGAACCGAAGAATAATTAAATAAACTTTAGCAGGCGAATAATCAGATTAGTAACTAGCCGATAAGCAGTTCTGCCCCTCGTTTACACTACGGTGGTTAGCGCCGTAAGTCGGTGAAGCGATTATGTCACGAAGTGGCGTCGTATTGCCGGTCGAGTCCACTTTCAGAGTGGACCGGTTTGCTGGGGCATTAAATTGTTTCAAACGCCGATATCCAGCCTCTTCTTTCACCCCCAAGAGTTATTAGGGTTTCAGTAATGGGTAAAACTACCACTGGAAGCCTAATAGAAGAAAGATACGCGCTGCGAAGCAGCACAAACAAACAAAATGGCCGGTAGAACCTACCCGTTCTTTATTCCAAAGACAGGCTTTCGAAAAGCTGTTTAACGAGCTTGAAATTTTCTCAGCGTGCGTTTGCACAAATCTCGGAGTAATTCCGTTTCCGTCTTCCTTCACAGAATCACGTGAAAGGGAGCACACAAAAATCGCAGACACAAATAAAGGAGACGTAGGCTAAGAGCTCTGGAGGCAAACTGAATGCGAGCGGAATGCCGCGTTCTCCCCAACCATAAGTCGAGACGAGGGTTGTTACGACTGAAACCACTTTTTAACCGGGCGACAGAGTGAAACGGAGAGATACTATAGGACGAAATAACAGCGTATAATTTTGTGGCGTAATTTTGAGAAATATGGCAAAAGTCACGTAGGCCAATCTTCTCACGCTAATACAGGGCGTTCGGCAAATATTATGAATAACTCAAATGGGTTTTTCAACCGTAACGCGCTCGATGAAGAAACCAGAAAATAACAAGACTGAATGACGGAGGAAATTATAAAACCTTGGAGGAAATGGAAGCTAAATTAAATAACGAAAATTAAAAAAAAATAACAACTGATTCGTCAGCAAAGTAAAATCGGAAAGTATTATCTCTTGATAACGTAAAGGAGAGCCAAAAAAAGTGAAAAACAAAAGAACATCGAACAACTTCTCCTTGAGGCACATCAAGAAAAAAAACTGACTTGCGAAAAAAGTGAGGAATGCAAAAAAAGGACCTGAGAAACAACAGACGAAAACGACAGATTTCCGCAATAAATAAAGAAAAATCATAAAAAATAGCCTGACGAGAGAACTAGAAAGAAAAGAAATTAAAAAAAAACAGTTGATTCGTGAAAAGACTGAAAAACATAATAACGAAGAGAAACAAAAAAACAAAGATAATCACAGCGTTTCGTGGAGCAAGTAACGAAAACAGAGTAAATCAGTAAACAAAATAAAACAAAAGAGGATCGCTGGAGGATCGCGGAAAATAACTAGGCGACTGACGCAGGAAACAAAGATAAAAATACGAAAGAAATGAAAAACCAAAACGAAGTGAAATGTGAACAAAACCAAAGATTCCAAAACCAATTCCTTGAGCTCATCCATCCGGTTCGAAGGACCAATGAAAAAATACAAATCCTTGTTTAAAAATATTGTCGCGCTAAGCCTCTACTATGTCGCGACGGTGCGTCCTTAGTCTTGCGGGGTTGATTGGGGTGCGTAGGTTTATCAGACACGTCCTTGCTCAGCCTATAGGTGGTCGGGTTGGAACAGCGTGGCCAGAGCAGAACTACGGTGGTATCTTCTCTCGGACAGCTGGCGAGGGAGATGGTCCTCGTTCTCTTAGGACGGGTTCGGCAGAGTTGTCGGCGGCAGTGGCAGATGATGTGGCTGCAGCAACGCTGATGCTGGGGTGGCGACGACGGCAATGTTGCTGGACGGCGATGTTGAACGTCCCCTCGTAGAGTGGCACTTAGTGCCCACTGAGTCGGTCCAGTGGCAACGACTACATGACTGCGTCACTACATCGCTCCCCCAACTCCATCACCCCCCGACTGGCTTCCCGACTTTTGGTCCGCACTTTAAATACACGTTTTTTGCCTATTCGCGCGTTGCATTTTTCGTCACTTGCTTTGTGTCCGTTTGCATCATTCGTATACGCGCGTGGCCCCGTTTGTAATAAATTCCGCTGATGTGTCTTATTATGAAATATGAACCTCCTTATTGTGTTTACATTTCGACACGGTCGCAATTTGCCCTCAATTACACAAGTTCGCGTTTAAACACTTTTTACGTTTTTTATTCGCGGAACACAGAAAAAAAACCCCTCGTGGTTTTTAGAAAATTCCCCCTCGTGACAATATTCAACCTTGTTTAATTTTAAAGTCGTCACTTTACATTTTAAAACGCTTTCAGCTGCTACGACGGTTGGTTTTCATTGCACACATGGCCTTCAGTGTTCGTTCACGTTAGGAACGGCTTCTTTGTGCGAAGGACGAGTATGTCAGTGCATGTCGAACGCACGTCTTGCCACAAACAACCGATGTTGCACAACTATTGATAAGTGAAGAAGAAGAAGAAGAAGAAGAAGAAGAAAAAGGAGAAGAATTAAAGATATGTTCTAATATTTCTTTCATGGCGTCTCAATAGATAACTAATGACCGTCCATCTTGTCTTTTAGGATCGTTTTTTTTGTCTTTCTCCCTTAATATTACTTTTGGGGTTATGGCTGCCTTTCCTGGTATGGCCTAACCGTTGGTTTGCATTCCGTTTGGGGAAGATTTATCGGGCCACGTTACAGTAACATTGCGAGATGCCTTGGGGTGTCGCTTACGCTGGGGAGTGCGGCCACCTACCTGAACTAACGAGAATCAGGCAACGTACCAACTTCAAGTGACAGAGTGACGTATAACTTCAATTATTTATTTATTTTATTTTTTACCGTTCTCGGACTTTCGAAGAAGTGGTCGATATTGTGTCAATACTTTGTTTGAAGTTAATATATTTAAATCAACAAATTATCGATATTGCCTGCTGGGCATTTGTTTTTTTGTGCGGTCAGATCTGACTATTCGTGACGTGTCATTTATTTGTTTATTTTAACAAGTTTGTAGTTGTTTTGAACTTATCGTAGTACACCTACAGTATTTAATTCATTTTTACACTGTTGTGCAAATAAATTCGGGTATTACAGTGTGTGTCTTGTTTATGTCAATTCCTAACTCTGAATGCACCAAGTGAGCCAAATCTCCTGAAGCTTAAGTTCTACCTGAGGCGAACACGACGAGACCTTGGGAGGGGGTTTCGAAGTGGAATGCTTACAACTGGGGGAAGCTCCCTGACGCCCTGGTTTATCTTATTTAGTACCCATCCCTTCTTCACTGAGCTAGTTTGGGAAGACAGTCGGGGGAAACAACGCTTACTTGTCACCTGATATTTCAAATTATTCAGGAGTAGTAGTATTTACAATTGTTGGGGTAACAACCAAGCTCGAAGTTTGAACAAAGATTTCTTTTGTGAACGAAAAACGGATCCGTACTTTGATGTGTTTTGACGTTTCCTGTCATTTGAGTGTTAACGTTTTGCAGGGTTAGTCTACCCGATTTGCGGGATTTGCGCTTATGCAATTTATGTTTTGAATTTCCATTTTTTTCTTTTTGATACACGAATAAAGACGAACATGTAATTACCGGTGGCTTTCATTTATTCGTGTAAATTCGGCCCTTTGTTTTGAGGGTACGTATGACCCCGACCCATCCCACCGAGATAGCCGGCAGTTTGGGGCCGTAACTTAATTTGCTCGCCCAACAAATTTGCAACCGGGTATAATCAAATTCCTTAATTTTGAAAACTCGAAAACGTTTGCGGATTAAAATATACACACGTACTTAATTCGGTGATTAAACGACTTGAAACACGAATGTAAAGTTTGGCCCTCCCCCCTCTAATTGCGCGCGTTTGCTCTTTTCTCTTATTCGCGTTAAGTGGCGCGGTAATAACGTGGACAGAAACGTTTACAGCCCTTTGAAACCGTTACATAAATAACGGCGCTACGAAGCGCGCGCGTGCACATTAACATACATTTAGAAAACACATTAAAAATAAAGCACGTCGACGAGTCCTCGGGGGGATGAAACGCGGTGCGACGTAATTGCACTAGTTTGCATATGTGGTGAATGCATTTGTATGACTATGCAGTTTTTGTTTTCATTCGCAAAGCCAAATTAAAACTAAGGGAATCAATTTTCCTCTTTTTCTCTCCTTCTTTCCGTCGAATTTAAATTCCATTTAAATTCCCACCCCCCGGGATACTCGCCCGTTCGCGCTCGTGCGTTAATTACACAGGAACTTCAAGTACTTCAACCTCATCGAATTAGTCCAAATCATAATATAATAAGAATTCATCCCTCGTCATGTTCGAACGAATAATTAATTCGACTCCTAAGATATCAAATAACATTCATGAGGGAGAGTCCCCCCCGCCTCCCCCCGGGGCGCTCGTCATATCCGTTCTGCTCCGAGGCGGAACGCGTCTTCCTTAATTAAATACTTTCGCGAGATACACTTTATCAAAATTTAATTCGAAAGTTGGGCCCTTTTTAACGAGACCCGCTTAAACAATAATGCCCCGGCTTCCTTTTTTTCTTTTTTTTCCTTTTCGCCGAGGACTGCCAAACTTCATTAGCGTAATTTAATTCGGACGGCGCGCGAGGAACGTTTTCGAGTTTCGTTCGTCCTTCGGGCTTGAAATTCTCCCTTGCGAATTTGATTTTTGCTTGCGTCAATTATTGGAAGCGATTCGGCGGGGGGGGGGGGGGTCAGAAAATGGAAAACGATCACTGAACGACAAAGCGCGTCATAAATTTAAAAAAAAGAAAAACAAAAGACTGTACGATGTTAAAACTCGAAATGTAAAAATCAAAATTTCTGTTGGAAAACAAACGACAAAGCGCGTCAAAAAAAAACAACAAAAGACTGTCGAGCAAATTATGTCCAAAGTGGTAACTAAATATGTAGTTTCTTGTCCAAAGTGGTAACTAAATTTGAATTTACGCTGATAGTCAAAATGAATGAAATGGTTGGGAGCACTGATTTCAATAAACGACAAAGCGCGTCATAAATTAAAAAAAAAGAAAAACAAAAGACTGTACGATGTAAAACTCGAAATGTAAAAATCAAAATTTCTGTTGGAAAACAAACGACAAAGCGCGTCAAAAAAAAAACAAAAGACTGTCGAGCAAATTACATAGAAAATTGAATTTATAAGCGGGGGTTTCAGAAAACAAAAAACGATCACCAAACGACGAAGCGCGTCAAAAAAAACAACAAAAGACTGTCGAGCAAATTATGTCCAAAGTGGTAACTGAATAAGTAGTTTCTTGTCCAAAGTGGTAACTAAATTTGAAATATCTTGTCCAAAGTGGTAACTAAATTTGAAGTTACGCTGATAATCAAAATGAATGAAATAGTTGGGAGCACTGATTTCAGTACACAACAAAGCGTGTCATAAATTAAAAAAAAAAAAAGAAAAACAAATGACTGTACGATGTAAAACTCAAAATGTAAAAATCAAAATTTCTGTTGGAAAACAAACGACAAAGCGCGTCAAAAAAACAACAAAAGACTGTCGAGCAAATTATGTCCAAAGTGGTAACTAGATTTGAAATTTCGTGCCCAAAGTGGTAACTAACTTTGAAGTTACGCTGATAATCAAAATGAATGAAATAGTTGGGAGCACTGATTTTAGTAAACGACAAAGCGCGTCATAAATTAAAAAAGAAAAAAGAAAAACAAAAGATTGTACGATGTAAAACTCGAAATGTAAAAATCAAAATTTCTGTTGGGAAACAAACGACAAAGCGCGTCAAAAAAACAACAAAAGACTGTCGAGCAAATTATGTCCAAAGTGGTAACTAAATATGTAGTTTCTTGTCCAAAGTGGTAACTAAATTTGAAGTTACGCTGATAGTCAAAATGAATGAAATGGTTGGGAGCACTGATTTCAGTAAACGACAAAGCGCGTCGTAAATTAGAAAAAAAACGAAAAACGAAAGACTGTACGATGTAAAACTCGAAATGTAAAAATCAAAATTTCTGTTGGGAAACAAACGACGAAGCGCGTCAAAAAAACAACAAAAGACCAAAAGAGCAAA
The DNA here is from genome assembly GCA_033060865.1 of Dorcus hopei. Taxonomy (NCBI): domain Eukaryota; kingdom Metazoa; phylum Arthropoda; class Insecta; order Coleoptera; family Lucanidae; genus Dorcus; species Dorcus hopei. The sequence continues at coordinate 3,387,859 of CM065425.1, read as the reverse complement.
TTATGTCCAAAGTGGTAACAAAATATGTAGTTTCTTGTCCAAAGTGGTAACTAAATTTGAAATTTCTTGTCCAAAGTGGTAACTAAATATGTAGTTTCTTGTCCAAAGTGGTAACTAAATTTGAAATTTCTTGTCCAAAGTGGTAACTAAATTTGAAGTTACGCTGATAGTCAAAATGAATGAAATGGTTGGGAGCACTGATTTCAATAAACGACAAAGCGCGTCTTAAATTAAAAAAAAAACAAAAACAAAAACAAAAGACTGTACGATGTAAAACTCAAAGTGTAAAAATCAAAATTTCTGTTGGAAAACAAACGACAAAGCGCGTCAAAAAAAAAAAACAAAAGACTGTCGAGCAAATTACATAGAAAATTGAATTTATAAGCGGGGGTTTCAGAAAACAAAAAACGATCACCAAACGACGAAGCGCGTCAAAAAAACAACAAAAGACTGTCGAGCAAATTATGTCCAAAGTGGTAACTAAATATGTAGTTTCTTGTCCAAAGTGGTAACTAAATTTGAAATTTCTTGTCCAAAGTGGTAACTAAATTTGAAGTTACGCTGATAATCAAAATGAATGAAATGGTTGGGAGCACTGATTTCAGTAAACGACAAAGCGCGTCATAAATTAAAAAGAAAAAAAGAAAAACAAAAGACTGTACGATGTAAAACTCGAAATGTAAAAATCAAAATTTCTGTTGGAAAACAAACGACAAAGCGCGTCAAAAAAAAAAAACAAAAGACTGTCGAGCAAATTACACAGAAAATTGAATTTATAAGCGGGGGTTCCAGAAAACAAAAAAACGATCACCAAACGACGAAGCACGTCAAAAAACAACAAAAAAGACTGTCGAGCAAATTATGTCCAAAGTGGTAACTAAATATGTAGTTTCTTGTCCAAAATGGTAACTAAATTTGAAATTTCTTGTCCAAAGTGGTAACTAAATTTGAAGTTACGCTGATAATCAAAATGAATGAAATGGTTGGGAGCACTGATTTCAGTAAACGACAAAGCGCCTCATAAATTAAAAAAAAAGGAAAACAAAAGACTGTACGATGTAAAACTCGAAATGTAAAAATCAAAATTTCCGTTGGAAAACAAACGACAAAGCGCGTCAAAAAAAAAACAAGACTGTCGAGCAAATTACATAGAAAATTGAATTTATAAGCGGGGGTTTCAGAAAACAAAAAGCGATCACCAAACGACGAAGCGCGTCAAAAAAATAACAAAAGACTGTCGAGCAAATTATGTCCAAAGTGGTAACTAAATATGTAGTTTCTTGTCCAAAGTGGTAACTAGATTTGAAATTTCTTGTCCAAAGTGGTAACTAAATTTGAAGTTACGCTGATAATCAAAATGAATGAAATAGTTGGGAGCACCGATTTCAGTAAACGACAAAGCGCGTCATAAATTAAACAAAAAATGAAAAACAAAAGACTGTACGATGTAAAACTCGAAATGTAAAAATCAAAATTTCTGTTGGAAAACAAACGACAAAGCGCGTCAAAAAAAAAACAAAAGACTCGAGCAAATTACATAGAAAATTGAATTTATAAGCGGGGGTTTCAGAAAACAAAAAACGATCACCAAACGACGAAGCGCGTCAAAAAAAACAACAAAAGATTGTCGAGCAAGTTATGTCCAAAGTGGTAACTAAATATATAGTTTCTTGTCCAAAGTGGTAACTAAATTTGAAATCTCTTGTCCAAAGTGGTAACTAACTTTGAAGTTACGCTGATAGTCAAAATGAATGAAATAGTTGGGAGCACTGATTTCAGTGGTAAGTCTTGAATAACACCGAAGACACAAAGAATTATTGGAACGCCACTGACAGTTTATGAATAATTAATTGTTAGTGCTTGGGTGAGTGCCATTCTAACCTGAATATCATGCAAAATGGAAAAGGTGCTAAAAAAGTGCTGCCAACTATTTCTTCATTCATTTTGGCTCTCAACGTGTTTACATTGCTGAAATTATTTGCCATATTTTGTAAGGTATATTTATTGGTGCTAATTAAACAGGGGACGCAGGCAGTAGTCCGATGCGGCATCGTAGACAGTGTTACCACCGCTGTAAAATTTAAGGTATCGACTTTGTTCGAAAAACGTATTTAAATTTGAGGTTAAATAAATAACAGCGGCTTTCACGGATGCCTGTATACGCATTTGCGAGTTTGTATTTGCTGATCACAGACCGTCACAAAACTGTCTGCTTTTATTAAATAAAATTAAAAAAAAATGTCCTTCTTTCCTGAATTACTGGCCGAGCAGCCTAGACTCTCATATGTCAAAATGGAATTCCCACGATTCTACTGAAGCTAAACATGAACACTCTCATAGAACCTCTGACGTACTTGTTTAATCTATCCATAAATCAAGGCATCATAACCTAAAAAGCACCAGAAGCTGAAAATAATTCACTAGAAACAATAGTGCCAAGTAAGAAAGAAAACAATTAAGATCGGCAATTCTAGCCCAGACCGTTAAAATTGCGAAAGGAAACGAGAATCTATGGTTTTTATTAATAAAAACATAAACAAAAGACGATCGTTTTAACAAATGCTTGCGCGCATCCCTGTGCAAACTAGTTTGTGCAAGTAAGCCCGTGCATAACGGTCCGTCTACACGCAACGATTTGCCGTCTATATGCACGGGCTTACTTGCACAAACTAGTTTGCACAGGGATGCGCTTAGGCAAATCGTTGCGTGTAGGCGGACCTTAAGAAACAAAAAGGTAGTCGACTTTTCTTGCGTCAAACAATAAATTAAAAGCGACAACAAAAGACGTTCGAATTTCAGTCTGTGAAACAAATTCACAAAGTGGTAACAAGAAAAATCGCGTTTTATTCGTCGAAAGACACAAACAAATGAAGAAATAAAGAAAGAAAATACGATCGATGGTAGAAGTAGAACAGAAAACTTTCGAATATTGTTTCCAGAAAACGGGTAGGAATCGGCATTCATTCTTTTTTCTAGTTCTTTTCTTTCTGCATATTGTCAAAATTGACGTTTTAGCGAGAGCGTTGTGTATTGCCGGTAAAGCAGAACTCTTTTTTATTCTCGGTTTTTGATTATATTTTCAAACGAAATCACTAGATTTGTCACTAAATTTCAAGTCGTCTGAAATTTCACCAGAACTAGTGACAAAATCAACTAAATTGGCAACACTGACCAACTAAGTAATTACCCAGTAGCGACACTTGAACGTCAGTGTCAAAAAAAGCCGCCATACTGTTTGATACCTTTATGGAAATGTAATGTAATTTACAGCTGGGTAGGTATCAAACAAAAGAGCAAATGTGACAGTTATACTCGAGCGACGCTACTGTGTGATTTTTATACTGTGAACACAACCACCGTATGAGCTGTGGTATAAGAATTTACACGGTAGCGTCACTCGAGTATAACTGTCACATTTACCATTTTGTTTCACACTTACCGAGTTGCAAATTACATTACATTTCCATAAGGGTATCAAACAGTATGGCCGCTTTTTTTGACACTGACGCTACTGAAAGAATAAACTTCGCTTGGCCACCCCCTCTAGCCACAGCACATACGTAGGGTGATAGCCCCCGCCTCCGGAAAAGAAACGTGTGAAAATAAAAACTCGCGATACATAAAATCCTGCTGCTGTACAAACGACGAACGCTTTTAGTATTCCAACAGTTTTAAATTTACGCCAATTTGCGCCCTGTTTTATAATCGTGCTGCGAACGCATCGCAATAAAACGTCTCTCTCTCTCTCTCTCGCTCTTGATTTCTACAATTGGAATGGAATTCACTGGCGAATTCGTGTCACGGTGTTAACATTTTCTGTCGTCGCATTGCCTAAACTAGATATGTACTTCTATTTAATTTATATGTATAAGGTGATCAAAAAAATTTGGAGTTATGCTTGCAACTTGCAACATAACAGGAGGAGAAAAAAAAAACTAGTCGATTTAGCTCAGTCTCGCTCAATGAAAAGCTTCCTCGCAGACGGTCGGCCGACTGAAGAGAAGGGATTATGATGTAATCATTGAGCTTCTTAAAGCCCATCCCTGACGCTTCGAAGGGCGATTCGCCTTTTAAACGGGGCCCGTTGTTCGCACGTGAACGATTTCAGTGCAATTTTGTAGCTGAATGTAATTTCACTGCGTCCGCCGTAATTTAATTCCTGTTTTCTCTCCGACGCGACGAGAAGTAAATTGCGTTTCTCCGACGAGAAACTGCGCCGCCATCTACAAAACTGACCTCTTAAAACGCTTGCTTGCGCAAAGGAATCACAGGAAAAATGTTACGGCTCGGTATGACATAGTCCATCGGAAAAATCGGTTTGCATTCTGCGATCCTGTTTTCTTCGAACCTACTTTCATCGTGGCAAATCTGTCGCTGCAGAATATGATGGAGTAATTACATTTAATTTCTATTTTCTCTCCGGTGAACTAAATTGCTTTTTTAACGAGATATCGCTCTCTAGTGAGCAGACTTTGATTTAGAAAATGAAGGAAGCTAAGTATGTCAACGTTTATTAAGACCGACCGCACAGTCAGATTTTAATAAAGAAAAATCCAAACGTTTCTTATACACTACCCTATTTCCTCTATGTACAAGATTTAATATGAGCAATTTAAATTATACGGTACATCAAATCAAAAACTATCTGAAAAGTAGAACGGGTTCTATACCTGCAGCTCAAAAATGTCTTGTGCCGGTGCAATCAATGAAATTCCTAATTAAATGATTTCGATATTTGATTTCAAGCTTTGTAGCATTGATAGCTGTCCAGTCTTGTGACCGCTCGCTTTGCATACAGACCGCATTGAGAACTATTGTGTAAATTTTTCATTAAACGGTATTTGTTATGGAGTGAAAAAGTAAACGGGTATACTGCCCGGTTGTTAATAGTTTGCAGCGAGTCCTAGGCCTCTCCAAGCTTGTCCGTCGAATTTACGGCAGGTAATTATTTGTTTATGCTAACATAGTTCCGCCCCCCCTCCCAACACTTGGCAAAGCGTTTGAAAACATTGAGCGCAAGGCGACAATAAAATCCGGGTAAGAATCTGACATGTGACGTGCATACTTGGACAAAACTTGAAATGTCAAACTTAATAAACAGATACTTTGCAGCAACTACATCCTTTGCCTAGCAGTAAAGTCATTACTCTTACTCTTTGAGCGAAACTTAAATAGTGATGCATTCTAATAGGCCCCACACACGATCGAACGATTTGCGCAACAAAAGGTGTTGTGCAAACATTTTGATCGTGTATGTTCGCGTTTGAGTTGTTGTGCCAACAGGAAAATTCACGGAGTTAAATGTAGAACACAGTTTTTGTACAACAGAAGTTTTGCGCAAATTGTTTGACCGTGTATGGACCCTGCTACGGTGAGAAAATCCGTTGCAATCCGCGCAGGATGGAAACGTATCGAATTTAAATGTTACGGGCGATGTCATTTTACCCCTCTTAGAGATGTCGCGCCGGACGGATTATTTAAATACCGTGACCTTAAAGAAAAATTAGTTCCCGTTCCAGTTTCTAACTATGTATTTAAAGAACATTTTAAGTAGCGACATCTTTTGATCGTTTGTTGACCTGACATTGCGAATAACCTGGACAGATCGGTTTGGTTTGCAGTGGAGTTCTCGAGCTACGGTTCTGCTGACGAAGGCCCAACTAGGCCTGAAACAGCTGTACAGAGCCTGCTCGAGGAATCCGCTGTAATCAAAACCGATTTGCACTAAATTTTTTATGTATTTAAAATTGAAGTTGTTACGGTGAGAAAGTTCGTTGCAAATAATTTCCAGCTTTCGAGTCACCCGGTGAAAATGTAATTGCGTCGCAGTTGGACCTTTGGAACTTGGACTGTTCCAGAAACGACGCTTAGGACGGTAAACAACCCCGGACGACCCCTATCTTTTGAGACTGTTCCATGTTAAAAGGGAGATATATTAAAGGCTTCTCATTGGCCAATAGACCTTTCCCCCACCTGCGAACCGTTCACGTCGCACCCCGACCTGATGTGAAATTCCGCCAGTTTTGTGACCACTCGCTTTGCATACAGGTCGCATTGAGAATTATTTTCGCTTATGCGTAAATTTTTCATTAAACGGTGTTTGTTCTGGAGTGAAAAGGTAAATGGGTATACTGCCCGGTTGTTAATTGTTTGCGGCGAGTCCTAGGCCTTCTTTCAGGCCTTTCCAAGCTTGTCCATCGAATTTACGGCAGGTATGTTTTTAGAGTCACGTTGTGCGTCGGTCGGTGCGTAATCCGTGCTTTCCTTTTATCTAGGTTTTATTTTTGTTCCGTCTTGTGTCCGCCACTCCCCTCATTCCGGACGCTTTACCGGAGTTTTGGTAACAGGAGACGACCTGACGATTCCTGTCAGAATCACCGCTGTGGACGGATCTTTATGGTGTCGTAAGCCGATGTTGGCCCGCCATCTGTGGCCTACCTGGTTAGTGGTTACAAATATTGAAATGTGCAAATTAAGTTCATCTCACGTCCGGCTAACTCGTGGAGATGGGGTGGATCAAACGTAATCCCGATACAAAGACTTGAATTTAGATCCAAAAGAAATTAAAGCCTCCAGTAATGCATACTTGTTTTTATTTAAGTTTAAAATAAAAAATGTAAGTCGACAATCTTAAAAGACTGCCTAAGATATCAAACAGTACATAGACTGGGAAGTCAAGTTAGTGCTAAAAATAAACTAAAATATTTAATGAACAATTTGAACGCTTTTTGACCTGACATTGCAGTAATCAAAAACGATTTGCACAAATTTTTTTAAAATATTTAAGTAAATACGGATCCGTTTACAAAATGCAATAAAGTGACCAACACAATTCGACACTAAAATCGCGAGTCAACGCCGTTTGTCGTTTAAACCCTTAATACTACGATGTGCCAAAGAAAAACAAATAAAATAAAGATCCAATCCCAACCTTTGGTTGTCCAAAGAGCAAGCGTCAAATTGTCGTCCGTCGAGGTTAGGCGTAACAGGAGCGCCGCGGCATTCCAATTGACAGCTTGGCTTCAAGCCCAACGAGATAGGAATATGATGGGAGAAGTGCTCCAGTTACCACTTTCGTGAACTTTAAGTCACTTGCGTCAACGTCAGTGACCACTTTCGTTCCAAGGAGCGCGCCCTCCTACGGCGTGATGAACCGTCGTGTTTACCAAACGCTTTCTGCTACGTTTAAAAATTTGTTACAGTGTAAAATTCCGTTAGTTTCCAGAATGTTCCAAGATGGTCGCACAAAACGCTTGGCGACCTATCCCTCCGGTGGATCCTTCCCCGTCGAAAGTATTGATTTTACTAGAAGGTTTGCGATTGGTCGTTTTGGATCAGGTGATTCTTCCCCCCTCCGGCCCGTGTTTGCACTTCAGCGCCGAATCGTGCACGATCGCCAGTGCTGCCAACTGGAGGGAAATTCCCCTTTTACAGCAAATCTCCTAATATGAGAGAAAAACGACTGTTGGCTACACTGACGATCGTCCTAGTATTGTTGTTCCTCGCATAAAATGCACATAAAGTCCTCTCGAACCAACTGGAACGTTTGGTTGAATGTTAAACGGAAGAGGATCATATTATTTCGAGATTTGATAAGAGGCACTCTCAGCAACTCAAGGCATTCTTCTATGCTTATCGAAGCCTGATTTCTGCATACAAGAAAATTATGTGCGCGTAACGTGTGTTTTTCTTTTGCTACTTAGGCTTCTTTTCTTTTCGTTTTTGCTTCCCCATCATTTGTGGTTCTATTTCGGGCCAGTCTTCGTTAATATATTTTGTCCCGCGGTAGACGACGCTTGTCGCCCAGCCAGTAAGGCCCGCCTTGGTCGCCAACCGTAGTTGACCACCGACGACACAAGAGGGAGGCGTCATACATAGACGTGTGATGACATACTGACGTCAGTCCTGTCCGTACTCGGACGTCTTCGTTGAGATTAATGCAGCCAATGTGAAGTTTGATTAGATATCACAAGCTGGGGGGATCTTTTGATTTGTTCTGTAAGAACTTTGTTAGATGCTTAATCCGTTGCGCCAATAAAGACAAGTGACCGGTGACTTTGATTTGTTTTATTTTTAATTTACTGCCCTTTTACTTTGGGGTTACGCATGAGCTAGCCGGGCATTTGGAACGATCTTAATTTGCCCTCCCAAAATTCGCAGCCTTCAGGTAGGGAGCATGTCATTAAAGGGTAACAGGCAAAAACGAAAGGGATTTAAGTTCCTCAAGTTTTCATATCAACCTGGCGCCATCTAGTGTCAACTAATCGAACTATTAATTCTGCAATTCAAAATTTAAAAAATAATTATTGATCTTTTGGGGTTTACGTTGTAAATAATGTTATTATAAATTAATACAATTACTTTGTTGAAGGAGGTGCGAATCTAAGGTGTCCTTGATGATATTAAACGACAATGTCTAGACTAACATATGCGTCACACTTCACACTGTTTAATAACATAATTATTTTTTAATTAAGCAAATTCCTTTGTTAAAATAAACGCAAGGAAAGAAAAAAGAAACGAAACGTGATATAGCAGAAACTTTACACGTTTCAGCTTGTTTATCATTAATTTAATTTTAATTAACTGCTCTCTACTGTGTTTCTGCGCGAGCTTTATTCCTTGGACACATGCAAGCTGCATTCGAAATTAAAAGACTTCGTCTTGGCCTTCGAGGTAAACAGCAGAAATTTTTTATTTAGTACAGAGCGTTCATAAATGATTGAAAGACGTTTGAATTTCGCGCGCAGACGTGTTAGTAACTTTTTTTAACCTTACAACGTTGGTACTTCTGTCACGCAAGAAACTTTCAGCCAGCGGTTTGTTGTTGTTGTTGTTGTTGTGAATCCACATTTTTATTTGAGTTCATAAGTATTATAAATTTAAAAAAAGCTCATCGAAGTTAGGTTAATAAAAAGAGACCCTCTTCGATTTCTTTGCTTTTTTTTAATATGTATATTCAACAGCACCCTAGAGAAATACTCTATAATGTTTACTAGAATGTCAAAAGGACAACAAAATTGTTCGTATCTGTACACTTTAAACGGAAGTTGTAATTTAATAATAAAAAAAATTAATAATAATAATATGGTGAATTCAAAACGCCTTTCGATCATTTATGAACGCTCTGTAGAATGTAGTTGTGACTGGGACGATTTTCACTGAGCTTTCAGAAACAGCTGAGAACAAAATCACCAAATTTCTTCGCGTGAAATATTCTTACTCATCAAATTACACAATTTTTTTAATGGTAAGTACAGGGTGACTTAAAAAAGTGTGGACCAGAGGAAAGGAAAACAAGAACGTATGATTAATAAAATTTCAGATTTCGGGCGGCCGTGGAATACAATTTCATGTCACATTTTTTCTGTCACTTTTACATTTTGAATTGATAATTCATTTGCCCTAATTTGACATCAATTTTTAACTGAAATAAAAAACTACTAATTAATTAAATATTTCGTGTAAATCAATTATACTCTAAAGTTAGCTATGATTTTAAATGTGTTTTTATTTGTACGTTAGAAGGCGTCTGCTCCAAGCTACGACATGAATTATTTTGTCAGCCGAGATCTGAAATTAATTGACTCAAACGTTATTTCGTTTTAACCAACCGCAAGCGCGCCATCTTACGACGACCCGACGGAAATAACCTGGTTTTAGTCTCCGCTTAAAAATACATGGCGGGATCCTCTACTATAGTCGTCCCAGTTTGGTATCGGTTTTATGGTCTTGCTATAAAAAAAGCGACAGAGAGGAGACACAGACACCGCAGTGCCGGTCTCTTTGAAGAATTTTTTATAGCAAGATCATAAAACCGATACAAAACTTGGACGACTATAGCTATAAATGCAGTTTACATAGAAAGTAAATAAAACGAGTATAAATATGATTAATTTATTTTCAGGAAATAAACGTCAAATTGATGTAATAAATTCTGTACTGTTACGGGTGAAAAACCCGTTAAAATCATTTCCAGCTTTTCGAGTCACCCCGCACTCCGTAGGAACACGAAAAGACCGTCATTGGCCGACGCGCGCTTTACTTGTCGCGTCATTAAACAAGAGCCTTCACTACGCAACACGGAACTGTTTTGTCTCCCTCATTTCGCATGCGAGTCAACTGTCTTTTCCTACAGCTTACAAAACGCATTAAAATGAACGCAACGATTCGAAAATAGAATCGTGTATCAACGCCGTTTGTGGTTTAAACACTTAATATTACAGTGTGACAAAACAAAATAAATAAGTAAATAAAATCAGAAAGATTACAATCCCCAACTTTTGGTTATCCAAAAAGCAAACGTCAAAGTGTCATCCGTCGAGGTTAGGCGTAACAGGAGCGTCGCATCATTTCAAATGACATCTTGGCTTCAGGCCAACGAAATAGGAATAGGGTGAAAGAACTGCCTCCAGTAACCACTTTCGTTTCCAAGGAATGCGCCCTCTCGCTGTGTCTGACGTGATGAACCACCCGCGTCGCGTTGCCGAAATCCAAGACGGTCGGCCAGGATCCGTTTATGGCGACGTCATCAAACCTTTCAGCAAGGGCACACCACGAGGACGATCGCCAGGCAGCTCTTAGTCAACGGAACTCCGGTGAAACGTTCGAAATAAATAGAGGGGACCAAATAAGAATATATAAAAAAAAAACTCAGATAAAAGAGAACACGAATTACGAGCCGACCGTCGCACGATGTAACGCTAAAAGCGTACCTGCCGTAGATACAACGGAACAAGCTTGGAAAAGCCTCGAAGAAGGCTTGGGCACGCCGCAACCAATTTCACAACCGTTTACTTTTCACTTCAAAGCAAAGCCCGTTTAATGAAAAGTTTAAATAAATCGAGCATATCTCTCAGTGCCGTCTGGATGACTGAAGAAATTTACATCGGGGCCAACGTATAACGCGAACGGTTCGCGGGCACAACTCTATAGTCATATTTGATTAAATTTCAGTGCTGCCATCTGACGACCACTTGTTGTTAGTAAGTAACTGTAACTACTTTGGTGTGGCCGTCAGATGGCGCCACTACAACTCGGATTTTTACTTTCCATTTAACTTCTCAATTGAGCTAGCTACACTTGGACTATTTACGTGAATTTTTCAATAAAAATCTCCACCCCCGGAAGAGTGCGGCCATGTTACTTCAGTTTTCGTTAATCCAAATTGCATTATGTAATATCCTTAAGGCTCACACTATTTAAATCACCCTGTACTTAATCATTAAAATATTTTCTTGTTCGTTAAAAATTATGAAAACATTTTTATCGTGTCGAAGAAGCTGTCGGTGACCGACGAGTTTACGTTTCATTGAAACGAAATGAAAAGAGAGCATCACGATGCTGTTAACTCCATAAATAAAACAACCTAGTTCGGGTAGATCGTTAACAGTGAAAATGTATGTACCTCTCCCAAATTAAAGCCCGTACGAAATGTATCAATCATAATTTAACGCCGGTGGGGTGGTTTACCCGACGCCTCCGCGTTTGGGAACAATAATACTTCATCCTGTCCAGAACAAAAAACGAATTAATCGTTCGCGTGATTAAAAAACATAAAACGCCGGCCGCGAGCTTCTAAAATCTACTTGTCTCCTCAGCTTTATTCCCCCCTATAAAAATTAAAATATAATTGCCAATTTGCCGTGTAATTGTGAGCTTAATCTGGGCGGTGGTGGTGGTGGTGGTATTATGCCGGTGGTTGCGCCGTCGTTTCGGTCAATTAATCCCCGGAATTAATATTTTTATTAAAGCCGGGCCTGGAAATATAAATACGTGCATGTTTTATGGAATTCTGTACGCATCATCGGAATCAGATTATTTAGTACCGCCCCGAACACGCAAAGCTTCGATTCAATCAATTCAATAAAATTATTCATGGTCATATTTTATTGGATTTTTGTGAAACGAATTATATTAGTGAGTTATTGATTGTCGATTTAAAATGTAAATTCTCGAACGGCTTTGTCTATTTTAACGTACGATTTGTACAGGACGTTGAAAAAGAATCGACAAGTAAGTAAGAAACTGGAATTCTGTACAAAAATTTATTATTTCAAAATTAGAAAGTAAATTGCAACAAGTAGATTGCACGACTCTATCGGTGAGAACATTTCGTTCGGAAGCTACGCGCGCGCAGGATGGAAATGTATCGAATTTAAATGTTACGGGCGATGTCATTTTTACCCCTCTTAGCGACGCCGCGCCGCGCCGCGCCGGACGGGTCATTTTAATCAGTTCCTGCCCAGTTTTAAACTAAAATTGACGCATCCCAAAATTTTGGATTATGATTAAAATTCAACTTTCGAACTTAAATAATACCGAAAAAAAAAATGATGACTGTATCATTGATACTACTGACATGAAGCAACTTCCTGCACATGAATTTCTTTTTGTAACTGCAACCCCGGCGGTGACTAAAACTAATATTCCTAACAGATAAATGTCCTCTTGGTGTTTCGAAATAACCGACGTGATTTAGGGTTCGCATTAAGATGCCCTCCGGTGTTAGTGTTAACTAGCGGTAGGCTCGAGGTGCCAAGGATATTATTTACATTCATTAGATTAGTTTGGGTGGAAACGCGACGCGTGTGTGTGTGTGTGGAGGGAAATTGCGTCAGCTTGAATTTCATTTACAATTTCCTTAATATTCTGCACTTAATAATAATTAACAACCTCACCTCGGAACAACTATTTCATATAATAATATGCGGGGTCGGTCGTTCCGTATTAAGAAATAAAAGTCTTGGATTTTCTAAAAACCATGAGGGTTTTTTTTTTGTGTTCCGCGAATAAAAAACATAAAAAGTATTTAAACGCGAACTTGTGTAATAGAGAGCAAACTTGCGACCGTGTCGAAATGTAAACACAATAAGGATAAGGCAAGGTTCATATTTCATAATAACACATCAGCGGAATTTGTTACAAACGGGGCCACGCGCGTACACTAGCGTATACGAATGACGCAAACGGACACAAAGCAGGTGACGAAAAAATGCAACGCTCGAATAGGCAAAAAACGTGTATTTAAAGTGCGGGCCAAAATTGGGAAGCCAGTCGAGCCACCAGACCGACTCAGTGGGCACTAGTGCCAACGTGATATTTCACGACGTTGCCAGTACCGAAGTAGAGAAATCGAACATGGTCCGGGGAGATGAACATTTCCGGAAGCCCCAAGAGAAATAACAAAAAAACGATCGTAAAAGCACAAGAAGAACGGCCATTAATTACTGCGACGCCATTAACGAAATATCTGAACATACCTTCAATTAAACAGGTCGCTGGTTTAAAACGCGACGCGCGTTTCACAAAGCCGTGTGGGATGATACTTGGGTCTTCCAGTCACACTGTATTCGGATGAATTTTGCACTAAATTAGCAACAATTCACGAGAGCGAGACGATACGTGATGTCTCACAAGACGGCAGACACGAAAGTGGTGAGTTCGAGCAAGGCATTGAACATGCTTCCGGCAACTCTAACGGGATAAAATAGCGCGACCAATGGGAAAATTATGACGTAAAGAGATTCAAATAAACAACCAATATGAAGGCGCGTGTTTCCGGCGAAAATTACAGTGTTGTCGGATGTCCAGACAAGGTATACGTACAAGCGACGTTGCGAGTTCGCTACAAATGCGTTGCGAACTCGCTGCGATGAAATGAAACTGTAACATGTTGAAAATAACGTCAAAATCAACTAAAGTCAACAAAAAATTCACTTTCGCTGTGGGACATTAAGTGTTTTTGAGTAGAAAGCTATCTAAGTCAAGACCCTGCTTCACAACGTTACGAAACATTCAAAGGCTACTTGATGAACTTTTCAATTGAACACCTGATACAAGTGGTGCCATCTACCGACTGTCGACGGAGACTTTGACTTCAAGTATTTTGTCTCAACTTCAGCTGTCACTTCTCTTCTTTTTCGATGAAAAATTTTACTTTGTATTTTTTTTTAAGTTGGTTTTGCGTTTTCTCATAATAATAATAATAATAATCAGTGGCGTTCTCTATCGACTATTGAGGGAGACTTCTTTCCTCCTAGATTTTGACTGTATCCCACCTTCTGCCACCACAGTCTCTTTTATGTTGTAGCGACCACAGCGCCACCTGCGACACATCTCTATACTATTGCCACGCACCAAACTGTAACACCCTTCCACACCACACTCAGTCCCTCTACAAGATGGATGCCGGGGCTATATAAACGCGTGCAGAGCAGCTCGAAGATCATTCTGCCCCAGCCAGCTGCAAAGTTGGAACCTCCTAACCAAAGCCAGGCGAAAGGTCGGACCTCCTCTCCAAAAGCCAGCCGAAAGGTCGGACCTCCTCGCCAAAAGCCAACCGAAAGGTCGGGATATCCTTCGCCCTCAAACCGCCCGACGTCACCCATCACATGGCCCGCACCACTCCGCCGAGGAATCCGGTCCCGCACGTCTACCTCCTGCAACCATTGCACCAGGACAACTACGAACTCATCACCGTGGACATAACCACCAGGCGATCTGACATCCTAACTAACATCCTTGTATTATTGTTATTAATAGAGACATTTTCTTTGTGTTTGTGACAATCAATCGTTTGGCTAAAGAATACGACAAACCCCCAAATGTCGTTTATCTTTTCTGCTCTTGTTCTGCTTCAATATTTAATTTAGTTACAGTTTTATTTCCTTTTTTTTTGTCATTTGGGTTACCTTGTAATAACAACTACAAGTGGCGCCATCTACCGACTCTCGACGAAGACTTCAACTTCAAATAGTTTATATCACTTCCAGCTGTCACGATTTTTATTTATGTCATTAATCGCTTCTCTTCTTTGTCTTTCTACTTTTTTTAAACTTGGTTATTTTAGTCTTTATTACGTAGTTAGTCTTTTCTCCTCTTCCGCTTCAATATTTAATTTAGTTATAGTTTTTATTTAATTTTTTCTTCACTTGGGTTTCCTTGTAATAATAACCACAAGTGGCGTCATCTATCGACTGTCGACGTAGACTTTGACTTCAAGTATTTTAAACCACCTTCAGCTGTCACGGTTTTCATTTATGTCGTCATTAATCGCTTCTCTTCTTTTCTTATTGCGCATTTTTGTCAACAAATTTACTTTTAACTTGACCCGCCTCGCCTCGACCTTACCTTGACCAGATGATAACTCTGCGCTGTATCTTTCACCGGCTTTTCCCCTCGGCTAGCAGCAGTGAGAAGGGGTGGGTAATTTAAGGTGTTAATAACTAAGGGCGCCAGGACGGACTGTACCCGAGCTGGCGGAATAATGACTTCGACGCTGTCCCCGAACCGTCTTGGTCGTGCAGAAGGCCAAAACAAAACTAGAGGCTTGGCGCAACTCACTGCTGCGATGAGGTAGGCATTACACAAACACAAACGTAAGGTTGATCCTAGTTTAATTAACCATTAAATTAACTACATGCGAACAATAAAATTACACTACACTACGAGGGTGGTTATTCAAAGCGAATTTAACTCGTTACATCAAAATTTATATTTTAACTAGGACGAGAAGACCACCAAAGAATGTGCAGCTGAAAATCAGTCGGGCGAAACATAAACGTAAGAATGACTCATTTGCAATTACGTAACGTATGACTCACCCGCGTTGTAAAGCTGCACCTGCGAATGCAAATGTCAAGGCGTATGATTCATTCGTGTGCCGTGTGCAAATCTGAAGACAAACGTCGTGCCGTGTGCAAATCTGAAGACAAACGTCGTGCCGTGTGCAAATCTGAAGACAAACATCGTGCCGTGTGCACATCCTAAGATAAATGTCGGGGCAACCCCGGGAACAAAACCCCTATAAATGCGCGACAAGCAGAACGTTAGCGGCATAATTAGTGTACCATCTAGCCAGAGTGTCGTGCAGTCTGTTTGTCTGTAAGTGCCCGAAATAAGATGTAAGTGTTTGTAGTTGTAATTAATTGTTAATAAATGTTTTGTTAAACTGAGCTACGACCCTTATTTCATGTTATTTAAATTATTACCGTAACAATATCAACCAGTAGTTGAAACCGTGCATAAGATCGCCGAAAATTCGCTCTCCGGTAAAGCATGCATGAACCGTTCAAGAATTTAAAGTTCAAGGAATGCAGGTGACTCACGAAATTGCCGTCAGGGCGCAGTTGCGTCCGTGAAGTGTAAAGTTGGCAATCACGACGCCACCTGTTGGTTGTGTCCAACGCCGGTAATCTGGTTCAAACCGGACTCGCAGGGCCCGTAAAGATGACTGAACTGGTTCCCTCGAAGACTGGGAACAGCGTAAACGCTCAGAAGCGAATGAGAGACGACTCGGCTTGATTCAAACTCAAGACGGTAAAGTAAAACAGGAACTAAAGCTAAAACCAAAGCTGAAACTTGAAAGCTTAAAGAGAAAGAAAGAATGTCCATTAGCGTCGAGAATGGCGTCCGACAACTCGCTTAATTTTACCTGGGGTTTTGCAGTAGTCCCAAGCTTGGAATGGGGTTAAAATTACCCCAAAACTCGTTCGGTGGTGTTAGAAATTTATTCCGGCAAAGCCGTGGATGAGTTCTCCTTCCAAAGCAAGACCTTCGGTAATTCAACAATACACACACGTGTCAGCACCAACGTCGAACGAATAACGAACGGGTCGTGAGGCCAAGACGGAGGACGCCGAAGACGCGCATGTACCAAGAGCTATCAAGGCTAAGATCACGCGGTACCGTCCAACAAATTAGAATCGTGGGAAGCGAGGGAGAGCGGGGTTGCCAAGCGGACTCGAGACGCGGCAGACGATGCTTTGTTGCCACGGTTTTCCGTAACCGAATTTCAAAACGTAACATTTTTTTTTTAATTTGGTTTTGCGTTTTCTCATAATAATAATAATAATCAGTGGCGTTCTCTATCGATTAATAAGGGAGATTTTTTTCCTCCTAGATTGTATCCAAGCTTCTACCACCACAGTCTTTATTATGACGTTAATCTTTTCTCCTCTTGTTCTGTTTCAATGTTTAATTCAGTCACAGTTTAATTTCATTTTTTCTTTCATAGCAATCGCCGCTAGTTTTTCAGGGACTCCTTTCGGAGGTGATGGGAAACTCTATCGCTAGCTAAGCTAATTAATTGAGGTCGAATGGGTAGGAACTTTTCTCAACTACGTCCAGTCGCCTTAAGGGTGTGGTACAGTGTACGCCTTTCTTCAAATCCTTCTACGTCGTTTTTTTTTTCGTTGGCTAAACCTATCTAACTAATTTGTTGGCGCAATGGATCCGAATGACTGTTTTCGGCACTTCGCTTCGTGCGATTATGGCCTTTCAGTCTCTCGGCAAATCGCTTCTGATTAACCTGCAAATCTCTCGGCAAAGACCACACTTCGGTTCATACACAGGGTGTGAGAGAAACTCTGTTAAGAAGATGGCTATGAATAGGTGGTTCAAATTGTTCGGCCTCGTAATTTCACGAAATGCGTAACGAGCAATAAATTGGCCTTGATTTCTGGGTTTAGATTGTGCTATAGATTCTTTAGCCACTGATTAATGCAAATTAAAATAATTCTTAACCAATTTATACCACCAATTATGTGACGAAGAATACAAATAAATGTAAATTACCTATCCACGTGTCCGCGACCCGCACACAATACACTTCACTCTTGTTTATGCACTCGCGGCGCGAACCCGACCATATCCGTGGTTTTGTTTAATTGCCCTTCCTATCAACACACTGTATTTAACACACTTTATTTTAACCGTACCGAAATAAATGATTTAGCTAGAAAATTAGAAAATGACTGCAAGCACTAAAAGAAACCCGCTAAGTCAAAATTAAAATATTCAAGCGTTCGTTCGAGAGATCAGGGGCCTATTCCACCAACAAGTTTGCAACCTTGCACTTTTCACTTTGTAAAAACAGAAAAGCGTAGTTTATTTTGGTTCTACCAACATTTATAAGATTATTGAATTAATTTACCATTTATGAAAAGTATATTAATTTGCAAAGCCATAGAAATCAATAATATGATATAATAATAGCAACGAGTGTTCAATTAAAAAAACGGTCTAGATAGCTGTGAAACTTGAAACTCGAAGCTTGAAAGCTTAAAGAGAAAGAAAGAATGTCCATTAGCGTCGAGAATGGCATCCAACAACTCGCTTAATTTTACCTGGGGTTTTGCAGTAGTCCCAAGCTTGGAATGGGGTTAAAATTACCCCAGAACTCGTTCGGTGGTGTTAGAAATTTATTGCGGCAAAGCCGTGGATGAGTTCTCCTTCCAAAGGAAGACCTTCGGTAATTCAACAATACACACACGTGTCAGCACCAACGTCGAACGAATAATGAACGGGTCGTGAGGCCAAGACGGAGGACGCCGAAGACGCGCATGTTATAAGCAGTATCCAATAGCTATCAAGGCTAAGATCACGCGGTACCGCCCAACAAATTAGAATCGTGGGAAGCGAGGGAGAGCGGGGTTGCCAAGCGGACTCGAGACGCGGCAGACGATGCTTTGTTGCCACGTTTTTCCGTAACCGAATTTCAAAACGTAACATTTTTTTTTTGTTTTGCGTTTTCTCATAACAATAATAATCAGTGGCGTTCTCTATCGATTAATGAGGGAGATTTTTTCCTCCTAGATTGTATCCAAGCTTCTACCACCACAGTCTTTATTATGTCGTTAATCTTTTCTCCTCTTGTTCTGTTTCAATGTTTAATTCAGTTACAGTTTAATTTCATTTGGGCTTCCTTGTAATAATGACTACAAGTGGCGCCATCTATCGACTGTCGACGGAGGCTTTGACTTCAAGTATTTTATTCCACCTTCAGCTGTCACGGTTTTCTTTTTCGATGGAAAATTTTACTATTTTCTTTTTCTTAATTTGGTTTCGCGTTTTCTCATAATAACAATAATAAATAATCAGTGGCGTTCTCTATCGGTTTTTGAGGGAGACTTTTTTTCCTCCTAGATTTTGATTCTATCCCACCTTCTGCCACCACAGTCCTTATTATGTCGTCAATCTTTTCTCCTCTTCTTTCATCGAAATGATTTGTATTTTGTATTCTGTAAAAAGATGAAAACGTTGCCATCCGTATCCAAAGCATATCCGGCGGAGCAAACACCAATTTATCGCAAGGCGTTTAACTTGTGTGCGCACGTTTCAGCTCGTATTTAATAACTTCGTGTTTGTTTGCGTAAACGCTGCGTCTGGTTCATACGTGCCACCGCGAACGTCACGTGTTTGCTCGCCTGTGTTCCGGCTGTTTGTAACCGAAGCTCCCCGAATTTGGGGACTATCCGAGTGCGTAAATATTTGCCCGCCGCGGAGCAAGGCTCTAAGTTTTGCTAAATTGCATTCAGAACGTGGCATTTATTACGCCTCGGTGGTCTCGGATTAATGTCAGAATTCGATGACGCAAGCTTACCCGGATATTAAACAATCGTGGAATAAGTCAAGTCAGCCGTTTTAGTTTATGCACAGGGGAGGCTCTTCAAGTTATGTCTAGATCTTCGAATCACCCTGTGTAATACCGGAAAATCTTGTTCATTTCGTTTAAACTACTCGATCTAAATTTATAACTTATGAAGAAAAAAAAAGGAATTTCATTTATTTACTGATGGAATTACGGAAGAAAATTGCCATCGGATTTTGTCAGGTGAACAAACATTTGCCGGCTTGACTCCTGCTGTTAGGGGAGGTAAACATGTAGCTTAACAATAATAAGCTGCTTTGTGTTGTTGCTGCATCCTATCGTAAACAGGATTTGAATTTGGGCTGGCGCTCTCCGACGTCTAACTCTCAAGAATTAATGATGTCATCAAATCCCAATTTCATTGACTTATTTTTTAAAGCATAGAAGCAAAAAAATCTGTTTCCTTTTCGTGCATAATGTGTAATATTTTAAACATCTTTCGCGTAATCTATATAACGTTCATTCTCTTGTTCTCGTGTTTTTCTATTGAGTTTTGGCGGAATACAATTATCACCCTGTATACGTATATATTAACGACCGCCGACGTAAAGCCATCGCCACCATAAATAAACGAACACGATTCAATTTACGACCGACAAAAGTAATTTCATCCCGCACAAAGTGAATAGGCGTTAGCAGAAGCCAATTTATATTCCATCGGGCCAGTTACGTAAACGTTGTGGTCTGCGATGGTGTGTTTTTCCAGGGGACGTCGAATTTACTCAAGAAAATCTTGGTCCTTGAATTCGAACGTGTTCCCGATGTGTCGATGATGGCTTTTCGTGGGCACTTTGAAGTTTAAATTAAACCCCGTGTGTGTGTGTGTGTCTGTACGTGTTCCGGTTGCCCTCTGCCTGCGGTATTAAGCACGTCAAGTGCAAATTGCAAACTGTTCGGGTACAGGCGAGCTAAGGCGCACGTTTTTCGGAGAAACTAAATTCCTCTTTTACAAACATAATCAATATTAAAAAAAAAACTGTTGCAAATCTTTCCGCCCATTAGTTATGTAACACGCCGACGTGTCACCTTGTTTGTTGACTTTTACGGACAACTAAATAACCAATAAAACTGTCCAAACAAAAACGAATTAAACTTATTTCCAAATTAAATAACTGGACCGAAACGGGGCCGACAGTTTACCTGCGAAGAGGGTCACCCAACGGTTTATTACTACAATTCGTCATGCACTATCCTATCCGTCTGGGTCGGCTAGACTACAGCTGCTACTTAAGATTTATGGCCGGCGCTAAGAAACTATTCTGCTAACCTACTTATTTGTTTACGTTTTGATGTGACCCTTGCGGAGAATCCGCAATAAAATAGTAATATTTCTAATATGGCTCGTAATCGCTGCAAATCTGGACTTACGTTGTTGTAACTCAGTTCCTTTTGGTGCGTCGGTGAATACTTGAGAGAGATCAAAGAAACTTAACTATGTTTAAATAAAAAAATAACGGAAGTTAGATTTAATTAATTATTTATTGCAAAAAAAAGGTAAAAACTCCTTGTGCCAGCCACTGAGGGATCTGATATACCTAACGAGCGAAAAAACCCTTGCGTTAAACAATACAGAGAAACAAATTTACGGTTATCAGGAAGTACGCTTAACAGATTTCACTTAGAATATCGGAGCGACCTAACTGACTTCAAATCACGCAGCACACGTAAATAGTTGTTGGAGAACTCTGCTCCTCAATTAAATTAACAATTAATTTGTGTTCAACTTAGATTGGTCTTGGTACTAGTGGTTGCCACTCTAAGACACGTTCGTTCTGCTCAATCAACCAACGCACAGTGTGACACAGTGTGTCTACAGTGTACTTAATTAATGGAAGTAATTAATTAATTAATCAGACGTCCTGGAGAAGTATGTGATACAAAATGCCGCCATCGGCGATTAATCTGCAAGATAATCAATAGCAATCGCAGCTAGTTTCTCAGGGACTCCTTTCGGAGGTGATGGGAAACCCTATCGCTACCCAAACTAATTCATTGAGGTCCGGCACATTGGTTAGTTTTTCTAGTACCTAATGAAAGCCATGTTTTATGTCTTTCCAATTAGGAACGACTTGGATTTTTATACTTGGATAAAATTGACGTATACCAAAATGTTTCTCCGATAACACGTTGCAGTTGAAAACTATGTAGACAAACTGGACATAAAGTGACTGTATGGATCGGGTGTGCTGAATTCACCTTCTGAGTGGATGTTTAACAGGTTTGGGGGCGTGTGGCCCCGTCTGCTGCATTACATACACTGCCTTTATTCGCTACTGATGCACTAAATGGCGCATGCATGAATTTTTCTTAATGTACAGAACGATCGTACAGTGACGTTTCAAATTTATAACATGTGTTAATTGAAAATTTTCTTTCATCTACGATATGTCCCCGAATTGAGTTTACAAGACCATCCTACTGGCCTACTTATTCTGTTTACATTTGAACGACCCTTGCGGAACTCCGCAATAAACTTTAATGTTATAATACGGCTCGTAATCGTCACTGCGACCCCTGGCCTTACGTTGTTATAACCCAATTCTTTTGGTACGTCGGTGAATAAACTTGAGAGATTAAAGGAACTAAATAAGTTTAAATAAAACGCGGAAGTTAGCTTTATTTATTGATGAAAAAAAGGTAAAAACTGCTTGTACCAGCCACTGCGGGATTTGATATAACGAGCGTAAAAACCCTTGCGTTAAACCAATACAAAGAAAAACAAAATTACGGTTATCAGGAAGCACAGTAGAATTCGCTTAACAGATTTCACTTTCGAGTATCGCAGCGACCGGACTGACTTCAGTCACACGGCCGGTGGTTTGGTGCACACGTATATAGTTGTTGGAGAACTCCGCTCCTCAATTAAATTAACAATTAATTTAATCTTGGTACTAGTGTTTGCCACTTCAGACACGTTTTGCTCAATCAACCAACGCACAGTGTGACACAGTGGGGCTACAGTGTACTTAATTAATGAGACGTTCTGGAGAAGTATGTGATACAAAATGCCGCCATCGGCGATTAATCTGCAAGGTAATCAATAGCAATCGGTGCTAGTTTTTCAGGGACTCCTTTCGGAGGTGATGGGAAACCCTATCGCTAGCTAAGCTAATTAATTGAGGTCGAATGTGTAGGAACTTTTCTCAACTACGTCCAATCGCCTTAAGGGTGTGGTACAGCGTATGCCTTTCTTCAAATCCCTCTACGACGCTTTTTTTTCGTAGGCTAAACCTATCTAACTAATTTGTTGGCGCAATGGAGTCAAGTGAATGTTTTCGGCACCCCGCTTCGTGGGGTTATGGCACTTTCAGTCTCTCGGCAAATCGCTTCTGATTAACCTGCAAATCTCTCGGCAAAGACCACACTTCGGTTCACACACTGGGTGTGAGAGAAGATGGCTATGAATAGGTGGTTCAAATTGTTCGGCCTCGCAATTTCACGAAATGCGTAACGAGCAATAAATTGGCCTTGATTTTTGGGTTTAGATTGTGCTGGCCCACTTGGTTTCGGCGGCAGATATAACTTGCCTTAGACCAGTGATTCAAACTGGCGACTTGGCCCCGTGCAAATCGAAATACAGCCGTTAGCGTGTTTCCAATTTGGCAGAGAATATCTCTAAAAGGGTGGAACTATTTCCCAAGAGTACGCTGTATTTGAATTTCCAAATAGATTTGAGGGAACAGTTAAATTAATCACAGAAATGGCCTAATAATTTATGCAATAAATGACCAACAAATTTTACTAATGTGAATGCAACTTGTTGAGGTTTAACCTCGACTCAAATGCAAACAAAAATATTTTGACTAAAAATTATCCAAATGCAATACGAATACTGAACCTTACAGATTCTTTAGCCACTGATTAATGCAAATTAAAATAATTCTTAACCAATTTATACCAGCAATTATGTGACGAAGAATACAAATAAACGTAAATTACCTATCCACGTGTCCGCGACCCGCACACAATACCGTGGTTTTGTTTAATTGCCTTTTCTATCAACACACTGTATTTAACACACTTTATTTTAACCGTACCGAAATAAATGATTTAACTAGAAAATGAGAAGATGACTGCAAGCACTAAAAGAAACCCGCTAAGTCAAAATTAAAATATTCAACCGTTCGTTCGAGAGATCAGGGGCCTATTCCACCAACAACTTTGCAACCTTGCACTTTGCACTTTTCACTTTGTAAAAACAGAAAAGCGTAGTTTATTTTGGTTCTACCAACATTTATCAGATTATTGAATTAATTTGCCATTTATGAAAAGTATATTAATTTGCAAAGCCATAGAAATCAATAATATGATATAATAATAGTGAAATTATTCTGAACGTATAGCGTGGGGTTCTTCATACGACTAGTGTCACCTGCATTTCTAACCTCACTTAACTTGAAGAAAACATTTTAAAAATAAACATTTATTACTGTAACTTATAAAACTTTTTACAACAATTATTATAATAAATGCTGAAAGTGTCTACCTTCTTTTTGAAAACATTTCAAGGTTCTATGCTTAATTGCGTTCATCAGGTTTCTTTAAGACAGTTCTTGAATTTTATTAGCAATTCGCTGTCTTAGGTAATTTAAATCAGCAACTGATGTGGTAAATATGGAGTTCTTTATGTAAGGCCACAAGAAAAATCACAAATGGTTAAATCACAGGACCTCGGAGGTCAAGAAGTTACAGTGTTCCGACTAATAATCCTGCCCAAAAACTTCTTCAGAGCACCTTGCCACAGAATTTGTCCAATTTCCATCAATTTTTGTGCAGAAATTTACAAAATACTTGCCAAAATGTTCCAAAAAACTTTGAACAGCTTTCGAGTTTTGTTGACACAAGGTTAATCGCCGTCAACTTGTCAAAGTTGAAATATAATTGAAGTTAATCATCACATACGCTCCTGATAACAAAAGCGTGTCACAGCCTTCTTGACCGTTTCTTTAATGAGCGCTCGTTAGTATCGAATAGACAAGAAAACGCTAAGTATAAAAGTGCAAGGTTGCAAAGTTGTTGGTGGAATAGGCTCCAGAACGTTTCTGTTTGTTTTTCGAACCTGTTCCTTCCCAAGAAAAACCAACCCACCTCCCTCGGACTTTGCAAGATAATTTTTTGAAACAACCGCGGCTTCTATCTCCAAATCACGCCTACTCCAGATTTTCTGCACGCACTAAGCAACCCCAATTAGCTTGTCAGATACAACTCGCGGGTGGTCTGTCGCAATTGAACCCTTCATAATTTTTAACTTTACAAGTGCCCAGGCTGACATTTTTAAAGTATCCGGTGCTCGTTGAAACAAAGCAGATTAAAGCGAAATAGTTGAACTTGCAACGTAATTTGATCTCTTTTCTCTATAGCTGTGCAACACAAACCCATACAGAATCCGAAAACACAAAGCTAAAAGGTTACAATGACAGGTTTATGATGTCTGTGAACCCGTAGTGCAGAATATGTTAAAGACCCGCTGGGTGTTCCTCCTCTTGAAAGGGAACGCGGCGCCATGGATCATCCGGCCGCAATTTTACTGCGCACAGTTCGAAGCGTCCGAGCACTGTTTGTTATTTGAAATTAAACACGCAACAATCGATTTTGTTTTGAAAACAAATTCCGCGACCGTTTCAGTTGTTATAACAGAAACTCAAACTCGCCCAAGAGGGTGTTGGAATAGTATGTGTTTTGTTTGCATTAAAAAGAATGAAACGTTAAATTAGTTGATTTAATAAAACGCAAAAGGTGCGAAGCCGGTTATTAATTAACGCCGAGGCGGGCGCAGATTAATAAACAAGCCTCGAGTAACGAAGGCGTAGCTCCCGAAAAGTTGTAATTTTGTATTCCCGGCGCTGATAAGGAACGCCTAATTCGAACGAGCGAGCGAACTTTCCGAACTCCGTTTAAATATCCCCGCTAATTCGCCGGGGCCGAAGAACTCAATAAAAGTTCGCCAATTACCACCACCGAGGAAAATCATGCCGACGTTCGCCGGAAAACGCGCCGCGACGCCGACATGAAGAAATCGCGAATAATTTCGTTCTGTTTGTTTACGGTCTGCGGAAGCGAATTAAGGGAACCGTGCGAATCGGGAAACGACAGTTCCTCAAGTCGGACGAGCTGAAATTATTTAGTAAAGGGCGATTCGATTGAATTTAAATAAATATAGAACGGATTCGATTTGCCTCTTGTAGTAAGCAAACAAAAAATGTCCGGTTCACTCTTAACACGAAGCGATTTATTCCAACCCCGTTCGCTAGGCCAAGATAAAAACAAAAAGGGAGGCCCCATCAATGTAAAGTATTGATCGGGCAGATGCTTGATTGCCTTACTTTTAAAATGTCCGTGTCACACAAAGCATCGACTTAAAAGCAGAGCTGGAAATAAAATATTTGAAAAAGTGATCAACATCAACATTATTGGAATGCTTGATATTCGAAATACGTTCATTTACTTTCGAGAAACAAACTTTACTTTAAAGAAAAAAGAAATCAGTAGCAACATACATAATCTATATGAAACGATTAAAAATGATTGAAAAAAATTAAACAATCTTTTGATTTATAGATGCTGTGAGGCCCAACTATATAATGTGTACGTATAGCGTTGACATTACAACTGCAATTAAAAAAAAAACACATTTTTTTTTTACAAAAAGCATTCCAGTTTTGATATGAAACATTGTTTCACGGCGATATTAAATTACCACTCCGCTACCAACTAAAAATGTCGCATTTGTTTGCGCATTTATTTATATTTTTTTTTTCAGCGATGCGCGCCGCTGATTGCGAATATTTATGAAATAATTTACGGGAAGTAATTTTTCAATAGTCCAACAACAACATGTGTGCGGACGTGCCCCCCCGCAAATGGCGGGGCACTTTAACAATTCCGAGTCCATTTATTCAGCTGCTCTCGCTCGGACGTTTCGTTCCATTGTGTTTAAAACGCGATAACCTAATCACGCCGTTAATAGAAAGGTTCACCCCCTTTGTAATCGACTAATTTCTATTGGCTTTAGCGAACCGCTGTGCGTAGGAGTCTCTGGGCTTGCTTGGAATCAAGGCGCTTAAAAATCCTCGACTAGCAACAGTGAAGAATGGGTGGTGTAGGTAAATAGATGTTAAGGTAGGCGCCAGGGTGAACAAAATACCCAGCTGATTCAAAACAGACCTCGACAGTGTCCCCAAATTGTCTCGGCGACTATCACAGGAGATTTTATCTACACTCACTTCTACGTTGAAGGTAGTGGCACAAATATATGACCGCCTTAATTAAAAATGCACATTATAACTACATAATTACAAATAGATCAAATGCGACAGAATCTCGCCAAGAACACTACGACTAAAATGACTCAAAAATGTTGCACCCGAGTGTACAACTTGATTATTCACTTGATTCAACACCACAGATCTAAATAATCTTACTTTTACTGCAACAGTTTACGTAGGTTAATTAAAGACGCAAGTTTCGTCGAAAATTCGCCCTTAAATAATGCAGCGTCGTGAAACAGTTAATAAAGGTTATTGATTAAACTCATGTAACCAAAAATGTGTGCTTAGGTCAAGATCGATCACACCTTCACGTGTATATTCTGCAAGCGATTACATCCCCTTCAGCTAGGAACGTTCCTTGTTTCCGGCGATACGAACGCACAGGGCGAAGTGGTAAATTTCGTTAGTAACAAAACAAAAAGTACCCAACAGGAAAAGTATAACATAATTAGTAACAAGACGATGCCTAAGGGTGCGTCCAAACATGCGACGTGTCCGCGTATACGATCATGATCGGATATGATACGTAAGAATGATGCACTCACACTTAATTGCGTCTCGTATCCCTTTTGTTACATCCGTGTGCGCGTTTACTTTCCGACTTGATGCATCGACTGTTCGACGTTGCACGTTTGTCACTGTGAAATTAGCTGCTGCTACCTATCCATCCAGTGTTTGATGATTCGGCGAAATTCCGACTCCAAGTGTGACGTAGTTCTATCGTATCCGCGTTCCAAATGATACAAAGAAACGAGACGGGGATGCGTCACGGCAACACGTCCACACTTGGCTGATCACGATACACGATCACGATCGGATACGCGGATACGATACGTGTTTAGACGCACCTTAACATTACCCGAAATTTAAATAAACGAGACCCTGGCGGGGCAGCGGAAATCACCCCTAATCTCGTTTAGCGATGCACTAACGAAGATTCCGACCGAATCGAATACGAGTTCCCCTACACTTCCTCAGATAAATTTAATCACAACGGCACAGTTATCGCCAAACTCAAACGAGTAATGAAGCGTTAGAACAAAGCCAAACAGGATGACGCGAGATGAGCTCGGATGCCGGCCAATCAGAAACCGTTAATAACGAAAACGCCCATATTAGGACATGTCACGTGGCGATCGATAATCGTATGCCTACATTCGGATGTTAGGGTTGCCACAAATGTTGAAATGTGCAAATTAAGTTCATCTCACGACCGGCTAACTGGTGGAGATGGGCTGGATCAATTTAAACGAAATGAAATAAAAATCACACTTGTTTTTTTATGTCTTAAAGGGGGTAAGCTAAGTTCCACATTCCACACATAAATTTGTTAAATAAATGGAAACAAAATGCAATCAAAGCGCAGTCCGTTAATCCGACAGTGCAGAACGTTAAGAATCGAGTGACATAAAACGTCAAAAACGCGAAACAATCGGATCCCTTTGTTCGTTACAAAATTACTAACTTAAATAGCAAAAAAAATAAGCAACAGTAACTTTAACTTC
This sequence comes from Dorcus hopei, assembly GCA_033060865.1. NCBI lineage: Eukaryota > Metazoa > Arthropoda > Insecta > Coleoptera > Lucanidae > Dorcus > Dorcus hopei. The sequence goes on along the minus strand of CM065425.1, from coordinate 3,359,654 downwards.
GCATGTCAGCCTAGTCGGTACTAGAATGCATTCAAAATGTTAAACAAAGAAGAAATATGCTGTGAATGCACGTCAGCTGATTCCGAGATCGTCAAGACCTTCGAGACACGAATGGGAGAATGCGTGTCCGGTGTAACCACTTTCGTGATACCACTTTACGTGACCACTTGCGTCAACTTCAGTGACCACTTTCGTTCCGAGGAGCGCGCTCGTTTGTTCGTTACAAAATTATTAACTAGCAAAAAAAAATAAACAACAGTAATTTGAATTTCGCATGTCAACCTAATCGGCACTAGAATGCGTTCAAAATATTAAACAACGAAGAAATGTAATAAGGTAAGATCCGACCTTCAACATCCGGCTGTGGATGTACGTCAGCTGATTCCGGGGTCGTCAAGACCTTCGAGACACGAATGGGAGAATGCGTGTCCGGTGTAACCACTTTTGTGTTACCACTTTACGTGACCACTTGCGTCAACTTCAGTGACCACTTTCGTTCCGAGATGAGCGCTCTCGATTGTTCGTTATAAAATTATTAACTAGCAAAAAAAAATAAACAACAGCAACTTGAATTCCGCATGTCAACCTAATCGCCACTAGAATGCGTTCAAAATATTAAACAAAGAAGAAATGTAATAAGATTCAACATCCAGCTGTGAATGCAAGTCAGCTGATTCCGGGGTCGTCAAGACCTTCGAGACACGAATGGGAGAATGCGTGTCCGGTGTAACCACTTTCGCGATACCACTTTACGTGACCACTTGCGTCAACTTCAGTGACCACTTTCGTTCCGAGAGGAGCGCGCTCGTTTGTTCGTTATAAAATTATTAACTAGCAAAAAAAATAAACAACAGCAACTTGAATTTCGCATGTCAACCTAATCGGCACTAGAATGCGTTCAAAATATTATTAAACAAAGTAGAAATGTAATAAGATTCAACATCCAGCTGTGAATGCAAGTCAGCTGATTCCGGGGTCGTCAAGACCTTCGAGACACGAATGGGAGAATGCGTGTCCGGTGTAACCACTTTCGCGATACCACTTTACGTGACCACTTGCGTCAACTTCAGTGACCACTTTCGTTCCGAGAGGAGCGCGCTCGTTTGTTCGTTATAAAATTATTAACTAGCAAAAAAAATAAACAACAGCAACTTGAATTTCGCATGTCAACCTAATCGGCACTAGAATGCGTTCAAAATATTATTAAACAAAGTAGAAATGTAATAAGATTCAACATCCAGCTGTGAATGCACGTCAGCTGATTCCGGGGTCGTCAAGACCTTCGAGACACGAATGGGAGAATGTGTGTCCGGTGTAACCACTTTCGTGATACCACTTTACGTGACCACTTGCGTCAACTTCAGTGACCACTTTCGTTCCGAGGAAAGCACCCCTCTTGCGATGTGCGGCGTGATAAACCGTCGTATTACCGAACACCAAGATGGACGGCCAAGGTCGATTTACAACGACGCCATCGCATTTTTTCAACAAGGACACCTGTTACGGTTTGTTTTCCGCCTGTGTATTGACACACCCTGTACAGTACACATTTCAACGTTACGATCTATTTTTAGCACGCTTCGTTTTGTTTCCCACGATTACGGGCTGGAACCCACGATTTCTGGCCCGCTTGATTTTCAAACGACTTATTTAACATGCATTTCGTAATAGTTTCAGATTCAAAGAGCAAGTTCATTACTTAAAATTAGTCCAATCCTTTCCTAAGATTGAAATTATTTTTTTATGAGGTGATTATGTGCCAATTTACTGCGTACTATTTTAAGATGCGGGAGGCGACAGGTGGTCGGTTTCTTTTTTGTCATCTTTCCGGAATTACTACGCTTGCTGACATGACCCTTGGCCTTTGTCGTGATTGGTTTGCGTTGATGTCACGAAAATCAGCGTTTTGGATTAAGAACCCATACCCGTCCCACTGTAGCTGCTGGCGGCACCGGATTTTAATCGCCCCGGTGTTAAACTTCTACTTATCTGCACAGGTAGGTAGCACACCGCGAACAAGATCGCCAGGCAGCTTAGAGTTAGAGGAACTCCGGTGAAACGTCCGGAATAGATGAGAGGGAAGAAGAACCAAATAAAAATAAAGCCCAAATAAAAGCGGAAAACACGGATTACGAACCGATCGACGTCCGACGTGACTCTAAAAACATACCTGCCGTAAATCCGAGGGTTAAACTTGGAGAGTCCTAGGACTCGCCGCAAACAATTAACAACCGGACAATATATCCGTTCACTTTTCCAGTCCAAAACAAACACCGTTCAATGAAAATTTACATGGAAGCGTGAATAAATCTCAGTGCGGTCTGTTTGCAAAGACTGGCGGAATCCAGTGATGCCAACCCTACTGTTTCAACAGTAGATCCACTGTTTTTTCAAATTCGTGTTTGTTTTTAGTTGAAGCCTCCAAATCTACTGTTTTTTGCCATAAATTGCTCTTGAGTACCAATCAATCCTATCCATGATTTTTTGCTATAAAAAAAAGCGACAGAGAGGAGACACAGGCACCGCAGTGCCGGTCTCTTTGAAGAATTTTTTATAGCAAGATCATGAAACCGATATAAAACTTGGACGACTATACTACGTACTTGGATTATTTTACCGATTTTTAATCTTCTTGCTAAGTGTTTTGAATTTTGAGAATCCCCGTCACTTTTATTAGTGCAAATTTTTAAGCATCGACAAAAGTAAGTTCGCAAACAAGTGCTTCCAATAGTTATCTTTTAAACAAAAACATTAAGAAATGTATTCACGGATAATTTATTAACAAATTAAAAATGTTAATGTTGCGATCAACTTATTTCTAACGTAGATATGTATTCCAACAACTAAGGTGTCATCCTCAGGGCACATATTAATATAGACTTTATGGGCGCGTTCAGCCAGAACAGCGCTGAGACAGCAATTGTTTTTTGCTAAGCTACAGCAGCTGTGAGCGGCTGAACGTAGCTCTAATTGACAGTTTGAGAGATGTAGGGTCAGGAACGGTATTCGTGTGCTGGCTGTGTTTACAAACAAAAGTGACAAAAGTGTGTTGCCTTTAACAATTTGTATTTTTGTAGTATTAATCGCTTAGTACTGGAAATTGTGCAAGATTCAATGGAAATTCATCCAGTAATAGACGTTTTGCAGTTGTTAATTTGGACGCATAGCTATTGAAAAAATTCGCGCTTTCTGGCTTTTGTTTACGACATAGTTTACGATTTAAAAATCACCACATTCGCTGAGTAATCAAGCGAACGTGGAGCGCATTCATTTTGTCGATGAAAACGGCGACCGCTGTCACAGCGAAGCCACGGCGCTATAAGTCAGCAAGGCGTTCAAAGCAATCGCTGGCTCAGCGCTGTTCCGGCTGAACGTGCCCTTTGCCTGGTATAATCGGAGGATATTCTCCTCACCAAATCTTCACTTAACTTAAATAAATTTTAAAAAGAATAAATATCGTAATTTAGAAGTAATCTACAGTTTCTTTTTAAGTTGGTATGCAGTTTTTCCGTCAGACAGAGTTGGCGACACTGGCGGAATCTTACTCGGGTCGGCGTGCGACGCGAACGGTTCGCGGGTAGAGGGAGAGGTCCACTGGCCAATGACGAGCCTTTAATATATGCCACTTTCAACATGGAACAGCCTCATTACAACAAAAGATAAGGGATCGTCCGGGGTTGTTTACCGTCCTAAACGTCGTTTCTGGAACAGTCCAAGTTCCAAAGGTCAAATTGCTACGCGACGCAATTACACTCTCGCCAAGATACAGGGCGACCCGAAAGCTAGAAATTATTTGCAACGAATTTTCTCACCCTAACACCGTGACTCATAATTTTTTCATCATACGAAGCAAAACTGCAATTACTATTGCGTGGATAAGTTTTATAATGCAATCCACGTTTCGCCACTTAACAGCTCAAATTCTTATTACAGATGTTAGCTGTCAACATAGACAGATATTAACGTCAATAAGTACTTTGCCGATGTTAATACCTCTACCTCGTCAAGTAGAATTGTTATTTCGTTAGCCGTCACTTGGTAGATGGCGCTGATGAATGCTAAAAACTTCGAAACTAGCTTTACTTGGAATTAATAAAGTTAACCTGCTTGGGATCAAAAAATTGTCGATATTTTCGGACCGTCTCTGATAGCAACCTCGTCACATCGTTAGTTCAAAATGTGGCCACCTGGATCTCGTACTTTCGCCCTGCAGTGTACCTATCGCAGATTGAACTGTAGATGCCAAAATGAAAATTTAGGTTATGCGAAGGAATTGAACTTCAAATTTTCATTTCTTCTTCTCTTTCACAACTTACGATGTACAGGGTGTTAAAAAAAAAGTGTCACAGTCCTCGAGGGGGAGTAGTATGGCCCAAATATGCTTTTACACAATTTTCTTTTTTAACATACGAGCAAAATAAAAATATTTATGAACAAACAAAGAGTCAAATGAGACGTTCAAAGTAAGGCAGGGATGTCGCGGCTGCCGTGAAATGGAGGGGGAGGGCACTTTGAACATCTCGTTTGACTTTTTGCAATAACTGTCGTTTGCTCGTAAATATTGTTACTTCGTTTGTTTGCACGTAAATTTAAAAAAAAAATGTGCAAACGCAAAATGTTTCGTATCTCCGAAATTGTCCCATTTATTCATTAAGACTTGGTTGCATACTTTTGGCCATACTACCCCCCCCCTCCTCGAGGTTTGTGACACACTTTTTTTAACAGCTTATATATGTACTACTTATTTCACACTTGAATTTCAATATCTTAGGCTCGATATTTCAGTAACAGTTTAACTTTAATCTTCAGTTTATTTCCATAGGAACAATTATTGTTCTTATAATTTTTACTACGGGAATAAACTAAAGATTAAAGTTAAACTGTTACTGAAATACTGGGCCTTAGAAAAAACTTGGCGACATTACCTACAAAAGATCTGTGGCGACCCTGCTTGGAATTATACGACGGTTATTAGCTTCATAATTCACGTAACATTTTGCAGTCGCAGTTTCTAAACCCCCTCCCCCTCCCCCACGCCCCTCAAATCGCAACTTACACATAAATCTACCCCCGAAACTATTTTTAGTTGGATCGAGTCGTCAACCCCTTCGTTCCTGCCGGGGGTTAACCTTCGTTGTTTAGTTCGCCAATCAATGGAAAGGGCAGAAACGCAGGCGGGCATTGCGATTTATTGCGTCCGTGTCTCTTCTTCCCCGTGGAAATAATGGACGGCACTCGAACGTTTAACAGTGATTTAGTATTTGTTCGCATGAGTTTCAATCCTCCGCGTTGCACTTACGTATTAAACCCGAACGGACGAACCCTTTCGAGGGTCGCTGCGACACCCTTAAGTAGGAGTACACCTTTTTGCTTCTTCATCGATTGGTGTTTCGTTGCACCCCCCCCCCCCTCAAACCCCGGCTGGGTCTAAGTACGTCGAAACTTTTTTTTTGCGATGGACGGTCGATTTATTCGTCCGATGTACGGGGGAGAACCAAAAAGTTTGGAGGCTTCCTACGAAAACTTAGTTATTCATTCATCCTACGTGTAATAATCGAAACAATCGAAGTGTTGTAACATGCGTGGGGTCAATTAGATTACAAAGGACAATCAGAACCGTAACGGTCGGGTCTTGCGGTGATGAACCGTATCCTCATTGAATGCGGAAAGGCATACTGGAGCGAGACGTGCAGACATGCATTTACGCGTGTGTACGCGTATGTACGACATAAAACATAAATGCGAACTTCCTGTGCCACTAAGCTCCATTCCTCGTCAACGTTAATTCGCGGACGAGGACGAGGACGAGGACGGGGGGGACTTCCCTTCTGTTTACCGTTGGTCCTTCCTCTATATTGCGAGATATAAACACGCCGGCGATAAGAGGGGCGGATTTTGTTGCGTCGAGTGTACTTGACGTTCAAATATGAGGCGGTGGAGATAGTGTGCGAGGTAATAAAGTGGGGGCTGTAAAACATTTTCGAATTACGAAAATGTGAGGCCGATGCACGTATACGCAGTTTTATGTGCGGTCACGCTTGAATTACGGCGGCGGCGTTACTTTTATGCCTAGGCACTTTCCATTGTGATATGACGGAACATAACGCTTATTCCTATGGACGTTCGTATATATCTTTTAAAAATTACGGTCTCTGTTTGCAATTTCGACTTGTCAAAGGAAACCGATCGTCAATAAAGAAGCGTGGTGACATCTTTGTCTCAATTCCAATCAGAAAAAAGAATAAGTTGCTTACGGTTCTAAATATCATAGAAAAGGATGGATCAAAGGTGGGTATAATTTTCTGAATTTCGTAACATGATTGGCTAAGAATATTATTACGACTTCGGGGTTCACAAATTGTTGTAATCGTTGTTTATTTTAAAAGCACTTTAATGTCTACGATCATTTAACACGATGAAAGCACAATCATATCGATCTGTACACTTATCTTACATAATACCACTTCTCCAACTTAATTCGCTAGCTACACGCATCGCTTTCAAAATAACTAACTTAATTCGTTAGCTACACGCATCGCTTTCAAAATAACCAACTTAATTCGCTAGCTACACGCATCGCTTTCAAAATCAAACTAATTTAAACATCCCGTGGAAGCTTCTCAGGATATTTTATCCACAATAAATTGTTCGAATCTCTGCGTTTTCTTTACTTCCGCGTCGTGTTCATTCTTTCCTCGAATCTCGCCTAATTTGCATAAAGGGCTTTAGCGTGTCGCCTCGTCAGATTCCTCTAATTATCCAATTAATTTCCCCGCCAGAAAAAGAAGAAATTAACTTGCTTCTACATTTCAGGATCAAAATGATACTTGGCACAGTACATATTAAATTTTATGGCGAGCACAAGCGGTAAGTAAGCATTAAAAGATCGTTCGGAACGATATAAAGATTTAACAATGCGTGTTGCTTCGCGAGAGAAACAAGTGAAAGTGTGGTATTCAACTGCACGGAAATAATCCGAGGTTCGAAAGTGTTTCTCGTTCTTCGTTGTAGTTTTGCTCGTTCGGACTCGTTGGGTGCAGGGATTTTGTAGTTTATTACGTTCGCTAACGAACCGTGCCCGCAATGCTTTTGTCGCTTTCGTAATTTTTAACGCTACGAAACAATGGGGAATTCTAGATTTTTTCCGCCAAGCTGCTAATACCACCGTGGAAGTTCAAAGTGTTGCACGTTTCTCCGTCTATACGAGGAAAATTCATTTTGTTTTTAAATCAAAAGCCGTAAAAACCAAGTTCTCAAAAATTCCCAAAATTCTTAGATATATTTAAGCCGAAACGGAAATTTCATGTGCCGAGATAAAATTCCAACGCGATTTAGAAATATGTCGAATATAGAGTTACACGCAGGAAAAGTTTCGTTCTCGTCACAGGTTGACGACACCTAAGCAACAATTAAAATTATTTATAAGTGTTTTTTTTTTGGGCGTTCACCCGGTATTATAGTATCTAGTTTCAGATGTAAAACTGTTGGAAAATTGAATACAACGTACTTCCCTCCCAGACAATTTTGTTTACAAAGGGAGTAACAAGAGCCGAAGCGTAAACTTTTCTATTTACGGCGCGAGGTGCGACGCACTAAACAAAATTATGCAAAACGGAATTGTCATCCCCCAACGTGCACATACATTATCTTCCCTGAGATCGATACGTTGTGAGAAGTGTCACTTCCCCCCCACATAACTTATTCAAGTTCCTCGAAGCGTTGCTTCTAATTTCACTCCGTCAATTCAGATTCCGCTTATTATAAATAATGCCGTGTATTATGTGTGTGTGTGTGTGTGTGTGTGTATTCTGAAACCATACACGTATTTTAAAAAAACGATTTTATGTGCATTGTTCAACGAGTAAAGAATAAACTAAATATGGCCGCTGTTTGTCGTAGCAGCACACAAGCTTCAAGAAACTGAAAATTCTCAATTTCGAAAATCTTGAATATGAAACGGTCGCGGAATTTGTTTTCAAAACAAAATCGGTCATTGCGTGTTTAATTTCAAATAACCGACACGTGTTCGGACGCTTCGGACTTTACGCCGGCCGGACGCTCCATGGCGCCGCTTTCCCTTATTCCATAACGTCGGGCGCTACGGTTTCACAGACATCATAAACCTGTCATAGTGTAGTAACCTTTTAGCTTTGTGTTCGTTCAGATTCGTACGGGTTTGTTTTGCACTAAATTTTAGAGATATGTCAGTTATAGAAAAAGAGATCAAATTACGTTGCAAGTTAAAGTGTTTCGCTTTAGTCTGTTTTGTTTCAACAAGCACAGGATGTGCACTTGTAGAGTTAAGTAGTTGCAGATGGTGAGAGACCACCACGATGCCGTGTGACAAGCTAATTGGGGCTGCGGGCTGCTTAATGCGTGCAGAAAATCTGGAGTAGGCGTGAGTTGGTGCTAGGGCAGGGATGGCGAATCCATGACCCGTCAAAATATTTAGAGTGACCCTTGTACATATTTATAACCTGTGTCTTGTGTATAAGTACAGCCTCAATCAAAAGTAATGAAACGTTCCAAACCGAAACGCTGTAGTCAGAGAGAGAAGATACCGAGTGAGATGAAGCCTTATGACGAACGAATGTTTCCGAAGTTCTTCGGAACCACACAACACGTTGTGCTCTCTCTGACTCGGCACCGTTGCACTCTGACTACAGCGTTTAGGTTTTGAACGTTTCATTACCTTTGATTGAGGTTGTACATATAATCATTTTAATTCTGACTTGGCGGGTTTCTTTAGTGCTTGCAGTCATTTACTCATTTTCTAGCTAAATCATCTATTTCGGTACGGTTAAAATACAGTGTGTTAATAGAAAGGGCAATTAAACAAACCCGAATACGTACGATTCGCGTCGCGAGTGTTTAAACAAGAGTGCGCAAGGTGAAGTGTGCGCGGATCGAGGATACGCGGATAGGTAATTTGCATTTATTTGTATTCTTCGTCACATATTTGGTGGTATAAATCAGCTCAGCCTTGACAGACGAGAGATGATTATTCGCGGCTTGCAAGGATTGTGGGAGTAACAGGCGTGCTGGATCACGTCAAAGCACTTCCTGCCCTCTCTACTGGTGAGTCTTGCGTAAAACGTCTCGCGTCTCTAGGTTGCACCAGTATGGTGTGTCCCAACCAGATTTCTTCTCTTTGCCTTCTTTTCCGTTTTCCTGGCATAGTGCCGTACGGTCGCCTCCACCAATTTTCTATTTCACCTTTGAAAGCTCGCTAGAGGTTTCTCTAGTGAAGGGGGGCCTGTTACAGTTTAATTTCATCGCAGCGACTTCGCGACGCATTTGTAGCGAGCTTGCAACGTCGCTTGTATGTATGCCTTGTCTGAACATCTGACAACACTGTAACTCATGCCGGAAACGGTCGCTTTAAAATTCTGTCTCCATATTGGTTCTCTATTCGAATATATTTACCGAATTTACTTTAAACTTGACAGCCTCAGCCTTACCTTGACCAGGTGCGCTGTATCTTCCACCAGCTTGCCCCTCGGCTAGCAACAGTGAGATAGGGGTGGGTCTAATACGATGTTAAATTACTAAGGGCGCCAGGACGGACCAAGCCAGCTGATCGACAAACGACCTCGTCGGTGTCCCCGAACCGACTTGATCGTGCAGAATCGTGCCAAAATTTACCACGCGAGGCTACACTTGACTCACTGGTACGTGAAGGAAGGGTAACGTAAACACGCACTTAAAATTAACAAATTTAAACTTTATTGATAAACACAAGTTCCAGCAAATGCAGGTTCAAATTACACCAGGTACTTGCTCACAACGAGCAAAATTCAAACAAAGATAAACTGCGTAAACTCTAAGGTTATCAACTGATTTACTCAATGACAAAAAAAGCTATACATGCACTCTCTGCATTCAACGAAAAATTCGCTCTCCAAAAGGCATGCAAAGGCAGCCCGGTAATACTAAAGCGTGAGTTAGAAGTGGAGCTAACACGTGAAGTAGAGCCAAACGTAAAAGCCTGAATAGAAAGGAAACAACAGACTCGTTAGCGTCCAAAATGGCGTCAGACAATTCGCACATTTTTTACCTGAGATGTGCAGTTTTCTCAAGCTTGGAATGGGGCTAAAATACCCCAAAACTCAATCGGTAATGCACTAGGGAAATTCCGGCACTTCGCAATTCTTTAAGCAAGAGCTTCGATAGTTTTTCTAAGGGACGAAAACTAAGATATTCGAGGCGACAAACTGAGGTGGAAGAGTTGCCGAAAATGCAAGTACGCCATAAGCGATAGCCAATGACTTTCAAGGCTATGATCATGCGGCGCTTTCAACAAAAAATGAAAATCGCGGAAAGCAAAGAACACGCGGGGTTGCCGGATGAACTCAAGACGCAGCAGGCACGTTTTCGTAACAGAAATTCAAACGTAACATCATCTGCATCACTCTCGTCATAATTTAGGCTGGGATCATCATTTTCATCGTCTGTAACCTGAACATTTTCCACATTTCTCTGACTTTGCTGCGATTCACTAACTACATCTAAATGGCCATGTGTTGGTGCAGGTGTAACAAAATCTTTCGAAAATTGCATGCCGTTGAAATAGTTCCATTTACTTGTGATTGCTATGGCTCTTGATCCAGATCTTAGAACGGGTACTTTTTGATACTCTCTCCTGAATTGATCTATTTTGCTTTTGCTATACTTCCCACAAAAAGGGAAAAAATAACGCCAGGAATTTTTTTAGTAAATACAAGAAAGTCAACGGGAAGCTGGCAGAAACGTACGTTTCGGTCTTATTTGACCTCATCAGGACAGCATAACCAAGCAACTTGGAGATAACAACCTCTAATAATCGATTATTAGCAACGGCCATATTTAGTTACCACTTTGGACAAGAAACTACCGTCACTATGACTCTCTCCTGTTTATTTTTTATTCGATTTTCGAAATTGAGAATTTTCAGTTATTTCAGAAACGAGTTAAGATAGAAGAGATTTACCTGCACATTTTTATACACCCCAAAACCGCGCAACTTCTTCGTAATTTAACCGTCTTTGTACCTCTTGGGTACCAGGTAATTTTTAAATTTTTGATCAACTCTTGCCTTGGATGTATGTCGCAGCTTTACTGTAAAACAGCATAAATGACGTACTCTTCACTCAAGCTAAGACATGCCGTCAAGATCTCATGGCAGGAGTCGATGAAAATTTAAAAAAAGTCACTCGGTAGTTTACCTGCACACTACCAATCACAGTTGCTCAATAAACACACAAATTCGTTGTAAACTCCGGCAATTATTTTACTGACCCACCGCAAAGTGGTAACTTCCGTCAAACGTAGTTACATTGTCCCACTGCCCTGGGTTCCCTCCTGTTAACTCTTAACTCGTAGGCATTGATGAATACAATTTTGTTAATTATTAAAAAATAAGTGTATATGATAAACACAGAAAAATATAAGAGAGTTATAATTTTTTTTACAAAATTGAAGATGCACAGGGTTTCCGATAAACAAAAATTCGGAGTCTGTTTCGTTCTTTTTGTATTAATCGTATTTGTCGCTTGTCGTAACCGAACGAAATTTACATCCTAATAGCTTTTGTCGTCAACTCTTTAAACGACGGGGGAGGGGGGGGACTAATCGCATTTAGGCCTCCCACGTTTTTTTTTTGCTGCTAAAAACAAATTGGCTAACAATAAGTAGACTCGTCGCCGCGTGACGTAAACAAAGTATAACAAAAAAAACTCTTTATCTTAGATTCTTTATGTCGGTATACGAAGAACACAGCACATACGTCATGCCAATACAGTTTCTTCTATAATTTAATTCCTTTACGTTTTCAAAATGGGGGCACATGACTTTCATGTTCAGTTTCCAGATTAGATTCGTCCTTTTCTTTGAATAACAGGAACGTCTCGGGGACGACTCGGGAGAAAAACAAGCGCGGCTTCTTTTCGTCGAAAATTTCAAATTTATATTCAGAACGGGGATGATGAATTATTGCTTTATGTGTGCGGGGTGTTTCCGCGAGATAAATGGTTAAGCTCCATTTAAAAATAAATACAGAGCAGGCGTTCGTCCTATCCGCCGGTTATTAATAGCTGTTAATTAGATTCCGCATACATTTATACATTTACAGTTTGACATGTTAAATACATTGTACTGTTAACGAGAGAGCTACCAGTTAGCATTCGCGTACAACCGGGGCGGAATTGCGGGCGTTTAATTAATTAAGCAAGTTCATGTTTTACCCGCGCAAGCAAGAAATTCAGCTGCGGCAAACGTTTCATCGAATTTCCAGTTTTCTTTAGTCGTCATCTGAAAATTCCGGAGGTGAACTTAATTTACCGTTCGAACTTGTTCCGCGGATTTATTAAAAGAAACTCTCTGACAGTTACAGAACTTGCATTCACTGAAAGTTACAGGCGGCGACGTATTCAAATGGAGTCGGGTGAATTTAAACGGTGCTTTAAATACTGAAGCAGGTTATCGATGAGAATAAAATAGTCCAGTTCCCCCAGAAGCTTTGCCACCTACCTGGTTGCAAATGTGGAGATGGGTAAATTAAAATCACCTACGGACCGGCTAGACTCGAGGAGATGGGTATGGGTCGTACGTAACTTCCAAAGATAAAGGGACAGATTTTATAAATAACATAAAAATCACCAATACAGCACCCTTGTCTTTATTTGTGGTAATAAGAACGAAATTAAATAAAATAAAAAAGAAAGATAACGCAACGAGGTTGTCAAATAGAAAAGCCCGAAATCGGGATTCGACTTTCGTTATAAAGTCAACGTAAATTTTCTAACCTCGGGCAATAACAGAAGGTTGCTTAATTTAAAAGTACATAAATTGAAAACGTGCAATGTCGCTCAAAAATAGTCCAACCTTGATTACATCGTCCGCGCCCCACACGTCAGCCGTCGAGTCGTCGGCGACGTCCAACGAGTATCGAATTCGGCGGAGGGCCGCTGAAGCAGAGAAGGCGTGTCGCTATTCCCTTTCTCGTCGAAAGTCACCAACAGCGGTTGGATGAATTCAAGTCCGGACAGACAGGGGAGTCGAAACCCTTATGAGGGTTAAGAAGGCGAAAGCAATCAAGAGGGTAAGTAGCACTAAGGAAGGGAAACTCCTTATAACAATGGACAGAAATGAGACAGCCTTAGACAAAATTAAGGACAGGCAGGTCGAAGCAGGGAAGGTGCGGAAAGCTGGGCCGAGGAAAGACACAGATACTGTCCACAGGAGGAGGTGCAATCTGCTATCGGGAGAGCCTTAGGCAAACCCGAAACGCACCCAATCAAGATGAGTGGACTAAGGCCTAATGTGGGAAGAACACTGGCTGTTCTTAATAAGGCCGACGCTGACAAAATCACATCGCTAGGTCTGGTACCGTGCAAGACGGAAGCACGTACCGAGGTGCTCCAAATGATGGGACTACGACCATAGGGCGGCGGAGTGCAAAGGCCTTGACACGAGTAAGATGTCTCTGAACTGCGGAGGGGAAGGACAGGTCGCAAAAAATTGCCTCAATAAAAAAGCTTGTCCCTTATGCTACGCAAAGGGCCACAAAGCAGGGACTGGCAATTGTAAGGCCTTCAGGAAAGCGCTGAAAATAGAAAGATAGAAGAGGAAGAAGAAAGAAAAGTGATGAGCAGCAGGAGAGGCAATCTGCTAGACCAAGACCCAACAAGGAAATGGAAACGGACTCCCCAAAGAAGAAGAAGAAGAAAGAAACTCAAACCAAAAACGAATCGGGCTCAAGCCCAACAACAAAACAGAGCCCGAGAAAACCATCGCTTTAAACGTAGACGAAAGGGGAATCGACGTCTTAATTGCTCAAGAACCAAACCGGAAGTTCACCTAAAAATACTTCTGTGATAATAGGTTAGATTCTTTTATAGGTATCAACAATGGCATCACCGTCCTAGGGCACCACCAAGGAAACGGCTTCGTTAGAGCCGAGCTGGAGACACTGGCGGTGTACTCGTGTTACTTCTCCCCGAATAGACCTCTGAGAGAGTTTGTAGAGTTCTTGAATGACCTGGAAGCAGACACAAGAACCCAAAGCAAGGAATGCCTGGTAGCTGGTGAGACTTCAATGCAAAATCATACATCTTCGTTAGCCGCAATGAAACCAGAAAGAGAGGAATGGGTGGAGTTTTTAGACCTAACCGTCCTAAACAGGGGCCGGACGCCCACCTTTCCCAATACCTTGGGTAACTCCATTATAGAGATCACAATGGCAATCGCCAGCAAGGTCGTAAACTGGAAAGTAGAAGAGGACGTAGAGAGCATGAGCCACCACAGGATCATTACCTAGACTTTAGCAAACAAAGCGCAAGCAACGGGAGACGTAACACGTAACACCTCTGCAACCAAAATGATGAACCTCATTAAGGACTCCAAGTTCCTGACCCTCCGGCAGGATTACACTCCGGCCGATCTGACCGAGAACCTTGTCCAGCTGTGCGACAAACATCTAACCCTTAGAACGTCAAACCCACGATGACGTAAACCAGTCTACTGATGGGCGGATGAAATTGCGGACAAACGCAGGGAATAGGCGGACCATACGTGCTAACAACAGTAGGCACACAGATCAAAGGCTTCTCTCATCCACATCACAAGAAGATATAAGAACGCCAAGAACGACCCTGGGGCAAGGGATTCCTATTGGTCACCAAGAAAGTGAGGCTGAGACCACCTATACAGCTCAACAACACCGAACTTACGGACTAAGTGGAACGGCTGTTTCCGACGAGGCCTGCCATCACCTGGCCTGCGATAGAGTTAAATAAAGAAGACATTACACCATTCACAACTGCAGAATTAGAATGGGCACTCGGTAAAATCGAGACCGGACAACATCCCTCCCGAAGTAGTAAAAGCCCCCGCAACGGCAAATAAGCGCGTATTTATACAACTGTCTGTTTGGGGGCATTTTCCCTGACAACTGGAAGAAGGCTAGGCTGGTGCTGGTAGAAAGGCGCCAACAGACTTGCCGTCATACAGGCCCATATGCCTCATGTAGTATCTAAACTCTTGGAATCGCTCATCAAACAGCGACTAGTGGAGGAGTTAGACAACGGAGAGATCCACCAATAGGTGTTCAGAGCGGGCAGATCTACTACGGACGCCCCCGAACATCGTAAAAGATACCAAAAAGGCGGCGTGCCAACACAGACACTTCTGCCTGCCTAAAGCTGACGCTAGATATTGAAAATGTCTTTAATTCGGCCTCCTGGTCGGAGGTAGTGAATGCCCTCAACAGAGCAGGGATCTCAAAATGCTTAATAAGGAAGATTCTGCAATCTTATTTGGAACGCAGAGCAATCATCACGTCAACGGGCGACGAAAAACCGACGGCCTGCGGTGTTCCGCAGGGCTCGGTCCTTGGACCGACTCTGTGGAACATCCTGCATCATGGTCTACTGCGAGAGCAGATGGGACAGGGTGTGACGCTGATCGCGGATCCCAGAGGAATTAGCAGCTGCAAGAGAGGAGTAGGAGTTTTAGTTGGTAGGTGCACTGTGGAACATCCTGTATCATGGTCTACTACGAGAGCAGATGGGACAGGGTGTGACGCTGATCGCGGATCCCAGAGGAATTACCAGCTGCAAGAGAGGAGTAGGAGTTTTAGTTGGTAGGTGCCTGAGTCTAGAAAGACCTTTAGAAAGGCTATGACCGGGTGAATCCAACACGTTTGATACTTGGATTTCCGTTGATGACGTCTTATGAAGATTCCTCCAAACCTGGCCGTAATAATTACCGCGAAAACCCCGACACTACTTGAGGAAACAGCACAATACGCGATGCTACGAACGAAACGCTGCTTGGAGAAACACGACCTGAAACTAGCCACAAGCAAAACGGAAATGCCGATCCCGGCGGGGCCCAGAAAGCTGAAAGAAGCAGCAATCAGCTTCAAACAGACTGTAATGACCAGCAGGCCAGATCTTAAGTACTTGGGAGTCCACCTGGGCAGAGATCTAAAAATGACCGTTCACGTAAATAGAACAAGTGAGAAAGCAGACAAATCCCTAATGGGACTTGCAAGACTCTTGCCAAACATTGGCGGCCCCCGTGCAAAAAAAAGGAAGGTGCTCGCTGGCGTGGTACTTTCGACGATCTCTTACGCGACACCTATCTGGTCACCGGTCTTAAAATATAAGCAATACGAGCGTCTCCTCAAGACTGTAAACAAAATCGTCGCAACTTAGGCCATTCTGGCGATGGCAGCTCTACCACCTGTGAAGCTGAAAGCAGAGGAAAGGACACAACAGTACCTAGAGACAGCAATCCCTGCAGAGATTCGAGAGACGCTCATGGAAGCATGGCAAGGATCCTGGGACGCATATCGTGGATGGACTAAGACTTACATTAGGGATCTGCGCAAATAGTGCAGTAGGATATTTGGTAATGTCGACCATCACATCACGCAAGCACTGACGGGTCATCAGCTCTACCACCTGTGAAGCTGAAAGCAGAGGAAAGGACACAGTACAGTACCTAGGCACAGCAACCCCTGCAGAGTCTCGAGAGACGCTCATGGAAGCATGACAAGGATCCTGGGACGCATATCGTGGATGGACTAAGACTTACATTAGGGATCTGCGCAAATAGTGCAATAGGATATTTGGTAATGTCGACCATCACAACACGCAAGCACTGACGGGTCATCAGCTCTACCACTTGTGAAGCTGAAAGCAGAGGAAAGGACACAACAGTACCTAGGCACAGCAACTCCTGCAGAGATTCGAGAGATGCTCATGGAAGCATGGCAAGGATCCTGGGACGCATATCGTGGATGGACTAAGACTTACATTAGGGATCTGCGCAAATAGTGCAGTAGGATATTTGGTAATGTCGACCATCACATCACGCAAGCACTGACGGGTCATCAGCTCTACCACCTGTGAAGCTGAAAGCAGAGGAAAGGACACAACAGTACCTAGGCACAGCAACTCCTGCAGAGATTCGAGAGACGCTCGTGGAAGCATGGCAAGGATCCTGGGACGCATATCGTGGATGGTCTAAGACTTACATTAGGAATCTGCGCAAATAGTGCAGTAGGATATTTGGTAATGTCGACCATCACATCACGCAAGCACTGACGGGTCATCAGCTCTACCACCTGTGAAGCTGAAAGCAGAGGAAAGGACACAACAGTACCTAGGCACAGCAACCCCTGCAGAGATTCGAGAGACGCTCATGCATGGAAGCATGGCAAGGATCCTGGGATGGATACCGTGGATGGACTAAGACATTCATTAGGGGTCTGCGCAAATGGTGCAGTAGGAAATTTGGTAATGTCGACCATTACATCACGCAAGCACTGACGGGTCATCAGCTCTACCACCTGTGAAGCTGAAAGCAGAGGAAAGGACACAACAGTACCTAGGCACAGCAACTCCTGCAGAGATTCGAGAGACGCTCATGGAAGCATGGCAAGGATCCTGGGACGCATATCGTGGATGGACCAAGACTTACATTAGGGATCTGCGCAAATAGTGCAGTAGGATATTTGGTAATGTCGACCATCACATCACGCAAGCACTGACGGGTCATCAGCTATACCACCTGTGAAGCTGAAAGCAGAGGAAAGGACACAACAGTACCTAGGCACAGCAACCCCTGCAGAGTCTCGAGAGACGCTCGTGGAAGCATGGCAAGGATCCTGGAACGCATACCGTGGATGGACTAAGACATTCATTAGGGGTCTGCGCAAATGGTGCAGTAGGATATTTGGTAATGTCGACCATCACATCACGCAAGCACTGACGGGTCATGAAGTATTCGCGACATACCTCCACAAAATCGGGAAAATACAAAGCGATGCCTGCTGGTATTGCTATGACGTAGACTCGCCGGAACACACAATCTTTGTCTGTGAGAGATGACAAGAAATAAGGAATGAAGGACAATTATCTCTACCGAGAACGTAGCCGGCATAATGCTTACGAGCGAGAACCATTGGAAACATGTGACTGACATGTTAAGAACCATCAAGCTAATTAAGGCAAAGGATGAGAATCAAAGATAGAACTATAGAAATTGATTGAACAATAGACAAAACCAATTTGAGAGCGCTGGACCCCAATAACTAGCAGCGAATATTAACTACTGACGGTGCGAAATTCCTGACGGCGGATTCCAGGATTTAGCAGGAGTTCTAGTTGGTAGGTACCTACGTCTAGAAAGGCCTTTAGAAAGGCCATTGACCGGGTGAATCCAACACGTCTGATACTTGGATTTCCGTTGATGACGTCCTATGAAGATTTCTCCAAAGCTCTCTACAACAACAACAAAAAAAGATAGGGGAGTAATGGCTACGGAGTAACCGTCGTTGACGAACTGACCATGCGATAACTTCAAGATGGTTGGCCCCGGACATCACCACGAAGGTTTGGGTAGCCAAAGGGGGATGATCGTAGCACTCGTATTAGACGTACTAATAATAACGTTAACAGCAACGCCAGAAATCCAGAAATAGAAGAAAAATAAGAAAAGAAAACACGCGTTACGGTCTGAACCACGCCCAGATACTCGCCAATTTACCTAATCTCAATTTACCGGGATTAGACTTCGACGAGCATTAACACTGCTTATAAATGCGGGGGGTGACGAATTTCAAAATCCGGTTCATTTCCAACCAAGGCGTTTTCGGCCTGTTGACTCTCTTAAAACAGAGCACCACACCACGACGTGTACCCCATGCGTTCTAACTAAGAACTGGGCAGGCGTGCAGAGTTTCGACTCATCTAAAAATGGACGGGCAAAATAAAGAGGGGGTTGATAGAAGACGGTTGACTCACATGGCAAATGAGGGAGGCAAAACAATTCCGTGATGCGTAGTGAAGGCTCTTGTTTAATGACGCGACAAATAAAACGCGCGTGGCCGATAACGGTCTTTCTGTGTTCCCACGCAATACAGGGTGACTCGAAAAACTGAAGGCTCTCGTTTAATGACGCGCCGAATAAAACGCGCGTGGCAAATGATGGTCTTTTTGTGTTCCTACGCAATGCAGGGCGGCTCGAAAAACTGAAAAGGATTTCGTTCCTCAAACGAATCCCCCTTGCAATAAATAAATAAATAAATAATCGTCGAATCGATGTTATTAAATTAACGAACCTAATTTCAGTTTGAAAAGCGAAATTCCTAACGCGGTTTTGAAAGCCCATCCCATCATCCACCCCGTCCGTACTTCCTCTCCCGCAAAGTAAGTAATTGGTTTAACTCTCGGAACAAGGCAGAGAGAAAAAACCCCCAAGATTAGCGAGACACACGAAACGTAATTAAGACGTCGTTTGCTCTCCACCCCTAAATTTCGTGTGCGCTGTAAACGTCTGGGTACTCGAGTTGAGGGATAATTAAAAAAATTTGCCAAATCCCTTAAATAATATCAGGTACGATGGGGCTTTGAACGCTTCATATATCATACAGAAATTCCCGACGTCGCAGGAATGCCCCCCTCCCCCTGACAGGCGAACTTTGAACTTCGGCCCCGAAACCACCTTCCGGGGAGGGTTGGACGTCCCCGATATCTCGCCGTCATTCACCCCCCGAGTCCAAGTGATTGGTGGTCGCGTGAAAACAGAGATGGATTACGAACGGTCACCTCAAGGCACTTTTTTTTTTTTGAACGAGACCCTTTTAGATAGCAATGAATAATGCTACTCTGTTCTATTTCGATTCGATTTTCAATTCTGCTCGAGGCGGGGGGACTCGATGTCTCCAGCAAAATCCAAAGTTACTTCGCAGATTCTTTCGTTCAAAAAAATAAGTCGAAATCGCCGATTAGTTTTCGGTGAAAGAAAGAAGCCCGGCGGCGATTTTATCAATCAATCATGGCGCCCCGACGTTTCGTGCCGTTCAAGAGAAACACGAGCGCGTGCGATAGCCTCCCCCCCCGAAATAAATGGCGCACAATTTCATGCGTGATTTTTCTACTTATACGGCCCTTTCAAATACCGTATACTTTTACTGCCACGTGTTTTTTTGTTGTTGAAGAAGTTATGAAGCAGCCGAGTCCTTTCATCTGGTGCCATTGTGTGTCGCGCGGATAACTTCCTTATCCTGTGGGGGATGCTCTTATAAAAATCCCCCGATGTTTCGGCGTGAATACAGTCGCCTTCGTAAGTGCAATCCAATTACGTCGTCAGAGCAGAAAAAAAAACCTGGAACTGTTTTTGGAATCGTCATAATTTACCGCAAGCCCAAACAAAAAATAAAAAGTATAAAATCCTCCCCCAATATTCCGGGGACGTCCTTCGTTATACGTATAATGCGCATATTTACATACTACATGAAATGTGGCGCTCGCGAAGTCGCAGAAAATTCGTTTCTCTCTATCATTCGGATATCCCGACTTTGCTTAATCCGACGGCAATCCATTCTGCGCCGACCTAATTTGCATTGAAAAATTGAAACGTCCGCCTGGAAGAGGATGCGCTAATTTAAGGGCACCGCTTCCTCCTCTACACGTATCTCCTCTTCAGTTCCGAAATAACTGGGCACGTGACGCCTTCAAGTTTTGATTGATAACCAGCCGGGCCTCAAATTTAAATTACTTCTTCGTTCGCTTTCTTTTGCTTCAACCCTCTTACGAGTTTTCTTTTATGTTAATAGTAATAAACTTATTATACATTAAAAAAATCGGCACGAATTCAATTTACTGATGCAAAATCTAAAGTACATACCTAATTGTTTATGTAATTTACGAGATAATAAATGTCTTCTTTATATTGTCACGAGGGGAAATTTTCTAAAAACCACAAGGGTTTTTTTTCTATGTTCCGCGGATAAAAATCATAAAAAGTACTTGAACGCGGACTTGTGTAATTACGACCGTGTTGAAATGTAAACACAATAAGGAGGTAACTGATACGTAAATGTTCATATTTCATAATAACACATCAGCGGAATTTATTTCAAACGGGGCCACGTGCTGATACGCGCGTATACGAATGACGCAAACGGACCCAAAGTAGGTGATGAAAAAATGCAACGCGCGACTAGGCAAAAAACGTGTATTTAAAGTGCGGGTCAAAATTAGGAAGGCAGTCGTTTTCCACCGGACTGACTCAGGGGGCACTAGTGCCAACCAACGAGGGGACGCCAACGCTCAACAACGCCGACCGCTTCATCGTCGTCGCCACCCCAGCATCAGCATTGCTACAGCCCCCATCATCTGTCACTGCTGCCGTTCGTCTTAAAGAAGTACGAGGACCATCTCCCCCGCCAGCTGCCGAGAGAAGACATCACCGTAGTTCTGCACTGGCCGCCGCAGTTCCAACCCGATCACCCCGTAGGCTGAGCAAGGACGTATCGTGCTCCAACCAAGGAACATTGAGACCAACCACGCAAGTCGCGGATCGACCTTGAACTTCGACACTCTTCCCGGCTAAGGAAACGTCGCCCGCTGCTCCGTCTTAGTCGAATCAACAACCCCAGTCGCCGCGAACGACCCAGGACCGCACCCCAAGTTTCACGGACAAACCATCCTCAACCAAATTAATCATTTACGTAAATAAAGAGGTATTAATTTTGTAAATCATTGTCTTTAAAGCTCTACCCTCTGATAAACCTACGCACCCCAATCAACCCAAAGGCTAAGGACACACCGTCGCGACATAGTGGAGACTTAGCGCGACGTGGTGAAGGACCTTAGCGTGACAATATTGTATTCGGTTACATTGTTTTTACGAGGTCCTTTTCGCTTACGAAGCTACAAAGGGGAATGTAATTATTCCTTTGTGTTTGTTAATAAAAAAGGAAAGAGAAGAGATTTTTGAAGCGCTTGCAAATTACATCGTTAGTCTTTGTTTGTCGTTCATATTCTAAGTAAATACTTAAAAGTATATGTTTTTGGTTTTAATTAAATAATTAATTGGTTTAATTGGTTTTTAGAATAATCGAATGAGAGTTCTATTGGTGTTCTTTCTTCAAAAAAATTTCCAGCTATAATACATTAAATACAAAATAAATAACATGAATAAACTAAAAAATTAGTTGGAAAATGCATTCTTGCGTTAACACTGTGCGATCAAGTAAAAACTGATTAAGGGTAGAAAGCATTGAACACTGCTCAGGGTTGCCACGTCACAATACAAAAATTCCCCACCAGGGGTTTTCAATTTTCTCGCCAGGTTAGTTCAAACTTAACTTTAACCTACGTGCATACAAGACATTGTCAAAAACTGGAGGTTTCTAAAAAGTAAAAGCGTTAATTAGAATCTTTTCCCACACACTTTGAAATTTCCCCCTAAAATAGGAATTTTTCGCATGCCCGTTGGCAACAGTGACACTGATAGCACACTATAAGTAATTACCCAGTAGCGTCACTCAACCGTCAGTGTCAAAAAAAAGCGCCATTACATTTGATACCCTTATGGAAATGCAATGTAATTTGCAGCTGGGTAGGTATTAAACAAAAGAGCAAATGTGACAGTTATACTCCAGTGACGCTACTGGCTGATAGTATAGTATAAGAATACCCAGTAGCGACACTCTATGACGTTAATCAAATTCGATCCCCCCACTACCTGATACCTACACTCGTGTATAATGTATACGCCGCAAGGATGATGATACCCCAAAAATGTTAAAAGAAATACTCCTGATTAATTAAATTGAAATACCGGGTGTCAAGTAAGCGTTGCTTCTCACAACTGTTCTCCCAAACTAGCTCAATGGAGAAGGGATGGGTATAAAACAACTTTACCATGGGCGCCAGAGAGTGATCCCCAATCGAAGAACTCCACGTTCGAAACCCCCTCTCAAGGTCTCGATGTGTTCGCCTCAGGTAGAACACTAACTTCAGGAGATTTGCCTCACTCGATACGTTCAAAGTAGGGGTCGACATAAACAAAACGCACACTGTGGTACAGAATTTATTCGTGCACACAGAAATAACTAAGAAATAAATACGTTAAATGTTATATGATATCTCGATAAGTTCTAAAACAAACACGAACTTGTTAAAATAAACGAATAAATGACACGTTGTCAACAAATTTTAAATTTAATTTACTTGCCTCTTACTTACCACTGACAGATGACAAGCTTCTGCTGACGTAACGTATCAGCTGTGCCCCAGCTAGCAACAGTGAAGAAAGGGGCGGATTGATTAAGGTGGTAAAATTATTAAGGGCGCCAGAAGACAATTCTTCAGCTAAAAACTTAATCGACCAGTCGACGTCTCCAATCGACCAAATCGGGCAGAAAAATCAACAGCTACAAGAGGCGAGACTTTACTCACTGGTGTGTGAACGTGGAAATCAAACTCGACGTTAAAGTTAACACAACTGAGGTTTTATTACACAAATCAAAACAAATGACACTTTACATAATTACAAGTGGCTGCTTAATTCATGCTAAAATTAACTACGGTTCAATCGATCAGATCGGGCAGAAAATGAATCAATAGCTAAACAGACGCGAGACTTTACTCACTGGTGTGCATGAACGCTTAAACAAAAAACACACAACATGATCACAGGCCGTTTTCAACGGGTACGGCAACGCTCCAATAAAACGCCGCTAAGACTTCGGCTATATCACCGGCTAAAAGTCCCGATGAAAGCCTCGAATAAAACTAACCAAGCAGCCTACATAGAAGAAATGATTTTTGTCAGCGGTCATGTTAGGTACACGCCCTTGCACGTTTTACATTACCTGGGATTTTCTAACTTTCCAGGCTTAGTATGGGGCTTAAAAGTGCCCCAAATGTGTTCGATGGTGTCACGAGATCTTCCGGCACAGCCGCAATTGAGTTACTCCTCCACAAAGAGCAAGTACTGCGATAATTTCACAAAACACGTAAAAGACGTTAAGGGCTGAACACAAAAGAACGATAGTGATGGTGACGAAGATGGTGATGCGCGCTAAATACGGGCGGTAACCAACGGCATTAACAGAAGGATGTCACGTGGTGTGCCACACAAATGAAATTCGAGTGGTAAAGAGGAGGGATGCAGGGTAGCCACCTGTATCCAAAGGCGGTTCACATATCACTGCGCCTTCGCGTTTTCTTTGGCGCGAGATTTGAACGTAACAACGTCCCAGAGCCTTAATGGCACTGTCGTTTAACCGTTCAAACAAAATATATTGATTTATTTAAATATAGGCACCGTAATGAGTCGATAATAATTTTCGTAAACGATCTAAACTAAATAAATAGTTGAAGTTATACGTCACATGAAGGTGGTGCGTTGTCAGGTTCACGTCAGCTGGTATCAGGTTCAGCGGTGTCAATGAAGGTGGCGTTACCTGTCCGGTCCAATGTCGGATGGTACGCCTGTACGTTGGTTATTTCATCATTCTATGCCACGCAGAAACGGACATTCAATATGCCAAGGGGATCGAGATTTCCTATTTCCACAAGCGAAAGTATCACTTAAAGCTTGTAACTTAGAACTGGTAACGTTGTAACGTATGCTTGTCGGTGTATCTCGGTGGGGAAATTAAGTTCCAGAATTCGAAGAATTAAATATATTAAAATAAAATAAAGGTAACACTTCAATAATAATAATAATGAAACGAAAACGGTGTCCTCCTGGTGGCTGCAGGTTATCGCGGATGGCTGCGGGGCGGTATCTTCGGACGGCTGCGGGGCGGTAAAACGGACGGGGGTAGCCACCTGTATTAAACGCAGTAAACGGTAGGGGATAGAAACGGTAGCGGCGGGTTGACCACGCCAGAGAGAAAAGACGGTGAGCGGTAGTGGTAGCGGCGGGTTGACCACGCCAGAGGAAAAGACGGTGAGTAATAGCGGTAGCGGCGGGTTTACCACGCCAGAGAGAAAAGACGGTGAGTAATAGCGGTAGCGGTAACAGTAACGGTAGCGCTAACGGTAGCGGAAGCGGCGGGTGGACCACGCCGGAGGGGTGACTGGTTCGTATTCTGCGGTTGACCAGCAGAGTACTCCCCTAAACGAAAGGTAGACGGAAGCAGCGGGTGGACCACGCCAGGCAGGAAGGGAATGGCGGGTTGACCACGCCAGGTAGGAGGGTTGGTCAGTATACCGCGGAAGACCATACTGACGGTTTTCTATGAAGCGAGGCGGCCTTTATAAGGATAAGCGCCTCCTCTTCGTGACGTCTTCGAAGGTAGGGCAGCGCGAAGATGTAGCGCTGTCGATGCACGGTGTTGACAAACCAGTTCAAGCGGAGGGTGAAAGGTCACGCGTAAATACACTTCATTACAACGTAAAACGGATAACGTAAAACTGGTAACTTAAAAACGATCCTAAGAAGAACAAGAAGGACGGCCATTAGTTATCTATTGAGACGCAATGAAAGAAATAGGAACATACCTTCAATTAGCGAGGTCGTTGGATCAAACGTTTCACAGAGCAGCACGAGAAACTTATAACATTCCGGTAGAACCGTATTCAAATCGAATTTTGCACAAATGTTACAACAATTCACGTTAGCAAACGATACAATGTGTTCATTCCAAGCTGCCGCACAAAAGTGACCCGTAGACAGTAATGGCCGGATAGACGGAAACTTCCGGGAGTCACACGAGAAACTATGGCGTAGCCAATTAGAATAGTTACGACGTAGCGATTTTCAAATAAAGAACCAATGCGAACACGAGGATTTAAAGCGACCATTTCCGGCTCAAGATTACAGCGGTGCCAAATGACCAAAACGAGGTATGTCCACAAGCGGCGTTGCCAGCTCGCTATAAAATTTGCACGTGAATTCGTTAAGGCAAAATGCAAATGTAACAATCATATTTGCAAATCAGTAGGTATCAAGCAGAATGGCGATGGACGTATAATGTGACAGTTATACTCGAGTGTCTCTACTGGGTAATTTTTATACCGTGATGATAGAATGGCATTGGTAAAAACAAAAACAAAACTCGGTTGTGTTGCCTGATGCCACTAAGTCCTTGACTAACTCCCCTCCCCTCCCCTTATGGGTCGCCGAGTGGCTTAGCGGTCAGCCTAGCCGACTTTGAAAGTCGTGTCGCCGCTCGGTCAATGTAGGTTCGAATCCTACCAGGGCCATGGATGTTTGTGCTGTCTAATGACTTAGACCCAGCTGCAATAAACATTGAAGATTGTCTGGCATGGTGACTGCCATGAGATAATGAAGCAGGATTGCAAAGCGAAAGAAAGAAGAAAGAAAACCCCCTTTCTTCTGTAGGTCACGACGGCATCGTTAAGTGTCATACTTTGACCAATCTTTACTACCTTAGGTACAACGCATTTTTACGCACTGATTGGTCAAAATATGTCACTTAGGCCCGGTATTTCAATCACAGTTTAACTTTAATCTTCAGTTTATTCCCATAGGAACAACTGTTTTTATAATTGTTGTTATGGGAATAAACTGTTACGTTCAAATCTCGCGCCACAACATCGTGGCGATACGGCACAGTTGGCCACACTGTTACCCCCTCATTTACATCGCTATAGGGGAAACCCGCGTGAGGTGAACGCTTAATATTCATAGGCTGCGAAGGCACCATGTGACTCCCAGGGCGCCTGTCATTGGTTTTCGTCGGTAATTTTCGCGCGTTTTAGCGATCTTCCCCATCTGCGATCTCGTCGCTTTCTTTCTTGTTCGAATCTTGGTGACAGTGAGACGTGTTTTACGTGTGCTGTAAACCTATCGGAGTACTTGCTCATCTGGAGAAGTAGCTCAATTGCGGCTTTGCTGGAAGATCTCGTGACATCATCGAACACATTTGGGGCCCCTTTTAAGCCCCATACTAAGCCGGGGACATCTAGAAAATCCCAGGTAATGTAAAACGTGCATGGCCGCTAACGCAAATCATTTCTTCTATGTAGGCTTTTCTATTTGGGCGCAGGCTATAGTCCAGACCTTTTGGCCTAGTTCTCCGGGGGCGCTCCTGTTCCGTAGTCGTACCGAGACCCGATCGAGAAAACCTGATCAGCTATCTTGACGATCTGAGCGGATCCAGTTTAGACCAAATTGTCGACGCTTCCTGCGGTTGTTATAGCGTTATAACTACCCACCGGCCACTGCGCTTCGTTTGGTACCGCTGATTCTGACGTACGACTGGACGCGCTGACACAAGGTTAGGTTTTCAATTTAATCTGACGTTCTGCGGACCGATCGGTTTAAATTTTACTCTTGGCTCGTGAGAAGTAAACCGCGAGTAAGATTTTCGAACTACGTGTTGCGCTGCGTTTACCGTAGTTAATTTAAGCTTAAAGTAAGCAGTCAATTGTAATTGTTTATTAAGAGTGTAGAGTGTTTATTAAAGTGTGTAATAAATTGTGTTAACTTTAGCTGCGATTTTAATTTCTACATTCACGCACACCAGTGAGTAAAGTTGTTACGGTTGAAAAATCCATTCGAGTTACTCATAATAATTTTCCGTACACCCTGTATCAGCGTGGGAAATACGGCGTACGTGCCGATCGTCGCATTGCACCATATTTCACAACACAGCGTGAGTTTAACTGTCCGCTGTTACTTCAGGCAGACTACATATCTCCATCTCACTCGTTTCCCCGTTTAAACTGTGTTTCTTCAGTAACGACTTCCGTCTGCCAGAGCATGTGATGGAGCAGGGCGCGGTCGCTTGCTGGTCAGTATCTTGACAGTCCTCGAGCCGTGCGGTCGATTGTTTTCGTGCAAGCCTAAAGTTCGTGCTGTTTAGTTTCCCACTGCAAGTGTGGCTGAAATTAGAAACGGATTTCCGTGATTTGCTAAAGCACGCCGAGTGACCCACAAGCTGTTTCAATGCGGTTTCTCAAAGGCCTACTCCGAGCAAGGGAACAGGTATGTATGGTTTTGGCTGTTCTTTTAGTGACCCCTCCCTGTAACACGTTTTTCTTTTCCCCCGGGCTTTAAATCCAAGTTAAGCTTTAAAGTCAAGTTCAGATTTAACTTCCAAGTTTTAATTTTGACTCCGATTCATGTTTTACTTCAAGTACCACTGCATATTCTACTTCGACTTTAATTGGACTGCTAGTTAATCCCGGTGGCAGCTCGGTTCCGGACTTCTTGTCTGAGGCCCAGATTCCCGTATCAAGCAGGGACTTTGTGAGCCGGCCTACCCGCCTTACCTTGGAGGAGTGGACTCGTCCGGGAATACGACGCGACCGTGGCGGTTTGGCCACCCCTTGACTAACTCTGCGATTCACCGCGGGAGGACGCTCCGGGTTTATTAACGTTTGACAGTGACCTACAACGGACGCTGGATCTTCTGAGTGGATACGAAGGTCGGGATAACTTTAGTTTATTATTATCTTTACGGAGTCGTGGTTGAACAAATTATACTGGCGGAATCGTTGTGTTAAGATTTGTACCGTACGTCTGACCGAAGCACAGATCTGTGGTACGGATTTATTTTAATGTGTTACTTTTTTATTTACGTTCCATTGTTAAATGTTCGTTATTTGAAGTTCTTTGAGCAAGTTAAATATAAACAAGTGTGCTCAGCTGGTGAGTTGTATTTTAAATCATTTTTGCCCACCTTTTGCATTGGGGTTTCGTCGAACCCTCCTTTCTCCACGAGCTACGCCGAGCAGTGTGGAGACTTAAGTCACTTCGCACACAGTTTGCAAACCTACAGGTGGGTAGCAAAGTCTCGCCTCTGATTATTACCGTTTCATTTTCTGCACGATCTGGTCGATTGGAGACGTCGACTGATCGATTATGTTTAGCTGAAGAATAATTGTCTTCTGGCGCCCTTAATAAGTTTAACCCGCCCCTTTCTTCACTGTTGCTAGCTGGGGCTCAGCTGATACGTTAGCATCGGCAGAAGCTTGTCATCCGAACTGTGGTAGTAAGTAAGAGGCAAGTAAATTAAATTTAAAATTTGGTGACAAAACTAAAGATTAAAGTTAAACTGTGACTGAAATACCGGGTCTTAACGTCAGTATTTATTGTAGTAAATTCAATAATTTTGTTAGTAGTTTTTTTTTTTTTTAATTTATGTTTCTATTATAAAGCTGAAATAAATGTGCATAAATTAGTGTGAGCGTTTCGCTTTCGCTTCTGCTATAATTTTAAGTATGTACTTTTGTGGTACGAATTATCGAAGCTCTGAACGTAGTGGGTGTACATACAACCCCCCATCTTTCTTACAAAATTTCCGCAACGAAAGTAATTTTAGGGAGAGAAATTATTAGTTAAAAGTGAACGTCACACTTTCACAACGAACGTTTCGGAAGTTCAAATGAAACTCGTTTATTTAATTCGCCAAATTTCAATACGTATTTCGTTCTTGATTTCGACCTTATTAAAGCTAATCATTAAACGCGAGCTAAAAATAGGCTGCGGTCGTCGTCGTCGTCGTTAGGAGCTTAGCCTACCCAATAATTCATTAACCGGAGGCGGTTGGTTAGCAGATCAAGTGCTCGTTCTCGTTATTGATTCAAAGTTCCAGAGACAGAGTTGATCCCCAACAAAATTAGTCATGGGTCGCTGGACTTTTAATCTGGAGGCAACCGCCTCATGAAAAACGCGGACGTGGAAGTTCGCCGAACCGAAACTCAATCGGGCGTAAATTAAATTACAAAATTTCAATTTCGCACATACATCTTTTTGCGACGACGAAATTGTCAGAGAGTCAAGAACACACACGAACGCCGCCGCCGCCGCCGCCGCCTTGAGAATAATATAATCGTCGGCGAAGTCCACGTTAGGGCTTTTTGCCCCCTCACCACTAAACATGAACACACTTCTTGCTCCTGTACAATCCCCCAGACCGCACTCGGAGATCGCCCTCCAAGGCATTGTCGCCAGACACGTAAAAACGTGTCAGGCGGTCAAAGTTCATGATAAATGCCCTCCACCCCCACGATCCCACGACGTCAATAACACCGGATGTCCTGCGTGATGTTTCTCACCCCCCACTGACGCAAACTCTAACAAGATTTGGGAAGTTACGATTGCCTTTCAATCAGAAAGCAATTCTCTTGATTGAGCCGAGATTAAAAGGAAGAAGAAAGTTTTTTTTTATTGGTGGAGGCGCCGGATTTATTGCGTCTATGATTATAACTGGATGTCACATTTTATATTTAGTTATTAGGACAACTTTTTCGTAGGATTGGGGAAGCGGTTAAAAAACAGGTTAAATAAAACAGAAAAAGACAAACAAATTTAATTGCTAGATTCTACCATATATCCAGTCCAAATCAAGGCCATGGAAGGCAACACGTTCGTCTCAGATTACGACAGCAGTTGATTTATTTACTTGACAGTTTATGAATTGACGACTTGCTGTCCAATTACGATTAACGTAACTTTCTCCTATTAAATTATAATGTGTTATTTACACTAAAATATTGTGTAAGTAAAATACAAGTTTAATTTGTCACTAACCTAAAAAGCTGCTTGGTGTTATAGGTTACGACATACGTTTACACTTCCATGGCCTAACTTTATCAAAAATTTATTTGGACATAATGATACTTCTTTCCGAGCTAATTTTAGGCATCTTCCACTTTATAAACTTCTTTGAATTTTCTGGAAGAGTTACTGCATTTATTTGTCATTAAGTACTATCGCCTTGGTTTCAATAGACTGCAAGGTAGGAATGCAAATAAGTATTACGACAGTTTCGCTTCCAGTAAAAAAAGGTAACCTTGCTGACGTACGAAATTGCGTGACGTTCTCGTTCTCGTTCTCATTCTCGTTCTCGACCGAGAATATGAATCAATCACCCATTACATTAAGAGCCTATTGAAGCCAATCATTCTCGGACGCTATAGCTTCAGTTTTGCAACTCTATGTAATCTTATCAAAACGATCGGCTACGCCATTCCAAGACCCCCAATTGACCGACGCGACGGTTTAAAAATATTTATGTATCAAGATTTGTGTGTATGGGTATGGAATGAATTGAAATGGCTTTGAACAATAACCGCCCCACCGACGCGACGGTTGTGTTCTGGGCCCGAGTTTGTGGTAATCAATACGACAAAGAGCACATCGCAGACGACATTGTCGGCGACGATGGGTCTCCTCACTGTGTTCAAACCACAAACTATTTCGTAACAATAGGTTAATTATTATTAATTAATGTAGTTCTAGTTTTATTTTATTTTCGATTACTTTTTAATCGTTAATACCATGCGATCATATTGTCACGATGTCATTATCTGGGAAAATTCGTTTAGTAATTATTGCAATTATGTGCGTTTCAAAATTATGCAGGATCAGCACCCATTGACGATTAGTAGGACGGCCGCATTACACATGCTCGCATTTCACTTAGAAATGTAATGCAAGAAAGAAATGCAAGCTCTGCGGAATGTAAGCGTGTTGTTTACTCGTGCCAATTAAGATTGAGGCAATTAGAACGTTTTAAGGAAACAGGGTTAATTGATGCTGACACCTTTAGAACTTTGTACTTTGGACCGAACCCAACTCGAGGACAAGACCCTCTGGATCATGCCATGTCACCCTCAACCACAGAGATATGGGGAAGAATCAAGGATAATTAAAGTTTTAGTCATACCCAAGGTGGGATGACGTAGTTGAGACTCAGGGCGTACAACTAAGAATAAATTTAAATTCGTTTCGTAATTATTGCAATTATGTGGATTTCAAAATTATGCACGATCAGCACCCACTGATGATTAGTAGGACAGCCGCGTTACACGGAATGTAAGCGTGTTGTTTACATGTGCCAATTAAGATTGAGGCAATTAGAACGTTTTAAGGAAACAGATTTGGCAAGGGTTAATTGATGCTGACACCTTTAGAACTTTGTACTTTGGACCGAACCCAACTCGAGGACAAGACCCTCTGGATCATGCCATGTCACCCTCAACCACAGAGATATGGGGAAGAATCAAGGATAATTAAAGTTTTAGTCATACCCAAGGTGGGATGACGTAGTTGAGACGCAGGGCGTACAACTAAGAAGCTCCGACACCCCAGGATCATGCCAAGCCATCCCTGAGGGAAAGGATGTCGACAGAAGCTGCAAGGAACCCGGAGATGAACGTCCTATGGATTCTGCCAGACGTTCATCTGGGAGCAGCCGATCAACAGCAACGGAGTGGGTACAAAACAAGACGTCGACCTTCGGAAGATGACGAGGGTGAGAATAAAATGTCCAGTTCTAGATTTAATTTTTTTTTTTGGCATTTTAAGTAAAATTCAAATTCAGGGAATTAGTGCGTAAGTTTTTTTTGTAAACGTCACACTCGGAGTATAGTTTGCTCTGGGACGAGCAAATTTGGAGGGGAAGGTAATGTCACGATGTCATTATCTGGGAAAATAAGTAAATTTAAATTCGTTTCGTAATTACATATTGCAATTATGTGCATTTCAAAATTATGCACGATCAGCACCCATTGACGATTAGTAAGACAGCCGCGTTACACATGTTCGCATTCCACTTACGAACGTTTTAAGAAAATAAACTTGGCAAGGGTTAATTGATGCTGACACCTTTAGAACTTTGTACTTTGGACCGAACCCCCAGCCACCAGAACGAAAGAACCAATTGTGACGTAGATTTAAAAAATGTATAAAAGGTAAGAACCCAACCCGCAGGAGGAAGTCAGAAGTTAAGGTATCAGTGAGTTAAGGTAGTAGCAAAGGTTTTAGTTTTAGGTAGCAGTGAAAGTGTGTGAAGTCAAGTGCGCGCAAAAAACAAAGCCAAGCGAGCGACTCTACGAACCAGGGCTGGCCGCTCGTATGTTAAATAAGTGAAGATAAAATAAGTAAAGATAAGTTTAAAATTATTAAATATTAAGGCTGCGTTGTACAAAAGGTTTAAGCCAGGATTAAAGTTAATCCTAAGTTAGAATGT
The DNA here is from genome assembly GCA_033060865.1 of Dorcus hopei. Classification (NCBI taxonomy): domain Eukaryota; kingdom Metazoa; phylum Arthropoda; class Insecta; order Coleoptera; family Lucanidae; genus Dorcus; species Dorcus hopei. Next base: position 3,326,917 of record CM065425.1, on the reverse strand, counting down.
GATAAACAAAATGCTGTACGTCATAACAAGTGTCACATTCTAACTTATGATTAAAGTTAACCCTGGCTTAAATCTTTTATACAACGCAACCTAAGTATTAAGCTGTAAAGTTAAAAGTTTAATTAAAAGACTCGGAGTAATTTATGATTTAAAATAAGTTAGTTTAAATAAAAATTAATTGAAAGACATTCAAGTAATCTTTATCAGAAACTTATCATGTTTTATTTTTATTTTTTAACGCGACAATATAAAAAAAAAATTGAAGTAGTTTGCCGATCTAACTTCAGAGTTGACAGCATTGCTATTCGTTTTAAAAAAAGAACACAAGTAGAACTCTCTCGTTGGACAACAAATTAAACCAATTAATTATTTGAATTAAAATCAAAAACATATACTTCTAAGTACTTACTTAGAATATGAACGACAAACAAAGACTAACGATGTAATTTGCCAGCGCCTTCAAATATCTCTTCTCCTTCCTTTTTTATTAACAGAGACACAAAGGAATAATTACGTTCCTCTTTGCAGCTTCGTAAGCGAAAAGGACTTCGTAAAAACAATGTAACTGAATATTATAATAATAATTTTGATACAATTTTTCTTTATTAGGAAGTTTTTCTTTTTTTGGCGAAGTGTGATTTATTATTTATTTATTCACGAATACACAAAACATGTTTATAACTTTGGCCGCCAACTTTGATAAATACGTAATCCGATTCGTTCAAACCGGGGAATATTTGCGCTTCCATCAATAATTTAGCATCAGGCAGCATTACATCAGCAATGTCAATAAATTCAATTCGTATTCGGATCACCAACCCCCTCGAGCGAATTTGCTTGGCCGAGCTTTATCACACCAGGCCGACTATTTTCCTTGGGGGCGAAAACGAACTCGCACTTGGACAAATCATAACTTAAAATAATTCTCGGTTTATCGCAAAATTTTTCGGCGGTCGAGTGTATTTCAGCAGTGTACACAAAGGAGCTCTGGCCTTTTGAAGCTATGAGTAATGGGGTAGTTTGTCGAGAAGACGGAAGGAACCGAGCGTTAATTAAATTATGTAAAAAGTTTTCCTGTGCGAGCTCTTATGTATTTTCAAGACGGAGTTTCTACGAATGTAAATAAAAAAAAACTAGGTTGCAGTTACTTAAATTATTATTAGAGTGTTGTAATTCGTATTGCATTTTCTAATCAATTTTTTTACAAACTTGTGTAAACGTACATGTGATCGAAAAAGAAAGTTATTTAGTTTGCCAATAAACTTAAACTGAATTATGTTGGCAGCACCGACACCGCTTGTACTTTTCAATCTGAATTTGACATAAATAATGTTTTGAGGTTATACTTATATCGTCGTTACTATTTTAGCTCTTTTATACTCGTAACTACTTGGGTATAGGTGAGTAAATATTTAATATCTGCTGCAACGGCAGGTTTCGTTATTGTCGTCAAAAAAGAAAAAACATAACCTCTATTACAAGACACAAAACATCGGTAAAGCAGAAAACGGTAAACGATAATAGTGCTGCCAACACATTTTTTTTTAAGTTTCAAAGCAAACTACATAAGGTCTGTTCCTGCAGCAGTCCCTGACTGGTTCGAAACCGCCAGAAGCATGCGCCGATCAAAGTTTCACATTTAAGGGAGTTCTTGAAAGCGGTTATTAATTCGAAGGGCGAATTTCAAACTAGTCCAGAACGTTGCAGGAACAGACTTATAGATAACTTTTCTTCTTGAACATATTATATTAAATTCACAGTTATAAACGAAAGAACTTAGGATAGGTCAAAGGTCGAAGTCAATCCAAATCAAGGCAAAAAAGCAACAAAATGTGGAAAATTTCAAGGGCAAGGGATCGAAAAGTTAAAGGTCAAGGTCAAGCCAACCGAAGACAAAAGAACTGTGTAAAAATCTAAAAAAAATTAAAGTCCAAGAGACGAGGTTAGGAAGGAACAAAGCTTAACCTAACCCAAGGCAACAAAATGAGGAAAAATCTTTAAAAAATTTTCAATTTCAAGAGTAAAGGTTAAATCAAGGTCAAGCAAACGCAAGGCAAAACCGAAAAAATGGGCAAAAACTGTTTATAAAGTTTAATTTTTAAGGGCAGAAGATCGAAAAGGTCAAAGGTCCAAAGGTCAGCTCAGTCCAAAGCAAAAAAAATTTTAAAATACTTTTAAAAATTGAAATTTGAAGAGAGGGTGAGAAAAGTCAAGGTCAACACAACCTAAGGCAAAAAGCAAATAGTGAAAAAGCCTTAAAAATTCTTAATTCCGAGAGACGGGTGTTAAAAATTCAGAGGTCAAGGTCAACTCAACGCAAGCAAAACTAGGAAAAACATTTATTAAAAAATTAAAGTTTCCACGGACGAGGTCAAGGTCAACCCAACTCGAGCAAAAAATTGGAAGAAATCTTTAAAAAAACGAAATTTTTAGGGACGAGGTTCAGAAAGGTCAACGGTCAAGGTCAAATGAAATTTCAAGGCTAACCCAACCCAAGTATTCAGCCCAGGCAAAAAGATAAGAAAACTTTAGAAATTAAAAGAAAAAAATTGAAAAATTTAAGAAACAATTAAAAACCTTATAGGTCAAGGTTAAAGGAAATTTCAAGGCCACCCAAACCCTACTTAAGGGTAATAGGGAAATAGACATTAAGATTGAAAAAAAATTAAACATATATTTTTTAAAGTTAAAGGTCAATGTAAAATGAAATTTCAAGGTCAACCAAAGGTCGAAAAGTTTTAAATTTCAAGAGTAAAGGATCGAAAAGATTAAATCAAGGTCAAGCAAATACAAGGCTAAAAGCGAAAAAATGGGCAAAAACAGTTTAAAAAATTTAGTTTTTAAGGGCAGAAGATCGAAAAGGTCGAAGGTCAAGGTCAGCCCAATCCAAAGCAAAGACAAATTAAAAAATACTTTTAAAAATTGAAATTTTAAAAGGAGAGGGTCAGAAAGGTCAAGGTCAACCCAACCTAAGGCAAAACGCAAAAGAATAGTGAACAAGCCTTAAAAATTTTTAATTCCGAGAGACGGGTGTTAGGTCAACTCAACGCAAGCAAAAATAGGAAAAACCTTTATTAAAAAAAGTTTCCACGGACGAGGGTCGAAAGGTCAAGGTCAACCCAACTCAAGCAAAAAATTGGAAGAAATCTTTAAAAAAATGAAACTTTCAGGGACGAGGTCCAGAAAGGTCAATGGTCAACGTCAAATGAAATTTCAAGGTTAACCCAACCTAACTATTCAGCCCAAGCAAAAAGTTAAGAAAACTTTAGAAATTAAAAGAAAATAATTGAATAATTTAAGAAACAATTAAGAACCTTAAAGGTCAAGGTCAAACGAAATTTCAAGGCCACCCAAACCCTACTTAAACAAGAAATTAAGATTGAAAAAAAACTAAATATATATTTTTTAAAGTTAAAGGTCAAGGTCAAATGAAATATCAAGGTCAACCAAATTCAATAATTTTTAGTTGTTTTAAATTGATTTGTCCCACCCATTACATACTGTATGTACACGTGGACGAATAAAAATTATTACAGATTATGTATTATTATTATTAACCGAACTCTGTCGAACTCGAACTGAAAATTCAAGAAAACAAATGTAAAAAGATAAAGGTCAAGGTCAAATTTTTAATTCCGAGAGACGGGTGTTAAAAAGGTCAGAGGTCAAGGTCAACCCAATCAGAGGTCAAGGTCAACCCAACCTAAGCAAAAAGTGGAAGAAATCTTTAAAAGATTTAAATTTCCAGGACGAGATTCAAGAAAGGTCAAAGGTCAAGGTCAAATGAAATTAGTTAACTCTCCCTAACCCTATTCAGGCCAAGCAAAACAAAACTAAGAAAATTTTAGAAATTAAAACAAAAAAATTGGAAAATTCAAGATACCAAATTTTAAATGTTAAAGGTCAAGGCCAAACGAAACTTCAAGGTCGACCAAACCCAATTCGACATACGCAAGAAATTAAGATTCAAAAAGTTTTTTAAGTTAAAGGTCAAGGTCAGATGAAACTTCAAGGTCAACCTAATTTATTAATTTTTAGTTACTTTAAATTGACTTGTCCAACACATCACATATCTTATGTACACGTGGACGAATAAAATGATTACTATTATTATTAACCTAACTTAGTTAGGTGTTGTATATATTAATTAGCCTGCATATTTAGGATGTGTTTGCGCAGAGTTGTAAAGCATAATTTAGGAGGGAGTTCCAAAAGAGTAGGACTCCCCACCACGCGCAAGCCTTTATTAAGCGCGCTGAGAGCACGCTTTAGTCTTTAGTCAGTCATCCAAGGGAGTCACCCGCCGCGCTATCAAGCCACCGGACGTGGCTTGAAGACAGTGACTCGCCGGGCACTCCGAGCCGCCGGTCGTGGCTCGAATGCAGTTTTCCGAGGAGACATTCGTCCGACTCAAATGCGTTTAACAACCTGTGCTACGTTCGCGTTACCCGCAACCGCTCCTCCTGTTCTTATCCCGATCCTGAGTGGGCGTCTCACTCTTTCTTAGCTGGTGTGGGCGTTTCGCACATCATGATCCTAGAGTGGGAGTTTCACTCTTTCTTACCTGGTGCGGGCGTTTCGCACATCCTGATCCTAGAGTGGGAGTTTCACTCTTTCTTACCTGGTGCGGGCGTTTCGCACATCCTGATACTAGAGTGGGAGTTTCACTCCTTCTTACCTGGTGCGGGCGTTTCGCACATCCTGATCCTGAGTGGGAGTTTCACTCACAACCATACCACCGATCCGATCCCCGGAGCCTGTACCGGAACGTATGCACAGTGCGTTGTCATTTGTTTGACATTCGTGTCCGTGCGACACACCGTATTTCACCGTTTCCGAAACGACCGTCCTGTGATTAGTGTCCGTAAGACGCACCGTGTATTACCGTTCCCGAAACTACCGTCCGGAAGTTTAACATTCGTTTACCAGCCCGTGAATTTTGTTACCGGAATATAAACAGTCCAATTTGTAAGCACCTGTAAATATAGACTAAGTTTGTAAATAAAGTTGTGTTGCTAAGTGATCGACGCTTTTATTTCCGCTGAACCCGGATACAGACGAGCAAGCCCGAACCGCCGGACCGACGTCGAGCAGAGCAACGATCAGCAACACCAGACCACCCCGAAAAATGACGAACCGTTACAATTTTTAAAGTAAAACTTTAAAAATTTAAAGGTCAAGGTCAAATGGATCCGAGCAAAATTCATGAACTCACTAGCTGCCGCGAGCGCCTTCAACGGCGAGCGGCCCTTACAGTGCGAAGCGCTTTATGCAAAATTTTCTCTTCACAACACTCGCACGTCAACTAATGCGAGGCCCTAAGGTACTCGTTATACAGTATGTCCCCGGCTTGAGTTTACAAAAGGAAAAAAAATAATTTTACAAAATACATGCGTATGCCAAAGGAATTAAAAAAATATATAGATTCAAGAAATCAATAACAATTATGAGGAGCTAAGATAAAGACTTGAATTATGTACTAGGGTGGGTCATTTTTGTATGGAGAAAAACGAATATTGCGCTTTTGATTTTTAATAGCAAAATTATGTTGCCTTTACATGAAAACAGTGTAATGCTAGAATTTAAAGTAAATAGCACCTCATCTTCAGGTTGCGCTTTGCCTTGGAAATACGAATAACTTGAATATATTCTGGTAGTCGTATAAAATAAATGTCTCAAGGAAAATAGGGTTTTTAGAATAAAATAAACATTTATTAATAATAAAAAAAATAATACAACAGAAAAATTAATGAAAATCATTCAATATTGAAGTCTTTCTTGCTATCGAATTTAGGCATCGCTGTGAGATTCGAGTTTTAATTTTATACACCTTTTCTTGCCCTTTTAGTATACAGTTTTGATGATAACTCTGTTGTTATTATTATTACAAATACGAATTTTTCATGGCATACTATATGGCCTTTCTTGTATAATTTCAAAAATTCAAACGTAAAGCGCACCCTCTAAATATTAACTAAATTCAAAAATATTTCGTAGGTGTCATAATATCACTAAAAGACAACATAATTTTGCTATTAGGTAAGATTATCTCAAAGTTTGGTTTTTCGACCCACCCTATTATGTACTGAGAGGGGTGGTGGGTTAATAAGATGTGTTGCTAAATATTAAAGTTAGTTAAGCTTTAAGACATATGGCAAATTTGTAATATTTCTTGTCCTTAAATAAGTACACTATGCCGTGACTCACGCATCCACGTATCCACCCTTCTAGAATTTTTATTTTTTAAGCGAATTACCTATCCGCGTATCGGAGAATTACGCACACACTTTGTTTTAGATGCACTCGCGACGCGAGCCGTACGTATTCGTGGTTTTGTTTAATTGCCCTTTCCATTAACACACTGTATTTTAATAACCGTACCGAAATAAATGATTTAGTTAGGAACGAGAAATGACAGCAAGCGCTAAAAGAAACCCGCTAAGTCAAAATTAAAAGGAATTCGACCGTTCGCTCCAGAGATTGAATTCTGTCTGTCCCTCCCCGTAGCTCCTGTCTTCGCGAGTCAAAAATTAACCAACCCGAAAATAAGTTTCAATCACAGTTAATGTTTTCTGCTCTAATGTAAGCACCATTTTGTAATTCAACAAATGAATCCTGATTGTAGATACAAAACCAACAAACACTTACTCGACAGTTGATAGGGCGAATGACACTAGTGACAATTCTGCTCGCGGCGAGCTTAAGCTACGACATGCCTTTACGAAAACAAAACATTTCCATAGCCAATGCTACCGGAATATTAAACGAACACATGATATTACAAAAGGAGACCTTCCCCGGCATTCGCAAGAGAAATTTCATCTACGTTGCGTTATCTCAATCTGCGAAGCACCTCATCACGAACGATATCGCGCATCTGCGCCGTTTTTCTCCGCCTAATTTAATGCTTTCAAACGACACGAACTTTTTTTGTCGTCGTTGTCGTTATTGTTCGCCCTACGCGCCTCTTTATTTTATCCGGGGACATAAAGAACATTGTTCTCGGCCATCCGAACACACTGACGAGGATTCCGTGAACGACGTTCGAGCTTTCGTCTTGAACTCATTATCATCCCCTGCGTCCGACGTTTGTTACGTTGCAGAATATTGGATTCTCAGCGTCCCGTTTCATATTCAACCCCGTAAACTCGGGGGGCTCGGAGAGGTCGTTTCCGTTCGAGCACACGGCTTTGCGCGCGGTAACAAATTAATTAAAATAGTGCTGTCTGCATTCTGCATTCTTGCCGGACGCAAACCAGAGGGATGCTACCGCAACATCGCCCGCAGTGAGAAAGTTGTAATCCCGGAAACTTTTCGGGGGGGTTTGCGGGTAGTTCACTTCAACAGGGCGCCGGCCAGTAGTAAATGACGTTTCCTTTTGTTGAAATAAACCACCAAACAATATGGAATTATGCGAATCAAATTGAAACCCTTCCCCCCCTCTTCGATTTAATTAATTAACAATTCAGCACGAAATTATTTATCCTGAAACGTCGACATTTACAAAGTGTTCCGATCAGTTGTAATTATAAGAAGTGATGAAAAAAATTTGGCGATGCAACCAAACACACACGAGTGCATTTAGTTCATTGAACGTTCCTTCGGTCACTTTTGACGCTTCTACAAAGCAAGAAAAACGTTTTATTTTAAACAACAGCAGATGCGTAAAATGACCACCGCCTGCATCCACCTACGAACAACTCTGCGACTAACGTTAAACAACAAACAACATTTCCGGCGTGTTAATTATGTCACAATTGATTGAGTAATGTTAAACAACATTTCCGGCGTGTTAGTTATGTCACAATTGATTGAGTAATGTTAAACAACATTTCCGGCGTGTTAATTATGTCACAATTGATTGACTAATGTTAAACAACATTTCCGGCGTGTTAATTATGTCACAATTGATTGACAATTAGTATTAATATGATGTAATTCAAGATTCCCACGCCTACTCTAATTCGTTTTTATATTGATCACCGGTTATATTTCGTGATAGTTTCCAACGCACAAACAAAGTAATTCAAGTAGAGTTTACCTACTATAAAAATTAATCAATGACGCTATGGGGAAGGGTTTTATTAAGCGGGGGGGTGGAAAACTCGGCAGACGTGCTGCTCTAAAAAGGAATAAAAATGGAAGACCACGTCGCCGTAAATAACATCCGTGATGAGAGGCGGCTCTGTTGCAAACAAAAACAAAGTAAGCCAGTTTTAATATTCTAGATTGGAACATTAATTAAGGCAATGTTTTAAATTTACGTGCGCCGGCTCGCCTCGGCGAGCTGATGATGAAAGGAACGCCCGGACGTTTTTAAACCACGCTCGGAAATTCCGCTGAATATGCAAAATTTATATGTATGTGCATAGTTTTCCGAGAGGCTCTAATTTTATTTTTAAACGTTTCAATCAGGGGTGCCAGATGTCTTGTAGGTAATGCCGCTAACTTCTTTACAAAATGTCGCCAAAAGATGCCAAGTTCTTTCTATTCCTTAACATAACCTAAATTTTTATTTTGACAGTTCCTGCGCTCACAGCACCTATAGTTTAATCTACGATACGTACACTGCAGGCCAAAAATATGAGATCCAAGTGGCCATATTTTGAACTAACGATGTAACGGGGTTGCTATCAGAGACGGTCCGAAAATATCGACAATTTTTCGATTCTAAGTAGATCGTCAAAGATTAACTTTAGTAATTCCAAGTAAGGCTAGTGTCGAGGTTTTTAGCATTCATCAGTGCCATCTGCCAGGCAACGGCTATCAGAATAACAGTTTTAATTGTGACGTGTATTTCGGTTCGTCGGAAATTGACGAAGTAAAAGTATTAACCTTCGCAAAATACTTAACGACTTTAATATCTGTCAATGTTCACAGCTAATATCTATGATAAGAATTTGAAAAAGCTATTAAATGGCGAAACGTAATAATAATTGCAGTTTTGCTTCTGTAAGGACCCGAAAAATGCGTAAAGAAATTTCGAAGTTATTTTCTTTTTAGCTATACCTGCTCCTCGAAAGAAACCACAGCGCAGGAAACACTTATCACTTTTATCAGACTAGAACGTGCTTTCAAACCAGGGGTGATATTAGGTTGCGATGATAAAATTTCTCTTTCTCACTGAGTCAGCATTCGGAGATGAAAATGCCGTTTGGCCAGCATCTCTGGCCTTGACCGCACGACACGTGGTTAAAAATGGTAAAAGCAGGCTGAGTACGCCATCTCGAAGGGACTGAAACACTTATCACTTTTATCAGACTAGAACGTGCTTTTAAACCAGAGGTGATATTAGGTTGCGATGATAAAATTTCTCTTTCTCACTGAGTCAGCATTCGGAGATGAAAATGCCGTTTGGCCAGCATCTCTGGCCTTGACCGCGCGACACGTGGTTAAAAATGGTAAAAGCAGGCTGAGTATGCCATCTCGAAGGGACTGAAACACTTATCACTTTTATCAGACTAGAACGTGCTTTCAAACCAGAGGTGATATTAGGTTGCGATGATAAAATTTCTCTTTCTCACTGAGTCAGCATTCGGAGATGAAAATGCCGTTTGGCCGGCATCTCTGGCCTTGACCGGGCGACACGTGGTTAAAAATGGTAAAAGCAGGCTGAGTACGCCATCTCGAAGGGACTGAAACACTTATCACTTTTATCAGACTAGAACGTGCTTTCAAACCAGAGGTGATATTAGGTTGCGATGATAAAATTTCTCTTTCTCACTGAGTCAGCATTCGGAGATGAAAATGCCGTTTGGCCGGCATCTCTGGCCTTGACCGCGCGACACGTGGTTAAAAATAGTAAAAGCAGGCTGAGTACGCCATCTCGAAGGGACTGAAACACTTATCACTTTTATCAGACTAGAACGTGCTTTCAAACCAGAGGTGATATTAGGTTGCGATGATAAAATTTCTCTTTCTCACTGAGTCAGCATTCGGAGATGAAAATGCCGTTTGGCCAGCATCTCTGGCCTTGGCCGCGCGACACGTGGTTAAAAATGGTAAAAGCAGGCTGAGTACGCCATCTCGAAGGGACTATATCTCCCAATCCATACAAGAAAAAAGAAAGCTCTATAGTTTTCACCTTGGTGGAAGCTATAGGAATACCGACGAAGCAAACTAAAGAGCTAGATAAGCTCGTAGCAGAAAGCACCAACACTAAAAGGGAAATAAAAGACATTACCCTAGAAATCAAAAGAAGTATTGAAATTCTAAACAAAAAGTCAATTCAAGGCTGGCTGCAGGATAACAGATATGAAAAAATGGATAAACTTATGATAAATATTGAAAGTCAGACCACCCAGAAAAAGACAGCAGACTTTGGCACGCAGTCGAACTGCTGGAATACCAGGGACCAAACTGTAAATAACATAGAAAACATCACCACTCTGGAAGACTGGAAAAACATCCGCGGGAAAGGAAACATTCCGCTGCACAGCCATAGAAGTGGGCAACCCCCTGCATACTGAAAAAACAGTAACCAAAGTCGTAATTGTGGAACCAGACGACCTAAAGATGGAAAAGAGCATTAAAAAACTCTTTCAAGAGAGGTGCCCAGGCCTACAAACGGCTACAGAGGACATTGAGGTCGTCGAACAGACTACCAAACTAAGGGCAAGACAAGGCCTGGGTAGTGGCACACAAAAATTTATAAAGATCCAAGCCAACGGATCACAGGAAGACGTGTGGGGAAAACTGTCCATGCTCCGAGAGGAGACTCGAGGAGAGGCCAAGATTGCTATCCACCACATAAACGGGATGGATATCTTAAGCCTTAGGAAGATGACAGAATGCATCTTCCACGCTACCCCCACCAAGGTGAGCATCTTCGCCACCAAGAGCTACCTTGAAAATGAGAAAGTGACCAAGACGCCTCCCAAAAAAAAAAAGAACACAAGACTTTTGCGATCATCGTGGCCAACGATAAAACAAAATACATAGAGACCCTGAATAAAGTCAAAAAAGCCATCCAGGACGAACCCGCAGCCAAAGCTATTAAAGACCTCAGGAGCACCAAACCTTAGAAAAGGACGAGGAAGCTCTAGAGAAAATTCAAAAAACGATTAACGAAGTCGAACCGAAGGGGACCAGGAAGGCTGGACACAGGAAGCCAACGGATACCGTGCACATCAGGGGGATGGACGCGGCCACCACACCAGCGGAGGTGGAAGTGGCAATGAGGAAATCCCTGGAGAAGACTGGCTCGTTTACGTACAAAATGAGCGAGCTAAGGCCAAACGCCGGCAATACCCTGGCCGTGAGCATCACCTTAGATAAGATTGACGCCGAGAAATTAATTTCTCACGGAAAAATCAAGGTCGGACTCGTTCCCTGCAAGGTGGAAGGTAGACTCCACATTCCGAGATGCTCGAGGTGTTGGGGCCACAATCACAAGACAAAGGACTGTAAAGGGCCAGACAGATTCAAGGCCCGCCTAAACTGTGGTGAGGAGGGCCACATGGCGAAGGAATGTAAGAACGAGACCGCATGCCCTATTTGCGACACAAAAGGGCATAAGGCTGGCACAGGCAGGTGCAGTGCCTTCAGGGAAGCCCCAAATAAAGAGAGACAAAAGAAAAAGGAGAGAATGGTACCGCAAACATTATACCACCCTCTTAAGGCGATTGGACGTAGCGAGAAAAGATCTACCCATTCGATCTCAATTAATTAGTTTAGCTAGCGATAGGGTTTCCCATCACCTCCGAAAGGAGTCCCTGAAAAACTGGTGACTGCTCTTGATTGTCCTGCAAACTGATCGCCGAGGGCGGCATTTTGTATCGCAGACTTCCCCAGAACGTCTGATTGATTAATTAATTACTTCTAATGTAAGAACGAGACCGCATGCCCTATTTGCGACACAAAAGGGCATAAGGCTGGCACAGGCAGGTGCAGTGCCTTCAGGGAAGCCCCGAATAAAGAGAGACAAAAGAAAAAGGAGAGAATGGTACCGCAAACATTGTACCACCCTCTTAAGGCGATTGGACGTAGCGAGAAAAGATCTACCCATTCGATCTCAATTAATTAGTTTAGCTAGCGATAGGGTTTCCCATCACCTCCGAAAGGAGTCCCTGAAAAACTGGTGACTGCTCTTGATTGTCCTACAAATTGATCGCCGAGGGCGGCATTTTGTATCGCAGACTTCCCCAGGACGTCTGATTAATTAATTAATACTTCCATTAATTAAGTACATTGAACAGAACGAGTCTTATGTTTGGATTCATAAACAAAACTTACGCTACGCGTTCCCTAAAAAATTGCGAATATGTGTTTATGAACTGCAAAGATTTCTTTTACAGAAAAGAATTTATAAATTGTACTTAAACTCTTGTTAGTTGTGCGTCCGCTACACCTTGAAATGCGTACAGTTCATGAATAATTAGCGAATTATTATCAAACGCATAGCCTAAGTTTTGTTTATGGATACGGGCGTTAGAGTACGCTCAGACGTGGCGAACACCAAGACCAATCTACGTTCAACTTAATTTAATTATTAATTTAATTAAGGAGCAGAGTTCCCCCGACAACTATTTGTGTATGCACGAAACCACCAGCTGTGTGATTTGAAGGCAGTTAGGTTGTAACGAAGTGACCACTCCGTTACTATTTTTGTACATATTAGGTTAAGTTTTGTATATATTAATTAGCCTGTATTTTTAGGATGTGCTTGCGCAGTTTAATTTAGGTGGGAACTCCAAGAGAGTGGGGCTCCCCACCACGCGCAAGCCTTTATAAGCGCGCTCGGCGCACGTTTCAAGGAGTCCTCGGCCGGCTCTTGAGCCGACGGTCGTGGCTCCGCCGCGCTATCAAGCCACCGGACGTGGCTTGAAGTTAGTGACCCGCCGGGTATTCCGAGCCACCGGACGTGGCTGGAATGCAGTTTTTCTCGCGGAGTCATTCATCCGTCGATGTTTTAACTCACACGCGTTTAACCATCTGTGCTACGTTCGCGTTACCTGCAACCGCTCCTCCTGTTTTATCCTGACCTTTCTCTTACCGAGTGCGGGCGTCTCGCACTTCCTGATCCTAGAGCGGGAGTCTCGCTCTCTCTTACCGAGTGTGGGCGTCTCACACATCCTGATCCCAGAGCGGGAGTCTCACTCTCTCTTACCCGATGCGGGCGTCTCGCATATCCTAGAGTGGGTGTCTCACTCTCTCTTACCCGATGCGGGCGTTTCGCATATCCTGACCCTGAGTGGGCGTCTCACTCACAACCATACCACCGATCCGATCCCTAGAGCCTGTACCAGAACGTATGCACAGTGCGTTACCGTCCTGTAATTAGTGTCCGTAAGGCACACCGTTTCCGGAACTACCGTCCTGCGATTAGTGTCCGTAAGACACACCGTTTCCGGAACTACTGTCCTGCGATTAGTGTCCGTAAGACACACCGTTTCCGGAACTACCGTCCTGCGATTAGTGTCCGTAAGACACACCGTTTCCTGAACTACCGTCCTGCGATTAGTGTCCGTAAGACACACCGTTTCCGGAAGTACCGTCCTGCGATTAGTCTCCGTAAGACACAGCTTGTAAAAAGACCTGTAAATATAGACTATGTTTGTAAATAAAGTTGTTTAAGTGATCGACGCTTTTATTTCCGCTGAACCCGGACACCGACGAGCACACCCGAACCGACGTCAAGCAGAGCAACGATCGGCAGCAACACCAGACGACCCGAAAATGACGTACCGTTACAAGGTCGCTCCGATATTCGAAAGTTAAATCTCTTCAGCGAGTTCCACTGTACTTCCTGATAACCGTAATTTTGTTTTGTTGTATTGTTTTAACGCAAGGGTCTTTTCGGCTCATTATATCAGATCCCTCAGTGGGTGATACAAGGAGTTTTTACCTTTTCTCTCAATAAATAATTAATTAAATCTAACTTCCGTATTTTTATTCAAACGTAATTGGCTCCGTTGATCTCTCGAGTTATTCGTCGACGCACCAAAAAGAACTGAGTTACAACAACGTAAGTCCAGATTTGCAGCGACACACGAGCCATATTCGAACGGTAAAGTTTTATCGCGGATTCCGTAGGGTCCTTCAACCGTAGCCAGAGTAAATAGGGCAGTGGGCGCCGGCCATAAATCTTAGGTTAGTCAGGTAGCCTGTAGCCGTAGACAGATAGGGATAGTGCATGTCCAATTGCAGTAATAAACCGTCTGGGTGACCCTTGGAATTCGTCGCAGGTAAACCGTCTGTTCCGTTCGGTCCAGTTATTTAATTTGGCAATAAATTTAATTGTTTTTGTTTGGACAGTTTTATTGGTCATTTAGTTGTCCGTAAAAGTCAACTAACAAGGTGACACGTCCGCGTGTTACATATGTGTTAATCAAAACTGAAGCATTAGGTGGTTTCAAATTTTTGATCGGCACTGTACTTTCTATTTCGTTGGATGACTAGAGGTGGAATTTCGCCCAATCTGGCAACCCTGATTTCTATGCTTCACAATACATTATATGAATTATACGCAGGAATGAATCGTTGGCGTTCGTCAGGTGAACGACTTCAACATTAACGTGTACGTGACAATAATTTGAATTGGGTTGGTTGGATTTTATGAATGTGTGCGCAAACAAAAATGAAACTGCGACAATATTCGCCGTTGTTGAATCGAAAAGGATAGAAGAACGCAAAATGAAATCGGAAAGATGTAAAAGAACATAAATCCTCGTGTTTTATGAAGTCCTCGCATAAATTTAACCGTGACTCAATAATTTCAGAGGATGAGCTGCATAGTGAATCACTTTTTACATATACACATGTTGTTGCGACAGGTCGTTACGTCGTACACTAGAAACGTTTAGCGCAGGAGAATCGGGTTATCTGTGGGAGTGTCGTAATCTCTGCCTTCCTTCATATTTCCATTAAAAAAAGAAACAACAACAATAACCTTGAATAATTAATTTGTTGTTTTTAATAAGACGATTTCTTAAAACCGTTTTTTTTTCTTACTGTAAAGTAGGTGGAGACTTCAATGCAACATCAGGACACAAACTTAATTTCAGTTCTTCGCGCAGATTTTAGCTTTTTCTACTCGTCTAAGTTCCGTGTGAATCGAAAACTTTCTTTTGTGAACCCAAACTCACACACACACTCACGTTCATACAAAAGTCAAAGCCCGTCTGCGGCGTCGAATGAAGAAAACTTTCACCGCAAATTAGGCGAACGCACGCGGGTCTTATCCGCTTGATTTCTCGAGAGTACACACACACAGGCGGAGAAATCTTCGCGCGAGAGTTTCTTTGGCGAACCTTAAAAGGCTTAGGGAGGAAATTCTATTAATCATTCATTCGTTCCGACTTGCTTGCTGCGACGCGCAAAAACAGACGACCATTTTCTCGGTGTAAATAAGTAATTCGCCGGAGGGAAACAGTTTCACAGTTACATTAACGTTCTTTTCCTATTTTCTAACTTACTGTAGGAACCTAACAGAAACTGTTTCATAATTGTGGCTATTATCAAATTATTTTTGGTGAAATTTTGGTTTCCAAGAGTGTGAAACGGTCGCGGAATTTGGTTTCAAAACAAAATCGGTTATTGCGTGTTTAATTTCAAATAACGAACACGTGTTCGGACGCTTCGAATTGTACGCAGTAAAATTGCGGCCGGATGCTCCAGGGCGCCGCGCATCCCTTTTCAAGAGAACGGAACACCCAGCGAATCCTTAAAAACGTTGCCCGCTTCGGGTTTACACCCTACACATATATTAAGTTCATCATTAAAACTCATTTTCCTATTTTTAATTAAATCAATAACGTAAAGTAAAATAAATAAAGGCCGAGTTACTAATGCTATTAATAACTTTGAGAAATATAAACGAACGCACGAGACTTATACATAGATAGCTTACGCTCGTCTTCTTCCCGTTAGCTGCTAGGTAAGAGTTGGGGGGATATTGAGTACGTGTGTGGTGAGTACTAAACAGATATAGACCGAGGAGGCCACGATAAGAATAACATGCCGGATTAAGTCGTGCCGTATTGGCTTTCATGGACGAGCCGTGAATACAGATAGCGGATAGCCCGACCCTGTTTCCATATACATAGTACATAGTTCGAACCGAATTCTATGCGGATAGTTACGATTATACGAGCCTCGACAGCCTAAATTATTCTTTCCGTGAATGCATGAATGCAAACGATTTTATCCACCAGACTAAACTCCATTTCGCAGTGAATTATTAAAACAATTGGGACGTCCTTCGTTAGAATAATTTCTAAAACACAATTCTTACGAATGAATGTCGACGACGACGTCCGTGAAATCGATTCGATCCAGTAAAACGGGCTTAGCTAATTTTAAGGACGACGTTCACGCTCGCTGACACCACTTTAATTCTTTAGATAAACGTTAGAACTTTGGTAATTTCATAGCTTAACGCCTCAAGTGCCTTTACGATATGAAACAGCTCGCGTGCCCCAAGTTTTCGGGCGAATTTAAAGTTTTGCGCTTCGCCCGGGCTACAGAGGGAAGAACGAGATTTTTATTGCCCCCATTAATTAAATCGAGCCGGTGCGGTGTTTAGAGAGTTCCGGCAGATTGGTTAGTTTTTCTGGTACCTAATGAAAGCCGTGTTTTACGTCTTTCCAATTACGAACGACATGGATTTTTATAGTTGGACAAAATTGACGTACCTCCGATAACACGTTGCAGTTGAAAACTATGTAGACAAAATGGTCATAAAGTGACGCTTCAAATTCATAACTCACTTAATTGATATTTTTCTTTCATCTACGATATGTCCCCGAATTGAGTTTACAAGAGCAGAACGAAAATTATTTTTAATTTTACAAAAGAATGCCAAAGGGAAAGAAATTTGTTTGATTTATAATGAACATATCTGTAATTAAAAGTTCAACATGAATATAATGTGTTCTTAAGATCCTCGGAACTTTGCAAGCGGTAGAATTGGGGCCGGATGGACGCCGCGTGTCCTTTTCAGAGTGGAGGCCACCCAGCCGAGTCATAAACAAGTCATCGTAACCTTTTAGCTTTGTGTTTTCGGATTTTTGTACGAATTGGTCACACTAAATTTTAGAACATGTCAGTTATAGAAGAGATCAAATTACATTGCAAGCTGAAGTGGCTCGCTTTGTCCGCTTAACGGGTTCAACCAAGCACAGGATGCACAAAAATGTTAAGTGGGCACTTGTAAAGTTGAATGATAGATAAGAGTCAAATTGCGACAGACAACCGAGATTCTTATCTGACGAGCTAATTGAGGTTGAGTAGGCGTGATTTTGGGGCTAGGGCAGCGATTATTATTGGCTGAGGTTGTTTCAAAATTTATCTTACGAAGTCCGAGGGAGGCGATTAATTTCTACTTGGGAAGGAACAGGCCCGAAAAACAAACAGAAACGTTTGAATCGCCATAGCGGACGGTTGAATATTTTAATTTTGACTTCGCGAGTTTTCTTTTAGTGCTTGCAGTCATTCTCTCATTTTCCTCATATTTCTAGTTCATTTATTTTGGTACGGTTAAAATACAGTGTGTTAACAGAAGGGCAATTAAACAAACAAAACCACGGATACGTACGGTTCGCGCCGCCGCGGGTGTGTCTAAACAAGTGTGTGTGCGTGTGTGCGGGTCTCGGGAACGCGGACAGATAATTTGCATTTATTTGTATTTTCGTCACATACTTGGTGGCTAAAGAATCTGTTCGGTATTCATATTGCATTTGGATAAATTTTAGTCAAATATTTTATTTACATTTGGGTCGAGGTTAAACCTCCACAAGTAACTTTCATCTTAGTAAAATTTGTTGGTCACAAGTTGTATAAATTATTATTAGGCCAGTTCTGTGATTTAATCAATCGGAGCCAATTAACTGTCCCCTCGAATCTATTTGGAAATTCAAATACAGTGTACTCTTGGAAATAGTTCTACCCTTTTGCAGATATTCTCTGCCAAGTTGGAAACATAAAACCGGGAGAGGAAGAGTCCGGCCAATTTAAAATTCATTGTGGCAACCCTGACTTCCCAAGCATTGCGGCGCAAGCTCGTAACTATTGATCACCAGAATCGACCTGTCCGTCGACTGCTTATATGGGCGTGAATGAAAATCAACGATTGCTATTGGTCGGCGCTGACATCATTTGCGATTACCCCGCGTCAACCCGTTTCGTTTTGTTTCACGGCGCTACTTCTCGCCTAATTGTACACCCGTTTGTTTACTTGGCTACTGCCTCGCAATTTCTTGCCGATTTTAGATATCTTTTTACAAAGATCGTAGCGTGTTTACATAGCTTTTGGGGGTTTTGTGTGACATGTGAGTCGTTTACTTCAGGCGTGCCAACTGCTTTTCCTGCACGATCTGTGACCAGTGACTTTTTCATTTTCTTCTCCTAAGTTTTTGGTTCCGTTCGTTTGATTCGTATTTCGCGCCGGCGCGGCGCCGTGCGGATATTTCCGTGTTAGAATTTTCTGGAAGCCAGTTGACGCCATCGATGGACCGGCGCACTTGAATTTTTGCACTGTTCGAGGTGTGCCAGTCGAAGAAAGTGGTGTGATTGGTGTGCACGTGATTTTCTCCGTTGATCACTTGAGAAATTCTGCGGTTTTGGCTTGGAATTTAGGATTTTGGAATTTACTCAAAACGCTGTGAAGTTTGGAAGATTGTTTTAACCTTATTTCCGACGCCTTTTTTTGGCGGATCTGGCTAGGATCAATGTGTGCGTGCACGCTCCGTTACCACCTTGAGAAACTCGGCCTGTTTAAGCCGAGGTAAGTTGACTTTTTCTTCATTTGCATCCCGGTTGGGTTTATTTAGGGTGTTTTGTTCCTTTTAATGTAGCTGTAGTTACCCCCCCTTCCCACGGTTTTGATCAGCTTCGGTCTCGTGAGGGAACCTTTGGAGGCATCGAACTCGGTTTACGTAATCTTTAAACACTTACCACTTCGCGGGATTAATGTGCGAATTATTCGTCCCTCACGCCGTTGCCCATGCGAAGTCAACGAGCTTGGAAGGTTCACGGTATTGTACCACATTTAAATTCGTTTTTGTCTAATTTATGCGGCTACAACGTTTCTTGTCGGAGTTTCTGTTTTGGCTTTACATTTATTGTTGCGTTTATTTCCGCTGTGTGATATTTTGGTGTTGCCGCAGCGCTTTTCGCTGACGGACGGTTGTTCTTATGAATATTCCGGATTTGTCCGGCGTTTAATCTTCGTTAAGTTAATGTGATTTGTTTATACTGTATGAAACTGAAAAATTCATTTAAGTTATTCATAATATTTTCCGAACACCCTGTATTTGTGCCGGAATCAACAGGCCTACCTACGTGCCGGTCGTCATATTTCTCAATGTTGCACAATAATACGTCAGAAAAATCATACGCTGTTATTTAATTCGACTGTAAATTTCCATTTCACTCTGTCGTCCGGTTAAAAACTGATTTCATTCGTAACGACTTCCGTCGTAGCGATAGTGGAAGAGTACGCCGCACTTTAGACGTTAATTGTAAACGAAGAACAGATCTGTTGATCGGATAATATCTAACTTGTTGTTTACTTAATTACGTTGCGTGATTCTTTTCATTGGGACCCCTTCTGGGTCATACTTAACTTTGTAAACTGAACACCTGTTTATTATTTTTTACCAAATCTTTGAGCATTTTAAATAAAAACAAGTTATGTGCTTTTCTTATTTTGTTCACCTTGCCCACCTTTTGCTTCGGGGTTTCGTCGAACCCTCCCATCGCCAAGAGCTTTGCCGAGCGGCGCTGGAGAAACGTCAGTCACTCGCACAATTTGCTGGCCTTCAGGTAGGTGGCAACGCGTGAGATCCTTAGCGTACGGAAATTTATTTTGCGCGTTAAATTTTTTTTCTTTAAGGAAGAAAAGTGTGTTGAGGCCTTTCGCCTTATGCAGTTATATCTGACTGCTTTCATAAGAGTATTTTACTTGACGCCGGCGCCGTGTTTAATTATCACTATTACGCTTGTACCTTGGCGGGACAAGTTTTCTGTCCTCACCTACCATATTTTAATTAAAGTTTATTTAAATTGGTGGATGTTTTTCTTGCACTTCTCTCTTTGCGTACCGTATTTTCGGAATTGGTGATCACCCTTCCTCCCTTCGGAACGGATTACTTCGGCATTGAACCAACCGATAAGGGGGAATTTTTCTCCGGTTGGGGAGATTCCTTTGGTTGCGCCCCTTTAGATCCACAGTTACCTGTGCGAAACTGTCTGCCCACGACCTTCTCCACTGACTCGGGATTTTGGTCGCAGCATCAGCCCCAGACATCTGGCGATTCAGGTAGGTTCGTTTGTATCCGTTTCGACGTTCCCTTTTATTATTCGCTATCAGGTAACAGGGACTAGTTGGCGTTTTGTCCTTTTTTTCTTGCTTCGTGATTTTCATTTTTTGTTTGTTTTGGTTTTCGGTACGATTTTGTAACGAAGTGACCACTCCGTTACTATTTTTGTACATATTTAGTTAAGTTTTGTACATATTAATTAGCCTGTATTTTTAGGATGTGTTTTTTTGCGCAGTGTTATAAGGCATAATTTAGGTGGGAGTTCTAAAAGAGTAAGGCTCCCCACCACGCGCAAGCCTTTATAAGCGCGTTGGGAGCACGCTTCAGGCAGTCATCCGCCGGCTCATTGAGCCGCCGGTCGTGGCTCCGCCGCGCTATCCAGCCCACCAGACGTGGCTTGAAGACAGTGATTCGCCGGACATTCTGAGCCGCCAGTCGTGGCTCGAATGCAGTTTTCCGCGGATGTTTTGACTCAAACGCGTTTAACAATCTGTGCTACGTTCGCGTTTCCTGCAACCGCTCCTCCTATTCTCATCCTGATCCTAGAGTGGGTGTCTCACTCTCTCTTACCCGGTGCGGGTGTTTCGCACATCCTAGAGTGGGAGTCTCACTCTCTCTTATCCGGTGCGGGTGCCTCGCACATCCTAGGGTGGGTGTCTCACTCTCTCTTACCCGGTGCGGGTGTCTCGTACATCCTAGAGTGAGTGTCTCACTCTCTCTTTGACCCTAAGTGGGCGTTTCACTCACAACCATACCACCGATCCGATCCCTGGAGCCTGTACCGGAACGTATGCACAGTACGTTGTCGTCCGTAAGACACACCGTATATCACCGTTTCCGAAACTACCGTCCTGCGATTAGTGTCCGTAAGACACACCGTATATTACCGTTTCCGAAACTACCGTCCTGTGATTTTGTAAATAAAGTCGTTGCTAAGTCATCGACGCTTTTATTTCCGCTGAATCCGGACACCGACGAGCACACCCGAACAGAGCAACGATTGGCAGCAACACCAGATGACCCCGAAAAATGACGGAACGTTACAATTTGATATTCTCATAAGCAAAATACCCTTTTCGCCCTTGGTTAATTAATCAGGCCTTGGAAGCAGTTACGAGGATCGGCCAAAAGGAGGCGCTGCCACAGTTTCGCCCCGGTCAACGTTTAACAAGTACACCGGAAGCGACTTTCAACCTTTTGAACACACTTTGAATGCCGTGGGTTTGTGTTTGTGTTATGCTTCGACGCGTTGCATTTTACCAAAGAGCGAATTTCGACTAATCCTGCGTTCAATTTCATTAGTAATATAAGCGGAGTGATTTAGAATTTGACGCGTGTTTAGTTGAACTGTTTTAGTCGAAGTGCATTCAACGTACGTTGTTTAGGTCCAGAGTTTAACTTTAAGCTTCGTTTTATTCCCATAGTAATAATTGTAAGGACAATTGTTTCCGTAGAAATAAAACGAAGTTTAAAGTTAAACTCCGAATGAAATACTGGGCCTTTGTCTAATATCACTGTGCATTTTCTTTTAATTAAAATATTTGTTCTTTTAGCTATTGTGTTGTGCGCGTATGCTTTCAGCGTACAAGTGGGTGAGATTAAATCTCCCGGTTACAAAACCGAGGCGGTTTGGGAACGCTGCCTAGGTTATTACGGATCAGTTGGGTATCTTGTTCACCCTGGCGCCTTTGCTTACATCAAATTACCCATCCCCATTCTTCACTGTTGCTGATCCAAATAAGTAAACAGCAGACACTGCGACATACGTTTTCCAAAACCAAAATATTTCTACCGAAATGAAATGATAAATTAATTGATTTCGTACTCTAGGCTCGTCTTAAATTGTTGGTGAGTCAGTTCTTCTCTGCATTTAAAACAAATTCACGGAATAGATTTTCTTGACAGGGGGGAAATTGTTGTAACGTAAAAGTTTTCAGATCCGAATTGCCGGGCGCCGCGATAAAACCGGGGGAGGAAAAGTTCGAGAAGTTCGCGTCGCGTCGCGCGTATTTCAAAGGTCTCGCAAATCGCATGAACGTCCGCACGTAAAATAAATCGCCGCGGCAACTGGAATACAAAGAGGCGCGAGAATGTCACCGCTTGTAAATCATTTTGAGCGGAGAAAGTGTCACCTGTAACGGGAACGGGAATGGAAACAGAACGCGACGTTTTTTTTTCCCGAGCGCCGACGATTTGAATTGCACGCCCTGAATAACAAGTAAACGGAAATTACGTAGAGCACCTACAATTAGGTTGTTTATTAAAATATTGTCCGCCCCCACCCCCCGGGGGAAGCTCGCTTTATTATCTCCGGCGACGCAACTGAAAAACGGGGTGTTTCGACGAAATTTGCATGGAATTTGTCGCAGCGACAATGGAACTCGTCTGCGGTAAAATTTACTACGCCAAGAGGTCATTAATCTTGTAATTATGTGACGTCCTCTGTGCTGCTGTTGCTACGTTATCTGACTGGCGAAGACCTTTTCGTTTTGTTTACTGAAACTCAATTAGTGCCGGGCAGAGCTTTGAACGTAACGGTAACACCCTAAAGATTCGTTTTCGCGCATTTCAACAATGAAAGGGCGTTTCACATAGAATCATGTATTATACACTTAAGTTAAATTTTCCAGTGTTTTTATCAAAGGTTTTAAAAGCAGCAGAAAATTTAATATAACTCAATATTCAGCGCATCCGCCCCCCTTTGTTCTATATGCGTTCTATTTTTTAATTTCGCTTTGATAGCAAAGATAAAAAAAGCACTTCGCTTTCATAATTGCAAGAATTTATTTGAATTTCATTGATGATTGATGTTTATGGTTTTGAAGGCGTGTGTGTGTGGTTGAGGTGCTGAAAAAGAGACCGCTCGTAAATCAAAACGAAACCGGGCGTAAAGTCACGCACGTGTATCGCTGAACCTGCTCGTTTCAGGCGCGTGCCCCCGTTCCTGAAAACCACCCGCAACAGATGCTTCCGACTCGGCTAAGTGAGGGCCAACAATTTATGACGGGGGCATCAGACGCACTTACGCTACAAGATATTATTATGTCACCAACCGTGTGTCCTCCGAGCGACGACGTTTTAAATTTAGCCGCGCGGAGGTCGTTGATATTTCCGGTAAAACTATTTACAAAATCTAAAATTTCATTTTCCGTGCGTCGCTCGGGCGCTTCATGAAACGGTAAGCCCGCTATAATTAGGCGGGGCCCCCCCCCAGCTTCCTCAAATTATTACGTATTCATCATCGCTGCGTTTAAATATTCAAAACGTAAATTGTTACGTAAATGATTTCGGAATTGCAAAAGCAAAGAACGCGCTCGCGCTGTGTTTTGTACGTAATGAATTTTACCGGAACCCGAAAGAAAAGGTGAGCTTCGAGCTTTTATTTGAATATTTCGCTGGGTGTGTGGCTCGTTCCTTTTTCG
This sequence comes from Dorcus hopei, assembly GCA_033060865.1. Lineage (NCBI taxonomy): Eukaryota > Metazoa > Arthropoda > Insecta > Coleoptera > Lucanidae > Dorcus > Dorcus hopei. Next base: position 3,303,234 of record CM065425.1, on the reverse strand, counting down.
ATTCGTATGTTAGTGTCGGGGCACATCGCATCGGTGGAAAGCGTCACGTGTGATGAACATTTCGGTTGCGTGAAACAAACATGAACATGACAAGTTCGCATTCGCATGATTTAACAACCAACGGCCTGCAGCTGAGCACAGGACAAAAAAGTTCCGCACTTGCTTTTATGTATTTGCCACATGAACGATAATTACGTAATTAATTTTTAAAAGGGTATGGAAAAAAAAGAGTTCTTTCTTGGATCGTTTAAGTCGTCTGCATTCAGCTAAAAAGATGGATGGATTTTAATCGTTCCACCAAATTTTTATTTGAAGCGAAATTTTCCTTGAAAAAAAAAATAGAATTGTAGAGAAGAATGTATGTAATTTGGACCTACGAGCCGGATAACCAGGGTTGCCAGATGTTAGAAGTTAGATGTCGCACTAGAACTGAGCAGAAATCGCCCAAAATCGCGAATAACCCCAGTATTGTTCAAAATCCGAAAATTCAAATTTTTAAAATTCGGTTTTATTCAAGGCTTTTACCACTAAAATCAGTGCTCCCAACTACTTCATTCTTTTTGGCTCTAACTACATATTTAGTTACCACTTTGGACAAAAACTACAGATCAAGTTACCACTTTGGACAAGAAACTACATAATTAGTTACCACTTTGGACAACAAACACTGTTAGTACGACTCCCTCCTGTTTATTCTTTACCAGTATATAAAAACGGTGAAGATTATGTTAGATATTCATTTTTAAGCAAAAATATAATGCGTTTAGAATTAAAGAATTATAAACGTTTGCCTGCAATGCATCGAGTTTTGTTTAGATTCACCCAAACTGTTTACGGTTGCGGTGGTATGCTGCGTCCTCTTGAGATTATATAAACAACAAACAGTTTCGGGGAGAAAAGGTTTGCTTTGGGAATCGAAATAGTCGGGTTTTACGATACGTGATCGATAGGCGCACTAATAAGAGTTTGCGGTTAATTAATATGATAGAAAGGTGCGGGAAAATAATTAATTAACACGCGCACATAAAGTTAGCCCACTTGCAACTTGTACTCGCAACTCGCGTTAGTTGTATAGTACGCGTGTGATATATTCCTGGTGTGCGTATACAGGGTGTGTTCAGAAAGTATTGTGTACTACGCCCAGAGAACCAGGAACGCAGTACTCTAGAGATAAGTTATAAATTGTAGTTAATGCATGATATGTAGAGAATTAGCTTGAAGTATTTCTTGCATGGTACGAATGAGCGATTTCCTTGGGTTAGGCTCGGCAAAACGTGGCAAGTGCTACATTACTTGACCGCTGACTAGGAGGTTGGCTGGGGTGGCCATGCTGACGTAGAGTTTGTGACGTCAGTTTGCTGGACATAAGCATGTTCGTTAAGCAGTGTGGTGGTGGCCATCCCTGAAGGGAAATCGTACTAACAGGGTAAAAGCGCAGCCGAGGGTAAACGACGTACTGTTCACGGTCCCATGAGTGAACCCTTAGGGCCCCTATGTAGAGGATAGTAAGCCCCCCTAAGGTTATTATGTAAGTGTCACCACCCCTACGTGTCGGGTGTGAAGGGGTGTCCATGGTAAGGTCACCTGTGAGATGCGGGTTGACGGGCGTCACCTGTGAGATGCGAGTGACGCCGGAATAAGTCACCTTGGCGGAAGAGTGGATTGGTGGTAGAGAATCCACGGGTCAGATATGACAAAGACGTAGGGTCGAGTATGTTTGCATGTCATTGAGGCTACCTGTGTTGCATGTGGTGTGTGTTTCTGGAAATAACATTTCAGAGCAACAGTTTATGAAAGAGCAACAGATATGATAATAAAGGCCCAAGGTTGGACATCATCAGGAGCGATGATAGAGGCACTAGGTTGAGTTGTGAATTGACCAAGGGGTTGAGCAGGTGCATACCTTTGGGGCCAGGGGACTGGGGTCCCCGGTGAGTAAATAACTGTTGTCTCTTACAAATGATTGTAAACACATGTTATTGTTGCATGAACGCACCATGTCAATGGGAGGTGATGGTAGCGAACGGTGCCCAGTAGCCAAAGGAAATGGTGAGCGTTTTGATTACTTACATTTATGTATACGCATTACCACATTTTAATAATAATAAATCAAAAAACAGTATGTTGGTAATTTCGGCCGACCTTACAATTATTAAATAATTTCTGGAGAATTCTTCAATTAAGATGTCAGTGGCGTTCCAATAATTAATTTGTATTCAAGACTCTTACCACTAAAATCAGTGTTCCCAACTAATTCATTCATTCTTGCTCTGACTATATATTTAGTTGCCACTTTGGACAAGAAACTACAGATTTAGTTACCACTTTGGACATTTTTTAAATTATTTCCAGGCTTACCACAAATGAATATTATTTTTTTTAATTTCGATTAATTTAAATCTTTTGTTTTTCCTCGTGGTTCTCAGTTTTTCGTCTTTTTTTTATTTATTTCATTTTTTATTGAAATAGTTGACCGTGGAAACAGATAAGCCTGCGATTTTTGTTACTTTAAAAAATTTTCATCATTTCAATTTCGTTCGCCAAATAATCACAGTCTTTTATTTTTCCTTTTGCTTGACACCTTGACAGTTCTTCGATTTTTTTTTATTTAAATTTTCTAAGAGAAAGTTGATTACGTTTCTGACTGCCCGACAAAATTAATCATCGTCTTTTGTTTTTATATGAGACCGAAGGTAACAGAGAAGCTTTGTTATTGTTTGCGAAATAATCAACAATCTTTTGTTTTTCCCTTTGTTCTTGGTCTTCGGTTTTATTCAAGGCTTCTACCACTAAAATTAGTGCTCCCAACTATTTCATTCATTTTGGCTCCAACTACAAAGTGGTCAAGAATAATTGTTTGAGTTGGTAATACAATTATTTTGATATTTGCAACACTGCAACTGGACATATATTTTGTTGGTTTACTTGACGTAAACTGAACAGCGACAAGTTTGCAGGTTTTAATTTGAATTTGAAATGTCAAGAGATGCTTGTAAAGTGACGGCTGTCAGTGTCAAATAATCTATGAACGGAAGTTACTCCAGTTGTACCATTTAAAAATAAAATTCAGCACTGCCAACTTAAACAGTGATTCTTCACCACTTTGTATATATTTAGTTACCATTTTGGACAAGAAACTACAAATCAAGTTACCACTTTAGACAAAAAACGACAGACTCTGTTACCACTTTGCGCAAGAAACTACAGACTCAGTTACCACTTTGGACAAGAAACTACAGACTCAGTTACCACTTTGGACAAGAAAATAAAAATAGTTACGCGTTTCATCCAAAGATGTCGCCAAATGTTGCCCGATTGAGTTTCTGATATAGGGTGTTCCATTTAAAATAACGAAGTGACATAACGCCCAGTCTAAACGGAAGATTCTGTATATGTTGAATTAATTTTAAAGTATGCTAGGCATAATATAATGAAACTTTCACTTGAAACATTTTTTTTAATAAAATGAGTAACTAGAGAGTTATGAAAGAAACCGTCTTAAGTGAAACACTCTGTACAGTTTCGTACGAGAGTCTACGTTATTTTCGCATACGAATCTTTTCGCACGGTTCGAGAATCGGGGCCCCGTTCTTGAAGCGTATTCAGGATTTGATTAGATTCTTTTTTTGTTCGATAATTAAGTTAATGTTTTCAAACGGCGCGGCGTCCAAAAAGAAAAGAAGTGGCAGGAATATAAAACCTGGCTGTTTCGACCAGATAAGGGCACGTTTGTGTGCGCAATAAATCTCCGGGATTTCCGGCGACGTCCTTAAATTCACGCAACGCTTCCCCCAAATATTTTCGATCGTTTGCGTCGCTGCGCGTTAATAGTCGACGCGTATAAAACGAAAGTGGCGTAATTAGCGACGACCCGGTTTAGCGGAGCACACACTAAAATTTATCGCCGACGTTCATTGTCGTTTCGAACAACAAAATATGCCGCGTTAGTCCCGTTAGCGGCCGCGTTATTTCAGTAGATTAAATTTTTTATGGCCTCGTTTGCATTTGTACGTGTGTACAACACACATACGCATAATCTAGGGTACAACAAACAAGAAAAAAAAAGGAGGGTTCCGTTTTAAGTCGTATAAAATTTGCGCATTTGAAAAAACCTCTCGTGTTTTTACGAGGCGACGCGAGGATACCTTTTGCACTTGCACAGTCAAAGCTTTGATTAATGAAGTTTGTCTAAATAAATTCCCATACGCTTTGATCGTTGCTGTTATTAACCGGCTTATACCCCGATCGTAAAAGAATGCTCACTCGAACATCTCATTCACAAAATTCAACTCGAGGCCTCTTTTTTTCCCTCCCCCCAGCCCGAAGATACCGTTTCTGTTTGCTCGAAATCCTGAACGAGTTTGTGTGTTTATAAATACTTGTTCGAGTGTTGTCGCACTGCAAATACGTAAGTACGCACGTTAAACTAAAAATACGCTCGAACGTAAAACTTCGGTGTTCGTGAATGCTCGGGCTATTTTTACTCGGTTTGTTTCTTTTTTGCGAACGGACGAAGAAATCGGTCGGTTTTGACGTCGGATGTCATGAAGCTTTGATGAACCTTTAATTTTTTATCGACTCCTAGAAATTATGACGTAACTGATCGAAAGAAATGAAATCGATTCCGTTCTTTAAGAATTCTTTTTCCATTTCGTCCATATTTGATGGTGGTGTGGCTACAGCCATATATAATAATACTGTCACGCCTTGAACAGGACAGTGTTGCCATCAAAATTATTTTGAAAAGAGATACAGAAGGCCAGCTAAAGAAAATAGAAACACAAATCTTAAAAGAACTACAATTTAATAGCTGTTCTAATAAGTTAGTAAATTAAGCAAGTAAGTCTTTGGGGAACTTTTGGGGTAGGTACAACTTGAAATGTTTCGATAATTTGTTTTAAAAATAAAACGCGATTGTTGCATGTCTGATTTCATAAAACACATGTTCGTTTCTCGGACTTGCAGCATTGATTTGTTGACCGGAGGCGCCACCGGGACCGACGTGCTGTATACCTCTGCCCACCCAGGAACACAATAAATAGATCATCGCCACATGGGTTTGAATGTTTTCTAAATTTCAAGTACTCGCCCTGGATCACAAAGATCAGATTGCAGGCAATTGGAAACATGTCTCGCTGTCCGTTTCGTGTTTGAAAACTGACGACGTTCGCAGTGGTAGAGTCATAAACCAACCTATCTTGACATTACAAATTGTTTTTCTAAACTCTTATGTAATGTATCGATTGCTTTGTCAAAACTGCAAAACGTGCGAGCCGGGTGCGCGGGGATATCACGTTACGTTGTGAGTTTAGGCTTAATTGCAGTCTGTCTTGTCTCAGTCCGAAAACACACCTTTTAAAAACGTCAATTTCCACACTTGAATAAGTAAAATTTATATATGTTCGTGAGACATGAACAAAACACCCCCATGGAGTAGTAGAGTGCTCTTAATTTTTCTAACATCTGCAAAAGGCAGCATGTGAACCAAAAATACCACGAACGGATGAGGTGATTTTGAATTTTCGCTGCAAGTCCGAGGGCGGGGCTTAATTGTTTTCGTGTTAAGTAAAAAGACGCGGAGGAAGACAGATAACATTTACGCTTAGACTAAAACGGTCGAATTGAATCTTTTAGTTTGATTCCGCAGTTTTCTTAGGCGCTTGTAGTCTTTATTCAAGTTTGTATCCTTATATAACTCGGTTGCTTGTTAAATCATTTATACCGGCACGATTAAGTTTAGTGACACAGAGCAATTAAAATAACACACGGACGTCGCGCGCGTCGCGGGTGTTTAAAAAAGGGAGTGTGATTAGTGCGGGAGTGGTTCACGAATCAACGCATATTGGTAATTTGCATTTATTTGTATTTCTCCATCACATCTTTGGTGGCATAAATAGAGCGAGAATGATTTAAATTGCATTAATTCGTTGTCGAAAGAGTCAGTAAGGTTCATTATTATCACTACATTTAGAGAATTTTAAATCAAACTAATCTTATTTACTTTACTGCGAGTGTTAAAACGCAGTAGTGACTTTCATGTTTAAAAGCTTTGATTGGTCAGCGTTCATAACTTGTAGCCGAGTTCGATAATTTAGTTTATTCAGCGACAATTTGTCATTCCCTACATCTACTTCGGACTTCCCATACAGTGTACGTCAGAAACCACCACTCTAAGGGGAATTCTCTCAAGCAAATTATAAACCAAACAATCAGTAATACATTCCTAACATTTTCTTGACCAAGGTTTTCACAACCTGTATATGTGGGAGGGTTTAACTGTTGTCTTGGGTGGGAGGTTTGTTGGTAAATGATAAGCGATTGCCTCGAGACTGAAAGGTCAAAAACACCCCAAAAAACAGTCGAAGGGACCTTGCGCAATAATTTAGTTAGATAGGTTCAGCCGACGGAAAAACGACGAAGAGAGAGATTTGAAAAAAGGTGCCAAGGGCCACTCTCTCAAGGCGATCGGAAGTAGTACTTAGGTTAATTAGAGATAGGGTACACCATCACCTCCAAAAGGAGTCCGTGAAAAACGGGTGATTGCTTTTGATTTACCTGTAGATTGATCGCTGAAGGCGGCAGGAATCATATACTTCGCCCCAAAACATCTGATTAAGTCATTAATTAATTCTATTAATTAAGTACACTGTCCTCCCACAGAGACACTTTGTGCGTTGGTTTATTATTGAATCGAACAAGTCTTGACTACCAGCAGAGTTACAGACGCTGTACTAAGACTCGAACTTGAAACTTAATTAATTATTGATAAGTCAGGAGTTGAATTTTCTAGTAAAACATCTGTGTAACATTATACCACCAACGGTGTGAAGCGGAAGTAAAGAGATCGCGCCGATACCCGAAGTCGAAAACTACTACGAAAGTCACACTGTATTTCTGAAAATCGTAAATTTTTTGATTAATTGTATTTGATTTCAAACCATCCGGGTTTTTTACGCTCAATTTCTCTGATTCGACAGAAGAGGAGAGACGGAGTTTTTTGCCCGATCAAATTAATTTTTACGATAAATGATTACTTAAATTTTAATTGTTGCGTTTTATTAACAACTTGCCTATTTCCTTGCTAAAGCACCAAACAAAGAATCGGGGAAACCACAACGTAGGGCCATTTACTTTCGATAATTGTGTCATAATTATATAATATCGAAAGTAGCTCAGCACAGGACGAATTCCGACGGGTCACTCACCCTGTAATGACATCTGGGGAATTGCACTGTTAGAGTCGACGGGCGCAACGCAGGTGTACTGAGACATCAAGGGCACCCAGGCGTTAGCCCATCTCCCAAGAGAAAATGGCAGCGGGGATCCGTCCGGCACGGTCTTCCCACTGTCCGCCAGCTATGACACTGCCACTAGGAGGCCAACGCCAATGAGGGGGACCGGCAGCCGGGATCGGTGGGCTCCCCCTCCCCTAGCACTCATGTCAGCAAGGTTTCCCTAGCTACGTTTGATGAGTAACCGTCGAGAACGCTTACGTGAATCTCTACCACACATCTCATACTAACCCCAGCATCCATTACCCATATACGCATACCCGCGTGTATGGGATAGGGCAGCTAGGCAGGTTAGTTTTAAGGGTAACAGGCGTGTGGTCTGCATCGGTTCTCGTCTCGGATCCTAGGCTTCAACACAACGGGGTCCGACACCTCAAACGATGGCTACCTACAACTCATCTCGGATACTAGTGTTCCATGCTATCGGCCCGACATCTCAAGCGACTGAGCCCCTAGAAAGAAATACTTATAGAATGCGATGTTCCATTGCATTCTATAGAGACAGTGTTTCTCGCGCCATCTGTTATTGGGGACAGGATATATCATATAAATATAGGTAGATAATGCTTGTTTCAAAATTTATTTACAATAGCCAATAAATCTTTTAAGCGGACACTAAATCGCGCACTATACACTTAACGTTAAGTCATAGGAAGAAATTTTGGATTGCCTGTTGCTCTCACCCACAATCGAAAGCAATCTAAACCTTTCTTTGGCTTTGGGAACCTGTAGTTTGATCGGATATGAACATCCAAAACTTCGTCTCTCGGACATCCCACAACGACACATTTCTTGGACATTATAATTAGCAATAAAATACTTAAGGAAGTGGTTCTCAGTTACCTTTTCTACTTAAGCTTCACAACACAACAAAATAATATGACAAATGACAATTGGAGGAGTAAGTGCTTAAAGGTGGAATGACATTCTTGCAAAATTAGAGTTATAGAAAAATTTACCATAATCTGTGGGTTTTATGATAAAATGCTGAATAATAACTAATTTACCTATGGATAAATTTTCAATAGTAAAAGTTATATGATAAAAAGTACCAAAGCAAAATGTTTGAATGTTAATTACTCAAAATTAGGTTTTTGTGACATACCACCTTTATCCACTTACCTGACTAATAACAAGGGGTTATTTCAAACAAAACGGGGCCACTGCTCATACTGCATGTGCCGTTACCCCTTGAATTGCGTTAATGAGTGTTATAAAAACTTAAAAATAATGAAAGACCTCGAATTTATCAATTTCAATCTTTCAAGAACTCTGTAAAAATATGTATCTGTGCTGTCCTCTATTACTGGGGATAAAAAGTTATGACGTCCAAGCGGGTACCAACTCTGCCTATATCGTTGCTACCCCGTGACTGAGCCGCCGTCACTTCTGCCAAAAGTGACATCCGGTTACCCGGGGTTACCTCAGGCAACCAATTACTCTCTGGTGTCTTTCGACACCAAGGCACCCGGGCGTCACGTCAGCCCATATCCTGTGTGAGAAATTGGCCAGCGGACCCCCGTCCGGCACGGTACACCCGCTGTCCACCAGCTATGACACTGCCACTAGGAGGCCAACGCCTATGAGGGGGACCGGCCGGGACCGGTGGGCTCCCCCTCCCCCTAGCACTCATGTCAGCAAGGTTTCCCTAGCTACGTTTGGCAAGTTGGAAGCACGCAAACGGTTGTTTTTCGATTTGCACAGGGAAGTCGCCAATCTAAATCACTGGCGCGAGGCAATTATATCTGCCGCTGAAATCAAGTGCGCCAGCACAGTCTAACTAGGAAATCAAGGCCAATTAATTGTCATTACGAATTTCGTGAAATTACGAGGCCGAACAATTTGAACTACATATTCATAGCCATTTTATTAACAAAGTTTTCTCATCCCCCAGTGTGTGAACCGAATTGTGGTCTTTGCCGAGAGATTTGCAGGTTAATTAGAAGTGATTTGCCGAGAGACTGAAATGACCATAAACACCCATAGCGTAGTGTCGAAAAACAGTCAAACCTGGGTTCTTGCGCAATAAATTAGTTGGATAAGTTTAGTCGACGAAAAAACGACGAAGGGAGAGTTTTGAAAAAAGATGCCACAGAGCTACTCTCTCAAGGCGATTGGAAGTAGCTGGGAGGGACCCTACCCATTCGACCTTAATTAATTAGTTTAGCTAGCGTTAGGGTTATTCCATCGCCTCCATTAAGGAGCAGAGCTCTCCAACAAATATCTGTGTAGACATTAACCCACCAACGGTGTGATTTGAAAGAAAGTAGACCGCGCCGATGTTCGAAAGTGAAATTTGTTAAGCGGGTTATACTGTACTTTCTGAGAAACGTAATTTTTGTTTCTTTGTATTTGATTTCAACGCAAGGTTTTTACGCTCATTATACCAGGCCCGCAGTGGCTGGAATTTGCAATAAATAATTGAAATCTAATTTCGTATTTTATTTAACGCAATTAGCTCCTTTGTTCTTTCGATTTCTTTTACCGATGCACCAAGAAGAACGGGTTATCACGACGTAGAGCGATCATGAATCGTAATTAAGAGTATTATTCTTTATAGCGGATTCTCCGAAGGGTCGTTCAACTGTAAACAGAATATAGGCCAGTAAAATTAACCTTTTAGCGCCGGCAGTAGGTCTTTAGGTACTTAGCAGGTAATTGACCGTCCGGAAAGGACGGTATATGCATGATGCATGCATTTGTCGTAGTGAAGTCTGGATGATTCTTCTCGGAACTCTTTGAAAATAAGCTCTCGGTCCAATTGTTTAAATTGGCAAAATAAATTTAAGCTGTGTTTGTTTGGACATTTTATTAAGTATTTACTTGTAGGTAAAAGTAAACAAACAGGGTATTTTAAACGGGCGCGTTACAAACAGGACAGTGTTGCCACCAAAATTATTTTAAAAATAGAACAGGACAGCTAAAAAAAATGGAAGCACAAATCTTGAAGAAATAACAAAAAAAGAACTACAATTTAATAGCTGTTCTAATAAGTTAGTAAGCAAGTAAAATTATTTAAGACTTTGGGGAACTTTTGGGGTAGGTCAACAGTAGTGACGTTTTAAATTACGCCACTCCCCTTTTTTTTTTCTTTAATAACCCACAGCACAGTTTTTTTTTGTCGGTCAAAGGGAGAAAGTAATTTCGTCCGCGCTCGATCGATTCTCAATCGTTAATAAATCTTTTGTTGTTCGTATCTGGGTTAACGCTCGCATCTTCTTTGACGCCGCGTCATAATCATAAATTACCTCGCGACTTTATAGCGCGATAAAAATTACTTCAAATAACAGATGCCTCTTCTTAATGAGCTTATCGGATGTTTCGTTAAGCAACTCAATTACGATTTCGTCAGCTTTTACGGTCAATGTATATGAAACAATCTAAAAACAAAAGAAATATTCGGATCAACTCCCCCCCCCTCCTCCCCTTCTTCCTAATGAACCTACCTACCGAACGTGTCATTAAGCAACTTCATTAAACGGAAGCCAATGGGCAATGCGAACTTATTTCCTGGATATGTTTGGATCAACCCCCGGGGGTGTATTTACGTACGGCTAAATTATAGGTGGCGCGCGCGTCAGTTGGCGTTTATATATTATAGATCATTAGCGAATTCAATTGCGCGATGTCATAAATGGCATTGTTTATTTTAAGCGCATTTAATTAAAATATTTGTCCAAATAGAATCACGTCGAATCGCTGCGCTGTAATAATATATCGGACGAAAATTAAACACGGAATGTGTTTGCCGCGGACTCGCAGTTTACCCTAATTAGCCGATGCGCCCGGTACAAATCGCGTCACGAATCAGTTGAAGGTAAATAGCAGCAGCGATTAATTACACGTCGCGTCGGTTTTGTCGACGTGCCTCATTTTAATTTCAGATTGCAGCGCAAATATGAAATGAAGGGGGGGGGGGGAGCACGTACCTCAGGTAACTTAATGCAATACAGAACCCCCTAACGTTTCATTTTTGCTAAAGTCGATTGCAGAAATCGTTAACGACGACGGACGGGGCCTTTCTGTTTATCTGGATGTGGTCGGAACAGCTGCGGTTTCTAGGTCTTGCCCCGGACAGTTTGTAATTTCATTTCTGTTTTTGTTCTACTCGGGGAACGTTAAGGAAACTATTAGGGAAAACAACAAAACCCTCCTGCAGTAGAAAAGTAGTTTTATTGTCGGAATAACTAGAAGAAAAAAATATTGTAATAGCATTTTCTTTATTGCGTTATGCTGGGTGACTGCCAAATGTTAAGCAAAAAAGAAAAAAGAACCGATATTAGTTTAGTAATCAAGGAATAATTAATCAAAAAACGACGATACGTCCATGGTTAAGTAAGAGCAGCTGATGAACGAAATAAATATAGTCATAAAAGTGCTTTATAGTTTTATGATTGTTACCGCGTCGGACTTGAACTTGCCTGAAGTAATTATTCAGTACTGAAACGGTCGCGAATTTGTGTATAAAGCAAATTGCATGTTCTTGTTGTAACTTTAATTTTAAATAACAAATAAATGTACCTATGCTAGGAATTGTAACTGCCCCAGCGGAAGCATTATCGGTAGGCCGTTACAATAGCTTTCAATAGGCAATATAACAGGGGTGGGCCATAAATTCTTGTAACACTGAGGGACTTTAAAATTTTTCTTGAGTTGACTATCATATAAATCTGTCATGCGGGTTTCTAATGGTCATCTGGTGTTCTTTAGAAATTGTACAATTTGAGACGCTTAAGAGTCTGTAAAAGGATACTGCTATTGAAAACTATCGGTTGCAGGGCGTAACGGGCAATAACATGCTGATTTTTAATTGCTTCTAAACAAAAATCTGCTGTCGGGCGCCGAGTTCCTCAGTAAGTGGAAAACATAAAGATGTCAGAGGGTACTTGTAATTAAGAAGTTTGTTGTGAACTTTGAAAAGACAGCACACGTGGTCTGCCGGGTGGTCGTTTTAAAAGCGTAGAAAAAAGACATTCCAGGAATCGGGAGGCGGTTATCTTTCTGAACGCAAAACACAGCTCTATTGGTCAAGGGGTGTTTGAATTTGGTTTTCTGATAGGAGGAAGGGGAATTAATTTTGTTCAGCAGAAAAATGAAAATTAAAATTACAGACAGATAGCTCCGAGCTTTTAAAACGATCAGTCGTATTATTTGGGCTTGGCGGAATTGCTTTGGGTACTTGTTTCTCTGATTTAGTTTTCACAGTAGAGTTAAATCATTTTATATCGGTATGCCTAAAATTCCAGTGTTTGAGAGGCAATTAAATAAAAACTAAACAAGTCGGTGTCGCGCACGGTAAATTAATCGCGAGTGTATTTAAGTAAGTGGATTTTAATTTCGCGGACGCGAATTTAGGTAATCTGACTTAATTTGTATTTTATTCATTACATACTTGGTGGTATAAATTGATTAAAAATCATTTTAATTCCCTCAGCCATTCGTGGCCAGATAATCTGTAAATTTCAGTACTTGCTTGGCTTGTGCCATTGTTTTTTACTAAGTATTTTCATTTGCATTCCAACCGAGCTTAAAGGTAAATAAGTTGCATCCACATTAGGGGAGTTCGCTGACCATTTGTTGTATAAATTATTAGACTAGTTTGCTTGGCGTTCTGTAAGTAAATCGACCAGAGGCAGTCCAACGACACTTTCAAGCTTTAGTGCAATCCATATACAGTGTACTCTTGTAAAATTAGTTAATCCCTTTGGCGATATTCTCTGGCAAGTTGGAAACACTCAAACCAGGGGTTTTCGATTTGCGTAGTGAAGTCGACTGTTTTGTACCACTGGTCTAAGGCAAGTCTAGATCTGCCGCTAAAATCAAGTGTGACCAGCACAAGTTAATTCCCGAAATCAAGGCCAATTAGTTGCCGTTACGAGTCTCGTAAACTTACGAGGCCAAACAATTCTGAATCACATTCATAGCCATCTTCTTAACCGAGCTTCCCTCACACCCTGTGTGTGGACCGAAGTGTAGTCCTTGTCGGGAGATTTGCGGGTTAATTAGAAGTAATTCGCTGAGAGACCGAAAGATCATAACTACCCATAGTAGAGTATCAAATAAAACGGTCAATTCTTACCATTGCGCATAGGGCTAGATCATCGTCGAAAACAACGCAATCAGAGGTTAGCAAATGAAGTGAGAGTCACTGCACCTCCACCTCTTGGCGCTAGGAGCGGTTGAGAATCTCCCCCTTCGCCGCGTTATTAGGTTAGAAACAAATCGGCTCACGCGCCTCCACAGGAGGGCTTTCCTTGAAAAACTTGCGATTACTATTAATCCTCTCGCAGATTGATCGCCTGGGCGACATTTTGTATCACATACTTTCCCAAATATCTGATTAATTAATTAATCACGTTTCATTAAGTAAGTACACTGTAGGCACACGGCCACACTGTGCGCTGGTTGATCATACAGAGCGTCTTCGAGTACTATTGAAAGTGGTAAACACGAGTACCAAGACCAATCTAATTTTGAAAACAACTTAATTGTTAATGTAAATTGAATAACAAGGTCCACAACTATTGTTTGGGACAAGCATAAAACCACCAGCTGTGTAATTGAAAACAGTTAGTTCGTCACGATATTCGAACGAGAAAGCCATTAAACGAATTCTACTGTATTTCTTACAAAATCGTAATTTTTTCTTGTGTTCCTCTGTATTGGATTTTTAAAACGACAAGGTTTTTCCGCTCATTTTTCTAGACTGCAGTGCGGCTAGAAATCGGAGTTTTTACCTTGCTCTTGCAATAAATAATTAATTAAATATAAGTCCGTATTTTATTTACACGTAACCCATTTCCGCTATCTCAGAGTTATTATCGTCTCGCCAGGATTCGAACCAGGGTGCACAGACATAAGTAGAGTCCTTCACTAATTAGCGATCACGAGGCAATAATTATTGGAAGTTGTTTTGAAATATTGAAAGGGATACATTGGTGTATTTCTGAGAATAGGCAGGGCGTAGTAGTATTGTAGGTCAATAGGATTTCCTTAGAATTGCAGGTAGAGGCGCAGTCTAGACGTAGGGCATGAGGCAATAAAACTTGACCTCTTTCAGAAATTCTGACCGAGCCGTACCCCTTACGGTAAATACGGCCAAAAAGCTATCCAACTGCTCGCTAATAATAACTTTGGCAAATCGCCCCGGTTTTACAACCAGGAGATTTTATCTTACTCACTTGTACCTGAAGATATACGCACAGAACACAATAGCTAAATTAACAAATACTTTGATCAAAAGAAAATGCACAGTGAAATTACGTAACGTCACATTGACTTCTCGCAATCTGTGGCATTCATTCACTTACGCGTTGTTTTTTCTTTTGCTGAAAGTAATGATCAAAAATTGTAGGGAATGGGAATCATCTTAGGTTAAAGTTTTAGTTGATTATAAACTGCTACGTAAAATTTCTTAAATCTATAACATTGATGTTTTTTTTTTCTTTTGGTGGAACAACTAAAATCCATCCATCCTTTTCGTTTTCACTTTTCCGTTAAAAATAAATTAAAACAACAAAAAAATGGTCGACGATTTTTTGACGTCATTTTCGCACACGAATCTTGTCGCAAGGTTCGAGAATCGGGCCCCAGGTCATGTTTACTCGTACCTGCACTTCGCAAATTAAAACGTATCTTATTAACGGCCCGAAGGCAAACTATGATTAAAAGCCCTCACTGTCAACACAAACTTTGCACTGCAAACTTCCCCGACACGGCGTGCAAGCAGATACCCCATCAACATCACCAAGTTAAACAAGACGAACTTCAAGTTGAACTACGTGGAATCGGTGCGCAAAATGCACCCACCTCAACTTATTTACAAGAAATAAAAAAGACAGCAGGAGCTTTCAGCGATCAATTAACTGAAATCGCACTCGCGTTTGCCGTGCCCCGAGGTACGAAACGCGAGAGCGTAAAAGGGGGAGTGTTAATAAACTCGTCCGAGGGCGTAATTGCATTCAAAACTGTGACTTTGAATCCGGCAATTGCATTAGGCGACATCTATTCCGGATTCGTCCCACGCTCCTCGTTAAAATCGGCAACGGTATTGTGGGGATCGGCCGCATGTAACGCTACCTCAAATCAATTAAATAATTAGAGAGCAAAATCCTACGGCTCTTTTGCATATTCCATTTGCCCGTCGTATCGCCACAGTGGAATTTATCAATTACGGAATTGTAAACTCTTCTTTTTCGACATTTCTAATGAACTCAAATAGAATCCTTAGATAGCTATTTCGGCCACCATTTGGGGCCTCTTCAGTGGAGGGCTTTCTGATTCCTTTTGCCCTATTCTTCTTTGGACCTCTCAGCTGGTCTCTTCCAATTTAGATTCTTCTGTTTCAAATTCTCACTCTTCTTTAACTTTGTCTGTCTCATCATCATCTTCTTCTTTATGTGGAAGGCTTTCTGTTTCCTTTTGCCCTATTCTTCTTTGAATCCTTCAGCAAGTCTCTTCCAATTTGGATTCTTCTGTTTCAATTCCTCACTCTTCTTTAACTTTGTCTCTCTCGTCTTGTTCTTCTTTTTTAAACTACGATTGCCTCTGCTTTCTTCAGCGCCTGCGCAATGCTGAATTTCAAAACAGTAATTCTTTAAAAAAAATGTTGCGAGTCAGTTTTGATTGCAATGGATTCCTCTGGGCAGCTTTTCGGCCCTATTTGGGGCCTCGACGGTAGAAGAGAATTCCATTGCAATCTTCAGCGTCCAGTGTGTCACCTCGCGTTCCGGAGAACCAGTTCCCCCTTCCGGCAATTTTGCCAAGCAACGGGGTTTTCGGTCGCTAGTTCGCCTAACGCAACGAAAGCCACCGGCCCAAGGATGAAACAGCCAAGTCAAAGCTCCAATAAACTTAAAAGTAAAAGTCCCGGAGCGTTTGAAAGCCTCCGGTAAAACGACCGGAACAAAAAGCCTAGATAAATGATCGTTACGACCTGAACTGCGCACAAAGTTGCCTGTACCTGATTGTCTGCAGAAATCAGGCTTCGAAATGCCTAGAAGAAAGCCTTTTGTTGCCTTAGAACGCACTTGTCATCAAAACTCGGCATAATATCCTCCGCTTGAACTTCACTTTAAACTAAACAGTTTGGTGGATTTATCAAAATTGAATCGAAAAACACGTGTTACGACCTGAACTGCGCACAAAGTTGCCTGCAGAAATCAAGCTTCGAAAGGCCTAGAAGAAAGCCTTTTGTTGCTTAGCAAGCACTTAATCAAATCTCGAAGCAATATCCTCCGTTAGAACTTCACTTTAAACAAAACCGTTTCGTGAATTTATCAAGATGGCTTGAAGAGCCCAGAAGCACGAGGCGTGCGCTAAGCAAGGAGCGATAATACTGAGCGGAACTGGCGCGGTCGTTCACGAGCGGGGGCTGACGGAATGAACACTGCAAGGGTGGTTGGTAAGAGGTGACGGCTGAATTACGCAGAAGAATGAGTGAAATAGAACAATACAGTAATGCGGGAATTATGGCTTTTTGTCTTGTTGTACAATATTTTCCAATCTTGTGGTGACAGAAAACCAATAACGTATCTTCGATTCCCACAATATACAGGGTGATAATTATAATCACTTTGAAACCGTAAACGCCAATTTCTTTATTCCTTCTTGTGACTTTTCAGTTTTTCTCAAATCTTTCAACGTGTTGCTTTTTTTAATCCCAGTCTCGACGTTTTTCTTTGGCCTTCCTTTCTTCTTCCTCATTCCGTTGTTGGTTTTCGTAGCCATACTTCAACAGGATGTCAAATAAAAGTCCTTAAGCTCGGAAGCTTCAATTCTTCCTTCAATCTTTCTCCACCTCGTCCTCTTCTTTCGTCTTCTTTTTTTTTCAATGCCATATAGGTATCAATGATGTCATGAATTTGTGAAGCTTCGTAACAGACCGCTAAACAATAATTCTTCAACGAGAGCAAGGTTGGCAGAACTGATATTGTATCTGTCAGGTCACCTCTTGTAGTTCGATATCCAAACAACAGTTTAGGTTGCGACATCTGGTGGGAGATTTTTGATCTAAACTAGTGCAAGAATTGACAAATAGCAACTATTTTGCCGCCCAATAAACCATCACACACAAAGCGGCCAAATAATGGCTATTAATGGAATCCCCGAGCATCCATTCTTCCTCTTCCAATTAATTCTTCTGTATATTTTAATTTCCCACTCTTCTTTAACTTTTTCTCTCTCATCATCTCCTTCTTTAAACTACAATTGACACGGCATTATTCAGCGCTCTCGTTCAATGGTATCTTCATTTGTTTGAATTTCAGAACAATCACTTGTTGCAAGTCGGTTTTGATTGCAACGGATTCCTAGAGCATCCTCTGAACAGTCGTTTTAAGTCAAAAATCTGCCGCAAGATGTCGCGACCTTAACCGTCAATAGTTCTGAAGATTGGAATACAGATTCGATTCCTCTCGATCTACTTCTCCTGCGATCTCTCAGCTGAACTCTTTCAATTTGGTTTCTTCTGATTCAGTTTCTTTATCTTCTTCTGTCTCTTATCTTTTTCTTCTGCTTCTTTGGTTTGCGGTCGCTCCTGCATCATCCAGCGCCTCATTCAATGTTGTCGAGGGTTTGTCGAATTTCAAACTAAATTTAAATTGATGAACAATAATCTTCAGCTATAGGCTTGGAATGCTTGCTTTCTCTCCGTTTCTATTGTCGCTTGAATGTCTTGCTTAGTTGGTACCTACCTGTCAGCAGCAGCAAGAATGTGGAAGGGGAAATTAACATACGTCCCACAGCCAGGTAGTTCAATGGGAACTGCCCTCGACTAGTTACAAAACTGGCCTAGTTGTAAATTCAATTCTTTTCGTCTTCGGTCCGTGTACTGAGTGCATTTCATTAATTGGAGCTCAAAATTGCGTGGATTCTCTTTAGACCTCGATCCGTTACTCTAAGGAAAAATCTTTGTCTCATAAAATTGATCGCCTTCAAACTAATCTGTTCTGACCTCGGTCCGAGTAGGATTAAAACGATTTAATTGGCTCGTCTTTGTTTTTAGTTTTTTACATTCGGTTTCTCCTGAAGAATTGAACAAACGGTTGATATTGTCATTTACTTATTGTTTCTTTTTTCTTTAATTTCGAAGAAATTCACATAAACGTTTGTTACGCAGTCGATCGCTTTTGTTTTGTTTTTGAGGAAAACATCGATATTCGTCGTAAAATGTTTTTTGTAATTGTTTGCTTTAAAAAAAAAAAAAAACTTAAAAATCTCTCATAAACGGCCGACCGTCATTTGCCTTTTTAAAATTTTATCCACTCGTCTAGTTGGCCAAAACTGGCCTAGTTGCAAATTGAATTATTTTCACCCTCGGTCCTTGTACTGAGTAAGTTTCATTAATTGGGGCTTAAAATTGCATGGATTCAAACTAATCTGTTCAGCTCTCGGTCCGTGTACTAAGAAAAATTCTTGATCTCGTAAAACTGATCGCCTTCAAACTAATCTGTTTAGACCTCGATCCGAGTAGTATTAAAACGATTTCATTGGATCGTCTTTGTTTTTAGTTTTTAGTCGACCCAAACGGTCGATCGTCGTTTGTTTATTGTTCCTTTTTTTCTTTAATTTCGAAGAGATTCACATCTTTCGGTGCACGTAGAGTGCCTCGTTCCAGATCACGGATTAAATCTCCGTTCGGCTTCCAACACAAGTACACAACACTTAAGAGAACAACAAAATGACCACGAGCCAAAAACAAAACTTATTTTGTAAAGCCCTTAAAAGCAATAATAATAATCCAGGAGCTAAACTATAAACGTGATCGTATATTTTACAACTGAACAAAAAAAAGAAACCGAAAGAGAAAAGACGATTGAAGCAGAAGTAACTGAATTAGAAGAATCTGGCTAGGAAAAGTAAGGAAAAAGAAAGTGAACAAAAGAAATCCACAAATCCACAAGAATGCCCAAAGAAGAAGGAGAAGGCAAAGTAGGAGAAGAAGAAGATGAGAAAGAAACAAAAATTCCGTTGATCCTCCCAGTCGAATGTATTGATTTTTCGAAACAGTTTTGTGATTGGTCATTTTGGGTTTCTGAGAAACCCACCCTCATCTTTTCTCGTGTGTGGTTTAAGTCGCTTGTAGTTCCTTGGTAGCTCACTTCAGGAAGATACCAACTGGTACTGGCACGGCATTCGGTCGGGAAAATTATCGATTGTTATTGATCGGCGCTGATTTAATTTGCGATCACCCCGCGTCGACTCGTTTCGTTTTGTTGCATGGCGTTACTTCTCGCCTAATTGTGCCGCCGCGAATATTGCCTGCGTGAATTATCGAGGTTATTGCCGGGAAACTTGAATCGTCATAGATTACCCCGTCCTTGTTCTTGCCTTTTCATTAAAACCCAGATAATTCTAAGCTGACGCCTTTTTTCTTTAATTCAGGCTTGTATTGACGGGCACGCTGTTCGTGTACATCTTCCTGTACGATTTGGTATTCTCATGTGTGAAATTTGGTATTGCTGGTCACCCTGTATTGCGTGGGAACTCGAAAAGCCCGTTTGTGCCTACGTGATGATTTTCGGCATGTTTCACCATGAGGTGATTTTGTTTCCACCCCTTGGCAGTCATTCTACTTCACCCTTTCGCCCAGATAAAACAGAGTCTATCTCGTAACAACCCCGCCCCGATCTGTTTAGTCTGAGCGTGTTCTTTCTTCGACGCGACACTCTTACCGCTTAAGTTTTAACGTGCACATGTCGGTGTCAGTGAAGTGTTCACGATTTTCTGCTTTGATCATGTCGAATCCTTTGATCGAAGCCTGAAACAGAATTTATGTAGGTGCCCCGAGATCTGCTTAAGTGCACGTTAAGCAGTACAAACTTTCTTATAAGCTTTTCTAAGCCTGTTGCTGCGAGAAAAGAACAGGCAGGGTTTTATTGGCAACTTTGTGCGTATTTCGGTTTGTGACACGCGTCTTTCTTTTACTATTTAGGCTTGTAGTCGTACCCCCTTTCTGACTACTTCTTTCTTCGCAACGCCCTTTGAGACCGACCCTTGAGTGGAAAAGCCGTAAGCGAAGCCTTAGCTGCTAAAGGTCAAAACATCGCTGTACACCCCTTTCTCTTGTTGGAGTTGGACTCTATCGTAGACGATACCTTGTACCTTGTTCACCCTGGCGCCTTTATTTACATCAAATTACCCACCCCCATTTTTCACTGTTGCAGGAGACAGGTGCAAGAGACAGCGCAAACTTATTACCGATCAGAGTAAGTAAACAGGAGTCTTTCATTTTATAGTTTTGTGGTAACAAGATGATAAGTTCTGATCTTCTATCTTCTATAACACATGAATTTGTTTAAAATCAAAATCCATTTTTTTACGTTGCTATTCAACAATTACGTATCATCTCGCAAGGCACAATCAATCAAAGGATATTTAATTACGTAAAACGGATGGCACCCTCTCGCGCGGCACCGTCGCGTAGCGTCGCCGTAAATCATTTTGATGAATTCCCAAACTTTAAGAAGTGATTTACACCGATCTTAGGCAAGAAAATAATTTATAGTACCCACGTTAAAAGTAATCCTAGCGCACAGGTACAGAGCGAAGGGACGAGGGGATTCGGAGGTCCCCCCGATCGTTTTCTGATTTCCCATCGATCGCCGCCGCCCTCGATTCCTTTGTGGGCCCCGAAAACACATTTCCATTTAAAGCGGATTATTACGCAACTTGTCTCGCCCAAAGAAGTCGAAGCAAACAAACTCGGATTCGAACTCCACACGGCAAAACATCAATTAGAAGCGTATGGAAATGGACGAGCGACCGACGCCCTAATCCAATTGTCGGCAAATTATGCGGCACTCGATTTCAGTGTTGCATATTCGAAATTAATGGGTTTATGTGCCGGGAGGGCGGCGAAGTTCGCCGTTATTATCTAATTAAATTAATGCGGTGCCTAAACTAAATACTCAGAATTAGAGTTCGTACGTAAAGTCGGGCGGAATAATCAGGTTATGATTTTGCCTCTTCTCCCCCCCTTGAATCATAATGCATTTACAGAATTGAACCCATTCGTAAAGCCGAGTATACACTCGTTTTCGTGTACCGTCTTAAATTTTTATTCTGTGATCGAGCAGCGCGTTTAAATATGTGTTGTTCAATAATGAAAGGATACTTTTACTAATCGTAACCACCTAGAGTTAGGTATAAATGAACGAACACGTAAGATAAACTTCCTGGCTATTACGGCACGCGCACGGAGCATAAAATTGCGGCACGCAACGCACATACAAAATATTAATTACTCGTGTAAGTTACACGCCCCGTAAGAACACCAAAAGACGCCATCCGATATGGCGGTGGTGTCGGCTTTCGAAAATTTCCTTGCATAAATGGCAGCAGGAAGTCACCGCCATTAGCGCGCGCATTAAACGCGGCTTTCACCAGAATATGAAAAACGCGCGCCAAGGATCGCGTTACACGCCGTCAATTTCGATTACCGCAAGCCGTAATCCGATCGTTATCAAATTATTGTACGTGCGAGGAATAAGACCGGAGGTGAGAGAGAATTTACATGCACACATAAAACCGTACGGCGATTGACTCTTGAAACTCTCCTGAAAACTCGGTCTCCATGGAGACCGTTCCATCGAACAAACACCACAATCTTAAATAATATTCCCCGACCGACGACGAAATTGAAATTCGATACCCGCCTAATTTTAAGGACGGTGCGGCGCGGCTAAATCAATAACAGATTATAGAAAGAAAAAAAATCAGGCCGAGAGGGTCGGTGGTGAAAAGGAAAACGTTTTCCGATAGGCGGGGGGGACTCTTTTATGCCCGCCGCCCTCTCCAGATTAAAACGGGATATTTCACTTACTTGCAGTAGTAAAGTCGCCCTTCCTTGGTTGAATGCACGGTCCATCCCGGAGCCGGTGCATAATTCAGCATGTGGGTGGGTGAATCCGAGTCTCGGAACGCGGACCTCATGTGTTCATCAGGTTTGGATGCGGTATCCGCACCTGAGGGAGCTGCTTGCAGCAACATCACACTCTCCTAGCCGACACATAAGCCCCCTGCAATAAAAACAAACCAAATGTAAATATAAATAATTTCCAAAGGAAACACGGACGTCGGAACGTTCAATAATTCAATTTTGTTCACCCTGGATTGTGAAACTATTTCGGGACCTACTGAAAGTCATAACCTACATAGACTACAACAAAGAAATTCAGAGGGGCAACTCAAGGGAAAGAATTAAGGAAAACCAAACGAAAGTCCAAGTCCAAGAAGTTTGGATGCGTTGGCAGCAAGGGATGTCTTCGGCCTGGTGTAAGAGTCGTCCAGGAAGCAGCGATCTGGTCGGTCTTTTTGGATGCGTCGGCAGCAAGGGTGTAGACGAGTGGTCCGGAGCAGCGACGCGACGACGTCAGTCGTTCGGTGAAGATGAGGGCGACGCACCTCTTCTAGTAAATCGGAATGTCGATTGCTTTCCAACATCCAGCACGGATTATTTATACCAATCGTTTGCTTACATAAAAGTTAAAAGTACAACGATTACAGTGAATTGTCCACATCATGATTTCCTGATTGCGAACATAAATCGCAACGTAACTCGGACAATGTAAACAAGAATTGCACGACAACGCTTACGCGGTGAAAATATACTGTTACGTTTGAATTTGCCGCTAAGAAATCGTGGCAACACAGCACCATCTCAGCCGCGTTTCGGTACAGTTGGCAACCTTCCCCGTTACCTCGCCAGAGGGAAAAACTCGCGTTGGGTGGACGCGCAACATTCATTGGTTATGGGGCACCACGTGACTATATTATGGTCCATCATTGGTTACTGTCTACGTTATTTGGCGACCACCATCTTGGCTTAACGTTCCCGTTTCACTTTCACTTGTGGTTCGGCTTTTGTAAGGTAAAGACGTGTCGTAGTGTGATCTCGACGCTGCCGGCATTCCTGACTACACCACCGAACGATTTGGGGTAGGTAATTTTAATCCCAATTCCAAGCCTGGCAGCTTTGAAAATCTCAGGTAAAATATATCGAGTAATGGCGAATGCCAATATGGTCGCTAATGTCGTTTCTTTTCATATAGGCTTCAAGTTCTAGTTCTGCTGCGCTTCAGCCTGGCATTTTCCGAACCTATCGGTCCTATAAAGGAAACCTGACCAGCCATTTTGACGAGCCCTGTGAATCCAGTTTGAACCGGATTGTCGACGCGAAGGTATTTCTAACTTGATTTACTTTGACATTTCGCGGATTGGTTGGTTTATTTCTCTTGCATAATCGAATAGAGAGCGTATTTCGGCCTACTTGTTGTGCTGCGCCTACTGAAGTAAATCGTAGCGTAAATTAAGCTGATAATTTTAGTTGTCTTGAAACCTCGCCGAACTTTGTGTAAATTGTCTGTTAACCTTCATGCTTTATTTGAGTGTGTAATAAAACTTGAATCTTATTAACTTTAAGCGCGTGTTTGTGTTCACCTCCCTCATGTACCAGTGAGTTAAATAAGCCTGTGTTTACTTTTGATTTTCTACATGCTTTATTTGAGTGTGTAATAAAACTTGAATCTTATTAATCTTAAGCGCGTGTTTGTGTTCACCTCCCTCATGTACCAGTGAGTTAACTATGCCTGTGTTTACTTTTGATTTTCTGCCGATTTAGTCGAATTGGAGACGTCGACTGATCGTTTACGTTCGGTTTGTTAATCAAAGTCTCCTGGCGCCCTTTAATAATTTTTACCATCGTAATTAAACCCACCCCTATCTCCACTGTTTGCTAGTCGAGGGGAACAGCTGATACATTTAGGCCCGATTTATTCACCTCATTTACTTGGAGGTGAATAAATCGGGCCTTAGTCAGCAGAACTTGTACACCATCAAGGTAGGTACGAGGCTAGTCAATTAAATTATAAATTTGGTGACAATACTTCTGTGCTGGTGACCCAATGACTTGGACTTAATTACACATTAATTGTAAACTGTCCCATTAACTTATTTCCGATTAAGAACTATACTAGGTATCAATAGAACAAAATTGAATGGGGAAAATCGAGAGAGTAGAGATATTTAAGTACATATTTGGAATTATTTAACTGCACGAAGGAAAACGGAAAGCGAAGCAGCAAATATCACAACTGTATCCACGGGACGCAATGAAATAGCGAGGAAGACAAAAATGTGGTAGAGATTGAAAGAGTACGTGTAGTTGGATTCTGCCAAATACAAAAAGAAGTAAACTTCAAGTCGTGGAAATGAAATGACTAACAAAAGTAAAGAGCACAGCATGCAGAGGTGGAATAAGAAATGAAAAGGTATAAATAAGAGATAGACCAAACGAAGTCTTATGTAATAATGAGTGTTGAGTACAACAATTTAGTCAAATTATTAGAGAACACAATTTAGGCAAATATAAAATTCAATACAATACAAAACAAATTCCAAATGATTTCATAACGAGAGAAACAGCATTTCGTAAATCAAATAAAGCAGTTGACGTTGTTAGTTTATAATAACATAACTAATTGGACCATAGCAACGGGTACGGAGAGGCGAACGGATTTTCGGAGATGTTCACGATTGACGACCATACGGCTACTCGCTGTATAATATCCATCGTGAAAAGCAATCTCCTTTCACATGGTTTTATAACGGAAATTCCGCTTACGTACATGCGGGCCATTTGCCCTATGATTCATCGTGATTTTCCGAGACCATTTGCTCATATCGTCGCCTAACTCACGAATAGGCGTAAGCGCCAGAAATTACAAAAGTATGGGTTGACAGAGTTTTCGTTTTGCAGCCTGTAACGCTAAAATTATGAAATTATTTTGTGGTATATGTAAACAAACGCGCGTAAACTAACTCACGTAGAGTTTACACATGAGTGTAATTAAGAATCACCTCGCCGCTTCATCTGAAACATTATTTTCATATCTATTTACAAAAAAAATATGACTTACAAAAATTTCAGTTAATACAATGAAGTTGAACAACAATGAACAATTTATCGAATGGCGCTTACGCCAGTACGTGAGTTAGGCTAGGTCACCTATGCAACGGAAATTCTCCGAATGCAATAATATCTATCGTGAAAAGCAGTCTCCTTTTGTATGGTTTTATAACGGACATTCCGATTACGTACGTGTGGGCAACTTGCCCTATTATCTATCGTGACTTTCCGAGACCGTCTGCTCACGTGCTTGCGTAATGCCAGGCTTTCTCGATGAGTCACCTATGCAACTGAAATTTTCCGAATGCAACTTGAAGGCTTCCGCGGCCGTTGAAACGACCAACGAGAAGCAGCAGCAGCACTGAGGAAGTTCTTCTGCAATGGAGAACGAAACGTCGGCAGTAGAAGAAGTCAACGTGACGCGGTTCCAACCGGAAGACAATTCAAACATTTTCCGAATGCAATTTGCAAAGCTTTTGATAGAGCGCGTCGCTGTAACGTTTGTTTACGTAACTTTTACGTGAGCATATTTTCCGCGATCGCGTAGGCGACGTTGCATCGAATTTAATTTACGCAATGAGCTTAGTGATTTACGAAATTGCCGTTTTCTTACAAGGCGAACGCAGACAATTGAAGGAGTAACAGTGAATAATAACAGAAAGGATTAAATAGATTTCGAGTTTCGAAAATTTTCAACAATTTCACAGATATTTCAAATTTCCCTTCATTTTTGTTGACGTGCGGTTGGTAGCCAACTTAAGGGATACCTAACTTTATTTTGAAGTTTTTTTTTTCTAATCATTGGGGATTAGGGGACTTTTGTTCTAAAAAAGTTTCATTTCGTAAAACAAAGCCGCTAGACAACTCAAAGTTGCTCTTTATCTATTTGTCATTTGTTGCGTTACTGTAAGACAATTAACAACGCCACCTGTTGAAACATGCCGATAGTCTTCTTTACTACCTACATTTATTTCTATGAGGGTGATTCACTTGTTATTGACGGATTATATTGAAAAACCATGATTGGACCAGTACTGAGTTTCAACTGAAAGGTTACAAAAATGTCTTATAAGACATTCAACAGCGCCATCTGTTGAAACATGTCGAAAGTTTTCTCTCGTTCGTTTTAATTTATGAATCTGCTTTGTCCTGTCTTTTGTTTTTATTTTTTCAAATACTTTTTGTTTTATATATATTTTTGTTCATTTGTTTGCTTTGTCATTGTCATCTTTCCTTCCAAACAGTCTTTTTTTTTAATCTATTTGGCCCGATCTTTTCACCTCCAGGCACCGAGGAAGAAGAAGAAGAAATGGATATTCGTTGTGAATCGATAGTCTTTTGTTTGTTCTCTTTTTATGTTGCAAAATCGATCGTCTTTTGTTTTTACTACTACTTGTTTTTATTATTACTTTTGATTGTTTTTTAATTTTTCTTACATATTTCGTTTTGTTTGTTCTGTTCACCATTCGTTACAGTTTTTTTTTCTTTTTTAATTTACTATTGATCTCCTGAATTTTGCTGTCAAATCGATCGTTTTTTGTTTCTGTTTTTAATGATTTTTTTACGTTACTTTTTTTTTAAATTTATTCTTGAATCTAGTAACAAGTTTTAGGGAAAAGGGATCTCTCGGTAACCCCGTCGCTGACGCTGTCGTATTCGGTTTGGGGTTTTCACTTTTTTTACCGATCGTTCAGTATCTACGGTAGAATCTGACACTGATACTGATTGTAACTCTGGTTTCAACTCTGACTGCGATACTGGTGGTGATGACGAAGAAAGCAACAGAGCAAGAAAAAGAATGAAGATGTGAAGAAATGTTGTTTATAAAATATGTCTTTTAAGTAGTTCAGTCAGTATCTACAGTAGAATCTGTCACTGATATTGATGATATTGATATTGACGACACCGATACTGATTATAATTCTGATTTCAACTCAGACTGCGATACTGATGGCGAAGAAAGCAACAGAGCAAGAAAATGAATGAAGATGTGATAAAACGTTGTTTATAAAATATGTCCTTTTAATTAGAACTTTTTATGCATTTAGTATTTCATTTATTATTATTAATAAATGCTAAAACTTTAATTTTGTTAGAAATTTACCACAGCAGTTCTGTCATGTCATGAATGTCTTAAAATAATTGTTTTTACGATACCATCGCTATTAGTCAGACTGAGTAAAATTGACACAACAAAGTGACAATTTATTTATATTTATTCTACAACAATTATTGTTACCTTCACTATCAATAGGTCGTTATATTTTCTTTGGATTTGTCAAAGTGTACCTACCTAATATGATGCTTTTATAAATATTATCGCAAGGCAAAAAAAAATTGTTATCCATCGTGCATACAAATTAGTTAAGACTAATTACTTAAGAGAGGTCACGTATAGAACCGTGAATTTTAAATAAATACATTACACATACAAATTACAAACTCCAAATAAAACGAAACCGTAATAATTGAATATGATTTGTGTGTAAAGTGCTAAAATATTTTCCACACGATTTGTAAGTGCAAATAATTATATTTGGTCGAAAAACAATTTAAATATTTTCGCCAGTAATCGCATACATTTAATTCGCACTTTGTAACGAACGGAAAGAGCCGCGCCGTCTAAACATCGATGCACGAGCAAATAATTAAAAAAAAGAATTCCGCGTTGCGCTTGCCGTAAACAGCCAGCCGATCATTTGATTTGCACTATGGACGATCAATTTGAACAATCAGCTTCGATTTAGAGCGACGAACGAAGTTAACGAACGAAAAATTCCATCGGTGCAACCAACAACAAGTGTTCAACAAACAAAAATACGTCGAGTTAGCCTACGAAAAAAAAAAGCGCATGTCGTAGCTTGCATATTCATTTCTCATATGTCAAAAATTGAACATAACCTTACTTTTAAACGTCAGCATGACATAAATCATAAAATAAGCAGTTGTTTCGCACTCAGTACACCCATGCCCCCCCCCCCCATCGATTCTTGAACTATTACGAGAATACTTTCGGTCACAAAGGTTTTCCGCTCTAATGTGAAACGTACGCGGGATTTGTTTTCAAAACAAAATCGATTATTGCTTGTTTAATTTCAAATAACAAACACGTGTTCGAGCTGCGCGCTGTAAAAATGCGGTCCGGCAGTTAGGGCGACGCTCTATCCCTTCTCAAGAGGCTATACACCACCTCGGAGAGTTCTTTAGAATTCTATAATTGCTGGCACCATTCAGATTGCACTATAGCTGCACAGACATCATAAAACAAATCTACTTGACATTTTGGATTGTTTCGTTTAGATTTTTCTATAGAATTTGGTCGCGTTAAATTGCAGATACATGTCTGTTAGGTAAAGATATCAAATTACGTTGCGAGTTGAAGTCCTTCGCTTTAGTCTGGTCTCTTTCAAACAAGCAACAGAGACTTTCAAAATGTCAGCCTGGACACTTGTATAGTTAAAATTATGAAGGGTTCATTTGCACAGATCACTCGCGAGTTGTATCTGATAAGCTAATGGGGGGTTGCTTCATGCATGCAGGGCATCTGGAATAGGCGTGATTGGGAACTAAATGCAGCGAATATCATTGGTCGAGGTGATTTCAAAATTTAGCTTGCAAGTCCGAGGGGTGAGTTTACTTTTTACTTGGAAAGGACGGAGCACGGAAAACTGGCAGAAACGTTCGAATCTCGCTAACAAGCGGTTGACTAATTAATTTCTTTAGCGCTTGCCGTCATTTACTTATTTTTCTAGATAAATCATTTATTTCGGTACGGTTAAAATACAGTGTGTTGAAAGAGGGCAATTAAAACCAAACCCGTGCGCGTCGACCTAATCATAGCCATCTTCTTAACAAAGTTTCTCTCTCACCCTGTATGTTTGTGGACCAAGCTGTGGTCTTTGCCGGAAGATTTGCGGGTTAATCAGAAGCGATTTGCCGAGAGACCACAAAGAGAGACCATAACCACCCATAGTGGTGTGTCGAAAAACAGTCAATTTGGGTCCTTGCCCAATAAATTAGTTAGATAGGTTTAGCCGCCGAAAAAAACAACGAAAGTGAAACCTGTTAAGCGAGTTCTACTGTACTTTTTGATAACCGTAATTTTTGTTTCTTTGTATTGATTTCAACGCAAGGTTTTTAGGCTTATTGTATCAGACCCCAGTGGCTGGTACAAGGAGTTTTTACCTTTCTTTTTAAATAAATAATTAATTAAATCTAACTTCGTATTTTATTTAACGTAATTAGCTCCTTTGTTCTCTCGACTTATTTACCGACCCACCAAGAAGAACAGGTTATCACAACGTAGGTCCAAATTCACAGCGGTCACGAGATCATAATTACTATCAATAATATTACGGTAAAATTTCTCGTTGATTCCGAAGGTCGTTCAAACGAAACAGAATATAGACCAGTAGGATTAACCTTTAGCGCCGGCGGTAGGTCCTAGGAACTTAGCAGGTAGAGATAGATAGACCCTTCTAGGAATCCTCTGAAAATAAGCTTTCGGTCCAACTATTTAATTTGACCATAAATTTACGTGGTGTTTGTTTGGACATTTTTATTGGTTATTTACTTGTACGCAAAAGTAAACAAACAAGGATTTTTAAACGGGCGCGTTACAAATGTAAACACCATCTTGTAATGCGACAAGTGTAAAGTAAATGGGTCCTGAAAATAACTTGTTTTTGTGTAAAACCGACAAACAACGCAAACAAACACGAAAACACTTACTTGACATCCGCACTGTCAGTGTCAAAATTTGAAGAAAATTCATGATTTTTTTAGTATAGGTACATTCAGTTACTAACACGTCAGGGGATAAAAGCCAGATTCAGTTATGGTATGGGGTACAAATATCGTTAGAAAATATTTGTTTGCACTCAAAATTAACGACGCCTCTCTAAAATCTATTAGGTTATTACGAATAAATTTAAAATACTTTAAATAAAACGGGAAATGACACAAGTATGCAGTGACGCCAACATACTATCAGTTTGACATTGCGGATGTCAAGTGAACAGAGTATACTCGTAGACAAGTCAACTAATAGATCTATTAAACAGTTAATAATTCACAGAAGAACTGAATGAGAATGGGTCTATTAGTTATACGGAAAGACAAATTAGCTGACAGTAAAGCAAACCAAAAGGTTTTCGCGTTCGAAGACAAATCAACTGATAGACATATTAATTTACTGAACAAATAATAGGTTTGTTAGTTAATTGGAAGGATAAGTAACCAACTTATTAGTTTGTAATCGAGTTAGTTAATAATTTGCTTGTAAATAAGTCAAGCAATATGTGTGACACGTTTGTAGACATGTCAACTAATCGATCTATTACTTGGACAGTAAATCACAGAACAGACAAATAGGCCTATTAGTTAAGCCAACCGTTCGTAGACAAGTCAACTAATTATTAAGCAGAAGAAACTATTGGGTCTATTAGTTATTTGGAAATACAAGTAACAAATTTATTAACTGGCAGTCAAGTTAATAAATAATTTGTTTATAATTAAGCCAGCTCGTTTCTAAGCAAATCAATTGACTTATCTACTGACCAACTAAAGATCTGTTAATTAACAGATCTTTAGTTGGTTAGTAGGTAATTCACAAAGCAAACTGACAGCCAAGAGTATATAACCTATACAAGAGAAGACACTTGAACAAGGAAGTGCAAATTAGAAAGAAGAAAACAGTTGCGCCAATTTAAATGTCCTTTCGTATGCTATCGATTGTTTCCGGACAAAAATTGTGTGTGGGTTAATCTGATTGGTGAATGCCACACCTTGTGTCATGCCAACGCCATTTGCTGTTCGTTTCCGCCAATTTAAAGGGACAACTGGTTTGAGGTCAGCCAAACTACTCGGCAAAGATCAAACGCGCCGACACGGAGTATAACACCTACTCTTTGCTGACAGGTCTATCAGTTAATTGGAGAAACAAGCGACAGATTTATTAGTTGGCAACCAAATTAGCTTATAAATAAGTCAACCGGTAGGCCTATAGACTTGTAGATAAATTCATTAAGTCAACTAGATTTATTAGTTGATTAATTGATCTATTAGTAGTTCGTAGACAAGTCAACTAATAGATCTATTAAGCAGTTAATAATTCACAGAAGAACTGAATGAGAATGGGTCTATTAGTTATATGGAAAGACAAATTAGCTGACAGTAAAGCAAACTACAAGGTCTTCGCGTTCGAAGACAAATCAACTGATAGACATATTAATTTACTGAACAAATAATAGGTTTGTTAGTTAATTGGAAGGATAAGTACCCAATTTATTGGCTTGTAGTCGAGTTAGTTAATAATTTGCTTGTAAATAAGTCAAGCAATATGTGTGATACGTTTGTAGATATGTCAACTAATCGATCTATTACTTGGACAGTAAATCACAGAACAGACTAATAGGTCTATTAGTTAAGCCAACCGTTCGTAGACAAGTCAACTAATAGATCTATTAAGCAGTTAATAATTCACAGAAGAACTGAATGAGAATGGGTCTATTAGTTATATGGAAAGACAAATTAGCTGACAGTAAAGCAAATAAAAGACAAATCAACTGATAGACATATTAATTTACTGAACAAATAATAGGTTTGTTAGTTAATTGGAAGGATAAGTAACCAACTTATTAGTTTGTAGTCGAGTTAGTTAATAATTTGCTTGTAAATAAGTCAAGCAATATGTGTGATACGTTTGTAGACATGTCAACTAATCGATTGATCAATAGTAAATTGCACATGAAAATGAGAAGTCTATTAGCTGGCAGGCAACTCAACATAGCATGTCAACAAGCATGTCAACTAATCGAGTTGATCAATAGTAAATTGCACATGAAACTAAGAAGTCTATTAGCCAGCAGGCAAGTCAACATAGCATGTCAACTAATCGAGTTGATCAATAGTAAATTGCACATGAAACTGAGAAGTCTATTAGCTGGCAGGCAAGTCAACATAACATGTCAACAAGCATGTCAACTAATCGAGTTGATCAATAGTAAATTGCACATGAAACTAAGAAGTCTATTAGCCAGCAGGCAAGTCAACATAGCATGTCAACTAATCGAGTTGATCAATAGTAAATTGCACATGAAACTGAGAAGTCTATTAGCTGGCAGGCAAGTTATTAGGACAATACTCGACATTGCGTTAAGAATATCAGAGCCATCTAGCGGCTTCGTTTAGCAATAATTCAGAATCTTTGAGAGGAAAAGTGATTTGATATGAGTTGTGGTTAACACGCGCTACTTTAATTTTTAAATATCGCCCAATTTGCGGTTTGCGATTTTCACAAAAATTGACACGCAAATTGCATCTTAAAATCGCCCAATTTGCGATAAATCGCCTGATCTGGCAACACTGCTCGGCAGTTGTGTTACGCATGAAAATCCCGTTAAAATCCTGAGACGAGGGAGACGAAAGCAATTCCGTGTTGCGTAGTGAAGGCTCTCGTTTCATTGCGCACAAATTAAACGCCGCGCATGGCAAATAACGGTCTTTTCGTGTTCCCACGCAATCCAGGGTGACTCGAAAAACTGAAAACGATTTTAATGGGATTTTCGTCCGTAACAACCGGACGCACAAAATTCAAATCGAACTTACATGGAGGAAAATGGGTCTTTTCGTGTTCCTACGCAATAGAGGGTGACTCGAAAAACTGAAAACGATTTTAACGGGATTTTCGCTCGTCACAACCGGACATACAAAATTCAAATCGAACTTACATGGAGGAAAATGGGTCTTTTCGTGTTCCTACGTAATACAGGGTGACTCGAAAAACTGATTTTAACGGGATTTTCGCTCCTCACAACCGGATGTACAAAATTCAAATCAAACTTACATGGAGGAAAAGGGCAGAGGAACTAAAAATGTGCAAATACCAAGTGAGGCAAAAGATAGTTGGTAACCTTGCACCCAAAGAACGATAGGTGCCAGGTTAAATAAGGTTAAGTAAGTTGTTGTCTTTTTTTTTCTAGTACTTGACAAATACGTATAAAAGCAAAATCTAAAATCGAGTTTTCAAAATAAAAGATTAATGTTGAGCGCGCCAACACGTGCGTTATAAATACGAACTATTCAAAACATTCGCAAATAAAATACGCCCAAGGACGTCTGCACTTCAAATTAGCATTAATTTCGCCTCGATATGACCATTAATTCAATTCGCTCTCTCTTTTTAGCACGCTCGAAGGAATCTCGCAGACCAACCGAGAGTCCTTCCGTTACGTATTAAGTGCAGTTAGTTTTTATGGCGTAACAATTACTCCCTACAACTTTCGGTTGCGAAACCATCGACGTCTGACCCAGTTTCGATTTCCAATTATGTCCGCAGAACCAGAAAGGTGGAGTTTTTATTTCCGGAATCCCGGATCGCAGGATCCGGTTCGTTAATGAATGCGCGACCACGAAACTGCGAAATTAGCACGTCGAAGGCGGTCTCTAAATTCTATTATCTCTCGTGTGTTTGTTTGGGTTTGTACGTTGTTCCGAACGAGTGTAATTATTGTCTCCGTTGTTCGAAAGAGATTACACTGACATGACGTTCGGACAAATGGGGAAGGAAGTGAAAATCGTGCGATGGAAACCAGAGAATGTGTGTAAGTGGAAAGTAAATTGTCGCCTGCCCGGATATGACTGTAGCAGTAGCTATTTGTCTTCAACATAATAAATCAATGACACGAATAGCCATATGTTATAATAACACGAAAATGAAATACATAATGGAGTTCTTTTTACCTCTCCTGACTCGCGCTGTATTTTTTAACTCGCGTAACAATATTATTGTAATTTATTACGTACAATAATTCTATGTTAAATAAACAGGTTTAATCGTGTCGTAACATTATTATTCCACATATGCAAAAACGTGCATTCCTAACGAAACCATTTAATGTACAATTAAACTTCCAGCTTCCCCCTAACATATGCGGATAATCCGATGAAAAGTTAAAGCGCCCCAAACTCCTTCCCCCGTCGCGTCGTCCGTAAATACTGAACCGTAATGAATTTATTTTCAAAGTAAATGAGCGCTTTTAGCGTCGCGGCGAACGGCGGAGCACTTAAAAATAGAAGAACATGTTTATTTAAGTTGCCGTATGGTTCTCTGTATTGCTCGAAGCCGCAGAGAGAATTATCGAGGTACTTCGGAGAGCGCTTTTAGATTTTCTCCGGACACTTTGTGTAACACTCGAAAATACGAGACGAAATTGCTGCTCCGAAAGTCCGCGGGGGAAAATCTAATAAAATTTTGAATGGACTCGAAACTTAAATTTAGAAAAAAAAAAAACCAAACCAATCGCCACACACTAATAAACATGTTTTCGTTCGTATTTATATTTTGACTGAAGATCAAAGGACGCGATGCAAAATCGCGATGATTTCTTTTTTTTTTTTTCAAGAGCGAGCAGCGAGGGACGTTCCTAAACAATATTTACGCGAAACGTCGCGATGGAAAAATCGTTTATTTCTCTTGCCCTTTCGTCGACGAACGTTTCAGAGTAACTTCATTAAATATAAACTCCGGAGGAATTTCATTTGAGAGATTGCAAATTTTGACGGCCCCAAATTGTAAAAGTATGTTAAACCAAATAAAATCGCCCCCCCCCCTCAACGCGACACATCTGGCGCGAGTAGGGGAGAACGGATTCACTTTTGCGCCGTTACAGACAAACCCTCTGGGTTTCGTAATCATTAATTATTAAAGTGGACTCTTGCCCGAAGAATTCTTTTTAATCTTTAACGAATACTATAAAAATCTCACAAAACAAAACAAAATCGGTTATTGCTGTTAATTGTAAATAACAGACAAGTGTTCAGATTCTAGGTAGGATTGCCAGCGGATGCGATCCTGTCCAGAGCGCCGCGGTCTTTTTTCAGAATGGAAACCACCCGGCGCGACGCGAGTCATAAAAATTTGTAACGTTAGGCCCTGGTTCTCTGCCATCATAAACAAGTCAGCGTTGTGTTGGCTCAGATTTTTGTACGAATTGGTCACACTAAATTTTAGAACATGTCAGTTATAGAAAGTATATGAAAGTAGCTCGCTTTGTCTGCTTAGTGTTCAGGCAAGTACCGGATGCATTAAACTGTCAGCCTAGACTCTTGTAAAGTTGAATGATGAAGAGAGAGTCAGGAGGGTTGCAAATTGCGACAGATCGCCCGCCGAGTCTGTCTGACAAGCTAATTGGGGTTTACTTAATTTATGCATATGGGGACAGGAAATGGGCAGTAGGCGTGATTTTGGGGCTAGAGCAACGATCGTTGGCCGTGGTTGTTTCAAAATTTGCTTGCGGAGTCCGAGGGAGGAGATTAAACCCTCTGGGTTTGGTAATCATTAATTATTAAAGTGGACTCTTGCCCGAAGAATTCTTTTTAGTCTTTAACGAACATTATAAAAATCTCACAATTATTGTTCAACGTGAAACGGTCGCGGATCTATTTTTAAAAACAAAATCGGTTATTGCTGTTAATTGTATTGTAATTGGATTGCCACCGGATGCGATCCTGTCCAGGGCGCCGCGGTCTCTTTTCAGAATGGAAACCACCCGGCGCGAGTCATAAAAATTTGTAACGTTAGGCCCTGGTTCTCTGCCATCATAAACAAGTCAGCGTTGTGTTGGCTCAGATTTTCGTACGAATTGGTCACACTAAATTTTAGAACATGTCGGTTATAGAAAAGAAATCAATTACGTTGCAGGTTGAAGTAGCTCGCTTTGTCTGCTTAGTGTTCAGGCAAGTACCGGTTGCATTAAAATGTCAGCCTAGACTCTTGTAAAGTTGAATGATGAAGAGAGAGTCAGGAGGGTTGCAAATTGCGACAGATCGCCCGCCGAGTCTGTCTGACAAGCTAATTAAGGTGTTCTTAATTTATGGATATGGGGACAGGAAATGGGCAGTAGGCGTGATTTTGGGGTTAGAGCAACGATCATTGCCCGTGCTTGTTTCAAAATTTGCTTGCGGAGTCCAAGGGAGGAGATTAATTTTTTTGTGTAAAAGAAAGCAGCTACGGAAACAAACAGACTCTTTTAATTTTGACTTAGCGCGGTTTCTTTTAGTGCTTGCAGTTATTCTCTCATTTTTCTCATACTTCTAGCCAAATCATTTTATTTCGGTACGGTTAAAATACAGTGTGTTAAGAGAAAGGGCAATTAAACAAACAAAACCACGAATACGTACGGATTCGGGCCGCGGGTGTACCTAAACAAGTGCGTGTGTGTGCGGTCTGGTGCTCATCTCGTGTACGCGGATAGGTAATTTGCATTTACTTGTAATTTTTCGTCGTGGCAAACACTAGTACCAAGACCAAGCTATGTTGAACACAAATTAATGGTTAATTTAATTGAGGAACAGAGGTTTCCTCCAACTGTTTGCGTGTGTACCAAGCCACCAGCTGTGTGATTGAAGTCAGTTCGGTCGCTACGATATTCGAAAGTGACATCTGTTGAGCGAATTCTACTGTACTTCCTGATAACCGTAATTTTGTTTCTCTGTACTGGTTTAAAACGCAAGGGTTTTTACGCTCATTGTATCAGATTCCGCAGTGGCTGGTACTAGTGATGGGAAAAACGGTTACACCGTTGGAACGTTACTTTCGTTACAGCGACACAAAAATACCGCGAAAGTAACGTTCAAACGGTGTAACCGTTTTTCCCATCACTAGTAGAGTGCGTACAGGATCTCCTGACCCGCGAGCACATCCGCGCAGACGACAAAATCTCACTTGCTGGAGCCAGCCCACAAGTACAACATCCGAAAACATAGATATAATTACAAACTGTTGTAGTCGTTTATTTCAGATAGGGTTTTACTTGTGGGCCGGCTCCAGTAGGTGGGATTTTGTCGTCTGCGCGGATGTGCTCGCGGGTCAGGAGATCCTGTACGCACTATACCAGCCACTGCATGGCCGATACAATGAGCGTAAAAACCCTTGCGTTTTAAACCAGTACAGAGAAACAAACTGTATACAGTTATTTCGCTCCGCTATAGCGAGCGAAACGGGGCGAAAGACTGCATTTATGCGCGCGTCACCCACAAATGCATTTTGCCTTTGATTGTAAAGAATAACCTTTCACAAATTCAAAAATATCAGTCTTGAGACGTAGTATATTATGATATATGTTGACAACTAATCTCTGGCTGCTAAATGATAGTGGTGTTTAAAAACTTTATGTACGTTCTCTTGACGATTTAAGTAACGAACATTTGGCTGTCGACGCTTAGTTAAATTTCCGATTGTTCAGTACTGGCTTTTAAATTAACCAGTTCCACCAATAAACGCGACGCGACGTCGCGACTGAGCACCCGCAAAGCGTTAAACGTTATACGTTAGTCAAAAACACGAACGCTTTGTAATTTCTCAATTCGCGACATAGGCGACATTGGAACTGGTTATTTTAGAAACCAATAACACGAAGTAACGTTACAAATTTTTACCGCGACAAAATAACCGTTACAGAAATACCGTCTCACCACTAGCTGGTACAAGGAGTTTTTACCTTTTCTTTTCTCAATAAATAATTAATTAAAGCTAACTTCCGCATTTTATTTAAACGTATCTAGTTCCTTAATCTCTCAAGTTTATTCACCGACCCACCAAAAGAACTGAGTTACCACAACGTAAGGCCAGGTGTTGCATTGACGATTACAAGCTATACTATAACATTAATTGGTTTATCGCGGATTCTAGGACGGTCGCTTCAGAACGTAAACAGAATAAGTAGGTCAGTAGGATAGTTCCCTTAGCGCCGTTGTTTATTGTAACTCTTTGTGCTTTCTTGTAACTGCTACCTTCACCGTGCAAGTGAGTATAGTAAAATCTCCTGGATTTATTTCGGGGACAATATTTCGCATTGACATCCTCAGCTGGGTAATTGTTCACCCTGGCGCCTATAATAACATCTTTAAACCACGCCCATCTCCACTGAGCTTTCCTGGGGCAACGGCTGACGAAAAGCAGCGCACTTTAGAGTTTTGTTGGTAGATATGTCGTTTCCACCACGGCTTTTTATATCTTGGGCTCTTCTTCTTACACCTGTGCTTTTAGAACTTCTTGCCTCCTTGTTTACCAGAGTTATTCCAGTGGAACACTTGCAAGAGTATTATTTTTTTTGCTTACATTTAATTGTCTAGACTTTCCAAATTTCCTTATTTATAAATACGTCACTGTACGCGTTGTTTTCGGTTTAAATTACGTCTCTCTCGCTTTTAATATAATGAAATTGTTGCATTAAGCGACCTAGTTATTAAAACAAGTCAATAACAGTAAATTAATTTTAATTACGATTAATACTATCGAACGTTTCCAGTAGGCTTGCTAGAGGCACGGTCGGGTTTACCTTCATCATTTGTTATTACAATCGACGTACTGTAAGGCAATTTTTTACGACGGGGCTCGCGACATACTTTGCGCACATTCTCGTCGTTCAATAGTAATAAAAAAAACGTACTTTCACTTTTTTTTAGCGAATCAACAGCTGCGTGCATCTAATGAGAGAAGCAAAAAGTGAATTAAGAAATCCGCCTATGTAGATTAGAGCGCTCGCACGTTTTCAATTTATTTCTGGCATTTGGCATTAACGCGAGCATTTGCATGCAGACTGTACGCCTCTGACATAACAATCATTATAACATTTCAGTACCGTTTCCAGGCGATATTAATTATTAATGTTAATATACGAGTACAACCCGTTTGGAACGTTTTTTTGTTTTGTTTAATTTAAACCACGATACAAAGCAAATTAGAGTTGTGTTAATTGTAGCAGCGGCGAGCGCAAACAAAGCAAACTGCAAAATTTAATAATCCTGCAGTAATATGTACTACCATTTTATAAATGGAAATTGTAATTTATAATTGAAATTAAACCGTAAAATAACGAATTCGGCATGCCTCAAGGTCCAGTACTAGGGACGTTCCTATTACTGATTTCTTCCTACTTTTGCTACTGTCGTTTTGGATTCTTTTTTTTAACTGACAGTTCAAAGAGACAAAACGCGTTTGAATTATTTATTACTCGCGTATCGATGGACTCTCCTATGGTAACTGACCCAATTAAACGCCTCCGGTATTGCGGAAACGCGGATATGAATATCCCAAAATAAAATCAGCTATTGTTCACGTTTCCAGATCGAATGAATGATGGGGCTGGGAGTGCGGACCTGTTTGTGCAGATGTCACGCACGCACAATAGAACCGAAAACGAATGCAGGAAAAACGAGCCCCGGAATCACACAGGAACGAGGCGAACCGAGTTCTTTTTTTTTTTTTTTTGAAAGGGCGACGCAAATCATTACACGGGGAATATTTCGATTTGTGTCAAAAATACAAAAATATACATAAGAGCGAAGTAGACAATATGATATAGTGATCAAGCAATATGCAATGCAAATACAATGTAAATACAACTTAAAAATAAACACGAAACGAGTACATTCGGAATAAAAGGCATGGACAGCATAGGATTTCTTTACTGAATAAGTAAGAACTGGGTGAATCCCCAAGATTACCGCAAAATTATTTACGCGAAAGAAGGCGTAGGCCGCTTTGTTTCGCAATGAAATTAGACGAAATAATGCGGGTATGAAATTACTGACGCGATATGTACCTACTTCATAGGGGCTCGTTAAATGTAAACCTCGGGGCACAGAACTCACTCACTCACTCACTCAGTATTTCTGATTCTAATTCTGATACCCGAAACCACTCGCTCACTTCAAGCCTCATGGAAAAAGGAGGCGGATTTTTTCCTGGCGTTTCCTTCAGTTAAACGTGAAACGCGAAAATTTCAGACGCCTATTAAGATCCAAGAATTCAGGCAATTAGCCTGAAGCCCGAAATAAAGAGTGATACCGTTGCACGCTTCAATTAAAATTCCTCGCGATTTCACTCGAATATTTGCGCGTATCCACAAGATTGATTACTGTTTTTTTTTTCTTCAAAAATTACCTTAGAAATCAAACTTAAGAATATTCACGGTTTATCGGTAATGATAAAAAGCGAAACAAAGAAAAATATCGTCATTAAAACGCAAGCAAAAAAAAAATCTATAACGATTTAAAAACACTTTTATAATAATTACATTAGTTTTAGTTAAATACTCTCCTTAGTCTTCATTTATATGTTATGGCCAGGCTTACGATTTCGGCCCACGTCGCATTTAAACATACTTACGCAGTAAATAATTAAATAAAGTTTAACATAAATCAAAAAAGTATGTAGGACAATATTTACTACCTGCCGTGTTGTGCGAAGCCGGGGAATTTACAATCCAATATGTGCAATATGTTCGAAGTGGGCCGAAATCGTAAGCCTGGTTATAGCCAATGTCTCCAACAAATAGGTCCGAATGCATAGGCGTGCTTAGCACCGATCGTACTACGGAGCTGCAAACATTATTTCTTTGATATAGCGAGAATATTTTGATCAAATTTGTCACATTTAATTTTGTGGTTTACTTTATTTTTGACACACGTCATACCTATGTGTCATATAGTCGTAAACGGCACTGGTTGCTTGGGCCAGTTGACCAATTGAGGTTTACAGCGCATCGGCGCGAGCAGTGAGTAATATACATGCAAATGGGCGCACAAACGAATCTTTTATTTGGAGGCTTTAGTTATGGCACAGTATAAGTATCAGTCAGTAGGGACAGCCACTGTCGGCACTTTTGAAGTTTTGTGAACCAAGTTTAATACGAATGTGACGTCGTTCA
Organism: Dorcus hopei; assembly: GCA_033060865.1. Classification (NCBI taxonomy): domain Eukaryota; kingdom Metazoa; phylum Arthropoda; class Insecta; order Coleoptera; family Lucanidae; genus Dorcus; species Dorcus hopei. The sequence goes on along the minus strand of CM065425.1, from coordinate 3,262,321 downwards.
GGCGGTTCTCTGTTTAAATGAAACTATTTAAGCAACCTTGCGGATAAAAAAAAAATACGTGGGTAAAAATGGGCATTTTCAAGGAAGAAAAAAAGCAGATTAATTTTAAAATTTTTAATTGACGACTTGTTAGTGATGTTTCAGCTTTACTATTGGCAACAAAGAAATCACTAAAGCCGGAAGCCGACAATAACTAAAGTAACCAACTAAACAGCCAAATCCACATTGTCGATCGGTGCTGCCAACTCTACCGATAATTCGATAGATCTACCGATTTTGAACTCGACTTTCTTTTTAATTTTTATTTTCTGTAATTTTATCAATTTTCTTTATTTCTAGATCGTCTTTTGTTTTATTTTACGTCAAAGAATTGCACGAATGTCAAATCTTAATTTTAGAAAGTCGAATTAGCTCTGTTTATTTATTGAAAATTGTTTTATTTTTGTTATTTTTTAAAATTTTATAAGTTTGTCGATCGTCTTTTGTTTTATTTTACGTCAAAAATTGCACAAATTTCAAATCATAATCTTAGAAAGTTTTGCTTGTTTGTTTATTTATTTATTTATTTTTTCGTTGCTTTTCGTAATTTTATAAATTTTTCTCTATCGTCTCTTGTTTTGTTTTTCATCAAAACATGCACAATTGTCAAACCTTACTTTTAGAAAGTTTTGTTTTTTAATGAGAATTTTTTAATTCTTATTTTTTTGTAATTTTATTGAATGAGATTTTTTATTTTTGTTATTTTTTTAAATTTTATAAATTTGTCGATCGTCTTTTGTTTTATTTTACGTCGAAAATTGCACAAATGTCAAACCTTAGTTTTAGACAGTTTTGTTTATTTAATAAAAAAATTTCATTTTTTAAAATTTTTATGATTTTTGTAATTTTTATAATTTTTTGTAATTTTATAGAAAGTAGAAAGTATGTATTGTTTATTTAATGAGAATTTTTTAATTTTTATTTTTTTGTCATTTTATTTAATGAGATTTCTTTTTTTATAATTTTTTCCAATTTTATTCAATGAAATTTTTTTTATTTAAATTTTTTTAAATTTTATAATTTTATAAATTTTCTTTATTTCTCGATCGTCTTTTGTTTTACTTTACGCCAAAAATTGCCTAAAGTTCAAATCTTAATTTTAGAAAGTATTGTTTATTTAATGAGATTTTTTTTTATTTTTATTTTTTTCTAATTTTATTCAAAGAGATTTTTATATATTTTTTTTATTTTTATAAATTTGTCGATCGTCTTTTGTTTTATTTTACGTCAAAAATTGCACAAATGTCAAATCTTAATTTTAAAAAGTTTTGTTTATTTAATTAAAAAACTTCAATTTTATTAAATTTTTATGATTTTTTTAATTTTTATAATTTTTTGTAATTTTATAGAAAGTAAAAAGTATTGTTTATTTAATGAGATTTTTTTTAATTTTTATTTTTTTCTAATTTTATTCAATGAGATTTTTTTATATCTATTTTTTTTAAATTTTATAAATTTGTCGATCGTCTTTTGTTTTATTTTACGTCAGAAACTGCACAAATGTCAAATCTTAATTTTAGAAAATTTTGTTAATTTATTAAAAAAAATAATTTTTTTAAAATTTTTATGATTTTTGTAATTTTTATAACTTTTTGTAAGTTTATATAAGTAGAAAGTATTGTTTATTTCATAAGAATTTTTTTATTTTTATTTTTTTGTCATTTTATTTAATGAGATTTCTTTTTTTATAATTCTTTTCCAATTTTATTCAATGAAATTTTCTTTATTTAAATTTTTTTAAATTTTATAATAACAATAATTATTATTTTATAAATTTTCTTTATTTCTCAATCGTCTTTTGTTTTACTTTACGTCAAAAATTGCACAAATGGCAAATCTTAATTTTAAAAAGTTTTGTTTACTAAGAATTTTCTAATTTTATAAATTTTCTTTATTTTTCGATCGTCTTTTGTTTTATTTAGCGTCAAAAATTGCACAATAACTGTCAAATTTGGACCCAGTTTTGTTTATTTCATGACAATTTTTTTTAATTTTTTTTAATGATATTCAAAAATAAAAATCATATTTCCAACGGTTGCAAACTAGTCAGAACTGCACTACGAACAGACCTTATTTTTATAGGCATAGTAGACTTCGGCGTTTTTAGGGCATTTCAGAGGCGGTCTTGTTTCATCTCATGGAGTTCTCCGATTATTATTGCATCCACAAAAAACATTGTTTACGAATATAAAGCGCCCGCCGACCTGTTAATAACTCGTATATCGATCAAGATGACATCATGACAGAGACCTGCGAATAAGAATTGTAGTTAATTGTTTATACACGACTATTCATCAGATTAGGTACTATACAATAAAGTATGTGTTGTAAATAGTTTTTTACCTAAATTAAAGAATTAACTTCAATTTAGTTAATTATTATTCACACACACACAAAAAAAAACAATAATGCACTCTTGTCGAATTCTATATCATGGAATGTGTCTTCTTCCTCGATTATCAACGCAACGTCTTTATCCGGCGCAGTCGTAATTCCTAAATACCATAAATGTGTGGATCACGGCGACGATGACATCACTAGCGGGCGGGATTTTAATGTAACATTAAAGTATTAACACTCGTCGTCACAAAGTATAAAAATTGAAGTCGGGAAACATTTTAAAACACATCGTCTTTTTGTAAACTCGTGCGCTCTGAAATGTCCTAAGAAACCCCGAAGTTTGGTAACAACTAATTATAAAAACTAGTAGATCTTTTATAACTGTAATAGGACTGGCAACACTGGTTATTAAAAGCAAACAGATTTCCGTACAATAGTTTCTTTTCGGACCACATTTCAAGAGCATAACGCTATGTCCTGGGTGGACGGACAACGCGGGCGGTGCGAGTGACGCGCCTAGAGGGGCGGGCGTTTCAAGAAACAATACTTTGCAAACAGCTGTTAATTTCCAACGTGAACGCAACTGAAAACCGCGCGTTCCTTCCGCTTTTGAATTGCATTCACGTTGGACATTAACAACTGTTTGCAAAGTTTTGTTTCTTAAAACGCCCGTCCGCTCTAAACGCATCGCTCGCATCGCCCGCGTTGCCCGTCCACCTAGGACATTAAACGCATCGCTCGCATCGCCCGCGTTGCCCGTCCACCTAGGACATAGCGTAAAAGCTGAACTGTGAGGGTTTAAATTCCACTCTACATGAGAATATTTACACTCTCTAATGCGGGGGTTCTATTTACAGTCTTGCTAAGAATCGATTTATAATTTTGGAATACTATAATTTTTTATATTTTGTCCAGCCAGGTTTGAATTCTGGCCAACTGTGCATATACGTGAACATACGATGTAGGTGTATTTTCATTGAGAGTCCAGTTTTATCGCCGAAGCATCGCCAACTCTCAACTAGATTAAAAATAAAACACGCGGAAAGTTTTAATCATGAAATGCACCCCGAACATCGGATTTATTTGTAAAAACCTCAGTCGCATGACGAAGTTAGAGAATTTATTGCAAATAAACTTTGATTCAATTCGCGATGCCCCCCCCCCCTCCCAACTATGAAAGCCCTCGAAAGCTCGGCGCGTCTGGAAAGTTTTTTTTTTTTTACTTACTCCGGCAAACGAAACTCCTCCACGTTTCGAGTCTAATCTCTTTTTAATGACATTAACGGCGGCGGGACGTTTGCGTATTCAGGTAAACTGACGAAGCCGAGCTCAAAATTCACGATTTAATTCGAAGGTTTATGAAAAAATTAAAGGCCCCCCCCCTCCCAAAGAGCATTCATGTTTGCTCTGGGCCTTACGAAAAAATTAAAGGCTACCCCTCGCGAAGAACATTAATGTTTGCTCTGGGCCTATGCAATCGCGCCCCCCCCCTCCACGCCATTAAAATTTTAATGAGCCATGTTTCGGCAATTAGTGCGCGGAAATGTTTTAGAATTTCGCTAGCGATTTCCTATTTTAACGACGGCGGTAACACCTGCTCCGAACTGTTACTCAAATAAAGGGGAATAAACGTTAATGCATAACGACATTGATGCTAATAGAATAATAAAATTTCGTTCGGTGATTTGCACGAATTTGCAACTATTCATTTTGCTAATTACCGCCGATAATAATTAACTGACGTGATGAAATTATTTGCAGTATGGATCCATGACATGGTAACGATGTTAAGGTTAACCGTTTTAACATCAACGTTTCGCTGCGCGATTTACGCTCTTCAAAATTAAAAAAAAAGAACGTCGATTAAAAAGTATTTCCATATTCTGTTTAAAAGTATTTATTTTTAAAGGAGGGTTCTATACTTGGAAAGTCCACGGACGTGCAATAGTCTATATGTATAATGTCATTTGTTATCGAATAATATAACAAATATATAAATATCAAAATATTTCCATGGCCAATGCTACCGGAATATTAAATATAAATCCCCAAGATGGTAACTGCGGTTAATAACTTCGTAACTATTTTGTCATTTATGTTCTTCAAGCTTTAATTAATAATTTTTTATTGGTACAGATTATGAAATTAAAAAATCCGTTAATTAAAGAAAACTAAATTATTACGCTACTAGAGGTCCTCCAATAACGTAATGGGGTAGCATTCCTCCCGCTCCCGATAAAATTTTTATTAAAAAATTCCGAATGCATGCGCCAGGAATATACCGGGACTAAATAATAAAATAGCTAAAATTACCTAGCCGAGGAAATTGAATTATCTCTAGGATTCCGTTTATTTCAGCGCGAATCAGAAACGCACGAAATGGGAATATTTCCTGGAACTCGCCGGATTGTATTAAAGCGAGGATATGAAGCAAATGCCATTACAGTTAATACATTTTTCAATCTGGATGACGCAGGGGCACGTGGAATGCGCACAAGTACGCTTCGCGAATTTAAATCGATTACGTCATTACACATTGTAATTATGCACGGGTAGGCATACGAGCACGTTAAATTAATTTAATTACGTTTCAACTCGATTTAACATTTTCAATCAGTTATAAAAAAAAGTTTACTCTACAAAAGATACAGGGTGTTACCAAACTTGAGTCGTTAACTAGGACGGCAGAGTATTCAATTGCACAATGATCCCCAATGATTATTTATTCCTATAAAAGAAAACCACCAAAAGAAATCCTGGAAACGTCGCCCTCAAAACGGGGCATTGGCTATTCGGATAATGGTTGAATGGATGAAAGCTTCCCTTGTCTATGACTTGCGGAATAGGAACGCAGAAAAGAGGCAGATAGGTTTAACGAGAACGGTCGAGTTCAATTCTAATTTGGCTTAACAGTTTTTCCTTAGGCGCTTGTAGCCTTTATTCATTTTATGGTTAAATCATTATTTCGGTACGGTTAAAATACAGTGTGTTAAGAAAGGCAATTACACTAAACACGTAAGCGTCACGACGCGAGTGATTTAATCAGAGTGGTAGTGCGCGGAAGTGGTACATGGATTATAAGCCTTTAGGTAATTGACATTTATTTGTTTCCTTCAGCGCACCTTTGGTGGTAATAACTGCATAGGGACTATTTGATTTGCATTAATTAGACTAAGAGGCAATACGGTTCAGAGTACCATTGCATTTAGATAACTTAATCAAACATTGCAGCGAGTATTAAAACTCACTAGTGGCATTCATCTTAGAAAAGTTTATTGGTCATTGTTTCTTTAATCACTAGACCAATTCTGTAATTTAATCAACCAACGCAATTAACTATTTCCCGCATCTACCTGGGAATTCCATACAGTGTACTTTTAGAAAGCATTCTACCCGTGGGGATTTTCTTCGGCAAATTGGAAACACTAAAGGTTGTTTTTCGATTTGTACAGGGAAGTCGCCAATCTCAGTCACTGGCGTGAGGCAAGTTATATTATTAATCTAATTAAGGAGCAGAGCTCTCCAAGAAATGTCTGTGTAGACATTAAACCACCAACGGTGTGAATCGAAGGAAAATCGATCGCGCCGATATTCGAAAGTGAAATCTGTTAAACGAGTTATATTGTACTTTCTGAAAATCGTAATTTTTGTTTGTTTGTATTGATTTCAAACGCAAGGGTTTTTCGCTCACGATCTCCGATCCCATCAGGAGTTTTTCCCATTTTTTTTTGCAATAAATAATTAATTAAAGTTAATTGTTGCGTTTTTATTTAAAGTGCCAAATTCCTTGTTCTAAAGAGTTATTTACTGCTCCACCAAAAGAACGGGTTATCACGACGTAGTTTCCTATTCACAGCGATCACGTAAGCCGGTAAAGGTATTATTCTTTATAGCGTGTTCTCCGGAGGGTCGTTCAACTGTCGTTCAACAGGGAAGTAAAATAACTCGTAGGCGGCCGCAGTAGACAATAGCAGGTAGCAGTCTGACCGTAGTGTGGATAATATTACCGATCAGCGGTGCGACCTTTCGGAAGCCACGGGACAGTTATTTAAATTGGCCATAAATCTCAAGTGGGTTTGTTTGTACATTTTCATTACTTATTTACTTGTAAGTAATAGTCAATAAGCAAGTCTAATTGGTGGGCGCGTCACAAAATCAAAGAATCGTCTATATGTGATATTGGGAATATGGCCATGGCAGTAATAGAAAGAGAAAATTTTGATGACGAACTAAATCAAGCTTTAGAAGATTATGATAAAAAGAAAACGGTTTCTACAGCTCCAACAAGCAACAATGAAACTCTTCAACGAAGAGCAAGAAGTTATGGCTGCTTATAATAATGCTGGGATTGTAACTACATCTGAATCTCCTTTGAGTACCATTCTTTACTGGCCACAAAGTCCCAAAAGGAAAACTAGAGAAACATAGAGAGATTACCTTGAGTAATCACTTCTTATAAGTGGAAACGTTTAGTCGAAGAGAAAGAAAATAACAAAAAAAATTCAAGAAGAAGGGAAAGCCGAAAAGCGAAAGGTTCGAGAAGAAAATAAAACAAACAGAAGCAAATAAAACAAAATCTGAAAGAACTAAAAATAAAATAAACATTCAAACATTCTTCAGAACTTCAAAGTCGATCCAATTCAAAATGTAAAATGGCCATAGGGAATGCATTGAACATGTTGACATCTGGGGCCTGTTTCATAATAAAATACAAGTTAATAAGTAATATTAGTATTGAATAAAACGTTTGATGATCGGATTAAGGACGAAGTAAAAAACTATAGCTGACAGTTTCGGTTTATAAACCGACAGTTTCAGTTTACAAACCGAAACTGTCAGCTGAATGAACGAATAGTTTTTTACTTCGTCCTTAATCCAATCATCAAACGTATTATTCAATACTAATATTATTAGCTTGTATTTTATTATGAAACAGGCTCCTGCTGGAATGTAACAAGATAGAAACATAATACCATTGACGCCATTGACTTCGGATTTAAGGAACTGTGCTCTGGGCAAGAGGGCCAAGCGAAGTGCAAGGCCAGCCTTATTTATAAAATCGAATTCACAGATATTCCTTCTACCTTCCTTTATGAAGGAGAAACTTTTAAGGCTTCCTTAAACTTTGAAGCACGTGCGGTAGCTTATTATAATGAAAATGTCCCAAGTACAAAATTCATTCACATTTATAAAAGCAAATAAACAAATTTCAGTTCAAAAACTCAGCGTAGAATAATATGTATAAGGATGATGAATGCTTCTTTTGAAATGAGTTAGTCAACAAGTGTTTAAATATTTAGTGACCTCACGTTAAGTTAAACGCATGTTATTTACTGTTATGAGATGATTCTAAAGTTGGCTATCCTCAACATCCTCATTACAATTCAGATCAGAGCAGCTGTGCCAACTGACAGTAGCTGTGTTCTTTCGCTAACAACTTCAGATCATGATCAATCGATCACGATCAAGTAATCAATATACAAAATAAATTCGAAAGAACTTCGAACGAAGAGGGTGCTAGCTAATTTTGTTGTCCGAGCGGTGCAAAAATCAAATGTAGTGGTACAACATATGGGTACATAAATGGAAATCTCTTTTAACTTGTTGCCTTTCAGCTTGCGCGTAGGGAAAATGCACATATCTGGGCAAATTGGTGGCTAATGTATCTGAAACATTTTTCACTATCCTACAAACAGTTGGCTGGCTAATTCCAGAAGTATCGCCAGTATATGATAAGCTGTAAATGAAATGGCTAATGTATATTTAATAAGATCAGACACCCTGTAGAGTGGCTATAAAATGTCATCGTTCATCCTGGAATGCGTTCAGAATCTTTACCTCCGAGAGCGTCTTGGGCTTGTAATCGCGTCTTTCTCATTCACGATTTTTAACATATTTTGCGTCTCGCTCATCCGTTTTAAAACGTCTTGTGACGTACAATTACGCAGGCACGCGATTGGTCGAAACCGTGTCGCTCGCGACACTACGAAACGCTGTGAACGCGTCTTTAGCGTCCTACTTACAAGTGGGATGTGAAAAGTACGCCCGTTGTCATGGAAATAATGTAAACACGAGACGTTTTAAAACGAATGAGCGAGACGCAAAATATGTTAAAAATCGTGAGTGAGAAAGACGCGATTACACGCCCAAGACACTCTCGGAGGTAAAGATTCTGAACGCACTCCTGAAGAACCTGTCAGACCTAAACGAAACGTCAATATTAATATGAATTTTACAGTGTCTAATCTATTGTAATTAATATTTATTTTGAAATAATTTTCACTGGGCAAGAAAGTGCTTCAATTATTAAGAACAAGATTTGTTCTGTGTTTTATCTTATGGTTTAATAATGTAACTTTTTATGTACAAAACAATTTACCCACCTGAAAACTACCAGATTATTACTTACAGCATATTGTGTATCACATTCTAACTTAGGCTTAAATTTAATCCTGGCTTAAATGTTTTATGCAACCCAGCCTGAGAGATGAATAAACCGGACCTAAGTTGTATTGAAATTATCATTACGCTCACATCAAAAGAGAAATGACCGAAATCGCACATTTTTCTAACGACGAAGAATGGTCGACCGTAGTTTGTTCTTGTATTTTATTCATCCAACGAAGAACATAATAAAAAATGACCCAAATGGAAAACTGCCGCATTTTCTTGAATATAACAGAAAAGACGATTTGCAGAAGAGTCTTGACGAAGAAGAAAGAAATTCATTTTTAATATTGTAGTTATAATTAACCGTGAGTATGAAAAAGTGTTTTTTTTTTTGTTTTATATAATTTGAAGCAAGCCCCCCCGCCTCCCCTTTTTAAACACCCCCCATTGGAATTACTTGAATACATCGTAAAATTGAAGAGGAAAAGTAAAAAATTTGCACTACACAGTTCAATCGTTTTTGATCACTCGGTATAACATTTGCAAGAGAAAATGGAAAAAGCAGGAAACTTATGGCGTTTAAAGTTGAATTGATTCACTTTTCTTTTAATAGAGAAAATAGCTTTTAATGTCTTCATTATGTAAATTAAAATGCATCGATTGCTTTTCTACAGTGGTTTTATTTTTTTGTTAAAAATGTGGCGGACTATTAAACGAATATTTAAAACGGAACAAAACTGTTGTAAGGACGTTGCTATTTATGAATATAATTTCTATTAACATTGTGAATTATTCCAGAAATGTATAAATAAAACTTAATGAGAATGTCGTAGGAATTTATGCTTCTCTTTTTTGCCTAAATCTCGGCCTGCGGTGATTTAATTTTAATTCACACAAAAAAAAATTGAAATAAAAACTAAGAATAAAAAGTAGATTACTATTTATAGGTACCTGGCTAAATCTAAAGAAAAAAAAGAGGTATTGCAAACTGAAACGACGACGAAACACAATTGTTGCAAACGGGATGCGTAGGTGGACGTAAACAAATAATATTACCTCACTCTAAACACGCACACACTCGCACACTACGCGCGCATGGAGCTCGTATGTTTCTATTTTTGAATGTGTGAACACAAATAGCCGGCCCACAAGTCGCTTACCGCGCGAAATATCACCGCGACATACCCGAATTATGCCATTCACATGTTCATTCGGCGCTGATTTTCGGCGAACAAATTTTGATGTGTTTTTTCACGCGCGACTTATTTCACGCACACCGTCCTCACCTACTTCCGCAAACAGAAATCGCAGACTGAAATCCTTTCACATGTTCCTGGCATTTAATTCAGCCGCCTTCAGAACCCCCAGAATTTAAAATCTTTTGACTTTACCGCTCTCTTTTAAAAGCGTTTCAGAAAATAATCAATAGATGTCGCGCCGCACATTTTCAAATTGAACAGTGCAATTACAGTATACTCTATTATTATTATTTTGTTTGTTTAGAGGCGCCATCTCTTACGTAGTTTCATTTCAAATTTCTAAGAAATTTCTTTTTTTTTAATAAGTATCTAATATAGTTCCATAGAATCTCAAGAAAGATGATTAAATTTTTAACATATATTATAATATATAAGAAGTTATGAATATAATTCACAACAGTCATTTCTAACTCGTGTAAAATTATGCAAGACACAAATCGCGGACACCAACAACGTCGCCAATTTGGGACACAAAGTGTCAACACTGGTCAGTCTAGGAAATCGATTTTCCAAGCACTTAAACGTTCGCTCTACCGTATACATAACCGCACTGTGCAACTCGTTAAATTTACTCTGTCGTTTAGTCAAATTATTACCTTTATACGGCGTGAGCAAGGTATTTAACTGGGGGTGTTGAGTCCCCCCCAGTAAATGCTTCTTCTTCTTCACCAAATACCCCTCCTCATCTACGAGTTTCCTATGCAACGGGCTCGTTTTCAAAATGGCTTCGATGCTACTACTCCCCGGGCAACCGGCACAAGCGTCCCTCAATAGCAAGTTATTATCGCACACGACCTGCAAGACTATAGTATTGTTTCTAGTCTCCTTGTTATAATAAATGGATCGATCGGTGCTTGCAGCGACATCGATGTGCAAACTGCCGATGACCCCGACCACTCCCGGAAACCCGAAAGCACCTGCGAATCCCCTTTCGATCTGCTCCGCCTCTTCCTCGCCGGGCCAGCACAAGTACATGTCCCCAAGACGCATGATTTTCATCAGGTAATTGATTATTATGTCTTCGACACCCTCGTCGAAGGAAAAGAAGGAAGCCGCCTCATCGAACGGCTTCTTGTTTCCCAAGACCCACAGGCACGTCAGTAAGAGCACGTCGGTCTCTTCGTTCTCCACGTCGGCTAGATCGTCTAGTTCCGCTTGCAAAGCGACGAATGATTTGCGAGACATCCTAAACGTAGTCTGGAACTCGTCTTCGCTCAACGAATCCCACCAGTTGTCTTCAGTTAGGACGCACACTTCCATCGTGTTCTTTGCTGGAAATAATTGGCTTCGATTAAAAAATGTGTGATAGAAATTTGCAAACATAACCTCACATTTTGTGTTCTCTTCTACCGCTTCAAATAATAATAAAACGAAACTTGCAACACTACTAATATTTAAATACGGATGAATGTCCTATGGGTTTTATCTTCACCAAATAAGTTTACTTTAAATAATTAACTTCGATTGAAAAACTTGTAATACAAATTTGAAGACATAACCTCACATTTTGTGTTCCACTACTTTCACTTCTCCAAACAATAATAAAACGAAACTTGTGACATTATTAGTAATGAAATACAGATAAATGTCCTTTCCGTTTTCTTATTTTGATTTTATTTCCACCAAATAAGTTTACCTTCAATAATTAACTTCGATTGAAAAACTTTGTAAACACAAACTTGAAAACATAACCTCACATTTTCGGCTCGGCTTTAGCAACAATAAAACGAAACTTGTAACAGCTTTAGAGATTAAACGCAGGTCCTTTCGTCTCCTTACTTCTATTTTATTTCCAAATAATTAATTTTTGGATCTATAAATTGTTTGGGCTACGTTCCTAAACGCATGGAAAAATCAGAACGCGTTCTTAACTTAAAACCGTTGCCAACCTAAACTCCCGTCAAAATAAAAACAAACATAACCTATTTATGACATGACGGGTTTTATAGCTGTGCATTGCGGTAAATTTAAGTGCCGTGTCTAATTCACGTTAATCATTGGTAATGTTTAGGAGCCGGCCACCATAAAGATGAAAATCATGCGAATTACAACAAGTTATCGCGGGCGGCCTGCAAAGCTGGCGCTGAGATCTTGAAGAACGGGGGCACAGCTATCCAAGCAGTGAAAGCTGCAGTAATAGGTACGTGAACCCCCCGTCTCCCCCCCAGGTAATCAAAGTTACCGTCTTGATTTTGTCAGTTCTAGAAAACAATCCCTTGACGAACGCCGGATACGGATCGAATTTGACGACGAAAGGCTTGGTCGAGACGGACGCATCGATAATGGACGGCAAGACGCTCCTGTACGGAGGCTGCGGTGCCATTCGACGAGTGAAAAACCCCATCGAGCTGGCGTATAATTTGTGCGTAGAGCAATCGCGGAGTTTGCCCTTAGGTTTGGTGCCGCCGTCGTTGCTGGTAGGAGACGGGGGATTGTCCCATGCGAAAAGCGCAGGGTTAAAAGTAGTTCCTAACAGAGATCTAGTCAGCCCCAAGGCGCTCAAGCAATTTAGGAAATATAAGAAAATTTTAGACGAGCAAATTGAAAACAACCGTTTAGATACCGTCGGTGCCGTGTGTGTGGATAATTCCGGGCACGTTGCCGCAGCTTGCAGTTCAGGTTCGAAGGCTCAATCAATTATGGATTTGTGATTATACTGATTTATTTCTTTAGGGGGGTTGTTAATGAAGCGACCTGGTCGAGTGGGACAAGCCGCCTTATATGCGAGTGGAATATGGGCCGACAGTTATAAATCGGAGGCGGAGGCCTCCGTGGCGGTTTGCACGACCGGCTGTGGCGAACATTTAATTCAAACCCAGCTAGCCAAAGAAATTGGCAATGACCTTAAGGTGTGTACCTGCCCGACTACTAGTTTGTATAAAAGTATGATGGAAAAATTTTTGAGTAAGTTGTCTGTGTTGCATAAGAAATAAATTAATTTTTCGATTTATTTAGCGTCGAGGCATTTGCAAGGCGTCAAACAAAAACTTGGGGGGGCGCTGGTGTTACACATATCAACAACGGGCGAGGGGGCTATTTTGTGGGGCCATAGCACAGAATCTATGAGTATAGGCTACATGAAGTCGACCGATAAGAAAGCAAAGGTAATTTTTATTTAGTGTGTGTGCAGATGTGTAACGTTTTGCTTTCCTTTTTGGGTGTGATAGAGTATGATATCGCAATTACCAACTGGCGTGGGAGTTGGGACGACCGTAAATGTAGGTGGATCGCATTTCTATTTAAAAAAGTGATTTTAGTTCAATTGTTCACATTAGAATAGAATTTTCGTTTCAAAAGCACTTCTAGTTACACAGCTTACAACTTAACGATTCGTTGATTTCTATTTCGTCTGTATTGAACAAATCCTTTGCGTATTATGATAAGCTCTAGTCTGTAAACTGAGTAACTGGAAGTTGGTTGATTCAATCAAGTGATATTTTATTACTTTTGTTTTTATTTATGAGGACTTATGCTATCAATAAATTATTTATGACTATTTTGAAGCTTTCCTTAATTAAAATGAATGCTACTTGCACAAAATCATAAAACATCATACAGTCACAGTGCTAAATTATTTATTGTATATGGGTGTTGTGATGGGTAATAAAACTGCACTGTTTATAAAACAAAATCGAAGATGAAAAAAGGTAATATATTGTATTATATTTCTTATAAAATAACAAATATCACTTAGATGTAAATGTTAAAATACAACTTGCCGAACGTGCTCCTGAAATTAAAATTCACAGGATTTGTGCGAAATCGTTGTTCAAATTCTTTAACTGCTACCTACATATTACGTAAATAATAATAAAATAAATACTATAATAACTGATTAGGCAATTAATGGGGGGGCAAGAGCAGTCTCTACACATTAAAATACAATATACAATTATGTGTCCTTATAACTAAACCTTAAATAATGGTTAACATTGTAAGTTCGTGGGAAGTGTATATAATAATGACGTGTACGTGATGGAATAAAAGATCTCAAACTTGTATACGTATAAAAAGCAGTCTTTCCTTAATATTGTAAATTAACAATCGAAATAAAGTTTTCAAAATCTCGTGGCAGTATTACATATAAAATTGAATAATTTGTGCGTTTTAGAGCGCTGAAGGCAACAAACATGAGGTAGCTTTCTATGCGTTATCGAAAATTTTGTTTAAAATAAATGCTGATACTCACACACATCCGTATTCATACCAAATGGCATTTTCTTTGGTAGTATCGCTTCTCTTTTTCTCGATGGCAATTTCTTTTTCCTTGCCGGATTCATCTCCGGTTTGTGCCGTAGCACGTTGAGGCTCACCGATCACCGTCGTCGATATCCGATTAAAAACCAGCAACGGGGGTGCGTTTGTATTCCCCGTGGTGGACGAGGGAGCCGGTGGTTCATCTTCAGACAAGTACACGGTCCTCCTGGTGCCGATCGAACCTAAACTCAAAGCGCTGCCTGCCCCTGCTTCGCGCGAGTACATTTGATCACCTATTCAAAAAATAAAATAAAATGACATTACAAAAAAAACTCTCACTTTACAAAACAAGCAGTTATGTCTACCCTGAAACTAACACAACAAACTACTTCAACGTGGCGTGTGTAATATGTAAAGCGACTGTAATATTATAGGGCTATCCTTACATGCAAATTTAAATTAAAATATAGTGCAATCCGGATATCTCAAGTTGAACTGCGACTTCCTCGCTCGCGAAAGGTCCAGACTTTGAAATTCTCTGTTTTGTCTCGCTTCGGAAAACAAAATAAACATTAAACGCCCCCGCACGGAACGCCACCCAGAAAAATTAACGCGCAGAAATGCACTCACCCGCGAGGCTTCCCCTGTGAGAAGACAGATCACGATGGGATTTTCTCAGGGCGATTTCGTCCCTCGGTTTCTGGCCGTGGAGACTTCCGGCCGGTCTCTTCAAGGGTTCCGGGCGATGCGCTGTGTCCTCTACGCTGTTATCGGAGTCATTACCACCGGATTCCCCCGAACCACCACCGATGGTAAACTGCGATTGGGTTAGTCTCCCATCATCGTGCCAGGATCGACGGTTCTAATTATTAAACAAATTATGTATTAACGTATTATATCACAGAAAATAAATCTCCCCAGATAACCAATGACATATTAGGCTTGCTCGGGTTCCCATGAGGACAGGTCCAGAACCGTCAGGAGCATGCGCATGTTCCAGGACGGTTCTAGGACTGTCCTGGCGAGAACCCGAACAAGCCTATTGTTTGTTTACTTGACATCCGCACTGTCAAACGTCAAACTGACAGTATGTTGGCATCACTGCACACTTGTGACATTTCTTGTTTTATCCAACAGTATTTTTTTTAAAATTTATTCTTAATAAAGTTCCTTTCACTAAATTAATCAGGTTCGTACAACCATATTTAGTTACCACTTTGGACAAGTAACTACTGTATGATTCCCTCCTGTTTTATTCTTTACTCGTTGGGTTTGCTGATACGAAGTTAAGAATTAATAAGTTCCTGATTTAATTACTTTAAGAAACAACGCACCTTGTATAGTGTCTTGCTATTATGTTAAACTAATAGCGCTTTCGATTGACTGCTCTAGAGCACTCTGAGTATTCTCATTTTATTTTACCCTTGTGTAATAATAAGAGACAGAGATTGGAAATATTTTGGGAGTGCTCTAGTCTAGAGCAGTCGATCAAAAACGCTTTTAAAGTTTAACGTGTAACTGCAACAGTGTCAATTTGATATGGAGACTTTGTTCAGCATTTTGAATAACAGATGGCGTCCGATTACTTGACATCCGCACTGTCAAACTGACAGTATGTTGGCATCACTGCACACTTGTGACATTTCCTGTTTTATTGAACAGTAAATTTTGACACAGACAGTGCGGATGTCAAATAAACGAACCATAAGTTCCTTCCATGTACTTTTATGAAAGAACTGCAGTGTCTAAAATACAAATGGCATAGTTAAATTTAGTGAAGTAGGTCACTAGGGTATTATAAACAAAGCTGTGGTTTTTATAAAACCCTTGCGTACACCTGTGACATACAGAGAGAGACCATATTTAGTTACCACTTTGGACAAGCAACTACTGTTAGTATGAATCCCTCCTGTTTATTCTTTACTCGTTGAGTTTGTTGATATAAAGTTAAGAATTAATAAGTTTCTGATTTAATTACTTGAAGAAATAATGCCATTATTTTAAACTAAAAGTTTAACAAAAATTGTGTGCAAATCGGTTTTTCTAAAATTCTCATATGCTTTGACAGCAAGCATGGCCGCCTCGCATGGGATGACTTATTATGTGGCGAACTAGCTTCAATTTGTCAATCCTACTGTGAGGTTAGGTCAAAAAGCGATTGCAAGATGTCGCTACTTAAATTGTTTAAAAGTTTAACGTTGAACTACAACAGTATCAATTTGATATGGAAACTATGTTTGTTTCTTTGAATAACAGATGGTGCTAAATTAATCAGGCCTGTACAACCATATTTAGTTACCACTTTGGACAAGTAACTACCGTCTGACTCCCTCCTGTTCATTCTTTACTCGTTGGGCTTGTTGATATGAAGTTGAGAATTAATAAGTTTCTGATTTAATAACTTTTTTCCTTTCACCCACTTTTACCCCAAGCTCAGAGCTTGTCGGGGAGGGGTGGCGGCTGCGATCAACTTGATGTTAATTTCTCGTTCGGCGTTGGCCTTACAAATTGGGGAAACGCAGAAAACCCAGTTCGAAGGAGCTGGTATGAATCCGAAACACAATCCGATAAATAAGTACCTACTCTATCTCTCACATAGAGCCCATATGCACCAGGAGAAGATTCAAACCTAATAGTTGCCCGGCCAAGCGTCAAACCCGTTGCCAGCGAACTTAACTAACTCGGCTATTCAACTACCCAATTTGAAAAAATAATACCATTATCTTAAAGTAAAAGTTTAACGTTGAATTGCAACAATGTCAATTTGATATGGAGACTTTGCTTGTTTGAATAATGGCGCTAAATTAATTAGGTTTGTACAACCATATTTAGTTACCACTTTGGACAAGTAACTACTATTAGTATGACTCCCTCTTGTTTATTCTTTACTCGTTGGGTTTGTTGATATGAACTTAAGAATTAACAAGTTTCTGATTTAATTACTTGAAGAAATAACGCACCTTGCAGTGGTTTGCCATTATTTTAAACTAATAAGTTTTTGATTGACTGCTCTAAGGCACTCTCTAGGGTATTCTCATTTTATTTTACCCTCATGTAATAACAAGGAACGGAGATTGGAAATATTCTAAAAGTGTTCCAGTCTAGAGCAGTCAATCGAAAACGCTACTAACGCTGTAAATCTCTTTTATATGTGATTATATTTACCCTGCTTGTCTTGTTGATGATATCCGAACCAGCCTTTCGTACCCTTCTGACTAAAGTGGCTCCAAAGCTTTTCCTGTTTTTTAAAACGTAACCATCATTTTTGGTAATAATATAACATCATCACTTACTTCTTTGCCGATGCGTTATCCAGTTTCCTGTAGTGTTCCATAATTTTTTCTTCCAATTTCTCCTTCTGCCTGCACAAGTTATTGAGTTTATCCGCGAACAGCTTTTCTTCCAGGTGATAGTGCTGCTTGTCTTCTAAGGAGTGCGTCAACAAAGAATGGTACTGCGATAGGAGTTGAGAAACGTGATCCATTAAAGCCCTACGATCCGCATCCAACGAATGATTCATTTCGAACAACATCTAAAATTGATTTGTATTATACGTATTAAAAAAATGTAAGGTGTATTTATTTAAAGAAAGAAGTGCATACGTCACATCTCTGTTGCAATTTGGCGTTATCTAATTGTAATCCGGCAACTAGATCGGACCTGGAGTTGAGCTCTCCTTGCATTTCGGTGTTTCCAAGTCGCAGCTTCCCCGATTCGGCCCTCAAAGTCCTGTACTCTTCTTGCAAACCCCGATATTCTGATTTCAGTCTCTCGTTGGCGGTAAATAAGTTGCGGAAGTCGTCCTAAACACACCAAACTTTCACATTCGAAGCACTTTTTTTTTTTTTAAATAATTACCTTCAACTTCGAGTGCTCCGCCCTTAAATTCCCCAGTGATTTCGACTCGCTCTTCAGCGCATCTTTCTCCTGCTCCAACGCACTCGCTTTCTTCTCCAAGGAAAGCTTCGCGTCTTTTAAGCCCCGCACTTCCGAGCGCAGATCCCTGTTGAGTTTCTTCAGGCCCTCCTGCTCGCTCTTTAACTCCTCGTACTCGGCGCTGAGTTGCTCGTGCAAGGTCCTTATCGTCACTTGATCTAGCAGTAACGTGTCATGCTGGTTGCTTTGTATTTTTTGCTGCTCGGCCAACTAAAAACAAGAGTGGGAAAGAACATTTAATACGGCTGGGAAAGTCCTTGGTTTGCTTGAATGATTAAAACCTTCATGGGTCAATAAGGCATACCTCATCTTTTTCCGCTACCAGCTGGCTATTGGCTAGCTGCAACGCGGTTTGCTGCGCTGTTAAAGAAGTAACTTGCGATGTTAATGTTGCTATGTCCACTTGCATCCTCGCGTTCTCTGTCTGGAGCTGTTCGTTGAGATGTTGCACGTTTGCAAGCTCTGTACACAATTTCTCGCACTGTTTGTTCCACTCGGCACTGATCGAAGACACCACTTGTTCAGTCTGCGATAACAAGTCGGATTCCAAACTGTCAAGAGTCCCCGAGCATTTCACGCAAGGCGGCCTCTCATCCACCTTTTCACTTTTCATCCGGTCTTTGAGCAGCGATGTCACGATGTTGACCACGTCGGTGTTCCCCAGCATTTTCTCGACTATAATGTTCACATCGTTTTCCAACACGTCCAAATTCAGCCCCAGTTTTTCAATGCTGGACCTCAACTTTTCGTTGGTCACCTTCTCGGAAATCAAATCCTTCTGTAAAGTCGAAATTGTCTCGGTGTACACTGCGGCCTGCGATTGTAACTCCTGCGCTCGCTTCTCGTACTCCTGCAGTTTCTCGATTTGCAAATTCATCGCCTCTTTTTCTTTGCACAACTTGTTCAGTTCCCTTTCGAGTTTCTCAAATTTCTCCGCGTGCTGATCCAGGCTTACGTCCTTCACCTCTATCAACTCTTTTAACTTCGCAATCTCCTTCTGCATCCCGTTGTTTTCCTTCTCGACGCTGCTAACTTTGCTCCTCAACTTCTCGCTTAGCTTTTCAACCCCCTTCAAGCGTTCTGCCTCCGCCTGTATCGTTTGCAACTGACCGCTGAGTTGATTCGCTGACTTCTCAGCACCGTCGGCTCTCGTTTTAATACTGTCGCATAAGCTTTGAACTCGCTGCTTTTCTTTAGTTAGGGAATCGATGTTCTTCTCGAGCTCTTCGATTTTCGTGCGTTCGTTCTGCAGCTCTTGAGATTGCCTATCCGAGAGTACCTTGCTCGTGTCCAGGGAGTCCTGCAGCTTACGGTTCTCTTGAAGCGCGTTCTTAAACAAACTTTCCAGCTCGGAGTTCTGCTGGTTGAGTCTCTCGCAGTTCTCCTGCAGCTGCTCCAACTTCAACGCGAGCTTCTTCTTCTCCTTTTCCAGCTCGAGGATCTTTTTCGAGTTCTCATGGAAACTCTGCTCCTTAAGTGAGTCGATCGTCGAGATAAGCCTGCGATTCTCCAACTCCAATTTTAAGGCACGAGTCTGTGCGTTATTCGTTAGCTGCTCGGATAGGCTATTATCGCCGGAGGTTATTTCTTCCTGGTCCGAATCGATTGTTACGTTCATGGCGGTGGTTTCATGCAGAGCGTCTTTCGTGACTTGTTGTAGTTGTAAGTTCTCTTCGACGAGTTCTTGGATCTTTTCTCTTGCCGCATCTCTTTCCTAAAACAAGAAAAAAGTAGCGTATTGGAAGTGTTTTAATTTGTTTTATGAAACGTTACCAAAGCGATGTCGTTAAAGGCCTGCTTGGAAGTCAGCAGTTCGGCTTCCAATTCCAAAACACGTTCGGAACGCTGCCTCGCTCTGGCCACTTGCGATTCTAACATCTCTCTCGTCTCGAGAAGCACCCGATTGTCTTCTCTCAGCTCGTCCACTCGGACTCGATAGAATTCGGCATCGGCCAGTCTCTCTCTGTAGCGCTGAGCTTCGGCCTCCAGTTTGTCCGCCCTTTCTGCTCTCTCACGCATCGCATCTACTTCATCTCTGTAGGCCTTCGCTCTCCTTGCTTCCACCATTAAATCAGCATTCTAGAATTAATAATAAAACAACGGATGTTTCGGCCAAAACGAGTCGTGTTACCTCAGCTTTTAATTTGGCTGCAAGGAGATTCACGTGCTCCAACTCCTCCCGACATTCTGTGAGCAGCTCTGTTTTTTCTTCCCTGTTACAAAAAAAAGTGTTTTATCTTCCAATTGTGTTCGTTCTTCCGTTTAGCGGATGATTAGATTGTATCAGGGAATATTCTAAATTCCATAACTGATAAAACTGTTGAAACCTCTTCAAGATTAAAGCTGTTATTATCAGAGGAATACTTACAATTCTTGCCTTTGCTTTCTTAATCTGGCCTTCCAATCTGCGAGCTCGACGGCCAAGTGATTAGATTCGACTCCTTCGACGGCAACGTTGCTCGGAGTACCGACGGAAGACTCCTGATTCAAATCGACCACCCACCGATGAAACAAGCCGTCCCTCTCGAGCGCAAGGCAACGCAGGTGGGCGTAGAGCTTCTCGGAAGACTGTTCCGTAGAATCGTGCGTAAGCACGATACTTTGATCGTCGGTCACCTAAAACCAAGTCACTAAGCTCGCTCGCAAAAACTTGCAGGCCTGCAACTGACCTGTTTGATGCACTCGACGATATCGTGCTGCGCGTCTAAGGGCAGTTCTTTGATGCGCGCGATGAAGAGTTCCTTGGTGGGGCCTTGCACCGCACATCCTAGAAGCAGTAGTATCAACAGTCGCAGCTGTTCTAGGGCTTGCTGCGATCCGGGCGAACGGCCCAGAGCGATGCAGTCGGGAAGGCCGATGACGAATTGGCCAAGTTCTTCCTGTATCAATTTAATTTACAAAAAAAATTAAAATTGAGGAGTCAAGTACCTCATAAATAGTTTTGATGTTCTTGATGATGCTGTGGAATATTTTGATTCTTGAAACTGTGATGCCTAAGCCCTGTAGGTTGGCTGCGCTCGGCACAGGCTGGGACGGTTCGGGGTCGATTTGCAACAACACTTCGTTTATGGGTCCCCCATCGAAGAATGTTTCGTACACATGCAGAGTCTCCGGCTTTTTCACGCAGGTACTCAACTGAAAAGTACGAAATAACACACATACACACGATGAGGGACTTCTTTCATCCGTTCCCGTTCTACATACCCAAGTGACGAGAGGGCCCGAGAGGAATTCTTCAATATCAGATGCAGAAGCTGCCATTATGCTGGGAGGTATCACATTATATCAGAGATAACATCTATGCATTATATAAAAGCAACCTCTTTTCAATTTGCCTTCTTGACGACGACGACAGCAGCAGCCTAACAGCGGGCGCGACATAACCACGTTGTTGTTAGCGCATTCTCTATTAACGAGACTGTTATTTTTAATTGTGTTTTAAAGCCGCATCCCGTTCGTTCGTACATCTGACATATGTCATTTTTTTCATTTAAATTCTCACGCTGTTTGAAAGTTGTCTACACACAACACACACGGACGAAAACAAAGGCCGTACAGTCGGACCAAAAATACCTCCCGCTGTCACGTCCTTAAGAACCAGATTACATTTAAACAATCCTGGGAATTTGCTTTCTTTCTTACAAATTATAATGCTGCCGTTGTTTACTGCTCTTATTTTTATACTTAATCATAATTAAATCATGCAAAAGTTATTCCACGGCCTGGTTTCGCACAAAAAAATCTGATTATTACTTTATGAAATATATTTGGAGCTCTTTAAAGATAATTAATAATAAAAGAAGCGATGAATTTCGTAAATCGATAAATAATTCCGTGTTATTTTGCAACGTTGCCAAACATACAAGACAACTGGCGAGATAAATTACAACAAAATTACGCGTTATTATTTAAGGAAAAAGGTCATGTTTATGATGATTTCTTTACGATATTTTCAGAAATACCGACAAAAGGCAAGAAATTCCGTGGAATATTGGTAGTTCAATAAATTGGGCAACGCTGTTAGATGCTTGTAGTGCGTGCGACATCTAGTATGTAATAATCCAACCAAAACTTCAAAACAACTGGAAAACATGACCTTCTAAATCAAAAGCGAGTTCTAACTGGCCTGGGCGTTTTGAAAAATTTACATTGAATTTTTGTGCTCGAGAAAACGCCAAAAGTCGACACTTTGGCGCTGGTTATGGGGCACTAACAGCAATGAGTAAAGTGTACTGTCATTACTGTCAATCAAAGTGAATTCACGCAAAATTAATTAATATTGTAATTATCATAATACAAGATAATTTATGTGGTATAAACTTTATAGATTCATGCAAAAATCATTTGATCTCGTCGGAGTGAAGTACGCTTGCGCAATAAAGAAAGACTGGCACTTTAAAAAGCTTTCGTGTTATGAATAATTACAACAAGTTATATAAAAGAGTTTCGACTTTTGATAATGTAAAACGTGTTAAAAAAGGCGTTGATAATTACGCACAATGAGAAAAGCTTTATTATACATGTTGTAACTTACCACAGGTAAGATTCTAATCTAAAACCGTAATGGTTTAATGCTAAATTAAATTGTCGAAATTGGACATAAATACTCCACCTTATTCCAACGTAAATAATATCCAGTATGCTCAAATTTTTACAACTCTTGATTATATCCAAAAGATTCAAAAAAAAAAGAATAGTCTTGAATGAACTTTTTATTAGTTTTTCAACTGACTTATTTATATCAACAACATATATGCAAACTCTTTTTTTTTTTTTTTTTTTATAGTAGCCGCCTTATTTATTTATAGTCTATTTAAATTGCACTTTCTACACTCCGCCTCAATTTAAATATCTTTGACAGTCTTAAATGCAGTTATTAACATGTTACACCCATTTGATGTCTTAAATCTGTAAAACGCATACGTGGTAAACTTTTAGTAAGAATATCAGCCTTCTGTTCTTCTGAACTGACGTATTTTACTTCTATAACATTTTCATTATGCAAGTCTTTAACGAAATTATAACGTATATCAACATGTTTCAATCGTCGATGTTCCCACTTCTTCAGAAGGTGTATACAGACTGATTGTCTTCGTATAGTCGAACAGGTACGTCAATCTTTGATTGAGATCTAGTAACAAATTGCGAAGCTCAAATCAATTCAGTAGCAGCTGTTGCTAATGAAACGAAATCCGACTCAGTGGACGTAATTGCTATTGATTTCTGATTCTTCGTGCTCCAACAAACTGTAGATCCATATACCTTGAACAAAAAACCACTAGTTGTTTTTCTATCTGAATCGCCAGCCCAATCAGCATCACTGTAGCAACCCTACTAGACATACATCACCTTCTTATTATATCTGAGTCCTAAGTTCAAGGTTCCTTTAATATATCTTAAAACACGTTTCAGACCATTCCAATGTCCTTCTGTAGTATTATTTTGAAACCTGCTGTAATAATAGCAACACTGAGATCTGGCCGTAATTTAACATTGCGTACATCAAGCAGCCTATGAGTTACCTGTATGGTTTTCGATTCTTCGATCGCTTCAGTATTTCCGTTTTCATTAATTTTAGCTTCCATTGGAGTACTGGCTGGTTTACATTCATCCATTTTGTCCATTTGAAACGCTTCAGTAAATTTGTCAAGTACCCAGGTTGACTAAGAAACATACCATCTTCAGTCTTTTCTATTTTAATTCCAAGAAACATACCATCTTCAGTCTTTTCTATTTCAAATCAAAGAAACGGGAGATTTTTCCAATTGTACAGTCGAAAGCAAAAAATAGTTTCCTGTAATTGTTCTTTCTTATTTTTCATTTTTTTAAAGCCGTTTTTTGGCGGTGCACTATTTTGAAATTATTTCGTATGTTTCGAAACGTGTATTTTTTTAGCGTTGAAACAATGACGTCATGTTTTGAAACGGCTGCATACATTTCAAAACGCTGTGAAATTACTTTTGAAATTATTTCAAGGTGGAGTGGGGGTTAATAGTAACAAGTTAAGTGCTACACATAACCTGCAAACCGATTGTGTTTTGAAACGGTATAGAAAAGTTATTTTAGCGGGATCATCATTAATGACGTCAAAATTAAAATAGTTTTGAAACAGCACCATTCGGTTTTAAAACAGTTTTGTACGCCAAAAAACGGCTTAAATGATTTTTTCCACTACTAGTACTATAGCCTGTCATATTTACAGTTGGTTCTGTTGTGCGCTAAATTATTTTTGAAATTTTTGAAAATTCATATTTTCTTAAAAGATTATTGCAGTTGTCAGTACCTCTCAGCGTTTATCTACAGCTGAAATCAAAGAAACGGGAGATTTTTCCAATTGTACAGTCGAAAGCAAAAAATAGTTTCCTGTAATTGTTCTTTCTCATTTTTCATTTTTTATGATTTTTTCCACTACTAGTACTATAGCCTGTCATTTTCTAAATATTCTAAATATAGTAAAAACTACTTTGTATTTTTTATATCCATTTTGTATTTTAAATAAAAACTTCCAAAGAGTTTACCATTTTGAATTTTAAATAAGGTGTGAGAATTTATCTTGTATTTTCTATTTAAAATAATTTCTATTGGTATTTTGAATTTTCTGGTGTTGTTAAATTACCGGTAATTTATTTTTAATATTTCCTTACCGGTAATGTTACCGTAGTATTACCAACTACATTTTTAACTAAAAATTAGAAATACCTACCTTTAGTTTATTTACAACTCGGTACAAGATCTTTTTTTTTTTTTAGTCTCATTTAGGAGACAGTATAAAATGCATCACATGGAATTAATTTCTGCTTAATGACAGTATTTCAAAACCATTCCCGTACACGATAACTTTAAGGCCATCTTCGTAGTCCACACATTCCATACCTTGTATGTCACAGATAGTCGTAACGTACGTATTTAAAAGCTCGACTGCGATTTCATCGTCTCGAAGAATCTCCCAAGCGAACAAGCAGAGTCTTTGATCGACGGATGCGGTTAGGAAATACTTCTCCGTAATAAAACTACCCGTAACCTGAGCACAATGAACACCGGCATCACTAAACGTGGCTAGTTTCTTGACCCCCAACTCGTCATCAAAATGAATTAGGTTTAACGCGATGGCATTATCGTCACCCCCCGTTAAAATCAAGCAACGGCCCTCGCTTACTTTGAAAACGCTGTGCGTGTTAATACCTGACTGATGTGCCTTTATGAGTGTACCGTGTGATTCCCCGACGTTCCAAACGACAACGTCACCATCGGTGGCCATGGTTGTTAAGACGTCACATTCCCCGAATCGAAAGCAACCGATCTTAAGCACGCACCTCAGGTTGTTATAGTTTAAGCTGCGCAAGTAACACAGTTCGTGTCTCACAGAGAACAATTTAACACTTCCGTCGGAGTACGCAGCGAACAGAGTTAGGCCCCCGTCGGTTAACTCTGACACGCACAGGTCCATGATCCTCGTTTCGGATTCTTCTGAGCCGTTTGTCGGCTCATAATACGAATGTATTTCACTGCAGGACACTTTATCGTTCACTGTTAATTCCCACATGATAATTTGGGCACGTCCCCCGGCTGAAAATACCAAGAATCTCAGGTCGCTTACCTTGTGAAAGCAAATCGCACGGATGCTTGACAAGTGCGACTTCAAAACAGTTGTGTTTTGGTGAGTCGAAAAGTCCGTCGAAGAAACACGAAGGGTAGTGTCTTCCCCACCGGATATGATAACGTAATTTGAACACCCCCTGTCTGGTTTTAATAGCTTAAGCGAGTTGATCGTGTTCACGTGGAAGCCTTTGATTATATCTAGTGACTGAAGACTGGTCCTTTCACACGATAGTAAATGGACGACTTTATCTTTGATGAAGCCGAAATGGAAGGCGTCGGTGTTGATGTTGTAGTCCCAGGATCTGTGGCCGCCCCCGCAGTTTTTTTCTAATAAGGTACGTCGGGCGTTGCGATCCCAAACAATGAGATTGTTGCCCCCAAACCCCAACAATAAACTCGTGTGTATTCCAGCTAACCACGTGAAGGGCACTTTATCTGACGACTTTAAAGTAAGTCTCCTCTCGTCTGGGTCGAAACTGTATTTATTCAGCAATGAATTTCGACCTGTAACAATCAAACCGTTGATCTTCGAAGTAGTAACGACGGCTGGCTTAAAGCTCACCCAAAGAAACGATATCATTTCCTTCACAATACACGTTGGTTACCCCAAGGTAGTTGTGGGCCCTCTTGATTAATTGTATTGGCTCGCAGGAATGTGTCGAATACAAGTATAAATTCCCTCGCCTGTCACCAACCAGGACACACGTGGATCCACAGAGGCAGGCCGAGGTGCTCCAACGTTCCTTGCTGAAGGGTAGCCAAAAGAATTGTATTGGCACGACGTGGCTTCCGAATATCCACAGCGTAAGCACACCGGCAGGTCCGCACGTCAAAAATAACTTGCACGTCAGCCAGTGCAAGGAGAATATGCGCCCCCTACTTTCAGTCTGGCAAGAAAGCTTGTACTTTAGGCCACATGCTAAATCCTCCTCGTAAAAATGGATGTTGCCGTGAAACCCCGCGGCCGCTAGAAACTTTCCACACGGTGACTTCTCCAATAGGGAGTATGATTTTAAATCATCGTGCACATGAGTTTCTTGAAGCACATTGCTCTTTACGTTATAGTAGAATAAAGCCCCGTCTTCAGTAATGATGGCCAGGTTATTGCTCGACAAAATAATAACTCTCTTTGGAGTGCCACTTAGCTTAATTCGGTCAGTTTGAATAAGCGTGTTTAAAGCAAAGAGAGAAACACCGCCGTCTGCACCACTTGTCACGACCACGTTCTTTCCTTCATCACCATCAAGTGACCACACACATCCACCTTGATGGGCCTCAATTTTCCTAACTAAACCGCCTTTTGTATTCCAGATATTCACCAGACCGTCTTCGCCGCTTGTCAAAATAAGACTGTCCAAGACTTTGCAATTAAAAACCCTCGCACTATGGCCACACAAAACAGCCATACTCGTAATACTCATACTCTTTAAGCTTTTATTTTCGACTGACCATAATATAGCTGTTCTATCATCGGACGTGGTACATATTAAGCCGTTGTTAAAGTTGTAATCGATTGAAAATATAACGCCCTGCAATATAATTTAATATCAACCGATAATATTCGATGTTTTATGCTACCTTATGGCCGTTTAATCGACAGGAAACGGGGGAAAATCCGCTTGCAGTCTCGTCTGGCCTCCAAACTAGAACCTGGTTGAACACGGTGCCCGATAAAATAACAACATCCGCCCAATTCTCGTTCGCGATGTGTGCACTGTATAAAATGCACCTTTCTTCGCATTCACACCTGCGAAGCTCCGTGAGCTCAGGGCTCCACAGTGTAACGACGTTGTGCATCGAGACTGTCACGATCATCGAACCCCGATCCACAAACTTGGCCGATAAAATCCAATCGTCGCATTCCCGTGAGTGTAACTCGGTTACCTCGACTGCCCCCTCAAATTTCACGCAGAATAACTTCATGGTTTTTGCTCCGTGCAGTAGCAATCTATCGGTGCGGTTGCATCTCACGATATTGTAAACTTGTTCGTTCGAAAAGAAAACCTTGCTCACGAGTTGTTGGTTTTCATTAGTGTAAACGTGCAAGTAATTTCCAATGCCTGAAACGTTGATTTCATTACAATTTTTAATACTTTGTATGTGAAGTTATGAAACATAACCTCACTTCTTGGATGCGCGCCCCAACTTGCTTATTTACCTGCGAAAATGTAACTTCCAAATAATTTGACTGATGTTACATCAGTCTTGATTAAATCTGATGAAAATGAGTACATTTTAGTCTGCCTTTTCTGTTAGAAAAATGTATTTAGCTTGCGCTTCGCTCCTAGTCCTAACCTAACTTTCCGTCGAAAACGTGCTTCACAAGAAAAGAAAAATTCGCTCATGAGTTCTCAGTTCCTGTTAATGTAAACGTGTAAGTAATTTTCAATGCCTGAAACGTTAGTTTAATTACAATTTTTTAACGTTTTGTACTTGAGGTTATGGAACATAACCTCACTTCTTGGATGCGCGCCCTCAACTTGCTTATTTACCTGCGAAAACGTAATTTCCAAATATTTTAGCAGATGTTACATCAGCCTTAATTAAATCTGACGAAAATGAGCACATTTTAATCTGCCTTTTCCGTTAGAAACGTTTATTTTCTTTGCACTTGACTCCTAGTTCTAACCTAACTTTCCATTGAGAACGTGCCCCACAAGAAAAGAAAGATTCGCTCACGAGTTCTCATTGATGTAAACGTGTAAGTAATTTCCAATGCCTGAAACTTTGATTTCATTACAGTTTTTATTTTTAATACTTTGTATGTGAGGTTATGAAACATAACCTCACTTCTTGGATGCTTGCTTATTTATCTGCGAAAATGTAACTTCCAAATATTTTAACTGTTGTTACATCAGCTTTAATTAAATCTGATGAAAATAAGTATATTTTAGTCTGTCTTTTCTATTAGAAAAATGTAATTTGCTTGCGCTTCGCTGCTAGTCCTAACCTAGCTTTACATTGAGGACGTGCCTCACAAGAAAAGTTCGCCCACGATTCTTGGTTTTTATTAATGTAAACGTGTAAGTAGTTTCCACTGCCTGAAACGTCGATTTCATTACAATTTTTTAACATTTTGTATGAGGTTGTGAGACATAACCTCAATTTACTTATTACTTATTTACCTACCTGCAAAAGTGTAACTTCCAAATATTTTAAGGGATGTTACATCAGTCTTAATAAAATCTGATGAAATTAAGTCAAAGAAACTTCTTTCCTTGTGCTCGGCTCCTAACAGTCCTAACCTAACTTTCCATTGAAAGCGTGCTTCACAAGAAAATTTTATTGAAATTCGCAAGTATAATAAATGGGAAAAATTGTATAATATAATATCACAACGGGTTAAGCAACCCTCTTTTTCTTTGGATGTGGCTCGTCGCTCTTATCGTTCCTGTAACTTACGCCGTGCTTTACAAAACGACCAGCGACCGCTTGGTTCAGCTTAGGCCGTATCGTGTTTCTATCGTGTGCCTAAAAATGAACGGGTTAGTGCTTGCTTGAAGCTTGAAGACGTTACAAACCATTTTCGCTTTGACCATATACTCTCGTATTCGGCTTAGCTCATGTTTGACGTCGGTCGTGTTTGGGTCAATGCCTTTCGTGCGCAGGTAAATCCAATACAGCGTGTTCAAAACGTACGCGAAGAATAGATCGTAATTAACTTTGTCCCCGGGGGTGAGACTGTCGTAGTTGAAAGTGTCCAAAGCGATGTCTATGAGATTGTCCATGTTGTCTACGCTGGTTCGCAAGTTGGTGAGCTTTTCTTGAACGACTTTATCGTCTTCTAAGCCTTCAAAATTCATTTCGACCTACTTATTTTTGTATGGTTTTAATTAATTTCATGTGGTCAATGCAGCGAGGTGCTGAGGTTATGTTTTCATTTTTTGAAGTAGGGTTAGCGTTAGCCATCTAGTGGCGGAGCAGCGAATGAGCTTCAATAATTTTCGTTTGCCAACAAAATTATTTGTGTTAAATTGTTAAGTAATGCCGGTTTGTATTTCATTAATATTTCTTAGAATAACATAAAAATATGAGAAATATAAATATTTATAAGAAGGGGTTCTTTTTTCATTTCTGAAGTAAATTAGCCATCTAGTGGCGGAGCAATGAACGTGGCGTTGATTTGCTTTGAATTTTGGCGCGAGCTTCAATAATTTTCCGTTCGCCGATAAAATTATTTGTTTTAAGTGAAAACGCTTTATATTTTATTACCATTTCTTGGAAAAACATAAAAATATGAAAACTGTAAGTATTTATAAGAAATTATGCTCAGAAATTGTGTTATGAAACATACACGCACATCAGAAAATTTAAATAGCTTTTAAGTCTTAAGTTTAATAGCTAGTTTAGGAGAGGAAAAAAGTAGTCGATGCGAACGAACGAGGAATACGTGGAGGAATTCGGGGGAGAAGACAAATCACAAGACAAGAGGAACACCTTCAACGACAAACAACACAATCCCTAAATGAGATCCTATTCTTTTCCTAAGAGTCTTTGTATTTCCTCATAGGACTTCCCTTTCGTCTCAGGTATAAGGAAGAAGACGAACACGGTCCCCACGGTGGACAGTCCACCGTAAATAAAGAACGCAACGTCCACGCCCCACTCGTCCTTAATTAAAAAAAAAGTCTTAGCCACCGTGAAGGCCAACATCCACGAGACGAAGGTGGCGAACGAAGCGACCACGCTCTTCACCTCTTGCGGCAGGACTTCGGCCGTCAACATGAAAGAGATGGGGCCTATCCCGAGGGAAAACCCAACGAAGAACACGCACAGGGCCGCCAGTGGGAGGTTATCCAAGTAAACGAGGTATTCTTCCCCGACGTTTCCTCGTTCTTTGAGGGAGATACAAGTGCCGACGGTGATGACGCAGAGCGCCATCATGATTTCCGATGTTAACAGCAGCACCCTTCGCCCGAATTTATCAACGACGAAGGGTTGAAACACGCCGGCTATGAATTGCAACGACATCAAGATGATCGTGCCCAGTTCGGGGTCTAAGTCAGTCGAAGCGGTTTGGAATATGTAAGAGGTGTAGGCCGTTATGGCGTCTATACCGCAGAGTATCCTGAAAGACATCACCCCCATGCTAATGATGAAGGCCCTTTTGGTGGCTGGGTGTTTAAACGATGTGAAAATGACGCTGGTGTGGCTTTTCGTAATAGTTGCGCTGAGTGCTAGGATTTCGCCTTCGACGTCGAAGTTCTCCCCCCTCAGCCGCCTTAGCGAGGTTTTGGCGTCCTCGAGCCTCTTCTTCTTTAAAAGGTAAACCGGCGTTTCCGGCATGAATACGAAAATTATACCGAAGATGCCCGGAACCGCAAGGCAACACACACTAAACCACTGGATCGAAATGAACTTGCTAACGACGGCGTCAAAAAATATGCCAGACGTGATCATTAACTGCGTGAAGCTACCCAACGTACCCCTGATGTCCTTCTGCGAAATTTCGTTGCAGTAAAGGGGCGCAGCCACGCAAAAGGCGCCGCCAACCATCCCCGTGAATAGTCTTCCGACGTAAAGGATTTCGATGTTGTTGGCCCAGGTTATGAGGCCCCAGCCTAGAGCGAGGGGTAAGGTGAGGATGAGCATGGTCGTTTTCCTTCCGGTGAAATCACAGACGGGTCCGATGAGTAGGGAGAGGAAGGCAGCCCCCAGGGATACTAGGCTGCCAATCCAACTCAGCTGGTCTTCGTTTATTGGAAAACCTGCGTCGCCGTTCAGCAATCTAAGGGAGATTTGCGAGGTCCATCCTAGCGCGTTGCCCAAAGAAAACGCGGAGAAGGAAGCTGAAAGGAATGATGTTTAAATGAGACATGGAAGTGATGATGGAAAACCCACCCGCAACCGCTGCAATATACTGCGGAGTTTTTCTTGCCCCATCATTCGTTGAAATTGAATTCACCTGGAAAGAGCGAGGGGCCTCAAATTGGTTTCAGATAAAGAACTGTTACTTACGGTCATCGTTTCCGCTCAAGAACTCATTGCAGTTTTAACTCAGCTGGTTTGTTTACCCCGTGTTTGAGGCAACTGCATTTTTGCTTCGGGAAAGATCAGATTTTGCGATTAGCGCCTAATCGTAAAGATAAAGGCTTTTTAAATGAAGCACTTGTTTTCAAGTTTGTAATGTTGGAATAACGCGGCCGAGTACGAAATTACTCGGTATTTTCTCGTTTTTAGATTTTCGTTCGAGAAAAATACAATAGTAATCGAGCGTGTAACCATAAAACGATGCTTGTTTGTGTGTTTGTTTGCAAGTTATCAGCGAACGACTTCCTTATTGTTTGGATTTACTCATCGCGTGGTGTGTTTGGAATTCTTGTGAAAGTGTTAACGGGCAATTAGATAACGCAATTCCTTAGAAAAGTTAAACAAAAATAAATTTGAAGCGCTTACATGTTTTATACAGTATGCACACCTGGGTACACTTGTGGCCATTAAAATCGTTAACCCTTGCATGCTAACCTCGCCCTTATTGACCTGACCCTGCCATGGAAGCAACTGCTATCGTAATTGACACTTCTAAGCAGTCTGTTGTACGTACTCGACCCGCTGCGAGTTCAAGTGATCCAATTCAATTAGGAGCGAATAGAAGTTTGGAAGACGGATTTAACTTTCATCGTTGCATGTTCATAGTTCAAATGATCTAATCTGATTAGACACGAATGTAAACATCTGAATGTAGGCCAAGACTCAACCAAGACCAATGACTGGGACTCCATACCTCTCTTTCACTTTTCAAACCATTCCGTTGGGTGTTCTCCAGAATCACGTCTACTATCCCATATAATTTAACTTTGAAACGTAGGCTTTGGGCATGACGTCTCAGTTATTTTCAAAGTAAGAACCTGATACTCTTCTTCCACTATTTCCTTCACTTCGACGTAGTTCATTGTTGGGGTCGTCTTCTGCAAAATAGTATTTACGATCTGAAATCTTTTCCCTCTGAAAGATGAGCTTCTGGAAAAGCCTTATTGATTGTTTGGAGGACGTACTCTCGAGGGACAGCACTTTCACAAAGAAGAAATAAATTATTTAGATACTATTGCTTCTATTTTGCATAGTTCCTTGTCGGGACGCCCCGGATTCTCATCTACGATCTCATATCGTTTAACTTTGAAAGGTAGGATTCGGGAAAAGACTTATCAATTGCTTATGGCGCCTTAGATCTTTTCGAAACCTAATGCTCTTCTTCCACCGTTTCCTTCACTTTTCAAAATACTTTGCGCAGGTTATTGTAGGAATCGTCTTGTCGTCTTCTCCAGAATCGCATTTACGATCTGAAATCTTTTCCCTTTCGAAGATGGGCTCCTGGAAAAGCCTGCTCAACCCCTTCTTCGCAATGAAATAATAAATAATTCAGATTTTGAAAGTGGCAACTGTTAGCTCGGGTACTAGCCTGCAGAGCTAGTGGAGAGTGGATAGACTCTCGCCTTCACCAGAGGGGGTGCGGGGCTTGCAACCCAATCCGTTCTGGGAGTCCATGTGTTCCTTAGACATGTGGGCGCGTTGATTGGGCGTATCTCAATCCCGACGCCATAGGTGGCCGTGTCCTAAAGCCCTTTGGGCAGGCGGGGCACGTAAAATCACCAGGACTTATGTACGCACAACGGTTATACTAGATGTATATTTTAAAACTATAAAATTATTCTTCGGTGAAATTATTGTCTTCCGTCTGTATAGTTTGGGACTTTCTTTCTTCATTCGGTAGTGCCATATTTCACATAAGCAATGTGGCTTCACAGATAATTTTGTTTTAAAACCGAAAATTTAGAAATAACGGTGAGTTATTTCAATACTTGGTTTCTGACAAAATTATCTGTGAACTCCATTGCTTATGTGAAATATGGCACTACCGAATGAAGAAAGAAAGTCCCAAAATATATAAAATTATTATAATTGTATTTATA
Source organism: Dorcus hopei (assembly GCA_033060865.1). Lineage (NCBI taxonomy): Eukaryota > Metazoa > Arthropoda > Insecta > Coleoptera > Lucanidae > Dorcus > Dorcus hopei. Next base: position 3,228,651 of record CM065425.1, on the reverse strand, counting down.
TTATTACAACTTACTCTGAAGAAGCCGTCAAACGTACAGCTAAATGTTGAAATTTAATTCACTTTTACAAAGTATCATTTGTAGTAATATACATTTTGTGATCATTTGTGATGGACAAGAAAGTTCATCGGTTTTAACCTATGAACTACAACTTTAGTGAGCAACAGTTTAGATCGCGACATCTCGCGACCGATTTTTGATCTAAAATTCACATTTTAATGAAGACGTTTAATTAACCTATCACTTATATTCTTAGCACAGTATAAGTAATTACCCAGTAGCGTCACTTAAACGTCAGTGTCAAAAAAAGCGGCCATTCTATTTGATACCCTTATGGAAATGCAATGCAATTTACAGCTGGGTAGGTATCAAACGAAAGAACAAATGTGACAGTTATACTCAAGTGACGCTACTGTGTTCTTAGGGCAACTAGTACCTTTGAGATACGAATTTTTTGGTATTCTATATACCAATACCGAAAATATCCCTAACTATCGTATGTATACAAACCGTCTAATAAAGGAAACGGTGTTGCTTGGGATACTACATACAGAGAAGTTAAAAATTATTGTATTGACTTTTTAATGAACTCTAAAATACTTGTTTGACGTGCCTCTTCCAGTCTATTGTAATGACTGTTTGTTCGAGCCCCACGGTGGGCGCCAATAATTGTAATGATTGTTGTTCGTGGAGCTACTTGTGGGGTGTCAATTATGTAATGACTTGTTTGAGCTCCTACGTTGACAAGCCAATTATGTTATTGATTTGTGTATGGGGTATGGGGTACTTGCCTTTGCTTTTACTTTTCCTTTTTAAAATTTTCTCTGTGGGTTGGACGTACTGTTTTGTATCTCGTGTGGCTCTTCTTTTCACAGTGGATTCTTCGAAATGGTTTTTGTGGACTTCACTTTCAGTCAGATTGTGGAAATGGAAAGGATGTGTGAAATTGTGTGTGGTGTGTGTGTGTGGGTGATGATGTGGAACCTGACTTACTTTGTTACATCTTTCATATTGTCCTTACTTTCTTTTCCCTTTTCTAAAATTTGTGATCGGTTGAAAAAAAGATGCAAGGAATTGTCGGGAAATTCTCTTCTGGTAGGCTTTTCTCTTTATTTTTATTAAAATAAATTGCAAAATTTCTTAAAAAATCCAGTTTATTTTCCTTCCAGTGTCAAAGGCAAACTGTCGTGAATAAAAATTCAAATTTTCGCGGGATTAATTTCAAATTTCCAGTTCGCGGACTTAATTTAGACGTTGCTCGTTCGAAAACTAAACGAAGAACGCTCCTGAAGCGACGCGCACGCCCCTTTATAGCCGCTGGTTTGTGGACAGTCACGGTAACCATGGTAACCGTCAACAAACCTGCTCGGAAGCCTCGTAAAATAATCTCGACCCCAGCGCGCAGTTTGCCAATGACAGTTTTCGTTTACGAAATTCGAAAATATACAAATTTTTACGTAAAATACAATAAAAATGGTTTAAATTAATATTTACAACATTGTTTGGATTATTCCTCATCTGGTAAGTAAATTTTACTTGACTAAAATAACATAATTACAAAATAAACACTTCAACTGTAACATAACCTCAAATGACATAGTCTCATTTTTAGAAAATTCCAATTATTAAACAAAATAAGCTAAAAACAACACAAAATTGAAAAGTCTAGCACTGGTTCACCGTAATTGTTCATGCACAAGCGTTGATGGTTCACAAAATCCTCAGGAACTCGTCCAACTGGATATGAACACTTGGACCTGACACCTACTTTGATGGCTTGCAGGAAAATCAGCATCACTCTCTCGTTGTTCACCCGAATGAAGTGGATCATGCATGTTGTGGTATTGGAATGTTATTTGTTGCATTCCGATTAGTTTAATGTGATTTTGTTGGTAGAATGAAGAGACTTTTGCATGATGTGATGGTTTCTGCTTACGATGTACACATATAGCTGTGGATGATGGTCTCCTTCACTCTGGTATGCTGAACACTCTTCCAAGGAATCTTTCTGTGTAAACGTAGAGGTGCTTTCTCCGCTCGTTCTGGATCGTCTTGTACACTCGACGTGGAACTTGGTACTCTTTTCTAATTTTTATTTGTTTATTGTACTCAGGTAATTATCACTGCACTATGTTGAATAATACGGTTCTGAAAATGCATTTCAAGGTTTTTAAGATGCTCAAATGCAATAAAATCATGTATACTGAAAATGTTTTCAATATGGAAATGGTATGTAGGACTTCATCATGGGATTTTATGGATTTTATGGTCCATGTCTATAAAATCTTCTGCTCTTTGAGGGTCACCTACTCCTAAGTCTTTTGCATGTCGCATTAGTCCAGCAAGTATTGCCAAGGGTAGGTAGTCCATCTTCCGGGTCTTCTTCACGTTTTTTTTTAATCTAGCCTTACGGAAACAATTCTTGATTGTTGTGGAATTTACCTGCCTACTTCATGCTGACTTTATAAATAAAATACAACAGAGATTTTGGCAGCTTAGACACAGATTTCACGTCGTCCATTTTTGTTAGAACATTTTTCAATATGAGATAGAATAGAATTTAAAATTTTTGATTATATCTTGGTCCAAGGGCTGACATACTGAAGTCGTGTTGGGGGCTTCACATTTTCTAGGTTCAATTGACGAGGATGGGAGCCGACGTTGTCCAGAAATAAAAGCACTTTTCTTCTCTGGATGCCCATTTTTCTATCGAATGGAAATGACCATTCAGACATGATATCTTGTGTCATCCAAGCCTTTTTTGTTTGCTTTCCAAGTTACTGGTAGGGTCGCCGAGTGGCTTAGTGGTCAAGCCTAGCCGACTTTGTAAGTCGTGTCGCTCGGCGGCATGGGTTCGAATCCCATCAGTAGCCATGGATGTTTGTGCTTTAAGACCCAGCTAGATACAATTAGAGAAATGCCTGGAATGGCTAAGTCCAAAAGGCAAATATGTGCGGGTGCTGCGCAAAGCAAAAATAGCAAGCAAGCAAGCAACTTACTGGTAAATCCTTGACGACAATTTTTTTGAAGAACGAGGACGAGCTGCTTTCCCAATAACCAATAAATCTTCTTTTCCGCCATCCATGCTTGCGCAAAACAATATGGTTGATATTTCTTTAGAAAACTTTCCACCAGTGCATTTTTCTGATTTAAATCTTAAGGTTTTATCTGGCGATGCACTCTGATCTGCCTGCATTGAAAACATCCTCCGGTTTGTAACCAATCAACATATGTACAAGGAAGTTCTTCCATAAACTGGTCTACATCTACTTGATTAATAACATCAGCCGCTTCGCCTGACACGCACTTAAAACTGATATTATGTCGTTTTCTCCACTTTTGCAACCACCCGTCGGATGCACTAAAGTTTTTCTAGCCCAACTTTTCTGCAATGACCTTGTCTTTCGTTTTCACCAATGGTCCTGATATGGGAATGCCGTGATTACGAGTTTTCGCGAACCACTCGGAGCACTTTTTGTCTATATCGAAACCCTCATGTAGGATAGTTTTTTTTGTTAAACAATCTCGACTAATAACGATGTCAGAGGTCCGAGTTACAATAAACATTCACTCACCCTTTGGTTATATCCCTCTTTCCCTGCTTTCTTTCTCTCGTTCTCGACCACTGCGGAGCTGAGGGTAAACGTCTTAACATCTGGGCTTCGCTTTTCGATTCGATAAGGACGCCATACAAAATTACAAATAACCATTTACGAGCATCTACTCAAGACTGTAAGACTTGTTTACCCACCGGGGCCCTCTCCCGGCCTCGCCCCCTCCAGCGGCGACTCTAGATGCGGAAGCTCCCCGCTGGGATGCGAATTCATGGAGAAGTCCATTCGCATGCATAAAGACGAACCCCAGGTGGATATTAGCATACCTTGCCTTCCGAGCATACGTTCTCAGAATCATTGGTGCCACTGACTTCCACAGTGTTTGCTACACCGGCCACAGCTCAGTCAACACCAAGTCATGACCTTCCTTGGAAAGCACAATGCAATCACCTGGTCAGGTATACAACTAGTTGTGTCTCCGGCATTTACTGCTCACGCCTCTGCAGCCAGCGGATATGGTCAAATGCCGTATGCAAAAGGTTTTATGTTTAATTAATTACTTTTACAGCTGTAACTCAATTTCTGCACGGCCGTTCTGCGAAAACATCTTCCTTCATAGTCTTACTTATCGTAATTGTTGTTTCTCTTAAAGGTTTCACAGAGGAGAGCGCACATTTTAAAGAAATTGCCGTTCGTTTGGTGACCACCAGGATTTTTTCACAGCAATTCGTTATCTCAACCACCACGTATAGCCTATTCAAACTTAACTCGACACTATTAATAACTTCGTTCTTATAAAAGCTACAAAGTTTATGAGATAAAGTCAAAAATACACCTTTTTTTTAATGGAACGCCCAGTATATTACTCTACCAATGGATTAAAAAATGGTTTTAAATTGAAGCAGTTTCGTGCAACACCCCCAGTTATGTTGAAGTTCTCGAAGAAACTTCCAACCTCAAATAATTTTTTTTTATATAACATCGCTGTGGAAAATCAAAAATTCTGCGAAGAGCCAAGTCATTTCCACCGCGGTCTTCGAAGCCCCACGTTTTTCAGCCCCGCACAAAATTAATAAATCGCTGAAAGGTAAAGTTGATTTTTCATCGGACAGGAAGTTTTCATACAACACACAAGAAATTGTTGGTTTTTTTTTTCTATACTTTCAAGGATAATTTGTTGTTTAATGCAGTATTCAAATCTTCCAGCAGATTTACATGTCTAATGTTTAATTCGCTATGTGAATATGTGATCAGCTTATATTATAGAAAAACACTCAAAAAAATTTATAAGGCTAAGCGAATTCTACAATGTAAGTTCAAGTGCGGTACTGATTATTATTAATAATAATAATTTATCGTAATGACTGTTGATTTCTGTGCACTCGAGTGTCTTAAATCTTGCGGACAATGCAATCACCTGGTCAGGTATACAACTAGTTGTGTCTCCGGCATTTACTGCTCACGCCTCTGCAGCCAGCGGATATGGTCAAATGCCGTATGCAGGTGGAGTGATCCCCTACTCTCTCCGACTATCTATCGGCGAATACAGAGCGATCACTCTTATGATAGAATGCTCGATCTCTTACTCTCTGTCCGAGCCATCAGCGGACACCACATGATTGATACCTTACTCTACCTCAGAGTATCATGTATCATCAGCAAGCCTTAACTCTGGCACAACTACTTCACCACATGTCGTTGCAATTTATTACAACACTCGCGAGCACGTTTGCGTAATTAGCGCAACTTTACTAAGATGTTCATCCTTCAAGAGCCGCCCCCTTTCCTTCCATCCCTCTGCCTGAGACGCATCCCGTATCGTATTACCAAACCATAAGAAGATAAAATAAACAAGCGTGCTCGTGCTTTACGGATACATCGAGACTTTCTTAAATTCTGGTCTTGATGAATTATACAACGACAACACTCAGTTTTCAAAAAACTTTTCTTTCGTTCAACATCGAAACCAGACTGCCACTTGTTCCTTATATCTTCTTTCTGCTTTGCGATTTGTGCGGCCTGCGTTCTGCCAATATTAAAAATCTCTTTGCTAAATCTCGAACTGACACTTTTTCTCGGTCCGAAACGTTGACGATTTCCATGTTCTCTTTTTTGGCGCAATCTTATGTATTCTTCCCTCACACAAGAATCTCAACAACCAACAGTCATTAAGCAAAGGAAAATGAAGTGAAATACAATAAACGCTGTTGTCCTCTTTAACGAACATTGCTCGTCGTCCGTTCATTAGAGCTTCGCGTCCGTTTATAGGAGTTTTGTGGGAAATAAAATAATGTCCGCGTCCGGTTATTAGAACGTCCGCTTATAGGAAAGCATTTTACATTGGGAACTGTAGGGTCAAATTTGGTTCCAAGCAAAATGTTCGGTTAAGAGAGATGTCCGATTACAGGTGTCCGGAAAGTATATGAAAAATTAAAAATTAAGTTTCCCAATTTATTTAATCGTCCAATTAATTAGAGCTCTAGGATTTGCACTGAACGAAATGATAATTTAAGAGGGGCCGCTTACAATAAATAAGGTTAAGTTGGCGAGATTTTGCGTAAAATTGAAAAATCGAGGTGGCTTTTTCTTTTTTTTGCGCGTTCCAGTTTGTTCTTGTTTTCGATTCTTCCATTTATTATTTTTTATTATTTTCCTAGTAATAAAAATATTTGCTGGTCGTCATTTGTTTATCTAATTATTTTCAGCGCCGTAGTTATTTCAATTTATTCTTTTTCTTTTAGTCTCAAGTTGTTACCCCCTTTCATTGTTCGCCCATATAGATAGCGTTCACTTTGAAAAATTTCAAATCTCTTAATTTTTAAGGAAAAAATATTGCTTTTGATAAGGAAGAAGCTTTTACTATTCGCCCATAGATGGCGTTCACTTTGAAAACTTTGAATTCTCTTAATTTGTAAGGAAAAGTATTGTTTTTGATAACGAAACTTGAAGAAGCTTTTACTATTCCTGAATAGATGGCGTTCACTTTGAAAAATTTCAAATCTCTTAATTTTTAAGGAAAAAATATTGCTTTTGATAACGATGCTTGAAGAAGCTTTTACTATTCGCCCATGGATGGCGCTCACTTTGAAAACTTTCAATTCTCTTAGTTTTTAAGGAAAAATATTGTTTTTGAAAACGAAACTTGAAGAAGCTTTTACTATTCCTCAATAGATGGCGTTCACTTTGAAAAATTTCAAATCTCTTAATTTTTAAGGAAAAAATATTGTTTTTGATAACGATGACTTGAAGAAGCTTTTGCTATTCGCCCATAGATGGCGTTCACTTTGAAAAATTTCAAATCTCTTAATTTTTAATCAATGTTAGGCGCGACGAAAAGTTTTTCTGAGTGTTTTCGTTAAACTCGCGATTTTTCAAAGTGAATTTCATTTTAGAAAAATTTAGATGAATCAAATAAACGTCAACAGTAACAGTAAAACATTAAAAGTAACAGTAAACAGTAAAAGTAACAGCTGCCAGAAACGTCAAAATGAGAGACATCGAAAAACGTCAGATTGACAATGACAGCTGTCACTTTGACGTTTATCGATTTGACGTTTTTCGTTGGTCGCTGGACAACGTACTAGCCCCCACAACTTTCAACTGTTTCGTGATTTCAATTTTTTTACCTTAAATTTGGACGAAATACATAGTATAATACATAGTTCTTTTGCTCAAGCGAATACAGTTAATTTTTTTATGTATGTCTATGGATCGATCGATAAGTCAACTTAGAACTTTTATGTAGCTATCTCCTTCTAACTTTCGTGAAGCGCCCTTGCTGTTTCTGTCATGTCATGTCATGTCATTTCGTCGTAGATTTTTTTACCTCAGATCTATATACGATCGGCGGCGGCGTATAAATAAAAAATGAACTTTAATTTGTATATCGAGAAGGTGTACGACATATGCCCCTTGAAATTGATAGATCAATAAGATTGATTAATAACGTAGGTAATAATACACCTCTCGAGATTATTACGTTATGAATAGATTCGTGATAATTACGAAAGAATTCGTTGCTACATTAATCTGTAGTAGTAGACACTTGCGTGTACATACGACATAGTAAACAAATCGATGGGCGCAATAGATAAACGCGAACAACAAAGTCGGTTTTTCATCATGTTGTGTACTTTATTTATTTAAATTTTAAGTCACCGACGAAGTAGTTCTTGACACTACGATGTACAATGCAGTGCAGATAAGAGATGAAATTAGCTGGGGCATTTTTTTAATTAATTAAAAGTTTGAACTTATTATGGGCCCAGTTAGAGTATATAGGTAGGGGGCTAAACGGTATTATTTATTTAATTGTTAAATAAAATGAAAGGAAATAAAACTGTACGTAATAAGACGGACGAAGGAATTCTTCACGTCCATTAAAGCGAGTTCAGCAAGATCAAGTTCAGCGGTGGTTTTTAGTCATGCAGAAGACTTCTCTGGAGCTCCACACTAAAGGCCGCATGGCAACAAACTTGCATTACTACTTTCATACCTTTATAATTCGTTTTAACTTTTTACTGACATAACGTACTACAGGTCTAGTGTTCTCTCATTTTTAAAGATGGAACTAAACGAAACTCGCGGTTATAATTCAAAATCGATCTGGTGCGTGCCTTCTCGACCGGCATGGCACCGTCTCAAATCCGTCCGCGTATGCTTTAATTATTAACAGGTAAGTACTATCTGTACATTTTGATGAGGTGCGGGCAACAAAAACTTGCCTAGACTATGTCGCTTCGCCATGCCAGGATATGTGTTCTCGGTAGCGCAGAATGGCTGCGGGGTTCGACGCTCGATTAAATTGCCTCTTAAAATTCTTTTTGCCTCGCTGCAAAAGGTTTTATGTTTAATTAATTACTCTTACAGCTGTAACTCAATTTCTGCACGGCCGTTCTGCGAAAACATCTTCCTTCATAGTCTTACTTATCGTAATTGTTGTTTCTCTTAAAGGTTTCACAGAGGAGAGCGCACATTTTAAAGAAATTGTCGTTCGTTTGGTGACCACGAGGATTCTTCCACTGCAATTCGTTATCCCAACCATCATGTATACAGTCTGTTCAAACTTAACTCGACACTAAAACTTGGTTATTATAAAAGCTACAAAGTTTATGAGATAAAGTCAAAAATACACTTTTTTTTTTAAATGGAACACCCAGTATGTTACTCTACCAATGGGTTAAAAAATGAAGCAGTTTCGTGCAACACCCCCAGTTATGTTGAAGTTCTCGAAGAAACTTCCAACCTTAAAAAATTTTTTTTATATAACATCGTGGTGGAAAATCAAAAATTCTGCGAAGAGCCAAGTCATTTCCACCGCGGTTTTCGAAGCCCCACGTTTTTCAGCCCCGCTCAAAAATTAATAAATCGTTGAAAGGTAAAGTTGATTTTTCATCGGACAGGAAGTTTTCATACAACACACAAGAAATTGTTGGCGTTTTTTTTTTTCTATACTTTCAAGGATAATTTGTTGTTTAATGCAGTATTCAAATCTTCCAGCAGATTTACATGTCTAATGTTTAATTCGCTATGTGAATATGTGATCAGCTTATATTATAGAAGAACACTCAAAAAAATTTATAAGGCCAAGCGAATTCTACAATTTAAGTTCAAGTGCGGTACTGATTATTATTAATAATAATAATTTATTGTAATGACTGTTGATTTCTGCGCACTCGAGTGTCTTAAATCTTGCGGACGCAAAATATTAAATCACGGTCCAATTAATTCAATTCTAAGCCGTGATTTAAGCCCGGTGTAAATCATTGTCATTGAGAACGCGCTATTATTATCATTGTAGCTAGTCACCGTAAAACTCCGTTTGAAGTCACCGCGGAAAATAAAAGTACTGTTAATTACTGGCTCATGTTTTATTGTCGATTTTTTACTTCGACTTTAATTGCAGTTGACATTTCGGAGCCCGAAGTGTTAAGCAAATGTAATTTCAAATGCAAAGGACACGTTTGCGTCGTCGGACGCAGCATTCAAATCTCTCTAAGAGGCAACAGTTTTGTTTATTTTGTTAAACATTCGATTAATTCATGAAATCTATAAATCTTAATAAGAATTAGTTTGCAGCGGACGGCGTAATTTATCAATGTTCGCTAGAAGACTTATCGTTAAATATAGTTTTCGCGTGGGCGGCGAATTTATCTCGTTTAACACATGTCTGTCTTGCTTGCAGTTTCGTAAACGTTCGGAGTACCTATTATTTATTTTAATTTCGCATTATTCACTTCAAGGACTCGTTCGGACGTGTTGACGCCGAATAAATTACATAGGGAAAGCAGGGGGTGACAAACCTTTACAAAGCACAGCGCGCAATACATAATTATTGTTGAAACGTTGAAACTCGAGAATCAAGATGACGCTGACGTCTCCATCTTTATTTGATAGGTTTCAGGATAAACCTAAGTCCTGGAAACGAAAGACTACTTACTGTCGAATATTGAAAGGAATACGTCGATTCAAAACCGTTTCTGAGAACAACGTTTCTCTTCTTCTTCTTCTATGGAAACAAATTAAGAAGAAATTTCTTTTAAATTTTCAAATTACTCTGTTTTTTTTATTGCTCTTTGCGACGAGAGCGACGACAGTGATGACAGATTCCCACTCTTCGCACTCTTTGCACTCTTCATACTCATCGCATTCATTCATCATTCATTTCAATTCTTTCAAGAGGCTGAGGACAGTGATGACAATGACGACAGTGACGAGAGTGAAAGGAGTGATGAAAGTGAAAGGAATGACGAGAGTGACAAGAGTGGCGACAGTGATTAGACTGAGGAGGCTAACGAGAATGATGAGATTGACGAAAGAGACGAGAGTGGCAAAGTGACGACGGTGATTAGAGTGAAGAGCCTGACGAGAATGACGAGAGTGACGACAGTGATAACAATGACTACAGTGACGGGAGTGACAGGAGTAACGACAGTGAAGAGGCTGATGAGAATGACGAGATTGATGAGTAAAGGGGCTAACGAGAGAGACGAGAGTGACGACAGTGAAATGGCTGATGAGAATGACGAGATTGGAGAAAGTGACGAGAACGACGACAGTGAAACAGTGAAGATGCTGACGAAACTGATGAGGCTGACGAGAGTGACGACAATAAAAACAGTGAAGAAGCTGACGAGAGTGGCGACAGTGAAGAAGCTGACGAGATTAAGGAGAGTGACGACAGTGATGACAATGAGGAAAGTGAAAGGAGTGACGACAGGGACTAGAATGAAGAGGCTAACGAGGCTGACGAGAATGACTAGGTTGACGACAGTGACGAGAGTGAAGAAGTTGACGAAGCTGACGACCGTGACGAGAATAACGAAAGTGACGAAAATGAAGAGGCTGGCGAGAATGATGAGAGAGACTAGTGTGACGACAACGATGAGGCTGACGAAGCTGACGAGATTGACGAAAGTGACAACAATGACGATAGTGACGACAGTGGCGGGAGTGACGACTCTGACGAGAGTGAAAGAAGTGAAGGAAGTGAAGAAGGAGGTCCAGCAGTCCCAGTTATGGAGTTCATTCGAATCCCTTTTCCACTAGGCTTTTTCATCTGTTATTTAAGGGATGTAGGATCCGGATCTTCAAATTCCTTGGGGACTTTCGAAAATTCATAAAATCTTCTCCCAATGGCCTCGAGAATTCATCGATCATTTGTCGCCTCTTTCTGATCTCGTTGGATCTCATGACTCTACATCCAAAGGTACAGAGTTTCGTTGTTTGTTGTTGAATACATAATTCTAGAGGTTCAGTTACATCTCGCTGACAGAAAAGCCAAAAAATGGGGGTAAATCTTTAAAATCTTTAAATTTCAAGCGACGAGGTTCAGAAAGGTCAAAGGTCAAAGTCAAGCCAACCCGGGACAAAACAAAAACAAGAAAGGGGGGAATTTCGCTTTTCAAAATTTTGAATTTCAGGAGCGAAGGATCGAAACTGTTAAAGGTCAAGGTCAAGCCAGTCTGAGACAAGAAACGAAAAAATGGGGGGTAATCTAAAAAAAATGGAATTTCAAGATACGAGGGTCGGAAAGGTCAAAGGTAAAGGTCAGCCCTGCCCAAGGCAAGAAAGCAAAAAATAAGGGAAAAGCTTTAAAGTTTTCAATTTGAAGAGACGAGGTTCAGAAAATTGACTTTCAAGAGCAAAGTTCCTAAAAGGTTAAATGTCAAGGTCAAGTCGATCCAAGGCCAGAGGGCCAAGAAAGGGGGTGAAATCTTTCATGTGCATATTTAAATTTCGAGCGACTAGGTCAAAATTCAAGGTCAAACCGACCCAAGGCAAAAGAAGCCGAAAGATGGGGGAGAATCTCTAAAAAATTTGAATTTCAAGGGCAAAGCTTCGAAAAGGTTTAAGATCAAGGTCAAGCCAACCCAAGGCAAGAAATGCATTATCGTAGAAACTGTTGCGCGATTCTATTTGTACAAATTATAATTGTGTTCGCAGTTCATTTTATATTTTTATGTGTTTCGTGTAATAACAAAGACGGCTTTACCGAATACTTAACAAAACTAATAAATTATTATTATTATTATTAAAATGGGGGGAAATCTTTAAAACATTTAAATTTCAAGAGACGAGGGTCAGAAAAGTCAAAGGTCAAGGTCAGCCCAACCTAAGGCAAAAGGCAACCAACATGAGGAAGAGTTTCAATTTAAAATTTTAAGAGACGAGGCCCAGAAAGGACAAAGGTCAAGGTCAAGTCGGTCCAAGGCAAAAAAGCCGCAAGTGAGGAATAATCTTTAAAAAATTTGAATTTCAAGAGCAAAAACCTTAACAAAGGTCAAGGTCAAGCCAACCCAAGTCGAAAAATGGGGGGAAATTACAAAATTTTAAACTTCAAGAGCAAAGCTTCGTCAAGGTCAAGCTAACTGAAGGCAAGAAATAGGGAAAATCTGAAAAAAAATTAAAATTTCAAGAGGCGACGATCACAAAGGTCAAAGGTCAAGGTCAACCCAACTCAAGGCAAGAAATTGGGAAGATTGTTAAAGAATTAAAATTTCAAGAGACCAAGATAAAATTGAAATTTATTTTTAATTTTATTTATTAAAGCCTACAATAGATATATGTCAAGAAATTGTTACATTACAAATGTCAAAATGTATACCTAAACATTAAGCATTAAGACATATATTTATAAAGAAAATACTTACGAGGCAAAGGTCAAGGTCAACGCAATCCAAGACTAAGAAATTGGAGAAAAACCTTTAAAAATTTTATATTTCAAGGGACGAGGTTCAAAATGCTCAAGGTCAAGGTAAGTCCACCCAGTCAAGCTAACACTATTCAACTCAAGCAAAAAATTAATATTGAAAATAACGAAAACTCAAAAAAAGTTTACAAAAGTTGAAGGTCAGGGTCAAATGTAATTTCAAGGTCAACTTAACCCAATTCAATCTAATTCTATTCGGTCCAAGCAAGGAATTAAGATTGAAAAAGTTAAAACTTTAATTTAAATTATAAAAGCCAAGGTCGAGGACAAATGAAATTTCAAGGTTAAAAATGAAATACTTCAAGTAATGCGAGGGCCGAAGGCTCTCGTTTTTTTAAATAGAAAGATTAGATTTTTTTAAATGTAATTAAACAAATCAGAGACGAAGTTATAATGAAAGAAATCAACGCGAAACTGGCAAGAAAGGCGAATATGTTTGCAGAATGAATGATTAAATTTAAACCAATGTAAAATTTGATATGTAATTCAGAACGATATCGTACGACACAATGCAAAACAAATTCAAAGTAACCTTATAACGAAAGAATTAGCATTTCGTAGATTAATTAAAGCAGTAGTACTAATTGGCAAATAAATTATTGTTTTCTCACCCAAACCACGGTACTACATACAGAGAGACGGACGGATTTTCGGAGAATGTCTCAGAATGTGAATGTTAATTTCGCCTTCGGACTCTGGGAGTCTCCCAGTGGAAGATGTAGATGACCATACAATTCCTTGCTATGTGATATCTATTTCTAATTCAGTTCCCTTTTATGTGGTTTATACCGGAAATTCCGATTAAGAATCGTTCGCTTTTAGTTAGAGAAGCCGAAAAATGGAGGGAAATCCTTAAAAATATGTATTTAATGTCAAGAGCAAAGGTTCGAAAAGGTTAAAGATCAAGTTCAAGCCAACCCAGGGCAAAAAGTGATAATTGTGTTCGCAGTTCATTTTATATTTTATGTGTTTCGTTTAATAACGAAGACGGCTTTACCGAACAATGGAAGTAGTAAATTATTATCAATAAAATGGGGGGGGGGGATTCTTTAAAACATTTAAATTTCAGGAGACAAGGTGCAAAGGTCCAGGTCAGCCCAACCTGAGACAAAAAAGCAAAAAAATGGGGAAAAGGTTTAGTTTTCAATTTTACGAGACAAGGGCCAGAAAGGTAAAAGGTCAAGGTCAGGTCGACTCAAGGCCACAGAAAGGGGATGATCTTAAAAAAAATTGAATTTCAAGGGCAAAAGCCTGAAGAAAGGTCAAGGCCAAGCCGATCCAAGGCAAAAAATGGGGAAACTTTAAAATTTTAAATTTCGAGACCAAAAGTTTGTCAAGGTCAAGCCAACTGAAGACATGAAATAGGGAAAATCTGAAAGAAATTAAAATTTCAAGAGACGAGGATTGCAAAGTCAAAGGTTAGGTTCAACCCAACTCAAGGCAAGAAATTGGAAAGACTCTCTACTCACTCCAAGCAAAAATTAAGATTAAAAAAAAAAAACTGAAACCTTCAAAAGATTTACAAAAGTTGAAAGTCAGGGTCAACTGTAATTTCAAGGACAACTTAACCCAATCCAATCTAATTCTACTCAATCCAAGCAAGGAATTAAGATTATAAGAAAAAGTTACATCTTTAAAAAATTATAAAAGTCAAGGTCGAGAACAAATGAAACTTCAATGTGAATCCAACCCAATTCAACCTAACTCTACTCAACTCAAGCAAGAAATTCGGATTAAATAATTAATCAAGGTCAAATGGACCCAACCAAAATTCATTAGATCACTAGCTGCCACAGTAGTACTAATTGGCAAATAAATTATTGTTTTCTCACCCAAACCATGGTGCTAAATACAGAGAGACGGACGGGTTTTCGCCTTCGGATTCTCGGAGCCTCCCAGTGGAAGATGTAGATGACTGTACGATTACTGGCTATGTGATATCTATCGTAAAATTCAGTCCCCTTTTATATGATTTACACCGGAAATTCCGATTATGGATACATACATACACGGACACAATGCAAAATAACCTTACAACGAAAGAATCAGCATTTTGTAAATCAGTTAAAGCAGGGGTGTGTTCGAAAATACAGGGAGTAAGTATAATGGTTATACCAACAGAGTGAATAAAGTGAAAAGCAAAATATACAAAATAATTTATATGAGTTTTCGAACACGCCCCAGTAGTACTAATTGGCAAATAAATTATTATTTTCTCACCCAAACCATGGTGCACTAGATACAGAGAGACGGACGGATTATCGGAGAATGTCTCAGTATGTGAATGTTAATTTCGACTTCGGATTCTGGCAGCCTTCCAGTGGAAGATGTAGATGACCATACGGTTACCGGCTACGTGATATCTATCGTAAAATTCAATTCCCCTAAATACGGTTTACACCGGAAATTCCGATCATGGATCGTTCGCTTTTAATTATGTTTGTATGAGGCGGTTTCTTTGATGAATCACTTCGGCGACTGCCGATTTTTGTCGGCCATACTCCTCCACGTGGAGGTCAACCCAATACAATTCAACCTAAGTCTACTCAACTCAAGCAAGAAATTCAGATTCAATATTTTAATCAAGGTCAAACGGAGCCGATCAAAATTCATTAGATCACTAGCTGCCGCGAGTCCCCCGGCAGCGAGCGGCACTTACAGCACGAAGCGCTTTATTCTTATTTTTTTCTCTGCTGTGGTTGTTGAAGATGTTATAGTTATTAAATAGAAAGATTAGATTTTTTTAACGTAATTAAACAAATCAAGGACGAAGTTATGATAAAAGAAATCAACACGAAACTGGCACGAAACGCAGAATGATTTTTTTTTCTCCTTTCACCCACTTATACCCCAAGCTCTGAGCTTGTTAGGGAGGGGTGGCGGCTGCGACCGACTTAGATATTAATTTCTCCTTCGGCATTCGCTTTACAAACTGGGGAAACGCAGAAAACCCAATTCGAAGGAGTCGGTATGAATCCGACACATAAGTACTCTATCTCTCACATAGAACCCATATGCACCAGGATGGGATTCGAACCCATAACCTAATAGTTGCCCGCCCGAGCGTCGTGCCCGTTGCCAGCGGACTTAACCGCTCGGCTAACAGCTACCTAAGATTACCTTAAACTACCTTAAATTCAAGAACGATATTGTACGAAATAATACAAACCAAATTCAAATAACCTTACAACGAAAGAATCAGCATTTTGTAAATTAATTAAAGCAGTAGTACTAATTAGCAAATGAATGATTGTTTTCTCACCCAAACCATGGTACTAAATACAGAGAAACGGACGGATTTTCGGAGAATGTCTCAGTATGTGAGTGTTAATTTCGCCTTCGGACTCTGGGAGTCTCCCAGATCTGTACGATGTGATATCTATCGTAAAATTCAGTTCCCTTTTATATGGTTTACACCGGAAATTCCGATTATGTTACGTTTGCATAAGCCGGTTTCCTTGATGAATCACCACGGCTACTGTTTGATGTCGCTACAAGCAGCTGATATTCTCCGAGTGCAGTTTTATTTTAACATGAAGGCAAAGCCTTTTGAAAAAGCAAGTGCCTAGTTTGTTTACTTAATTTTTAAAAATTCGTTAATCATTTGGGGGGCACTCGGAGAATATTCTATTCTTCTCTCGTTATATGCTGCCCACATTGTTTCTTGAGGTTAAACCCTGTTCTTTTTTTCACTGGCGGATATTCCACAATTTGTTTAGAAAGCAAATCCGCTGGTATTCCTTTTGTTAGGCCGAAAAATATTTCAAGTACGTTCGTTACGAACATGTCCCCAAAAATTTTAATACAATTGGGTTGGGTTGATGTGACAATAACTGCGAAACAATTTAATTGGAAAAGGCGTGTAATAAATATCCAAATATTGACAGCTCAATAGGAAATAAAACATGATTCAACGCCGCTAGAAAAAAAAAAAAAAGAAAAAACAAGCGGAAATTAACTTCGGTTGCCTTTAGACATAATTCCGCCATTGTATTGATGAAGTTTCGTTTACTTTGATTTTCGTTGTTGCCTAACGCAGCATTGAAGTCTCCAGGTTAGCGCGAGCGCCTCAAAATATTTCGGCGTTACGTAACTCCCAATCAGACGGGCACTTTGTTGTGTTTAGATACGAAATACGTTGTCTGAATGTGAATGTGAATGTGAATGCTGAAGAGGCGAGAGTCTACCCGGTCGAGTGTGTATGTATGTACAGCCATGAGATAAAATATTTGTTTGATTTGAAATTGTGGAACGTTTTCCGTTCGATCGGTTCGCCTCGCGGGATCGCCGCCGCGTAGCTATTATGTAGAATGTGTTCGCGCGCTGCTGCGAAAAAAGCGAGCAAAGAGAAGGAGGAGGAGGCTTAGCGACAGCGAAAATGAAGAAAAAACTTCGAAATACATCATAAATTCAATGACCTCTCCCGAGCGGAGATAGCGGGTTTGTCGTCTGCGCTCGCGATGAAGGTTCCCGGCACTTGCTAGCTGAAATCATTTTTACGTTTGCTCGGACGTACAACGCGCGGCGACGCCGTTTTATTCTCATTTTTAGCATAAATAAATTGTTTATTAATTAATTAAATTCCGCTCAAGGCTAGTTCAATAACTTTTCCCCGCTCCGGCTCGGATTCAAACTTTTCATTCGCAGGAGTTGACATCACGACAGACACCGATTAGGTTTTTTTTCCTTTCTTGGTTTACGACCATCATAAATTATTTGTTAAGAATAGAACTTTTTTTCTTAGATATTTGCTTTAATAAGGCGAAAGTTCGATTAACTTTTATAAGTACCAACAATATTACAAACAAAATATTAAAGCTGTTTTGAAGTTGTTGCATCATTATTGCATTCGACGCAGTTGACTTTTTGTGACAATAAATTTCGTTGTTTATATGCTCCAAACGAGGAAACTTTTTAATTTTCGATTCAATCGAAAATGTTAACAACTTATGGTGATTACCAAGCAAGAACCCTCTGGTCGTAAAACTAAACATCAGTTTTGAATATGTGAAGGAGTTTGAAGTGCGTTGTATATACATAGGTGCGACGTTCTTTTTATTCATCTCACAGTTCTTTCTTTCGATTTACCGCAACGGACGTTCACGCCAACAACACCTCCAACAATTATTTTTTTTTATACGTACCCGTACGTATTATATATACATTCGCGTTTGGTTCGTTGAGTCTTCCATCAGCGGTGTGTGCTCGATTCTTGTCTCGATTAATGTAGGCAATTAGGAGGTGCCCCGGCCGCGGCTTTAAAAAATGTTCAGGAATTTCCTTAGACCGAATTTTAAATATAGACGGCCGTGAACTTCTAGACTTATTAATTTTCAAACTCCCATACTTACTGTCAACGGCTCGCCTGATTTATAATTAAATTTTATGTGTTAGTATAGCGGCGCGGAGGCACGGAGTAGAAGAAGAAGAAAGAAAATACGTTCCGTCCGCTTCCTGTATCTTGTTCACTTCGAAACTCATTTCTAATAAAATGTCCAAAACGATTTATCTGCTTTCTTCTTCTGGCAAGCATTATTTTTGGCCTTCGACTTTCGTTTGCGTTCCTTCAACTAATTGAGTCTTTTCACGACGAATTCTTTGAAAGCTCCGACTACGTTTGCAAAATTCAAAAAAATAATCTTCACCTCAAGCCCCTCAGGGTTGCCCTTCCTTACACTGTATCCAATTTGAAGGCATGACAGCTCGTTCTTGCGCCAGTGCAGTATCTTGTGTTCATTTTTCTCCAGTTTCAAGAATGGATTTTGTGGAGAAATAGACAATGATTGATTCGTTAGTATTTGAAAAGGTGGAGGCTGTCTCAATGGGGTGGACACTTCCCATTTCTTTAGTAGACGGTTAAATGAATGGTTAAGAGGAAATTAGGGGGTTTTCTTTTTTAAGGAACTTATCGCTTCATTACTGTCAGTCAGTGGCGGCTCGTCGGGGTGGGCAGGGTGGGCACTGCCCACCTTATTAAAGTTTATCAATGCAATTTAATCTTTAAAATAATTTAATAATTTAATAATTTTTCAAATGTTGCCCACCCTCTGCATATCTTGAAGAGCCGCCACTGCTGTCAGTGATCTTCAGGTAGATAACTGATTGGGTCTTTCCGCGACGAATCTTTTGAAAGCCCCAACCACGTTTGCAAAGTTCAAAAAAAATTACTTCACCTCAAACCCCTTAGGATGGCCCTTCCTCACACTGCATCCAATTTGAAGACATGACAGCTCGTTCTTGAGTCAAGAATGCATTTTGTGGAGAATCTAAATGACGTACGTGTAATCTTTTTCTTCCTCTTCCGCTTAGAAATCAAATAATAAGCTTTTGATAAAAAAACTCTAATATGACTGGGATCAGGTTTGTGCTCGTCGAATAATTTAAACGAAGTTTTATCTATACTGCGACTTGACGTCCTGTAGATACGTTGCTCCCCAAAAACATTTACTCAAACCAGCATCCAGAAGCATACACTTTGCTGATTCACCTAATGTTCTATTCTTTCGTTCAGCGACTTCATTTTGCTGAGGTGTATAAACAACAGTAAACCGACGTTGGATGCCTTCTTTGCGAAGATAATTTTCCAATTCACGAGTGACATATTCTTACCTGTGCTCAGAACAACAGGATTTCTGCCAAATCTTGTTGTCATGGCTGCGATGTATTCCTTTGTGGCTTCAGCAACTTCTTCTTTCGATTTCAGCAGATGCACGACTGTGAAACGTGAAAAATCATCGATAAATGTTAAGAAATATCTGTTACCACTTGGAGTCGACGTCTGCATGGATCCACGAAAATCTGAATGCATGAGTCTCTTTGCTCGTACTTTTTGGAAACTTCGTTTATGTTAATTTTCCCTTAATACAATACTCGCAAAAAACTTCCTCAGCACATTCGTTTATCTTGATGCCATCTGCAAGATCTTCACGTACTAGACGTTTAATAGCTGCTTGATCTCGATGCCCAAGACAACGATGCCACTGATGTAGGCCCAGACGGTCGCAATTTAGATGAAGAGTTGTACATGGAACAACCACCCGGATTTGAAGAACCTGGTCAAGAGAATTAAGTCTTGAGGTTTAAAACAGTCAGCACGTGTTTCGAACAAAAGAGCCACTGAAATATTAAGCAAGTTGCATTTCAAACAGGGCACAGCTGAGAAATGTTTGTATTTCGGAAAAGAAAAAGGTGGCAGTGTCACTTGTATGTTATTATACGTCGATGACGTAGCAGGTATATCTTCAGATGTTACGAGACGAGTAAGTGAGGAATTGAACAATTACTTAAAAATGAAGGATTTGGGAGAAGTTAGATATTATCTTGGTATTGAAATTAAACGCAAAGAAGACGGAACTTTTCTTCTTAGCCAGAAGAGGAAAATAGTGGATATGTTGGAGAAGCATAATTTACTAGAATCAAAGCCAATGGCGACACCAATGGAAGTGGGTATCTTAGGATCAACAGAAGAGAGCGGTTCTAAGTCCTTAGGTCGGAAAACAGGGAGCGGAGCATGTAAGTAAAGGACTGCATTGAAGATGTTCGTCATCGAATGGAAAACTCATCCAACAAATCTGTTGCGAAACTTTCGCAAGAAGTTATCAGTGGGAACATGCCAGAGCCACGATATTCTTAAGAAAAGACCTAAAATTATATCCGTGTAAGATTCAAGCAGTCCACGAAGACAGCCCAGTAAATTTTGGTAGAATATTGCCAGTGGTTTCCTTTATAGTTAATACGAAACTAACAGTTATTGACTACTGTCCTCTTAAGTTAGGCGTTCACTTGTCCGCATCGTACGCATCGCACGCAGCAAACGGATCATAAAGACTTATGGATGGATCGCCTCTCGGCATTCTCGAGAGAGCAACTGCCATCCGTCCAATAAAATCCGATTCGTGCAATGCGTACGATGCGGACAAGTTAACGCCTAGCTTTACTCTTGTGTTGCGTGTCGCCAAGTTTATAAAAAAAACACAGCTTACTTTAATCAGGAATTCATTCGAAGGCACGATATTTGGAATTAATCAACGATCGTTGATCCATGGATCAAGTTTATTGCTACTTACGAAACATTCAGCAGGTCTAAAGAAGAACGGGCAGTGCATAATACAGTGCCAATATTCTCAAGAAAATTGATTGCGCCCAAGTTAAATTTTCCAAACTTCTTGTGTTTCATTACATTATTTCAGCAAGACACGTGTTTGAAATGTTTATTAATGACTAGGTTTTCATTTCCACAAATTCCAAAAAAATGTAAAACGAAATTCCTGCGTCATTTAACATCGGCGCAGACTGCGTTCAGCCAAAGATTACGATTGCTTTCCACCGTAGAGGAGCGCTTGACGAGAGTGAACTGCGTTCAGCCAAAGGTAGCGGTTATTTCCCGCATCTTTTTCAGAGGGCAGCGGATAATTGCAGCTGAACGCAGCCACAGTTATGTTTTACGATTTGAATCACACTTGATGCTTTTATCTCATTTAATTCAGATGGAACGCAAATTTTTGTAGAAAAAAAAATGCAAAACGAAATTGTCGGCGTAAGACAATAGTGATATTTCAGCCAAAGATAACGATTGCTTTCCACCGCAGAGGAGCGATTGACGTGAGTGAACTGCGTTCAGCCAAAGATAGCGATTATTTTCCGCGTCTTTTACAGAGGAGAGCAGTTAATTGTAGCTGAACGCAGCCGCAGTTATGTTTTGCGATTTCGTTTAATCAAAGGTTTCATTTTTTAATCGTACTATATCTAAATAAATTTTTAAAAAATCCGAAATTTGACGAGTCAAAATTTTGAGAATATTAGATTTTTGACCAAGAATTTGGCAATTCCGACCACTGTGTGGTGTGGACAGTTTCCATTTCTTTACTGTACGGTTAAAAGAATAGTTACAAGGAAGTTAGGGGGCTTTCGTTTTTAAGGAACTTATTATCACTTCGTTGCTGCTAGTCAGTGTTGATAAAAGTCACGATTTTTTAGAAAAAATCAAAAATCGCTGATTTGAATAAAAAGTCTTGATTTTTTTGATATTTTTAGATAAAAAACAAAATGTATTTAATTAATAGCTTTGAACAGATTCCAAAAAATCTTGATTAAAAAAATGGCTTTTAAGCATGACCTTGATCAAATGATTTAAATCAATCCAACCTTGCATAAAATGTTTCTTAATTTTAGAAAGTCGAACCAGTTTCGTTTATTTAATGAGAATTTTTTATTTTTATTTTATTTAATGTTTTATTTTTCGTCAAAAAATGATTCCCTTTTTTTTCTCTTACATTTCTAAAATTGTAGAATAGAAACTGTATTGCATTAAAGTCAATACATATTATTATTAATCGTGAATGAATATTATTGTTAAAATTACTTTGTTTCTCTCTTTTCTCTTTAAACATTGTCTTTCATTTAATCTGCTCCAAACAAATGACGAAGTTTGTACAATTGAAAAAGAAAAGGAAGAAGGATGAAAATTATTATGAAAATAGGGCGAGAGCAAAAAATTACGATCGAAAATCTGAAACGGAATTCCTCTTCGCCGTTTGCGCTTCACTATCTTCCGAGTGGGCAGCAAAAGTCTTGGCAAAGCGCCATCTGCACTTTACCACCCGTAGCAGTTCGGCATGGCGCCATCTACATTTCACAATTCGAAACATGACACACATCAGAATCGAAATTCACGTCGCGCGTCGCCGTTTCAAATCGCGAGTTTGCGTTCCACTGTTTAAGACTCGGCGAGGAAAACTAGCAGAGCGCCATCTACACTTTACCAGTAGAAGCACTGACGGTGGAAAATTAAACCTCTTTGCGGGGTTTCAAATCGAGAATTGAGAAATTCGTTTGCGAGTGGACGGGAAAAAGTGCAATGTCTCTGTACAAGTCGGTGTGGACATTGACTGGATCGTTATTTGGAATCTTAATTGCGGAAAATGGGCGTGGCAATGCACACTGTCTTGTATAGAGACACTGAAGGAAAATGCTTAGCACAGCGCCATCTATATTGCACCAGCCGAAATAAGTGCGGCGCGGCGGGAAGTTTAAAAATGAGATTTTCTTTATGGCTTCAAATCGGCGACGAACTAATCCCGTTTTGCTACCGCCGCGCCGTTCTCGATCGATCAAGGTAATGCTTAATGCAACGCCATCTGTATTATGCCAGTCAAAACATTAACCGCGGGAAATTTAAAAATCGTCATCCGATAAATCCCGATTTGCTACCAACGGTCGCGTTCAGACGACCACAGCAACTCAGCTGCTGTGGCCGCCTGAACGCGACCAATGTCTACGACTAAATGAGAAACATTAGCGCGGCGTTATATTTAAAATCGGCTTTCTTCCAAGTCGACTCTTTCGCATCGAATAAGTCACGTCACCTCTCGATGGCTGGCGAAAACTTCTTGCTTTTGATTCTACTAGACTCTTAACGAGACACTTACTTCAATTTACTTCGAATTATACAGGGTGTCCCAACAGTGTGTTCTAGGGCAACATCTCGATGACTACTGAAGATACAAAAAAATTTTCAACACAAATTCTTTTGTATTTTTAGAGGTCTACGACATAAAGTTACTTTCATCTATGCAGAGTGAATCAAAACACGATTTTTTTTTATTTCAAAAGGCATACCCTACAGAGGTGAAACCAAATTTCGATCGCGCATGGAATTCTACACAGTTTCTGCGTATCATTGCCTATACCTAAACCTAACCGGTCCTGAAATATTTAACATTTTGTCTAACATTTGCAGTCACCATTTCATTTATTCGTATTTTATTTATTTTTAACTCTAAGGCCCAGTTTTACAATCGTGGAATAAGGACGGAATAACTGTTCGCCGAATATCCTTTGATGTTCCTCCATATCTACGTCACACCTACGTCACGTTATACCAATAATAATGCTTATTCGACGATTGTAAAATCGGGCCTAGATATGTACAGATGTAGTTGATACATAAGCTTATTATAAGCCATCATTAGATGTACTTGTATCGCTACAGGATGGTCATGGTAATCAAAAAATATCAGAAATTTAAAAACGACAAAACTCAACTAGCACGTCCTACATTTCTCTAACCTAAATTCTTACTTCAATAAAGTCTTTTCGAATGAAAAAATAATTGTATTTTGTAATTCAACATGCTCTTTGTTAACTCCGTAACATTCGGCAGCTTTTCCAGAAGCTTTCAAAATACAAGCGGCTTTTAGCAGCCAACGAAACGTAACGCAAGCGTCTGTATTTAAGACGTTAATTTAGCAGTTACGTCTCTGATGATGAAGATTGGACGATTGAAGGTGGTCATGTCATAATCCTCAAGGGTTTGGATGAAAGACTCGACTCAACAGTACTAAGCTTCCTCCAGTTTTTTTATTTATCTTCGAGGGCTTTAAGGAGACACTAAGTTCTTCAAGAGGAGAAAGCCAAATTTCTTCCAACGTTACAACGATAACCTCAACATGACTTTAGAAACCTATTCCTAAACTAATTAAAGGTGGTTCTTGTCCGATGAAAATTGTATCACAAACTCTTTTAAACGGACACTAAATGGCACACAAACACTTAACGTTTCGCAGTCGTTCGACAGCTTCGAGGTTGCCGAACGACTGCGAAATGTTAAGTGTTTGTGCGCCATTTAGTGTCCGTTTAAAAGAGTTTGCGAGGCTGTCGAACGACTGCGAAACGTT
This sequence comes from Dorcus hopei, assembly GCA_033060865.1. Lineage (NCBI taxonomy): Eukaryota > Metazoa > Arthropoda > Insecta > Coleoptera > Lucanidae > Dorcus > Dorcus hopei. The sequence continues at coordinate 3,204,211 of CM065425.1, read as the reverse complement.
AAGTGTTTGTGTGCCATTTAGTGTCCGTTTAAAAGAGTTTGTGATACTATTCCTAAACGTATTGGAGCAGGCAAGGGTCTACAGGACAGCTGTTTTTTCTGTCAAAATTGGTAATGCTCAACTAGGACGAAGAGATCTCTTCAACATCCATCGCATCTCGTTGTTGGTCTTTGTATCGACATTTATTTTCGATTTTTTTTTCAACTATTACATTAAATTGTCTTCCATCCAACAATGTTGGGCTGTCTTACGTAGGAACGTAGGGATCGACCTGATCAGTCGCGGCAAATGTTGTTAGTGAATAAAATTGGGCATTGATTTTTATTGTTTCGGAAATAATCCTGCAAGTAATTACGAAGTGGATGCGCAACCACGCCTGCCCTTTTTTTCCGGCGGGGGGGTGGGGGGAGTGGGGTGAGGGGACGGGAGGGAAACGATGAAGATAGCCTTCTTGGACGTATCGATTGGAACGTAGATGTGGTGTCTTAATAAATGGTTTGAAAAATGGAGAATAAAACTGGTCCACATGGTCAGGGGTGAATGGCTTCGGAGCGCACACACACACACACACTAGACGACTTATTAATTGGACAAATATTTGCGGCTTTGAGACGGACGAAGGTGAAGCCGCGAAGAGAGAAGATGGGAGAGGCGCAGAAGCGTACTGACAATAAAAATGAAATGCATGTAGATAGACGATGTAGGTACAGTAATTACAATAAGCTATGATCGGCGCGGCCGTCGAGGCCATGTCTGACAAAGGCAACAAACCGGTCTCAGTCGCTTGACTTTTTACCGCACGCTCCTTTTATTTTCATTCTTGTACAGCGTCCGCCCCTCCCCACAGGTAAAGCCGGCTTCAGAATACCTGGCCAGTCGACGGCCAGTGTTCAATCTGCTTGTTTCCAATCGTTTTAACTATTTTTATGTCGCCAGAACATTCACCAGAACATCTTCGCGTTTCGATCGCCGCCGTATAAGTGAAAGTGCTTTTCCGTTCCCTTTTTTCTCGTCAGCTACTGGGCGGTAAGTACCCTCTGGTCCCGTCAGCATGGCTTCGGCTCTTTTCGAAATTGACCTTATGTCTGGGGACGTGGATAAGTCGCCGGTCTAAAAATTCAGAGTACGTTTCCGAAGGTCCTCGACAGTCGTTTACGCCCCAACGCCTTCGATAATTTGTTCGCGCGCAATGTAATAAATTACTTTGTAATTACGGCCGCACAATTCATTATATTCGCCCAGAGCCAACAGGTAGTATTTACAAACACTGGTACGCTTTATTGTTTGATTAACGTATTAATATCAATTAACATAATAATAATATGAGCGAGTAGCCAGGCCGCTCGTCAGGTGGGGTTGGCCTCTCAAGGTCAGGTGCACAGGCAATAACCTGAAGGGGTTGCGCGGGGGAAGAGAGCTGGCGCGGTCGACATCCATCCACCCTCCCCAACGACGCGTGACGGTACGCAGGCGCAATGCGCAGGTTGAAGACGCGCGGAATTAGGATCGTACGTCCTGGCGCTTTCCTCAAAAAAGAACTCCGAGTGCAGGTGCTGCTGCCGCGCGGACCGCGGCAAAAAACGCACTATCTATGACTAGATGTACTTGACAGTGACTTTTATTTTTCTGTTTGGTCATCGCCATCAATGTCTTTTTCTAACCGTAACTCGTTTTAACGTCCTTTTCGCATCGGTAATTACGCCCGCGATTCTCACAGCCTTGCTCTTGCGAAGAGGTCATCCGCAAATCATTTATATAATAAAATCAATTAATAATCATTTTTGAACGTACACCATTGCATTTCTTTACTTTCCTTTCGGAATATAATTTTTTTTATTCCCTATATATTTACACTCATCAAATAGGGCGTCAAGAGAGCTTGGGGGGTTTAATTTCTTCCATTCTCTCCCTCGTCAAGGCTTCGCCCAATAAGTACCCGTTTTCTTTCTTACAATTTCGATGCTTTCATTGGCTTCGTCGGAAAATCACATTTTTTATTCCTTTTATATTTACACTCATCAAAGAGGGCGTCAGGAGAGCTTGGGGGTTTTAATTTCTTCCATTCTCTCCCTCGTCAAGGCTTCGCCCAATAAGTGCCCATTTTCTGTCTCACAATTTCGATGCTTTCATTGGCTTCGTCGGAAAATCACATTTTTTATTCCTTTTATATTTACACTCATCAAAGAGAGCGTCAAGAGAGCTTGGGGGTTTTAATTTCTTCCATTCTCTCCCTCGTCAAGGCTTCGCCCAATAAGTGCCCATTTTCTTTCTCACAATTTCGACGCTTTCATTGGCTTCGTCGGAAAATGACATTTTTTATTCCTTTTATATTTACACTCATCAAAGAGGGCGTCAGAAGAGCTTGGGGGTTTTAATTTCTTCCATTCTCTCCCTCGTCAAGGCTTCGCTCAATCAGTGCCCTTTTTCTTTCTCATAATTTCGATGCTTTCATTGGCTTCGTCGGAAAATGACATTTTTTATTCCTTTTATATTTACACTCATCAAAGAGGGCGTCAGGAGAGCTTGGGGGTTTTAATTTCTTCGATTCTCTCCCTCGCCAAGGCTTCGCTCAATAAGTACCCATTTTCTTTCTCACAATTTCGACGCTTACATTGGCTTCGTCGGAAAATCACATTTTTTATTCCTTTTATATTTACACTCATCAAAGAGGGCGACAGGAGAGCTCTGGGGTTTTAATTTCTTCCATTCTCTCCCTCGACAAGGCTTCGCTCAATAAGTGCCCATTTTCTTTCTCATAATTTCGATCCATTGGCTTCGTCGCTTCAGTCATTAATTTGATTTCTTTCGTTTCCTTTCTTCATTAAATCAAAATGAATTATTGTTAAAGTTTCATAGATTCCAATCAAAATGAGTTCTCAAAAGCTTCCTTTCAAGTACCCCGTCCGGTGTGGAAGGACTCCCGCTTCCAATTTTCTAAGACTTCCCCAAGATCATTTCGAAAGTTTCTTCACCTCCCCCCTCGTTCATTAACCGGTGGTCCTTCGAGAACCTTAAGGTGATTTTTTTAATTACCAGTGAGGCGCAAAGGAATTTCGACTTTTCGTTTGTAAACCCCCCTTATCTCCAATATATTAAGGAGATTTCGTTCCTTCATTTTCTCTCAAGAAACAACGAAATTTTCGTTTCCTTCATGTCTTGGCCCATTCGAGAACCTCTTACTCGGTTTTTGTCCTGTCGATGAGATCTAAAGGAATTTGGAATTCACTTTCCCCTTCATAGAGTTGGCAAGAAATTGGAATCTTCTTCGTCTCCTCTCAACAGATCGCTCGTCATGATGATAAAGATGTGTACGTCTTTCTTATTGTTAGCTATAATTAGAATTAGAGAAGCAAGCTGGGGCATGCAATCCCTTTTTATGGCAAATCCTTTCTAAGGCACTTCGAAATTCCTTGCCACGTCCTCAGATATTTCGTATTGAAGACATATTACTATTTTTCTTGACTTTTATTAACAATTTGAAATCTTAGATGGAAGTAAATCCTGCCTGTTTCTCATCTCGAAGGATTAGATGCAAACTGTGAACATTTTGCGTCGTTAAGGACCGGTCTTTCCATTTCTTAATGAACTGACTGACGGATAACTACCATGGAAACAATTCATAAAGAAAAATCGCCGAATTACTTTAATGGACAGATGGAAAGACCGGCCCTAATAGTAACAACTCAAGTCATCTGCATCTTTCATTCTGCTGACAGAATTTTACATTTCTTTAGTACTCGCCCTTTCATTGAACATGGTCGTACCTCACCTCACTTCCTCATTCATTAACTGGAACTTCGAGGACCTTAAGGTTCTAAATTTTTAACCGGCAATGAGATCTAAAGGAGATTTGACTTTCCATTTTGTAAACTCCTTCGTTTCTTTACTCCCTTATTAACATATTGGAGCTTAGAAGGAGATTTCGTTCCTTCAGCTTCTCTCTCAACAACGAGAACTTCCATTTTCTTCACGTCTTGGCTCATTCAAGGACCTCAAGGTTTCAACCTTTCTTGGTTCATTCTGCTGACAGAATTTTACATTTCTTTACTCCCCCTTTCATTGAACATGGTCGTAAGGCATTTGACTTCCCCTCACTTCCTCATTCATTAACTGGAACTTCGAGGACCTTAAGGTTCTAAATTTTTAACCAGCAATGAGATCTAGAGGAGATTTGACTTTCCATTTTGTAAACTCCTTCGTTTCTTTACTCCCTTATTAACATTTTGGAGCTTAGAAGAAGATTTCGTTCCTTCATCTTCTCTCTCAACAACGAGAACTTCCATTCTCTTCACGTCTTGGCTCATTCAAGGACCTCAAGGTTTCAACTGTTCTTGGTTCATTCTGCTGACGGAATTTTACATTTCTTTACTCCCCATTACTACTCCCCCTTTCATTGAACACGGTCGTAAGGCATTTGACTTCCCCTCACTTCCTCATTCATTAACTGGAACTTCGAGGACCTTAAGGTTCTAAATTTTTAACCGTAAATGAGATCTAAAGGAGATTTGACTTTCCATTTAGTAAACTCCTTCGTTTCTTTACTCCTTATTAACATATTGGAGCTTAGAAGGAGATTTCGTTCCTTCATCTTTTCTCTCAACAACGAGAACTTCCATTCTCTTCACGTCTTGGCTCATTCAAGGACCTCAAGGTTTCAACCTTTCTTGGTTCATTCTGCTGACACAATTTTACATTTCTTTACTCCCCGTTACTACTCCCCCTTTCATTGAACACGGTCGTAAGGCATTTGACTTCCCCTCACTTCCTCATTCATTAACTGGAACTTCGAGGACCTTAAGGTTCTAAATTTTTAACCAGCAATGAGATCTCAAGGAGATTTGACTTTCCATTTTGTAAACTCCTTCGTTTCTTTACTCCCTTATTAACATATTGGAGCTTAGAAGAAGATTTCGTTCCTTCATCTTCTCTCTCAACAATTCCATTCTCTTCACGTCTTGGCTCATTCAAGGACCTCAAGGTTTCAACCATTCTTGGTTCATTCTGCTGACAGAATTTTACATTTCTTTACTCCCCATTACTACTCCCTCTTTCATTGAACATGGTCGTAAGGCATTTGACTTCGCCTCACTTCCTCATTCATTAACTGGAACTTCGAGGACCTTAAGGTTCTAAATTTTTAACTATCAGTGAGTTCTAAAGGAGAGTCGGCTTTCCATTTTGTAAACCCCTTCGTTTCTTTACTTCCTTATTAATATATTGAAGTTTAGAAGAAGATTTCGTTCCTTCATCTTTTCTCTCAACAACGAGAACTTCCATTCTCTTCACGTCTTGGCTTATTCAAGGACCTCAAGGTTTCAACCGTTCTTGGTTCATTCTGCTTACAGAATTTTACATTTCTTTACTCCCCATTACTACTCCCCCTTTCGTTGAACATGGTCGTAAGGCATTTGACTTCCCCTCACTTCCTCATTCATTAACTGGAACTTCGAGGACCTTAAGGTTTTGAATTCTTAACTATCGGTGAGATCTAAAGGAGAGTCGGCTTTCCATTTTGTAAACCCCTTCGTTTCTTTACTCCCTTATTAATATATTTTAGTTTAAAGGAAGATTCCGTTCCTTCGTTTTCTCTCTCAACAATGAAAAGTTCCATTTTCTTCATGTCTTGGCGCATCCTCAAGGTTTCAACCTTTCTTGGTTTCGTCCTGTCGATGAGATCCATTCACTTTCCTCTTCGTTCATTGATTTTGTTGTTCGTTACTAGAGTTGGGAAGAACGAGAGATTCTTCGTCTTCTCTCAACAGGACATTTTGTTTCCTGACTAACTATACCCGAAAAAAATTTTGATTTCTTTCGTGTCCTCTCTCGCTGCATTTCCTGACTTAATCAACAATCAGAAGAAGTCGACGTTTTCCTTTGTCTCTTCCCCAATTGGTTAATCCCAAATCACGCAACGTTTCTTAAAGAACTCAGCCGTTAAGGGAACTTAAATACTTCTTTTTTTTTTGTTGGTGTTTCATTTAATTTCCTCGCAGCTAACCGCTTCCATGTTTTTTTTTAAATTTTTCTCAAAATTACGGCCGCCATCTTCTCTTCTTTTTTTGAATATTTAAAAATTTCAGACAAAAAGTGAATTAAAGTCGCTGCCGAAATACGTATTTAGAATTAAAAAAAAATCACTATTTCTAGAAGACGGGGGAAATTCGAATTAAAATTCATTAATAAATGGGGGGGGGGGGTGATGTATTGAGTTAGCTGAAGTAATTGAACAACTTTTAGATATTTTTATCAAGCTGCTTCTGTTTAGTATTTTACAATATTTTCAAATGATATCAGCGTCATTGTTAGGGTCGGGTTGGGTTGGGTTGTAGAAGAAGAAGCAATCAAAATTGCTGTGCAAAGGTGCATCCCACTTTTTTTATTCTAAAAAGAATTGCACAATTTATTATAAATCCGACGAAGTTAACAAGATTGCAAATGACGTTGGGAAGTTAAATTTCTTTTAGCATTGATAATTCAACGTATAGTAGAAACGTCGATAAGTATTATAACAACTTCTTTCATTGTCATCACGTAACCTTTCACCGTAACCAAAACGAAAACTTTCAGAATAGATTCGATTTTATCAACTACCGGAAACATTACGCCCGAAGAACTTTGACACTAATTAACAAGTTTATTAAATAACACAAGGTGTACAGTTACAGTAAGCGTACTTGCAGGTATATTTACGCTATCGCGATACAAGGTCATTCGAAACTATCACGTTTATCGTATTATGCGCTAGAAAAATGGCAACTTGTGTTGAACGTTTAGTTTCATTACGGCTATGAATAAATCAGTCGCTCGACTGGAAGCAATTATTATTGTACGCATTGATCAATCAAGTCGTTATTTATTAATCGTTTTTTGAGCTCGAATTAATTCGAATCGGCTGCGCTGCTCAACGCGGTGAGCAAATGCTAACTGAAAAAGGAAATAATTAAATTACATCTGATTGCATAATTGGTGTTGTATGCCAACGGTCTCAGTCTCAGTATTTACTGACTTTTACCTTGAAGCTGCTATGAGGTCTCTTTTTTCTCTCCTCTTCTTTTCTACCTGCAACCGCAATCAATTTTTATCAATGCGAGTGAGTTTGGGCACCGCAACTTCTTATGAATGAAACTTGGCTATTAATCACTTCTTGGCTGTGTGGAAATTAATTTCCGCGTGAAGAAATTACGGCAAATCTGCAATTTGATCGAATCCTCCCCCCCCACGAAATTGCCAATTTATCACATTTATCATCACTCTTCTTTGTGTAGGTACGCCACAACTTTTTATTTATTGCATCGCCAAACACAATCACTCGTTAGTGATAATAAAGAACAGTGCGCTGGCTGTCGACAGAAATTAACGAGGGGAATAATTTCACGTGATTAAGATTCGTGATTTATACTGTGCCATTTCTATTTTAATTAAACGTTTAGCTGGCCGCTGACATTTACCTTCACCCGGCGACTTAAATATTTAAATAAATAATATATGTTCCATTGTGTGTAAAATTTTTATAACCGTGTAAATGAAATTGGCGATAAAGTTTAGCCAAGCAAGTTTTTTTTTGCTTCTTCTCTGAATTTAATCATTGATGAAACGAATTCGGTACTGACTTAGCACCGACAGCTTTTATTTACAAAACGCGTGCAGCAGAGTTTCGGGGAGGTTCCTCGCCTGATCCCGCGCTGAAGTCTCTTTCGTATAAATTAAACTGACGCTCCAAGTATTAATTTACGTTGAGTTTTTTTAAGTTACATATTATAAACGGTTGTTTACAGGATGTGAAAAGTAAAGGGTATTTTGTGGAAAACCGTGGACGGTTATTTATAATATAAATTTTAATTCGACAGGTTGAACCTCGAAGACCATCGATGAAACTGGTTTCGCTCTCAATAAGTTGAACAGCATTAAAAGATTATGTAAAACAGACGGCGATAAAAAGATAATAAATGTATGGCAAATGAGGCGAGACGGGAAAAATCTCTCGCTTCTCGCTCTCTTTCACTTCTGCGATAATTTAAGAAGAAAAAATGCAATTTATAACTTTATTAAGTAACTAACTCATACAGAAAAAATTAATTTAAATAATCAAATTAAGGCGCATAATATTTCCAAACTAGTATTTCCACGGGAAGTAATTTTAATCGCGGTTAATTAGTTTTGAAATGAAATTAAAAAAAAAACAAAAGAAAAAACCCAAGGAAGCAACTAAACGCCTGAGGCTTTTGGAAGAGAAGTCGGACAAAAGGAAACATCACTGAAAGCGAAAAGACAGTTGACTCATAAAGTCGGCCGATAGGTTGCGCTGATAAGGTGTTGTTGAAATTTCGCTAAAAGTCCTCAGAAATCTCTTCAGTGATCCGATCGAGCAGAGATTTTTTCAAACTTGCAAGGAAAGACGAACCAAAAAATAATAATTCCAAGCGTTTAGTGATCCAATCATATGGATTGATTTATTTCGACCTCGGTCCGTGTGTTGAGAAAAACTCATTCATTGGCTCTTAAAATAGTCTAGCTTCGACCTGATTTATTTAGACCTCGGCACGTGTACGATTTCAAATACTGCGTACTCCATAGCAAATTTTTAAGAATTGTGAAAAATATACTTTAAAAAACAATTATTTGCCAGGCGATATTTTTTTAAAATTTGGTTTGAAAAAAATACCTGTTTATAAACAATGCAAACGATCCGATTAGTTATTTATGGACTATTTATTTCGACCTCGGTCCGTGTGTTGAGAAAAACCCATTAATGGGCCCTTAAAATAGACTAGCTTCAGGCTAATTTTCTTTGATGCTGATAATAACCATTTAAAAATAGTGAACTCAATACATTGCCTACTTTTTCACTTTTTTTTAATAAACCAATAGTGACAATAGTTGGACTGATTTATTTAGATTTCAACTAGTGCATAATCCGTAATTAATTTTAAAAAAATTGTGAAAAATATGCTTTTAAGAAACAGTTGTTTGCCGGGCAACATTTTTAAAAATTCGAAGTGAAAAAATATCTACTTACACATAAAAAATGAAAACGATCCGATTAGTTAATAGTTATGGACTGATTTGTTTCGACCTCGGTCCGTGTGTTGAGAAAAACTCATTTATTAGCTCTTAAAACACTCTAGCTTCGAGCTCATTTATTTAGACCTCGGTACGTGCACGATTTCAAATACAGAAACAATACAGAACATCAATGGCTGATGAAAAACGACAATTTTCTTTATTTCACGCCTGATTTGGCTTTCGTCACCCTTTTTTTGTGTGAAAAAACAAAATAATAAATAAAAAACAAAAGAGAAAACAGAGAGAAGAAATATTCAATGCTAAAGCTTTCGTAAAGAAAGATGAACAAAAAAAAAACACTAGTGGAGGTGAACGGGTAATTAGTTTATAAAGTCGGCCCATAGGTGGCGCTATTAAGGCGTTCTTGGAAATCGCTTCGACGATCCAATTGAACTGAGATTTGTAATCTTGTAAAGAAAGGCGAACCAAAAAAGAAATCATTGGAAGTAAGCGTACAATTAATTAATAATGCCGGACGATAGGTGGCGCTGATCTCGCGTCGGTGAAATTTCGTGAGCAGTTCTTGGATATCACTTCAGTGATCCAGTCAAGGAAGAAAAAAGAAAAAAATATGCAAACGATCCGATTAGTTATAGACTGATTTATTTCGACCTCGGTCCGTGTGTTGAGAAAAACTCATTCATTAACTCCATTGACTCTTAAAATAGTCTAACATCGAACTGATTTATTTAGACCTAAATAATAAAAATAATGTAATATTTAAATATAATTAAATTATATTTTTAGAAAACTGTTGTTTGGCAGGCAACATTTTTTAAAATTCGGTTTAAAAAAAATCTACACATAAAAATGCAAACGATCCGATTAGTTATAGACAGATTTATTTAGGCCTCGGTCCGTGTACGATTTCAACTACTGCGTAATCCACAGCAAATTTAAAAAAACTGTGAAAATTATGCTTTTAAAAAATTACTGTTTGCCGGGCAACATTTTTTAAAATTCCGTTTGGAAAAAATATCTACACATAAAAAATGAAAACGATCCGATTAGTTATGGACTGATTTATTTCGACCTCGGTCCGTGTGTTGAGAAAAACTCATTCATTGACTCTTAAAATAGTCTAGCTTCGAGCTAATTTATTTAGAACTCGGTGCGTGTACGATTTCAACTACTGCGTATTCCGTAATAAATTTTTTTTTAAATGTGAAAAAATATACTTTTAAAAAACTGTTGTTTGGCGGGCAACATTTTTTAAAATTCGTTTTAAAATAAATATCTACACAAAAAATGAAAACGATCCGATGAGTTATAGACAGTGTTACCACCGCGTCGTGGACGATTGGCGGAAAGGCCGGTAAGGTAACGGGCCGATTACCCTAGCTGTGGCGTCGATTCCTCGGCAGTTCTCGGGATGAGGGACAATAAATGGTGAACACGAAGATAGCAGAAGGGAAAAAACACATATATTGAATTAATATACAGATAAAAAGGAAAGAAACAATTTATCAAAGATCGATTCCGCCGTCGGGCAGAGATTCGATCCGTGTTAATCACAAGGAATAAGGTAGGTAGGTAAGGGAGCGTTGGAGGCGGCCTCAATCTGCCTACTCCGTTCCGTCAATGATCCCGGAGGATCTGAGGTCGAGTGAACGGATGCGGACTCTTTTATTCGGTCGACCGAGGGTGTTTCCTGGAACCGGCTCCGTCGGGTGTCCGCTTCTGACGTCATAATCCCCTGAGTCACTCGGGGTTGAAAAGTTTAAACAAAGAAAACTTTTTTATTTCCCCGCCGACCCAGAGTTTTCTTTATGTCATCGAATAGCGCTTTTCGGGGGCTTTAATTTGACGTCAGGTCCGGCGAGATCCGACGGGCGGAAACGCCTGAAACGGCGACGGAGTGCTTTCGGTCGCGTAACTATTCGCGTAACTTCAGTGATCCAATCAAGGAAGGGAAAACGACCGACAAAAGAATCCGTGGAACCAAGTAGACAATTAATCTACAAAGTCGGCCGTTAGGTGGCATTAATTTCATGTCGTTGAAACCGTGCAAGTAGATCATTGGAAATCACTCCAGTGCGTGATCTAATCGAATTTTGTAACTTTGTAAGGAAAACGAAGAAAAAGGGAGGTAAACGGACAACTGATTTAGAAAGTTGGCGGATAGATGGCGTCAGTTTTACGTTAAAAAAATGAAATTTAAAAGAAAAAACCCAAGGGAAACAACTAAACGCCTGAGGCTTTTGGAAGAGAAGTCGGACAAAAGGAAACATCACTGAAAGCGAAAAGACAGTTGACTCATAAAGTCGGCCGATAGGTGGCGCTGATAACGTGTTGTTGAAATTTCGCTAAAAGTCCTCAGAAATCACTTCAGCGATCCAGTCGAGCAGAGATTTTTTCAAACTTGCAAGGAAAGACGAACCAAAAAATAATAATTCCAAGCGAACAGTCAATTAATTTATAAATTTGGCCAATAGGTGGCGCTAATTTCGTGTCGCTGAATTTTGCAAGGTTTAGTGATCCAATAATTGGATTGATTTATTTCGACCTCGGTCCGTGTGTTGAGAAAAACTCATTCATTGGCTCTTAAAATAGTCTAGCTTCGAGCTGATTTATTTAGACCTCGGCACGTGTACGATTTCAAATACTGCGTACTCCATAGTAAATTTTAAAAAATTGTGAAAAATATACTTTTAAAAAACAATTATTTGCTAGGCGACATTTTTTTAAAATTTGGTTTGAAAAAAATACCTGTTCATAAACAATGCAAACGATCCGATTAGTTATTTATGGACTATTTATTTCGACCTCGGTCCGTGTGTTGAGAAAAACCCATTAATTGGCCCTTAAAATAGACTAGCTTCAGGCTGATTTATTTAGATCTCGATACGTGTACGATTTCAAATACTGAATAGTAAATTTTAAAAAAATTGTGAAAATATACTTTTAAAAAACAATTATTTTGCCGGGGGACATTTTTTTATTTCGATTTGAAAAAATACTTGCCCATAAAAAAACGCGCAAACGATCCGATTAGTTATTTATGGATTGGTTTATTTCGACCTCGGTCCGTGTGTTGACAAATATTCATTCATTGGCTCTTAAAACAGCCTCGCTTCGAGCTGATTTATTTAGACCTCGGTTCGTGTACGATTTCGACTATTGCGTAATTCACAGTAAATTTTAAAAACATTGTGAAAAATATGCTTTTAAGAAGCTGTTTGCCGGATAACATTTTTTTAATTCGGTTTAAAAAAAATAAATACACAAAAAATGCAAACGATTCCGCCGTCGGGCAGAGATTCGATCCGTGTAAATTGCAAAGGAATAAGGTAGGTAAGGTAAGGGAGCGTTGGAGACGGCCTCAATCTGCCTACTCCATCCGTGGTGTTTTTTGGAACCGGCTCGGCCGGAGGGCCGCTTCTGATGTCATAATCCCCTGAATCATCAGGGGTTGAAAAGTTTAAACAAAGAAAACTTTTTTGTTTCCGCGACGACCTAGGGTTTTCTTTATGTCATCGGATAGGGCTCTTTGCGGGCTTTAATTTGGTGCCGCGTACGGCGGAAACGGCTGAAATTGCGACGGAAGCGCGGGGGTGTGCTTTCGGTCGGGTAACTATTTTTTTAGCGGTACGATCGGGATGGAATTTGGTAGGATTGTCTGGGATGCTACTCTGAATATTTTTACAAAGTTTCAAGTTGATCTGACGGTACAAACAAAAGTTATTCGAACTTAATTAAGTGCGGGCGGTTATTGGCCGACGTTTGGAAACTAGCCTTTGTCCATGATTACAATGTAAATCGCAACGTGATGCTGCGAGCGATAAAGTTGAAAGAGTGTTATTAATTTTGTGCCTAGCCGTTTCCGCATGAGAATTTATTAACCTACGATTGATATAATAATCCGCGGAACGGCGTTGGTAACAACTAATTCGTTTCGACATCGGTCCGTGTGTTGAGAGAAGCTTATTCATTGGTGCTTAAAATAGTCTAGTCTCGAGCTGATGCATTTAGACCTCGGTTCGTGTAAGATGAAACATGTCTTATGACAGCTATTCCGTAGTTTTTTTTTTTATAATCAATTAGGACCTACTGAGTGAACGTAAAACTTCTACGGTTGATTACGATTGTTTTCTGCATGTCGAAATAACAGCAACTGTTGTCAAATATACAGAGGGATTGGGGCTACCACAATGTTTATTTTTGTTTATTTTAAAGTTCATCTATTCATTTATCCGTTCACCTAATAATCGATTCAAACTAAACCGTTTAAAAATATTGTAAAATAGTAAACTCGATACATTGCTAACATCACCCCCCTTCATTCCTTAATAAATTGCACTGGCTACTTTTTCACTTTTTTTTTTTTTCATAAACCAATAGTGACAGTAGTTCCTAGGTTCTTCCTTTCGTAGGTGGATTTCTTCTATGTATTTTCCCTCAACATAATTCAACTTGCAGGGGCTATACTTATTCGTGTGCTTTTAAAAGACGTTCCCACGATGTTATAACCATCAGTTCGCTCTCGACTTAAACACCAACTGAATATTTTAAATAAATTTGCATTTGCATATGCACGCAACTTACGCTCTGGAGATAAGTAGTAATAAAAAATAAGATTGATTGAAGCTGAGCATACGTGTAGGTAACAACAGTAAAAAGAAAAATAGTAGGTCTCTAAATTGAATTAATTTTTTTTTTATTCAAGGAATAAACGTGTTGTCTGTAATGAGAACAATTAGCGGTTTAATTGACGTCAGCTTTGATTTCTTTGTTACAAAGTTGACAGTAATTAGAACATAAACAGCCCATAACGACAATTTAATTTGACTAAGTACATACAAGGAGTTCGCGAGCATTTCCACGCAGGAGGTGTTGGGTTTCTTCGAGCGATCAAGTTTCTTTATCACGCCTTGAAAATTATACACATTCTCATAAAAATTAAACGCAGATATTCAAATGGTGCAAGCAAATAATTCAGAACGGGCGAGATACGTCTTGCACGTCACCAGCGGTTTAACAACAATCCACGACAACTCACAGCAGTGAGTTCTACAATTTCATTTAATTTCTTTTGCCACTTTTGCCGTATTACCACCACACAGATTCTTGGGGGCCAAGGATAAAATCACAATTTGATTTAGGTAGAAAATAAAAACCCAGATTGGGAGCTTCTTATTTTAAAAGCACAGGTCCGGATTTCATTTTGTTATAGGTACAGACAGGGGGGGGCTTTTTAATTCTCCAAAAATTGTTTAATAATCTTCACCGTTTTTATCCTCTGGTAAGGAATAAACAGGAGGGAGTCATACTAACAGTGTTTGTTGTCCAAAGTGGTAACTAATTATGTAGTTCCTTGTCCAAAGTGGTAACTGAGTCTCTAGTTTCGTGTTCAAAGTGGTAGCTGAGTCGGTAGTTTCTTGTCCAAAGTGGTAACCGAGTCTGTAGTTTTTTGTCCAAACAGGTAACTGCGTCTGTAAGTTTTTGTCCAAAGTGGTAACTTGATTTGTAGTTTCTTGTCCAAAGTGGTAACTAAATATACAGTTAGAGCAAAAATGAATGAATTAGTTGGGATCACACTAATTTTAGTGGTAAAAGCCTTGAATGAAACCAAAGTCAAGGAACAAAAGAAAAAACAAAAGATTGTTGAGAACCGCAAGGAAAAACAAAAGATTTAAAATAATCGAAAATAAAAAACATAACATTTGTGGTAAGCTTGGAAGTATTGAAAGATTTATCTTTATTGTCCAAAGTGGTAACTAAATCTGCAGCTTTTTGTCCAAAGTGGTAACTAAATATGTAGTTAGAGCAAAAATGAATGAATTAGTTGGGAACACTGATTTTAGTGGTAAAAGTCTTGAATACAAATTAATTATTGGAAGGCCACAGACATCTTAATTGAAGAATTCTCCAGAAATTATTCAATAATCATCACCGTCACCGTCTTTATCCACTGGTAAAGAATAAACAGGAGGGAATCATACTAACAGTGTTTGTTGTCCAAAGTGGTAACTAATTATGTAGTTTCATGTCCAAAGTGGTAACTTGATCTGTAGTTTTAGTCCAAAGTGATAACTAAATGTGTGATTAGAGCCAAAAAGAATGAAGTAGTTGGGAGCGCTGTTTTTAGTGGTAAAAGCCTCGAATAAAATCAAATTTTAAAAATTTGAATTTTCGAATTTGGAACAGTTCTGTCCAAAGTGGTAACCGAGTCTGTAATTTCTTGTCCAAAGAGGTAACTGCGTCTGTAGGTTTTTGTCCAAAGTGATAACTTGATTTGTAGTTTCTTGTCCAAAGTGGTAACTAAATATGTAATTAGAGCAAAACTGAATGAATTAGTTGGGAGCACTAATTTTAGTGGTAAAAGCCTTGAATGAAACCGAAGTCAAAGAACAAAAGGAAAAACAAAAGATCGTTGATTATTTCGCGAACAGTTACAAAGCATCTCTGTTTCTGCGGTCTCATAAAAAAAAAAAAAAACAAAGGACGATGATTAATTTTGCCGGGCAGTCAGGAACGTAATCGACTTTCTCTTAGAAAATTTAAATTAAAAGAAGAATCGAAGAACTGTCAAGTGAAAGGAAAAATAAAAGACTATGATTATTTGGCGAACGAAAATGAAATGATTAAAAATTTTTAAAGTGACAAAAATCGCAGGCCTATCTGTTTCCACGGTCAACTATGTATTTCAATAAAAAATGAAGTAAATAAAAAAAAACGAAAAACTGAGAAACGCAAGGAAAAACAAAAGATTTAAAATAATCGAAATTAAAAAACATAACACTTGTGGTAAGCTTGGAAGTATTAAAAGATTTATTTTTATTGTCCAAAGTGGTAACTAAATCTGTAGCTTCTTGTCCAAAGTGGTAACTAAATCTGCAGTTAGAGCAGAAATGAGTGAATTAGTTGGGAACACTGATTTTAGTGGTAAAAGTCTTGAATACAAATTAATTATTGGAACGCCACTAACAGAAGAATTCTCCAGAAATTATTAAATTATTATTATGAGAAATAATTAACCTACAATTGATATAATAATAAAATAACTTAAAATTAATAATAAGTAAAGGTCCGCGGAACGGCGTTGGCAACAACAGATTTATTTCGACCTCGGTCCGTGTACGATTTCAACTACTGCGTAATCCACAGTAAATTTGAAAAAATTGTGTAAAATATGCTTTTAAAAAATTATTGTTTGCCGACTAACATTTTTTAATTCGGTTTAAAAAAAAATGTCTACTCATAAAAAATGCAAACGATCCGATTAGTTATGGACTGATTTGTTTCGACCTCGGTCCGTGTGTTGACAGAAGCTCATTCATTGGCGCTTAAGATAATCTAGTCTCGAGCTGATGCATTTAGACCTCGGTTCGTGTAAGATTACAACTATTCCGTAGTTTTTTTCTTTTCTTTATGTTTTCGACATCTTTTGCTTTACATACACACACACAGACATACGTACATCGCTTTTGATTTACATATTTTTAACGGAAACAAGTGAAAACGAAAAGTTTTCTTAAATTAAAATCGTCGACCATTTTTGTTTCTTACCTATGTACATCTGTTAAACAATCGATCGCCTTTTGTTTGTTTTCGACTCTAATTATTCTTTTAGTAATTTTAGCGGTCTTTTAATATTGAGACCAGTGTTGCCAAACCTAAAACGCTTAAGTAGAATATTGATACATATATTATTTAATGTATCGGATACAGTCGATTTTTCGGCATTTATTTTTAGTGTATTGTCTGCTTCTAGTGACACTTCCAAATCAACGTAATAGGTTGACCCAATATTGCGTGCTCAGGTTTTTTCTATTGCCATTATTATCGAAAGTGGGACATCCTGTATAGTCATTACTACTTTTATTTTCTTTTTGCTCAATTTTTGCCCTTCATCATTCATTCATCAATTGAGCTTTGTTTTTCTTGTTGCGGAAGGACTATGTCGTATTCTTTTACTTTTTGTTATTTCTTCATTTTCTCCGACAATTAAAATCTGTTTGCTTTTCTTTTCATTTCTTCGGATAGAGAAAGATTTTCTACACTTTTCGTTTGTTCATCATCAACAGTATGTACTTTTTTCCTTTCCTTATGTTTCAATTTCTCTTCAAATACCACTTTCTTGACTTGTAGATTCCTGAATATCTCCTCTCGACCTCATCAGCCTGTTAGTTCCTTTCCTTTCGTAATAGAAAACTAACTAAATTATTTTGAGTTCCTTCGTCTTGTCCAATAGTTATAATTTGTTTCTTGATCTTCTTCTGCTTCTTTTGATTTTGTTCTTCATGTTCTTGTTTCTTTTGATTTGGCTGTTTATCTTCTAAAGAAATAAAGAAACAGTTTCTTTTCTTCTTTACTCACATTGTTTAATCCGTTTCTGCTCCTCAACTTGCTCAAGTTGAACGATGCCGCTTGCTTCTTCTTTGTTCTTAATTTCTTCATAATCTGCTGTATTTTTAAGCTTGACTTTCTTCTTCTCTCGTTTTTGTTTTTGTTTAGTTTCTTCCCCTTCTTCTGGCTTCTTCATTATCTTCATAAGTGGAGTGTACTTTCGTTTTTCTTCTTTTTGTGTTAGAACTGTTTTTGCCTTTTGCTTGCAATTAATATTTCCTATTGCTTCTACTAATTGCAAGTTGCGTTTTCGAATCGTTTCCTTCTTCTCTTTATTGCATTGGCTACTGGCTACTGGTTCATGTTTCGTTCTGTTCGTAATTCTTTTTTATTTATTCGTTCGAGCCATTTCCTTTTCCTCTTAGAAATAATTCGTTGCATTTTTTATTGCACGTACCTTGCGCCCTAATATAATGAACCCGAGGACCTGATTCAACTTCGGTGTTTACGAAAAATGTTTCTCGATAATAATAGCGCAAAATCTGATAGTGGGATTTTCGGGATAATCCCAGATCCGGATCGCGCACATTCTCAGGTGGAGATGTCATCACATTCCGGAATAATTCCGGTGAATTCGGGGCGGGTGGCGACTCTACTCTCTAAGGGAGTAAGTTGCATGTACATTTGGATACGTACCTATAAGTAAGTTGGGTTAAGTCATCTCATTTTCAACTCAGAAATCTACAGTCAAATCACGTCGCCAATTTTGGAGACATCCTGCATCTGCTTCGCTTGGAATATTTAAATTTATTTCAGTTTCCTGTTATTATTATTTTTTAATGTTGTTCTTGTTTGCATCATCAACGCAAGGCGGACGATAATTTTAAACTGATTCTCACATTTTAAATGATACCTTCTTTCGCGTTCGCGCGGTAATTTCCGGGTTGAGTTAATGAATGATGTTATTGTTGTTGAATGTCGTCGAAAAAAAAAGAACAGCTGTTAATGTCACACAATCAAACACAAATTAGGGAGTTCGTTTTCGATCTAATTGAGCAACTTCAGAAACAACTTTCATTTCCACGCCGCGCCGGCCGCGTCGTCGGCCGAGCAGATTAACGAGAGGCAAGGCGAAAAAAAAAAAATGAAATAATTTTGACCGTGAAACGTTTTCGCTGGCAGATCCAGCCCGTTTCGCAACATCATTGTTCTGTGGAACGCCGATTTACATACGGGGAAGAATGAAAAAAAATCGCGTCCCTGAGCGGTCGTCCACCTTCACCACAAGCTGGGAATGCAGCGATTTAGTCGAGACCGGCAAATGGCCGTGACGAAACCATATCTTCCTAATAGTAGCTCGTCACTTTTCACTTGAACATAATTTTATAGCTCACTCGTTTTTAATTTCTTTACAGGATTGGCTTTAATGAAAGTCAATCAATGAACGCATTAATTTCCATGAAATTAAGTTTTGATTTACCGGAATACATTTAGAACTTCAAATAATAATGAACCATGAAAAGGTCAAAACGGTTTGCAACTTCAATAAAAAAAAAATAATAATGGGAGCTTCATCTTCGTCAGCTTTTGAATATGCGCGTCGAAAGTTATTTTTTTTTAAACGCCGTTTCGTTCGTGGAAACCTTTCTCTCGTGTAAAATTATAAAATTGAACGGTGCCCCCTTTTGTATTTTCGTCATGTCTTCGCCTGTCCTTGGCGATGTAAAAGGTAACGTCGTGCCGTAATAGCGAGGAAATAAATATTTAAAGCGCAAGTTTTTCATGCAAATCAAGACTTAAACCGCCAATAATAATTCAAAATACAAATATCAAGCAGATGTAAATCAATCGGGTCCGGGCGGCGAAAGGACGCGGAGTCTTTCGGAATCCGATATCATCAAATTTTTTTTTGGTGCATTTAATCCCACGCAACAACTTTCTATGTCACCAACATCGGTGGCATAATAAATGATTTAATAAAATACCTAAGGAGAAGTCCATTAATGTCAGATCTATCGAAAATTACAACTTTCGAAGCTCGAAACTGGGATAGACAAAAACTTGCGCGCTGTGAATAATTTATTAATAAAGTAGATTTACGCCGTGCAGCCTTGAACTTAAAATAAAACGAAAACTCGGATTCGTTATACGAAGAGGAAGCATTCCTTCGGCCCGCTCTGCCGTAGCACGAAATTAACGAGTTCATAAACTTCGGAGATTAAAAAAAAAAGCTTCGGGTTTAAAGGAGTTTTTTTTTTTAAGATAAAATGGTGAATTGAGTCCTTGCAATGTCAATGCGTTCGATAAATATAATCGCTCAAAGCCGATTTAAAAACAAAAAAAATGGTAAACAGGACGCGGTCAATAAAAATCATAACTGAATAATGATCGATCAAGTTTCGAGTCAAACCTTTTTTTCACGCAGACTTTCAATGACATCCTACTCTGCCCAGAATAATCGATACCGCAATAATTCAAGTCCGTTTTCTACTAGTTCCGCCAGACAGACACAAAATTGGAAGAATTTAATTATTTTCTACCTTGGGTGTAAGCCTCTATTTACACGTAAATACGTTGTAGAATAACATGTAATCAAACGTTGAATTCGTGTGTCATTGATACGTTTAGCAACTTCTATTAAACGTCTCTGTCCACGTTGTAAAAAACGTTGTAGGATAGCAGTTAACCAACGTCGAATCCGTGTCTTACTGATACGTTTTAACAACGCTCGAAACAACTTCTTTGTCCACGATATTTCAACGTTAAATCCCAATGCACACGTACGTGTAAAGAACGTCGTAGAATAACGTGTAACCAAACGTCGAATTCGTATGTTACTGTTACGTTGAAACAACGAAAAAATATCGCGCCAATCAACTTCTTTTGCACTTCTCTGTGCACGTGTAAAAAACGTTGTAGAATAACAGTTAACCAACGTCGAATTCCTGTGGTATTGATACGTTTTAACAACGCCCGAATCAACTGCTTTTAAACGTCTTTGTCCACGTTAAATCCTACTGCACACGTACGTGTAAAAATGTTGTAGAATAACATGTAAGCAAACGTTGAATTCGTGTGTTATTGCTACGTTGCAACAACGAAAAAGTGTCGCGCCAATCAACTTCTTTTAAACGTCTCCGTCCACGTGTAAAAAACGTTGCGGAATAACTACTGTTGGTACCTTTTCGGATGTGTGAGGGTGGAAGCGGAGATTAAAGTGAACGGAAAGATACTGGAGAACAAAAAGCAACAACGATATAAGAAGAAAAGGAAAATTTTTTTAATCTACGGCCAATTTAATGCCTTGTAATAATTTGCGTGCATTCCCGTTGGGGTTTTCTTCTTTAATGCAAGGCGTTTATGTAAAGCAGGAGTTTCGGCTTCCGAATAAATTTCTAAGCTCTGGTAGTACAGTCAGCAAGCACATTTTGCCTAAGCGGATATAACGATGAATTTTATGGATGTGTTCGTTCGGTGTAACGCTAAATGTACCGCAATAAATCAGAAACGGTTTCGAGCTTTAAATTTGGTGGAGTCTCACGTCCTGGCGGTGTGTCACCAAATTTTAAATTTAATTTACTTGCCTCTTACTTACCACGGATCAGATGACAAGCTTCCGCTGATGAAACCGTATCAGCTGAGCCCCAGCTAGCAACGGTGAAGAAAGGGGCGGGTTATTAAAGGTGGTAAACTTATTAAGAGCGCCAGCTAAAACGTAATCGATCAGCCGACGTCTCCAATCGACCAGATCGCGCAGAAAATTGAATCAATAATAGATCAGAGGCGAGACTTTACTCACTGGTGTGCGTGAACGTAGAAATTAAACTCGTAGCTAAGTTAACACAATTATTTCAGTTATAACTCCGTATAAATGCAGGTTACTAACTAAGCTAGGTTCGTCTAAAGTTGACAAACTTCGAATTCAAACAAACAATGCAAAGTAATTTAATAACGCAATGTCTGCATTTGGCCGACGTTTCGCTCTTAAAAATGCATGCGCAATAAATTTAAATGGTTACCTCCCGACCGTCTATGCCGTGAAGTTGGCTGTCACCACGCCATCTAGTGGTCCTGTCCGAGCCGGTAACTGGTTTGGTTAGGGGAAGCGTTGGCAGCAAGATGGCGGACCCACGCTACTCGCAGAACGGCAGACTCCAACTGGAGTTCGTCGCGGCACCAAAACTCAATACAAACGGGGAAACCCTCGCGTGAAAGCTTGCGGGGATTACATAAGCCTGCGCCCAAACAGAAAAGCCTGAATGTTAAGGGAAAAGGTTTCGTTAGCAGCCATTTTGATACACCCGCCATTGCACTTTTTACATTACCTGGGGCTTATACGTTCCCGGGCTTGGAATTGGAGTTATAATGACCTCCAAATGTGTTCGAAGGTATCACGAGATCTTCCGGCACAGCCGCAAGTGAGTTATTCCTCGCAAAGAGCGAAAACTTCGATAATTTTACTATGCACGTAAAACACGTCTGACTTGTAACACACTTCGAACAAGAAATGCGAATTTGTAGCAGGCGAAGGTTGCTAGGATACGAAACCGAAAAACAGTCACGTGGTGTGTCACACGAATGAGCGTTGAGTAGTAAAGAGCACGTAAAGAGAAGGGACGTAGGGTTGCCAACTGTGTTAAAACTCAGTTGAAAGATGCTGTATCGCCACGATATTTTGGCGCGAGATTTGAACAGGTTGTAGTAATTTTTGCGGGTTTAGAGGAATGAGTTGTCGCCCGAGAACGAAAAGAGTACAATGGTAGTAGGTAAGTAATTGAAAGCAGAGAATTTAAAACGCGCGTTTAATAAATGCGCTACTGTTTTTAGTTTCGTAAAAACAAATTAAATCTTTCTATGCTTTCGCAGTACATTATGCGCTTACAAGAGAGAATAGTTAAAGTGAATTGGGAAAACCTTTAAAAAATTTGAATTTCAAGAGGAAAGGTTCGAAAGATTAAAGCTCAAGGTCAAGCCAACCCAAGGCAAAATAGTTGGGGGGAAAATCTTAAAAAAAATAAAGTTTGAATAGTCGAGAGTTAAAAAGGTCGAAGGTCAATGTCAATCCAACCCAATCCAAGGCAATAAATTGGGGGGGGGGGCAAAATCTTGAAAAATTTAAATTTCAAGAGATGAGGGCCAAGAAGGTCAAGGTCAACCGAACCCAAGGCAAAAAATTGGAACAAATTTGAAATTTCTAGGGACGAGGTTCGAAAAGTTTCGATTTAAATTTAAATTTCGAAGAGGTGATGGTCGTAAAGGTCAAAAGTCAACTCAATACAAAGCAAAAAGAATTGGGGAAAATTTTTAAAAACTTAAATTTCAAAATAACCAAAACCAAGACAAGAAATTGGAAAAAATACTGAAATTTCAAGGGACGAGATTCAAAAAGGTCAAAGGTCGCTTAAAAAAATTAAAATGAAGGTCAATTGAAATTTCGAAGTCAACCCAACCTAACCGTATTCAAATCAAATAAGAAATTCAACCCAAACAAAAAATTAAAACTTGAAAAAATTTCAAAGTTAAAGGTCAAGATCAAATCAAATTTTCCGGTAAACTTAACTTCACTCAACTCAAGCAAGGTTAAGATTTAAAAAAAATTAATTAAAGTAGAAACTCAACGCAAAAGAATTGCAAAAAAACCCTAAGAAATTTTATTATCAAGAGACGAGGGTCAAAAGTCAAGGTCAATCCGACCCAAGACAAAGCAAATTATGGGAAAAATTAAAATTTCGAGTCAAGAATCAAAAAGGTGGAAGGTTAAGATCAACAAAACCCGTGCCAAAGAAATTGGGAAAAAATCTTTAAATTCTAACTCGAGACTCAAAAGGTCAAAAGTCAAGGCCAACTCAACCCAAGGCAAAAAATTGGGAAAAATATGTACTTTAAAAATTTAGGACGAAGATCAAAGGTGAAGGTCAACTTTCGAAAGTTTTAATTTCAAGAGAAATTCAAGAGTCAAGGTCAATCCAACCCGAAGTAAAAAAATATGGAAAAAATTAAAATTGCGAGTCGAGAATTAAAAAGGAGAAAAGTTCAAGGTCAATCTAACCTAAGACAAAAAAATTGGGGGAAATCTTAAACAATTTTTTTCACTTCCATTTTTTTTTTTCAATATTTGGACGTCACGTCGTGTGCTTTCTATTGTTTTCTTTCCTTTATCGCCCGATTTTTATTTGTTTCTGCCACAAATTACGTTGACATATGCATTTGCAAACGATGGTTCAATTTAGGAGACATCTTCACCGAAGCAGAACGAAACAAAACATGCGGATGGGGCTTTAAATAAAATAAATTAGAAGTACATTAATGCAGGAGATTGTTCGACACGGTGCGACACGACGTGTATAACTTTGAAACGGACACTTTCCATTGTAGAAATCGGCCATCCTTGAATCCAAGATGCCGTCGATATGACGGTCGAGTTCGGCTCTTCGAGACCTTTCATTTGATATGCGACACGAAGGGTCGATTTTCGACCACAGCGCAGCCATCTTTGATTCCAAGATTGTGTCCTAACGTTACCGACATCGTTTAGTAGGGACGTTCTATTTGACATGCGACATAACGGGTTTATCTTTTACGCGGTGTCTTTTACGCCTCCATCTTTGAATCCAAGACGGCGTCACCATGACGGCAGAGTTCGTCTCGTCGAGACCTTTCATTTGATATGCGACACGACGGGTTTATCTCTCGCGTGGCGATTTTCGATCGTAGCGCCTCCATCTTTGATTCTAAGATGGCGCCGTCGCGACCGTCGAACTCTTGTTGCCTCCCTTAAATTTGTCGTACAAAGCGCCGCGTTTATTTCTACGAACGCCGCTAGAAACTTCGTCGCACAGAAACCGTTCGTCGGTTCCCACCTTTTTGTCTAATCCGAGTGCGACAATTTCACTATGCGTTAGGCATCACCGTCCGATCCCCCCCAAAGTGCTTTTCCAATTAAAAAATTCGCCGTTCCGTTATTTACGGTGCGATCGAGTCGAAACCGGTGTCGTCGCGAAGGTCGGGTACCCGGGGGAGTCCTCTTCGCACGTGAGAAAGTTTAAAGAAATTCTGAGATCACATTTTCGAGAAATTCACATCCTCGACCTCGACCTTTGACCTTTACCGTCCTCGTCCCTCGAAATAGTAAACGCTTGGACAATTGTTTTCTCATTTTTATTATTATTAAGAAACATTTTTCTTTCCTGCTTGACGTTAAAGTATTTGTAAACGTTTTTTTTTTAAATTTTTCCAATTTCTTCTTTTATTTTACTCGATCTTTATCTCTTCGTCTCGGCTTGGATTCATGTTCAGAGATGGCGCTGTTTATTTTACGTTATAATTACGTCCACATTAAACTGATCGTTCAAATACAGTCGTGGTATAATGATTATGGTTGCCGTCCGATCCCCCCAAAGTGCTTTTCCAATGAAAAAATTCGCCGTTCCCTTATTTACGGTGCGATCGGGTCGAAACCAGTGTCGTCGCAAAGGTCGGGTACCCGGGGGAGTCCTCTCGCACGTGAGAAAGTTTAAAGAGATTCTGAGATCACATTTTCGAGAAATTCACATCTTCGACCTCGACCTTTGACCTTTACCGTCCTCGTCCCTCGAAATAGTAAACGCCTGGACAATTTTTTTCTCATTTTTATTATTATTGTTAAAAGTATTTTTCTTTCCTGCTTGACGTTAGAGGATTTGTTAACGTTTTTTAAAATTTATCCAATTTCTTTTTTTTTATTTTGCTCGACCTTTATCTTTTCGTCTCGGCTTGGGTTCATGTTCAGAGATGACGCTGTTTATTTTACGTTATAATTACGTCCACATTAAACTGATCGTTCAAATGCAGTCGTGGTATAAAGATTATAGTTGCCGTCCGATCCCCCCAAAGTGATTTTCCAATTAAAAAATT
Organism: Dorcus hopei; assembly: GCA_033060865.1. Lineage (NCBI taxonomy): Eukaryota > Metazoa > Arthropoda > Insecta > Coleoptera > Lucanidae > Dorcus > Dorcus hopei. Next base: position 3,178,966 of record CM065425.1, on the reverse strand, counting down.
CGCCGTTCCGTCATTTACGGTGCGATCGGGTGGAAACCGATGTCGTCGCGAAGGTCGGATACCCGGGGAGTCCTCTTCGCACGTGAGAAAGTTTAAAGAAATTCTGAGATCACATTTTCGAGAAATTCACATCCTCGACCTCGACCTTTGACCTTTACCGTCCTCGTCCCTCGAAATAGTAATCGCTTGGATAATTTTTTTCTCATTTTTATTATTATTGTTAAAAAATATTTTTCGTTCCTGCTTGACGTTAGAGTATTTGTAAACGTTTTTTAAAATTCTTCCAATTTCTTTTTTTATTTTACTCGACCTTTATCTTTTCGTCTCGGCTTGGGTTCATGTTCAGAGATGGCGCTGTTTATTTTACGTTATAATTACGTCCACATTAAACTGATCGTTCATATACAGTCGTGGTATAATGATTATGGTTGCCGTCCGATCCCCCAAAGTGCTTTTCCAATGAAAAATTTGTGCCGTTCCGTTATTTACAGTGCGATCGGGTCGAAACCGGTGTCGTCGCGAAGGTCGGGTACCCGGGGGAGTCCTCTTGCACGTGAGAAAGTTCAAGGAAATTGGCGCTGTTTATTTTACGTTATAATTACGTCCACATTAAACTGATCGTTCAAATACAATCGTGGTATAATAATTACGGTTGCCGATTCAACCAAAAACAACGAAGTTGCAGCGTTATTTCCACCGGTAACAACTAATTCTAAGTCTCTTCTTGTATTCTCCTCGGCAATCTAATTTCTGAAGCATTCATAAATAAATCTTATTTTGGCAATACCTTCTTGTTATGAAATGATTCTTTAATTACTAATTAATTTCCAATTGAATTCCAAATGGCGCAAGCTGATTCAAAAACGAACAGTTCTTAATTTACAACAAAAGAATGAACTTTGTTAATTGAATAATAGTTTACTGCAGAGCATAGCACATACCTAATCGTTGGTCACGTCGGCTTCCTGCAAACCTATAATTAAAGTCGTTGCTCGTATCCTGCAGCCTCCAATTTATTTGTCCATTACATAATAAAAATCCGTTATGAATAAATAGACTCTCGACTGACGTGCCGTCAGCGCGAAACCGTTTCACATCTGCAGTTGTCTTTGTGGTAAGCGAAGCTTACACATTCCGTAAGCAAGGAAATTCTTCGGTGCCTTGCAGGAAAACTAAAAGCAAACAAATTACTATTATTTGTTTTTAAAGATTATATGTTAATTTTGTTGGTGTAGCTGGCTTTGTGTGTTTACTGAGAATACTTATTAAAATACAATGGGGTATGGCAAATCGTCCGTCATACAGGATGTTCACTTGACGTACTTTTTCCCCTATTCCGTCTGCTTCTTTTTATAATCCGTTCGCGTCCGGGCGTGCAACCTCACCTAGCATCGAAATCACCAACGAATTCCTTCCAACTTTCCTCGGCGCGGCAAAAGCCGAGCAAAAACGTCTTTAACGAACGACAATTATACACACTCGAAGAGCGCGCGTCGTTGGCTCGTTAAGCAATGCCTTTTTTTTTCTCTCGCGCTTTGCGTACCGTTTGCCATTATGCATCGTATAATTTATGCAGATTTATGAAAAGCAAGTAAGCCGCTTATGAAACGGAATGCAAACTAAGTTCGCAGATGGTCGACAAATGCGATTCTGAATAATTAATAAATTTCGCGGCTTGGAAGTATTTATGGGGCATTGTTCTGCGAGTAGGTGTTGAGTTTCCTACAAAAAAAAATAAAATAAAATAAGAATCCCAACAATTTTCTTTCGACATAAATTCACATGTACAGTGCAACCTCGATTATTTACAACAGACTCGTTCGGATTATCAAAGGCATCCAAGCCAAGCCAAGTAAAGTTAAAAATCTACATTCGTCGATTCACTATAAAGAGGTTCTACTGTAGGTGCAACCTATCTGTGGAATTTGTGGCGAATTATTTTAGAATTCTGCTTTTTTTGCTGCGACTTCGATGAAGTTGCATCATGCAGTTTCTGTGCAATCTACGTAAACACAAATCTGGTCGAGGCTAATAATAGACCAGCGAAGAGACTGAGAAAATTAAAATGAATGCAATTTCCGCTGGATATCGGCCATAAATTAAAACATAATTTGCATAACAAATTCGCTGCGAGTTTCTCAGAAAACCGATTCAACAGACGACATGTACGATGCGATCAATAAAGACCGCCTGAAAAAAAAAACTACTTTCCAATAAGGATTATAACGTGCGTTCAAAAAAAAAATCGTTATCGAGAAGGCTCTGAACTGTTTGCTTTTATTTTCTGACGGCACGTCGTATCTTAGTACGTACGTTGCAACCTGCCAGCATGTCACCAATTTTAAATTTAAATTACTTGCCTCTTACTTACCACTGACAGATGACAAGCTTCTGCTGACTAAACGTATCAGCTGTTCCCCGGACTAGCAACAGTGAATAATGGGGTAGGTCAATTAAGATGGTAAGAATTATTAAAAACTGTTCTTCAGCTAAACGTCTCCAATCGACCAAATCGGGCAGAAATAAATCAACAATAAATAGAGGTGAGACTTTACTCACTGGTGTGCGTGAACGCAGAAATTAAACTCGAAGTTAATGTTAACACAACCGAGGTTTTATTAAACAATTCAAAACGAACAACACTTTACACAATTACAAGTGGCTGCTTAATTTATGCTAAAATTAACTACGGTACGCGCAGCGCAACGCGTAATTCGAAATTCTTCCTCGCGATTCAACTATTCACGAGAAATGACTAAGATATAAACCGATCGATCCGCAAAATTAAAGTTGGAATACCTAACCTTTTGACAGCGCGTCCAGCCGTGCGTCAGGGTCAACGTTACCAACCGAAGCGCGGTGGCCGGTGGGTAATTACGTCGTCCGCGGGTAGCGTCGACAATCTGGATCAAACTGGATCAGCTGAGATCGTCAAGATAGATGGCTGGTCAGGTTTCCACGATCGGGCCAAGGTACATTCACAGGGCAGAAGCTCCACCGGAGAACTAGGCCTAGCCTAGCCTGGACTAAAGCCTGCGCCCAAACAGAAAAGCCTGAATGTAAAGGGAAAAGGTTTCGTTAGCAGCCATTTTGATACACGCCATTGCACTTTTTGCATTACCTAGGGCTAATAAGTTCCCAGGCTTGGAATTGGAGTTATAATGACCTCCAAATGTGTTCGAAGGTATCACGAGATCTTCCGGCACAGCCGCAAATGAGTTATTCCTCCCAGAGAGCGAAAACTTCGATAATTTTACTATGCACGTAAAACACGTCTGACTTGTAACACACTTCGAACAAGAAAGGCGAATTTGTAGCAGGCGAAGGTTGCTAGGATACGAAACCGAAAAACAGTCACGTGGTGTGTCACACGAATGGGCGTTGAGTAGTAAAGAGAAAGGACGTAGGATTGCCAACTGTGTTAAAACGCAGTTGAATGATACTGAATCGCCACGATATTTTGGTGCGAGATTTGAACGTAACAGGTGGTAGTAATTTTTGCGGGTTTAGAGGGATGAGTTGTCGCCCGAGAATGAAAAGAGTACAATGGTAGTAGGTAAGTAATTGAAAGCAGAGAATTTAAAACGCACGTTTAATAAATGTGCTACTGTTTTTAGTTTGGTAAAAACAAATTAAATCTTTCTATGCTTTTGCAGTACATTATGCGCTTACAAGAAAGAACAGTTAAAGAGAATTGGGAAAACCTTTAAAAAATTTGAATTTCAAGAGGAAAGGTTCGAAAGGTTAAAGCTCAAGGTCAACCCAATCCAAGGCAAAAAAGTTGGGGCGAAAATCTTAAAAAAAATGAAGTTTGAATAGTCGAAAGTTAAAGAGGTCGAAGGTCAATGTCAATCCAACCCAATCCAAGGCAATAAATTGGGGGGGGAATGTGTTCGATGGTGTCACGAAATCTTCCGGTGCGGCCGCAAATGAATTACTCATCCCAAAGAGCAAGAACTCCGATAATTTTATTATGCACGTAAAACACGTCTGACTTGTAACACAGTTCGAACAAGAAAGGACCTCAACGAGGCGAAATTGTGGCAGGCGAAGGTTACTAGGATACAAAACTGAAGACAGTCACGTGGTGCGTCATCCACCAATAAAATTCGAGGAAGCAAAGAAGGGGTACAGGTCCAACTATCGAAAGCGGGCCAAATATCGTCTAGATTCCGCGTTTTCTTTGGCGGGCAATTTGAAACGTTACAAGCATCAAGTGTCAAAGGCTTTGTTTGTATCTTCGAGGTGTTCGTTTGCGTTTTGTAGAAAATCGTGATTAAATGGCTGTAAAAAGATAGGTTACGACGTGACTGCAAAATTTGCTTTTGACGTAAGCCTACTTTTAAATTAGTAAAACAGCCGATGTTTGGCGCTCAGCTCCAGATTAGAAGGAGAATGCTTCAAAAAATTGACGGTTGCTTTATCGATTATCGCTTTGACAAGTTTGACAGATAATTAAAAAAAACATGAAAGGTGTGATAACTAAAAAGACAACTAATATTTGTACTCAGTTTAAAAAAAGAACTCTTAAGGAGGATGCTTTGCAAACACTTTGCTAACTTTGACAGTTAATAAAAAAAAATATGAACGGTATGAAAATTACGAAAACAACGATGTTTGCACTCACCCTATTAGAGAAAACGAAAAAATTAACCTCTTCATACAGGATACTTCAGTAAATCGAATTCTCTTTTATGGACATTTCACTTTGACAAGTTTGACAGTTCGACAATCTCATCGTTAAACTCACCGGTGAATTCACAAACTAATTCATTATTTTTTTGTCCGCTGAAACTTACGTACCAATTCGTAGAATTTTTTCCAACAGTAACTTTAGTAACTTCTTCGAGATAATTCGGAATTAATAAAGAAGCAAACAGGGGCGAAAGGGAAACTAAAGAAACGTAAACGAAAGACGATCGGTTGTTTATCGATTGCAAGAAACGAAAATAAAAAGTAGCGATGATTTGAATATGAGAAAGAAGTTTGAATTTCACGAGACGATGGTTGAAAAATCTAAGGTCAAGGTCAACCCAAGCCAAGGGTAAAAATTGTAAAAAAAAGCTTAAATCTCAAGGTACCAGGGCCAAAAGATCAAAGGTCAAGGTCAATCCAACTCGAGCAAAAAGAATTGGAAAAATCTTGAAAGAAAGTTGAAATTTCAAGGGACGAGTTTCAAAAAGGTCAAGGACGATCCAACCCAAGCAAGAAAAAAATTGTAGAAAATTGAAATTTCAAGGGGCGAGGGTCAAAGAGGCCAAAGGTGAAGGTCAACCCAACCCAAGGAAAAAAGTAGAAAAATTAGAATTTCAAGGGACTAGGTACAGAAAGGTCAAAGGTCAAGATAAGTCTGAGCGTATAGGTCAAGCTCGATTGAAATTTCAAGGTCAACCCAATCGAAACCGTTTTTTTTTTTAATGCACTTTATCAAAACAAATTATAAAAGAATAATGATGAATAAATAATATAATAATAATGAATGAAAAGGAAATGCAAGAAGGAATTTCAAAAAAAAATTGGTTTTGTTAATGTTTGGAGCGTTTCAACTACGATTCAACATTAATTTATATTTATAAAAACTAATACAGATTGATTTGACGTGTGCGTTAGCAAACTGCTTCGTCAGTGCATAAATGAATTAATTATTAATTAATTAATCGTTAGGAGCTTTACATTGTCAACGCTTTGTGAAAGCTTTCATAAAAATAATAATAATAATGGAAATAACGAATTATTCTGTTTCTTTTTTTTAAATCTTTTGAAAACCGTAAAAAGATTGTGGCAAAAGTGACCGAGTCTCTCCACAGATGGCGCTTTAAATAATAAATTCGTCTTTACGCGTCGCGTCGCGTCGTTGTGAAAAATCTTAATATTTCTTTCTATTAGAAAAAAAAAAACGCCCAAACTCACTGCTTTGGTTTGGCTTTAAAATTTTAGAAATCGTAAGAAAATTGCGTCAAAGAAGTTTTCAGTGTCATCCCGCTTTAAATGATCGATTCGTATTGAAAAGTCGCCTTATCTGTTTCACGAGTTTCTATCCGTTTATCATCGCATTCACAAAAAGAAACTCAAAAAGGAAACAATCGTGGCGAAGAAGCTTCAGATGTCGCACTACAGATGTCGCTTTAAGCGATCAGTTCGTGTTTTTAGAAAAGCTGTTAGAAATTTTGTTGTTCCTTCACTACTTCACAACTTCGTATCTATTCAACTCATTCTTGATGAAAGAAAAATGCTCAAAACTTTTGGTTCGTTCTTAATTTTCTGAAAACTGTAAAGATTGTGGCTAAGGTGATCGTGTCGCCCCATAGATGGCGCTTTAAACAATAAATTCGTCTTTACGCGTCGCCGCTGGCGTAGTTATGAAAAATCTTGCTATTTCTTTCTCTCTTAAAAAAAAACCGCCCAAACTCACTTCTTTCGTTTCGCTTCAAAATTTTAGAAATACGTAATAAAAAAATTGTGTCAAAGAAGCTTTCGGTGTCAGCGCTTTAAATGATCGATTTGTATTTTCTGTTTCACAACTTTCTATCCGTTTACCATCGCAGTCGTAAAAAGAAACTCGTTTCTTGTGTTTCGCTTGAAAATTTTAGACACTGTAACAAAACAATTGCGGCAGGGAAGCTTCAAATGTCGCACGACAGATGGCGCTCTAAGGGATCGGTTCGTGTTTAGGGAAAAGCTGCTGGAAATCTGAAATTTGAAATTTATAAGTGCTTTCAAAACCCTCTTTTAAAACCCTTTTTTGTCTTAACGACCAATCCGAATCTTTAAAATTGATTTTTATGAATCGCGTTAATTGCAATTAGTTTGACCAACTTAGTCATGTCCCAGCTTTTCTGAACGCGACCCCTCACCTAATAACATTTCTACTTTACCGGCTCAATTTGACTTCCTGTCATTCAGCAAATTTTCACGTTCCACGTGCGCTCATTGATCAATGTTATTGTTTAACTACAATTAATCTTCAATCCATCATCAAAATGTTAACTTGACACACAACCAACATGCAACTTCGCCTAGTTTGTAATTTAATTTTATTTTTTGATTTTAATTTGGTAAGTGATTCAACAATTTTGTACAAATTTTCCTTACTTGGCCTTTTTTTCTCACTTTTCCAGCCTGAAGATGGCCTTAATTTAATTTTCTTTCTTTCAATTAATAGGCCGAAACATATATATATATGTATATGTAGCGTTATATTGTTTCTACATTAAAACTCCTGTGGAGTAGATTTGAGTTTTTTCTACCTCATTTAACCAACAACTTCACTATGAGCAACATGAATGGGTCCTCCTTGTTTTGTAACTTTGTTTCGTTTAAAACTGCGAAAAGATTGCGGCAAAAGTGACACTGTCGTTCCATAGATGGCGCTTTAAATAATAAGTACTACCGTCACTAAATAACTACAGTACCGCAATCAGCCGCCATTTTAGTGCAAAATATCGGCGGGAAATTTAAACATCTAACCCTAACAACGACACACTCGGACATTTTAAACTTTTATTTGACAGGCGTTAAATTTGATTAAACTTACCAGAAAGAAAGTCGGCAATTTAAACTTGTCGGAAAGAAAATCACTAGAAATGTCGACCATTTAAGCATGTCGGTAAGAAAACTAACTAGAAAAGACGGTCATTTTAGTGCATAAGCGTTTTATTTATCTTACACATTAACCACATGTGCGAAAATGGTCACTAAAGTTGACGAAAGTGGTCACTGGAGTTGACGAAAGTGGTCACTGAAATTGACCAAAGTGGTCACTGAAGTTGTCCAAAGTGGTCACAGTGACCAAAATGGTCACTGAATTGACTAAAGTTGACGAAAATGGAAAGTCGGCCATTTTAATGCAAAAACGTGGTTTCTTCATCTTACACATTAAGCATATGGATTGCGGTACCGTATTTATTTAGTGACTGTATAAAAACGTCTTCACGCGTCGCGTCGTTGTGAAAAACCTTCCTGTTCCTTTCTGTCCATGTCGTTCTTTAAAAAAAAATACGCCCAAAAACGAAACGGAAACTTCAACGATAGGTAAGGACCCGAACCCATGTTCGCCACCTGCAAGCAGGAGAAGTCCCCCGGAAAATAAAATCCACGTAAAAATTATTATTATTTTTTTTGCGTAACGGGTTTCGTTTCGCGACGATTTATACGTAAAAGAAACTCGGAGACTTCAACGATAGACAAGCACACGAACCCTTTCACGTTTGAAAGCTGCAGTTTGGAAACGTTTTCTTTTCCCAACGAAATGTGGAGATACTTTTACGTAGGTAAGTATCTCCACATTTCGGGAAGCTTCAAATGTCGCACAACAGATGGCGCTTTAAGGGATCAGTTCATAAAGAAACTCGTTTCTTTTGCTTCGCTTGAAAATTTTAGACTCTAACAAAACAATTGCGGCAGGGAAGCTTCAAATGCCGCACTACAGATGGCGCTTTAATGGGCTTTAAGGGATCAATTCGTGTTTATGGAAAAGCTGCTGGAAATCTTGTTGCTCTTTCTCCATTTCACAACTTCCTATCTATTCAGCTCATTCTTAAAAGAAAAATGCTCAAACTACTTTTGTGTCGTTTGAAACTGTAAAAAGATTACGGCAAAAGTGACACTGTCGGTCCATAGATGGCGCTTTAAATAATGAATACGTCTTCAAGCGTCGCGTCGTCGTTGTGAAAAATCTTCCTATTTCTTTCTGTTCATCTCGTTCTTTAAAAAAAAATACGCCCAAAAACGAAACGGAAACTTCAACGACAGATGAGGACGCAAACCCGTGTTCGCCCCCCCCCCAGAAAATAAATTGTATTTTTAAGCCTTTCCGCATAAAAATCAATTGTTTATATTCGGAGTTAAATTATGAATAAATCTAAAACATTTATTATGTTTTTTGCGTAACGGTTTTCGTTTCGCGACGATTTATACGTGAAAGAAACTCGGAGACTTCGACGATATAGATAAGGACACAAACCCTTTCGCGTTTGAAAGCTGCAGTTTGGAAACGTTTTCTTTTCCTAACGAAATGTGGAGATACTTTTACGTAGGTAAGTATCTCCACATTTCGGGAAGCTTCAAGTGTCGCACAACAGATGGCGCTTTAAGGGATCAGTTCATGTTTATGGAAGAGCTGCTGGAAATCTTGTTGTTCTTTCTCCATTTCACAACTTCCTATCTATTCAGCTCATTCTTAAAAGAAAAATGCTCAAGCTACTTTTGTGTCGTTTGAAACTGTAAAAAGATTACGGCAAAAGTGACACTGTCGGTCCATAGATGGCGCTTTAAATAATGAATACGTCTTCACGCGTCGCGTCGTCGTTGTGAAAAATCTTCCTATTTCTTTCTGTTCATCTCGTTCTTTAAAAAAACGAACCGGAGACTTCAACGACAGGTAAGGACGCAAACCCGTGTTCGTCCCCCCCCCAGAAAATAAATTGTATTTTTAAGCCTTTCCGCATAAAAATCAATTGTTTATATTCGGAGTTAAACTATGAATAAATCTAAAACATTTATTATGTTTTTTGCGTAACGGTTTTCGTTTCGCGACGATTTATACGTGGAAGAAACTCGGAGACTTCAACGATAGATAAGGACACGAACCCTTTCACGTTTGAAAGCTGCAGTCTGGAAACGTTTTCTTTTCCTAACGAAATGTGGAGATACTTTTACGTAGGTAAGTATCTCCACATTTCGGGAAGCTTCAAGTGTCGCACAACAGATGGCGCTTTAAGGGATCAGTTCATGTTTATGGAAAAGCTGCTAGAAATCTTGTCGTTCTTTCTCCATTTCACAACTTCCTATCTATTCAGCTCATTCTTATAAGAAAAATGCTCAAGCTACTTTTGTGTCGTTTGAAACTGTAAAAAGATTACGGCAAAAGTGACACTGTCGGTCCATAGATGGCGCTTTAAATATTGAATACGTCTTCACGCGTCGCGTCGTCGTTGTGAAAAATCTTCCTGCTTCTTTCTGTTCATCTCGTTATTTAAAAAAACGAACCGGAGACTTCAACGACAGGTAAGGACGCAAACCCGTGTACGTCCCCCCCAGAAAATAAATTGTATTTTTAAGCCTTTCCGCATAAAAATCAATTGTTTATATTCGGAGTTAAACCATGAATATATCTAAAACATTTGTTATGTTTTTTGCGTAACGGTTTTCGTTTCGCGACGATTTATACGTGAAAGAAACTCGGAGACTTCATCGATAGATAAGGACACGAGCCCTTTCGCGTTTGAAAGCTGCGGTTTGAAAACGTTTTCTTTTCCTAACGAAATGTGGAGATATTTTTACGCAGGTAAGTATCTCCACATCTCGGGAAGCTTCAAGTGTCGCACAACAGATGGCGCTTTAAGGGATCAGTTCATGTTTACGGAAAAGCTGCTGGAAATCTTGTTGTTCTTCCTCCATTTCACAACTTCCTATCTATTCGGCTCATTCTTAAAAGAAAAATGCTCAAACTACTTTTGTGTCGTTTGAAACTGTAAAAAGATTACGGCAAGAGTGACACTGTCGGTCCATAGATGGCGCTTTAAATAATGAATACGTCTTCACGTGTCACGTCGTCGTTGTGAAAAATCTTCCTGTTCATCTCGTTCTTTAAAAAGCGAACCGGAGACTTCAACGACAGGTAAGGACGCAAACCCGTGTTCGTCCCCCCCCAGAAAATAAATTGTATTTTTAAGCCTTTCCGCATAAAAATCAATTGTTTATATTCGGAGTTTTAAACTATGAATAGATCTAAAACATTTATTATGTTTTTTGCGTAACGGTTTTCGTTTCGCGACGATTTATACGTGAAAAAAACTCGGAGACTTCGACGATATAGATAAGGACACGAACCCTTTCGCGTTTGAAAGCTGCTGTTTGGAGACGTTTTCTTTTCCCAACGAAATGTGGAGGTCTTGCCTACGTCGAGGTGATCCAAAGTAAAAGGATGCGTGACATAACGACGAAATTAATTGCGTAATCAAAGACGGGATGTTACATGACATTATGTGTGTGTGTGTGTGTGTTCAAGGATTGTAGGTGTCCAAGGAGGAAGCTCGAATCTCGAAATTTGTGGAAGGTCGGAAAAATCTCGCTAATTAACACGTTGTTATTAATGATTTATGTGTGTATTGTAGACGTATAACGCACGAGGAAGATGATGGTCCAGAAGCAGCGGTGTTATTTATTTACGTACGAGAGAAATGCCAAAACACCAACAGCTGATTTCTAAAAATACGACGACTTCGAAACCGATAGCTACGTGTGACATATACGTTTGCATGACGGTGAGGCGATTAGAAAGGAGAGGAGGGGCGTGGCCTCGAAGTTTCATGGACGAGGTAAATGGCATCAAGTTCACGATCAAGCAGCCAGGTAAGAGCGCACCAACTCGTTTATATAAGACGTCGTTCTTTTTTAGTTCTTCTTCTTCTTCTTCTGCGCGCGAGAGCTTTTTGCCGTCGCGAATAAATGAATATTTTTTTCCTTCCATCGCGAACTTAATAACCGCTCGGCGCCCAGAAGTAAATTAACTTTTTTTTTCTTTTTGCTTTTGCGAATAATGACGACGCGCGCGGTGGTTACAAAACGAAATTAATCTGCACGGCGGCGGCGTATGATAACAACGTACGGGCGGCATACAAATGGCTGTTAAGATTGATGTGATTAAATATAATGTTACCTGACCTATTAATCAAGTCCGGTGAAATAAAGTTACAAGACACAAAGCGAGATATGTCAAACGGAAAATGTAGACAATAAAACTTATGAGCCCCGCGTGATTAATGATAAGCGTAAGTCATTACACGCGGAATAATAATAATGCGCTTTCTCATATTTAGTAAACAAATGTTAACGACACACGAGATTAATCACCGCCCCAAGTCAATCAGCGAGACACCACAACTCTAATAACAATAATGGAAATGAAATCGTTTTGTTAACTTTAAATTATCTGGTACGCTTTTGCATATCCCGACAACAATGAATGTCACTAACGTTTTAACAATAAAATTTAATAAAACGAACTGGAGACTTTAACGATAGGCAAAGACACAAACCCGTACCTATGTTAGAATCTTCACGTTCTAAGTGACTCACGGACTTGGCAACAAGCTTATTAAACACCCAGTACGTATTTATACATGGAGATTAATTGAAATGATTGAAACTTTCGCACTGAAAGGAATGTACTGTAACGTTTACTTAATTTAACAAGAAAACATTTTATTTGTGTTTGGAGTTAAACTGTAAGTAGACTTCCATTATTAAATATTTTCGTTGTGTAATGTTTACTTTTATCAAATTATACAGTGAGGGAGTCATAGTAACAGTGTTCGTTATCCAAAGTGGTAACTAATTATGTAGTTTCTTGTCCAAAGTGGTAACTGAGTCTCTAGTTTCGTGTCCAAAGTGGTAACTGAGTCTGTAGTTTTTTGTTCAAGGTGGTAAGCGAGTCTGTAGTTTCTTGTCCAAAGAGGTAACTGAGTCTCGTTTTTTGTCCAAAGTGGTAACTTAATTTGTAGTTTCTTGTCCAAAGTGGTAACTAAATGTATAGTTGGAGCCAAAACGAATGAAATAATTGGGAGCACTAATTTTAGCGGTAAAAGCATCGAATAAAACCGAAGTCAAAGAACAAGAGGAAAAACAAAAAATTGTTGATTATTTCGCGAACAATAACAAAGCATCTCTGTTTCTACGGTCTCATAAAAAAACAAAAGACGACGATTAATTTTGTCGGGCAGTCAGAAACGTAATCGACTTTCTGTTGGAAAATTTAAATTGAAAAAAAAAATCGAAGAACTGTCAAGTAAAAGGAAAAATAAGAGACCATGATTATTTGACGAACGAAATCGAAATGATTATAAAAATTTTTAAAGTGACAAAAATCGCAGGCTTATTTGTTTTCACGGTCGACTATTTCAATAAAAAATGAAGTAAGTTAAAAAAACGAAAAACAGAGAACCGCAAGGAAAAACAAAAGATTTAAAATAATCGAAATTAAAAAAAAAATAACATTTGTGGTAAGCTTGGAAGTATTAAAAGATTTATTTGTATTGTCCAAAGTGGTAACTAAATCTGCAGTTTCTTGTCCAAAGTGGTAACTAAATATATAGTTGGAGCCAAAATGAATGAAATAGTTGGGAGCACTAATTTTAGCGGTAAAAGCATCGAATAAAACCGAAGTCAAAGAACAAAAGGAAAAACAAAAGATTGTTGATTATTTCGCGAACAATAACAAAGCATCTCTGTTTCTACGGTCTCATAAAAAACAAAAGACGACGATTAATTTTATCGACCGGTCAGAAACGTAATCGACTTTCTCTTAGAAAATTTAAATTGAAAAAAGAATCGAAGAACTGTCAAGTAAAAGGAAAAATAAAAGACCGTGATTATTTGGCGAACGAAATCGAAATGATCAAAAATTTTTAAAGAGACGAAAATCGCAGGCTTATCTGTTTCCACGATAGAAAATGAAGTAAGTTAAAAAAACGAAAAACAGAGAACCGCAAGGAAAAACAAAAGATTTAAAATAATCGAAATTAAAAAAAAAATAACATTTGTGGTAAGCTTGGAAGTATTAAAAGATTTATTTGTTTTGTCCAAAGTGGTAACTGTGTCTCTAGTTTCTTGTCCAAAGTGGTAACTAAATATATAGTTAGAGTCAAAATGAATGAAATAGTTGGGAGCACTAATTTTAGCGGTAAAAGCGTCGAATAAAACCGAAGTCAAAGAACAAAAGGAAAAACAAAAGATTGTTGATTATTTCGCGAACAATAACAAAGCATCTCTGTTTCTGCGATCTCATAAAAAAGAACAAAAGACGATGATTAATTTTATCGACCAGTCAGACTTTCTCTTAGAAAATCTAATTTAAAAAAGAATCGAAAAACTGTCAAGTAAAAGGAAAAATAAAAGACCATGATTATTTGGCGAACGAAATCGAAATGATCAAAAGTTTTTAAAGTGACGAAAATCGCAGGCTTATCTGTTTCCACGGTGAACTATTTCAATAAGAAAACGAAAAACAGAGAACCGCAAGGGAAAACAAAAGATTTAAAATAATTGAAATTAAAAAAAAATAACATTTGTGGTAAGCTTGGAAGTATATTAAAAGATTTATTTGTATTGTCCAAAGTGGTAACTAAATCTGCAGTTTCTTGTCCAAAGTGGTAACTGAATATATAGTTAGAGTCAAAACGAATGAAATAGTTGGGAGCACTAATTTTAGTGGTAAAAGCATCGAATAAAACCGAAGTCAAAGAACAAAAGGAAAAACAAAAGATTGTTGATTATTTCGCGAACAATAACAAAGCATCTCTGTTTCTACGGTCTCATAAAAAAAAAACAAAAGACGATGATTAATTTTATCGACCGGTCAGAAACGTAATCGACTTTCTCTTAGAAAATTTAAATTAAAAAAAGATTCGAAGAACTGTCAAGCGAAAGGAAAAATAAACGACCGTGATTATTTGGCGAACGAAATCGAAATGATTAAAAATTTTTAAAGTGACGAAAATCGCAGGCTTATCTGTTTTCACGGTCAACTATTTCAATAAAAAATGAAGTAAGTTAAAAAAACGAAAGGAAAAACAAAAGATTTAAAATAATCGAAATTTAAAAAAAAGAACATTTATGGTGAGCTTGGAAGTATTAAAAGATTTATTTGTATTGTCCAAAGTGGTAACTAAATCTGCAGTTTCTTGTCCAAAGTGGTAACTGAATATGTGGTTAGAGCAAAAATGAATGAATTAGTTGGGAACACTGACTTTAGTGGTAAAAGTCTTGAATTCGAATTAATTATTGGAACGCCACTGACATCTTAATTGAAGAATTCTCCAGAAATTATTTAATAATCTTCACCGTTTTTATCTACTGGTAAAGAATAAACAGGAGGGAATCATACTAACAGTGTTTGTTGTCCAAAGTGGTAACTAATTATGTAGTTTCTTGTCCAAAGTGGTAACTGTGTCTCTAGTTTCTTGTCCAAAGTGGTAACTAAATATACAGGGTGTTAATAAAAAAACTGTACACCGCTTGGCAGGTGATAGTAGAGGTCAAAACAAGAAAAAAGTTCTAATAAACCCATATCCAATTCTCAATACAGGGTGTCCGCGCCATGTGTTCACTCTTCTAGAATTTTTATTTTTTACATAAAATTCGGGAGCGATAAATTAAATAAAAAGCTGAATTTTCCGACATACCACTGGCCACCATAGGACTTCCGGTTTCGCCGGAAGTGATATCAACTTTCTTATTTTAAATGGAACGGTCTGTATATTTTTACATATTTGGAATCTACAGATCATTGTGAGTCCGAATATGTATCACTTGGTAATTTTGGTTTCCATGACAACGAAAAAATTTTTTTTTGTTTTTCGGTATGCAAAGCTATGTATGGTGTATTTTCGTTCTAATGCGACCAAGTAATTCGAGAAAGCAACTTCTTTGGTTGCACTTTGGTTTATTAACATTTTTACAGCATGTGAAATTTTCATTAGGTCATAAATAATTTTTTTTTAACGGAACTTATTTAAAAGACACTGTTTATGCCAGAGAAATTAATACAGAAGGTGAACTTTGGCAGGGAGCTGTAAACGCTTGTCAGCAACTAAAAAATCAAGTTGCTTTCAATCAAGTGCGCGAGTCTCTTCGACGGCGACTGCAACTTTGTTTATAACAGCAGTTCGAACATCTTCTGTGATAATTTTAGTGTGTTAAATTCGTTATTGATTGTTCGATTCATTTTAATTAAACCATACTTCAAATGCCATTGAATATTGAACCTGGGTTTATTACAATTTTTTTTGTTTTGTTCTCTGCTATCACGTGCTAAAATGTGTAAAGTTTTTATATTAACACTTGTATACCGGCAATAGCTTATTTTCCAGTTAAGCTGCCACATGCCATCCCAAATTTCATTGCAAGAGTTGATAAAGAGTTTAAAAGAATAACCCTCTATTTGATATCAGCGTATTAAAAAATGTTTTATTAAACTGCGCTAAAAAACGCAAGAAGTTCCGTTAAAAAAATAATTTAGTTAATAAACCAAAGTGCAACCAAAGAAGTTGCTTTCTCGAATTACTTGGCCGCATTAGAACGAAAATACACCATACATAGCTTTGCATACTGAAAAACAAAAAAAAATTTTTTTTCGTTGTCATGGTAACCAAAATTACCAAATTATACATATTCGGACTCACAATGATCTGTAGATTCCAAATATGTAAAAATATACAGGGCGTTCCATTTAAAATAAGAAAGTTGATATCACTTCCGGCGAAACCGGAAGTCCTGCGGTGGCCAGTGGTATGTCGGAAAATTCAGCTTTTTATTTAATTTATCGCTCCCGAATTTTATGTAAAAAATAAAAATTCTAAAAGAGTGAACACGTGGCATGGACACCCTGTATTGAGAATTGGATATGGGTTTATTAGAACTTTTTTCTTGTTTTGACCTCTACTATCACCTGCCAAACGCTGTACAGTTTTTTTATTAACACCCTGTATAGTTGGAGTCAAAATTAATGAAATAGTTGGGAGCACTAATTTTAGTGGTAAAAGCATTGAATAAAACCGAAATCAAAGATCAAAAGGAAAAACAAAAGATTGTTGATTATTTCGCGAACAATAACAAAGCATCTCTGTTTCTACGGTCTCATAAAAAAGACAAAAGACGATGATTAATTTTATCGACCAGTCAGAAACGTAATCGACTTTCTCTTGGAAAATTTAAATTAAAAAAAGAATCGAAGAACTGTCAAGTAAAAGGAAAAATAAAAGACCGTGATTATTTGGCGAACGAAATCGAAATGATCAAAAATTTTTAAAGTGACGAAAATCGCAGGCTTATCTGTTTCCACGGTCGACTATTTCAATAAAAAATGAAGTAAGTTAAAAAAACGAAAGGAAAAACAAAAGATTTAAAATAATCGAAATTTAAAAAAAAGAACATTTGTGGTAAGCTTGGAAGTATTAAAAGATTTATTTGTATTGTCCAAAGTGGTAACTAAATCTGCAGTTTCTTGTCCAAAGTGGTAACGGAATATGTAGTTAGAGCAAAAATGAATGAATTAGTTGGGAACACTGATTTTAGCGGTAAAAGTCTTGAATACAAATTAATTATTGGAACGCCACTGACATCTTAATTGAAGAATTCTCCAGAAATTATTTAATAATCTTCACCGTTTTTATCTACTGGTAAAGAATAAACAGGAGGGAATCATACTAACAGTATTTGTTGTCCAAAGTGGTAACTAATTATGTAGTTTCTTGTCCAAAGTGGTAACTGAGTCTCTAGTTTCGTGTCGAAAGTGGTAACTAAATATGTAATTAGAGTAATTAGATAAAAGCCTTGAATAAAATCGAATTTTAAAAATTAGAATTTTCGGATTTTGAACAATTCTGGGGTTATTTTCGATTTTGGGCGATTTCTGCTCAGTTCTAGTGCGACATCTAACTTCTAACATCTGGCAACCCTGCAAAAGTAATCCATATAGGCTAACGTTATTAATAATTTGTCACTGTGATTAAATACTGATAAACCAATTATTGCAACATTAATTATTAACACTTGGAAGAACTACTTCTTCATAACATTGAAAAATGAGTGGAACTTGTTATAACATACATATGTAATTGATAATTTTAATGCTTGCTTAATAATAACGGACATTTTCTTTATAAATTTGCAATAGACGGACATTCACGGAACTTTTCTCTTAATGACATTTCAGCTGTCTTGATTTTTGACTTCGGTTAATTTTGTGCTTATTAATTTCAACTTCTAACCGGAAAATAATTAAATAGAACATGTTATTGTTATTCTAGCAATGTGCATTTCGTAGAAAAATGTTTAAATTATTAATAAAAATAAAAACTTGCTTCAAATTTGTGCCATAACATACATTAACATGAGGTCAAATTTTAACATGTAAATCCCTATGACCGCACTTCAAAAAAAATTCAGTCTTTTCTTTAAAATAACAATAATTACATGCATTATTCATTAAGCAAAATACCTACAGTTCCCGGAAAGATTTTTTTTTAATTTCAAGCAAACAGTTAAAATAAAATATCAATGAAATGTGTTTTTCAAAAGAGTCCAGGTGTTCAAAATGATAATTCTATGTATACAATAGGACACCTACGCACATTTTTTAATGGCGATTTTATAGATTTTTAAACGTCTTTTAATATTCTACAAGTTTTTTTTTCTACATTTACAAAACTGTAGGAAAAAATAAGCTCACGTTCTCAAATGCTTTCCCATAGAATTTACATTAAACGAAAAGCCAAATTTGATAAAGCTTGATAAAGAATGAAAAGTATTGAGTGCAATTCGGCATTTATTTAGGAGAAAAATAACACCAAATGTTATTTTATTTATTTGTAGAAAGAAGTCAAATTTGTTGCAAATTCGAACATCTTTTGTTGTCGCTTTCATTTATTTGTAGATTAGACGAAAAAAACATGAAAGATTTTTTTAAACAATAATAATAATAATTCTTTATTCTTCAATAGTGAACAGGATGTTTTGAAGATCGTCACAAAACGAAAAAGAAAGATACAATAATAATAGTAAACAAAAATAACAATAGTTTTAACACCTCATCCTAGCACAGAAATTTATCAATCGAATAATAACATTTGGCAGCTAAGTTTGACTTTAGGAGATTTCTTAAATGTTTTAATATTTGTACAATTTTTTATTTCGTACGACAGCTTATTATAAATTTTAATGCCCAGGTAACTCGGGGAATTTTGTGTGATCATCGACAATCTTGCAAAAGGAGTTCATAAATCATCTTTGTTGCGTGTATGTATTTAACTGATTGATGACTGTCACTATTCGTATTGGAGTGCTCAATGTTGCAGTACATGTAAGCACAGAGACTAAAAATTAAAATACTCGGAAGCGTATAAGAATGTTCGGAATAAACAGAGGGGACCAAATAAGAATATATTAAAAAAAAACTCAGATAAAAGAGAACACGAATTACGAACCGACCGACGCACGATGTGTAACACTAAAAGCGTACCTGCCGTAGATACAACGGAACAAGCTTGGAAAAGCCTCGAAGAAGGCTGGGCACGCCGCAACCAATTTCACAACCGGGCAGTAAACCCGTTTACTTTTCACTTCAAAGCAAAGCCCGTTTGATGAAAAGTTTAAATAAATCGAGCATAACTCTCAGTAAGTTGTTTGAAACAATCCTTACACGAGGATCTGTCGGAGGTCCCAACCATACACCGAACTATTTTTTTCTGCACAATAAAAACATTGGACAAGACACAGGAACGACCCCAAAAGCAAATACCATAATTTAAACGATTAACCACATGGGCATGATACAGTTGAAGAGGCCACGGAAAGAACGTGTTAAGTCACTGTTTGTTGATTTTACAGGAGAGCATTATTAAGGTTTAAAGTCTCATGGAAAATCATAGAAAAATCGTAACTGAAACTTAAAATACCACACGTACTAAACACGCTTTTTACTTGTGAATTGGACACTGAATTGGCTACCACAATGCGTCATAATCTGAAAATGCCCAACGCGTTCTTTTCGTGGGCATTTCAATTGCAATAGTTGCTGTAAGTTAAGCAGGGGTTTCAGATTCCTGAATAAAACAAAATCAGTGTGTTTTCTAATCCAGGTGTTTATCAAGATTAATACCAAGAAACTTGACACTGTCAGTGGAATCTAGACTGTTATTAAGTATATCCAAAATGCTATATTTTTTATTACAAATTCTGATTCTGCACATCATTCTAAATAAAAAATGTTAAGACTTCTCTATGCCTAAATGTAACAGATTTTGATATATCCTTAAACCTTTAACCTTCCCTTTTAAAAAATTGTATCTATGGCATTTTCAAATTTCAAGCTTCAAGTTGCATAGTACAATCTTCAGGCTTTCAAATCATATGGTAGTTATCCCAAAAAAAAATCACAGGCTGGTTACAATACGGTGTCCAATGTCATTACGTTTAACTGCCCAAAACTCAATTTTCTTAAATGGAACACCCCGTATATTTTTAGATCATGAAAACTGCACAACGCCATCTGCTTAACTGAGTACGTAGCTACAGTAGAAGTTTTCGTACGGAAATACATATATCGACTACACCATTAACTTTGGAGCCATATTTAGTAAAAAAAGACACAGGGTGACTGTTAATTATACCGACAGAATGAAACCGCGATAAGAAGCGATGTCCGCGAGTATGGTAAAAATGTTTATAAATTTTTTCTACTTTAGTTACTGTAATTTGGTAAAAAAAATTCGAGGAGCAGATGAACGAAATAAATGCTGTCATAATTTATAGTTTTATGACATTGCAGCATGGCTTCGTGAACTTGACTTTTAAGTGGAATTTCACAACTCCGTTTTTAGGTCAACGCCCGACGACGCCCGAATGCGAACTCGAAAACACTTACTTGACGAATAATGCACGCAGCAAATTACCTGAAATAGATTATTCCACGCAAAGAATAACAACACTTTGAAGACCTGGTAAACAAATAAATCAGTAAACTCAACCGTAATTTGTTTCGAATATTAATTATTATAATTTCGTTTTGTGTGCGAGGAATTATTAACACAAATCTATTGAAACTTTAACAAATTCTTAATCGACTGTGAACCGTTCCTTAGAATTTTTTAAACGTGAACCCTTAATCTATTACATTCATAAAGTTTTTATAGTCGGCGATAACTTCAGGCCTAATAAATCTTTTCACATTTTCAGAGGAAACCAATTCGATTAAGCAATACTTTGCAACTGTAATCAAGTAATCATTACCAATTAGTATTTCGCATAATACTAGCGACGTGACGTTTAAAACAACAGATTGTATCCTAATAGTTTTATTAATTACTATTTATTTACTATCAGATGCCTGTCGGGCCGGTCATATGACCCCTGTGATCATCAGATTTAAATCCTTGCGATTTTTTGTGGACGAAATGGCCACTCTAGTAAATAATCCGCACGAATTAACAAACAATTATTTACACAATTATTTGCGAATTTATTTTTCGTATTTCGTACGCAATTTTAGAAATTAATAATTACGGCGCGTAAAAGATACTTGCCTTTCCCAGCTGTTAAACGAGTAATAAAATAAATTGAAACGTTTGTCAAGGTCGCATTGCGTGCAAGCAAGGGTCAGTAAAAAATTTATAGTCCTATTATACAGCCGCATTTATAGTACGTGGCCGCCGTATTTCGTACACAATTTTGTTTACAAGAATTTTTCGAACATTCTTCTCGTAATCTGTAACATCGATTCTCTTATGCGTTTTTTTTTTTTTTGCTTCGACACCATATTGTGAACGGCCTGTGAATTTTTCAGGGATTATTAGGACATGATTTGAAAGCCTGATCATTATGTGTACTTTCAAACGACATGCCGTTTCAATCTTTAAATTTGAAACCGCCGTAAATACATTGTCTTAAATGAAAGGTCACCAAAACAATTTTTTAAATAAATTTGAAGATATCTCAAAGCTCCTGGCTATTCTTGTAGGGGTATCTTTAGGCACTATAAAATTTTAACTTTAACATGTATATTACTCTTTGAGTTATGTCTTTATGTATTTCATGATAAAAATCGATTCACTTTAAATAGAAATGTACAGCCTCAATGAAAACTAATAAAATGTTCAAAACCGAAATGCTGTAGTGTTGCACTCTGACTGCAGCGTTTCGGTTTTGAACGTTTCATTACTTTTGATTGAGGCTGTACATAATGTTGAAACTAGAGATAGAAATGACTTTTTATATCATATTATAAGTACAAAATTTCTATAGAATTACTTAATTCTGTAGGTCCAAAGATTTCAATAAGTTGGCGAAGAATACCAAAGCATATCATAGTTCTGGGGCTTTCCGCATTAATTTTAAAAAGTTTCTTGCTGAGCAACGTTTCTACTCTCTTGATGAGTACTTCAGTTAACCGCCTATAACATAATTTAAATTCCTGACAGGGTACTTTCGTACATATTTTTATTCATTTACTTATGTAAATTTTAGCTTTTAAGCTCTCTTTGTGAACATAACCTATTCGCTTATGTAACTTCAGGAAAGAAGATTATTATTATTATTATTAAGTTAAAAAATCACCCCTGCATTTGATTCTAAAAAATGTTGAATGTTGTAAATGATATACCTAATAAGAAAGCATCCCGTCTGTCACGACTCTAAATTTTTTATAAGCTTTTTAAATATGCTCCGCATCCATTTCACCGCCCGAATACAACTCTTAACATGGTCCTTCGAGCCGGATATTTACCTTGATTTGTGTTAACTGTTTCAAACAAACTTCTAATTGCAAGAAAAGGAGCTGCAGTGAAACCAAGGGTTACCGTGTTCGATTCGAATATTTTTAATGGTAAAATAAAATTTTCGCGCCAAAATATTCTTTGATATCTACGATGTTTAGGATATAACCGATACATCTGAGTAACGTCCGTAGTTATCACAAATGTATGAATTCTGACTCTTGTTAAAATTGAGAAAATATCATTTTGTATGTATACCTAACCGGTTCATTCATTTATGGAAAATCCATTGAAAGGTTTCCATGATGCAACTCTCATTTTTGTAGTTTCACTAGATTCTTTGACTACTGCATGGTGCAATTTACAGAAAGTTTTAATTGTTTCATCTTTTCGCAACGGTCCTTTACATTAAGTTTCAAAAATTCTTCACGATTTTTCATAAAATGATTTTTCTAGCAGAAAGAGCATTTCGAATTCATCGTTGTTGTTAACGTTTTCGTATTAACAGCTTTAAAATTGTTGTATTTATTTGAATGCGTATTTAAGTTTGTTAACTCGCGCATCATTTCTAAAGTTCTTTGTTTTTTATTTAAGTAATTTAAAAATTATTTGCACGTTGGAGTTTCTTCTTTATAATTTTCGTTTAATTTTGTTTCCCACTCATGAGTTAATTAATTTATTTAACAATATTGGCAATAATATTGCATCCCAACTGTCGATGAGTTGTTTCCAGGTGAAGATGGTGCAGTGAGAGTTGTGAATTATAAAACATTCTTTAAATAAATTAAATTAAAATTTCGTTTCTATTTTATAAAGTGATTACGGTAACGATTTTTAATTGCTTTTCAAGATTTCACCGCCTCGTTTGAAATAATATTTCGTCTCCACATGACCTCTCCCGCTTCATTACATTATATGTATTTTATAGCGTTTTCCACTGGCTGCACCGGTATACACTCAGGATATCTCTATTTCGTTTTATTACATAAAGCTGAACCGAGATGAAAATACACTCAGTGCAGCCAGTGGAAAACGCTATTAATTTTTGAAACGTCCTGTGCAGACTTCAGGAATGTTTCATATTTTTTTATGTAGTTTAAATTTGTTTGCGTTATATTAGTTGTGCTATTTAGCTTGATCATAAAGCTTTGCATTTGCAACAATTCAATAACAAAGCTGTAAGAAAACACTGAATTTTTTTTATGTAACAAACAATCGGTTTTTATGAGGCTTTGTTCGTTTGAAATTCGAGGTCGTTTTGAGGCTGACACTTTTTTTTTTGGCAAGCAAACATATTAAACACAAAAGGATCATTATTTAAATATGACTGATCACCATGTCCAAATTGGTTTCTTTACATTTGCACGTTTAATTTCATTCTCGGAATCACGTCCGTCGGTTTCCAAAGGATAAAATAAATTAAATCTTCGGAAACCCTACCGAGAAGCTTTTTTTCTTTTCCACGGTTTCCGGACGTTTCGTTCTTCGTCATAGAAGAACTTCTTCTTGCTGCTTGCGGCTCTTTCGAAGGGTCGGTCGGTACAGCGAGAAGATTAGTAGTAACCCTTCAGGCAAAACGTCGGCGAAAGTTTACGAGACAGTTTACGTCGCAAATCCTCGTCTTTGTATTGTATCGATTGATGCATGTAATGAGGCCTTTTTTTTGCTCAGAAAATTCCACTCGCAACCAACAATTATGCAACGATCTTTGACCAAGCACGTCTCGTCCGCCGCCAATGATTAACGCGAATGCAATTTTAAAAGGAGCGCGTTTGCGCTTGACCGCAAACATTCCACCGCGCAAAACGACCAAACCTCAGGCAAGAGCGACCGAAAGAAAAAAAAGTACAGAAAAAGAAAAAATTCTTGACTTTCTTTCGCGCCCGTTTTTAAATATGTAATTAATTAATCCAACGCAAGGCTAACTATGTGGCGCGGCGCGGCGGGGCAATCAAAGCCGCGCGGCTCAAACAAAAAAAAAATAATTAATCGCGCGCATTTTCCGCTTTTACGAGCCTTGTGCAACGGTTATGAATGGATGGCATACCATTAAGTTATCCTGGACGTGATTTGCCTATTTTTTTTTTCGCGCACGTCCGGCGGTAATGATAATGAACAAAGCAAACTTCGCTCTGACAAAGTCTTAATTAAAATTAATTTCGGCTGACGTAATTCAACAATGAAGTTATTATTAGTCAGGTAGGATTCAGGCGGCGACATGTGGTCTCTAAATTCAAAAAATTAATAATAATCTTTGTATTTGCTAAAGTAATTATGAACGTCACACCATGAATGCAAAAAAAATGAATCCGCCTTTGTAAGTTTGGTTGCCGAGAATCAGGCGTTGTAACGCTCCAGTAAGACCGCAATCTTTTTCTTTTTCTACTTCTTTTATGTTTGCACAGGGTGGATCAATTCCGATGTCTCTTATGGGCATCTCTGTGACTATAAGGGATAGAAGAAAACCAGTGGCCAAGTGGCCCACAATTATTTTGTATGCGTAGGTACGTATTTCGGCAGCGACGCTGCCATCTAACAAGTTAAAAGGGCTTCATGAAAACTAACAACCAGATGGCGTCGCTGCGATATTCGAGTTCACCTCGTGGAGGCCTTTCATTTGATATGCGACACGACGCGACGTCTTTATCTCCTACGCGGCGTCGCCATATTTGATTCCAAGATGGCGTCGGTATGACAATGGAGTTTCTCCCGTCGAGACCTTTCATTTGATGTGCGACACGAACTCCACGAACACAACGGGAAAGCCAGGACGCGAATCTGCCAGTGTGCGGACGTTGCGCTTAACTTTCAAACAAAATTCGCCGTTCGATTATTTATGATGTTATCGGATCGAAACCGGTGTTATCGTATAGAGGGATGATCGGGCTATCCTCCTGTTAAAAAACATCGACATTATTAATTTCGGTTGCGGAGAAATTAATTTTTTTTTGTTCGGAGCGTTTTCTAACTCTAAATCCTCTCGAGCCGGTCCTGGGCGTGCCACCTGAGCGGGCGAGGCCTCAAAAGACTCCCGAAGGACTAGTCTAACCGTCTTCGAAAGCTCGTCCTCCTGGGAGTAATACGGCGCCGTCCAGATGGAAAAGAATCAGAAATCTTCGATTCTCCATTTAAAATACGAGTACACTGGGTGCATCGATCCGCTCGAACGCATAGTGTCGGCTTACGGTACGTCTGAGGGGGAATTTGCGTATGGGGGCGGCAAGAAGAAGGATGGAGCTAAGCGGATCCGTCGGTAATTGGGGGGGGGGTAGCTCCCGAAAGTCGACCCGACTTTTTTTCGAAACTCCGGTGGTATAGCGTCGTTCCGGGTGATCGGAGCTTCAAGCGCGCGGCGGCATCGCATTCCTCGACATTTTCCGTCAAACGATGACGTGCAGCTCGATTCGATCCGACCCCCCCCCCTCCAGATACTGTAAAAAATTCCGAAAAAAATGCTTAAAAAAAGGATGATTTTCAAAAAATCATATCTCCCCATCCGTGATATAGGGCCGGACCGGGCCCGGTGGGTTACATGCACGGAAGTCTGCCGTTGCCTTTGAGAGAGTACGAAAAAATTCTGGCTTCGAATTTTTGAGAAAAATTCGAAAATGTCGGACGGGGTCGTTTTCTCGTCACTTATCGGGCCCTAACTCAAATCCAGGACCGGACTCGAGGCGGCATCGCATTCCTCGACATTTTCTGTCAAGCGATGACGTGCAGCTCGATTCGATCCGACCCCCCCCCCAGATACTGTAAAAAATTCCGAAAGAAATGCTAAGAAAAAGGATGATTTTCAAAAAATCATATCTCCCCATCCGTGATATAGGGCCGGACCGGGCCCGGTGGGTTACGTGCACGGAAGTCTGCCGTTGCCTTTGAGAGAGTACGAAAAAATTCTGGCTTCGAATTTTTGAAAAATATCCGAAGCCAGTCGGACGGAGTCGTTTTCTCGTCACTTATCGGGCCTTAACTCAAATCCAGGACCGGACTCGAGGCCCTGCGTCCGGAGGTACAAGCATCTATAGGTCTTCCGTCTACGTTCCGAGTTTGGTTCGATTCGGTCGGCAAATAAAGGCCGTGGAATTTTTTGAAACCTCAAAAATGGCATTTTTCGGAAACGCCCATACAAAATCTCCCCCCCCCCCTCATCAGATCGCGAAACGGACACCCGATTCGGATTTTACGGTATTTTCTACCCTACAAGGCGAAAGTCACGTTTCGATTCGATCACGTTCAAGGGTCGAAAAAAATTCCCGAAAAGTACTCTGCAAAATGGCATCGACTGACGTTCCGCCCCCTGGCTCCCCACAGCGAGGGGCGGTCGCGAAGCGACCGCCACCAAAAATCGTCCGAAGGATCGTTCTAGAAGACGTACATACGGATTTTTATTAAAAAAATTCTTTCGGCCGCAATATCAAAAAAACACGTAAAAACGGCGTGAGAAGGTGTTATTTCGGGGGCGTACGAAAACGGGGGGGGGATTCAAAAATCCGTCAAGCAGGAAAGTTCCTAATCAATTTTCGCCGTCGGATGGCCGCGGTGTTTTTTTGAGATTCCCCCTAATAACGGCTTGGTTGGTCCGCGAATACAGTTCTTCCGAAGAAGCTGTCAAACGATAGCGAAACGTAAAGTGTTTGTGCGCCATTTAGTGTGCGTTTAAAAGAGTTTGTAATATAATAAAATAATCGTTTTTTAGATTTACTGTTAACTGTACGTATACAGATGTCACTGCGTTCGTAAGCAAAGTGTTTCGTTATTGTCACACACTGAAAGACACTTCGTTTTGTGCCCTTCAAGACAGAAGCTGTCACATCAATCATTTACTTGAAGAAATCTGAAGAAACAAACATGATCAAAGAATTCGTTCAATGTCACCTTTTCATTATGAATGTATAAAGGCCATGAACAATAATTTTACTGCAGAACAAAGAAGCTTCAAAATGTTTCGATAAATCTGGAAGTAGCGCCATCTGACGATCGTTTCCTGTATCAATTTGGTTCATTCAAAGTTGCGAAGACGATGTACAATGATTGCAAAAAGAAATACTACGAAATCATTAAATAAAACTGGACCTATCGAGAGCTTCTTGCCGATAACTTGTTTCAGATATTACATGTTAGTTATTCTTCGTAGATATTAAAAAATTACAAAGAGAAATTTAGCCATCTATCCGAGTGAATGTGAATTTTCTTTGACTTTCTATTATTCATCAAAATGTCGAGCTACGCTCACTTCATCGTAAAGCAACGAATCACAAGCTACAATATATTTTTTTTTTGGTCTCAACCTGATTTACAAAACGCGCTTAATTTTGAATCATCGATGATTGTATTCTTCAAAAATTACAAGGAGAAATTTAGAACGCCATCTATCCGACAGATGTGATTTCTTCTTTACTTTCAATTACTCAAAATGTCGAGCTACGTTGATTTCATTGTGAAGCTACGAATTACAAGCTAAAACGGATTACAGCGAAATAGTTTCGTCGAACAGCATTGTTTTCGTTTATTGCGGGCGTAGGTTGAACAGCGCAGGTCCCAGCACTGATCCTTGAGGTACCTACACATAAATCTTTTATTGTTTCGTAAAAATTATCTGCATTAGCTCGCAAGCCTCTCTGATTGAACAATAAATAAACATTCAAAATCTCGTAACACCTAATTCATGTTATCTATGTATTTCTGGATATTTTGTTATTAAAAGTTAAGTTGGCGTCGTTCATCTTATGTTGTACGTAGGTATATCATTGGTTCAGAACATTCCTAGCATTTGAATTTCGGTATCATTTCCAAATGATTAAATCACCAGCGAGTAGTATAGGCCCCAGGTCTGATCCTTGAAGTACACTTGAAATTTTTTAATGTCTCGTGAAAATGATTGTTGCGAAGCCTTCCTGGTTGATCCCGAACGACGAAATACGAATGACATGTTCGTTAATAAAATTGAAATTGCAAACTCGCTGCAAACTAGCTGCAAACTCTGCCAACTACCAGCAAACTCGCTGCAAGGAAGTTGCAAAATTTGCAAACTCTGCAAACTCTCTGCAAACTCGCTTGAAACCCTTCAAACTCGCTGCAAGCTTTGCAAAACTCTCTGCAAACTCGCTGCAAACTCTGCAAACTCGCTGCAAACACTGCAAACTCGCTGCAAACTGGCTGCAAACTCTACAAACTCGCTGCAAACTCTGTAAACAAGCTGCAAACTCGCTGCAAACTCTGCAAATTATCTGCAAACTCTGCAAACTCGCTGCAAACACTGCAAACTCGCTGCAAACTCTGCAATCTCGCTGCAAACCCTGTAATTGTCGAACAAGTCTCCACGGAAACTTGGAGTGCACCTCCTCTCTTGTAATATTATTATAATATTTTTAGTGAGCTTCCTCGTCTCAGCAGTTTTATTGTAGTATCCTCTTTAACTGAACATAATGCACAGATTTTTATATCTGATTGTGAGATACCTTTACCTGAGACAGGCATTTGTACTAGAAGAGAATTTACATCAAACAACCGTTCACTTTTTTTTTCTTATCTAGTATCCTACATGAAGAATGATTTAACTCTTCTGATAATGACCCTTCATTTGATAAGTTCAAGCGTTTGTTTGAGTTTGAGTGGCATTTTAATCTGTCTCTTCCTGTAAGCGCCAAATGTAAGGCAATCGGACGTAACGGTAAGTCGCCTTGGATAACGGGGGAAATTATTGCCAGCGTATGTGTAATTTGCCAAGAAGGAGTACCAACATCTTGTAAAAGCCACTAAGATTTCATATTATAGCAGCAAAATTCTCAAAACCCGGCAGGATCAGAGAGAAGTAGAACTACATATTATATGGAATGTGATTAAAGAGTCTTCTGAATCCCCTCGATCGTTCTCATATCTTGAACTATTGGTCAACGGCATATCTGTTAATGATCCCAAAGTTATAACAACATGTTCGTTCCACTAAAGAATTCCTTAAAGCTAAGAGTATGCAAGCTTCTAATTTCGTTCTGTTTCCGACGGACGGAGTCGAAGATGAAAAAACCCTAAAAGCATTGTCTTCTGGTTTCGATGGAGTTCCCAGACGTCTGTCACATAATATCTTCTAAACTCGCACATTTCTTTCTCCACTGGTTCATTTCCTTCTTCCCTCAAACATGCTAGCGTCTTACCGTCTATAAAGGAAAGGTTCGAAATACGACATAAACAACTAACGTCCGATATTTGAAACGCTTATCTACAACAGATTACACTCCTGCTTGAAGAAGCACAGGATTCTATCTAAGTGTCAGGATGGATTCATGAAAGGTCGTTCTACAGAATCCAGCAATCTATCGACTCGCTTGGATAAGGGGGAAACACCCGTTGGATTGTATTTCGATTTATCCAAAGCATTTGAAACTTTTGTTCAAACTAGAATCTATTGGTGTTAGACGAGTAACTCTAAATTGGATACATTCCTGCCTATCCGGAAGGTCTCAGCAAGTGTTCATCAGACATATGCAACAAGTTCTGTCTGACCCAAAAATAATTAGTAAAGGGGTGCCCCAGGGATCTATCCTAGGGCCACTGTTATTCCTGATCGACGTCGACGACTTAGAACACATCTGTATCATTGTGCCAATGTGCTGATGACACCTCGCGTATCGTAACGAGTAACTTCGAGTCCTTATGTGCAGAACTTGCGCCTCCTCGGCCATTAATGTCGTGTCCAATTGGTCCAAGCTGAATCAACTTTCAATTAATTTCAATAAAACTGTAGCGCTGCAATTTTTAAGAATGGTCCGCTGTCTTTCAATATTTTAATCGAATTTAAAGCCAGATCATTTCCAGTTTCTGACAGTGGGTGTACATATAGATGCTTCCCTTAAGTTTATTGCCCATATTAAGTTTGTTTGTTCGTGTTTCAATTGATGTTTTATTAATGTACTACAGTGTCTACGATCAGTCCACTCTCTCTTACGCCTTAATATTTTGGGGAGGCTCTCCTCATGTTCTGCAAGCGTTTGTTATGCATAAATTCATTATTAGAACAATGTTAAGTAAGAAGCCTCCTGAATCTTGCAAACCACTGTTTAAAACACTCCATCTCTTACTCTTGCCTAAACTTACGGTTTTTGCCAAAACAAATCTCAATTTATTTCCAAAAAATAAAGATCAATAAGTGCTTTCCTTTTACCACAAATCTCACCTCAGATCAGATAGATTCCGTTAGAACGAACAAGTGTTAGTTGTTAGTTTGAAATATCCATTCAGACTTACTTGTTCGTGCTAACGGAAATGACGTTTAAGCGATCTGAGGTAAGATTAGAAAACTAGAAATTTTAATCATTTATTAATCTCTCCAGCCTTTATGAACGAAGTGTATATTATCGAGCTTTAAAAACATACAACCACCTGCCCTCAGCAGTATGATCCAAGGAGCATCTACCAGGATTTAAACGTTAACTTAAATTGTTCTTACTGGGTCGCTGTTTTTAAGATTTTAAGGAATTTATTTAAATGTACGGCTAAATGATGATATCCATATCTCGATGAGATCTTTGTTCGACTTATGTAAATTTTATATTTACTGCAGACTACTATTGACTTGTCCTCTCATGTTACACATACCTATGTGCCTGGGACTTAATAAAATTATTATTATTATTATATTTTTGAAAACAGAAAAGAAATCTCTATTATTTATAGATGACATTGCCTGATATCCGTTTATGTTTATAACTCCAAAATTTAACTAAATATTAAAAAACCAACTACATCACAGAATTGTATTCGAAAATGTGCCCGAGTAATATCAAAACAGTTTTTTAATGTCTGTAAAAATAAACGAGATGTGCGCGATTGACGAGAAAAGTCGAAAATGTAAATTTTTGCTTATAACTCGAAAACAAAAGGAGACAGCCCACTTTTGTTTACACTGTTGACTTTATCTCTAAAGAAAGAGATCGAGACTTGGCCACTAGTTTTCTTTTCTATCTCGTATAGTTACTAAGATGCCCATAAATAAGAGACACCGAAATTGATCCACCCCGTACATACAACATTAAGGCCCAGTTTTACAGTCGTGAAATAAGGACGAAATAACTGTTC
Source organism: Dorcus hopei (assembly GCA_033060865.1). Classification (NCBI taxonomy): domain Eukaryota; kingdom Metazoa; phylum Arthropoda; class Insecta; order Coleoptera; family Lucanidae; genus Dorcus; species Dorcus hopei. Next base: position 3,147,626 of record CM065425.1, on the reverse strand, counting down.
GCCGAATACCCTTTAACGTTCCTCCATGTCTACGGCACACCTACGTTACGTTATTCTAAGAATAATGCTTATCCGACGATTGTGAATTCGGGCCTTAATCGTACAGATCGTAAATTCGATTTAAAAGTCGACGTTTCGTTGTCAATCTCACGTTGATACTTTAAACTAAAATATACATTAAAGATACGTATACAGTAAGAAATAAATTGCTTATTAATGCATAGGTTATACAGGATGTCCCAACAATGTGTTCTAGGCCAATATCTCGTTAACTACTGAAAATACAAAAAAGTTTTCGACACAGTTCTGTTTTTAATTTTAGAGGTCTACGACATAAAATTGTTTTCATCTGTACAGAGTGAATCAAAAGTGGTGCCGGACGCAACTTTTTTATTTTAAATGTCATACCTTATCTATGATCCATAGAAAACTTGGTCATTTGAGTGCAGAGAACATAAAAAAACTTCCTAGAATGTCATACGGAATAAATATACATCTGAATGACAGACAAACAACGTGTGAAACTTGTCAAAACTCCAAGCAAACTAGAAGTCCCTTCAAGAACGAACGGTTTAAGAGCGAAGAGACCTCTGGAACTTATCCATTCAGACATAGGCGAAGTTGAACGAAGAACCTGGGATAACAAAAAGTATTACATTACTTTTCTTAATGATTACACTCATTTTACTATGGTGTACCTTCTCGAGAAAAAGAGTGATGTCCCGAATATTATGCGAGCGAAGTGGAGGCTAAGTGGAACAGCAGAGTCTCGAAATTAAGATGTGATAATGGAGGTGAATACCTGTCGCTTAACTTCAGGAATTGGTGTGAAGAAAGAGGAATATTCTGCACTCCTCAGTTGAATGGCAGAGCTGAGAGACTTAACAGGACATTAATGGGCAAAACGAGAGCCTTATTATTCGATTTTGGTCACGAGAAGAAATTTTGGGGTGAAGCTCTTTATACTGCTACATATCTATTGAACAGAAGTACTTCATCAACAATTTCATGTACTCCAGCTGAATTGTGGTTCAATAAGAAACCAGATCTCTCTGTTCTAAGAATATTTGGACGCGTCGCTTATGCTAAAAACACCAGAAGACTAAAAAAGCTTCAAGAAAATGCATATGTGTTGGATATGGCCTAAATGGTTACAGACTATGGAATCCAGAAAAAAATCAGGTAATGATGTCTAGAGACGTTGTATTTAATGATACTGGTGATAATAAAAATACAAAACTCACGGCCAATACACACAATGTGATAAGTGAGTTTCCCTGAAGGAGAAGAAACTGATACAATTACTGACCCTGTATGTACACAGTAATGCAGAAGACTCTGAAGAAATTTATGAAGAAGGATCTGCAGCAGAAGATTTAGGCAGAGGAAAAAGAATCAAAAGGCTTCCATCTAAACTGAACGACTATGTGTTACTTACCTGCAAAGAAGCGATCAACGGAGAAGAAAGTGAAAAATGCAAATTAGCCATAGAAGAGGAAAAAGCAGCTCTTGAAGAAAATAATACTTGGAAATTGGTCGTAAAAATTAGTCGTTTACAAGCGAGTAAGAATCAACTAATTTGTGAGTAATGAAAATGCGCTTCTCCCAACGCGTGCAATTCAGTACGCCTCTGACCAATAACCTTGAAAAATACAATCTTGCCGCCCGTTAGTTATAATAATCAAACATTTTGAAATAATTTTCAATGGACTAAAAACTGCTCCAATTATATTACTGACTTTGATCCTCAGAATTGATTTTTTTCATAAAGAATTTCAACAAGTATGTGTACAGCCTAGTACATGTTGTAGTGATAAATATTTTAAATTCTTATTTATGATTCTTTCTTTTTCTTTCTACAATACAATTTTTCCTTAATATTTTCACAATTCGTAAGTATTTTAATTCATTCTAGATCTAAAATTTTATATAAAACCTCTTTCATTCACAGATATCCCAAAGAAAAGTAGACCCCTGAATAATTTTGACACCCCAAACTAATATTGATAATTTTAGGTGTTCATCCAAAAGTTCCTGGTAATCTAAACCGACGTCCCCTGCATCTGCCATCTTCACACGCACGCGCCGTACGTCTGCAAGATACACCAACCTCCCGCTTCTTTTATTGTTGTTTCTTTTTGTGATCGGCCAAAATCTCGAGGTAAGTGGATGAATTGGTTTTTTATTATATTTATTCATGATCCAGTGCATGTTCCTTTCAAACTCCCGGACCCATGTCACCTCTTCATCTTCGATGTGAAGCACCATCTCCCCTTTCTCTTCTACATTCGTTCTTTAAGAGAAGTTTTCATCTTTTTTTATACTTTTGGTAAGTTCAAATGTTTTACTCTTTGTGAATTCAGTTTTTGATAATAATTTTTTATTTTTCAGACAACTTGCTTGTGATATACGTGGAATTTTGGAAAATTAAATAATTTTACGTGACTTAAAGAATTATCAATTGAATTTCCCTCCTTGATGTTATAGTATGTAGGAAACTTTTATTATTTTGGGTAATATCACAGCAATATGTAATGCGAATTATTTTCTTTGTTTTTAACCAGCGCTTCGCGCCGGCATTTCTTTCGACTATGTTTTTTTTTTTTGAGAGGGTATTGAGATAAAAAAAAAAAACCTTTTTGAAGAACGCGCTTCGCGCGTTGAGGGCCACTCGCCGTTAGGGGGGCTCGCGGCAGCTAGGGAATTGATTCCTTCGTGTTTCCCCCGTTCAGGGCTTTCATTTTGAGTGGTCGCACGGCAACGCAATACGTTAATCACGTCCTCGAAATAAAAAAATTCGCGACACTTTTGTTTGAAGGGCGAGCCGAACGGGACGATATGTGTTGCGAAGGGGAAGCGAGGCTCTATCTTCCGGTCGAAACGACTCGGCAATATCGGTTCCGGTTGCGTAGAAGAAAATTCCGGGACGTCACTCACCCGGAGCCGAATATTCTGAACCGTGCGGAGCCGGCCCTGTGCATCGCACCGGAACGCGCGGGGCCTCGAAAGACTCGGGAGGAAGTAAGCTAACGGCCCTCAAAAGCTCGTCCGCCTGGGGTTAACCGAAGAAAACCTCCAACGTTCCCATAGCCCCATTTGAAATGCATTGGGTGTATCGTTCCGCTCGAGCGCTTGGGATGCGTCCGAGGGGGAAGATGCGTACGAGGGCGGCAAGAGGAAGGACGGAACTAAGCGGAAACGTGGCGGTAATTGTGAGGGGGGGCGGCTCCCAAAAGTCGACCCACCTTTTTCCGGCACTCCGGTGTTATAGCGTCTTTCCGGATGATCGGAGCTTCAAGCGCGCGGCGGCATCGCCTTCCTCGTCATTTTCTGCCGTACGATGACGTGCGGCTCGATTCGATCCGACTCCCCCCAGGTACCGTAAAAAGAACTTGCAAATTCGATGAGCTTAAAAAAATCATATCTCAAAAAACGCATTTTCCTGGGATATAGGCCCCATAGGTTAGGTACCTCGGGGGGAGGGGAGGCTGCAGCGTCTGAGAGAGTTCTGTAAAATCGCTGCGTCTAGTTTTCGTCGATCTGAAAAAACTTTATGATTGTAAAATCGGGCCTTAACGTCGCATGATTCTATTGGCTTCTGTACTTAATGATTCTGTACCTTATGTACAGTCGCGTTCAACTAAAACGACGATTGCGCCTTTATTAATCTCGAGTATAACGCATTAATAAAATTTAATCAAATTCAAACCTAATCGAAGAACACGTTCTTGAAAAAGAGGCTCTAATTACATATGCAAGAAGAAGTAATTAATTCGTCGATCCCAGGAGCGACTGCTTCTTTCCACAATCTCCTGTTATTACGCTTACTTAATTGCACGCAAGCATGCCCCCCCCTCCACCCGATTAATATTCATCGAGAGGAATCTCGCGTTCGTGAAAAATCGAATCCTGTTTGCGTTAATTAACCGCCGCCGCCGGTATTTTTCCCGCGCGATTTATTAGCGGCTTCCTTTTCGCTTTTCAACGCTAATTCCGTATGTAAATCATTATCGTAATTACATCCTTCGCAGGGTCGAGCGAGAGCCGGCGAAAAGCAATTATATTCGGTCGAATGCGCGTTTTCTTTTTTTATTCTTTGGAAAGTTCGCGCCGGGAAAAAATGGCGTTTACCCGAGTCATTAGGAGCCTCTTCCAAGTCAACTAATTTGTTGGGCACTCGTAGTTCGTATCGTAAGCAAACAACGGACGGAATAAAGGATCTTGTTTCACGTCCGTGTTAATCAGCGTATATATGTACAAGGTACAAATAAACAAGAGCGTGTTTGTGCGACGGGCCGGAGACGTTTTAGCGTTTACCTCCGAAATGTTACACGGCGATTTTAAATTTTAAATTCGTCGAGCTGCGACGCTCGTCAATAAAAGGTAAAGCGTTGGCCCCGGGAGACCAACCTGTGGCACTCACTATTTCCTTCATAATTCCTGCGTTTCTACATATGTATTTTATTTCTAAATTAACATTGTATTTTTAGCATTCGTAATTGATTCCAAGGAAGTATTTCACATGCGGGGGGGGGGAGCGGCGACGGATAGGCTGTTATTAAGCCCACGAACGATTTCGTGCTTCTGTCAATCAAAAGGAACGTCCGTCGGTCGAAACGAGTCACGTCCGACCCCAACCCGAGGAAGGCTAATCTCGTTCGTTCAAAGTTCACGTCGAATAAAATTGCTTTCCACCCGACTACGAATTTTCGTGTGTGTGTCTGTGTGAGAAACTGAGACACTGAGAAAGAAGCTCTGCAGAGAAGTGCAGTGAGGAGTGGTAACTCCACCACCGTTGGCGTATAGATGACGGCCAGCGGTTGAGGAGTTCCTCGGCCTCGCAGCGAGTCTTCTGTATCTCGAATTACTCTCAAACAAAACAAAAAAAAAAAGGTTGCTACGTTTCACATCGATTCGCTAATGGACGACGATAAACACGATCGCAATAAACAATGTCTTAATAGATTCATCGAACGCTTTGCCCTCGGGTATGGCATAACGCGCATTAATCACCGTCTCTGCGCGAAACCAAGTTACAAATTCATTATGCAAATGGTACTCATGCGTACTTTAATCTTTAAATTGGGTGCACGCAAGGGGGGGAATGCATGCAAGTGAGGGTAACAACAAAAAAAGGAGTGAGTTCCCTCTAAAATCGTTATGAATCGAAAGAGTTATGACTTTAAATATTTATAAATAGTGCGATAGATGTTGATAATTAGCAATTAACATAAATACAATGGGATAATTGGCTGACAGGAAATACTTACTCCGAGGAAAAAAATGCAGCTGTTTATTTGTGGAAATAACCTATTGAGTAACGCCGTTTCTTTTTTTATAAAAGTTAACACGCGAAGTATAATTTCTAATTAAATATTATTAGGTAGATGTCCTTGTGTTATTTTTATGTAGACAAAAAAAAATAATCAAAAATTAAGCGATTGAAAATTTTTAAATCTACTATGGTTTACAACGAAGAAATTTTTACTTTAAAACTCATTGCCGCGCCGCAAGGAATCGAATCGACTCGCCGGGTCGGAGGCGGCGATCACTTGTGCGTGGTAGCAGTTAAAAGAAGCAATATCGGCGAAATCGGTCGGACCTACCTGCGACGCTCTCCAATGGGTGGGAACGCCAAATATCCCAGTAGCTCAGTGAAGACGGTCGTGGGTAAACAAAGTTACGCACAAGTGTTCGTCGGTAAAGAGGGCGGGATCTCCCAGGTGTTAATTAAAACCGGAAAGGGGCGCCACCTAGCTTGTTAAGACGTTACCGTAGAAAATAGGCCAGGAAAAGTCACCCTGTGTAATCCGACTCTGAGTGACTCGCCGGAGTACGCTTAAAATAATGTAAAAACGTGAAGAGAGAAAATGAAAGGCTCACAAACGCATCAATGCAATAGTATAATACAATTAAAGTAAGAGATTCAGTAAAGAACTGTAGGCAATACAGCACATCGACAGTCTCTCATCTAAGTGAGGGACAACAGAGTGGGCAAACGACTCAAATATAATTAAATACAAGCAAACGTAACAAATTCAATACGAAGGGGGGAGTGTCCGATACCAGCGGCCCTACAAATGGGGGTCCGGTACGTGCGGCTAAAGATAAAGAAGAGAAAACGAGGCACAAAATTACAATGGCGTCCGAGGAATACGGGTGTGGTCGACAAAAAACTTACCTCATAAAATAATGGAGTGTTTTACGAGCGTGAAGAGAGCGGCAGCAACAAAATTCAACAGTCGTGGAACTCCAAACCAAAGATCCGCAAAGCGTCGGGATAAAAGCAAGCCCGAAGGTTACGCCTGTGGCTTCGGGAAACCTAAACGGGTGTCAATCAAATATGGGTAACAAATTCAATACGAAAGGGGGGACGTCCGATACCAGCGGCCCTACAAATGGGGGTCCGGTACGTGCGGCTAAAGAAGAGAAAACTAGGCACGAAATGACAATGGCGTCCGAGGAATACGGGTGTGGTCGACAAGAAACTTACCTCGTAAAATAATGGAGTCTTTTTACGAGCGTGAAGAGAGCGGTAGCCAAATAAATTCAACAGTCGTGGAACTCCAAACCAAAGATCCGCAAAGCGTCGGGATAAAAGCAAGCCCGAAGGTTACGCCTGTGGCTTCGGGAAACCTAAACGGGTGTCAATCAAATTGTGATCGTGAATAACGTTATGGCATTTGTAATCTTCAAAATTAGATTTAACATAAATCAAACTCACACAGATAAAGATCGACGGAACTGTAAGAATATTAAGTTTCCTGAAAGCCTCTCTACAGTCTTGTCTATATTGTAAACCAGCTACTATTCTGATAGCGCGTCTTTGTAAACGGAAAATCAAAGATTGGGAGCTAGTGTGACCCCATAAAATTATCCCATAGGAAATATGACAGTGACACAATGAAAAAGAGGCCGTTCTCAAAGAATCTGCTGCAATGCAATGCTTAAGCCCACGAAGTGCAAAAATACCGCTGCTTCATTTTTTAGCAATCATTTCAGTATGAGCATTAAAACGTAGAGGGGAATCGACTTTCACCCCCAGAAATTTTAAAGATCCTTCTTCAAAATATTCTTTTCTTTTTAAAGAGTGCTACCTACCTGCGTAGATAGGCAGAAGTTTTACATTGGAGCGAAACTTTACTCCAATGTTGCCAGCCAGCTTCAGTGGGACGGGGGGGTTCAAATCCAAACCGCGACTCCGACCTTTATTCCTTTGATGTCCGATTCGTTTGTCGGTGTCTTTGCGGAAATGCCGCAGCGACGCTTTGTAGTGTGCCGGCTTCCGCGTAGAGGGGCGAGGGAGGGAACTTCCAACGCCGTAATTCGCGATGCACCTGTACCAACCGGATCGAATTCAACTTCCGTAGACTCTTGGTGAAAACCAATACACAACGAGAAATAACTCTTGATAAAGGTCCAAGATTAAAGTCTAGGATTAACGATAGCTCTTGCTAGAAGCTCACGATAAAAGCCTATAAGCAATGAAATAAAACGAACACAAAAGTCAAACCGAGAGTTGATGCGTATAGAACTTACCTCGGTCTTTCATCGAAGCTGGGACAAACCACGGAACACGCGGTTTTCCTGTCTCACAAGTGGGTCTAATCAGAGTCGGCAATTAGCCGTAGATATGCACTAACATCTCTTCGATGTAATGGCACGCACAAGTAAAATATTTAACGAAAAGAAAGTGTGACCCAAGAGACGGCAAGTTTCGTTCTGACAATGGCGCAACATTTCTCGTTTGACAAACAAGGAACGATTATAAACAAGCGAGACACCTTCTAATTTTACCTCCGGGGAACTTTCTTAGTAACAGTGGGAACCAATCGGCTGAAAGGGCAAAGATCACGCATAATACGCGTCGCGAAGTAGAACTTCGTCACAACTTGTCCAACGACTCACAAACGCACGATTTTGCTCCAAAATAAGGATGGATTACTTATATAAAATGAATTTGTTTAAATAAATGAAGGTCCTGTTAATGGAAATATGCCAAAACGAAAGTTTAAGAAAAATTACGCCGGCGAAATACGGGTATTCCTACACTGACTGCAATGTGTACAACGACGCGGTCCAAGAAATAATCCGACACGTCGAATTTCGCATATACAGGGCGTGTTCGGAACAGAAATGAAGACTGGACGGTAGCAATGCATATACGGGGGGGTATTCAGAACAGAAATGAAAAATGAACTGTAACAATCGAAGATAAGTTTTTCGGACTTGTGTAAATTTAAAGTAACCCTATTGTTGACAAACCATGCATGCGCTATGGATTGTGCCTCCTCGGCAAGTTTTGAGGCAGTTTCTAGAGAATCACTTTTTACCATCAGTGTGGTGTCATCCGCAAAATGAACGGTTTTCACCTGAAGGTAGTTAGAAAAATTATTAATAAAAATAATGAAAAGAAGGGGTCCAAGGCAAGAGCCTTGCGGAACGACAGGAGCTCTTTCAGAGTCAAGTCCCTGGAACCTGACCAGTTGATATCTACAGCTCAAAAAAGAAGATAACATGTTACAGCACGAAGGTTCTAAGTTATAAAAATAAAGCTTTCTTAATAAAATATCGTGTGGGACACGATCGAATGCCTTGGAAAGATCTAGAAAGGTTCCGATACCATATCTCCCTTCCTCAAAACAATCAGCCATGAAAGATACAAATTCTAGCACAGCACTAGTTGTGTCACGACCTTTTCTGAACCCGTATTGACAATTAGTAAGCAAGTTGTGGCCTTCAAAGTACTTTACCAGTTGAGAATACAAGATTTTTTCTAGAATCTTAGAAAATATTGGAAGTAAGGAGATGGGTCGATAGTTGTTTACCTCATTCAAGTCACCCGATTTGTGCAGGGGAATAACAACCGCAACAACAAGGCGAGAGTTAATTAAAACGGTTGATCTTAATCGTTTATTGAAGCGTGAATAATGAAAATATTTTCGACGTTTCGATTAATTTCGCACGTCAAAGTAAGTTTGGTGGGTATTTAAAAGGACAAACAAGCAAAACTAAAATTAACTGAAATAGGTTTATCTTATCAAACCGACGAGTTCGCCTGTGTGTAACTCCACAACATAAAGTGCGTAGTGATTAGGTGCTTAATGAGAAAGCAGGAAGTGGTTTGACATTTGTAGTTCGCTGGATTTCATTTGCAATAGCACGCAAAGTTCACGCAAGTTTGCGCCGTACAATTTTCTTAATGACTGCAATTCCTATTCAATAATCTGGAACGCGTTCGATTCATTCATCGCAATCTCGTGCAAATCTATGTATGTATTTTGAAATCCTCTTATTAAATAGTCTGCGCATTTCCTGTTCTTGAAAGAAAATAAGCTCACGTAGTTACTTGTGTATAGTCGAATTATACGTCGAAGTTATTCTGCGACTAAGGGAAGTAAGCAAAGTATGACTTTTTTTTAATTAGAAGCGCAATTCATTCGACGGCTTTCAGCAAATTTATTTCCTGTGAAAATCCCAGTGCGCTTGAAGTTGATAGTGGATAGGTGAATCACGCTTTTTATGAGCAATTAGAAGGCCATAATATTCACTGATAGGCTACGTGGTAAATTATGTTTTAGTGGAAATTGCCTTTTGTTGCCGTATCTAGCACGTAAACGTATAGATAAAATAATACATTAGGTGCGCTGGAAACTTGATGAGGAAAGTATAGTATTTGAGTGAGTGATTGGCAGTGGTTCGTTCAAACGAACAGGAAAATAATCCAAAACAGTTCCTCCGTAAGTTCATCTTTATTATAAATTTATTCTACTAGTTACTAGTCCGTTAAATAATACAAAAAAAAATAATTAATCCCTTTTGATATCTGGAACTCAAAATTCGAGGGGGTAACTCTACACTTACCAGAAGTATGAGTTCAGGCTTCTTATATGTATCCTGGGGGTGTCTACACCGAATTGTCTTTTGAAGTCAAAGAAAGAAAGAAGAAGATTGGATCGAACTATCCTTTATTGTCCTAGTTCTGTAGACAATCGATCGACTTTCTTGTCGCGATCATCTTTGCTTTGCAAAATCGTTGAGCGGGCAAATTAAGTTACTTCCCAACTGGCGGCTAATCAGTGGGATGGGTCGTAACCCCAAAGTACACAGGAAGTTAAACGAATAATGTACACTTGTAAGGAAACGGCGTTGGATGTAAGTGTAGTTTCAAAAGTCGTTCGAAACTCGAGTTAGAACCGACGATTTTAAAGACGCTTTTGGAAGCCAGTCCGACGCCGTTTCTTTCTTCTGAAAACGACGACGTGACGCGACGCCATTTATTTACAAACAAAACGCCACTACATTTATAATAATTGTCGCAATTACGTCGTCGTACCTTTTAAAACGAAATAAAAATAACACGTAATAAAAAAGAGAAAATCTGCAAAAACGTGTATCTTCAGAATAAGTAAAAACAATTAGGTACTAATCGATTTAGACATTTATTTTTAAAAATGTTTATTAGAGATCATAATTTAGACACATGTAAAATTTAAATGTAATTACAACCTACTTCAGAACGATAGCATACGAAGTCAAAATAATTTTGTAACGAGGAAAACAGCATTTCATAAATCAAATAAAGCAGTCGTTGGTTTTTTAAGAACGCAAGCAAACTAATGTTTTCTCGCCCAAACCATGGTGTTGGATACAGAGAGACGGACGGATATTCACTCACTATGACATTCTTCGGATGCCAATTACACTTTCGGTCTCGGCTAGGTGTTCCATACGACCATACAACTTGAAGCTGTAGCTGTATGATCTCTCCCGTCTCCTTTTATATGATCTTATAACGGAAACTAAAATTGTAATACTTTTCGTTCATTTTTCGGGATGCGTGCAAAACAATTGTTGTTTAGTAAGGAATAAACCGCAAACTTCAAATACGATAGCCTGTCAATTGCGGCGATTTGCAAATGTTTTGTTTCCAAAGCACAGACACCTTTGATGATTTTATAAAAATCAAAATGTCTTCTTTATTTATGAATTTACGAAAAAAATGACAAAGGACAACTTTAATTAAGAATTTTATTCTATTGGTGATACAATCAGGGTTGCCAATGTGCGGGCAATTACCCGAATTACGGGTAATTTAAGCAACCTTGCGGGTAAAAAAAATGCGTGGGTAAAAGTGGGTATTTTCAAGGAAGAAACAAAAAACAGATTAATTTTTAAATTTTTGATTGATGACTTGTTAGTGATGTTTCAGCTTTACTATTGGCAAATCACTAAAACCGGAAGCCGACAGAAACTAAAGTAACTAACTAACGGCCAAAGTCACATTGTCGATCAGTGCTGCCAGCACTACCGATAATTCGGTAGATCTACCGAACTCAACTTTTTTTTATTTTAATTTTTTTTGTAATTTTATAAATTTTCTTTAATTCTCGATCGTCTCTTGTTTTGTTTTTCATCAAAAAATGCACAATTGTCAAATCTTAATTTTAGAAAGTTTTGTTTATTTAATGAGAATTTTTTAATTTTTATTTTTTTGTAATTTTATTTAATGAGATTTTTTTTTATTTTAGAAATTTGTCGATCGTCTTTTGTTTTACTTTCGTCAAAAACTGCACAAATATCAAATCTTAATTTTAGAAAGTCTTGTTTATTTAATGACAATTTTTTTTAATTTTCCTTATTTTTTCGTAATTTTATAAATTTTCTTTAATTCTCGATCGTCTCTTGTTTTGTTTTTCATCAAAAAATGCACAATTGTCAAATCTTAATTTTAGAAAGTTTTGTTTATTTAAAGAGAATTTTTTTTTGTAATTTTATTTGAGATTTTTTTTATTTTTGTCATCTTTTTCTAATTTTATTCAATAACACTTTTTTAATTTTTATTCTTTTTCTTAATTTTATAAATTTGTCGATCGTCTCTTGTTTTATTTTACGTCAAAAATTGCACAAATGTCAAATCTTAATTTTAGAAAGTTTTGTTTATTTCATGAGAATTTTTTAATTATAATTTTTTATAATTTTATTTAATGATTTTTTTTATTTTTGTATTTTTCTTTCTAATTTTATTCAATGAGACTTTTTTAATTTTATAAATTTATCGATCGTCTTTTGTTTTATTTTACGCCAAAAATTGCCTAAAGTTCAAATCTTAATTTTAGAAAGTTTTGTTTATTTAATGAGAATTTTTTAATTTTTGTAATTTTTATAATTTTTCGTAATTTTTATAATTTTTTGTAATTTTTACTTTTTGTAATTTTTTGTAATTTTTATAATTTTTTGTAATTTTATAGAAAGTAGAAAGTATTGTTTATTAATGAGAATTTTTTAATTTCTATTTTTTCTAATTTTATTCAATGAGATTTTTTTATATTTATTTTTTTTTAAATTTTATAAATTTGTCGATCGTCTTTTGTTTTATTTTACGTCAAAAATTGCATAAATGTCAAATCTTAATTTTAGAAAGCTTTGTTTATTTAATGAGAATTTTTTAATTTTTATTTTTTTGTAATTTTATTTAATGATTTTTTTTTATTTTTGTAATTTTTTTCTAATTTTATTTAATGAGACTTTTTTAATTTTATAAATTTTTCGATCGTCTTTTGTTTTATTTTACGCCAAAAATTGCCTAAAGTTCAAATCTTAATTTTAGAAAGTTTTGTTTATTTAATGAGAAATTTTTAATTTTTGTAATTTTTATAATTTTTTGTAATTTTTACTTTTTGTAATTTTTATAATTTTTTGTAATTTTATAGAAAGTAGAAAGTATTGTTTATTAATGAGAATTTTTTAATTTTTATTTTTCCTAATTTTATTCAATGAGATTTTTTTGTATTTTTTTTTAAATTTTATAAATTTATTGACAGTTATTGTGCAATTTTTGGCGCTAATAAAACAAAAGACAATCGAGAAATAAAGAAAATTTATAAAATTATTAAAAAATTTTAAAAAATAAAAAATAAAATTTTAAAAATAAAAAATTTAAAAAATTATAAAAATTACAAAAAATTATAAAAATTAATAAATATAAAAATTAATTTTTTTTATTAAATAAACAAATCTTTCTAAAATTAAGATTTGAAATTTGTGCAATTTTTGACGTAAAATAAAACAAATCGACGATCGACAAATTTTTAATATTTAAAAAAATATAAAAATAATCTCGTCGAATAAAATTAGAAAAAAATTAAAATTAAAAAATTCTCATTAAATAAACAATACTTTCTACTTTCTATAAAATTACAAACAATTATAAAAATTACAAAAATTTTTCTACTTTCTATAAAATTACAAACAATTATAAAAATTACAAAAATTAAAAAATTCTCATTAAATAAACAAAACTTTCTAAAATTAAGATTTGATATTTGTGCAATTTTTGACGAAAAAACAAAAGACGACATAAAATTTAAAAAAAAATAAATATAAAAAAAATCTCATTGAATAAAATTACAAAGAATGATAAAAATAAAAAAAAATCTCATTAAATAAAATTACAAAAAAAAATAAAAATTAAAAAATTCTCATTCTCAAAACTTTCTAAAATTAAAATTTGACAATTGTGCATTTTTTGATGAAAAACAAATCAAGAGGCGATCGAGAAATAAAGAAAATTTATAAAATTACGAAAAATAATGAAAATTCTCACTAAATAAGCAAAACTTTCTAAAATTAAGATTTGACAGTTGTACAATTTTTGACGTAAAATAAAATAAAAGATGATCTAGAAATAAAGAAAATTGATAAAATTACAAAAAAATAAAAATTTTAAAAAAATTTATAAAATTTAAAAAAAACAAAAATAAAAAAAAATCTCTTGAAATAAACGAATCTGGGTTCAAATTATTTTAAGTCGTTTGACAGTTATTGTGCAATTTTTTGACGCAAAATAAAACAAAAGACGATCGACAAATAAATACAGAAAATTTATAAATTTTACAAAAACGACAAAAATTTTAAAAAACAGCAAAAATTTAAAACTTTCTAAAATTAAGAATTGACAGTTGCGTAATTCTTGTAAAATAAAACAAAAGACGATCGACAAATAAATACAGAAAATTTATAAATTTTACAAAAACGACAAAAATTTAAAACTTTCTAAAATTAAGAATTGACAGTTGCGTAATTCTTGTAAAATAAAACAAAAGGCGATCGACAAATTTATAAAATTTAAAAATGAAAAAAAAATTCGCATTAAATGAACAAAACTGGTTCGACTTTTTAAAATTCAGAATTAACAATTAAAATAAAACAAAAGACGATCGACAAATTTATAAAATTTTAAAAAAATAACACAAATAAAAAGATTCTCATGTAATAAACGAATCTGGGTTCAATTTTTTTTAAGACGTTTGACAGTTATTGTGCAATTTATGTTTCACACTCAATGTTCACCTGTTTACACTTTCTCGCTACTGTTTTACCGTTCTTTATTCCGCTTCTGAACTGTTAACTTCTTTATTTTGTCAGGATTTACATTGATAAACAATTAGATTAAAACATTTTGTTACAAATACAGTTTCGAGGTTCTTTTCTACACACGCCATAAACGCCAACTTCACTTCGACTCCCTTCCCGCACATTTCAGGTCTACCAACTTACTTTTTTCAGTTTTTAATATTCGCGCTGCTAACATAATTAATTTAAATATAAATAAATTGGAATGTATTCTGATCAATCTACAATCTCGCAGCTAAGCGCTGACAAAAGTTATTTGAAGGAAATTAAAACTCTTAATAATGATCCAACGAAGTACATAAATATACGTATAACTCATTACCTAAGCTGCCAATAAATAAAATATTATTCATTACAAACCTTTCAAAATTTGAAAACATTCTAACAAATTCATTTGATTATATAGGTAGTTTTTGTAAAAAATAAGAAATATATAAAAGCTAATCGATCACAATTAAATTTTATCTCTAGAAATGACAATATTTTACTTGTTTTATGATAAATTGTATGTCATACCTCAAATTTACCTTTAATATTTATGATATATTTGTATACTTAAAAACATCGTACGTTCGATTTGTAAACTTTGTCTAGAAATAAGGCAGTTACCATAAATTTAATCAAATTAATCAACATCATAATTGATACTAATTATTTTATTTATAAAAACTTTTACAACTTCTTAATAGTTTTACACTTCTTCACCACTAATCACTCGATTCAACCTGTAACAATTATTAAAAATTCATAGACGATAAATATTCAAAAACATTGAAATATTTTATTACCGTTTCATAACTTGGAGTTTTTCTACCACTTTTTTTAGATATGTCACTGACGTAAATTCTAATATAATTTTTCCTATTCGGAGAAGCGTTATTTCAATTGTGTTTGCATTCTCCTTCGAACAAAATTCATTCATGTTCTCTGGCATAATTAAAATTGGACCAAATTTTACGACATCATAAGGAACGCACAATATTGCACCGAATTTATCGCATTCTTCGACGAACACTTTATAATATTCAATACCTCTTCTTAACCAAGCTGAAGCAATCGATTCCATATCTACGATACTCTGCTCTTGCGATACTGGCAAATTTTTCCTAATACTTCGCAAATCCATTAAACTAAAAACAGTTATCGTAATGTTAAAGGTTTTGTTTAATGTTTTTTATTTAAACACTTACCCTTTTATTTAAACACTTCTAGAAAAATAGCAAAAGGCATGAACAGTTCAACAGACAAAGAAGGTGCAAACCAGTGTTGCCATGTTGCCAATATTCGAAAAAAGTTTTCACTAAAACGGATGTCGGAAACCAAGGTTACTAAAGAGACAGGTTGCCTGGTAACTTTCAACGTCACTGCAACGTCACTCAGTAGGCCCATTTAATGCATGTACAGTTCTTTCGCTCGATCTTTGCAGTTACGTCAGAAAATTATCGACTCAAAATGACAAATTTATAAATTCTATCATTGTTTTAACATACGTATTAGATAAGGATAAAAGAATATGTTGATTTCGTTTCTCGAATCGGTAAAGTGTGACGTAACTGCAAAGATCGAGCGAAAGAACTGTACACAAATAGATGGCCTACTGGATGACGCGTCACTCCACGACTTACCAGGCAACCTTCTCTCTTTAGTAACCTTGGTCGGAAACCACTAAAAAATCACTAAATTCAAAATAAGTATGCTGCCACAAGCTTTCATTAAAATTTTATTAAATTTATAAAATGAAACACGTTAAAAAATAAACATAAAAACAGTAACATTACTACACGGGAAAAACGCGCGCTTGAAAATTAGCAATTGAGAAAATCACGGAGTGGCTGGTGCAAGTTTTGCGAAGGGCCCTATAATAAGGAAATCACATACGTATTGTGTGATTAGCATGTTTATAATAATAATAATAATGAATGGGAGCAAGAGCAAGCCTTTGTTTTCCTTATTAAAAGCGCCATCTGTTGGTTGCTGATTTTCGCGAATCGACACAAACTACAGAAATAATACCAACACAGTTTCACAATAATAAAAAACTAAAAACTTAAGCTGCTTGGCTTCAGTGTCAGCATTTTGAACAACGTCTTCGAAAAATTGACTTCTACAGTAAATCACAAGATTTCACGGTTTTATTTTAAGAAATCACAAAAAAAGCACTAAACACTCAATTAAGAAAAAAATCTGACAACTTAAATTAAAACCCACTAAATTTAGTGTAAAAACCACTAAGTTGACAACACTGGTGCAAACAAGGAAAGAATTTTATAGAATCTATTATTTCATTTGGTTTTGATGTATCGCAAATATATGATGTAGATGGTAAATCAACACTAAAATATTCAACTGGATTATAATTTGACATTTCATTGATAATAATATTTTTATAAATTATTACACTTTTATTAAAATCACCAGCATAACCATTATTTACAATTCCATTTTTATTAAATATTGTATAATACTCATTTGAAAATAAATTTACTAAATAATTATAATAATAATTTACTTCATTTCCAATTAATATATTTAGAATTTTTTTATTTGTATTAATTTTAACAAGACAAATCAGACTTCGGACATTTGTTACGCAGTACGAGAACCAATGATAAGTGCCCATTCATTGCGTAGCCATGGCCACGCTCCGGAAAGTCCGAAGTCTAATAATTATAATCAGGGTTGCCAATGTGCGGGCAATTATCCGAATTACGGGTAATTTAAGCAACCTTGCGGATAAAAATAATACATGGGTAAAAATGGGTATTTTCAAGGAAGAAAAAAAAAACAGATTAATTTTTAAATTTTTGATCGGCGACTTGTTAGCTTTACTGTTGGCAACAAGGAAATCACTAAAGCCGGAAGCCGACAGAAACTAAAGTACCTAACTAATTGTAAGTAACAGCCAAATCCACCTTGTCTATCAGTGCTGCCAACTCTACCGATAATTCGGTAGATCTACCGATTTTAAACACAACTGTTTTTTTAATTTTTACTTTTTTGTTTTCTTATCAATTTTTTATTTCTAGATCGTCTTTTGTTTTATTCTGTTTTATTAAATGTCAAATCTTAATTTTAGAAAGTTTTGTTTATTTCATGAGAATTTTTTTAATTTTCGTTATTTCTCGTAATTTCATAAATTTTCTTTATTTCTCGATCGTCTCTTGTTTTGTTTTTCATAAAAAAAATGCACAGTTGTCAAATCTTAATTTTAGAAAGTTTTGAGAATGAGAATTTTTTTGTAAATTTATTTAATGAAATTTTTTTATTTTTGTTATTTTTTTGTAGTTTTATTCAACGAGATTTTTTTTATTTTTATTTTTTTAACAATTTTATAAATTTGTCGATCATCTTTCGTTTTATTTTTCGTCAAAAATTGCACAAATAATATCAAATCTTAATTTTAGAAAGTTTTGTTTATTCAATGAGAATTTTTTAATTTTTATAATTTTTTGTAATTTTATTTAGATTTTTTTTATTTTTGTAATTTTTTTCTAATTTTATTCAATGAGATTTTTTAAATATTTGTTTATTTTTAAATTTTATAAATTTGTCGATTGTCTTTTGTTTTATTTTACATCAAAAATTGCCTAAAGTTCAAATCTTAATTTTAGAAAGTTTTGTTTATTTAATGTGAATTTTTTAATTTTTATAATTTTTTGTAATTTTATTTAGTTTTTTTTATTTTTGTATTTTTTTCTAATTTTATTCAATGAGATTTTTTAAATTTTATAAATTTGTCGATCGTCTTTTGTTTTATTTTACACCAAAAATTGCCTAAAGTTCAAATCTTAATTTTAGAAAGTTTTGTTTATTTAATGTGAACTTTTTAATTTTTATAATTTTTTGTAATTTTATTTGTTTTTTTTTATTTTTGTATTTTTTTCTAATTTTATTCAATGATTTTTTAAATTTTATAAATTTGTCGATCGTCTTTTGTTTTATTTTACGACAAAAATTGCCTAAAGTTCAAATCTTAATTTTAGAAAGTTTTGTTTATTTAATGAAAATTTTTTAATTTTTATATTTGTAATTTTTATAATTTTTTGTAATTTTATAGAAAGTAGAAAGTATTGTTTATTTAATGAGAATTTTTTAATTTTTATTTTTTTGTAATTTTATTTAGATTTTTTTATTTATCTTATTTTTTTCTAATTTTATTCAATGAGATTTTCTTTATATTTGTTTATTTTTAAATTTTATAAATTTTTCGATCGTCTTTTGTTTTATTTTACATCAAAAGTTGCCTAAAGTTCAAAGTTTAATTTTAGAAAGTTTTGTTTATTTAATGAGAACTTTTTAATTTTTATAATTTTTGTAATTTTTATAATTTTTTGTAATTTTATTTAATGAGTTTTGTTATTTTTGTAATTTTTTTCTAATTTTATTCAGATTTTTTTAATTTTATAAATTTGTCGATCGTCTTTTGTTTTATTTTACGACAAAAATTGCCTAAAGTTCAAATCTTAATTTTAGAAAGTTTTGTTTATTTAATGAAAATTTTTTAATTTTTTTAATATTTATAATTTTTGTAATTTTTATAATTTTTTGTAATTTTATAGAAAGGAGAAAGTATTGTTTATTTAATGAGAATTTTTTAATTTTTATTTTTATTTAGAGATTTTTTTAAATTTTTATTCAATACGATTTTTTTGTATTTACATATTTATTTTTAAATTTCATAAATTTGTCGATCGTCTCTTGTTTTATTTAACATCAAAAATTGCCTAAAAGTTCAAATCTTAATTTTAGAAAGTTTTGTTTATTTAATGAGAACTTTTTAATTTTTATAATTTTTGCAATTTTTATAATTTTTGCAATTTTTATAATTTTTTGTAATTTTATAGAAAGCAGAAAGTATTTATTTAATGAGAATTTTTTAATTTTAATTTTTTTTTATTTAGAGATTTTTTTTCCTTTTATTTTTTTCTAATTTTATTCAATGAGATTTTTTTAATATTTATTTATTTTTTTAATTTTATAAATTTGTCGATCGTCTTTTGTTTTATTTTACATCAAAAATTGCACAAATGTCAAATCTTAATTTTAGAAAGTTTTTGTTTTAATAAAAAAAATTTAATTTTTGTAATTTTTTGCAATTTTTATAATTTTTTGTAATTTCATTTAATGAGATTTCTTTTATTTTTATTATTTTTTTATAAGTTTATTCAATGAGATTTTTTATTTTTGTTCTTTTTAATTATTTATTTAATTATTATTATTAAAAAATTGCACAAATGTCAAACCTTAATTTTAGAAAGTTTTGTTTATTTACTAAGAATATTTTAATTTTTAATTTTATAAATTTTCTTTATTTCTCGATCGTCTTTTGTTTTATTTAGCGTCAAAAAAACTGCACAATAACTGTCAAATGTCTTAGTTTTAGAAATTTGGACCCAGTTTTGTTTATTTCATGAGAATTTTTTTAAAATGATTTTCAAAAATAAAAATCGCCTGAATAAAATCGGTGATTTTAATCAAGTGATTTAAATTGGCTCAACCGAAATTCAGAGACATCTATCGGAATTTTTCACAACTATCTTCCGAAATGCTTCGCTTGGTCGGTTGGCAGCACTGTTGCCGATTGCCACCCACAGTCCCACATATAAATAGCGTTTTCGATTCACCTGCACCAGTTGCACTCAGTGTATTTGCTTGCATCTTCTTTTAACCTCATGCAGTAACATGAGATGAAGATACTCTTGAGTGCGCTATAGATGATTTTTAACCTGAAAAATCTATCGTGCAACGTCCAGGTGTGTAAGGCAAGTTCAATAATATTAGGTAATTAAATAAAATAAATTTATTGTACCATTTCATTAATTCATTTCAATTTCATTGCTCAATGTGGGCAGATGTGGGTAAGAGCGGATTTTTTAAAATTTGAAAAGGGTAATCGGCTTACAGTGGATTGGCAACACTGATTATAATATTTTTGACTTAGAAGTTGAAATAAAAACTTTGGATTTTTTGAAGCGCTAAAAAGTTCAATTTAGTTAATATTTCCTAACGAAAATTTTTAATACTTTTCTTTTTACTACGTTGTGCAGATTTTACAAAACTGTAAAAAGAAGGGAATTGAAATTGGCTAAACCAGTGAAAGAATGGAAGCAAGAAGCTCTCCCAAGGGCAAGGAAAAGGAAAGATCAAGAAGAAGAAAAAATTTGGTCGAATCAATAAACGGAAGGGACCAAGGATGGAAGCCAAAAAAAGAGAAAGATCAAGAAGGTGAAGAACACATAGATGTAGCAGAAATTCAGAAGAAAATTGAAAGTAGCCCAGTAAAAGAGATACTAACTACAATAAGAATGGAAAATAAAAAGAAATCAAGTACAAGATTCGAAGATTAATCAAGAAGGAGCAAAGAGAAATTTAAAAACAGAAAATGCAAGAGAAAGCGTGAAACGGAAGGTCGTTTCTATTATAATTCTCTTTTGAGTCAATTGTATGACGAAGGGGAGGGGGCGAAGCCACCCCAATTTTACTAACAATAAACACGAACGTTATAATGTAAGAATAATAAACAATAATAAAAAAAGGCAACATTCTAAATACCGCGGTCACTAATGTAACGTTTATTACTTTCTATCACTCGTTAATTTGCATTCAGTTATGTACTTATGTACAATACGCTTCTAATTATAATTAACAATCATTCACAACTGCATATTAAAAAAAAAAACGAAGGAATGATAACGAAGGCGAACACTTTCATTTAGTCCGGTGCGAACCGGCTAGTGCTCTCTCGGTTGATAAAAAAAAAATAATAATAATCTTTATCAATTGATACCTGAGGAAAGCGAAATTACGTGCGACAGAGTACGTACGTACGTACGTGTGTGTGTTTGTGTACACTCGTCGATTTTTTAAATGTCCAAGGTAAGCCTCGGGAGTTTATGATTTTATTTGCTTGCAGATTGCGCAAGCAACGTGCATTCGTACAGGTAATGTTTGGCTATGCAAATCGGAAACGCGGTTGTTTATTTTTGGGAGAAACACGAACGACGGCTACCTGCATTTAACTCATCTTTAAATTGTAAATAATTTCCGTCCCTTTTATTTTGCATTGAGTTTAAATTTCCTCCATTTTTCCTTTTGGCTCAATACTGACCCGTCTTCATTTCCTTTCTAAATTTCGTCCACCTCAAAATTTCTTCTCTTCCACATCCATATTTCGTAAGTCGTTTACATTTAATCTTAATTTCATTTTAAAAATGACTCAACTACACGAAGCGACATGCTCGTGGTGATTTGTCTCTGTCGTTAAAGCAGACGGAACGAAAGCCTGCTACTCCCCTCTCTCTCCGTTTCTCCTACTTGACAGTTTAAAGAAAGGAAGACACAAATGAAGACGAAGACGCCGATCAATTATTTTTAAAAAAAGTCGTGAACTACTGTGAGAGTTTCAAAATTTGAATCAACTTTGAATTCTGCACACGCACACATCACTTATGCTAATCCCAGTCCTTGATTCGTTTCTGCTTTCATCAACCACAACGTGGCCATGACACTCGTCACCAAATTTAAATTGAAATTAATTTTATTATGCACGTAAAACACGTCTGACTTGCAACACACTTCGAACAAGAAAGGACCTCAACGAGGCGAAATTGTGGCAGGCGAAGGTTGCTAGGATACGAAACCGAAGACAATCACGTGGTGACCACAACGTAGCCATGACCAAAAGAACTACGATTAGGTATTTAAAAAAAATCGACGTCTAAAACATTCACGAAACATCGTTTTCAATCATTTTTTGAAGAAAGCAAATTAGCATCGAGGGAAAAACGAAAGAGCAGAAGAGTTTTCAAAAATATGTTGTCACCAAATTTAAACTGAAATTGACAGATGACAAGCTTCTGCTGACTAAACGTACCAGCTGTTCCTCGGACTAGCAACAGTGAAGAATGGGGCGGGTTAATTAAGATGGTAAAAATTATTAAAGGGCGCGCCAGAAGACTGTATTCCCAGCCAAAGCGTTATCGACCAGTCGACGTCTCCAATCGACCAAGTCGGGCAGAAATAAATCAACAATAAATAGAGGCGAGACTTTACTCACTGGTGTGCATGAACGCAGAAATTAAACTCGAAGTTAAAGTTAACACAATTGAGGTTTTATTACACAAATCAAAACACAATTACAAGTGGCTGCTTAATTTATACTAAAATTAACTACGGTACACGCAGCGCAACACGTAGTTCGAAATTCTTCCTCGCAATTCAACTATTCACGAGCGTCCTCGCATAACTCGTCGAGCACGCCAAATTCAAATTATTTAGTCTACGCGCTAACACGGCCAGACTGACGGGTGGTACGCTCTCGGAACACCTGCTTTACGGAATAACAAAAAAAAGAATAACATTTCACTCATTAAAACCTTTGGAGAAACGAATAAAATATAAACCAATCGATCCGCAAAATTAAAGTTGAAATACCTAACCTTTTGACAGAGCGTCCAGCCGTGCGTCAGGGTCAACGTTACCAACCGAAGCGCGGTGGCCGGTAGGTAGTTACGACGCCCTCTGTCGTTCGCGGGTAGCGTCGACAATCTGGATTCGCTGGGATCGTCAAGATGGCTGGTCAGGCTTCCACGATCGGGCCACGGTACATACACAGGGCAGAAGCGCCACCGGAGAACTAGGCCTAGAAGCCTGGACTAAAAACCTGCGCCAGAAAACTGCGCCCAAACAGAAAAGCCTGAATGTAAAAAGGAAAAAGGTTTCGTTAGCAGCCATTTTGATACACGCCATTGTACTTTTTACATTACCTGGGGGCTAATAAGTTCCCAGGCTTAGAATTGGAGTTAAAATTATCCCCAAATGTGTTCGATGGTGTCACGGAATCTTCCGGCACAGCCGCATATGAATTACTCCTCCCAAAGAGCAAGAACTCCGATCATTTTATTATGCACGTAAAACACGTCTGACTTGCAACACAGTTCGAACAAGAAAGGACCTCAATGAGGCGAAATCGTGGCTAGGATACGAAACCGAAGACAGTCACGTGGTGCGTCATCCACTAACTTCGAAGGAGCAAAGAAGGGGTACAGGTTTGCCAACTATCAAAAGCGGGCCAGATATCGTCTAGATTCCGCGTTTTCTTTGGCGGGAAATTTGAAACGTAACAAGCATCAACTGTCAAATGCTTTGTTTGTATCTTCGAGGTGTTCGTTTGCGTTTTGTAGAAAATCGTGATTAAATGGTTGTAAAAAGATAGGTTACGACGTGACTGCAAAATTTGCTTTTGACGTAAGCCTACTTTTAAATTAGTAAAACAACCGATGTTTGGCGCTCAGCTCCACTAATAAACTTCGAAGAAGCAAAGAAGGGGTACAGGTTTGCCAACTATCGAAAGCGGGCCAGATATCGTCTCGATTCCGCGTTTTCTTTGGCGGGAGATTTGAAACGTAACAATGTATTTCAAATATTCATTTAACATTTGAAGCGTTTCAAGACAATTTTAAGAGAAGGACGCTTGCAACAAACCAAGTTCATGAATTTGTATTTGTATTTGTAAGAAGGGGTTGTCAAGATATCGTCTCGATTCCGCGTTTTCTTTGGCGGGAGATTTGAAACGTAACAATGTATTTCAAATATTCATTTAACATTTGAAGCGTTTCAAGACAATTTTAAGAGAAGGACGCTTGCAACAAACCAAGTTCATGAATTTGTGTTTGTAAGAAGGGGTTGTTTTGCTCTTGCCGAAACTTACGCCCACTAAAAATCATGTAAACAAACGGCTAGCTTTACCGAAGGCTTTGCCATCACGAGTCACGACTGACCTTTGCAATCAAACTGCATTCGGAAAATATCAGCTGCATCATCAAACAGTCGCCGAGGTGACTCATCAAAGCAACCGACATTGTGCAAGCATAATCAAACATGACTATTTAGGAAAACTCTTGTAAAGCGACTTGTAAGGCAAGTGTAATCGTAATCGGAATTACCGGTGTAAACCACATAAAAGAAGGCTGGCACCGGAATTAGATATCACACAGCTACGTCACCCAGCATTCACCGAATGTCATAGTGTGCGATCCAATTCCGAATATTCGTCCGTCTCTCTGTATCCATTACCCTGGTTTGGGTGAGAAAACATTAATTCACTTGCCAATTAGTTAATGTTATTACTTATTAGAAACCAACAATTGCTTTATTTGATTTACAAAATGCTGTTTCTTCTCGTTGCAAGGTCATTATGAACTTGTTTTGCATTGTGTCGTACGATGTCGTTCTGAAGTGTAACGTTTTTGTACCTCGTCCCTGAAAATTTCAATTTTTGAAAGATTTCTTCCATTTTGTTTTGAATGGGTTGACCTTGACCTTTGAACCGTCGCGTCGCCAATTGAAACTTAAAATTTAGGTTGAAATTTGACTTTGACTTTTAACTTCAACTTCAAAAGGATTTTGCATATAATTCGCCCTTTACTCATAAGGCAAGTGTCTCACATGCAAGGTTTTTCGTAATCGGAATTTCCGGTGTAAACCATATAAAAGAAGGCTAGTACCGGGATTAGGTATCACACAGTTACAAGTAGTGCGATCGTAGCTTTTATTGAATGTCATAGTGTGCGATCCAATTCCGAAAATCCGTCCGTCTCTCTGTATCCACTACCATGGTTTGGGTGAGAAAATATTAATTCATTTGCCAGTTAGTTATGTCATTAGAAACTAACTGCTATATTTGATTTACAAAATGCTGCATCTTCTAGTTATAAGGTCAAAGTGGCGTAGATATGGGGAGGACCCGGGTGGCCCGAGCCCCCCCTCAATTTTTTCTAAAATATAATGTTCTGCGTAATTCATACAAAAAAAGTTTATTTCTTGTTCGCTATTTTACTTTTCATAAATAAAATGTTAAGTAGAATCCGTACTCGTTAGATTTTTTCTGTTCGCCTCCCCCCCTCCGAACCAAGTTTCTATCTACGCCACTGTAAGGTCATTTTGAATTTGTCGCACGATGTCGTTCGGAAGTAACCTTCTTGAACCTCGTCCCTGGAAATTCCAATTTTTTAAAGGTTTCTTCCAATTACTTTTTGCTCGGGTTGGGTTAACCTTGACCTTTGACCTTTTAACCCTCGTCTCTTGAAATTTAAAGTTGAGGTTGAATTGGATCGAGCTGACCTTGAAATTTCATTTGACCTTGATCTTCCATCTTTTCAAGTTTTTGCCTCGGGTTGCGTCGACCTTTACCTTTGACCTTTTAACGCTCGTCTCTTGAAACTTCAAATTTGGGCTGAATTGGTTTCAAATTTCATTTGACCTTGACCTTTAACTTTTAATTTTGTTCCTTGAATCTTTCAATTTCTTTTATTTTAATTTCAAAAGCTGTTTTCTTATTTTTTTTGCCTGGGCTGAATGGAGTCCAGTTGGGTTAACCTCGAAACTTCATTTGAGTTTGACCTTTGACTTCGAAAGGTCAAAGGTCTAGGTCGTGTTGACCTTTACCTTTTAACCCTCGTCTCTTGAAACTTCAAATTTAGGCCGAATTGGGTTGGGTCGACCTTGAAATTTCATTTGACCTTGACTTTTAACTTTTAATTTTGTCTCTTGAATCTTTCAGTATTTTTTGTTTTAATTTCAAAAGCTATCTTCTTAATTTTTTTTGTTTGGGCTGAATGGAGTTCGGCTGGGTTAACCTTGAAATTTCATTTGAGCTTGACCTCTAGCCTTTCGAATTTCGTCAATGGATATTTCAATTTTTTAAAAATTTCTTCCAATTTCTTTTTGCTTGGGTTGGGTTAACCTTGACCTTGGACCTTTTTAACCCTCTTTTGAAATTTAAAATTTTAAAAATATTTTCACTGTTCACATCCACTCATCGACGCCGTACGATTTTTTATTTTCACTATTTTTTTGTTTTTTGAAATGGGTCGATGGCTCATAAGGCCATAAGTGTCTCACATGCAAGGTTTTTCGTAATCGACATTTCCGGTGTAAACCATATAAAAGAAGGCTGGCACCGTGATTATGTATCACACA
Source organism: Dorcus hopei (assembly GCA_033060865.1). Taxonomy (NCBI): domain Eukaryota; kingdom Metazoa; phylum Arthropoda; class Insecta; order Coleoptera; family Lucanidae; genus Dorcus; species Dorcus hopei. The sequence continues at coordinate 3,121,232 of CM065425.1, read as the reverse complement.
GCTACAAGTAAAGTGGTCGTGCACGTCAACCAGCATGCACTGAATGTCATAGTGTGTGATCCAATTTTGGAAATTCGTACTGTATCCAGTAACATGGTCTGGGTGAGAAAACATTAATTCATTTGCCAGTTAGTTTTCCAATTTTTTTTGCTTGGGTTGGATTGCCCTTGACCTTTGACCTTTTAATTCTCGTCTTTTGAAATTTAAAATATTGTTACTGTCCTTTTGCTTTTTGGGCTGGGCTGACCTTGACCTTTGGCCTTGCTGACCCAAAGGAATGTCAATTTTTTGCCTTGGGTTAGGTTGACCTTGACCTTTTCGATGTTCTACTCTTGAAAATTATTCCTTTTAGTTTTTCCTCCTCCATTTTTTTTGCTTTTTGCCTTGTGTTGGCTTTGACCTTGACCTTTAAGCTTTCTCGATTCTTTCCCCTTGAAACTTAAATTTTAATAAAGATTTCCCCCTATTTCTTTGCCTTGATTTGCTTGGACCTTTGACCTTTTCTATCATCGTCTCTTGAAATTCAAAAGACTTTGAATTTCGTCATTGGAAATTTCAATTTTTTAAAGATTTCTTCCATTTTTTTGCTTTGACCTTTTTAACCCTCGTCTTTTGAAATCTCAAATTTTTAAAGTATTTTCACTATTTTTTTTTTGCTTCTTGGGTTGAGTTGACCTTTGACCTTTCCGCCCCAAGGAAATGCTCAATTTTTTAAAGTATTTTTCAATTTTTTTGCTTTGAGTTAGGCTGACCTTGACTTTCGACCTTTTAGATCCTTTGCTCTTGAAATCGAGATTTCCCCCCATTTCTTTGGCCTGGCTTGCGTGGACCTTTGACCTTTCCTAACCTCGTCTCTTGAAATTCAAGAGACTTTGAATTTCGTCAATGGAAATGTCAATTTTTTAAAGATTTCCTCCAATTTCTTTTTTTGCTTGGATTGGCTTGACCTTGACCTTTGATCTTTTTAACCCTCATCTTTTGAAATTCAAAATTTTTAAAGTATTTTCACAATTTTTTTGCTTTTTGAGTTGGGTTGACCTTGAACTTTGACCTTTCTGACCCAAACTGACCCAAAGAAATTCCAATTTTTAAAGTATTTTCCAATCTTTTTACCTTGGGTTGAATTGACCTTGACCTTTGACCTTTTCGATCTTTTGCTCTTGAAAATTAATGTTTTGAAATGATTTCTCCCCCCAATTCTTTTGCTTTTTGCCTTGCGTTGGCTTGACCTTGACCTTTAACCTTTTAGATCCTTTGCTCTTGAAATCTAAAGTTTTTTCAACATTTCCCCCCCATTTTTTGCCTTGGTTTGCGTTGATTTTTGACCTTTTCTAACCTAGCCTCTTGTAATTCAAGAGACTGAATTTCGTCAATGAAAATCTGAATGTTTAAAAGTATTTTTTTTAATTTTTTGTCTTGGGCTGTGTTGACCTTGACCTTTGACCTATTTAACTCTCGTTTTTTGAAGTCTAAAATCTTTGAACTATTTTCTCTATTTTTTTGCTTTTTGGGTTGAGTTGACCTTGACCTTCGAGCTTTCTGACCCAAGGAAATTTCAATTTTTTAAAGTATTTTTCCCATTTTGTTGATTTGGGTTCGATTGACCTTGACCTTTGACCTTTTCGATCTGTGTTGACCTTGACCTTTGACCTCTTTAACTCTCGTCTTTTGAAGTCTAAAATCTTTGAACTATTTTCACCATTTTTTTTGTTTTTTGGGTTGAGTTGACCTTGACCTTCGAGCTTTCTGACCCAAAGGAATTTCAATTGTTTAAAGTATTTTTCCAATTTTGTTGCCTTGGGTCGGATTGACCTTGACCTTTGACCTTTTCGATCTGTTGCTCTTAAAAATTAATTTTAAAAATTTCCCTCCCCCTTTTTTGCTTTTCGCTTCGTGTTGGCTTGACCTTGAACTTTAACTTTTCGATCCTTTGCTCTTGAAATTGAGATCTTTCAAAAGATTTCCCCCCCACTTTTTGCCTTGGTTTGTGTTTTACCGTTCCTAGCCTCGCCTCTTTAAGTTCAAGATTTTCCCCATTTTTTGTTTTGGCCCTGATTTGGATTGACCTTGACCTTTGACCTCTCCTAATCTTACCTTTAGAAATTTAAATTTTTTAATGACTAATGGGTTGTATTGACCTTTCACCTCCCATGCATTAATTAAGAATTTTCTTTCGTCTATGACTGTGAATTAAATATGATTTGATCAAAAAAGTTTGCTTGTTGGCAACACTGTTTATCATTTTCTGTTTTGCCGAAGTTTTGTATCCTATAGTAGAGGATATGTTTGTTTTCTCTTTAACGACAATAACAGACGCCAGACTAAAAAAAAAAACGAAGCAGCTGAACTGCAAAGTGAATTAATTTCATTAACGCACCCCAGTGAGGTGCGTTCGATAATGAGTCAGTACTGCGACCGACTTACAAGATGCGTTTCCTCCTTCACCAGACATGAGAACTTCATAGAACTCAAGCGATCCAATCAATTCGTTTATGCGTCTCCTAAAATGTTGTTTGCGTAAATGCGCTGCGCTGTCACATTGCACGTACATAACGATTAATTGACACATTGGCAACAGGTAAACACAGATAAACATCGACTACGCAAACGGTTATCTGCGAAACAAGTCGAGATGTTCTATTTTTATACCAAGGAATGCAGCGAAATTTTAATTCTATTAACAAACATGTTACATTCGTATTTCGCCGTTCAGGATCAATCGGGAAGGCTTTGCAACAACGATTTTTACGAGGCAATTTCAAGTGTGTACTTCAAGGATCAGACCTGAGGCCTATACTATTCGCTTACATTTGGATGTGACACCGAAATTCGAACGCTAAGAACGTTTTGAACCAATGATTCATTTCCAACGCAACAATATAAGATGAACGATGCCCCAATAACTTTTAATAACTGAATCTCCAGAAGTAGATAACATGAATTATTAGGTGATACGAGATTTAGAATGTTTATCGTTCAATCAGAGAGGCTTGCGAACGAGACAGTAAAAAATTGTGAGTGTGCTTCAAGGATCAGTCCGCCGATGATTTAAAAATTAAATTAACATTTTGGAAATGATAGGTACTGCCATTCAAATTCCAGAAACAGATTTCTTATGATCCGTTGATTGAAAAGCTTTGCCAAGAATGTTTTGAACCAATGACGTACTTATGTACAGGGTGGATCCATTTCGACGTCCCTTATGGGTACCTCTTTAACTATAAGAGATAGGAGTTGAAAAAAGCTATATGCATCCTCCGCCGTTTTATTTTTAACGCAACAATACAAGGGATACTTTTGAACCACGGTTCTTCCTAAAAACAAAAGAAGCCGTGACTTCAAGAGGTCCCAAAAAATAACTAAAAAAACTGACGTTGCCCAAATTTTTTGGATTGGATTGGTCGCATCAACATCTCTTTTAGTTCCACCTTCGGCTAACATGTGCTAAAAGTATTTATTTAAGAAACCACTTAGCACACGTCTTATCGATTTAAATAATAGTGGCCAGACATATTTTTCATCAGTCAAATCTATCCACTCGTCCATCCATCATAATAATCTTTCGGAACCAGTTCTTATTTGTTAGGAACGGGAAAGACCCTCCGTACTGACGAAACGCAGCACAAGATCGAAGATAAACAAGCGCGCGCGCTCGTTCTTTTTTTTTTCTCTCTATCTATTTATAAATATGTAAATTCGCAAAATTCCCCAAGTTGTGTGACAGGCGATGCGTCATTTCCAGCAGCGGCAACAATCAGCGGTTTATAGACAAAAGAGCATGGCACGAGCGTTTTATTCCAAGTGCAGCGTCGCCGGTGATAAGGCCATGTAAAAAGAAAGCAGGATCACAAGGACGGAGACGCGGTTGTGATAGCGATGTGAACACGAGAGGCTATGGATAGTGACTTGGTTTACTCGTACCGTGATAGAATCTACTTGCCCTCTCAAAGCTCAGGAGTTGACACGAAGGAATATTTGTTCAGGTAAGTCTACTTAGGTTTCCCTATTTTCATTGTCTAGTTTGTCGAATCGAAGACTGATTGAACTTTTAAAACAGCGTCCTACTTTTTCCAAAACAATACACAAGACCTACAATTATTTTTAGTCATTTTCCTCAATTTGTTATCAGGATGTTTGATGAATGGACACATGCTTTGGCGGTGCGAGCCTCGAAAAAAAAACAGGATGTATTTGATCTTTCTGATTCATTTCCTTTTTCAATCCGATGGTTACTGAGGTTTCCTGAGAGATAAATAAAAAACGAAATTAAATCTTCAAGGCGTTACAGATTAGAGATGCTAGAAATAAATCAGTGTTGTGAGGACACCATTCATATACAGGGTGACCCGTGACGTAATCTCCGTGATAATCAATTCAAGCTAAGTGAAAAACACTCAAAACTCTCATAAAGTTTTGTTCTAAATTAAACCGTTTCAAAAATACTGGGGGTTTAATGTTTTATTTTTTATTTTTTGAAATTTTAAAGTTCATCTAATCATTTATCCGTACACCTAATAATCAATTCAAACTAAAAAGAAAAACTCTAATAAAGCAAATCGTTTTTCAAGAATATGACGCGTTTCGTAATTTTCAGAATTTTTAAACTTTATCTCAAAAAGTGTTCAAAGGCACCTAGGCACTTTAAAAAAATAAAAAAATAAACATTATGGTAGCACTCTGCAATATTACTTGACAACAATTTATTTGCTATTATTTCGACATGCAGAAAACAGTTGCAATCAACCGTAGAGGTAAGTTTTACATTCACTCAGTAGGTCCTAATCCTAATTGATTATTAAAAAAAAAAACAATGGAATAGCTGTCATAAGACATGTTTTAGTCTTACACGAACCGAGGTTTAAATGCATCAGCTCGAAACTAGACCATTTTAAGAGCCTATTAATGAATTTTTCTCAACACACGGACCGAGGTCGAAATAAATCAGTTGTTACCACCGTGTCGTGGACGATTGGCGGAAGGCTAGTGAGTTGACGGAGCGATTGCCTTAGCGATGGCGTTGGTTCCTCGGCGGTTCCGGATCGTCCGAACGGCGCTCCTCGAAACCCGGAAGCGGATTCTGGGGTGTCCGGTTAGCTCCGCGCTTCTCGGGGTGAGGGACAATAAAGGGGTGAACACTAGTTAGCAGAAAAAAAAACAAGACACATATGTATATTGAAGGAATATACAGTTAAAACAGAAAACACAATTTATCGAGATCGATTCCGCCGCCGGGCAGAGTTCCGATCCGCGTTAATTGCAAGGAATAAGGGTAGGTAGAGAAAGGAGCGTTGGGGACGGCCTCAATCTGCCTACTCCGTCCCGTCAATGATCCCGGAAGATCTGAGAGCGAGTGAACGGGTGCGGGCCTTTTTATTCGGTCGACTGAGGGTGTTTCCTGGAACAGCTCGGTCGGATGTCCGCTTCTGACGTCATAATCCCCTGAGTCACTTGGAGTTGAAAAGTTTAAACAAGTAAAACTTTTTTATTTTCCCGCTGACCCAGGGTTTTCTTTATGTCATTGGATAGTGCTTTTCGCGGGCTTTAATTTGATGTCGCGCCCGGCGAAATCCAACGGGCGGAAACGCCTGAAATTGTGACGGAAGCGCGGGAGTGTTTCCGGTCGCGTAACAATTTTTTTAACGGGTGTTTATTTTGCAAACATGTTTGATGTATGATTGCAATCAGACGCCATTTTTTTTAAGCGTAAACAAATTACAAATCGAAGTAATCGTTCACCAGACAGGCAACAGCGATCACAAACGTATCACAAGGTGATTTGTTCTGGTGTACGCGACTAATGAATGAGTTTTTGTCAACACACGGATCGAGGTCGAAATAAATCGGTCCATAACTAATCGGATCGTTTTCATTTTTTATGTGTATATGTTTTTTCCAAACCGGATTTTAAAAAATGTTGCCCGGTAAACAATAGTTTTTTAAAAGTATATTTTTCATAATTTTTTAAAATATACTATGAATTACGCAGTATTTGAAATTGTACACGTACCGAGGTCTAAATAAATTAGCTCGAAGCTAAACTATTTTAAGAGCCATTGAATGAGTTTTTCTCTACACACGGACCGAGGTCGAAATAAATCAGTCTATAACTAATGGAATCGTTTGCATTTTTTATGTGTAGGTACTTATTCAAACAAAAATTAAACATTAAACAATCAGTATTTTTGAAATGGTTTACTTTAGAACGAAACATTAATAGAGTTTCTTACTTAGTTTGAATTGATTATCACGTGTTCGGTTATTAAATCTGTCGTCCACGTTGTAATTCTCATATTTTCGTATTACTTTCACTGAACTATTTTTATTCAAAATATTAAGATATAACTCAATGTAAAAAAAAATGCTCTGAACATCAGTGTAATTCATGAAAACGATATACTCTTAAATATATGTATTTTTTGTAAATTTTCCTCTCTGTCGCCGCCCGCAGTAAAAAAGTTCAGTATTTGGTACCAACTTTTAAAAATAATGTACTCGCGGGAAATTCAACCATTTATGAACGCTCTGTATAATTTTTATTCGACGAACAATTCAAATTCAATCCAAAAGCATGAACGTGCTTTCAGAACATTAAAATACAGGTGGCTTAAAATAATGTACGACGTAATTTCAAGGGTAAAATAATCATAATAAATTTAGAGCAAAAAGTAATAATACACTCCTGTCTGATAATTAAAAAACTTGACGACATAACTTCAAGGATAAACTATATCGGGTGTTCCACTTGAAAGGTTCACCATTGCTAACTTTTTATTATTGTAGATAGAAGTTCAGTTAAATGGGCAAGAATTCTCTAATTTTTGTGCAGGATATGAATTTCTAATAAAAAAAAAAAACAGTTGCACTGCTAGTTGTCAAAATATTTGAACGACAGTACTTTTTTAAACAGCAACGTGGTAATTTGTGGAATTCATTCGGTAGAGATTTTCGTTCTCTTTAAGTTTACTTACGAAATAACGAAATAATTCGAGAAAATCATTTTCGTATGAGTAAGACATGTTTATGTATAAAATCAAGTTGCCTAGACGCGTATCAAATGTACATGTAAACAATAAATAAATAAATAAAAGAAAGCATCGCCGTTGGCATTTTCCTTTCAATTTATGTTAATTAGAATGAACAATATTGCGTCTCATAGCTTATGGTGTTCGTGCTAATCTCATTGAAAGATCCCAAATCGTTTTCCACCAAATAAATAGTATTAGGAAATTAGTTAAATAAATAATTTCATAACGAAAGAATCAGCATTTTGTAAATCAATTATAGCAGTTTTAGTTTCTTAAATAATAATAACATAAAATTGGCAGTCAAATCAATGTTTTCTCACCCAAACCATGGTACTAGATGCAGAGAGATGGACGGATTTTCGGAGTTTGTTCACACACTAAGATATTTTGTGAATGTTAATTTCGCCTTCGGATTCTGGGAGTCTCCGAGTGGGAGTTGTATACGACTACTGGCTACGTGATACGTATCGTGAAATCCAGTCGCCTTTTTATATAGTTTTAGACTGGAAATTCCGATTATGAAAAACGTTGCGTATGGAACACTCGCCCTATGACTCATCGTGATTTTCTTAATTTGGCACTTATAATATGTACGTTTTAATTTTCTGTTATTTTTCGATTTTATTTTGAACGCCTTCCATTCATTTGCGTTGGCCGTTCGTCTTTTATTTTCTTAGGCATTTGATTTGTTTCTCTATTTAATTGTCTTTTGCTTCTGGATTTTCGCAAGCGATTTTCATTTGTTTTAGACTCTTACTATTAAATCATATTTCCTGTCACTTTTTTTCAAATCATCGAAAAATAACAGAAAAAATGATTGTCAAAGATATTGATTAAAAAAAAAACAAGAGACGATAAAAAAATATGGCAATTTTCTGATCCTCTTTCGTTTTTTGTTGTAATAATCTTTGGCATTTCATATTTTTTTGTTATTTTTCGATTTTGATTTAAACATCAATATAGTGGAACGCCTTCCGTTAATTATTATTATTATTTATTACATAATTATTTACGATATTGTACGACACAATGCAAAAGAAATTCAAAATTATTTCATAACGAAGGAGTCAGCATTTTGTAAATCAATTAAAGCAATTGTTAATTTCTAATAACATAACAAATTGGCAATCAAATCAATGTTTTCTCACCCAAACCATGGTACTAGATGCAGAGAGACGGACGGATTTTCGGAGTTTGTTCAAACACTAAAACATTTTGTGTGAATGTTCATTTCGCCTTCGCATTCTGGGAGTCTCCGAGTTGGAAACGTATATGACCACACACGACTACTAGCTATGTGATACCGCAGATAAAAGATCTCTCCAGATAGCCAACGATTTTAGAGCCAACCATTTTGGTATCCCCGTAAAGAGAAAGAAAATCTCTACCGAATGAGTTACAAAAATTATTTCTGAAAAGTTTATATCACGACACCTTGTGATCACTTTTTGACCTAACATTGCAGTGGAATTCTCGAGCTACGCTTCTGCTGACGAAAGCCCAATTAGGTCTGAAACGGCGCTGTACAGAGGCTACTCGCGGAATCCTCTGCAATCAAAACCGACTTGCAACAAAATTCTTTAAAAAAAATGATTACTTTCCAAAAAACAAAAGCGGCAGCAATGGTGAACGTTTTAAATTGAACACACTGTATATTTCGAATATTGCAATTTTTTTATAGCTAAGTAACCCTTGATAGCAGGTATGGCTTAGGGTAAGTATATCTATTATTTTTCGCTACTGGTTACAGGATTAATTGACTCTGCTTCTTTTCTATCACTTTGTGTAATTAGAAAGGACACGTTCATTATTTACTCAAAAGTTTTGTTACGAAAAAAAAAAAATTTTGAACCAGTTTCGTCCCATTAGCACTGGCTTGAAGGAAATTTGTCGAAAATAAATATTTTGCTGTTCTCATCCAGCAGCCATTGTGTGGCATTTAATTGCCCGTCACTCACACGTTAATTTCATTATTTATTTAAACAGTTCCGCGAACATTTAATTTATTTTTAGACGCGGCGATGTTTTGCGCGGAAAAATCTTTCGTATTGTATTGTTCGCCCACCTGCACATTATTAAATTAACAAATTTCTTTTCCCCTCGGCCATCATCATCAATCATCACGGGAAAGACTTCGCCTGTCACAAGCATTCACGCATGCACCTATAAAACAAATAAACAGTAGGAAATTATTGCTCGTTGCCATTTTGTCAGGATTTCACGTCAAATAAATAACAACTATTGCCTAACATTTGTAAGTAAATAAATATTTGATGTTCTTGCGAAAAAAATGCAAATATATAAGTTTTTTGTATTCAGTTTGTTGATGCAATTAAAATTGCAAAATAACATGGAATGGTTAAACGTTTTTTTGTTACGTTACGTTAAGCAAGAAACATAAGCTTTTAAAATCGCTCGAAATATCGCTGTATAGTTTGACAGATCCTCAGGATAAGTAATAAATAGATTTATTGTTTTGTTGCTTTATAACAACAAGCCGACTTGAGTTTGAACTGACTCTATGCTTTTAAGTTTCAAGAGGTACACTCGCCGGCACTTAAAACGAAACGCTCTCTACCAAGGCCGTAGCAGCAAGTAGCAATTTGTAGGTAGCACTGTCTAAGGTTTATGTTCGAACGAGTTTATTGCTTTTCGTTTCGTTTTTACTGCCGGCGATGGTACTCGCGTGAGCCAGAAGTTGTTTCATTCGAGGTTTTCTACAAATACTGTATCATGTTCAAATATGAATCATAAAACTCCTTGCAGATAAATTTGCGGTAATCCAAGGTTGTCTCCGGTAATGAATACATATATGTATGTATAAAAATTTGAGGTTTCACGTCATCCACGTCGCATTTATTTTGATTTTCTGTTGGTTTTAAATCTTCACGTCAAATTAAGGCCACGAAATAATCTCGGGAGACTTCTCCGAGCGCGGTTCTTTATCTGTTCGATCGCCGAAAGGTCGTTGATTCGAAGCAGCAGTTGTCGAATATCCCTCTCTCCGCGCCGAATAGAGGAGGCAGTCCTTTATGAGGTTTTTTTGCAGCATCACGTTCGTATAATCGCGCGCAAAAAATGTTCGCAGGGGCCAAAAAAAAACCGCCACATTATTACGACTTTTTGCAGAGGTTATTACCTTGACTTTAATGCCACCAACTCCAATCATACCTGGGCACTTAATGTATACTCACACACACACACATGCACACGAAAAATTCATTCAATCTACCTATTTAGAACTTGCTACTTGCTTGTTGATTATGTACTTATATCTAAAATGTGAACGGAGAGGGAAGGGGGGTTCCTTGCCTAATCTATCGTTGATGTCTCCGATTAAATTTGGCTTGAGATTGTTTTCTAAAATAATGCGTGCCGCGTCTGCAGGCGTTACGTTATTATTTAGTACGCGGGCACCCAAATTTGCATAAATATGTCCTCATACAAGTTCTGCTTCATTAAAAGCAAAAACGTAAAAATCCAAGAGACTGGATGCTTTTTGATGAGCGCAAAGAAGCCAAACCAGATCCGCCGCGATCAACCTGTTATTACCTCGCGTACTGCATAGCAATGAGTCTCTCATGTTCGATTCATACGGCGTGAGAACGTTTTTTTTTGTTTCTTTATTGGCAGGTACATAGAGAGAGAATTCCCCGAACCGGATGGGGACGGGAACGCCATCTACAGCGTGCCCAGGAAGTTCCAGAACAGCGGGGAGAAGCAGGCGAGCCTCGCCGAGCAGATCGTCTTCGCCAGGTTGCACGGGCTCGCGGAGGAAGTCCGCGTTCAAGGACTGTGGTTGATATTCTTTCACAGCGCCAGTTACGCCGGCCAGTCGTTTAGAAACCGCAGAGATGGGAAACTTATGATAAGAGAGCACGACTTCGTTATCTTTCTTAAATGCTATGGTAGGTAAGTCTTAGGTAATTCAAACAAGTTTTTCAAAAAATCTAAAAATAAATTCATTTGGAGCTTCCAAACTTTTGGTAAACCCTGTATGTACGTAATTCAAAACGAGTTTCATCGATTTTCTTTAGTAGGGTTGCGTTCGTGAACTACACTTCCAAGAGCAACTTGGGCGTGCAATCGCATCTTTCTCATTCACGATTTTTAAAATATTTTGCGTCTCGCTCATCTGTTTCACGAAGCCTTGTGTTTACATTATTTCCATGACAACGGGCGCATCTTTCACTCTATATTACCTATTTGTTATCGCAGTAGACCGTGGTTTTAAGCCAGTAAGTTGGCTATCATGTTAAATTAAAGAAATTGAATTTGATGTCATTTTTAAGAGTGACAAAAATAGCGCTCCGATCGAATTAACGAAATCGCCTTTAGACTTTCATGGCATGGTGCGGTAACAAATAGGTAAGGAATGGATTATACAAAGTGGTCAAGAATCACTGTTTGAGTTGGCAATGCTGAATTTTATTTTTAAATGGTACAACTGGAGTAACTTCCGGTTGTAGACAGTTTGACACTGACAGCCTTCACTTTACAAGCGTCATTTGACATTTCAAATTCGAATTAAGACGCTAGTTTCTATTCACATAACCTACAAATTTGTCGCTGTTCAGGTTATGTCAAATGAACCAACAAAACATATATCCGGTTGCAGTGTTTCAAATAGCCGAATAAAAAAATGTTCTTAATTATATTGCCAACTCAAACAGTTATTTTTGACCACTTTGTACTTAAAAGTGGGATGTGAAAAGTGCGTCCGTTGTCATGGTAATAATGTAAACACAAGGCGTCTTGAAACGGATGAGCGAGACACAAAATACGTTCGAAATTGTGAGTGAGAAAGATACGACTGCACGTCCAAAATGCTCTCGATGTATAATTTATGAACGCAACCTAGATCAAAATTTTCACTGTCCACTGACACTACAGAAAAAAGATACTATAGAGAAAAAGTTTATTGGGGATGTAGTGAGCTGCAACCAGGGCCGGCCTTCTAAGAGACGGGGCCCGGGTGCAGTAAGAATTGCGGCACTTCTTGAATTGAATCCTTTAAACACAAGCGTTACTTTTGGGATACCCTGTACGTTCGTTTTCTTTACGTATTGTAAATTTATTTATACAGGGTGTTTAAAAAAATATGTTTGGAAATTTTACCCAGCTATAGATCACATCAATACAAACACAAAGGCCTTAATGAACGTAGGTCCGGAAATCAACCGTTTCTGAGATTTTTTGAGTTTTTGAAATGGAACTTATTTACGCCCAGCGGGTGTTGAGTTTTGCCAGTAATGGGTTTCATTTTTATAGAGATGAGCATGCGTAGAATGGAAGGAGAATATTAGAACACCGTTGATTTTAATTGAGATTTTTTTAACACTACTAACAACTTTACTGTTCAATTGAAAAGTTCATCTAGTTGGTTTTGATTTTTTGATGAAAAAATAAAGAGCGAAAAAGGGATGGCCGCCTAAAACAATTGACGTTTGACGGATGATAGTTATCCAACAGTTATAGTTTTTGCATAACGTGACCTAACACGTAAAGTGACATTTCGCATTTATCTAATTCAAGGCCTGCCTCACAATGTTCTGAAAAATTCAAAGGCTACTTGGTGAACTTTTTACATTCAGGCCCGATTTTACAATCGTAAGATAAGCATTATTCTTAGAATAACGTGACGTAGGTGTGACGTAGATATGGAGGAACATTAAAGGACGAACAGTTATTCTGTCCTTGTTCCACGATTGTAAAACTGGGCCTTAGAAATCTTTTTCTGGAATTTATTTGCTCTTTAAAAAAAAAAAACAAAAGACGATCGACCGATGTTGATAATAAGATAAAAAAGATGCAAAAATACTTCGCGCACAATCGCGAAAAAAAATTGAAATAAATTTGGTTCATTGCAAAAATAAAGGAACGCAATTTTTATGGTACCTAATTCAGACAAAAAAAAAATAATAATAAAAGATGATCGCTCAAATTAAAAAACAAAAGAAAACCTGTACTGTAAGGAAAACGGCAAAGGTAAACTGAGAAAGAAATTTCGAAATTTTGATAGACAAAAATCGAAAAACGAACAAAATATCCATCGCGTAAAATCGAAAGAAAAATTTAAGTAAATTTAGAGCAAAATAAGAAATATTAGAAACAAAAGACGATCGCTTAAATTAAAAAAAAGTGTTGGAAGTTTTTTCTCAAAAATTCTGAATTTGTTTTTTTTTGTAATTTAGGCTACACTTTCCAGTTTCGGTAAAAAAAAAAACACAAATGTCTCGAAAAAGTGCTGACAGCAGCCTAAAGGCTAAAGTTTGATTACATTTTAATTATGCTACTCTGTTCACGAGCCTTTTCTTTTTTTCTTCCAAGAAATCACAGCAATTTGAATTTGGCGCCCAAAATTTTTTGGTTCCGAGAAAACATCAAGAGATGGCGTAGCTTTACGTTACCGAAGCTTCAATACAGGACTCAACAAAGCTACAAAAAACAAATGAAAATCACCAAGATGATAATATTTTACGCTCTGAATCAATCGTATAGATATTTACAGTACAAGGAAACGTCAATAGATGGCGTAGTTTTTATTATATGACGTGATTCTTATTTATTTTGTGGATGGCGATCGAATTCTCCAGCGTTTTAAATTTACCGGTTAAAACGACGTATGTAATTCAAAAAAAACGTCAACAGATGGCGCGATTTCAAACAACGTGGACGATTGAAGAAACTACGTTACCCAACCAATGCATACATAAGTTACAAAGAAAAAGATCGATTGTTTGAAGCCATTATAGAGTTGGTAACTCTGAATAAGTTGGCAATGTCGCATATTTGAGGTTAGGTTTGTGCCTCGGCTCAGAGATAATTCAAAAGCATCTCAAGAATGTACTTTTATTTTTTTTTGATATCTCTTCAATTAAAGCTAAGATGGAGGAAAAATAAGAAAATGACAATTTTTCATTTTTTACGATTATTTCGAATAAGAATTAACACAGAAATATTTCTCTGCGGATTATTAACGCCCATAAAATTTTGCAACTTTGCCAAATTTAAACCTACCGTCTATCTCTTCAAATAAGCGAGATCCCAATGGTGAGGGTCGAATTTGAAACAGCCTGTATGTTTTGTTGGTTCATTGACGTAACCTGAACAGTGGCAAGATTGTAGGTTATGTGAACAAAAATCAGCATTTTAAATTTGGATTTGAAATATCAAATGACGCTGTCATTGTCAAGCCGCCAACAACCGGAAGTAATCCTTTTTAATCGTTTTGAAATGTGCGATTGTTTGCCTGTCTTACTGCCCTACTTGAATATTTGACAGTTGATGAGCTAGCCAGCTGCCTGTAATAAAAATTTATATTTTTACAGAATCTTCTCGTGTGTTTCATAACAATAAATTTTACTTTTTATCTTTAAATCATTCCTCAGTTTTGAATTTGATTTTTAAAACAGCTAGATTTTGAGCGTTTTAGCTTTAAGACGTGTTCCGTTTTTCATACTCACCACTGTACTTGCTGTTTTGCTGCGATCGCACATGGACTTGTCCGTTTCCGGTTCGCTGAGTTTTGCTGATCTCGTTGAACGCACCTAATAAATTTGTTCAGTAAAATCTCACCGTTTCTTTTATTAACTTAACTGTACAAAGGTGACTTCACGAAACAGTTTATTTATTATTTAAGAGGTCACTTACATACTCTTTGTGTAATGAATTTACCGACAAGGTCATCGGTGAATTCACCGGTGAGTTCATTGATGAACTCATCGCTCAGTTATCGGTTAATTAATCAAAAAGGTCATCAATTAATTCACCGATGTTTTCAACGATGAGCTCAGCTGTAAGCACAACGATGAAAACATCGGTGAATTAATTGATGAAATTCATCGGATTTTATCAATGAGCTAATCGATGAACTTATCGATATGCTCACTTATAAATTCATCGATTAACCCAACGATAAGTTCAACGATTTATTCACCGATGTTTTCATTAATAAACTCATCGGTAGGTTCACCGATACGTTAATCGATGAATTTATCGATAAGGTCACCGGTGAACTCATCGGTGAGTTCATCGATGAACTCATCACTTAGTTATCGGTTAACTCATCAATAAGTTCGTCGATTAATTCATCGATGTTTTCATCAATGAACACATCGATGGTTTCACAGATACGTTCATCGATGAATTTATCACTGAATCTTTTAAGCGGACACTAAATCGCGCACTATACACTTTACGTTTCACAGTCGTTCGACAGCTTCGTCAGAAGTGAAAAATATTTTTCACTTCTGACGCTTATAGATTCTGTGATACAAATTTCATCGGACAAGAACCAACTGTAAAGATGAATTTATCGATAAAGTCATCGGTGAATTCACTGGTGAGTCCATTGATGAATTCATCACTCAGTTATCGATTAACTCATCTATAAGTTCAACGATTAATTCATCGATGTTTTCAACGATGAGCTCAGCTCTAAACACAACGATGAAAACATCGGTGAATTAATCGATGAACTAATCAATAATCACATCGATTAACTCACATTTAAGTTCATCGGTGATTTTATCTACGAGGTAATCGATGAACTTATCGGTGAGTTAATCGATGTGTTCACCGTTAAGTTTATCGATTTATTTACCAATGTTTTCATCAATGAACTCATCGGTGAGTTCACCGATATGTTCATCGACGAATTTAACGATGAGTTAATCGATTAACTCACCGATAAGTTAATCGATTTTGATCGTGAAGTTTGAGCTAGTCGATGAGCTCATCAATGGACTTATCGGTTAGGTCAACGACGAACTTATCGATGAGTTCATCCGACGCTCATCGACGGGTTCGACGATGAATTCGGTTCTTCCGGTATTTTTGTTTTATTGTCATTTAGGGTTACACCTGTCATAAAATAATTAGCAAAGACAAAACATTATTTTGGCAATTTCTGGAAAACGAAGAACTAATGTATGACGATCGGATACCTGCCCTTTTTTGGACAAAAAAAAGCAATATCGAAGCTTCTCTTTTTTACCATCGATCCATTATGTTTCTTTGTTTATTTTTTTGTCTCTCCCAGGAAAAAAAAACGCGATTATCCTAAATTTATTTCACAGTTGATTGAAATGAATGATTGACGATTGATGAGAAATACGAAAATCACTAGAAACACAAGCGTAAACTCTGTTCACAAATTAAAAGACCACTGGCGATGTTGCCTTGTGAAAAATACAACCGGCAACAGTGTCCTAGTTAGAAATTTGGTAATATTTTGCATTTAAAATATTTTTCTGCTTTCGAGGCATTGAAATGGCTTGTTAAAATGAATATAAATGTAAACAATATAATAATAAAATTGTTTTCACAAATTACTTTGACATGAAACTTCAATTCCCTTGCCAACCTTGCTATTTTGATAATGTTTTATAGGGGACTTATGTTTTATACCAACATAATGCAGCAGGTGGTGGTTTTTTAATTTGTGAACAACGTATAACTGACTTGAAGTGATCTACCGGTGAAAATGACAGAAGTAAAAACAAGAGAAGAAGAAAATCTAAAGATAATCGTGAAGCTTGTTTTTAAAATAGGAAAGAAGTAACAGTTGTCAGCCCTGTTTTAGGCAGATTGACATCGTAAAACCAAATGACACTTCCACCACAAATTAATTTAGTTTGTTTGCGAAGTTTTCTAATGACAACTTCTAGTAACACATTTGCCAATAGTTTTAAAACATGAATTATGAAAACCGTAAATTTTTTATTACAAATTGAAGGGCTGTGTGAAACTGGTTGTCGAACAGCCAATAACATTTGAGAGTTTTGGCGGGCAAATTTGAAATACTCCTTCCGCTTAAAAAAAAAAAACAACCTTTAGTTCATCGGAGATGAAACACTGTGAATTAATGGAAGATTTTTTTTAGTATAGAAAATATCGAATATAAAATTAAAAAATAAAATAAAATATTAGTGAGTTACACTCGTTTAATTAACAAACACAAATTACTGTGCAGGACAAGAAAATAATATTTCTATTAAAAAGAAAAAACATTCATAGGAAACAGTATATTTTCGTAGAAATAAAATTCAACAATTTGTAAATATCTACTATATTTCAGTATGCAAAATTAAAAAATAGATTAGTACATACAAAGTTGTTTGAAAATTATAATGTTACACAAACCATGGATTAATTTACATAATTTTAACTATGGTATGTGTTTATATAATGAAGCAAATAATAATAAACAATCTGCATGTGTTGCAGTATAATATTAACGTGTAAACATCAAATGCAATAATAAACGATTCACTTGGAGAGACAAGTGCGAATGAAAGAACTTTGTACAAATTATTATTATTCTCATTTCTTAATATGACTGTCTAGTAAATTTGTAATAAATATTTTTGCATAGATAAATACTATGTTCTTCTCGTGGAAGTAAAATCCAGTCACGATGCAAGAACCAACATCGAAAACATCGACGTCACAAGTGACGCCAAAGTCATCAAGAACAACAAGCGTTCAGCCCAGCACCAGCTGAGGGACCACCTGGAAGTTCTGCAAAGCATTCTGCAACTACCGTCGATAAACAATGTGATCCAATCGTACATAATGTGGCCCTTCCTGGGGGCATTAACCAAGGACCCAAAACACGCGGTGATCCGAAGGTGGAAGGAAGAATCAAACCTGCACCTGTTCGAAGACACCCTCTCCGAGCAGAAATGCTTCAACCAGTGGTTTATGGACGTGGTTCTTACGTCCTCTTCCATCGAAGAGGAACATTTTATTACGTTACTGAACAGGTAAGCGTGGAGATAAAAAAAAACCGCGAGGCACTCATTTTATGGCTCCGCTTAAGTACCTTGCCACGCAATTAGTACGACTGATTGCTATATTTGTGCAACGGGCTTGCGCCAGCTTACGCTTCCAGGAACGATCGTAAAATCAGCCGTAAAACAGATTTTTCAATGTCTTAAACACTGAGGTAAATATAAATCCTCGCAATGACACACGTCATATAAATTAAACCCAATCAAAGTTTTTAATTAATTAATTAATTTATGCCTGGTTGTTTAGATATATAATTCTGAGCTGTGGAGTTTTCGTGGATGAAATAAATGATGGGATGCTGGCCTTGCTAAATCAAGATCAAAGAGAGTTGCTCAGTAGCGATTATACGAAGGGCCCCGAGAACTTCCTCGTCGTGCACGGTGCAGCCGGGACAGGCAAGACGTTGCTGGTTTTAAAGAAACTGGAACAACTTCACTGGTCCGGACGCCTAAACGAAAACAACAGGGCCCTCTACGTTTGCTACTGGCCTGGAATTAGGTAAGACACCCCCCGACGTTTAAGCCCCCAAATACACGACGCAATTTTTTTCTAGGTGTGAAATCCAACAGAAATTGAAATCGCTGGGTATAGACAAGTACGTCGACACCACGCGCTTTTACATATCACAGACGGGCTTCCTGTTACTCAACAACTCCAACTACAAGCACATATTTATGGACGAATCCGAAGCAGTGTGTCTCTCCTTCGACAGCTCGATCATGAAGAAAGTAATCTCGACGATTTTCCAGAGGTACCACGACGGAAACTGCGTTTCACCACACGTATGCGTCGATTACAACGTGACCCCCAGGTCCGGCGAGTGTCGCTGTGATAACTGGGGCGAGCTGTGGTTCCTGGTCGACATCAATCAGGCCTCCCTGTTCCTGCCGAAGCACTCGCCCCAAATACTAAAAACCCCGAACGTCGTGCTCAGCAAAGTGATGAGGTCGACCGGCTACATATTCGATATATTCCGGCAGTTCTACACGAACCCCATGCCCATGCTGCCCCAGCAAATGCTCGCCAACGTGAACATCCCAGTCATCTCGCTCGGCCATCACATCCGTGGCCCACCGATCTACTGGGCCGACACCGAAACAGACTTCGCATCCAGCAACAAATCACTGCACGTGCTCGTCAGGGTCATAATTGACCTGTGCGCTACCAAAGGCTTCAAGCCCAACGACCTCTGCGTCATTCCCATTTTAGTCAGCCAGAGATTCCTACCAGAAAGCATCAACCGAGAAATAGACCAGTACTTCGTCGACAAGGGGTACAGGCCGAGGGGGGTCGGCGAGATTGAGACCTTCTTAACCCATAAGGAAGTGAATGACTTTCTTGTTTCGTGGGTTCTCAAGACCAAGGGCCTCGAGTTCAAGGTGGTGCTGATGATCATCGACGAGGACGACTACGACGTGAAGGATTCCGAAGACAGGAAGAAGACGTACATTATGGCGTCGAGGTGCACCTGCATGCTGATTTTGATCAGCCCCAAGTGCATCAAAGACGAGATCGATTTATACAACGTCACGCAACGGTACCCATTCAATTTACCGTTTTAAATAAAAAGTGCGACTGCAAAAGATATAATCATTTTATTAACAAAAGAAAAGAATCTTCTCTGTTGACTACAAGCGAGTTAGTGTTAACTATAACTAATGCATGTTAATCAATAAATTGTCACACTTAAACCTACCTATCGTACAACATACAACTGAAGCAAATTGTTATTTACAGGATAACTTAAATTACAGCGCAGGTATCAACTTTGTTTGTACATATATAGATCCGCTTGTGTTATGTTGAAAATAAATATATTATGTAATTTGTAGATTGGCTCAGATATGTCTTGCAAATGTAGGTGCAAATATTAAATTTATTTCAACGACAGTACCCACCTTAATTTTTTTGTTTTACTTGAACCGATCGATTTTAATTTTCTCTAGAGTTATATACAGGGTGTCCCGTGACGTAACGTCACCACTTCACACCTACGTAAGGATCAATTCAAACTAAGTAAAAAAAACTCTAATAAAGTTTTGTTCTAAAGTAAACCGTTTCAAAAATACTGGCTGTTTGATTTTTTAAAATTTTAAAGTTCGTCTAATCATTGCTGTTATTTCGACATGCAAAAACAATCGCGGTCAACCGTAGACGTATATTACTTGACAACAATTTATTTGCTATTATTTCGACATGCAGAAAACAATTGCAATCAACCGTAGGTCTTCACTCAGTAGGTCTTAATTGATTATTAAAAACAAAACAACGGAATAGTCTTACACGAACCGAGGTCTAAATGCATCAGCTCGTAACTAAACTATTTTAACAGCCAGTGAATGAGTTTTTCTCAACACACGGACCGAGGTCGAAATAAATCAGATTAATTAAGTTCAAATAACTTTCGTTTGAATCGTTGGATCAACTTGTAACTTTGTAAAAATATCCAGCGTAGCATCCCAGACAATCATTCTAAATTTCATCCCGATCTTACCGCTAAAAAAATAGTTACGCGACCGAAAGCACCCCCCGCGCTTCCGTCGCAATTTCAGCCGTTTCCGCCCGCCGGATTCCGCCGTACGCGGCATCAAATTAAAGCCCGCAAACGGCCCTATCCGATGGCATAAAGAAAACCTTAGGTCGTCGCGGAAACAAAAAAGTTTTCTTTGTTTAAACTTTTCAACCTCTGATGACTCAAAGAATTATAACATCAGAAGCGGCCCTCCGGCCGAGCCGGTTCCAAAGAACATCTCGGATGGAGTAGGCAGATTGAGGCCGTCTCCAACGCTCCCTTACCTTACCTTATTCCTTTGCAATTTACACGGATCGAATCTCTGCCCGACGGCGGAATCGTTTGCATTTCTTGTGCAATTATTTTTTTTAAACCGAATTAAAAAAATGTTATTCGGCAAACAAATAGGTTCTGAAAAGCATATTTTTCACAATGTTTTTAAAATTTACTGTGAATTACGCAATAGTTGAAATCGTACACGAACCGAGGTCTAAATAAACCATCTCGAAGCGAGGCTGTTTTAAGAGCCAATGAATGAATTTTTGTTAACACACGGACCGAGGTCGAAATAAATAGTCCATAAATAACTAATCGGATCGTGTGCATTGTTTATGAACAGGTATTTTTTTCAAACCAAATTTAAAAAAAAATGTCGCCTGGCAAATAATTGTTTTTTAAAAATATATTTTTCACAATTTTTTAAAATTTACTAATGGAGTACGCAGTATTTGAAATCGAACACGTGCCGAGGTCTAAATAAATCAGCTCGAAGCTAGACTATTTTAAGAGCCAATGAATGAGTTTTTCTCAACACACGGACCGAGGTCGAAATAAATCAATCCATATGATTGGATCACTAAACCTTGCAAAATTCAGCGACTCGAAATTAGCGCCACCTATTGGCCAATTTTATAAATTAATTGACTGTTCGCTTGGAATTATTATTTTTTGGTTCGTCTTTCCTTGCAAGTTTGACAAAATCTCTGCTCGATCGGATCACTGAAGTGATTTCTGAGGACTTTTAGCGAAATTTCAACAACACGTTATCAGCGCCACCTATCGGCCGACTTTATGAGTCAACTGTCTTTTCGCTTTCAGTGATGTTTCCTTTTGTCTGACTTCCCTTTCCAAAAACCTCAGGTATTTAGTCGTTTCCTTTGTTTTTTTTTATTTCATTTTTTTTAATGTAAAACTGACGCCATCTATCCGCCAACATTCTAAATCAGTTGTCTGTTTACCTCCGAGGATTCTTTTTCTCTCTTCGTTTTCCTTACTAAGTTACAAAATTCGATTAGATCACGCACTGGAGTGATTTCCAATTATTTACTTGCATGGTTTCAACGACATGAAATTAACGCCACCTATCGGCCGACTTTGCAGATTAATTGTCTACTTGGTTCCAAGGATTCATTTGTTGGTCGTTTTTCCTTCCTTGAATGGATCACTGAAATGATATCCAAGAACTGCTCACGAAATTCCACCGTCGCGAGATTAGCGCCACCTATCGTCCGGCTTTATTAATTAATTGTACGCTTACTTCCAACGATTTTTTTTTTGGTTTGTCTTTCTTTACAAGATTACAAATCTCAGTACAATTGGATCACGGAAGCGATTTCCAAGAACGAGTTAGTAGCGCCACCTATAGGCCGACTTTATAAACTAATTACCTGTTCGCCTCCACTAGTGTTTTTCTTGCTCGTCTTCCTTTACAAGAGCTTTAAAATTGAATATTTCTTCTCTTTGTTTTCTCTTTTGTTTTTTATTTATTATTTTATTTTTTCACATAAAAAAGGGGCGACGAAAAGTCAAACCAGGCGTAAAACAAAGAAAATTGTCGTTTCTCATCAGCCATTGATGTTCTGTATTTGAAATCGTACACGTACCGAGGTCTAAATAAATGAGCTCGAAGCTAGACTATTTTAAGAGGCAATGAATGAGTTTTTCTCAACACACGGACCGAGGTCGAAATAAATCAATCCATAAATAACAATGCGTTTCACAATTTTTTAAAATTTACTATGGAATACGCAGTATTTGAAATCGTACACGTACCGAGGTCTAAATAAATCAGCTCGATGCTAAACTATTTTAAGAGGCAATGAACGAGTTTTTCTCAACACACGGACCGAGGTCGAAATAAATCAATCCATAAATAATTAATTTGAATTGATATTAGGGGAACGGATTAGATGAACTTTAAAAATTTTAAAGTAAATTAAAATAAAAAATTAAACGTTAAACACCCATTATTTTTGAAACGGTTTACTTTAAAACAAAAATTTGTTAGAATTTTTTGCTTACTTTGATTTGATTATCACGTAGTGAGGTGGTGACGTTACGTCACGGGACACCTGTATTATTGACTGATGCTAAGTGTTTCAATTTTCATACGTGAGATGTGACGAAAGCGAGTGGGGAAAAAATAAATAAATATCACAGACGCAGCAGTGTTAAAGAAAAATCGTACTCGTTCCTTTAAAGCAATTTTTTTCTTGTTTTACATAATACAGGGATGTATTTACATTATCATTTAACGCCTACTTGTAAGTGTGAAACAATAAAATCATGGTGTAATGCGTTTCATCGCGCGGTGTATAATAATTTCTCTGGATATCGTTGAGCCAAATCGATGCAAGATATAAACGTAATAGAATAAAATGTACAAAACATCGTT
The DNA here is from genome assembly GCA_033060865.1 of Dorcus hopei. Classification (NCBI taxonomy): domain Eukaryota; kingdom Metazoa; phylum Arthropoda; class Insecta; order Coleoptera; family Lucanidae; genus Dorcus; species Dorcus hopei. Next base: position 3,098,224 of record CM065425.1, on the reverse strand, counting down.
ACCTCCAACGGGGTGAAACTGTGTTAACAATGAAGGTTAACTGGTGCGACACATTTGGGTCGGGCTGAGCTGCGCGACGTCTGACACGTTGTGTCGAACTCGGTAGCCCATGTTAACCAGCATCGTCTCGAACGGATCCATCGCCATTCTTTCTTGGTTCGCTTCGATCGCCACCCAGGGGTTGCCCACTTCATGCGGATTAACACAACCGTCCTAAAACATAATTCTTCGAGTTAAAATCCCCCGCCTTCTAACTTCATACCTCATTGATGGGAGACCAAAGTTTTACAACCGGGTCGATCCCACTGGAAGCCAAGAAGCAAGTACTGGGGTGCGGTTGAACACAATTAACGATTGAGAAATCTCCGGACAGCGCAATAAGTACATTGGTCGTCTTGCGATCCCATATAAAGATGAGGCCGTCATCCGAGCCAGCGCAGATGTAATTCCCGTCTTCACCTTGAAATGGACGCAGTTAAAACCATAATTAAAATCAACGGTGTTTATGATACCTAAAAAGTTTGCCTCCTTTATATCGGTGGTGGTGTTGCAGTGCCCGATGAATCTTAACTCGTAGTCACGCGAGTCAAGTCTGAGTTTCTTTTCGTCTTCAGTCATGTAGGCTTCACCGTACGCATCTATGTTTACATTTTCTGTAGCGCTGCCCAGTTGTAAGTTGAGGATGGCCTCCTGCAGCTTCTTGAAGTGTTTACAATCCTGATTCGGAAACAGCTTCCTGAACAGTTCCAACCAATTCATCGCTTCCTTGAGCCACTTCAACTCGATCAGGCAATCTATGAAAGACAGGAAAGCCTTCTCGTTGTCCGGCCACTGTTGGATGACGTACAGGTAATCTCTGGCCGCAGAGTATATATCACCGATCCTAAAACGTACTTCATCAAACAAACAAAGACACAAGTGCACCTTTAACCTCACCATTTTCGCTGGTACATCCTCGAAGCCCGATCCGTGTACTTGCAAGCGCAGTTACTCTTAGACAATTTATAACTGTGCGTGCACATCGGTGATTTATTGTTCACACTGATCTACAAAATTAAATTAAATTACCATTAATTAAAGCGGCCTCTCGCTTTGAACTATGTACCTCGGAACTCCATTGTTGGCGCAGCGAACTCCTATTGCGTTTAGACAGAGTTTCCGGCATCTTCAACTCGTTTATGTGCCTTGAGTTATTTATATCGAATAAATAGATGTGTTCTCCCCCCATGTTCACCAGGATCTCGGTGCCCGCCGTATTAAACGTGACGTAGGTGGCCGCCAGCTTGTTGCTGTATTCGCCTGCGCTGTCGTTCGCCAGATGCCCCGGGGCGTAATACTGGACGCAGTTGGGATCCTGGGGGTCTGGAGGCAAGCGCTTGCGCGAGTCGAACGTGTGACTGCTCCTGTACTTCGACATCCTAACCATCCGGCGGTCGTACAATCGCACGAAGCAATCGTTGGCGCCGACCGCGACGAGGTGAGGCCGAGTCGGGTTCACCGCGATGCATTTCAACTCGGAGGTGTAGCTCAGGTCGATGAAGACTTGGCTTTGGACCATGCACTCGTGGGGTTCCCTGATGTCGTACTGAATCACGAGACCGTCTTCGCTCGCCGACCAGAAGAGCAAGGGCTGGTCGGGGGCTCTCGCGAGGCGCTTCACTCTTCCCAGATGGCAACTGCAGTCTATGAGAGGCGAGCTGGTCTTCGGGTCTTCTATGGATTGGACGATGACGCGACAATCACCGGCTCCGGTTGCGACGAGGGACTCGTCACCTAAAAACTATACACGAATCCAAAATAATACTTTGTAAACGGAAGAGGCAGACCAAATGAAAATGACAGAGCTAACAAGAACTTCCCGAGTACAAAAAAGAAGTTCTAGAATCGAGTTAAAAGCGTCGAGCGACTTACTTTGACGGAAAATATATTCCCAATGTGCCGTGTAGGCACGACATTTAAGTTCTTGTGATGAAACGGATCCCATATTCTGACGTGTGTGTCATCCGACCCGGAAGCTAAAAGCCTGAAAGCAATACACACACTTAAAACCGATCTCTTAAAGTGCATATAAGAGCCGTACCTTCCGTCTTTACTCCATTCGAGGCAGTTGACGCATCCTTGGTGTCCTTCGAGCTCGTGCTCTAAGCCTAACCTTTTGAGCAGGGGTGCCGTGAACTGGCAATTTTGTCTGAGTAATTTCGCAGTCTCGAGCCTGTTCTCTCTACTTTTCAGCAGATTTACAATGTTCTGGCTTGTATTTACAGTATACCATGAACTGTACATCTGAAACACCAGGCGTTTAGCACCACTTCGAAAACGATAAACTCCGGGTACCTTTGACGCTACGCTTCAACATTATAAATTGAACTTTTATATGTCACAAAGTTTTTCATGACATCTAATTTATATGCGAATTTGATGATAAATTTCCTCTCGTCCAAAACGTCAAAATAGAGCTCGCCGATTCATTTTGTTCTTTTTTACGATTGGCGAGACTGTTTCCTAATCGGCGGGAAATTCAAACTTAAAAATGTTTCTTTTACGTAAAAAGCGATTGCCATATTATTTTATTAGACTTTCTGCGTGTATTTAATTAACCCTATTCAGATGTTACACACGTTATGCAACGTGTAAATTACTTGGCAGTATTCAATAATGCAAAGTCACATGTTTGCTTGAGCTTGAACTTTAACTCAAGATAAAAAATCTACTCCTTTTATTATTGTTTGCCCTTGCTACTTTATTTACGCTTAATGTTGCACGAATTTAGAGCAGCTCTTATCACTGTAGGCTTTTAATAAGCCAAAGATCTCAAATCTTTTCAAAATTTTGTTGCGTCAGTTTCGGTTAGTTCAAAAATCGGCCGCAGGATGTCGCCACTTAAATTAATGATTTAATTTTAAAGGTAATACAAAAACCAGCAGCAAAAAATATTTTATTCAAACCAAATCAATTAAAAACAGACCGTAGATGTATTTAATAATGCAAAGTCACATGTTTACTTGAACTTTATAACCCGAGATAAAAAAATCTTTTTGTTTTATTATTGTTTGCCCTTGCCACTTCAGGGCCGGCCTTCTAAGTGACGGGGCCCGGACGCAGTAAGAATTGCGGGGCCCTTTTTTGTAAAGCGCAGTATTGTGGTACGGAACACGGGAGCCAGGGCCTTAACTAGGAGGTAACGGAGGTGGGCACTTCTTGAATTATGAGTCCTTTAAGCACAAGCGTTACTTTTAAGACAGCCTGTACATTCGTTTATTCTATTCCGTTGTCTTTACGTATTGTAAATTTTTAAGTTTTTTATTTATACAGCGTGTTTAAAAAAATATGTTTGGAAATGGCAAAGATAAACTGAGAAAGAAATTTTTTATCCAAATTTCGACAGAATGTAAATTAAAAAAACACGATCGGACGATGTCGATGAGAAAAAATCAAAAAACGAACAAAATATCCATTGCGTAAAATCTAAAGAAACAAAAGACGATCGCTTAAAAAAGTCTTTCCTCAAGAATTCTGAATTTGTTTTTTTTTTTTGTAATTTATCTACACTTTCTAGTTTCGGTAAAAAAAAAAACAAATGTCTCGAAAAAGTGCTGACAGTGTAAAGACTATTTGATTACATTTTAGTTATGTTACTCTGTTCATGGGTCTTTTCTTTTTTTCTTCCAAGAAATCACAGCAATTTGAATTTGGCGCCCAAAATTTTATAGTTCCGAGAAAACATCGAGAGATGGCGCAGCTTTACGTTACCAAGAGTTCAATACTGGACTCAATAACGCTACAAGAAACAAATAAGAATCACCAGGATGGTAATGTTTTGCGATCTAAATCAGACACATAGATGTTTATAGTACAAGGAAACGTCAATAGATGGCGTAGTTTCTATTATATTATTATTATATATTTTATATTTTATTATATTTTATTACATATATTACAAAGTGGTCAAGAATAACTGTTTGAGTTGGCAATGCAATTAAGAGCGTTTGTTTATTCGGCTATTTGCAACACTGCAACCGGATATACACAGCTGGCTTGACTAAGACTAGGGATACGCTTAATTGTGAGTAAATGAAGGAGAGGCTCATTGAAACTTGTGTGGAAGTGAAATAGAGATATTACAATGTTGCGTAAGAAGGTAGGAATTCGACCGGCGCCAGCGGCCGGAGCGTAGCCCGAGTTATCAATCGGCAACGTCGATTGATGTAGCTATTTCGTTTACTCATGCGGTTTCTACTATTCCATCCTTCATTTACTCATAAGAAACGCATTCCTAATCTTGGTTAGACCAGCTGTGTATGTTTTGTTCATTTATTTAATTGAGCACTGCCAACTGAAACAGTGATTCTTGACCATTTTGTATTGTATGACGTGATTCTTATTTATTTTTATTGATGGCGATAGAATTTTCAAGCGTTTTAAATTTACCGGTTAAAACGTCTTATGTAATTCAAGAAAACGTCAACAGATGGCGCGATTTCAAACAACGTGGACATTCTTTTAGACGATTGAATAAACTACGTTAATAAATCCATACATAATGTGATGATCTTGACGCCAGTCAGCCTCATGCGTCACAGCCGGTGCGCCTTAGTCTGGAAATTTTCCCGAGAATAAACACCAGATATTCCGTCGCGTGCGCGGAGCTTCGAGTAAATCAGCCCCGGATATACCTAACCAAAAAATGAGCAACCGGTGAATGGGATAGTTCGCATTAGACTTTACAACTGTTCGCTCGGCTATTGAAATAAATTAGTATGTAACCTTGTAAATAAATAAGTGTTTTATTATTAACACGTTAAAATAAATTAGTTTCGTGATTCCCGGTTGCACCAACTTAACCAGAGTTTAAATTTAAGTGGTGTTTAGACTATGACGTTTTTTATAGATTTAACAAAATGTTAGTCACATTCTAATTGATACTTAAGTTGAAGATTAAATGTCAATCAGAATGTATTTAATATTATACTGACCATACCCAAACGTCACATTCTAAACATAACTTAAATTTAAGCTCTGCTTAGAAAGTTGATGCAACCGGGTATAAGAACATCGCGTTCCGTTTTAAAGAGAAAATTAATCGAACCCTAAAAACGTAACAATAAGATACAGAGAAAAAGATCGATTGTTTAAAGCTATCATTTCTATTATAGAGTTGGTGACACTGAATTAGTTGGCAATGTCGCATATTTGAAGTTAGGTTTGTGCTTCGGCTCGATTACATGTTCTTGCTTGACAGTGTTTTCAAAGTAACTTACAGTGAAAAATATTTTATGTTCCAAATCGAGCTTTCTGAGACTATACAAGGGCTTGTTCGAGAACTCAGAGCGTTACTCTTTCTCTCTCATATAAATAATTTTGTATATTTTGCCTTTCACTTTATTCACTCTGTTGGTGTAACTCTTATACTTACTCCCTGTATTTTCGAACACGCCCCAAATGTATAAAAGTTTGACAGTTATTTATATTTGTTATTAAATAGTGTTGCCAAATTATAAATTCGAAAACCAAATAATTATTGGAAGTTTCAAACCCCCGTCTGGATGTCAAATATTATTACCAATAGACATAAAAAGAAATTATGTCATCTTCTCTACTTGTACATATTTATCAACTATCTAATCTTATAGCGTTTTCGATTGATCGCCTAGTGCGCACTCAGAGTATCTTCATCTCATGTTACTGCACGAGGTCAAAAGAAGATGCAAATACATTGAGTGCAACCGGTGCGGTTGAATCGAAAACGCTATTAATTAATCAACTAATAGCGTTTTCGATTCAACTGCACCGGTTGCACTCAGTGTATTTGCATCTTCTTTTGACCTCATGCAATAACATGAGATGAAGATACTCTGAGTGCGCATTAGTGCGATCAATCGAAAACGCTGTAAGTATTCATGAAATTCAACTCTACAATTTTGACAGTTGTCAAATAGTAACATCTGTTGTGCCTTACATATTAGGTCTGTTCTATAGCTCTGCACTTTCTACACTTTTAACACCTTTATTCTACTTTTCTCACTCCTACTTATGCTATATTATATACATTGCACTCTCTCAGGTGCTGTTGGTGCAAAAAGTGTAGAAAAGTGCAGAGCTATCGAACAGACCTATTGTTCCATTGAACAAGTAACTCCTTGTTGCCCTAGACTTTAAATTCCGGGGCTTATAACTTCGAATGAAGAAAGACAGCCAATACAACAATCCTTAACGAAGTTATCGACATCCAGCGGTGACTGAAGGTACTACTACCTAAAAAGAGAAAGGGCATCCTATTTCACCCAAGTTACAAACTAGTACAGAACAGTAGAGTTCCTATCACTGTAGATTTTTAATAAGCCGAAGATTTGAAACTCTTTCAAAATTTCGAAATTTGTTGCGTCCGTTTCGGTTAGTTCAAAAATGAGCCGCAGGATGTCGCCACCTAAACCAACGATTTAATTTTGAGAATAACACAAAAACCACCAAAAAAATATTTCATTCGAACAAAATCAATTAAAGAAAGAACGTAGATGGTAACATTTGACTTTTATTTAACTTGAAACAATAATATAAAGTAGATAAAAAAAACCTGCATGGGCAAATACAAACAATAAATATAAAATATATTTTTTTTTCTAAATAATAACAACCAATACCACATATTTAAAAAAAATACTGACATGGTTAGTCACAATATAATAAATAATATCGTTGATACAATATAGAGTATAGTAGGTAATAGAGTTTCAACAAATAACATGGATTGGAATGGTGGAATTTCTGGCCGAGACTCGCTTCAAGAGCTGCTCCCCCAGTTCCTTCGAGGTCTCGTGCCACACGCACTTCCCTATGATCGAAACGTCCTCCAACGGTGCACGAAATGCAACCAGTAACGTCATGCACATTCCGTCGTTGTTCTGTTGCCCGTCGTGTTCCACCTAGCAAGCAAGCAAAGAAGTCACAACGTTTCCCAATCGATTAAACGATACCTACGGATAATAAACCGTGTGGCCTGTGCTGGGCGACTTCTGCACCGAACAGTTCGATCATGAACCTTCGCAACGTCGAATGGACCGACTTGCCCGGGTTCAATTCGCAGACGGGTAGATGCCACGAGGTCCTCTCGCTGATGAGAACGTGGACTCTATTCGTTGCTCTCTTCTTGATGACCACGACCACTCGTAGTAATAGTTTATCGTGAGGTTTATCCGCAGGTAAGATGTCCATGTGCCAAGTGTTGTCGAGATTTTTTCTGGCCGTCATATAAGCTCTGAAAAATTAAAATCAAAAAAATTATTGTAAAGCAAACAGCGGTTTCAATTGGGGAATCCCTTAAAATGGCAAAGTTCAAATTAAATTCTGAAATGTCATAGGTCGTTCGTATTTACGACGCATTCACTAAAACGTCGCCAAAAAAATTGAATATTGTAAATTAATAAAAACATTAAATCTCGTGTTTACTTTAAGGGAAAAATAAAACGTAATTCAACGACGAGTTTACGAGGCCGACTTTTTTTTATAAGAAAGTTTTTACAGCGTGTTTTCGTCTTCCAATCGCACTGGTCTAGTTCTCATTAATTTTTTGGAAATGAGCAAGACAAGAACGTTTGAAAAATGGCTGGAAAGTTCGATTGTATGGCGAGCGAAAGCTCAATATTTAACGTAAGCACGTGAAATATGAACCCAATAAAAAAACAAATTAATTTTTTAACTCCTACAGTTGCAGATTACGAAGAAGACCTGGGATGACATCAAAGAATATAAAGACGAATATAAGCTGATTATAAAATCGAGGGAACAAAATCGTATAATTTTTTTACATCAATCACCACAAGTAACTTTAAACCTTTTTTTTTGTCCGAGTTAAAATTAATTTAATTGCAGAGTAATTATCGTCAACATCTCATCGAGTATTTAAAGAAGGTGGCAGAAGAGAAACGCCTGCATTACAGCTGCTTACACCTGACGGTGTACCTACTGGATGTTTTCATGGATAAACACTCCATAATACCGGAGAAGTTGTTCCTAGTGACAAACGTCTGCTTACTCCTCGCTGGTACGTCCGGTGGTGTCTTCTCAAATGTCTCTGATTGAATCTTTTACAGCCAAAATCGAGGAGACTTACCAAAACACACCGAAAATTGTGGAGTTGCAAGCGCTGGCGCAGAATACGTACTCCATACACGACCACAAGTTACTAGAGCAGCTGATGTTAAAATTTTTCAACTTCAACATCACGTTTCCAACTCCAGCCCATTACACTCACTACTTCATGCAGGTGATAGTCAACCACGATGACCTCGAAGCCAAGCAGACGTCGGCCAGGTCTTTAATATTCGAGCTGCACGATTTCATCCGAATTTTCTTGGATAAGATCGTCGAAGGCAAGTCAAATTACTTGGATTTTATTTCTCTGAATCAAACGTTGCAGAAATTCACTTCATGCAGTGTTATAAGCCATCGATTCTGGCCGCAGCAATTATATCTTCGGCTCGAGTGAGGATTGGATTGAATCCTTGGAGCGAGCAACTCGAGAGCCTATCGGGATATCAAGAAGATGAATTGCGCGATCTCAGGGATTTAATGTTGCAGTGAGTACAATTTTTTAAACTTATATCGTTTAGAGTAGTGACGGTCTTTCTTTTCAGGATTAAACCTCTGTCTTGTTTATATTGTTGAATGTTATGTTAACATTATTGATGCAAAATAAAATTTATAACTTAAGACCTTGACACATAATATACTGCCTATCCTTTCGAAGAAATATCATCATTTAAGGACAATTCTGTTCACTTAGGATGATGAGAGCAAATATTAAAGCAAAGTTTGAAGTCACATGGTACATAATACATACCTGGCTCTATCTACTAGATGTGTAAAATCTTTTGCCCTCAGCGATAATTCATCCAAGTTTTCTATCCACTTTGCCTGCAACGATTCTTTATCCGCTTGAGACGGCGTCTTCAAATTCCCCCCGAGGACGACGCCGGTCACGATGAATCGTATCCAAGAACCTCGAGCGCACTCGACCATAAGCAGCGTGGTACAGGAAACTTCGAGCCCGGTTTCCTCGAGCACCTCCCTCTCTGCGGCCACACAAATAGTCTCGCCCTTTTCCATCCGACCTGCCGGCAAGTACCTAACGCGCAGACACAGAATAAACTCAATCTTAAAGACGTAGAACGTGCCATTACCATTTACCAGCGCATGACTGCTTCGCCTCCTGCATCATGAGGACCTCGTTCTGTTCGTTGATGATGACGGCTGCCACGATGTAAGTGACAGACTCACCCACGACGGGCTTGTAGCTGGCGTCGATCGTGGAGGCGATGCCCTGCGATTCCAAGGCCGAGTTCTGCTCTTCCAACGTAAAATCACATATCACAGATTCTTCGGTGGTCAGGGGCAAACCCTTTAACACCCTTTCTATGCTTGCTTCGACCGTGTCGGGCATGTTCGCGTTTTAGGTTAACGGCAATTAAATATTACGAGCAGGAGATGAGCAGAAAAATGAGAATGAGAATGAGTCATAAATTTGAAAATTAAATGAGCTAGCTAACGTTGGCATAACTACCGATAGGATACGACCGTACTGTACTATTGCGGAAAGAGAATGGAATGCATAGAATTATGAACGCGCTGACATGAAAAAGCGTCTCTAAATAGCGGTTACGCAAGGTCTACTTCCTCATATGTTTATAATACCGTAAAACTCGTTTTCCTCTTTAACGTTCACCTGCTTTAACACACCTATGAGTCGAATAGTAATGAGATAGCTCGACGAAAATCCTTGAATGGACTTATCAAAAATTGGGGCCCGCAGGCGACTTCCTGTTTCTAATGCCCCAGTGCCACAGTTTACACCGTTTCACCGTACTTTTTATTTTACGCTTCGCGTGATTGAATCGACGCTTATTTATATTGGATTTTCTTTTAATAAACGAACTTACTAAATACTTGCTAAATAAAAGTGTCACTTTTGAATTTGGGCGCCGAAATATACCGAGTTACCCATCAGAGGGCGCGTTTCCATTTCGGAATTATCGACCATCGAGTACTGCATACGACGCCATATTTAAGACACAACTGTGTTTTAAGAATAAAAATGTTATTTCTTTCGGCCAACCGATAATTTTCAATTTATTTCAACATGACTGACCTCATATAATGAAACGAGTGTCCAAAAAATATTATGAGTTTGTTTCAAAGAATTGAAGAATCAAATTATTTTTTTTTACCAATTTTTTATCTATTTTATCTTTTTTTTTGATTGAGTTTTCTTACTAGGATATTTAGCACGGTCGCCTAGATTAGCAAAGGACTGGTCCTTTATCTGGCCGGCAATGTTGCCAACTGTACGGTATTTTCAACCAAAATACGGTATACCAACGACCTATTAACTAGACACTTGCAATTGTTGGGCAGAGGGGTACAAGGGGTAGACTCCAACATAACTCGTATTTGCACCATTATCTTTACAATGTCTACTTAACACTAAAATACTATTTTCTGTCCATAAAACTATTCTAAATCAGTGATTGCTCAAGTACTACGTAACGCTATTGACATTTAGAATGTAAACATAAACATGGATCACCACATGGATGTTGGAACCAAGGTCAAACACACAACTTCCAGTCTCTAGTTAATAGGTCGTTGCGGTATACGGTGCTGATAAGTTTACCGTTAGTGTTGTTAGTTTACTGGTAGGGAGTTTTTACAAGCGAGTTATCGCAACCATCACGTTAACTTACGGTAAACGTTAAAATTACGTGGCCCCATTCATTTTCCATTGGATCACATGATCTTAACGTTTACCGTAAGTTAACGTGATGGTTGCTACAATTTGCGTACGTTAAACGTTAAAACTCGATTTCTGATTGGCTAAATTCATAAGGTTGCTAAGCAAAATAGCCTTTAACGTAACGAGGTTTTCATCGTAAGGTATTGCAAAAACTCCCTAATATTAGGTTTGTTCGCGGTAAGGATTCAGAACTGATTCGGGACTATTCGTATGCGCAGTTGAAATAATGACGTTCGCGGATCACAAAATTCCAAACTTCTAGTTACAGTTCTGTGTTCGCGGGTCAGCCAGATTCGGTTCGAGATCGATTCTTAACTAGTTCTACTAGTTCTAGGGATTCAACAAGAACCGTAAGTTCGAGACATGCGCAATTTTATGTATAGCAACAGTGGGCATGCTACGGCTATATTCACAGCTTACGGGGCTATATTCACGATTGTTTTTGTTTTTGTTCTAGGTTTAATTTGATATTGATTAGAATTGTAATTGGTAAGTAAATTAAAAAATGTTTTTATTTTTCAATTAATAAAAAATACTCCTATATTTTTAGTGAGTACGGCCATAATGTCAGATTATTTATCGTCATTTAGAGAGTTGACAATTCAGAGTTCTCGTTTTTGGTTCCAAAAATGTTCGCGGTAAATAAACATCCTGAACCGGTTCATAATTGAGCATGCGCTTTAAGACAATCCTGAATTAGTTCCGTACTCGTTCTGAATCGGTTCGGAATGTGTTCCGCGAACAAAGCTATTGGAAGTTTATCTCGCTACTGCGCTTACCGATTCACTACTGTACCACAGTGTAAGTGAAAGAAATTACTCAGTAGCGTCACTTAAGTGTCAGAGTCAACAATAAGCCTTCTTGTGAAACTTGTAAAATAATATACTATTATTTTTCAACTTTAATCTTTTAAAATTGCAAAGACAATTTATGGCGCCATCTATTAGACAAAAAGTGCAACTATATAATCGTCGTGAAACTGTTATCTATTAAAATTAACTAGGGCCAGTTGTACAGAGTCGGCTTAAAGTCAAGTTTAACCGAACCAAGTTTAAAGTAAACAAATTGGCATAGGATTTTAATGATATGTGGCAAATAATGCGTTCACATTTAAATATAATTTGATGCGATTTTGTTCACTTTGAACACCAGGTGGCAGCACTGATTTCTATTCTATTTTCTATTTGTGAAAGTTTGTTGAAAAAAATTTCAGGTAAATTATTAATGAATGAATTTAGAGAAATAATAATAATTGTTTAGTGTGGACTGTATCGTGAACAAATAAACAATATTTGAATGTTAATTATGGATCGTTGAAAACAAGCTTCTTAATCCAGAGGAAAGTTGACGGCGGTTAGGTTAGGTTAACCTTGTGTCAACAAAACTCGAAAGCTGTTCAAAGTTTTTTCGAATATTTTGGCAAGTATTTTGTAAATTTCCGTTGCTGATTTACATGACATAAGACACCGGATTGCTAATAAAATTCAAAGAACTAAAGGAATCTCCTCGTGTCCTAAAAACACCTGATGAACGCAATTAAGCATAGAACGTGATAGAACCTTGAAATGTTTTCAAGAAGAAGGTAGACGCTTTCACCATTGTGAATTGTTGTAAAAAGTTTTATAAGTTACAGTAATAAATGCTTATTTTTGAAATGTTTTGTTTGAGTTAAAGTGAGGTTAGAAATGCAGGTGACACTATACAGTCGTACGAAGAACCCTATGCTATACGTTCAGAATAATTTCATGGCTATCTAGACCGGTTTTTTAATTGAACACTTGTTATTTATTTGTAATTATAATCATATAAAGGGTAATTAATGGCTTAACTGGCAAGGAAAAGTAACTGCCGACGTACGTTTCGGTCTTATTAGACCTCATCAGGACAGTATAACCAAGGTGTAAGGTGTTGACACTTGGAGAAAAACAACAACAAATGAAGCAATATTCAATTCTAACTTTTTGATGGAAAAGCAGCACGAGTACAACCTTCACTGATTTTTTGTAGATTATGGACTCAAAACTAAGTAAACGACCTAAGTTGGAGGAGCCACCGGTAGATACACCTGATACCAGTATTTGGGTAAGTTCAGCTTCCTATTATTAAAAAAAAATAATACTTGTTTTACTTTTTTATTAAATTTGTACGTGCAGCAGTTTCCCGGTAACCTATTTTCCATTTTTCAGGGCGGACCTCCAAAAAAGAAGTTTTCCTCGTCTGAGTTCTTCAGGGATATCCGATATACGGATCATTTTATCGATAAGACGTTGCTCATACCGACCATCTTCGAAACGAATGCCGCATCAAAAATGCCCGTGGTGCTTATAACTGCACCTCGAAGATTCGGCAAGAGCGTCAACATGAGCATGACCGAAAGTTTCCTGGAGAAGCAGGTCGATAAATTCACCGGGGCAGAGATACCGTCCGATGATGAAAACAGTAACACCAAATTGTTTGAGGACTTGAAGATCATGGGACCAGAGTATCGGGAGTTCCGAGATGAACATTTTGGGAACTACGCGATACTCAAGGCCAGTTTTCTGTGCATGGAACCGATCCAAACTAAACGGGACGCGTTGAACTTTTGCAAAAGGGTGATTCACAATGCCTACGAAGCACATCCTTACTTGCTTCGTAGCGGGGAATTGAATGACGACCAGAAAGGTGATTGTCGTCGCTGGTGCGATAATAGAGACTACGACTTCAGGCATGATAACCTGATAGTTGATGGATTGAAAAACTTGTCCCGATATCTATACATTCACTATAAACGGGAATTGAAGGTGTTTGTCTTGATAGACGAGTACGATTCTATGTACATGCAAGCAATGTCATCTGTGAAAGATCAAGAAGATTTGAAAAGTATCGTTAGTCACAGCATCGGGATGATCGGTAATCTTGTGAAGGGAAATGAGTTTGTTGCGGGGGCATTTCTGACTGGTATTTCCCACATTGCTTGTCTGGGCCTTTCTAGTTCTCTGGGCAGGATATCGTCGTATAGGTTTCTAAAAAGCGACAAGCAGAATTCTAATAGGTTCGTCGAATTCTATGGGTTCACGAGGGACGAAGTTCAGGCTCTATTTCGGAGGTTTGATATTCCAATCCATAAGCGGTATCAGGTCGAAGTGAAATACAATGGGTACCAAAGTAAAGACGGAAGTGTCGTCGTATATAACACATGGTCTATCGTTAACTTCTTGGAAGAAGGATTTGCAGACAACTACTGGACAATGAGTGGTGCCGTTCAAGCCCTTTCTTTTGCATTCAAGATTGATGAGATAAAAACAGAGTTAGAAAGGACGTTTCTTAATTCCAAGCACGAATCACGTGTTCGTATTCTAAATAACATCGAAGAAGTTCACTTTTACGCATTGCATTCGATGATCCAGCAAACAGGGAACTTAGTTGTAACGCCTAGCGTCTTTTTCACATTTCTTTTGGAACAGGGCTATTTGTCTTATAGTGGAGACGATGGATTGTTAAAGATACCAAATAGAGAGGTCAGGCAGGAATTACATGTAAAATTGGCAGAGCACACTCAACAAGTGTATGGTATTCCGGAACACGAACTAAACCAGTGCAGAATTTCAATTCAAAATGTGTTTTCTTCCATCCCCGCAGAGACCGCAAAATTGAATCATCTCTTGCTTGATTTGAAGAATAATTTGGAAGCTCTCGTTCTGCCATTGAAGAAAACAAAACTGAAGGTAGTCAATCACGACATTCTGCAACAGGTACTTTTTGGGCCAGTGCTTGCGACAGGCTATGTATATACCACTGAAATTCAGATTGAAGAAAAAAGAAAACCAGATTTCTTCCTATTTAAGGACAATGTCGGTATGTTGGTGGAAATAAAAATAATGTGCAAGAGCAGTGATAACGGAGATAGTTCTTCTGCTGCTCTGAGACAAGTACTCGAAAAGTTGTACTCTTGTCTCCTTTCTGACGACATCTATTTGAAGGAACTGGCAAGCAGTTACCTCCTGATAGGTTTGAGTTTCAATGAAGACCTGCAAGTGTCGATGTGTTCCATGAAGCACTGCAGGTTAAAAAATTTGTGATCTGTGTGAAAAACGTGTAGTTTTAGGGAAAGACGAAACTGACGCACTTCTTGCGAAGACTGAAGTTAATCGGTTTTAGATGGTATCTAGAAGAGAAGGTGTTAAGCCGAAGGCATTTCGTTTCACTCATATATTTTAAACGCCCTTTCACTCTTCTCAAAAGTGTAAAATATTTTTAAAACGCCGAATTTTACCTGTTTTCTAGTTTCTTAAAAGAAAACTTCGTTAAATAAGAAAATTACTACATACCTGTTTAAAATATGTAGAATTTACTTCGGTTGTGTTTGGATAAATCCTATATCTTTAGAATTTAACGAACGTCGATACTTAATATTGTATTAATTGTATTAAGAAAAATATACTTTGTATCACATGTAAGAGTTATAAAAGTCAATTTATTCAAAATTGCCTACCTACTATATCTGATTGAGTTATTTTTAGAGCGATTTCAAAAATATGTGTTTGGAAACTTTATACGTAGATTCAGATTTATATGAGGAATAAGAGAACTAATTATTGTAAAATAAATCGTATTGCAAGTGAGCTTCTAACAACTACGGAAAATAAATAAGGGTGGAAATAGGAGATAATAAAACCAATGAGATTCAGAACACAAGAAACGAAGTGCCCCTTAGTTATGTACTAAATCCCAAACACAAAGGAACAGTTACTAGTTTATTATCGGCAGAAAAATATTGTTTTATCTTCTCAAGATTAAATAAATACAAAACAGTTGGAAAAAATTAAGATATGAGATCTTGTAGACATCAGAAATAATATTTCGTTCTCACAAACACTGATAAGCTCTCATAAATCATCTATAGAATTTATATCACATTGTTATGGTATTTAAATAAACAATCTTTGCATTTTATATTAATTATTCTTTGTTTAGTTGCTGCATTGGTAGACTCTGGAATTAGTAGTAAAGAAAAAGAGTGAGTCTGCTTGAAATTAGGTTACTTTGCTGCGCTTAAAAAAATTGAGATTCAATGCTAATTGTAATTACTCGTTATAAAAATAGTGCAAAGTATACATAGACGGTGTTAATTTATTGCTTATTTTTGAAGTCCACGCGTTTCACACTCAATAATAAAATGACGAAGGTAAATCCTTTCGTCCCGAAACGCAAAGCCTACATTGCGATGGACTATATTCTCTCATCTATTTTTTTATTCTATGTTCTAAGCGTAATTTTATTGACAGTTCTTGACCTATCTTTATAAAGTCCGTGATTCGCGTTTATAAATCTATATTTGTAAAGTCCTTGGTGTAGCTTTGCATGTTGGCAGTTTTCTTGAAAAGTCCAAGGACTTTGATCTATAGAGCCTGATTCATTTGTAAAGTATAGTCGCGGTCAGAAAAAAGTGGACACTTTTATAAACGTCAATTTTATGATACTAAAACTTTTGCTGGATGATTGTAATTATGAGCTGATACTTACGGATGATAAACAATAAGTACATATAATAGGATAATGGCAGAAGGGGCAGGTCCAAATATCACGCCCCCCATCCCGAGTTAAAATCTGTCCTTTCTTCGTTAGGCATTAGAAAACCGTGGTGGAAATTACTAAAACCGAAACGTCAAATTCGCGATCTATTACATTTCTTTTTTTTTGTTCATTTAAGGCCCGATTTTTCCACCTCCCGATAAATTTATTCGACAAATAACTTTACGAATCGCCATGAAAACCATTCATCAAGTTATTTGCCAAATGACGTTATCTGGAACTTTATTAGGAGGTGGAAATTATTTAAAAGACGGACGATTCAAAAATTTCTTTTAAATTCAAGAGACAAATGAAACTCGAAGGAAACGGTAAAACAAAAGACGATCGACAGCGAAAATCATTCGCCGAGCAACTTCATTTTCGACAGAAATTAGAACATTTTCGAAACCGTGGTGGAAATGATGAAATCCTCAAAAAACAGAAAGTGTCAGTTCCACCACGGACTGCTTTTCTAATTTTATTTTATTTTTAATTGTAATAAATCTGAAACAGGAATCCGCCCCTAGCCCCCCTCCTCCAGATTTATTAAATCTTTAAATAAAAAAAAATCGGAAAGTTGGTAAAGCAAAAGAGGATCGACACAGAAAATTATTCGCCGAGCAACTTCATTTTCGACAGAAACTAGAAAACTTTCAAAACCGTGGTGGAAATGATGAAATCCTCAAAAAAACAGAAAGCGTCAATTGCACCACGGAATGCTTTTCTAATTTTATTTTATTTTTAATTGTAATAAATCTGAAACAGAAATCCGCACCTAGCCCCCCTCCTCCAGATTTATTAAATCTTTAAATGAAAAAAAAAAATTCGAAAGTTGGTAAAACAAAAGACGATCGACAGAGAAAATCATTCGCCGAGCAACTTCGTTTTCGACAGAAACTAGAAAATTTTCGAAACCGTGGTGGAAATGATGAAATCCTCAAAAAAACAGAAAGCGTCAATTCCACCACGGACTGCTTTTCTAATTTTATTTTATTTTTAATTGTAATAAATTTGGAATAGAAATCCGCCCCTAGTCCCCCTCCTCCAGATTTATTAAATCTTTAAATGAAAAAAAAAAAAAAACAATCGGAAAGTTGGTAAAGCAAAAGAGGATCGACAGAGAAAATTATTCGCCGAGCAACTTCATTTTCGACGTAATTAGAAAATTTTCGAAACCGTGGTGGAAATGATGAAATCCTCAAAACAACAGAAAGCGTCAATTCCACCACGGACTGCTTTTCTAATTTTATTTTATTTTTAATTGTAATAAATCTAAAACAGAAATCCGCCCCTAGCCCCTCTCCTCCAGATTTATTAAATCTTTAAATAAAAAAAAAAAACTTCGAAAGTTGGTAAAACAAAAGACGATCGACAGAGAAAATCATTCGCCGAGCAACTTCGTTTTCGACAGAAACTAGAAAATTTTCGAAACCGTGGTGGAAATTATGAAATCCTCAAAACAGAAAGCGTCAATTCCATCACGGACTGCTTTTCTAATTTTATTTTATTTTTAATTGTAATAAATCTGAAATAGAAATTCGCCCCTAGCCCCCCTCTTCCAGATTTATTAAATCTTTTAATGAAAAAAAAAAAAAAATCCGAAAGTTGGTAAAACAAAAGACGATCGACAGCGAAAATCATTCGCCGAGCAACTTCGTTTTCGACGGAAACTAGAAAATTTTCGAAACCGTGGTGGAAATGATGAAATCCTCAAAAAACAGAAAGTGTCAATTCCACCACGGAATGTTTTTCTAATTTTATTTTATTTTTAATTGTAATAAATCTGGAATAGAAATCCGCCCCTAGCCCCCCTCCTCCAGATTTATTAAATCTTTAAATGAAAAAAAAAAAAAAATCCGAAAGTTGGTAAAACAAAAGACGATCGACAGAGAAAATTATTCGCCGAACAACTTCATTTTCGACAGAAACTGGAAAATTTTCGAAACCGTGGTGGAAATTATGAAATCTTCAAAACGGAAAGTGTCAATTCCACCACGGATTGCCTTTTTTATTGATTTAATTTTAATTGTATTAAATCTGAAACAGAAATCCGCCCTTAGAGCCCCCCCCCCTCCAGATTTATTATTAATTAAACGAAGAAAAAGAAAATCCTAAAATTGGTAAAACAAAAGTCGATCGACAGCGAAAATTATTCGCCGGGCAACTTTATTTTCGACAGAAACTAAAAGGAAATTACGAAGTCTTGAGAACAGAAGAGTCAATTCCACCACGGTTTTTCTTTTTTTAATTGAATATTAAATCGCTGAAATTAAATAACGTAACTCCGCCCCTACCCACCATTTAAAAAAAAGTACAAAGAAATTTGATGGTAATCAAATTATTTTTTATTCAAAAAGAAAATCAAGTTACATCTTGAAGTCAGTCATTTTTAAATTAAATTAAAAAAAAAAATCGTAAAGTGCGAAAAGCAACTTCATTTTCGACAGATTTTAGAAGTCGCGGCGGAAATCATGAAATTTTGAAAACAAAGAAGTCAATTCCACCACGGTCTGCTTCTTTATTGAATCTTCCAATAGAATTAAGTACATATCTGAGGCGGCAATTCTAAAACGTAAGTCCGCACCTGCGCACTAGATAGAAAATGTTAATTTTCAACTAATTTAACAATTTGTATTTTTTTTTATTAAGAAAAAAAAAACAAGTTACATCTACCGGAATTTTTAAATTAAAAATAAAATGCTTAAAAGACAAAGACACGAAATTGAAGTACGATAGACGAAAAATAGAAAATAATTGAAATACGACAAAGTTGCTCTCAGCGCTGCGTTGGCAAATTCAAGAAGGCGCCATCTAACGAGGAGAACCAAAAGTAACTTCAAAAATCAAACCATTAAAAAAAAATAAATACAAATAAGCACTAACCAATTTTTGGCGGAAAAATTTTTCCGCCGCAATCGAGAATCGAACTCGAGTCTTCTGCTCGAGTTCAGAAGATTCGAGTTCGATTCTCGATTGCGGCGGAAAAATTTGAAATTTTAAGTTAAAAAAAAAACGAAAATTCAAAGAAAAAACGAGAGGTAATCGACTTAAAGTTGCGCTCGTCTATGATAAGAAAAGTGATGAAACCTTAATTGATTTTGCATCACCTGCCCAAATATACCCGTAATCACAATCTAATCACCAGACTGTGACCCGACACACTGCTATTTCAATTATCTCTGTTTACCTGTTGTTATTATTACAACATTGTTTTATGCGTAATAATCAGGTTTTTTTAATTAATTAAAAACTGCGCGTTTAACTCAATTTTTCAAATAAATAAAAAAGAATCGGGGTTCCTTAAATTGAAACTTGAAAAGAAAAAACAAATAGGTAAATGTAAATGCGAATGATGTCATTCATGACGAGGTAAATCATGAACGATGTAATCGTTTCGCTACATCATGATTTTCGATGATTAAAAATCTATTTCGAGTGTATCAGATCCATCGCATCATCTGCACAAAAGAAAGTATCACCATCTAAAATCTGCAATCAGTAACATTGTTACGTCTTTGGGTAAGTGATGTCATTAAAATACATAGCATGATTAGATAAAAAAATTTAAGTAGCGCTGCGTAATCTCTTAAACAAATGAATTTCGACAGATGCCCCTCATGAACTATTTCTTTTTAATGTTATCTGTGGCAAGGACATTTATTTTTAGCAGCTCTTTGGGGTGCACGTTCAGTACCGGAACCTAAAAGTTGCGGGGCCCATAGGCAGGTAAAAAAAATTATAGTAAAGAAGTTAGGACATATTTCACAAAACCTACATAACGTTGCTTTTATTAAACGTCCTAAAGAGGCATCCTCACAATGCATTCCCACCGCAAGTCGCAATGCGTTCGGTTAAAGTCGCAGAGAAATGTGGGCGTTGCCAGCGTTGCAATAAAAAACTAGCCGCGCCTATAGTCTGATTTATTCTGCCCTTGCACGCCGCTTTTATTAATTTTTCAAATATATGGCGCAAACACAATCATTAAAAAAAAACTGTTTAACATTTAATCCCTGGCCGTAGAAATCGGAGTTGGCCGTTGTTCAACGTCGCAAGAAATATTTAAAAAATAATAATAGTTAAATATATGACGGGCTGTTTCGGTTTCTCACCAGTCTAGCAAGTCATCGACCAAAGGCTGATAGTTCGCGGGCCTAATTTAACTGAACCGTACTAAGCGCATGTGAAATAAATTCCGCCCACACTCTTCGCGCGAGTTTCCACGATCGCATTGCGATTTGCGGCCAAAACGTAATATGTGGATGCAGCTTAACAAGTTCCGCCAATTTTTTTCTCCGCCTTGTTCATTGCATTCGCTGGTTTTTTATTGAATTAATTTTTCTGCGTTGCGGCTTTTTTAAATATGTGCTACAAACAAAATGTGTAGTTTGGAGTATTCTTAAATGAACGTCTCTCCCTCCCCCCACGACCGTATTTGTGAATTTCTTAAAAAGTTCAAAAATGTGCCTCACAGTACTTTTTATGAGCTTTTAAACGTCGCTTACCAAAAAACCGTTGACGCACGCGTTCTTGAGCTACACATCGAATTTGCGATGTTCTTAACTGAGTGTCTCTCCCTCCCCATGCGACTATATTTTCAAACTTTTAAAAAAGTTCAAATATGTGTCTTTTAGCGTTTTCCGTGCACTTTTCGACGGCGTTTACCAAAAAGCAATCGAATGACGCGTTCTTGAGCTACAGACAAAATTTATAGTAGGCGAGATTTTTAAGTGAACGTCTCTCCCTCCCCTCACAACCGTACTTGTGAATTTTTAAAAAAGTTGAAATATGTGTCTTTTAGCGCTTTCCATGAACTTTTTAACGGCGTTTACCAAAAAGCAATCGAATCGCGCGTTCTTGAGGTACAGACAAAATTTATAGTAGGCGAGATTCTTAAGTGAACGTCTCTCCCTCCCCTCACAACCGTACTTGTGAATTTTTAAAAAAGTTCAAATATGTGTCTTTTAGCGCTTTCCATGAACTTTTTGACGGCGTTTACCAAAAAGCAATCGAATCGCGCGTTCTTGAGCTACAGAGTGGGCGAGACTTTTAAGTGAACGTCTCTACCTCCCCTCACAGCCGTACTTGTGAATTTTTAAAAAAGTTCAAATATGTGTCTTTTAGCGCTTTCCATGAACTTTTTAACGGCGTTTACCAAAAAGCAATCGAATCGCGCGTTCTTGAGCTACAGAGTGGGCGAGACTTTTAAGTGAACGTCTCTCCCTCCCCTCACAACCGTACTTGTGAATTTTTACAAAAGTTCAAACATGTGTCTTTTAGCGCTTTCCATGAACTTTTTAACGGCGTTTACCAAGACGCAATCGAATCGCGCGTTCTTGAGCTACAGAGTGGGCGAGACTTTTAAGTGAACGTCTCTCCCTCCCCTCACAACCGTACTTGTGAACTTTTACAAAATTTAAAACATGTGTCTTTTAGCGCTTTCCATGAACTTTTTAACGGCGTTTACCAAGACGCAATCGAATCGCGCATTCTTGAGCTACAGACAAAATTTATAGTAGGCGAGATTTTTAAGTGAACGTCTCTCCCTCCCCTCACAACTGTACTTGTGAATTTTTAAAAAAATTCAAATATTTGTCTTTTAGCGCTTTCCATGAACTTTTTAACGGCGTTTACCAAAAGGCAATCGAATCGCGCGTTCTTGAGCTACAGAGTGGGCGAGACTTTTAAGTGAACGTCTCTCCCTCCCCTCACAACCGTACTTGTGAATTTTTAAATAAGTTCAAATATGTGTCTTTTGGCGCTTTCCATGAACTTTTTAACGGCGTTTACCAAGAGGCAATCGAATCGCGCGTTCTTGAGCTACAGAGTGGGCGAGACTTTTAAGTGAACGTCTCTCCCTCCCCTCACAACCGTACTTGTGAACTTTTACAAAAGTTAAAACATGTGTCTTTTAGCGCTTTCCATGAACTTTTTAACGGCGTTTACTAAGACGCAATCGAATCGCGCGTTCTTGAGCTACAGACAAAATTTATAGTAGGCGAGATTTTTAAGTGAACGTCTCTCCCTCCCCTCACAACCGTACTTGTGAATTTTTAAATAAGTTCAAATATGTGTCTTTTGGCGCTTTCCATGAACTTTTTAACGGCGTTTACCAAAAGGCAATCGAATCGCGCGTTCTTGAGCTACAGAGTTGGCGAGACTTTTAAGTGAACGTCTCTCCCTCCCCTCACAACCGTACTTGTGAATTTTTACAAAAGTTCAAACATGTGTCTTTTAGCGCTTTCCATGAACTTTTTAACGGCGTTTACCAAAAGGCAATCGAATCGCGCGTTCTTGAGCTACAGACAAAATTTACAGTAGGCGAGATTTTTAAGCGAACGTCTCTCCCTCCCCTCACAACCGTATTTGTGAATTTTTAAAAAAGTTCAAATATGTGTCTTTTAGCGCTTTCCATGAACGTTTTAACGGCGTTTACCAAAAGGCAATCGAATCACGCGTTCTTGAGCTACAGAGTGGGCGAGACTTTTAAGTGAACGTCTCTCCCTCCCCTCACAACCGTACTTGTGAATTTTTACAAAAGTTAAAACATGTGTCTTTTAGCGCTTTCCATAAACTTTTTAACGGCTTTACCAAGACGCAATCGAATCGCGCGTTCTTGAGCTGCAGACAAAATTTACAGTAGGCGAGATTTTTAAGTGAACGTCTCTCCCTCCCCTCACAACCGTACTTGTGAATTTTTAAATAAGTTCAAATATGTGTCTTTTAGCGCTTTCCATGAACTTTTTAACGGCGTTTACCAAAAGGCAATCGAATCACGCGTTCTTGAGCTACAGAGTGGGCGAGACTTTTAAGTGAACGTCTCTCCCTCCCCTCACAACCGTACTTGTGAATTTTTACAAAAGTTCAAATATGTGTCTTTAGCTCGAACTTTTTAACGATAGTTTTTAATTTACCAAGACGCAATCGAATCGCGCGTTCTTGAGCTACAGACAAGATTTATAGTAGGCGAGATTTTTAAGTGAACGTCTCTCCCTCCCCTCACGACCGTACTAGTGAATTTTTTAAGAAGTTCAAATATGTGCCGCACAGTATTTCTCGTAAGCTTTCAATTGCCGTTTACCAAAAAACAATAGACGAACGCCCTCTTGAGCTACATTGTTCTTTACTGAGCGTCTCTCCCTCCCCTCACGATTGTGCTTTCAAATTTTTCAAAAAGCTCAAATATGTGTCTCGTAGTGCTTTTCGTGAGCTTTCTAACGCCATCTGCCAAAAAACAATCGAAGAAGAAACAATTGAAGAACGCGTCCTTGAACTACAAACAAAATTTCCTTTATTCTTAATGGGGCGTCTCTCCCTCCCCTCACGATTGTGCTTTCAAATTTTTCAAAAAGTTCAAGTATGTGTCTCGTAGTGCTTTTCGTGAGCTTTCTAACGCCATCTGCCAAAAAACAATCGAAGAAGAAACAATTGAAGAACTCGTCCTTGAACTACAAACAAAATTTCCTTTATTCTTAATGGGGCGTCTCTCCCTCCCCTCACGGCCATACTGGTGTATTTTTAAAAAAATTCAGGCGTGTGTCTTACAGTACTTTTCGCGAGCTTTTTAACACCGCCTGCCAAAAAACAATCGACGCACGCATTATTGAGCTATCACACGCCGAGTGCGCCGCTTTATTCCGAAAGTGAAACGTCTCTCCCTCCCCTTGCGAATAGTTTTCGAATACAAGTTAAAAGCGAGCCCCACTGTACATTTCCTTGGCCTTCTAACGCCGTCTGCCAAAAAAACGATCGAAGAAGAAACGATTGAAGGACGCGTCCTTGAACTACGAACGAAATTTCCCTTATTCTTAATGGGGCGTCTCTCCCTCCCCTCACGACCGTACCAGTGAATTTTTAAAAAATTTCAAGCGTGTGTCTTACAGTACTTTTCGCGAGCTTTCTATCGCCGCCTAGCAAAAAACTGTAGCCTGTAGGTATACGGGGCAGCAGAAGAGTAGCTCGAGAACTCCGTTGCAATCAAACCGGTCCTGTCTTCTATTTGGTTATTTCGCTTTCGAGCGCATTCGCAATCAATAATTTAGCTAAAAAATCGTGACCTTATTATAGATTAAAGAATTGAATAACGCAAATGTTAGACAAAAGCAGCTCTTTAATTTTTTGCCTCTAGACGCTAGGGAAGAAAACTACACTCGGTGGATACCCCGAGTCAATGCGTAATTTGAATTTTGACAAACTTGTGTATTTTTTAGAGGGTGGGGCGCTTGTCTAGTTACGGCCCTGGTCGTCGATTTTTTATGCAACTCCTCAAAAGAATGTAGTTATGTAGAACAGAAATCACGGCCGTCATCTCCAAGGAGATAAGCGCTATCACGAACGTATTTAAGGTGAGTTCTCGTCATTGTTTGATTACTTAAAAATCCGACAGTGAACCGAACACTCCCCCCCGACGAACATGGCAGGGTTCTTGGCCAAATGGTTTGCTTTAACGTCCGCACTTATCACGTGTAAGTCAGTTATAAAATTTCAAACTTTTAATGCACTCTGTGATCGACGTTTCGCTCTGCGAGTTGGCAACTTTGTCGAGATTGATTTCGGTCAAGCCATGCAACGAAACATCGATTATAGAATGCGTTCACGTGCCCAGAGAATAATATTAGTAAATTACGTGTGGGTAATTCGGGAATTAAAGCTACGTTTATACAGGGGGTCCAGCGAAATAGAGCGCAAGCTGTGATTTCATTGGCGGACGTCAAAGGACCGTCAAGAACGATTGATTTTAAAAGAGCAACATCAAGTGTACAACTTTGATGAGTGAATGCTTTTGACGTTTCGAACTTATCATAACAAAAAAAAACGCGAACTGTTATTATTATTATTAATTTGTTCATGTTTCAATTGTAGATTGCCTTGCTGGGGAAAGCCCCACCGTAGAAGTGCTCAACGGAATTTTAAGTGGAACCCATGAAGTGTCTTACAATGGTAGAATCTTTTCTGCATTTCGAGGTGTTCCCTACGCAAGCCCCCCCGTTGGAGATTTAAGATTCGAGGTAACTTCGTCCCCCCTTTTTTCGTAACGTCCAAATTTAAGACAACGCTGCTGAAAGTCCATATTTTTCCTTTCTGAAGACGGCTTCTGTTTTTCTTATCAACGAGGACTTGTCCTAAAACAGGACCTTTGCAGTACAATGCGTACAATGCTAGTTTAAACTTAAACCAGAGCTTAACCCAAGCTTTGGCTTAAAATTAAACTGAAATTGCACAACTTGGCCTTAACATTCAAAATGTTTGCTTGAGATTCGTTCGTTTCCTGACTTGGCTTTCGCCTTTGCCATTTCAGCCTCCCCAAAAATTGTCGAACTGGACTGGTACTTGGACAGCAAACCAAGAAATTCTATGCCTGCAAGTCTACAACTCCATCGACAGAATGGAAATCCTAGGTGAACCAATTTTGTTAATCCTGAGTTATACCTAAATGTATAAACTTTGACCCTTCCCCCCCGCCAGGAGAAGAAGACTGTCTTTACCTCAACGTGTACGTCCCAAGGCAAACCCCAAGCCGCGCCGACCACTTGGACGTAATCTTCGACATCCACGGTGGATCCTTCATGTTGGGCAGCGGCGTCTTTTACGCCGGGCCAAGCTTCCTCATGGACAGGGAAGTGATTCTGGTGACGGTGAATTATCGCCTGGGGCCTTTCGGTACGTGCCTAAACAAAACGCATCGCATACCATCGCAACCAGTAAAATGATTTTGTTTTTGAAGGATTTTTAAGCACGGAAGACGACGTGGTTCCCGGCAACAACGGCCTGAAAGACCAGGTCTTCGCCCTTAAATGGCTCCAGGAAAACATCGCCTTTTTCGGGGGGAACCCCAACTCTATTACTATAACTGGATTTTCCGCGGGGGGCGCCAGCGTTCACTACCATTACCTATCGGCGTCATCTAAAGGTATTACCACACAATAGAACCCAAATCAAAACTCAAAAATTCGAGTTTTAGGTCTTTTCCGGCGAGGTCTTTCAATCAGTGGCAACGCACTGAATCCTTGGGCTTTGCAGAAAGCTGCCTTGCAAAAGACGAGGACCTTAGCGGGGTATGTTGAGTGCGACTTGGAAACGAGCGCGGAATTGGTGGAGTGCCTTCGCCAGCGGTCCGCCCTCTCGATAATCGAAAGCGTGAAGGGGTTCTTCCACTACAACGTGATCCCATTCGCGATTTTCGGGCCGGTCGTCGAGCGGGGGAGCCCCGACGCTTTCCTAACCGAGCACCCCTACAACCTGCTGCTCAACGGGGAAATTAACGACGTGCCTTGGATCACGTCGTTCGCAAGGGACGACGGGGTTTTCCCATCCGCGTGTAAGTAAAGACCGCTCGCTTTTGCCCGCCCCGGGGGTAAATTTGCGACGCGCGTTTCAGATTTCCACGAGAGGGTGCCTTACGTGGAGGAAAACTGGGGGAATATTTCGGCCATCCTGTTGGATTACGAGTACACCGTCTCACCCGATGACTTGCCCGTCGTGGCAGGACGGATCAGCCAGTTTTATTTTGGGCATCGCCCCCTGACATTCGAGGCTTTGGTGAAGGTCAGTGGAAACGAGTGGGGAAGGTATTTTCTTCTGGAGTTCTTTGAGGGTCGTTCGTTTTTAGGCCAACACCCACAGGCATTTCGCCGTGAACATGGAGAGGTCGGCGAGGTTACAGGCGAGGGTTGCGGAATCCCCGGTTTACGCGTACGTCTTCGGTTACAGAGGGGAGCACAGCTTTTCCGAAATTTATTCTCAATCATCAATTGATATGGGTAGGGTCTCTTCTCCCATCATTAGTTCCCATCTTTCTTGGCCTTCTTTTTGCCCATCTTCTATTATTTTCCTTGTCCCGTGCAGTCCTCCACCTAAATACTTTGATCATCAAAATTTGGGCTTAAATGTAATTTGGAAATCCTTTTGCGTTTTGAAGGTGTGGCTCATGGAGATGACGTCCAATACATTTTCAACACCACCGGGACCGATTCCAGATTAACAGAGCCCGACGAACAAATGAAGAACGTCTTCCTGGATTTGATAGCTTCTTACGCCAGTGAAGGGTAAGCAATACCTTGTAAGTCGTGAGCTTTAAGAGATTTAAAACTTGGCAGGGTTCCCTACGTGGGGGACGTAACTTGGAAACCGGTCAACGCCGGGGCGTTCATCAGATACCTGGACATACGAGGACCTCAAGCCATCTCGTTGAGGAGGGTGAAAAAGCTGACGCCGCAGAAGTTTTGGAAGTCACTTCCCCTGAAAGAAAATGAGAATGCGATTTAGAATGTGTACATTCGAATAAAAGTTAAAAAAAAAAACGACTGACTTGTGTGTTGATGATTAAGGCGCACTCATCCGTGCTTGAAGTTACACGGTTATTAAATTTGCTCTGTTATTATTTGTTACATTGACATTGATGCCTCTTAAAGAAGATAGAGACGTAGATAAGCGCTATCACCGAAAAAAGTAGCGCATGTTAGTTTCGATCCATAGAAGTATTGCATCAGTAGTGTACGATGTTTTCGGCGGCGAAGTGGGTCGTTTTGATCTCAACACTTATCAATCGTGAGTGAATTCGGAAATATTTTTTTTTATTTACGTACTTTTAGGCTCTATTTTAATTACAAAAAATAAACCTTTAATTATTTATATCATATACACTAAATGGCGCACAAACACTTAACGTTTCGCACGAAGTGTTTGTGCGCCATTTAGTGTCCGTCTAAAAGAGTTTGTGATACAATTTTCATCGGACAAGAACCAGCTTTAATTTAATTATTTAATTCCAAAGAAGAAACAAAATATTGATTTAGGAATGAGGAGTAACGTCAGGTTTCGTGCAGCTAATCGCATGATGTTAGATAATCTAAAGTGTTTGTAATGAAAAGAAAGAAATAATCATATTTTAGATCGTGCCATTCATAAAACATGACGCGATAAAATCTTGTAATCGATCCTTAAACGCACATCTAAAGCAATAACAAAAATAACTTAGAAATTACAGGTCGCACTTAATATACATGCGTGACAGTTAAATGTAATACCATAAATCTTAACGTATTTTAATAATTGTTTTTTTAATAATAAAATAAATATACCGTTTGTCATAGAAAGATGCAACATCTTTTCCAAATGAATTTATCCGATTCGCAATTAAACAAGACAAGATTTTGTTTGGTGCTTTAATACATTTGGAAAGTGCCGTACATGTTTCAACCTTTGAAAAAAAAAATATTATACATTTTGCTATATACCTGTAGGCTGCAAATCTTGGGGCGGGCGAATTAAGTTCGTCCCAAATTGCCGGCTAAACTCAACGGGACGGGTCGAGATCAAACGAAATCCCAAAGCAAAGGGCAGAAATTAAAAATAAATAAAAGCCACCTGTTCTGGCACCACTCGTCTTTATTTATGCGTTAACTATGAACAACGTAACACTTTGAGTAATATTAAAATGAAACACGAAGAACGGATCTGCTTCTCGCTCACAAAGAAAAATTAACGCAATCTGAAACTAATTCCGCGCAACGAAAGCTGCTTGTCTCTATTCAACACATCCGAATCCGACCTTAAGTCTTTGTTACGGTCAATTTTACGCATTGGCTACTGTCTCGCAGTTATTTTGCCGACCCTAGATCTCATTTGGCCTACCTACTAAACGTCTTCCGTGCTTTCTGTTGGCCAGTTTGGTGGATTGGAATTTAG
Organism: Dorcus hopei; assembly: GCA_033060865.1. Lineage (NCBI taxonomy): Eukaryota > Metazoa > Arthropoda > Insecta > Coleoptera > Lucanidae > Dorcus > Dorcus hopei. The sequence continues at coordinate 3,069,201 of CM065425.1, read as the reverse complement.
CGCCGTGCGGTTGTTTCCGTGTTGGGACTTTTTCAGGAAACGTGTTGACTCCATCGTTGGTCCGGCGCATGTCACCAAATTTTAAATTTACTTGCCTCTTACTTACCACTGACAGATGACAAGCTTCTGCTGACGAAACGTATCAGCTATTCCACAGGCTGGCAACAGTGAAGAATGGGGCGGGTTGATTAAGGTGGTAAAATTATTAAGGGCGCCAGAAGACAATTCTTCAGATAAAAACGTAATCGACCAGTCGACGTCTTCAATCGACCAGATCGGGCAGAAAATGAATCAACAATAAATACAAATCCGATGTTAGATCAAAAAGCGATTGCAAGATGTCGCTACTTAAATTGTTTATTACTTTCACATCGCATTGGCGAATAACCTGGACAGATCGCTTTGGTTTGCAGTGGATTTCTCGAGCTACGGTTCTGCTGACGAAGGCCCAACTAGGCCTGAAACAGCTGTACAGAGCCTGCTCGAGGAATCTGCTGTAATCAAAATCGATTTGCACACAATTTTTCTAATAAATACAGAGGCGAGACTTTACTCACTGGTGTGCGTGAGCGCAGAAATTAAACTCGAAGTTAAAGTTAACACAATTTATTATTACACAAGTCAAGACAACACTTTACACTATTACAATTGACTGCTTACTTATCTACGGTAAACGCAGCGCAACACGTAGTTCGAAATCCTTCCTCGCGATTTAACTATTCACGAGAAATGAATAAAATATAAACCGATCGGTCCGCAAAACGTCAGATTAAATTAAGTTGGAAAACCTAACCTTTTGACAGCGCGTCCAGTCAGGCGGCATGGTCAACGTTACCAACCGAAGCGCGGTGGCCGGTTACCAACCGAAGCGCGGTGGCCGGTTACCAACCGAAGCGCGGTGGCCGGTTGGTAGTTACGACGCCCTCTGTCGATCGCGGGTAGCGTCGACAATCTGGATCAAACTGGATCCGCTGGAATCGTCAAGATGGCTGATCGTGGTTTCCACGATCGGACCACGGTACATTCACAGAGAACTAGGCCTAAAAGCCTGCGCCAGAAAACTGCGCCCAAACAGAAAAGCCTGAATGTTACAGTTTATTTTCCGCCTGTGCACGAACACACCCTGTACAGTATACACTTCAACGTTACGATCTATTTCTAGCACACTTCGTTTTGTTTCCCACATTACGCGTAGGAATTTACAATTCCTCGTTCGTGTAATGTACCCAACATGCTTTTCGCTAAAAGCTTCAGATTAGACGAACAACTTCATTATATAAAATTAGCCCCATCCTTGCTTAGGGTTGGAATTGCGTTTACGCGGTGTTTATTTGTCCAATTTAAAGAGTACTACTTCGTGATGCGGACGACGACGGATGGTCGAATTTCTTTTGTTTTAAAGACATCCGCACCTGAAGCCGCTGCGTGTGTCCGTAACCCTTGCCCTTCATTTTGATTGGTTTCCACCGATGTCACATTCTTATGTTATTGGTACGATTCAAACAGACCACCGTTCATCTCACTTTATACCGTTTTCTACCCCTCTCGATTTTGCACAACGCCGCCGGAATTGCCAGTGTGTTGTCGACCGTCAGGTGATTTGCGTGTAGTTAGTTTTGTGGGTTCCCGCTCTAATTTCTCTTGGAGGAAGAGAATAGATCTTAACGGCTGTTGGCCGACTCTGATTAATTCACCTGTACGAGAGAGTTGACTGTGTGCCAACTCGTGTTCAGCCTACGTCCTATTCTGACTTAGGTAAGGTTTACTCCATCGTTTTGCATTATCTTGCAGTTCACGGTCATTTTGGCCCCCCTCAGGCTTTTCGTTTTGACTGTCCTTTCTCCGTTCGGACGACTATTCCGTGCGTGAGACATTTACTGGGATCATCATATCGCCCTTAGTACCGTACCGACCCCAGTGGGCGGGCCGTTAAACCCCGCAAGGAGACCGACACTCCGAGGAGCAGCGACGCCGCTTACCGCTTTGCAACGGTGGAACGCCCCTGACTCGACAGACGTATGAATGCTACGTAATCAGGTCGGATATTTATGTTTATTTATTCTTGTGTTACGGTGGTTTTGATGTTGTCGCTTTCGCACACGTAAATTTTGCGTATACTCGCGAAGTAAACTCCATTTCGGAGGAATTCACCTTTTATCTTGCGTTACGCTTACAAAACGTAATTCATCGAACGAGTACTTCGGCGTTAGAATAAGTGAATGTTTTTTTTTATTTAACTTTGTATTAATTTCGGATCCGAATTGTTAGGATTTACTGTTTAACGTTAGTTGTGTTGTTCACCATCTGATTTAATCGATTACTTGTGATCAATCTTTTAATAAACTTGTGTTCATGCTTTGGACGTACCGTGTTTTCTTAATTTTTACGCGATTCCCTTTCAAAAAAAAATTAAGTGGCGCCTATTTTGGATTGGCCTTCGCGTTATGGTTTAAGAACCCATTCCCGTTCCACTGAAGCTGCCGGCGAAACTGGATTAATTTCGTTCCGATGTTAAACTTCTACTTACCTACACAGGTAGGTAGCAAGGTTTCGTTAGCAGCCATTTTGATACACGCCATAGCACTTTTTACATTACCCGGGCTTGGAATTGAAGTTAAAATTATCCCCAAATGTGTTCGATGGTGTCACGAGATCTTCCGGCACAGCCGCAAATGAGTTACTCCTCCCAAAGAGCGAGAACTCACTCGATAATTTCACCACACTCATGAAAGACGTTAACACTCAACCAAGGTCTGAACACAAAGGGACGATAGAGTCGGCTCGAAGGTGGTGGTGGCCGCTAAAATACGGGCGGTAACCAACGGCGTGCACACTGGCGGTGAGAAGTCATTAGCTTGCGCTTTCTGTGATTACAAGTGTCGAAAACACCGAAATCTGAAGCGTCATATGTTGAGACACACCAATGAGAAGCCGTTCGGCTGTGATATTTGCGATTATAAGTGGCGGGGTACTCGCATATTTGAAACAACACATGCTAATACATACCGGCAAGGAACCGTTCGGTTGCGATCTTTGCGATTACAAATGTCGGCAAGTTGCAAAATTGAATCTGCGCAGGTTAACTCACACCGACGAGAAGCCGTTGAGTTGTGATCTTTGCGATTACAAATGTCGACAGGGTGTAGATTTGAAACGGCACATGTTGATGCACACAGGCGACGAGAAACCGTTTAGTTGTAATTTCTGCGATTACAGGTGCCTACAGGCTGTGAATTTGAAGCATCACATCTTGAGACACACCGGTGAAAAGCCGTTTAGTTGTGATCTTTGCGCTTACAGATGCCGCCAGCTCATTTCTTTAAAGCATCACATGCTGACACCGACAAGAAACCGCGATTACAAATGTCGAAGGGCTGAATTACTGAAACGGCATATCTTAACGCACACCGACGAGGAGCTGTTCAGATGTGGTCTTTGCGATTATAAAAGTCGAGAACTCGCGATGGTAAAGCGGCACATGTGAACGCATGCGGGGGTTAAGAAAATATTCGTTTGTAATTTGTGCGAGTACAAGACGCGGTTGTCCGTGGAAATAAGTCGTCACGTGTTGAGGCACACCGGCGAAAAGCCGATTAGTTGTGAGCTTTGCAGTTATAAATGCGTTCAGCCCTCACAATTGAAACGGCACATGTTGACGACTCACACTGACGAGAAGCCACTCAGTTGTAATATTTGCGCTCATAAATTTCGAAGTTCCAGCAACTTGCTAATACACCGTTAGGCAGTTCGGATGTATCCGGCCGCGAGATGTCGCAGCCTAAGCTGTTGTATTCTTTATGGTTATGAAATTAAAATATTAAAGAAATTTAGGTTACGGATTGGTTTAATATTGAAAACATCAGAGACCTCTCGCGTTGACAATTAGGTCGCGAATATTTCTTCTTTGTTTAATATTTTGGACGCATTCTAGTGCCGACTAGGTTGACACGCGAAATTAAAGTTACTGTTGTTTATTTATTTATTTTCTTGCTAGTTAAGCTAACGGTTTTCTAACGAACAAACGCATCCGATTGTTTCGCATTTTGACGTAGTAACACTTTAAGCAAAATTAAAATGGAACACGAAGCACGGATCCGCTTTTCGCTCACAAAGAAAATAAATAGGTTATGGCAATCTGAAACTTCTTTTGCTTCTTTCAATTCAACCCGTTAGCATTATTGTAAATAAAACAAAACTTTAGGTCCTTAAGCCTTCCACAATGTGTGCGCATCTTATATGTACTATTACAGTCGGAGAGGTCCTCCGAGTATCAAACGGTCGGGAGGGTTTGACGTTTCAAAAATGTCAAATAGTGACGTACAGTCGCGAGCAATAAGTTTTGGTCGTCATTGTTGTCAAAGATTTGACACCTGACTTGTATATCCTTAAAAATAATGAGTTTTTTAACGGAATCAGCTGACCCGCATGCGCAGCTGGATGTTGAAGGTCGGATCTTACCTTGTTATTCGCGAAATCAAATAAAATAAACGACCTCTGGTGGTCAATATTGATACCATCAAAAAGGTGCGATTCTAAATTCCAATCGCAAGGGTGTTTGCGCGAGCACGTGCTGAGACACACCGACGAGAAGCTATTCCGTTGCGCCGTCTGCGACTATAAATTTCAAGACATCGAAAAATTGAAGCGACACGTGTCGACGCACGTCGGAGAGAAGAAATTCGGCTGCGAGCTCTGCAACTTCAAATGCCAACAATCCGAATTATTAAGACGGCATGTTATCAGCACATGCCGTCAAATAATGACGTGCAGTCGCGAGCAATAAGTTTTGGTCGTCATTGTTGTCGAAGATTTGACACCTGACTTGTATATCCTTAAAAATAATGAGTTTTTTTAATAAATTCTCTTATGAATGCCTTTTGTAAAGTTTCTCATGTGCCAACTTTTAAAAATTACGTACCGAGCGGGAAATTCAAATGTCTTTCAATCATTTATGTAGTATTCAATCAGTTCTGTAGTATTGTAACTAGGATAAGAAAACCAGTAAAGATGTACAGCTGAAAATCAGTCGAGCGTAACATAAACACAAGACGATAACATAAACATAAGAATGACTCCTTCGCAATTATGTAAAGTATGACTCACCCGCGTTGGAAGATCCACCTGCGATGATTCATTCGCGGACCGTGCGCAAAATCTTATGACTCATCTACGGACACAGATTTAACGCAAAGTCGTGTGCACAAATGTCAAGGCAATAATTGACGTCACACCCCGGAAACGAAACCCCTATAAAAAGGCGACAAAGCTAACGCTAGCGCATAATTAGAACAATTCCCGTCAGTATGTCATCTAGTCTAATTATCAGTAAGTGCCCCAAATACAATGTGAGTATTAGTTGTAAATTGTTGATAATAAATGTTGTGTTATATTGAGCTACGACCCTTATTTCATGTTACTTAAATTATTACCGTAACAGTATATTTGAGAAAATTAAAAAAAAGTGCAATACTCTTAGTTCCCAACACGGCTAGGTATGTTATTAATGAATTAGAGGACCATTATTAATGGCACATATGTATAATCAAGGCTCCACTGGGAACGTGTCCATTTTAATTGACAATAGAATGGACGAATTGATTATTCGTAGACAGGTAAAGAAACAAAAAGGGTTTACAAGAGGCCAGCTAGATCTAAATCAACAATGCCTTGAAACTTGCCCAATCATCCAATCAAGAACTAAAAACAATAGTCTTATATCCCACACTCTGCAGCTACTCACTAAACATTCTTCACGAAGCAAATGTCACCGTTCTTTTTTTTGTGAATGGCAAAGTGTCTTCATCTTTCACAATTATTCAAACTTGTTTCAAATGTGGAGGACATCTGCAACGTTTTGGGGAAAAAAATGAGGTTCCTCGAAGCATCGTACATTCACCAAGTTGTCTTGAATCCATCGAATTTTGCTTGGGAAGGGCAACATGAAGAAAGTGCTTCGATGTAAAAATAACATTATTGAATGCTCGACGCTCGAAACGTTCACCGAACCAGCGCCAACTCCAATCGTGAGAGTTTTTGAACGCCTGAAAAATAAGAAAGACCGAAACAAACTAAAGTGACAGGCAGTATTTATTTAAAGTTGCCATTAATTTTTCCTTTTGTTGCAGATTCTAACAGCAAGGAAAGTCCAACCGTCAAATTGTTAAATGGGGTCGTAAGTGGAAGCCATGAAGTGTCCTACAACGGCAGGACATTTTCGGCATTTTATGGCATCCCTTACGCAAAACCTCCCGTGGGAGATTTAAGGTTCGAGGTGGGTATTCCGACTCAATCCTTCAAGGTGCATTTTTTTAAAAATTATATTGTAGCCCCCCCAAAGGGCATCCAACTGGACAGGCACTTGGGTGGCCGATTCAAAAATAATCTGCCTGCAAGTCTACAACACCAAGGACAAAATCGGCGTCCTGGGTAATTACCGAGTTGAGTTTTGCGGACCCTAAAGGTTCTACTTAAATTCTGAAACTCTTCAGGGGACGAAGACTGCCTGTACCTCAACGTGTTCGTGCCGAGAGAGAAACCAAGCACTTCGGATAAGTTGGACGTTATGGTTGACATTCATGGGGGGTCGTTCATGCTGGGCAGTGGGGTTTACTATGCAGGGCCGAATTTCCTTATGGATAGAGAATTGGTTTTCGTCACGATTAACTATCGATTAGGACCTTTTGGTAAATCATATTTTGTTTCAACTAAAAGAAAAAAAAAATGGGGGTTGCTACTAAATTCAAGAAAAATTTCAAGGTGATGAATAGCAACTTAATTAGGATGATATAGCGTGCGGCGCCCTGACCACTCGTTAATGTTATTTCAGGATTTTTAAGTACGGAGGACCACGTGGTTCCCGGCAACAACGGCCTGAAAGACCAAAGCTTCGCGCTTAAATGGGTTCGGGAGAACATCGCCTCCTTTGGGGGCAACCCAGATTCCATCACGTTAACTGGATTGTCCGCGGGAGGCGCCAGCGTTCACTACCATTATCTATCGCCCCTATCCAAAGGTTCCGAACGCACCCAATTTATTTACGGCTTTAACAACTTTAGCTTTAGGTTATTTCCATCGGGGGATTTCAATTAGTGGTAACGCCCTGGATCCGTGGGCCTTTCAGGAGTCCGCCCTGGAGAAGGTGAAGACCCTGGCGGGCTTCGTCGGGTGCGATTCGGAATCAAACTCGGCCCTGGTGGAATGCCTCAAGCAACGATCTGCCCTTTCGATCATCGAGAACGTCAAAAAGTTCTTCCGGTACAACGTGGTTCCTTTTTCGGTTTTCAGCCCGATCGTCGAGAAGAACAACCCGGACGCCTTCCTAACCGACACCCCGTACAATTTACTGCTTAGGGGTGAAATTAACGACGTACCATGGATCACGTCGTTTACGAAGGACGACGGGGTTTTCCCAGCGGCATGTACGTCTTCTTCTCCTTCCTTATCCACCAGAACTTTTGAAGGAATAACCAGTAACTTCTTTTTGGCCCCCAAAAGAAGAGAAACCGGTGCACTCCGATGAATATAATAATAAGTTTACATTTTCAGACTTTTTCGACAAGCTAAGTTTGGTAGAGGAAAACTGGAGCGAGTTCGCCCCACTTATACTCGACTATCAACACACCGCCTCGCCCGAAGACTGGGCGGACATCGCGGGACTCATCAGGGATTTTTATTTTAAAGATTCAGCCCTGACTCCTGAAATACTAATCAAGGTATTTGCAGTACACACACACCGCCCGGCCCTCCTCACCCTCTTCTCCCTCCCTTTTCTTCAAAGGAAGTTAAATTGCGAGTTTTTTTTTTTTTTAAGATCAACAGTGACAGGCATTTTGCTGCTTACATGGAAAAGGCCGCAAGGTTGCAAGCAAAATCGGCCAAATCGCCGGTGTACACCTACGTCTTCAAATACAGGGGCAATCACAGTATATACGAGTTGTACGGTGAATCAATGGATGACTACGGTAAAGACGTGGTCGTAAATTTATTTCAATCAAACTCTACCGAACTTAATCTTAAGGTGTCGCTCATGGAGACGACGTGCAGTACTTCTTTACCACCTTCCTGACCGACCCCAAACTCACCGATTCGGACGAACTCATGAAGGAGTGGTTCCTAAACATGATCGCTTCCTACGCCAGCGGAGGGTATTTACGCAAATCCAACTTTTTTAACTTCAAACATTAAAATAAATTGCAGGAAACCTGATGTGGGTGATTTAGAATGGGAGCCGGTCGGTAGGGGGAAAGCGATTCAATATTTGAACGTACGAGGTCCTCGGGACGTCACGTTGGAGGAAACCGAAGAGTTGACGCCCCTGGCCTTCTGGGATTCGCTTCCGCTGAAGGAGAACGGACGCTTGAACAGATTCAGAGACGAACTGTAGTGTTGCTTAGAAGGAAATAAAAATGCTGGGCCCCTCTTCACTTGGGATTTGCAAATTTTTTAATTGTCATTTCCTACCGCGTTAAAAACCTTTCGGAAACGTTAAAAATTCGCTTGAAATTTGAAAGAAACGAACGAGTTGGTGACGTTTCTGGCTGTGGGAATCGGGTCGGTAGGACGGTGATGAGTGAGGCACCCACTCAAGGGCGGAGCAAACGAAATAATAGCATCGAGAGGTTATGAGTGAGCCACCTACTCGAGGACTGGGTGCGCGGAACGCCCATGTCAGGTATGAGTGAGACGCCCACTCAGGTGCGGAGCATACGAAATTTCAAAGTTAAGTTCGATTTTAAACGTACCATTAAACAAGGCAGGAAACAAGTTTCAAACCATTTTATTCGATTAGCAGGGCTCGGTGTTTCGCCTAAATGATTTCCTTAGGGTCCGCTTATCGCTTGGGAATGTTTATTTCTAATACCAAAGTTCGAAACTCTTTCGCACGCTTTGCCAAAAGGGAATTTGTAATTTTTTGGCAATTTATGTAGTAATTTGTGTTCCAAACTTTCGGCCGTTTACGGTGAAGAGGAATGTAGAATTCCTTCTGGTAGAACACTAAAGTCTATTTGAGTGCGTCCGATCACGTCAAAAACCACATAGTTAAACGAAACAACTTTAAATCAAACTATGTAATTAGTTTAACGCAAACACAACTTCAACTACCTGTTTGATATTTAATTAGAGTAATTATAAGTAAGAATGTATATAAATAACGTTTATAACTTGCAAGAAAGCGATCGTGTTGTTATTTAGTAACGCAGGATATCTTATCTAAATGCAGAGGTGACTTTTTTAAGCACAGTGACAATTAGTTTCAATGATGGCTTCGACAGAGTGGACCGTTTTACTCTCTGTGCTCCTTTTCATCAGTAAGTAAGAAAAAATGTTGTATTTTATTTATATTCTAGTTTATTGATGAAATAATTGAACGCGCAGTATTATATGATTTGTTTGTTTACTCATTGGTGAATGTGCAAATCAGTTTTTAATTCTTACGGAATATTTCCGAACACATAAAAGATAAAAGGCTATAACGTTATGCAAAATTATAATCATTAATTTTGTGATTATTTTCAACAGTTAAGGATATATAACAAATTATTATAAATTATTATATAAAACAAAAAATAATCTGAATTCGATACTTACAATTAGTTTCTTGCTTAATTTGTTAGGCTAATGTGAATAAAATATACAGGATGACTGTTAATTAATCCGACTAATGCCCGGTTTCTGGAACGTTCCATAAAGTTAACGGTCCGATAAAAGTAAACGTTGCTATGGCTACACATGTTAGAACTTTATGCTCCCCAGAAATGGATATGCTTGCAGCTTTTAGGTGGCGATGACTCGATTACATTACGTAAGTGTCTACTTGACAGTAGTTTATCGTTTAATGTTAATTTGCAATGTTTGTACCTTAATAAAAGTCTGCATGTAACAACTTTGAGATTCTGTATCTGCTAAATGAGTAGAAATCGTACACGTTTAGATGAAAAAAAAATGTTTGAAATTCAATTCCCTACAACCCCTTTCATTTTGCGTCGCGACTTTTGAAACAGCCTGTATAGTATACACATTAGAAGTACATATAACAAAATACACAAAATACAAAACACAAAGTTGTCATATTAACATAGCGCCACTATTGAGATAAGAAGTCATTTAGGGAGTAATAGCATTTGCTTATGAGAAAAGATTTTAAATTTTTCTTAAAAATATTAATGGACGAAGAGACTCTTTGATGTTAACAGGAAGTTTATTGTACACCCTAATTGCTGAGCAATCCTGCGTATTTCCAATCTGCATTTTGGTAAGGGCAAAGCTGGTTGCCGCAAGGCATAGATTCAAGTTCCTGCACTCATTTCGAAGTGATGCAAATGTTTGCGAACGCAAATAGCCGTGAAAAATATATATGTACTAGGTAATGTTAAATAGTTATTCTCTATAAAAGTACCTCTACATTGTTACAGTTTGTTTTCCGCCTGTGTACGAACACACCCTGTACAGTACACATTTCAACGTTACGACCTATTTTTAGCACACTTCGTTTTGTTTCCCACATTACGCGTAGGAATTTACAATTCCTCGTTCGTGTAATGTACCCAAAACTTCCTTTTCAACATGCTTTTCGCTAAAAGCTTCAGATTAGACGAACAACTTCATTATATAAAATTAGCCCCATCCTTGCTTAGGGTTGGAATTGCGTTTACGCGGTGTTCATTTGTCCAATTTAAAGAGTCTACTTTGTGACGCGGACGACGACGGATGGTCGAATTTCTTTTGTTTTAAAAACATCCGCAAAGCCGCTGCGTGTGTCCGTAACCCTTGCCCTTTATTTTGATTGGTTTCCGCTGATGTCACATTCTTATGTTATTGGTACGATTCAAACAGACCACCGTTCATCTCACTTTATGCCGTTTTCTACCCCTCTCGATTTTGCAAAACGCTGGAATTGCCAGTGTGTTGTCGACCGTCAGGTGATTTGCGTGTAGTTAGTTTTGTGGGTTCCCGCTCTAATTTCTCTTGGAGGAAGAGAATAGATCTTACGGCTGTCGGCCGACTCTGATTAATTCACCTGTACGAGAGAGTTGACTATGTGGGAACTCGTGTTCAGCCTACGTCCTATTCTGACTTACACTTAGGTAAGGTTTATTCCATCGTTTTGCATTATCTTGAAGTTCACGGTCATTTTGCTCCCCTTAGGCTTTTCGTTTTGGCTGTCCTTTCTTCGTTCGGATGACTATTCCGTGCGTGCGACATTTACTGGGATCGTCATACCGCCCTTAGTACCGTACCGACCCCAGTGCGCGGGCCGTTAAACCCCGCAAGGAGAACGACACTCCGAGGAGCAGCGACGCCGCTTACCGCTTTGCAACGGTGGAACGCCCCTGACTCGACAGACGTATGAATGCTACGTAATCAGGTCGGATATTTATGTTTATTTATTCTTGTGTTACGGTGGTTTTGATGTGGTCGCTTTCGCGCACGTAAATTTTGCGTATACTCGCGAAGTAAACTCCATTTCGGAGGAATTCACCTTTTCTCTTGCGTTGCGCTTACTAACGTAATTCATCGGACGAGTACTTCGGCGTTAGAATAAGTGAATTTTTTTTTTATTTAACTTTGTATTAATTTCGGATCCGAATTGTTAGGATTTACTGTTTAACGTTAGTTGTGTTGTTCACCATCTGATTTAATCGATTACCTGTGACCAATCTTTGAATAAACTTGTGTTCATGCTTTGGACGTACCGTGTTTTTCTTAATTTTTACGCGATTTCCTTTAAAAAAAAATTGGCCTTCGCGTTATGGTTTAAGAACCCATACCCGTCCCACTGAAGCTGCCGGCGACACTGGATTAATTTCGCTCCGGTGTTAAACTTCTACTTATCTACACAGGTAGGTAGCAACATGCTGCCTTAAAAGACAATTTATGAAGAATACGGATGCATGACTTTTGCAAAAAAAAAAAACTCGGAGTGTGAACTTGTACCCCACAAAACCAATCCATATTTAAACAGCGAATATATTTTTGCAAAATAGAAAGTTCTACAGGCTTCTAAGTCACATATTTGCGAAAATTTCCTGAAAGCAAATATATTTTTACTAATTTTCTTAAATAGATTGCTAATGTGTTCCAACCAGTCCAAATTTTAGTGCAAGTCAATGCCTAAATATTTCACTGAAACTACACGCTGAAGATCGTTTGAAATAACGTTTGGGAAATTACTTTCATTAGCCTTTTTTGTTCCGAATTCTACAAAGTGAGATTTTGTTTCGTTTAGGAGCCAGTTTTTCAAATTTGCAATAGCACTGTCGCGTCGGTTGCAACCAACGAAGTATTAGCATTTTTACCTGAAGTTACTAAAACGGTATCATCTGCGTACATAATGCATTTATTGACGGATTTAAAATTAAGGGGTAGATCACTTATAAAAAGATTGAAAAGCACAGGGCCTAATATGGATCCCTGAGGGACGCCTTTATAAATTTCTGCGGAGATGGATTTACTACAATTTATTTCTACCACCTGCGATCTATCTTCAAGAGAGCCATTTATAACTAACTCCACGAATTCCGTAGGAGTATAGCTTATCCAACAAACGTGCATAGCTTCACTTAGATCACAAAAGGATGCTATTGTACTATTGTTGGCATGGGATAAAATGTCTTCCACCAATTGAAGTGCAGCAGTTAAGAATTCCCAGTATTTTTCTTTCGTTTTAGTTTAAATTGTATTGTAAATAAAGTTTACTAAGGAGGGTCAAATTTTACAAGCTTTATTCTATTGTAAATAAAGTTTACTAAGGAGGGTCAAATTTTACAAGCTTTATTCTGAGTAAATCTCGTAAAACCTTTATGACATACGCACATATAATACAATACTTTTTTTGGGTAAAATCATAATTAATTAATTACAAACTGTTCCACAGAATTTTTAATACTTACATTTTCCCGTAATCTCTGACATGCATTAACGTACGCAAAATTCACGATTCAAAATTCTACGCATAATACTGGCGACGTTTAAAACGACTGTATCCTAATAGTTTTATTGTCTCCGTGCGATAACGAGACGAAAGATTTTACTATCAGCCGTGCATTGACGCCTGCGATCACCAGATTTAAATCTTCGCGTTTTTTCTTTTTGTGGACGATGCAGGTGGTACATTCCGTTCTAGGAAATAATTCGCCGTGAATTAACAAACAGTGATTTACACAATTATTTGCGATTTTTTTACCCTTATCTTATATGCAATTCCAGTTCTTTTATAAACTAGTAATAATTACGTCGCGTAAGAGAAACAACTCAGACTAACGCTCCCAACTGTTAAACGTGTAATAAAATGAAATTGAGGTAAGTGTCAAGGTCGCATTGTCAGCAAGCGAGTAGTCAATAAAAAAACTTTATAGTCCTATTGCTGCGTTTATTAAGCCTGGCGTCGTATTTCGTACGCAGTGCCGCAGCTCGATTTTGGGGTGATTCTTTAATTAATTAAAAACTGTTGAAAACAATTTTTTTTAACATTCTTTCCGTAATCTGTGACATCGATTCTCTGATGCGTTCTTTTTTGACGGAACAATTGTCACATCCTGTATACATTTTTTATTGTTATTATACGTAAAAGCTTGTGAAATGAAAAAAAAAATTGAAATGATGTATAATCTGAACCCTCTTTTACATCGCAAGCGATTTGTTTATCTTCTGGGAAGTTCTCTTTCATACTTAATTGTAACGGTCCGTCATTCTTCGGGTTGGTCTGCGGTTGCTGATCGTTTCTCTGCTTGACGGCGGTTCGGGTTTGCTCGTCGGAGTCCAGGTTCAGAAATAAAAGCGTCGATCACTTAGCAAATACAGTTTTATTTACAAAATAGTTCATATATACACGTATCCACAAATTGGAATGTTTTAACTCAGGTAAAACTCACGGACTGGTAAACGAAATGTTAAACTCTCGGACGGTATTTCGGTAACGGTAATATACGGTGTGTCTCGTGGACATTAAATAACGGTAAAATACGGCGTGCCTTAAGGACACTATTCAACGGTAAAATACGGTGTGTCTTAAGGACATAAAACGACTACTAAACACCATGCAAACTGTGCATACGTTCTGGTTTCTGCTCCTAGGGTCGGAACAGGTAAGAAAGAGTGAGACTCCCACTCTGGGATCAGGATGTGTGAGACGCCCACACTAGGTAAGAGAGAGCGAGACTCCCGCTCTAGGATCAGGAAGTGCGAGACGCCCGCACTCGGGAAGAGAGAGTGAGACACCCACTCTAGGATAAGGATGTGTGAGACACCCACACTAGGTAAGAGAGAGCGAGACTCCCGCTCTAGGATCAGGAAGTGCGAGACGCCCGCACTCGGAAAGAGAGAGTGAGACACCCACTCTAGGATAAGGATGTGTGAGACACCCACACTAGGTAAGAGAGAGAGCGAGACTCCCGCTCTAGGATCAGGAAGTGCGAGACGCCCGCACTCGGTAAGGGAAAGGTCAGGATAAACAGGAGGAGCGGTTGGAAATAACACGATCGTAGCACAGGTTACCCAGCGTGTTAGAGTCGGAACACCGTCGGGAAGACGAGCCGGTGAGCGACTAACTCCTGCGTGCTCGCAGCGCGCTTTTATAGGCGAGCGCGTGGAGGGGGAGCCCTACTCCTTTCAGTACTCCCACTCTGATTTGTACTTTTATGAATCTGCGCGAGGCATCCTAAATATACAGACTAAATAACTTAACTAATAAAACAAAGAAAACTCTAAATAAATCGTAACGGAGATGCTACTTCGTTACATCATTATAAAATTAATGAAAATATGTATTTTTTGTAGGCTCTTACAGTAAGGGATCTCCTTCTGTCAAGGTGCTGAACGGTGTCGTAAATGGAACCCATGAAGTGTCTTACAATGGTCGAACATTTTCCGCATTTTATGGCATCCCCTATGCAAAACCTCCCGTGGGAGGTTTAAGATTTGAGGTCTCTCATCTTCTTATTGCATAATTTCAAACGCTTTAAATTATTATAACAAAAGAAACTCTCCGGTATAGTCGTCCAAGTTTTGTATCGGTTCTATGATCATGCTATAAAAAACAGCTTCAAAGAGACCGGCCTGCGGTCGCCTTTCTGTCGCCTTTTTTTGGCAAGGCCATAAAACCGTTACCATACTGGGGCGACTATATACTTAGCGATCGGTGTAAAAACCCAAAAATCCTTGATGACTTTCGACTCAAGCTAATAACTTCTTGCGCATTTCAGCCGCCGAAAAAAATGCCAGATTGGACAGGTGTTTGGATCGCAGACGTAAAAATCCGTTGCTTGCAAGTTTTTAACCTTCGCAAAATAGAAATCTTAGGTGGGGTGTTACACGGCCAAATTTCGCACAATAATTTGAAACCGCGTGGCATTTTTTAGGGGATGAAGACTGCCTCTACCTCAACGTGTACGTCCCCAGAGAAAACCCGAGCGTTTCGGATAAATTAGATGTGATCGTCGAGATTCACGGCGGAGGGTTCATGTTGGGCAGTGGCACCTTGTATGCCGGGCCAAATTTCCTCATGGATAAGGAAGTGATTTTGGTCACCATAAATTATCGCCTGGGCCCATTTGGTACTTACTAAAACGACCAAAACTATTCTTCAAGAAAGAAGAACTTATTTTATGTTTCAGGATTTTTAAGCACAGGAGATGACGTAGCTCCCGGAAACTATGGCCTGAAAGACCAGAGCTTCGCGCTTAAATGGGTTCACGAAAACATCGGGTTCTTTGGGGGAAATCCGGAATCCGTTACGCTAACCGGAATGTCAGCAGGTGGAGCCAGCGTTCACTTCCATTACCTCTCTCCTTTATCCACAGGTATGTACTTTGGGTTTTTCATTGATCAGACT
Organism: Dorcus hopei; assembly: GCA_033060865.1. Lineage (NCBI taxonomy): Eukaryota > Metazoa > Arthropoda > Insecta > Coleoptera > Lucanidae > Dorcus > Dorcus hopei. Next base: position 3,053,372 of record CM065425.1, on the reverse strand, counting down.
TTCACGTTTGAAACTTCAAGGATATTTCCATAGAGGAATGTCAACCAGCGGCACCGCTTTTAGCCCATGCGCCTTACAGAGAGCCCCCTTGGAGAAGGCAAGGGCATTGGCTAATTACGTCGGGTGCGACGCGGAAAGCACCTCGAAATTAGTGGAATGTCTTCGGCAACGATCGGCTCTCTCAATAATCGAAAACGTCCCCAAACTGTCTTACCACGACGCGGTTTCCTATGGCATTTTCGGCCCAGTTGTAGAGCGAGATAGTCCGGACGCCTTCTTAACAGACACCCCCTACAATCTGCTGCTCAGGAAAGAGATCAACGACGCCCCATGGATTACGTCGTTTGCAACAGACGACGGGGTTTTCCCGGCTATATGTACTTGAGGAAAACCCTTGGAGTTCCATCATTTCAAGCCGCGTGTTTTAGATTTTCGGGACAATCTGCCTTTCCTCGAGGAAAACTGGGATGAATTCTTGCCCATTTTACTAGATTATAAATCCAGCGTTTCGTCTTCTAAACACTTGGAAAGCGTAACCCAGAGGATCACTGACTTTTACCTGAAGGGCGCACCTCTGACTTATGAGGCCTTAGTAAAAGTAGGTACTTAAGCGCAAATTTAAAAATGCGGTTTCTTGTAGCCTTTAATTTGCAGGTCATCACCGACAGGATTTTTGCGGTGTACTTGGAGAAATCGACGAGATTGCAAGCAAGATCGGGGAAATCCCCGATCTACGCTTACGTGTTCGGATATAGGGGGCAACATACTTTCGCAGAGACCTACAGCGAATCACCCGACGAGACAAGTAAAGTTTTTTTTAATAATTAATTTAAATTATTAAAAGAAACAATTCGCGATTTGAAGGAGTTGCTCACGGAGATGACGTTTTATACTTTTTCAAAACGGAAATAACCGAGCCCAAACTATCCCAGTCCGACGAGGAAATGAAGGACATTTTTCTAAATCTATTCGCTTCTTATGCCAGCACGGGGTAACCACAACCTCAGTTCTCTCTTGCATCACTTTGATGAGAAATTTAAAAAATTGTAGGGTTCCAGAAATTGGCGATTTAAAATGGGAACCAGTCGGTACTTCCGAAACCTTCCGGTACTTGAAGATAGGGGGCCCTCAAGACATCACCTTAGAGGAGACCGACGAGTTATCGCCGGTGGCTTTTTGGGATTCCCTCTTGCTAAACGAGAACGAAAGTGCGAACAAATTCAGGGACGAATTGTAATGTTATTGAACCCCGCTTTTTTTTAACTTGTTTTAATAAAATAAACTTAGTGTGATTAGATTTTTAAATTTCCAATATCCAACACCGGATACTTTTACAGAAAAAAGAAAACAAGTAAAATTAAAACATTTACGACAATATTAACGTTGCCAAATTGGACGCAGCAACAATTCATAGTTGGATCTTGTGTGGGTGGTTGAAAAAAATGGGCTCTATTGATTTTGGCGAGATTTAGCACAGCCTCCAACAAGAAACCAAATAGTTTAAACCATGATACTAGATACAGAGACGGACGGATTTTTGGAGATCAACCACACACTATGATATTCTGTAAACGTCGATTACGCCCTCGGGCTTGAGGAGTTACACTCGACAAGACTGGCTGTCTGAACTGTCGTGCTATGCCACGGCCTTTTATATGCTTTTTTTTTGCAAAGGTCATTTCGACCATGTAACTAACACTCCGGGATGTGTGCCAGTTTCTCCATGATTCATAAGCTCGGCTATTTCAATGCCGCTGCAGTTCTTCTAATTTGCAAAGGTCACTCACGACTCTCATCGGGCAAGGCTTTTGATAAGGCGAGCCGCTGTTATGCTTGCTTACACAATCCTACATAATCTTTAGCTGAGCGAATTTTTTTCGCGCTCGCATTGTATCGAGTTTAACTTATGTAATGAGCTTAACGATTATGAAATGCTCGATTTCTTACAGTGTCGAGAGGGTATGAGTGAGACACCCACTCAGGTACGCAGTATACGAAACATCCGTGTCAGGTAAGAATGAGTGAGACACCCACTCAAGTACGGACCATGATTCATAAGCTCGGCTATTTCAATGCCGCTGCAGTTCTTCTAATTTGCAAAGGTCACTCACGACTCTCATCGGGCAAGGCTTTTGATAAGGCGAGCCGCTGTTATGCTTGCTTACACAATCCTACATAATCTTTAGGTGGGCGAATTTTTTTCGCGCTCGCATTGTATCGAGTTTAACTTATGTAATGAGCTTAACGATTATGAAATGCTCGATTTCTTACAGTGTCAAGAGGGTATGAGTGAGACACCCACTCAGGTACGCAGTATACGAAACATCCGTGTCAGGTAAGAATGAGTGAGACACCCACTCAAGTACGGAGTACTCGAAACGCCCGCGTCAGGTAAGAATGAGTGAGACACCCACTCAAGAACAGGTACGGAAAGAAAGAGCGGTAGCAGGTTATGCAAACGTAGCACAGGCTGCTTAGCGCATTTGAGTCATGTATGGACAGCGAGTTCGCAACGCTTTTGTAGCGAGCTGGCAACGTCACTTGTATGTATATCTTGTCTGAACATCCGACAACATTGTAACCTGCGCCAGAAACGTCTCTTCACATTGGCTCTTGTATTCAAAACTCCTGGCGTCATAATTATGCTATTGGCTAACGTTTATGGCGTAGTTGTAATTTCGGCGTTCTTCCGTTTTACTTTCGCGCTCGACGCTCGAGTTCATTCCTCATTGACAAGTGGTGCTGTGCTGACGTGTTTTAGCGCTTAGAAAGTTTATCGTGGCTTTGCTCAAAGAATTGAGTGATACTGCCGGAATTCTCCTGGTGCACCACCGATTGAGTTTTGGGGTATTTCAGCCCCATTCCAAGCTTGAGAAAACCACAAATCTCAGGTAAAAATCGTGCGAATTGGTTGACGCCATTTTGGACGCTAACGAGTCTGTCGTTTCTTTCTATTCATGCTTTTACGTTTGGTTTTACTTCAAGTCTTAGTGCTACGTCAAACTCCCGCTTTAGTTTTACCGGGTCTGGGGGTTGTATGGAAAATGCGAAACTATTTATTACACCTGAAATTCTCGTCGAACAATTTTTTTGTACATTAGGCTATAAAAGCTTTATTATGTACGGCTGTTTTAAACGTCGTTAGCGATATGCGTGCAGTTTTTAATCAAATCGCGTACGTGAATGATTGTAACAGGTTAGGGGATCATGTTCAAAAATTCTGTAGAACAGTTTATAATTAATTCAAGGTTGAAAGAATGCGTACGGTGGAACGAGGAACGATTTACGAGATATGGAGTTGCAAACGCGTCTTGAATTTGTTAAACTTTTAATAGATTTGTGTTAGTGATAATTTGTCACACACAAAACGAAGTTATAATAATAACGCATTACGAAGGCATTAATACTGATTAATTTATTTGTTTACCTACCAAAGCAGGTGTTAAAAATGGGGCCGTTGTGATCCTTTGCATTAAAAACTCTGCTTCAGGTGATTTTAATGCATTTGTCGAGTAAATATTTTGTAGTTCGCATTTAACGGCGTCGGGCGTTGACCTAAAAACGTAGTTGACGTGAAACTCCACTTAAAGATCAAGTCCACGATCGATGCTACGCCGCTGTGCCTACCATAGGAGGGCATTTATTTCGTTCATCTGCTCCTCTATTTTTTAACCAGAGGCGCATCGTCGTCTTGGGTTTGGGTTTGACTCAGACCGAGTCGATTCCACCTTCGAGCATAGTTCCTCTACGCTGATCCCAAGTCTACGAGAAGCGTGTGTCCGCCATATTCGCAGCCCTGCCCACCGGTTCAAACCAGTTTACCGGCTCGGGCACTACCAGCAGGTGGCGTTGCGACCGCCAACTTCACAGCGTAGACCAGCGAATTTGACATTTCCGACTGTGTACTGACAGAAAGGTCGTGAGTTTGATTATTTAATTTATTATCAAATTTCGTATCGTCGCTCAACTATTGCATGTCTTTTTTTTTGGAGAGCGAATTTTCGGCTGAATGCAGATAATATTTATATATATATAGTTTGTTTCTGTTGTCATTGAGCAGTTTATCTATGTTTGAATTTTGTTTGTTGTAAACAAGCACCTGGAAAACCTGATGTGTTTTATAACCTGCATTCACTTGAACTTCTGACTATCAATAAAGTTTAAATTTTGTTAACTTTAAGTGCGTCTTTACGTTACCTTCCCTTTACATACCAGTGAGTCGAGTGTCGCCTCTATTTTCGTTTGGCCTTCTGCACGATCAAGTCGGCTCGGGGATACCGACGAGGTTGGTTGTCTATCAGCTGGGTTCGGTCCGTCCTGGCGCCCTCAATAATTTAACATCATATTAGACCCACCCCCATCTCACTGTTGCTAGCCGAGGGGAAAGCTGGTGGAAGATACAGCGCAGAATTTGTCACTTGGTCAAGGTAAGGCTGAGGGTGTCAAGTTCAAAGTAAATTCGGTTGGTCGTACCTTTTATACATTTCTAAATCTACGTCACAATCGGTTCTTTTGTCCTGGTGGTTGGGGTTCGGTCCAAGCTACAAAGTTCTCAAGGTGTCAGCATCAATTAACCCTTGCCAAATTTGTTTCTTACAAACGTTCTAATTGGCTCAATCTTAATTGGCACATGTAAACATACACGCTTACATTCCGCAGAACTTGCATAAGTGGAATGCGAGCATGTGCAACGCGGCTGACCTACTAATTGTTAATGGGTGCTGACCCTGCATAATTTTGAAATGCAAACAGTTGCAACAATTACGAAACGAATTTTAATGACATCGTGACAGTATTTTCCTTTCATTCTAATTTAAATTGTATTGTGAATGAAGTTTATTTCCACAAGAAACATGTCCTTCGCAATATTCGTGTCGTCGTCCTGAGCACCGACAGCATTCGGATCGACCCGAGGTCGTACGCCGCGGATCCCGAGGCTATGCTCTGTGTATGCAGTTTAACACGTCTGCTATGGAAGGTCAAGTTTTACAAGCTTTATTCCGAGTCAACATCGTAAAACGTTTATGACATACGATGTTATGAAAGTCTGTCCAGAAATGTCCGTTCCGTTGGGCGGAAAAGATTAGATGAACGTTAACGTTTTTTAATTCCCTTTGCAACCACGACACGTCGCCATTGCTTATGAGTATTAAAAGTCCCCGCCCTTTCGTCAACTCTCCCGGAAAGTGACGTCCCCTTTTTTTGGTTTCCTTTAAATTTCGGTCACCAGAGTAGCTCAAGCTGCCTACAATCGATATCATTAACTGGCTGACGCATCTCATGGAATGTTTATTTTAGTGTATTTCAAGAGCTCGATGTTTTGACTAAACGATTTCCTCTCGCCCGCTTATCGCTTGAATGTATGCAAACTGTAGGCATTTCAGTTGGATACTGTTAGCATTTTTTCCATGGCTAAATTTAATGGTGGTTTCTGCCCTTACTCGTAAGATTTCGTGCCAACTACTTAGCTTTTCAAAGGATCTTTCCAATAAGCGTTGGGTGCTTTGAGGTAACGATCTTTGCAGCATTAATTTGTATGTACTCGTATGTATACGGGCCCGTAAATTTGTTGACGTATTTCTTCTGCATTATTAATGGCCTTCCGAATTTCTTGGGGGACGTTGGAGAAAATAGAAATGGAAATCAGGCAGGAAATACATTACCGCGTTCCTCAAGGTTTGCTGCGTTACATACACAGTAAGGAGTTGAAGGAGAAACCAGTTTTTGGATACCATCAAACTAGTTGTTCGTACAACTTCAAGTGTATGGATACTCTCCGTTCGATTTTTAAATACTTACAATTAGAGGTTTGTTTATACTGAAGTAACGTTTAGAATATCTATAAATAGATCGAGTTATTATTAATTAGCAGTCTCATCACGATATATCCTAATGCATAGATATCATATCTATGTAAAATGCGGCGATGGTATCTCTAAGCGCAGTGACTGTTAGTTTCGACGATGGTTCTGGCAAAGTGGACCGTCTTGCTCTCTGTGCTTCTCATCTGTAAGTAAAAAAATTTAAGTTACTTATGTTTTAATTTATTCAAAAAATAATACAATAGATAACAAATAGATAATAGTGCGGTAACAAATAGATAAGGAATGAATTATATTTACTCATTATGTCATTATGAATGAAATGAAATGAATTCGTCTTTAATTCTTATTGAATATATCGAAACTCGTAAGAGAAAAAATTTCTAAATCCTTTTATATTGCAAGCGAAGTTCTAACTCGAAACTCTTAAATACTTAGGGTGGGTTTACAGAAAGGAAATCAAATATTTAATTACGATTAACTATTTGATTGGGCTTAAAATTCGTGTTGCCATAGAAATCAAATTGTTAAACTAAGGCAACCTTAATCTTGTAATGCGCCGCCCCAATTACTTGGTTATTGATTAATTCAGACAAGTAAACAGACAATAAAATTGTACAAACAAACCCACAATTAAGATTTATTGCCCTTCAAATAACGGTCCCGTGGAATTCCGGAAGGTTCACCAGATGCCAAATACTACAGCGGCATGCGGTCGGCTCTACCTGGGGTTCGATGCAGGCACTTGAGTTATTTCGGCTTAGGGTGAATACCCCCGGAACTCGAGTAGTAATTGATAATAATTATACTATTACCTAACAATGGCCCGATCGTCGATGTAACCCCGCAGGTACGTTGTGATAACCTGGTTCTTTTGTTTTGGTGGAGCAGTATAATAATTCTTTACGACAAGGAATTTGGCAATTTAATAATGAAACGCAACAATTAAATTTAAGTAATTATTTATTGAAAAAAAAATGGGAAAAACTCCTGATCTCCGCCTCTGTGGGATCGGAGATCTTGAGCGGAAAACCCTGGCGTTGAAATCAATACAAATAAACAACAATTACGATTCTCAGAAAGTACAGTGTAATTCGTTTAACAGATTTCACTTTCGAATATCGGCGCGATCTATTTTCCTTCGATTCACACCGTTGGTGGTATAATGTTTACAGAGATGGTTGTTGGAGAGCTCTGCTCCTCACTTAGATTAATAATTAATTGAGGTTCAAATGAGTTCGAGTCTTGGTGACACAGTGTTCGTCACTCTGATTGTACTCAAAGACTTGTTCTATTTAATAAACCAACGCACAAAGTGTCTCAGTGGGACTACTGAATTAATGGAGTTAATTAATGAATTGATCAGGATCTTTTGAGCGAAGTACGTGATACAAATGCCGCCTTCAGCGATCAATTTGCAGGCAAATCAGTAGCAATCACCCGTTTTTCAGGGGCCCCCCGTGGGAGGTGTTGTTTTAACGCCATGTCTAGCTAACCTGATTAATAAAGTGTGTGTAGTGAGCCGAACTACTTCTACTACGTCATTTGAGCGTAATTAATGCTTTCGAGGGCCTGTGCCTTCTTATCGAGGACCCTCTGTATATCGCTCTTTCGCCGTCTAACCTAGCTAAATAATTTAAAGCGCAAGAAATCCGTTTTGACTGCCTTATTCGCACTCCACTATGTGTGGTTTTGGCGTAACAGTCGCAAGGCGATCGCTTCTAATTAACCGACAAATCTCTCGACAAAGACCGCAGTGTGACACTCCCACATATACAGGGTGTGAAAAACTTTGTCAAGAAAATGGCCAGGGATGTAGTTCAAATTGTTTGGTTTCCAATTGAACTGAGAGAATTCCCCTAGGGTAGAATGATTTCTAAAGCCCAGTTAGATGTAGGAAATAGTAAATTGCTGTTGTTTGATTAAATTACAGAATTTGTCCACTAATTACGAAACACTGACCCATCAATTTTTCCTAAGATGAAAGTCACCAATGCGTTTTATTACTCGCTGTAAAGTAACTAAAAATAGTTGATTAAATTTATGTCAATGTAATGGTACTATGAAACGTACTGACTCTTTAGTCTGATTAATGTAAATTAAATTATCTCTGAGCAGTTATTACCACCAAGGGTGCGTTGAAGGAAACAAATAAATGTTAATTACCCCGAGCGTATAATCCGTACACTTGATTTAAGAAACACTCGCGTCGCGGCGCCCACGTGTATGGTTTTAATTGCCTTTCTTATCACTAAATTTAAACCGGACCGGATTTAATTGATTTAACAAACAAAAAAATAAAAAAGTAAAAATTTGAACAAAGACTACAAGCGCCTAAGGACAAACACAATTAAGCTAGATTAGAATTGAACTCGAACGTTCTCGCTAGAGCTTCAATGCTATCTGTCTTTCCTTCGCGTTTCTCGATCGCCACGAAACCAATCCAAAACCCAACCCCTCGGACTCGCAGCAAGATTCTGAAATCCCTTCGACCAATGGTAACCGTTGATTTGAATTCTCGCACCCGCCCTTGACTGCTTTTCCCCACAAACAAATACAAATTAAGAACTTCAAACTGTCATACGGAATGCCTCTGTCTCGCGATGTCTGCGATGTGTTTCCGCGCTAACTATGTTTCAAGAGTCTCTTGAATGGACCAAGAATTATGATGCTGGCCCGAGAATAGGGCCAGACAAACAAAACACTTCAACTCGAGCAACCTAATCCGACTCTTCTTGTTATCGTACATGCACAAGTGATTTCGACGCGACGGACTGTATACAGAGTCTACGAAAACACATCCAAACGTCGAATAGATTTGTTTATGACGTCCGGGCCACCCTAATGATTCGGACGGGCGCCTGCGATTACCGTGTGACTGAATCTGTACAGAACTCCGAAATACCAGATAAAGGTTACTTCGACAGATTTACAACCGGCCGAGGGTGGTCCGCTGCAAGGAAAACGCGGAGTCCCGAATTCTTGCCCCCCCCGCGCGCAAAAACCCTGCTGCAACCTCCGAGAAGCCGGCCATGTGGTTTATATTTGAAATTAGATATGTAATCATCGCTTTTATTCTGAAAACAATTTAGCGACCGTTTCAATTTTAATCTCAATCAAATAGTCAATCGTAATTAAATATTTGATTTCCTTTCTGTAAACCCACCCCTAGTAACATAAAAGGACGGCGCCTCCTAATTTAATATAACAAAATAAAATTAATAAAACATATTTCTTTTTGTTGTAGGCTCTTACAGCAAGGGATCTCCTTCTGTGAAAGTGCTGAACGGAGTCGTAAATGGAACCCATGAAGTGTCTTACAATGGTCGAACGTTTTCCGCATTTTATGGCATCCCCTACGCAAAACCTCCCGTGGGAGATTTAAGATTTGAGGTCTCTCATCATCCTATTTCATAAATTCAAATGTTTCAAATAATGAATCAATGAAAGAGACTTCACTGGTGCCAAACTGGTGCAAATTTCAAATATCCTTGATGACTTTCGACTTAAGCTAATAACTTCTTGCGTATTTCAGCCGCCAAAGAAAATGTCAGATTGGACAGGTGTTTGGATCGCAGACGTAAAAACCCGTTGCTTGCAGGTTTTTAAAGCCGATAAAATAGTAGTCCTAGGTAAGGGTATTTACACGACCAAATTTTGTACAGTTTAGAAACCGCGTGGCTTTTTAGGGGATGAAGACTGTCTCTACCTCAACGTGTACGTCCCCAGAGAAAACCCGAGCGTTTCAGACAAATTGGATGTGATCGTCGACATTCATGGTGGAGGGTTCACATTTGGCAGTGGCGTCTTTTATGCCGGGCCAAATTTCCTGATGGATGAGGAAGTGATTTTGGTCACCATAAATTATCGTCTGGGCCCATTTGGTACTTACGGAAACAACCAAAACTCTTCTTCAAGAAAGGGGAACTTATTTTCTGTTTCAGGGTTTTTAAGCACAGGAGATGACGCAGCTCCCGGAAACTATGGCCTAAAGGACCAGAGCTTCGCGCTTAAATGGGTTCACGAAAACATCGAGTTCTTTGGGGGAAATCCGGAATCCGTTACGTTAACTGGAATGTCAGCAGGCGGAGCTAGCGTTCACTACCATTATTTCTCTCCTTTATCCACAGGTAGGTCCTTTGTGGTTTTTCATTGATCAGAGTTTCACGTTTGAAATTTCAAGGTTATTTCCATAGGGGAATGTCTACCAGCGGCGTTGCTTTAAGCCCTTGGACCTTACAGAAAGCCCCCTTGGAGAAGGCGAAGGCCTTGGCTAGTTACGTCGGTTGCGATGTGGAATCCACCTCGAAATTAGTGGAATGTCTTCGGCAACGGTCGGCTTTCTCAATAATCGAAAACGTCCCCAAACTTTTCTATCACGACGTGCTTACCTACGGTTATTTCAACCCGGTTGTGGAACGAGACGGTCCGGACGCGTTCTTAACGGACACCCCCTACAATCTACTGCTCAGGAATGAAATCAACGACGCCCCGTGGATTACGTCGTTCGCAAAAGACGACGGGCTTATGCCGGCCATATGTACTTGAGGAAAACCCTCGGAGTCCCCGTTACTTTAGACCGCGTGTTTTAGATTTTCGGGACAATCTGTCTTTCCTCGAGGAACACTGGGAGGAAGTTCTGCCCATTTTACTAGATTATAAATCCAGCGTTTCGTCCTCTAAACACTCGCAAAGTGTAACCCAGAGGATCACTGATTTTTACTTGAAGGGAGAACCTCTGACTTACGAGGCCTTAGTAAAAGTAGGAACCTAAGCGTAATTTAAAAAATGCGTTTGCTTTAGCCGTTAATTTTTAGGTCGTCACCGACAGGCTTTTCTCGGTGTACATGGAGAAATCTGCGAGGCTACAAGCAAAAGCAGGGACATCCCCAATTTATGCTTACGTGTTCGGTTACAGGGGCCAACATACTCTCGCAGAGACGTACAGCGAATCACCCGACGATACAAGTAATGTTTTAAATAATTGATTTAAATTATTAAAAGAAACAGTTCGCAATTTTAAGGAGTGGCTCACGGCGATGACGTTTTATACTTCTTCACCACGGAAGTAACCGAGCCCAAATTATCCCAGTCTGACGAGGAAATGAAGGACTTTTTTGTAAACCTCATCACTTCTTATGCCAGGACGGGGTAATTACATCGTGAATTTTTTTCTTGATTCACTTCCATAAACAGAAATTGCAGTGTCCCGGAACTTGGCGATTTAAAGTGGGAACCAGTCGGTACTTCTAAGGCCTTCCGGTACTTGAAGATAGGGGGTCCTCAAGACATCACCTTAGAAGAGACCGATGAGTTAACGACAGTGGCGTTTTGGGATTCCCTTTCGCTAAACGAAAACGAAAGTGCAAACAAATTGAGAGACGAACTGTAATGTTATTAAACCCCAATTTCTTTTTTTTTATTAATTTTTGTAATATTTTCTTGTTTTAATAAAGTAAACTTAATGTGATTGGGTCTTTAAATTTCCAGTTTCTAACACCTGATATTTTTATTAAAAAGAACATGTAAAATTAAAACATTTAAAACGATACATACGTATTGTTATGAAATGAAATACATAACTTAGCTCGACGTGACGTGACGTGACAAAAGCCGCAAGTCTGTTTCGCGAAAGTTAGAAGAAGATAGCTACATAAAAGCTCTTTGACTTATCGTAGATCTTTGTACTGCATAGGAGATTTAACCTTAGGCAGAGGTCGCACTATGGCTTGTTTCCAAGGCAAAGGGAAGGTGTTCTCAATAATGCAAGAGTTGATTATTTTATCATTCTAACGTCGATTCTATCGCTACCAGCAGCATTAGATTTGAAGTCCTTTAATATCTTTGTTATAGTTGGAGAGTGTACAACATTAAAATTAAAACTAATATTAGGATCTTTGTCTATGTCTTTAAACCGGCTCACATTATGTTGTAGGTTGGTATTGGAAATACTATTTACATAATTACTATTTACTATACATAAATACTATTTACAAAATTAAATATTTATAACATCTATGAACGATTTCATAAAGCTTCGTTAAATTTAATCAATCGTTAAAAACAATTTAACACAGGTATCCATGAAGTTAATCATCGGTTAAAGTTAATCAGCTTTTGTGAAACCGGCCCTTAGAAATCTGTCGCGTTATTTAATAGCTCTGTTCCAACCACGCTTTCTGACCGTTCAAGAAACCGTCATAATCAGTTGCCCACCGAAATAATGATCGATGTTGACAACTTTGTCGAGTGTAAAACTTTGATGAGTGCATGCTTGTGACGGTTTCGAAACGGTCACAAAGCGTGCTTGGAACAGACCTATTAATTAGCAGTTTCATCACGACGCGGCCTAAAATCTTATCTAAATACAAAAATAGTATTTTAAGCACGGTGACGTTTAGTTTCGATTATGGCTTTGACAAGTTGGACCGTTTTACTCTCAGTGCTTCTCATCAGTAAGTAAAATATCCTGTATTTTATTTACACTCTTGTCTATAGATAAAATAATAGTACAATTGGGTAACTGAATGACATTGAGTGTGCTTTGTTACATAATTTTGTTTTGTTTATTTCCTCATTTATTTTGAATGAATATGCGAATTGCGTTTTGCGCAAACGCGCCAAGATTTTATTTCCAAACGTGTTGGATACTTTTAGCTAGGGTACCTATGTATGTAAAGAGGGTAAAGACATATGCGGATCAACAGGCCAAATTTAAATAAAAAAGTGTAAAAGTAACAAACTTTTTCCGTCCTCTCTTATTTTCTTTCGTCTTAATATAGGTACCCTAATTTCTAAGTATCGAAAAAAATAATGGAGGATGGAAAAAACATTATTTTTATTTGACTTTGGCCTGTTAATGGCGCTTGTTGTCTTTACCCTCTTTATACTATAGGTAGAGGTAAATTAAATAGAGAAAACCCTCACACGTAATACGTTCGGACAAGTCTTTGCGATAAGAAAAAGGTGTTTTGGTGTTTCTTGCTGCACGCGAATTCTAATCATTATGTAGTTTGATTGTTTACCATAAAATTTGTCCCATCAGCAGTTTCTGACGTGAGAACAAACAAATTTTGATGATACATCGGTTCTTCTCTAATTGATTTCACTCTACCCTACTTTTAGCCAGAGAAGAAATAATGTTAGAATGAAGGAGGCGCTTTGGGAATTATATTCAGAACTGAAACTTTTCTTTCGCAAAAATCCATCCAGTTGAAGAAGATCTTCATTTCTTAATTCAGACAATAAACTCACATCTTCTTAATATTCACTTTCTTGCTCAAGGTCTCTTTTTGTTTCTTTCGTTTTTTCAATGTACCTACCTGTGTAGATAAGCAGAAGTTTAACACCAGAGCGAAATTGATCCAGTATCGCCGGCATCTAGAAATATGGTCGTGGAACTGTAGAACTTTCTACTTTGCAAAAATATATTCGCTGTTTAAATATGGATTGGTTTTGTGGGGTACAAGTTCACACTCCGAGTTTTTTTTTTTTGCAAAAGTCATGCATCCGTATTCTTCATAAATTGTCTTTTAAGGCAGCATGTTGCTACCTACCTGTGTAGATAAGTAGAAGTTTAACACCGGAGTGAAATTAATCCAGTATCGCCGGCAGCTTCAGTGGGACGGGAATGGGTTCTTAAACCATAACGCGAAGGCCAATCCAAAATAGACGCCACTTAATTTTTTTTTTTGAAAGGAATTCGCGTAAAAATTAAGAAAAACACGATACGTCCAAAGCATGAACGCAAGTTTATTAAAAGATTGATCACAAGTAATCGATTAAATCAGATGGTGAACAACACAACTAACGTTAAACAGTAAATCCTAACAATTCGGATCCGAAATTAATACAAAGTCAAATAAAAAAAAACATTCACTTATTCTAACGCCGAAGTACTCGTTCGATGAATTACGTTTGGTAAGCGTAACGCAAGAGAAAAGGTGAATTCCTCCGAAATGGAGTTTACTTCGCGAGTTTACGCAAAATTTACGTGTGCGAAAGCGACAACATCAAAACCACCGTAACACAAGAATAAATAAACATAAATATCCGACCTGATTACGTAGCATTCATACGTCTGTCGAGTCAGGGGCGTTCCACCGTTGCAAAGCGGCAAGCGGCGTCGCTGCTCCTCGGAGTGTCAGTCTCCTTGCGGGGTTTAACGGTCCGCGCACTGGGGGGTCGGTACGGTACTACGGGCGGTATGACGTCGCACGCACGGGATAGTCGTCCAAACGAAGAAAGGACAGCCAAAACGAAAAGCCTAAGGGGAGCAAAATGACCGTGAACTGCAGGATAATGCAAAACGATGGAGTAAACCTTACCTAAGTCAGAATAGGACGTAGGCTGAACACGAATTGCCACACAGTCAACTCTCTCGTACAGGTGAATTAATCAGAGTCGGCCAACAGCCGTAAAATCTATTCTCTTCCTTCAAGAGAAATTAGAGCGGGAACCCACAAAACTAACTACACGCAAATCACCTGACGGTCGACAACACACTGGCGATTCCAGCGTTTTGCAAAATCGAGAGGGGTAGAAAACGGTATAAAGTGAGATGAACGGTGGTCTGTTTGAATCGTATCAATAACATAAGAATGTGACATCAGCGGAAACCAATCAAAATAAAGGGCAAGGGTTACGGACATACGCACCGGTTTCAGGTGCGGATGTTTTTTAAAACAAAAGAATTCGACCATCCGTCGTCGTCCGCGTCACAAAGTAGTACTCCTTAAATTGGACAAATAATCACCGCGTAAACGCAATTCCAACCCTAAGCAAGGATGGGGCTAATTTTATATAATGAACTTATTTTGTCTAATCTGAAGCTTTTAGCGAAAAGCACGTTAAAAAGAAAGTTTTGGGTAAATTACACGAACGAGGAATTGTAAATTCCTACGCGTAATGTGGGAAACAAAACGAAGTGTGCTAAAAATAGATCGTAACGTTGAAATGTGTACTGTACAGGGTGTGTTCGTACACAGGCAGAAAATAAACTGTAACAAATCTTTGAAATCTCTGAAAAACGTAATGAAGACAGGAAGAAATTGTGCTCGTCCGTACTCGGCGTCTTCCAAAGCAAACTGGGGCTGGACTTAGACAAAAGTGAAATCACTAGTGGACAAGTTAGAGACGGCGTTCGAAGACAAAACCATCTGTACCGGTTACGGTGCACACTTGGCCATACCAATCTTGAGAGACGCGTTCGAAAAGAACCCAGTCCCGACGGACGACGAAGCGAGGGGGTTAGTCCACAGGTGCATGGAAGTCTTATATTACAGGGATGCGAGGAGCTATCCGAAGTATCAGTTGGCAGTTATTTCAGCGGACAGGGGGGTTTCAATCGAAGGCCCGATTGCGGTCCGTCAGAACTGGAGCCTGGCGCACATGGTTCGTTGATTTTCTCATCCGGTATGAACCGCAATTGCAATTGAATTTTTATTACAATTAATGATATTTAAATGTTATCGTTCCCGATCTGATACCAACTCCAATAAAACACGAAGTATTGTCGTTACATTTAAATCAGCAGATCTCCGGAATGAAGTTTTATCGCTTCGAGAAAAACTGGAAGGATCTGTGATCGTACTGAAGGAAGACTTGACGGAATTTAAGTCTGATCTTCTCAAAAAAGCTATCTAGAAATATGGTCGTGGAACTGTCTGGACTGTTAATGGTGAATTCTATCGTACGTTGGATCATCGAACTATGTTAGCAAAATTAGAGCACATTGGTTTTTCTCATTCAGCAATTAAACTCATTGAAAGCTATCTTACTGACAGAACTCAAACAGCATTTATTGATGGAGCATCTTCTCAAGATTTACACATTACTAAAAGTGTTCCCCAGGGATCCTTGCTTGGCCCTCTTTTATTCTCTATCTATACTTATCGAATTTTTAAGATAGCTAATGTTGAAAATTTTCATTTATATGCTGATGATTCGCAGTTGGTTTACCCTTTCAGAGAGGGTGAAGTTTCTGAAGTTTATTACTCAAAACTCTATTAAACATTTTCGACCATCAATTGGTGCATTGGCACACTTTTAACACGATATCTTATATAATAGTTCTTCTTTGTCTTTGCCTTGCGCAGTACCCGCCAATTCTGGCCGAGCTACTTAGGCTCATTTTGCCAGTCACATAGTGTGATTTTAAGCTGGGTCTGAGACATTAAACAATCACAAACATCCATGGCTAATGGTAGGATTCGAACCTACGCCGCCTGAGCGACACGACTTACAAAGTCGGCTAGGCTACCGCTAAGCCACCCGGCGACCCTTTATATAATAGAAATGTCAACTACATTCCTGTCGCATTTGGAAGAAACAATTACGCCGTAATATAAACACTCAGACAAGTTTATTGAGCAATGAGCGTCGCAAGTTGGTTGCTATAGTGTATACAAGTCTTTATCGAATACTTCGAAGCACGTGTTGCCTCTTAAAAGAGTCTTCACAAAGGTGTGTGGTGATTTGTGCACATTGCTACCTACCTGCGTAGATAGGCAGAAGTTTTACATTGGAGCGAAACTTTACTCCAATGTTGCCAGCCAGCTACAGTGGGACGGGAGGGTTCAAATCCAAACCGCGAAGGCCAAAATCCATAAGAAAATAGGCGCCACTTAATTTTTTTTGAAAGGGGGACAAGGTGAAAATTAAGAAAACCCGTTACATCCAGAACACGTCAATTTACTTAGTCACAAACAACAATCATAAAAGAACATACACAAATAAATAAAATATGGGGAACACAAAAGTTTACAACATATTCAACTTGGTCGGATCCGAACTTCGCATTAAACTATATTAAAATAATTCAAATCGTAACTAATGCAACAGAATACATAAGAAGGCAATCTCCGGTTATTTGCACGCGTCAACGCTCGTCTACTTTATCATATTTAAATTACACCGGCGGTTACGCAATAAGTTGCAAGTTTAATTGCGGCAAAATCAAAGTAATGGATCAAAACTAAATCCGCGAAATATCGCTCAAAACTAAGAAAAGAAATTATAACGCTCCGACCTTTATTCCTTTGATGTCCGATTCGTTTGTCGGTGTCTTTGCGGCAATGTCGCAGCGACGCTTTGTAGTGTGCCGGCTTCCGCATAGAGGGGCGAGGGAGGGAACTTCCAACGCCGTAATTCGCGATGCACCCAACGAGAAATAACTCTTGATATAGATCCAAGATTAGAGTCTAGGATTAACGATAGCTCTTGCTAGAAGCTCACGATAAAAGCCTATAAGCAATGAAATAAAACGAACACATAAGTCAAACCGAGAGTTGCAGCGTATAGAACTTACCTCGGTCTGTTACCGAAGCTGGGACAAACCACGGGACACGCGGTTTTTCCTGTCTCACAACTGGGTCTAATCAGAGTCGGCAATTAGCCGTAGAAATGCACTAACATCCCTTCGATGTAATGGCACGCACAAATAAAAATATTTACGAAAAGAGAGTGTGACCCAAGAGACGGCAAGTTTCGTTCTGACAATGGCGCAACATTTCTCGTTTGACAAACAAGGAACGATTATAAACAAGCGAGACACCTTCTAATCTTACCTCCGGGGAACCTTCTTAGTAACAGTGGGAACCAATCGGCTGAAAGGGCAAAGATCACGCATAATACGCGTCCAGAAGTAGAACTTCGTTATAATTCGTTCAATTCCTCACATACGCGATTTTGAACTCAAATAAGGATGGATTACGTATATAAAATGAATTTGTTTAACTAAATGAAGGTCCTGTTAATAGAAATATGCTAAAACGAAAGTTTAAGAAAAATTACGCCGGCGAAATACGGGTATTCCTACACTGACTGCAATGTGTACAACGACGCGGTCCAAGGAATAATCCGACACGTCGAATTTCGCATATACAGGGCGTGTTCGGAACAGAAATGAAGGCTGGACGGTGGCAATGCATATACAGGGGGTATTCAGAACATATACAGGGGGTATTTAGTTATAAAATGAATAAAAACATAATATTCTTTTTGCAGGCTCTTACAGTAAGGGATCTCCTTCTGTGAAAGTGCTGAACGGAGTCGTAAATGGAACCCACGAAGTGTCTTACAATGGTCGAACGTTTTCCGCATTTTATGGCATCCCCTACGCAAAACCTCCCGTGGGAGATTTAAGATTTGAGGTCTCATCATCTTATTTAATAATTTCAAACGTTTCAAATTATTACAATAAAAAAAACTCTCCGGTATACTTAGCGATTGGTGCAAAACTCAAATATCATTGATGGCTTTCAACTTAAGCTAATGTCTGCTTGCACGTTTCAGCCGCCGAAAAAAATGTCGGATTGGACAGGTGTTTGGATCGCAGACGTAAAGATCCGTTGCTTGCAAGCTTCTAAAATCCACAAAATAGTAAACTTAGGTGAGGATATTACACGACCAAATTTCGCACAGTTTGAAACCGCGGGGCGTTTTAGGGGATGAAGACTGTCTCTACCTTAACGTGTACGTCCCCAGAGAGAACCCGAGCGTTTCAGATAGATTGGATGTGATCGTCGATATTCATGGTGGAGGGTTCACATTTGGCAGTGGCGTCTTTTATGCCGGGCCAAATTTCCTGATGGATGAGGAAGTGATTTTGGTCACCATAAATTATCGCCTGGGCCCATTTGGTACTTACTGAAACAACCAAAACTCTTCTTCAAGAAAGGGGAACTTATTTTCTGTTTCAGGGTTTTTAAGCACAGGAGATGACGCAGCTCCCGGAAACTATGGCCTAAAGGACCAGAGCTTCGCGCTTAAATGGGTTCACGAAAACATCGAGTTCTTTGGGGGAAATCCGGAATCCGTTACGTTAACTGGAATGTCAGCAGGCGGAGCTAGCGTGCACTACCATTATTTCTCTCCTTTATCCACAGGTAGATCCTTTGTGGTTTTTCATTGATCAGAGTTTCACGTTTGAAATTTCAAGGTTATTTCCATAGAGGAATGTCAACCAGCGGCACTGCTCTAAGCCCTTGGGCCTTACAGAAGGCCCCCTTGGAGAAGACAAAGGCCTTGGCTAATTACGTCGGTTGCAATGCGGAAACCAGCTCGAAATTAGTGGAATGTCTTCGGCAACGATCGGCTCTCTCAATAATCGAAAGCTTCCCCAAACTATTTTATCACGACGCGATTTCCTATGGCATTTTTGGTCCAGTTGTAGAGCGAGACCGTCCGGACGCTTTCTTAACGGACACACCCTACAATCTGCTGCTCAGGGGCGAGATTAACGACGCCCCATGGATCACGTCGTTTGCAAAAGACGACGGGGTTTTCCCGGCTACATGTACTTGATGGAAGCCCTCGGAGTTCCAATTATTTTAATCCGCATGTTTTAGTTTTTCGGGACAATCTGTCTTTCCTCGAGGAAAACTGGGATGAATTTCTGCCCATTTTACTGGATTATAAATCCAGCGTTTCGTCTTCTAAACATTTGCAAAGTGTAACCCAGAGGATTACTGAGTTTTACTTGAAGGGAGAACCTTTGACTTATGAAGCCTTAATAAAAGTATCCAAGCGTAATTTTCAAAATGCGTTTCCTCGAACCGTTAAGTTTTAGGTCAATACCGACAGGCTTTTTTCGGTGTACATGGAAAAATCTGCGAGGCTACAAGCAAAAGCAGGGAAATCCCCGGTTTATGCTTACGTGTTCGGTTACAGGGGCCAACATAGTTTCGCAGAGATATACAGCGGATCACCCGATGATACAAGTAATGTTTTAAATAGTCAATTTAAATTATTAAAAGAAACATTTGGCAATTTTGAGGAGTGGCTCACGGCGATGATGTCTTGTACTTTTTCAACACGAAAGTAAACGAGCCCAAATTATCCCAGTCTGACGAGGAAATGAAGGACGTGTTTGTAAACCTCATCACTTCTTATGCCAGGACGGGGTAATTACATCATGATTTTTTTTCCTGATTCACTTCCATAAAAAGAAATTGCAGTGTCCCGGAACTTGGCGATTTAAAGTGGGAACCAGTCGGTACTTCTAAGGCCTTCCGGTACTTGAAGATAGGGGGTCCTCAAGACATCACCTTGGAAGAGACCGACGAGTTAACGACAGTGGCGTTTTGGGATTCCCTTTCGCTAAACGAAAACGAAAGTGCAAACAAATTGAGAGACGAATTGTAAAGAATTAAACCCCATGTTTTTTTTTTTTAATTAACTTTTGTAATACTTCGTTGTTTTAATAAAGTAAACTTAATGTGATTGGGTTTTTAGATTTCCAGTTTCTAACACCAGATTTTTATAAAAAAAAACACCTAAAATTAAAATATTTAAAACGATACATACATATAACTTAGCTCGATAAATCAAACAACTTACATACATGTTTCACAATACACTGTGATACAACAAGAGGAACTTCTCCACTACTATTTTAAATACTCTAGTGCCCCTACAAATCAGTTTTTCTAGTATATAAAGGGTTGCCTTGACATATGAATCATCGGGAAATCGTACTAAAGGATGAATCACGCTTTTCCAATGATTCATACTAGTGTTTCCGTACATGGCAAGACGTCTTATGCAATTATTTATGTTAATTATCCCTCCTGGAAGCTTTGGCAGACTGTTTCATGCAGATGTGATTTCTTGCGTTGATGGCGTTATAATTTCCTTGTTACAATATTAACCGTTGTCAAATGGCTGCCGTCCAATAAAAGCAACAATTCTACCCCTTTATCAGCTAACTGGAATTGTTGGTTTCGAAATTTGCTGTCGGCACTCTTGTTCTCTATTGATCTTGGCAAGGACTTTAAAATCATAGACTTCTTGAAACCCAGGGTCTTCAAAACGATAGGCTTCATAAAATAAAATCAGATCAAATCCAATCCATTCTCTTTACAGTCACTATAAAGACCCAACGTCTTTAAAATCACAAGAAAAATTCAACCTCTTTCAAGTCGTAATGCCACATAAAAAGCTAAGAATTAAAAACCCACGGACTTTAAAACTGCAGACTTTATGAAATCCATGGACTTCAAAACCACTTATGGACTTCGCAGAATGCAATGGAATTTAAAATCGTCTCATAAATTTCTTAAAACCTATGGACTTTAAAACTATAGACTTCATAAAATCCATCTATACCAGTGAGATTATAATCAATCACATCAACGGAGTGGACGATGGAAAATCAATTGCTTGGGAAGTGAACTGATTCACTTCTTGATGATCCCCGAAACAAAAGAATGTCAGGAAGAGAGTCCTGGCCAGATAAAGCTGACTTCTCGTGTCTTCAACTTGAAGTCGTCAATTCTTTTAACATGCCGTGTCATTTTTCGTTTCCTTTTTAATCTTGAAACTCGATTGTCTTTTGTTTTTTGTTAATCGGAAATAAAAGGGTTGTAACGTTCATGTCACTGACTCCACATCATCGCCGCAAACAGTCAACAATTTATATCTTACTTTTTTTCTAACCTGAAAGCTCGATTGTCTTTCGTTATTAGTTTTTTTTTTTTTTTAGACTAAAAACAAGAAAATAAACAACACGCGTTCATCTCTGGAAATTTGCATCCCTTTTAATCTATTTCATTTGCTATCATTTGGCTTTTGTTTTTTGACTTTTTTTTGACGAAAACGAGTGACCATGGACTTTACCAAAACTAGGCTTCATCAACCCAAGACTTCATAAAATCCATGGACTTTAAAATCATAGATTTTAACAAATCAGTGATGGACTTTAGAGTCCTAGACCTTACGAAATGCATAACGAAGAAGATTTAATTACTCATGTAAGTATTCAAAGATGAACGTCTCTACGTCATCGCCGGAAACAGTCAACAATTTCAATCTGACTTCTTTTTTCTAACCTGAAAGCTCGATTGTTTTTTGTTATTAGTTTTTATTTTTTAGATTAAGAAGAAAAAATAATTAACACTTCTTTCAACAACTCTGGAAATTGACAACTCTTTTATTATAAATCCCAATACAATGTTAGGTCAAACAGTAGGAGAGCGCAATTTAAACTTTTCATTTCTCTTATTATATTTTTAATTAGTTTTATTCGGCTTTTGTTTTTTGACTTTATAGTATTTACGAAAACGAATGACCATGCACTTTACCAATACTAGACTTCATAAAATCCATGGACTTATAATCATAGACTTCAAAAAATCTATGGACTTTAGGGTCATAGACTTCATCAAGCCAAGGCCACAGTCTATACAGTCGTTTCACTTGGCGCGTCTTGATCTTTGTGTCTTCAATGTAACCACAGCGCATTCTTGCGCAAACAATAGAAGCAGCGAGACTGCTGCGCACTCTTCCCCGAGTTTCTAAGAATTTTGTACGCGATAGTAGCGCCAGTGAAATGACTGTGCCAAGACTTCATAAAATCCATGGACTTTAAAATCATAGACTTCAAGAAATCAATGGACTTTAGGACTGTAGGCCTTACAAAATACATCCCGTCGATAACTCGGAATTAGCGAAGGAGAATTAATTGCGTAAGTATCCAAGAATGAACTGCCGAGCTTTTGCGTTCAATTGATACCATATTTTGCGTGAAAATTCTAGTTTTTTGCCAAAAAGAAAATGTCGTTTAAAGAAGGTTTCGAAAAAAGAAATAAAAAAAAACGTTTTGAAGTGTAAGGTCGGCCGAAATTACCAACATATTTTTTTTCAGTATTATTAAAATGTGATAACGCGTATACATAAATTTAAGTAATCAAAACGCTCAACTTCTCCTTTGGCTACTGGGTACCGTTCGCTACCATCACCTCCCATTGACATGGTGCGTTCATAACATGTGTTTACAATCATTTGTAAGAGACAACAGTTATTTACTCACCGGAGACTGGCCCCAACGGTCTACACCTGCTCAACCCCTTGGTCAATTCACAACTCAACCTAGTGCCTCCATCATCGCTCCTGATGATGTCCGACCTTGGGCCTTTATTATCATATCTGTTGCTCTCTCATAAACTATTGCTCTGAAATGTTATTTCCAGAAACACAAGCCATGTACAGCACAGATAACCTCAATGACATGCAATAGCACAGCCTTCGACAAGAAACCAAATCTTTTAAATGGTTTGAAGTGGCTAATTGCGATATGGCAAGGTCTGATAAATCCTTAAAGAGAAACTATTTTTTTTTTAGTGGTCGAGTTCATTTGTCGTACTGTGTACACTATTTTATTTTTAATTAGAAGTGAGTAATTGTTTACAACATGTATAAGTCCAATAAATTTTTATTAAGTAGCAATTTCATCACGACGCAGCCTAAATTCTTATCTAAATGCAGAGATAGCATTTTAAGCACAGTGACAGTTAGTTTCGATTATGGCTTTCGCAAAGTGGGCCGTTTTACTTTCTGTGCTTCTCATCAGTAAGTAAAATATTATATTTTAGCTACGCTCTTATCTATACATATATATATATAAACTAATACAATTGGGTAACTGAATGACATTGAGCGTGCTTTATTATATGTATAATTCTTGTTTTGTTTATTTACTCATTTATTTTCAATGAATATGCAAATTTCAACTTGCGCAAACACGCCAAGATTTCCAGCAACACAAAACACGTGCAGCTCAGATAGCTTCAATGACATGCAAACATACTCTACTCTACGTCTTTGTCATATCCGACCCGTGGATTCTCTACCACCAATCCACTCTTCCGCCAGGTGGCTGACATTTCGCCACGGTGACTCACTTCACCTCCACCGCCACCTGAGGGGGGCTTACAATCCGCTACATCGGGGCCCTAAGGAGTCACTCATGGGACCGTGAACAGTACGTCGTTCACCCTCGGCTGCACTTTTACCCTGTTAGTACGATTTCTCTTCAGGGATGGCATGCTCACTGACGTCACAAACCCTACGTCAGCGTGGCCACCCCCGCCAACCTCCTAGTCAGCGGTCAAGCGATGTAGCACTTGCCACGCCTTGCCGAGCCTAACCCAGGGAAATCGCTCATTCGCGTACCATGCAAGAAATACTTCAAGCTAATTCTCTACATATCATGCATTAACTACAATTTATAACTTATCTCTAGGTACCGCCTTCCTGCTTCTATTAGCGTAGCGTACAATACTTTTCGAACGCACCCTGTATACGCACGCATACTATACAATTAACGCGAGTTGCGCGTTGCAAGCGCAAGTTACAAGCTGCAAGTTGGTCGACTTTAAGCGCATGTATTAATTAATTATTTTCCGCACCTTTCTATCATATTAATTAACACCGCAAACTCTTATTAATGCGCCTATTATCACCGCAAAAATGTTATAAGGAATACTCCTGAACTAAATTACTGACTTACCGGATGACAAGTGGCGTTGTCTCTAAACAACGGTTCTCCCAAGCTAGCACAATGGAGAAGGGGGTGGGTATTTATTAAAGGCGCCGGGGAGTATGTACCCCCGGTTGCAAGAACTCCACATATGAGACTCCCTCCCTAAGCCTCAATACGTTCGCCTCAGATAGACCAATAATTCCAGGAGATTTAGATTCACTTGTACGCTCAGCGCAGGTTCGGCACAATAAAACATTCACTGTGGTACAAAATTTATCGTAAAACACTATATAAACAAATCCTAAAAGAAGTAAACTGTCACTCGGTAACTTAGCCGACAACAAACACTAAAAGTTAATGCGTACCAATAATCAGATCTGATTTTACACAAGTCAAGATAATACTCTACGATATTACAATTCAGTACTTAATTACCTACGATGAACGTAGTGCCCAGATTCTAAGTATAATTGTGCCTCTTCGGAATTCCCGCGATAAGCGGATACTCGTTCTAATATTTACTAATTATGATATGACCTAACTGTGGCCCGATCGTCAATGTAACCACGCAAATGCGTTGTGTTGACCTGGTTCTGTTGGTGTAGCAACGTAATAATTCTTTACAACAAGGAAGTTGGCAGTTTAATAAGGAAACACAACAATTAAATTTAATTAATTATTTATTGAAAAAAAAATGGGAAAAACTCCTGATCTCCGTCTCTGTGGGATCGGATATCTTGAGCGAAAAACTCTGGCGTTTGAAATCAATACAACTAAACAACAATTACGATTCTCAGAAAGTACCGTGTAATTCGTTTAACAGATTTCACTTTCGAATATCGGCGCGATCTATTTTCCTCCGATTCACACCGTTGGTGGTATAATGTTTACACAGATGGTTGTCGGAGAGCTCTGCTCCTCACTTAGATTAATAATTAATTGAGGTTCAAATGAGTTCGAGTCTTGGTACAGTGTTCGTCACTCTGATTGTACTCAAAGACTTGTTCTATTTAATAAACCAACGCACAAAGTGTCTCAGTGGGACTACTGGATTAATGGAGTTAATTAATGAATTGATCAGATCTCTTGAGCGAAGTACGTGATACAAATGCCGCCTTCAGCGATCAATTTGCAGGTAAATCAGTAGCGATCACCCGTTTTTCAGGGGCCCCCCGTGGGAGGTGTTGTTTTAACCCCATCTCTAGCTAACCTGATTAATAAAGTGCGTGTAGTGAGCCGAACTACTTCTACTACGTCACTTGAGCGTAATTAATGCTTTCGAGGGCGGTGCTTGACCCCTGTGCCTTCTTATCGAGGACCCTCTGTATATCGCTCTTTCGCCGTCTAACCTAGCTAAATAATTTAAAGCGCAAGAAATCCGTTTTGACTGCCTTATTCGCACTCCACTATGTGTGGTTTTGGCGTAACAGTCGCAAGGCGATCGCTTCTAATTAACCGACAAATCTCTCGGCAAAGACCGCAGTTTGACCCTCCCAGATATACAGGGTGTGAAAAACTTTATCAAGAAGTGGCCAGGAATGTAGTTCAAATTGTTTGGTTTCCAATTTGACCCAGAGAATTCCCCTAGGGTAGAATGATTTCTAAAGTACACTGTATTGAAAGCCCAGGTAGATGTAGGAAATAGTAACTTGCTGTTGATTGATTAAATTACAGAATTTGTCCACTAATTACGAAACACTGACCCATCAATTTTTCTAAGACGAAAGTCATTAGTGCGTTTTAATATTCGCTGTAAAGTAATTAAAAATAGTTGATTAAATTTATCTCAGTGTAATGGCACTATGAAACGTACTGACTCTTTAGTCTGATTAATGCAAATCAAATTATCTCTGAGCAGTTATTACCACCAAGGGTGCGTTGAAGGAAACAAATAAAGCGTATAATCCGTACACTTGATTTAAAAAACACTCGCGTCGCGGCGCCCACGTGAATGGTTTTAATTGCCTTCCTTATCACTAAATTTAAGCCGGACCGGAATAATTGATTTAACAAACAAAAAAATAAAATAATAAAAATTTGAACAAAGACTACAATCGCCTAAGGACAAACACAATTAAGCTAGATTAGAATTGAACTCGACCGTTCTCGCTAGAGCTTCAATGATATCTGTCCTTCCTTCGCGTTTTGCGATCGCCACGAAACCAATCCAAAACCCAACCCCTCGGACTCGCAGCAAGATTCTGAAATCCCTTCGACCAATGGTAACCGTTGATTTGAATTCTCGCACCCGCCCTTGACTGCTTTTCCCCGCAAACAAATATAAATTACGAACTTCAAACTGTCATACGGAATGCCTTTGTCTCGCGATGTCTGCGATGTGTTTCCGCGCTAACTATGTTTCAAGAGTCTCTTGAATTGACAAAGAATTATGTTGCTGGCCTGAGAACAGGGCCAGACAAACAAAACACTTCAACTCGAGCAACCTGATCCGACTCTTCCTGTTATCGTACATGCACAAGTGATTTCGACGCGACGGACTGTATACAGAGTCTACGAAAACACATCCAAACGTCGAATAGATTTGTTTATGACGTCCGGGCCACCCTAATGATTCGGACGGGCGCCTGCGATTACCATGTGACTGAATCTGTACAGAACTCCGAAATACCAGATAAAGGTTACTTCAACAGATTTACAACCGGCCGAG
Organism: Dorcus hopei; assembly: GCA_033060865.1. Classification (NCBI taxonomy): domain Eukaryota; kingdom Metazoa; phylum Arthropoda; class Insecta; order Coleoptera; family Lucanidae; genus Dorcus; species Dorcus hopei. The sequence goes on along the minus strand of CM065425.1, from coordinate 3,026,620 downwards.
GTTGGTCCGCTGCAAGGAAAACGCGGCGTTCCGAATTCTTGGCCCCCCGCGCGCAAGAATCCTGCTGCAACCTCCGCGAAGCCGGCCATGTGGTTTATGTTTGAAATTAGACATGTAATCATCGCTTTCATTCTGAAAACAATTTAGCGACCGTTTCAATTTTAATTTCAATCAAATAGTTAATCGTAATTAAATATTTGATTTCCTTTCTGTAAACCCACCCCTAGTAACATAAAAGGATGGCGCCTCGTAATTTAATATAACAAATTAAAATTAATAAAACATATTTCTTTTGGTTGTAGGCTCTTACAGAAAGGGATCTCCTTCTGTGAAAGTGCTAAACGGAGTCGTAAATGGAACCCATGAAGTGTCTTACAATGGTCGAACGTTTTCCGCATTTTATGGCATCCCCTACGCGAAACCTCCCGTGGGAGATTTAAGATTCGAGGTCTCTCATCCACTTATTTAATAATTTCAAACGTTTCAAATTATTATAACAAAAGAAACTCTCCGGTATACTCAGCGATTGGCGCAAAACTCAAATATCATTGATGACTTTCGACTTAAGCTAATAACTTCTTGCGTATTTCAGCCGCCGAAGAAAATGTCAGATTGGACAGGTGTTTGGATCGCAGACGTAAAAATCCGTTGCTTGCAAGTTTCTAGCTTCCCCAAAATAGAAATCTTAGGTAAATGTGTGACACGGCCAAATTTCGCGCAATTTGAAACCACGGGGCGTTTTAGGGGATGAAGACTGCCTGTACCTTAACGTGTACGTCCCCAGAGAAAACCCGAGCGTTTCAGACAAGTTGGATGTGATCGTCGACATTCATGGTGGAGGATTCACGATGGGCAGTGGCGTCTTTTATTCCGGACCAAATTACCTTATGGACAAGGAAGTGATTTTAATCGCCATTAATTATCGCCTGGGCCCATTTGGTACTTACTAAAACAACCAAAACTATTCTCCAAGAAAGAAGAACTTATTTTATGTTTTAGGGTTTTTAAGCACAGGAGATGACGTAGCTCCCGGCAACTATGGCCTAAAAGACCAGAGCTTCGCGCTTAAGTGGGTTCACGAAAACATCGAGTTCTTTGGGGGAAATCCGGAATCCGTTACGCTAACTGGAATGTCAGCAGGTGCGGCTAGCGTTCACTACCATTATTTCTCTCCTTTATCCACAGGTAGGTCCTTTGTGATTTTTCATTGATCAGACTTTTACGTTTGAAATTTCAAGGGTATTTCCATAGAGGAATGTCAACCAGCGGCACTGCTCTAAGCCCTTGGGCCTTGCAGAAAGCCCCCTTGGAGAAGACAAAAGCCTTGGCTAATTACGTCGGTTGCAATGCGGAAACCACCTCGAAATTAGTGGAATGTCTTCGGCAACGATCGGCTCTCTCAATAGTCGAAAGCTTTCCCAAACTATTTTATCACGAAGCGATTTTCTATGGCATTTTTGCTCCAGTTGTAGAACGAGACAGTCCGGACGCTTTCTTAACGGACACCCCCTACAATCTACTGCTCAGGAATGAAATTAACGACGCCCCGTGGATTACGTCGTTTGCTAAAGACGACGGGGTTTTTCCATCTGCATGTAACTTAAGGAAAGCCTTTGGAGTTCCAATTATTTTAATCCGCGTGTTTTAGTTTTTCAGGACAACCTGTCTTTCCTCGAGGAAAACTGGGATGAATTTCTACCCATTTTACTAGATTATAAATCCAGCGTCTCGTCCACTAAACACTTGCAAAGTGTAAGCCAAAGGATTGCTGATTTTTACTTGCAGGGAGAACCTCTGACTTACGAGGCCTTAATAAAAGTATCCAAGCGTAATTTTCAAAGTGCGTTTCCTCGAACCGTTAATTTTTAGGTCAATACCGACAGGCTTTTTTCGGTGTACATGGAAAAATCTGCGAGGCTACAAGCGAAAGCAGGGGGATCCCCAATTTATGCTTACGTGTTCGGTTACAGAGGCCAACATACTTTCGCAGAGACGTACAGCGAGTCACCCGATGATAGTACGTTTGAATAATTAATTTAAATAATTAAAAAGAAATGTTCACAATTTTAAGGAGTGGCTCACGGCGATGATGTTTTGTACTTCTTCAACACGGAAGTAAACGAACCCAAATTATCCCAGCCTGACGAGGAAATGAAGGACTTTTTTGTAAACCTAATCACTACTTATGCCAGGACGGGGTAATTACATCAATTTTTTCTTGAATCTCTTTTATGTATATAAAAAAAATTGCAGCGTCCCCGAACTTGGCGGTTTAAAGTGGGAACCAGTCGGTACTTCTAAGGCCTTCCGGTATTTGAAGTTAGGGGGTCCTCAAGACCTCACCATAGAAGAAACAGATAAGTTATCACCGGTGGCTTTTTGGGATTCCCTTTCGCTAAACGAGAATGAAAGTGCAAACAAGTTGAGAGACGAATTGTAATGTTAATAAACCCCGATTACTTTTAATTTGAATTTTTCTAATTCCTTCTTGGCTTAATAAAATAAACTTAATGTTATTCGGTTTTTAAATTTCCAGTCTCTAACACATGATATATTTATTAAAGAAACACGTAAAAGTAAAATATTTAAAACGATACATACATATTGAGGGCGACGAATAAAAATTAAGTAGATGCTTTTTCTTATATTTTTCCGGCAATTACTTAGATTTAGATGAATAAAACTTTAAGTAATTGCTTAAGGTGAAAGCAATTGCTACAATCCTAAAACAAAGCTTTTGCAAAAAAAACTGTCCAAACAAACCGACAATTGACATTTATTGCCCCTTTATTGACACTTATTTTCGAAGAATTCCGAGAGGTTCACCAGAGGTTAATACTACAGCTGCGTGCGGTCCTGTCTCTACCTGAGGGCTTTATGGCAGGCGCTACGGTTTAAGGGTTAGTGACCTACTTCGGCTTACGCTGAATGCCCTTCGGAATTCGTGCAGTAGCTGGTGGTAATAATTGTAATATTCTCTAATTATGGCCCGATCGTCAAACAACCCTGTAATTATGCTGTGGTAACCTGATTCTTTTGGTGCGAGGGGTAAATAACTCGTCAGAGCAAAGGAATTAGATACGTTAAATAAAGATGCAACAATTAAATTTAATTAATTATTTATTGAAAAAAAAATGGGAAAAACTCCTTGTATCAGCTTCTGTGGGGTCTGACATCGTGAGCGTAAAACCCTTGCGTTTGAAATCAATACAACGAAACAAAAGTGATCAGAAGTACAGTGTAATTCGCTCAACCGATTTCACTTTCCGAATATCGGCGGTCTAACCTGCCTTCTGTCACAGCTGGTGGTTTAAAACACGCAGATGACCGTAGGAGAACTCTGCTCCTCAATTAAATTAAAAAGTAATTAAAATTCACCTTAGATTGGTCTTGGTACTAGTGTTTGTCACTTTAATCGTACTCTAAGACTCGTTCTGTTCTTCAGTGGAAGAAATCAAGTATCAACTATTAACAGACTTTTTTATTTATTATTTATTAGTCAAATTACGTAGTGGTCTAATCGCGGTAAGACATATCCCAAAACAGGAGGTGACGTGTAATGATAAAGAAAAAGTGGAAGGTACTAATTTGAATTGTGAGCGGACGGAGCAAAAAATTGAAAATCACTGGTATAAGGCTACTAATACAGAAAAATAAAATCAAGGACTATGTTGTGAATGGAACTTCAACATTAGTATCGACAAATTTAGTTGAACTATTGTCACAAGGGGGAATTTTCTAAAAACCACAAGGGATTTTTTTTTCTATGTTCCGCGGATAAAAATCATAAAAAGTATTTGAACCCGGAATTGTGTAATTGAGGGCAGCTTACGACCGTGTTGAAACGTAAACACACACACAATAAGGAGGTAACTGATACGTAAATGTTCATATTTCATAATAACACATCAGCGGAATTTATTTCAAACGGGGCCACGTGCTTATACGCGCGTATACGAATGACGCAAACGCACACAAAGCAGGTGATGAAAAAATGCAACGCGCGACTAGAGGCAAAAAACGTGTATTTAAAGTGCGGGCCAAAATTAGGAAGGCAGTCGTGTTCCACCGGACCGACTCAGGGGGCACTAGTGCCAACCAACGAGGGGACGCCGACATTGCCGCCGCCAACGCTCAACAACGCCGACGCCGCCGCCCGTTACCAAGTAAAAGTACTCAGACCCTTATTCTCTCGACTATGGTACACCACAGGGTAGTGTCCTCGATCCTCTAATATTCTTATTGTTTGTTAATGACTTGCCGCACTACATTACTGAAGACGAAGTTTTTATATATGCCGATGATACCTCAATTGTGGTTGCCAAACAAAGTTGGGATAGCACAGTGGAGAAAGTAAAACTTGTCATTAATGAATTTAAATTGTGGTGCCATAAAAACTGCCTTATTATAAACATTGAAAAAACTGTATGCGTAGAATTTCACTCCAAACATAACACACCGAATACTTTCTGCATTAACGTGGATGATATTACCTTAGGATGTAGTGATCAAGTCAATTTTGTTGGAGTAACAGCTGATAAACAATTGATTTCTATGGCAACACGAATTTTAAGCTCAATCAAATAATTAATCGTAATTTGTAATGAAGTGTATTTACGCGTGACCTTTCACCCTCCGCTTGAACTGGATTGTCAACACCGTGCATCGACAGCGCTACATCTTCGCGCTGCCCTACCTTCGAAGACGTCACAAAGAGGAGGCGTTTATCCTTATAAAAGCCGCCTCGCTTCATAGAGAACCGTCAGTATACTGCTGGTCTTCCGCGGTATACTGACCAACCCTCCTACCTGGCGTGGTCATCCCGCCATTCCCCCCCGCCGCTTCCGTCTACCTTTCGTTTAGGGGAGTACTCTGCTGGTTAACCGCAGAATACGAACCAGTCACCCCTCCGGCGTGGTCCACCCGCCGCTTCCGCTACCGTAACTGTTACCGCTACCGCTATTACTCACCGTGTTTTCTCTCTGGCGTGGTCAACCCGCCGCTACCGTTATTACTCACCGTCTTTTCTCTGGCGTGGTCAACCCGCCGCTACCGTTTCTATCCCCTACCGTTTACTGCGTTTAATACAGGTGGCTACCCCCGTCCGTTTTACCGCCCCGCAGCCATCCGCGATAACCTGCAGCCACCAGGAGGACACCGTTTTCGTTTCATTATTATTATTATTGAAGTGTTACCTTTATTTTATTTTAATATATTTACCTTTAATATAGTTACCTTTATTTTATTTTAATATATTTAATTCTTCGAATTCTGGAACTTAATTTCACCACCGAGCTACACCGACAAGCATACGTTACAAATTAAATATTTGATTTCCTTTCTGTAAACCCACCCCAAACTATTTAAGAGGAAACTTAGATTGTTTTTATCCAATAAGTCATTCTATTCAATACAGGAATTCACAACATTTCTGACGTGTGTCAATGCCTGACTGCGGGTTCCTACCCCTCACTTAATATGTTGTATCTTACTCTGTTGTCTTTTTTCTCTTGTATAGACCTAGATATACTTATATCTTTGTCGCTGACCATCCATATGTACTTTTGTACCAACATGGTAAATAAAAATACAATACAACCAACGTACATGTGACACAATGGATCTACAGTGTACTTAATTAGTGGAATAAATTAATTAGACGTTCTGGTGGCATATGTGATACAAAATGCCGCCTTCAGCGATCAATTCGCAAGTAAATCAGTAGCAATCACCCGTTTTTCAGGGACTCCCATGGGAAGTGTGGATACCCTATCTCTAGCTAACCTGATTAATAAGGTGGAGTGTAAGGAACGCCGCTACTCCTCTCACCCGAGCGTTTACGTGCCGCGTAATCCGTAAACCGCCCTTCACTTGCCGCACTGGATTTTTAGATTCACCCGCGGCGCGGGCAATTAAAAACAAACCCCGAAGGTTTGTTTTTAATTGCCCTTTTTATCAACACTGTATTTTTAACCTGTTAAATGAACAAAGACTACAAGCGCTCAAGAAAAAAAAACAGCTAACCCAAACTAGCCGTCGCTGTTTCTGTGCTGTCGTTGACGTCCAATTTGACAATAAATTCCTTCCATTGTCAACGTTCAATACTAGTGCTGATGAAGGGGAAAGATTTTAGGGCCCGGCAACGTCCTTCGATGCCCCTGCTTAAGGCGTTCCAGCACTTGGGGGAAGACCTTCCACGCGAAGCTATGGCTGGCATTCATGATTCATTTTTATCTTCACGCAGTAATCAGTGGCCTTTGCATGCTTACGTCTTATGTTTACATCTGAGTTTTGATAACGACGAAAACAGGGCAGATGCACTGTTTGAAGTCCGCGCTAATCATAAGTCCCAAAAAGAGAAAATGTTAAATATTTTTTGCGCACTTCTAGCATTCGCATTTCTTACGCTCAACAATAATTGGGGTTTGTACCTATATTAATTACGCCTTTTAACTTCAAATAATTTTTGTTTCTATGTATAAGTTAAGGGAGACGTAGCACCCCCGATCGTTGACGTACCTACAGGAAGAATCGAAGGTTACTGGACAGTTACTAAAAGCGAACGGGTTTACGCCGCTTTCGAAGGAATCCCCTACGCAGTACCTCCCTTGGGGAAACGCAGATTCCAAGTAAGTGTTTATTTTTTATTAAGATAATCCCCCGGACAAAATGGATTTGCAGACGCCAGAGCCCATTACGCGATGGCCAGGAACATGGCAAGCAAAATATCTTTACAAATGTCTTCAGTACAATCATTACACCGGGCCAGGAGAAGATTTCGTCATAGGTATTCAATTATTTTAGTGATAAGGCAAATATCTACTTTAATAATTAAATAAATTTTATATAATCACTAACAATAATTGGTACTTTAATATTTGCATAACTACAATAAATTATACTAACAGGGGATGAAGACTGCCTATACTTAAACGTGTACACTCCACGTTTAAATACGTCAACCCCCCTCGAAGTTATCGTGTACATACATGGGGGTGCCTTCATGTATAATTCCGGGGGCTCGTACGGCCCTAAATATTTGATGGATAGGAACGTCGTTTACGTCACGATGAATTACAGATTGGGGCCTCTAGGTGAACCGCCCATGAATTTGTTTTGATGGGAGGTTTTAATCGCAAGTCCAATTTAGGTTTCCTGACCACCGAGGATTCGTTGGTGCCGGGGAATAACGGCCTTAGAGATCAGCTGCTCGCCCTGCGTTGGATAAAAGCGAACGTAAAGTGCTTCGGGGGAAACCCCCAGTCGATTACTTTGACTGGAATGTCCGCGGGTGGCTCCAGCGTGCAACTGCATTACTTATCGCCCCTATCTGAAGGTTCGGTATAGTTCAACTGGGACGTCAAAAGTACTTTATTTTTTTTTTTTCTTTTGGAGGCCTGTTTCATCGTGGTATAGCCCAAAGTGGGACAGCGCTTAATCCGTGGGTCCTCATGGAAGATGGTTTGCTGAAAACGAAAAAGTTGGCTTCGGAAGTTGGTTGTCAATTCGAGTTGGTGAAAGACATGATTGACTGCATGAAGCAAAGAACCGGCAGGCAAATCGTCGATGCCGTCAAACACTTCCTCGTGCGTATTTAGTACTTAATCTAACTTTAAGCCTCCACGACTCTTACGTTTACTTTCAAAAGCCATGGTTGTACAACCCCTTTTCACCGTTCGGAGTAGTCGTGGATAAGTGGTCGGCCGATCCGATTGTGCCGGAGCACCCCTTCGTTCTGCTCAAGGAAAAACGAGTCAAAAATTTGCCGATTATTTTTTCTAGCGTCGAGTCTGAGGGGTTGTATCCGGCAGCAGGTAAATCCCCGGTTAAGTATTCCAAGCAAACCAACATCGAGGAGGTTACAGATTTCATAGGAGACCCGACCCACCTGGACGAGCTCGAACGAAAATGGGATGATTTGATACCCTACGTATTAGATTTCAACAACACAGTCCACCCTGACGAAAAGCCTGAAGTAACCCGGCGGATAAAACAACGGTATTTTGGGGGCGAGAGGGTATCCAAGTCGACGTTTCCAAAACTGGTCAAGGTACTCCATCAGGTGACTCAAAATCCGCTTATTTTGTTACGCAGGGTTTTCAGATGTTAACCGATCGACTATTTTTGGTGGATATACTAAGGGCCGCGAAGTTACACGCAGCTGCCTCTGTCGCCCCCACGTACTACTACGTTTTCTCTTATCGTGGGGCACACAGCAAATCCGAACTCAGGTCACGCTCGAACGTGAACTATGGTACGGTTTTTTTAGCTTCATGTAGGATAAAATGCAGTTTGTTTTATTAGGGGCTTCCCACGGGGATGATGCCGTCTATGTGTTGTCCAGCAACGTCCATGTTCATTCTACCGAGTCAGACGCTGCCGTGTCCCAGCTTCTTTTGAACATGTGGTTGAGTTATTCTCTTAACAGGTGAAAATGATGTGGTTAACTGTTTTCGTAAATTAATTCAGTGAGGCAAAGTTAGGGGATGTTGCGTGGAACCCGATGTCGAAGGAGGAGTCGTCGCCCTTGGTTTTTGCTCATATCAGATCGCCTGTTGATATACGAATGGAGACTGCGGACGATCTGGGGGATGCACAGTTTTGGGATGGTCTCGATTTTCAGGAAAATCAAAACTTGAATCGGGGAAAACCAAACAAACAAAATAACGCGTCGACTCTCAAATTTAACGCTGATTAAATCAATATTTTTTCACAGTATAAGAATCTACATTCAGTTTGCAATAGTGTCAGAATAAAATTTAGAATTTGTTTGTGATTTTGAATTTTCACCGTGACATAAAGCGGCAATATTCAGTTACCAATTTGGACAAGAAACTACAGTCAGTATGACTCTCCCGTTTATTCTTAACTCGTTGGTTGACGTGAAGTTAAGATTTAAAAAGTTTCTGATTTAATTACTTGAGGAAACAATGCGCCTTGCATAAAATTTACTCATCGTTATACGCACTTTGTTTTTAACTATGTAAAAGCTTAACGTTTAATTACAACAGTGTCAGTTGATATGGAAATTTTGTTTGCCGTTTTGAATAACAGATGGCGCTAAATTCACCAGGTTTGTTAAGAATTAACACTTTTTAACTTAAACACTAAGGCCTGGTTTATCAAACACAAGTTAACTTTAAGTTAAAGTTAACCTTCAGTTAATTACCATAACAACAATTGTCTTCGTAATCCGCGTTCGTTTGTGCAACTCCATTCACTCTATTTACTCCTTTTTCGCTTTTGTCTCACTCTTACTTGTATTAAAACTTATTCGTTCTCACTGTTTAGAGTGTGAAAGGAGTAAATCGAGTCATGGCCAGCTCCATTAACATTCACTGACGTGTATGTATGGCCGTTTCTATTCGACTTTTAAAAATTTTGACGGGTACTTTTTAAGTAATTGCAGTTGTCATTACGTTACTATCAGTAGTTCTGTAGTATCTTTAATAGGGAGCGCTGAGGGGAGTACTCCAAGGCATGCTTTCTCGGAACCGAATTTTAAACGAATTGAAACGGCCATACATACACATCAGTGAATGTTAATGTAGCTGGCCATGTCAAAAGCATGCGTTCATCGAAGTTGTGCACTTGATGGCGCTGTTGAAACTGGTCACTACTTTGGTGGGCAACTGATTTTGACGGTTCCGAACTAGCCCGAACCTCCTAATGGAACGAACCTATTGTAATCTTCAAACTTACACCTAATAATTCTTAAAATGTCATATATCTACTTAACCTAATATTACGTGTAATGTAGTATGCCGGTTTGCATTATAACGTGTTTTTTTTTTTTTAATTTGGCGTTGAAGTTGGCCATGACAAGGTGCTTATTGTGAACGCACCACAATTTTGATTATTTGTTGTAAATCTTATTTTCTTATTGTCTTTTTTCGTTTATTATACAATCGTGTTGTCCTATCGTGCTGTTGAGTTCGAAACCCTGAAAACAACTAGGTTAGGGATGCAAGTTCGAATGTCAAATTAACAACTACACAGCCCCCCACAAATTAAATACAAATTTTGTTTGAAAATTGAATTATAACGAATCTGACAATACGAGATTTGCTTCAATTGTAAAATGCATTTCCTTGCTTTCTCTCATGTCTTCAAAAATAAGCACCTAAATGAATTTATATTGAAAGGAAATTTCTTGTTTACTACAAGGAGGATCCCTTTACTACGAGTGCGTGGGATTTCCGGAAAAATACTATCAATTCGAAGAAGACTCGCCCCCTGACCAATAAGGGCTGGCGATTGTGACCTCATTCATAATTTTCATTCGTTACAAATTCAATTGTTTTGCACAAGTTATTAATACAATTAAATACATATTTTACATTAATTTTAGGGCGTGTACCGAAATTACCAAATTGTAACCAGGGTTGGTTGTGGTAGCTAAATATTGCGTTTCTTAAATGGAATCTGTTATTTACGGAATGCAATATTTAACAACCACAACCAACCTGGTTACAATTTGGTAATTTCGGTACATGCCCTTAATTTAATTCAAATTACAATGATCGAAAATTAAGTTGGTACTACACGAGAGAACGACGTCGGCATAGAAGATCGCTGTAATCGTCAATGACGTTTTGAACAATTCGAAAACAACAAACATTTTTAATTTAATACAATATGGATATTTTAAAAGCAGAAATCGCAAGGAAACGCAAGCAACTCGAAGAGAAAGAATTAATTGTAAGTACCGCAAGCTTCACGGCAAATTCTCCCCTATTTAAAGAGGTTATGTCGTATACATACATAGGGTGCAAGCAAGAAGTAGAACGAAGTGATCGAGAAAACGAACAAAATCCCGCAAGGTAACTTCATCATAATAAAAATATTTTAAAGCCTCGCACGAATCTGTCGGTTGCAGAAACCGCCCTTGAAAACGACGCCCTGGAACACATTTTACCCAGGCACGAGGTTATTTCAAGGCTGAGGGAACGTGGCGAGCCAATTCTGTTGTACGGAGAATCCGAAGTGGACTCGTTTAAACGACTGAGGAAGCGTGAGATTTTAGAACCGGAAATCGATAGGGTACACTGAAAGCACTACCCCAGAGCTTGCTTTAACCTCGTGTAAAAACAGGGGTTGGCGATACTCTGCGAGTGAACTGGTGCCTGTAAAGACGCTATAAGAAAATAATAATTTTTAGGGCTTCCGTAATGATTTCCAAGAAGCTATGGAAAGCGTCGACCAGGCATATTTAGACGAGCTGCTCACGTCGAAGGAACTACAAGAGTCCTCGAAGAAAGACAACAAGTTCGAATTGGAGCAGGCGATTACGTACGAGGAAATTAAGGAGATGGCTAAGAAGATGGGGCACGGAGATAGAGACCACGACATGAACGTCATAACTAAATTTCTAGAGGTAGGTGATTAAAGTCGGCTGTCATATAAAAGCATTTTATTATAATTCACGATACTCTCTTAAAAAAATAAGGCCACGTTAACACTATTGACTACATCTTATGTAACGAACGTTGTTTGGCGAGAATTTGGGCTCAGCGTTTGCATCGAGTTTGAAGAGTACGGAGGCGGCGGTGGCAAACCTATAAATTAAAGAAAGATTTTTTTTAATTACCAGAATTAATTGTAATTATAAAATGTCCATCAAGCGTTCTAGATAAGGTGATAATGATAAATGCTTACCTGTAATTGGGGATCTTAGGTTTTGATTATTCAGAGAGTCGGGGGGCATGTTTTGAAGTGTGAGCAAGACGGGCACTGAATGTAGAAGTTGTCCTAAAATGAGTAATTTTTGATTGTTGGCGAAAGTAGTCTTTGTGTGACTTACCATTTCTGATTATTTCCCGATGTAGTTTGGTGGATTCTACTTTTATATAAATTACCACGGCGATCATTAATACCACAGTAATGGGTCCAAAAATAGATAGGACTTGAGTCAATTCCATATTTACGCTGCTTTTGTTGCCACCCCACTCAGAAATGTCTCTCTAATCAATTGTCCCTGTGAATCTGCAATTTATCTTATCAGCGTTCATATCAGGTTCAGGTTTTAGTAGACGTATTATTTTATCAGTTATTGTTCCTCTCATTTTTTTTAATAATAATATTCTGCAATGTGTAGGTACAATTGTTCTCTTCCCCACTTATTTATTTAGTGTATTTGTTTGCAAAAAAAAAGTGTAAGCGTATGACTCATTGATAACGAACGAATCTTATAAGTCTTATCATACTTTATTAAAATATTTAAATATATACATAAATAAAATTATAATAAAAGAAATTTCTTTTTTTCTACAACATGTGGTACTATTTTAATATCGTGGTGGCTGATTTTGTTGGGGGTGTGGCTGAAGCATCGGTTGCTGTGGATAGGGTGGTGCCTGAGCTGAATGTGACAACGGTTGTTGGGGATATGGTGGTGCTTGATCTGTGAATGACGTCGGTTGTGGGGGATATGGTGGTCCTTGGTCTGTGAATGACGTCGGTTGTGGGGGATATGGTGGTCCTTGGTCTGTGAATGACGTCGGTTGCGGGGGATAAGGTGGTACTTGATCTGAAAATGAGATCGGTTGTTGTGGACACGTCGGAGATTGAAAAAATCCTATAGGTCGCTGTTGAGATGGAAAAGAATTCGGTTGCTGACGGTCTAATAAAAAAAAAATATATATTGTTAACACTTTAAATTAGTAAGTGTGAGTTTTTTTTACCTGAATAATTCTCACCGGGTGGTATCATCGTTACAATCCGTCCGTATGGACTTACAACAAATGTGTAACCTGCACAAGAATTTTTTTATTATATGCAAAGCCATACTCGTCACTTGTCACTCGTCACTTTCTTATCTTAATTACTAATTAAGCAGTCGTACCTTTTTTCATCAAGCTCCGTATTTTTCTTTTCCTCACTTCAAACGCCACCACAATGATCAACAACACCGCAATTATGGCAATAAAAGGAATGAAAAACACGACTTCTCCCATGGCTGATGTTTACTTTGTGCAGCGACTGGAGCTATCAAGTCTTATCACTCGAATTATCTTACGTTTCGTATGTGCTGAGATAATCAACGAAATTAACCTAATTAATGGTTTAGAGTAATCAGCAAATTGTTTTCTATAATTTCACGATTTAAACTTTTAAATTTTAATTCCAAAATTTACTAATTTCCATTTATTTCAGTTGCTTTTAAAATTGTGGTACGATAAATTACAAACCAGATGTGCGGAAGAAAAGATGGGGACGAAAGGGAAATTGGCCGGCGCCACTTACACCCAAACCAAACTCTACCTCAAGCCGCTTTTAAGAAAGCTCAAGACCTACACGTTACCTGAAGACATATCGGACAGCCTCACGGAAATCGTCGAACATTTACTCAACCGAAATTATCTGAAGGTTAATAGACGTCTTCCTGTTTGCCCTTTAATTTGTTTAGGCCCGAGTTAACTTTAACTTTCAGTTAATTGCCTTAACAACAATTGTCTTCATAGTTGTTACTATGGGAACAAACTGAAAGTTAAAGTTTACTAGTGATTAATAAACTGGGTCTTAGGCCCGGTCTTTTCATCTTCAATTAACTTTATCTGGCAATTAATGCTCATAATCACAATTGTTACTATGGGAATAAACCGTCAGATAAAGTTAATTGGAGATGTTTTATGTTTCCAGGCAAGTGATGCGTATCTTCAGATGGCCATCGGCAATGCGCCTTGGCCCATTGGAGTCACCATGGTGGGCATACACGCTCGTACCGGACGTGAAAAAATCTTCTCCAAGAACGTTGCTCATGTTATGAACGACGAGACACAAAGAAAATACATACAGGCCCTCAAACGGTTAATGACGAAGTGCCAAGAGTATTTCCCCACGGATCCATCTCGCTGTGTGGAATACGCAGCCTTCGGTAATCCGCAAAACCCCCCTCAGTAATTACTTAGGCTAAGACAAACTTGTAAATATAATCAAAACAGAAGAAGTACTTTAAAACCTTTTTATTTAATAGAAATTAAGGAATTAATTGCATGTGGTATTAAAACTGAAATTGCAAAGTTGAAAATGAAACACGGTAAGGAAAAATTTATAAATCAATTTAATTTTAGGAGTTTCCTTTTTCTCATATAGATACTGTTACATTTTGTGTCTGCAAATTACAGAAATTTATCAGTAGTGGAGGTATTAATTTGGTTAAAACAATATTGCAAACAGTGTTGCTGTGAAGTTTGCATTTGAACATGGGATTACCACGAAGATTGAGCCAATTACTCTTTTTAAAATTGAATCCACATCTTGTTTAGGCACACTTGTTTAGGCAAGTCTGGTAAGTCTTCTAAGATAACTTGTAATATATGTTTATTGAACTAAGCCAACAAATTTTTCAGTGGGATAATTTAACCTACCACGATCCTGATTATAAATTAAGTCAAGCAAGGGGTTAGTTTTATCGCAGAAATTCTCTCATAAAGGTAACTGGCATGTGTCACAGTTCAAAGATACGCGAATTTTCATTATTAGATAACCACAAAGAAAGTCAACTGCTGCAGATTCAATTTGATGGAAACCTGTGTAACTGCCTTCAAATATACTCATTCGTTCGAGTTTTTTAATAGTGGCCTCATTTAAGCTAATAGCAATTTTAAATTTGTCAATATTATGTTCAGTGTTTACAAATTTTGCAGTGCTGGCATATTTTATTTCAGACATGCTCTTGCTATTGGTGACATTTTTCATGAAACTTCTCAAAATTTGCCAAAGTGTATACTCAGCTGTTCTACAATCTAAGTCATTTGAACCACCACGAAGCCGAATATTTGCAAAAACTGATTCAATCGCATTTGAACTAAAACTTCTTGTTAATATATAATAAAAGTTTAAGTCTCGTATTAAATATTGGATGCAAAGATATGTGCTTTTAGCAGTGAAAACCAGAGCTTCCGCTGCCTCTTTTGTTAACCCAGCAAGGCCTGCTTTTGCTGAGCTAAAGTGAATATCAGCAAAAGAATGAGGAAATTGCAGAATTAAGCATGAGAGGCGTGCATCTTGAATGTCTGCATATGGAGCAGAAATTGGGATCTCACTGATGAGGGATTCAGTTGCTTACGTCATAATTTTGGAAATATTTGTATATATTTTCCATATAATGTAACTGCTGTAATGCAGTCTTTAAAGAATAAGCTAGATCTTTAATTGCAGTTGTAATGTTTGTAGTTTGAGTAGAAGCGTCAGAAATTTGAGGAAATAAATTTTCGGAAAAACTCGGATTTTCATTACCAAGCTAAAATGTTTTATAATATAGTTAATAATAAATATTTTAATTGTACTTGTATTAATTAAACCTTAAATAACGAAAGTGTTGCGCTTGCATCAGAAATTCGAGGAATTACATTTTCAGAAAGACTTGGATTTCCGTTAGGAAGCTAAAATAATTTGTAATACAGTTAATAATGTGTTAATAATACAGTTGTGTATACGATTATTAGACTTTAAATATAGAAGGTACAGCCCCTGCAATTAACATTTTTCGATTTCACGTGAAGAAAAAACTATCTTCAGAAAAGTGCAAACCAGCGAATAATTTGAGAAGAGTGCAGCATCTACAGGATGAAAAGCTTTATTTTTACCTATTTACTAATACAAAGAATTAATTATAGTGGGTGTCTCATAACGTATGGAGAAGATCGAAAGCTTTTTCCAAAAGTAAATAAGGGAGTTATAATTCCCTGAAAGAGGGATGAAACGTATTTTTCTTTTGGCAACATCTCTGAATCCTTTAAGTTATCAAACTAATATATGAAACTCAGATATAAGGCACCTAACTGAACACTTCCAATGCATTTGTTAGAAATTTCTTCCCTTTTAATGGCTAGTTTGAGGGGATTACTTTCAATATTTTATGGTAACAAAATGCAATGGACGTATGCTAACTAATGAACCTCAATTATTCAAAAACGGTCCGATTTATCGAAATGCAACAAGAGAGCCTTCTTATGCCAAATAATCTAAAAAAATATTGTCTTCGTAAATTTTTGATGAAATATGTAAAAATGAAAAGTTAAGAATAAAATACTGAAAAGTTACCCCCTAAAACTACCCTTTAAAAAGGAGGGAGGATCTAATAAATACGTTATAAAGGCGCGGTTATGCCTTATATCTGCATTTAAAATGTTAATTCCCTAACTTAAAGGATCCAGAAGGGCTTATAATTCTCTATTATTGACTTTTGGAAAAAAATTTATGTGATAAGGTTACCTTATTTTCTATTCACTCTTTCAATCTCCTCCGTACGTTATGAGACACCCAGTATGTGTGTAACTTGTCAAAATATCTCTCCATTTCAAATTTAAATGAAAGTCTGCAGGCAAACTGTGATAGGAAACAGTAACTTCTGGATTACAATTACCTAATTATACAAACCTTCGCATTTTATGATAAAAAAGTAATGTAGATATTACAGTTGTTTGTTATTTGAATTTGAAATAGAATAATTAAGTGTTAAAGGTATTAACAAATAATACGAATAAAATTAGATGTCAAAAGTAACGTGGTAACTATAGCAACGGTATGTGTTTAAGTGAAAACTGTGCAGAGGGAGCCACGCTAACGACAACTGTCACGGAACAGGTTTTTTTTCAAACGCGACCGGCCGTATAAAGCACTGGTGTTTCATTAATCTAGGCGGCCGTGGTTACCGTTAGTAGTTTTGTAGTGTCTTTAATAGGGAGCGCTGAGGGGAGTACTCCATGGCATGCTTTCTTGAAACCGAATTTTAGGCGAACTGAAACGGCCATACATACACGTCAGTGAATGTTAATGTAACTGGCCATGTCAAAACAAGGCCAGTTCCATTAACATTCACTGACGTGTATGTAAGGCCGTTTCAATTCGCTTAAAATTCAGTTCCGAGAAAGCATGCCATGGAGTACTCCCCTCAGCGCTCCCTATTAAAGATACTACAGAACTACTCATAGTAACGTAATGACAACTGCAATTACTTAAAAAGTCACAAGAGGCGCTGAGGGGAGTACTGTCAAAATTTTTGAAAGTCGAATTGAAACGGCCATACATACACGTCAGTGAATGTTAATGTAGCTGGCCATGGTCAAAAGCATGCATTCATCGAAGTTGTGCACTTGATGGCGCTGTTGAAACTGGTCACTACTTTGGTGGGCAACTGATTTTGACGGTTCCGAACTAGCCAGAACCTCCTAATGAAACAAACCTATTGTAATCTTCAAACTTACACCTAATAATTCTTAAAATGTTATATATCTACTTAACCTAATATTACGTGTAATGTAGTATGCCGGTTTGCATTATAACGTGTTTTTTTTTTTAATTTGGCGTTGAAGTTGGCCATGACAAGGTGCTTATTGTGAACGCACCACAATTTTGATTATTTGTGTAAATCTTATTTTCTTATTGTCTTTTTTCGTTTATTACAATCGTGTTGTCCCACGTTCGAATGTCAAATTAACAACTACACAACCCCCTTCACAAAGGGAGCTGCAACAACTATCACAAATTAAATATAAATTTCCTTTGAAAATTGAATTATAGCGAATCTGACAATACGAGTTTTGCTTCAATTGTAAAATGCATTTCCTTGCTTTCTCTCATGTCTTCAAAAATAAGCACCTAAATGAATTTATATTGAAAAGAAATTTGTTGTTTACTACAAAGGGGATCCCTTTACTACGAGAGCGTGGGATTCCCGGAAAAATACTATTAATTCGAAGAAGACTCGCCCCTTGACCAATAAGGGCTGCCGGTTGTGGCCTCATTAATAATTTTCATTCGTTACAAATTCAATTGATAATTCAAGTATGTAGAAAATTGTTCTAAAACAAGTATTTAGTTTGTTTTGCACAAGTTATTAATACAATTAAATACATTAAATAAATATTTTACATTAATTTTAATTTAATTCAAATTACACTGATTGACAATTAAGTTGGTACTACACGAGAGAACGATGTCGGCTTATGATGTCGGCATAGAAGGTCGCTGTAATCGTCAATGACGTTTTGAACAATTTGAAAACAACAAACATTTTTAATTTAATACAATATGGATATTTTAAAAGCAGAAATCGCAAGGAAACGCAAGCAACTCGAAGAGAAAGAACTAATTGTAAGTAACGCAAGCTTCACGGCAAATTCTCTCCTATTTAAAGAGGTTATGTCGTATACATACATAGGGTGCAAGCAAGAAGTATTTCAAGAGGGCAGATTTAGTCGCCAAGGAACTGGAAGAGTACAAGCAGCAATACGGAAGCGTGCAGAACGAAGTGATCGAGAAAACGAACAAAATCCCACAAGGTAACTTCATCAACATATTAAAAATATTTTATAGCCTCGCACGAATCTGTCGGTTGCAGAAACCGCCCTTGAAAACGACGCCCTGGAACACATTTTACCCAGGCACGAGGTTATTTCCAGGCTGAGGGAACGCGGCGAGCCAATTTTGTTGTACGGAGAATCCGAAGTGGACTCATTTAAACGACTGAGGAAGCGCGAGATTTTAGAACCGGAAATCGATAGGGTACACTGAAAGCACTACCCCAGAGCTTGCTTTAACCTCGTGTAAAAACAGGGGTTGGCGATACTCTGCGAGTGAACTGGTGCCTGTAAAGACGCTATAAGAAAATAATAAATTTTAGGGCTTCCGTAATGATTTCCAAGAAGCGATGGAAAGCGTCGACCAGGCATATTTAGACGAGCTGCTCACGTCGAAGGAATTACAAGAGTCCTCGAAGAAAGACAACAAGTCCGAATTGGAGCAGGCGATTACGTACGAGGAAATTAAGGAGATGGCTAAGAAGATGGGGCACGGAGATAGAGACCACGACATGAACGTCATAACTAAATTTCTAGAGGTAGGTGATTAAAGTCGGCCATCATATAAAAGCATTTTATTATATAACTCACGATACTCTCTTAAAAAAATAAGGCCACGTTAACACTATTGACTATATCTTATGTAACGAACGTTGTTTGGCGAGAATTTGGGCTCCGCGTTTGCATCGAGTTTGAAGAGTACGGAGGCGGCGGTGGCAAACCTATAAATTAAAGAAAGATTTTTTTAATTACGAGAATTAATTGTAATTATAAAATGTCCATCAAGCATTGTAGATAAGGTGATAATGATAAATGCTTACCTGTAATTGGGGATCTTAGGTTTTGATTATTCAGAGAGTCGGGGGGCATGTTTTGAAATGTGAGCACAACGGGCACTGAATGTAGAAGTTGTCCTAAAACGAGTAATTTTTGATTGTTGGCGAAAGTAGTCTTTGTGTGACTTACCATTTCTGATTATTTCCCGATGTAGTTTGGCGGATTCTACTTTTATATAAATTACCACGGCGATCATTAATATCACAGTAATGGGTCCTAAAATAGATAGGACTTGAGTCAATTCCATATTTACGCTGCTTTTGTTGCCACCCCACTCAGAGATGTCACTCTGTCGATTGTCCCTGTGAATCTGCAATTTATCTTATCAGCATTCACATCAGGTTCAGGTTTTGTAGACGTATTATTTATCAGTTATTGTTCCTCTCATTTTTTTTAATAATAATATTCTGCAATGTGTATAATAATAGTCCTCTTCCCCACTTATTTATTTAGTGTATTTGTTTGCAAAAAAAAGTGTAAGCGTATGACTCATTAATAACGAACGAATCTTATAAGTCTTATCATACTTTATTAATGCCCGGTTGCACCAACTTTTTAAGCAGAACTTAAATTTAAGTTATGTTTAGAATGTGACAGTTACGTATGATCAGTATAATGTCAAATACATTCTGATTGACATTTAAACTTCAACTTATGTATCAATTAGAATGTGATTAACGTTTTGTTAAATCTATAAATAATGTCATAGTCTAAACACCACTTAAATTTAAGCTCTGCTTAAAAAGTTGGTGCAACCGGGCATAAAATATTTAAATATATACATAAATAAAATTATAATAAAAGAGATTTCTTTTTTTCTACAACATGTGGTACTATTTTAATATCGTGGTGGCTGATTTTATTGGGGGTGTGGCTGAAGCATCGGTTGCTGTGGATAGGGTGGTGCCTGAGCTGAATGTGACAACGGTTGTTGGGGATATGGTAGTACTTGATCTGTGAATGACGTCGGTTGTGGGGGATATGGTGGTACTTGGTCTGTGAATGACGTCGGTTGTGGGGGATAAGGTGGTACTTGATCTGAAAATGAGATCGGTTGTTGTGGATACGTCGGAGATTTAAAAAATCCTATAGGTCGCTGTTGAGATGGAAAAGAATTCGGTTGCTGACGGTCTAATAAAAAAAAAATATATTGTTAACACTTTAAATTAGTAAGTGTGAGTTTTTTTTACCTGAATAATTCTCACCGGGCGGTGCCTGAGCTGAATGTGACAACGGTTGTTGGGGATATGGTGGTACTTGATTTGTGAATGACGTCGGTTGTTGGGGATGTGGTGGTACTTGGTCTGTGAATGACGTCGGTTGTGGGGGATAAGGTGGTACTTGATCTGAAAATGAGATCGGTTGTTGTGGACACGTCGGAGATTGAAAAAATCCTATAGGTCGCTGATGAGATGGAAAAGAATTCGTTTGCTGACGGTCTAATTAAAAAAAAAAATATATATTGTTAACACTTTAAATTAGTAAGTGTGAGTTTTTTTTTACTTGAATAATTCTCACCGGGCGGTATCATCGTTACAATCCGTCCATATGGACTTAGGACGAATGTGTAACCTACACAAGAATTTGTTTATTATACAAAGGCATATTCGTCACTTCCTTATCTTAATTACTAATTAAGCAGTCATACCTTTCTTCATTAAGCTCCGTATTTTTCTTTTTCTCACTACAAACGCCACCACAATGATCAACAACACCGCAATTATGGCAATAAAAGGAATGAAAAACACGACATCTGCCATGGCTGATGTTTATTTTGTGCGGCGACCGGAGCTATCAAGTCTTATCACTGAAATTTAAGCATTATCTTACGTTTCGTTTGTGCCGAGATAATCAACAAAATTAACCTAATTAATGGTTTAGAGTAATCAGCAAATTGTTTTCTTGTTTTCAAAAACTTTAGTCTTGAAAGAGAAGGTGAATACAAAACGTATAGAAATATGTTACAAAAACTTATTCACGTAACAAAAAATAATTATTACAAAACTAAAATTAACGAAAACTACAACAATACCAAAAAAAAATTATCGAATAATGTCAGAAGCAACTATTGAAACCAAAAAAAAATAAACAACCGCTCCAGATATTAGATGGCAAGAACAAGAAATTTAATAATGAAAAAGATATGAGCAACTACTGCAATAAATAAGTCAAGAAATATTCCGCAAACATTACACGAAATTTATACAGAGTGTACATTAATGATTGAAAGGCGTTTGAATTTGGCGCGTTGTCGAATTAGTAATTTTCGTCTTACAAGATTGGTATTCATGCTGGATATGTTGAATTTCGTCAGTAGCGTGCGTGTGTTGTATTGTTTACGTTTTGATTTCCTTATTTTATTATTATTGAGTTAGTATTAACGAAAAGGTTATTTTTATTTCCACTTTTGCTGTCAGACATTTTTCATTGGTAAGTACAGCCATATAACAGGAAATAAAAATACACACAAACGTTTTAGGTTAGCGATGGTTTTCACGGACCTGCACAATAAACTTATTGTTGAGGCCTATTTTCGGTCGGGGATACGCAATGAACAAAATGTGTGGAATTATTCTTATCAAAGTTGTCACCAACAATTTCAAGAACAGTTCCCTGAAGTGGTATTCACATATGATTCTTTTATGCAACACGTCCGCCGTATAATTCAGAGATTTCGTGAAACAGGCAGTGTTTCTAAAGGAAAATCTACAGGCCGGCCCGCTGTTCTCACCGAAGAAGTCATCGCAGATATTCATCAAAGAATGGATGTAAGTCCGAAGAAGTCTTTACGGTGTTTATCGGCTCAAACGAATTTATCACTTGGTACATGTCAAAAGGCTTGCAAGAAGGTTCTACATTTACATCCATATAAGATAACTGTAACTCATGAGTTGCTACCTCTTGATTTGCCTCGTCGAGTGCAATATTGCCAATGGTTTAATGAGTTCTTAAATAATGACGATATGTTAGACATAACTTTCTTCAGTGATGAAGCATGGTTTAATCTCAGCGGTTATGTAAATTCGCAAAACCGTAGAATATGGTGTGCAGAAAACCCTCATATTTTTGAAGAGACTTCATTACATCCTCAGAAGATCGTAGTGTGGATTGCAATGTCAAGAAGTAGGATCATTGGACCTATTTTTTTTCAACACAAAATTAATGCACATGCATATCAAGAAACAATTTTAAATCCTTAAATTGAAGAACTTCAAGACGATGAATTACAACGTGGATACTTTCAACAGGATGGAGCTACAGCCCACACTGCACTGACAACGTTGAATCATTTGCAACAGTTCTTTGGGGATAGGTTAATAAGTAGGGACAGATGGCCTCCTCGGTCACCAGACTTAACCCCACTTGATTTCTTCATGTTCGGTTTTTTAAAAAATAAAGTGTTTTCAGAACGTCTCCATACGTTAGAAGAATTACAAAATGCTATTACAGAGGCTGTCAACAGCATCACTCCAGAAACACGACACAAAGTTTTCGAAAACATGAAAAGAAGAGTAAATTTGTGTTTGGATTCAAATGGGGGTCATTTTGAACAGATGTTATAATTTTATTTTATATCTGCTTTACTTTTTATATTCTCCATATCAATGTATGTAATTAATAAACGTAAAATAATTTCTAATCACTAATAAATTGTTTTAATAATATATAATTTTATGTGCCGCCCATGGTAAAACAGAATAGTATGCAGTACCAACTTTTACAAATAATCTAATGGGCGGGAAATTCAAACACCTTTCAATCATTAATGTACACTCTGTATAAACGCCAATGTAAATTTTTCAATACTTATAAAACCTGTCAATGAAAATGAAATTATTAAATATGTCAGTGAATTATGTAATAACACAGCACCATGAAGTGATGGTATAACAACAGAGATTATAAAAACTACACACTTACATATCATACATCCACTAACACATATTTATAACTTAGTTTTCAAGACTGGTAAAGTGTAGGGCGACAATAAATTGTATATCTCTGAAACCAGTAAGTTTTGTGTAAAGGAAGTTTAGGCATTTAGCATCTATTTAGAGAGTATTATCGTTAGTTAAAATGTCAAGAACACACTGTATACAGACAAACATTTAAAATGGAACAAACAAGTCATCTATTTAGCTAACAAAATTAGATTCCTAATTCATAAATTTTATCTCTTAAGGGAGTTTCTAAATAAAAATCTACTAATAAGGCTTTATAAGACTTTCATAGAATCTTTATTACGATATGGAATTATGGCTTGGGGTGGTATGTATACTAATATGTAATTTAAAACCTTTACAAGTAATTCAAAACAACATAATTAAAATTATTCAAAAAAAAAGAACCGCTTATATTCAACAAATTCTATACATATATTCAATTAATATTTTAAACATTCGCGCTCTCTACATTTTGAAAAGTTAACTTTTTAATTTTAATTCCAAAATTTACTAACTTCCATTTATTTCAGTTGCTCTTGAAATTGTGGTACGATAAATTACAAACCAGATGTGCGGAAGAAAAGATGGGGACGAAAGGGAAATTGGCCGGCGCCACTTACACCCAAACCAAACTCTACCTCAAGCCGCTTTTAAGAAAACTCAAGACCTACACGTTACCTGAAGACATATCGGACAGCCTCACGGAAATCGTCGAACATTTACTCAACCGAAATTATCTGAAGGTTAATAGACGTCTTCCTGTTTGCCCTTTAATTTGTTTATGCCCGGTTGCACCAACTTTTTAAGCAGAGCTTAAATTTAAGTGGTGTTTAGACTATGACATTATTTGTAGATTTAACAAAAGTTAGTTACATTCTAATTGATACTTAAGTTGAAGTTTAAATATCAATCAGAAAGTATTTGACATTATACTGACCATACGTTACATTCTAAACATAAATTAAATTTAACCTCTGCTTAAAAAGTTTATCAATCACGAATTAACTTTAACTTTGAGTTAATTGCCATAACAACAATTGTCTTCATAGTTGTTACTATGGGAACAAACTGAAAGTTAAAGTTAACTAATGACTGATGTTTAGGCCTGGCCTTTTCATCTCCAATTAACTTTATCTGGCGATTAATGCTCATAATCACAATTGTTACTAAGGGAATAAATCGTCAGATAAAGTTAATTGGAGATGTTTTATGTTTCCAGGCAAGTGATGCGTATCTTCAGATGGCCATCGGCAATGCGCCTTGGCCCATTGGAGTCACCATGGTGGGCATACACGCTCGTACCGGACGTGAGAAAATCTTCTCCAAGAACGTCGCGCACGTTATGAACGACGAGACACAAAGGAAATACATCCAGGCCCTCAAACGGTTGATGACGAAGTGCCAAGAGTATTTCCCCACGGATCCATCTCGCTGTGTGGAATACGCAGCCTTCGGTAATCCGCAAAACCCCCCTCAGTAATTATTTAGGCTAAGACAAACTTGTAAATATAATCAAAAAAGAAGAAGTACTTTAAAACCTTTTTATTCAATAGAAATTAAGGAATGAATTCATTTTTTCTTTCCCAATTCGGCGGCTCGCTTCGCTGAGGCCTCAACAGCATCCATGATAGCTCCCCTAAATACATACGTGTTAATATTAAATTAGTTACATTTACTTTTTTGGTTGTACTTACCTGACACCGCCCTTCTCTAACGCGTGCATCCCAGCGATGGTGGAGCCCCCGGCCGAACACACTTCATCTTTAAGTACGCCCGTGTGCTTGCCAGTCTCCAACACCATTTTAGCAGCGCCTAGGACGGTCTGAGCGGCAAACCTGGTCGCCAAATCCCGATGTAAACCCATCTTAACCCCGCCATCCGATAGCGCTTCGATTATTAAGTACACCTGAGGCGAATTGTTTCGTTTATTTGAAGTCGGATGCGAACGGGTACTTACAAACGAGGGGCCTCCGCCGGACAGGCCATTTATGGCGTTGATCATATTCTCCGGCACCAACTCGAATATACCGGAAACTTTCAACATGGCCTTCACGACAGCAATGTCCTCCTCAGTTACGTTCTTCCCCGGGCAAAATACCGTGCAGCCTTCTCCGATTAGCATGGGCGTGTTGGGCATGACGCGGATCACTCGGGAGCCCTCGAATTTCGATAGCAACTGAAATTGTGCGTCTGGCATGAAAATCATTTGTCTCCCCCGTGAGGGCTTACGTCCTGTAGCATTTCCAGAGTAATTCCGGCTAGAATCGACACGAAAAGTTTGTTCTTGATGCTGTCGCATCTGCTGCTTCTGTGGATGGCGTTCAGGGCCTGAGATAGAAGGTGCGGTTTCACGGCCAGAAATATGATGCTGGCTTTATCTGCGACTTCGCTGTTGTCCGTCGTGACGTGCGCCCCCAAATTTTTCCAAACGTCCAGGTTTTTTATGTAAGGGCTCGAAACGTGGACTTGGGAATACGAAATTAAACCTGCATTCAATGAAGGAATTATTTTGCTCTGCGTATGAACGTCGTAAATACCTTTATTTACAATTCCTTTACATATAGCTTTCGCCATGTTTCCATCTCCGATGAAGCCGATTTCCTGAGATATTTTTTTTCCATTGTGATTACAAGGAGTTACGCAGAATAATCTTACTTGTGTACTAAAAGTAAAGTCTGTGTTTGGAAAATGTATTCAAATATATTTATTATAACTCATAATTTTTAATTTAGGGAATCCCCTGTATTCAACAGTTTTCAAAATGTGTAAATTTTGAAAACAAAATATTTTAAAATCCTCTATTAATTATTGTAATTATGGGCGGGGGGAGGGGTGGGGGCAACGAGGAACGTTTAATTATTCCTTGAACAATTTACGTTAATTAGCGCCAATTTTGTTTTGCCATTTCTGCGGATCGTTTGCCTTTTTCAATTTCATTCGTGAAAAAAACCGGCCAATTTATTTCTTATGGGGTTAATGGTGCAGTGTTTAATTAATGTGAATGTCATACCGTAAAATCAAGTTGAGTCTTCGAATGTGTAATCCGTTCATCCTGCAGAATCCCTGAAATATTGCGCAATTAAACTATTTCCGGCCATTTTTCTCCGCCATTGTGTAACATGACATTCAGGTGCGACTCGTAAGGTCGCCATTGGCGTAGTAAATAAATTAAAACCGAGGGGATACTCATTATTGATATTTTTTTGTACACTAATAGAGTTTTCGATTGATCGCACTAGTGCGCACTCAAAGTATCTTCATCTCGTGTTATTACATGAGGTTAAAAGAACCGGTGCATGTGAATCGAAAACGCTCCAAGTCCAAAGTTCACAAGAATCCCAAGAGTTCTATTTGAATTCAAAAATTCTCTACATTTCGTAAGTTCATGAATTCTTTTCTGAATTCTGGCGAGTTCATATAGGTCAAGGTTTCTAGTAGAAAGGGAGGTTGCCTGGTAACCATTAGCAACGAGTCTCAAACGTAACGAAAGAGGGAATACCGCGTCATTTGGACGAAACAAATTAGTTAATTAGCAATTTTCGATGTGGTCTGGTGGTTTGTGATCACTTGTATGTATGCTCTTAGGGCGGTGTATATCGTACAGATTGATTGTGATAATAATAATAATAATAATAACACCGACGAATAATTTAAATGTTTCGTCCCCGTGACGTATTCCAGCACTTTAGTTACTGCTCGCTCATTGGTAAAAAGTTTCCAGGCAACCTCCCTTTCTAGAAACCTTGGTTGATTGTTAGGTACTTAAGTATTGCATCGGTCTCATTTTCCTTTAACATTAAACAAAGGTTTCCTTTTCTGCATTTCGTTTGCAATCCAAGTATTGAGTTGCATGAATGCAGGAGAGTATTTCCAAATTCACATGAACTTTGTGTTAAGTTCAAGAGAATTCGAGAATTCATGAAATTTATAACTAAGTTCAACCAATGTGTACACCAAGTTCAACAAATGAATACCTATCCCTTCGATTAAAACCAAATTTTATATTTTGGGGAATCCTACTTTATTGTCATTCCATACTCATGCATGTAATCAATTTTTACAAATAAAATAATTAACATTGAGTATAAAATATGGCACATTTTTAACTAACTTCTGGAGACCCTTTGGTACGGCTTCTCTTATGGAACTTCTCCAATCATCCTACACTTATCATAGATTCTGTCGTGTTGCAAAAAGTACATTGAATTATACTATTATTATTGCTTAAAATTTTCTCATGCAATTAAAACTTCAACAAATTTAAATAACATATTAAAGTTAATGTATGCAATATATTATTTTATTGTCATTCTACTAAATACAGAAATAAATTATTTAAAAAGAAAAAACATTATTTCTTGTTTCCTAATTCTGCAGATTTTCTTGCAGCAGCCTCTATAGCATCCATTATGGCACCCCTGCAAATACATAAGCGTATATTCGTTGCATTTTGTTTGTTGCTGGCAACCTACCGCACTCCGCCTTTTTCCAATACATGAATTCCAGTAATCGTCGTGCCACCCGGAGAGCAAACCTCATCTTTAAGAACGCCCGTGTGTTTCCCGGATTCCAGGACCATCTTCGCTGCCCCTAGTACAGTCTGCGCCGCGAAATTCGTCGCCATGACTCGTGGGACGCCCATTTTAACACCCCCATCGGCCATCGCCTCAATGATGAGATAAATCTGCAATTAAGTCGATTTAAGATATGACTTTTGCATCTGGTGATTCTTACGAAAGCTGGGCCGCATCCTGCCAAGGCTCCGATCGCATCGATCATAGACTCAGGTACCAACTGACAAACCCCGGAGACTTCCAATATGCTTTTTACTAGAGATATGTCGGCTTCTGTCGCTTGCTGCCCCGGACAATACACCGTGCACCCTTCTCCCACCATCATCGGTGTATTGGGCATCACGCGTATCACTCGAGATCCTTCGAACCCCGATAAGATCTGCAAGAGGAGTTTTTAACGACGAATCAAATTTGACCGTGTACTTAACCAACATTTTCTAGAGATTCTAGCTTAACGCCCGCGAGGATCGAAACGAATAATTTGTTCGTGATTTTACTCGGGTGGTTCACGGTGTCGTAGATGTTTGCGATTGCGGCGGCGAGTATATGTGGCTTCACCGCGAGCAGTATAACGTCAGCTTCTTCGGCGACTTTGCCGTTCTCTGTCGTTACCTCGGCCCCGTTTCTTCTCCACGTGTGCATGTGTTCCAAGTTAGGCCCAGACACGATTATTTGTTTGTAAGAAACCAAGCCTGAATTAAAACAATGTTCGTTTCATGATGTTGCTTTTGTAAGAACTTCTTACCTTTTTGTACTATTCTTTCTGCAATTGCTGTTGCCATGTTTCCCGCACCAATGAATCCCAGTTTAAAGTTCTCCTGTTTGCAATCACCCATGGCTTAAATATTAAATAAATAATACATAAATACAGAAATTTTAAAGTGTGTTTATAAGGGCCTAATCTAGTCTGTTGCAATTTACCTGCACCCAGAATTTTAAGATTTTGAAGTTGAGGTTATGTTGTGTTTATTACTTTTTTTAATTGCTTATCTGCTACTGAACTGGTCAAAGATGAATGCTTTAAACGTCTAAATCCGTCTGATCACGTCAATGCATTGTAATGCAACTTAAAAACTGCAATTAGCCTTGACCGAATGCGCTCAAAATTAAAGTAAAACTATGATGCACTGTGAAATCTAACAGGACATGTTTTGCTATTTAGCTAACAGGTTGTTGACAAAATGACATAGCGAACATTATAATCGAATGACGCATTAAAGCATGAGTAATAAAAAACACAAAGAATTGCGCTTAATGATGTGATGGCATAATTAATTGCGCGTTTAAATAGACCGCCTAATTTCGGCGGATTTACCCCATCGACCACTAGATGGCGCGATGGATGTGCACTAAAATTTTCATTTAATGAAACTATTTTCAAAGTTTTGCTTTAAACCAATGCATTCTGTTTGGTACTTGTAACTGTAAATCAAATCAAGAAAATAATTTACCTGTTGTCCTTCCATTACCCTTTTTAGAGGTTAACCTTCGATAACAGTAGATGGCGCTGTCGTATAAAATCAATAATTTGAATTTCTTAATTTTTATGTAATGTTTGGGGCCTAATGAAAAGGATATTTATTTGGTTTATGTTTAGTAGTAATAATTAATTTCATAAAATGCCAAACAACTTACAACACATCAAATACTAAAGTTGTTTGTATTACCTACCTACAGCATTCTCGATTCACTGTTCTAGAGGCTCCTTAAAGTATCCAAACCTTGTTTTAAATTCATGTAATAAGAGGAGATGGAAATACCCTGAGATGCTCCAGAAAGAGGAATTAAAAACGTCACTGACGTAAGCTAATTAGAAGATTTCACAAGCAAGAGTATAAAATGTAAACTTAGGTATATTTTTTAAAAATCATTATCAAACAACGCAGTAACATAATACTCTATATACATCTGCTTTTCAGAAGTGTTAATTACAAGTTGTAAACCAAGCAAACCAGTATCTCCCATTGAAATCGAGACTTTACTAGCATAACTCATGACTTTCAAAATTTGCCTTATATAGCTGAAAGCGTACTGAGACGAAGAAGCCCTCTGACACTGAAATATCGTTATCACATCCGAGTTCTTTGCTATGTCCACCACGGATTCGCCCTGAAAACAAGCGGGGTTTTACTAACGTCTCTGTTTGTTTTTATTTGCTGTACCGTTAAACTATTCGTCGTAATTCTAAAGTAGGGGGGGTCCGGGCTTAGGTTCAACTGTAGTTCGTCCGAGCTGTGATCTAGGTCCGACAGCACTTCGACCAAGGGCCCAGCGTTCACGACCACTTTGTTCACTATGCTTTCGTCTTCGAGCATCAGCTCGGTGAAATCTTCGGCATCCAGCGTGCATATCTCACAGTCGACGGTGATATTTTCCTCGCTGTGCTTTATGACGAGGCACAAAGGCGAACCTAACGCTTTGTAGGACAGTTTGAGGCTGGGATTGCCATCGTCTCCGTACACGTGCAAACACTCCGTCAGAATTTTCAGGCTTATTTTGAACTTTACGTCTTCGTTAGGATTAATGTAATAGGAACTGAAAACGTTGGCTGGGATGTACGCTGAGGTCTCGACGCATTTCATTTCCTCGATGGTCACTTTTAAGCCTTCCTGCATGGGATGAATGATGGCAAACTGTGAATGCGTGAGTGTTTGGTTATGTTTAAAATTGGGTGGACGTTGCTTACTTCTTTAAAAGCGATTGCCTTGAGGACGTTGTGCACAATTTTATAATCTGATAATTCTGCTTGAAATTGAACGTTTGCCATCTTTGTGAGGTTATGTTGTTGTTTGAAATTGTGAGGTTATGTTGTTGCTTGAAATTGTGAGGTTATGTTGTACTGTCGTAATAAATTTATTACTAATTCGCATCGCATTTCATTTTGTATGTAATTTCAATATCTCTCTTGTTAGTTTCGGTTGTTGTAAAAGATCTCTGATTTATTATTAATTATTACTGTTAGGGTGCTTTTGACCTTTCGACTTTCGATATTATTTTGAACAGTTGGTAATAGTGTTGCCGATGAATGTCAATATGTGGGATACGCTGTAAGAAAATTGCGAATTTTCGGTGAAAAATCAATTCCTCTTGATTGATAGTCGACCGATGCGTTTCTAAATAAACGGATATGCGAATATAGTATTTTCGTATTGCTAATGTAAGTGTATGTTTAGTTTATAGGACGTCCAATTTTGTGTATCGATCGTGAGATCAACGACCCGGCACGTAAGGCGCGGGAAATTCAAATCGGCGTGTAGACTTTGGATGCCTTTGTTCGGGCTCTTGCAAAATTTTCCGTCGCGCGTGGGTCGCATCGTGCCGTCCAAATCGCTGCCGGATTTTGAGGGCTCGTGCGGTGAGCCTTTGCCTCCGTTCGATGTAGTATTATCGACTCTGACTCGCAGAGAAATCAGTCGGCTTTGTTTCCCCGATATGACTTTATTACTGTGAACAATTTTGACTCGTGGGCTTTTTTCACTTTGTATTTGTGCCATGAGATAAAAAGAAAAAGTGCGAGGCCCCTTTTCCGAGATGAAAATTCTTGATTTTCGAATTATCACACGGCTTCATAATGCATGGACATTGAAGTTTAAGACTAAATCTTGTGATGTTTAAGGTCATGTATTCATAAGTTGAAATTAAAATCGTTAAAATATTAATGGTCCTTTGTTTTTAGCCTGTGGCTTGTCGATGAATTTACTGGAGACTAGCCAATTACGTGCCATTAAAATTTTAAACGTGACGCACGACGTTTCGTTGTGCATTCAGTGTCTGTCTTTGTGATATGTGCGTGCCATCTATTGCTGCTTTAGTTTAGGTTAAATTAATTGAACGAGTGCTTGAAAATGAATGCTTGGATGAGTGGTGCTGGTAATTACTTAAACTGTGTGCTTGTAACTATTTCAAGTACTTACTTGTTTCGGTCCGTTATAAACCACATGGCGAGGGTGGTCGGAACCGCCATGTGGTGCGTAACGATGGTACCGGTACCTGATTTCGCGTGTCGTGCTTCTAGTGTCGCGAACATCTCGTCGTCTCGCGATCGTGTATTGTCACAACTTCAAACTTCGCCTGCCATAGAAGGTTATCGAACATCTACACATCACTCTATTTGGAAGGTAATAAAGATTGCCTGTACTCCTTCACATTGTGGCAAAATCCTTTTATTTTTTTGTTAAGAATGTCGTCTAGGAGAAGAAGCAGAAGTAAGGATAGGATGAAGAGTGGAACTTCGAAGCTACGCATGGATAGTAAACCTCAGACACCTCGCATTACAGGTCAGTTCAAATCGTTGGTTTATCACGTTTGTTTATTTATTTCTTGTTTAGATCCTAGTTTACCAGCAGGACGCAGACGTGAAATAGACAATGTGATGAAGAAAGCCAGAGCATCTCCGAATTCTAACGCGTACTGGGACAAAAAGTTATTGGAAGTGGAAGCGAAAGATCCTAATCGGTAATTCTTTTTTTTATTAAAGGATAATGCCTTACATCTTGCTGTTACCTTATGTTTTGGAGGTGGAGGCACAGCGGATATAAATCTATGTATATTGACGGATCTTCATCTCCTTCTCCTAGTCGCCGTACTCGTTCTCGGTCACCAACCGGTCGTAGATCACCGCGCTCGCCGCCGTCTCGTAGGTCACCTGTAACTCGTCGGTCACCGCGAACACCCCCGCGACGTTCTCCAGGTCGTCGTTCGCCCGTTTCTCGTCGGTCTCCAACCGGTCGGTCACCGATTGGACGGTCTCCCGTCGGACGCAGATCTCCACCACCCATGGCAAGGTCTTCGAGAACTTTAAGGCCACGATCACCACCACCTCACAAAGCAACTCGCAGGTCACCGTCGGCCAGTTCTGTCAGCAGTTGTTCAGACGATTCATGCTCGGTTTGCTCCCCAAAAAATCACCGTCATGCAAGGACGAGGTAGATACTCCTTTTATTATTTCATTTCTTATTAATTTATTTCAACGCGCAACAGGTCTAGGTCATTCTCCGTGCCACGTTCCCGAGCTAAAACTGGCACCAAAGCCGTCTCACCCCCAACAAAGACGCGTTCTCGTCCACGTCCACCCTCGCCTTCACCGTCTCCACCTCGTCGCATGCCCAGACCTATGACACCGCCAGCAACTCGACGTAATATAAAACCAGCCGCCTCTGATAAACCAACCGACCCTCGTCGTCGTCCTCCACCCCCACGACCGAGAAATAGCACAGGAGAAGTCATCAACTTGAGCGGTGTGAAACCTCCTCCACCGAAAACTGCTCCGCGCAAGCCCAAGGAAAAAGGATCTGAACCGGTTTGATTTCAAATTACACTAAAAACACTATGATAACGAAAGTATTTTAGATGCTGCTGACAAAAATTAAGAAGGAACGAACCAAGAAGAGACCCGGTTCTCCGGGAGCTGAATCGTCAGCGTCCGATGACAGTTCAAACTCGTCGACCTCACCTATTGTGGCTACAACACGTCTTACTCTGTCGGAGAGATTTGGAAAGATGGCGCAGTGGAGCGTCGATAGAGAAAGAAGAGACATCGAAAACATGCGCATAACAAAAACCGGGGGAGATCTAAAAGTGATGATAGAACAAGACGATTATTTATATGGCACACCACCGCGTAGATACAGGTAAGATATTTTAAGTGTGAGACTGAGTTTGAAGCCCCAGTTTCTCTTGTAGCTTATCTCCAGTTCCTGCCGGGCATTATCCGGATGAGTTATTGGCATCAGGCCCGTCAAGGATGGCAGCTTGGGATGATGTACGTGTTCGTTATCAGTATTATAAAGATTTAGGCTATCTCAGAGATCTTACATTAAATGATTACATCAAGTGGGAGGAATGGTGGTATAAATACCAAGACTGGTTGGCGAACGAAAGACACTACGAACACTGGCTGTCGACTCAAACGAGACGCAGAAGGAAGCGTATACCTGCCACGCAGAGGTTGAATTAAGTAACATACAATCATATATTTCCATGTATGCTTAGAATTATTAAGTGCAGCATTGTGGTTTTAATTTACATATTATTTTGTCACAGCTTTTTTTTAATTAAGTTTCGAGTGCCGAGTCGGAATTTTAGTTTTTTTTTTTCTTTGCAAGTTTGGTATATCGAAGGTGAACTTGATGAAATTAATTATTGTAATTATGTGATTTGGACTTTTTTTTGTTTTAATATATACTGCTTGTACGAAGAATGTAGGTAAGTATTATTTTATTTTTGAAATTGTTTGTCATTTACAATATTACAATTCAGAACAATGCACGATACATGATAGAAATTGTTTAGCTTGCGTAGTGGTGTATATATAAAAAAAAAGGTAGTTTATAAAAGCAAATGGTGTTTCGCCCTCTTTTTACAATACTTTCTAGTTTATAGTTTCTTTTTTTTAGTTCTAAAGTGTAATATTGTATGATAATTATTTTTTATATTATTTACACTAACACTTTTTCTGATTAAAATAAATGTCGATACTTAATTACGTTTGTACAACAGTTTAAACACAGTAATTTAATTAAGTGTAATCACTCCAACAAACAAACTTAAGTAAGTGTCTACGTTTTTTTTTTCTGTCATTAATTAATTATTTATAGTAATCGTGTATAAGTTATAATGAGTATACTGTATTTTTTATATGTACTGTTACTTGGAAGTAAGATAAACAATTTAATAAAATATGGTATCAATGTTATGAGTTGGACATTTGTTGTTAAAATCATGAGCTTGCATTCGGCTAATTTAATAATTGGTCTTGTAACACCATTCACACTGCTGTACATTTTAGAGCGAAAAGAAATAAAGTAGTTTTTACATCATTTTTTATGTTGTGTAATAACTTAACGATAACAAAATTACATTCGATTAAAAATACGTTTGCACGACTAGAATAATAATACACAGCAGGAAAATAATGCTCCACTTGTCAGCAACTGGAATGATCATTGTCGCTTGAATAAATTAAAATACTTAGAAAATATGACCGCAGTGTCTTTTTAAATTACACATTCTTTTTTATGTAATTTACAAGAGTAAAAGATTATATAAATACTTAAGTAAATACAAATAAAAGAAAAGTATTTAATAATTTGATAATGAAATAAGCAATGCGATAAATTATTTTGTTTTCTTTTCTGATATCCTACAAGTTTCTTCTATTACTTCTACAGCACACTTACGAGGAAACCACCCCCTGATTCTAGATATGCTTTCGTGACTGTCTGGGAGGTCTTTTTGTACTTTCTCACCAAACAACCAGTACCTAAGAAATAAACGGTAAGAAAAAACCTGGCCCGTTCTTACGACTTACTTTCGCCAACGTGTAACTGAAACTGTGTCGTTTACGTCAAGCTTAATTCTAGGCTCGTCTGTGAATGGCGGATGTAAGCAGACGCCCAGTCCTTGGCTCACAGGTATCCAGTAACCCGAAGCGGGTCTTACGATCTTGTACAACTTCATCCGCTGCCTTTTTTCATTCTTCTGCTTGATCTGTTCTCTCTACAATCAAGTCATTACTCGATGCAATCGAGAGCACCCTGTTTCACCAACCGTCAAAGTATACTGATCACATCCGTCGATTACCTCCCAGCATATGCCATCACCGACGGGTTGACAACTGAGATTAATGACTTGGTAAATATTATTCCACGTCCCCAAGTTGTAAGGAAAAACGAATACGTTGTTGGAGTCTTTTCTTCTGTGAATCGCTTTCTCTACGATCCAATCTTCTATGCCCGTCCTATTTTTCTTAATTGCTCTAATCTACGATATCGCAAAAAAATAATTGGGGGGGATTCAATAAAATAAAAGGCTCACTTGGAAAAATAAAAGCATTCCAACCGCTAATACTACCCCGACTGCGAGGCCAAGGGCGAACACGCACAGAATTAAGCCGTAAATTCCTAAATTCACTATAGGTTCTAGACCAGTCCCGTAATATAAATACCAGACTCTATGGATCGCTCGGTACAAAGAGCACGCAAGCACTATCGACGCGTGGAAGGACCCCACCACGGCGAATGCTAGAAAGAAAGTAAAATGTGCGTGATTCCCCCATCCGACGCAGTTATTTATCCACGGACAGTGATGGTCCATTTTTAGTACACAACGCCCACCTACAAATGCAAGGGAAATACTAAACTATTTCGGATTTACTTGAAAATTATACATTTTCTGCAGTGATGAGACCTCGGCGCCTTATACCCTTGGCAAACACCGCAGTGCTGTAAATACTGGCAGTCTTCTTCCGTTTTCTAAAAGTAAACTAAAGTTTAATGTAAACCCGACTGATGAGCTTCAACCTACAGGTTTCCAGTTCAGAGGCAAGTAGCCCGGTCCGTGGAAAATAGCCGATAAAAAATTGTAGAGCGTAAGCCCCGACAGCGACATAAAACAGATGGTATTTAAAATGCCACCAGTGGTGGTGGGGGGCCACCACATGCCACTGCAATGTATCGTCATACCTGTTATGCATTTTATTATACCTGGAATTCGTGAGGCTTTAATCTACGAGTCTAAAGTGCAGGGCAGTTACCTAAAGCTGTTAATGGTCCCCAATGGCAAATTCTATTGAACGGTCCGAAACACATGCTAATCAGCTGCTGCGGTTTCGGATTAATCACTACGTTAGAGGCGTAAACACCTTGCAAATTAATTAAATGCCGAATTTTGCTTCACATAACCTCAAAGACGCCATGGCTAATGTCGCCGCCATCTTAGTTTAAGTGCGGAAAAGCATTGACAGATGGCGCTCGTAAATATAAGTTATTTATTTATTTGTTTAAGAAAAGTAGCTATTTTATTTTATCTTTGAAGTATCACAATTATTTAAATAGTTCAATATGTGTTATTTAATTTTTAATTCGAGTAGATTCTATATACAAAATACTCAATTCACTAGCGCCAGCGAACGTCACGCCACGCTGCGTGATGCAACAAAATTATTCAAAGCAATTCAGTGAGAATATTTTAGTTTGTGTAAAATAGGTTTCACGCTTATACCTATTATTTACTTAATCACTTTACGACATGTATGTAATTGTCGCTAGTCGATTAACATTTCTATTTTCAACGGCCATAAATAGCAGCGATTTCAGCGTCATTAACGAATACAAAATTGGTACCGTCGCAGGATTGGCAGCACTGAAACCGCCAAGTTTAAAAGTTAAAACAATTTAATATTAATTAATCCCTTCGTTTTTCTTTTACAATAGTCGTGGTGTTTTCCGGTACATATTTATAAACAAGTAAATTCTTAATAAAACGCTTCGATTTGCTCATTCATGGGGGAGAGGGAGGGGTCAAATCATATGCCGTTTGAAAACTCTTTTGGTTTCTTTATAAAATTAAAACAAATTTATTTAGTTGAAATTGCTACAACCGGATGATTTAGATCTGTAGTTATTAACTAGCAGTACTACAATCACTGCAAAGCACGCACTTTTTGCAAAGTTGAATCATTTTTCTCTGCAAAGAGAAACCTTCCAATAACGTGGTCTCCTCTTCGCAAAGCACTGTAATTCTATAGCGACTATTACATTTTAATTTATGGCATCATTCATCATTAATTTCCCGTAGTGTCTTGCTCAAGGTCCCCCCTTTGGTTTTTCGATGTCGTTAAAATAACTGCATTGCCTTCCATCAAATCAGTATCTTTCATGACTCTAGGATACATCAAAATTGTCAAACGTGGTCACAACTATTTAAGTACAACAACCTTACCTCATTTCAATGTCATTAACGGTGTCGGGAAGCCCGACGTTTTGAGATTCCGGCAGCGGCAAAATAATACTGGCCGCCAGTACCGTGAGGACCCCCAAAGTGAGTAGGGGCAAAAACTGGGCGAGCTCGCGCAGGGAGATGACCAGGGGGGCCAAAATCGATCCCAGTTTCGAAAACATGACGCACCCACCCAGGGCGGTGTTCCTCATGATTGTAGGAAACAGTTCGCCGGTGTACAAATACAAAACAGGAACGGCGACCTAAAAAAGTTTTAGGTCACTTAAAGCGGCGCCCCAAAACAAAACTGCTCACAGCTAAACCGATGATGCCAAAAGCCGCCACGACGATTCTAGGCCAGTCTTCTTGGAAGACGCCCAGTGGAATGAATAGTATAATAACGAAGCAAATCGCCGTGAATAAATAAGAACACGTAATAGTCCATCTTCTTCCATAACGGTTCACTATGAAAATGCACAGCAGAGTTCCTGGGATTGAGATTAAGCCAGCTATGGTGACGTTGATGAATATATTTTTGCCAATTTGGCCCATGTATTGCGTGAACGCGTAGAATATGATACCGTAGATGAACCTGAAATTATTATCCAAAAAAAAAGGGATGGGGTCGGTCTTTTTACGACGCGACGTACCAATTCGTGCATAATAAAACGGTGCGCTTTCTTAGAGACGCCGTGGTTATTAACTGGGAGAAATTCGGTTTCTCCTTTCGTCCTTCCGAACAGTACTTTTCCACTAAACTACGTACGTTCTGCGTTTTGGCTTTGTTGAACCGGATCGCCTTCTCCACGACGAGGATGGCCTCTTCTTTCCTTTTCGTCGCGATTAACCATCGCGGTGATTCGGGGAGGAACCTGCGATGGGCCGAGGTTGTTTACCAAAAACATTGAAAGTGATGGTGTTGGTTTACCAAAAGTAGATTATGTAAGTCAGACTAATCCCGGAGAGTACCAGTTGTAAGTCCCGCCACTCCCGGAAGTAATAGGCCAAGACTGCCATTAGGGTGCTGCCTATTCCAAAAGGAATTTGGTAGAGGATCGGGATTATGGTCCTCCATTTTCCACCCACGACTTCCATGCACATGACGAATGAGATTATCACAGTTCCCCCGTTGGATATCGCGAGGAGGAATCTCATTATGATGAACATGATGAAGAAGGGGGACCAGGCACTGAATAATCCGAAGAGTGCTTGCATCGTCACACATGCCAATAAGGTCCTCTTGCGTCCGTATCTATCTGCTATAACTCCGAATATAATATTACCTGTAATAAATAAAGCAAACTTTATTTTTTATAAAAGGAGATGTCTTTCATGATCGTCTGCGTTTTTTGTAATTTTTCTTTTAAATTCCCTTATAAACGGCAGACCATCATTTGTCTTTTTTCTTTAATTTCGTCCACTCCACTAGTTACAAAACTGGCCTAGTTGTAACTTGAATGCTTTTCGTCCTCGGTCCGAGTACTGAGTACGTTTCATTAATTGGGACTTAAAATTGCGTGGACTCGAACTATGTTACCAACGCCGTTCCGCGGACCTTTAGTTATTATTAATTTTAAGTTATTTTATTATTATATCAATTGTTGGTTAATTATTTCTCATGCGGAAGCGGGATCGCTCGCAGCATCACGTTGCGATTTACATTGTTATCATAGATAGTTTCCAAACGTCAGCCAAACACCGCCCGCGCTTAATTAAGTTCGAATAACTTTTAATTGTACCGTCAGATCAACTTGAAACTTTGTAAAAATATTCAGAGTGGTACCCCAGATAATCTTACCAAATTTCATCCCGATCATACCGCTAAAAAAATAGCTACGCGGGCGGAAGCACTTCCGCGCTTCCGTCGCAATTTCAGGCGTTTCCGCCCGTCGGATTTCGCCGGACGCGACATCAAATTAAAGCCCGCGAAAAGCGCTATCCGATGACATAAAGAAAACCCTGGGTCGGCGGGGAAATAAAAAAGTTTTCTTTGTTTAAACTTTTCAACCCCGAGTGACTCAGGGGATTATGACGTCAGAAGCGGACACCCGACCGAGCCGGTTCCAGGAAACACCCTCGGTCATCCGTTCACTCGACCTCAGATCCTCCGGGATCATTGACGGGACGGAGTAGGCAGATTGAGGCCGTCCCCAACGCTCCCTTACCTACCTACCTTATTCCTTGCGATTAACACGGATCGAATCTCTGCCCGACGGCGGAATCGATCTTTGATAAATTGTTTCTTTTCGTTTTAACTGTATATTAATTCAATACATGTGTTTTTTCGCTTCGGCTAACTTCGTGTTCACCATTTATTGTCCCTCACCCCGAGAAGCATCGAGCTAGCCGGACACCCCAGAATCCGCTTCCGGGTCTCTAGAAGCGCCGTTCGGACGACACGGAACCGCCGAGGAATCGACGTCACCGATAGGACAATCGGTCCGTCACCTCACCGGCCTTCCCTGCCCATCGTCCACGACACGGTGGTAACGACTAATCTGTTCAGACCTCGGTCCGTGTACTAAGAAAAATTCTTAGACTTATTGCCTTCAAACTAATGTCTTCAGACCTCGGTCCGAGTACAATTAAAACGATTTCATTGGATCGTCCTCGTTTTAAATTTTTTGCATTCGGTTTTTCCCGACGAATTGAACATTAATCACAAAATTCCGATCCTGTATTTATTTATAATTTCGTTATAAATCGACGTTTGTAGATTGCGATTCTGCTCTATCAAAACTGAATATTTTATCTTTATTTTAGTAAGGAAATTACCTTCAGTAAAAGTTTAACTGTTTCCTTCACAAAAGGTAATTTCCATGCGCAAGATTTATTTTGTTCTCAACTCGTAAACATGGAAATTTTAAAATGTTAATGCATGCTAATGCACGCCTTAATCTTTCCCAAAGATTTATTTCGGGTCGTTTTTTTTTATAGCATTTCTTAAACGAGTTTTTTTTGTCATTGTCCTTGGATGGCAACCAAATAAACAAAGCACTTTAAAATCAACGAATTGACGAGACTTTGACGTTAATCAATGCAAAAAAAATGATACAAAACCTACCTAGTAGAACACCAAACATAAAAGTCATCTGGACAACTTCGACCAAAAATTCTCTGCCGCACACCAAATTCCACTCTGAAATAATACTCTCGTGTACTGTACTCCTGTCGTAATCGTAACCCCATTTGCAGGGTATTTTAATCTGCCTGTATTCACCACTAAGCTCGACGTTTAACATTTTACAGGAGCGATCCTAAAACAACCCCCCCAATCATCGAGTGGTACTTTTGTTGTTGAAGTAATTACACTCGTGACGTTCTCCGTGACTTTGATGTACTCCTTCCAGTTGTCCCTCGTCATGTGCTTGAAGTCTTCCGGTTGGCGACACCAGAACTCCGTCGGGGGCGCCAGGAATATGATCCCGAATTGGAACCAGGCTATGGGAAACTTTAGGAGCGCCATGAGGATCGAAATCCGGCACTGCCACGGCCCGAAGTCGCCTATCGTCGTCTGTAGGAAGTCCTTGGGGTTTCCCCTGGGTAAAAGGGCATCTGTAAACGTTGGGCATTTTTAAACGCGTCATAAAAATTACGGTTGCTTAATTGCGAACGTTTCAGTAAACAAATTCGTAATTATCCAATTTGCATTAATCAGCAGCTACGTCAAACTTTATTTTCGTCTTAACCGATTTCGATTTTCGTCATTCATATTTTCAAGAAATGTTTGTGGAATAAATTAAATAATAATAAATTGATGCGACTACATCATGTTTATAAATCCACCTTTTTACTTTACCGTGGTTTGTTTTGATTAGGGCTCGATTATTTACAAAATTGTACCCTCATTGGCCTAATTATGAATTGAATTCTTTTGATCTCGGTCCGTGTATTGAGAAAAATTCATTAATTGGCTCTTAAGGCTGCGTGGCTTTAAACTAATCTGTTCAGACCTCGGTCCGAGTAGGGCTAAAACGATTTCATTGGACCATTGGACAGTGAAAGGGCGAGCAAGCATTTTAAAAGAAAAGAAATTATTAAAAGTTGTATCACGACATTATAATAACATTGTTATGTTATATTATAAAAACAGCAGTGCGAAATTATTCTTATTATTATTTCATATCACTAACGAGATGTGGCGTATACATCACTTTCAATATTTTTTCCTAGAAACGTTTCTCATAAAATATCATACATATTTAATGTGGTTGGATAGAGAATTCAATGAGCTGTCAAAATCAAGAAAAAAAAATTGAGGGTTGCTATTTTAGAAAATATCGATGACGTCATTACTCGGAAACTAATGACTATCAAGAATTGATTTTTACAGAAAAATATGTATTTTTTAAAAATGGAATTCACCTGTCCGAACGTTTTCTCGAAATGTCAGAAACAAAGAAATTTCTTGACTTGCGAGGGTCATTGTATATTGAAGCCTGAAATTGATTTGCATGTGTTTTTCTTTTGTTTTACTTTAACGTGGTTCGTTTTGACTACGGCACTCGACTAGTTA
This sequence comes from Dorcus hopei, assembly GCA_033060865.1. Classification (NCBI taxonomy): domain Eukaryota; kingdom Metazoa; phylum Arthropoda; class Insecta; order Coleoptera; family Lucanidae; genus Dorcus; species Dorcus hopei. The sequence continues at coordinate 2,984,727 of CM065425.1, read as the reverse complement.
CAAAACTGGCCTGGTTGTAAATTGAATTCTTTTCGTCCTCGGTCCGTGTACTGAGTACATTTCTTTAATCGGGGGTTAAAATTGCGTGGATTCGAACTAATCTGTTCAGACCTCGGTCCGTGTCTTAAGAAAAATTCTATGTCTCGTAAAACTGATTGCCTTCAGACCTCGGTCCGAGTAGACTTAAAACGATTTCATAGGATCGTCTTTGATTTTGGTTTTTCCAGAAGAATTGAACATTTTATCACAAGCGGTCGGTCGATCGTCATTTGTTTATTGTTCTTTTTTTCTTTAATTTCGAAGAAATTCACATGAACGTTTGTTACACAGTCGATCGCTTTTATTTCGATATTCGTCGTAAAAGAGATCCTCTGTGTTTTTTGTAATTTTTTGCTCTTTTCAAAAAAAAAAAAAATTCTTATAAACGGCCAACTGTCATTTGTCCTTTTTTAATTTCCTCCACTCGACTAGTTACAAGGCTGGCCTAGTTGTAAATTGAATTCTTTTCGTCCTCGGTCCGTGTGCCGAATACATTTCATTAATTGGGGCTTAAAACTGCGTGAATTCGAACTAATCTGTTCAGACCTCGGTCCGAGTAGGATTAAAACGATTTCATTGGATAGTCTTTGTTTTTGGTTTTTTGCATTCGGTTTTTCCCGAAGAATCGAACATTTCATCACAAACGGTCCATCGTCATTATTTGTTTATTGTTCCCTTTTTTTTCTTTAATTTTGAAGAAATTTACATGAACGTTTGTTACGCAGTCGATCGCTTTTGTTTCGTTTTTGAGGAAAAAATCGATATTCGTCGCAAAATCGTCGTCTGCGTTTTTTGTAATTTTTTTGCTTTTTTCCAAAAAAGAAACTTGAAAATTCTTTCATAAACGGCCGATCGTCATTTGTTTTTTTTAAATTTCCTCCACTCGACTAGTTACAAAGCTGGCCTAGTTGTAAATTGAATTCTTTTCGTCCTCGGTCCGTGTGCCGAATACATTTCATTAATTGGAGCTTAAAACTGCGTGGATTCGAACTAATCTATTCAGACCTCGGTCCGTGTACTAAGGAAAATTTTTCGTCTCATAAAACCGATCGCCTTCAAAATAATTTGTCCAGATCTCGGTCCGAGTGGGAATAAAACGATTTCATTGGATCGTCTTTGTTTTTAGTTTTTCCCCAAAAATTGAACATTTCAACACAAACGTTTATTGTTCCTATTTTCTTTAATTTCAAAGAAAGTCACATGAACGTTTGTTACGCAGTCGATCGCTTTTGTTTCGTTTTTGAGGAAAAAAATCGATCGTCTGTGTTTTTTGTAATTTTTTGCTTTTTTCAAAAAAAAAACCAAAATTCTCTTATAAACGGCCGACCGTCGCTTTTTGTCCTTTTTAAATTTCCTTCACTCGACTAGTTATAAAGCTGACCTAGTAGTAAATTGAATTATTTCGTCCTCGGTCCGTGTGTTGAGTACATTTAATTAATTGGGGTTCAAAATTGCGTGGATTCGAACTATCTCTTCAGACCTCGGTCCGTGTAGGATTAAAACGATTTCATTGGATCGTTTTTGTTTTTATTTTTTTTTTGCATTCGGTTTTTGACGAAGAATCGAACATTTCATCACAAACGGTCGATCGTCGTTTGTTTATTGTCCCTTTTTTCTTTAACTTCGAAGAAATTCACATGAATGTTTGCCAGACAGTCGATCGCTTTTTTGTTTTTGGTGAAAAAATCGATAAAATCGATCTCCTTTGTTTTTTCGTAATTTTTTGCTCTTTTCCAAAAAAGAAAACCCGAAAATTCTCTTCTAAACGGCCGACCGTCATTTGTCTTTTTTTAATTTCCCAATTAGAAAAAGAAAAAAATAAGAAGAACATAAAATATATTTGTTATACAGTCGATAGCTTTTGTTTCTCCGAAATATCAACATTCCATCGTACGTCTTGCTTTCTGTTTTTCGAAAAAATTTAGAATCCTCTCATAAACGGCCAATCGTCATTCGTCTATTGTTTCTTTTCTTAACTTTTCAAGAAGAATTAAAAAGAAAAAAGAAAAAACGTATACATAAGATAATCTGTTCAGGGCTCGGTCCGTGTACTAAGAAAACTTTGTCTCATAAAACTAATTTGTTCAGACCTCGGTCCGAGTAGGATTAAAACGATTTCATTGGATCACGATTGCGGCAATCCGGTTTCCGTTGTCAAGATTAGACCCGAATCAAATCTTTTTGTATCTACTAAAAACTTTTGCATTAAAAAATTATTTTCTGCAAACTAAATTGTTTTGGGCGAAAATCGAAAGATATAACCAAAGAAAAACTTCCGTAACGAATGAATAAAGTTAGTGTTTGAATTATACAGGGCGTACCATCTCGATTGTGCAATACTTGAGTCTTTCAATGAAAACAACACGTACGGTATAAGCTACGAGATGGAATACTGTTCATTCTAATTAATATACATAAATTCAAAGGAAAATGTTAACGGTGATGCTTTCTTTTGTTTATTTGTTGTTTACGTGCACATTTGATAGATGTCATTTGTCAGTTACCTAGGCAACTTGATTTTATACGTAAACATGGCCTACTCATTCGAAAGTGATTTTCTCGAATTACATCGTTATTTTGTAAAGAGATTTAAGAAATTTTGGTGTCGCTGGAAAGTGAATAAATCACAAAAATTACTAGATTGTTGTTTAAAAAAAATACGGTTGCACAAATATTTTGACGAGTAGCAGTGCAATGGTTTTTTTGATTAGAAATTCATAATCAGCATGAAAATTATTATTATTATTCAAAAATAAAAAAGTTAGCAATGGGGAACGTTTCAAATTGAACACCCGATTTATTATTTCGCCAACAAATTTTTTTTACAAGGACTTACGTTTCCTTCAAAAAGAAAACAATTGCATTTTGCTTTAAAATCGACAGTTGCTCTTCTGTGGTTGAAATGAAACAAGGTGCACGTTAACGTCGATCCTTTCTTTTACTCTCTCGCACAGACGACATAGCAGCTCGAAGAAGTGATTAATTTTTGGTAATTTCTCGCGTTGGACGCGATTTAAAAAAAGGGGGTAGTAACAACTGTGTGTGTTTGTAGTACTTACTTGAGTTTGCCATTGTTGCAACAACGAATTAAAAACGAAACTGTCCGGGGCTCAATCAAATTCCCTACGATCACCTAGTAGCAAAAACTGGTTTTATATAACGTGGAGAAAACGCGAGAAAGTAAGAGCGCCCGCCACTGCCGCCGGAGTTACCTACGTCCCCGCTGAAAATACCTACATGCATTTGCCATTAAAGAGATTAAAAACACCAAGGAAAATGAGTACGCGATGATTAATTTGCGGTCAGCAAAAAAAAAAATTAAATAAACGATCGAGGTCAGTTGACTTGCTACTATGTCGATTCATTTGCAACAAATTAATCACGTTCGACTTGCGAAAAATGTTTCCCATTTCCTTGGGCTTTACGAACACTGAAATTTTGATAATAAAAAAATTTGCTTTATGTTTTATCTTCTGAGGTCATTTATAGCAAGATGTAACGTAAGTAAAAGTAACTTGAGTTCTTGCAGTTTTTGCTTTTGGTTTTAGTTGCTGCCTGGTAAATAAGGTCAGTCATCTAGATTGGTAACACGTTTTATGTTTTAATAGTCTTTTTAATAAGCAAGTGCACTCTTAAAAAAAAAGAGGATGCGTGTTAAAAGTGACATCTAAGGATGGCAGGAGTAACTAACTAATCTCCATTGCGAGGACGAGGCAGATGCTTTTATAATAAAATGTAAACTGCTAGAGTTTAAAGAAATCATTCTTCTTTCAGAAGCTTTTCCCTTCGAACTTTTTCTTCAAAATCAAATAAAATTTTGCAGAAGTACATACAGGGCTACGTTATGTTTGATCTGAAAACCCCTGAACCCTTATTACTTTTTGAAAATTAAATTTAAGTCTTCCGAATAAAATTTCTTGGGATGATTCGCTTGCATGAGTTTAAATTAATTTTTTAAATTGTGCTACGCTAAAATAGTTGGAAGCTTGTAAACGTAACTGCTACTGCTAACGTTGCGTCAAAGTCGAACGTCTACTCTCAAGGATGACAGGTAGGTGGAATCAGTGTAGTAAATAGAATAATTTATTGGCGGACGTTCGAGTCCTTAGTCCTTTAAAGAAAAGAGGGCGCAAACGTAATGTAAAATTTAGTCCTTAGATTAACAAAGGACTGCATTAGGTAATTGCATTAGTTGAGCTGACTTAAATCATTTGATTAAAATCATATTTAAAATCGCGATTTTTATTTTTTTTAAATCATTTTATAAAATTTACTTTAATGTGGTTCGTTTTGACTACGGCACTCGACTAATAAATTACAAAGCTGGCCTAGTTGTAAATTGAATTCTTTTCATCCTCGGTCCGTGTGCCGAGTACATTTCACTAATTGGGGCTTAAAATTGCGTGGATTCGAACTATGTTACCAAACACGTAATCCGCGACTTTAAACGCGATCGCGAATTGCGCGCGAACAAATGTTTCTTTTCATTTTCGCATGTTTTATTGTGCGTTATGTTAATTCTTTAGTTTTAAGCATAAGTTGTAACACACGAACACATAGCCACGCTGCATCATGTGCCGTTCGCAGTTCTCAGAACCGCGGCCAATCACAAGCCGCCATTCAAGTTCAACTTTTTCGCACACTTCCCATGGTACGATTCTTTTCAAGCTTTGCCACAAGCTTTAGCGTTCCTTAGACAACATCTGTACAAAAATTCAGCCCAATCGTACCGCTGGAAAAAAAGCTATGCTGCCGGAAGTGCTTCCACACTTCCGAGCCATTTTTCTCATATTTCTGCCGGATAAAACCCGACATGTCACGGATCAAATTAAAGATCTTTTATCCCTCTATCTGCCTGCACAATCAAAAGCATAGCTCGCGGTTGATATAAGAAAGATACACCGTTTTTTGTGTTTTGCCATTAGCGCTAAACGGATTGTGACGTCAGAAGCGAGGGCCTTTCTTGGAACGGATTAATTTTTGCTCGGTTCGAGCAGTGATCAGATCCGAACGGTCCACCGTAACGATCTCTGGGGCGGAGTAGGCAGATTGAGATCGCCCCCATCGACTTCTTAACCTACGGCTTACCGCCGCCTCCTTGCCGCTAGGCCCTGGCCACGGTAACTACTCGGCTCGGCCGGTCGTGCTGCCCGGCATTCGCCAGCCCATTTCCTAACCGCCGCCGGCACCAGGGTCTAACTTGCCGCCCCGGCCAACCTACCGCCACCAAGTGGCCCGAGTGTATCCGGCATATCAGCCTCCGTTCTTGACCGCCGATATGGCATTCCAACCGCTCCGCCTCAGAACACTACACCCTTTTAATATTATACTGGGTGATCTATGACGTCGGGGAAAAATTTCACCGGTTGGTTTCTATGAGTAATTTAAACAAAAAACTTCTAATGAACATGTGTCCGATAATGCTTTTTAACGGAAGTGTAACCTTTCAATGTTTATAACATGTAACGTCAATCAATCAAAACAATAGCAGTAGGCTTATTTCGTATTTCATTTGTTACCTATGAAAACAAAAGTTAGTATCTTAACATCGTCTTGAAGTTGTAAACGTTCAACTTGTAATAAATTTTGAAGGGTTACACTTCCGTTAAAAAGCATTATCGGACACATGTTCATTAGAAGTTTCTTGTTTGAATTACTCATAGGAATCAACCGGTGAAGTTTTTCCCCGACGTCATAGATCACCCAGTATATTAATTGTGTACACAGGGTGAGTCATAATCGGCGGAACAAATTTTACCAGTATGTAGGAAAGACTCTTTTGAGTAAAAAAGTTCCTATGAATCTATGTCGTAAACTGCATAGTTGTGAAGCCACAAGAAGTCAATGTTTTGTAATAAATAAATACTTAATGATTAACGGCAACTGTGAAAACTGTTAGAAATTGAATAAAGTGTACAATCGCGGACAGAAAATTTCGGATGTCAGTGTCACTTATCTGACGTATACATATAGGAATTTCTTAACTCTTACGTCAGTGGAATGACAGTGACATCGGAAATTTTCTGTCCGCAACTATACAAAAATGTTCAATTAAATCACAGTATTACAAAAACTGTTCAAACTGTGCTCCTTGAGCTCTAATACAATCACGAGCTCTACGAATAGGGGAATCGTACACTCTCGTGTGCATATTCAGCCGCACTAAAGTCTCCCATGTTAATACGAACTGTCATCAAATTGATATAAGAATTTTATCAATTGTTGGCAAAACAAAAAACGATCGCAAACTACTTCATATTACCTTTTGAATTTAATTTTAATTAAGAAACACTTTGACTTCTTGTAGTTCCTCAACTGTGCGGATTAGGACATAGGTTTATAGGAACTTTTTTACTTAAAAAAGTCTTTCCTACATACTGGTAAAATTTGTTACGCCCATTATGACTCACCCTGTATATCATTGTATATATATTACTTGTAAATAGATATTCTTTTTACTCCTGGACAACCAGCACTATTTTCGTGTTCATCACTTTCCACTCCGAGTCCGCCGGTCGAGCTAACCGAGCTACAGAACCTGTAGCCGTTGACCGAAAGGAGATTCCGAGACGCTCTGACGATTCCCGGATGTCCGATACACCGACCAATCGGAAATCAGAAAGACGCTGTCCGCAAACGCAAGCACCTCCCACAGAAGAATCCCCCGCATCGGCGACATTCGCCGCCCGACGCGTACCAAAGGTGACAGCCGTCGTATTCTGGCTTCGGTTCGTGCACCGTTTCTTTTAGGCCATAAAACCCAAACGCGGACTGAAACTAGAACGAGTTCAATTTTTAAACACCGTCTCCTGGAAGACAAACGAAGAACTAAAGTTTTGATTTTTCTATTTTCCACTGTCTATTTAACTGTTACAAAACAGTTCGGCCAATCAGAAGCAAAGACGATATACAAAGTACAAGTTTTTTTCATGATTGGTTGCCTGCTGTTCGAATTAATTTCGTGATGATTAACGAGTTCTTGCCTCACGTTGGGCGCCAATTTTATGATGTCGATAAGGTTCTTGCCCATTACGTCTTTCAGTTCTGTAATGTTTTGTAGGTTCTAGCTTTCTTTTAGCTAAAAAATTATCGTATTAATGGAGATGTTGTTGGTTGTTGTACTCGGTGGTGGCTTCTAACCTCAAATTTGTGATGAAGTTCCCCCAGAAGATTATATTTATGTATGGAATAATGTACGGAAACTCTGGATGTCCCACTTCATTGGTGTGGAATGAAATTGTCAACCGTGGAATGTTCTTTCCTGTGTTCTTTCTTGGACTTCTTTCTAGCTTGGTGCTTTTGGCGCCCATTTTGGGCAGTTCACAAGCACGCTTTGCACACGACGGTCGAATTCTTTTACGGTTTCTGTTCTGTTGCTTTGGAGTTACAGCCGCCCTTACTTATTGGGGTTTTAGTGTCGTTTGTTAACAACTAATCTGTTCAGACCTCGGTCCGTGTACTAAGAAAAATTCTTCGTCTCATAAAACTGATCGCCTTCAAACTAATCTGTTCAGACCTCGGTCCGAGTAGGATTAAAACGATTTCATTGGATCGTCTTTGTTTTTAGTTTCTTGCATTCGGCTTTTCCCGAAGAATCGAACATTTTGTTATAAACAGTCGATCGTCATTTGTTTATCGTTCCATTTTTCTTTAATTTCGAGGAAATTCTCATGAACGTTTGCCAAACAGTCGATCGCTTGTTTGTTTTGTTTCTGAGAAAAAAATCGATATTCGTCATGATTTTATTTTGAAAACTCAACATTACTGAATAAATTGAAGTTTGATTTTCACATGAAATTTTAAACTAGCAATTTGACTCTCGACTTTATGCGATACGTACATAATTATATTTTTTCTGATTAATATAAAAACCAAAAAACTAATATTAAAAAGGAGGATTAAACAAAATCGGTATTTCGCCGCAGCTTCGGAGCTCATCGACTCATAAACGAATTGTGGTGGGTGTGAGGCACGTCTGCCTTGAGCGGTATTACCATACTTTATAAATGAAATTGTAATACGCAGACTTTGACCCAAATGCTGCCGCTAAGTAGTAACAAGATCAAAAAGTGACCTTCGTGTTTCTAAACGCGCCAACCATATACATACATACACACATATATCACATCACATCAGTCCAAACAGAGAGGTTTTTATTTTTTTAAAGAACCGCTCGTAGAAATTCCACCAGGTCATAAAACGACATGCGAGCACAATTGTTTCATTCAATATTAAGTTCTGTAGTGATCAGTGAACAAGCGGAGAGGCATTAGGAGGGGTCTCTACGATGTCAAATAAAATCCGGGCAATTAATAAGCGCTCATTCTTGACCCGTATTTGGCTGAGAAGTCGTACCAAGGCTAGAGGACCAGACCATCGTAGATACTAGATATTAGGCAATGAGGCAATCTAAGCTTAAAAAGAGTGTGATGTGTGACGTGCGACATTTTTTATTTTATGTGTAAATACAACTTTCTCTTATTGTAAAGCAATTCAAGTTTGTGTATCTTCATTCGTAAGCTTCGCTGGCAATACTGTATCACCTATTAGAAACAGCACAAGTGAAAGTATCAATTACCCTCAGCAATGAAGCAGCAGTTCGCGAGCAGCTCTGCGAGCTCTCTTGATCGCAATGTGAGAGGCCCCACGTTGGGCGCCACATAAATGAACACAGAAATCATTACAGATATTCGTGATTTTTAAGTGTAAGGGACGGGTGGTTAAAATGATAACAGAAAGGGGATGATTTATTATTTGCTTTCAACTTGATCAATTTTTCAAGGCTTCGTCGAGACACTATGGTCCTCTAGGTGTCACGACGAGAGTGAGAAGGAAGTTCTATTACTACTTCCAACTCTATGCCTTAATTCACCTCACAAAAATAATTACACTTCTTCTCCTCACTCTTTTACCAAAATTTTGATCATACCACAAAGGACCCAAGTAGCAACTTCTTTGTTTGTACGTATCTGGTATCAGCTGATTTTAGCCAGATATTGCTCTCGATGTCCCCCCTTGCCAGTCACTACACATATTTTTTGAGATTGACGAAATTACGTTTTCTCTTCTAAATGAGACTTACAATTAGCTAAAAATAAATGATTACGTACGTATAACAATTTAGTAAAATTAGAGAACACAATTTGAACAAACGTTAAAACTATGTATATCATACGAGACAATGCAAACAAACAAATTCAAAATGATTTTATAACGAGAGGAAGCAGCATTTCGTAAATCAAATAAAGCAATTGTTAGTTTCTAATAACGCAACGAATTGGCAATCATGAAATTAATGTTTTCTCACCCAACCATGGTATTAGATACGGAGGGACGGACGGATTTTCGGAGTTCGTTCACGCACTAAGACATTCTGCGAATGTTAACTTCGTCTTCGGACTCTAAACGGCTTCTAGCTGTTTGATGTTTACCGTAAAACTCATCTTAGACCGGAAATTCCGATTACGAAAAACTCGCCCTATGAGTCATCGTGGTTTCCCTAGCCGTCCGCTCTTCCTTGTGCCGGCTTTTTTTGTTGAGTCACCTCGGCGACTGTTTGGTAATGCAATACGCAGATTACTTCAGAACGATATCACACAAAGTCAAGGCGATATCATACGAGACAATGCGAAACAAATTCAAGTAGATTTTATAGCTAGAAGACATAGCTTTTTGTATATCAAATGAAGCAACCGTTAGTTTCTAATAACGTAACGAATTGGTACTTTAAATTAATGTTTTCTCACCCAAACCATGGTATTAGAAACAGAGAGACGGACGAACGCACTAAGACATTCTGCGAATGTTAACTTCGTCTTCGGACTCTACACGGCTTCTAGCTGTATGATGTTCATCGTAAAACTCGTCTTAGACCGGAAATTCCGATTACGAAAAACTCGCCCTATGAGTCATCGTGGTTTTCCTAGCCGTCCGCTCTTCCTTGTGCCGGCTTTTCTTGTTGAGTCACCTCGGCGATTGCTTGGTAATGCAATACGCAGATTACTTCAGAACGATATCACACAAAGTCAAAACGATATCATACGAGACAATGCGAAACAAATTCAAATAGATTTTATAGCTAGAAGACATAGCTTCTTGTACATCAAATGAAGCAACCGTTAGTTTCTAATAACGTAACGAATCGGCAATTTAAATTAATGTTTTCTCGCCCAAACCATGGTATCAGATACAGAGAGACGGACGAACGCACTGAGACATTCTGCGAATGTTAACTTCGTCTTCGGATTCTACACGGCTTCTAGCTGTATGATGTTCATCGTAAAACTCGTCTTGGACCGGAAATTCCGATTACGAAAAACTCGCCCTATGAGTCACCGTGGTTTCCCTAGCCGTTCGCTCTTACTTGTGCCGGCTTTTCTTGTTGAGTCACCTCGGCGACTCTTTGGTAATGCAATATGCGGTTTGTAAATCAAGTAAAGCAATTTAAATTAATGTTTTCTCACCCAAACCGTGATATTATTAGATACAGAGAGACGGACGGATCTTCGGAGTGCGTTCACACCCTGAGACATTCGCCTTCCTTTTTATATCGTCTTAGATCGGAATTTCCGTTTTTATTGAAAAAAACTTCAAAAAGAATTGCCACAATCAGCAAATAAGATTTTTAATAGTACAAATATAACAAAGAGTTGTTATTTACGATCCCACGTCAGGTGCATGCGTGGAAATACTGTTTGAAATTAAAAAAAAACTTGTTTAAGTGGGAGTTTTAATTTGTTTAATGTTTATTCCTCCGCTGTGATGCTGCTACTGTTATTTAATGAGTACTTCTTATTGTTGTTATTTCTTTAAATTTTATACATTTTCCTCATTTCTCGATCGTCTTTTGTTTTATTTTATTGCACAGCTGTTAGTTTCTAATAACACAAAGAATTGGCAATTACGAAATTAATGTTTTCTCACTCAAACCATGGTGTTAGATACAGAGAGACGGACGGATTTTCGGACGATTTTCACTCATTTAGGTGGGTAGTTGTTAGCTGAATTGGTTGAGTCTGCTGGCAATGGGCTTGACGCTTGGCCGGGCAACTATTAGGTGTGGGTTCGAAGCCCCTCCTGGTGCGTATGGGTTCTATGTGAGAGATAGAGTACTTATGTGACGGATTGTGTTTCGAATTCATACCGGCTTCTTCGAACTGAGTTTTCCCGGTTTGTAAGGCGAATGCCGAAGGAGAAATTCACATCTAAGTGGGTCGCAACCGCCACCCCTTCCCGACAAGCTTTGAGCTTGGGGTGAAATTGACTGGAAGAAAAAAACTAAGATATCTGCGAATGTTAATTTCGCCTTCGGGCTCTGGGAGTGATGTTCACGACCACACGGCTTCTAGGCGCATGATGTTTGTGGTAAAACTCGGTTCGTTTATGTTTCGTCTTAAACCGGAAATTCCGATTACGAAAAGCTCGCTCGTGATTTCAAATCTCCCGCTAAAGAAAACGCGGAGGCAAAGTGATATATGAGCCGCGTTTGGATACAGGTGGCTACCCTGCATCCCTCCTCTTTACCGCTCGAAGCTCATTCGTGTGGCACACCACGTGACGGCCTTCCGGTAACGCCGTTGGTTACCGTCCGTATTTTAGCGGCCACCGCCATCTTCAAGTCGTCTCTATCGTCCTTTTTGTGTTCGGACCTTGGTTGGGTGTTAACGTGTTTTACGTGTGTTGTGAAATACCGGAATTCTTGCTCACCAGCGGCTGTACCGGAAACGTTAATTGACACCACCGAACGAATTTGGGGGACAATTTTAACCCTCATACCAAGCCTGGAGTTTAGAAATTCTCAGGTAACTTGTGGCGACATACGCCGACGAACGAGCTAACATGGCCGCTACCAAAAATCGTTTCTTCTATGTAGGCTTTTCTGTTTGGGCGCAGTTTTCTGATCAGCCATCTTGACGAACCCAGCGGATCCAGTTTGGACCAGGGGGCGTCGTAACTACCCACCGACCACCGCGCTTCGGTTGGTAACGTTGACCCTGACGCATGACTGGACGCGCTGTCAAAAGGTTAGATTTTCCGACTTAATTTAATCTGACGTTTTGCGAATCGATCGGTTTGTATTTTATTCATTTCTCTTGAATAATAAAATCGCGAGGAAGAATTTCGAACTACGTGTTGCGTTGCGTTTACCGTAGTTAATTTAAGCATAAATTAAGAAACCACTTGCCACCCGCGATCGACAGGGGGCGTCGTAACTACCCACCGACCACCGCACTTCGGTTGGTAACGTTGACCCTGACGCATGACTGGACGCGCTGTCAAAAGGTTAGGTTTTCCACAACTTAATTTAATCTGACGTCTTGCGAATCGATCGGTTTATATTTTATTCATTTCTCGTGAATAGTTAAATCGCGAGGAAGAATTTCGAACTACGTGTTGCGCTACGTTTACCGTAGTTAATTTAAGCATAAATTAAGAAGCCACTTGAAAGTGTTTTGACGTGTTTAACAAAACTTCAGTTGTGTTAACTTTAACTTCGAGTTTAATTTCTGCGTTCACGCACACCAGTGAGTAAAGTCTCGCCTCTGTTTTGCTGTTGATTCATTTCTGCTCAATTTGGACGGTCGATTACGTTTAGCTGAAAAGTAGTCTTCTGGCGCCCTTTAATAATTTTTACCTTCTTAATCAACCCGCCCCATTCTTCACTGTTGCTAGCCTGGGGAACAGCTGATACGTTTATGCCCACTTGTACAATTAAGCGAATCTTAAACCCATAGCAACATCCATTACAACCATGTTATTGTGAAGGGTTTAAGCTTTGGTTTAACGTTAAACTCGAATTGTACAACTGGGCCTTAATCAGCAGAAGCTTGTCATCTGTGAGTGGTAAGTAAGAGGCGAGTAATTTAAATTTGGTGACACTTTTCTGGATGAGCCACCTCAGCGAGTGTTTGGTAACGCAACATGCAGATTACTTGAGAACGATATCATACGAAACAATGCAAGGCAAATTAAAAATGGTTTCATAACGAAAAGAAATCGTATTTTGTAAATCGAATAGAGAAATTGTTAGTGTCTGATAACGTACCAAATTGGCAATTTAAATTAATGTTTTCTCACCCAAACCATGGTGTTAGATACAGAGGGACGGACGGATTTTCGAAGTTCTTAGACAAATAGGGATATTTAGTATGAAGTTAGATGGCTTTCAGGTTTCACGTTTAGGGAAATTCTTTGAAGAGTTGGCGCACTGGTAAAAATGTATCTTTTGAAGTCTTGTGTGTGTTTCGTATTCTTCTTCTTAAAACAGAAGTCATTATTAGGATTTGCTTTCAGTTGACTTGCAGGCTTGCCACGTTGGGGGATTGCCCCTATTTCTTCAGGATTTTTTTCTCTAACAGTGGAACGACTTCTTGGGGGATTTGTTTAAAAAGGAGCGGGCGGGGATTTTCTGTAATTTTCAATTTTTTTTCGCAGATTAACTTAATTAAAATTAAAACAACACAGATACAACTAATAAAAAATCTAAAATATACGAGTACATCAAATAATAAAACAGTACAGCAATGAATTTTCTTTCCCAAGAACTTTCCAGGTTTCCCACCCCCGTCGTTTCGTCGTTCTAAGTTAAATGCATTCAAAAAAACTTCTTTTTGATTTAGGCGATTTCAATATTTTATTTGGGGGGAAGCAGTCAATATAAGGCAAGTCCTTTGGGGCGGGCATGAATTTATTTATATCACAATCACAATACAATAATTTGATTCTTCCGGCGCGAAATTAATACCTTATTTTTCTAAGCGTGTAATAATTTATTTTTATATCGCCGATGTTACGTAACGGAGGATCTAAAAATACCTTTCCAGTTTTCTCATGCTTTTAATTCCTTGCTGCCTGAAATTGGCGGCGAGGTCGTTCTAGGTCACCTGTTCGGAATCCGACGCGCGAAAAGTAAGCGGCGCAAAAGGAAATAAATTTCACAAAGGGCACTCGCGAGCGGCAAGAAAAAAGGGCGCCTGTTTTTTCCCTCTCTTCTAATGACTAATTAAAATTTTCAGCGCGGAAATAATTGGCGCGACTTTTCTTTCGGCTCTTGGCTCCGGCGCAAATATTGTGCGCTCGGAGTGGCAGATAGAGCGCGCGAGAAAGAGAGGCGGCGCGAGGTTCGTGGAGAGCAGAGGCGAGGATGTCGTTCACCCCGTGAGGTTGAAGCCCGCTCTGCTCAGCTGTTTTCCGAAACAACTCCCATAGTAACTTGGCAACGGTAGCCTCCGTGCACGTTCGGATAAATTTGCCACTCTATTGAATTTCCCAATGCTATTTTCAGGGTCCTCTTCTAACCACGAATTTACTTACGTCATGAAAAAAAAATAACAAGTTCTGATTGTACTTGGACTTTGACGATTTCATCCTTCAATGAAACTCATTCCTCTATACTCTACATATAGAGATGTAACGATTGTTTTTGTAAACAGTTGTTCTTTTTAGGTTTCACTGCGCGCTCTTTTCAAGAAGAAGAAGAAGAAGAAGAAGGATCATCTGGGATGCATGACATGAAGAACCCCAAAGCCCCTATCGCCAGTCGATACGTCGAAATGTTGTTTCAGGAGAAACTTTAACGTGTGCCATTGTTTTGTTTATTGTTATCCTTACTTAACATTTAAGTGTTTCATAAGACACTTGTGTTCCAAGTGTGTTAAATCTGTGAACCGTCATCATCATCATCATCATGATGACAGTTGTTAATTTGACATGTGAATTTGCATTCCTAACCTTGCTTTCGAACTCAACAGTACGTTAGGACGACACGTTTGTTGTAATAAACGAAAAAAGACCGACGAGTTGAATCGAGTTGAAATAAACGAGAAAATAAGTTTTAGAGAAGAAATAGCATTTCGTAAATCAAATAAAGCAATTGTTAGTTTCCAATAACGTAACGTAACAAATTGGCAATTTAAATTAATGTTTTCTCACCCAAACCATGGTATTAAATGCAGAGAGACGGTCGGATTTTCAGAGTTTGTTGACGCACTAATACATCCTGCAGGTTTAGGCACGTAGGTTTGTAGGTTACAATCGCTGCCGATAGAAACTAAAGCTAGTAATTTGGCTACTCTTCCGTTAGATGGCGCTTTGCACACCTTACGTCTGTCGCGGTCGAATTTAAATAATAATAATAACCATGACTTGTGAAAAACGCCAGCGCCTCTGACGGAAGTGTGATGAAAAATAATAGTGCCTTTGATCTAAAAAAAAAATCCGTTTTCAAAATAGAAAATCCTTCAGTTTGTTGCTAATTCAGAAATCAATTTAAAAAAAGAACGCGTAAAAAATTCATTAAAATACATAAAGCTAGAGAAAACAAACGATTTTATAATAATACATTTAATTTAAAAAAATTGAAAAAATAAAAGAAAGCAAAATAATAAAAGTTCAAGAAATAAGAACAAAAGACAATCGCTTTTACCACACAGTTTAATAGATCAAATGTTAAAAAAAAATTGAAAAGAACTATGAGAGAGCAAAGAAATAACAAATTTTTTTAAAAATAATAAAAACAAAAGACAATCGATTTTATATCGGAGTACAGTAGATCAATAAATTGGAATTGAAAAAGGAACTGTGAGGTGACATAACAAATACATGAAACAAATGAACCTGATTTAAAAAAAAATATACAACAATAATATTAAAGAAAAAACAAAAGACAATCGATATTTCAGAGCACAATTCAGTGTGACGAAACTAAGAAAACCAAAATAATAAAAATTTAAAAAATAATAAAAAACAAAAATTAAATTAAAAAAAATATATGTATGTATAAAAACAAAAGACAGTCGATTTTGATAGATTATTATTATTCTTAAAAAATAATACAAAATATAAGACAATCGATTTTCTATTAGGGCACGGTAATTAATAAATTAAAAAAAAATGTGAGGTGACGTAACAAATAAAACAAATGAACATAATTTA
The DNA here is from genome assembly GCA_033060865.1 of Dorcus hopei. NCBI lineage: Eukaryota > Metazoa > Arthropoda > Insecta > Coleoptera > Lucanidae > Dorcus > Dorcus hopei. The sequence continues at coordinate 2,968,755 of CM065425.1, read as the reverse complement.
AAAAATATATAACAACAATACTAAGAAATAAAACAAAAAATAACAATAACATTAAAAAAATGAAAATAAAATAAAAAACAAAAGACGGATCGACAATATAAAAAAATCAATCAAGATCAATGTTAAAAAAAAAACAAAAGACGATCGATTTTAGAGCACAATTCAGTGTGACAAGACAAAGAAAACCAAAATAATAAAAATTTAAAAAATAATAAAAACAAAAGACCATCAATTTTAGAGCACAGTTCAGTGTGAGAAAACAGAGATAACAAAAGAATAAAAATTTAAAAAACAAAAATAAAATTAAAAAATATATATGAAAACAAGAGACAGTCGATTTTGCAACACGATTTAATACATTATAAAAAAAAAAAAAAAATTGAAAAGAACTATGAGAAAACAAAGAAAACGAAACAACAGAATTTTAAAAAAATAGTAAAAATAAAAGACAATAGATTTATATCAGGGTACGGTAGATTAATAAATTAAAAAAAAAATACATAACTAATAAGAATTAATATTAATATTAAATATTAAAATATTAATATTAAAAAAAAGGAAAACAAAAAATAGCAATAATAATTAAAAAATAAAATAAAGAAAAAAAGACAATATTAAAAAAAATCAATCAAGATCAATAATATTAAAAAAAAAAAAAACAAAAGACGATCGATTTTAGAGCACAATTCAGTGTGACAAAACAAAGAAAACCAAAACCATAAAAATTTAAAAAATAATAAAAACAAAAAACGACTGATTTTAGAGCACAGTTTAGTGTGAGAAAAATATATGTATGTATAAAAACAAAAGACAGTCGATTTTGCAACACGATTTAATAGATTGTTATTAAAAAAAATCGAAAAGAACTATGAGAAAACAAAGAAAACGAAACAACCGAATTCTCAAAAAATTATAAAAATAAAAGACAATCGATTTTATATCAGGGTACGGTGGATTAATAAATTAAAAAAAGAAACTGTGAGGTGACATAACAAATAAAACAAATGAACATGATTTAAAAAATACATAACAATAATATTAAAAAGAAAAATACAAAAAATAATAGTATTTAAAAAAATAAAATAAAAAACAAAAGACAGATCGACAATATTAAAAAAAATCAATCAATATCAATAATATTAAAAAAAAAAAACAAAAGACAATCTATTTTAGAGCACAATTCAGTGTGACAAAACAAAGAAAACCAAAATAATAAAAATTTAAAAAAATAATAAAAACAAAAGACGATCGATTTTAGAGCACAATTCAGTGTGACAAAACAAAGAAAAACAAAATAAAAATTTAAAAATATAATAAAAACAGAAGACCATCGATTTTAGAGCACAGTTCAGTGTGAGAAAGCGGAGAAAACAAAATAATAGAAATTTAAAAAACAAAAATAAAACTAAAAAAGAATATATGTATAAAAACAAAAGACGGTCGATCTTGCAACACGATTTAATAGATTTTTATTAAATAATAAAAAAAGCCCATCAATTTTAGAGCACAGTTTAGTGTGAGAAAGCGGAGAAAACAAAATAATAAAAATTTAAAAAACAAAAATAAAATTAAAAAAAATATATATGTATAAAAACAAAAGACGGTCGATCTTGCAACACGATTTAATAGATTATTATAAAAAAAAAATTGAAAAGAACTACGAGAAAACAAAGAAAACGAAACAACCGAATTCTTAAAAAAATAATAAAAATAAAAGACGATCGATTTTATATCAGGGTATGGTGGATTAATAAATTAAAAAAAAAAAAACTGAGGTGACATAACAAATAAAACAAATGAACATGGTTTAAAAAATATATAACAATAATATTAAAAAGAAAAATACAAAAAATAATAGTATTTAAAAAAATAAAATAAAAAACAAAAGACAGATCGACAATATTAAAAAAAATCAATAAAATAAAAAAATAAAATAAAAAAACAAAAGACAGATCGACAATATTAAAAAAAATCAATCAAGATCAATGATATTATTAAAAAAAAAAAAAAAAACAAAAGATGATCGATTTTAGAGTACAATTCAGGGTGACAAAACAAAGAAAACAAAAGAATTTTTTTTTAAAGTAATAAAAACAAAAGGCGATCGATTTTAGAGCACAATTCAGTATGACGAAACGGAAAAGGCAAAATAATAAAAATTCAAAAAACAAAAATTAAATTAAAAAAAACATAAATAATAAAAACAAAAGAATCTATTTTGCAGCACGATACAGTAGATTAAAAAATATAAAAACTGTTTGGGAGGAAAGGTGACAAAACAAAGAAAACAAATGAACAAAATTAAAAAAAATATGTACAACAATAATATTAAAAAAAATAAAATAAAATAAAATAAAAACAGTCGACAGTTCAGTAGATTCATAAATTTAAAGAAGAAACAATTTGAAACAAACTGCGACTAAACAAATTATTTGCCTTCCCCACGGTCAACAGATTATATAAAAAAACTGCAATAGGTGGCGCTGTCCAATGTCTTACACAAATACGATTCATTTCTTCTTTTCAAATACTGACGGCAAGCGACATTTACTTATTGATCTTTCGCATCGCGGGAAACCTAGCTAGTGAAATGAACTACCACCGTAAAAACGAACATTCGGCAAGTTCTAACAGATGGCGTTGTTGAATGTCTTACAACAACGCAAGCCACTTTTTTGTTACCATCCAGAAATGACTGTCAGTTGAAACTTTGCTCGATAGATGGTGCCTGTTCAATATAAGAGAGTTTCCTTTTACATAAAAGAGCAATTTTTTACATCTTGTTATTTTTCTTTTCTAAATTTTCTTTAATTCTCGACCGTCTTTTGTGTTATTTTAAGTCAAAAACTGAACAACTGTCAAATCTTAGTTTTAGAAAGTTTATTTAATGAGAACATTTTTATTTTTACGTTATTTTTTTTAAATTGAAAGATATAAATTAAAGACATACTTAATCAAATGTACAGTGCCACTCATAATATTAGTGACATATGGGAACACTTTTTATTATTGATTTTTGCGAAGAAGTTTTACTAAGATCAGTTTGTATGTCAATCAAAACAAAAAAGGAACCCAATCACATCATTTAGTTGACAATTTAAAATTCGGCGGGAAGATTGAAATTCTCAAAAACGAAACAGTAAAGAAGATACTAATTAGAGTAACATGAAATTATTTGATAAATAATAGAGTAGAGTAGAAGAATAATTTCATTCTTTCGGTTTTCGTCGTTTTGTATTTAATTTAATTTAATTTTTTTCAATTTTTCATGAGTACATAGTGGCGCCATCTGTTAACAGTGAGAAAGTTATCCACTGCAGAGAATTATTATGCAAGAAAAATGTTTTTTTCATAGTTTCTACCGTTTAATACTTCAAATTTATTTGTTTCTCTCCGATTTTATATTAGATTGAATTTCCAGATTAATCAAAAATTAGTGGCGCCATCTGTTGAAATAAAAAAAAAATCAACACCGCCATCCAGCGAAGAGTAGAAGAATTATCTCATCCTTTCGGTTTTCGTCGTCTTGTATTTAATTCATTCGTTTATGTTTGGTTTCTATCTTTTTATTAAAACTTTTTAAATTTTCCATCAGCCGTCTGAATAAAAAATAAGAAAAAGTACGGGTTTATTTTTGTACGTGATAGACGTAAATAAAATCAAATTTGTTTTGAAACCAAAAATCGAAAGCGGTTCAGTTTTATCCTAGGTTCTAAATCTAATCAATTTTATAGTTCGGATCAAAACCAAATCTATTTTGGTTCAGATCGAAATGACCGATCGGCTACCTGAATAAAAAATAAGAAAAATATAGGATTTTTAATTTATTGCTCGTGAGTGTGACGTACACTAAAAAGAGAGCAAAGAAAAAGTCGTAAGAATCTTTCTATTCGTTGATTCGTTTTTGACTCGAGGAAAATCGGAGAAAAGTGAAAGGTGAGCCATTTTTTTAGATGAAAACGGCGAAGTTCTAAAACGATTGTATGGGGTTCAGTTTTATCTTAGTTCAAAACCAAATCAGTTTTAGTTCAGATCAAAATCGAATCTATTTTAGTTCAGATCAAAACCAGACTTCTCTTAGTTCAGATAAAAGCCGAATTAACAACAGATCAGCTATCTAAATAAAAAAAAAGTAGTAAGCGTATTTTTATAGAACATGACATACATAAATAAATTATAATTATTATTATAATCAATAAAAATTAGGCAGTAGTTTCGCATCAGGATTTCGCCTATCATCGGAGCTTGCTCTCAAGGACTTCCCATTTTTGTTTAATTCCCCAACGCAAGTATCGTACGCAAGTAAAGGGCTTTGGTCCTTTTTTAAAATTTCAACTTCCAAGGATACCTCTCGTCCTTATTTCGCAACATTATTATCAGACGCTTTGAGCGGGCGCAATGATTGCGCCGTGATCGTACTGAATCAGGAAGGCCAGTGCTCCCTTGTTGTCGTTGGCACGTGGACGCGATACCGTGTGGCTTGATCCTTCGGAGAGTATAACCTTAACTTACATAACCTTACTCAACTTTTTTATGTACTATTATTAAACTTTATGGGTTCGGCTTTCAACTAGTCGGACGTTGAGTGCGCGCCGCCGTTCTTCCTTCGAATATGAAATAAGTTATGTGATCGCTTGCGGCACCTATGCAGATAAGTGCTCGACAGAGTTTGGAAACTTTTTTTTGTGCGACTCTATAAATACCTTCTTCGGCGGGCGGCCTGCTGGTGTTTGGTCGGCGATGTTTCGCGTCACTGCTGCGCTTTGAAGCTCTCTAGGTAAGACGATATCGACAACTGTTGAAGCGAGTGCATACACCGAAAGCGTTAGTTACTCCTTTTTCAGGACGTAAACTGATTTGAAACAACGATTTTCCCGCGTCTTCCGTTCTGGCCATAATGAAGAACGGAAGTGGAAATAGAATCGAAATATAATCGGTTTTTTATTCAAATTTTAATCGAGCAAGTGTACAACATAGCTTCTTCTGCATGAAATTAATTAATTCGAAACGTTCTTAATTATTTACTAACGCGGTTTGTATTTGCTTGAAAAGATTAAATCAATTCGTTTACGCTTCGACAATCGATCCTTGCGTACGTTTTATTTATTTTTAATTATTTATTACTTATTTAATCAATTTCAAACGAGCTCCAAGTTCTCTCGGCCAATCAAGATTGCAAGCCAATAATATTTTGCGTTTAAATAATTCGAGTGTGCTTCTCTGCGCCGAGTTGTTTCGTGTTTGTTTCGGAGTCGGCTCTGCATCATCAGGGTTTGCAACATCCATCAGAAATCGAAACATTACAATAACTTTGAAGAGAACGCAGCTGACGAATATTCACTATTAATTTTAATAATAAAAAATGAAGAGTGTTTCTCAGCAACAAATGAAGTAATTAAGAAAATTATAATTTCCGACTTTAATTATTATCGTCATATTTTATGATTCGGTAAGTCGTAGCAAAATTGTCATATTTTTCGTAGATGTTATCATGTAATTGAATATTATTTGTTAAATTGCTTTGCAGAATGCAGGTGGATAATTAAAATTTGGAAAATTTATTATTATTAAATTTTATTCGATAAAACTTTCGATTAAATTCACGCTCACCATGAGATAACCAGAGGGCGGCCGGTTTGAGTTTCTTGATTTCACTTACAAGTTGTTGAAAGAGTGTGCGAAATATTTTAATTATTATGTTATTTCTGAAAATGCTGAGTGTCTCTGTTTGTACTCACAAATAAACATGGCTCTGTTACTAATACTGGGTGTTAATAAAAACCCTACACACGTTGACAGGTGATAGTAGAGACCAAAACGAGAAAAAAATTCTAATAAACCCAGATCTAATTCTCAATGGTTTTCGAGATACGGGACTTTGAAACTTTGAAGGTCGCCCCACCCTTTTCCGCGAGTACGGCCCTGTAGCGGCCCTCCCGGTCGTCCGATCTTCAAACGCGCGGCGGCATCGCGTTCCTCGTCATTTTCTGCCGTACGATGACGTGTAGCTCGATTCGATCCGACCCCTCTAAGGTACCGTAAAAAATTCCGAAAGAGAAGCTTGCAAATTCGACAAATTTCAAAAAATCATACCTCGACAAAACGCATTCTCCCGGGATATAGGCCCCATAGGTTAGGCACCCGGGGAGGTCCTCTTGCGCGTGAGAGAGTTTAAGAAAATTCTAAGCTCACGTTCCCGGGAAATTTTCGAGAATGTTTAAGAACGGCGGTTTTCGGGCCGCAACTAAAATCCAGGAACGGACTCGGGGCCGAGCGTCCTCAGGTATAAAGATATTACTGCCCCATATCTACGTTCCGAGTTTGGTCCGTTTCGGTTCGTAAATAAGGGCGATGGAATTTTTTGAACGGTCAAAAACGGCCGTTCTTGGAAACCCCCACGCAAAATCTTTCCCCCCCCGCGTCCGATCGCAAAAACGACCCCGCCATCGGTTACTCGGATCTTTTTTGCCGATGATGCCGAAAGGCTCGTCGCGATCTGATCACGTTCAAGGGTCGAAAAAAATTCCCGAAAACTTTGAAGGTCGCCCCACCCTTTTCCGCGAGTACGGCCCTGTAACGGCCCTCCCGGTCGTCCGATCTTCAAACGCGCGGCGGCATCGCGTTCCTCGTCATTTTCTGCCATACGTTGACGTGCAGCTCGATTCGATCCGACCCCCCTAAGGTACCGTAAAAAATTCCGGAAGAAAAGCTTGCAAATTCGACAAATTTCAAAAAATCATACCTCGACAAAACGCATTCTCCTGGGATATAGGCCCCATAGGTTAGGCACCCGGGGAGGACGTCTTGCGCGTGAGAGAGTTTAAGAAAATTCTAAGCTCACGTTCCCGGGAAATTTTCGAAAATGTGTAAAAACGGCGGTTTTCGGGCCATAACTAATATCCAGGACCGGACTCGGGGCCGAGCGTCCGTAGTTATAAAGATATTACTGCCCCATACCTACGTTCCGAGTTTGGTCCGTTTCGGTTCGTAAATAAGGGCGGTGGAATTTTTTGAACGGTCAAAAACGGCCATTTTTGGAAACCCCCACGCAAAATCTTTTCCCCCCCGACTCCGATCGCAAAATCGACCCCGCCGTCGGTTTCTCGGATCTTTTCTGCCAACGATTCCGCAAGGCTCGTCGCGATCCGATCACGTTCAAGGGTCGAAAAAAATTCCCGAAAAGTGATCTGCAAACGTGCACCCCCGAACGTTTCGTCCCCTGGCTCCCGACAGCGACGGGCGATCGCTTCCCAATCGTCGCAAGAAATCATCCGAAGGACGTGTCTAAAACACGTATTTACGGATTTCCATAAAAAAGTTTCTAACGGCCGCAATATCGAAAAAACGAGAATTAACAGCATGTTGGGTGCGTTCGACATTATGCTCGTGGCGCGCTCTGAGCAAAAGTGTAAGGGAGAGCGAATGAGTTTCAGTGTATGTAAGAGTGAGACAAAGAAAGACCCCGAGCGCTCCGAGCGTGATGCCGAATGCAGCCGTTTTAAACTTACGTCAACATTATCGTGTTCTGGTCCCACTTTAAACTCATCTCTCTCTCTCTCAGCTACTTAAAAGAGACATCTAGTGGTTAATGAGCCAACTGAGCTTCGGAGTTGTCAAATGATTCGTGACAAACGTTCAGTTTTCGAGTGACACCTGTTGAGTACTTAACAAACTAATTTTAGAGCGTCCGTGGGTTCCTATCTCGAGAGATCTATTAACTATGGTAATATTTAATATGATTTTGGGCACTCTGGGTACTTCTCTAAATATGTTTTTATTTGCACATTTCAAAAAATAATAAAACAGAACGAATTCATTTCCAAACTAAACACTAACGTTGTATCGTCTTCTGCGTTTCTGCGCCCACGAGACCTAGCCACTTGGGCCATCATCCAAGAGACAAGACCATCGAGGAGGTTGCCCAGTCTACATCAAAGGGGCAGCAAAAATAATACAACAAAAATCCCAAAATACAAAAGAGGAAGAAGAGGGCAGACGAATTCTTTTCGACTTTTGGTGATCTCCTTGTTTGGAAGCATACTTCGTTGTGTATACTTTCTCTGTCTTGGCCTTCTTCCAATAAATTTTTCTTCGATCTAACTCCTTAAAGTTGCCGTTGAGTCTCGGAATTATATTATAACATGAAGGTCGATCGAAAACATGGATGCTGTCAGAAAACAACAAAAGACGAGTCAAAGCATCTGGAATATCCAGAAGGGGGACAATGAAAAAGAATAATAAAACAGGTCGAAGAGGAGACATGGCATAGAAGAATAACACGAGAAACAACTAAGCGTGTACTAAAGGCAATGAGCGAATAAAATGGTCGTAAAAGTCTTTGAAAGGAATATAGGTGATAAACATGTGGAAGGATGTTTAGTTACCACGTAGAAATGGAAACAGAAAAGTACAAAAAGCAAAACTAGGCAGAGGATGTAAAGAATGTGTTCAGCTGAAGAAATCTTCATGAAGACCAATGGAAGGATGGATCCTAGATGGCAAGCAGGCGTTGTGAAACCGAAATGGAAGAAATAAGAGCGTGGAGGATGTAAAGAAGGCAATGAGCAATAAGCAATAGAGAACAGAGAAAGAAAGAGAGCCTAAGTAAAATCAGGTAGTGATTAGTGAAGCCCCAAGTGATGAAAACAGAAAATAGCAAGAGGGAGAGCTAAAAGAAACTCCTCAGAGAATGTAAAGGAGACAACGACCAAAAGAAGAATCAAAGCAAAACTAGGCAAGGAACGTGTTCGGCTGAAGAAGTCCTCGTGAAGGCCAATGGAAGAATGGATTCTAGATGGCAAACAGGAATTGGAAAAAATAAGAGGGTAGAGGATGTAAAGAAGGCAATGAGCGAAATAAACCTGATAAGCAATAGAGAACAGAGAAAAAAGGTGGGCCTAAGTAAAAACAGGAAGAAGTCATAAGCCATAGTAAGGTCCAAGTGATGAAAACAGAAAATAGCAAAAGGAAGAGCTAAGAGAGACCCCTCAGAGAATGAAAAGGAGACAACGACCATGCAAACAAATGGAAGATAAGCAACAGTAGCAAACAATGTAGAAGGACGTCGTGACCATCATGTATAAACCGAAACCAAGGAGGACAGAAGGAAGACAGAAGGAAGACCTATGAAAAACTGGCAGAGAATGCAAAGGAGGTAATGAAGGTCAATAGAAGAACAATCAACGCTGAAGTTTAGGTTGTAAACGATGTAGGAGGGCGTTGCAGTCTTGATACGGACATCGAAAGAGAAATGAACAAGAGGAAGACCTAGATGTGATGAAGGTCAACTGAAAATCGGCTTGAACAAGTCTGTGAATCAATTTTTCTTTCCACTAATCGGTTTACGGGAAAAATAAAGATTGCTGCGTTTTTATTGATTTGCATCGGTCCTTCCAATTATCCTTCTTCATCAATTAATATATAGTTTGAATCGAAAGTGCGACACCTACAATAAGAGAATGTCAAAAAAAACCTGAAGAGTGACCTGAGGTCTTTCTTCAGATGCTTGAACAAAAAAAGGTCTCAGGGCACTAAACCAGGACTACAGGTTGGTTGAGCGACCTGAGGTCTTTCTTCAGATGTTTGAACAAAAAAGGGTCTCAGGGCACTAAATCAGGACCACAGGTTGGTTATGTAACTCGACGAATCCGATAATGGCTTGAAATGTGTGTGGACCCATGAATTCGGACGTTTCTCTCTAATGGCCTGCTTCATGTTTTGGCTCGTCCTTCCGCAAACCTCTCCATTAATTATTGTGGACCCTTTTTCCATTGTGTTCAATACCGTCGCAGTCCCAAAAAAACGGTCGTCATCAACATTCCAGAAGACAGCTGAGTTTTCGGAACGAACTCGTACAAAATAGCTTTAATGTATAAGCAGCGTATGATTCAATAAATTTGAGGTTACAGGCCTTAACTGAGGTCTTAACTTAGAACAGACGCATTTAGATGCAGTGGCTGTTTCGCAAAAGAAAGTAAGCCTTCTGTCCATTGCCGCCTGTGAACTGAAATTTATTGAATCATATGTTATATAGCTTTGATTATCCTTGCCCTTTTCAATCCGGAAGTTAGCTTGACTTCGCGGCTCCTTCGTGTAAAGAGCGAAGCCGGACGACCTCCGTCGTGAAGGGGAAGGACGGGGGGTATCCTCCAGTTCAATCACCACGACGATATTGTCACGAGGGGGAATTTTCTAAAAACCACAAGGGGGTTTTTTCTATGTTCCGCGGATAAAAATCATAAAAAGTATCTGAACGCGGACTTGTGTAATTGAGGGCAGCTTACGACCGTGTTGAAATGTAAACACAATAAGGAAGTAATTCATAATAACACATCAGCGGAATTTATTTCAAACGGGGCCACGTGTTTATACGCGCATATACGAATGACGCAAACGAACTCAAAGCAGGTGATGAAAAAATGCAACGCGCGACTAGGCAAAAACCGTGTATTTAAAGTGCGGGCCAAAATTAGGAAGGCAGTCGTTTTCCACCGGACCGACTCAGGGGGCACTAGTGCCAATCAACGAGGGAACGCCAACATTGCCGCCGCCAACGCTCAACAACGCCGACGCCGCCGCCCGCTTCATCGTCGTCGCCACCCCAGCATCAGCATTGCTGCAGCCCCCATCATCTGTCACTGCCGCCGACAACATTGCCGTTCGTCCTAAAGACGTACGAGGACCATCTCCCCCGCCAGCTGCCGAGAGAAGACATCACCGTAGTTCTGCACTGGCCGCCGCTGTTCCAACCCGATCACCCCGTAGGCTGAGCAAGGACGTGTCGTGCTCCAACCAAGGAACATTGAGACCAACCACGCAAGTCGCGGACCGGCCTTGAACTTCGGCAGTCTTCCCGGCTAAGGAAACGTCGCCCGCTGCTCCGTCTTAGTCGAATCAACAACCCCAGTCGCCGCGAACGCGCACCCAGGACCGCACCCCAAGTTTCACGGACAAACCACCCTCAACCAAATTAATCATTTACGTAAATAAAGAGGTATTAATTTTGTAAATCATTGTCTTTAAAGCTCTACCCTCTGATAAACCTACGCACCCCAATCAACCCAAAGGCTAAGGACACACCGTCGCGACATAGTGGAGGCTTAGCGCGACGTGGTGAAGGACCTTAGCGTGACATGGTGGAGGCAGCCGTCCTTCATCGCGACAATATCGCTTCCGGTTTCGGAGAAAGCTTTTCTTCCGTCAGCTACCTACCCGGCGCCAACTTTGAAGCCCTCACGAGCGGGCCTTATGCACCCCACTAGGGAGGCATTAAAAGATGCTCCTTACAAAATAGCTTTAATGTGTAAGTACATAGCTTTAATTATCCTTGTTCTTTGAGCATTATACCAAGTGATCATTTTCAATCCGGAAGTTAGCTTGACTTTAAAAAATCGCGGCTCCTTCGCATGAAGATCGAGCCGGACGGGACGACCACCGTCGTGAAGGGGAAGGACGGGGGTATCCTCCGGTTCAACTACCACGACGATATCGCTTCCGGTTCGGGAGAAAGGAATTTTTTCCGTCGGCTACCTACCCGGCGCCAACTTTGAGGCCCTCCCGAGTGGGCCCTGTGCACCCGATCGGGACTGGGAAGACGTCAAAAGACGCTCCGGTGACGGAGGCGTCAAGAGCGCGTTCGCTTGGCTCTAATGCAGCGGCGTCTGGGTCGAAAAGACGTTGAATTTTCTGGTCATGCAAGAGGAAGGATGGACCTAACGTGTCCCCGGCCCGATCGCCCCATATTTTGGACCCACCCATACTCGGGAGTACGCCGATCGCGAAACGGACTGCGACATCCGAATTTTTTCACCCCAGATCCTAGCCGTTCCAGAAAAAACTCTCAAAATCGGACCTCTCCAAAAAACGCGTTTTTCCTTTCGAGTGTTGCAGTTAAAAAAGTCATTTAAGTTATTTACAATTCTGCCGGTCGTCGGGAATCGAAAGCTTAGTTTGGGCCTACGTGCCGTTCGTCACATTTCAACATGTTGCTCAGAAAACCATACGCCGTTAGCTAAGCCCTACGGTATTACTCTATTTCACTCTTTCGCCCGGTTAAAACTGAGTCCATCTCGTTAGGATCCCGTCCCAGCGTGGTTGGGCAGAACGCCACGTTTATCGCTGTGGAAGACTTCTCAGCGAGCACATCTATTGTTTGTGTGTGATTACGACGTTTGTGCTTCTTTTCATGTGAATCTTTTGATTGAAGCCTGAAACGAGATTTGTTTAAGCGCACGCCAAGTAAATCAAGCTCCTTATAAGCTTCTCTAAGCCTGTTCCTGGGACAAAAGGACAGGTACGTTTTATCGGCGTCTTTGTGCGTATTTTCAGTCTGTAACGCGTTTCTTTCGTTTACTACTTAGGCCTCCCCCCCCATTCTGACAATTAACAACGACTTTTTGTGTGGAAGAAGAAGTCGTAAGGAGTCGTAGCTGCTAAAAGCCCTGAATGTACTCGCACAATTTGCTGTCCTTCAGGTAAGTAGCACTCGATTGAAAATGCTCACCCGGTATAATTTAAATGAACAACTTCCCAATTGTATGATCTTTGTTCCTTGTTAAATCCAAGTGAATCCACCTTGATGGTTGAATTGAAAAAAGCTCGGTGCTTCTTTTTTTTGGATTGATATTACGTTGATTATTTCGAATTGAAAAATTGTAATGGTTGTTCTATTTGTGATGGAGAGTCGCGATCCTGCGGAGAGACGTAAAGCAGTAGGTGGTGGCTCGAAGTCGTCCGTTTTTTCCCTTGCAAAAACAAGAGCTCCGACTAATTGCGCCGATAAGGACTCTAATGATTTTCGATTGATAATAATCATAGATGAAGGAAGCACTGCTGCTTAGATCTAAGCAAACCGCAGCAGTGGTATAATGAGTAATTGTTAGCCGGAGTGCAGGTGATGGCCGCCAGAGGCAGCGCAGAGCTGGAGCAATGACCGGACACCGCATCGCAGGATTCTCCGGCGGACTCTTCTTATTCTGTTTCTTATATGCGCTCCGGTTGAGGTTCAGTGAATGTCTTCTGCTATGCACTTCTTCTATTGTTTGAACTGTTTAGATTGTATAGGTACACCAAACCGTGTCGATAAACATACACATAGGCGTTGCCCACGTTCGTTTTCTTTTATTTTCGAACAAAGCGCCCCCGCCCTTCCTTAATTTTCGCAGAAGAAAAATTTTTCACGTACGTACTCGGTTTAACAAACTATAATGAGCTTCAAATTGATTTCCAATTGGCCGACTAAAAATGCATGTAATCACAAAAGCCTTCGAGTTGTAATCATAACGGTCGATGGCTGGCGCCCGCTTGTTCGCCGAGCAAAGACAGTCTTCTAACACACCTAGGGGCGGTAAACGTAATAATTTCACGTAGAAACGTGTTAACAACCTGCGGTTTATTCGTAAGTGAGAGAGAGAGGAAAAAAAAAACGTGAACTTGGACATCAATCTGCTTTACGATGGTCACACAATCGCATAAAATAAATTTCCCGCAAATTGAAACGTGATTAACAATTTTTTCTTTCCTATTAAGAAGCTACGTGGTATCGTAATTATGCAAATTATACCCCTGTTGCATGTACGATACAATTAGGGGGAAATCGGGGCACGTTTTTATAGATTTCCGTTTTAAAGTGTAAACTGATTCTTTTGCCCTACTCTTCGCGTCGCGTCGCGTCGTTGAAGTGTCGCTGCGCTTCGGTGCGCCAGCCTTCACTTAAGTGTGCACTAAACTTGCTTAAATTTCATTTTAATTTAGTTCGTTTATAACGTGCGTTCAAAAAAATCCGTTAGCAAGAAGGCTGTGAACTTGTTCTTATTTTATGACGGCACGTCGTAGCTTAGTACGTACGTTGTAACCTTGAATAACTGCGAACTGTCATCAGCGTCAACTGGCGACACTTCCGGATCCTGATGTGATGGACATTCCATTAAACAGATTGTCACGATTCCAACTACAACAACAAATCATTCGAAGCTTCTGGAAGCGGTGGTCTCGCGATTATTTGGGTCACCTACAAAAAAGAACAAAATGGAAACACGTTACCTCAAGTTTAAAGGAAGGAAGTATGGTGATGATTAAACATGCCATTGGCTCCTCGGACGAGTGATCCAGCTTGTCACCAAATTTACTTGCCTCTTACTTACCAACGGTTCGGATGACAAGCTTCTGCCGATGCTACGGTCAGCTGAGTCCCAGCTAGCATCAGTGAAGAAAGGGGCGGGTTAATCAGAAAGGGCGCCAGAAGACAATTGATCTTCAGCTAAACGTAATTCGATCAGTCGACGTCTCCAATCGACCAAATCGTGCAGAAAATTGAATCAATAATAAATAATCAGAGGCGAGACTTTACTCACTGGTGTGCGTGTGAAAGTTTAAACAAGAACGCACAACATAAATTATAAGCGTTTAATTAAACAATTCGAACACACAACACTTTACGCCAATGCTGGGCACGAGAGTCGTGGTGAGTCATCCCCTCCACGAGCAACAATTGTAATCGGCGACAGTCGAAAATATTCGCCACTCGTCGAAACATTATATTGCGCGTCGTTGGTTCTAGGCGTGCCGCTTTAAATTTAAACTGGAATAAGCGCGAAGCACTTGCGGAGAAGTATAAGGGGTGGTGGAACCTACCTACCTACCGTTGCTCGGCCCTGCTTTACGCAATTACAAAAGGTTGCTTATTCACTAATCTAAGGATCAAAACAGCAATAAAAATTATTATTATTATTATTATTACAAACTTCTGCCGATGCTACGATCAGCTGAGCCCCAGCTAGCCACAGTGGAGAAAGGGGCGGGTTAATTGAAGGTGGTAAACTTATTAAGGGCGCCAGAAGACAATTGATCAGCTAAACGCAAATCGATCAGTCGACGTCTCCAATCGACCAGATCGTGCAGAAAATGAAACACTAATAATAATCAGAGTCGAAACTTTACTCACTGGTGTGCGCGAAAGTTTAAACAAGAACACACAACATAAATTATAAACGTTTAATTAAACAATTCGAACACACAACACTTTGCGCAATTACTACAAAAGGTGGCGTATTCACTAGTAAAGCGATCTGTTACTTAAATCCGCATGACGAGGCCTTAATTCGCTCTTAAAAATGCATGCGCGATATCATACGCGATATATTTAAATGGTTACTTCGCGACCGATATCTGTCAACGTACCGTCTTTGCCGTGAAGTTGGCTGTCACCACGCACCACGCCGTCTAGTGGTCCTGTCCGAGCCGGTGACTGGTTTGCAGGAAAATGGCGGACCCACGCTACTCGCAGAACGGCAGACTACAGTTGGAGTTCGTCGCGGCATCAAAACTCGATACAAACGGGAAACCCTCGCATGAAAGCTTGCGGGGATTACAGAAGCCTGCGCTGAATCTTGCGCCCAAACAGAAAAGCCTGAATGTAAAGGGAAAAGGTTTCGTTAGCAGCCATTGCACTTTTTTACATTACCTGGGACTAATTCGTTCCTGGGCTTCGAATTGGAGTCAAACTGACCTCCAAATGTGTTCGAAGGTATTACGTGATCTACCGGTACAGTCGCAATTGAGAGAGTGAAAACTTCACAACACACGTAAATTACATCCGACTTGTAACACACTTCGAACAAGAAAGGCCTTCATCAAGGCGAATTTGTAGCAGGTGAAGGTTGCTAGGATACCAAACCGAAAACAGTCATGTGGTGTGTCACACGAATAAACGTTGAGTAGTAAAGAGAAGGGATGTAGGGTTACCAACTGTGTTAAAACGCAGTTGAATGATGTTGTATCGCCACGATATTTTAGCGTGAGATTTGAACGTAACAAGCTTCATCCAGGCGATGACAACCTAGTACGAGTAGCAATCATCAAAACACCGAAGGGTAATTTCAAGAGAGCCGTAACCAAATTATGTCCTCTTCCATTACCTGAAAATGAAGAAAATGACACTAACAGTGAAGTGGTGCTTAGTGAAATATCAGACTAAAATTCATACATACCTACCTTGGACATTTTGGTATTGTTACTTATTCCATTTTGAACATTTTTTACAAAACAGTTCAAGGCGGGGAGCTTATGTTACCATTTATGTTGGTACAACTTCAGAGAAGAAGAGTGTGGGCAACATACACGCATGCGCTCCCAAGTGGTTGTTACGTTTTAAATTTGCCGCCAAAACATCGTGGCGATACGGTATCGTTCAACTGCGTTTTAGCACAGTTGGCTACACTGTTCCCCCTCATTTACATCGCTAGAGGGGAAACCTGCGTGATGCGAACGCTCAACATCCATAGGCTATGAAGGCACTATGTGACTACTTGATAGCTCATCTTTGGCTCTCGTCGGTAATTTTCGCGCGTCTTAGCGACCTCCTCCATCTTCAATTTTGTCGCGTCCTTTCTTGTTCGGAGCGTGGTGTAATCCAGACGTGTTTTACGTGCATTTTAAATTATCGGAATTCTTGCTCTTTGAGAGAAGTAATTCATCAGCGGCCGTGCCGGAAGATTTAGTGACACCATCGAACACCCTTGGGGATAGTTTTTAACCCCCATACCAAGCCTGGGACCCCAGTTTTCTCAGGTAAAATATGACGACGTACGCCGACGAACAAGGAGATGCTCGTCAAAATAATATTCCCAGAAATTTTACCTCTTGCCGGGAGTAGCACGTTTGAGGTCGAGCCTTCTAATTGAATTCATTTAGCCAACGTTAGCCAATCGGATCGAAGCGTAAGTGTTAATGTGGTGTTTAACAACTAACTTCGACTTGATTGGCCAACAATCATCCCCCTCCAGACTAATCAGAGCGTTCACAGAACTACACGCCCACGTATTCGGATATAAATACAGGAGCAACAATTATTAAACATACTCAATTCCAAAAAGCAACAACTGGTGCAACTAAAAATAATTAAATAATTTCCAAGATTCTTTTATTAACAATTCAGTTTTCGCCAGCCAATTGTGAAGCTGTTCTATTTTGTCTTCGGTGTAATGTGTTTCAGGCGTTGAAGAACACTCACGGATTGAACACTTCCAAAAAGCAAAACAAAGACATTTGTCTTACGACATTGTGTTCTGCCTTCGGTTCGTGCACCGTTTTTTTAGGCCCTAAAACCCAAACGCGAACTGAAACTAGAACGACTTCAATTTTGAAACACTGTTTCTTGGACGACAAACGAGGAACTAAAGTTTTAAAAAAGTTGTCTCTTTTGATTTTTTCTTTTTTTTGTTTTTCACTGTCTATTTCCTGATTGATTGTGCTGTTCGAATTAATTGTCTCGATAATACTCAGGCCGTTCTAATTTGTCCACGGTTCGTATGTAGCGTAGTGCAAGAACTTGCACGGACTGAACTCTAAATACAAACATTTTCAAACCGTCAAGCCTTCTAATTGAATTCATTTAGGCAACGTTAGCCAATCAGATCGAAGCGTAAGTGTGAATGTGGTATTTAACAATTAACTTCAATTTGATTGACGGGCGCGCTTCCCCGTCCTGAGTTCCAGACTAATCCCTGCGCTCACGTAGTCGGACATAAATAGCAGCAATTAAATATACTTAGTTTCATAAAAAAAGCAACTGGTTCAATATTAACATCACAGCGGCAATTAAAAGCAATTAAATAATTTCCAAGATTTCCAAGATTTTTTTAATTACAATTTTGTCGACAGTTTTCGCCAGTCACTTCTGATGCTCTTCTCTTTTGTTTTCGGTTCGTGTGTAGTGTATTTCAAGCGAGGGCCCTTCTTGGAACGGATTAGTTTTAACCATATAAAAGGGCGCTCGGTTCAAGCAGTGGTCAGATCCGAACGGTCCACCGTAACGATCTCTGGGGCGAAGTAGGCAGATTGAAATCGCCCCCATCGACTTCCTTACCTGGCTACCGCCGCCTCCTTGCCGCCAGGGTTTTCGTGGCCACGGTAACTACTCGGCTCGGCCGGTAGTGCTGCCCGGCCATTAACCTAACCGCCGCCGACACAAGAGTCTAACCTTGCCGCCCCGGCCAACCTGCCGCCACCCAGCCCGTTGCCCGGCTGTGTTATACACTCCGGCATATCAGCCACCGTTCTCGACCGCCGATCTGGCATTCCAACCGCTCCGCGTCGGAGCATTACACTCTTTTAATATTACATGTATTAATATGATAATAATAAGATTTTTTTATTAACAATTTTATCGACAGTTTTCGCCAGTCATTTCTGATGCTGTTCTATTTTGTTTTCGGTTCTTGCATAGTGTGTTTCAAGCGTTAAAGAACACAAATTGAACACCTCTAATGAGCAAAACAAAGATTCTGTCTCACATCACTGTATCCTGACTTCGGTTCGTGCACCGTTTCTTTTAAATCATAAAACCCAAACACGAACTGAAACTGGAATGAATACAACCGTTTCCTGGAAGACAAATAAGACATTTTTTCTGTTTTTGTTTTGTTTTTCACTGTCTATTTAACTGCCGCTTTTATTTTTCTTGATTGGTTGTCCGCTGTTCGAATTAATTGGCCCGTCAATTCTAAAGCCGTTCTATTTTGTTCTCGGTTCGTTTGCGGTGTACTGCAAGAACTTGCACGGACTGAACGCTAAATACGAACATTTTCAACATTTTGAAACTTCGACTTGATTGGCCGGCGCTCTTCCCCCTTCAGACTAATCCCAGCGCTCACGTAGTCGCCTATAAATACGGGAGCAGCTATTAAACATACTCAGTTTCATAAAACAACAACTAACAGTATAACAAAAAATTATTTACTAATTACCCTCGTTGTAAAGAAATATGAAAGGAATATTATTTTTTTTAATAATAACTAAACGAAAGTTGTTATGTATTCCACAAAGCCAACTTGTTTTTCAGTGTCAAGTACTACTTTTAAATATGATTAAGTCATAAAATATTTTCAATGAATGTGTTTGACAAGAGCGATAAGGGATTATTGGTGACAACGATTCTAGGTCTCATGCCATGACGTTATATTATAGGGTCAACGTCTTTGACGTTAAAGTTTACGCTCCGAACAACACATCGAAACCTGAGATGTGATTATAACAACCAGCCGAAGATGTGGAAGACGTTTAATCAATCGGATACTAAGACTGATGAATATCACCCGATCGGCGATACAAAACACAGCCTGATAAATTCGCTGACTGAACCAGGTGTACGTACGAGAGAGCTCCCCGATGAAAAACGAACACAATTTCATACAACTATGAGGAAATCATCAATTTGTCGTAATATATGTGCCCACTTTATCTAGATTTTACATGTTTACTATTCCCTGTCGGCATTAAAGTATATGAGTTTATTTCGATCTCTTCCTCTCCGCTGGCTTTGATTAAGAATTTCATAATGAAACTAAAACGATCCAATTGATTCGACGTAAATAATTCATAAATTAAATCCTAATAGCACGTGTGTTACGAACTTATCGATCGCCGAGATACCGGAGCAATAACAACCGGAAATTCTAGACGGGAACGACTCTAATTAAAGTTTCACTTTTTATTATTAAGTCTTAAGTTAATTGATAATGATAAGTAAGTACGTGAAGGGGAAAAGAATTTTGCTAACTACCGCAGCGCGGCGTTTCTCTATCGACGGTTTTCAGTAATTAATCGACGTTTATAATTTCAATTCGAAAAGAGACAGTTTCTGTAAAATATGTATTACAATGGTTTTATCTCGAGTGTGCTTTGTGTAAACAAATAAGTTCAACGATCTTCATTTAGTTAAATTAAATTTCATTTCGAATAATTTATCTTAACAATAAAATTAAATCACCACAACAAAATATATGAGCATCATTACATCACTGCTTATTATGTTTATATTAAATCATGGTAGAGACTTTTTTTTTCTAAAAAGAAATAAATCATGACACAGTTGAATAATGTAAAGCGATTTGAGAGTGTGTCAGCGACTTTCAATTTTAATCACGAGTTAATGGAGGGGGGAGGGGGAGGAAGACGTACTAAAACCACAATCGTCTGATTTGATTTTTCGTCGGTTTTTCTCGTTTTTCCAAAACCCGCACTCTCACGGTACAGGCCGCCTTATAATTACCACCGTCGTTTTCCTGTGGGCATTTTTAATTCCCCCCCCCGCACCTACTTTCGCACATGAATGGCCATGCAACCGGCGACTAAGCAAATAAATTTGTTCACGTATGGTATGCTATGGTATCTTACGGGTAATTAGAAACGATGCATCTGCGGTAATTATTTATACACAATGTAATTTCAAGATTATACATCGCGGATGATAATTACACACGCCGTTTCAATTATCTCAGCTTATATGAGAGCGCAGAGTTATGTAAAATTACCAATAAATACTACCACTTGCTTTTCTACTTATTACAAATTATTATTACTCGAATTCCGAACCTGAACGCAATTCGGAACGAAAATCGACCGTTTGATTTACGCAAACTAATAAGGAGGCCACGTTCTAGAAGAACAAAAAGAAAACGCGGCTGATTCGGGACGAATTTCCACTTCCTTCTTCGTAGAAAGATGAAAAACAAAAGACGACGGACTTCAAAAGATAATTCCTTATTGTTACGTTTCGCTTTTGCGTTACCGATTTCCTCCTAATCTTTTGCTTCCACTTTGGCTTCAGTGATCGCTCTATCTGCTTACAAACTCTAAGGTTTTGGTTTTATTTCGTTTGTATGTTGATTCTAGTCGTTTTCCATGACAGTTGGGGACACTGAAGCTTCTTTCACAATACCCAGTAGCGTCACTTGAACGTCGGTGTCAAAAAAGGCGGCCATACTGTTTGATACCCTTATGGAAATGTAATGTAATTCGCAAAGCGGAAGGTATCAAACAAAATGGCAAAAGTGACAGTTATACTCGAGTGACGCTACTGTGTGATTCTTATGCAGTGCTTTTTCTAGTAGAATTCGAAGCGGAAGGGGCGCGTCTTCAATTTCCGCCTTGCTCGAGTTCGGCGTTTCACGCAAAGCGCCATCTAACGTGAAGGATCCAAACTAAATTGAAGTAAGTTTAATGCACACTTAAGTGAAAGCTGACGCACCGGAGCGAGCGCGACGATAGTTAGAAATAAATGTATTGTAACGAATATAAAGTAACTTCATAAATCAATCGATCCGAAAATCCATTAAAAAAAAAAAACAAGAGACGATCAACATAATGTCACGCCTGTCGCTTATAAATTTAAGAAACGATTGAGATACGACAGGAACCTATTCCAATTCTCCTTTTTTATTGCTTGCGTGATTGTGAAAACAAATTCGGAAAATCGAACAGTTTTCAGCAAGCTTCACAAAGCGCCATCTAACGCGGAGAGTTCAAAATAAATTCAAGTAAGTTTATTGCGCACTTAAGTGAAGACCGGCGCGCCGAAGCGCGGCGAAAATTAATACATCAATAAATATTTTGTAATGAATGCAAAGTAACTTCATAAATCAATCGATCCGCAAAAAAAAAAACAAGAGACGGTCAACTTCATGTCACGCTTGTTGCTCACAAATTTTAGAAGCGTTTGTAAAAAAAAATGCGGAAAATCGAATAGTCTCAGGCAAGCTTCGCAAAGCGCCGTCTAATGGCGACAGAAAAAGTGTCATAAAAAATCGCTACAGATTCGATTTGCACAACGCCATCTAACGAGGAAAACGCAAATTAACTTCCACAGAAAAAAAGAAAAACAATTAATGTACGACAGACAGAAAAACAAATCATAAAAGAAACTCTGCAGACTCGATTTGTACAACGCCATCTGACGAGGAAAATGCAAATTAACTTCATAAATCTATTAACGAGAAAGAAAATGAAAATTCAACTGTGTTCTTTAAAAATTACAGAAAAAGTTGAAAGTTCAAAAAAATTCACTTAAGTGCGCAATAAACTTACTTGAATTTATTTTGAATTCTCCGCGTTAGATGGCGCTTTGTGAAGCACGCAGGCAATAAAAAAGGAGAATTGGATTTGGCTACTGTCGTATTTCAATTGTTTCTTAAATTTATAAGCGACAGGCGTGATATTATGTTGATCGTCTCTTGTTTTGCTTTTTTTTTTTTATGGATTTTCGGATCGGTTGATTTGTCAAGTTACTTTATTTTTCCTTACGATACATTTACTTCTAACTATCGTCGCGCTTCGTTGCGCCAGCTTTCACTTAAGTGTGCATTAAACTTACTTGAATTTAGTTTGGATTCTCCGCGTTAGATGGCGCTCCGCAAAGCTTCTTCGAAGCTGTTCAATTTTCCGCATTTTTTTTTCAAATCACGCAAGCAATGAGAAAGGGGAATTGGATTGACTCCTGTCGTATTTCAATTGCTTCTTAAATTGATAAGTGACGAGCGTGACTTTATGTTGATCGTCTCTTGTTTTTTTTTTTCGTATTTTTGGATCGATTGATCCATCGATTGATTTATTTATAATTTTCGCTGTGCTTCGATGCGTCAGCCTTCGCTTAAGTGTGCATTAAAGTTGCTTGAATTGTTTTGGATTCTCTGCGTTAGATGGCGCTTCGCAAAGCTTCCTCGAAATAAGAGACCTCGTAAATCATACCTAAAGGAACTTTTGTTGGGGGAAAAAAAACCGTGGTTTTGTTGCAGGATATTAAAATTACAAACAATTATAAATTTCTGGTTAAAAATTACGGCCGCTTACTTCTGGTGGCGCTACTTTGAAAAGCCCAATCCGGCAAGCCGTAAAAGTTGCCTTATAAGTACGAATTCATTGTGCTTCCTTTTCTTTGTTGGCTCAAAGTTTTTAATTGGTTTTTATGAGCCGCTTCTCGCCGCAAAATGACAACCTTGCTTTCGCAAGAGTGAAACACATTAGACATGATGTGACCTTGTTCGTATTGAATTATACTGCAACGTTTTTTCTTTTTTTAATCAAACGCTGTATCAACATTTGATCAAAACCTAACTTCACACTGACTGAAGAATTTATTGTTTATTTTCTCCGAGTGCAGTTGGAAAGAATCCGTCGGCCGTGATTTTATTTATTTTATCGATTGTCGCAATCGCGATCGATTGCTTAGTATAGTGGTGAAAAGGTCACCGACGAGGTAAGCTCCGAACCTTCTCCGGGAGGTCGGATTCTTCGCTCCGGGGACTCCAGTGAGAGCGGGCGCGCCTCCATACAAGGCTACGCCTTCCATCCAACATGAAATTATTCGCTATTTGATATTAGTTGTACTCCGAAATAATTCATCTTCGAAAAACAGTGAAGGACGACGTAATAAAAATGATAAGAAACTGTAGACATGGTTAGTGCAGGAATAAAATGATACCTTATCATTAATGATGATGATGATGCAGATGTTTGTTGTACTGCACTGGTCAGCAATGAATATGATTAATTACTTTTGAGCTGAGGTTTCACGGATAGTATACTCATTAAGCATTGTTGAGATTGGCCCGTGTATTCGGAGCTTTTTTCTTAATATTTAAATTGACTGCGTCTAAAACGATCTCACTCGATCCGATCCGATCCGAAGCAATTAAAGCCGAGAGCGCAAATGAGAAATTGACATCTACAAGCGAATACATATGCATGGCGTAATTGATAGTATCTATGTATCTAGTAGAAATGCGTAAAACAATTTCATTAAAAGCACGCCATAAATATTAGAAAGCCGTCGGTAAACCTCGACAAGTGCCCCGGTAATTAACAGGCGATTTAAATATTAATAGAACCGATTCGATATTTAATTACGATTTCTTCTTCTACTTCGTAAAGTTCACGGATGACACGCGCGTCTTGACGTACGTACGCCGGAATAAATCGCATTAATTAAACCGCCCCGGTGCCATGAGAGCCGATTACAACATTAACTACAATATAGCAACTAATTCTGCGTGCGGACGTTGCAATAAATCACCGCGTGCAGACGTCCGGAAAAATCCGTGAACGTGGTAGGATCTGCAACGGTTCGAACGTCGACGAGTTCATTTGAATGGGTAATTGCTTATTAAAGCTCGTGCCCTGCTCTTTAACAATTAATCAAAATCACTACTACCTACTTTTTCGCGTTACCTGCTTCACCCTGTATAAAGTTGCGAACGCTGAGGCAAAATCGTCGATGTTTTAAAAACTCTACTTGGAAATATGTGGAGGCTTAAAGCTGGATGTAAAAACGGCGCCACCTAGCGTAAAATTATCCGAGTAGGCTAGTGAAGCTCGTGGTACCGCTAGGACTACTCACGGTGTCGAAAGTAATCGAAATTCCCGCATAACAAATATATACGCTTGACGGTCACCCTGTTTAGTAACACAATTAAAAGTCGCCCTGTATCATAACCCAAAAATTAGATAAAAGATAAGAATTGATGGTGCTGTTCGTTTATTACGTTCGTTACGTGATTTGAAGAAAATCGGAGAAAATAAAAAAAATACAAAAAGATTTCATGTACAGAGCGAATCGGGTCTAATCTTGACAACTGAAACCGGATTGCTGCAATCGTGATCCAATGAAATCGTTTTAATCCTACTCGGACCGAGGTCTGAACAGATTAGTTTGAAGGCAATAAGTTTTATGAGACGAAGAATTTTTCTTACTACACGGACCGAGGTTTGAACAGATTCGATGTTATCACCGTGTCGTGGACGATTGGCGGGAAGGTCGGTGAGGTGACGGACCGATTGCTCTAGCGGTGGCGTCGATTCCTCGGCGGTTCCGTGTCGTCCGAACGGCGCTCCTCGAGACCCGGAAGCGGATTCTGGGGTGTTTGGCTAGCTCGATGCTTCTCGGGGTGAGGGACAATAAATGGTGAAATTAGCAGAAGGGAAAAAACACATATACAGTTAAAACGAAAAGAAACAATTTATAAAAGATCGATTCCGCCGTCGGGCAGAGATTCGATCCGTGTTAATCGCAAGGAATAAGGTAGGTAGGTAAGGGAGCGTTGGGGACGGCCTCAATCTGCCTACTCCGTCCCGTCAATGATCCCGGAGGATCTGAGGTCGGGTGAACGAACGCGGGGCCTTTTATTTGGTCGACCGAGGGTGTTTCCGGTCGAGTGTCCGCTTCCGACGTCATAATCCCCTGAGCCACTCGAGGCTGAAAAGTTTAAACAAAGAAAACTTTTCTATTTCCCCGCTGACCCAGGGTTTTCTTTATGTCATCGGATAGCGCTTTTCGCGGGCTTTAATTTGATGTCGCGTCCGGCGAAATCCGACGGCGGAAACGCCTGAAATTGCGACGGAAGCGCGGGAGTGCTTCCGGTCGCGTAACTATTTTTTTAGCGGTACGATCGGGATGAAATGTTGCAGGATTGTCCGGGATACTACTCTGAATATTTTTACAAAGTTTCAAGTTGATCTGACGGTACAAACAAAAGTTATTTGAACTTAATTAAGCGCGGGCGGTGATTGGCTGACGTTTGGAAACTAGCCTTCGTCTATGATTATAATGTAAAACGCAACGTGATGTTGCGAGCGATAAAATTGAAAGAGTGATATTAATTAATTATGTGCCTAGCCGTTTGTGTGTCGGACATCCGGGAATCGTGAGAGCGTCTCGGAATCCCTTTCCGGTCAACGGCTACAGGTTCTGTAGCTCGGCTAGCTCGACCGGAGGACTAGGAGTGGTTAGTGAGAGTATGGTGAACACGAAAAGAAAGCTGGTTGTCCAGAAGTAAAAAAATATCTCTTTACAAGTAATATACTCGTATACACAATTAATATATAATATTGAAAGGGTAGTGTAGTGTTCTGATGCGTAGCGGTTGGGAATTCCAGACCGGTAGCTGATAGGCCGGAGTGTAACAACACAGCCGGGCCACGGGCTTGGTGGCGGTAGGTTGGCCGGGGCGGTAAGGTAGACCCCGGTGCCGGCGGCGGTTAGGATATAGGCTGGCGGATGGCCGAGCCAAGTAGTTTACCGTGGCCAGGAAAACCCTGGGCCTAGCGGTGAGGAAGGGGCGGTAAGCCGTAGGTTAGGAGGGGGTAGCCAGGTTAGGAAGTTGTTGGAGGCGATCTCAATCTGCCTACTCCGCCCCAGAGATCGTTATGGTGGACCGTTCGGATCTGACGACTGCTCGAAGCGAGGACCCTTTTATATGGTAAAAATTAATCCGTTCCAAGAAAGGCCCTCGCTTCTGACGTCACAATCCGCTTATCGCTAATAGCAAAACACAAAAAACGGTGTATCTTTCTTATATCAACCGCGAGGTATGCTTTTGATTGTGCAGGCAGATAGAGGGATAAAAGATCTTTAATTTGATCCGTGACATGCCGGGTTTTATCCGGCGGAAATGTGGGAAAAATGGCTCGGAAGTGTGGAAGCACTTCCGGCGGTACAGCTTTTTTCCAGCGGTACGAATGGGCTGAATTTTTGTACAGATGTTGTCTAAGGAACGTTAAAGCTTGCGGCAAAGTTTGAAAAGAATCGTACCGTGGGAAGTGTGTAAAAAGTGTTGAACTTGAATGGCGGCCTGTGATTGGCCGGGCGGGTCGCTTGTTCTGAGAACTGCGAACGGTACATGATGCAGCGTGGCTATGTGTTTGTGTGTTACAACTTGTGCTTAAGACTAAAGAATTAACATAACACATAATAAAACATGCGAAGGAATGAAAAAAAACCATTTGTTCGCGCGCAATTCGCGATTGCGCTTAAAGTCGCGGATTTCGTACTGGAAACATGGCGTAAGACATTTTTAGAAGTGTTCAATGTATGAAACACCTGAAACTTATTACACACGAACCGAAAATAAAATAGAACAGCATCAGAATTAGCTGGCGAATTGTTAATTGTTAATAAAAAAATGTTGGAAATTATTTAACTATTTTTAATTGCTGTTGTTGATGTTAATGTTGCATCAGTGGTTGTTTTATGGAACTGAGTATGTTTAATTGCTGTTCCCATATTTATATCAGTCTATGTGGGCGTGTAGTTCTGTAAGCGCTCTGATTGGTCTGGACAGGGATCAACTCTGACCAATCAAGTCGAAGTTAATTGTTGAATATCACGTTCACACTTACGCTTCGATCTGATTGGCTAACGATCATGTCCCTCCAGTGGAATCAGATCAGATCAAATATAAGTAGGGCGTTTTCTCAGTAGGGTTGCTGCTTTTCCCTGAAAAGGATCAATTTTTCGAATCGACTGTAATCGAAGCCTACCCAGAAATATATTGAAGAGAAAATTGTGGATATTTCATTTGAATCAAACTTCGTTGACGTAATTGAATGCACGACAGTAACTCACCACACTATAAATTAGGGCAATAAATTTTTTACTTTTCAGATCTCAGGGTATTTTTAAACTGTGAAAAAGTCTAATGTATGTGTTTGTAAATACAGAGTGTTACGTTGACCGCGCTTAATCACGCGATCGCGATCGTTGGCATTCTCTTGACTAATTAATTACTATGGTAGTCTGATGAGGACCACGCAAAGGAAGCTAAATGGAACGTACTGTTCTTTTAATATCCAAGAATGGGCAAACAACTCGATTTTCATCACAAAGTGGCGCCCAACGTGGGGCAAGAGCTCGGTCATCATCACAATATGATTTTAATAACTCTTTCGGAATGAATTTCTGAGTCTGTACGGTTAGTTAAGTACACCACGACAAAGTAGGAATCTTATTGCAACCAATAATAAAATAAGTGAACGATTTTAATCTCTGCTTGGGCATAGCTTTCTCTTATCCGTTCTGTTAAGACAAAAAAAAAAAAAAGCACGCTGCCTTGCTCATCGGTTATCTTTACTTCAAAGCGCTGGGGTCTTTGTTTGAGTTCACTCGTGCACGTCTGAGCTACTGAATTTCTTAGCGAACTATTAAAAGTAATTTATTTTTGCTACTAACCGCACATTATTGACCGAATGCGTTGAAAACAATTTGCTTTTCACGCGCGCCGGTGTTTATGGGAACGGGAAAAATTTTACGGTCCTGTTTTAATGCGCTCGTAAAAAGGAAGGCTTAGCAAAGGATAAAGCTGGTTTAACGAGGCCGGTACTTCACGAAACCAGCTGGAACACTTGAACGTAATAATAATTGCTCCGTGTATTACTACAATATACAGTATATACGGCGAGGCTTAAGATGAAGTGATGTCCAGGAAGTCGTACATAATAAGTCTCTTAACACTTACACGCCGTATTTTAATTCTATATTTATTCAATTGCAAGTGATAGAATAATCAGGGTCTCCAAAAAAAAAACTGAAAAAATTAAAACTCGTTGGTAGGTAATTACACTAACGCATATCCCCAACAACTTGTTACTACAAAACCATGGACATTAATCTTAATCGATCTCTCGATATGGTAATTATGTTTAATCTTATGTTAATTGGGAGTCATTACCATTACCGACGTTATTAAACCATAAACAGCTACGTGAACTTTTCCGCAGGAACGGATTTCTAAAAATAATTATTGTGCTCGCTGATAATCGTGTTTGCTTTTATTATTATGATTGTTATTATTAGTTGTGCGGTTGGATATTTCTTTTTTTTTGCGCGTGAAATCGAGAAAATTGCGTTTACGAGGTTATTATCACTGGAAGGAATAAATTAACTTTGTAAACAAATTAAAACGCCTGCACGTGAACGACAACGACCAAACGAGACTGAAACTCGGTAATAAGCAAGGAGAGGCAATGAGGATGAAGGAAACTTCTTTGATCCATTTTGACCGACCATTCATGTACTTGGTGTGTGATGCAATTCGACTACTTTTGCTTTCTCCTCTCAATCTGTGCGCTCTTTTACGATTCAAACTCGTTTCGTCAATAGATATTAGGTTGTTCGGAAAAAAATGTCGTTTTCCTTTTTAATCTGGAATGTTTATATCCATAAGTAGATAAATTTTGATTGAACTTTCTTTCCTCTAACCTTCCTTTCAACTTTGGATTTACACATCTTCGCAAAATGGTTTTTCTTATTGCACTTAGCACACGTCTTCTTGTAAGCCGGACATTTTCCATAATCGTGTTTGTACCCGCAGCTGCCACATGGTTTGTCATGCTTGTCATTTACTTTTTCTTTCATTTTTACAGCATGCTTTTGCCTGCCTTTTACTAGATTCCACTGCTTTACAGAAGTTCACAGCCTTTTGTAGATCTAGGTTCGGCTCTCGCAGTAGCCTTTCTTGTGTCTGTTTGTCGTATATGCCTAACACTACTCTGTCACGTACCAGACTTTCTTCATCGTGGTAGTCACATGATTTAACTGCTTTCTTTAGTTCAGTCAAAAAGTTATCCTCCTTTTTGTACTACGTTATTAAATATAAATCTCTCAAAGACTACATTTTTCCTTGGTGCACAGTACTCCCCAAATTTTTCTAAAATTACTTCCAACTTATTTTTGTCTTCTCCATCTTGCACATTTCCACCGTACTCTTTGCGAGGTCTTCCTGGTCGCCCAGATTTAATTAAGCGCGGACGTCCTCGCTTTCGAACTCGTCCTGTTTCTTCGTCTTGTACCTCCGCTTCCCTTGGCTCTTCAACGACTTCCTCTCGTACATCGAATTGTCTCGAAGTTAACAACTGAATGTCGATACCGTTGTCTGCCACCGTATTATCATCGAAATGTTTCTCTGATTGTGAGTAAAATTCTTCAGATGGTACTTTCAAATCCTTCGAAGGTTTTTCCAGGAACTTTATATCTCGGGTAATCTCGAGACTTTGGAAGCCAAACCCCAAAAGCCTTTAGATTCTTCAGAATATCCAACAAATATTCCTTCCCTCAATCGAACGTCAAATTTTCCTTTGGTAGGAGTTTCGTCTAGACAAAATACTCTGCATCCGAATTCTGACGTTTGGTACTCTATCATTCCAAGCTTCGTAAGTGTAAATCTCTTCTGCCCAAAACGATGGTGGTAAGCCGGATTGAAGCAGTAAACACCTTGCTGATTCTACCAATGTCCGATTTTTCCTTTCCGCTACTCCGTTCTGTTCGGGAGTGTAAGCTCTTGTAAGTCGTTTTCAAGTATTCGTTGAACAAAAGCTTTAGATACTTTGAATTCTTCAAGTGCTTGACTTTTGCTTTTGATAAACTTCACTTCTGTCCATCTTGTGCAGTCGTCAGTGAATGTGATGAAGCAACGAGATCCACCATTTGACTCGACACGCATTGGACCACATATGTCTGTATGGATGAGCCCCAATTTCTGCGTTTCTCGACCTGATTCCTTCGGAAACGATGGTCGCGTCATCTTCCCTTGAATACAAATTTCACAGCTTGCATTTTCGTTTTCATCTTTCAGATCAATACCTCGAACTGCTCCACTTCTGCACGCACGAACAAGATCACGAAAATTGAGATGACCCATTCGCCGATACCAAATTTGAGTATCTTTAGTAAGCGCTGTTGTTTTGCAATTCTTTTCGCTAACAGTTTCCGTGTTTCGACAACTATCAGACGAAATACCATTTATGTGATAGAGATTGTTACTGCGTTTTGCGGTCAATTTTGTACAACCTTCTTTGTCAATAATCAACGCCGTTTTCTTGTCGAATATTACTTTATATCCTTTGTCAGTTATTTTTGAAGCTGACAGTAAATTTGTCCGCAACTCAGGAACGTGTAGTGTGTCATTTAAAATCACATCGCTCTTCTCACCATTCAGTGATGTTGCAATCTCTGCAGTTCCTCTAGCTTTTATTTCTGCTGATGCATTGCTAGCCAACTTCAGTTTACCAATTTCATTCTTGTTTACTTTCGTAAACCAATTAATGTCTCTGCAAAGATGAGATGTAGACCCACTGTCAAGATACCAAACATTTTTGACAGTAGTGTCAATAATTTGACATATGTCATTTTGGCCAGTGATAGATAAAAAGGATACGCGTGAAGATTCTTTACCGTTCACTTTCCGAGACGTACAATCGGCAGCTTGTGACATTTATTACATCTGAACTTGAAAGGTTTTTCTTTTCTTTTAACTTCTTTATCGTTAATTGAATTACCTCTCTGTTTCTTCCATTTCTTCCATTTCTTCTTATTCACAAACATAGCATCCTGAATTGAACTCGAAGAAGCTGCATTTCTTCTTGCATCATACTCTTCAATTATTTAGATTCGCCAGGTTTTCTGGTGTAGGAAGATCGCCACGACTTTCAATGGCAATTCTAAAGTTTTCGAAACTTGATGATAAACTATTCAGCATCATTACAGCGAGTTGATCTGGATTTATGTTAACGTCCATATCTGACAATTTGTCAACTGCATCGAAAAAATCATACAAATGTTCACAGTATTCGCTCATTTTTTGCAATGTAAGACCTTTTAACAATGCAGCCTTACGAGCAGGTCCTTTAGATTCAAACGGGTTTTCAACTCACGTGATGTTACGCAGTTTTTAACCAGTTTCAATTGACTTGCACCAATAGATAAGATTAAATCTGACGTGGCCTTTTCGTCCTTAATGTTCCAGTCCCGAACTGCAGCAGCGTTATCTTCCGTTGGTTCGGGCTTCATTATTTCTCCGCTTATGTAACCCCAAGCTCTCATTTTTCACTAATAGGGCACGCATTTGCAATTTCCAAGTGTCATAATTTTCACGCCCGAGTACCTCAATACGTACAACACTGTTCGTATTGTCACGGGCCCGGGGTTCGGTCCGTTTTGGGGCGTAGGTAGCAGAGGTAATAGATGATAGAGCTTGAAACACAGGTGTTTTAGAAAAAAGGAATTAATACCTCTTTATTAAAGGAAATTAAATAAATTTAGTTGCGGGGGTTCGTCTCGAATTGTTGGGAATGCGGTCCGGGTATCCACGGCGACGGTTAGCTTACGTCGTTCCTTTTCTGGTCGGCGTGGAACAAGATTCTTCCCTGACGGGTTGGTGGACTCGGGTATCGTTTCCCTTGGCTGGCGGGGAAGATGGTCCTCGTTCCCGGGAGTCGGTACTGTAGTCGGCCAGCAGGGTTGCAGCAGCTCGAGGCAGTAGCGTTTAGTTGTAGGACAGCGTCTCGGTGCAGTGGCGTCCCGGTGTAGGACAGCGTCTCGATGGAGTGGCGTTCAGTTGTAGGACAGCGTCTCGATGGAGTGGCGTTCAGTTGTAGGACAGCGTCTCGATGGAGTGGCGTCCCGGTGCGTCGGCACTAGTGCCCACTGAGTCGGTTCGGTAGAACGACTGCCTCCTAATTTTTGGCTCGCATTTTTATACACCGTTTTTGGCTAGTTTGCATGTTGCATCTCTTTGTTCTTGCCCCGTGTTTCGCCCATCGATTTCATATGTGCGCGGCCTCGTTTATCGTAATTTTCGCTGAGCTCTATCGTTGTGGAATTCGAACCGATTACCTATTTATTTCGACACGGTTGCGGTGCCCTCGATTACACATGTTCGCGTTTAAATTATTTGTTTGCGGAATACAACCAGAAAGCCCCTCGTGGTTTTTTAGAAAATCCCTTTCGTGACAGTATTGATTGTTTAAATTATATAGAGTTTCAAAAATACACAATAATGTTCCGTTTGTCGTGATAATGTCCGAATATTCACCAAACAGTTTCTTAACGTATGTATGACTTCGCACAACAGTCTCTTCGTGCACTTTCAAGTCCTCTTCTACAAAACGGGTGCCTACTTTTATTTTTCTTAACCAGTACTTCGTGGTCGCACGAATTGAAGTTTCCTTCCTCAACTTGTATTTCAAAATTCAACGCTCTCGGTATCTGGACCCATAACCTGATGGAACTGTGGATGAGCAATGTATTTCAATGTAATACTGGCTGTTTGATTTTTTAAAATTTTAAAGTTCATCTAATCATTGCTGTTATTTCGACATGCAAAAACAATCGCGGTCAACCGTAGACGTAAGTTGTACATTCACTCAGTAGGTCTTAATTGATTATTAAAAACAAAACAACGGAATAGTCTCACACGAACCGAGGTCTAAACGCATCAGCTCGTAACTAAGCTATTTTAACTGCCAATGAATGAGTTTTTCTCAACACACGGACCGAGGTCGAAATAAATCAGATTAATTAAGTTCAAATAACTTTCGTTTGTATCGTTGGATCAACTTGTATCTTTGTAAAAATATCCGGCGTAGTATCACAGACAATCCTACCAAATTTCATCCCGATCTTACCGCTAAAAAAATAGTTACGCGACCGAAAGCACCCCCCCGCGCTTCCGTCGCAATTTCAGCCGTTTCCGCCCGCCGGATTCCGCCGTACGCGGCATCAAATTAAAGCCCGCAAACGGCCCTATCCGATGACATAAAGAAAACCCTAGGTCGTCGCGGAAACAAAAAAGTTTTCTTTGTTTAAACTTTTCAACCCCTGATGATTCAGGGGATTATGACATCAGAAGCGGCCCTCCGGCCGAGCCGGTCCCAAAAAACACCTCGGATGGAGTAGGCAGATTGAGGCCGTCTCCGACACTCCCTTACCTTACCTACCTTATTCCTTTGCAATTTACACGGATCGAATCTCTGCCCGACGCGACGGCGGAATCGTTTGCATTTTTTGTGTAATTATTTTTTTTAAACCGAATTAAAAAAATGTTATCCGGCAAACAAATGGCTTCTTAAAAGCATATTTTTCACAATGTTTTTAAAATTTACTGTGAATTACGCAATAGTTGAAATCGTACACGAACCGAGGTCTAAATAAACCAGCTCGAAGCTAGGCTGTTTTAAGAGCCAATGAATGAATTTTTGTCAACACACGGACCGAGTTCGAAATAAACCAATCCATAAATAACTAATCGGATCGTTTGCGCGTTTTTTATGTGCAGGTATTTTTTCAAACCGAAATAAAAAAAGTCCCCCGGCAAAAGAATTGTTTTTTAAAAGTATATTTTCACAATTTTTTAAAATTTACTATTTAGTATTTGAAATCGTACACGTACCGAGATCTAAATAAATCAGCCTGAAGCTAGTCTATTTTAAGGGCCAATTAATGGGTTTTTCTCAACACACGCACCGAGGTCGAAATAAATAGTCCATAAATAACTAATCGGATCGTTTGCATTGTTTATAAACAGGTATTTTTTCAAACCAAATTTTAAAAAAATGTCGCCTAAACACTTGCAGTCGTAGGAAAAAACTTTATTCATGGCTTAATGGGAAGAACAAATTATTATGTGACAGTGTATATGTGTATTTATTTATTTATTTACTACTTGTTTTACTTGACAACAATAATCCATCTAGTATGCCGGATGCTGTTTCACCAACAAGTACCCCAAGTAAAAAGAATAGTAAATGATAAACGTAAATAAATTTAAAAAAAGAAACACGAAGAAAAAGCCTATTGAAACTTGTTGAAAAAATGTAATTTTTTTTTTAATTTTAAATCTTTACTACCTCAGCGGTTTACTTTCGCAATTAAAAATGTTAAATTTTTGTAAACAAATTTGATAAAATCATGATTTCAATCAAATGAGCTCAACCCTGGTTAGATCGCTCAAGAATCTCTGGATTTTTTTTTTGGATGAGCGAACAGAATACGTCCGCGTCTTTTTGGTTCTGTTTCTTCGCAGATATGCGGCGTGATGCAACCAAAATAGCAAATCCAAATTTAGATGTAGGTCAAGTCGGGCTTCTCTGATAGGTCTAGACGAGTTAATTTAGCACCAATTCGCACACGCACACACACACACACACACACACCAAATTACTACCGCCAGGATGACAACTGGACGACACGAGTTCATTGTCCCGTTCGCCACTCCGTAAAGTGTGCTTTTGCAAGTTTTAAACATGCACTTTATAATAAACAAATAAACAAATAATATATTACACAAAAGAGCCATGGCTTTCTCAGATTTACACAAACAATATTATTTATAAAAGAAGTAGTAGGGAAAATAAGGCATGTACTGATGAGTTTCAAGAATGTTGAACTGTTTCACTTAATTATCTTTTAATTTCGTCGACCCAAGAACGAGACTGCAAGCAGGAATTTTCAAAGGTCTGCCTTCCTAGGATTCAATTTATGTAATACAAACATCAATGAGATACACCCCTAACTACATAAATTTATGTGATTAGGGGTGTATCTTTTGAATACGACCACAGGTTTAGTGTTGCTTTGTGATTATTAATACAAACATACTTTGAGTTTGTTTTTAGTAGTGGACCATCGATGTAAGAAAAGATTCCTAGAGTGTGTCCTTAACTAGTAGTTTTTATTTCAAAGCAATGACCTCGTAAACATAGCAATTTTTATGGCTGAAGATAAATTGCGATTTTAGAAAGTGCAAACACGCACTCTTAGGCCGGGTGTCCACCGGATCGAGCCACGATTGGGATCGTGCGATAAAGATCGTGCAAATGTATTTGTATTGTAGCCTGTCCGACTGAAATCGTTTCAATGGACAGGCTACAATACAAATACATTTGCACGATCTTTATAGCACGATCCCAATCGAGCCGACTGTGGTCGGCCCGATCCGGTGGACACCCGGCCTTAGGAGTAAAAAGTCGGCAGCCACCACCGAACGCAAAACGAAACCTTGGCTTCAAAATCGCACAAACTAACAGGGGGGCCATCTCAACCTACGAAACGGACCCGCACGTCATCCCTGCACGATGACATAACGATTGCGACGTAATCCCAACGGGTTACAAAACTGTCGCCTCGGTGAAGCAAAGATGATTGAATAACGACGAATTCGAGCCCGGCCGGCTAATTTGTAAACAATACGCGCGTACGTTTCGATTAATTTTTTTGCTTCGCTTCTTATAAGGAGCTGTGCAACATGACCGTGGCAGTCGTTTCGATTTGACTAGGAGC
Organism: Dorcus hopei; assembly: GCA_033060865.1. Taxonomy (NCBI): domain Eukaryota; kingdom Metazoa; phylum Arthropoda; class Insecta; order Coleoptera; family Lucanidae; genus Dorcus; species Dorcus hopei. The sequence continues at coordinate 2,933,096 of CM065425.1, read as the reverse complement.
TCTTGACAATGAAACACTTTGAACGTAAGTAGGTCATCCCACATCGGGTTTTTACGACACGCGATTATTGTAAAACAATCGGTTTCATTGTTTTGAATTTCTTCTCAAAATGGTCATCTTCAGAGAAGAACAGAGAGACGGAAATGTTTGTTGTTATTGCTGCCGAGAAGGAAAGGGGATTGCAGTCCGAAAGCCAAATTGCGTTGACCTTGAAGCTTAGGCTTACAGTTTTTTTCGTCATTTAATTTGGAATCAAGTTTTCAAAGTCTTCTTGCTTCAGTTCCGTAAACAGGGAAAGCCTTTCCATTTTCTTCTCAAAATGGCCATCTTCAGAAAAAGAAGTGAGATGGAAATGTTTGTTATTAGAAAAAGAAGAACTGTCGCCATCGTATTTGACAAAGAAAGATGTGAAATCAATCTAACAATGAAATACAAAAATGGAGAGAAGATGACTTAAACAGTTGGGTCACTTAGGGATTGGAGAGTAAAGGCAAAGGAAAGCTAGAAACAGCTAGCAGAAGAAACCTTGATTGGCCCTGCGTGGTTAGCCCAAGTTAGGCAAAATTGGAAACTTATGAATAAGTGGAACTTGACAGTGCAGTAGTTGAAGATGAAGGATTAAATATGAAAAGCCTAATCCTTGAAAGCCCATGGTGGAGGCACGAGTACATTCTCCCTAAAAAAAATTGAAGAAAGAAAATTGAGGCATTTATGAAGTATGAAAAGTAACATAGTGCTGCAGATGATTAGCTCGATTAAAAAACGCGTGGAAGAAGTTTAGAAAACTTGCTAAGTACTAGGAGAGGAAGGATTAAGTATTTAAGAATTTTCGATAGCCCATGTGAAATGTGGAGATGAAAAATAGAAGTAATGAGAAGTGAAGGCAAAGAAGTAAAAAAAAGGATAGACCTAGAAACAACTGGGACAACATAGTAGAAGAAACCTTGATGGTTACGTGATTAGTCCAAAAAAATCCGCCCGTCTCTCCGTATCTAGTACCATGGTTGGGTGAGAAATCAATAATTAATTTTGCCAATTTGTTATGCTTTTAGAAACTAACATCTGCTTATTTGAATCTCGTTATAAAATCACTTGTTAGTTGAATTGTTTTAGTCGAAGTGCATATGACGTCCGTTGTCGCATACGTTTCGTCAATGTGACGTTATGTAATTTCACTGTGCATTTTCTTTCAATTAAAGTATTTGTTAATTTAGCTTTTGTGTTTTGTGAGTATGCCTTCAGCGTACGAGTGACTGGTTGTTGCGAATGATCACCTGCAAAACCGAGGCGGTCTGGGAACGCTTCCAAGGTTATTACGAATCAGCTGGGTCCCTTGTTCACCCTGGCGCCTTTATCTACATCATATTACCCACCCCATTCTTCACTGTTGCTAGTCGAAGGAAGGGAAAGCTGGTGCAAGAAACAGCGCAGACTTGTAACCAGTCAGAGTAAGTAAACGGGAGTTTTGTGGTAACATCAATAAGACCCAAGGTCCTTCGGCGACGCATAGAAATTAGAAAGTAGTCTTCTACGAAATATTTCTGTACCTTTTCAGTTGCTTCTCTGAATTCTGATTTTCAAGACAATTTTCCTCCGATCTTTTGGAAATTCCTCTTGCCAAATTTTCTTTAAAATTAAAAATGGTGCTTTCATCGATGTCAACGCCTACTCATCAACATTCCGTCATCGTCATTGGCCGTTCTCATCTTATTTGTCTAAGATCGCCTCAAATAACTGTCATTAGTGAAAGTCCAAGTCAATTCCGAGACGTAAAAGCAAATCTTTAATGGCCCGCATATATTATCTGATTACAAAACGAATGTGACTCAACATATTCATAAGTGTAACTTTGATGGTCATTCGGAACGGGGCTCGGGGCGTTCCGATGTGAACCGGGTCACAGCCACCGGGCCAAGGAAAGTTCCAAAACTTTCTTCCCACTTTCGCCGAATCGAGTAAATACCGTACAATTAAATACTCGACTAAATATGTAGGTATCGAAAATGACGTCTTGGTGAGAGGACAACGTAATAGTGAAAAGGTGAGCCCATCTATGAAACGAATATGAGGCAATATTTACTTTCTTTTTTAATTCTTGGGGGTTTTTCTCTCCGAAAAAATGATAATAAAATTAAGGACTCGTCGATCATGTTCTTTTCATCGAAACGACGAAGTTGAGATTACGTCGTCGTCGTTTTTCCCTCGGCGTTAGTCACGCAATGTTCGAAAGAATTTTTCTTCCTCCGACGACGAATCGTGATCGCTTAACGGTGTTGATCTGTATGACTTAACAGTGTCAAGAGTCAAGGCACTGCCTTGCCGCATAGTATTCAGGTTTGTTGCCGAAAAAAATCGCCGCTCTCGATCGAGCGCAGAATATGTGCTGCTGCTCTCTTAATTAGGTACGTGCATTCATTAATTTGATTAAAACGCCAAGTATGTTCATTTCCTTGTAATTTGTCGGTTATCTTACGTAATGATAAGTTATGAGCCATACAGATTTGATACAATTACATTAACCGTACGTAAGCAAGGCATGCTGCTCCTGACTAGGGAAACTAATTACGTACTGAAAGACTAGCAAGCTTCGATTCGAATTAAATTTGTGGAATTTGCGCAAAACGCTTACGTTTCACTTCATTTTAAACGAAGAGCGATTCCACGATTTTTAATTTACGACGAGATTAAATATCCTAGAAAGCTACGCGCCGTGGCTGCAGGGTAGGGATGTTCAGAATCGAATCGATTTATAGTTGAATCGATTCTTTGCAAGCGATGCATCGATTCTACGTGTTTAAATGGAATCGATTCAATTGAATCGTTTGTGTGGAATCGATTCAGATGAATCGCTTGCAAAGAATCGATTCAACTATAAATCGATTCGATTCTGAACATCCCTACCGCAAGGGTTTTCATTAAAATCGCCGATTTTGATTCGACGAAAGAAAAAAGGCTGGAAACAATAAATTAAATTAGCCTTTGAGCGGAAGTTGCGGCGGCTAATTATTTAAGTCTCGGCGCGATTAGAAAATGCGGCTGGGAATTAGCAATTCCGCGCGGCGTAAATGAGCAATTAAGCGAACGCAAATCGACCGCGACGAGAAACGCATAATACCAAATCGAATAACAATAAAATCGGAAACGAAGTGAATGCACTTCCGAGTCGGCGAGAGATGCAGCGAGCAGCAAGTGAAAGTGTCGAGGACTTGCATACTGACTGCAAACGAAAGCCGGCGGGTTCTTTCCCTCGGTCAATGCACCTGTCCTCTCCGTCGACTCAAAACCATTTCAACTCATCTTAAGGCCGTCTTATTTCTCCCACATACAAGACTTGGCTCAATTCTTCTTAAAAAATGACAGAATAGAGTTGTGTGGGTCTTCTGCACACAAGACTTGGTTCAATTCTTCTTAAAAAATGACAGAATAGAGTTGTGTAGGTCGCTCATTAATTGTTATATCTCTATAATCTTTTTAAAGGAGGTGAAAGAAACGACTGGAGCGAACGAACTGAACGAGTGAACGAGCGAACGAACACAATTCGTTCATCAATTTATTCAATCACATAGTCTCGTACACGGTGGTTCGTTCGTTCACGTACGAAAATATACACAAATGAAAAGTATATATTTATATTTGTGCGTACAGAAAACGGTAGCGGACCTAAGACTGAGCCCCGGAGAACTCCACAAGGACTCGTCGGTGAAATTTATTTCTTGAAAAGTGACTGAATGGAGTTGTGTGGTTCGCGCCTTATCCCGAGGTTAAGTTTATCTGTCAGTTAGAATGTGACACACAGTATGTGTACGGCCAACTGTACGTCACATTCCAATTGTTAGATAAGTTAACCTTAGTTCCTTAATTATTACTTCTCGTTCGTGAACGAAAAAGGATGGAAACGAAGCTGATTTCTTTGCTCCAAAAAAGAAAAATTAACGAATTCTTTTACGATTATGTAATTTCACCGCCTCGCAAGGCAAACGCAACGGTCGAAAAGTTAATCAAGACGCTCTTTTCGCAGGTCGTTATCGGGAGCCGCACCAATTTATATGTAAATACGATGGATTTTCTAACGACTGTAAAATTAGAGAACTATAAATAATCGTACGCGCATTCATCATGCATAAATAATACGTCCGCCGCGGCTCTCACGTTGCGTTACGTACCGCGGTAATTACGACCACTCGTTGATTGATTTATAAGCGGAGCTAATGCATAAAAGTAAAACAGGAGAAGTTAAGAGCAGATGAGGAAAATCGAATTCCACTTAAGTAATCCGTACGCCGAAGATGGATTAGAAAATGATTTTGTTGCTGTTGTTGCTCAAAAGCTCAACGCGAGCTCCACCGTTCTGTATCGAATCATCTTACATATTTCGTTAGATCAACATTTATTGGTTCATTGCTAATACATAAAAGCAAAACAGAAGTTGAGAGCAGATGAGGAAAATCGAATTCCCCTTAAGTAATCCGTACGCCGAAGATGGATTAGAAAATGATTTTGTTGCTGTTGTTGCTCAAAAGCTCAACGCGAGCTCCACCGTTCTGTATCAAATCATCTTACATATTTCGTTAGATCAACATTTATTGGTTCATTGCTAATACATAAAAGCAAAACAGAAGTTGAGAGCAGATGAGGAAAATCGAATTCCCCTTAAGTAATCCGTACGCCGAAGATGGATTAGAAAATGATTTTGTTGCTGTTGTTGCTCAAAAGCTCAACGCGAGCTCCACCGTTCTGTATCAAATCATCTTACATATTTCGTTAGATCAACATTTATTGGTTCATTGCTAATACATAAAAGCAAAACAGAAGTTGAGAGCAGATGAGGAAAATCGAATTCCCCTTAAGTAATTCGTACTCCGAAGATGGATTAGAAAATTATTTTGTTGTTGTTCAAAAGCTCTGGGCGAGCTCCATCGTTCTGTATCGAATCATTTCATTTCGTTAGATCAGCATTTATTGGTTCATTGCTAATACATAAAAGCAAAACAGAAGTTGAGAGCAGATGAGGAAAATCGAATTCCCCTTAAGTAATTCGTACTCCGAAGATAGATTAGAAAATGATTTTGTTGCTGTTGTTGCTCAAAAGCTCAACGCGAGCTCCACCGTTCTGCATCGAATCATCTTACATATTTCGTTAGATCAACATTTATTGGTTCATTGCTAATACATAAAAGCAAAACAGAAGTTGAGAGCAGATGAGGAAAATCGAATTCCCCTTAAGTAATTCGTACTCCGAAGATGGATTAGAAAATGATTTTGTTGCTGTTGTTGCTCAAAAGCTCAACGCGAGCTCCACCGTTCTGTATCGAATCATTTTATATATTTCGTTAGATCAACATTTATTGGTTCATTGCTAATACATAAAAGCAAAACAGAAGTTAAGAGCAGATGAGGAAAATCGAATTCCCCTTAAGTAATCCGTACGCCGAAGATGGATTAGAAAATGATTTTGTTGCTGTTGATGCTCAAAAGCTCAACGCGAGCTCCACCGTTCTGTATCAAATCATCTTACATATTTCGTTAGATCAACATTTATTGGTTCATTGCTAATACATAAAAGCAAAACAGAAGTTGAGAGCAGATGAGGAAAATCGAATTCCCCTTAAGTAATCCGTACGCCGAAGATGGATTAGAAAATGATTTTGTTGCTGTTGTTGCTCAAAAGCTCAACGCGAGCTCCACCGTTCTGTATCGAATCATTTTACATATTTCGTTAGATCAACATTTATTGGTTCATTGCTAACACATAAAAGCAAAACAGAAGTTGAGAGCAGATGAGGAAAATCGAATTCCCCTTAAGTAATTCGTACTCCGAAGATGGATTAGAAAATGATTTTGTTGGTGTTGTTGCTCAAAAGCTCAACGCGAGCTCCACCGTTCTGCATCGAATCATCTTACATATTTCGTTAGATCAACATTTATTGGTTCATTGCTAATACATAAAAGCAAAACAGAAGTTGAGAGCAGATGAGGAAAATCGAATTCCCCTTAAGTAATTCGTACTCCGAAGATGGATTAGAAAATTATTTTGTTGTTGTTCAAAAGCTCTGGGCGAGCTCCATCGTTCTGTATCGAATCATTTCATTTCGTTAGATCAGCATTTATTGGTTCATTGCTAATACATAAAAGCAAAACAGAAGTTGAGAGCAGATGAGGAAAATCGAATTCCCCTTAAGTAATTCGTACTCCGAAGATAGATTAGAAAATGATTTTGTTGCTGTTGTTGCTCAAAAGCTCAACGCGAGCTCCACCGTTCTGCATCGAATCATCTTACATATTTCGTTAGATCAACATTTATTGGTTCATTGCTAATACATAAAAGCAAAACAGAAGTTGAGAGCAGATGAGGAAAATCGAATTCCCCTTAAGTAATTCGTACTCCGAAGATGGATTAGAAAATGATTTTGTTGCTGTTGTTGCTCAAAAGCTCAACGCGAGCTCCACCGTTCTGTATCGAATCATTTTATATATTTCGTTAGATCAACATTTATTGGTTCATTGCTAATACATAAAAGCAAAACAGAAGTTAAGAGCAGATGAGGAAAATCGAATTCCCCTTAAGTAATCCGTACGCCGAAGATGGATTAGAAAATGATTTTGTTGCTGTTGATGCTCAAAAGCTCAACGCGAGCTCCACCGTTCTGTATCAAATCATCTTACATATTTCGTTAGATCAACATTTATTGGTTCATTGCTAATACATAAAAGCAAAACAGAAGTTGAGAGCAGATGAGGAAAATCGAATTCCCCTTAAGTAATCCGTACGCCGAAGATGGATTAGAAAATGATTTTGTTGCTGTTGTTGCTCAAAAGCTCAACGCGAGCTCCACCGTTCTGTATCGAATCATCTTACATATTTCGTTAGATCAACATTTATTGGTTCATTGCTAATACATAAAAGCAAAACAGAAGTTGAGAGCAGATGAGGAAAATCGAATTCCCCTTAAGTAATTCGTACTCCGAAGATGGATTAGAAAATGATTTTGTTGCTGTTGTTGCTCAAAAGCTCAACGCGAGCTCCACCGTTCTGTATCAAATCATCTTACATATTTCGTTAGATCAACATTTATTGGTTCATTGCTAATACATAAAAGCAAAACAGAAGTTGAGAGCAGATGAGGAAAATCGAATTCCCCTTAAGTAATTCGTACTCCGAAGATGGATTAGAAAATTATTTTGTTGTTGTTCAAAAGCTCTGGGCGAGCTCCATCGTTCTGTATCGAATCATTTTATTTCGTTAGATCAGCATTTATTGGTTCATTGGACCGTACGAAGAGAAACAAAACACGCCGGCACGTTGAAAATAAAAGTTAGGAGTAGTTTTTTTTTATGTAATTACGCGGACCCCACTCTTCTCTCAAATAGAAAGTAAGGAAAGTGCGCTCTCAAGTCCGATTATCGCTTTCGCTTTCGTAGTCGTTAGAAACCATAAAAATAACGTCGTAAAAATCGCTATTATAATAGTATTCAAATTCAAGTCGTATGAAATTACCATGAGCGGCGGCGGCGGCGTTAATCATATTTTAAATGAAACGTAAATTAAAAGCTTTTTTAATATTTATTACGACAACGAGTTTGAATCGTAAAAGAGCGCACAGGTTGATTGAGAAGAGAAAGCAATTGCATCACACACCAAGTATATGAATGGTCAGTCAAATTAGATCAAACGAGTTTGCTACCACATTAGTTGAACCACGTCAGTGGGCACCCATCAAACGTTTACATTCTTTACTTTTTTTTACTACCTTTTGAACATGCACGTTCAATTGGCTTCACAGCTGTCATTTAGATGGACGACTAGTAAACGACGGATTATTTCAATCGAAAAAAAAAAATTGATTCCTGCGCCTTACACATAGACGCAACTTCTACACTCGTCGTTCCTGCGCCTTGCACATAGGCAAGTTCTGCGCACTTCGACGCGGACCTTTTGCTCCCTTTTAGAAGTGCAGATTTTAAAATAATTTCGACGATAGTTAATTTGAATTCCTTGTAGTTTTTTGATAATATATAATTAAGCACTGAAAGACTATAATTATATGGCATTCTTTATTGAAGAACAACGTACAACTTGTTAATCAGTATGCTAATGGCTGACTGACAATGTTGCCAACTTACTTAACTTATTTCTAACTTAAAACTAATTATTATGACACTTCCCCTTTCAGTACGAAATGTAATCGTTAAACTTTGAAGGTTTTCTGATTTCTCTTTTTGGTAATTCTCTAGTTAGGTTCGTAGGTGCAGTATTGGTTGCATTAGTTATATCATCTGATTTGTTTTTATTTACTGATGGTTTAATATGATTGCAAATAGCCCCGATCTGTTTTAATTACATACAATCTTGGAGATGCGTGTTTTTCAGTAACGGTTGCTTCTTTCCAAACTTTATTGTTGTAGTAGACCACCTTTTCTCCCTTGTTAAAATCTTCTCTCTCTCTTGCATTTCCGTCATAGTAGTGCTTATACTTTCCTCTTTTCTTTTCCAATTCTTTCTTGTAAACGTCTATGTTTTGCGTATACAACTTCGTCACAACTGGTAGTTTTGTCTTTAATCTTCTACCAAATACTAATTCTGCTGGAGATCTTATCAGCCATGTAATTGGTGTGTTACGATACTCCAGTAGAGCCTTCTTGCTGTTTGTACTGCTTTTTCCGCCAAGCCGTTTGATCGTGGATACCTGGGGCTTGAGGTTTTAAATTCAAATCCAAAATTCTTAGCAAATTCCTCACACTTCCACGAAGAATATGGCATATTGTCAGATGTAACGACATCTAGTACTCCAAATATTGAAAACAATCTCTTAAAAGTTTCTATGATTTGCTCAGATTTTTTTGTTTACAATGGTATCACCTCTAACCATTTTGTCAGATAATCTATTACAACCATAAACGTTTTATTATTGTATGATACGATTTTCAGGAATGGAAGATCAGAAATTTCATGTAGAATTAGAGGCTGCACTTTTCACAAACCTTACAGCTTGCTATCATTTGCTCAATTTCAACGTTCATCCTCTATCTCTTGTTCTGTTGATACCAAAATGGCCTTCATGTAATATCTCTAGCATATTTTTTCTTTGTGCCATCGGTACGACGACGCGGTCATCATAGAATAAAATATCTTCTTGCACATCTAAATCATGTCTGATTTTATAAAAACACTTCATTTCAGTTTCTTCTTCTTTCTTATGCCAGCCTTCAACTTTACTTAACGTCTTATCTTTTGAGGTTTCCTCTTTAAACTCTTCCTTTCCTTTTTCGCTCATCCTTAAATGCTTTATAACTGAATGTACAACTTCTTTTTCATCAATTTCACTTTCTGCTTTCTCAACTTTAAAATTTCTCGATAGTAAGTCTGCTATGTAACTGAATTCACCAGGCATATACATCCAAATTTTAAAAGTTTTAATTTTAATCGCTGTAGTCTGGCAGATTGAACTCTGCTTCCTTATTGATTATTGACACATTAGGCTTGTGATCAGTGATTAAATTTATTCGATGTCCATACACGTATTGATGGAATCTCTTCATTGCATATACATCACTGAGTAACTCTTTTTCAATAACTGCACTCAAAGCTCTCGACGCATAAGCAACTGGACATCCTTCTTGTGTAAAGCCTGGTCTATACGTAACGTTTTGTCGTCAGTCTTGCATGATCATGCCAGATTTGTCAAACATATCGTTACGTGTAGACGGCAAGTTGGACGTTTTGCATGAACTGAACGAGGTTTGACAAACTCGCAAAAGACTGATGGGCTGGAGCTTTGTGTACAAGCAAAACGACAGACAAGTCGGTGCATGTAGACGTGCGTCAGTCTAATCGGTCAAACTTTGCAAGACATTTCACAAAGCTATTTATTATTTGCTAGAATAATAATTAAAATGACCACTGTGCGACTGAGTGAAAGTTTGAGGGAAAGTTTGACGGAAAGTTTGAGCAGTGTAGCCCCACGATTTGTGTCAGTCTTGTTGGTCAGTCTTTCCAGATCATGCAAGACTGACGACAAAACGTTACGTATAGACCAGGCTTAAGACAACACCCAATTCCACTATAGCTTCCATCGACATGTACAGTGACCTCTTTTCTTGTGTCAAAATTCATTAGAGTTTTTGATGTTGCAATATCATCTTCATGAGCATTTAGCCATTGCCACTCAACATTTTTTTTTCAGCAATTCACATAAAGGACCACATCTTTCAGCTAAACCCGGTATATACTGTCGCACGTAATTTATAAATCCTAGAACTCTTCGCAACTCTTTCTTATTTGTTGGAGACTGCAAATCTTGAATAGCCCTTGCCTTCCGTTCATCGACCTTTTAGCCTTCTTTAGAAAAAAGAAAACCTAAATATCTGACTTCTTTTGCTCTAAACTGTACCTTAGTTTTATTAAATTTAACACCTAACCTTCTTGCTCTGTCAACTACATTTTGCAATGTTCTGTCATGCTCCTCTACAGTATCAGCGAAAATTGAAAGATCGTCAAAATAAATGACTACTCCATCAATGTCACCAAAATTTGCAACATTACTTTTCTGAAATAATTCTGGTGCAATGTTTAAGCCAAACGGTAGTCTACAAAACTTACACATACACTAATTCAGTCTCATCTTTTTCTATTTGTTTCACCTCCTTTATACGGCACATACTTGCAAAGTGATTGTTTTTCTTACACTTGTAGCAAACTTTTCCAAATGCCGGGGGCACTTCCGAGCTTCATGTGACCTCCCACATTTTTTACACGCTGACATACTGTTACTTTTCTTTGTTCTTTGCTTCGTTTTTTCATTCTTTTCTTTCTGCTTAACAGTGTGCACTGCCTTTTCTTTATCCTGCAAAATTTTCACTTGTTGTTGTTTCGTTACTTCAAAATTTCTGCATAAATCATTAGCCTTTTGCAGGTTCAAATTTTCCGTACTCAAGAGTTTTTCCTGTAGTTTTACATCACTAATTCCCAGAACGATCCCGTCTACTATAATTGATTCCTCTTGATCATCATATTCACAGGACTTCACTAACTTTTTCAGATCACTTAAAAACTGACCTTCGCGTTGCACTCTTTGTCATGTTTTATAACTTTATAAAAAACACTTATTATTTTAAATAATGTTTTATTAAACAAACAACGTTTTTACACGTACTTTGGCTTCCACTCTGTCCGCCATTTTTTATATGTGTCCCTCGCATTATGAAGTGTTGTCCTTCATGACATCCCTTTTCTTTTTTTGTTTACAAATAAAATTTATACATAATTTGCTAAATATGCGGGTTTCTTAATTATACGGCCTGACCTAGATGTGACTTCATTGAACTTATTATTGTCGGTACACTGTATTTTATTTTCAAGTGGCATTACAGTTTCATCATCATTACAAGAATCATTTTTGATTTTGAATTGTTTCGGATTTTTATAAAGATGAAATTTATTACGTTCGATGAAATCTCGTCTTTCAGTCTGTACGCCATATGATCTTGGTTTATTGCTAGCTCTTATGATGCGACCTGGTGTCATAGCTTTAGAATTATTATTTTTTATATAAACATTTTCATTGTTTACAAATTTATTAATCCTTGCATTATTTCTTATGTCATGAAAATATTCATATATCCATTGTTTCTCTTCTAAATGTTTTTTGATATTCAAATAATTTTGATTATTTGTAAAACGGACTTGACGTAGCATGATGAAAGTTCCAGGTTTTGGTAAATTCTCGAAATTTATAATTACTAAATTGCGGACCATTATCACTAAAGAGCTTCTCTGGTATCCCGTACCTTGCAAAGTTAGATTTAAGAGCAAGAATTGTAGACTCTGCACTTAAATCAGGCAATTCTTTAAATTCAACATATTTACTGAAGTAATCTACAAGTAATAGAAAATCTTTTCCCTTAAAATGAAAAATATCGGTCCCGATCTCTTTCCAAGGTCCGTCAGGAACTTCCCTTAAAACTAATGATTCATGTGAATGTGATTTCTGGAATTTTGAACATGCTTCATAATTTTTTACTACATTCTCATTTTCTGTAGCAATAAAAGGCCAGAACAGTATTTGCCTCGCTCTGCTTTTACATTTTTCAATTCCCAAATGAGTGTAATGTATTTTTTCTAACATTTTCTTTCTTAAGCTCTTAGGTACTACTACACAGGTATTTTTTAATAGTAAGTTATTAACTACAAACAATTCATCTTTAATGGTATGGTAATATTTTAAGTAATAAGGTAACTGATCTTTTGCAGTCCACCCGTTCGTTACATATTCAATTATTTTCTTTAATTCTTCATCTTTAGCTAGTTCTGTTTTAAAGGTTTCTAATTGATTTTTACTTATTGGTAAATTTTCTAAAATCATACACACATGTAGGTTAATTTCATTATCTAACTCATTTGATGATGTTTCAGGTAAATAAGCTCTCGATAATGCGTTTGCCATTAAAAGATCTTTACCCGGTTTATAGCACACTTCAAATTCATAAGGTTGTAACCTAAGTCTTAACCTTTGTAACCTTAAAGGCGTTTGACTGAGAGTTTTCTTGCAGATGGCTTGTAATGGCTTATGATCACTTTCTATTTTCACAAATTTTCCAAATATGTATTGATGAAATTTTTCACAACCAAAAACTACAGCCAATAATTCTTTCTCTATCTGAGCCCATGATTTTTGATTTTCGGTTAAGGCCTTAGATGCATAAGCTATTGGCAAACCATCTTGAAGCAAGACTGCTCCTAGACCTAAACTACTACTATCTACTGACACAACTAACGGTTTATTAATATCATAATATTTTAAGACTGGTGCTTTTGTTAGCATATCTTTCAATTTTTTAAAGTCTTTATCTTGGTTTTCACTCCACACAAAATCAACATCTTTCTTTAGTAATAGTCTAAGTGAATGCGTAACATCAGACAATTTAGGTAAAAATTTGCTAACATAAGTTATCATACCCAACACAGTTTGTAATTCTTTTTTTGCTTTTTGGTACTGCCATATCTATTATAGCCTTCACCTTTTCTGGATCTAACTTGACACCTTCAGACCTTAAAATATGGCCTACATATTTCACTTCACTTACCGCGAATTTGCACTTGTTTTTATTAAATGTCATTTTAGCCCTTTCTGCTCTTTTAAACACATTTCTTAGTCTTTCATTATGTTGTTCTTCATTTTCACCCCAAACTATAATGTCATCTATATACACTTCCACTCCAGGTAAACCTTCAAATACTTTGCTGAAGCACTTGTGAAATACTTCCGGTGCAGAACAGAGTCCATATGGCATTCGTTGATAACAATATCTTCCAGAACTACCAGCATTAAAGGTTGTAAGAATACTACTTTCTTCTGAGAGTTTAACTTGATAAAATCCTTTGTTACCATGTAGTGTAGAAAACAGTTTTGCTTTGTGCATTTTGCTTACTAACTCTTCAAAGGTAGGTATTTTATGTCTTTCACGGACTATACATTTATTTAAACTTTGTGGATCCAAACATAGACGCAAAGATTTATCAGGTTTATGGACAACAACCAAAGAATTCACCCAATCTGTTGGCCCATTTACTTTTCTTAATATTCCTTCTTTTTCCATTTCATCTAATTCATTCTTGACCCTTTGTTCCAAATTAAATGGTATTTTTCTTGGAGCTTCCACAACTGCTTGATTTTCTTCTTTTAATTTTATGTCATACACATAATTTAATTCACCTATTCCTTTAAATAAAAATTTATATTTCTCAATAATTTGGTCTACACTTTCTGTTTCTTTATTTAACATATCAATTTTTTGTAACAAGTTCAACTTTTTAATTGTAGGTAATCCTAATATACAAGGAGCATATAAGTTGACTACTTGAAAATTTAAATTTAATTCTTCATTCTTAAGTTTACAAACTGCTGAAGTTTTTCCTTTAATGGGAATTGACGAACCATTATAATTTTAAGATTTGTTAATCTCTAAATTTAACTTTCTAGCTATTTCATGATTTAACACATTTACCTGTGCTCCCGTATCTAATTTAAATTTGATATTACTTCCATTTATTTTAATTGTTTCGAACCACTCACTTTTTTCACTACTTTCTATCATTCCTATGAATAAAGTATCATTTTCTTCATTCTTTTCACTTATCATATTCATATTTTTGGCACGACACATTTTTGCGAAATGATTGTATTTACTACATTTTTTACAAATTTTTCTATATGCCGGACATTTCTTTGGTGGATGTTCTAAACCACAAGCTTGACAAGATTGACATTTTACAGCATTTTTATTTTTAACATATTTATCTTTGTTATGATTTCTTTCTATTTTACCTTTATCTTTCTCTTTCTGAACAACTTTTTTCTGGACAACTTCTATTGTTTTTTCCTCTGACAGATATTTTGTTTGTATTTCTGCTAATTCTGCCGCTTTACAAATATTAATACATTTTATTAAATTAAAGTTAGGTTCTCGCAATAACCTGTTTTTCATTTTAACTTCTCTTATTCCACATATAATTCTGTCTCTTATTAAACTATCTTTTAAATCAGTTAATTTTAAGTTCTAGTAGTTTTTTGATGGCGATTTAAAATACGAAATGCTCCACAGATGTCAGCACAATGTTTTTCTCAAATAACGTGAAACTAGTTTCCCGTTTGGTTCCCTTCATAAGCGTAGATTTTAACGTAACATGGCAATTTAAAACACGAAAACCTCCAGAAATGCCACGTTAAAATATTCTCCTATTTCACCGAATATTAACGACAATACTTACCTAATCGTTCAAACGTCTTTAAGCCCTATTCTCTTAGCAGGGCCGAAATAACGACGTGAGTCAGTCTTTCGGCATATAGGTTGCGCTGCGTTAGCTTAAGTTCGGGAGCTTTACGTGCGAGGGTTCCGGTGCTGAAACGAAAATTTACTTTAAAGGCAAGATTGCAACTGGAAAAAGGAAGTATCGGATCTAAGTTTGAACGAAAAACACTGCCGACAAAAGCTAGTGGAATATAATGTACAAAGAGAAGCTGAATTAATATAAATTTTACACTGGAACAATATAGTATTATAATAAATGGTCGATCTATATCTTAAAACGCGAAACCCATCGCATAGATATTGCATTGTCCGTGATTTATAGTAGTGTATTTTTCTCTAATGTAAGTATAGACCGGAGAGATGGCTTAGAATAATCTAAGGAGGCTTGGCGAGGTCTGTGGGCTGTCGGGGTGGATCGATACCGAGTCATTGAACTTGACGCGTGTACAGGCCTAGGCAGCGTTCGCGAACTGTGAACTTGGACGGGGTAATTTGCGAAAATGAAATCATACGCCTTGGATAGCTTCTGCGGTTCTGCGCCGCAATTTATCATTCAACTCGAAGTGAATAATAAGCGCCGCACAATTTCGCAAACTTCCTTCGTGCAGCTTTTCAATAAAGTGTTTAATCAATCTCGAACTTTCAGAAATTCCATTTCACTTTTACGTCGCGAACAATAATAGTGTTGCAGCGGGGGTTGAAAAGTTCGCATTTCTTGTCGAACGAAGGAGAAGTAAACTTCGTGATCATAAACAGTAATAGAAATTAGAAAGGAAGTGTTCCTATGCCTCCGAGCGTTTTCGATTGCAACAAATTCAGGCCGAGAAGAAATTTTGAGGCGCGCGATGACACCGGTGATGACCCGTTCGTCAGCGGTTGAAAACGTACATAAATATTTTTAATCCGGGCCGGCACAAAAATACCGAATGCAAAACACATTGGCGTATTATTGGCCGCAATGTACGACATACTATTTTTACTTGTGCTCGTGTTTAAAAAAAAAAAAAAAAAACCTCAGTTCGTTGACCCGCTATCAAAAATTTGATTACACCTATAAGTCGTTCAACTGCGCGCTGTACATCCATGGCTAGGGTCATCAACGCAACTATAAACGAATCTGAGGCAATTAAAAAAATTTAATACGTCGGACGCAAAACGTATGCGGTTTTTTTAAATGTATTACGTTCTCAATATTTTTTGTACAATTCAAAATTACGATGGCACGACCGATCGTGGTTATTAAAAAGCCTTCAGTCTTTCACCTTTTTAATTCCAAATTCCACAGTGTCTTCCTTTATTGGAGTGGAGTTACTTCTCTTTGCTCACTTCTCGTTTCATCTATGTATCTTCTATTGATTGCTGCATTAAACATAGGGCGTTTCCCTTTCACTGCTCTAGAGCATTCTCATCTTCTTTTCATGCCATGCAATAACAGAAGATGGAGATACTCTGACAGTCCTCTAGAGCAACGAATCGAAAACGCAAATGTAATTATAATCTGCCAGACTGTACTTGTCTGTTTGTTACAAAATAATTGCATCTTGTTTTAATAAATGGGAACACCCACTTAAGTGTGAACTAATAAAGCAAATGAACTAATCACGAAAAGAAGAACATGGATTTTACTTTGATAAAAACGATAAATTTTATTAAGTATGTATATCATTTTAGTAAATTCAACGAAATTCATGATTTTGGTAGAAACTAAAGAACGTTCTTCGTTCTGTGTTGTTAAGTTTCTGCATCTTATTTCCTTCTGTTAGATGTTCATTTTTAAGAAAAAATACAATACGTTCAGAATTAAAGAATTATAAACATTTGCCTGCAATGGTCGCGGTGGTATGCTGGGTCCTCTTGAGATTATATAAACAATAAACAGTTTCGGGCAGCACAGGTTTGCTTTGAGAATTGAAACAGTCGAGTTTATGATACGTCATCGATAGGCGCATTAATAAGAGTTTGCGGTGTTAATTAATATGATAGAAAGGTGCGGAAAGTAATTAATTAATTAATGGTGGCCCCTTAGGGAGCCGATGCAACGGATTGGGAGCCCTAAGGTTATTAAATTGTCACCACCCCTACGTGCTGAGTGTGAAGGGGCGTCCATGGTAAGGACGTCGCGTCGTGTAAGTCACTTTGGCGGAAGAGTGATTTGGTGGTAGAGAATCCACGGGTCGGAGATGACAAAGACGTAGGGTAGAGTATGTTTGCATGTCATTGAGGCTACTTGTGCTGCACATGGCTTGTGTTTCTGGAAATAACCTTTCAGAGCAATAGTTTATGAAAGAGCAACAGATATTATACTGAAGGCCCAAGGTTGGAGATGACCAGGAAAGATGGTGGAGGCACTAGATTAAGTTGTGAATTGACCAAGGGGTTGAGACCGTTGGGGCCCGGTGAGTAAATAACTGTTGTCTCTTACAAATGATTGTAAACACATGTTATTGTTGTAAAAAAGTAGAATTTTCACGCAAAATATG
Organism: Dorcus hopei; assembly: GCA_033060865.1. Lineage (NCBI taxonomy): Eukaryota > Metazoa > Arthropoda > Insecta > Coleoptera > Lucanidae > Dorcus > Dorcus hopei. The sequence continues at coordinate 2,915,811 of CM065425.1, read as the reverse complement.
GTATCAGATGAAAGCAAAAGCTCGGCAGTTCATTTTTGGATACTTACGTAATTAATTCTTCTTCACTAATTCTGAGCTATCGACGGGACGTATTTTGTAAGGTCTACGGCCCTAAAGTCCATTGATTTCTTGAAGTCTATGATTTTAAAGTCCACGGATTTTATGAAGTCTTGGCACAGTCATTTCACTGGCGCTACTATCGCGTACAAAATTCTTGGAAACTCGGGGAAGAGTGCGCAGCAGTCTCGCTGCTTCTATTGTTTGCGCCACGTAAGAATCAACTCGCGCAAGAATGCGCTGTGGTTACATTGAAGACACAAAGATCAAAGGTGCCGACGCCAAGTGAAACGACTGTATAGACTGTGGCCTTGGCTTGATGAAGTCTATGACCCTAAAGTCCATAGATTTTTTGAAGTCTATGATTATAAGTCCATGGATTTTATGAAGTCTAGTATTGGTAAAGTGCATGGTCATTCGTTTTCGTAAATACTGCAAAGTCAAAAAACAAAAGCCGAATAAAACTAATTAAAAATATAATAAAAGAAATGAAAAGTCTAAATTGCGCTCTCCTACTATTTGACCTAACATTGCATTGGGATTTATAATAAAAGAGTTGTCAATTTCCAGAGTTGTTGAAAGAAGTGTTAATTATTTTTTCTTCTTAATCTAAAAAATAAAAGCTAATAACAAAAACCAATCGAGCTTTCAGGTTAGGAAAAAAGTCAGATTTGAATTGTTGACCGTTTCCGGCGATGACGTAGAGACGTTCATCTTTGAGTACGTACATGAGTAATTAATTCTTCTTCTTCATGCATTTCGTAAGGTCTAGAACTCTAAAGTCCATCACTGATTTATTAAAGTCTATGATTTTAAAGTCCATGGATTTTATGAAGCCCATACATTGACAGTATTTCTGAGCGTAATTGTGACTGCCTTTTTCCATGCGGTCCCTTCGAGCTCGCCGTTGAACGCATCGAGGGACGGGCATAAAGGACCGGCCTAAGAGGACTTCGCGCCTTGCAGGCATAAAGCAGCTTCACCGGCCTAAGGGGACTTCGCGTCTCGCAGGCATCGCAACCACGGAATTCTAAGGTCGGAACGAACCAAATTATTTCTATATTTTGTTTTATCAAGAACACATTTTCTTGTTTTGAATGCGGTCCTTTTCGTTGAGGTATTGTTCACGTATTTTTCGTTACTCGTAATGGGCTAATAGTCACGTAATTGCTGAACTCGTTACTGATTTAATATTCACGTGTTTAATGTTACTTTCTACGAAACAATATTCACGGATTTTGTCTGTAAACGCTAGCGAATAGGTCTAATCACGAACGGTAAATTTTTCGGTTCGTAATTTTATATTTTTGGAAGTCTTGCAACAATTTGTGGCATTGATTTACATGTTCTGGGGTGTGCAATATACGACTTTCAACCATTTTATCTTCGCTTCGTTGTTTCGTTTCGGATATATATATACGGTCCGTATCACTTGCATTCGTGAACTCGTGAACTCGTGAACAGAGAAGAAAAACTCGAGAACGCGCTTCGCGCTAGGGAATTGAATTTTCTCTCGGGTCCCTTCGACCTTGACCCCGGTCTTTCGTTTAATTTGAAAAAAAAAATTCTTTTTCGATCTCAATTCGTTGCTTTCGTCGATTACAGTTGGGTTGGCTCGGGTTGACCTTGAACATTCGTTTAACCTTTAACTTATCGAAATTTTTGTTTTATTTTGAATTTTTTCGATCGCAATTCCTCGCTCGGGTTTACTGCAGTTGGGTTCGCTTGGGTTGGGTTGACCTTGACCGCCCGTCGCCGTGGGGAGCCAGGGGGCGGAACGTCGGCCGATGTCCCTGTGTAAGGTATTTTTCGGAAATTTTTTTCGACCCTCAAACGTGATCGAATCGAGACGAGCCTTTTGCCATCGTAGGGCAAAAACACCGAAAAAAACGAATCCGGTGTCCGTTTCGCGATCTGATGAGAGGGGAAGAAAATTTTGTATGGGCGTTTTCGAAAAATACCATTTTTGAGGTTTCAAAAAATTCCACGGCCCTTATTTACCGACCGAATCGGACCAAACTCGGAACGTATATGTAGGACCGACGGCGGCTTCTACCATCGGACGCACGGCCCCGATTGGTGTATATATATAGGGGTTGTTGTCTTAACTGTGGAACGACCGTCCCTTCCAGCGTGGAACTGCAACTTTCTCAATACCCCATCACCTTGGGTGTAGCTTGGGTCACCTTCAATCGCTGGTGGCGCCCTTTTCCGAAAACGACGTTTTGTGGTCACGGCTATTTGGTCCCCATTTTGGCCCACGACCGTCTCCACTGAGCTCGGGTACAAAAGGTTTGACTCTAGGATATTCTGACGAATTAAACGACGAGATTTTTCGCCGATGCATGACCTTGATCGAGTGTAATCTATATAAGTGGGCTATACCGAATATGGGTGCCTATTAAAAGGAGATTGGCCGATTTACTACGATGAATTGGAGAGACAAAATGACTTTCAAATCTTCAGGTAGAACGAGATGGAATGTGGAGCGAGTATGAGAAGAACACTACCCCTAATCCCATCAGCCAGCCAAAATAATGTAACATGAAGAAAAGGACTAAACAGCAAAGACGTGACTATCCTCAATGTATAAAAGAAAATCCACCGAACTACTACATTTCCCGAGGAATCTGCAAAACTAGAAAGGGGTTGACGTTACCTCTTCAATAGTTTAATGGTTGATGGACTCAATCCTTCGTCAGCCTTCGTCATTAAAAAAAAGGAACGATTAAGTGTGAAAGAAGAAAATTAATGGAATGAAAATTAATGGAAGTTAACATCACGTAATGCCATAGCAAGATCAACTTTAACAGAAGCAGAAGACACTACAACATAAAGATAGACAAACTATAGGAGAAGGCAAGTGGAATGAGGAAACAATTGGCGACGATGAAAAATCAATCGTATCGTTGCTTTGCCCAAGCACTAGCCGTCCGTTTTGATTGGTTCTAATGATTGGTCCGACTGCTACTGCGCCGTCTTTCTTCTAATGATAATCAATCTCATTTCAAAACAGTGAAAAAAAAAACGACAAAATCAGGGGAGAAAAGAAAACGATTGCAAGGAAAGCAAAAGTTTTAAGCAAAGAAGGAAAGAGAAGACCAAGGAAGAAATTGATTGAGAACAGAAAAAAAAAGATAAATAAGAATGGTGAGGACTGAATTGAAGGTCACTGAGATGGACTTGAATAAATTAAAGCAGCGTGGAAGAAGAAGCCGAACTTATTAATTGCCTCGCTGATCGATAAGGCATCTTTCGTTTTCTAAGGATTGGATGGCTCGAGACTCAATAAATCAACTTTTCTTCAGTCATGTTCAATTCCATTGATTCTAGTTAGGGTCGTTCGAAGACCCTAAGATGCCCCATCTTCTAACGTTGCCTTACCTCATTGAGGACATAGAAAAAACGACACAATCGGGATGAAAGGAAACATAATCGTAAGTTTTAACTAAAGAAGCATAGAGGCGACAAGGAAGAAATTGGTCTTGAAGGGGTGGGTCTGAATTGGTGGATTTGAACAAATTAAAGCAGAATGGAAGAGAGGGCTTATCTTGCAGGGCTTATCATGTCTTCATGGGCCTCTCAAACTTGTTCCCTCGCAGGTCTCCTTTCAGGTTGTTGAATAGAAAAGTATCTTTCGGTTTTTTACTAGTTTTTGTGAGGAATTTGATACAAATCGATAAGTTTCTGTGTTCTGGAATGATACGTCAAGAAATAATGGTCGTATAACGACTTCCTGCTTGTAAAATAAAGTGTGCAAGAAATAAATTTAATTAATTAATAAATATTTGTGTTGACTCTTAATTACGCCAATAAATAATAAAAGATTAAACACGTTCGTTTTCTCTATTACGTTCACGTTCACTTCTGATACTTAGGCGACTAACTAACTAATAAAGCCATTGTAATTATATATTGTAGTTAAGTAAAAGTGTATTAAATCTGTTATGAAACCGTGTGCAACAATGACTACTCTCCTCCTTAAGCATTTACATGTTACGAGCACGCGGAGTTTATCGTGTGAGAAAACACTTTCTTTTTCTCTCGGCAGAAATTGTGGAATCTCGCTCGGAGCCTGTGCGGATCCTGATCTAATAAAGAACCGAGTGGTTGGGGAAGGTCCGGACGGCCAACGACCTGACCCGGCTCGCTGTTACTAACCCTGATCTATCCCGTACGAGCTTTCGCTGTGAGCGGCCCTTCGGCGTCATTCATCATTCTTGTCATTCGCTTCGAACAGTTTCTTCTTCTTCTTCTTTATTGGAAACTGACGCGCAATGATGAAGCTGTAGCCTGTCTTCGTCGTGGATTTATTTACTGACGCGTATGTGTTTATTTCTTTTCGACGGAATTGCCGGCATATTTTCCTTCCGAGACTTCGAGCGAAGCGAAAAGAAAACGTTATTAATCGACGGAGCCGGATGTATTCGTGTTATGCGAGCAGTTTATGTGAGGCGTTTTTAGCCGGGCTAAGTGATAAATAATCGGACTGTATATGGGCATGATTTTGAATTCTCTTTGCGGTTACCGCGACAGGTTCATAATAGACGTCGTTTTCGATTTAATACTTTCAAATAGTTCACTTTTTTCTTTTCATTTCATAACTTACCAGTATTCCATCAACACAAAGTCATTTTCCTTTGATTCTAAAAGAATTCTTATTTTAATTATTCTTCCAGATGAGGTCAGATTTAAAATCGGGATGATCAGGATCAAAAAGGGAATAATCAGAATTAAAATAGGCAGAAGCAGAACTGAGGTAATCAATTAGGATCGCAGATGTCAATCAGGATCGGGATAAAATGCCCACAATCGGGAATAACTCGGATTAACCGAATTCCATCGATGCTGAAATAAAAGCGGTTACGATCGGAGAGATCTTAATCATGTCAGCCTCGAGCTTTCCGAAGCTCACATCAAATACCGATTAGGGTAAAGTTCTTTCAATCAGGATCGGGATAAAGTGATCGCAATCGCAAATAACCCAGAATTACCGAAACCGATCGATGCTGAAATGGAAGTGATTAAGATTTAGGAAATGAGAAAGATCTTAATCAAATCAGAAGGATTTAGGGCAAAGCAGAATAAGCATTTTAATTTGACGCTTATATTAGGGTAAAGTTGATTCTATCAGGATCAGGATACAGTGATCGCAATCGGAAATAACCCAGAGTAATCGAAATCGATCGATGCTGAAATGAAAGTGATTAAGATTTGGAAAATCAGAAAGATCTTAATCAAATCAGAAGGATTTAGAGCAAAGCAGAATAAGCATTGCACTGGCTAATTGGAATTCATATTACAGTCGCGTCGTTCCTAAACCACGCCCCTTCATACTCACCTTAACCAATCAAATTATAAGTTGCAAGCGATTCAACCAATCACATCGTGTTAAAAATTATAAAACGTAATTAAACTATTGTTATTTCACGTCACTGTGACGTCCTCAGTTTCCTTGAATTTAAGTATCGGCGGTACATTTTGATGTTGAGATAGAGATCTTCATTCTGAGTGACGTATAAGAACGTCTTTCTTTGCGCGACCTAATTTGATTGGTTGAGACGGTTGTGAAAGGCGTGGCCTGAAAGAATTCAAAAAAATAAGAAAACTTGAAAGTCTGCAGTCCTTTTAATGTTAGGCGGCGTTGGGATAGGTCATTTTCTTTCTCTCTTAGTTGAACGAGTTGCAAATATTGTTGTCTGAACTCTGTCTAATGTTGTTGCGTTCTGAGTTGCCTTGGAGACGTTGTACCACGCCCTTTATAACCGTCTCAACCAATCACGTTACAGCTTCGACGATCAAGTATTGATTAGTTATATAAACGAATTGATTCTTGCGTTGAGCACCGACTTATATGTGGCAATCCAAATCGGTTGATGTGATTGGTTGGTACGTGCCGGCTTTTGTAATCGTCTCGAACGTAGCAACCTAATTTGATTGGTTGAGCGTTTACGAAAGGCGTGGCCTGAAACAGTTCCTTAAATAAAGTGAGTTGAAACAAAATTAAGCGCGTTGCCACGCCCTTCGTAGCTGCCTCGACCAAACGAATCAATTAAGTATTAATCAAATGCGTAAAAAATGCAATTATCATTTTATGCGGTAATGTAAATAAAAAGAAGTAGGAGAAGAAGAAGTCTGAAGTTCTGAGTGATGTAACAAGTCAACCCAACCTAAGGCAAGAAATCAGAAAAATCTTCTAAAAAAATAAAATTTCAAGGAGTGAAAATCAAAGGGTTCAAAGGTCAAGGTCAACCCAACCCAAGACAAAAATGATAAGAAATGTTTAAGAAATTTAAACATTAACAAGAAAGATCAGAAATATCATAGGTCAAGGTCAACCCAACCCAAGGGACGAGGTTAAAAAAAACTGAAAGGTCAAGGTCATTCAAAGAATTTAAAAAGTTAAAGATCAATTGAAATTTCACTTTAAAAAAATTAAAATTTTAAGGGACGAGGATCAAAAACGTCAAAGGTCAAGGTCAACTCACTCCAGGGTAAAATATAGGAAGAAATTTAAATTTTAAGGCAAGGATCAGAAAGATTAAAGGTCAAGGTCAACCCAAACTATGGCAAAAAAAACCAGAAAAATCTTTAAATAATTAAAATTTCAAGGGTTGAGGATCAAAAGGCTAAAAGGTCAATGTCAACCCAACCCAAGGCAAAAATAGGAAGAGATCTTTAAAGAAGCTTAAATTTTAAGACGAGAGGTCGGATAGATCATAGGTCAAACTAATTCCAAGCCAAGGCGACGTTCAAAACGCTTAAAGGTCAAGTTCAGTCAAAAAATTTTAAAGTTAAAGGTTAAATTTCAAGGAACGAGGATAGGAACGGTCAAAGTTCAAGGTCAACTCACTCCAGGGTAAAATATAGGAATAAATTTAAATTTTAAAATCAGGGTGAAGGCAAGAAAATTGGGAAAATCTTTAAAAAATCGAAATTTCAAGGGACGAGGTTCAAAAAAGTCCAAGGTCAATGTCCTTTAAAATTAAAAGGTCACGGTCAGCAGAAATTTCAACCTTAAAAATTTAAAATTTCCAGGGACGAGGATACAAAAGTCAAAGGTCAAGGTAACTCACCCAGGCTAAAATATAGGAAGAAATCTTTCAAAAATTTAAATTTTGAGAGAGGATCCGATAAGTCAAAGGTCAAGGTCAACACAATCCAGGGTAAAAATAGGAAGAAATCTTTAATTAATTTAAATTTTAAGACGAAAGATCAGGTCAAGGTCAAGGTCAACCCAACCAAGGGCAAGAAATTCAGAAAATGCTTAAAAATTTCAAAGGACGAAGTTCGAAAAGCTCAAAGGTCAGTCATTCAAAAAATTTAAAAGGTTAATGGTCAAGGTCAATTGAAATTTCAATCTTAAAAAAATTAAAATTATAAGGGACGAGGATAAAAGGTCAAAGGTCAAGGTCAACTCGCCCCAGGGTAAAATATAGAAAGAAATGTAAATTTTAAGACAAGGATCAGAAAGATCAACTCAACCTAAGCCAAAAAATTGGGAAAATCTTAAAAAAATCGAAGTTTCAAGGGACCAGGTTCATAAGGTCAAAGGTCAAGGTCACTTAACATTAAAAGTTAAAAGTTAAGGTCAATTGAAATTTGAATCTTTTAAAGAAATTTAAGTTTCTAGCGACGAGGATAAAAAATGTGAAAAGTTAAGGTCAAGCGAAATTTCAGTCTTTAAAGAAATTAAAATTTTAAAGAACGAGGATCACAAGGGTCAAGGTCAACCTAGCCCAGGGTAAAATATAGGAAGAAATCTTCAAGAAATTTTTAAATTTTTAAACAAGGGGCCGAAAGGTCAAAGGCCAACGTCAACACAACCCTGGGCCAAAAAATTGGAAAAATCTTAAAAACATTGAAGTTTCAAGGGACGAGGTTCGAAAAGGTAAAAAGTCAAGGTCGCTTAAAAAATTAAAAGTCAATTGGAACTTCAATCTTTCGAAAAATTAGAATTTCGAAGGACGAGGATCCACAAGGTCATAGGTCAAGGGCAATCCAACCCAAGGCAAAAATAGGAAGAAATGTTTAAGAAATTTAAAGTCTAAGGCGAGGGTCAGAAAGGTCAAAGGTCAAGGTCGACCTAATCCGAGGCAAAAAATTGGGAAAGTATTAAAAGTATTAAGTGATCGCAAGCGGAAATCGATCGATGCTGAAATGAAAGTGATTATGATTTATGAAATCAGAAAGATCTTAATCAAATCGGGAGGATTTAGGGTAAAATTTTATTTTGTCATTGATGTCAGCTCAGAAGTATCAATTAGGGTAAAATTAATTTTGAGTTTGCTATCAGGATCGGGATAAATTGACTCATTCAGAATAAGCGAGGCCGATCGATGCCAAAATAAAAGTGATCAAGATTTAGGAGATCAGAGAGATCTTGTTCATATCATAAGGATTTTTTTTGACATTCATATCATCCTCAGTTCTCATCCTCATCCCCATATTTGGGCTAATTATTTATGTACTGTTCACTGTGGTTCAATTTTCTCTCTAATTTGGCATTTGCCTTATAAATAGAGAAGACAAAAAGCCAGTATGAATCCTTTCCCTTCTTAACTTTGCAATTCATGAAACAGAGTTCATTAAAATCAGATTCACAGTCAAATGAACCGTAGTATCCTGATAAGGATCGGAGCTAAAACCATGAAAATCAAACTTGTAATTGTGTTCAAAATGACCTATGTATATTGAAATCATTTTGTCTGTACGCTCAGATAGTGTTAGATAGTTAGAATAAAGCAATTAAGATTAGAAATTAAAATAAAATCAAAATCAATCGGGATGAAAAAATTTGGACGAAGAGGTTCATTGACTGCGAATAAAGCATTGGATTCAAATGACAAAAGAATCGAGATTCGGGATCAAAATATTGAACATAAGTTAAATATGCTTCCAAACGCAGCTTACTGTGATCCTGATTAAAATCTACATCATGCAGATCAATGTTTCTTCAATTTGAACTGTGATACTGAATATCTATCTCAATAGTTTGAACTATAATACTGAATATTTCATCTGAATTTGAACTGTGATACTGATTCTAATATGGGTTAAACCTTTCGAAAACGCTCGTCTTGATTATCATCCTGATCTTTTTAAGGTTCAACCTCGAGATCATAATTCCATCGTATTACTATCCCGATTAAGATTTTCCTTAGCCAGAACTATATGTCGTTATGTAATTTGAACTGTGATACTGAACGTTTCGTTAATTTGAACTATGATACTGAACGTTTCGTTAAGTTGAACTGTCACACTGCATATTTCATCTGAATTTGAACTGTGATACTGATTCTAATAAGGGGTTAACCCTGTCGAAAACGGTCGTCTTGATTATCATCCTGATCTTTTTAAGGTTCAATCACGAGACCATAATTCCATCATATTACTATCCCGATTAAGATTTCCTTAGCCAGAACAATATGTCGTTATGTAATTTGAACTGTGATACTGAACGTTTCGTTAATTTGAACTATGATACTGAACGTTTCGTTAAGTTGAACTGTGATACTGAATACTTCATCTGAATTTGAACTGTGATACTGAATCTAATATGGGTTAACCCTGTCGAAAACGCCCTTCTTGATTATCAAACCCTGATCTTTTTAAGGTTCAATCACGAGATCATGATTCCATCATATTATTATCCCGATTAAGTTTTCCTTAGCCAGAACAATATGTCGTTACGTAATTTGAACTGTGATACCGAACGTTTCGTTAATTTGAACTATGATACTGAACGTTTCGTTAAGTTGAACTGTGATACTGAATATTTCATCTGAATTTGAATTGTGATACTGATTCTTATATCGAAAACGCTCGTCTTGATTATCATCCTGATCTTTTTAAGGTTCAATCACGAGATCATAATTCCATCATAATATTATCCTGATTAAGATTTTCCTTGTGCAGAACAATGTGTCGTTATGTAATTTGAACTGTGATACCGAACGTTTCGTTAATTTGAACTATGATACTGAACGTTTCGTTAAGTTGAACCGTGATACTGAATATTTCATCTGAATTTGAATTGTGATACTGATTCTTATATCGAAAACGCTCGTCTTGATTATCATCCTGATCTTTTTAAGGTTGCATCACGAGATCATAATTCCATCATAATATTATCCTGATTAAGATTTTCCTTGTGCAGAACAATGTGTCGTTATGTAATGTTTCGTTAATTTGAACTATGATACTGAATGTTTCATTAAATTGAACTATGATACTGAATATTTCATCAATTTGAACTATGATACTGAGTATGACGTCAATCGAAACTGTGATACTGAATATTTCGTTAATTTGAACTACATAGTAGTCTTCTTTGGACTTTCCTGAAAGAGTCCGAGTCTCTACTTCCATTGGAAGAGATTCGTTTGCTGATTCTTTTTTTGTTATTTTGGAATCGTGCGGTTCACGTCTTTCCTTTCTATTTTTCTGTCTTTCTTCCATCTCGTAAAGAATCCACCAAATCATGTGCTTGCCCGATTGCAAGAGGATTCTAAAAACGTTCGATATTTTCTGCGATTTAAAAAAGAGTCGAAAACTTGAAATACTTGTGCGTCCAATCGTAAAATGCATTTGCATTTTTGTTACTTACGGAATAGTGTTTTTTGCACGAGTGCCAAAGCTTTATGAATTTATTCTCAAAATTCAAAGTGCTTGGCCAAGATCCAGTCAGTAAATACGAAGGAGGGCGTTTACATCATTTCTTTGATTGTAATTTGCAATTAGCGCTGCGTAAATCATAACAAGCATTTCCTTGGTTGAACTTGCTTAAGTACTTTCTCTCCTGTTATTTTATCAACGCGTTCGGATTTGGCCAAGATCTTCTAACAGCCAACTGGGTTCGAAGACCTTATTAATTATTGTTCGAATTATAAATTTAATGCTTTCGTACTTAATCTAATGAAAGGAGAAGTAACGATACGTTTTCCGACGGCAATATCCCAGTTAAGCCGCACAACTCAATTTACTTTCTGACATGGTCTGTAATTGAAATTTCGTAATAGCGAATAATTTAATGCCGAACAAATCGGCGCGGTGTATAATAAAGTGCTTCATCCAGTTCTCGTTTGCAATTTTAAACCAGTTACATCCGCAGGAGCTGGCAGGCCATGCCCGGCCGTAAAAATGCCATGATTTACTCGTTAGAAAGTAAAAGCGGTCACGTGACGCCAGCTTTCTCTAGGGGTGAATACACTGCCGGTTGTTGTTGTTGCTGCTGCTGCTGCTGATCTGCTGCCGCCGCTGTTGCTTTGATAATTAACGGCGCGGTAACGTCGTATTTACGTGTAATAATTACGCCGAAGAATGGAATTCACATCGCCCGAGTCAACGTACGCTTTTATTGTTCGTTAACGCCAGGTAAATGAGATTAAACGAGCGAATCCGATACATATCTTAAGAATGTTGGATTGCCATTGAGATATGATGATTGCCTTTTGTTAGTTTCATTTATTTATAAGTATCCTCCTGGGTCTTTACGGAAGAGAGTCCTTCCATCAATATTTCGTTCATCCTTCTGTCTTTAGATAATAATGTGATGGTGAAGGGATCTCAAGAACAACGTACTTCTTGCGTTAGTTTGGGTCTTCTGCTTGCGGAGTTGGGGGAAATTCTGGGTCTTCTCTTTCGATTTCTCGAAGGGATGGTCTGGTCTAACTTCCCTGGTCTTCCTTCTCTCTCACCGAATTGAGTACGAAGGTGTAACTTTGATCATCCTTGTTCCATCATATCAAGTTCAGTATTACGAAAGTCCAAGCCTAGACTCGGAGGTAGAAGATTATTTAAAGAGTTGCACGTAGGGAACGAAATGAAGCTCTGAAGCTTCCTGAGACATCAACATTTCTTTCATCCTTCTGTCTTTAGATAATAATGTGATGGTGAAAGGGTTTCAAGAACAACGTACTTCTTGCGTTAGTTTGGGTCTTCTGCTTGCGGAGTTGGGGGAAATTCTGGGTCTTCTCTTTCGATTTCTCGAAGGGATGGTCTGGTCAAACTTTCCTGGTCTTCCTTCTCTCACATCGAATTGAGTGTGAAGGTGTAACTTTGATAATCCTTGTTCCATCATATCAAGTTCAGTATTACGAAAGTCCAAGACTAGACTCGGCGGTGCAAGACTATTTAAAGAGTTGCACGTAGGGAACGAAATGAAGCTCTAAAGACATCAACATTTCTTTCATCCTTTTGTCTTTAGATAATAATGTGATGGTGAAGGGATCTCAAGAACAACGTACTTCTTGCGTTAGTTTGGGTCTTCTGCTTGCGGAGTTGGGGGAAATTCTGGGTCTTCTCTTTCGATTTCTCGAAGGGATGGTCTGGTCAAACTTTCCTGGTCTTCCTTCTCTCTCATCGAATTGAGTACGAAGGTGTAACTTTGATAATCCTTGTTCCATCATATCAAGTTCAGTATTACGAAAGTCCAAGACTAGACTCGGAGGTAGAAGACTATTTAAAGAGTTGCACGTAGGGAACGAAATGAAGCTCTGAAGCTTCCTGAGACATCAACATTTCTTTCATCCTTCTGTCTTTAGATAATAATGTGATGGTGAAAGGGTTTCAAGAACAACGTACTTCTTGCGTTAGATTGGGTCTTCTGCTTGCGGAGTTGGGGGAAATTCTGGGTCTTCTCTTTCGATTTCTCGAAGGGATGGTCAAACTTTCCTGGTCTTCCTACTCTCTCATCGAATTAAGTACGAAAGTGTAGGCTTTGATAATTCTTGCCCCATCATATCAAGTTCACTATTCGGAAAGCCCAAGACTAGACTCGGAGGTAGAAGAATATTTAAAGAATTGCAGCTTTGGATGTGACGGCAGAGAGAGAAAGATTGAACCAAGAGACCTCAGAAGCCGAATAAAAGAGGTGCAAGTTGAAAGTGCAATTTCCAGACGAGCGATACGACGTTCAGCAAGTGCAGAAAAATCGACTGGAAGAAAACCAATGAGAGAAATCGAGGGGGCATTGAAGACTCAGGCCTGGCGGAGAGAGAAAATGCAGAGGAAACATTTAGCACCTTCCCCGGAGAAGTAGGAAAAGGCCTACTTATTTACTTGTGCTTACCTTATTTAAAGCAACTCTTGGATTGCCCATTTGCTCCATATTACTGCGCCCCTAATTTGATGAAAATGGTGGTGCTAAAGCCATCCCCTCACAGGTTCATTATAGATTGGAACTTTATTATGGGAAGTTTTCCAGACTTCTTTTACTTTTTTTTTTTGGGGGAAAAATTCCCGAAAGCTTCACGTTGTCTTATTTATCAAAGTTGACTTTGATTAGGTAAACAACAACACTCGGGCATGCAGACTTAGCCTAATCTTCAAACCGTAGAGGTAGAAGAAAGCGATGAAGAGGGGGGGCAGCTTAAGTTCCAAATTCATGGGGAAATTTGGCGTAGCAATTCATCCCTTCAGGGGGATTTTATTGCGGAGTTTTGGGGAAGTAATTTATGGTGTAATTTCACGGGGAGAATTGTGGTAACTCTTCTCTCCTTCATTTAACAAAATACGAAGAATGTAGTCGCCCTTTAGGCACCTCTTCTTATATCCGTAATGTTTGCTTGCCATTCATCAAAACCTCTTCCAGCAACGCTGGTGTTAATCTTTAAAAGTTTCAAAGTTAAATCTCGATAAGACCTTCTTCTTCTTCTTCTCGTTTTTCCTTGTTTCTTTGGCGACAGAAGCAAATCTAGTAGCAGACTTCAGCAGCATCAGTTGAGACGTATGGCTATGGGGAGAGAGTTTCAGGAATAATGTTTGTTTACGGTTCATCAGAACCTCTTCCAGCAAAGCTCAAAGTTAAACGTTGATAAGACCTTTCGTCTCCTTGCTTCCCTGGCGACACAAGCAAATCTAGTAGCAGACTTCAGCAGCATCAGTTGAGACGTATGGCTACGGGGAGAGAGTTTCAGGAATAATGTTTGTTTACGGTTCTTCAGAACCTCTTCCAGCAAAGCTCAAAGTTAAACATTGATAAGACCTTTCGTCTCCTTGCTTCCCTGGCGACACAAGCAAATCTAGTAGCAGACTTCAGCAGCATCAGTTGAGACGTATGGCTATGGGGAGAGAGTTTCAGGAATAATGTTTGTTTACGGTTCTTCAAAACCTCTTCCAGCAAAGCTCAAAGTTAAACGTTGATAAGACCTTTCGTCTTCTTGGTTCCCTGGCGACACAAGCAAATCTAGTAGCAGACTTCAGCAGCACCAGTTGAGACGTATGGCTATGGGGAGAGAGTTCCAGGAATAATGTTTGTTTACGATTCATCAAAACCTCTTCAATCGACATCACATTAACAACGCAACGGCAGCAACACCGGAACTATTTAAGATTGTCGAGTTGAAGAAGGCCTAGAGAGTATGAGCGATCACAGGATCATCACATGCTCGCCAACCACGTACTTGCAAAGACATAGGGAAATGACGAATAACAATGAGAGGAGAGACTGGCGCGACTTTCTGAAGACTGTAGGTTCCCACATTCGGCAAAGGGGAGCTTCACACAGGCATGTGATAGACACCTTACTCCGAGAGCGAACCGTCGCGTCGTATCCACCACCAACTGGTTTACTGGTGGTCGGAAAACATCGCGGAAAATAGAAGAATTTGCACAAGCAGGAGGAGAATATTGATAAGATCCAACAGCAGAGGGCTAAACACGACCCATCTAGCCATCATCACGCATAGATACAAGTCTACAAAAAGAGATCTAAAGAAGGCTATTAAAAAATAAGAAGCCATTATGTGGGCGGAGCTCTGCAAGGATGTAGATAACGACCCATGGGGTAAGGGGCACCAAATAGTAACCAAGAAGCTGAGACTGAGGCCCCCGGTAAAGCTAAGCGATGCCGACAAGGCCAAACAAATCGAGGCGCTATTCCCCTCGAAGCCAATAGTTACGGACCCCAGCGAAATCAGGTCATTCACGATCGACGAACTGGATGCAGCTATTAGAAAAATCAAGAACAGGAAGTCCTCAAGCCCGGACAATGGTCCCCCGGAAGCAGTAAGAGTAGTTGCTCGAACAGACATGGACACCTTTAAGCAGGTAATGAACAGCTGCCTGATAGAGGGCGTATTTCCGTCCATCTGGTGTTAGTGGTGAAGTCTAAAAAGACGCCACAAGATCTGCAAACTTATAGACCCATATACCTACCGGACGTAGCAGCCAAACTACCACCAATATGGATTTAGACTAGGCAGAGGCACCGTAGATGCCCTATGCCAAGTGAAAGCTATCGTTAGCGACACAAAAAAGTTGGCTTGGAAAAATAGGCGTTCCTGTCTAATGCTAGCCTTGGATATTGAAAATGCATTCAACTCAGCATCTTGGCCACGCTCTAAAAACTGCAAAGATCAGCAACTACCTGATCAAAATGTTGCAATCTTACCTACAAGAAAGAACAATCATATCCTCACAGGGGGAAAAGATACAGACGTCGTGCGACTTTGTAGAACATGCTGTATGGACGGCCTGCTACAGTTACAATTGGGACAAGGTGTGGACATAATAGCCTACGCTGGCGATCTGGCCCATCCTGGTAATCACGTCCAAGACGGCCACATTACTTGAAGAGAAATGTGCCATGGTCAGCCTAAGAAATTGGCTCGAGAAACACGAGCTGAAGCCAGCGACAAGGAAACGGAGATGATGATCCACGCGGGACCCAGAAAGTTAAAGGACATAAGCTTTGAGGATGCAGAAATAAATTCTAGCAAGGCAATAAAGTATTTGGGCGTATACATCGATCGAGACCTAAGGATCACCACACATGTCAAAAAGATCTGCGAGAAAGCCAGCAAAGCCCTTACGGCGCTGACCAGGCTAATGCCAAATATAAACGGACCTAAACCCAAAAAGAGGAACCAAGTACGTTCCTCTTTTTGGGGTAGTGTTATAGATCATCTTATACGCGGTGCCTGTGTGGAGAGTAGCCCTGAAATACAAGCACTACGAGGGACTTCTCGAGACCATCAGAAAACAGAAAAATGGCCATCAGAGTCACTTCTGCCTACAGAACGGTCTCCACTGAGCCCATCTTGATAAGACCTTATTCCACTAATCAAGGTGAAAGCAGAAGAAAGGAGACAGCAATATGAAGCGAGCAAAACAACTACCGCTGAGACTCGAGAAACCTTGCTGGTGAAATGGCATAGGGCGCATATGACGGATGGATCAAGGACATTGGCACATGGATCAACAGGAAACTTGGAGATGTCGACCATCACTTCACCTAAACCATGACAGAGAGGTTACGGGGGTATTCGCCAGTTACCTACACATAATCGGGAAAATCCCAAGCAATGTCTGTTGGTATTGCGAAGAGATCGACACGTCGGAGCACACAGTCTCTGACTGTGTAAGGTGGGAACAAACGTGCGAAGTACCCAACAGGAAATGTGGTCTCCAGTGAGGCCTTCCTGGCGAACGCTGCCATTCCACCAATCAAGTTGAAAGCAGAAGAAAGCAGACATCAATATGAAGCGAGCAAAACAACTATCGCTGAGACTCGAGAAACCTTGCTGGTGAAATGGCATAGGGCGCATATGACGGATGGATCAACAGGAAATTTGGAGATGTCGGCCATCACATCACCCAAGCCATGACAGGTCGCGGGGTATTCGCCAGTTACTTATACAAAATCGGGAAACTCCCAAGCAATGTCTTTGGTATTGCGAAGAGATCGACACGCCGGAGCACACAGTCTTCGACTGTGTAAGGTGGGAACAAACACGCGAAGTAGCCAACAGGACATGTGGAATGACAGTATCCTCTGACAACGTAGCAGAAATCTTACTAATCAGCGAGAAGAACTCTTCAAGCAAAGCTGCTGGTAATCTTTAAAAGTCTCAAAGTTAAATGTTGATAAGACCTTATTCTTCTTCTTCCTTGTTTCTTTGGCAGCAGAAGCAAATCTAGTAGCAAACTTCAGCAGCGTTAGTTGAGACGTATAGCTGGGGGAGAGGGTTTCAGGAATAATATTCGTTTGCACACAAATTCGTTGGTAATCTTTAAAATCCTCAAAGTAAAAGACTCTTCTTCTTTTCCCTTGTTTCTGCGGCGTCGGAAGCAATTTAGTCGCAAACTCCAACATCAGCTGATAGCTACGCGGAAAGAGTCTCAGGAATTTGTAGAATCTCTTCCAGCAAAGTCGTTGGTAATCTTTAAAATCCCCAAATTCATATGTTGGTAACACCTTCTCTTCTTTCCTCGTTTTTGTAAGAGCGGAAGCTTCAATATTAGTCGAGGCATCCCGTCCGTATTTACAGTGCTTCCTCGAGGCTTCCTTGAATGAGGAATTCCTTAAAATGGGATTGCCGTGCGACAGTTGCATTAAACAACTCACATTCTAAGGGGTTCCTTACTGAAGGAAGCCTCGAGGAAGCACTATGAATACGGACATTAGAGTTTCTGAGGAAGTAATTACTGGTTCAATTACGTAAAGAGAACCTTTTAGTTAGTAATCCTAGTAGATGTTGATGAAGGCACAATTTTCTTAGATTTCTTCATTTTTAATGGGCAAGAGGAAGTTTCAACATCTTTCTTCTCCTTTCTCCTCGTTTCTGAGGTATTGGAAGCAATCTAGTAGCACACTTCAACATCAGCTGATAGCTACGTGGAAAGAGTCTCAAGAATTTGTAGAATCTCGTCCAGGAAAGTCGTTGGTAATCTTTAAAATCCCCAAACTCAAACGTTGGTAACACCTTCTCGTCTTTCCTCGTTTTTACAAGGGTGGAAGCTTCAAGATCATTCGGGGCATCCTGACCATGAACATTTCCTAGAGTTCTGAGAAAGTAATTACTGGTCCAATTACGTAAAGAGAGTGTCCTCTTAGGACCTAAGACTTAGGGCTTCTGATAATATTTAAAATCCTCGTAGATGTCGATTTCTTCGATTTCTTCGTTTGTAATGGGCAAGAGGAAGTTTCAACATCTTTCTTCTTCTTCTTTCTCCTTGTTTCTGAGGAAGTTTCAACATCTTTCTTCCTCTCTCCCCTTGTTTCTGAGGTGTCGTGGAAAGAGTCTCACAAATTTGCTGAATCTTTTCCAGGAAGGTTCTGGGTAATCCTTAAAATCCCCAAACTCAAATTTTCGTCGTTCCTCGTTTTTGCAAGGGCGGAAGCTTCAACATCATTCGGGGCATCTCGACTATGGACATTTCCTAGAGTTCTAAGAACGTAATTACTGGTTCCATTACGTAAAGAGAGCGTCCTCTTAGGACTTAGGGCCTAAAATCCTCATAGATGTTGATGGGGGTAACATTTTCTGCGCTTTCTTCGTTTGTAATGGGCAAGGGGAAGTTTCAATATCTTCTTTCTTCTTTATCCTCGTCTCTGGGCTGTCGGAAGCAATCTAGTAGCAAACTTCACCACCAGCTGATAGCTACGTGGAAAGAGTCTCAGGAATTTGCATAATCTCTCCCAGGAAAGTCGTTGGTAATCTTTAAAATCCCCAAACTCAAATGTTGGTAACATCTTCTCGCCTTTCTTTCCTCCGTTTTTGTAAGGGCGGGAGCTTCATCATCATTCGGGGCATCCAGCTTTATCGACCATGAAGATTCTGAGAAAGTAACCACCGGTCCAATTACGTTAGGACTCATCGTAGATGTTTCTTCCACGTCTTCGTTTGTAGCAGACATGAGGAAGTTGGGACGTCCATTTTGCTGTAGACGTTTGGAGGTCCAATTTCCCTTACTTAAGGTGCCCTATAGATTTCTTTTTACGTCGGTGGTGGTTGTTTGCGTAAGATTATGTCGATGCCTGCATGTCAACCCCTGCGAAGCTCTTGACATTCTTTAAAATCCATAAACTCAGATGTTGTCACCGAGGTTATTATTTTCTTGGCCCCCTTTCATTATGGTAATGGCAAAAGGAAGTTCCATGTCAACTCTGACGTCCAATTTCTTCACCCCATGGCAGAGTTTCGTTGTAACCCAGTTCCTTGAATGTCAAACGTTTTTCTGCCCTAGTCGAGGTACTTGTAGCCATCTCCTATTACGACTACATCGGTGCCGCTCATTTGCATATGGTTGAAACTCTTGGTAACTTCAAATGAGGGTGACATTTACTTGGTTTCCTCCCTCACTTTAGAGTGGAAGTTCAGCAACAAAGTTCCTCATCAGTTGCGATATCATTTCATCATCTTAAAGCGAAGCCCTGGAGGATGAATTTGAGGTCCAACTTCTTGAATTGGGGACGTTTTCCTCCGTTGCGTTGGTTAGGTTATCTCTTTTTAAATTGGTAATGTTCGCTTGCATGGAAAAGTACTTTTGGTTGGTGTTACCAATAATGTTAATGGAAGCCCTGATATTGTTGGCTTAAGGCCATGGCCGTTATCGAGTTGCAATTTGTCTTTCAATATTTGTTAGAAAAATGAGATTAGCTGATGGTAATAACATACGTGTCGAAATAGATTTAGCATTCAATTTAGCGAAAAATCATGCTAATCAAATGGAAACTCGCCAGTTGTAAATGGCGGAACAACGTTTGAAAGAGTAATATTATAGAGGTTGACCCATTTCACGGCGAGTGCATGCGGCGACCACACAGGTTCTTCACCTCGCGGTCATCCATACAGCCCCCTCCTCCATCCCCCATTTCACCTTCCCATCTATGGCACTAATACGAGCTGCTATCCTATGCCGGCCGCTTTATGAATTATATACACTGGATTCAGGCATAAATCTGATTTATTAAACGCAAGCCTGCCGCATAACTTATTAATAATTATGGTAACCATGCGTAAACTTAAACTCTCCGACGTAATTTATATAATTTCATTCAGTTTTCTTAATCGAGCCCGGACCGTGTTTTCATTTAAATCGTTGAGCTTTATCCGATCGCCGCGCTGCGTCGCACCGCGCCGCACCATTCCACCGTGGTTATTATTTACACAACGAAAGCTGTAAACGCAGCCGATTATTGAAGTGCGGTCATTCAATTTAGTTTGTAGTAAGTCTCGCATAATTATTAAATAACGCCATAAAATTTAATAAGTCGTAAACCGCATACGTTACAACAACGAATTATCTAATACTTGTTGTATGTATATATGTTGTCGTTGTTTATTTTATCAAGTTTAGAATTTAGAAAAGTATACGCATTTTCAATGTATCCGTAAAACACGAGCACGTTTGTTTATTTTATCTTATGGTGTGGGTTAAGATACGGGATGCGTCTCGAGTACAGGGACGAAAGAAAAGAAAAGTGCCAGCGCTCAGTCGGGGCGCGGTGCTTGAGGGCTATACGTGTTGATAATGTTGCACTGGTTACGCAGACGGGCTCGCGAGTGTTGCAATGACAAGTATTGAAGGGTGATCGCTCTTTAGTCGATGAGATCGGAGAGAGGGGATCATCTCACCTGTATACGGCACCTAGCTGTATCCGCCTGCTGCAGAGGCGTGAGTTGTAGATGCCGGGAAAAACAACTAGTTGTATGCCTGACCAAGTAATTGCCTTGTGCTTTCAAAACGGTCATGACTTGGTGTTGACTGGGCTGAGGCCAGTGTAGCAACACTGTGGCAGTCAGTAGCACCAATGATTCTGAGAACGTACGCTCAGAAGGCAAGGTATGCTAATATCCACCTGGGGCTTGTCTTTATGCATGCGAGAAGTACGAAGATGGACGTTCGAGGACACCTTCTCCGTGAATTCGCATCCCAGAAGGGAACTACCGCATCTAGAGACTCCGCAGGATGGTGCGGGGCCAGAGGAGCCCCTGTAGTAAACAAGTCCTATAGTCTTGAGTAGATGCTCGTAAATGGTTACTTGTAATTTTGCATGACGTCCTTATCGAATCGAAAAGCGAAGCCCAGATGTTAAGACGTTTACCCTCAGCTCCGCAGTGGACGAGAAAGAGAGAAAGAAAGCAGGAAAGAGAGATCTAACCAAAGGGTGAGTGAATGTTTATTGTAACTCGGTCCTCTGACATTGTTATTAGTCTAAAATGTTTAACAAAAAAAAAAAACTATCCAACATAGTCAGAAGTGGGATCTGAACAGAAGTCATAATAACAGAATAGCAATTAATGAATGATCAGAGGACACAGTGTCGTTTTTGCGGAATTGGACGCGATTCCTGTAAAGTCGGCATTGTTTACAGTAAACACGCATTCCGATGTTTATGAAATTTACATGTGCATTCCTACAGGAGGCTGGTGCTTTTGTTTAGTTTTCCTTAAAAGATTAGTACTGTTGTCGTCAGATGGTATACTCACTTGAAAAGGTTTAAGGGGTTGATTTATTACTATTGGTCCCTCGATGCCTGAAAAGCGTATTTGTTTGGGTTAAACTTACTGCTCGTGTTACGGATTTATGTATTTATGTATTAGATTGAAAATTATGAGTTGATAAGAAATTTTCAGTTTCGTTCTTGTTTACATTGAGAGCCTGCAAGCCCGAAAATTATTACCTATAATCGAGTTAAATGCTCTTTGAATGACATGTTTTCAAATAAGGTTTACTTTTACTTCGTCGTTTCGTATCGCGTACATCCAGATAAAAAATCGTGCTTGAATGCTGAATTAATTTTTAATTAACTTAACTAAATTTTATGATTCGTGAATTGCGTAAAAATTCGTGATCGTGGAACCCGGTAGATTTAAATTTTGAACTGACTTCGTGGTAACGTAAATTTTAGTGTATATTTTTATAAAGTACGTTCTGTGTTCAATTATTTTAGTTTCTTGTGTTTTGGATGTTTATTATAAAAGCTTACAAAATGTTGGGCGTAAGGAGAGCACGGCAATGCCGCTGTCTGCATTGATTTATGAGACGACCGTTTACCTACGTCAAGTAAACTGCAAGGACTTGTCGAGAAATGGTATCGTTTGCTTTCTATGCTAAATCATAATTGGGAAAAAAAAAAAGAGAGTACATTTCCGGCGGTGTCAAATTTTATTAAGATACGATAACCCAGTTGTGTCTACGAGAGAAACAGATTAATAAATCTTATATTAAATATTTCAAAAAACATTTTGATAAATGGATAAAAGTATTTTGCATATGTTGACATGGGTAGTCAGTGTAATTTAATTCAGAGAAAAATAGTTCGCGAATTAAAATTACCGATTGATTCGAATAAAACGATTATAATAAAAGGGTCTGGTAACGCAGGAGGTACCGTTGTTGGTCGGACAGCTGATTACCTAGTTACCAAATATTAGGGTGACAAAAGATTGTGAAGCATTACAATTTTCTCTTAAGTCAGAAAATAAAATTGGAGAAGTTCTACTTTCGTGCAGGAATGAACAATAGTTCCGCCTAATTATGAAGGAATAATTAAAGTGTGTGCGTCTAATTATGGAGAAGATGTATTTGTCGCCTCCGCGCTACGTGCGAAACCCGGAACCGAATAGGTCGTATCTCGCACACTTTTGCGTATTAAAAACGGTGCGAAATCAT
Organism: Dorcus hopei; assembly: GCA_033060865.1. Taxonomy (NCBI): domain Eukaryota; kingdom Metazoa; phylum Arthropoda; class Insecta; order Coleoptera; family Lucanidae; genus Dorcus; species Dorcus hopei. The sequence continues at coordinate 2,893,350 of CM065425.1, read as the reverse complement.
CCGTGCCCATCGTAAATTTATCAGACAATGATTTAGAATTTAGACCATCAACTATTTTAGCACGAGGCTGGCCCTGCAGTAAAGACGAATTTTATTACCGCTGTAACAGTCAATCACAAGACTCTGTTTTGAATTTTAACGTATACTTAAATTTTAACAGCCGTTAATAAGTTATAGAATTTGTCTGAATTAGAAAAGCGACATCCTGAGAAATGAATATTGAATTAACTAATCGAAGTTCATTCTACTACAGAATTGTTAAAAAACGAAATAATTAAAGAATTCGAATCACCGTACGCATCACCAATTATTCTTGCAAAGAAGAGAATCGCGAAGCGCGAATGTGCGTTGATTACAGAAATTAAATTCCCTTACAATCAAGGATTGGTATCCGTTACCAAAATCAACGATCAAATCGACCGTCTACACGGCCGTAAATATTTGACAAGTTTAGATTTAAGCTCAGGATATCATCAGATACCAGCGAATAAAAAGTGCAAGGCTTATACGACATTTGTTACTCCGGGAGGACATCATGAGTACAATCGAATGCCATTCGGTTGGTTAATGCACCAAGTATGTTCCAACAATTTTATTGATAAATAAAGTATTAGCTCCTTGTCGCGAAGTAGCTGCTGTGTTCTTAGCTGACATTTTGATACCAACAAAGGACATCCAAACAATTTCGAATCATTAGAATTAGTTCTACAAACATTGTGAGATGAAGAGCTCAGTCTTAATCTTAAGAAATGTGTGTTTTGAGCGAGTAGTGTTACTTATTTAGGGTTTGAAGTGTCGGAACATAAGTGGGTGTGCGGCTAGAAGTGTGAGTGATTTTTCCGATGTCCAAAGACGCACGACAGGTGAAACAATCGTTAGGTTTAACGGGTTATTTTCATCAGTTTGTTAAGAACTATATGGTAATAGCGAGATCCTTAACACTATGAACAAAAAGACTAATAAATAGAATTGAGATTCGACACAAGAAATCACTTTTTCTAAATTAAAAGATTCGTTAGTCACTAGACCGGTGTTAGGAATCTATAATTCAGATTCTGTAACGGAAGTACACACCGACATTAGTAACGACGGTGTACCAGTAAGTTTACTAGAAAAAAAAAAATTGTTTCGAAGTTGCATCCAGTTGCATATTGCAGTCGCCAAACATCGCAATGTGAGTTGCGCTATCGTTCGTTTAAATTAGAAGCAATGGCACTCGTTGAAAATTAACAATAATAACAAAATTTAGAGTTTACTTGATTGGGATAAAATTTACAGTTGTCACAGATTGTAAAGTGTTAAAGTTATCTCCAACAAAGAAAGATCTGGTAACGCGTGCTGCTAGTGGTGGCTGATGATGTAGGAATTAAATTTTGATATCGAATATCGATCTAGAATGGCACACGTCGATGCTTTGAGTAGAAATCCTTGCGCTAAGAAATGGACGCGTTTACCGAATAACAATCAACAACACTTGGCTGTGCCGAAAGGAATGTGCCACAAAATAGTTCGGAACCTTTACTAGATAAAACTTTACATGAGTTGTGTGATAATTATTGGTTCCCTAACATGCGAAAATATATAGAGACATACATCTCTTGTTTGTGTTCCGTGTATTTACACAAAAGTACCAAATGACAGGAAGCCAGATTCACTAAATTCCATAAAAAGAAAAAGGTTGTAGTATCAATTCATACACTGCACATCGATTACTTGGAACCGTTTGAGCGAACCGCGAAAAAGAATGCTTACTTGATTGTTGCAGTTGACGTTTTTACAAAATACTCTTATGAACGCTGTAAGGTCAACTAAAACCAAATATTTAAAGTTGGTTCTTGTTCGGCGAAACGTTAAGTATATTGTGCGCTATTTAGTGTCCAGTTAAAAGATTTTGTGATAAAACAAAATGTCATTAAATTTTTACATAGCATTATGAATGCTTACGGCGCGCCGACGAAAATTTATTAGTGACCGCGGAACATCATCTACGTCGAAAAGTTTTCGAAATTTTTGCAAAAAATCATGGCATCACACATGTAATGAACGCCGTAGCGACGCCGCGTGCCAACGATCAGGTAGAAAGGTTTACCGGACGATTGGTGAGGCTTTACACGCTACTGAGGACATGAATACTTGAGATTAATGTATTCAACAAACTCAATTTTCGATAAACAACAGGAGACACCGAGTTACGGTTACGGGACGAACGGCCAGCGAAGTCTAATAGTTTGTAAACCACGACCCCCCATAACGAGAGGCTGCTGCTGCAGAACTTCAAGTACGATAGGCGATGGGTAACAACGACTATTCACAGAGAAGTAAATAATAGGATCAGCTGTGATTAAAATATGTAAAACGCGCTTTTGACTCAAAAAAGGAGTTCCTCCTAAATACAATATTAATAATTTGGCAATAATTAGAGAACCAAGCCAAGCTGAAGGTATGAGAGTACTACCTGAATATGACGAACCGATGATTGTCGAAGGAAAGTTACCCAGCGATCGTTAGAGTGTAACCGATATACCGGGAGCGCCTGGATAAAGGAAACGCTACGATAACGTTGTCGCTGTATACCGCATGAAGCCACGGGCTTCTGCCCAAACTTTACTGACACTAGCTGGTGAGGTGAGGGTGACAGCAATGGTGTACCTTATTATAGTAATGACCGTGGTTAAGAATAAAAACTGAAAATAGTAAATATACTAATTAATTTTAAATGCTAAGGAGTAAGAACTTTCTTAGAGTTTCATTACGATGTATTGCATTCTCGAGGGCGAGAATAATTGCAGGTTGGCCGAATGTTGTCGTTGTTTATTTTATCAAGTTTAGAATTTAGAAAAGTATACGCATTTTCAATGTATCCGTAAAACACGAGCACGTTTGTTTATTTTATCTTATAGTTTTGGGATACGGGATGCGTCTCAAGTACAGGGACGGAAGGAAAGAAAAGTGCCAACGCTCAGTCAGGCGCGGTCCTTGAGGGCTATACGTGTTGATAATGTTGCACTAATTACGCAGACGGGCTCGCGAGTGTTGCAATGACAAGTATTGAAGGTGATCGCTCTTTAGTCGATGAGATCGGAGAGGGGATCATCTCACCTGTATACGGCACCTAGCTGTATCCGCCTGCTGCAGAGGCGTGAGTTGTAGATGCCGGGAAAAACAACTGGTATGCCTGACCAAGTAATTGCCTTGTGCTTTCAAAACGGTCATGACTTGGTGTTGACTGGGCTGAGGCCAGTGTAGCAACACTGTGGCAGTCAAGTAGCACAATGATTCTGAGAACGTACGCTCAGAAAGCAAGGTATGCTAATATCCACCTGGGGCTTGTCTTTATGCATGCGAAGTACGAAGATGGACATTCGAGGACACCTTCTCCGTGAATTCGCATCCCAGAAGGGAACTACCGCATCTAGAGACTCCGCAGGATGGTGCAGGGGCCGGGAGAGGGCCCTGGTGAGTAAATAAGTCCTATAGTCTTGAGTAGATACTCGTAAATGGTTAATTGTAATTTTGCATGACGTCCTTGTCGAATCGAAAAGCAAAGCCCAGATGTTAAGACGTTTACCCTCAGCTCCGCAGTAGTCGTGAAAGAAAGAAAGCAGGAAAGAGAGATCTAACCAAAGGGTGAGTGAATGTTTATTGTAACTCGGTCCTCTGACATTGTTATTAGTCTAAAATGTTTAACAAAAAAAAAAAACTATCCAACATATAACTGAATGAGATGTTGATAAGTGTACAAGTGCAATACATACAGTAAGCAGCGCATACTACAGTTAAAATTTGAGAGCTCTCATTGCCCAGTTAGTAGTTAAATGATGTTGTGAAGTGTCAGCACAATCCCATTAGCATATCCCAATGGAAAATAACACAAAAGCAGTGACCTTATAAAAATAAATTTATTAGCAAGGAACGTTTAACGTAGATGATAATTGAAACGTTCACCGTGGATTAATGCAGAAGGATTGGGATGTGGCTAAATAACAAATGAGGTTTCCTTATTCGCGTGCAACGATTTACATCTGGTTTTGCCACACGTAGAATTTGGAAGTACAACTTTGGCATTTACTACAAAAACAAGTGTACCTTAGCAATTTAAAACGACCATGGTGGCTACGATAAGTTGATTTATTCAGTGGCCTCGAAGTCAGTCAGTAAGCTAAGGTCGAGCATTTCTGTGCGAATACGACCGCCAAATCAGGGTCAACCAACATACTTCTTACATCTGAATAGTCATTTTAGACAAATACGACCGGCGTGACGCACCGCGCTTTATATTTAACGGCTCTTTTTTTATTTAACAGGCTGTTATTCGAAGTTGATATTTTTGCAGGTGAAGTTGCACGCAACAACTCCGGCGACGATTTATTGCGTTTATCTTCTCGCGCGTTGAAGATTGCGCGCGAATGACACTCTCGCTATTTTCGTATAATTAACATTTGCATTGGGTTTTAATAAATGCGCGTGCGACCGACAATATTAATGAAGTAAACAAATGCTGCTGCTGGAACCTTTCAGTTGCTAATACTAATTACAAGGTCTCCGTAACCTCCGCGTTTAATTCGACGACAAACTATGTGACAGACTTGGCAATGTTTTGTGTCTCGTTGGAATATTAATGCTTTCCGTAAATACGATTCGATATTTTCGAGATATTTACTATTTCACAAGTCTTTCTCCAACATACCTATGCGGTACTTGCCCTGGCACAATCAACAAACGATCTAATATTTAGGATTCCAATAGATCACAAACGTTGGCTTTTCAAACCGAAAACAAAAATGTTAATTAAGATATACAAAAAAACATTACTGGAAGAAAAGTTTTATTTCGTACCTTATATCCCAAACACCCTGTATTTATATGCTTTAATCCCTTCGTGTCGAATCGATGGAAACCAACGAGAACGCGCGCGACTTTTGTTGGAATGTGTCGTCACGAGTCATTCCTCTCCGGCTTGTGGGTGGCCTAATTACCAGGACGTAACAATAACATAAACCAATTCACTTAATAAATTCGAAGCGTCCCACCTCTACAATTTTCATCTTCTTTTGCCTTTCATTACGTCTTGGTCCATTTGAGTCATCTATGTCAAGGATAAATTTTGGCCATCCCTGGATTCATCTCAATGTGAAGGGCCTTCAAGGTCTTCTTCTTCTTCTTCAAAATCCTTTTCTCATTATTTTATTTAACCACCACAAGATGTGCTTCTAATCTCGCTTTCCAGTTCTTCAGCACATCTTCAGAGGTTGATACCTATGAACCGCTTTCGCTTTCTTAGTTAATTGTTGTTTTCCATTCACGTCCTCTGTTGTCTTTTTAAGTCAGTTTCCTTTCACTTTTACTTTAACCACTTGAATTCCTTGCTCCTTGACTCCTAAAGTTGACTTCCACGAAAAGTTTGCTTCCACGAAACTCTGGTGTGAATTACCTTCGTTTTATTTACTGAGATCGGTAACGAGTCTGATTTGTATCTTCCATCAGCTGTTCCCCTCGACTGGCGACAGTAAAGAATGGGGAGTGGGTAAACAGATGTTAACGTAGGCGCCAGGGTGAACTGAATACTCAGCTGATTCGATCATTCGCAACAAACGCGGGAGACTTGAAATTAAACTCACTTGTACGCTGAAGGTAGAGTCACAAATACACAAGCTGCTACAATAAACAGTTGCTTTAAGTACACGCGCACAGATTTATTACGATTGTCACAAACTGTCGCTGAATACACATCGTCTAAAACGACTCAGAAATGTTGCGCACCCGGGGCCCAATTCTTGAAATTACTCGACAAATGTTGTACGCGATATGACGTCAAAATGACGTAGATTCTCATATAAAACTACAGTTTGTTAAGTGGATCTTTTTACGCACGTCATTGACAATCAATTTTTATACGTAACTATTGTACTTAGGTACAAGGAACGTCTTTATACAAATGTTTGTAAAGTAAAACTTACGATTTATTACTTGGCTTGGTAGTATTGATGTGTTTCTTACGAAAAAAACCAATGACGTGCTTTAAAAGATCCATTTAACAAATTTAACAATTTAACAATTTGCCGTTCGGTTATTAACGATGCGCTCGGTTGGAAACCGGTGTCCTCGCGAAGAGGGAGGAGGCAGCTATCCTCCGGTTGCGACACCTGGAAAATATCTCCCGCGGTTGCGCAGAAACAAATTTTTTTTCCCAAAGAGGTAACCGACCGGATTCGAATTCTAAACGCTTTAGAGCCGGCCCTGGTCCTCCTACCGGACCGGGCGGGGCCTCGAAAGACTCGCGAAGGACCAATCTAACCGGTTTCGAAAGTTTAAACAAATTCCGAGATCAATTTCTCAAGAAAAGTTCGAAAAAGTGTCATTTCGAGGAAAAGTTCAATCTTCCATGAGAATGCACGGGAACTTTAACGCCCCGTAGCGGCCAAACGGTGCGTCCTAGGACGATTCTGAGCGAATTTTCGAATCTAAGTCGGCGGGCGTCGTCCAACCCCTGTTCGTTGATTCACCCCCCCGGAGAAATCCGGCATTGTAGCATCGTTCCCGGTGATCGGAGCTTCGAGCGCGAGGCGGCATCGCGTTCCTCGTCATTTTCTGCCTTGCGTTTACGTGCAGCTCCAATCGATCAGAGCCCCCAGGTATCGTAAAAAATTCCGAAAAAAATGCTTACAAATTTGACGATTTTCAAAAAATCATATCTCGAAAAAACGCATTTTCCTGGGTTACAGGCCATATAGGCTAGGTACCTGGAAATGTCTTCTAGCGTGCGAGAGAGTTTAAAAAAATTCCTAGTCCCCGTTTTCGAGAAATTTTAGCCGATGTCTAACGATGTCTGACTCAAATTCAGGACCGAACTCGGGGCCGGAATTATAAACACCTCTCGGTCTTACGTGTACGTTTCGAGTTTGGTTCGATTCGGTCCGTAAATAAGGGCAGCAGAATTTTTTGAAATCTCAAAAAAATCGCGAAAAGGGCATTTTGCGGAAACCCCCATACAAAATTTTTCGCCCCCGGCGCCTGATCGCAAAACGGATTTTTCGGTATTTTCACCCTACGATGTCGAAAGTCTCTTCTCGATTCGATCACGTTCAAGGGTCGAAAAAAATTCCCGAGAAGTTCTGTACTAAAGTGAACAGTCTGACGTTCCGCCCCTTGGCTCCCCACGGCGACCAAAAATCGTCCAAAGGATTTTTCTAGAAGGCATACATGTATACGGATTTCTAGATAAATTTCTTTCGGCCGCAATATCAAAAAAAAACACGTAAAAACTCGGAGATAAGGACTTTTTCGGGGGGCGTTCGAAAACGGGGGGGGGGATTTAAAAACCCGTCCAGCAGGAAAGTTCCTTATCAAAAAATCCCGTCGAACGTACGCGGTGTTTTTTCGAAATTCCCTCCGATAACGGCGTGGTTGCGCCGTGAATGCATGTATGTATAGGGAATTGCGTCATTTTGACGTCATGTCGCATAATTTCAAGAATTGGGCCCTCAGGTGTAAAATTCAACTAATTACTGTATTCAGTACTTGAAGTCTAATTACTTTTGTTACGAACAAATTACGTTGGTTAATTAAAGGCGCAAGAATTGTCGAAAATTCGCTCTTTGAGGAAAAATGCAGCGTCACGAAGCAGTTGATTGAAGGTATCCTGAAGGTCAGTACGTCGATCGGAGCACTTGCAACGAAATTGCGTCAAAACACCTTCCTTCGGTCGGACACTGCTTCTAAAATGTCGAAGGCCAAGAGGGTCTCCCGAAAGGAGATTTGCAATTTGACTATGTACCTATTTTTGGAATAACCTGTACAGACAGTGTACAGATGAGTCTATGGGCGTCAGTTACCGTATGTAAGAAGAACGTTGGGAAACTTTGAAACAATTAATTTTTCCATCCTGCTGTTCATTAGTGTGATTATTTAATAAAAAATTATTTCTCACAATTGAAAATCACTTTAATTAAAATGCTACGTTATTCTTAAAATAATTTTTCCGAAATTTAATAAATGGCCGAGGATTTAGCCCCCCCCCCCCCGAAAATAAACGAAAGTGATTTTTTATCACCACAGCATTTCTGTGTCCATACATTAAGCGCAAGCAAAATTTCAGCCTTCAATTAACTAATCGGAAAATTTTTTAAACAATTAATCTTGTGCCATTAGTCGGTGCGATTTATTTAATAAAAGAATTATTTCTCACTTCTGAAAATTACTCTGACTTAAATGAGAAAAACTATACTATATTATTCCGAATATGTTTTTCGCAAAAATTTAAAACTCATCAAATTTTCGGCCCCCCCTCAATCTCCCGAAAAAAATACCAGTGATTTTTTATTGCCGCGGCATTTCCGCGGCCGTCTACAAAGCGCCTGCAAAATTTCAAGCCTCAAAGCCATCGGGAAACCGCCGAAATCGTCCTCAAAATATTTTACTACGAAAGGGGATTCCGTGCTGACGTCACGGGTGGATTTACTATATTTCTTGGAAAAAAAAGTAGGTCGCAAGGTCATTGGGTGTTTATGAATGGCCGCCGTTCGATTGTTTTTGCAGAGCACCTCGGCCTCCGGAGGCAGTCTGAAATTATTTAAAAAAAAACGTAAAGCGAACAACAAACGCGTCGTAAACTTAAAGAATATCGTTTGGATGAGATTTGAAATAAAAAGATAAACGTGTAGGTTATATTTTGAGCAAAATTACGTTTTTTATTTTCGGAAGTTTCGGTTTGGGCGGTTGGCAGCAATGCGTCACTGTGTTTTGACGTTTGTAGGTTATCATGCGAAGCAAATCGATTTGTATTATTTATTTTCGATAAAAATGAGAGACAACAATCGTAGAAGTTTGAACAATAAGGTAAATATAGAATACTGTGTGAAAATCGCCCGAGACTGTACAACATAACCTCAAATTTTTATTTGGCGTATATGGGAGCAGGTGCGTGCGGTTTGATTTGCTTTCTGTAGCAGTTTTCTTTGTGAAAATAAGGTGTAAGTTGTTGCTAAAGTCGATTTTAAACGTTGTTTGGTCACTTTACACTTTCTTGCGGGGTTTACTCACATTAATTGTAGGCATAACGGCAACTTTGTTAAATAGGTTGCAGGAGAAGGAATCAAGGAAACCGTAAGAACCTGTTCTGAAGAAACTAAAGGGTAAATGGTATTTGATCGTCTCTGAGGATTTCCCAGTTTAATTTGGGGGAGGAAACCTGCTGCGGTGTGACCTATAGATTCTTTGAGCTGACATGTGGTTTTAGTGGATTGCAATTTTATGGGTCTTCAGTAACCCATGCACATGTGAAGCTTTACTGTAGTGAGAAGGTAATTTAATTCAGTGAACTCATTTTTATGTTTAGGAAGAGTGCGGTAGATTTTTCTTTCTGCTGACAAAGCGGTGCTTTCTTTGTACAGCCCCGCATTCAAAAGCAGTATTTCCTCTTCGTACAACGTTTTGTATGTTGCTATGTTTTCTGTGCTCGAAGAATTTTAAATGGTGTTGTGTGTTTTAAGTTCTTTCAGAACCTACACTTTGTGGTTAACTTATTGGGAGGCGTTTTCTCTTTATCTAATTCATTATTTGATTTTTTTTTGTGCAGAGAATAAGCACCTGCTATTTTTAAAAGTTTCTATGTAGACAGTGAATAGATGTACATATTTAAATTTTCTCTGTCTAGGGTCACAATTGAAAAAATCGATATTCAAGTTACTGGCAGTAGTTAATTAAATTTGTTGTTATTAATGTTATTGCACATATTGTTAGGCACCCAAACCTATCAATTTTTGGAACTCTTTGCCTAAAGTTATAGATTCTATTTGCTTCCTAGATTTTACCTTCGATTACTCTCCGAATATACAAGTATAACTGTGCAATATCTGCAAACTATAGATTTTCAAGTAAGGTAAAAGAAAATATATGAAGAAATGAGAGATATGGAGATCTCCTGTAGATTCATCAGATTAATAAAAAGGAAAAGGAATCTACCAAAATTAAAGTGAACAATATAATTTTTAAATTTCTTGTCATAAGGACTGAGGCGGAAAGATTCCTTATCAACAACCTTTTTCAACCTAGTTTTTGAGAAGATGAGAGGAAATTGCAATCTAAACAGAACAGTTTCGCTCATCACCAATAACGTGCGTTTGCTGATGCATTTGCTTGGCAACGTCACGAAAGGAACTACAGAGAGTGACAAAAGCACTGATTTTGAAAGCAGAAAAATCGGGGTTATCAACTCTTGTCTTAACTTCGCTGAAGAATAAGTCATTGCACTTCTTGCACAATAAAACTAAGAGTTGATAAAAATTTTAAAAAATCAGTCGGTTTATGATTATGGTTGGTCTCACAGGAAGACAGGCACAAAAACAGATAGATAGAAATAGAGAGAGTACGAAACTTAACGTATCTGGAAATAAGCAAATTAATGAAATCAAAAGAGGGGCGAAAGTATACTATAAAAAATACCCAACTATAGTGTGTGAGTTGTGAATAACAGAGATCTAAAGACACTGGTAATCCAGGAAAGAAAACTGCTGGGACATGTTTGGGGGAAAAGAGAAACGAAGACATACGGGAAAGACGAAGAAAAAGAAATTAAGAGGTCCCCAAATATCACACAGTTTGTTAAGCCGCAGAGACTCAGATGGATGACACATAGAGAGAAAGGAAGACACTGGAACATTCGTTGGAAGTAACAAGATGGGGTCGATATCGACGAAGAAGAAATTCAGAACTGGAGACCAGGAGCAAAAGATGGAAGAAAATTACTCGGCAAAGGGCCTAAGAGCGTGTATAGAAACTGGCTCTCTCAAACAGCTCAAAGCAGCAAGCCGGGATTTCTGCATTGCAACAAACTGAGAAACTTTGATAAGATTCTAAAGCAATGCTTGAATGATCCTCGATGGATGGGTATTAATAGTTCACCAGCAGTCAATTAAAAATTTACCAAAATTTCAAGACATTTAGGAGCTTTAATCATCGTAACTGTTTCTATAAGTAAAATAACAAATAAGACTAACAATAAGTATGACAGAGCATTAGGACGATAATCAGTAATAAGAAAGATAGAAAGAGTTTGCAATAACGTTAACCAGGATTTAAGTAGATTAAGAATGGGACTTCCTAGCGTATCATGGATGGAATAAATAGTAGAACGAGAAAGAAAAAGGGGGGAAAACTCTTCGTAAAATAAAAACAACAGTTCAAGATGCGAAGAGAGAGAGAGGTAGAAGCAGTGGATAATTGAAGTCTTAGATCTGCCACCGAAAATCCAAAGGGTATGAGACTAACAATAAGAAAAACAAGAGTTCTTTTATTGAAATTATATAATCTTACTTTTGTTACGAACAAATTACGTTGGTTAACTAAAGGCGCAAGAATTGTCGAAAATTCGCTCTTTAAGGAAAAACGCAGCGTCACGAAGCAGTTGATAAAGAAATACCTTCTCGGATTGAAGACATCCTGTAGGTCGAAGGTCGTTTACGTCTTCCGGTGTGTCGTCAGCACGTGGACCGGAGCAGTCGCAAGGAAATTGCGTCAAAATACCTTCGTTCGGTCGGGCACTGCTTCCAAAATGTCGGTTAATTAACCGAGGAGGGCCAAAACGATCTCCCAAAAAGGAATATCCAAACGCAAAAGTATCCGAGAGTAAAACCCAAGGAATTGCCAAGACAGCCCCAAGCAGTAGAATACCGTCAGGACGAAGACGCCTAAGAGATGGATAGACCCATGCATTGCAGAGAGAAATGCCAAGACAGCCCTATGCAGTAGAAGACCGTCGGCGTCGAAGGCGCTTAAGGGATGGAGAGTCTCATGGGCGTTTCAATAAAGAGCAAAAGTGATGATGTTAGATTTAACTTAATTTAAAGTAAAGTACAAGGAAGAGAAAGTGAATTATAACAAACCTCTGACATTGACAATTCAAATCCAACAGTAAATAGGTTATTGGACGACTGAAGATGGACTCATGGACGTTTTTGTTTCAAGAACAACAAAGGCAATGATTGTAGATATAACAGGACTTCCCCTGAATAAAGAAAAGCAGAGGAAAAGAAAACGAACGATGATAGTTTGCCAAATCACTTTTGATAATTCAAGTCCAAAAGTAAATAGGACGAAGATGGATGGACGTCTTTTGTTTAAGAAGAACAAAGGCAACGACGATACGTTTAGCAGGACTTGCCCTAAATTAAGAAAAGCAGAGGAGGATAAAGTGAATGATGTTAGTCTGCCAAATCACTTCTGACAATTCAAGTCCAAGAGTAGGTAGGATGTTGGAAGACCATCGAGACGAAGACGCCTGAACGATGGATGAACTCGCGGATGTCCTCATCTCACGAATAACAGAGGCAAATGGCGTTAGATTTAACTGGGCCTCCCCTAAATTAAGAAAAAGCAATGACGAAGGACTGCCAAACTAGTTTTTACAATCTGAGATTAGGCAACGTATTGGAAGACTTATTTCAACATGAGTGTATAATAAAATTTGTGAAGACGAAACGAGTAAATTTGTCTAAAACAATTAAATTTACGAGAAGAAGGAAACAATGAAATTGAGAAGAAGAAGTCTGGGAGAGGAACCCAAGACGAAGAAGAAGTCTAGAAGAAGACATTCCGGTCATTGTGCACGCACACACACACACTTGTCTCTATAAAATCTTTTGTCATATCAGCCGAAGTACATCAGGTCATTACCAACGTATCCGTGTAAGAATTTTCCTCAAGTCTTCTGGTCATTGCCGATGAACTCAGGACTTCTTCTTCTCAAAGAACTTGCCGTGCTTACATTTCTTCAGGCCTTCCAGTTCTCTTCTCAAGATATAACCCTCCGCAAGACCTTCTGGTCATTACCAACGTATCTATCCAACAATTTTCCTTAAGTCTTCTGGTCATTGCCGATGAACTTAGGAGTTTTTGTTTAATTGGTCGCTTTTTTACACCTCTGCGAGTAACAAGTCTTCTTCTAAGTTTTCAAAGAACTTGCCATACCTACAGTCCTTAAGGCGTTCCAGTTATTCTCGACATACCTGACCCCTTGGTTACTGTTGATACTCCTGCAAAGACTTTCCTTAGAACCTTCTGATCATTGCCAACACCTTACTAAGGAATTTAGGATCCGTCTTCTAATTGATTATTGTGTCGAAAAGTCTCTTCTCAAGATTTAACCCTTCTGATCATTACCAACGAACCTGTCTAAGGATTTTCCTTAGGTCTTCTGGTCATTGCTGATGAACTTAGGACTTCTTGTTTAATTGGTCGCTTTTTTACACCCCTACGAGTGACAAGTCTTCTTCTCCTCAAAGAAATCGCCAGGCCTACACTTCTTAAGGCCTTTCAGTTATTGTCGACGTACCTGATCCCCTGGTCACTGTTGGCAAAGACTTTCCTTAGGACCTTCTGATCGTTGTCAACACCTTACCAAAGAATTTAGGATCCGTCTTCTAATTGATCGCTTCGAATGGATACATACCATCGAAATCCAGAGTGTAATGCCCTCAGGAGTTATTTCCCAAAATGCAAGGGATGAAAGCCCAAAATGAAGCCCGATTTGATTCCAACTGGAAACCACTCGCTACTTAACTATGCAGTGTAAATGACCTGTTCCGTCCAGAAGAGAAAAAGGATCACTGTTTTTGCTTTAGAAAATTAATTACACGGACGTCCTTTCCTTCACATTGTAGCAGCCGTGAAATTTTCCATCAGCGCGAGAGATATTTGTTTGCAAAGAGCCATATAATTACAGGCAAGCACCGTTAGAGTTCTTAGGTGTATCAGTGTAGTAATAATAACGAAGCTATAATTATTTATTGCAAAAATACCCGCGCGCGCGCGCGTAGTTGTGCTGCCGCTACGAGCGAGCGTAAAAATAGTACAGTAAATTTAGGCCGAAGTGTTTACGATCTTTTTATATTACGGAACGGCAGGCTGCTAACCTTGGTGTATTGACGGAAATGCAGACGGCAAAGCTCACGATGATGTCATGCCTTCGTTAATTCGTCCTGCCTAGATAGCATCCTGCTGCGAGCGCTCTTCAGGATTTTCTTGAAAAACGCCAGCGGAACTGACTCGCTTTCATTGATGGCGAAGGTAGGCATTTTTTCACGTCGTTATAAATCAACCTTTATGTGGATGAAGGTTCCGGAAGTGACTATCTGACCTACGTGCACGTAATTTTTGTTGGGGGCCTTTATCAAACAATGGTTTGTTTATTGCGTTGCGCTTTCCATATCCTTATCAATTTTTGACTAGTTTTTACTTAATACGTTGCAACTTTGCTTTCCGAGAGGTCCTTATAAATCTACCTTTATGTGGATGAAGGTTCCGAAGTAACTATCCGACCTACGTGCACGTAATTTTTGTTGGGGGCCTTTATCAAACAATGGTTTGTTTATTGCGTTGCGCTTTCCATATCCTTATCAATTTTTGACCATTTTTTTACCTAATTAAATAGGTGCAACGTCGCTTTCCGAGAAAATTAGGGGCGATTTATTTGAGGAAATTCAACGACGAGGAAGAGGATGTGCAATCGCGAGTTTGTTTAGACTTTCTTTATCTGGTGTGTGCCGACGAAATTTGCTCGATGTTTGTTTTCGTTGCTTCCTTAATTGCATTTAATGTGGCGTGCAATAGATAAGATAAGTGCATTTTTCCCCCCATTTTTTTTTGGACGAATTTAGTAAGCGTTTTATATAATCGAGACAAAGTTCCATTGTGTTTTGTGGTAGGTTAGGTTCATACTTTGATATTTCCTTGCATACATCTCGACTTACCTTTTTCTTTTCTAATGTTAATTTGGACGGAGCCTATCACCCTTACAATAGGCCCACGTTTTGTAAAACCAGAAAGCTCCAAAAGCTCTCGTTTTATTGTATCCTTTGGCAACTGTGGATAATTCAATGGTCTCCTGTTTTTTTTTTTTGCTTGAGGACTTTGTGTCCCCTTTTCCCCCCCAAAAAAGCGATACCTTACATGATCTAATTTGGGTTAGTGAAAAGAATTGGAATGTCGCAAACTATGAACTGACATTATCATTTGCCTGAGTAACCATAATAAAAGTGGTGTTCACGGTATCAGCGTTTTTGAAATTTGTAAACAATCGTCACAATAATAAAAAAAAAATTGGATTGCGTCAGCTCATAGACAAAAACAAGCTTCAAAGTTGCAAAACCGTTTTATCAAAATTTCATCAACGCCCGACCTATCCAAACTTATTTGCGTTGGACTTACACACACACCATTATCGTTTTCGGCGTTGCTTCCGCAAAAAAAGCTCGGCCGTTTCGAAACCCCCCCTGCCTAGAACGTGACGAATTGATAAAACTAAAGTTGTGAATATTTTCTTTAATTTGCAAAGGAAAAGTCATCGTGGGGGTCATCTATTCGACTCGTATTTGAAATAGCAAAGGTTCGGATCGGAATTGGAATGGACGGGCGTCGAAGAGAAATGTATTGGAGAAAGTTCCTAGATAGAGTAGGTCAGGGAATTATTATCGGTAAAGTATTGCAGGCAGGTCGTTTCGTTCTGTGCTTACGCAGGCTTAACTGCCAAAGTGAAATTTACTATACTACGCTTACCATCTTACGTGAGTGAGTAGTACGTAGTAAAAGTGAATCTGGGTTAACAAATACTTTTCGGAATCAAACAATCAAGAAAAAAGCAACGATTCGCTTTTTATTCTGCTGCGTCCAAATGGGGGGAGGAGGAGGTTAATTTTTCGGAATCAAACGGTTTCCGCTCGGCAAGAAAAGAAACGCGCAAGGCGATTCGCTTTTCATTCTGCGAGCGAGAGAGGATATAACGATCTTACTAACGCGCGCCCATATTTGTAGTTCCTGTACAGAAAAGAGCGCCTTAGAAGGATAACTTGGATAATTCCGGGAATTCCGCGCAACTAGTCCGGCCGTTTTACCGCGATCTTCAAATTTTATCGTCGGCCATTATTTCATGCAAATATTTCATCGTTACGTATACAAAGCGTTCGCTTCGGACCCATTCATTCAAGACGAACGATAATCTGTTTGTGTAACTAGTTTCTTTTCTTTTTCTTTTCGTTTCGAGTCGCATCATCTTTATACAGTTAGTTGCTTGTTAGGGGGAGCGGTTCGAACCGCAAATATCAGTTGGAAATTGCTCCGCGTAATTCCTGCGTCCGGTGCTTTTCTAAAACCGCAGCGTGCCGCTGCGAAACGAGCTTTCAAAAGCTATGGTTCTAGCGCTGGAGCCTATAATAACTCTGCGACTAATATTCGAAGCCAATTTATCCTCGCATGTTGCACGAAACGAGAGACGACGGTAAACTATTGCATACGTGGCGTTCGCCAACTGCAAATTATTCCCGATCAGGCCAGGACTTTCTCTCGGTAATTTCATTATTTATTACATAGCAGGAGCCATGCAACTCACTGATTACTATTACACAGCTGACGACCGACGGCCGCGGTTTACTGTTACCGATGAAATTAAAAGTATTTTGCGAATGGAACCATTCCCCCCCAGTGACGGCGCTACAGACTTGAATGAAAGCGATTTTTTTGCATATTCGTTTTTACTAATTTAATAACTTCCCTGTATTGTTACGGAAACATTACGTGGTAACACAAATAAGGGTCGTAGCTTGATAAAACAATACATTTGTTAACAATAATTAAGGGAAACTTACATGGTTTGATCACTTACACAATACAACAAAAGGGAGCACTTCACGTTTGGCTAATTCGCGAAATCAAACAAAGTAGGCGACTTCTGGTGGTCAATATTGATACCATTTCACGGGTTGGTTCAATTTTGAAAACATGCACCTATCAAACTTTCATATTTAACACAACTGTAATGTAGTTCACCCTTTTATCGGCCATGTTGCAATTAACAGAGACCTCTCGCGTTGACAATTGGGTGGCGAGTAGCTATCACACTAATGATCTAATCGTCAGCTCGTCGTCTACTTAAAGGGGTTCTGTCCGAGGATGTTTTTCCAGGAGAGCTGTGTAAATATGCCTTGGCATATGACTCTTGGGGAACTGAAAGTGTGTTACTCAGAATTTGCGTATTCCATGCCTTGATAGTTCCCAAAGATTCATAGTTATGTAATTGTTCGCGGAAAGCTTCGGTTGACTGATGCTTCCTTGCGTAGGTGGCGTTCTAATTTCCTTGTTACAGTATTATGAAGTGAAGTGTTAATTTGACTTTATAGCTCAAGCTGTCCTGTTTTAAATGAATCTCCTAATAAAAAGTTAAGTGGTCTTTAAATACAAATGAAAGGTTTAAAAGTAATTGCCAGTGCCTTCTTTCTTCGCTTATAGGGCCTCCAAGTACCGCCCCGTCAATTTCCTGGGGCTTTGTCCTCGTTGCAGAGGAACTTGTTCGGGGCTAAAATATCAAGAGCCCCAGAGAAGCCTTGGGGGACGAAATTCAGAAGTAGAAGAATTAGCAATCCAAGAAGCCCCAGTGAAGATTATGCCTAGCTCTTTTGAAGAAGTTCTTCTGTGACGTCGCGTCGGCAGAAAAACAACTTAGTATGAGGTTCCACCTGAAGCCACAGAGAAGGAGCCCATCCCCTCTTTTCTTTCCAATTGGTCCGAGACAAGTTGTGTTGCTCTTCTCTTTCATCCTCTATTTGTTGTTTGGTTCCACCTCATCGAATTTAATTTCTTTCAGCGTGTAGGGAGTCTTCTCAAGGAAGCAGGGACGAAACAGCAAGAAGCTAACAGCCCTAAAACATTTCTGGGGGATGATATTCAACAATAGAAGAGTCAGTGATGCAAGAAGTTCTTCTTTTCTTTCTAATTGGTCCGGGGATAGTTGTGTTCTTGCTTTTCACCATTTTCTGGTGCTCTGCTGTGAGGAACGGGTGGTTAAAAACGATAAAAGAAAAGGGATGAATTATCCTTTACTTTCAGATTGGTCAAGGCTTCGTCGAAACACGGTGCTCCTTTGGATATCATTACGGAAGTGAGAGAGCAGTTCTTCATTTTTAATAGCAACTAATTGGCAAATAGATTGATGTTTTCTCACCCAAACCATGGTACGAGATAAAGAGAGAGACGGACGGGTCTTCGGAGTTTGACCACACACTATGACATTCGGTGAATGTTACTTTCGGCTTCGGACTTTGGGTGATGTACGCGACCACACCACTTGTAGTTACGTGATACCTATCGTGAATTCCAGTTCCCTTTTATATGGTTTACACCGGAAATTCCGATTATGAAAAATCTTGCGTATGAAACTCTTGCCCTATGAGTCATCGTGATTTTCGTGGATCGTTCGCTTTTAGTTATGTTTCCATAAGCCGGTTTCTTTGATGAATTACCTCAGAAATGTTTGAAGTTGCTATACGCAGCTGATATTCTCCGAATGCAGTTTTATTATATAGGTCAGTTCTGACTCACAATGGCAAAGTAGTTTGTTTACTTAATTTTTACGTGGGTGAATTTTCCCGCGGTCGCGTAGACGACATTTTATTGAATTTGACTTACGCATTGAACTTAATGATTTACAATTTGCCTATTTCTTACACTTCCGTTTTCTGTTTATTCCACTTCGTCGAATCTCCTACACGTTTATTTCGTTTCTCTTGGTTTTCTGTAACTGTTTCGTTTTCAATCTTAAAGTGCGCCACGTTTCTCAAAATTACAGAAGAAGAAGAAGTCAAAGAAGGGGTTACGTCCAAACTCACTTTGTTGATTTTTTTTTCTATAGAGATCGGGGAAGCTTCAAAAGATTACATGGTCCATCTAACCCAGTAGTGTTGGATTAATCCGGGACGGTGTCTCACACCTACCCAGACGTTATTCAACTAAACCCCTATCCTCTTTCGCCACTCTACGCAGAGGGGACCTTCCGGCATTTCATCCTCTTCTCTATCTCTGTCCTCACCTCTTCTCCTTTTCTTTCCTCTTCATTCCTCTTCTCTCTTCTTCTTCGCCCTCTTTCGTCTCCTCTTCCTTCCTCTTCTTCCTACTCTTCTCTCCTCTTCGCCCTTCTTCTCTCCTTTCCTCTTCCTACTCTTCTTCTGGCTTCATTTTACTCCTTCACTCTCTGTTTCTCAGCTGCCTTTCGTGTAGACATTTCCTAGTCATTATATCTCTCGCGTATTCGCTATTGCCATCCATGACTTTTTGTCTCTTGCCATCACGCCTGCTGTGTTATTTCTTATTTACTGGTATACCCACCTCTACCTCTGTCCTCACGCGGATCTCTTCACACTTTGGGCATGCAAATATTGTATGTCCCGGTGAGTCGTCTTGCTCCGGGCAGTACCAGCAGCTAGCTGTGTCTTTTTTCCTAGTTTCTTTCAGGTACCTCCCGAATGAGCCATGACCGGTTAGCGCCTGCGCAATAAAATACTCCACTTCTCCCTTCGATCTGGTGCACCAGCTTTCCACATCTTTAATAAAGACCTTGGCCCAACCGTCATATCTGTTCCATCTCTCCTGCCAGGACTCGTATGGCTCTTTCATACCCAAGGCCTTTACCTGGTGGCCTTCGTTATATAAACTGCTCTTCAAAAATTAGGGAACTCACGATATACTGAGGAAATCCTGTATATCAAGTTTGAAGAAGTTTGTTTTGTAAATTAATGGTTGCAGCCTTTTATTTTTACTCTTTTTGTTTACCTACCTTGTTTTTACAAGAAAACGCATACTTTGTTAAATTTACTGTTGTCAGTAGTGATACAAAATAAACATTTTAGGCATATGTTTCTATGTTTTTTGTGTGTCAATGATGGAGAGAAGGAAGTTAACTGTCGCAGAGAAAAATATAGCTATCGGTATGCTACAGGCTTGTCTCACGCAATTACCTGTAGGGACCCACTTTAATGTTTCCAAAAGTGTGATTTCCCGATTGCATTCAAAGTTTAGAGAAAGTGGTGCAGTGGAGGAAAGACCAAGACTAGGTCGTGGCAGACCTAGAAAAAAAAAACACCTCAACAAAACCATTATTTAAGCCTTTCTGCTTGTAGAGAGCTTCTATCGACGTGGCGTCAACTGGGAAGCCGCCTCGAAAATGATATAGGAGCTTCGATTTCGATCGCAACTGTCAGAAGGCGTTTGTTAGAAAACAATTTAGTCTCCAGACGCCTTCTGAGAAGAGTACCATTAACCAGAACTCACATGCAAGCGCGGTTGGAGTGGGCAAGGGAACATGCAAACAGGCGTCAAGAATGGGAGTCTGTATTTTTTGCTGACGAGTCTCGATATGGCCGGTTTTCTGACAGTCGACGTGTACGGATATGGACAACCCCAGGAATACCTAGAAACTTGCGAACAGTTCAAAATGTTCATCCTTTTAGGGGTGGTATTAATTTTGGAGGTAGATCGAATTTGTACATCTGTCAAAACACTATGTCTGGTGAAGTATTGTTACCAACTTTCAAGCTGCTATAGGGCAGAATTTCCATTTTTTAGATGATAATGCGAGACCACACCGCTTACGGGCGGTAATGCAATCGCTAGAAAACAATGGTATATTGCATTTACCATTGCCAGCGATGTTTCCCGACCTACTCAAATCCTATAGAACACGCATGGGATTTGCTACAGCGGAGTCTAGATAATCATCAACCAAGACCTGAGACGCTACACGAGGTAAGAGAGTTATTACCTCTTCTTTGGACACAGATTCCACAAGAAGTGTTGGACAACGTCATAACAAGTATGTTTATTTTCTTCCTCTCTACGATCTGGGGGGGATCTCTGCTATCACCAGAACGGCCTCTGTCGAGACCGTCCTGTACGCAGACGCAACTCTTATGGCAGTCAGCCTGTTTATGCTCTCCAGCATTAGTTCGTGGTGCCTATACTTCATGGCATTATCCCGTACGAGGCGGCATACAGAATGATCAAGGAGACCACCGCAGCGAGCATCTTCCTTTTCTTGGGGTTAGGTCTTCCCACACTCGGCATAAGCCTCGCAAGGGCCATGTATGATTTCTGGGCTTTGATGGCTGTTTCCCTGACGTGGTCACCTCCAGTCTCGGTCGAGATGTTTTTTGCGGTTTTCACTTCCGCGTCACCGACCCTCAATACCATTCGCGTCCGGTTCCTTTTCCCTGCAAGGATGACAGCTTCCGTCTTCTGCCCAGCCAGGGTAAGCTTCCTCTAGAGTGTTCTTAATCTCCTCCATTATACACATGGCCCTTTCTTCCAGCATTGTTGTGGTCTTTGCACTAACTATCATGGCTAGGTCGTCCGCATATACGATAATGGTGGACCCGACCCCCAGCTCCGTTTCCCGGACTCTATTATACAAGACGTTCCAATGAGTAGGTCCCAGAATGGATCCCTGCGGGCTCAACTCCGTCCTAGTGCCGTCTGGGGCTATGATAGCTCTGCCGGCCAGATAAGAGGCAATAATTTTCTTCGTCGTGCCGTTTATCTTGTGTCTGTGGAGTGCCACCCCCACGATGTCGTGTCGAAGACGTCGAGAGCTATCATAACGCAGTAGTGCCCATTCTTATCTGCCTTGGCCCGAACGTCGTTTAGAAGGCTCTGCACTTGTCCCAGCGCACTCAGGGTGGATTTACCCGTGCTGGCTATCGCTCAGGATCCTCCTGCTCTACTTTGTTGATTGATACAACCGTTTCGGGTGTGACCCACTTGCACCTATTCCAAAATCCATTTAGAAAAGTCTTTCCTGATTATGGTTAGATTTCTGACGTCTGATTGCTGTGTCCTTTTTCTTCCTTTGAAAATTGTAATTTCATTTTTTGATAAAATTTAAATAAGTGTACTGCTCCCTTTTGGGCCCTGAACCTGCCATAGCGCCCTCATCAAATCTTTACTGAAACAAAGATCTCAGAGTTGACATATCGATAGATGGATGGAACTAGACAAGTGTCACCAAGCGAAAAAGGCTGTAACGGCCCCCTCGCTTAAACTGGCACGATTCTGCACGCAACTATCTAGAAGCAGACCACGTCTACTCGTAGGAATACTTTCAGGCCATTGCAAACTGAATAAACACGTGCACAAGAAACTGCTAAGCATATCCTCTGTGATGGCCCTGCACTCGTCTCGATCGGAGGTTCTATGTTAGGGGAGTTCTGCCCTGACATGGCTGGAATTCGCAGTGTTCCTCTGTCAGACGTTCTCGGCTTCATCGAAAGAGTGCGATGGTTCGAATAGCGCTGACAATCATGCACTGCCGAATATAGGGGTAGTACAATTGTGGCCTAAATGCGTGTGAACTCTCATTCACCCCCCTCACTAATCCAGAATCCAGATGTGTAGTGATGCTAGGTTCTCCTTTTCAAAGAATGAATTGTACGTTGACGATTGAAGGGTTGTACAACCGCCGACTGCTGGGGCGAATCCCATTCGCTTCAAAATTCGTCTAAAAGGAGGAGTGCCGTTTCTCCTTAGAGGTGACTAACTTTCCTGGTTTTTGTTTGTCGTTTCCAATTGCTTATTTCATATAAATGGATTTTGCCTCATTTCTTTAAATAAAATTGCTCCAGTTGACTTAATGACACAATTGTTAAGTCTAGATGATCATCGCCTAACCCCTAATCCATTCAGAAGTCTTTTGTGAGTGTGATTAGTTTTTCTATCACCGTTTGCTGTACATTTTTCTTTTTCCCTTCAGTTTATAAAAGCTTAATTCTGTTTCTGATAGGTTTGGTTCTTCCTGTCAAGAAACTTACACGTTGTTGAAACTAACATCGCGACGATCAACTGATAGGGTAGGGCTTCATCTTAACCAGAATTGTTGCTTTATTCCAAGCTTGGAACGACGCAACTTTGTCTATTAAGAAATGACCAGTTTGATGATGTGGCTAGAAGAGGATCTGGATGAACAGAATCGTCATTCGATGTCAGACGATGTTCCGAGACGACTTCCAAGATTATTCCAGGAATGCGGCTCCTCCCATTCCCTTCTTTAGATATCCCCCGATCATTTAGTATACAGTGTGTAAACCGATTTGTGTGACATGATGGAAAAATCAAACGAGTATCAAGCGTGTTAATGACAGGGATGCAATAGAATGGAGTTGCCTACCCCCACCGCTGGTTCTTGCACGTTGCTGAAAGTAACGACGTTCAACTGAAGGGTAGGACTTCATCTTTTCCAGAATTGTCGCTTTATTCCAAGTCTGGATGGACACAGGAGGTAGCAACATTGTCTATTAAGAAATGACCAGTTTGATGATATGGTTAGAAGAGGATCTGGATGAACTGAGTCGTCATCCTCTTCTTTAGATATCCCTCGATCATTTAATATATACAGTGTGTAAACCGATTTATGTGACATGATGGAAAAATCAAAGGAGTATCAAGCGTGTTAATGACAGGGATGCAATAGAACCCCCACCGCTGCGCTGGTTCTTGCGCCATTACTAAGTTAATTTCAATATCTTTCCTTCTTTGTCTTGCCTATTCTATGTCACTCAAATCAGTTTACACATGATATAATTGGAAGTCGTCAGCGAAACTTATATTTTTGCGCAAATGTGGTTAAAATAGCAAGAAATTATTTTATTTTATTTTATGATTAATTTCAACTTAATAATTAATAATTAATTGAATCTTTTGATTTAATTTAACAGGTTTATATGAAATTATTTTGCTTAATTACAAAAGAGCTAATCGTCGTGCTTATAATTGCACATCGCCATCGTTTCGCTAATCGTTCGATTATTAATTAATCAAACGCATTCTCTCGATGATTAACTTTCGTAATTAATTACCGGTAGGTTTATGTACGTACAGTTACTTTGTGACACTCTGTATTTTAATAAGCGTGAAAGACACATACATACACAACATAGAGGCGACCAGTTTCGTTAATCCCATTCCAGTCGAGAAACAAAAAAAGGAAAGCAGATAAATAAATCATTGATTTTAAGTCGGGTGGAAATAATAATTTCCGCAATTAACAGACGCAGCAGAACGCGTAGGAAGTGAAACACTTTTCCATACTAATTTAATTATATTTTATATTCATTCCACAAACATGTTTTAGCAGTTATAACAGACATAACATAAAACTATAAATATGTAGAATGTATTTATATCATCTCAAGGCAGCATGTGTAACAAATATCAAGTATTATCGAATGAAATATATTATCAGCCTTGTGTGTGCATGGCAAAAAAAGAGAGATTATATTATTGCAAGCGATTGATCACTGCTCGGATATATGCGTTTGCGTGTGCGCCAAGCATTTTAATTAACTTACTTTGTTGACTTGAGAATTAAAATTTCCCGACGAATCTTTTGTTGTCGTCACATTGTTGAATGAATCGTCGGTTTTGGAATTTTAAACGTTCGTTATTTAAAATCTTTTTTATTAATTGCATGGTAAATCAACTGATTAAATTCTTTTGCCTACTTTTATTTTTCAAGACTTCTTATAGCAGTGCGTAGAAGGCGAAGTCATTCTGAAATTCATTGTTGGGCTATAAATTGATGACTTACATAAATCTCTTTGCACTAGGATCAAGGACGGCGATCGTCCATGGATCATTTTTAGCTTTAACGAAAAAAGCTTTTTATTTAAAGTGTTTACAGTAAATGTACAGTGGAAAGTTTCTTTTAACGCTTGCTTGCAAATTAAACGGGTACTTATTTTGATTATTTTTGGAACTGAAGCAGAAACCAATGGAAGGTCAAAATTGCTCAAAAGTTGGGAAAGAAAAAAAATTGCCGAATCTCCAATATTTTTGATTTACTTTGACTTCCACTATTAAGACGGAGATCTTTATTTTTTTATTGTTCATTCGAAAATTAATTAACAAGGTTGCAACAGTTTATGTAATTGCTTCAATGACGTTAAGCGTAATTAAAATCCGCAAAAAATTCACTTTTTTCTCGCCAGTTCTCTTAAACGCGCAGTGCCAGATAATTTGATTCTTGTTTACTTCAAAAATAATGTACAGTCGCGAGTAAAAAGTCGTCAATGACGTGTCATGTGTCCCGCCCTATTTGTCAAATTGATTAAAATATAATACACCCAACAAGAAGACATATTTAATTTGTGACGGTTTGAAATTACCATCAGAAAGATCTTAGGCGTTACTGTGTAAGGTTATTCATTACGATGTAAACAAAACAGTATTAAATAATTTCTTTCGCAGCTTTATATCAAGAGAAACAGATGATCGAGAGCAAGAGTCAAGGTCCTTAGAAAGAAATCTTTGATTATCCTCTGCGAGTCACTTTTTTTGATCTGAATTAAGTGTGCCAGGCGGAACTTTTTCTTTTTTTTGTCTTGTAGAAACAATAACCGTGCGTGCACTATTTCACGAAATCTTTTGTTCGGTTTTATCGCTCACTTCGATTAGATAAAATAGTGCTTAGGAATAGACAATGCTTTTCCCATTTCTCGGCTCCGTTCGCATCGTTGCTAAAAAAAACATAAGAATTTGATTATCTGAATCGTCGCTCGTGGAGAACGATTGGCCATTTTATCTTCATTGCGATTGCCCTTTGTTCGCGAATGGCGCTTTGTTCTATCCTAGTTCTGCAATATTTTTTAGTATCGACAAGTCAATTTTTTATAGTCGCTTAAATTATCCATTTGTGAATGTTGGAATTCTGTTTTTAATCCGGCGGTGAATTTTCAAATGAACACCCTGTCTATGCATACAGATAAGTTTGGGTTATTTGTTTGAAAAATGAAAATCGTTTAATAAATTAATAAATTAATAAACAAACGGAAAAATACTTTCGGTATGTTTCAATAGATGGCGCTGTTGAATATCTCATAATAACGCAAGTCATTTTTTGTAACCGTCCAGAAATGTCTCGATGCGTAATGGGTGGTGGTTTTTTAATACAAGGTGACTGTTAATTATACCGACAAATTGAAACCACGATAAGAAGCGATGTCCGAGAGTAGAGGGAAAATGTTAAAAAATTTCTTGTGAACATTTTATAATTAATTTAAAAAAAATGACACCAAAATCAAACTCCGGCACTGCGTACGAAATACGGCGGCCACGTTCTATAATGCGGCAGGATAGCAGTCCAATAATTTTTTTTATTGACTCTCGCTTGCGCACAATGCGACCTTGACACACATCTCAATTGCTAACAGCTGGGGAAGGCAAGTTTCTTTTGTGCCACGTAATTATTATTAATTTCTAAAGTAACTGTATGAAATACGAATAATTGCGTGAATAATTGTTTGTTAATTCGTGTGGATTATTTACTAGAGGGGAATGTTCGCTTCGTCCACAAAAAAGATTGCAAGGATTTAAATCTAGTAATGGCAGGTGTTAAATGCACCGACCGGACGGAGACAATCAATGTATTATTACTGTTGTTTTACATCGCTGGTATTCTGCATAATACTAATCGGTAATAAATAATTATCGCCACAAAAGAACGATTACTTGAATATATTTGCTTAGACGAATCTGTTTTCTCCGAAAATGTGAAACGATTTATTAGACCTAAAGTTTATCGCCGACTATAAACATTGTACATCTGTTTTAAACGTCGGCTACGTGATATGCGCGTACTGAATGAATGTAACAGATTTCGGGATCACGTTTAAAAAATTCTAAGGAATAATTCATAATAAATTAATTAAGAATTGAATGCAAAGTGAAAAGAATGTGCCGGTGCGCCAAAAATAGAGGATGCTGAAGTTGTGAACGTTGGAATTTGTTAAAGTTTGTGTTAATAAATCCTCACACACAAAACGAAATTATAATAATTAACATTCGAAACAGATTACGCATGACTTTATTGATTTATCTGTTTGAAAGTGTTGTTATTCTTTTCGTGAAATAATCTACTGCAGGTAATTTGCTGCAGGCATTATTCGTCACGTCGCGTCAGGCGTTGACCTAAAAACTGACTGAAATTCCACTTAAAGGTCAAGTTCACGAAGGCACGCTGCGCGCCATATCATAAAACTGTAAGAAAACTAGTAAGTCGTTTTCCTCATAGAAACAAATGAAAAGAAGGATAATTTTAAAAGACACTTTGAGAAACTTTAAGTCATAACTCCTGAAGGTTTTAGAAAAGGCAACTCATCAATCAAATCAGAAATAACTTTCATATTGTACTAAAATTACGGAAGTAGAATGGGTTGCCTATTTCCAATTTTTAAGGCGTCGCGATTTAAAATGGACACCGTGTATACTTATAAGGTTTCGAAGCTTTGTATATTAAAGTTCGTATTTTTTCTCTGCAACAAATGCGATTTGTTACATAAGTGGGTCTCTTAATAGATAAAGGGGCAACTTTGGAGCTAGCCATCCAGGGGTTTCCAGCTTTTAATTTCTTGTTACGAAATAAAACATGAACAGTGCCCCGATGCAAGAGGTGTTTCAGCGCCCCATTACATTTTTTATTTGAATTTAATTTTTCTTTCGGATTCATTGAAATGATTTATTACTTTCATGAAAAATTATAACGTGACGTGAACTTGACCTTTAAAGTAAGTTATACCATACAAAGGTTAACAACGGCTCACATTCAACACCTGCTTTGACAGGTAAACAAATAAATTACTACAACACAAAAGCAATTCAAATCTCCGTGTTAAGAATTCCTAGTATTTTTCTTTAATTTTAATTTTAAATTGTATTGTAAATAAAGTTTATTCCCAAAAGCAACGTGTCCGTCATAAACATTTGACAACCAGAATTTAAAACATTATAATCAGGAGACACTGTTTCGATTGATAATTATTATAATTTCGTTTTGCATGCACCTTTCAATGAGAAACAAATTCTGTTATTATAAAAAAAACTTTTAATAGATTAAAAGTTTAACAAATTCAAGACGCGTTTGCAACTTTATCCTGTGTTTTGAGCGCAGTACATAGTTGTAAATCATTCACCGTCAGCACTATTTTTACGACCTTGATTAATTTGTTCGGGTTTAAATAACATAAGCGATTTTAATCAATTCATAGTTTATCGCGCTCTATTTCATCAGCTATTTAACAGTCTGTTATTGTCTCAAGGTTTTACAAGCTTTATTCTGAGTAAATATTATAAAACTTTTATGACATGGCTGTGAATTTTGGGCAAATTTCTAATTAATTAATTACAAACTGTTCAACAGAATTTTTTATACATTCTCTCGTAATCTGTTTTTTTTTTTGTGGAAGTGATAAACAATTGTATGCATTAACGACGTTTAAAACTCGCGTATCTAATAAAGTATTATTATTTTGCGCCTCCGTGCGACATCAGCTTTTACAATCGGTTGCCCGACTGTCAGATTTGTTAAATACTAATTAACCAATAAATGGGTCGCATGTTACGCGCCTGAGGATTGGCTCCCGCGATCACCAGATTTAAATCCTTGCGATTTTTTTTTGTGAGGGTAAACGAAGCAGATGGTATATCTCGCTCCAGTAAATACTCTGCCAAGAGTTAAAGAGGACAAAATTTACAATGCCACTGCTTTGATTCAAAACAATTCGCTTGTTTTTCAACGAGAGAATATGGCAAGATGGGTTACAGCATGTGTCGATAATAATAGCCTCCATTTCGAACACCTTCATTGACAAGACAGCAGTCAGTATGATTGGTTTCGTTTTGCCACTTTACGTAATTATTTGTTAATTCGTTATTTTTTTATTATTTTAGAAATTACTAATAATTATATCGCGTAAAAGAAGCATGACTCGAACGAAATCGACGTGTGTATCAAGGTTGCTTGGTGTGTAGTCAAGTAGTCAATAAAATAATAATCAAAAAACTTTATATTCCAATTTATTGCTGCATTTATAATGTGGTGTTGTATTTCGTACGCAGTACTGCAGCATGCTTTCAGGGGAGTAAATTTTTAATGAACTATAAACTGGTCCGTAGAACATTTCTTCCGTAATCTCTAACGTCCATTTTCTTACTCTTTTTTTGACGGAACAATTGTCAGTCACCCTGTATAAAGAAAATCTGCCGCAGTTTTTAACTTTGTTCTATATTTCGCTGTTACACTGTATCGCATCGCTAATCAGAAAGATATGAGTTGTAAGTTTTTGTAATTAAAGAAGAGTAGAGGGGCGCCACCTAAAATTTTGCACTCAGACGCCGGAATCTACTATACAGTGCTAGTCTAAAGTTCCTTCCCCCTCTATTAATTTTGGAACCAAATAAGATACAAACCAAATCAAAGTAGATAAAAATACTAATTATTGAGATAAAATTACTTTAGAACATCCGCCAGGTGGCGCTGCGCGCACAGTGTACTTTAAAATTTTAAATAGCATGATGGCTTAAGTGAGGTGCCATTTTAAAGGAATTTCAAATCCTCATATCTACAGAGAAGATCACACTCAGTTTCCTCAGAAAAAAAATAAATGTCTGGGCAGGTATACTGGACAATCACATAGTTGGACCTTTGTTTTTGCAGGAGAACTTAACTGGGCAAGTGTATCTCGATATGCTGGAAAATACTATCGAACCTATAATTATTGAAATTGTTTAAAAAATAATCCTGAAGGATTTGGCGATATGGAAATTACCTACCAATAAGATGGTGCTCCTCCACATTATTATGCACCAGTTCGAGAGTACTTGAATAGGCAGTACCAGGGCAGATGGATCGGACGACGTGGTACAACAGAATGGCCTGCACGTTCTCCCGATTTATCTCCGTTAGACCATTTCTTGTGGGGTTACCTTAAAAGTAAGGTCTATGTTACTCAACCAGAAAGTCTTTTGGATTTAAGGCAGCGAATAATTAATGAATGTGCAGCTATTTCAATTGACATTTTTCAAAATGTAGGTACGTGATGAGTTTTGCAATAGAATGTTTTATTGCCAGGAATTAGAGGGTAGACAGAGAGTATTGAACATCAGTTTATTGAACTCCTTTCATTTAATATTTCTAGTTAATGGTTTTAAATTGAACGCCTGAACGGTCCAGTGGTAAGAGGACCGGCCTTGCAATCGCATGGTCGTCGGTTCGAACCGCACTCGGGATATTTCTCGGGGGTGGTCGGTATCGACTTCAGGCATCCTTCAGTGTTGGGGATAAAATTCGACACTGCTTCCCCTTAAACGGCGAGAAGGTTGGAAGTAACAAAGCCATGGAACACTTTACACACACTGAAACACACTCCCGCTCCTGAGGTCCTGACAAGTCTTTGACTTAGGACCCCGTTGGGCAATCACTACAAAAAAAAATACGTTGTCTTATAAAATTGCAATTTGAGAGGACTGTGGATCGCGTGATCAACTACTCGAAAGCCACCAGTATTCCCCGCAAACCCCGCATGACTGAAAACACGGCTTTCTTATAATTGAAATAAGTGACGTTTACTCCAGTTATATTCAATAGTTGAACGACAAAGATAATATCATCTACACTCGTCTTGTATAAGTTCATACACATTCATCGCATCTAACACGTGGTAATATTTCTTATATTCTGAAATAAAGGAAGAAAAGTTTGCTGGTTATATACGCGCGAAATTCAAAAGTATAAGATTTGAATAAAAGTCATTCTTATATTGAAAAATAAATTGGGAAATACGCCAGTAGTAAAATAATTCTTAATTAAATAATATTCATAATTAAAACGCTTTCTTGTTCGTTGAAATTTATCAAATAATAAATTAACTTTTAATATAAAATAACTTCCACGTTTCTTCTTGTGAAAATTAGCTAATACTTTAAGCCAATTAGGTAATAATTTTCTTGATAAACAATTTTCTGATATTTAAAAAACCAAACAGAGTTCGATCGACGCTAATTTCATTTTGAAATTAAAACTGATATTAAATTTAACCAAAATGTAATACATAAATGGCTTATTAATTACACTACATAGAAATTCTTCAAATTTAAAATCTATTTTTGCTTTAAAAAATTTTTCATTATCCTATTTTGATAAAAAGACAAATAGATTTTCTAGATATTTTAAATGGCTTAGAAATTAGACATAGCATCTTGACACTAATCTTCTATGTACTATACAAATAGGAAATAAATGTGCATAATTTTCAAAATTTTATTAGTAATATTGTTGCAACTTTTGAAAAATCAAAATTGAGAGTGTCGCGCAAACAAATTACATAAAGCCCCCCATACACTTGCGAACAAATTGCCCAACAGAGGCTGTCGTGCAAACATTTGTATAGTGTATGGTGTTGTTTGACGTGCTGTGCAACTAGTTGCAGAAATTCAAAGTTGTTTGAAATTAATTGCACAACGAGTGGCGTTGTGCAACTATTGTGTCATGTATGTCAATGTTGCGTATAGTGTATGGGTGACCTTGTTTGCAGAACAACTTATGCAACGTCAGTTTGCGCAATTTATTCGCAGGTGTATAGGGGGCTTAAGGGGACGAATATTTAACCTATAGGATTGCTCAATCGCCGACACGTGATGTAATTAATGGAACGTACAAAACGAAATTAAGAAAGGCGTACTAACCAGTACTTACTATCGATGTCAAAACTAGGAAAACTTTAAAATCCAGCAGCTATGCGTTAATTACTTTATTATATTAAGTCCCGGTCTTTTCATCTTTATTTAACTTTATCTGGTGATTAATTCCCATAGTAACGATTGTAATCACACTTGTTACCATGGGAATAAACCCTCAGAAAAAGTTAACTGGAGATGAAAAGAAAGAATCTAAATCTTACTTTACTGTCAAATCAGTAACCGTATTTTTGTTAACAACATTTAATGATCGTAGTTGCAATAAACTTTGTACAGCGAAACATGTCAGGTGTATTTTATTTGTCAAGTTGATTAAAATTACACCTGACAAGAAGATATTTTTAATTTGTTACGATTCTATCATTTCTTAGACGACCAATCTTTTTTGCTCGCGACTGCTTTAAAAATATAAACAAACGAATTGTTTTAATTCCATTGAAAAGTTTTAAACGTTCATTGTTGACGTCACAACATACGAATATGCGAATAGGGAATGAGCAATCATGTAGGGTGAAATAGTGATGTTACTCCAACTTGCTGAGAGCAAGCTTCGCTTTATTAATTTTTATTCGGTGCGTAGGAGACTCAAAAAGATTTGAATTTCAGTATACATACAGCGACCGGCAAAAACTTGGAGACATATGGGAAATATTTTTATTATTAATTTCTCAAAAAATTTTACTCTTTATGAAAGCCCCTGCATCTTCCCAAACTCAAAATACACTTATCAAAATTTGAATACCGAGGAGAATATGCGCAGAATAACATAAAATATAAAAAATCGGATTATCTCTTCCGCGTTCTGCTTTTAAGTTCCCTTGACTCCCTGAACAAACTAAATATAAACATTCAGGGAAAAGTCTAACATTTGAAACAATTTAAAAGCTGTCTGATAAATATAATCTATTACCTACTATCAATACAAATCGTTCGTAAAATGATATACTTGCGATGCGTTTTTGTTTTTTGCAATAACTCTAAAAAATAATACACATAAGATCTTGAACTTTTGCAATTAAAGTTTTTCTCTATCTCCTAAAATAAAGCCTCTAGGTGGGGTGCAAAATATAAAGAATAACCTTGTATATATGGCGTTTGCTCATAAATTCAAAATATACAGTTGAATTAAATGATAACACTCTCAGAACTTTGGAACGGCAAAAGTAACAAACTTAAAAGCTTAGTGACAAGTCGGAACGCACCCAGTTTTACGATAACAACGTTGCCAAACTTATTTGACATGAGTTAGTCTTCCGTCAACCTCAAGACGGCAGCACATTATACAACAAATTTTTATATTACGTATTTTTCATTTTGCACATTTAGGAATGATAATTTGATATTTTTTATTAAACAGATGTGATCAGTTTTTTACCTAGAATGTGGGAAAGTCATTTTCCGTAATGAGTTTTAAAATTAAAATAAATGAAGACTGTTAGAAACTGAGAGTGTCATTGGATGTAGCATTAAAATTCCTTTAAAATGGCATCTCACTTAAGCCATCATGCTGTTTAAAATTTTATAAAGTTCATAGTGCGCGCGCAGCGTCACTTGGCGGATGTTCTAAAGTAATTTTATCTCAAGAATTAGTATTTTTTATCTACTTTGATTTGGTTTTTGTTTGAACTTTGTATCTTATTTGGTTCCAAAATTAATAGGGGGTGGGGAGGAACTTTAGACTAGCACTGTATAAGGTCTGTTCCAACCACGCTCTGTGACGGTTTCGAAACCGTCACAAGCATGCACCCATCAAAGTTTTACACTTGACAAAGTTGTCAAAATCGATCGTTATTTCGGTGGGCAACTGATTATGACGGTTTCGAAACCGTCACACAGCGTGGTCGGCACAGAGCTATTATTTATACCAAATGTCATCTTCCTAAAAATTAGAAATAAAAAAGTTACAGGAGCGCGAATACCAAACTGAATCACCCGGTATATTATTTTGTTACTATTTCTTTATTTTTATGATTAGGCGGTTGTTAGATTTCATGAAGTGCTTTTAACCTGTTAGGGTGTGTATTGAAGATGGCAGCGTCGGCGTCGCTGCCGAAATACATATACAGGGTTGGGCAAAAGTCTGGAACTAAGCTAATATCGTCTGTACCGTTAGTTCAATTTTTGTGAAAATTTGGTTTAATATACAAGACTTCCTGGCGGGTCTGATTAACAAATACTTGTTCGACTGAGACTTCCGATTTGACCGGAAATGGTATCAACTTTTGTTTTTTTAAATGGAACAGCCTGTATATTTTTTAAGGTTTCGAAAGAGCTCTCTCTCAGGAATTCATTCCTGCGATATTAAAGTACCACAAAAGGAATTTTTAAAAATTTTCTGTAAATATTTTTTTATCGTGTGAACCTTGAAACAAAACCACAAGTTAGAAACTAAAACTGAAAAATATTGTCAGAGTCAATGTTAATTAACTCAACATGACTCAATTAACAGAAAAAATGTGAGTAAAAGTACTCATTGATGATTGGTTTTGGTGAGCGCATAAGAAAATACCAAGAAGTTTGCAATCTATTTAATAACTTGCATCCACATCGTAACCCTACATCTCGAAGTTGTAGGCAATACTCTAAGAAGATACAATGTAGTAGAAAGTGTTAGAAATCTATCTAAAAGCGGACAATCAAATTGTATAGAACAGCGATGGGCGCGAGCTCGCCGAAAGCTCGACTCCCACCCTCAATTATTTGCAACGATCCCGATGTTTCAGACAAACAAGCGCCGGCATGTAACTGACTCAGTCGTATTAACGAAATTAATTAGTTCATGTTGGTTTATTAGCGTTTAACAGTGTCGTACAAGTTCGAGACCATTTAAAATTGAAAAACAAGCCTTTTTTAAACAATATTTATAATAATTTTCGACTTAATTCGATATGAACAGCATCAAAACGATTAGGCCGTCTACAATTTCATATTTTGTGGAACGAAGCCGACTACCCCCCCGATACCCTGGTCGCCTATTGCTTAGCGTAGTGGAGAATCATTTCCTCTCTCGTGCTCATCGCTGGTATAGAAAATAATTCTAAAATTTCGTTTAAGACGAACAGTTTTTAAAGCAACAGTGTTATTAGTAGCAGTATTCGAACGTCCGCTTTTACTTAAATTTCTAACACTTCCTGTTAAATTATATCTCCTCAGAGTCTTGCTTACAACACTTCGAGATATAGGGTTGCGATATGGATGCAAGTTATTAAACAAACTTCTTGCTGTGTTCTTATGCGATCACCAAAACCAATCATCATTAGTATTTGTATTCGCTCTTTGTCTGTTAATTGAGCCATATTGAGTTAATTAGCATTGACTCAATATTATGTATTCAACTTTAGTTTCTATTTTCCAGTTTTCTTTCATGGCTCGCATGATAAAAAAATACCTACAGAAAAATTTAAAAAATTGCCTATTGTGGTAGTTTAACATCGCAGGAATTAATTTTTTATATCATTAGATTCCTTTCGAAACCTTAAAAAATATACAGGGTGTTCCATTTAAAAAACAAAAGTTGATATCATTTCCGTTTAAACCGGAAGTCTCAGTCGAACGAGTATTTGCTAATCAGATCCGCCAGGAAGTCTTGTATTGCTACCTACCTGCGTAGATAGGCAGAAGTTTTACATTGGAGCGAAACTTTACTCCAATGTTGCCAGCTAGCTTCAGTGGGACGGGAGGGTTCAAATCCAAACCGCGAAGGCCAAAACCCATAAGAAAATAGGCGCCACTTAATTTTTTTGAAAGGGGGGACAAGGTGAAAATTAAGAAAACCCGTTACATCCAGAACACGTCAATTTACTTAGTCACAAACAACAATCATAAAAAGAATATACACAAATAAATAATATATGGGGAACACAAAAGTTTACAACATATTCGACTTAGTCGGATCCGAACTTCGCATTGAACTATATTAAAATGATTCAAATCGTAACTAATGCAAGAGAATATAAAAGAATGCAATCTCCGGTTATTTGCACGCGTCAACGCTCGTCTACTTATATCATCTTTAAATTACACCAGCGGTTGCGCAATAAGTTGCAAGTTTAATTGCGGCAAAATCAAAGTAATGGGTCGAAAACTAAATCCGCGAAATATCGCTCAAAACTAAGAAAAGAAATCATAACGCTCCGACCTTTATTCCTTTGATGTCCGATTCGTTTGTCGGTGTCTTTGCGGAAATGCCGCAGCGACGCTTTGTAGTGTGCCGGCTTCCGCGTAGAGGGGCGAGGGAGGGAACTTCCAACGCCGTAATTCGCGATGCACCTGTACAAACCGGATCGAATTCAACTTCCGTGGACTCTTGGTGACAACCAATACCCAACGAGAAATAACTCTTGATAAAGGTCCAAGATTAAAGTCTAGGATTACCGATAGCTCTTGCTAGAAACTCACGAGAAAAGCCTATAAGCAATGAAATAAAACGAGCACAAAAGTCAAACCGAGAGTTGCTGCGTATAGAACTTACCTCGGTCTGTCACCGAAGCTGGGACAACCACGGAACACGCGGTTTTCCTGTCTCACAACTGGGTCTAATCAGAGTCGGCAATTAGCCGTAGATATGCACTAACATCCCTTCGATGTAATGGCACGCACAAATAAAATATTTAACGAAAAGAAAGTGTGACCCAAGAGACGGCAAGTTTCGTTCTGACAATGGCGCAACATTTCTCGTTTGACAAACAAGGAACGATTATAAACAAGCGAGACACCTTCTAATTTTACCTCCGGGGAACTTTCTTAGTAACAGTGGGAACCAATCGGCTGAAAGGGCAAAGATCACGCATAATACGCGTCCAGAAGTAGAACTTCGTTATAATTCGTTCAATTCCTCACATACACGCGATTTTGAACTCAAATAAGGATGGATTACGTATATAAAATGAATTTGTTTAAATAAATGAAGGTCCTGTTAATGGAAATATGCTAAAACGAAAGTTTAAGAAAAATTACGCCGGCGAAATACGGGTATTCCTACACTGACTGCAATGTGTACAACGACGCGGTCCAGGGAATAATCCGACACGTCGAATTTCGCATATACAGGGCGTGTTCGGAACAGAAATGAAGGCTGGACGGTGGTAATGCATATACAGGGGATATTCAGAACAGAAATGAAAAATGAACTGTAACAGTATGTTAATGCAAATTTTCACAAAAATTGAACTAACGGTACAGACGATATTAGTATGGTTACAGATTTTTGCCCATCCCTGTATATCTAGGGTTATAAAATAATTGTGGACAGAGATTATTTTTTAATTATGTAAATACCCCTGTACAATTTTGTCGCGACGCATCCCTTGCTTACCGTGTTCATGAAAAAAAAAAATACTGACTGATATCTAATCAGTAGTCACTCTATTAACGGGTTTATTCCCAAAGTAACAATTGTGATCAGTGATCACAATCGTTGCTATGGGAATTAACGACCAGATAAAGTTAATTGGAGATGAAAAGACCGGGCCCAAGTATTTAAAATTGATCGTGGAACGTTCAAATTTAAAGCGTATTCAAAAAATTAAATTTGTTTATGAACTTGAACATTTCGAGAGACGTAGTTAAATGTAAATAACAATGACCTAGTAAAATCCATCAGGCTATTTTTATGAATCTCTGTTGTGAGGAGGATTATTAATGATTTTCCTGTATCGTCTCTTCCAAGAATGGCACAGCATACGTATAAATTTTTATGCAAGCGTACGCGCGCGTACGACATACTAATGATGAGGATGATAATACGAGAGTCCATCGCGCGTTTACAGTTACCCATAACGAAGGCACTTGCTGCCCGGTTTGATGATAAAGAAACAATAAGCGAGAGGCTCTCTGATGAAAACTTTCCTCGGCCGGAGCGTTTCAGCAGAGTTTAGTTGAAACGGGGTACCACATCGATATCGAGCAAGTAAGGTTGTTGCTGTGGTAAGGTGTGTGCGATGACGACTTATTGTGTGACACTGACAGCAAAAGAGTGAGGCAAAGACCTTTGCCAGCGAGTGTTCAATGGTCAAATTAGAAATGTTCACATGAACATTTACAACCTCTAAACAAAGAGTTTCGCTTCAATTCAGCCTTGTATTCGTGTATAGTCGCCGTCATTCGCAGTTGTGCTTAGAAAGGTTAGCTAAGCAATGCGAATATCGCGCGCGTTCATACGGTGTTTAGTCCGCGATCGGTCGGTAGAAGTGCGCACGCCCGCGATTTCCAAGCCCCGAATTGAAAACCAAACCGTTATCTTCGCTCCATGATAATAAATCAAAAATTATTAATTACAGTTTATTAGTGAACCCGAGCTCGCCGTTTCCTACCGCTCACTATCATCGTCGAACTCTGCGATGTGTTTCGGCGAGAAACAATTTTCCGTCCTGTGTGACTGCGTCGTCGGTCCTTCTTCTTCCTTCTGGGATTACGTCTGAGGTCCGAAATTTCAGTGAGGCCCCAAGTTTAAATCGCCGCCCAATCGGTGATTTAAACTACCCCCAAAGAAATCTTTTTTTTTTTAAATTCACTCTGATCTCTGAAATATCGGACCTCCCTCACTAGTGGTGCGTTTCTGCCTAGTTTCCGGAGTGACTATAACAAACAATCACGTTTATTGCACCGTGTTAGTAGAAAATTACTTTGACCAAACGCAACGTGGAGAGATTTGTGGTGACAAGTGTTAGTGATCCAGTGGATACTCTTGCGAAGTTCTTCCTATTTTCCTTTTCAGTGTCCGTATATGGATTATTTTTACAGGATTATTGTTTAGTGTCGCATGGAAATAAGGTAGCTACCAATTCCACTTTAGCTTGGACTTTTATGAATGCTATTGATGTGAGTCATTCGCAGCTGCCGAATGTGACTTCTTTTTTTTTTTGTTCTGATGTAATTCGTTTATCAGCGCGCTCCTCGGTTAACGACCAAAATCGCTCGCTCGCGCCGACTGTTTTATTTAGTCTTTGTTTTGTTTTTTTTGTCGGCAATAAGGGGGCTTTTTTTTAGATCTTTTGCAACTAATTTATCATTTCGATTCTCCAAGAAATGTTCATCATGAAACAAAGTGGTTAAAAATGATACAATTTTAAATACTTCATGCTATTCTAATTCTAAGCGAGCGCGTTACTGATTTACATCGTGCATAAAACAAGACTACTGTATTGCTATAATTTGTCTTGTTAACAAAAAATTATATGTACATACATAATTATAGATATGCAACAAGTTTGTTGCAAGTTGTTTTTTCAATGTAAACTACAATGTTATTTGGCAATCCAAAAACTGTATCGAAAAATTAACAAACTTATTGAGGAATGCATCGTTATCCTTGTTCAATAATTCCACTTGTTTGGGGTAAACGTTTTAGACTACCCTATTTCTTGCATCTACACAAGATTTGGTTCAACTTCTATGATAAATGCAGATATGGCTCGGAGATAGAACACGTTCTATTTAGTCAGATAGTTTTAATTTTTGATTTAATTTGCAGTGCCTTTACACTTTACAATTTATGTTCTCATATGCCTATTGTACCCACTACCTTTTTATTGAAAAACGCTGCAAAATTAAATTAGTTTAATTAAATTCGTTTAGTATTTTTCAGAATTTTCTTTGCCCATGTTTGTCGTTATTGCATCCTTCTAAAGTTTCTCTTTTTTCCGCGTTTAATTGTTTAGAGCAGCGGTTCGTAACCTGCGGTCCGCGAATATCCGGGGGGTTCCCAAACGGAAAACGATGAAAAGCCTTATCTTCGACCTAAAGCCCCGTAACTGTACCACCGATCCACGCCATAGTTTTACACACAGCATTGAGCTCATCTTAAGTCACGATTTTAATCGAGTGATTTTTATTTTTTAAAACCGTATAAAATTCGTTTGCAAAATTTTAACGAAATTTAACATTTCTAATCGCTGAAGTAGTAAAGATCTAAAATTTAAAAAAATTACATTTTTTGCAACAAGGCACACAAGCATAATTTTGTTTTATTTCTTATTTCAAATGATCAGATACTAATTTGGTTTCGATTCGAACTAAAGAAACTTGGTTTTGATCCGAACTAAAATTGATTTGGTTGTGAACTTAGATAAAACTGAACGGCTTCCGATTTCCGGTTTGGCTTTGAATATTTTATAATTTATTTATGTACGTCGTGTTCTATAAAAATACCTTTACTACTTTTCTTATTTTTTATTCACATAGCTGATCTGTCATTAATTCGGCTTTTATCTGAACTAAAAGAAATTTGGTTTTGACCTGAAGTAAAAGAGATTTGATTTTGATCTGAACTAAAATTGATTTGGTTTTAAACTAAGATAAAACTGAACCCCATTCAATTGCTTTAGAACTTCACCGTTTTCATCTAAAAAAAAATGGCTCGCCGTTTACTTTTCTCTGATTTTCCTCGAGTGGTTAAAAATGAATCAAAGAATAAAAAGATTTTTATACGACTTTTTCTATGTGCATGTCACGAGCAATAAATTAAAAATCCTGTATTTTTCTAATTTTTTATTCAGATAGCCGATCGGTCATTAATTTGACGTTCACTTGAACTAAAAAAGGATTTAGTTTCGATCTGAACTAAAATAGATTTGGTTTTGATCCGAACTGATTTGATTGTGAACTTAGATGAAACTGAACCGCTTTCGATTTTTGGTTTCAAAACTTATTTTATTTTATTTATTTATGTCTGTTACGTGCAAAAAGAAAGCGGTACTTTTTCTTAGTTTTTATTTAGGTAGCTGATCAGACATTAATTTGGTTTCTATTTGAGATGAAAAGGATGATTTGGTTTTGATCCGAACTAAAATTGATCTCGTTGTGAACTAAGTTATGAACCAAAGTTCAGTTTTTATTAATTAAATACTTTTTTTACGGAACACGCTGTATTTAATTCGATAAACATCTAGTGCGAACTCATGTGTCACATCGAAGCTTTTACGTGTTGCAATTTTTCGTTTTTGAGAATTTCAATCTTCCCGCCGAATTTTAAATTGTCAACTAGATGATGTGGTTGAGCAGCTTTTTTATTTTGATTGACATACAAACAGATCTGAGTGAAATTTCTTCAGAAAAACCAACAATAAAAAATGTTCCCAAATGTCACTAATATTATGAATGGCACTGCACATCGAAAACGAAGCATTTTAGGCCATCTGTTTATAGAAACTTTTTTACTTAGAATCAGCTCAGGAATCACCCCTTCAATTTTTTTTTAAATCATTAAATTATACCCTGCATATTTTTTAACAGACACAAAAAGATTTGGTTTTGATCCGAACTAAAATCGATTTGGTTGTGAACTAAGATAAAATTGAATAGCTTTCGATTTTTGACTGTTTTCATCTAAAAATGATTTCAATTTATTCTGGTTTTTCTTGAGTTACAAATGGACTAAAAGAATACAAACTTTTAAATTTTCTACTAGATCTGGTTGGGTTGTTTTGATTAACGCATGAGATTTTAAACCAAATTTGGGTTCTATTACAAATTACATTTTCGTTCTTTTATTATTTGCTTAAGAGGGTGCTCGCAGTAAAATAATTTAGGAACCACTGTTTTAGAACTAGGTACATATTTCTTTTTCTCTTCACCTGAACGTTATATTCGTCAATCAAAAAATCTTATTGCATTGATATTGTTATGGCATTTTCCTTGAATTTTTCATATACAGCAAAGCTCCGGTAATCCGGATCAATTAAAACCTAGGCGATCCGACTTAGTGAAAAATCCGGATTATTAAAATTGGCACATCATGATACGCAGAAAAAATATTGTAACAATTTAGGCACCAGCAGTATTTCGCATTAATGTTCTTCAGAGTGTTGACGTCTTCAAAAGACAAGGCAAGGGCCAAGATGCTTTTGAGCTAATGAAGCTTAATCAGACAATTAACGTTTTAACGACCAGGGGGTTCCCTGCTTTAAAAGGGAATTACAACGAGAAATACAAAGCGAACCTTAAAATGTATGATCTGGATTACCGATTCATTAGTTGGTCCGGATTAAGGTATACATAACATAAAAACGTGATACATACCCTACTGCATATTCCTTTATTCATGTTCTGAAAATTTAGTGCCATAACTAGAATTTAGATTGTTTCCCAGTATAGCAACTATTATGTAATGAGGGGTGCGAAAGATCCCAAACATCGTTCGATTAATTTAAATCGAGCATTTTTATTTTTGCTAATAAGATCCAAGGGGTAGTTTTAACTTGGAAAAAATTATAAAAAGAAAATGCCCAGTTAATTAAATAAAGATCATTAGGGTCGGGTTTCTGAAACGTTTCACAAAGTTAACTAATAGATAAAATAAAATGTTCCTATAGTTCTAACATGTGTAGCCATAGCAACCTTTACTTTTATCGGACCGTTAACTTTATGTAACGTTCCGGAAACCGGGCATAGATAGACGTGAAGCATTTAACTTCAGCACCACGTTAAGGCCCGATTTTTTCATCTCCGATTAACTTTATCTGGCTATTAATTCCCATAGTTAACGTGTGTTATCACAATCGTCAGATAAAGTTAACCGGAGATGAAAAGATCGGGCCTAAATTTATAAAAAATTAAATTCAGCTAGATTCTTGCCCGGTGAAAATTTGTGTAATACAAATACAAATAATAATTATAATATACGTTCATATATCCTGAAGAAGCTGTCGAATGTACAGCGAAACGTCGACATTTATAAATAACAAGTTTACGAAGTGTCCGATCATTGTAATTACAAGACAGTGCATACTTTGTAATAATTTTCAACAAACGGAAAAGTGCTTCAGTTTCTTTATAAATTGACAAACAACGGACAGTAAGAAGTTCGTATAAAGCTATAGCTTCGTCAGGAAAGAAAAAATTTTCTGAAATTTCTAGCTGTCAAACGATAGTGAACTTACGGTTGACGATTTATGGAGAAATTGTTATAAAAAATGCAAAGGCGAAAATTATAATAAATATCGTTGATTTTTGCTTTCGCGCTTTTTCCAAATTCGCAGCAGCTTCAAAATTATTTCTTTTCTAACTCGAGATGCATTTTTTGAATTATTTTTTATTCAGTTGAGAGACTTCTTCTGAAAAGCGCTCCTGAAATTTCCCAATTTGATCGTTTTTTAAATGTGAATTCTGAAAAAACCCGAGGAGATTCCTGAAGCACAATATTAGCACATTTGAATAATATTACAAAAAAAAAGTATCAAAAGCTATGGTAACTTCTTTGTAAAACAATTATTATTTTCAGGACAATTTTGATAGCATATATTAAAGCTTTTTCAAAATGAAGTTTGTTATTTAATAAGTTATTCATAGATTACAAAAAGAACTGAAGTTCATTTTAATAAAAAGTTCAATTACATACATTATTTATTATTTTATTAATTGACGTACATATCTGCCCGTCTTAAAATCCTACGTTCTGTGGTGTTCTATATTTTTTCCACTTTTCGAATTTCGATTTTTGTTCACTTTCAAACTGCATGGCCCGGTATTTCAGTCACCGTTTAACTTTAATCTTTAGTTTATTGCTACAGTAACAATTAATTATCAAGACAATTGTTTCTACAGGAATAAATTGATATAATAATAATAAAAGATTAAAATTAAACTGTGACTGAAATACCGGACCTTAGTGTCCCTATAGTTTAAATAGTCGTTCATAATTGTGAAAACAATACAACTTTAGGCTGAAAAATTGGCGGTTGATTTAATAATAATTTGTTTGCGATGGTTCGTATGAACCAATCATGGACATGGAATTTTGTTTTCAATCGCCGGCCCTTATCTTTAAAATTTTAAAGATCATGCGGTATGTGAAACCTGAAATTAATTTTAATAAGAAACTCTTACTCCTTTTTGTTTTTTTATTTGTATTCTTCCGCTATTGCAGTTTTGTTTCTGTTAACAGTGTTTTTCTTAAGAAATTTTGAGAAACCTTCGGTATGTCCTGAAATTGATTAGCTTTTTCGAATTTTCATTTTAAGTTCAATTTCAAGCTTTGTAAGTGCTCCTATCATATTAATTTTTATATAATTTGTAATTATAATTCGTCGGATAATAAAATCATTTAAATGTCGGCGATGAATATGAATATGTGGTCTGAAGAAGCTACAGCGAAACGTCGACGAATAAATTTCATAAATCAAAGACTCGGATTTTAAATTTAATAATTTTCTCTGTGCATTGACTATGACTATGAGAGTGTATTAATTCAACGCAGCTACTTACACAGAGTGAACAAAATAAAAATGTATTAGAGTAAGCGTTACTAAAGCTAGAGAAGATTACACGAAAAATAAACGTCAGAAATAAATAAAATAAAAATATACAACTCGTCAAAAGTGTTCGCTAAGTTAACGATGTCATTGCTAATACTAGGTGAGCCAAAAATACTGAAAAACTTGGCGGGAATTTTGAACAAGCTTTACAGCTTTTAGAATTTACATATATATAATCTATTCACTCTTTTTCCTCGTCCCAGTAGGCGAGTTAGGGTGACATTTTTGTTGGCATCACAATGAAACATAGACGTCAGATGAGACGGTTATGTTTATTTTTAATTTCATGGTTATAATTTGAGTCCACTGACGTTGACGTTGTTGCCAACTCGACTGTAGTGCATATTTCACGGTGCCATTATAGTCGGTGCTCCTTAGTATAATATTTGGCAACATAGATTAGTGGTGTGGAATTGTCATTAATATTTTTCATGTCAGATTCTGGCATCTATCAAACTTTAGGGCAGCAACTTAACGAAACGAGAACACGGCCTACTGAGACGAGAATAAAGAGTGAATAGATATTAGTTTTATTCGCTTATTTTGGTTTGTCTAAGTTGTCGTAATGTCGATCTACAAAATAATAACCTAAGTTAACATATTATGTAGGCGGAGTTGTACAATTCCAGCTTAACTTTAAGCCGAAGCTTAAATCTTTAACAACAGTTGTTGAAATAATCGTTGTTACGGGTTTAAGCTTGAGCTTAAATTTAAACTGACGTTGTACAGCTGGGCAGTAATGTATGTATTCGTATAGTTAGTATGAATTATTCAGTTATTCTAGTTATCAATAGAAACTAGAAACTTTCATTGAGCTGAATTGAGCAGCAAGTTGTTTATTTCAAAAAATTCTCGTGCGCTAGGAATTTCCGTATTTTTTAAGCGCCACCGACTATACGATGTGTTTGTTCAACAAAACGAATTTTCGGCAAATTCAAACACGTGATGATTTTTTTGGCTCACCCGGTAGAAGTCAAAAGTGTCTTGACCAGACGATGGCAATATTGTACATATCTTCTTAATTCCATAATTAACAGTTCAAATATTTCTTGCCTTTTACTTGGCGTGCATGTATTGTCATGAATAATTTTTTTCCTTCTTGAAAACGAAAGTAAATTCGAGCAATTAAATTATTTTTCGTTCTAATGGTTCAAAGGGCAAAGTTGAGGGCTCAATTAAAAATCATAACCAATCGGATAGTGAATAACAGACTAGCAAGGAGGCAAAAATTGACGAGACTTGGTAAGAAGAAAATAAGGAAGACATCCAAAACGATAGATAGCTTCCACATTTGAAGAAATAGGAAGAAGAAGCCTTCTAGCAGCAATACTTTCTCTCTCAGATCCTCTCTTATTCCCATGGATAAAATAGAATGGCAGAAAGTTTAATTA
Organism: Dorcus hopei; assembly: GCA_033060865.1. Classification (NCBI taxonomy): domain Eukaryota; kingdom Metazoa; phylum Arthropoda; class Insecta; order Coleoptera; family Lucanidae; genus Dorcus; species Dorcus hopei. Next base: position 2,848,373 of record CM065425.1, on the reverse strand, counting down.
AACCGTAACCAAGCTCTCTTATTCCAATGGAACAGATAAAATAAGATGGCACGAAGTTGAACGTTTAATTAAAAACCGTAATCAAATGGATTAACATTGGAAGGAAATGTTGAAATGAAATGAATAATAAAAAAAACTGGCAAAAAAGAGCAAGAGTAGGCAAGTCAATCAGCAGAAGAAAATAAGAAAGATCTCCAAGCGCTTCCACGTTTGAAGAAGAAAGAGGCAACTGCTTGATGTAAAGGAAGAGGTTTTCTATTCTCATGTCGCCTTATTACTCCAATTATTTATTAAAATCAGATGGCGAAAAATTGAGGGTTCAATTAAAACCCGTAACCAAATGGATATGTAAAAGATTGGAACAAACGAAGGAATAATAAGAAACTTGCAAAGCTAACAGGAGAAGTCCTCCGAAAAGATGGAAGAAGTTGGGCTTCCACAATTGAAGAAGGAATACGCAATTGCCTGATGATGTAAAAGAGGAAGCATCAGCATTGGATTCGATTTTCCTCTATCATGTCTTTTCTTATTTCGACGGTTAAACGCAGATGGCGAGAAGTATCGATAGATCCTAATGTCAAAACATGTTCACAAATATATTGGTGAAATATTAAACGCAAAATAAAATGGGATGATTAAATGTGACGAAGGAAGAGAGAAATGTGAAAGTAACAAGAATTTCTTCAAAGAAGTACACAAATAAGTCAGCGCGTGTGTAAATTCCTTCAGCCATGAAGTATTAAACGAGAAATAAAATGATGTGATTAAGAATGAGAGAAATGCGTAAAATGTACAAAGTATCAGTAGATTTACTGTCAGAAAAATCTTCAAGCAAGTTCATTTGGTTCATTTTGGTTTCAATAAAGATCATTCTTCTTTTGCGTTTACAATAATTGTGATACTGGCACTCAACTGCGGACATAATTTGGTTTTTATTGCCAAAGGGCTTTAAAGTAAACAAACCTATAGTAACGCAAACAATCTACATAGTTAATTATTTTATGGAAGCAACGTGCACAACACTCGCATGCGATATAAAAATATTGAGTCGATAAATTTTAGTCAAAATGTACCACGGACATAATTGTAGATAATAGCCCCCGAGCATTTAAAAGTCCTCCGCTTCGGGACTTATTATACCCTCGTTTTTTATTTCAAAATCTTATAATTTGTTAGTTTCTGACGAATTTTAAGCTGGTAATGGTTTCGGCATCGCCAAGTGGAATACCACAACACTGATTAGAATGATTAAAATCACCTCACCGAATTTACGGCCGGTTCATTAAAAGCACATTAAGTGGTCCGGTGCGAATTAAATAAAAACGTTCGGTAGCGTTTCTTTGGCACTTTCTCTCCGCGGCCGAGCAAAAACGAAAGTCGGCCGAAAATCCAATAATAATTACATTTAAGTGCGCCGCGTCCTTCTTGCTTTTATCATCCGTCCTTTCTTTCTCAGTGCCGTATACGGTACTTAAATATAATAGGTTCGTAAAGTGCGTAATTGCAAGTTATGCGAATTTTTTCTGGTTTTACGGGCGCAGTAGTTAAAATTAGATAGTCAGGTAATTGCTGAAGGTGTTCTTTTTTATTTTGAAGAAAATTTTGATGCTTTGGAAAAATTATATTTTTTAATAAAGTTGTGGCAGTTAAAAGTAAAAGTGAGAGGGGAATGTTTAGGTTGTGCAAGGCAAAAGCTTCGAGCTTATAATTTTTAATTGGAGCGCGCTGTAGTTTCGCTGCAATAATAATTATGTTTAAGTGCTCCTCTGTCGCTTACATTCGTAGATTATATGATTGCTTATACATTTCTTTGTATACTTATTAATAATTTACTTCAGCCTCGCGTTTATTCGTAAGCCTCAAAATTTTTCAGCTCGTCAAGCTTGGGAAAGTCAACGACCTACCTACATTCATTTTTTTTATAGCACGACTGGCAGAAGTCGCGCGTTATTTTTAATGTGTTTGCCGTGTGTCTGACAGCGGAGCGGCGTAAAACTAGATTTTGAGCTGCCCCGTTCTTTGTTGACGTTATAGCTTTTTGGCATTTTACAGGGTGATTGACCCTGACGTGCAAGTCACTTTCACTACTCGCGTTCCGCGCGCCCGACCCGATGATAATAAAATGATAACATCGGCATTCTCCCCGTCACCGTCGCGCGTGAAAAATTGCCCCGTTCGGTGAATTTATTTAAATTAGATGTGGTCGGAGAGTTCCGCAAACACCTGTTGAACATAATTCGCTACTTTCGAATGTGATATTTAAGAAAACCCTCCTGGGTTTTACATAAGATTAGCTACAAATTTATGAGTTATTGTTAGTTATAATAAGTTCACCCAAAGACAAACGAGTGGGGGGCTCCCGAAATTGTAGATCGTAAAAAAATAACAGGTTGAAGACGGGACGATTAATTCCAGCCTTGAAGAGTGAAAATACGTAGAAATGGACGTCCTCGTTAAAGGATACCGTATTATTTTTATCGATACCTTGACTTTTTGAGCCGCAGCAAGTAACTAAAGCAGATCTCGGCTTGTAATTCCGGTGTTGAGTTATAGTATAAAACGAGATGTTAAGCACGTATTAAAAAAGATATATACACGGTGAACTCAACACTTGTTTTATTTTGATTGTGTTTTTTCCTTTATTTGTAAATTGACTTGACCCGTGTACCTACGTATTATATTTTGGCTGTCGGTGATTGAATAGACGTCTGCGTCTTTCTAAATTTAGACATTTTCAATGTTGACTTGTGATAATGATACATACAGGCTGCGGAAAAAAAATGGCACAACAATCTCAACATTTTAATTAACAATTTAATCTCTAAAATACAGGGTGTAATCAATTAAATTTCATATACTTAATATTATTAATCAATTAATTAATTAATGCACAAGAAAAGACGCCTTTTCTAAGTAAAAAAGTTCCTATAAACAAGTGGCCTAAAATGCTTCGTTTTCGATGTACACTGCCATTCATAATATTAGTGACATATGGGAACATTTATTATTATTGATTTTTGTGAAGAAATTTTACTAAGATCAGTTTGTCTGTCAATCAAAACAAAAAATCAACACAACCACATCATCTAGTTGACAATTTAAAATTCGGCGGGAAGATTGAAATTCTCAAAAACGAAAAATTGCAACGCGATGGGGCACGTGAGTTCGCACTGGATGTTGATCGAATTAAATTCAAAATAAAGTGCTACGCAGCGTGTTCATTAATAAAAACTGAGCTTTGGTTTATAACTTAGTTCACAACGAGATCAATCTTAGTTCGGATCAAAACCAAATCATCCTTTTCAACTCCGATAAAAACCAAGTTAATGTCAGATCATCTGAATAAAAAATAAGAAAAAGTACTGGTGACAGACATAAATAAATAAAATAAAATAAGTTTTGAAACCAAAAATCGAAAGCGGTTCAGTTTCAACTAAGTTCACAATCAAATCAATTTTAGTTCGGATCAAAACCAAATCTAGCTTAGTTCGGATCAAAACTAAATCCTTTTTTAGTACAGATGAACGCCAAATTAATGACCGATCAGCTATGTAACGCGCCCGTTTAAAATCCTTGTTTGTTTACTTTTACGTACAAGTAAATACTAAATAAAAATGTCCAAACCAACACAACTTAAATTTATTGCCAATTTAAATGTTATTACTCGGTAGAAGAGTTTCTTTCCAGTAGCGATCTGGGAATCTAGAAGTTTGGTTTTAGAATCTATTTCTAAACAGATGTTTTATGAGATATATGTATATTACTGTATTATAGCATACTTCACCTTATTCTAACTTACAAATTGACTTGTCCTATATACTTTGTATGTCAGAGGGCTAATAATAAACAAACAAACAAACAAATAACGAGACCGTACGCTTATTTCTGGGGATTCCGAGAAGGGTCATCCAGATGTTCCTTACTATAGCTGGTCATGCGTCCCTAGTCTACCGATACCTAATTACTTGTGATTTATTGCCGCCCGGCGCTAAGAAACTAGGCTGTTAATAGCTACGGATTGTGTTACGGTTGAATGACCCTTGCGGGGAATCCGCAATAGGTAATAATACTTTTAAATACGGCTCGTGATCGCTATGAATCTGGACCTACGTTGTGATAACACAGTTCTCCTTGGTGCGTCGTGAAATAAGTCGAGAGAACAAAGGAGCTAATTACGTTAAATAAAATACGAACGTAGATTTAATCAATTATTTATTGCAAAAAAAGTGTAAAAACTCCTTGTACCAGCCACTGCGGGGTCTAGTATAATGAGCCTAAAAACCTTGCGTTGAAATCAATACTGTATATTTAAGTTAGTATCTTTATGATTTCCCTGTGCTCAAGGTAAACTAAATTCTTTGCAGTATGTCCTACTTACAAAACGATCGCCATTAGGTAATCACCCTGTATATCGTCACTTTGATTTATTGTTTGATTTGAGTTGCATTTTTTATTGTAATGTTTATGTGAAACTGGAACTGATGGACGAGTTTTACGTCTTTTATTTTTAATTATCCTCATTCTTTGGGGAGCGATACCAAATAATTTGTTGCTGTTTAATTTCTTTTTGTCTTTCTAATTGTAACTATGACTAACGTTCGACATGGCCCTACTTTGTAAGTGTGCTATTTTTATTTTTTTTTACTTTTATTTTATTGTTTAATAATAATCTTAGATTCATCTATCCTTCTGTTACTTTGTATATAATTTTAGTTTCAAGGATGAATTGCACTTCATGCAAACTCACATGGATGAGCGAACGATGCTACAATATCAACCTGTGTCATAATTATATCCTGTATGTTCTAATTCATTTTTTTTTACTTAAAGCAGAGTTCTGATCTGTATGTGTTTCTTAAAATTAATTGTAAGGGTGTTGAAGAAACTCAAAGCCTTTGTTGCAAGTCGGTTTTGATCGCAATGGATTCTGGATAGCTGCTTCGGCCTTATTTGGGGCCTCGTTAGCAGGAGAGTAGCTCAAAAATCGGCCGCGAGATGTCGTCGATCTAAACTGTTACTTTTAGTAAACATTTTTTAAACCTATGTGCTGGTTTTTTAAAAATATTTTGCACCCTTTCCAGAGGCTCTATTTTAAGGGCTGGAGAAAAACTTTAAATTCAAAAGTTGCTGGGTTTTATACATATTATCTTTTAGAGCTATCATAAAAACCAAAAGGGCAACGCAAAATGGTGTTGTCACCATTATCTCATTTACTTTCTAAATATAATTGTGTTCTAATTATCTAAGTGCGTTTATTAATTACACAGGTTATTTTTTTCTTCTTCTACCTACTTTTTCGTCTTTCCTGTTCGACCCTGTATAAGGTAGCGAACGCTAGGGAACATCGTCGGTGTTAAAAATTCCACTTGGAAATATGCCCAGCTCAATGAAGACGGGGTGGGCAACTTTACCTTAACATTAACTTTATAATTCGTGTTCGGAAAGAACCAGAAGCCTTCTTCGGGCAATTACGCCTTGGGAGGCACCGATAAGTAACGAGCGTCTAAATAAAAACCTGGTCGAGTAGGTTGTGATCGAGAATTTATCCATTGCATTTACATAACAGAATTACTAAATGTAGCCTACTTGACAAGGTTTTTGTTTAGACAATTCCGTTGTTACCTAAAATTAACGCGTACGAAAAACATAAAATGAAATTTCAACACAATCTCCACCAATCTATTCGCGTGTTCATCCACGAAAAGGGTGCGTCCCTTGGTGAGCGCTCTATGCGGTTCGGCTGCTCCGAACAGAGATCCTTCTCTGCGAACACGATGTCAAAGCAGAAAAAGGATCTAAGAGATTCGATGGCATCAACGGCAAAACTCGTTCCAAAACTGACCCCAAAACTCGAACAAGGGGTGATCCTACCCTATAAAACGTGCTAACGGAAGAAACACAAAATACCGAGTGATTAAATTTTTTTTTATCAACTCCTACCATGGAATTTGGACGGTATGTCTTAGCTTAGATGAAAAGAAAATCATTGCACTCCTTGATGCTGTCTTACGGTAGAGCTTAAGACATGCCGTCCAAATTCCATGGCAAGAGTTGATAAAAAATTTAAAAGATCACTCGTTATAAGAGAAACTCGATAACGAGAAGCAAGCTAAGACTTACCTCACTAGCCAACACTAGCGTAACTATGATACGCTACACCCTCCCGCAACTGGAATTGTTGCGCCTAGAATGATCTCAAATCACTGTTTTCTTCCTCTTGTTTGATGCGCCCATGGGAAGCAGGGGTCGTGGAGGTGTTATTTACGCCAGTGCTAGCCAAATGGGCTAACTGAAGAAGCGTGGCGGGTCGTCTCACGAGAAACGCGTAATTTATCCGCCACAAAAGCGTTGGAAACTGAAACTTCCAGGTACTTTTCACAATTAACTCAGGACGAATTTAATTCCCGGGCATCAGCACCGAAAGTGTAAAAAATATTCGACCGTCGTTTGCAGAGCGTGCTCGCGATTTGCCCAAGATGGACGGTAAGCGCAACCAAACTCGAAAAATGACGTCAAATAACACACGTCAATTCGGGCCCGAAGAACTTTCGGGAAGACGGTGCTCTCAATTGTTATAAAAAGTTTTCCAAAGACAACAAAGAATTCCTAGAGTGGGAGACGTTAGTGAACAACCGAACCCGAAGATAGACAAAAGGTTTGAAAAATTTGAAGAATGAAGTTTGAACCGTAACATGAGATAGCAACCCAACCCAACCGCTATAAAAAGTTACCAAAGACAATTTAACGAAACAAAAGAGAATTCCCAGAGTATTAGAAGTCAGCGATCAACCGAATCCGAAAACAATCGAAAGGTTTGAACAATTTGAAGAATCAAAATTGAACCGTAACATGAGCTAGCAAGATACATGGTATGTCTTTAATTATACTTACCTACATTGAATAAAAATAAACAGCAAAGTAAATTAAGGTCAATTGCTGTTAAACGATGGGAGTACAAGTGGGCATCATTTCGTAAAATTGTGTCACAAGTCCCTACTTGTTGCGAACAAAATGTTGCCAACTCTAAAACTGTGAGTTTTTGAACGCACTTTAGGTTATGCGCATGCGTCACTGTTGTGTGTTTGTAGGTTCGTACTGGCATTGTCCGGATTAACGAGAGTCGTCATGAGTCAGATTATGAGTTAAAATGGCGAGTGACCGGATTAACTTGTGTCCAGATTAAAGAGCCTAGCACTGTAGGTACTTACTTTTGGGTATGAAAATGAATTTTCAATATTAATAAATTATTTATCGATGTTTATGGTTTTTACATAAAATTCAGATTAAATAATTTAATCAAGGTCAAATGGACCCGACCAAAATTCATTTGATTACTGGCTGCCGCGAGTCCCTCCGGCAGCGAGCGGCCCTTTGAACGCGAAGCGCTTTATTCTTATTTTATTTCCGTTGAAGTCGTTAAAAGCGACATACCTAAATTAATGCGAGGGCCGAAGGCTCGCGTTTTTTTAAACAAACGTAATTAAACAAATCAGGGACGAAATTAGAACAAAAGAAATCGACGCGAAACTGGCAAGAAACGCGAATATGTTTGCAGAATGAATTATTACATTTAAACGAATGTAAAATTGAAATGTAATTGAAGAACAATATCGTACGACACAATGCAAAATAACCCTATAACGGAAGAATCAGCGTTTTGTAAATCAATTAAAGCAGTAGTACTAACATTGTATTGTTTTCTCACCCAAACCATGGTGTACTAGATACAGAGAGACGGATGGATTTTCGGAGAATATCTCAGCATGTGAATGTTAATTTTGCCTTCGGACTCTGGGAGCCTCCCAGTGGAAGATGTAAATGATCATACGATTAGTGGCTATGTGATATCTATCGTAAAATTCAGTTCCCTTTTATACAGTTTACACCGGAAATTCCGATTATGGATCGTTCGCTTCTAGTTATGTTTGCGTAAGCCGGTTTTTTTGATAAATCACCTCGGCGACTGTTTGACGTCGCTATATGCAGCTGATATTCTCCGAGTGCAGTTCTTGTTTATCATGATGGCACACCCTTTTGAAAAAGCAAGTTTCTTGAGGTTAAAGCCTCGGATATTCTATAATTTTTTTAGAAAGCAAATCCTATTCCTCCACTGATACTCCTTTTGTTACGCAGAGAAATAATTCAAGTACGTTCGTTACGAACATGTCCTCAAAAATTTTAACACAATTGGGTTGGGTTGATGTGACACTAACTGCGAAACAATTTAGTTGGAAAAGGCGTGTAATAAATATGATTTTTAAAAAATGTAATTAAACAAATTAGGGACGAAGTAAGCCAACCCAAGGTGAAAAGTCAAAGGCGAAGGAGAAAAAAAATAGGGACAAAATCATTAAAAAAATTTAATTTAAGAGTCAAGGCCAAACCAAGACAGAAAAGCGAAAAAATGGGGGGAAATATTAAAAAAATTGAATTTCAAGAGCGAAGGTTCGAAAAGATTAAAGTCAATGTCAAGTTAACCCGAGGCCGGAAGGCCAAAAAATGGGGGGAATCTTTAAAATCTTTAAATTTCAAGCGACGAGGTTCAAGAAAGAGGTCAAAGGTCAAGCCAACCCATGGCAAGAAGAATAAAAAAAATTAGGGAAATCTTGAATTTAAAAAGTTAGAATTTCAAGAGCAAAGAATCGAAAATGTTAAAGGTCAAGGTCAAGCCAACTTAAGGCGAAAAACGAAAAATTGGGAGATAATCTAAAAAAAATGGAATTTCGAGAGACGAAGGCCGGAAAGGTCAAAGGTCAAGGCCAGCCCAACCCAAGGCAAGGAAACAAAAAATAGGGGAAAAACTTTAAAGTTTTACATTTCAAGAGACGAGGTTCAGAAAGATCAAAGAAAAGAAGGTCAAGGTCCAGTCGATCCAATGCAAAAGAAGCCGAAAAATGGGGAAAATGTTTAAAAAAAAAATTGACTCTCAAGGGCAAAGTTTCTAAAAGGTTAAATATCAAGCTGAAGCCAACCCAAGGCCAGAAGGCCAAAAAATACAGGCATTGTCCGGATTAACGAGAGCCATCGTGAGTCGGATTATGAGTTGAAATTACGGATGTCCGGATTAACTTGTGTTCGGATTAAAGAGTTTGCACAGTACTTACTTTTGGGAACGAAAATCTAATAATAATTTAATTTCAAGAGATGGAGGTCGGAAAGGGCAAAGGTCAAGGTCAGCCCAACCCAAGGCAAGAAAACAAAAAATAAGAGAAAAACTTTAAAGTTTTAAATTTCAAGCGACGAGATTCAGAAAGGTCGAAGCTCAAGGTCAAGCCGACCCAGTGCGAAAAAGCCGAAAAATGCGGGAAAATCTTTAAAAAAATTGGCTTTCAAGGACAAAGGTTAAATATCAAGCTCAAGCCAACCCAAGGCCAGAAGGCCAAAAAATGTCCGGATTAACGAGATCCGTCGTGAGTCGGATTATGAGTTGAAATAGCGAGCGTCTGGATTATTGGATGTCCGGATTAGAAAGTTTGCACTGTACTTCCTTTTGGGTATGGAAAGGAATTGTCAATATTAATAAATTATTCATGTTTATGGTTTTTACACAAAAATCAATTTTCTTTTTTTTAAGTTCAGTTATAGATAATTTTTTGTTTAGTTTCTTTATTATTCAATTTTCGAAAACAATTGCTCGTTACTTATTTTAAATTTAAAACTTTAAGGTTTTAGGGCCGGTTTTTCCATATTGGTTTGAACTAAGTTCAGGGTTTAAACTGAGTTTAGAGTAAAAGCCGTTTTTCAAATAGAGATCAAGCAGCTAATTTATGTTGACGGAGAGCCGAGATCAAGTGATGAACTGAGTTCACTTTAACTGGAGTTTAAACGAAAAATTGAAAAATCGAGACGAGGTACAGAAAGGTCAGAGCTCAAAGCCAAGACGACCCAATGCAAAAGAAGCCGAAAAATGGGGGAAAACTTTAATAAAAAAATCGACTTTCACGAGAAAGGTTTCTAAAAGGTTAAATACCAAGGTCAAGCCAACCCAAGGACAAAAAAATACAGGCATTGTCCGGATTAACGAGAGCCGTCGTGAGTTGGATTGTGAGTTGAAATGGCGAGCGTCCGGATTACCGGATGTCCGGATTAACTCGTGTCCGGATTAAGGAGTTTGCACTGCACTGACTTTTGGATATGAATGGGCCATTTTTTTTGTTTAATTTTTTTATTATTCCATTTTCGAAAACAATTCTCTCATTGCTGATTTGTTTAGGTACGTTTCTTGCCATTTTTAAATAATCGTGCTCTACTCGTTATGAATTGTATTTGGTCGTGGCGGTTAGTTTTCCTCAAGTTGTCGATAATTATTTTTGTTGTTGTTAACATGAAAAAGCAAACAACAATAACAACAGTGTCAGATAAATTTACACATTCTCCTCAAGGTTTCTTTTGTAAGTAATTTATGCGGGACACACGATATTCAAGGATAACGACTACGAAATCCAGTTGAACCTCAGCAATAAAATCAATTTTTGTATTTTATCCCTGTTCGCGTTAAGCAACTTGTTTTTTTTTTATCTTCGAAAATTGGACGTGAAATAATTACGAGACAATTTTCTTTAAAAATTCCGATTGAAACAGCCCTGATTCTCGCAGCGAACTGAACCGTAACTATCTCGAAGAAATTTAGAAATGTTTACTTTTTGCGGCGCGGCGCGTCTCGAAACGTGACATTGGAGAGAAAGATTAACATCGTTCTATAAGCCTTACTATGTATCTATGTATATGCGAGCGTTTCGCTTGAAACCATCAAACCCAACAGTACGAGTTTCGTACCGCCCGCCCGCCCGTTGGTATTCGCAACTTTCTATCGAATTTTTACGTTGCCATCACTGAATAGAAATTAATGGCCAGATCTGACGGGAATATACCAAGCGTGAAGAACGGTTGCCCATACACTTGGCTTAATGCAATACATGTATAAATTCTGACTCCTTTAGGTTCCAAGCAGTTTCACGTGCGTTTTGCATGACCCCCCCTATCATATCGACAAAAAAAATCCAAATCGATTACACGTGTTTCCGGGTTTTATCGCCGAGATAATTGTAAAATATTATTTAATTTATTTTTGCCTTCCCACTCAAATATTGACATACTGTATGCAAACGCATGAATGAGCGAGCGATGCAGCCAGGCAGCTTACGAAAGCAAACAGAAACTCCTCCGGTGCTAAAAAATATCGATTTCCTTAATTTTGCGCGCGATTGTTTATTTAAACGTGCGACTTGGTTTATCTTGTACGGCGGCGTGCAAATAAATTGTTATACATCGATGAATCTTTCGGCGTAACAATTTTCCTCCAGTATTTGTGGTACTGCGTTCAGTAATGGAGGCGATCGGTTATAATAAGAACGCAAGTTATGTCCGTGGGCGTTTGCGACACGGCATCAAAGCCATCCTATCGTAAACGCAATTTATCTTGATCGTAACTTCAAATGTTGAGCGTTTAAATTTGACTGTACACGTACCCCCAAACCTTGCCCGAAAACAACAAGGTCCCACACGAAAACTATAATTGCAGGCTTTAAATTAATATTTATTTATATGTGTAACACATGATGATTAATTCTGATAAGTCTATTAATAGGGCGACCAAAAGTGATCGGGGGTCATCAAGTGAGATTCCATTACGTAACCACTGAAAATATTGAACCCGTTTGCAGAAAACAATTTTTTTTTAGTGCAAAATCGAAATGAAGGCGATCTGTTCGCCCCTGACGAGCAATTGGGGCACGTGACGTTCGCAGGTTTCAGTCTTCTTGTCGGCTTTGACTATTTTGGTTTCCGGAATGTCGATCTTAACACGCACCGGAGGAGGTTGACTTTGATCTCTGCCACCTGAAATAAAAAGTCGTGTGATTATTGCACAAAACCGGACAAGACAATAAAAGCGACTTGTCCAGTACAAAAAAAAGTAGGAAACCCGAGTTTGATCCTGTAGCTTTGAATCATCTTGTTTTGTACAAATTAGTGCTTTAACTTTTTGTTATTCTTTTTTGCAAAGTTTCGATCTTGTTTTGATTCATGTTTTGGTGGCGTATTCCTTCTTTCTTTCCTTAATCACCGACATCTGCTGGTTTTTTGTATAAATTCTAAATGCGGATTGTTTTTCTATGTCTTATTGTACTATTTGTTTTTCTACTTTTATACTATTTTTGCCGAGTTCAAAATCTATTCGTTTTTTGCTCTTTTTTCCAGACACACTTTTGATTACTTCTCTATTTTATTTTTGGACGCGTGGTTTGTTTGTTGTGAGCAAACGTCTCGCTATTTATAAATACACTTCTTGTAACTAATTTGTTTATGCCTGGGCCTTGGTATTTTGTGGTGTATTCGGAGTAACGAGGTCTCCACTTTATATTTCATTCCGTGCATTATAAAATAATTCTTCGCGTGAAACAAAATACTTTTTATTTAATATCCAGAAATCGGTTTGTAACACGCCGACGTGTCACCTTGTCTGTTGACTTTTACGGACAACTAAATAACCAATAAGACTGTCCAAACAAAAACAAATTAAACTTATTGCCAAATTAAATAACTGGACCGACAATGTGTACTTGCGGAGAAATTCCAAAGAACGGTTTATTAGTGCAATTGGTCATGCACTATCCCTATGTGTCTACGACTACCTAGATTTATTGCCGGCGCTAAAGAGACTACCCACTGCCTTATTTACTCGTCTACGGTTGGACGTCGCGATAAAACTTAACCGTTTGAATATGGGTTTTGATCTCTGCAAATCTGGACTTACGTTGTTGTAACTCAGTTCTTTTGGTGCGTCGGTGAATACTTGAGAGATCAAAGGAACTAATTACGTTTAAATATGAATGCGGTAGTTAACGGTTTATTACTGCAATTGGTCATGCACTATCCCTATCTGTCTACGACTACCTAGATTTATTGCCGGCGCTAAAGGAACTACCCACTGCCCTATTTACTCGTCTACGGTTGGACGTCGCGATAAAACTTAACCGTTTGAATATGGCTCGTGATCTCTGCAAATCTGGACTTACGTTGTTGTAACTCAGTTCTCTTGGTGCGTCGGTGAATACTCGAGAGATCAAAGGAACTAATTACGTTTAAATATGAATGGGGTAGTTAGATTTAATTAATTATTTATTTAAAGTTGGTTCTTGTCCGATGAAAATTGTATCACAAAATCTTTAAACCGGACACTAAATAGCGCACAAAACACTTAACGTTTCGCCGTCGACGAAGCTGTCGAACGACGGCGAAACGTTAAGTGTCCGGTTTAAAGATTTTGTGATATAATTATTTATTGCAAAAAAAATTGTAAAAACTCCTTTTACCAGCCACTGAGGGATCTGATATAATGAGCGTAAAAACCGTTGCGTTAAACCAATACAAAGAAAACAAAATTACGGTTATCAGGAAGTACAATAGAATTCGCTTAACAGCCTTTCACTTTCGATATCGGAGCGACCTAACTGACTTCAAATCACACAGCTGATGGTTTCGTGCACACGCAAATAGTTGCTGGAGAGCTCTGCTCCTCAGTTAAATTAACAATTAAATTAAGTTCAACTTAGATTGGTCTTGGTACTAGTGTTTGGTACTCGTTCTGCTCAATCAACCAACGCACAGTGTGACACAGTGGGTCTACAGTGTACTTAATTAATGGAATTAATTAATTAATTAATCAGACTTTCTGGAGAAGTATGTGATACGAAATGCCGCCCTCGGCGATCAATTTTGCAATCGCCAGTTTTTCAGGGACTCTGTTACGGTTGAAAAATTCATTTAAGTTATTCATAATTTTTTCCGAACACCCTGTATTAACGTGGGAATCTACAGGCCTACGTGCCGATCGTCGCATTTCACAATGTTGTGCAATATTGCGTTAGTTAGATTATGCGTTGTTATTTAGGCATACAGTATATTATCTCCATTTCACTCAGTTCACTAGATAACTCTGTTTCCAGTCCTAACGACTCCTGTCTGAATTTGTGGTAGGGGAAGCAACGCAATGGTCGCTCGCACTCAGTCTGTTCTCAAAGCTCCCAACGTACGGCTCGCTTCTTCGTGATTTTTATTTTTTTTGCGCTGCCTTTCACGAGTGTATGTGAAGGAAGACGGAACTGGAATTACTCAGAGATTTGTAATCGTACCTTAAGCTCGTCAAACAGCTTTTCCAAGCCTATCCTCGAAATAAGGAATAGGTATGACTTCGAACAATCTCGGTCAATGATAATCGCTGCTTCTAGCTCCAAATCACGCCCTGCACATTTTCTTACGTACACATTCTGTACAAATGAAGCAACTCCAATTAGCTTGTCAGACAGCATCGCGGTGGTCTCTCGTCATCTGCAACTCCTTAACTCTACAAGTGACCAGGCTGAAATTTTAATACATCCTGTGCTTGTTGAAACAAAACAGACGAAAGCGAAATACTTTAACTTGCAACGTAATTTGATCTTTTTTTCTATAAATGACAAATCTCTAAAATTTAGTGCAACACAAACCCATACAAAATCCGAAAACACAAAGCTAAAAGGTTACAATGACAGGTTTATGATGTCTGTGAAACTGTAGTGCAATTTGAGTGGTGCCCGTTACAAGTTTTAAGGACTCGCTGTGTTCCATCCTCTTGAAATGGAGCGCGGCGCCATGGAGGATCGTATACGGCGGCAATTTTACTGCTGTAGGGTCCGAACGTCTGAACACGTGTTTGTTCTTTGAAATTAAACACGCAATAACCGATCTTGTTTTGAAAACAAATTCCGCGACTGTTTCAGGTTCAAAATTTCTAAAATCTCACCTTTTGCTTGTCAAAGTTGTGGTCTTTTGTTTTCTAAATAAAGCATCGTAAGTTTGTTTTTCACCTGTCAAATTGTTTTTTCCATGTCAAAACACCCTTTTCCGACGTCTGCCGACTTTTCTCTGGCTTTAAACTCAACGATATTCCTCTTGTTTACACCTGTCAAATTTATTTTTTCCATCTGTCAAAATCACTTTTTGTCTGTTTTTAATAGTTTTTTTTTTAACTTTTCTCTTTGTCTGTCAAAATGAAATATCATTTAGACGCAATCTTTTTTTCAAACTAAATAAAACGCAAATTGATCGGTTTGACGTCTGCCGATTTCGTCTCTAGTTTTAAATTCAAGAATATTTCTTTTGTTTTCACTTGTCAAATTTATATTTTCCCCCTGTCAAAATAACTTCTCGTCTTTTTTCTTTGACGTCAGATTTAAATCTTTTTTCCTTGTCAAAGTGACAGTCTTTTGTCATTTAAATAAAGCCATAAGTTAATCGTTTCGAAGCGGTTTTAAATCTAATGAAATTTCTTTTGTTTTTCGCCTGTCAAATTAATTTTCTGTATCTGTCAAAATCACTTATTGCTTGTGTTTTTTTTCGGCGGTCAAAATTGAATCTCTTTCTTTTCCTGTCAAAGTCGCAGTCTTTCGTTAAAGAAAACGCAAGTTGATCGATTTGACGTCTGTTTTTAATTTTTTTTTACTTGTCAAAGTTGCAGTCTCTTGTCATTTAAATAAATCATAAGTTAATCGTCTTGAAGCGGTTTTAAATTTAATAAAATTTCTTTTGTTTTTCACCTGTCAAATTCGCAGTGTAATGTTAAAGGAAACGCAAGTTGATTGGTTTGACATCTGTCGACTTCGTCTGTGGCTTTAAATTCAATTGTTTACCTGTCAAATTTGTTTTTTCCGTCTAAGTTGAAATAAGTTTTGTTTATTTAGCTTTTTCCTTTGCCTGTCAAAATTGAATCTTATTATTTAGTCGCAATCTTTTCTTATCTAAATAAAAACGCAAGTTGATTGGTTTGACGTCTGTCGACTTCAGTTTTAAATTCGACGATAGTTCTTTTGTTTTGTCTTTCCGTCTGTCAAAATAACTTTTTGCCTTTTTTTTAAACAAATTTCTTTGACGTCAAATTTAAATCTCATTTTTTGGCTTGTCAAAGTTGCAGTCTTTTGTTTTTAGTCGAATTTCTTTTGTTTTTCACCTGTCAAATTTACTTTTTTTCATCTGTCAAACTCACTTCTTGCCTTTTATAAATAATTTTCTTTGCCGGTCAAAATAGAATCTCCTTTGCCTGTCAAAGTGGTAACCTATTGTTAAAGAAAGCGCAAGTTGATTGGTTTGACGCCTGGCTTTTTAAATTAAACGATATTTTTATTATTGTTCACCTGTCAAGTTCGTCTTTTCCCGTCTAAGTTAAAACGAGTTTTTATTTTTTTTTTAACTTTTTTCGTTGCCTGTCAAAATTGAACCTTATTATTTACCCGCGGTATTTTTTTAAATCTAAATAAAAATCAAGTTGATTGGTTTGCTGACCTCTGATTTTAAGTTCCGTGAAATTTCTTTTGTTTTTCACCTGTCAAATTCGTCTGTCAAAATATCTACTTATCTTTTTAACGTTTTTTTTTTGTTTTTTGTGTGACAGCTTCGTCACGAGTGAGAGAAATTTGTCTTCTGCTTCACCTTCAGACTTGCCTTTCATTCGCCAGGTCCGTCTGTAAGTATTTTTCACAATTTTTCTTTGCCTGTCAAAGTTGAACGTAATTCTTTACTTGTCAAAGTTACAGTCCTTTGTCGTTTAAATAAGGCATAAGTTAGTCGATTTGAAGCGGTTTTAAATTTAATGAAATTGCTTTTGTTTTTTACCTGTCAAATTTATTTTTTCCACCTGTCAAAATCACCTTTTTGTGTTTTTTTTGATAATTTTTCTTTGGCGGTCAAAACTGAATCTCGCTTTTGCTTGTCAAAGTCGCAGTTTTTTGTTAAAGAAAACGCAAGTTTCTTTTGTTTTTCACCTGCCAAATTCGTCTGTCAAACTCTATTTCTCTTTTTAACATTTTTCTTGTTTTTTGTATCACAGTTTCGTGAAGAGTAAAAAGTTTGTTTTCTGCTTCGCCTGTCAAACTTGTCTTTCATTCGCCAGGTGATTAAAATCAATTATGTAATTTACTTTCTTTCTTCGGAATACCTCAAGTTGAGACGTCATTTTTTTGACCTGTCAAAGTCGTCTGTTCAATACGCCAAGTAGAATTGTTTGGCGTTCACTAATTTCTCCTCTAGCTTTCGTTCGATAATTCCGTCAGCGTTTGAAGTTGAAGAAGTTAGTTTCGATTTTCACCCGTCAGATGTAATAGTAAATTTGTCGCACTTGAAGAAGCTGTCAAACGATAGCGAAACGTTGAGTTTTGTGCTATTTTTATATAAACTTTCACCGGATAAGAATCTGCTTGATTTCTTCTGCCTGTCTGCCTTCTGTTATGGCAAACTGTCTGTAAGTCTTTTTAACAATTTTTCTTTGCCTGCCAAAATTGGATGTCGTTTCTTGATTTGTCCAAGTTGGCAATCTTTTGTTACCTGTCAAGAAACGTCGAACGAGTCGTTTTCCGGTTTTATTTTTCGTCTTCGCCTGAAAGATTTTTTTGTTTGAAACTTCTTTTCTTTCTTGTTTGGTACCCTATTGGTTTAGGTTCGTCCACGTGAAACCAATTAGAAAATATACTGCAATCGAAATAAACAAGTTTTCTGGCTTGATCAAGAGAAGGCGTTCCATACCGTATTTAAAATCTGATGATCAAGGATCTAGCGCCCCCACTCAGTGGAAATACAATTCCTAATTCATAAATAAAGAATTAGTAAATTAAAGCTGAAGATGAGCGACTGTCGAAACGTCAGATTACAACAATCTAGCAAATCGGCGAAAAGGTTTCAAAAAGAAAAATCATTTTTCTTGCACCTTACAATAATTAGTAAAGGCAGAGTAGCTTAGACTAAATAGATTTTTTAATTTGAAGAACTTATTTATACATCGATAGAGTTTGACGTCATCTGCAAGAAGTCCAAGAAGTGTATCTAATAAATCACTTACAAATAGTATAAATAACAGCGGTCCAAGATTAGAGCCTTGAGGTACCCCAGAGGTCTTCTTCGTCTTCGTAGATTTATACACGGCCTGTGTATACACTTCAATTAAAGAAGATGGTCTTAAGTGATGCTGGCTTATATGAGGATGCGGTCACTGCCATAGAAATTTTTTTAAATCAAGCTTTCAGCGACCAACAAAGTTTCTTTAATTGACAGTTCAATGACTTTCGTATTCGAGTTGAAGTCCCCAAACTGTTTTACGAGCTTAAATATGAGCTTAACATGAGTTGGGGATAAAAGTTTCGACTGTACAGAGGAAGATAGCTAAGGGTCTCGACTGTACAGAGGAAGATAGCTAAGGGTCTCGACTGTACAGAGGAAGATAGCTAAGGGTCTCGACTGTACAGAGGAAGATAGCTAAGGGTCTCGACTGATCAGTATGGAGACGCAGTTTTGATCAAAATTTCGTACAGAAGCAGCAAAAGTTGACCAAAAAGAATCTAGTTTCTTTTACATTTGGGTCATCTAGGTCAATAAGTGTAGGTATGTCTTTCTTGAAGTTCCAAACAGTTTGCTGTATACGGTCTAAAACTGTTGTCAATGTCAAATCCTTTTGTTCATGTAAAGTATTGATCTTCGCCTTTAATTTTTCAAATGCAATTTACTTGAAACTCAAACTGTTCTGTATCTAAAAGTCATAATCTTTTATTGCCAGCAATATGTGTCTAATATATTCTTCCTGCGATTCCATATCTCGACGCCGTGCACGTGTGGGCATAAACAAACAGAGGATCACCTTTTTCCGAGGAATCACACGGATGGAGTAAACATTTTAGTTCCGATCTAAAGCAAATCAACACCGCAAATGTTTGTATTTGCAAAACACGCAGTGTAAGTGTAAACTGACGTAATCTGGACGAAACTATTTCGGGTCCGAACCCTAGTTGGACGCGTGTCTCGGAGGAAAATGATTGTTTCGTCGGTGAAAGATGTGTTCTAAATAATAGAATATAGAACCTGAGTGGGTTGCAGCAGGCCACTCTCGATTCGAGATAAAACTCAGGCTCTCTGGCTTCCTACTTTTCATTCGAAAGCACAATCACAATCGGTATAATATGATACAACTAGCTACTATCATGCCCAATGTGAACAGTAAAGAAAAATTGCTATAAGGACCATGAGTGGTCTCATTTGGTACAGTAGCGGACAATAAAATCCGGGCACATCTTTTGTACAATGTAAACCTCACTTTACTACATACACCTACATAAAAGTCTTTAGTAATACAAATACAAATTTTGACATGTCAATTTCTTGTCCAGATTTTATTGTCCGTTACTGTACATAATTTATCGTTCGTATTATTTTATTTACGGGTGGGACGTATGATGCATCTCATCATCAATTATCTACGGCCAAGTAGAGTCTTGTTTTTTTTTTTTTTAGGCTTACTTAGTGCAGGTAGTTTTCTTCGTTTTGGCCTCGTCCACACTTCGCTAACGTCTTCCAAAGACATGTTCCA
Source organism: Dorcus hopei (assembly GCA_033060865.1). Classification (NCBI taxonomy): domain Eukaryota; kingdom Metazoa; phylum Arthropoda; class Insecta; order Coleoptera; family Lucanidae; genus Dorcus; species Dorcus hopei. The sequence continues at coordinate 2,828,989 of CM065425.1, read as the reverse complement.
GTGTTTGTCGAAGGCTGTGACATACGCGATGCAGTAACCTCTGACTCCGTGACTGTGTCGGGTCCACACCTGTAAACAAAAAGAAAACGTCCGTCGTAATTAATGACTTCCATGACTTTACGATCAGGAGAGACTCGAAAGAGTTAACGATCGAGCGAGCTTAAAGAAACACGCTCGTGGTAAATAAAAAATTAAAACTAATCCCCCCCCCCGCCAAAACATTCATCAGAACACTAACACTATCTATACCCGTATTCATAGTGCTTCCTTCTTAGAATGGGATTGTATACAGGGTGATTCACGTAACTCGTTCATTAGAAGTTGAGGCACTTGCCTTCTTTGTATTTCTCTGAAACTGTGTACTCCCCCACTAAAGCCGCTAGTGCGCTTTTTAATGAAAATATTTCCAAATTGTTTGAACTTCCGGTTGTACCGGAAGTCGCTGTCAACTTCATTATTTTAAATGGAACCATATAATTTTCTTCTGTTACCGGAAATAGAACTAACAAATAAGACAAATCTATTTTTTTGTTGGATGAGGTGGTGAAGCTTTTGCTGGCGGTTAACAGATGGCGTAATGTAGTCAATTTCTTCGTCGGTTAAGCAACCAGTGTAGCCAACTCCGCTCGACTGAAATTTGAATAGCGGCAATCGACGGTCTACGCAACGCACCAGCGTCAACGCAGCTAAGATTGGAGGGAGATCTAGGGAAATTTTACAACTCGGTTGGCAGCACTGCTGGACCACACAAATTTAATTCTATTTGGTTAACGCCAAGCTCTCATCTAAATATAGCGTTGGCAACACTGCAAGCAACTCTAATTTTAAAATACTTTTCCCATCACTTTTTTTGCTTAGTAGAAAAACCGAAACTGTTTTTAAAACTTTCGCTGGTGATCAATAGGTGGCGCAGTGTCAAGTTATCCGCTGGTTAACAGATGGCGCCTCAAGCTTATTACAGTCGCCTCCGCTCCGTGCTCGCTATTTTGTGGTCTAACGATCCTCGTGGTTGAATGCTTTGATTGTTCCGGTCGGTGGTGGATATTTTCGCGCTGAGTCGATGTGGCGCATTAGTTTTAAGTCTGAGAACGCGTGGAATTCTGGGCGACCGGCGTGTGCGTGTTCCCTTGGGTCTATCTGCGGATTTTGGTATACGAAACTTTGGTATTTCCGCGCCCTGTTGGGGTTTTGTGAGTTGCACTCAAGAAATCACGGTTTGGTAGAGGTGACCAGATTTTCACCGGCAACGCGTGGCGTTTCTTTCATCGGGCGCTCGGCTTTCCCAGGCCGAGGTAAGTCGTTTATATGTCCTCTCTTCATTTTTCGTTGATTTTAATTCGTTTGTGTCGTCTTTGAAATTGTAGCGAGCAGTTACGGGTGGCATCCGGGTTTTGAGCCCCCCCCATCAGGAAGTTGAACGAGCGTGTGAAATCGGATTGCTTCCGGAGGCGAATTTTCTTCGGATTCTCGTCACCTTGTCCTGAGGACAATTTAACCGTAACCTCGTTGGGGCGAATTTTTGCAGCGGAAAATTTCGCAAACGTGAGGTCTCCTGGGTTTCGTGCTGTACACCGTTCGACATGCTCATTGCCGTAATTGCGCGGACGCCCTTTGTGTAGTGGCGAACGTTTGACGTTAATTTGATCTCGGATTTCTCTCGGCGTTTAGGTTAAAGTGTTGTAATGTTAGTTTACTTTAAATGTTTTTTTTTTTAAATACGTATTTTTGACTGCTTCACAGTCTTGTCCTGTAAACGGACGTGTGGGATCCCTAGCGTTTGGGTTTGTTTATCGCCCTTTATGCGTGATTAATGTTGTCCATTTTGGGCTTTAAGGATTTATTATATATAAGCATATTTTTCCCCCTTATTTTGGCACAGAGCTTACTGCGGAAGTATATAGTTTTTTTTTTTGTTTGCACGACTTATTTTGTGTCGCGCTGACCCTCATTAAAGCCTGTTTAACGTGGCGTTAGTTTTATTTTTTTATGATATTTTGCGGAATTTTTCCTTTTTTGACTGTTCCCTTCTGGGACGGATGATATTTTCGGAGCTGAATCGACTTGGTGAGTGGGGATTTCTCTCCTGTTGGGGGAATCCCGCGATTGCAAGTTGTTGCGATCTTCAACAGGTGGCGCCCTTTCTCGATCTACATTTCCCTGTGCGAAACTGTTTGTCCACGACCTTCTCCACTGACACGGGATTTTGGTCGCAACAACAGCCCAACCAACGGGTAATCCAGGTAGGTTCGTTCGCATCCGTCTCGGGATTGTATTTTCTTATTATTCGCTGTCGGGTGACCTGCCGTCACACTCGGTTGTGGGATTCGGGGCGTATCGACGTCTTTCTTTTTCGTTTGTTGTTTAGTTTACCTTTTTTGGGAAAGAGTGTGCGCCACAAGCTATTCTTCTTCCAACTGTGAAACACTTTTCTTATTTATTTAATTCCTTTTGCAGGCAGAAATTTTATCAACAATAAAAACTGTTTCTTCCGGTGGTTAATAGATGGCGCAATGCAAATTTCTCCGACGGTTATTAAACATTTTTCTCTAAATTCATTTTTCTTTTGCTTGAATCACACACCACAACAAATAAGACGTTGTTAATCTTAATTACCTTTTTTTGTTAGGAAGGATTACGAAACCTTTGTTGCAGGTTCATAGATGGCGGCACAATAATCAGTTTCTTCGCCAGTCAATAGGTGGCGATACTTTTCTTCCTTCTACTACTTTTTCCATTGAATTACAACGCAATCATAGCAAGTAGAATGTCACATCAAAGATGAACATGCATTTATTTATTGTTAAGAGGAACTGGGCAGTTTTTGCTGTTCGTAGTAGATGGCGCTACTTCAGTTATTTCGCTGATTGGTAGAAGGCGCTCCTTTTCCTCAGATATTTATTTAAGAACATTCTCTTTCTTACTGAACTGTGTTTTATTTTTTGAGCCATGGTGTTTCTTTGTTTGCAGTTAATAGATGGCGCAACGTCAGTTACTAGAAGGCGCTCCTTTTACTCAGATGTTCATTTAGAAACATTCTCCTTTTTATTGAATTACATGACGACGTCAATATCTAGTACTTATACAATAATTTAAGTCGCGACATCTTGCCATCAATTTTTCGCCTAAAATAATATTGCAAAACACTTTCGGTTTTTTCTATGTCGCTTCTGTTTGTGGTTAATAGATTGCTGGTTAACAGATGGCGTTTGCAGTTACTCTTTTTTTGACAAGACATTTTTCTGAAAACTTTCTTTTTTTTAGAACAAGAGAAGGGCCCATCTGCCCTCCTCCTGTTGGCCCCCACACAGAAAGAATTCGAAGAAAGCGCTTCGCGTTAGAAGGACCGCTCGCCGTTAGGGGGCTCGCGGCAGCTAGTGATTTTTCTTCCTTCTACTATTTCTTGCATAGATTTACAACATAATCTTGACAAGTAGAATGTCACCACGAATGTCACATCAAAAATGAAAACGCATTTATTTATTGTTAAAAGGAACTGGGCAGTTTTTGCTGTTGGTAATAGATGGCAGTTATTTCGCTGATTGGTAGAAGGCGCTCCTTTTTCTTAGGCCCAGTTTCATAAAACGTAGTTAACCACTCGATCAAGTTAATCGTGTGATCAAGCAATATCATTGGAGGAAATTTAAACTTTAAAAACTTGAACAGCTGCGATCGCCAGTATTGCCTCGGTCGAGACTGTTCTGTACGCGGAGGTTATCCGGATCGCCATCCTTCTATTTATTGACTCAAGGAGTCTGAGGTTTAACCCCGACTCAAGTGAAACCAACCCGGACCAATAATCGTTGCTCTCGCCCAAAATCACGCCTACTGCATATTTCCTCTCCCCATACCCATAAATTAAGAAAACTCCAATTAGCTTGTCAGACAAAGATCGGCGGGTGATCTTTTCGCAATTTGAAACTTTCCTGACTCTCTCTTCATAACTTAACCTTACAAGTGTCTAGGTTGACTTTTCTATAACTGACATGTTCTAAAATTTAGTATGACCAATACATACAAAAATCTGAACCAACACAAATCTAAAATGTCAAGCTGACTTATTTATGATGGCATAGAACCAGGAGTGCTATTTGAGTAAGGCCTAACGTTACAAATTTTTATGACTCGCGCTGGGGGGTTTCACTCCTGAGAAGGACTGCAGCGCGGCGTCAGGGACCAAATCCGCGACCGTTTCACGTGTATATTCCTATCATGCCGATCTTCAAGTTTTGAGCTTTCCCCTTGCCTCTCGAAGATAAACAATCGAGCATAACAGCGTGACGGTATGATACTTGCTTATTTATTAAAAATGAGTAAATAAGGCGCTTATTAAGGCGCCATCGCACGTATGCATGAAGGTAGATAAAGCTTTTGACATTGACCAAAAGATGGCGCCCAGAAACTTGCTAAAACCAAGCTAGCATTCTTCTGCCTTTGCTCTTAGCATTAAAAAATAGCTTTTACTTGACGCTTAGGTTTTATTTAAGGAACAGTTGTTATAATCGTTGTTTGCTGTTCTTTGCATTTCTTTGACTTTAATTAATGTAAAAAAAAACATGTATTACATTTGTCCTTCGCGTTAAAATTGTTTTGTTTGTTTCTCTAAATGCGTTATTCGAAATCGTTCGTTGGTTAAACATTTTAAAAAGATACTTTCGGCGTTGACGTGGCATATTTTTGTGAAATAAAAAAAACATATGAGTTTAAAAAGGAAGCACAAAAATTTACAAAATTAAAAACGGTTTTATTTAGGTAGATGTAGGGATATCTTATAATTTTTTTATCCAAAATTACTTGTATGATTCCGTTTAAAATAATGAAGTTGACAGCGACTTCCGATACAACCGGAAGTTCAAATACTTTGCAAAAAAAAATAATGAAGGGAAGTGCCTAAACTTCTAATGAACGGGTTCCGTGATTCACCCTGTATAGTAAGGCAGTTGCATTATAACAAGAGGTACCTTATTGAATGGATACGGACACTAGTCACTTTTATTGACAATTATTTCAACCGATGGTGAAACGCTGGGTAATTTTGCTCTCATTTATAAGGAATGATCCAATATGGTGCAAAAGATTATAAATTCTAGAAAACGTTGAGGAATGCCTTCCCCATTCCTCGGGTAGGTATTCAAGTACGTGGTACCACCAACACCGTCGCGTCGAGACAACTCCAGACAGGATTTAGACGCTACCGTGAGAGCCGAGCGGCGCTGGTTGGCGGCCGCAACTTTCGCGGGCCTTCGCGCGAGGTTCCTCCGAGGCCGGTCCGCAAGGTTACCACACCTAACCCACCACGACGGTCGTCAGGTGCGCCACAAGGATCCACGCCGTTTTACCCACTCTTTATTATTAATTATCGCCTAATTTTTCACTTGACACACATATTAAGCAACGCAACGAGACGTTCTTAGAGATTGTTGTTGACAGAGTTCCGTAGCAATCGCGAATTATCCATATTTGCAGAGGTCGATCGATTAAGGCGAGGTCAATCGTATAATAGACTTTTATGTCATAATATTTGGACAATTTGGCAATTCCTTGGTAAAGCAGTTTCTCAACATGTAGATGTGGTCGTGACAATATTCAAGATGAATTATTGATGAATTGCGAATGGTCGAGTGCGTTCGGAGAGGATTCTCAACGGCGGCAGCAGCAGCAAAAAGAAATAGCTAAGTTTAATCGATGGGCTGCCTTGCTCAACAGGTGTTCGACCGATGAAAGCAAAAATGAGGAAAACAAACGTGCGGCGGCGACGCGTGAAAAACAATTCGATGCGTCGTGAAAAATAATGTTTACTCTTTCAGTTTCGTAAACACAAAGCCGGATGAATTTTCCTTTTGTTTCGGTTTTCCCCTGCACGCTTTAAAATCTGCTTAGAAAAGGATCGATCTTACTTGTAATAAGATTATACGAAGTGTCTCAAGAACATGCTCGATGTTAATGATTTATTTTTTTTTGCAAAAGTTGCAGCGCCATTCGATTTTCGTTCTATTTACATCACCATCCAAAATTTTTCGTTTTTATCTTCGAGGTCCTGATCTTTAGTAGCCCTTGCTTATTATAATTTAGAGGATTTTTTTTCCGAACGAGTATGCATTGGTGTACACCAGTTCAGGATAACAAACAGACCTACTTACAAATTATTTTAAAAATGGTTTCATTATGAACTAACAGGAAGTTAGAGTAACGCCCATCTCTTACAAACCATCGAAAACTAACGGGTGTCCAACAATTATTGCAGTCCTGGGCGGCTGTGGAATCAAAACATGCACGTCGATACTTACTTCGCATCGTTGAATTGACGCCTCAAATATTGACTGTCAAAACAACAAATAAATTATTTTTTACGTATTCAATGTTTTATTGCAATTTGAAACAGTAATCAGTCAAAAATGTTTGATTCCACAGACACCCAGGACTACAATAATTGTTGGACACCCGTTATTTACTAACAAGAATTCGAAACAAACGAATTTCTGACAAACGTCAAACAGAAGCTCTTTTTTAAGCGCGAAGAAAAAACAAACGAATGGTATTTTGGTTCTAGCAAGTGTCTAAGCGTCACCTCTTGGACAATAACAGAAGCTTTTTAAAAAATTTCATTCAGAGCAATTTCAAATGTTTTCTACGCCAACGAATAAATGTCAAATAAAGCTATTTTTAACGCAAGAAACAAAGATAAGCGAATGCCAGCTTGGTTTTAGTGCAAATTTTATGAGCGCCACCTCGTGGTCAATGCTAAAAGCTTTATTTGTCTTTTGAAAATGTTTACCCCGAACGATTTCAAATGTTTCTATCGTAGGAAACGTCAAGTAAAATCTACATTTATAGTCGTCCAAGTTTTGTATAGGTTTTATGATCTTGCTATAAAAAACAGCTTCAAAGAGACCGGCACTGCGGTCGCCTCTCTGTCCCTTTTTTTTAATAGGAAGACCATTAAACCAAAACTGGGACGACTATAACGCAAAGAACGAAGCTTGGTTTTTCAGTAAATTTCTGAGCGCCACCTCTCGGTCAACATCGAAAGTTTTATCTTCTCTGTTTAATGATTGGTCGTAACTCAACCATACACGAACAGCAGTAGATTAGGCGGTGTCGCGCGAATTCATCCGAGGCGTTGGTACCTCGTTTCTGTTCGATCTTTTTTTTATAAAAAAAAGTTGAGTTCTAATTGTTGTGGGAAAGCATTGCTCTGCGTTGATTGCGTTAAATTCGTTATTTTTTTAAAGATTTTAAATTATTAATTTTTGCACTGTTCTCAAGGAACGAAGATAAACATATGCTGTAACTTGATTTTCAGTGAGTTTCCGAGCGCCATCTCTTGGTCGACATCGACGGCTTTACCTGTCTTTCTAAAATGTTTAACCAACGAACGATTTCAAATAATGTATTTACAGTAACAAACGTAAAATAATTTTAACGCATTTTCTTTGCATTAATTAACGTCAAAGAAACGCAAAGAACAGAGAAGTTTTATTTACCTTTTTAAAATGTTTGTCTATCCAGAACGATCATAACTGTTTCTTAAGTAATTAACGTCAAACAAAAGATATTTTTTAATCCAAAGAGCAAAGATAGAAAAATGCTGGCTTGGTTTTAGCAAGCGCCATCTATTGGTCAATGTCAAAAGCTTTATCTAGTTTCATGCATATGTGTGATGGCGCCACAATAAGGGCTTTACGAGGGGTTGGGTTGGGTCGTAAGCTAAAAGTGCATTCGCCGAATTTTCCAGACATTATTAACGGGAATCGAAAAAAAAACACCGCGGCCATCCGACGGGATTTTCGGATACGCAACTTTCCTGGGGAAATGGAAATAAATTACCCCCCCCCCTTTTTCGTGCGCCCCCAAAAAAACACCTCCTGGCGGAGTTTTTACGTGTTTTTTTCATATTGCGGCCGAAAGAAATTTTTCTATAGAAATCCGTAAATTTGCCTTCTAGAATGATCCTTGGGACGATTTTTGGTGGCGGTCGCTGTGGGGAGCCAGGGGGCGAACGTCGGACTCTGCATTTTGGTAGATAGCTTTTCGAGAATTCTTTTCGACCCTCGAACGTGATAGAATCGAGACCGGCTCGGGAGGACTTAGAGTTCGATTCCGGTTAAATAACGCACCAGAAAAAAAAAATCAATTTCTACGCAACCGGAAGCGATATTGTTCAGCTGTTTCAACTGGAAGATAGCTCCGTCATTCCTCTACGCGACAACACCGGTCTCGAATCGATGGCACGATTAATAACGGAACGGCAAATTTTTTTTTAAATTTCGCCTCCGGGAAGGTGGCGCTCCGAAAAAAAAATATTTCTACGAAATCGCCGCAGATACTGTCGAGATGTTTAGACCGGAGGATAGCCGACACCTTCCCCTAACCAACGCCACCAGTCTCGATCCGAGAGGACTATAAATAACCGAACGGCGAATTTTTGAAATCGGTGCATTTTACTTATTTTTAATAAATAAGAAAGTATCATACCGTTACGCTGTTATACTATGTGTTTTTTTCAAAATGCCATAAGGGGTGGCTGTGGAAAAGGAAATTCATATCTTAGCTCCATTCATGTACTTTAAATTGTCAGTTTTGGCAGCATGTGTTGGATGCTAAGTTTTAATTTTCATGGCCAACCTTTATGGCACATGGATTGGTCTTCGAGACAAGGGATTGTGTTCAAAGCTGCCGCCATATCTATAATGTACAACCTCAATCATAAGTAATGAAACGCTCAAAACCGAAACGCTGTAGTCAGAGAGAGAAGATACCGAGTGAGATGAAGTCTTATGGCGAACGAATGTTTCCTTCGGAACCCCACAACACGTTGCGCTCTCTCTAACTCGGCATCGTTGTACTCTGACTATAGTGTTTCGGTTTTCAAAGTTTCATTACTTTTGATTGGGGCTGTACAAAGTATGACTACTATTTCTTCGTACTGGAACATTCCTCTGGCTTACTAATTTATTTAATCCAGCATAATCGTATTTAAGATGATTCGCGGCGACACATATATCATGTGTATCAAGTACACACCAAAAAATTAATTTTAGAACGCAGCTGCCCGTAATTTGTTCGCGCACCGGCGGTCTCCAGTTTGAGTTTTCCTGAAATACTTTTGGTCCTTCGAACCACTCCTTAAAACAGGGTTGACCTGATCTAAATCATTTGATTAGAATCGCTGATTTTAATCAAGCGATTTTTATTTTTGAAAATCATGATTTTATAGAATTTGTTTACACAATTTTCTTTGTGTTTTTTTTAAATTTATTCACGTTTAGCTTTGATTATTCTTTTTACTTGGGGTTAATTCAGCGTTCTTGTTTTATTTCTTATTTCAAATGAGCTGATATTAACTTGGTTATGATTCGAACTGAAGAAAATTGGTTTTGATCCGAACTAAAGTTGATTTGTTTGCGAACTTAGATAAAACTGAACGGCTTCCGATTTTTGGTTTGGCTTTGAATTTTTTACAACTGTTTTTTACTTACTTATTTAATCCTGAGTCTTTTTACCGTTAAGTGTAAGACTTTGGAGTTTATTTTCTTTTTCCACACCTTTCTATTTTGTGCGAGCTTGTTTATATCCTTCCACTTGACATCTCTATTCCTTTCCTGTGTCGCCTTTCTGACTTCGTCCGACCATATCCTTCTTGGCCTTCCTCTTTCGTTTGTTCCTTGTACTTGTATACTGGTGTCTAAAAGTATTCGGACGACCGGCGTGACCGCCTGGCACTGTGGAAGTTTACCACAAGGGTCAAATTCGAACTATTTTATTGCTTTTCATTCGGATACTTTTAGACACCAGTATATCTCATAGACTCTTTTAGTTAATCTGGTTTCTGGCATTCTGTGGATGTGTCCCGACCACCCTAGTTAACTTTCCTGTATCTTCTGTATTATTGGTCTTACTTTTAGTTTTTCTCTATACATATACTTCATTCCTTGTCCTGCTTCTTCTAGTCTTCCCTTCTATTTTCCTCAAAAACTTCATTTCTGTGGAGTTTATTCTACTTTTGTCTTTATTTGAGAGGGTCCAAGTTGCACTTCCGTATGGTGGTGTAGGGTTTACAACTTTTCTAACAACCTCTGCTTTAACTTCGCTTGTTATTTCTCTTTTATTGAAGAAGGTCGATCTTAGATCTACTTTTCCTATTTTGTCCGTTATTTCTTTTTCTTGTCTTCCGTTCCTTTCTATTATTGTTCCTAAGTACTTAAACTCTTTCACCTGTTCGCTCTTTCTTCCTTCTATTGTGATATTATGGATTCTGCTGTTTCGTGATGCTATCAAAGTCTTTCTCTTATCTATATTTATATTCATGTTTGTCTTTTTCAATTCTATGTTTAATACATTCACGTTTTCTGAGCTTGCAATCGTCTGCAAGTAACAACTCCGATATTTCCATTGTCATCGGTTTCATTTTCTTCTTTGCCCTTTTTATGGCCTCATTCATTACCGTTGGAAAAAGTAGCGGGCTGAGTACGTAGCCCTGTTTTAGGCCCTCTTCAGTTTCAAACTCTTTGGACTCTTCATTATAAGTTCTTACTACGTTCGTCGTCTTATCGTACATTGCTCTTATTAATGCGATTGTCTCTCTATTTATTCCTTTCCTTTCTAAGCTTATCCGTACATCTTCTCTTCTAATTTTATCGAATGCCTTTTCCAGGTCTACAAAGCAGTAGATATACTATGGGCATTCGGGACCAATTCTCCATAAGCTTTAACATGGTTCTCGAAACTTGCAATTTTTGCGCGGATGTGGGTGAGGAGGGAGCGGGCCGAAGGGACGAGAAATGGCGCGCAAGTAGAAGGGCGACCTTTCGAGGTTGCGAAGTTTCGAGGCCCATGTTAAAGCTTATGGAGAATTGGCCCCGAAACCCCCTAGCATATCTACTCAAAGCATATGTGCATTTCTTTATTTTTCTCTATATACTTTTCTATTGATTGTTTGAGTATGAATATGGGGCCTTTCCTAAAACCGTATTACTTGTTGTTCTAGCTTCTCTTTTATCCTTGCTCCTATTACTCTTGCCAATACTTTAGCTGGTACACTCATTAACGTTAGTCCTCGATAGTTAGCGCAATCTCTTGTTTCTCCCTTTTTTATATATCGGCAGGATAATTCCTGTATTCCACTCTTTTCCGTAATGATCTTATTTAGTAACTTTCTAAGGATCTGTTTTCCAGTAGCATCTAAACCTTTAATCATTTCCGGTGTCATCTCGTCGATCCCAGCGGCTTTTCCTGTCTTTAATTTTCCTACGGCTTCGTTTATCTCTTCATCCGTAATAGGTGATACTTTATTTCTTCTTCCATCTGTCTCCTTCTATTCTTTCTTTCTGTTAATTCTTTAAAGTGTTCCCTCCATCTATCCATTATTTGCTCTGTTTCTGTCATAACTTTCCCATTTTTATCGTTTTTGTTTTTCATAGTGAATTCTTTTTTCTGCCTTAACTGTCTAAGAGTACCATAGATTTTCTCTAAAATTTTCATTTAAGTTTTGTCCAAATTTCCTCCGAGATTCCTGTCTTGCTTCTCTCACCTCTTTCCTTTTCACTTTGTGAATGGTGAATGGTTTTCTGTCGTTTTAGTACCGATGTATTTTTTCCACAGTTCTTTCTTTTCTCTTCTTTGACCAACATTGTGTTCTTTTTATATTTTTGTTCGTGATTTTTGATGAGCCACAAGATTCTTTTACTATTGCTTCTTTCCATATACTCCACATGTCTTCTATACTGCTTTCTTTTTCCTCATCTTCTTGTTCCAATATTTTTCTTAGACTTTCTTGGTACTTAGTTTTCTATTACAGCTTGTAACTTCTTATTTTCTTTTTTATTTGCGTTCTTACGATTTCCGTTTCTTTTATCTTTTGCGCTTTTCTTGATATCTTTACATCTTTTATGTATTTCCAGTATTTCTTTTGTACTAGAAAATAATCAATCCTCTGTTTGGTTCCTCTCTTGTAATTTTATGTATTTCTTTATGCTTGAACTTTGTGTTTGCTATTACTAGATCATTCTCCATGCACATTTCTATAATTCTGTCTCCGTTATTATTTTTGGTTACTTCTACTCCTCTGTTATTGTTTCCCACACGTCCGGTCCGTTTAAATCTCCCATAATAATTATATTCTCATTTGCTTCGTCGATTTCTTCCTGTAGTTTTTTAAAGTACGTATCTTCTTCTTCTTTTCTTTCATCTTCGTTTACTCCATATGCTACTATCATTGTAATGGTATTCTCTGTTTTTAGTTCTAAGTTGATTCTCATAATCCTCTCGTTCACATATTTCTCTCTTGTTGCACCTTTTAGTCGATTAGGTGATAATTACCCCAATTCTGTAACTCATAACAACATTGCTAAGTTAACAATATTGTTAAGTGAGATATTTTGACCAATCAGAACATAGAAATCCGTTGTATCTAAGCCCTGATTGGTCAAAATATCTCACTTAACAATATTGTTAACTTAGCAATATTGTTATGAGTTACAGAATTGGGGTGAATATCATACCTACCCCGTCTGGACCTGTCCAGACTAGCCAGTATCCTTTATGTAATTGTTCAACACCTTTTCCGTTCTTTTTTGTTTCCGTTATTCCTAGGATTTCTATTTGTTGTTCTACCATTTCCTCTACTTATGTGTATCATGTTCTATTATATAAAAATACCTTTATCACTTTTGTTATTTTTATATTTAAAATGAGATTTTTATACAAAATTTTTATGTAAATCAATGATTTTTGATTATTTTAAAAAAGTCGTCATTTTTGTCAACACTGCCTAAAAGTATGTATTCTTAAGAAAAAATAAAATAAATGTTACTGTACTTTTGACTTGCTGTCCCTCTCATAACGTGAAACTCGTGATAAATTTGGAAGCTGTTTTGGAAGAGAACACACGCTCTTATATAGAAGAAGAAATGGGAGGCTCAAGAAGAAAATCGAAAACCGAAGAAAAACAGCAATCACTAAAAGAGAAGGTGGAGTTAGGATCCTTCAAGGTCGTCCCCAGGGCACCGCCAAGAAGCAGATGTATCGAAAGACGGCCGCCAAGTCTCAAAGACTTTCAGGAAGGCAAACCCCTCCTCTTTCTCCCTTGCCACCTTTAAAACAAACAAAAAAAGACTCTGAACAAGATGGTTCTTTACGCCTGGATCCCAGTTGTTGGAAGAAGAAAAGGGAGTGAGTAGACCTAAGAAATATTAAGGCCAGAGGTTAAAGAAGAAAAACAATAAATGAAACAAACACATTTGAGGAAGACGAAGATGAAGAGGAAGAAAGAGAAGAAGCTAACTTTATCACTGTTCCGCAAAAGAAACTTTATTTGCTTTATTTAATTGACCTAAGAAAGTTAAATAAGCGCGCAGATGACGTCGCAGCACTTTTTTTTGTAAGTGAATTCTACAGTCTATCAACTATAATTACTTTGCTGTTCGGTTTGAATAAATTGAAGTAATCTCTCTCCAAAAGTGTCGTTAGGTCTGTCCGTCTTTTTTGTTTCTAGAAGAAAGCTGGTGTTAACAATTTTTCTTTTGAAGTTTCTTCTTTTATTCTACTCATAACATTTCGACTCGATAGCGCTCTTGTTAACCGACAGTTTCATTTTCCTCTGAAGAAAGCGGCTGAGTGGCTACCACTTGTGCTTCCTTCAGAAAAAAACTGGCCTTACACTTACTGGCCTTATGACGTGTCAACACCATCTTCGGATGAAAACTGACAGCAATGAGCATTCTGCTGTCTTCTTCAGTGACAAAGTGAGTTAAAAAAGTCAGTTTTGCTTCTGAAGAAAAACGACAGTTGACAAAACGTGTTACCAAGTGATGAATCTAGTACCGCCTTGCTGTCTTCTTCGGAGGGAAACTGACAGTGATGACTATCCTGCTGCCTTCTTCAGAAAGAAACTATCTTCTACAAAGACAAAGTAATTCAAAGTCAGATGACAAAAAGAAGTGCTGTCAAACGATGAATCTAATTAAAAAAGTTATGAAGTACCACAAACGGGGACAATCTTATTCCATCAAAATATTACCAGCAAGTCTTCCCCTGAAGAAAATACAAGATGGCTACCGCCGTCAGTTTGCTACCGATCTACCTTCACAGAAGCGGCGTAAGGTGTAAGCGACGTGGGCCATCGCCTACGGCCTCGCGCCTCGAAGGTTTATGCACCTTTCTTTAACTCATGAAAAATTTTATATAAAATCCGTTCTCTTGCGCCACCAGAGGGCCTCGCAAAATTTATTTTGCCCACATCAAATTTAGGTGTTGCCCCGCCACTGTACCTTCTTCAGAAAAACTGGCTTTAAGAAATTTTCTTGTCATGTTACGAGAACCATCTTGTTGTCTTCTTCGGAGGAAAACTGATAGTGATGATGATGACTACCCTGCTGCCTTCTTCAGAGACAAAGTGATTCAAAGACAGATGACAGAAAGAATTGCTGTCAAATGATTTTTTTTTTTAATCTGTAGTGGTTGCCCAACGGGGTGCTGAGTCAAAGACTTGTCAGGACCTCAGGAGCGGAAGTGTATTTGAGTGTCTGCAAAGTGTTCCATGGGAAAGCAGTGTCGAATTTTATCCCCAACACTGAAGGGTGCCTGAAGTCCACCTCCGAGAAAAATCCCGAGTGCGGTTCGAACCGACGACCATGCGATTGCAAGGCCGGTCCTCTTACCATTGGACCGTTCAGGCGTAGATGAATCTAATAATCGATTTTTGATTATTTAAAAAAAAAATCGTGATTTTTATCAACACTGCCTGAAAGTATGCATTCTTAAGGAAAAAAAAAAGAAATGTTGCTGTACATATTATTACTTTTGACTTGCTGTCTCTCTCTCATAACGTGAAGCTCGCGATAAAGTATGAATGAATTTTTCCGATCAAATATAGCACTGCCTGGGCTTCGCTTATTATTTATTCAAATCGCGAGTACTCCGACTTGGAGATGTGTGTCATCGAGGCCATAATTCATTTAGAATCTAATTAGAAGCCAAATAGAAGCGCGGCAGGTAATGATCGCGAAGGAAGAGAGGAGCTTTCCGTTTACGCCGCTGCGCGTTGCACATCAGGATCACTCGTGTGACTGCAAACACGAAAAAAATATGCAAGGTAATCAACTTAGTTTCTGACATTACAGTTTATAATAGTTTTCTTATTCCGCCAAGGTCATCCACCTCTCCCACGTTATATAAAACGCCACACGCAAAATTGCTAACTGGCTAACGCGAATTTGCCAGTCGATTAACCTTTGCTTCTTCTTCGCCTGGACGATAACAAAAGATATTTTGACTGTATTTAATGTCAAAGTTTTTTTCTTCTTCTTTGTTTTACTACGAAATGCATTAAGCTTACGTCCTTGGTGAGCGCTTACTTAGTTGTTGCTACTGACTTAAAAAAAAGAACGTATTCGTTTCTTAAAGTTGAATCTGTGAGAAAATATGCCAATTTTTTTTCCAGAAATGTTTAATTATAATCGCGGAAAAGGTGAACGTGCGGAAAAAACTCATTTCAGATTCGGTTTTTTTTTTCTCTCTTCAAGTTTTAATCGACTGAATTTATGTTATATTTATACTTTTATTTACTCGGGCTTCTGATTGCAAGAGTGTCCTTTCTATAAAATAAGTACAAAACCGAGGTAGGTAATATACTCAACAACGAAAAAAAAAAGGCGACAGATTAATTAATAGCGGCAAATTTAGCATTTAACGCAAATAAAAATTTATTTGAAAGTTAGCAAAAAACAACAGCCTGCAATTTATATAAACCCGATTTGTAAATGCAGATTGTAAGAGATCGTGCGCCAGTTTTGCAATTAAAATGTGTTTCCTCAATTCTTCCCAATAATAAATTTTCTATTTCGAGCGGCGGCGATCTCGGATAACTAGAGCTGAAAAAAAGTCACCGATCTGCGACGGCCGGCGGCGCTTTCGTTTACTGAAAATGGTAATCGGCGGCGAGCTTCCTCTCTAGAAATTGCCGAGGACGTAATAAAAATGTTGGTATCGGCTATTGAATAACCGGGAGCTTTTTGTATAGGTGCGACAGATGTTGCTCGTTCGATGCATACAAATAAATAAAATTCGTACTTTCACTCCGGCGAGTGAATGTGCAATTAGTTTTCTAATGCCTATTTAAAAGTTACGCTCTGCTCTGCGATGCACTGTTATTTACCGTGTTTGTAGTTTCTCTCGCTTTTATTTTCACTCGACGCCAAGTTTCGCAATCGACAATTAATGCAAACGCAAAAAATTGCTTCGTTTAAAAAAAAAATTAAGATTAAGACGACCATTCATAAATCATCAATTCAAACTAATCGTTTAATTAATGGTGATGATCTTATCTCCAGCACGTGTCATATTAGAGATTGTTTTGTAATAAAATTAAATGAAATTATCGTGAACTTTCCTTCCGGGAAAACGTTGATGTTTTTCGTTTTCTAATTTGTATAGAATTGGTTTGTCGACGAGTTTTACTATTGATTGGATTGACTTCCTGAATTTTCTCTGCTTTGTTCTAGGACACTTTCATTTTCACTTTCAGAACAACATAAGCACAGTTGGGATAAAAACAATGTACAGTGCTATAGTTTATTCAGTAAAGAGGAATTTAGACGTCTTGAAGAAGACGAAGTTATCCGCCAGTTTTCTGCTTTCAACCTACAATTGCTCCAGATGATTTGCTCGTCATGAAGATTTCGAAGTTGTTGGTAATCATTTTTTTATTTGATGTGCGAGGGTCGCGTGATTAAAACTGGTAACTATTCTTTACTTTCAACTTTATCAGTTTTTACAAGGCCTCGTCGAGACACCATGCTCCTCTCTAGATATCACGACGAGACTGTGAGAGAAGTTCTGTTATTGAAGAACATAATCTGGACACGTGTAAACTTTAAAGGTAATTACAGATTACTTCGAAACAATATGCGAGGCAATATAAAACAAATTCAAAATAATTTTATAACGAATCAAATAAAGCAGTCGTTAGTTTCTAAAGACGTAACGAAATGTTTTCTCACCCAAACCATGGTGTGTACTAGATACAGAGAGACGGACGGATTTATGAAGTTTGATCACACTGTGACACTCGTTGAATACTACTTTCGGCTTCGGACTTTCGGAGATGTTGACGACCATGCTGCTGTATCATGATCTGTCGCGGAAAGCAATCTCCTTTTATATGATTTGCTGACGGAAATTCCGATTGCGTAACACTTTACATGTGGGCCAGTTGCCCTATGATTCATCGGTGTTTTCCGAAACTGTCTGCCTGCATAATGTCCGGCTTTTTGATGAGTCGTTGCGGCATTGTATTGAATTTAACTTACGTATTGAGCTTAATGATCTACGAAATTGCCGATTTCTTATAAATGTTATATTTTTGCTGGAGTTAAGTATTCGCGGACGGAATTTTTCTTCTTCTCTTGATAGAACTCATCCGCTGGTTAAGAACTTGAAGATCTTGATATGAAAAGGTAAAAGGTAACGCTTCTATTTTCATTCACTCTCATATCGGTAATGTAATTCGTAAATGTGTTTCGTTTTCTTCTTTGCTTGTCATTAGTCTTTTGATCTCTTAGCCGTTCGTAATTCCCAAGCTCCCCAATTCTTGTGCCTTCTTCTCGGCGTAAAAATAAATCAGAAGACAATAAAATGCCAATATTTGGAGAACCATCTATTATTATTATTATTGGTATCAGAGGAATGTTAATAGAAGGCCTGACGGCCAGAGTTGCAAAAGGGATCCAGAAATATGGAATGTTGCAAGCACTGTTGAGGTCCAAGCTTATATCAAGAAAATAAAATAATGAACCTACACGTTGGTTGTAGAATCTCCTGCGGGAAATGGAGAATGAACAAAGAGGAAGAAAAAGTTCCCCAAAGATAGGAAACGAGGGAAACGAGTACCTAGCGTAGATGGTGTACTAAGAGCTGATTAATTCTATTTCCTCTTTGCTTTCTCCTCTTTTCTATTCGGCCATCATTATTTTCTTATTTCAAGCACTCCTTTTATACATCTGATAATACGTCCGTATTATTGTAACTGCTTCGACTCCGCGACTTCCCAAAATTACAAATCTGTTAAAGCGCAATGAAATTTGGAAACTGTTTTGGAAGAGAACGCATGCTCAAGATGGTCCAATACAGAAGAAGAAGAAATGGGTGGTTAAGGAAGAAAATATGAAAGTATGAATGAAAATCGAAAACTGAAGAAAAACAGCAATCAGTAAAAAGAGAAAGTGGAGTTAGGATCCTTCAAGGTCATCGCCAGGGCATCGCCAAGAAGCAGATGACGAAGCAGGTCAAGAAGGCCGCCAAGTTTCAAAGACTTTCAGGAAGGCAAACCCCTCTTCTTTCTCCGTTGCTACCTTCAAGATAAAAAAAAGACTCTGAACGAGATGGTTGTTTGCGCCTGGAATCCCATTTGTTGGAAGAAGAAAAGGGAGTGAGTAGACCTAAGAAATATGAAGGCCAGAGGTTAAAGAAGAATAACAATGAACGAAGCAAACAAATTTGAAGTAAAAGAAGAAGAAGACGAAGAAGACGAAAAAGAGGAAGAAGACGAGGAAGGTGAAGAAGAAGATGAAGAAGGAGAAGAAGCTAACTTTATCACGAAAGTTTTCCTACTGTTCCGCAAAAGAAACTTTATTTGCCGTATTTAATTGACCTAATAAAGTTAAATAAGCGCGCAGATGACGTCACAGCACTTTCTTTTGTAAATGAACTCTACATTCTATCAACTAAAACAAAATAATGCGGTACGTATTCTTACTTTGCTGTTCGGTTTGAATAAAATGAAGAAATCTCTCTCCAAAAGTGTCGTTATGTCTGTCCGTCTTTTTTTTTTTAGAAGAAAGCTGGTGTTAACAATTTTTTTTTTGAAGTTTCCTCTTTTATTCTAGTCATAACATTTCGATAGCGCTCTTGTTAACCGACGGTTTCATTTTTTTCCTCTGAAGAAAGGCAACTGGGTGGCTACCGCTTATGCTTTCTTCAGAAGAAAACAGGTCTTATAGACTTTCTTTTGACGTTTTAACAGCATCTTCGGAGGAAAACTGACAGCAATGAGCATTCTGCCGCCTTCCTCAAAAGAAATTACTATCTTCTTCAGTGACAAAGTTAGTTAAAGTCAGTTTTGATTCTGAAGAAAGAAGACAGTTGACAAAACGTGCTACCAAGTGATGAATCTATTATCACCTTGCTGTCTTCTTCGGGGGGAAACTTAGAGATAACTGAAAGAACTAAGAGAGAGAAACTATCTTCTTAAAAGACAATGTGATTCAAAGTCAGATTGAAAGATAGATGACAAGAGGAAGTGCTGCCAAATGAGTAATCTAATAAAAAAAAAATTATGAAGTCAAGCCTTCCTCTGGAGAAAGTACGAGATGGCCACTGCTGTCAGTTTGCCTCCGATCTACCTTCTTCAGAAAAACTGGCTTTAAGAGATTTTCTTGTGATGTTACGAAAACCAGCTTCTTCGGAAGGGAAACTGACAGTGGTGACTATCCTGCTGCGTTCTTCAGAAAGAACTATCTTCTTCAAAGACAAAGGGATTCAAAGTCAGATCCAAAGACATGACAAAAAGAAGTGCTGCCAAGTGATGAATCTAATAAAAAAAAATCATGAAGTACCACAAAGAAGGCCAATCTTATTCCATCATATATACCGGCAAGTCTTCCTCTGCCAGTTTGCCTCCGATCTATCTTCTTCAGAAAAATTGTGTTTAAGAGATTTTCTTGCGATGTTAAGAAAACCATCTTGCTATCTTCTTTGGAAGGCAAACTGATAGTGTCTTCCTCAGAAAAAACTATCTTCTTCAAAGACAAAGTGGTTCAAAGTCAGATCCAAAGACATGACAAAAAAAGTGCTGCCAAGTGATGAATCTAAAAAAAAATTATGAAGTAGGTACCACAAAGAGAGCCAATGTTATTCCATCAAAATATTACTGGCAAGTCTTCTCCTGAAGAAAGTATCAGATGGCTGTCGCTGTCACTCTGCTACCGATGTACCTTCTTCAGCTTGCGATGTTACGAAAACCATCTTGCTATCTTCTTCGGAAGGGAAACTGAAACTGAAGGGAAACTGCTGCCTTCTTCAGAAAGAAACTATCTTCTTCAGAAACAAAGCAATTCAAAGACATGACAAAATGATGACAAAAAGAAATGCTGCCAAGTGATGAATCTAATTTAAAAAAGAAGTATGAATATCTTTGCGATTCGTATTATTGGCAACATTTAGGGCAAAGCACAGCCGATTTATAGATTGGGTATTACTGGGTATTTTTTTTTCTAAAGGTAATGAAAGGATACTCTTGGCTTAGCACTAGGAATTAGCCAAAATAGACTTACGCTGGATTTCACAAAGTCACTCAACTTTAATCATCGATTAAGAATAATCATTCCTATACCTTCAACACTTATAACCATGGCAACGTTTACTTTTAACGGATGATTAAATTTAACTAACGTTTGTGAAATCCACCATTAGTAATTTTAAGCACGTATTGTAGAGGCCCCAAATTGGCGCCAATTTTTATATGTAGTGTTATAGTTGTGTCTCCACGTAGGCGACCAATTTTATATATAATGATTTTTCAGTTGTATGAGGTCTGTTCCAGCAATAGTTCGTAACTAGTTCGGAACCGTTAAAAACAGTTGCCCACCGACGTAATGACCTATGGTAAACAAATTCAACTTCAAGCAGTTTTCAATTTCTATTAAAATATTTTTCTGGGGGTTATCACAGAGTAGTAGATTCTTTTTTAATTAAGAAAGCCAAATCTTCTTTTTAGTGTCTATGTGCTTTTGAAAATATCAATAGATTTCAATAAATTGTTTACGATCCTAGCAAATCGTCTACACTTTATTCATTAATAGAATATTTTCTGTTTTTATGTTATAATTTTATTCAATCGGTTTAAATACCTTGATTACGATCCTAGCAAATCACCGCCAAAATATTCTTTAGCCACGATCCTTGCAGATCGTTTTTAAATAAGCATTCATTCATTCAACAGGTTTTTATCGAATGTCAAGTTTATTTGTCAGATGTTTGTCAGAATTTCAAAATATGTATATATTTTAACAAAATTTTCTTTTTCTTTACTCACTGTGATATCCTTGGCTGTCTCCTGAAACTATTTCAAATAAAACTTCTTGAAAAATTATAACTATTGTATTAAAAAAAATGTCACAAAGAAACCTTAACTAAAAATTGAACGAATGAATTAACGAATGCATGCAAAACTCAAAATTTTTAAAATTATATTGTGAAATGAGAGGAAGATTTATGTCAACCCGCATCTCACCAGGTGACCGACGTGACGTCCTTACCATGGACGCCCCTTCACACCCGGCACGTAGGGGTGGTGACAATTTAATAACCTTAGGGCTCCCAATCCGCTGCATCGGGTCCCTAAGGGGTCACCATGGGACCGTGAACAGTACGTCGTTCACTCTCGGTATCGCTTTTCACCTTGTTAGTACGATTTCCCTTACTTACGAAGTAACCACTAATCATGCAAGTGACGTCACAATCCCTACGTCACCGTGGTCACCCCAAACGACCTATTGGCCAACGGTCAGGTGATGCAGCACCTGCCACGACAACCGAGCCTGACCCGGGGAAATCGCTTCATTCATACACCATGCAGGAAATACTTTAAGCTAATTCTCTACATATCATGCATTAGCTACAATTAATAACTTATCTCTAGGTAACGCCTTCCTGCTTCTACCAGCGTAGCGCACAATACTTTCCGAACACACCCTGTATACGCACACCACGAATATAATACACGCGCACTATACAATTAATACAAGTTGCGCGTTGCAAGCGCAAGTTATAAGTTGCAACTTGCAAATTCTATTTACTTCCTGCATTATCTTTATCTTATTTTGTTCTAATTTTATTTTATTGCATTGTTTTGTTCTAATTTCTCTCTAATTTCGATTTGTTTTGTACTGTTCTTCTTTATTTCTTTCATCATTATGGCTGACATGTTTTTAATTTCTTCCTTCTTTTCTAAATTTGTGTCTGTCTTTGTTTCCTTTACCGTTTCAAATATTTCACCAGCTTCTCCTCTTTCTCCTGGATATTCTTTCTGATTCATCCGTTTTTGTTCTTGTAGATCTTGTCATGTCTTCTTATATTTCTTTTGTGACCTTCTTAACAAATTTGATGTTGCAAAAGCCCCACGTTGGGCGCCAATTTTTATACATATGCAGTTGTTGTTCTTCCTTTTATTATTTTCATTCAGGTAATATCACAGCAATACGTAGATCGTGGGAAAGTAAAATAGTTGCCAAAGAAAAATGCAAAATCTTTTTGTTCTCTATTTTTTTTTTAAATCTGCATCTGCAATCAATATGTACCTACATCTTTTGAGAAAGTTTAAGTTCGGAGACTTTTTTCATTATAGAAATGTTGTAGAGGGTTGTTAAGAGATAACGCTGAATTTGGGGAGCCAAAGCGTGAGTTTATGGATTCAAGGAATTTAACCCCGTCTTCCTTAAAAAAAAAAGGAATAGTTCAGGGATCGTTATCCATGTAGGTATCTATGTAATTATTTAACTCATTCATTAGACTTAAGGCATCATCTCTCTTTAAAAATAAAAATAGCGATCGTTATCTATGTAAATATTTAATTCATTCATTAAAATTGTTACAACCTGAGCGTGGCCACGTCGCGAAGACAAAAAAAAATTGTTTTCCTTTTTTTTTCCTCGCGATACTTAATTCAACCGTTTATAATACCACGCATAACATTAGCTCTCGCCACCGTACGTGTGTGTGTGTGTGCGTTATTTATTTTAATGTAAGCTGCCCTTCACACTTCACGTATTTTTACAAACCTTGACTTTTTCAAACTGTTTTCATACAATTTAACGAAACATTAAGCAAAAATCTCCAGTCGCATAATAGAAACGGGCAAACCGCTCATATCCATAACAGTTCCTCTCAATGGCAACAACTATCCAACAAAAAGAAAAAAAATAACATAGATGGCCTCATGTATATCATTAGTAATGTTGCTCAACAAGGAAAACCATGACGGAAGGTTAGTAGTCGCAACGACGGGGCAGAAGTACAAATGAGGAACGCACTTGAACACGCGCGAGTTTCTCGGCGAGGAATTGATTGGACGACTGGGCGACATGGTCAACGCCATGGCCACATTTAACGTAATCATTCGAGACTTTAATTTAATAAGTATTAATAAAATACGCTTGTGCATTTCAGAAGCTGTCATTTACAGTTACATTTTTACATCCTTGATGACATTCATTCTTTTTTGTTTCCTTGGGGGGGGGCCCGACTTTACAATCGTTGGATAAGCATTATTCTTAGAATAACGTGACGTAGATATGGAGGAACATTAAAGGATATTCGCCATTCGCCGAACAGTTATTCCGTCCTTATTCCACGATTGTAAAACTGGGCCTTATAAATTAATCAAACCATCAAAATTTCAACTTAACGTTGCAGAACCTCGACGTTCTTAAATTGGATGTGTTTGTTTGTTTGTTTGTACATACACGAGCGTTTAAGCTTTATGGAACGTGCGGAATATTTATTGACAACGCACCGCGCCACGCATAAAGAAAACCAGGCGATTGTTTGTTGCGTAGAACGAAACCGGAGAGGATAAAGCGCACGCTATTGCCTTGTGTAAACACAATTTACCTTGATTTGAAGTCGCTCGTCCTTGCATTTCTTTAGCAACATCAAAGGACCTTCCACATCCTCCATTTTAGTTAGCAAGTTCTTTCTAACCGGGCGCTCCCTCGTCACAGGCACTGAAACAATACGTATCAAATCACATTTCACTTTTAGTTTGATCATAACAAATTACGATTACAATAAATATAACACAAAATCTTTTAAGCGGACACTAAATCGCGCACTATAACACTACGTTTCACCGTCGTTCGACAGCTTCGTCAGAAGTGAAAAATATTTCACTGAAAAATATTTCACTTCTGACGAAGCTGTCGAACGACGGTGAAACGTAAAGTGTTATAGTGCGCGATTTAGTGTCCGCTTAAAAGATTTTGTGATACAAATTTCATCGGACAAGAACCAACTGTAAAAAATAAATATAACGGCTTTCGAATTTGATTCTTTTTTCATCAATCAATATACGCAGGCGTAATTCATTCCGCGCGAGTTAATTGATGGGTTTCCTTTGATAAATGAGACACCTAGTTCGTCATGAATGACATATAATGATAATGTGGAGCTTTTGCTCGTCACATATTAGAATTGAATGGCACCTTTGTGTTATACGTATGGTTTGAATAGAATGTATTGGCTATGCATTAGCATTAGATTCAAGTTGTTGCGTATGACAGACGTCACCTACTAACTGCGACATATTAGTTGCCCATCTCGGCAAAAGTGTAAATTTGTTATTATGCGAACAGGTTTTATTGCAGTCTTTTATTCTTAAGGCCTTTTTAGACGGTCACAATTCTTGTAATAATTCGTTACAAAGTGAGAGAGATAAACTACCACACTGAATGTTGATTGGTTGAATTGGCACTTCTCACTCACTTCATAACAAATTTGTTAGAAGAAATGTGACCGTCTAAAAAGTTTATTTGTTTCCTCCTAATTAACTTGGACCCCCTTGAAGCTTAATTGTTGGGTGTTAGATGGTCTGGTTAAAACGTAAAGGTCTCAAAACGTTGCCTTGCGGAACTCCAGTTTTGATGGAAAATATTGCAGTGTTATGTGCCCCACGTTGGGCGCCAGATTTTTGCAGTGTAATTTGCCTGCACGTTGGTGCCAATTTTATGCTGTGTAATTTGGTATCTTTTGCAAATTTTAGCGTTCGTTGCTTTTCTCAGGGTAATTTTTGTCAATATTTTCTAAATCTTTGTTTTGTTTATAGTTAAAATCTTATTTGTTTATTGCTATTCTTATTTTGTTGACATCGGTGACGGCTCCTGCTCCTCTGATGCACATATTTTGTAGTGCATCTCGCAGGCTGGATTCTTCCTCGTGCAGTGTATTTGTTACGTGTTGAATTTTGAATGTAGGTGGCACTCGCGAGCCTTCACATTCAAAATTCATTTGCGTCAGTGTACGTACCGTGTGCGTAAATAAAGAAGAATACTCGTGGAATAAGATAGAAACAATAGTTTTATTCATTTATTGAAGAATCGCACAAGCAAATAAGAATCATCAAAATCGTTGAAAGTTCGAAGGGTTTGTAGAATCGAAGATTTATTGGGTGAAGCTGGGTTTTTCGCAAAACCCGCCCTTATTGCGTACTTACTTAAGGTTCCATGTTCTGGATTCTGTAGCGTATCCGAATCTGAATCTCGCAACGCGACGCAAGCGGTAAGTAAATACAGTCGAACTGGCTACCCGAGTTTACAATAGCTCACGCGGCGCCCTCATTGATTCAATATCCGAACTCCTAACTACCGCTTACAGTTTCCTTCAAACGTAGACGAGAAAAAAAAAGGATTTGAAACCGCGAGTTTGGAATTTCTTACTCAAACTCGTCCCTCGGACCATAGATGGCGCCGATGATCAAGTTTATTCTTTTCTTTCTCCTCGTAACGCTGCATTTTCTTTTTAAGTTTCCTTCTAGAATTCTGTTGCCTTTGTAGGTAGCATCGATTATTTAGAACGATAGAAAAAAATGGTTTTCCCTGAAACGCTAGATGGCGCTGATTATCAGAATTATTTAAGGTTACTGTATCGAGAAGGTAGCGCCAACTTTCTATCTCTTTTAATTTGGGGTTAATCAAATTCATTCATAAATTCCTTAGCAACGGTAACTTGTTATGTATCTATCCTTTTTCTTCTTACTGTCTCGTAGCATCTTCATCGCGTCCTTTTTAATTTGGGGGACGACAGCCGCGGAAATGAATGGCGGTACCTTCTAAATACAGTAACCTTAGAATTATTCGTTTTTATTTTTGTTTTTAACAATATCGCAACGTGGGTGACGTAAACGAGAAAAAAAAAGGATTTGAAACCGCGAGTTTTGAGTTTCTTACGTCAAACTCGTCCCTCGGACCATAGATGGCGCCGATGATCAAATTTATTCTTTTCTTTCTCCTCGTAACGCGACAATTCCTTTTTACGTTTCCTTGTAGAATTCAGACGCTTTTGTAGCATCGATTATTTAGAGCGAGAAAAAAAAACAATTTTCCCTAAAACGCTAGATGGCGCTGATTATCAGAACCATTCGTTTTCATTTTTGTTTTTAACAATATCGCAACGTCGGTGACGTAAACGAAAAACGAGGATGTGAAACCGCGACTTTTGAATTTCTTACGTCGAACTCGTCCCTCGGACCATAGATGGCGCTGATAACCAAATTTATTCTTTCTTTGTCCTCGTAACGCTACAATTCCTTTTTAAGTTTCCTTGTAGAATTCAGACGCTTTTGTAGCATCGAGCATTTAGAGCGAAAAAGAAAAAACAATTTTCCCTAAAACGCTAGATGGCGCTGATTATCAGAATTATTCGTTTTTATTTTTGTTTTTAACAATATCGCAACGTCGGTGACGTAAACGAAAAACGAGGATGTGAAACCGCGAGTTTTGAATTTCTTACGTCGAACTCGTCCCTCCGACCATAGATGGCGCTGATAACCAAATTTATTCTTTCTTTGTCCTCGTAACGCTACAATTCCTTTTTAAGTTTCCTTGTAGAATTCAGACGCTTTGGTAGCATCGATTATTTAGAGCGAGAAAGAAAAACAATTTTCCCTATAACGCTAGATGGCGCTGATTATCAGAATTATTCGTTTTTATATTTTTGTTTTTAACAATATCGCAACGTCGGTGACGTGAACGAAAAACGAGGATGTGAAACCGCGAGTTTTGAATCTCTTACGTCAAACTTGTCCCTCGGACCATAGATGGCGCTGATAACCAAATTTATTCTTTCTTTGTCCTCGTAACGCTACAATTCCTTTTTAAGTTTCCTTGTAGAATTCAGACGCTTTTGTAGCATCGATTATTTAGAGCGAGAAAGAAAAGACAATTTTCCCTATACGCTAGATGGCGCTGATTATCAGAATTATTCGTTTTCATTTTTGTTTCTAACAATATCGCAACGTCGGTGACGTAAACGAAAAACGAGGATGTGAAACCGCGAGTTTTGGATTTCTTACGTCGAACTTGTCCCTCGGACCATAGATGGCGCTGATAACCAAATTTATTCTTTTCTTTCCCCTCGTAACGCTACAATTTATTTTTGAGTTTCTTTGTGGAATTCTATAGCTATCGTAGCAACGATTATTTAAAGTGAAAGGAAAAATTAATTTTTCCTGAAATTTGAAACCCAGACTTTTTCGGATTTCGATAGATGGCGCTGATTGCCACCACATTCGTTCATGTTTTTATGCTACGACATGGTGTAGAGCTTCCCGGTGCACAAAACTTTTAATGTTCGGCTTTTGGAAACACCGTAAGGCTTTCGGCTGTTTGGGAATAATTCGTTTGAAAGTGGCGCCATCTAGTTTCGGGAGGCTGCAATTCTTTCATAGTTTCTACTCAGTGTTGATAAAAATCACGATTTAAAAAATCACTGATTTACATAAAGAAATCTTATTTCTTTTTTTGACATTTTCATCAACAAAAGAAAGCAAAGTGTAAAAACAAAACAAAAATTAATAAAATTTAAAACGGTAATAATCGATCGACGAGATATATGAAGCGCCATCTATTGACCGACAATGAAATAAATGTGACAAGGAGCCTCCAAATGAAATATTGTTACCGAAGCAATTTAGTTAATTTAAAAAATGAAACGAGAATTAAAAAAAAAAGCAATCTACAGGTTGATTTTGCAGCGCCATCTATTGAGCGATGGGGAAAGTTACCAACAATACAAATTTAACCAAAAAAAAAAAAAAACGAACAATTTATATAAACGATTCTTAACACTTAGGCAAAATTCGTTTGATTTTAAATAAATAAACTGTACACTGTCAAATGGATTTAAACGAAGAAAACGGCACCAAGCAGAATGGACAAGTTGAACTGAGCTTGAAGCTTAATTGTTGGTTGGATGGTCTGATTTATTTAAAACGCAAAGGTCTCAAAATAGTGCCTTGCGGCACTTCAGTTTTGCGACAGTGTGACTCCTCCAAATAGATTTCGACCCCTTGATGCTTAATTGTTGTTCTTTTCTCAATGTAAAAGTCTGTCTTGATTCATTCGTTTTGATGTTCAACTTCTGAAGTCAATTCTGAACGAAAAACAAGTGATTTAAAAGACAGTTTGAAGGGGCCTTCAAAAAAGCGCCATCTCAAATGAGTTCCTGTTACGTGATTTGATGTCGGAAGGTCTGATTCATTTAAAACGTAAAGTAAAGGCCTCAGAATATTGCCTTGCGGAACTCCAGGTTTGATGACAAATATCTCTGATTATTTTTGGTTTATTTTTGTTCCGAAACAACAATGCTTAGCGTTTGAATCGATTCGATTGTTAATGCTCAGGCAAAATTTGTTTGATTTTAAATAAATAAACTGTACACCATCAAATGGATTAAAACAAAGAAAATGGCACCAAACAAAATTGGATAAGATGAACTGAGAGTTGAGAAATAAAATCCATAAACGTGCCTCTTCTTGGCGCTCGATTTTCGGACTATACACATTCGTCCTTCTTCCCGTATTCATTCCATTTTTATTTAAAGAAAATGTGTCGCTGAAAGTCATTACCGTTTGACCAGGAAACCATTTGGAGTTGATTTCATTGAATGATCAAAATACGTGGAGATTTATTTTGAAAGAATAAAATTTTCTTCCGGCTTCTATTTTGTTTCGAACTTTTGTCTTTTCCTTATAACTTCCATGCCAACACCTTTTGGGCAT
Organism: Dorcus hopei; assembly: GCA_033060865.1. Lineage (NCBI taxonomy): Eukaryota > Metazoa > Arthropoda > Insecta > Coleoptera > Lucanidae > Dorcus > Dorcus hopei. The sequence continues at coordinate 2,800,167 of CM065425.1, read as the reverse complement.
TCGGTGTTCTTTCATTTCCATAACATCTAGGATTTCCCTTTTCCCAATTATGTGATGATTGACTTGACATGCTCATGCATTTTTTGTAGAAACTTTGAAGCTTTGCAGAAACCGAAAGCCACAGAGTAGATAGGCAATGACCTTGGAAGTCTTTGAGTCAATCTAAATCTGGTTTCTATTTTCTTTCAATCTTTCAATCTTATAATTTCCACGCAACGCCTTTGGGGCATTCGGTGTTCCTTCATTTCCATAATATCTACGCTTTTCCCCCCCTTCCTAATTAAGTGATGATTGGTTTGACATGCTCTTGCATATTTTAAAGAAACTTTGAAGCTTTGTAGAAACTCGAAGCCACAGAGGAGATAGGCAATGGATCTGGAAGCCTTTGAGTCAATCCAAATCAGGAACTTTCTGGTTTTTATTTCCCTTTTTCTTTTCCTTTTAATTTTCATGCCAACACCTTTTGGGCGTTCGGTGTTCTTTCATTTTCCTAATTATGTGATGATTGGTTTCACTCTTACATTTTTTGTAGAAGCTTTGTAGAAACCAAAAGTCCTTGAAACAATCTAAAGCAGGACTCTTTCTCCTTGATGTGCTTAATCAGTAAATCAGCTGCTCTTTAATTTTTGTTAAAAGTCGATATACTACAAGTTTAAGGCCAAGAAGTCTTCCTAGGATTGCTCTCTAAGTATCAATCATCTACTCGTGAGTCCTGCCAGGATAATGAAAATATTTTTACGTAATTCGTATAAAACTCGATTACTGTTTGCGAAAGTGTATTTTATTACGTTACAGATTTGCGAAAGTAGGAAGGCCCCCGGTTCTTGTTGAAAGTGACGTAAAAAAGATCAGGATAATTAGACGGACCTCTTGATTACTTGATGTAATAACTAACGAGCGGAAGAATTAGATTTTTCTATATATAATTCTCCCGCTCTTTAGTAATAACTATTTTGGTTACGTGAAAAGGATTTACTCGTTCTTGAACAAAATGTGTCGATTCTTGTCGGCAGAGAGAGAGTGCTTGTAAAAGTTGCTCGGCGAGCCAGGATAATGTATATCATTCTGATGCTTCGCGTGTTGACTTAACAGCGGGATTCTAGCCATAAAAAAGAGAGGACTCTAAATAGTAGTTGTTAGCTCACATAATACGGGGCATGCCGACGATAAATAAAGCCATCGGTGACACGAGTAGGAGTGCGTACAGCCTGTGCGTACGTCGTTGTATCGCGAATGCATCGACGCTGATTGATAGCTATATCGGCTCGCTGTTCACTTGAACCTGGCGCTGCTCGTGAGCTCTAACTATGCGAACTTACGGTCGTTCACCTCTCGGCCAATGTTTCTTCTGTAGTAGTAGTATAGGACTGACGCAGTTGTCTGCCAGCGAAATCGTATTGATACTTGTTTATTACATTGTGTTACTTTACACGTTTAACGTATTATCGAACCAAAATCGACGGACCCTCTTGTTCTCTCGATAGTACTACGCCTGTGGAATGCAACAAACCCTCTTACAACTGTTTAAGTCATAAATCCTAAGCCCTTGGGCTTGGCTGCTTAATTATTGTCGTAATGTCAAAACTTTTTGACTAACCCAGGTACAAAAATGTTCAGAATCTCGTTTGGATGTGAATTGTAAGAATGAATCGTTTGGATGTGAATTGTAAAAGCTCGTCCAGAGTCGATCTGAAACTCATTTGAAACTCGCCCATTTAAATGCAAATTGATGTAGTCGCACTTTTAATTGTGCAAATCTATACGACGGGCTGAGTCATGGTTTTAAAGGTGTGAAATCGTAAATATTTATGCGGCCGTTTTTGTTAATGACGTTTCGATTTATTTTCTTCAGATACTTTTTGTAACGCAACTATAGGAGACTGTCAGGGGAATAAAATAAAAATTCAGTAACTAGAAAGTTGTAAAAAATTCTTGCAAGTCGGTTTTGATTGCAATGGACTCCTCGAGCAACCTCTGGACAGTTGCTTCGACCCTGTTTGGGGCCTGCTTAGTGGAAGAGTAGCTCGAGAACTCCAGTACAATCAAACCGACGTGTAACTTTCTTATTTTTGGATTTTAGACAAGAAAAAGCTTTATTTACTTTTAAACTACGTAGCAAGTTTGTGCTGCTTTAAATCAGCTGTTGCCCCAGGAAGCTCAGTGGAGATGGGCGTGGTTTAAAGACGGTAATACAGGCGCCAGGGTGAACAATTACCCGGCTGAAGAAGGTAACGTGAAATAGTGTTCCCAAATTATCTCGCACTCGCAACAGTTTTGCAATAAATTCAGGAGGTGAAGGTACAAATATACAAACAGCTACAGTAAACAGTCACTTTAATTACTCATTCAAAGCAATTAAAAATGGTCACGATATACGATAAACTATGACTAAAACGATTCAAAAATATTGCACCTACTCGATACTTCAGATCAAATCCGCATTATTGTTTGCTACGACAATTTAATTCAACTAGACAAAGATGTAGGATCTGCCGAAAATTCGCTCTTAAATAATGTAGCGTTACGAAACTATTAAAAAAAAAATAAAATACGGTACGAACTCACGCAGTCCCAAAAGGGGGCCCTGCAGGTCGAAGATCATCATCGTCTTTCGTCTTCTGTGCGAAGTAAAAATGGTCAAGCAGCCTTCAGCCGAGTACGTACGTGTTTTCGGCCGTATGCAGCCACGGGACGAGTGTGATGAGTTCCGAAAGCGCAGCTTCCAAAATATCGGTTAATATGGTATGAACTCAAGCATGTCAAATGTCCTGCGAATCATTTTACTCACCTAGGGATATTTATTACACAAAACCGACACACAAATGAGGAGATTCAATCAAGACTAACGGCTGGAAATAAGTTTGTAGGTGTACTAAATATATGAAGTGTGGAACCTGAACGCTACTATAAAATACATGACATAAAGGCTACACTACAGATTAAAGAAAAATCTGCCAGACCTTCATTATCAATTAGTCTGATAGGCACTTCCCTGTCAAATAGAACAATCAATAGTCCGACATCCATCCTATCCACTCTGGTGTACCTCAAGGAAGTGCATTGGGACCCACTTTCTGTACTTTCTGTACACGAGTGACCTACCGACAATAAGGCTCACGACTGTGGCAATGTACTTACTGTACTTGCTTCCTGCACAGATTCAACATTGAACCCTCAAATTAACCTTAATAAGATTCAGGACTGGTTAAAGAAATGGCTAATCAAGGTCAAGGAATCCAAATCTCCACACGTCACTTTCACAAAGCCCATCAAGGTTAATAACTGCAAACTTCCATAAGCCAACGAGGCTAAATACTTAAGTATGCACTTAGACAGGAGGCTCACCTAACAAAAGCACTTATTTAGAAAGCGCAAGCAATTGGGTCTTAAACTCAGCCAAATGTATTGGATTATTGGTCGAAAATCACAACTAACTTTTGACAACAAGATACTGCTGGACTTATGTAATGCAACTATGGGATATGAAAAATCCATTCAAGTTATTTATAATAATTTTCCGAACCTCCCTTCTCCACGAGCTATGCCGAGCCGGTGCGGAGAAACATTAGTCACCTCGCACTAATTCGCAGGTAGGCGCCTCAACGTGTGAGCCATTTGAATTTTCAAAATTTACTTTAAACCAGCTTTGCACTTTGTTTTTATTTTCTATCGTAACGTCTTGCTTTTTATACTGCGCCATGGAATACAAACCATTGCCGGACCGTTTAAATACCGAAGAGCTGAGTTACGAGCTCATTGCACGTGGTGCTCAACCCGAAGGTACGGCTGCGTAGAAAAGAGCGAACTTAAGGAGTTTGAGATTTCCCCCTTTCATCTTTGGAAATCAACATTCTTGGCCTGCGGGTGTGGCTCCCGACAGGTCAAATCTGCGTGTCGTAAGAGCCGACTTAAGGAATCTGAGATTTCCCGTTGTCATCTTTGGAAATCGACATTCTCTTCATTTTCTTCTTTCCCTTTAACTCTTGTGCAAGCCATCCTTTCTGTTAGGTCTCAGGGACCCATGAATAGTGTGATCGACTTTGTTTCGGCTGGAGCCTTTGCCATTTGCATTTGGGTTGGTCAACTTGAGTGCATTGGGATGAGTTTATTTTCTTTCCTTTTTCTCTTCTGCGTTATTTCTTTCCTGGTCTGATCGATCGGCTCAGCCTTGATGGTCGAGAGAAATTCATTCGTGAGTCGCAAAGGTGTGGGAATTTCAAGCGTGCCGGATCCCGTGAAAGCATTTCTTGCCCTCTCACTTTGTGAAGCTAGCGATAAGAGCATCTCCCGGGTATCCTGGTTGCAGCAGGTGTGTTCCGACCAGTAATTTTTTTTCTTCTTCTTTTCCTCTCTGTCTACCCCCTTTCCTTCCACTCGTTGGAATGGTTCCCGATTTGTGTTAGACTTTTAAGTCATTCATCGGACTTGACCTCTACTTTGGTCGAGATGTTTGTGGTCTTTCTGGACCGTTTATGAGAGTAAAGGTCTTCTCTCTTTTTTGCGGTGTTGTATGTTCATCAATTTTTTTCTTTGCGTTGTCGTGTGAAGTAATCAAGTTCCTCATTATAGGTGTCCTTCACGAATTATCAGTTGACAAATTCTTCACCCCTTTGTTCTGGCTTATGGAAGAAATTTCCCCCTAGGTAAAATTTCCTTTTTTGTAAGTTATTCGTAATAATTTTCCGAACCTCCCTTCTCCACGAGCTATGCCGAGCCGGTGTGGAGAAACATTAGTCACCTCGCACTAATTTGCAGACCTACAGGTAGGTAGCAATTGTTCCATTTCGTTTCGTTTTGTAGTAGTAGTAGTAGTACTGCAACGTTTTCTTTTGTAATGTTTCTTCCGCGTTTCCATCTGGCTTCCTGTCTGTACTCTTCCCATCTCACACTGTGTCGAGGACTGTATGTCCTGGGGTGTCTGTCAAGCCACAATACCAGCAAGAATCGTTCTGAGTTTTCCCCATCTTGCGCAGATAACTGGCGAAGACACCATGTCCCATCATCGCCTGGGTGGTGAAGTGATCTACGTCCCCCATCGAATTTTCTGCCACGCCATTTGTGTAGATCTTTGCTGAACGTTTTGGTCCAACCTCGAGAGGAGTCCCAGGGTGTTTGCCATTTGTCCATTATTTCTACTTCGGTGTCCGCAGTGTGCATCCCCCGATCATATCGTTTCCATCTTACCTGCGCTACTAGTTTTATGGGTGGAACGGCTGCGATCGCCAGAATAGCCTCAGTGGCGACCTTTCTATAAGCAGAGGTTACTCTGATGGGCCATTTTTCTGTTAATTGATTCCAGCAGACCCCCATAGTGTTTGAACTTCAGATGGGGGCTGCGTACAGGATCGTGGATCTCACGGCTCCTGCTAGCACCTGCCGTTTTTTTTTGTCTGGGACCTCCAACGTTTGGCATTAACCTTGCCTGTTGTCTTTACGTGCGTTGTCATCCTGAGACCTCGATCGAGGTAGACTCCTGGGTACTTGCTTTGTATTGCGTTGACCTCTATTTCTAGCGTCATGTTTTTTTTTTAATTTTTTGGGTCCTGCGAGGACGATGAGCTCTGATTCGGTAGCGGCTAGTTTCAAGTTGTGGCTATGTACCCTGCTCATGGCATATAGGGCTTTATCTTCTAGGGTTGTCGTTATAATTATTGCCAGGTCATCGGCGTATGCGATCGTAGTTTCATGTGTAGTAGGTCGTCGTATAGTATCGGTCCTAAGACTGAACCCTGCGGAACCCCACATGTAGCTTGTTGTTCTTCACCCAGTTGTGTGATGACTTTCCGTTCCGTAAGGTAGGACTGTATCATCCTAGTGATGTATGCGCGTTTCTGCCTGGCTCGACGAACACTTTCCAGGAAAATGGATTGGCCGAAACGGACCCATGTGGTGGCCTGATCTAAATCACTGTGCTTTTTTTGGTGCGGCCACATGAAGCAAATAGTGTAAGCCGTTTCCATAAATACATTAAATGACTTGACAGTGAGTATTCACAACGTCGGCGACGTGCTAACCGCGACATGCTAATGAGTCGCTTCTTCGCCGTGCTCGCCTGTCTCTCGTTAATGACGGACGTCGCTTCCAACACTTGTTGTAACATTTTTAAATCACGCTTGTTTGAGCGTTTGGTATAGTGATCATCATGAGCGCCGCATAAGCTGCGGATAAAGTAATTTTCTGTTTGTTTTCACTGTAATCTCTGCAGTTAATTTCTTTCGTATCAGAATTGTTTTCCGAAGAAAGTTGCCTGCGCTGCGTTCCGATTAAAAAGTGAAAACCCCGACGCATAGATAATTGCGCTTCCGCGCTACGTCCCGACGCAACATTCGATTTGTGTTCTATCTTAACACCCGCCGCCTATTCCTTTCTAAATGGTAATACATTCGTCCACCAATACCCGGCTCGAAATTACCTCGCCACATTTGGTGGCCGCACATAATAGTTACACCATTTATTTATGTATGCATTGAAATTCATAAGTGGAATTGGTGAGCGTAATTGGATGATATATTGCAGTGATATTAATTTCAATTCCTGAATTAAACGAGCAAAAAGTTTGTGGTGAGATCGTGACAAGGAAAACAAGAAACTGTAATTAATTGTCGTGTTGACGTGAATCTGCGTGCAATTAAGACGCCACTAATTTTCGAAATTATGCAAAAAAAAACCCGGGCGATTGTTTCTCTTTTTCTTTTTAATCGACGGGGCAGAAAATTAAAATAAGTGGCTTGGAATATTAAAAGCGATTACTCGGCTAAAAAAAATTAAAAAAATTGCTACACGTATAAATATTTGATGTAGGCCAATCTGTGTGCGCGGAGATTACGTCTTCTGGAGTCATTGACAGTTGATTTAAATATAGTCCTGTTCCAGTGCTCCCGCCTGAATTTCGGAGCAACGTCCTGACAGACTTGGCAGACTCACGCGATTTATTATTGTTCTTTACGTAATTTATTCTATTTTTGAACAACAATGAATCAACACAAAATTTCAATGCGCGGTTATGCACCTGCTCGGTTGTATTTTCTTTTTTTTTTTTGTTAAATATGAGCACCTCGCCGCTTAGTGACAAACAAACTGGTTATGGGATATTCAAGCCTTCTCCATCCGTGCTTGTTTCCACCGTTTTGGTCGGTAATTACAAGCTCACGCTATTGTGAGCAGTTTATCTATCTAGCTGGGCTGTCCACGGATTACAACGATATATCATTTACTTTACACCTTTAAAGCCGTTGCTGGATACTTGTAGTTCGTATCTCATTAAAATAATTAATTATTTTGTAGCGTTTGATTTTATTTGCTTACGTAAATAAACGAACGCGTTCTTACTCCTAGTTGCAATACAAAAAGATCAAATTTGGCGCAAGACATATCGTTTAGTTCAGTTTGTATCTATCCGGCCAACCCCATGCATTATTTATGGTCGCATTTTAATGGCGTTTTGAATCCAAACTGGAATCTAAGCAGCTTGGATATAGAGGCGGCGGCGGGTTTTCTTCGAAGCGGCTCTTAAAATTCATAGTTTATTGTCAACGATTGCATTACAACAACAAAGTTGTGACACGTTATCGAGAGAGCCGCCACGTGTATCGGCCGGCACTCGGGATACATACAGGGCGAACTATCGCACTTAGCCGTAAAACGACTTTGCGAATCAATTTAGTTTAATGGGCGTTTTAGTGCATAGGTTTTATGCACGTATCGCCTTCGTTATATAACTCGAATGCCATTAGGAGACCATAAAGGTGAAATTGAAAACCATAGTAAGTACAAACGTCATCAAGTCATTAACACAAAAAAGAGTGCAGCTTTACAATCCCCTGAAGCTTGAAAAAAAGAATAAAATCGCAATCCCCTTTGCAATTGGGAATGGGTACCTTATTCCCCCCTTCTTTCTATAATAGTTCAGATCTATAATAATACATACAACCAGAAAGCTATCAGTAGATATACTATGGGGGCTCTGCCTCACTATTTTTTTGGAGATTTTACATGTATGCATAATTTTACTTGGATGCATGTATGGTTGCCTGACGTGATTTTTGCTAGGCGTTACAATCCTACTTGCTCTTTCTTCTTCTTCTTCTTCTTCTCTAAGGGGGTCATTCTAATCGGGGTATAATCCTACTTCCGAGCATTATCGAGATTGTACAACGTTGTATCCTGTTACCACCGAACATTGCCGAGATTGTAGCTTCTTCCCAGTTGCTAAGGAGGTACCACCGTTGTTAGGTTGCAAATCCGATTAGAATGACCCCCCGTCGTAACGTCATAAACTACTTTTAGTCATCCATCAGTCGACATAATAATTATTTTATCTCCGAGGCATTAAAAATTTAATGCCCGGCAGCAAAATTATAAACAAGCAAACAGCAATCCCGGACGCACATGCGGAGTCTGCGGCGATTTACGTTTTTTTTTTCTCCTTCGGCAGACGCACGCACTTTCAAGTGCGTGGCTGCTGCAGCTCCCCGGACACATGGACGATGTAATAAATATATGTAAACAGAACGAGGACCACCCGTGTGCAACAACTGCAATAAACGCGTGTAAAGTAATACATTAAACCGAAATAAATGTAACAATTTAGTTTACTCGGCAGGGACAACTTCGCTGATTGATGCTCGATTAAAAAATTTGGTTCCCGTACGTGCTGTGAGAAAGACAACAATTTTCCCCCAAAGAGATCATCTTCTAGAATTTTTTGCTTTAGCTTGCGAAAAAGTTCGAATAATCAGAGCCAATAAGAAGGGGACTTTTATTTTTTAACACCGTTTAATGGCATTGGTTCATTAATTTTGATATTCCACTCCCCAAGCCAATTTTGAAGTAAAAACGAGTGATTCAAGAAGGGGCTCTCAAAAAGCGCCGACTCAAATGAGTTTCTCTTGCGTGAATCGATGTTGGAAGATCTGATTTATTCAAAACGTAAAGTAGAGGTCTCAGAACATTGCCTCGCGGAGACCCAGGTTTGATGACAAATATCTCTGATTATTTTTGGTTTATTTTTGTTCCGAAACAATAATGCTTAGCGTTTGAATCAATTCGATTGTTAATACTTAGGCAAAATTTGTTTGATTTTAAATAAATAAACTGGACACTCTCAATTGGATTTAAACAAAGAAAATGGCACCAAACAGAATGGATTAGTTGAACTGAGAGTTGAGAAATAAAATCCATAAACGTGCCTCTTCTTGGTGCTCGATTTTCGGACTATACACATTCGTCCTTCTTCCCGTATTCATTCCATTTTTATTTAAAGAAAATGTGTCGCTGAAAGTCATTACCGTTTGACCAGGAAACCATTTGGAGTTGATTTCATTGAATGATCAAAATACGTGGAGATTTATTTTGAAAGAATTAAATTTTCTTCTGGCTTCTACTTTGTTTCAAACTTTTGTCTTTTCCTTATGACTTCCATGCCAACACCTTTTGGGCATTCGGTGTTCTTTCATTTTCTTAACATCTAGGATTTCCCTCTTCCCAATTATGTGATGATTGGCTTGACGTGCTCTTGCATTTTTTGTAGAAACTTTGACGCTTTGCAGAAACCGGAAGCCACAGAGAAAATGGGCAATGACCTTGGAGGTCTTTGAGTCAATCTAAATCTGGTTTCTATTTTCTTCCAATCTGTTTTCTTCTTTTTATAATTTTCATGCAACGCCTTTTGGGCGTGCTGTGTTCTTTCATTTTCATAACATCCACGCTTTTCCCCTCTTCTTAATTAAGTGATGATTGGTTTGACATGCTCTTGCATATTTTATAGAAACTTTGAAGCTTTGTAGAAACTCAAAGCCACAGAGGAGATAGGCAATGGATCTGGAAGTCTTTGAGTCAATCTAAATCAGGAACTTTCTGGTTTCTATTTTCCTTCAAACTTTTTCTTTTCTTTATAATTTCAATCAGCACGTTTTGGGCGTTCGGTGTTCTTTCATTTTCATAACATCTACGCATTCCCTCTTCCTAATTATGTGATGATTGGTTTCACTGTTACATTTTTGGATAGAAACTTTGAAGCTTTGTAGAAACCAAAAGTCACAATGACCCTAGAAGCCTTTGGAACAACCTAAATCAGGACTCTTTTAGCTTGATGTAATCAGTAAATCAGCTGTTGCTTAATTTTTGTTAAAAATCATTTTCTAATTGTGATGATTAGTTTGACATGCTCTTGAATTTTTTGTAGAAAAGCTTGTAGAAACTGGAAGCCATAGGGAAGATAGCCTTGAAAGTCTTTGAGTTAATCTAAATCAGGATCATATTATTATATTAGATCTGGCAAAGGTGGCTAAGTTGTATATATACAGACATGGCAAAGGTAAAATTTTTAAAAGTTTAAATAATGGTTTAGAACTTTCAGTAGGCTTTTCGTACAGAATAGTCCTTATAAGGTGTTTCTGTAAAACAAATATGGGCTGAATGTTAGTAGATGCGCCCCAAGATGTTAAACCATATGATAGTACAGATTGAACAGAAGTCATATAATATGTTTTCAAAACATCAACAGGTTTCTGATGATGTAGCAAATTTTGGTAAGTTTTGAGCTGACATACTGCGTGTTAAACTTTAAGTAGGCATCAATGTATAAACCTAGAAATCTAACGTTGTCAACAATAAGAACCGATTTTCCATTAAATTTAATATATACGTTTGACAGAATTGGTCCTTTTTAATCTCTACCGCTGCAGTTTTGTTAGAGTTTAGTTTAAGACGCTCAAGCTCACACCAATTGGACATTGTTAATACTGTGGATGAAGCAAGATCCAAGCAGGAACTCTGATTGTTGGCAGTTACAACACACGAGGTGTCATCAGCGTATTGACATAGGGAGATAGATGGAAGCTGATCATTAACAGAAATTATAAACAACAGAGGACCCAAGATAGAACCCTGTTGATTTCTTTAGGTTTAGACAACACCTCCTTAATAACGCCTTCCTCCATATGTCTAATGCAGACTTGTTGATACCTTTTTGAAGGGTAAGAACGAAACAAATCTAAAGCCACCCCTCGAACTCCAATATTATAACTAGAGTTTTTTTAAATCCGACGTCAAAGTAGGCCTTGAAGAGGCATTTGTGAATGTTTCACAGCTATGAATGAATTGTTTCACAGCTAACTTGACGTCGGATTTAAAAAACCACTCGTTATAACTTAGAGAGCAAAACAGAATGATCCAAAGAATCGAATGCCTTTGAAAGATCAAAATAAATTCCAACAGGAGATTCGCCATTATCTAAGCAAGTGGTAATATAATGCAGAGATTCAAAAATAGCAGACTCGGTTGATCGGCCTTTAGTAAATCCATGTTGACATTTGGACAAAATTTTATATTTCGCCAGATACGAATATAATCTGTCTGCCGGCGTCAGTCTGTCTCTTGCGTCACAGCCGACGCGCCTTAGGCTAGAAGCTTCTGCAGACAGCCTTGGAGAATTCCGGCGGCGGAATAGAACAGACACTCTGGAATCCTTCGGGAAAGTTCACGTACAACCAGCCCCGGCTTATGAAAGCGGCAACCGGTGAATGGGAGTCAGTTCCACATTAAAGTTCGCGTTAGACTTTTGCTCGGCTGTTAAAATAAATTAGATATAAGCTTATAAATAAATTTATTAAGTATACCGTAATTAATAGAACCCTTAAAATCGTAACAATATGATTCTTTCAAGAACCTTAGAGAACTCTTCTGGCTTCTATTTTCTTTCAAACTTGTGTCTCTTTTCCTTATAATTTCCATGCAACGCCTCTTGGGCATTCGGTGTTTTCATTTTCATATAACATCTACGTCTTTCCCTCTTCCCAATTATGTGATGATTAGTTTGACATGCTCTTGCATTTTTTATAGAAACTTTGAAGCTTTCTAGAAAAGCGCATAACGTGGCAGGACAATTCCTTATACATTTCAAAACATCTTCACTGGTGCTGCTGCTTAATTAAATAAATTTGGTTCTAATTTATCTTCTCCCGAAAACGATCATCTATTATAATTTTTTCAAAGTGCTGTAGTTTGCGAAAAAGTTCAGAGCAACAAGAAGGGGGCGCCCCACTTGTTTTAAAATAATTCGATGTTAGATATAAAGTTACTTTAACGTCTGTAAAATGTAGTAGCATACAAAAAGGATGACCAAGTCTAAGATAAAATAGTTAAAATATTAAAACTCAAAGATCGTCTGGAAACAGCTTGCGATAATATTTCAGACCGACCTTGAACTTGAGCATCATGATTATTATTCTAATAATAAAACAAACAAAAACCAGAATTATTTATCTAAATTATAGATGATTCGGCGCGACCTGGCTCGTTTGCGATGGCTAAACTAAACCAAACCAAAATGCTTCCAAAAATTATTTATTTATTCACTCACTTTAAAATTTTAATAAACTTGCAGCTAAGTTAATTTTAAAGAAAGTAAAAAGAAGGGACTCGATTAACAAGTATTTGGATATTTTTCGATTTTGATGTAATTTGAAATTCAAAAATGTGTGACACGGTTCGTGACATCACAATAAGGTTCATTCTAAACGCAAAACATATTATTCTGCAGAGAGCAAAGCGAATTCGATTGATCCTGTTTTTTCCGAATACTTTCCGCCTTCGATGTAATTTGAAAGTCAAAAACGTGTGACACTTTCTGTGACATCACAATACAGTTCATTATTTATAAGCACAATGTAATACAAAAGACAAATTATGTAGTATTGTACGGAGAGCAAAGTGAATTCGATTGACTGTGTTTTTTCCGAATATTCGATGTACGTAATTAGAAAGTCAAAAATGTGTGACACTTCTTGTGACATCACAATAAAGTTCATCATAAACACACAAAGTACTACAAAAAAAAACAAATTATGTATTATTCTATACAGAGAGCAAAGCGAATTCGATTGATTCTGTTTTTTCCGAATATTTTGATGCAATTTGAAATTCAAAAAGTATGACACGTCTTGTGACATCACAATAAGGTTCATTACTTTAGAGAATGCTTGTGTCTGGATGTGTTTTTCGTTTTCTGTTTATTATAAATTAGTGAAGTACTGTTATCCTCATCACCTTCGAAATGAATCATAAAATTTCACTTTGGAATCGAACTTCTTATAAAGGCATTAAATCTGCTTCTAACTCGTTAACTTCGTCGAAGTGCTGATGAAGATATAACTAATTTAAATATGTTTTAGTCGTTGACGAGCAATAAAAGCTAAAAGCCTGTCGGTGCGTTAACCCCCTCATTAAAATAATCCTTATCGACGCCTAACAGTACCCACATTGTTTGAGGTGTGTTTTATTATTTTTGGTTCGTTCTGTGGTGCACCACCATCAGATAAATTGGCAATCATCTAATCTCGATAATCATCGCAGATAGAAACGCATTAAACCGCAGTGTCGGCGAGCTAGAAGTAGTTCTCAGGCCGGCATTTAAAGCATAAATTTCTAATTATCTCGCATGCAATATATTCCGTTGATAACAGCATAATTTCCGTAACGCCGCACGGGCGCAAAGTATGAATGACGCAACATTGACCTTCCTGGTCGACGAGCCACGACGAAGCGAGCGCCTCTCGGCCGTGAAATTGTGCAGTGCAATCTGTGTGGACCACCACTGAGTCATTACGACCCTCCTGTATGTATTTATAATACGCGTGCTCCCCATGATCCCACAGATTTATTGGATCGCGTCCTTCTTCTTTTTTTTTTTTAAATAAAACTCGCAGGTTCTCCTATAATGAGTGGATGTCGCAACGTGTGCGTTTCTGTATTGCACTAAAAGTGGAATTCGTTAAAAATTAGAGTATGTTGAACCTGATTTTCAGGTCAATGTTCTCTTCTCTTATACCGTTCGACATTTTTCTTCAGCGGCGACAACTGTAAACTTTGTGTTTTTTTTTGTGTTTCAAGTTAGAATTAACGTTGTTGCGTTTATTAACAGCAAAAAAAACAAACTATATTTCAGTGTTGATAAAAATCAAGATTTTTTTGATGTATAATATTTTTAAGCAAATACTAAAAGAACAAGAAAGTAATTTGTAATAGAACCCAAATTTGGTTTCAAAACTCATGTGTTAATCACAACGACCCAACCAGATTTCGTAGAATATTTAAAATTTTGTATCTTTAGTCCATTTGTAATTAAAAAAAAAAAAACAGAATAAACTGAAATCATTTTTAGGTAAAACAGCCAAAAATCGAAAGCTGTCCATTTTATCTTAGTTCACAACCAAATCTATTTTAGTTCAGATCAAAACCAAATCTTTCCGTCTGTTAAAAAATATACAGGGTATAATTTAATGATTGCAAAAAAATAAAGGGGTAATTCTTGAGCTGATTGTAAGTAAAAAAGTTTCTATGAGCAAGTGGCCTAAAATGCTTCGTTTTCGATGTACAGTGCCATTCATAATATTAATGATATATGGGAACATTCTTTATTATTGATTTTTGTGAAGAAATTTTACCAAGATCAGTTTGTATGTCAGTCAGAACAAAAAAGCAACCCAACCACATCGTCTAGTTGACAATTTAAAATTCGGCGGGAAGACTGAAATTCTCAAAAACGAAAAATTGCAACACGAAAAAGCTTCGATGTGACACATGAATTCGCGCTAGGTATTGATCGAATGAAATTCAAAAAAATACAGTGTTCTACACCGTGTTCCATAAAAAAGTATTCCATTAATAAAAACTGAACTGAATCATCCTTTTCAGCTCAGATAAAAACCAAATTAACGTCAGATCAGCTACCTGAATAAAAAATAAGGAAAAGTACTGGTTTCTTTTTGCACGTGACAGACATAAATAAATAAAATAAGTTTTGAAACCAAAAATCAAACGTTCACGATCAAATCAATTTTAATTCGAATCAAAACCAAATCTATTTTAATTCAGATCAAAACTAAATCCTTTTTTTAGTTCAGACGTCCTCGATTTTGTATATGATATGAGCACCAAAATTGTATTACGTGGTGATTTTAATGTTGATGGGTACAATGTAAATAATGATTTTAATATTTTATGGTTACGATTTATTGCAAACTGTGGAGTGACGGACAAGTTTAACAGCTACTTCGCTCACCACGATTGACAATATATTTACTAATCGAAAAACGAGCATTTGCTGTGTGGTCGACAATCCTATTTCTGATCACAGAACAGTATTTCTCGATATACAGCCTATTAACACTTCAGTGAATCTGTATCTCTCAAAAGGAATTTCTGTATGGAAAACATTCTGGAATTTAAAAGATATTTAGCCGAGATAAACTGAATTAATCTATACAATATACAAGATGCAACCGCTTTCATTCTGCATTTAATTTCTATTTTAATAAACATTTCCCAAAACTCAAAATAGCACATTGTCATACAGTGGATGCAAAGAAGTCAAGATCTCAAGCCGAAAGTTAAAAGATCTTTTCTATCTAAAATGTAAGTTTGCAGCGTTGGAAGATGTTTACAAAGTTGCTAAACGAAAGCATATAAACCTTATTACAAACTCCAAAAAGAAGTATTACCAAAATTGAACTCGGTATTTCAAATTTGTGCCAAATACTTACGACTGCACGGTGTGCTGTTTCAATGTCTAAAACATATATTTATAAATAACAATTACATTTCTAAACGTATTTGAAACACCAAATACTTTGTATATTTCAAATACGTGCCGACCGCAATATTCAGAATACTTAAATTGGCCGAGATTTTTGGGAAACACGAATACTTCAAACACGCACCGACGACAAAATTGAAACTACTTAAAATTGAACTCAGTATTTCAAATTTGTGCCAAATACTTACGACTGCACGATGTGGTCTTTCAATGCCTAAAACATATATTTATAAATACCAATTACATTTCTAAACGTATTTGAAACACCAAATACTTTGTATATTTCAAATACGTGCCAACCGCAATATTCAGAATACTTAAAATTGGAAACATGTGCCAAATAATTAAAGCTGAACATACCGTACCAACAACAACAGTATTGAAAATACTTCAAATTGAACATCAAATACTTCGAGTACATAAAATATGGGTCGAAAATACTTAAAATTGAACAATTGTGAACAACAAACGTTCTTTTGTTGATTAGAAACACATTTGGGATTGAAAACTAATCAAAAGTATCGCAAATACTTCAGGCAATATTAAAAGCTTCGGGTTGACAAGAACCTTGTCATTAAAACTGGAACAGTTCAAAGCATTTGAATACCAGAAAGAAAATACTGCATCACAAATACTTTATAGGATGCAAAGTCTTCAAATACTTTGCATTTCGAGAAGTAGGTATTGTAGGATATGTAAAACTCTAAGTTACTGATTTGTGTGTTGAAGACAGGTCTGGGAAAAATACTAGCAATAGGCAAAGTATTCAAAGTATTTAAATCTTTGACGTTAGCATAGATAACAATGACTGAAGCAAATCATTTCAATGTCAAAAGCGAAACACATTCATGAATTTAGTCTACGCGCAGAAGTATTTGAAATATTAAATGCATTCGATTAATATATCTAATTCAAACAGTATTTGAAATACTGCCACAAGTATTTGAAGCGTTTTGTGACAGTAACAAACGGAAACAATAACTATTCAAAGTTGATAATGACGAAGATAAAATTGTCGTGTTTACTCTGAGAAGTACTTGAAATGGCAAATCGTTACCCTAATTCGCAAATGTCGTTAAGTCTACTTTTTGTCAAATTTGAGATTTTGACACTATTTCATTAACAAATGACTAACCTACCTACTAAAGAAATTGTTGCGCAGAGATTTACAGTTTTCTATTATTAAAGGCTATTTTAGAAAACAACGTGACTCCGGCACTTGACAATTTGAATAAGAAATTATCGCAAGTCCGTCAGTTTACATGGTCAAATCAATAGTGTGTGAATCATTTCAAAATAATAAAAAAGTATTATTATATTACCTAATTCAACAACAACAAAATTACAGTTAATAGGTAAACTGTTATTACGGTTTTTATCGTCTCCTGTAAAATTAGTAAAAATGGAGTTACGACATTTGCGAATTAGGGTAACGAAATACTTTAGTTCTTTTGAAAGGACGGCATCGAATTTCAACTACTTCCAACTTTTAAAATCTCTAAGTGTCAAATAATAAATTATTGTACGCCGTCGTGTCACTAAATTAATATTTGAGTATTTCTGACTCGGACAGTATTTGCAATGATGGAAGTATTTGAAACAAAATGTTTTGTGCGATTGTAATCGACGTAAGCGATGTTTATAACCAAAAGTAACGAAAGTGGCGAAAATAAATTTATCTTGTTTAGTCCGAAAAGTATTTGAAATGCCAAATACTTTACTGTGTGTGTTCTTTTGATTTGAAGCTTTTGGTCTTTCCAAATCTCTAAGTTTCGTATAATAAATATTATATGTATGTACAGTCATGGCATTAAATACACCCTGCTCAGAAATTAGGGAATTCGGTGGTCGTAGCGCTGTTCCTTGCAAGATTCTAAGAAGAAAATCTTAATACAAAAACTCTATACGTCACCTTCTCTTCTGATAACCCCACCAAAGCTGCATGGCATGTAATTAAGAATCTATCCCATAAAACAGGGAAATTGATTGAAATCGAAGGCCATAATTTAAATAACCCTCATCCGTTGGCCAATAATTTCAATAACTTTTTTATTCAAGCTCCTCTAGAATTATCCAGTCGAATCTCTAAATCTGATTCCTCCACTGCAAACAATGCCCAACATATGTACTTCGTCGATGCCCTCAATGTTTTTAAGCCCTTGCACTGCCGATGAAATAATGTACATCGTAAAGTCCAAAATCAAAACTAAAAAGTGTTGTGGATACGATGTGAAAAACGTTGCTGAATACATTTCTATCCCTCTCTGGAATATTACAAACCTATCATTTTTAGTAGGCAAATTTCCAGACGATTTAAAAATTAACAAAATAATACCCACCTTCAAAAAAAGTAACCCCCATAGAATCGATAATTACCGTCCGATAGCCGTACTGCCTACATTCTCCAAAACTTTTGAATCTGCTTTTCCATTACGTATGTGAGATTTCATTAAGCGTTTTAACTTAATCTCTAAATCACAACACGGTTTCATGACAGATAAATCCACATCTACGGCAATACAAGCATTTTATGAGAGTATTATAAAGAATGTTGACGCCGCGCCGGCGAAAGTCCTGTTGGGATCTTCTGTGAGCAGGGCTTTTGATTGTATGAATCACGATGCTCTGAAGCTGAAGCTCTCATGGTTGGATCTCATCTTATCTTCACAACCGTCCACAATATGTCAGTCTTAGACACACCCAAAACAATTATCAAACTGAGTTCGTCTCTGACAACGGAAACGTGAGCATGGGTGTACCTCAGGGGTCAGTCCTTGGACCGGTGCGTTTTCTTCTCTATATAAACGACATTACAAAAATTGATGACTCTGTACACTTTACAATGTACGCTGACGACACATCGATAATAACATCCAGTGATTCTCTCGTGCAAACTACTGATAAATGTAACAATTTTCTCAATATGCTTCACTTTTGGTTCGCCAACAATAATTTATTTCTGCAGCCTGTTAAGACTAAATTTATTGTCTTCCATAATCGTCAACGTAAGATCCCCAACATCTCTTTATAAATATTAATAACAATTCTGTCAAAGCGTCTACTGATGCGCAATTCTTAGGGACTAACTGTGGATGAACATGTGGACTGGAAGTTGGCATTGTCATCGATTAATTTCCCAATTAAATTCTTTAATATTCCTTTTCCGCAACTTAAAGTTATTTCTGAATAAAGAACATCTTAAATGCCTCTACTTTGCACAGGTTGACTCGCGTTTGAGGTATGGGGTACGTTTCTGGGGTGTCCATTGGTGACGTCTTCATTGTTCAAAAGAAACTCCTAAGAATCATGTTGGGTGCTCCTAGTTCCACATCATGCCGTGATATTTTTAAAGGATTACAAATATTGAGGGTCCCTTCTCTTTATAGTTTTGAATTGTGCGTTTATATAATATCAAAGCAAAACAAAACTTGTAAAATCAGGTGACATTCGTGCTAGAGACATACGACAAGCTGATCAGTACGCTTAATGTAGTGAAAAACTCTCCGAATTACAGTGGTCTCGATCACTTCAATGTTTTACCTGGTTATATTAAATCTAGTTCAAATTTAAACACGTTCAAGAGTCGTTTGAACCTTTTTCTCTTATTTACAGCTCTGTTGAATTTGTAAATGCATTACACAAATGTTTCGTATATTAACTACTATTTAAACATCAAATTTTGGACAAATGTAACTCACATTTACAAATTAGTTTTTAAGTTTTAAGTCTGACAAATTCCATCATTTTATATCATGCACATACTAATGTATTGCCTATACTGGGTCGGCCTGACCACCACTGGCTATGCGTTTATCATGAGTAAATGAAGGATAGAATAGTAGAAAGCGCATGGGTGAACGAAATAGCTACATCAATCGACGTTGCTGATTGATAACGCTGGCCACACTCCGGCCGCAGCATTCCTACCTTCGCACGCAACATTGTAATATCTCTATTTCATTTCCACACAAGTTTCAATGAGCCTATCCTTCATTTACTCACAATTAACCGTATACCTAGTCTTAGTCAGACCAACTGTGTATGTGCTTCTGGGAAATAAATATTATTGTTATTATTAGATGAACGCCAAATTAGTGACCGAACGGCTACCTGAATAAAAAAATAAAAAAAATACTGGATTTTCAACTTATTGCTCGTGACATGCACAAAAAAAAAGCAATGAAAAAGTCGTAAGAACCTTTTTATTCTTTGATCCATTTTTAACTCGAGGAAAATCAGAGAAAAGTAAAAGGCGAGCCATTTTTTTTTTTTTTTAGATGAAAACGGTGAAGTTCTAAAACAATTGAATGGGGTTCGGTTTTATCTTAGTTCAGCACCAAATCAATTTTAGTTCAGATCAAAACCAAATCAATTTTAGTTCAGATCAAAACCAAATCAATTTTAGTTCAGATCAAAACCGAATTTCTTTTAGTTCAGATAAAAGCCGAATTAATGACAATTAAGCGATTTAAATCAGCTCAACCCTGGTCTTTGCCAGTTATTTATAAACCGCCGCGCCACCTATTTTGAATTTTGCGCGAGCGACCTCTTCCCCACAATGATTAATAATCTTGCATACCAGGCAACCACACCTGCACATTCGAAACGTAGACCACTAATAGTAAAATTAAATAGGAACTACCCCGAACTTTTCCCACAGCTTATCTACTGTTTTTTTCCCTCAGTTCTCTAGAGAAGTAACACTAACTATCATATTCTTGGGACACTCGGGATACACACACACTTTATTTTTTATAAATAATTAAGCGGATACATATTTCGATTGCAAAGCGTTGTTAAAATCAAAATGCGCATACGTTTAACTATAAAAAGAAATGTCTGCAAAGTGTGCCCTTATACTTTTACTATAACCAAAAGATCATTAACGCAAAAGCAAATATTTAAGGAATAAAAAGTTTTGCCACATTCTTTTTTCTTTTACGTGTTTTCACATGTTTTGCTTACTTTATCATTTGGCTCTATATTTTATTTATTATTTTTTTTTGGGTCACCGCCCCGAATTTGATTTAATTTCAACTTTAATAACAAAAAAAATGTATTGTCTTGTAAATTACATAAAAACCTATCCTATTTAGTTTCGCGATTTGCAAAAAATATTAATTACAAATTATGTATAATTGTAGTTCGTCTAAGTCGAGAAAAACAAACTCCATTTTTGATTGGTACAGGTAATCATTTATTTTCTAATTAATTAATAAAAAAAAAAAAAAAACAATTTCAATGAAGATTACGTTTACTTATTTATTGATATCGTCCTTGTCATTACGTTTTTGTAATGCAGACATCATTTAATTAAGATAATTTGCAATGCCTTCCACATTTAAAATTAATAATAAGTTATTTTTTGATGTTTTTTATTTTTAGAAAAAACGCGGTAACTCGTCCGTGACTTTTACAAATAAAATCATACGACGAACCCCCCCCCTCCCAAAATATAGAAAGAACGACTCTTTTCCAAAGTTAACCGTTATTTTAAACGATGATCGCAGTTTGATGACATCACCGATCGTGATAGGAATATGTTTGTGTATAATACATAAATTCAAGGGTACAAGTCTTAGATTAAATTGTCCTTTGGAATAATAAACTTGCTCAGATTATTTCCTGTTACCCGCGAAAATAACAGATTCGACCTTATGCGTTAGCTTCAATAAACAACACGATCATCCTGTTTTGTTTCGCAAGGTTTGCTGCATGTTGCTTGCAGAGTAGATTATATGTGAATACGTGTTTTATATTCGTTGTGTGTGCAATAGGGCACCCTAACGGCGAGAATTAAGAAACTTACTTTACGTTCGCAAGGTTTGCTTGCAGAGTAGATTATATGTGCATACGTGTTTTATATTATTAGTTGTGTGTAATAGAGCACCCTAACGGCGAGGATTAGAAACTTACGTTGGTGCGGCAACCATCTCCGCTCGGAAGTTGATGCTTCCTCTTCAGCGGTAGAGGGCGCGGGCTGTCTCCCCCTCGGTTCGTCCACTTCCTGTGTTGTTGTTTTACACGAGGTTTCATATTTGGATATGTTATCGTGGACGCGAGCGTTCATGATTGGCGGTTGAATTCCCGGAGTCCGGAGGGCTTTCAGCGGGTCGAATTTTTCGCTGTAAAAGTCCAGGGTCGGATCGTAATTTCTAGGCTCACTCGGTTTCTCGCGTTTGTCCGCAGCAGCACATGTCGGACTAGCCATGCTGAAAACAACTGCTCGACTCGTGCTGCGCTTTCATTTACAGATCTCTGTATTATCGATCTTTACTGAAAAACTAATTAAATTACGCGAATAAAAAATCGTAACTAAAAAAATTTCTTTCTTGCTTCGTGAATTTACCAAACAAGTTTGTTATTTCACTTGGAACGTCATTAATTACGTGGCGGTTTTGAAATCTGTTTGTAAACACTTTTTTTCGCCTCGGCGTAGAACTTTCTCCAAATCGAGTGAAATTAGAGTTCGACTAAAACGGTGAAAGTCGTTGTTTTGATAATGCTTGCGACGACGAGGAAACGCTGTTTGTTCCCAACAAAGGATATAAGCAATTTAATTTACTCGCGCGTAATTAATGCCGTAATGAATAAAATTATATCGCATTGTGTTGTTTCTGAACGAAGCCTGTAACGCGAGGATTACGTCGATTAAGAAAAAGCGAAAGGAATTTTGGGATTAGTTGATTAATTATGTATGTAGGTTTCTTTTTTTTTTCAGTGCAAATGTTAATGGATGCTTTTCTTTTTTTTTTCAGTGGAAATAAACAACGGCTGCGTTCATGTGTTGGAAACGGTTTGATATTCACCGTGACATATCAAGGTAATGGCATCGTACTCTATTTGGTTGTACTTGTGTAATTGTTACTTTATGTCATCTGCCGAACAGTTTATTTTCGACATCTATTTATATAGCCGTCATATTTGGTGATGCGTTAGGCTCCGCTCCACTAATGTTGAGATCAACTATGTACTTGAAGAAACTAAACTTTTTAACGCAGCGTAACGCATCACCGAATACGATGACTGTATAAATAGCAACACTACAGCAAAATAGTCGATTAGTTCTTGAGTAAGTGAGCTATGCTAACGGCAAACGACTTATAATAATACACCTAATTCATAAACAATACACTTCGTTTTCAATTTATGATGGCATACATTTTTTGGATGTTTATCAAGGAATAATAAGAGCAGGAGATCATTTCTACAGATATAATATAAGCCTCTGAGTTTCTCCTGATTTTTCTTTAAATATTTTCTTGTTCTTCTGAAAAAGATTAAAGACTTCCATTCAATAAATAAGTACAACAATGAAATAGAATA
This sequence comes from Dorcus hopei, assembly GCA_033060865.1. Taxonomy (NCBI): domain Eukaryota; kingdom Metazoa; phylum Arthropoda; class Insecta; order Coleoptera; family Lucanidae; genus Dorcus; species Dorcus hopei. Next base: position 2,777,246 of record CM065425.1, on the reverse strand, counting down.
ACTAGCTGTGAGGGTATGGATCAATTTCCTATTTAATCTGACATAAGGGGTCTCACGCACTGGTCTACGTCCTAAATGTGTACGTATGGTTGCCTAACCTTTAAAAAAAATGTTTTCAATACGCTCGCCATCGGGCCATCTCTGATGTAATAAACATTACCGTATTATTTCGGCAATCCAAAATAAGCTCCTCCCATCATGAATTGAGACAACATTCCGATTGGTGCAGGCGATTCAGACGCATCTACAAAAACAAATGACTACCTAGTTTTACTGTCTGTTCTCTTATCTATGGTCTATAGTAGTTGTTTAAGACTAAAGTCTACAGTTTGCTGTATTATCTACGGTCCGTTAACTGTCTATGGTCTGTTGTCTTATATCGTTTCTTGTCTTAATCTATTGTTGATAGTCTAGCTCTATTACACGCCGTCTATCTGTCTATTTTCTACGGCCTATATTTTTCGTTCATCGTCTTCCAGATACTTTCGCAATATGTGAAACAAACCTACTACTGTCAAAACTACTGTCTATAGTATTATCTGGGGTCTATAGTAGACAGTAGGTTGTTTTAGACTAAGGTCTATAGTTTATCTTGTGTTATGTACCGTCCGTTGTCTAAGGCCTACGGTCTTCTATAGTCCCTTGCCTTAATCTGTTGTTTACAGTCTACCTCTATTGTACCGTCTGTTATCTATCTGTTTGTCCATCGTCTATCAGTTACTTCTGCAGTGTGTAAAACAAACTAATAGAGGCATTCGTAGACCGTAGACAATACCGTATAAACAAACTACAGATTCTATTCTTCCAAAACAATCGACTATAAACCACAGTTAAACAAAATAGACAATCGAAGAGGGTTCCTAGGTTCTGTAGTTTGTTTCTGCAGTACATTGTACTGTCTACGGTCTACGATTGTCTCTGTTTGAAAATGGTTTTGTTTTACATGCTGCAGATATAGCTGTTAGACGAAAGATGAAAGACATAAGCCATAGAAAATATAGATAGTTAACAATAGACTCTATACAGTGGAGCTAAACTATAGGCCAAACTATAGACTTTAGTCTAAAAGTAGTGGTCACAATAGTCGTGGTTTACAGTCGATTGTTGTGGTCTATAGTCTTCAGTTTCTTGTCTTAATTATAGCTATAGTTTAGAGTCTACAATCTGTTGTTATCTGTCTATTATCTATGACTTACGTCTTCCATCGTTCATCTATCAATATGTAAAACAAACCATTTTGAAATAGAGTCAATTGAACCTACGGTGGTCTATAGTTTTCAGGTTTTTGTCCTAATTGCTGCTATAGTTTAACTCTACTGTATACATAGAGTCTACAATCTATTGTTATCTGTCTATTATCTATGACTTACGTCTTCCATCAATACGTAAAATACACCATTTTGAAATAGAGTCAATTGAATCTACTTTTATTGTCTGTTTTGTTATCTATGGTTTGTAGTCGGTTATTTTAGATTAAGGTTTCTACGATAAATTGTATTGCCTACGGTGGTCTATAGTTTTCAGGTTATTGTCTTAAGCTCGACTATAGTTTAGCTCTACTGTACACGTAAAGTCTACGATTGGTGCAGGTGATTCAGACGCATCTACAAAAATAAATGTCCAACGGTCGATATCTTTGCTATATTCTCACTTTCCTTTTACTTGAACATAAGCTCCGCCCACTATGTAGCTTTGTGCTTTAAGCCATCCCCTGCTCAGACACCAAGCGAATTAAAAAAAATGTTCAATACGCTCACCATCGGCTCAACTTTGATATAATAACATTACCGTATTATTTCAGCAATCCAAAATAAGCTCCTCCCACCGTGAATTGAGACAACATTCCGATTGGTGCAGGTGATTCAGACGCATCTACAAAAATAAATGTCTAACGGTCGACATCTTTGCTACATTCTCACTTTCTTTTTACTTGAAAATAAGCTCCGCCCACTATGTAGCTTTGCGCTTTAAGCCATCCGCTGCATCAGACACCAAGCGAATTTAAAAAAATGTTCAATACGCTCACCATCGGCCCATCTTTGATATAATAACATTACCGTATTATTTCAGCAATCCAAAATAAGCTCCTCCCATCACGAATTGAGACAACATTCCGATTGGTGCAGGTGATTCAGACGCATCTACAAAAACAAATGACTAACGGTCGATAGCTTTGCTATATTTACACTTTCAATCACACACCAAGAAATTTAAGGAAAAATGTTCAATACTCTCACTATTGGCCTGCTTTTGATGTAATAATGTAAAACTTTTGAGTGATTTAAAATAGGCTCCTCCCACAGTGAATGGGGGCAATATTTTGATTGGTGCAGGTGATTCCTAACCAAAAACAAATGAGTATTAACTAATATCGTTCTCGATTCACCCGCACTCAGAATATTTGCATCTTGCTTTAACCTGATGTAATTAAACGAGATGAAGATATCTGAGAGAACACTAGTGCAGCCAATCGAGAACGCTATTATATTCTCATATATAGACTTTTTTTTTTAAGTGAAAGTAAGCTCCGCCCACCGCGTATTGTGATTGGTGCGGGTGATTGTAGGGCAGCCAAACAATAAGAAGCGGTCCACTCTCATCCATGACGAATTTCTGTCGCCCACATTTTCCCTTTAAAGTTTGCGAATTGCAATCTTTTATTCAAGCAAACCTTAGCTCCTTCTTTGATAATGTACTGAAACGACATTCAGATTGGCGTTGAAGATACAAGTTGCTTTCACCAATAACGAGCGATCAATTCGCATCTTCAATCCCGTTGAGCTTATAACCAGACTTCAGACATTACAAAGCGTTACCGTGGCTACGCAATGAATGGACACCTTTCATTGGTCCATGGCAACACTCCGAAATATTCAAAGTCTGCTTATAACCTACGAAATCGAACTTGGAATCGTTTCTTTATTAGACAGTATAACAATAAGCTCCTCCCACAGTGTAAGAGTAAGCTCCTCCCACAGTGTAAGAGTAAGCTCCTCCCACAGTGTAGCACTAAGCTCCCCCCATAATGCAAGAGTAAGCTCCTCCCACAGTGTAACAATAAGCTCCTCCCTCATACTGAGGGACACAACATTTGATAGGTGCAGGGATATCCAAGTTTTATGCTTTGAACCAATAACTCGAGGACAGTTCCTATTTTAATTTCGAATTTTTACGAATGGGATCGTATTGTTCATGTTACAGTGCGCAAACGATTTTGCGTTTGTTTACTGAGGACCGGCAACTTTAACCTTTGGTTTATTCCCATGCCTACAATTGTTTCTATAACAATAAACCAAAGATTAAAGTTAATCAGTGATGAAAGTACCGACACTTTCCTGCGTGTATTCGCGAGCGTTTGCTTTGCCTTCAGCAGCTTACGAACAACTCAATTGAAAAACTGTATAAAGCAATTACAAAGCAGATTCCGAGCAGATAAATCAGTTTCTGAGCTGTTGGCACTGATTTGAAGAAATTTCTGAGCTGTGTACCAGTTAGTTAGGCAACCATACATACATATTCGAACACAGATCCCTTACGTTAACTTAAATGAGATACGGGCCCAGAACTTGGCCAGATATTTAAAACAACAAAAGAAAACAAAACTTTTCTTTATCGTTTGGTAACCCTGACATTTCTTTTACATATTTTCTTCTATCTTGTGAAATACTGACAAAAAATTAAAGATTTTTTAGATGAGTAACAACCGCAACGAATTGATTAACGTAAAAATATTTTCTTACAATAATTACAACAAAAGAAAACTCATGTTAAGAGAAAAATCGATCACTGTAGTAAAGTAACCAATTTTTAAATAAAGTAATCATTGACATTGGTAATTGGTAAACCTGATGAACAAATGCGCAACAAATTATAAAAAAAGCAAACAAAATCAAACGTTAGGGCAAAACGCATCGAAATGGTTGAATTTGATTTCTAAACAAAACCAAATATTTAAAAAAGCAAAGAATACTTTTTTGGGTTTACTAAATAATCACTTCTCTTTTTCTTTTTTAAAAATTTGCTTAATGCAGTATTTTTATAAATCGTAAATGTGATAATAAGATATTGTTATTTTTTTTTAGATCCTTGTTAAAAGTAGATGCGAACTGGCGAAGATAACGAACTAAAAGACACCAAACGGGACCTGAGGCCGCAGCTGCCGACAAGTCCCGCAGCCGCACCGTGGCGGGGACTCACAACCGGGGGGGCCAGTCGCCCATGTCAGTGGCGATGCCATTCATTGATAACGATCTTCTCTGGTGTCCTGATAACGATGGCAATATGGTAGATCTCTCTTCGTGCTTACAAGTAAGTCGTACGAAAAATTATTACTTCTCCATTTCGCCCCAGAAGATCCCCCAAACAATTCAGACGGTGGAGACATCTCTTATCAAAAGCAGCAAGAAAATTCCCACGGACGTTAAAATTTAAGTGCTTGTTTTCTATGTATCTGTGTAAGTTGAGGTCTTATTGTAATTTCGTGCTTACAAAAAAAATTATTACTTCCGGATTATACCCAGAACATCCCCCAAAGAATTCAGAGGGTGGCGACATCACTTATCAAAACCAGCAAGCAAGTTCACACGGACGTTAAAATTTAAGTGCTTGTTTTCTATGTATCTGTGTAAGCTGAAGTCTTGTTGTAATTTCGTGCTTACAATGAAGTCGTACAATAAAAATTATCACTTCCCCATTTCGCCCCAGAAGATCCCCCAAAAAATTCAGAGGGTGGCGACATCACTTATCAAAAGCAGCAAGAAAATTCCCATGGACGTAAAAGTTTAAGCGCTTGTTTTCTATGTATCTGTATAAACTGAAGTCTTGTTGTAATTTCGTGCTTACAAGTAAGTAGTACCAAAAAATTATTACTTCCGGATTGCGCCCAGAACATCCCCCAGAGAATTCAAAGGGTGGCGACATCACTTATCAAAACGAGCAAGCAAATTCACACGGACGTTAAAATTGAAGAGCTTGTGTTCTATGTATCCTATGTAAGCTGAAGTCTTGTTGTAATTTCGTGCTTACAAGTAAGTCGTACAATAAAAATTATCACTTCCCCATTTCGCCCCAGAAGGTCCCACAAACAATTCAGAGGGTGACTACATCTCTTATCAAAAGCAGCAAGAAAATTCACACGGACGTTAAAATTTAAGTGCTTGTTTTCTATGTATCTATGTAAGCTGAAGTCTTGTTGTAGTTTCGTGCTTACAAGTAAGTCGTACAAAAAAATTATTACTTCCCCATTTCGCCCCAGAAGGTCCCCCAAAAAATTCAGACGGTGGCGACATCTCTTATCAAAAGCAACAAGAAAATTCCCATGGACGTAAAAGTTTAAGCGCTTGTTTTCTATGTATCTGTGTAAACTGAAGTCTTGTTGTAATTTCGTGCTTACAAGTAAGTAATACCAAAAAAATGATTACTTCCGGATTGCGCCCAGAACATCCCCCAAAGAATTCAGAGGGTGGCGACATCACATATCAAAACCAGCAAGCAAATTCACACGGGCGTTAAAATTTAAGTGCTTGTTTTCTGTGTATCCTATGTAAGCTGAAGTCTTGTTGTAATTTCGTGCTTACAAGGAAGTCGTACAAAAAAATTATCACTTCCCCATTTCGCCCCAGAAGATCCCCCAAAAAATTCAGACGGTGGCGACATCTCTTATCAAAAGCAACAAGAAAATTCCCATGGACGTAAAAGTTTAAGCGCTCGTTTTCTATGTATATGTGTAAACTGAAGTCTTGTTGTAATTTCGTGCTTACAAGTAAGTAGTACCAAAAAAATTATTACTTCCGGATTGCGCCCAGAACATCCCCCAAAGAATTCAGAGGGTGGCGACGTCACTTATCAAAACCAGCAAGCAAATTCACACGGACGTTAAAATTTAAGCGCTTGTTTTCTATGTATCTATGTAAGCTGAAGTCTTGTTGTAGTTTCGTGCTTACAAGTAAGTCGTACAAAAAAATTATTACTTCCCCATTTTGCCCCAGAAGATCCCCCAAAAAATTCAGACGGTGGCGACATCTCTTATCAAAAGCAGCAAGAAAGTTCCCATGGACGTTAAAGTTTAAGCGCTTGTTTTCTACGTATCTATGTAAGCTGAAATCTTGTTGCAATTAACACTGTTTTTTCTTTTTCTTTTTTTAGGATGCAGCGTCGGTCGCAGTTGGTCAACAGAATCCGACGTCAGGCGGTGGGCTAGGAGAATTATCGCAATCAGACCTGAGTTCCTTAGTTACCGGTTTCCAAGAGGAGCAGGCGCAAATGGCCGACACGGAAGATATATTTAAGCAATTAAATGTTCCATTTGAATTAGATAATATTTTAGACGAAATTAATATTCAAGTTAAGGTAAAAGAACCAACTCACTCACTACTTTACACCATAATGCTAACTGCTGCGGAAATTGCAACGTAAAAAAAGAGGAAATCTGTAAGGTTCCGGCGTTCTCGATACAGATTTTCGCTAGTAGATGGCGCTGGCATAGCCGCTTTAATTGTAACATGTGTTTTTTTAAAAATGCCATAAAGGTTGGCCATGAAAATTAAAACTCATGTCGTAGCTTGGCATCTAACACATGCCAAATCTGAAAATTTAAAGTAAATGAATGGAGCTAAGACATGAATTTTCTTTTCCACAGCCACCCCTTATGGCATTTTTAAAAAAACACATAGTATTTACTACATAGAAAACTTTGGCCAGTTTATTAAGTGAGGTTTTCTGTTGCAGCAAGAAGAGAATAACAATGTACCTACAGAGCAAAGTGCCAATAGTTCAAACGTACATCACAAGAACGCTCAAAAGTTTCCTATCGCAGCCGCGAACCCTCTGCTTGCCCAGAAACTCGCGTCGCCCAGCGGACAATCGGCGTTGGTGAATCACAGTACTGGTACACAGATGGCGCTGCTAACGCCGAAAGTTGAGAAAGGTAGGTAACCGCAACAGTTACAGCTCGCGCCCGTTGCCGCCCGCTGCGGAATCTCTTGCGGGCGGACGTTTCCATCTTAGATGTGTGAATGGTTGCCTGCGCATTAACATAAATTTACAAAGCAGTTTTCTATTTTAATAATAATAATAAATCTAGTTAATTCAAGCCGTTCTTCTTTTGGATCAACTTTTTGATTTGGTGATATTGTTTGGAAATAGAGACAATACTTAAAAATTAATTACTGCTCAAATTAAAGTATTGAAGAAAATGAAATCAAAGTTTAACTAAAGAATTACTTTTACAAAAAAAAATATTCTAAGGTGTACTTATTCCGAAAAATGTTTGAAGTATGCCTTGATTTTTGGCTACATGGAAGAATCTAACCGCGAGGTTAGATTCGTGCCTTGGAATACCTCCGTGTTTTCAAGATAACTTTAGATGAGAAAGTTTTTCTAACGTGTCGAACGACGCCGAAACGTTTAGTGTTAGTGCGCATATTCATTGTCCGTTTCAAAGATTTTTTGTGATACTATGTATTATTATTATTGAAATACAGGGTGTTCTTCAAGTTCGTGCAAAAAAATTAATGGCCGTATTTGGTAACAGATATTCTCACGAATGCACCAAAATTAAAACGAAAGAAAACATCAAAAAATTCATACCGACATCCGGCAATTCCTTGTGAAATGTTTAGAACTGCTAGACGCAACTGACGGTGACCTTCATCCACAATAAATCTTCGAAGTTCCCCCCCTGCGCGAGACGTAAAGTGGCTTTTCACATACCTCCCCACACATGCATGTTGTGAAAATTAAACATACCATCCCTTGTAAACATTGATTCGTCGGTGAAGAGAATGTTATTAACAAACTTCGGATTGTCCTTCTGTTTCCGGAGTAACCACCGACAAAATCGCATGCGTTGGAGGTAATCCGCGGTAATCAGAGCTTGCAGTCTTTGCAAATGGAACGAGTAATTGTTCCTCACGAATAATTTGCCAAACAACAAACTGCACAACTGACGCAAAGGATCTGCTGTTTTTGTCAAAGGGCGATCTCGGTAACGCTGTGCATACAAACGTCTTGCAGCCAAACGCGTTTTGACCACATTCGCCGTAAATTAAAATCATGTCCATGGAAAATTTGGCCATGTTTTCAACACTGTTATCTGCGACACTTTAACAGCCGATGCTGACACACCGCCATACTTCTTCGATTACGTAATTACGTAATGAAAATAAACCAGGGACTATCAAACTGTTTCATCGTTCGCCGAAAACATTTATTTTCTCTAATCACGTGTATTCTGTAAGCACCAACTCATTTCAATTGATATCTAACAATAATTGAAGAGAAACGAATTGATAGGTAACCATAGCAACCACAGCAATTCACCAATGGCGTTTCAATATGCCGTAACAATCAATTGAAGAGAATATTGCTTTCCTAAAGACCATATTCTCTTCAATTGATTGTTACGGCATATTGAAACGTCATTGGTGAATTACTGTGGTTGCTATGGTTACCTATCAATTCGTTTCTCTTCAATTATTGTTAGATATAAATTGAAATGAGTTGGTGCTTACAGAATACACGTGAATATGTATTTATTAATCAATTGTTATACAATGTCAACTTTCACTGGTTTCACTTTTTGCATGAAGTTAAAAAGCAGCCTGTATATGACATAAACTAAGCCGATTGTCAATCATGATTCAATTTTCTTGCACCTTCTTCTCAATTCATTTAATTGTTTCTCAATTTTCTTCACACACAAAACTACTACGAAATAAAATTAATGCCTGAACAAATTCAGATGCACCAGGAATCGGGAACACTGGCTTTATTGCAAGAGTTTGCCTAATTTAACAACTAATGCAATTCGAAATGCTAAAAGAAAAGCCTATTTAGATTTTCAAAAACGTAATTCCAATTCTAAACAATGTGGAAGAAGTACTAATGGAAATGTACCTAAATAATCAAGGATTACATGAATGTTTAAGTGATCCCAATATTGTCAATAATTTCTTTGTTGATAGTGTGTCTTCCTCTTCCGTTATTGATCTTGAACTAATTACTTGCTATAATAATAATATTAGGTCAAAATATTCATCATTCTTTCTCTTTTTCTGAAGTTTCCGAGGATGATATTGGTAGTATCCAAAAAAAAAAAAAAATTAAATGCTGGATCATCTGGGTGTGATGGCATCAATGCTTCTTTTTTTTTAACTGTGCGTTCCACATTAATTGCGGTATTTGTAACTTTATTTTTTCTACAATATGAAAACTTGCACATATTATTCCAATACCAAAAAAGAAATAATCCAACGGGACTTCGAGACCTGAAACCTATTAGTATTTTATGTATCCTATCCAAAATATTTGACAAGGTACTTGAAGTTCAAATTAAAAAATTCACCTGATGAAATGAATCAGGATTTAGAAGTAGGCACAGTTGTGAGACCGCCCTTATGGCAATTACAGCTTTCTATGGAAACAAACTCACTTGTATGGTTCTCCTTGACTTTTCTAAGGCGTTCGATACTGTCAACCATGATCTGCTTTTATCTATTTTGCATCGCGCTAGTTTTAGTGCCTCTGCCGTAAAACTTATTGCTCATTACCTATTTAACAGAGAGAAAACAAAAAGTTTGTGTTAAATGTGGTGAATCTGCTACTCTTGATGTTAAGTCTGGGGTGTTCTTCAGGGCTCCATTTTTACTTTATACACTTCTAATTTACATGAATTTTTAAAATTTTGTTCGTATCACTTTTGTGCCTACTCATTTGAGAAGGAAGATATTGCTACCTACCTGCGTAGATAGGCAGAAGTTTTACATTGGAGCGAAACTTTACTTCAATGTTGCCAGCCAGCTTCAGTGGGACGGGGGGGGTTCAAATCCAAACCGCGAAGGCCAAAACTCATAAGAAAATAGGCGCCACTTAATTTTTTTTGAAAGGGGGACAAGGTGAAAATTAAGAAAACCCGTTACATCCAGATCACGTCAATTTACTTAGTCACAAATAACAATCATAAAAAGAATATACACAAATAAATAATATATGGGGAACACAAAAGTTTACAACATATTCGACTTGGTCGGATCCGAACTTCGCATTAAACTATATTAAAATAATTCAAATCGTAACTAATGCAACAGAATACAAAAGAATGCAATCTCCGGTTATTTGCACGCGTCAACGCTCGTCTACTTATATCATATTTAAATTACACCGGCAGTTACGCAATAAGTTGCAAGTTTAATTGCGGCAAAATCAAAGTAATGGATCAAAAACTAAATCCGCGAAATATCGCTCAAAATTAAGAAAAGAAATTATAACGCTCCGACCTTTATTCCTTTGATGTCCGATTCGTTTGTCGGTGTCTTTGCGGAAATGTCGCAGCGACGCTTTGTAGTGTACCGGCTTCCGCGTAGAGGGGCGAGGGAGGGAACTTCCAGCGCCGTAATTCGCGATGCACCCAACGAGAAATAACTCTTGATAAAGGTCCAAGATTAAAGTCTAGGATTAACGATAGCTCTTGCTAGATAAAAGCCTATAAGCAATGAAATAAAACGAACACATAAGTCAAACCGAGAGTTGCTGCGTATAGAACTTACCTCGGTCTGTCACCGAAGCTGGGACAACCACGGAACACGCGGTTTTTCCTGTCTCACAACTGGGTCTAATCAGAGTCGGCAATTAGCCGTAGATATGCACTAACATCCCTTCGATGTAATGGCACGCACAAATAAAATATTTAACGAAAAGAAAGTGTGACCCAAGAGACGGCAAGTTTCGTTCTGACAATGGCGCAACATTTCTCGTTTGACAAACAAGGAACGATTATAAACAAGCGAGACACCTTCTAATTTTACCTCCGGGGAACTTTCTTAGTAACAGTGGGGCCCAATCGGCTGAAAGGGCAAAGATCACGCATAATACGCGTCCAGAAGTAGAACTTCGTTATAATTCGTTCAATTCCTCACATACACGCGATTTTGAACTCAAATAAGGATGGATTACGTATATAAAATGAATTTGTTTAAATAAATGAAGGTCCTGTTAATGGAAATATGCTAAAACGAAAGTTTAAGAAAAATTACGCCGGCGAAATACGGGTATTCCTACACTGACTGCAATGTGTACAACGACGCGGTCCAGGGAATAATCCGACACGTCGAATTTCGCATATACAGGGCGTGTTCGGAACAGAAATGAAGGCTGGACGGTGGTAATGCATATACAGGAGGTATTCAGAACAGAAATGAAAAATGAACTGTAACAATTTGAGTTGTACTGCCAATAGATTTTCATTTCAGGAGATAATTTTGATTTCTCTGGCCTTCCTTTTTTACTAAAGTCAATCAATTGTTTACAAATATCATCATTTTGTTGTTCAATGATAATTTCCCGCATTTTCTCGTTAGTAGCTGGTAAATTATTAACCAATTCTTGTACATAGGCTACTATTGAATTATCTAATTCATCATCATTTTCATTATTTTCTGATATCATGGGTCTGTCTCTTAGATAAAATATCAGCCGCTCCAATTTCTTTTCTTGGAACATATTTTATGTCAGCAGTCGTAATCGCATTCTTTGTAACTTTGGAGTTATCTCGTCTAATGGTTTTGTTGTAAAAATTGGTACAAGTGGTTTGTGATCCGTTTCTGGAAATACTTTTAAACCAGTAATAAATTTTTTCAATCGGTCGCATGCCCATATCAAAGCGTAACCTTCTTTCTCAATTTGTGCCCAATTTTTCTGTGAAGGAGAAAAGGTTTTTGAGGCATAAGCAACAGCACCAACACCGTAAGAAGAGGCATCAGCAGAAATTGCAGTCTCACGATGCAAGTCGAACCATGCTAAAACGGGCTTTCTTGATAATTCTTCCTTTAACTTGTTAAAAGCTGTTTCTTGCTGACTTCCCCATTTAAACTCATTTCTAGGACTAAGCAAATCATTTAAAGGACGAGCTTTCTATGTGTTCTGAAACATTCTGTGGTGAATCCATTTTTAAAATTGCTTGAATTTGTTTGTCATCCACATGTATTCCATGTCTGTCGATAACATGTCCTAGGAAATTTATTCTTGTAACTCCAAACGTGAACTTACCTGGATTCAGTGTTACTTGATTTTCTGTCAGCCTCTGGACAACACGATGTAGTCTGCGATCATGTTCTTCAATTGTTTCAGCAAAGATGAGAACATCGTCTATGTTGCACTGTATACCCTCCGGTCCTTCAAGAATTTGCATCATCCTCTCCTGGAAGAACTCTGGTGCAGCATTTATACCAAATGGCAGACGTTTGTACTTAAATCTTCCAAATGGTGTAATAAACGTTGTGAGGAGCTGTGATTCTTCATCCAACATGCACTGCCAAAACCCGTGATTGGCGTCCATTTTCGAAAAATACTTTGCTTTTCCCAGTTGTCCTAATACAGTTTCCGTACTGGGCATCGGGTATATTTCTCGCTGTACATAGGAATTTAACTTCGGAAATTCGATCTCGAATCAAATCTTCCTTAATATTACAGTGTTCACAATTATATTCACAGTGTTCTGCCATTGCCTTTACAGACTGCTACCTACCTGCGTAGATAGGCAGAAGTTTTACATTGGAGCGAAACTTTACTCCAATGTTGCCAGCCAGCTTCAGTGGGACGGGAGGGTTCAAATCCAAACCGCGAAGGCCATTTCAAAATAGGCGCCACTTCATTTTTTTTGTACGGGGTCAGTGAAAAATTAAGAAAACACGTTACGTCCAAGACACGTTGATTTTAATCAAACAAACACCATAAGAAACACAGACAACTAAATAATAAATGGACAACAAACGAACAAAATTACTCTTCAAAATCCTAGTGATTTGTCGGACCCGAACTTCGCATTAATCTAAATTACAATAAACCAAACACGTAAAGAAAAAAAAATATCTCTAGTTACGTGCGCACGACAACGTTCGTCTACCTATATCCTATTTACAACAGAACGAACAATCATCGGTAATTCACGGAGAAGTGTACGCAATAAGTTACATGGTTAATTGCGGCAGCTTCAAGAAATGAAACGAAAATTAAATTCGCGTATTACTGCTCGAAAATATAATTGTAACGCTCCGACCTGTTTTTTTCCTCCGATGTCCGATTCATTTGTCGGTATCTTCGAGGGGTAACAGCGGCGTCACTCGGTGATGTGCCGGCCTCCGCGTAGAGGGGCGCTGATACGAGAATTCCTGATAAAATAACTCCCAACGAAAAGCCTATAATCAATGAAATAAAACGAACACAAAAGCCAAACCGAGAGTTGCTGCGTATAGAACTTACCCCGGTATTTCACCGAAGCTGGGACAAACCACGGAACACGCGGTTTTTCCTGTCTCACAAGTGGGTCTAATCAGAGTCGGCAATTAGCCGTAGACATGCACTAACATCCCTTCGATGTAATGGCACACACAAGTAACGTATTTGACGAAAAGAAAATGCGACCCAGGAGACGGCGAGTTTCGTTCTGACAATGGCGCAACATTTCTCGTTTGACAGAAAAGGAACGATTATAAACAAGCGAGACACCTTCTAATTTTACCTCCGGGGAACTTTCTTAGTAACAGTGGGAACCAATCGGCTGAAAGGGCAAAGATCACGCATAATACGCGTCGCGAAGTAGAACTTCGTCACAATTTGTCCGACGACTCACAAACGCACGATTTTGCCCCAAAATAAGGATGGATTACTTATATAAAATGAATTTGTTTAATTAAATGAAGGTCCTGTTAATGGAAATATGCTGGAATGTAAAATTACGCCGGCGAATGTTTTGTTTTAAAATAAAAATTAATAGAAACTTTTAAAAATCATTACAATATTACAATGTTCACAATTATATTCACAGTGTTCTGACATTGCCTTTACAGACGTTATGAACTGTTCCACAGATTCATCTTTACTTTGACTTCTCGAATTAAACATTGCTCTCTCGTATATCGCATTACGTTTGACAATGAAATGTTTGTCAAAAGCTTTTAAAACCTCGTTAAATTTATTCTTGATATTTTCTATTAAGTTCATTGATAAAAATATATCATCTGCACGATCTCCCATGCTATAGATCAGCATATTAATTTGTTCTTCTTCGGTTTGTTTGGACAAACCAGACGCGATTCTATACCGCTCAAATCTTCTTTTCCACTTAGGCCATTCTTCAGCATTGGAAAAATTCATTTGCTCTTGTATGCGGCACATTGCTTGCTTGCTTCTAATTCTTGTAGTGCTTTTTAAATATTTCTTAAATTTCTATAGTGAATTATTGCGATCTCACTATCTTCTTTAGTTTTTTACCGCTGCCACCATGCATTGTAAAGTATTTATCGACAGTTAGAGTTAGTCTTCAATACATATTTAATAATTATTATTGTTTTTCAACCCAGCACTCTATATCACAATCAAATCCATTCTAAAGTTAACTGTAAAAGATGTACCCTTAAAAGTTGTAGATTCAGTCCGCCTTCAAATTAGTAGTATAACTGGCGGGGTTCTGGGAACTTCGATGGCCTAACCACCGTTGAAGGTCATCCCCCTGTTTAGGGTTGTCTTTTGCGCTTTTCTCTCAGATTTCGCGAACATATTTCTATTTGTCTTAGAATAGAAAGGCATACTGTAATTTGACTGAAAGGTCCAAGAAACTTTATGCGATGCTTTCTCATTTTAACTTCTGCGACACAATCTACAGCCCTTGCTTGGATAAATTAACCACTAACAGAATACTATTGTATTCGATCGATTTATGGTATCACACGAACGCAACGAGTCTCTCATAAACTTCCACTTCTGAATTGGTTGCTGTTACAGTTCATTTTTTTCATTCCTGTTCTGAATACCCCCTGTATATGCATTGCCACCGTCCAGCCTTCATTTCTGTTCCGAACACGCCCTGTATATGCGAAATTCGACGTGTCGGATTATTCCTTGGATCGCGTCGTTGTATACATTGCAGTCAGTGTAGGAATGCCCGTATTTCGCCGGCGTAATTTTTCTTAAACTTTCGTTTTAGCATATTTCTATTAACAGGACCTTCATTTATTTAACCAAATTCATTTTATATACGTAATCCATCCTTATTTGAGTTCAAAATCGCGTGTATGTGAGGAATTGAACGAATTATAACGAAGTTCTACTTCCGGACGCGTATTATGCGTGATCCTTGCCCTTTCAGCCGATTGGTTCCCACTGTTACTAAGAAAGTTCCCCGGAGGTAAGATTAGAAGGTGTCTCGCTTGTTTATAATCGTTCCTTGTTTGTCAAACGAGAAATGTTGCGCCATTGTCAGAACGAAACTTGCCGTCTCTTGGGTCACACTCTCTTTTCGTAAATATTTTTATTTGTGCGTGCCATTACATCGAAGGGATGTTAGTGCATTTCTACGGCTAATTGCCGACTCTGATTAGACCCAGTTGTGAGACAGCAAAAACCGCGTGTCCCGTGGTTTGTCCCAGCTTCGGTAACAGACCGAGGTAAGTTCTATACGCAGCAACTCTCGGTTTGACTTATGTGTTCGTTCTATTTCATTGCTTATAGGCTTTTATCGTGAGCTTCTAGCAAGAGCTATCGTTAATCCTAGACTTTAATCTTGGACCTATATCAAGAGTTATTTCTCGTTGGGTGCATCGCGAATTACGGCGTTGGAAGTTCCCTCCCTCGCCCCTCTACGCGGAAGCCGGCACACTACAAAGCGTCGCTGCGACATTGCCGCAAAGACACCGACAAACGAATCGAGCATCAAAGGAATAAAGGTCGAAGCGTTACAATTTCTTTTCTTAGTTTTGAGCGATATTTCGCGGATTTAGTTTTTGATCCATTACTTTGATTTTGCCGCAATTAAACTTGCAACTTATTGCGTAACCGCCGGTGTAATTTAAATATGATAAAGTAGACGAGTGCTGACGCGTGCAAATAACCGGAGATTGCCTTCTTTTGTATTCTGTTGCATTAGTTACGATATGAATTATTTTAATATAGTTTAATGCGAAGTTCGGATCCGACCAAGTTGAATATGTTGTAAACGTTTGTGTTCCCCACATTTTATTTATTTGTGTATATTCTTTTATGAATGTTGTTTGTGACTAAGTAAATTGACGTGTTCTGGATGTAACGGGTTTTCTTAATTTTCACCTTGTCCCCCTTTCAAAAAAAATTAAGTGGCGCCTATTTTCTTATGGGTTTTGGCCTTCGCGGTTTGGATTTGAACCCTCCCGTCCTACTGTAGCTGGCTGGCAACATTGGAGTAAAGTTTCGCTCCAATGTAAAACTTCTGCCTATGTACGCATGTAGGTAGCATTGCATATGGAAAATCGTCGTAAGTTACTTTTCTTTTCTCTCCTCTTCCCTGTTTTTCTCTTTTCTTTTTCTTCTTACATTGATAGCATTCAATGTTAATTTTAAACGCAGTATCTATTGCAGGTTGTATTTAAAAGCAGCAATTCATAAGTTTTGTTATTACCGACGACATATGGTTTAGTGAAAATGCAACTTTAATTTACAAATTTTTATTAATCAATGACTCTTAAAAAATAGCAATTTTCACTCGACGAGCATGCATGTGTGCCACGGCTGAAAAATGAATTAATGACTTGCTTTGTTCTGCTTTTCCTAACTTTTACTCAACACCTGTTATTGCAACAAATCTTAAGTTTTTTTTTTTTTTTCAAGTAAATTAGTGAAATTAATTCTGAATAATTAAATGGCTCCTGCAATTGCAATAAACATACAGTGCGAGCGAAAATGATGGATGAGATCAAAGTTACCGGAAGCTCTTTGTTGGTATTTCTGAAAAAATAGTTTTGTGTCTGCGTCTCTCAAAAAAAAAAAGAAATGATTTTTACATCCGACGTGTACAAATCGCCGTCCCGAAGGAACGAGAAATAATTACACACCTTTTAACAAACGGCGAATTTATTTCGGTTTGTGCCGGAATCATAAATCACGCGCCGCTTATAACGTAAACAAATTGAATCCGATCAATCATTGCACGCGAAGTGAACATGACCGCATTGCCGGCGACATGTAAATCAGCAAGCCGGGGGGGCAAAAAGCACGCCAGACAATCGTTTAGCACCTACTTTCGTAAGAGCTCTGCGGTTGCTCAAACCAATTGTTCTGGTTCTTGTGCCGATCGTTAACCCGCGCAACTTTATTATTTGGTTAGCCAATTGGGTACAAGGATAATGAAATAAGTTGTTGTTGAACGAACGTCTTGACAGATAATCTTGCAGGAATTTTTTCACATGTGCTTAATTAATGCGCTACGGTTTCGATAAATCAATCGCCCTTCAAGGAGTTGATGGATTTTTACAAAATCAGAAAAGTACAATTACATTTTTAAGACAGCCGAAAAAAAAATATTGCACCTCCCCCCATTGGGCGTTTCAAAGAGGGAACATGTGATGATCTCTTTTGCAAAACGCCGCATTAGTAATGTGGTAAACATCCTTTCTGTGCAAATGTCACGAACCGACACCACTCTAGTGAGTGCTTCGCTTTTTTTGGGGTGGTTTTTAACATTTTTGTGCCGAATTGTTTACAAACTTCTTTAAGGGCGAAGGAAGTATAAATATTGTCTCGACTATGTTGGTGCATGTGTTGCTGTTATGTTAAGTAGGGTACGACGTGATCCCTACATCAACAGCTTCCCTTTACATATTGCAGAAAAATTTTGGCAACAAATCTAATAACATCATCATCATCATTTTGTAAAAATTAATGCGAATTATAATCGTAATAAATCTTCACAAACTGAAAGTTGTATTTAACCCCTCGTGGCCCTAGTGTAAGGCCCGATTTTACAATCGTCGGATAAGTATTATTATTGGTATAACGTGACGTAGGTGTGACGTAGATATGGAGGAACATTAAAGGATGTGTGGCGAACAGTTATTCCGTTCTTATTCCACGATTGTAAAACTGGGCCTAAGAGTTGCAGCAAGAAGAATAACTTACTGTACAGGGTGTTATCAATTAAGATGGCACGTATAGAGGATATCAAAATATTGCGATTTAACCTAATTTATCTATATCCAAAAGTTTTTCGTTTCTGAAATATAACATCCTAAAGGGGCAACTTGGAAAGTATATTTTCTTAAATATCTCTGGAACGGTTTAAGACGGAGAGTTTAAATTACATGTGTAAGATAACTGAAATACAAGGATGAATGTGTCTTAGGCAAAATTGAATATTCTTCACCGGTGGCTTAGAACCAGAGTAGTAGGTTATCATTTTAGTAAATAACTTTTTTATTGTCACTTTTTCGAGAAATCTGAAACAAAAACTGAGAAGTTCAAATAAAATCATACAAGAAATGAACTTTTAATTTAGAATGGGAAATTACGACGTCATATGGGAAAGTCTGATCCAAGTTTTAAGAATTTTCAAAATTTTGAAGGTGAGACTGTGACGCCACATCGAATGCCTACAGTTGTGATTCCAATTTTTTAAGAATTTGATGAGAGAAATTGTGATGTCAAATGGAAAGCCTACAGTTGTGATTCCAATTTTTTAAGAAAAAAATCTTTTTTAATTTGAAAAGAGAAATTGTGGAAAGTTGTGATTTCAATTTTTTTTTAATTTGAAAAGCGAGATTGTGACGTCACTCGGAAAGCCTGCAGTGCTGACTCCAATTTCTTAAGATTTTTTTTTTTCTTTTAATTTAATAAGGGAAATTGTGACGTCACATGGAAAACCTAGAGTTGTGATTCTAATTATTTAAGAAAAAAAATTAATTTGAAACGGGAAATTGTGACGTCACATGGAAAGCCTAAAATTTTTAAGAATTTTTTTTAAATTTGAAAAGGGAAATTGTGATGTCACATGGATAGCCTGAATTTGTATTTCCAATTCTTTAAGATTATTTTTTAATTTGAAAATGGAAATTGTGACGTCACATGGAAAGTCTGATCCAATTTTTAAGAATTTTCAAAATTTTGAAGGTGAGACTGTGACGTCACAAGGAGAACCTTCAGTTGTGATTCCAAGTTTTTTTTTAAGAAAGTAAGCCAAGAAATTAGCAAAATTTCAAAGGGGAAATTGTGACGCCACATGGAAAGTCTACAGCTACAATATTTTAAGAAAAAAAAAATTAATTTGAAAAGGGAAACTGTGGAAAGTTGTGATTTAAATTTTATAAGATTTTTTTAATTTGACGGGGGAAATTGTGACGTCACACGGAATGTCTACAGTTGTGATTCCATTTTTTTAAGAGTTTTGTTTTTTAATTTGATGTCAAATGAAAAGCCTACAGTTGTGATTCCAATTTATTAGGAAAAAATCTTTTTCTAATTTGAAAAGAGAAATTGGTGGAAAGTTGTGATTTCAATTTTTTTTTTAATTTGAAAAGCGAGATTGTGACGTCACTCGGAAAGCCTCCAATTTTTTAAGAAATTTGCATTTTAAATTTAAAAGGGAAATTGTGACGTCACACGGAAAGCCTGCAGTTGTGAATCCAATTTTTTTAAAGGAGTTTGTTTTTAATTTGAAAAGGGAAATTGTGATGTTACATGGAAAGCCTACAGTTGCGATTCCAACTTTTTTAAGGAAAAATATCTTTTAATTTGAAAAGGAAAATTGTGACCACTTTTTTTTAATTTAAAAAGGGAAATTGTGATAACCTGCGGTTGTGACTCCAATTTATTAAGAATTTTGATTTTTAATTTGAAAAGGGAAATTGTTACGTCACACGAAAGGCCTACAGTGGATTCCAATATTTCAAGATTTCTTTTAAGTTTGGAGGGGAAATTGTGACGTCATTTGGAGTTTGCAATTTTTTCAGGAAAAAATTGTTTTAATTGTGACGTCACATAGAAAACCTAAAGTTGATTTTAACTTTTTAAGAAAATTGAAAATGGAAATTGTGACGTCACATGGAGTTCGCGATTTTTTAAGGAAAAAAATTGTTCTAATTGTGACGTCACATGGAAAACCTAAAGTTGATGTCAACTTTTTAAGAAAATTGAAAATGGAAATTGTAACGTCACATGGAGTTCGCGATTTTTTAAGGAAAAAAAAATTGTTTTAATTATCACGTCACCTGGAAAGCCTACAGTTGTGATTCTAATTTTTTAAGAAAAAATTGTTTTAATTTGAAAAGGGACGCCACATGGATAGCCTAAAGTTGTGATTCTAAGGTCTGGTTTTTCAATCGCAAGTTAACTTTAACCTTCAGTTTATTGCCATAAGAACACAATTGTCGCTATGGAAACAAACCGAAAGTTACAGCTTAACTTGATATTGAAAAACCGGGCCTAAGAATTTTTTTTAATTTGTAAATGGAAATTGTGACGTCACGCGGAAAGCCTACAGTTGTGATCCAATTTTTAGATCAAAATTTTGAAGGTGAAATTGTGACGTCACAAGGAAAACCTTCAGTCAGTTGTGATTCCAAGTTTTTTTAAAAGAAAATCGGCCAATTGATTAGAAAATTTTGAAAGGGAAAATTGTGACGTCACATGGAGAATCCTCGGTTGTGAAGTTTTTTTTTTTTTTTAAACTTGAGTACTTGACTTTCGTTTTTCCCATTCTTTGCGTACTGTAACGTGACCTCGCCCCCCCCCCCCAACCACTTTTTGGGGAGGAATTGAAAAAAAGTGCTCGATATCAGAGTTGTGGATAATTCCACGAATTCGAACGCGAAAAAAATTGCGTAAAGCATTACGCTGGTGTAACCATATAAATCAAGGTTCGATACGTGAGACGGGGGCGGGGGGGGGAGAATTCGCGAAGTACGCTCGAAGGAAATCTAAATTCGAGCGATAAAATCCGCACTCTCAAGGATCACGATCCTATAAAGGCGAACTTGCAAATGGAAGTTGATGTACGCGCGCGTCTTTCCCAAAATCTTTAACGCGAGTCAACGCCGAAACCGAACACGACGATGATGTGTACTTAAGTACGACGTAATGCGACCGTTTTAGGACCGCTGCGCGGTTAGTTTTTTATTGTCACTTATTCGAGAAATCTGAAACAAAAACTGGTGAAGAATGTTCAATTTTGCCTAAGACATATCCATCCTTGTGTTTCAGTTGTCTTACATATCAAATTTCAACCCTCTATCTTAAACCGTTCCAGAGATATTTAAGAAAATATGCTTTCCAAGTTGTCCCTTTAGGAGGTTATATCTCAGAAACGAAATACTTTTGGATATAGATAAATTAGGTTAAATCGCAATATTTTTATGTCCTTTATACGTGGTATAATTATTGCCACCTTAATTGATAACATCCTGTACATTACTCTACATTATATACAGGGTGTCCCGTGACTTAATGCCACCACTTCACCTACGTGATAATCAAGTGAAACTATGTAAAAAAAAAACTCTAGTAAAGTACACCGTTTCACAAATACTGGTTGTTTATTGTTTAATTTTTTATTGTTTAAAATTTTAAAGTTCATCTAATTATTTATCCGTTCACCTGATAATTTTTTGAATGCACTTTATAGTCGAGTCACAGGCGAGCACGGCGAAGTAGCGATTCTCTGAACTCTGTGAATGTAATACAGCCTCAACAGGTTGATTTAAATTAAAATTAAATTAAAGGTTCTGTTAACTCTGAAGTTAGAATGTAAATGATTTACAACATCTTTAAAATTTAATGCAGAATTAATTCAGAACTTTCATGAAAAGTTAACCAAAACGCCTTGTAAACCACTCAACTTATGATGTGCTTCTAAAACCGTTCTGAGGCCCAGTGGAAGATCCTTTAATGTTCCTCCATATCTACGTCACTTTATTCTAAGAGTAACGCTTATCCGACGATTGTAAAATCGGGCCTGAATCAATTGAAAATTAATTAAGGAACTTGTTCAAAGTCAAAGTTGTTCATCAACGTAGGTAAAAATTATTTAAAATTTACAGAAGTAGATGCTTTGGATTCAACTAATACGAACGAAAACGTCTGCGTTTTGACTGGGTTAAAAATTTTAAAGTGTCTCGCACCTGCTTTACACTTTTGGTGATGGCCCAGGTAATTGGTTACACCTGAGCTATCTCATATTATACGGGGGCATATCAAATAAGAACGCTCATAAAGTTGAATAGAGAATGTAATAAGGCATTAGACTCTGATAATGTAATGTTGTGGATGTAAAAGGGGAAAGGTTAGTATAGCGAACCAATGGATAAAGAAGTGAAATGAAAATTAAAAAACGGTTACAGAAGGCAATCTCTGCATGTTATTGAACTCAAACACCATTTGAGTATTTGACACTCTGCAACTGTCCTAAAGTCGTAAGGTTTGCACCAAATGGTTCACAGATTTACGTGGAGGTTTGCCCCAATAACATCTCCATTTGTTTGAGGAGCCAGACACATTTTTCTCCATTGCTGATAACACGTGCGCTTACTTATATGAACTGGAATCTAAGGGCCAGTTGTACAATGCCAGTTTAAACTTAAGTTGAAGCTTAAACCCCTAACGACGATTATTTCGGCAATTGTTGTCAAGGGTTTAAAGCTTTGGCTTAAAGTTAAGCTGGAATTGTATAACTGGGCCTGAGAACTAGTCCAAAGAATGACGCTATAACAGCTCACGTCATCCAAAAAACTCAAAATCACCAAATCCGTTCAGGAAATTATAAAATAGTGCTTTGGAGTAGTCAGAGTGTGACTTAAGCCCAGGCTTAAACCCATCCACAATTGTTGTTAAGGGTTTAAGCTTTGACTTAAAATTAAGCTGGAATTGTACAACTTGACCTAAGCAGGATAGATTATCAATCGATGATAAGGAAAACAATTAAATTGGTATGGATACATACAGAGAATGACGTAACAGTGAAATAATGCAGAAATCATCTGGATCTGGACAAGGGTTCTTCCTTCTTTTCATCTTCCTCAAACAACAGAGTAAATCATCATTGATAACTTTGCAATGTTAATGTCGATGTTATCGGCATCTAATAAGAACTGTTTTGACAAAATCAAATTGAAAAGTGTAAACTAATGAGGACGATTCACTTTAAATGCAACGCGTCATTAAAAACAAAAACTTCTTCGAAAGCCGCTTTTATTTGTAACAATAACACTCGTTGTTAACCATCTATTGGATCTGGCAGGTGTTATCAAGAAAAAAAAACATATAAACAAAGAAGACGGACACACGCCAGGCTCAACACATTTTATTTATAGTAGATAAATCTTCTTCAGTTTTTTGTTTATAATGTCAACTCTAGTTGCGAGAAATCAGCGCCATCTATTGGATCTCGCCGGTATTATTAAATAAAAAAAAAGAAACGTATACAAAGCCAGACTTACTCTATGCGTAAATAGCACATTTTTTCTACAGAGAAGCTTCAAAGAGAGCTTTCGTTTATAATATTAACACCAGTTGCTTACAGTCAGCGACATCTATTGGATCTCGCTGGCATCATTAAAAGAAAAACAAAACACAAAGAAGATAGACTCATGCTAAGAACAGCGCATTTTATAAAATAGAAGTTTTCCTTATAAACAGATTTTGTTTATAATATTAACGCTGGTTGCTAGTCATCAGCGCCATCTATTGGAATATTATTAATTAAAAAAAAAAAAAAAAACAAATGTAAACAAAGAAAACAGATTCCACTCTACGCCTAGCACGTTTTATGGACAAATATTTGTCAAGGAGAGCTTTTGTTTGTAACATTAACATTTGTTGTTAACCATCAGCGCCATCTACTGGATCTCGCAGGTATAATCAAGAAAAAAAAACATATAAACAAAGAAGACACGGTCGCATGCCGGGTGCAGCACTTTTATAACAGAGAAGTCTTCTTCAGAAACAGTTTTTGTTTACAATGTTAACTCTAGTTGCTAGTAATCAGCGCCATCTATTAGACCTTGCCGGCATTATTAAATGAAGAAAAAGAGAAGCGTAAACAAAGACAGACTCACTCTACGCGTAGCACATTTTATTACAGAGAAGTCTTCTTCAAAGAGAGCTTTCGTTTGTAATATTAACACCAGTTGCTTACAGTCAGCGCCATCTATTGGATCTTGCTGGTATCATTAATTAAAAAATAATTAATTAAATAAATAAAAATATAAACATGCTAAACACAGCGCATTCTAAAACATAGAAGTCTTCCTTAAAAACAGCTTTTGTCTATAACATTAACCCTAGCTGCTAGTCATAAGCGCCATCTATTGGATCTCGCCGGTATTATTAAATTAAAAAAAATGTATAAACAAAGAAAACAGACTCGCTCTATGCGTAGCACGTTTTATAACTTACAAGTCTTTGTCGAAGAGAGTTTCTATTTGTAAACATTAACATTATTTGTTTACAAGCAGCGCCATCTATAGGATCTCGTCGGGATTCTTACATGAAAAAAATAGACGTTAAACAAAGAAGACAGATCCGCTCTACGTATAGCACATTATGTAATAGAGAAGCCATCTTTAAAGAAAATTTTCGTTTATAACATTAACATAGTAGTTTACAATCAGCGCCATCTTTATGAAAACCTCGTGTAATTTAATAAAATTGACGTTATGTCGTAGAAAGATGATTTCTGTATTATTTCGTTAGCACGCCATGAAGAAGTTAATAACGGCAATGCAATTATTTTAATTTCACACGAACAAACGTCAACAATAACAATATAAGACAAAGACAAAGTTTTGAGTTGTTTTGGCATAGACTATCTGGGGAAAAGAGTGCAAGAAGTTGTTTTAAATCCCCTATGCGTTATCTTGCAGTCGAGGAAAGACCATTAGGTTCTTCTTCGCGAAACTCAAATTCTAAACACAAACAAATCTGTGCTGCAAAGAACTGCTGCAAGGCATTTGCCAGAAGAAGAAGAAGACGAAGTGCTAAAAGGAAAACAACTACCAGGGAAGGTGCTACATACAGCAACAGGCTTTAAGGAAGCTTTTGTAACGTCTCGAGGGTTAAAAACATGATCTGCGCTTGGCTACTGGAAAGGAAACTGTACGAAGAAAAATAGGATTCATTTCAATTTTTCTCGTATCAACGCATGTATCAAGAACTTTCAATGTGTAGAACTGAACGTTTCTTCAAGTGTGACATGAGTATACTTTGGAATTTGTTTTTCGCTCATCTACCAACTAGAAATTATGATCAATAACATTGGTAGCATAAAAATTTCACTTTTTTGTGTCCAAAAATTTTTTTTTCATCATAGGCAGCCATAATTTCATATTTGAAATACCAGAATAATTCTGAATAACTTTTCTAAATAATATTTTGGCGTACTTTGAAAAATAAAGGTACTTTACTCTTACGTCGATTTCAAATATGTTGATCTCCTCGGTATATGACAAGAGATATTCAAATTTTGATAAATGTATTTTGAGTTTGGGAAGATGCAGTAGCTTTCATAAAGAATAATATTTTCTGAGAAATCAATAATAGAAAATTTTCCCATATGTGTCCAACTTTCTGCCGGTCCCTGTATATTAAAAAAGAAATAGGTATTCGCCCTTTCATTTTATTTATTTATTTATTTATAACTGATTAGTTTTTCTTGCTACTAGTGAGATAGTACATATTTTTTTTAACTTCAGTTTAACTGCAATTTCCGCAATAAGATAAAATCTGTAACCGTGGAGAACGCCGCGCCGTAAAAAAAGTCCTGAAAACAAAGGGACTCCCTTCAACGCCAATTTCAGCTAATCGAAACGAAATTAACTCGTTTTCGGCCGCCACCATAAATTAAATTTGTCAGCGGGCCGCAAAAGGAAAAACAAAAACATTCAGGCCCGACGTAATCCCCGGCTGAAAGCAAACGTGCGGCTGAAATGGATGGTCCTTCCCAGGACCATGCGCGTCCTGCCATCACACGTATTTGAAAACGCCTAAAACTAAACTGCGAAAACAAGCGCAGCTGCTACCAAATAACTACGTACATATATTTTTTTATGCATTAATAATATACCTATTCATGGTAAGAAGTGATCGTGATCAAATGAGGCGATGCAACCAAACACGTTCCTTCAGTCACTTTTGACGTTTCTATTTAAACTTAACCTTAATTTGAAATTAATAGCGTTTTCGACTAACTGCTCTAGAGCACTCTCAGAGTATCTCCATCTTGTTTTAACTTCATGTAATAACAGTGGATAGAGATACACTCAGAGTGCTCTGGAGCAGTCAGTCGAAAACGCCATAAGACATACAAAGCGTTTTATTAAAAAAAAAGCCTAAAATGAACGCTGTTTATATCAGGATGCTTTCGAACCCCATGATCAACTGCGTGACTGACGTTAAACAACATTTACGGCGCGTTATTTATGTCACAATTGATTGACAATTAGTAATAACATGACGTCATCCATTTAAATTCCAACGCCTACTCTAATTCGTTTTTATATTGATCACTGGTTATTTTAATGTTGCCTCTTGTAATGTAATGGTGCAGCTTCAACTCAAAAAAAAAATCTCTAGAGGTTGGTTGAATTGCTCTAAGCTCGATGTCTTCAATCGTCCTTGTAGATTATTATAAGCGGGAAAATGTTCTGCGGTTGTGGACAAAACCCTCTCAACTTCTATACGTACATAGAACGTTCGGTCATAAAAAGGAAAAACAAAGACGACACCATTTGGTCGTCCTCCAAGCACCATAAAAAAAGCGGAGCCGTGCTTTCTCCCGAAGAAAACCGCGTCGCTAATTAAACTTTCTCGAACTGATTGATGTGAGAGCGCGGTAAAATCGAGAGTAAAACAACGTATCGGATTTTTCCCTTTATTTACGGCTAATAAAATCGACGCGCGTCGAATTAGAACGCGGCTTCTAATTGCGGCAACGCGCGTTGAGCAACGGCTATGGGAATTCACCTCGTTCTTCGAACGCACCTAATTTACGTGCCGAGGAAATGCTTCATTAATAAATGAGACGAGTTTACTCTCCACCTGCACGTTCCCATTGCGGGGGGGTGTCTCTGATTACGTCGACGCTCCGGTTGAAACAACCCTTCTGCAATCACCGGAAACCAAATATCTCCACGTTCAATAAATTATTAGGTTATGGCGTCACGTTGGGAATCAATTCGAAGCAACCGGGTAACGATACATCCAATCGATTATGACGTCTTCCTTAAGTTTCCACAAAGTCCCCCAAAAGTTATGGTTCTAAGTTGATCTTAGAGCATGAAGCATCTTCTCTGCCTTTCAATTTTTTGTTGTTGGTTGTTGAGGATAGTTTGTAAGGACTTTTTTGGACCGGTCTTCATGTTCGTCTGAGAGCATTCGATTGTAACATAATTAAAAAGAAGAAGGCATGTGTGTGAAGAGGGGAATGAACAGGATCAAGAAAAGTTCAGTTTTACAAACGAGGATAGGATTCTAAAATTGAACTTTTCATTCTTCTCTACACAAGTACGTTTCTTTTTTTTTGAATTGTGTTATAATCGAATGCTTTCAGACGAACACGAAGAACCGTCAGGAAAAAAAAGAGGAGCCTACTACTCATTCGTAAATGGAGATTGTCTCGTATTACGTGAAGCAGGTCATGGCTACGTCGAGCCGGCGATAGTTGCGTCAGTTTCACTTCTGCATAAGGAAGTCGAGAAAGGGAAATCCTATTTACAAGGAGCTCGGCCGTGGCAAGTGCGAATCTCGTCTTCGCATCGCTCCCATTACTCTCGCTTCGCCGCTTCGCATCAATTTGCCGAATGAATCGTTCAAGACGTGACGAGACACGTTCGTAAATAAATAAATAAATAAATACGCACGCACAGGCAAATGTGTTACGCGTTAACCTATCCGCTCGCAAGATGGATTGCTGATTAAGGTCGCATGCATTAAAGGACCTTGTCAGAAACGCCATTAAATCCTACGGCTTTATAATACCTATTTGTTTGGTTTGGAAAAAAAAGGAAGGTCTATAAATAACCACATTGTTGTTACCACGCGGTGATAGGGTGGGTTGTTTCAAGACAATTTGGTGGAAGCACCGGTACACAAGGACAATGCTTTTTATAACAAGTAATTTCGTATCCAAAAAGGACACTCCAAGTTGTTCCATCATAATTAGGCCCTGTTTTACAACCGTGGAATAAGGACGGAATAACTGTTCGCTGAATATCCTTTAACGTTCCTCCATATCTACATCACACCTACTTCACGTTATTCTAAGAGTAATGCTTATCCGACGATTGTAAAATAAAGTAGAGTCGCCGTTGGAATCTAAATGCATGTCTTGGATGACGTCGTACTAATATTAATTGTCAATCAATTGTGACATAAATAACGCACCGGAAATATTGTTTAACGTTAATCACGGAGTTGTTCGTAAAGTTTAAAAGTATCTTGGTGCAGGCGGTGGTTATTTTACGCATCTGCTTTAATTTTTTTTAAATAAAACGTTAATTAAGGTTAAGTTCGAATGGAAACATCAAAAGTGACCGAAGGAACGTTCGATGAACACGTGCGTGTTTGGTTGCGTCGCCAACTCTAATTCGTTTCTCATTTGATCACTTCTTATACGCTGGGTTTATGGCAATGAACGTATGAAATACCAATTCGTAACTTGAATTGAACTTAATATATCCAGCGAGCTATTCATCTCTGGTTTGTTGGTGGCCTATTCACCACTGAAAAGCAAGTGATCTATTGAGAAAGCTTTTATTCTGCTATGTTTCTGTCATTCCCTTCCGAAGCTTCTCACATTCCTCAGTTCTTCCGTCTTTCTTTTGCATGCACCCCTTTGCAATTGGGGTCCTTCTAAAACGATCGTAATTTGACTTGAACTTAACATTTCCAGCAGGCTATTCATCTCTGGTTTGTTGGTGGCCTATTCACCACTATTCTCTTATGTTCCTGTCAGTCCCTTCCGAAGCTTCTCATATTCCTCGGTTCTTCTGTCTTTCTTTTGCATGTATCCCTTTGCAATCGGGGTCCTTCTAAAACCACGCTTAGTAATATCTTCATTCCCTTCCCTTATGGCCGTATGCACCGAACCAATTAACTCAGTTTAGCTTTAAGCGTTGCTACCTACCTGCGTAGATAGGCAGAAGTTTTACATTGGAGCGAAACTTTACTCCAATGTTGCCAGCCAGCTACAGTGGAACGGGAGGGTTCAAATCCAAACCGCGAAGGCCAAAACCCATAAGAAAATAGGCGCCACTTAATTTTTTTTGAAAGGGGGACAAGGTGAAAATTAAGAAAACCCGTTACATCCAGAACACGTCAATTTACTTAGTCACAAACAACAATCATAAAAGAATATACACAAATAAATAATATATGGGAAACGCAAACGTTTACAACATATTCAACTTGGTCGGATCCGAACTTCGCATTAAACTATATTAAAATAATTCAAATCGTAACTAGTGCAACAGAATACAACAGAATACAATCTCCGGTTATTTGCGCGCGTCAACGCTCGTCTACTTTATCATATTTAAATTACACCGGCGGTTACGCAATACGTTGCAAGTTTAATTGCGGCAAAGTCAAAGTAATGGATCAAAAACTAAATCCGCGAAATATCGCTCAAAACTAAGAAAAGAAATTATAACGCTCCGACCTTTATTCCTTTGATGTCCGATTCGTTTGTCGGTGTCTTTGCGGCAATGTCGCAGCGACGCTTTGTAGTGTGCCGGCTTCCGCGTAGAGGGGCGAGGGAGGGAACTTCCAACGCCGTAATTCGCGATGCACCCAACGAGAAATAACTCTTGATATAGATCCAAGATTAAAGTCTAGGATTAACGATAGCTCTTGCTAGAAGCTCACGATAAAAGCCTATAAGCAATGAAATAAAACGAACACATAAGTCAAACCGAGAGTTGCTGCGTATAGAACTTACCTCGGTCTGTTACCGAAGCTGGGACAAACCACGGGACACGCGGTTTTTCCTGTCTCACAACTGGGTCTAATCAGAGTCGGCAATTAGCCGTAGAAATGCACTAACATCCCTTCGATGTAATGGCACGCACAAATAAAAATAATTACGAAAAGAGAGTGTGACCCAAGAGACGGCAAGTTTCGTTCTGACAATGGCGCAACATTTCTCGTTTGTCAAACAAGGAACGATTATAAACAAGCGAGACACCTTCTAATTTTACCTCCGGGGAACTTTCTTAGTAACAGTGGGAACCAATCGGCTGAAAGGGCAAAGATCACGCATAATACGCGTCCAGAAGTAGAACTTCGTTATATTCGTTCAATTCCTCACATACACGCGATTTTGAACTCAAATAAGGATGGATTACGTATATAAAATAAATTTGTTTAAATAAATGAAGGTCCTGTTAATAGAAATATGCTAAAACGAAAGTTTAGGAAAAATTACGCCGGCGAAATACGGGTATTCCTACACTGACTGCAATGTGTACAACGAGCGGTCCAAGGAATAATCCGACACGTCGAATTTCGCATATACAGGGCGTGTTCGGAACAGAAATGAAGGCTGGACGGTGGCAATGACAGGGGGTATTCAGAACAGGAATGAAAAAAATGAATTGTAACAGCGTCACTTAGAATGTGACTTACACAATGTTGTGAAACTTCAAATGTCATATTATAAGCGGCACTCAAATTTAAACTCAGCTTAACTGTTCGGTGCGTACGGGCCTTAGTGTGTGGTCTATAGAGTTTCATTTTCACTTCTTGATGTTAACATCTTCTGGTGTGTGCGTGGCCACAGTTTTTTTTATTTGTGATCGCGTTTAGCCAGCAAGCTATCCACCGCAGTAACAGACGGGAAATTAACTGATTGTGAATAAAACTTGAGGAATTCAAAGAAGCCAAGCCCTTAAAATTCGCTTGCAGGAGTTCTTGTTTCCATTTCAAGGTCACAAGCACCCAACCCCACTGAATCAAATTGTATTCGATGTCGTAACTTAAAAATTAAAGCAACTTTAGAAGGTGATCCTCAGGCATCAAAATTCGTTTCCAAAAGTACATCCACAAGTTCTTGTCCTCATTTCTTTCTTGGGGATAAAGTCGATGACATTGTTCGTTCATCCAATTAAATCCAACTAAAAGAAATTTGTATTCAAAAGCGTAGCTTAGAAACCAAAGAAACAGGTGGTTTTCATAGCCATCCTCGGTCATTAAAATTCCCTTCCCGAAGTTCTCCTTTCCAATTCAAAGTCACTGACACCCAACGCAACTGAATGAAACTGTATTCGATATCGTAACTTAGAAATTAAAGGAACTTCAGAAGGCGGTCCTCATAGGACCAGTATTTCATTCAGGCTGGTTTTCTCAATCCTAGTTTGACTTTAAACTCCTGTTTACTTCCACAGGAACAATTGTTTTTATAATTGCTACCATGGGAATAAACGGGAGTTTAAAGTTAAACTAGGACCGAGAAACCCAACCTCAGAGTTTAACTTTAAGCTTCGTCCTTACAATTATTACTATGGAAATAAAACGAAGCTTAAAGTTAAACTCCGAATGAAATACTGGGCCATCCATAGTCATCCTCAGGCATCAAAATTCGTTTCCAAAAGTTCATCTAGAAGTTCTTGCCCTCATTTTTTTTTGGGGGGGATAAAGATGATCACGTTGTTCGCCCAATTAAATCCAACTAAATGAAACTTGCGTTCAAAATCGTAGCTTAGAAAGAGTTATTAGTGCAAATGTCAGTTAATTAATTGTAAGTTAAGTACAGCTTTGCCAACTTGATAAAACTGTAAAATAATATATAATTGATTTGACGAAAAAAAAAAAAATTTCCACGATTCGATGATTTCAAATTAAAAGTCGTCTTCGACTGAAGGGGTGGAGAGAGGGATATCTTCCTGTCACTGAGGTCGTCCAGCTGCGTGAATATGATACGGCAGGTCAATTAAGTAAATACAAAGTAGCATGCAACGGCAATTATAACGAACCTCCCACACACATTAAGAATGTCTAAATTTAACCTGAAGGAGCACAAGTGCAAGGGATGTTAACCGGGGGCGAAAGGGCGACACATGTTCCTAGTTAGGGCGTCCATAATGCCATTCATTATGCGCTTTATTAGCCGGGGGATGAAATCACATGCCCGACACACATCACGCCCGCCGCATTTTTATGGGGAATTACATAAAAAAGGCATATTTTATATTTAAGGAGGTATAAAGCCGTCGGGGAAGTGATTTAGGGCCGCTGCAGCTAACGTGCGGTGATGTGTTTTCCGTCTATTTTAATAAGAAGAGAGATTTTGTATTTGGAGCTCGTAAAATCGTTTTACAGCGCGCCGATTTGTAAGAATTTGTTTTACGGCGGGCAACGGGGAAGATATTTCAAGTGTATACGCACTTAAAATACTACGTGCATGTGCTACTTCTGGTTTATGCGTTGTTATATCACAACCTCGTTGTGTAGACCGTTCAATATTTCACTCTGCACTTTAACTTCAAAATAAACTGTTATATCCTCATTTTTAAATCACGCTGTATATTGAAAAATAAATATAATGCATGTAGATAATGAGTGTAGTAAGAAACTTCGGACATTTCGGAGCGTTGGCGTTGCAATACGAGCACCAACCAAACAGTGCGTAGCCATGGCATTGCTCCGAAATGTCCGAAGTCTGATAATAATATAATCAATGATAATTAAACTAACACAAATATTTAAGGCAGAAAATTTCTTCCGCCGCAATCGAGAATCGAGCTCGCGTCTTCCGGTTTCATGCCAGACGCTTTTAACCATTAAGCTAATGCGACAGCGAGCTCGACGATCGTCTCCCTTTAATTAATTTATTAAAGTTTGCCCTGCTTAAAGGCATTATCGTTTCAACAACTTTGTTCTAAGTTCTTTTAGACGACGATTCTCGAGCTCGGTGTCGCATTAGCTTAATGGTCAAAAGCGTCTGGCATGAAACCGGAAGACTCGAGTTCGATTCTCGATTGCGGCGGAAAAATAGTTATGCCTTAAATATTTGTGTTAGTGTTCATCTCACATTAATTTAATTATTATTGGGTGGTATGCATAAAACGAAGTAGATGTTAATACTTCTCAAATTAGTATATACTTATAGCAGGTGCTTCTATGGCGAAGTAGAAACTTCTATGTACTCTATGTACCTCTATGTAGGTACTAGATGCGGATAGTAAATACTACGCTAATACATATCGTCACGATGTCATTATCTGAGGAAATAAGTAAATTTAAATTCATTTCGTAATTATTGCAATCATGTGCATTTCAAAATTATGCAGAATCAGCATCCATTGCAAGTTAAGTAGAACAATGTCGCGATACACATACTTGCATAAACGCAAGCTATGCGGAATGCAGGTGTGTTGTTTACATGTGCCAATTAAGATCAAGGCAATTAGAACGCTTTAAGAAAAACAAATTTGGCAAAGATCAATTGATGCTGATGCGGTTTAGAACTTTGTACTTTGATCGAACCCCGGCCAACAGAGTAAAGGAACCAATTGTGACGTAGAGATAGGGATGTATAAAAGATCGACCCGCAGGTCAGGAGAGGAGTATTATCGGTATTTTTTTTTTAAATAGCAACCCCCATTTTTTATTCCATATTCTGACACTCCATCCAATTGCCAATAGGGTATAATGTAATAAATTTATTGCCTTACTTAAGGACATTTTTGAGAAAAATAATTATGAAGATGGGAAAGTGCATTATTATTATTATTGTAAACAAATGCTCATGTCCACCTGAAATGAATCTTGAACAAGTGGGCTCATAAAGTTCTAAATTCGTATCCAGTAGTTTGTTTTGTCTGACAGTGTTTCTGCAAGCAAGCTTTAAAATACTTTGTTGATTACAACCATGGCTAAATTAAGTGAAAAAGAAATTGAAATATTAATTATGATTGGATATGGTAACAGAACAAGAAGTCAAGCGGAAGTTTCTCAATTATTTAACAATAACTACCCAAAAAGGAACCCAATAACTCAGTCAACTCTGAGTGAAATAGAAAAAAAGTTTCGTGAATTGAACTATGTCCGAGATCTACGCGAACGTCCAGCAATAAATGAAGATGCTCGTTTGGACATCGTACTCGATTTGCAAGAAAACCTACACAAACCAAGCCGCGCTGTCGCTGTCTTCTGTAATAAGAAGAAACAAAAATGGAATCCGTACAAACTTTCATTATTACAAGCTCTAAATGAAGATAATCCGGATAGGCGAAGAGAATTTTCCGAAGCAATAACAAATATGTTGGAACATAATCCACTGCTGCTGAACAATATCCTGTTTTCTGATGAAGCAACATTTTATCTGGACGGCACTGTAAACAGACAAAATTGTAGGTACTGGTCGCCACAAAATCCACACTGGTTTCGCGAGAATCAAACACAATACCCTCAGAAAGACAATGTTTGGGCAGGAATTGTTGGAAATCAAATTATTGAACCGTACTTTTTGGAGGACACATTGACAGGAGAACTGTATCTCCATTTCTTGCAAAATGAGTTAGTTCCGACATTAGGTCTGTTTGTTTGTATTGTCCCGAGTTACTCTAAAAGCTCTCATGTGTAGTTTTCAGTCAAATTCAAGTTTTTTCAACACGAGATGAACGAATTTGACTGAAAACTATATGTGATAGCTTTTAGAGTAACTCCGAGCAATACAAACAAACAGACCTATTGGTCAATATTTTTCCTAACGCTGATAATCCCGATATCCCAAATAATTATTTATGGTACCAGCAAGACGGAACACCACATTATGCACAACCGGTGCGTGAGTACCTCAATTAAGGCCCAAGCAGAATGCAACGCCGTTATGCGCCCTTATCTAGCAAGTGAATGTTAAATATAAAGGTTCAAATGTCATTGCAACGTCAAACGGCGTTGCACGCAAAAAGTTGGTCAACTTCCGACTTTAACGGCGTCAAACGTCATAACGCATAACAAAATATAACTCCCATCATCGCATTTCTCACATTCCTCAGTTCTTCCGTCTTTCTTTTCCATGCACCCCTTTGCAATTGGGGTCCTTCTAAAACGATCGTAATTTGACTTGAACTTAACATTTCCAGCAGGCTATTCATCTTTGGTTTGTTGGTGGCCTATTCACCACTGAAAAGCAAGTGATCTATTGAGAAACCTTTTATTCTGCTATGTTCCTGTCATTCCCTTCCGAAGCTTCTCACATTCCTCAGTTCTTACGTCTTTCTTTTCCATGCACCCCTTTGCAATTGGGGTCCTTCTAAAACGATCGTAATTTGACTTGAACTTAACATTTCCAGCAGGCTATTCATCTCTGGTTTGTTGGTGCCCTATTCACCACTATTCTCTTATGTTCCTGTCAGTCCCTTCCGAAGCTTCTCATATTCCTCGGTTCTTCTGTCTTTCTTTTGCATGTATCCCTTTGCAATTGGGGTCCTTCTAAAACCACCCTTAGTAATATCCTCATTCCCTTCCCTTATGGCCGTACGCACCGAACCAATTAACTCAGTTTAACTTTAAGCGTCACTTAGAATGTGACTTACACAATGTTGTGAAACTTCAAATGTCATATAAGCGTCATTCAAATTTAAACTCAGCTTAAGTGTTCGGTGCATACGGCCCTTAGTATGTGGTCTATAGAGTTTCATTTTCACTTCTTGATGTCAACATCTTCCGGTTTGTGCGTGGCCACAGTTTTTTTATTTGTGATCGCGTTTAGCCAGCAAGCTATCCACCGCAGTAACAGATGGGAAATTAACTGATTGTGAATAAAACTTGAGGAATTCAAAGAAGCCAAACCCTTAAAATTCGCTTGCAGGAGTTCTTGTTTCCATTTCAAGGTCACACGCACCCAACCGCACTGAATCAAATTGTGTTCGATGTCGTAACTTAAAAATTAAAGAAACTTTAGAAGGTGGTCCGCATAGGCATCAAAATTCGTTTCCAAAAGTACATCCAGAAGTTCTTGTCATTTCTTTTTTGGGGATAAAGTTGATGACGTTGTTCATCCTCCTGTTTACTTCCATAGGAACAATTGTTTTTATAATTGCTACCATGGTAATAAACAGGAGTTTAAAGTTAAATCAGAATGCTTGTGCAAGATTATTCTACAAACGCTCAAGCGTGCTTGTACCAAAGGATTGATCATGCATGCTTGTCAAGCATGCACTTACGTGTGTGCATATCACCCATTAATACACTAATAAATCCCTTTAATTAATTTATATAATCAATAGTTTAGATCGCGACATCCTGCGACCGATTTTTGAGCTTGAACGTTGTGAGAGAATTGCAACCAGAAAAAGAAAATTATAATAAGCCACGCGATAAAGATCCTGAGCGCACGAGAACCTCATCCACGCAGGGTAGCGGAGCCGGTCCAAAAAAAAACGCGCAATCCCTCGAAGCTAGGCAACTTAAGTCACTCCGGTGAGCTAAATGAACGGGACCAAAAGTGGCCACGAGTGTTTACTGAGAGATAACTTAAAAATGTAGAATTTCCGCGTGATTTTATTAAACAGAAAACGTTGGCCTGCAAGCTGCAAAAAAGGATAATTAACGTAAATTACTTCGACCGACGGCATTTCAAAAACGCTCAGTATTTCGCAACCTAACAGGTGTTCGTAATAATGAATTGCAGATTTACGATTACCGCGGTTCTCCTGGCAGTCTATCCAGAGCAGTTAAGATTATTATGGTAAACA
Organism: Dorcus hopei; assembly: GCA_033060865.1. Lineage (NCBI taxonomy): Eukaryota > Metazoa > Arthropoda > Insecta > Coleoptera > Lucanidae > Dorcus > Dorcus hopei. The sequence continues at coordinate 2,740,764 of CM065425.1, read as the reverse complement.
TCCTGAAAATTAAATTCGCCGTCGATAACAGGGGCGATAAAATTCATACGCATTCAGCGCATCTATTTCTGTTACGTACTTACGTTCACTTTTATTTAATGTGTGTGCATTCTGATTTTTTCTTTGTCGGTACACTCAAGAGTCATCTCTATCTATAGGAAATTCAAAAAATTTTGTCAGGTCGCTACTTAAAATGTTTATAGGAAATTAGATTTAGAATTTGAATTAACAACGAAACAGCGCGCGGTTTTTTTTTTTTCATCGGGGCGAAAATGCAGTCACTCCTTTATTTCGCAACGTTATCACACGGAATAATTTATGCCTTGTCGAAACAACCTTGACATTTGCCGGCGTTACCGTTCAGCAACAAATTAACCCCCGGAACGTTATTATTAAGAGAATCGATAATGAGGTCGCTTGCCTTTCCGTATAAAATTCCAATTACAACGTCACACTGCGGAAACGTTTCAGCAGCGCCCGGGCCTCGCTTAACGATTTCCAATTTGCTCCCGACCTCATTAGTACATACTTTATTACCGATTTTACAACCTGAGAAAGCACTTTACGACCTGCTGATTGTTGACATTACATACTTCATTTATAACTTATATTTTAGTCACGAGATGCTTTTCGATTAGAGAAATGGGTTGTGACATCGAGACATATACTATAACTATGGTACCACTGAAACCCTAGGCTAGCTACATTTTATAACGATCCACTTCGATTTTAATAGTTCTTCTGTCATTGCTTTTAATGTTTCGCCCAGTAAAACAAACAGGAAGGGGCTCAGTACCTTTCCTTGCGGTTCTACGAGTATTCCCGTTCGAACTGAATAGGTGACCATACACCGGCATTCATTCATGTCATTCTTTCCTTCGACACTCTTTCCCTTCAAGAAATTGAAACGAAACAAATCCTGTTGTAACCCATTAATACAATAATACAGGATTTGTTTCGTTTCAATTTCTTGAAGGGACCAAGATTTTCTGTTGGTTAAATTTATTTGAATTAGCCAGGACATGAATGTCATTCACTGAAACGATTGGAAAAGCGGAAATCTAATCGGTGGTAATTAGGAAACACTTGCCTCTCGAGCGGTTAATAAAAAGGTGGTACGTAAAGTAACAACAACAAGATTCGAAGATAAGGTGTAAATAACGGCGGCGTGTTGTATTTATGACGAGAAATCGAGGAAGGCTTTGCGGGCCCGCCGGCCGACACCGCCGTTGCACAACGTTGGAGTTAACCTCGTGCCAAATAAATACTCTCTCTGTTTTTGGTGCAAACTATACGTGCGATGAAATGCGCGCGGAATACGTATTATGTCGTTTTAATTCTCGGAATGAGATAATGCGGCCCGTGTGTATATGGAAAAAGTTAATTAGAGAGGCATGGGAGAGTAAGTGACATTTAAAAGTGATGTAAGCGCCCCCCTTTTTTGATGAATAATTCTGGTTACACAACGGGTTTTATCTGGTTGGTGTTTGTGTGTTTCTTTTTTTTAATGGCGATGATTTAAGATGCGGTTTAGGTCGACTGGCAAATTCCGTTTCACTTCAACGAACACAATTTGCTTTTCGTGAATTTTTCAAAGGAAAAGAAAAATTTGGGGAAAAGCTTCACGCTTGCCAATTTGCAAAAATGAAAGTAATATGAAAGCAAACGATCATCACATTTGGGTGATGATACAACACGTAAAGAGCCTCAAAGAAGCGAGTACGAAAGGTTAAAGACGTCACTACGAAAGGTAGAAGATGAAGGGAGCATATATGAGAAGAATCTTCAACAAATTTTATCGATTTGAGAAGGGTTAGGATGACAAGGACTTGTCCAGTGGAGAACATAACATTCCAGGAGAGAATATATGTTCCGTGGCCATGGGTTCACGAATTGCCAATTTACAAAAATGAAAGTAATAGTGAAGCAAATAAAAGTGAGAATATATTGAGGAAGCAATGGTCACGCAAGCAAGCAAGAAAGGTTAAAGGCATCACTACTAAAGGTAGGAAAAGAAGGGAGCATATAAGAGAAGAATCTTCAACAAGTTTTATCCATTAGAAATAGTTAGGATGATGCGCAAATGTCCAGAGGAGAACAGTAACATTCCAGGAAGAAAGATATGTTAGATGGCCGTGGGTTCGCGAGTTGCCAATTTGCAAAAATGAAAATAATAGAGAACCAAACAAAAGTGAGAATATATTGAGAGAGCAATCGTCACATATGGGTAATGATGATACAAGCAAGCCAGCAAGCAAGAAAGGTTAAAGGTCACTGCGAAAGATAGGAGAAGAAGGGAGGATATAAGAGAAGAATCTTCGACAAATTTTATCGATCTGAGGTGGGTTAGGATGATGCAGACTTGTCCAGAGGAGAACAGTAACATTCCAGGAAGAAAGATATGTTAGATAGCCATGGGTTCACGAGTTGCCAATTTGCAAAAATGAAAGTAATAGAGAACCAAACAAAGGTGAGAATATATTGAGAGAACAATCGTCACGTATGGGTGATGATAGAAACAAGCAAGCAAGCAAGAAAGGTTAAAGACGTCACTACGAAAGGTAGGAGAAGAAGGGAGCATATAAGAGAAGAATCTTCGACAAATTTTATCGATCTGAGGTGGGTTAGGATGATGCAGACTTGTCCAGAGGAGAACAGTAACATTCCAGGAAGAAAGATATGTTAGATGGCCGTGGGTTCACGAGTTGCCAATTTGCAAAAATGAAAGTAATAGAGAACCAAACAAAAGTGAGAATATATTGAGAGAACAATCGTCACGTATGGGTGATGATAGAAGCAAGCAAGCAAGCAAGAAAGGTTAAAGACGTCACTACGAAAGGTAGGAGAAGAAGGGAGCATATAAGAGAAGAATCTTCGACAAATTTTATCGATCTGAGGTGGGTTAGGATAACGAGGACTTGTCCAGAGGAGAACAAGAACATTCCAGGAAGAAAGATATGTTAGATAGCCATGGGCTCACGAGCTGCCAATTTGAAAAATGAAACTAACAGGGAAACAAACTAAAGTGAGAATATATTGAGGGAGCAATCGTCACATATGGGTGATGATACAAGCAAGCAAGCAAGCAAGAAAGGTTAAAGACGTTACTACGATAGATAGGAAAAGAAAGGACCATTTAATAGAAGAATCTTCGACAAGTTTTACACATCAGAGGTAGTTAGGGTGATGCGGATTTGTCCCGAGGAGAACAATAACGTTCCAGGAAAAAAGACAGATTAGATGGCCATGGGTTCACGAGTTGCCAATTTGCAAAAATGAAAGTAATATGGAAGCAAACAAAAATGAGAACATATTTCATCAATAAGCCCGCTTGATGGCATCACTTCCATCAAGTCCGTTCTTTTATTGTTTGATGGATTACTCAGTTTCATCAACAGTCGTTCTTTTATTCCGGTTAGTTGTAATCAGATGGCATCACGGATCCATCATTCGTTTCAGATGGTGGAACTGTTCGGAAGTTCAAATCTCAGACCTAACCTCACTCCTTTAAAACGTAAGTAACAGTTGTGTTCTGGAGTTTTCTACATTTTTCGTTCACACAAAAACAATAATTCGTCATCAGAAGATTCTTCTGAAGAATCATTGTGCTAACTGTAAGGCTGGCTACCATATCCTCGTGCCCGCAATTCATAACTTACAACCACAGAACAGTAACAGGTGTTTTGTGTCCACAAAATGGTCTGCAACCAATGATTTTAAGGAGGTTAGAAAGAATTTCCAAGAGAATTTCAGTTGAACGCAAAGCGTTCTTTTATTCGTAGTCTGTTGTAACCATCAGTAGATGACGTCACGTGATTGAAAGCATCAGTGTTGGGACCTGATGCTTTCAATCACAAATTTGCGTTGCGTCACATATGGGTAATGAAACAAGCAAGCAAACAAGAAAGGTCAAATAAAGGTAAGAGAAGAAGGGGGCATTTAAGAGATGAATCTTCAACAAGTTTGATCGATCTGAAGTAGCTTGGGATGAAGCGGACTTGTCCAGGTCTAGACGAGAACAATAACGTTCCAGGAAAAGGGATATGTTAGATGGCTATGGGTTTACGAGTTAGGGAGTCCACAGGACCTCTCTGGCTCATGGCTCTCCCATTTTACCTACGTTCTTAGACCACAAGCTTCCAAAAAAACCAATCAATTACAATTGAACGAAGCACTTAGCCAAACTGTTACCTAACAATATGTATAGTCTTGGACAATTTATTGCCAAGAAAGAAAAATGATAGCCACATGAGTTGCCGCCAGATTGGGTATTTGGTCTACTTTTAAGAAGTGACATCCGGCGTAAGAAAATTAGGTTTGGCGTTTGGTGTAGAGTTTAGGCTCCTTTTCTTTGTAAAATTTTTGACCATATCACGTAAGGTGTTTCCCAAGAATGTATCTATGTACTTATGTTAGGTCTAATTATGATTCAATGGTCTCAATCTAATTTCCGTTTTGCACATTCAAAAAATTGCACCAACTTAAAGGGTCGAAGGGTCCTTTAACTGTGTCTGTCCAAAGGCCCATTTTCTTCTTGCTGCGCTGTATGGTATTGAAAAGTCCTCTGGCAGCGATAATCTCGTCATGAGTAGGAACCTTGTTCGTTGCATTTTGCTACTCAAAGATTTTTGATCACATTTTGACGACGACATTTTTTTTTCATTTTGTCAGTGTTTCTGTTTTTTTTAGATTTGTCTTTGATGCTTTAAACGATTCCGACTCGCTTTGGTAGTGTTCATTAAATTTTGTTCTTTACGTCAATGGTTTCACCAAAAAAAAAAAGTTCTCTTAGTGATTAAAGCTGGTTTAGCGATCTGCCCAATGAGCAAAAAGTGTTTGGTGTGGCGTGTAGAATAATCCTTCCAGTCAGTGCGCTTTAAATACAACCTAAAGCTAAATCTACAACTTATATGTTCACATGAGTGTCTTAGGTCTGTAAGTCTCTGGAAGCTCTTGCATGGAGGTCATGACTAATGTGTCATAAGCAAATTTCGCTGCGGTGGTACCTAGGAGGTAAAGGATTGGCCCAAGCAAGCTTCCTTGGGAAGCGCCTGATTCGATGGGATACCAATTAGCGCGTTCGCTGCCTTGCTTGACTAAGAAGTGTAGGGAAAAATCTTCTTTAGTTTGGCTTGCAAGCCAGAGTTCCAAATCTCTAGAGTTCCTCTAGCAAAAAAAAAATTCTTTTAGTGAGTTCAGCGATCTGCCCAATGAGCAATAAGCGTTTGGTGTGGCGTGTAGAATATTACTCCAGTCAGTGCACTTTAAATACAACCTAAAGCTAAATCCACAATTTATATGTTCACATGAGTGTCTTAGGTCTGTAAGTGTCTGGAAGCTCTTGCATGATCGGTATGGGAGGTCATTACTGCTGTGTCATCAGCAAATTTCGCTACGGTGGTACCTAGGAGGTAAAGGATTGGCCCGAGCAAGCTTCCTTGGGGAACGCCTGATTCGATGGGATACCAATTGGCATGTTTGCTGCCTTCCTTGACTTATGGCCGATTTCTTCACCATGGTTGATTTATCCAACAGTTGGAATGTGACGTACTACAGTTGGCCGTACACATACTATGTGTCACATTCTATAAGAACTGATAGATAAATTTAAGCTCAAGATAAGGCGATGAAGAAATCGGGCATAAGAAGTGTAGGGAAAAAGCTTCTTTAGTCTGGCTTGCAAGCCAGAGTGCCAAACCTTATCGAACGCCTGGGATACGTCGAGAAAAGCAGTTCAATTGCTCCATGCTTACTACGAAATCCAAATTGATCTGCAATAGCCTTTTGATGTGTAGCTTTTCAAACACTTTGGAGAGCATAGGTAATAATAAGCTTATGGGCCCGTACCATGATTTTTTCCCAGGTTTAAGGATCATAATGCTTTGGGCAACTTTCCAGGTGTTGGGGATATTGTTTAATAAATTAATTACTCTCGACTTCCCTCATAACCGTAAATTCCAAATTGAATGGTCGAATTTGGGCCCATAACATGTTCTGGCAGTGGCAACCAAACAATACTTAATGATGAACCAGCATTTGTTCTGTATGCTCACTGTGCTTTGGATATTCGGATCAATCACAACATGTTCATAGCACTGCTAACAGCGGTATAGTGCTCGTGAGGGGAAGAAGAAGAAGACCTGGAGAGCTTCGAACAATGTAACAGGAAAAATTATGCCTAACGAAAAAGGAAAAGTCGTGGAATCAAGTTTGAATGTGAAAGGAATTGTCTAAGGATGGATGGTGGGGGTGTCATTTATCTTGAGAAGTCTTTTGTATAGATCGGCGACATAAGGAAGTTTACAATCGATTTTGGGCAACACTGGTTGAAGTTGAAAATACATCAGCGTAGTCAGCTCTTTCCCCCTTTGGTGCACGTACGCGCAAGGTCACAAGCCAAGTTGTTCCAACTTTTTTTAAATTTTTTAGTGTTTAAGAACTTTATTTAAAGTTGTAAATGCACATTCAGTAGGGCGTTGGCCAACCACAGGACGATGATTTTTGAACAGGTAGTCAGCATATTCCTGGTACGGAGTCTTAGTGAGTGGCATATCCTTGCACAAGTCAGGAGTCAAATACGCATACGTACGTTTTAGCAATAGCTGCATAAGTCGCCTTGGCAAAGTTGCCCAAAGTACCGGTGGAACCCCTGGCCGATTATAACAATCTTCAATACCCGCCATTTATTTGGAGCAACTTCTTAGGCACCGGAGCAGATACGATGCCAGTACCACGAGTTGCTGCAGGAATTAAACGCACAGTGATAGAACCACATTTACCAGTTACCTTGCAAGATACGGTGTGTGGTTTACCGATTTTGTTGCCCCAGTAGCCACGTCGTACAGACAGACAAACAGACCAGCTCCCTAATCAACCCTAAAACGCTACGAGCGGCACCTAAGCGAGTTAGTCCTTCTCCAGCTCGGGCCCCGACCAGAGCCATCGGATTGAGATACGCCCAATCAACGCGCAGGGCAGCTCACCTTTTGGTGGTTGACACTATAAAGTGTCGTCCTGCTACCAGACTAGTTCGGAGTTGCACGCCCCTCGCCCCTTCTGGTCAAGGGAGACCTATCTAATCTCTACTAGCTATCCAGGCTAGTGCCGAAACTGAGATCCGCAGTTCACACGTCGGGATGGGGTGGGCATCATCCCTAGCCCTAGCATGCGGGCCAGCAACCACTACCCCTGTGAGTCCAACCCAGTCGACCGGCGGAGGTCCCCTCTGCTCGCTCCACTCCAAAGGAGGGGAGGGTATCCTCCGGGTTAACCGGTCCCCACGGTACCAGTTTGCTTCACTGGTTGGAAGTTCGGCCTCGACCGAACAAGTCGGCCGAGTCCTACAGATTAGGTTACGTGCAAGCCAGGCACTGGTACGCCAACTCGGGACGGTGGGCTCGTCACACCCATAGAAACTCTATCATACGTCCACAATGGTCACCTACGACCGAAGCCGTTGGATCCACGCTTTAGTAAGCAGGGTAACCCCCCTGCCGGGAGCCACATCGTGCAGGAACAACTGAGAGTTTGACCAAAATTATGGCAGTGGCCACTTCCTTGCTGCATTTAACACCCAGGCCGATGTGACCCTTGCTGTCGCCGATTGCAACAAAGGCGTTGAAGCGAGTTCGTTGGCCAGCACGAGTTTGTTTCTGTACTGGCATAATTTTTAAAACCTCGTCTTTTAAATCAGTGCCGATGAAAAAGTCAATGATTTCGTATCCTTTGATGGGCAGCGAGAACAAATAAATTTCTTCCAGAGAACGCACTTTTCCATCACGAACCAGACGCCCCAGCTTAGTCACCGGCATCCATTCCTTCTGGTCTTCTTTTCTACATCCGCGTCCTCTACATGGCCGCGAACACGACCACGTGCACCGCCTCGGCCCTCACGTGAGCCGCCAAATCCACTACGTCCACCGGCTGGAGCAGAATCCGCCATTGTTAGTTCCTTCTCCAATCGAGGTCGTTGGAAGATCACCTTTCCTTCCTTTTAGAAATTTGTTCCTAGTTGATTTTGATTGCAATGGATTCCGGCTCTATTCGGGGCCTCGTTGGTAGAAGAGTAGCTCCAGGACTCCACTGCAATCTCTTACGTCTAAAATCGGCCGCAAGATGTCGCGACCCTAAACTGTTGTTTACTGTTGTTTTATTATACGAGTACAATCACTATAATTGCTGTAATCACTATAATCACTATAAATGCTATAAATGCTATAATTTATAAGATGTAATAAGATAAAACGCAAACGTCCCTGTACGGTCACATTAGGTTTGAGCTATGAAGTGAATTTTTTATGTCCCCCCAAAAAAGGAAACTTATCCACCGCTCGCAATCAGTGCGTTTCTTTCGGGCAATCCTCGGGGGAAGCGTCTCGTCGGCCTTACATACGCGTTTGCCACTCTTCAGGAGCATATCAATGGGCTCGGGGGTCTTCAAGGTATTCCGAGCACACCGCCCCCCCGACTTCCTTAGTCTTCTTCTACGCCTGATTGCGGCGGCATTCGGGGGATTCAAAATCTCAATTAAATTTTGCAAGAACTTTGCTAATGAGGCCCCATGCTCATCGTAACTCATGTTTTTGGCAAATCGGAATTACGTTAAGTCCGGTGCAGTACGACTTATTGTTAGTGGAATGTATGTATTATGGCCTTTTGTATTCCTTGGCGTGGTTTAATTGCGCGAACATACGGCCGTTAATTTTCAAACGTGGTTTCTTCATTACGCTTATGGAGCGTAAGCACACATTACGCTAATGGAATAAGGTGAATTTCGACGCCATTATCACAGCACGACGACTTTAAAGGGCGTCGTCACGTAATTAAGGCGCATAATTTTGCAGAACTGTACGCTCCAGCGTCTAAAATAAAGTATTTTTTTTTTGGAGTGGTTAGAAAATACGTGAGTGACAAGACTTGTTACTAATGAAAGTACAAAATAGGCTTGGCAAGTTGGTCGGCGATAAGTCAGCAACCAGGTCAAAAAATGCAAATGACATACGGTTTGGCAGAAAAAGCGTTCCGTTATCGGGGGCCAGATTTAATTGTTTCATATAAAAAGCGTACGCCCGTCGTATGGCTTGGTGCGGTACTGGTTGACATCATCGGCCGTCTTATTTATGTCTTCGTCCTAGTTCGCTTTATTTTTGAAACGGAAAAATTTATTGCTCCTTCATATTTTACAATAACGTGGCGGCGAGTTCGATGAGAGGAACGACTTTGTACGAAAACTAGGAAAGAGGAGTCTACGACACGAAACCCCCCTCTGCATTAGTAAATTGGTACTACAATATACAAAACCATGTGAAGGACTTGAGCCATTTTCTTATGGTGCAAACTCGGTCCTGTCTAAAACAGTCCTTTAAGCTTGAAGAGGACCATTCATACAATCGCTGGAATGTAGGGTCCTCTAAACATCAACGAAAGTGAAATCAAAATTACGTCACTCCGGTGATTATAATTTAGCAAGTGTCGTTGGTAGATGGCGGGGAATAACCTGGGGGGGGGGCGCGTGCGGAATTGACACGTTACGTATTCCACGCGAAATTATGTTGGTCAGGTATTTACGCATTTTCGCGGCGCGCACACGTATGACGGACATTATTATGTGATGCATTGGCCGACCCTGTACCACTGCGCTGCTTACCTTACTGTTGCCGTTGCGTTCCACTTTTACCGGATACGCACGCACCTAACGCTTAACGCCGCATGGTAAAAGGATACCTTTCAGTTCGGACTTAATATTCGACACGGATCACTTTTAATTTTATGTGACTGAGAAAAAAGCCACACAATCCAATGCTAATCGACACGCATTATATAAGCTATAAGCCAATCGGTAATAGCTAATTATTAAAACAAATAATTGAGTAATTTTGACTGGCCAAAAAACCAGGCCGAATTGTACCAACATCGTTCAACTCTGAACTTCGTTTTATTCCCATAGCAATAATTGTTACCATAGTAATTGAACCAAGTTCAGAGTTGAACGATGTTGGTACAATTCGGCCTTAACTGGACACATCTTATGAATGATAAGAAGAGATTTCACGCAACTCGGTACCGCCCTGTATAATTAAACACATAAACGTGTAATTCAAACGTCTACTGCTTTAAAGTACGTGTTCCACGTAATGTTGTATTACCCTGTATAATCAAAAACATTTAATAATAATAATAATAATAATAATAAACTTTATTTTCCACAACAGAACGGGTACATTATTAAATTAAATTATATTATATTAAATTAAATGACACGATGTTATGGAAAATCCATGGGTGAAGTAGGCCCAGTTGTACAATGCCAGTTTAAATTTAAGCTGAATCTTAAACCCACCGCAACGGTTATCCCAATAATTGTTGTTAAGGCTTTAAGCTTTGGCTTAAAGTTGTACAACTGGGCCACAATATAATTACCCAGTAGCGACACTTAAACGTCAGTCTCAAAAAAATTAAATGACACGATGTTATGGAAAATCCATGGGTGAAGTAGGCCCAGTTGTACAACACCAGTTTAAATTTAAGCTGAATCTTAAACCCACCGCAACGGTTATTTCAATAATTGTTGTTGAGGCTTTAAGCTTTGGCTTAAAGTTGTACAACTGGGCCACAATATAATTACCCAGTAGCGACACTTAAACGTCAATGTCAAAAAAAAGCTGCCATACTGTTTGATACCTATATGCAAATGTAATGTAATTTGCAAATCATTTTTGACTGAGGGTGATATAGTATACTAATAAATAAATAAATAAATATATAAAAATCAGTGAAAAATGTGAAAAATGTGACAGTTATACTCGAGTGTCACTACCGTGTGGACGTAATACTAGGAGCGCTTGGAGTATTCCCTTGTCTAACTCTTACATGCACTGACTCTCCCTCATGCTTCTGCTCAGAGCGTGCCCGAGCGTAATGTCGAACGCACCCAAGGACTGCGCCACAGTAGCGACCCTTAAACGTCAGTGTCAAAAAAAGACGCCATACTGTTTGATACCCTTATGCAAATGTAATGTAATTTGCAAATCAGTAGGTATCAAACAAAATGGCAATGTGACAGTTATACGTGAGTGACGCTACTGCGCAGATTTTTATACTGTGACTGGGCCTTAATGGGCACATTTCAGAATTAACCGGTTACTCCACCGGTAGACATTTTAAAATTCTAAAATCCACTGTAAAGCATAATAAGTTATTTTAGCTATAATCAGTTATTAACTTATTATAACTATATTATTATTATATACTTATCATAGCTAGAATAACTTATTATAGCTTTACAGTGGATTTTAAATTTTTAAAATGTCTACCGGTGGAGTAACCGGTTAATTCTGAAATATGCCCAATGTTTCTTGATGGTAACCAGTTCGAAGAAAGTGTGGGGGGCTCGCGTGTTGCTTACCTAGCAACGAAGCACGTCACGATGACAGTTAACAACAAACATCGGAATGACGTTTGTCAGAAACGTCAAATTGACAACCGTAAAAATGACAGACGTCGAGAAACGCCACACCGACAACGTTAGAAAATAGTCGAGTTTTCACGGAACAAAGTTAGCTGTTGGCTGTAACTAAAAGTAACTGTAAACTGTAAGTAAAAGTAACCGTAAACTGTAAGTAAAAGTAACCGTAAATTGTAACTGAAAGTAACTGTATACTGTAACTAAAAGTAACTTAAAGTGATATCTCTACAGTTCGAACTTTGAAGTTTCGCAAGACTTCGAGTTCAAGTCTTTAAATTGTCGCTAACCGCGTTAACCGTTAACATCTAATTCCGTAAGGTTTTCCTCTGTTAGATCGAAGTGATTGAACTGGGTTGGAGATCACAACTAACCAAATTTGAGCTATAACTTCCATAACGTCGCCCTCGACCAACGTTATAACTTGACGCTAGAACGACCGAAACTGAACATGGCGGTTAAAACTTTATCCGGGAAAACGACTTTTTGCTATCAAAGTTTATAACAAAGTTACGAGAAAACTCGACTAATGTCGGAGAGATACGAGCGAAGCCTCACGTTGACATTTACGTAACAAAGCAACGATGACGATCGGATCGTCGGGAACACTCGCTACCATCAGTACGCCCTGAGTAGCCACGTTGCCGGAAACACTCACCACCAAAGCCTCCCGTGCAGCAATTGTCAGGAGCAACCCAAACCCTCCCGTGCAGTAACTGTCAGGAGCAACCCAAAGCCTTCTCTGCAGCTATTGTCGGAAGCACATACAAAGGCTCCTGTGCAGCTATTTTCGTAAGCACATCCAAAGCCTTCTGTGCAGCCATTGTCGGAAACACATTCAAAGCCTTCTGTGCACTGCTTTCCGAACCAAAAAGGGCGTACCTGCAAATGTCATATTTTTGAAATGTCTTACGTTTTCTCGAAATAGTTCCCGAACTGAATGGTTTCTTTTAAACAATAGATTCAGTGATTGAAATACGCCATTATTGTTTAGTAAATATGATACAAAGATGTGTTTATGATAGTTTAAATGTGTACTAATCACAGAAACAAAACAGTCAGATACGTCCTTTGGGCTTCGGACGGCAGTGCAGCTATTAATTGTCGGAAGCACATCCAAAGCCTTCTGTGCAGCTATTGTCAGAAGCACGTCTAAAGCCTTCTGTGCAGCTATTGTCAGAAGCACATCCAAAGCCTTCTGTGCAACCATTGTCGGAAGCGTTCATCTCGCACTCCACACTCTCCCAAAATCGCCGAATACCATCGTTGAAAGGAGAAGAGTAAGAAAGCAATACGTCCTGAGAAAGTATCCACGACGACTGGACATCCAAAACAAAAACATACCCTAGGCGATTTTCATTACGAGACATTATTAGAACGTCGAAAAACATTTACATCACTTTTATCTATTTATTTATAGAGGGTGTTAGGTTATTGCTTGGACAAATTAAAACTGTAGATTAAGGGTATCAAATGGGATCAGAAAGTACCTAGACATGATGGATTTTCGGGACATTTTGAAAAAATGCAAAAACAGCCAACTATTGAGGACCGCTGATAGTACTTACGTAGCGAGCGCCTATTAAAGCTGATGTATCTTGCAGTGTCTCTTGCCCGTTGCACAATTGTTTGACGATTCGGTGTACGACGCAGCACGTGCATTGCACCTACATTCTCCGTACGTTAGAATAATGTCAACAATTTCGTTATTTGTGTAAGCTGACCCTGACCTAACACTGACCTTTACACTCCGAAATCTGTTGAGACACTGAACGTGCGTTATTTGCTTGTCGTAAAACAATAAACCATCTGGGAATTTATGGGAAGGGATCGCCGGCCCGGATGCCGTTCGGCGCGTGGGTGTAACAGTAGTTAAGAAAATCAGTGGTTTCCAAACAATTTTTAATCGATTTTTGTTTGAATTTTTTTCCCGGAAAACGAAAGCCACGACACCCTCGAACGTACAGAGTGTTCTCAATACGTGGTTTGAAGGTGTCCAGACACCCTGTATACAAATACCTACTATTTCATTATTGCACAACATCGCTCCCATGATGACCGAATTGTAAGGAAGAACCTCTTTTGTAAAAGGGCTTGATGATGTCATAATTAACGAAACCGGTCGCCCGACCAATAAATAAAGTTGTAGTCCGACTTTGCTTTTTCTCTTTCCCTTTCCCATTTCATTATTATCTTTGAATTTGTATGTTTGCTTTCGTCCTTCGATAAACTTTGTGCACGTGGTATTTAAAAACGATCCAACGAACACGTCCCCAAAAATATTGGGATATCAGAACTGAATAATCGTCCTGATCCTGATCCACGACCTTGGTATCGATATTTGCATTCAATTGTTAAAGTGAATGGGGAATTTTTGGGAAAGTTACTGGATCATTTTTTTTTATCTTCTTCGTACGTTAGTTTTTTTTACAGTATATAATCTTCATCTTCATAAATAAATAAAATTAAGAAAATCCTGTATATTTGCTAGCTTAAAATACGTGGTAATTCTGTGTCACCCTGTGGAATTAAAAAGAAGCAACAAATAAAGGCCGCCCCTTGACGAATTAAAGTGAAACCACATTCGTTCGTGATTGGCCCGCTTCCTCAAATTTGGTCGTTAAGGCAACCCCCGGAGTAAACACAAAAAGCTTGGAGATAAATGGGAAATTGCTGCTGCAGACTTTTTAATAATATCTTCCTAACTGAGCTTCCTACGTCTTCCTATGAGATTTTCCAAGATTGATCAATTAAGGAAAGCACTTGATCATTTCTCTTTTATCGGCTGGATTGTAAAGGTGCAATCTATGCATGAGCCGCCTTTCCCTAAATCCGTTCTGCTTTTCTTCTGAACACGTTTCTGTTTCGTAATTTCCGCAAAATGTATTTTTTCTTTGAGGGCTATACCTGGTAATTTTCTTTTTCGTTTTGCTTCTTCGGTTCAGTACTTCAAATTCCTCACTGCTTTCTATAATCGTCTTATCCATATTTATTTTTTCTTTGTGTGAGGTCCTCAACATCATCTTCTTCTTTCCAGAACTTGCCCGAATATCTTCCCTCCCCATCCTTCCGGTCTCTCCCCGTTTGCTCTTTATTACTTAAGTTTCACCTTCATAAGTTTCTACTTCTCTGTTTTTCGCTTTCTTTGGTTTGCTATGCCCAATTCCTCCAAATCTCCCATCTCATCTTTTGCAGTCACCTTACCCATGATTGACCCTACCTTTTTGTTATCATCAGGTTTAACCCTTTAGCGTTTTACTTTCCTTAGTGTTGTCCAACCATCCCAATCTTTATGATGGTATTTAATTTTTTTTAATTTGTGGTGGTTGCCCAACGGGGTCCTAAGTCAAAGACTTGTCATGACCTCAGGAGCGGGAGTGTATTTGAGTGTGTGTAAAGTGTTCCATGGCTTTGTTACTTCCAACCTTCTCGCCGTTTAAGGGGAAGCAGTGTCGAATTTTATCCCCAACACTGAAGGGTGCCTAAAGTCGATACCGACCACCCTCGAGAAAAATCCCGAGTGCGGTTCGAACCGACGACCATGCGATTGCAAGGCCGGTCCTCTTAGCACTGGACCGTTCAGGCATTAACTCTGATATTGCTTTATTCTATATTTTTCAATAAGGTGCCCTCACTTCTTTTTCTTCTTAGAATTTTCCCGAGTGCCTTCCTTTCATCGACCTCTTTCAAGTTTTCATTAAACTTGCCTTTTAGTTGTCTACTAATTTGTCGTTTTCCCTTCTTTCAATGTCGGCCAACCATCTCATGTTTACTTTTTACTTGCATCATCAGCTTCTACTTCTTTCTAGAACTTGCCTGAATATCTTCTATTCCCATACTTGCGGTCTCTCTGTGTCTGTTCTCCTTATTGCTTAACACGTTCACTGCCGACATGTAAAAGGGAACCATCTCCCACAGACTAACAATACATACACATCACACGTAAAAGTTAGTCTAACCTTTAAACAATAAGTCAGAACCTGAGACCAACCGTCCCAAATATGAGCCACAGCTCCTTATAGAATACCAATGTAGTTGTTGTAGACTTCGCCGAGAAATTGAAATTCTATACTGATTATGCCTCTACCAGTGTCCCACATATGAGTCGTTGGTCTGTTTGAGACAACCATAATCTTCTCTGCTTTTCGCTTTTTCTTTTAGTTTCCTGCTCCCAATTCCTCCAAATCCTTCATCTCTTTTTACAGCCATCTTGGCCATGGCTGGTCCTGTCTTTAACCATTTACCATTTAGTCGTTTTCCCTTATTTCATCTCGATCTTTATGTCTGTATGCTGTTTTGGTCCTTCCTTTTTAATATAGTTCCTTTACTTTTTCTTTTTAGAATTTCTTTCTTTCCTATACAGTTTTCTGCTCTTAATTCCTTCAAGTTGTAGTAATTTTGCTGTTGACCAATCCTGCCTACTCAACGCATTTCTTTATCGCACTATTTCGTGTCATTTCTTCATTCAGTGTGGTCTTTATGTTTGTATGAAATCTAATATTGTTTTATTATTTATTTCAATACAGTCTTACATCTTTCAGTTTTTGGTGCTTTCTGTACTTCGCTTTGTCTTTTCAGTTTTCTACTCCTAATTCCTCCAAACCGCAGCTATTTTGCTCTTGACCAGCTCTGCCTTCTCGACACATTTCCTTACCGCCCCATTTTGTTGCTATTTCTTCATTCAGTGCGGCCCAACCATCTCTTCATGCCTTTGTGAACTCTGAGATTGTTTTCTTTTTCTTTTTTCATAGAGTCCTCACTTCCACTTCTTTCTAAAAAATTTGCAAGTGTCTTCCTTTCCTCCCGTACTTTCAGTATCTTCGCGGTTGCTTATCCATTATTATCTAAGTTTCTTCTAGTCTATACCATTATTCGCTTTGACTTCTCAGTTTCCTGATCCCAATTCTCCAAATTACTGCTTGCAACCATTTGGCCTTTAGCTCGTTTCCAACGACTTTATCATTTCATTGTCATTTCTTCATTAAATGTTGCCCAACCATCTCAATCTTTACGCATTTATAAACTTTGCTTTCTTTTCCATAGTTTCCTCACTTCCATTTCTCTCTAGAATTATAAAAGTGTCTTCTCCCATGTAGCAATTGTCAGGAGCAACCCAAAGCCTTCTGCACAGCTATTTTCAGAAGCACATCCAAAGGCTTTTGTACAGCCATTGTTAGAGGCTTAATAAAACCTTCTGCGCTGCTATTGTCGGAAGCACTTCCAAAGCTTTCTGTGCAGCTAGTGTCGGAAGCACATCCAAAGCCTTCTATGCAGCTATTTTCGGAAGCACATCCAAAGCCTTTTGTACATCCATTGTCGGAAGCATTCATCTCGCACTCACACTCTGCCAACATCGCCGAAGACCGTCGTTGAAAGGAGAAGAGTAAGAAGCAATGAGAAAGTTTCCACGAAAGAGTTCTCGTTTCAGTTTCGATTCAGCTTTTAAAAAACCATCTTTGCGAGGTTGTCTTTTCAGAAAATAACGTAGTTATGTTAGTTTCATATGAGTAAGTAGATCAAAGTAGTGCAAAAGTATATTACAGGCTTCTTCTAATTTTATTAACGCTCACGTTCAGAAAGAAAGTCAAAAGAATTGGGGAAGCCAATTATTATATTAACGTGTTTGATTACAGAATGCGCTATTACTACCCACAACACAACGGTGACAAGTTATAAATCCGGACAATTAACTAAACACAAGAACTACTTTCGAATGTGTTCGACGCGTTATTATAAATATGCGTGTAAATTGAATGCGACACTAATACATAAATTTGAAACGGATATCTCCGTCAATCTGTTCATTACCCGCCATATTAATTATGTAATATTTCACGCGCCGCGAACGAACCTGATTAAAGCTGAAAACTAAGCACGAGAACAATGCAAATAAATCAATTACGTTATCGGTAGGCCATGAACAATTCAAAGTCTACGACCACAAAAAAAGTATATACGAGGGTCACTCAAAAAACTGCCTTGTGCAGCCCTTTATCTCAATTTCAATTTTTTTTTCAGTTGTTTACTTAAAAGTGTCCCACTGAACGTACGTACGTACATAATTGAATTTGTACAACGCCCACGTTTCGACTTACATAAGACACGTATCTGAAACTTTCCTTTTTTTTAAACCCGCTGGTCGCAAGCCTTGACAAATAACAACCGAACGCGCCTAACAGCTTGCAAGTGTGTATATACCTGGGAAGATAAATAATAAATACCGATGATTAACTCATTAGCATAAGCAAGTGGAATTTCAATGAAACCAACGAGAGGGTATTTCTCGAATTCACTTTCGACGGAGTACGGAAGAGAAGGGGGGGTCGGCCGAAGCGCATTTGCAATTGAGTTTATGCGGTCAAGGACCGATCTCGACGGAAGTAAGTAGTAGAGAGTACGAGCCGCAGCAGCGGCAGCAGCCAGTTCCTACCGATTGCAGCAATCAATTTCATGGACCGTTTGCAACAAGGCATTTACTCGTAGAGTACGCGGAGAAATTTGGGCCCCAAAACACAGTTTGGAGGGACGTTGCAGAAAGCAATTGGGTTTTCAAAATTGAAATGGAATACCTAAACCCTTATCACTTTAAATTTAATTTTAGAGACATTAAGAAACTCCACGTTACAGAGTAGTTGACTTGAGCTTCGATAATACTTCAAAGTTAACTAAAACTTTTAAAATATGAAAAGGAATTCAGCTAAGTGCTGTGTATATATTTAATTAAAAAAAAATTAATCCATGGCATGGATCGGTCGATTCTATATAAAATTTAGTAGTAGCAGCTTGTAAGACCTCGAAAAATGAAATAGCGTCAGTATTAACTATAATAGAATTCAGCTAAGCGTTCAGGAGACTCTCAATAAAATGTAACCACTGTAACCAGATTGGCTAATTGTGCGCTTGAATAGTTCTTCAAACTGAACTAAAGATGTTTCAAAATATAAAATGGAATTCAGCTAAGTGCTGTGGACAGTTAACTTTCACGAAAGAATTTATCCATTGCATGGAACGGTCAGTTGTACGACTTGGTAGCTCGTCAGAGCTCGGGAAATGAAATAGAATGGAATTCAGTTTCGGCGTGCGTGGAATTCAGCTAAGTACTGAAAATGAAATGGAATTCGGCTACGGAAGTATGGATGCTATTGGAATTTGGAATTCCAAAGTTAATTGAGCGCCTCAGTACTTTTAGGGAGTCCAAACGGAATTCAGCTAAATCGGCAATGGAATTCAGTTAAACTATGCGCGTTCCGTAAAACTATATACATGATACACTCAGTGGTCGGCTGAATGTTTAGACAGACTTCGGCGTTAATTGAAATACTTATTTGGAAACCAAAGTTGAATTCAGCTAAGCGCTGTTGAGTCATGAAATTTTTATATTTCGCGATTGAAACACTGGTTAGTTAATTGAAGACCCTACAGTCAATTGAACAAGTGTTAATAAGAACGTCTGAATTCAGCCAAGTTAACTAGATCTCAAAAATCGAATTCAGCTAAGCGCTGTGAATTCTGCGAATTAAATGAAACAACTTTTAAATATTACAGGAAACTTTTAATGTTTGAAGCATTACGCTGACTTATTCGTATAATTATGTCTTTCGAAGGAACTGTTTGAAACGGAATTCAGTTAAGTGCCGCGGTTTCCGCAAATTCTTTTCATTGTGTTTACGACACTGATTGGTCACTCTAATCCTTCAGTGTTAGAACACAGGCAACCCATAGAATTTATGGGGGAATTCAGCTAATTCTAACGGACTCAATAAACTCTCACTATGAAATTATGTTCATGATACTGATCGGAATTTATTATGAAATGAAATTCTGCTAAGTTCCTCTACAAGGAACAAGTTAACTGCTGAGGATGATGATGATGATGCTAACTGGACTTTGAATACACGTTATATAAAGCAGAATTCACTTAAGTACTATGAATTTAACAAATTGTGTTCGTTACGCTCAGCAATTACTTAAGAATTTCGGCTAACTGGAATACTCGGAATGGAATTCAGTTAATTCTATCATTAACCTATAATTTAAAAGGGAATTCAGCTAAGCGCGGTATGTTAATTCCGTGTTAATAGGACACTGACAAAGTTTTAAAATGGAATTCAACTAAGTCAGTTAATTATTTGATTGAAGCCCTAGGACTTTAGCTGGTAACCGAAACATTCAGAGAGGAATTCAGTTGAGTCCTGCGGTAGATAATCTTATAATATTCGATGCGTGAAGCGCTTTAAAATAAAATAATTCAGCTAAGTCAGTTTATTAATTTATTGAAGGTCTACGACTTTAGCTGGGAACCGAAACATTCAAAGAGGAATTCAGTTAAGTCCTGCGGTAGATAATCTTATAATCTTCGATGCGTGAAGCGCTTTAAAATAAAATAATTCAGCTAAGTCAGTTTATTAATTTATTGAAGGTCTACGACTTTAGCTGGGAACCGAAACATTCAAAGAGGAATTCAGTTAAGTCCTGCGGTAGATAATCTTATAATCTTCGATGCGTGAAGCGCTTTAAAATAAAATAATTCAGCTAAGTCAGTTTATTAATTTATTGAAGGTCTACGACTTTAGCTGGGAACCGAAACATTCAAAGAGGAATTCAGTTCAGTCCTGCGGTAGATAATCTTATAATCTTCGATGCGTGAAGCGCTTTAAAATAAAATAATTCAGCTAAGTCAGTTTATTAATTTATTGAAGGTCTACGACTTTAGCTGGGAACCGAAACATTCAAAGAGGAATTCAGTTAAGTCCTGCGGTAGATAATCTTATAATCTTCGATGCGTGAAGCGCTTTAAAATAAAATAATTCAGCTAAGTCAGTTTATTAATTTATTGAAGGTCTACGACTTTAGCTGGGAACCGAAACATTCAAAGAGGAATTCAGTTAAGTCCTGCGGTAGATAATCTTATAATCTTCGATGCGTGAAGCGCTTTAAAATAAAATAATTCAGCTAAGTCAGTTTATTAATTTATTGAAGGTCTACGACTTTAGCTGGGAACCGAAACATTCAAAGAGGAATTCAGTTAAGTCCTGCGGTAGATAATCTTATAATCTTCAGTGCGTGAAACGCTTTAAAATAAAATAATTCAGCTAAGTCAGTTTATTAATTTATTGAAGGTCTACGACTTTAGCTGGGAACCGAAACATTCAAAGAGGAATTCAGTTAAGTCCTGCGGTAGATAATCTTATAATTTTCTGTGTGTGAAAAGTTTTAAAATAAAATTCAGCTAAGTCAGTTTATTAATTTATTGAGGCTCTACGACTTTAGCTGAGTACCGAAACATTCAAAGAGGAATTCAGTTAAATCCTGGGGCAGGTAAACTTATAATCCTCAGAGTGTGAAAAGCGATTGGAAACTTAGACACATTCAGTTTGTCACTTTTGTTTTCTCCTTTCGAACCAAGAATTTGTTTAAATATCATTTAAAAAGTTGCTGAATTTATTTCATGTGTGCACGCGAATCCGTAGAAGAAATTAACAAGGATTTATCGCACCCCAAATTAACGAATTGTCCATCCTAACAGTATTCAGTTACAGAATGTTGTCAGGTAAAAGAAAGTAATCCCTGGAATGGCTTTGGGATGAGCCATTGTTCTTGAAACCTTTCTTGCTGCTTTGGGTATATTTTTAGAATCTACATTCTCGTTTATGCCCATTTGTTGGGGGGGACTCCTCATGCTCATTTATTTTCTGAACTCGGCCCGGAATATATTTTTTTTATGTTGAAAGTTCATCACCATCATCCAACTCCGAGCCTTCACTATCTGATGATTTTTCCGAATTCTGGATTTACTTGACGAGTTCTCATTTTTCTTGCCAAAAAAAATACCCAACTGTGTCATACAAGAGGAATCTACTTTTTATACTGCTCTGTGCGATGTGCAACAAACATGTTGCTTCGGTAGAGATCTCGCAACTTGAGAAGAACCTGTGGGCGGAGCTTATCTGCTCTCTTGCTTATGTAGCACAGGTCACGTGACAGGTTCCTCTCAAGTTGCGAGACCTCTACAATTAGTTAAACTGAAATCCTGAAATTACAATTGACATTAAGGAGAAGCAATTGCAACTGCACGTCCCCCTAAGGGACCCAAATGGCTAAATCAATAGCAACAAGTCAATCGTAAAGAAATTGTTACCATTTGGGAACCACGTGCGGTAGAGGGTTCGGAAAAATGATTTCAGTTTCAGAAACACTTCTTGCATTTGCCTGTTTAATCAAAAGCCCGCCAAAACGACAAGACCAACAGTTCGAAATATTTCTTCTTAACTTTCACTAACCTTAACGGCCTGATACTTATTCATTCGAAAGCGAATAGCTTACGAACGAATCGATTTCAATGCTAAAGGAAATTTCATATTTCGCTAAGCAGAACTAATTGCTGCTTAATCCATGAAAAAAAAAATAGAAAATGAAAACGTGCTTTTCACTTTGCGTAAGTATTTCTTTCCCCTTGCAAGTAAAATTGTAAATATTCGGCTTGCCCCAAAAATAAAGTGTTTAAACCACGGATTTCGGTGCACTCATTCCACAACGTGTACGTCCGATTCAAAGGATGACTCAGTGCACCTAAATCCTTGCTTTAGTTATAACTGATAGTGAAAGATTTTAACTGGGGAAGATCAAGTTAGCTGATCAATCAAGCTTTAAGTTAGAGTTATGTAGAGTTATGATTACGACGTAATCCTCCCACTTCCCTTATACTTATGGAAATGTATCAGTTACAGTTGCAACATGACCTTGCTTACCTAAATCAATTTCTTTTTTCTCCTGAATGAAACTCGAAAATGTGCTCTCATATTTTGTTTTATTTTTCGGCGATCCCGCTGGAATTTTAAATAAAGCGGAATAACCGCCCTTCAACTTCCAACAACGACTTCCTTTGCGACAACTATTTGCCTGTATTGAAGGCAGCGGTTCATTAACGAGCGCTTTAGTCGCTAATTAAATTAATATCACAGGTACACAAAGGAAAGTTAGTCAGTGACCTTCCTCGTACGACATAGAGCCTTCAGAAAACGTCGCTTCTTATCTCGTTCGAAATCTTAAACACATTTGCACTTCGTCAGTTAATGAAACTTTACCAAAACAAAATTTATTTTTTCCTTAAGAGGATAAGGCCCAGTTTTACAATCGTGGAATAAGAACGCCAAATATCCTTTAATGTTCCTCCATATCTACGTCACACCTACGTCACGTTATACTACAGGTTATACCAATAATAATGCTTATCCGACGATTGTAAAATCGGGTCTAAGTGGTTTCTTTTATACCTTCTCAGATTAACCACAATATGAGTGTCGACGTATGGTGTCGTAATTGAGGGAAATTATTGACCACGAATTACCAAGAAACGAAATAAAATTGGGTCGCCTTTTTTTTGCTAGAGAAAGAAGATTCCTATCTAAGTTGTAATTAATTAATTCTTGAAGCTTGGAGTAGGTGCATGTAAGATTCGTCGTTACAAGCCGAGCTACAACAAATTACAGGCGTTTCGCAAGCAGCCGCGTTTCAAAAGTAAACATTTTCGCAGAAAACAAGTTCAACTGACATTCAAACTGACCCAGTTGCCGCTGGTAATTATTGGACAACACCCAAATTGCTGCTGGGCGGCCGCTGCATAATATCGCGTTAACGTTCGTAAATTATACGGTAATTCGTGTCAGTGCTAACTATTTGCGGAAGTTTGTTTTCGAACGATTTCATAAACACACGATCGGTTTTCGAATTGGTCAAAATAACGCATAATAAAGGGCCTTTCGACATTCACGAATAAGTACGTGTGCGTGGTTGAAAAAGTCAGACGGATAAAAGAGAAACAGAAAGAAGTTAATGCCTCATAGGAGACGAATTTTGCCATATCCGACGGACTTCACGTCAGACTGCCACAAAATAAATAGTGTCAAGAAGTTATTCCTTAGATCGATACCGAAACGTACACCGAAGGAAGAAAAACAAGTATTCCCCGAAGATCAAATGTCTGCTGCTCAACGGATTCAACAAAACGAAAAAACACAAACACAAGGTCTTTTAAGACCCCCCCCCCCCGTATTTGTGTACTACTTAAACCAAAAAGGTGACATAATAAATGCAAATTGCAAATGAAAGAATCTGCGTTAGTTCGGAATTCTTGTAGTCGGAGCGGAATGCAACTGAGGGGGACGGGGGGAGGCGAAACGTGCAACCACTTGTCATTTTAAATATTTCAAGCGCGTTAATGGGTCTTCCTCGAGGTCGTCCGACAGAATTTCGCACGTTTTGAATACGCACCTGTTTTTAATGGGGCCTTAAATTATCCTCGAGATAAACGGTCAGGCCCCCTTGCTTATAAGTAGGTGCGAATGCGAAGTTATGGTGACTTTTTGAATTTCGGTAGCACACAGGTTGATTCTTAATTGGCCCACCAAACACTAATAAGTAAAAGTATCGATTTTGCAAAATACAGGAATTTTTTTTTTTAATTTTTGGAAAGAACGTATCGTATGTTTCATTATTAGTTGAAAATATAAGTAATGTTTCTTTTCCCTAAGTTCATTATAATTAATTTTCTTTCGCTATCCATCATCTGAAGAGGTCCTTTAAACCTCCCCCTTCTAAATTAAGTTTACTTTCCGTCATTTCATTGCCTGTGCTTGCAACTTCTTCAACATCAAGTTCTCTACTTCGCTGATGAGTCTTCCATTTAATTTTATCTCTCGTGATACTCAGTAATAAATGAGTGTTTCGAAATCATCCTTCTTTTTGCTGTGATCCACGATTGACATCGATTCTTCTATTGATTTAAGTTTGATGCAATACACGAGCATTCATGCCCGCCGGAAAGCGCAATCACGAAGGAAAGAACGTGTGTTAGTGAAGTACGAGATGACTAGCCAACATTCTTTCTTCCTTCGGGAATCATGTTAGGGATGTACAGACGTTCCTGATCGACACGATAAATACATAGCCCCAGTATTTCATTCGTTTTATTTCTATGGAAACAATTGTCTTTACAATTATTACTATGGGAACAAAACGAAGCTTAAAGTTAAACTCTGAATGAAATACTGGGCCTTAGTTTCGTGTAGACTTGTTTGTACTTCCACTATTTCCAAGATTCAGTTTGTGTTAGTGAGTTAGTACAGGATTTACATATTTCGTTTCAATTTCTTGAAAGAAAGGATTGTCGAAAGAAAGAATGGCTGGTGTATGGCTAGCTATTGTTTAAAAATCACCCCGTAGTTTTCTTTCAAATCGTCATCGGTCTATTTTTACTTTCCTTTCTTTTCCCAAAATCGTATTATTTTTATGCTGCGCAGCAGAAATCAATCCCTACCCCGAAATAAACACCAATGCCTGACCACGCTCAATCTAATCTAAGTTTTCCTCGCAAGCGTAGCTTAATTAAACGCTACGTGGGACGTCCAAACAACTTGATGGCCTCCTCTTCTCGAATGTATATATACGCGTATACAAAAGATTCGCGCGCTGATTGGCCGCCCGTGTTTACCAACAAAGCGGGTAAATTTAAATAAGCGTAATCATGGATTAAGTGCCCCCCCATTCAGTAAACTTGACATTGCTAACGTAAACAAGGTCGCCGGGAATCTGGAAAGAGATTGGGGTTTGTTTTTGTTGTTACTCGCGGAGTTCATCAGGGTTTCGTCTTAGAAAACTAGTTTCTATCGAATCAAAAGTTTCATGTCACTGTCAGACGTAACAGTTTGATAATGTATGCTATGTCACATAAATCTGTTTACACATTGTATATAAATGCTACTGTGATACTCAAGGTCAAACTAGGCCCCCCTCAGAACCTCAATGTCTCTTTTTTATTTTTAAGAAATATTGCCCATGTGCTCGATTGATGTTTAAGACCCCCCCGCCATCAATCTTAAATTGATTTTCGATTTGGCATAAATAACGCAGTTAGGGGAGTGCGATCATTGCGTCTGTTACTGCGGGACATGGTAAGAGACAATGTATTGGCCCTAGCACGTTACCCTGTGGCATTTATCTTCAAAGTTTCTAATTTGATTCTTTCCCCCCGAATAGAATGCAAATAACTTTGTACATTGTTGGTGTTAACCGTAAGCAGTTTCATAGTGTTTCATTTTTATGAAATTCTAAATATCGTGTACGTGCGGTGTTTTTTGTTAATAATAACAATTATTAAAATTGACATGTAATGTTTTTTGTCAGATTAAAAGAAAATATATACCGGGTGTCCGGTAAAGAATGGGCCATACTTCAAGGGTGGCTTCTTTGGGTCAAAACAAATCGATATAGATCAATTTATCTTAGTACAATTTTGCTTCATTAAAAAGTTATGGCCTTTCAAAGATAACTTTTTTATTTCAATATTTTAGCAAAACTCGTTCATTTTTGGAGATATTTAATTGTAATTTGGTATTTAAAGGTTTCTTGTACTGCTGAATCTGAATATCTTCCTATTTTTAACGTAACATATAGGGGGCGCTCTCGAGATCCTGATATTCCTTTGTTTATTGCTGTATCTTTTTTTAACGTGAATATTTTTAAAGTTATATTCATTTTCTTGAAAGAACTTTTAATTTACTTTAAAAAAGGTATACTTGTTACATGTCGCTAAAGTATACTAGTTTTGAGAAAAATGGCTTTGAATATGATAATGCTGAATATTACTGTTTTAGGTCTACATTGAATTAGGCACATAGACCCGTATTTCAGTTACAGTTTAACTTTAATCTTCACTTTATTTCCATGGGAACAACTGTTTTTATAATTGTTACTATTGGAGTAATCTGGAGTTGAAGATTAAACTATGAGTGAAATACGCGGCCATAGCAAACACAATAAGAATTTTTTACGTAATGTATCGTTGATTTAAACGTGGAATTGTAAAATTTTTTCAATTTTAAGTAAATTACGAAGGAGTGCAACTTTAGGTAATTGTCTTTTCATCCTGAAGTAGCGTTACTGGTGTAGTAAGTATTCAACATTTTCACATTCAAAGCCATTTTTCTCAAAACTGGTGTACTTCAGCGACATGTGACAAGTATACCTTTTTTAAAGTAAATTAAATGTCGTTTCAAAAAAACGAAACATATTTTTAAAATATTCACGTAAAAAAAAGTACGACAATAAACAAGAGGATGTCAGGGTCTCTAGAGCGCCCTCTATACGTTACGTTAAAAATAAGCATATATTCAGATTCAGCAGTACAAGAAACCTCTAAATACCAAATTACAATTAAATGTTTCCAAAAATAAGCGAGTTTTGCTAAAACATTGATATAAAAAAATTATCTTTGAGAGGCCATAACTTTTTAATGAAGCAACATTGTACTAAGATAAATTGGTCTATATCGATTTGTTTTGATCCAAAGAAGCCACCCTTGAAGTATGGCCCATTCTTTACCGGACACCCAGTATATAAGAAATCTTGTTGAAGAAGGTAGTAATTAATTTAAAGTTTATTGAAATTCCGCTGCAAAAGAGATTAAACGCGAACAGGTTATGGGCCCAGCAGTGAAAAGGTTCGCCAGTTTATTGTAAGAAACCATCTAGTCAAACATGGGAGTCAGATTTGACGGGTGCAATTAAATAAATACGTCATTGATATCTACGTATGAGAAATGGATGCCAAATTGAACCTTGAGAACTTAACTGAGTCCACTGAAGGTAATGGAAAGTCAAATTACATATCTTGGAAATTTAAATTGAATCTGCTATTGCGAATGAAAGGTCTATTAGACATCGCCACTGGCGCAACACCCAAACCATTTGAAAAAGATGAGGATTATCTCAACTGGCTTAAGAAAGATATAGAAGCTCAAACTATCGTTGGATTGAATGTGGACGAGAAGATTGCTCTAAAAATTACAACATGTAAATCTGCGTCGTCTATGATTGAAAGACTCGAAGCTATGGCAAGCAAAGTCAAAAGTCTACAGCAATGTTACAACAGCAGTTTTTCAGCTAATCAAACACGATGATTCAAAATCAGCTGTTGAAAATTGTCTCGAAGTAGATGGGCTGGCGCAGGAACTACGAGCAAATAATGAAGATGTGAAAGGTAATGTCACGTATCCTAAATTGTTTACCACCAAGATTCGACCACTTTCATGCTGCATGGGAATCAGTTGCTGAAGTCTGCGTGATCGTCTTCAACATGAGGAAATCAGAATTAAAAGTCGTGAGTCATCAGTCGTCGGAAACGCACTTATAGGAAAAAGTCATTTCAACAAGTCCGATTGTTCAAATAAACCTTGTGCTTAATTGTAAGAAAAATGTCGAGAGACTGGACATTTTGCAAACGAATTTCCTAAAAAGCTAAGTGAAGATAAGATAGGGTAAAACATTCATCTCGTCAACAGTTCTCGAAAGTTTGTCAAACAGTCATGAATCGTGGATTAAAGACAGCGGCGCAACTCACCACTTGACTGGGAATTTAAAATGGTTAACAAATATGCGTTCTTTAGATGTACCCATATTGGTAGAAATGGGTGATTCAACTAAATTGCAAGGAATTGCATTTGGGGATGTTCATCTACATGCGTACGACAGCCAGCAAGAAATGGTATCCTATTGTTCTGAAAGATGTTTTGTTTGTGCCAGATCTCACATTTAATTTGTTTTCAGTTACAACTGTACTTGATAAAGGTTATTCACAACAAGCTAGGGCAAGAACATCTTTTATCTTGGAGGATAATAAACCAGTTTTAGTAGCTGAAAGGTCTGGAGGATTGTTTTATATGATGTTTCAACCAACGGAACAATACAGTTTGTCAGCAGTCAGTTCCCTAAAACTCTGGCATGAAAGACTGGCACATCAGAACATTCGATATGTAGTAGATATTCTGAAGAAGAATAACATTCGTTACATCGTTGATTGGGAAGACTACGTCTGCAAAAGGCTGTGCGTTTGGTAAGCAACATCGAATTTCTCATTCAAAAGATAACATTGTCGCAAAAGCCCCTCTTGATAAAGTTCATGTTGACCTTGGAGAAATGAATATTCCATCTCTAGGTGGTGCTGAATATTTTTTATTATTTAAAGATGACTTTAGTCATTTTCGTACCGTATATTTTCTGAAACAAAAGTCAGGGGCTGTTGATAAGCTAAATATCTATCTAAATTTAGTTGGAAATCAATTCGATCGTAAAGTAAAAGTTTTGAAGTCTGATAATGGAACGGAAATTAAAAATGTCAGAAGTCAGAATATTTTTGAGCATTTAGGGATATTTCATGAGAGGTCAGTTGCGTACACGCCAGAGCAAAACGGGAAGATCGAGAGTTGAAGCTGCACGAATTGAACTTTATGCCAAAAATCTTGGACAATTTCTATGGACAGAAGCCTTGAACTACTCCGTATTCACGATAAATCAACTGGCACCAGCAGCATTAATGGAAAGAGCCCTGCTGAACTGTGGTTTGGTCGTCAAAATAATCTGAATAATGTGAGCCATTCGAAAATGATTGGACGAGTTTTTCGGTATCTGAAAGGAACAGAAAACGATTTTTTGATGGAAAAACCAAGCTAAAAGCATATACAGACTTCAATTATGGCGGATTAGAATCAGATATGATATCGACGAGCAGAATTTTAATTGAACATGGAGGAGGTCCTATTGTTTGGATTGCACAAAAACAATCAGTTACATCTATTTCATCAGCGGAAGCAGAATGTCGTGCTGCAGTTTCTGGAATTCAAGAAGTTTGCTGGATTCGCCGAATGGGTGTGGCAAATCTGACTGAACCAACAGATTTGTTCATTGATAATAAAGCAGCAATTCGTATGCTAGATAATGCAGAAGAAGGAAAGTTGACAAAAGGAAAGAAAAGAAACATATCGAGATACGCCGTAAGTTTACAAACCAACATGTCGGGAAGACTGTACGTCTCGTTTATGTAAATACAAAAGAGCAAATCGCTGATATTTTTACGAGAGCACTGAACAACTGAAAAACTACGTAAGAAACTGCTTAAGGAGGAGTGTTGGTGTTAACTGTAAGCAGTTTCAAACTGTTTCATTTTTATGAAATTCTAAATATCGTCTACGTGCGGTGTTTTTTGTTAATAATAACAATTATTATAATTGACATGTAATGTTTTTTGTCCGATTAAAAAAAATATATATGTAAGAAATCTTGTTGAAGAAGGTAGCAATTAATTTAAAGTTTATTGAAATTCCACTGCAAAACAGATTCACTAAAAAAAATGTCCTTAAAAGCTCAAAGTTTATTGGAAACCGTCGGTATTATAAGACTTTAATAGGGTCCCAATTAGGATGCTTCCTAGAGAGAATGTGTTGGCCCCAGCACATTGACCTGCGGTACTCCTGTCCGTATTGCAGAGCACTTGTCCCTTTCGTTTGATTCTATTTTCCAGATTTTTTAAAGAAATACTCGCTTGAGTTTCTAGGTTAGATTTTGGCGCCAAACCTTATCGAAATAAAATTGAATTAATATTATTTACTGGCAGCTTACTGCCGATTTTGTGAGTGGAGGGCAAATGCCGAGGTCAAAGCGTTTGTCATCGTGAGTACTACACCTTACAGAGTTATAATAGAAAACTTTTGGCCCCGATGTATTACCCTGCGGTACTGCTGCTTGAATTTCTATCTTGAGAGAGTTTTCATCCACCAGCGTGGCTTAGAAGACTCTACCCTTTAAATTGAATGCAAGAAATTCCAGATTAGGCTTTGATGTCAAACCTGATTTAAGGTCTGTTCGTAGAGCAGTTCTGATTAGTTTGAAACCGTTGGAAATATGCACCAATGAACGCAACTGTCGAAATTGATCATAACTTCGATGGAGGACTGGATCTGACGGTTGCAAACTAGTTACAAACTGCACTACGAACAAACCTTTAGGTTTTTTCGGCACGAACTATTTTCTATTGCAGTTTGGAATTAACTTTTTAGTTTCAAATATAATTCTTATTCCTTTCACTAAAAGGAACGCCCTTAAAAGCTCAAAGATTACTGGAAACCGTCGGTATTATAAGACTATAATAGGACCCCAATTAGGATGCTTCCTAGAGCGAATGTCTTGGCCCCAGTGCATTGACCTGCGGTACTCCTTGGATCTTGAAAACCCCCATAAATTCGCATTCACATTCAAAGTATTCACCGTTTCAGTTTCATAATTTTTATAATTAGAAGAAAAAAAAACCTCAATTCTTCACTGAACAAGGATTCAGGATTTTTGTTTTAAATTTATTAATACTACTTATTTTTTATAGAATCTTGTAAATGTGATTGTTTATTTCTTCTTCTCTTTACAGATGAGTCGAAATAAACTAAACTTAGTATTCGTTGAATGACAAACATAATACTCATTTAATTCATATAAAAAAATTGCTTTTTGTATTTATGCGAATTGCCACTTACTCTTTGATTTATTTAATCTATTCACCACAATGAATAACAACGGACTCTGAACATTATCTTGCGGGACACCTTCAAGTTTTCACGACATTCAATCAACTACCCGGATTAAGGAAATAAAAATTATAATCCAAGTAAAAATTGAAGGAAGTTTGACGAAAGGCACTAAATATCAAAAAGTAGAGCTCGCAACGTTCAACAAGAAACTATCACTTAGGGCCTGGGGACCGAGAGAAGAAGAAACGACCAAATGTTGATGACGCTACAGAATAAATGGGCGCAGGATATTTTAGGTCAAACAGTGCACCAGTTCTTAGGTGTCAAGTTGAAGAATAACACCAACATTTTCATCGTTACATTGTCTTCTTTAAGCAATCCCATTGAATCATCTTGTCCAACGTTTGAATCCACTTTGAAAGAAACTAAATAGTTCAACAGTTAAAAACTCCTAACTCTTAGAATATGTATAATCCTGAGGACCTATCAACTCATCAGATATTAATTTAACACAACTATTTGGCAAAAAGTATTTCGAGTTATTGTTATTGTTCTCTTATTCTTCATTCTCGTCAAGCTATCGATCAGTGTTGTCCAAGTTTCTTTCTAAAGAAACTCCTTTCAAATTTAAGGGAAAAATCCCCAAGTTGGCAATATTGGTCTAATGTGGGTATCAACAAAAGAAGAAATACGGAACTTTTCTGAAACGAACAAAAAGAGAAACAGTGAAAGAAGTAGCACTGGGAAGCACTGCAGCGAAGAATGAGGCATATTATATTGAGGAGAAAAAGAAAGTCAAGGTATCTAAGAACAAGAAGAATATATAAAATTTATATGAATACGACGAACTGGATGAAGAGTAAACTAAGAGCAAGAACTAGATCAAGAAATGAAGAAACCTACTACAAAATTTTCAACAATAATCGTCAATAAATCGCAGGGTCATGCTTGAAAATGTGTTTTTAAAGGAAGGTCGGCTATAACGAAGAAGAAACTAATTATTTTCTATCAGATTGAAATGAAGAAATGGTGTCGGCAAGGATGAAACGGGAAACGTTACTCAGAAATAGTGTCTGAAGTAGATTCTGAAGATCTTCAGGATCTGATCAAGGTGATGTTAAACATAACTCAATGAAGGAAATGAAGAAACGAATGAGAAAACAGAATTGACAAAAGAAGAAAGTTTTAAAAAAAGGAACAGGATTTAAATTCGAAACTAGTAGAAGTAAATCTAATAAAATAAAAAAGCCCCTCACTGAAAATAAATCGTCTTCAGCACCAGCAGAGAAGATTGCAGCTACTCAGATCTTCGAAGCAGACTCTGATCGCCAAACGCTGAAATATTTAGTCAGGGCTTTTGCTTCACACATTTGACCAAAATTGGGCTCTCCAAGTGTTCAACGCTTTCCACTGTATTACAGAGTACTTGTCCCTTTCGTTTGATTCTATTCTCCAGATTTTTTTAAAGAAAGCCTCGTGTGAGTTTCCAGATTAGATTTTGCTGACTGTGAGTCTTTAGGAATAAAATCACAGTTACTAGAAACCACCGAAAAATTTGCAATGTTCTTCTTTTTTTCTATTTGGGTATGAATTAGTAATAATAACCAATTGGATCAATTAACCTTAATTATGCCCCGCCCCCTAAAGTATCTACGTGTCTATAACCAATCAAATTATCTCCGTGCCGTTCGTTTAATTAAGATTAATCATTTTCTAGCTCCGTGATTTCTAAACCACGCCTTTGATGACCACTTCAACTAATCTCCGTAACAATGGTACTGACCAATCACAGTTTCTTTATTTCTAAGTCACCCAATGCTTTCATGTGTTACAAATTTCTGTGTACCAAATGTATTGACAATTGCTGCGTTTTTTCCTAAGCCACGCCTTCGGTACTTGTTTTAACCAATCACATTCTGTGTCGGAAGTTTCAGCCTTTTAAGTCACGCCTCTGATAATCGATCTAACCAATCATATTACGTGACGTAAGTTTCATTACATTCTAGTAAATGCATCGACATCTTAGCTCGATCATTTTTTAGCTACGCCTTTGATGATCGACTTAACCAATCACGTTATCGCTTATAGTTTATTTTTATAACTAACGTATTCATATCTTAGTTCCATTGTTTCTAAACCACGCCCTCAATAATCGACTTAACCAATCATATTATCGGTTTACATTTACAGAAAACGTATTGACCATTAATATTCATAACTTGCTTCCGCTGTTTCTTAGCCACACATTTCATAATCGACTTAACCAATCATATTATCGGTTTATATTTGGAGAAAGCGTATTGGCCACTGATGTTCATAACTTACTTCCACTGTTTCTTAGCCACGCCTTTAATAATCGACTTAACCAATCATATTATCGGTTTATATTTGGAGAAAGCGTATTGGCCGCTGATATTCATGTTGTTTTTTAACCACGCCTTTCATAATCGACTTAACCAATCATATTATCGCTTGTAGCTTTCATCGCAATAGTTTGTCTTTTTAACTAACGTATTCATATCTTAGTTCCATTGTTTCTAAACCATTCATATTATCATGTATTGGCCACTGATATTCATATCTTACTCCCATTGTTTCTAAGCCACGCCTTTGACAATCGACTTAAGCAATCGCATAATCGGATGTAAGTTTCATTACAACGGTTTACACTTACAGCAAAGTACTGTCCGTTGATATTCACGCTTCGGTTCAATTGTTTCTAAGCCACGCCTTTGATGGTCGATTTATCGAATCATGTCGTCTAACTGACATCCATTTCTTAGCGACGCCTTCGATAACCGTCTCAACAAATCGGTTTTTCCCGTTGTAAGTTTCAGAGGTACGATTCGTCCGTGCTTGTAAGGAGACAAAAAAATAAGAAAGAGGAATTGCAGCTAGCATTCAAAGCCAGCTGCGTTTTTAACAGACTTCGCTATAGTTACGGAATACGAAGACCAACGAAAAGTGCCCGAGCTACGGCAACGCTCCGAATTAAATATGTTTGAAGAAGAAGAAGAAGAAAGAGTTCGAGATTGAAAATGCAAAGAAAACTCAGCAGCTTACTGTCGAATTTGTGAGTGGATGCCGAGGTCGAAGCGTTAGATGGAAAAATATTGGCCCCAACACGATACCCTGCGGTATTGCTGTTTGAATTTCTATCCAGCGTGGCTTGGAAGACTCCACCTCCAAGTGGAATGCAAGAAATTCCAGATGTCAAACCTGATTTAGGTTTTTCGACACGAACTATTTTCCATTGCAATTTGGAATTAACTTTTTAGATACAAATGTAAAGTTTACTCCTTTCACTAAAAGGGACGTCCTTATAAGCTCAAAGATTATTGGAAACAGTCCCAATTAGGATGCTTCCTAGAGAGAAAGTTTTGGCCTTGAGTACTTGTGTGTTTCTGAAGACTATTTTCAAAAGGAAGACTCTTGAGTTTCTAGATTAGATTTTGGGGCCAAACCTTATCGAAATCAAATTGAGTTAATATCATCTACTATCAGCTCACTATCGATTTTTCGTATCGTGGCCAACAACGGAAGCTTTAGATTTAATGCTTGCATCCTTTTAATTTATTTATCGTTTTCATGAAAACACATTGACAGCTTCAATTATGATTTTCAATCTTGTTAGCTGCATTCTTCAAGTTCTATGACTCTAATTCGTTCAGGTCTTTCTTAGAGAAAAAGTATTGGCCCCAGTACCCTACCCTGTGGAACTCTTACGGGAATTTCTCTTACGTGAGGGTATTTACCTTCGTATTTAAAGAGCTTACTCAATGTTTAGATTTGTTTTAATTAGTACTCTACGTAATTGAATTTTATTTACGAATACATTTGAAAAATTTAATACAAGTATCCTCAAGTACCTACTAAAAAAATACGTTTATCATATTTTTGATTGTTTTCTCTTTTATTTCAGGTAAGCAATGCATTTGTGAACGCTTCAGTAACGCGTAAGTACATAGGCAAACTATTTTATACACTGTGATCAAAAACTTGCTGCTCTATAATTTTTTTTACGTACATGCCACGTACTGTGTCCGTGCACAAGTTGTGGAATGAAAGTGTGGAAGTCATTGATCACAGTGTATGAAAAATATTAATCATCAAAGATTTTGGAATAGTTCAACCGTATAATCTACCTTTAATTTATTTATTGCGTCACGAAATATTCTACCCCCCTTTTTTATATACATGTATGCATTGATTCATCGCCCATATTAATTTATTAAGTATCTGCGACAATATGTAAAATGAATATGGCTTGAAAAATAATTGTCGTCCAAACAGTCTACCGCGTCCATGGTGTGAATTCGTTCCGTTCCGTGCGTGAATAAATTACGCAGGCCACCTTCCCCAATTTCCATGACATTTTCAGGGGGCCTAGGTGGAGGTGACCTTCCAGTATCGAGCGCGCCGGGACGCCGGGTTGCCTGGAGACGCTCCCGATTCATCAAGGTCGTGCACTGACCCACCTGTCTCTCCCTAACTTTGATTGATTGCCCTCAGACATCCTCATACCACATCATATCAATCTGTTCACGTCATTCACGAAATACCTTTACAACCAGGGGGGTTGAAAGTTCACTCGCGTACTTAAAAGATTTATTAAGATCAAACTCCGTCGACGTGTTCCAAACTGTTACAGAATTTAACTTTGCACGTCTGAACTCGTAAGCTCGAGCAATTAATTCAAATATGTAAATGTTTTTAAACGAAGTTCCATTCATTTATTGGTAAATAAAATAGCATTGAGCTTTTCATTCGTATTGATTGGCTCCGCATAACTTCTTCACCTCAGCTTCGAATTCGAATAGAGTTCCCCTTCGGGGTCGCTTATAAAACGTATACGGCGAAATCGAACAATATCGCGCGGGGCAAACAATTTCTTGTCAAGTTACAAAGTCGCTCCTGTTGTCTAGACGCCCGCGTCGCGTCACCTTGAAGTTCCCGAATAAAATTCGACATAATAAGAAAACTTTGTCACGTTTACGCCAACCTGCTGGTTGAAGCTATTGTGCAGATATAATTTCAATAAGGCCTTACATTGCCGCCGCCGACTCTGTACGCACCGACAACGACGACGACGACGACGTGTGGGGTGGGAAGCCGCCGCCGTCTGCGTCCTTGTCCTTGTCCTTAACCTACCCCAACCAACACCACCCCGAATCACCGGGGCGAGTGTTTTGCTAAAGTATTTCAACCTCGGGTCGTCTATACAATTAATCTTGATTAGTTATGTTTTTTCTGCGTCGCGCACTTTTACGCCCCCACCGACGCCCGGCGCCGTCGCCCGCTTTAAATCCAATTTAATTCACAATCACGTCTTTTAAGTAATTCTATAAGCGTACCTGCATTAAAATGTACGCACCAATCTTTTTTCTTTTCTTTTTTTTTTAATCATCGACCCGACGCGACGGCTTCTATTTTGATTCGATTTTTTTCCACAATGTTCATACTCAATGTTTTTGCTAAATAAATACATAGTTAGAACGAACTTGGGTTCGAGTATTCCCCCCCCACCCCATTAATTAATAAAAATCTTCAACACGAAAGCAAACACCCGGTAAAATTTTAAAAAGGTACTAACGTGACACAAGGAAGGCCGGGATTAATATTTTACGGCATCCTCGCCTCTCGGTGTGATCTGCGATGAGATACCCCGTGCCTGAAACTTCTTAAGTTCACACTAATTCAATCAAGTGTGAGCCTGAAAGTTCACGTAATTATAATTCCCCTGTGGCCAGACTTTTGGAAGTTGCTCACCCCCGGATTAATTAAGCACCGCCGATTAGGTGTTTTGAGTCAGACGAAAGTTCAAATTCGCCCGTTGTTCCAGCAGTTCCCAAACTTCCCCCCCCCCAGCCCCCAATTTATATAAGGTGAACGCTGTTGTTGTATGTAAATAATATTTTCTTAGTATAATGCTTTTGGGTCTGTTTGTTCGGCGGTGGAAATGGAAATTTTGTTGTTCCTGTTGCGGGGCGCGGACCATGAAGGATCCCGAATATTGAACGATTAAAATTTTTATTATTTTATTCGCGGTGAACAGTTCAACAGCACAAAATAAACAAACACGGCCATACTCACAGGAAATTAAAAAAAAAAACTTAATTAACTCTCCGCCGCATTGTTTTTCTTTTCCCCTTCTGATTTTATTACCGATTGTAAATTCCGTTGCGAAATCCATCCGATCGCAATTTCCTTTCAGGTATTGTTTGCATAGGTTCGTTGTCGTTTCTTTTCTCTTGAGATTGCGGTTGCCCCCTCGGAAAATAACGTCGCCAATAAAAGACGCACGTGTGTGTTATCCGTTCCCCCCTTTTTTTTTAAGTAAACAAGCGCTAATGAAAAGGGGCTTCTCCTACACAGTCCGGGATCAATGTATTAACAGGCACCCACGTAATTAGCTGACCATTATTGATTACGTGTTATCTCACAACTTTGGGGCTCTCTTAAAAGTTCATGAGCTCTCCACCTCTTGATAAACTAACTGACGGATAACTACCTTGGAAACAATTCATAGAAATCAATCAACCATTCATAAGAATCAAGTTATTCGCTGGATAACTTTTAACTGGAAGATGGAGCTCTTTTAAAAGTTCATGAGCTCTTAGATTTAAGTGCCGGACCTTCCACCTCTTGATAACTAACTGACGGGTAACTACCTTGGAAACAATTCATAAAAATCAATCAACTGTTCATAGGAATCAACTTATTCGCTGGATAACTTTTAACTGGAAGATGGAGCTCTTTTAAAAGTTCATGGGCTCTTAGATTTAAGTGCCGGACCTTCCACCTCTTGATAAACTAACTGACTGATAACTACCTTGGAAACAATTAATAAAAACCAATCAACCGTTCATAGGAATCAACTTATTCGCTGGATAACTTTTAACTGGAAGATGGAGCTCTTTTAAAAGTTCATGGGCTCTTAGATTTAAGTGCCGGACCTTCCACCTCTTGATAAACTAACTGACTGATAACTACCTTGGAAACAATTAATAAAAACCAATCAACCGTTCATAGGAATCAACTTATTCGCTGGATAACTTTTAACTGGAAGATGGAGCTCTTTTAAAAGTTCATGGGCTCTTAGATTTAAGTGCCGGACCTTCCACCTCTTGATAACTAACTGACGGGTAACTACCTTGGAAACAATTCATAAAAATCAATCAACTGTTCATAGGAATCAACTTATTCGCTGGATAACTTTTAACTGGAAGATGGAGCTCTTTTAAAAGTTCATGGGCTCTTAGATTTAAGTGCCGGACCTTCCACCTCTTGATAACTAACTGACGGGTAACTACCTTGGAAACAATTCATAAAAATCAATCAATTGTTCATAGGAATCAACTTATTCGCTGGATAACTTTTAACTGGAAGATGGAGCTCTTTTAAAAGTTCATGGGCTCTTAGATTTAAGTGCCGGACCTTCCACCTCTTGATAAACTAACTGACTGATAACTACCTTGGAAACAATTAATAAAAACCAATCAACCGTTCATAGGAATCAACTTATTCGCTGGATAACTTTTAACTGGAAGATGGAGCTCTTTTAAAAGTTCATGAGCTCTTAGATTTAAGTGCCGGACCTTCCACCTCTTGATAAACTAACTGACGGATAACTACCTTGGAAACAATTCATAAAAACCATTCATAGGAATCAACTTATTCGCTGGATAACTTTTAACTGGAAGATGGAGCTCTTTTAAAAGTTCATGAGCTCTTAGATTTAAGTGCCGGACCTTCCACCTCTTGATAAACTAACTGACGGATAACCACCTTGGAAACAATTCATAAAAACCAATCAACCATTCATAGGAATCAACTTATTCGCTGGATAACTTTTAACTGGAAGATGGAGCTCTTTTAAAAGTTCATGAGCTCTTAGATTTAAGTGCTGGTCTTTCCATCTCTTGATAAACTAACTGACGGATAACTACCTAGGAAGCAATTCATGAAAACCAATCAACCATTCATAAGAATCTACTTATTCGCTGGATAACTTTTAACTGGAAGATGGAGCTCTTTTAAAAGTTCATGAGCTCTTAGATTTAAGTGCCGGACTTTCCACCTCTTGATAAACTAACTGACGGATAACCACATTGGAAACAATTAATAAAAACCAATCAACAATTCATAGGAATCAACTTATTCGCTGTATAACTTTTAACTGGAAGATGGAGCTCTTTTAAAAGTTCATGAGCTCTTAGATTTAAGTGCCGGTCCTTCCACCTCTTGATAAACTAACTGACGGATAACCACCTTGGAAACAGTTCATAAAAACCAATCAACCATTCATAGGAATCAACTTATTCGCTGGATAACTTTTAACTCGAAGATGGAGCTCTTTTAAAAGTTCATGAGCTCTTAGATTTAAGTGCCGGACCTTCCACCTCTTGATAAACTAACTGACGGATAACTACCTTGGAAACAATTCATAAAAAATCAATCAACCGTTCATAGGAATCAAGTTATTTGCCGGATAACTTTTAATTGGAAGATGGAGCTCTTTTAAAAGTTCATGAGCTCTTAGATTTAAGTGCTGATCTTTCCATCTCTTTATAAACTAACTGACGGATTATTGTTGTAATTTGTTGGGGGTAATATCATGTGAGTTCGGCGTTTCTTAATAGGTTATGGGCCCTTCCCCCCGAGAGGTGATAATACAATTACCTACAATTAGTATTTCCGAATGAAATTGTGAATGGTACAATTCAGTTGTATTCAACTCGAAATGTATCTATAATAATTAGTTATTATTTTAATTACGTGAGTAACCAATACGTTTTCCCGTCCGGATAATTCCGGAGAGTTACCGAAGCAACGGAGATCTCGCGAAACAGGAAAAGTGATCGGCGATTGGCGGTTGGGGCGTTACGGTGGGGGCGCGCGCGCGAAAGTGAGGGGCGGAATGTTGCGTCGAGGGGGATGGAGCGCGCCGGCAAAATCGATAGAACCGTCTGGCGCCCGGAAAGCTTTCAAAGGACGCCAGAAGTTCAAGGAAACAATTTCCCTTTCGAAAGTTCGCCAGCCGGGAGAAAATTTCGCGTCGCGCATACATATAAATATCTCAATTTATTGCCGCGGATATATTCGGAAATATCAAACGGGGTTGATCGATGGGGCGAGCCGAAAATAAAGCACCATTTTGTAGATCAACAATCTACAAAATAAGTTTCTTTAAATAAGGTTTAATTAAAAAAATAAATCCAACCTGCCCTTTATTTATCTTTATCTCAAAAAAAATCAGTAAACTTTTTCTTTCTCCTTGCGTCTGTCTGTTATAAATTCTGTTGGCTGATCTTTTTTCTTTTGGCTAATTTAATCACCCGATGTTGTGTGTGTTTCATTTCCAGTATACAAAGTCGATAGTAATTTAATAAAAGTAACCTTTCCGGAAACTCCGGGCTTGCAAATTTCCTTTTAATTAAATTAATATCGTTCATTATTGGATCTGCAATCGCCCTCATCATTAAATATTATTACGCCACCAACGCCTGTCTATTTTCAGTATTGATCAATGATGGTTACGAGTGACGTCAATTAATTAAATATTCCTGACGCGTCCGTTGCAAGGATAATGCGTCGGGATTTGCCAGGGAAATTCGTCCGGATTTGAAAATTGAAATCCCACGTGAAATCCAAATATTGACGACTAGTAAGTAAGATGTAGCGGAATTACTTTGAACAAACGACGCGGGCAAACATGGGGCACGGAAACCTCGCAAATATTTGCCGCGAATTAATGGATTTTGGCCCGGGCGGGCATTGTGAAAAATAATTCAGAGGCGTGCGTGGAGACGGCCTTGGAAACAAAAAGTAACGCCGGAACGCGAAAAAGCCTTCGCCGAAAAGGATCGCGACGGCGGTTGCCAACGCTAGTTGGTAACGAAGTGCGGCATTCCGGATTAACGGGAGTGGGGGGGCAGCCTGAAAGTGGTGGGGGGTTCCCGGAAAGGGAAAGTGATCCTCGTTGTTCCGGAGACAAGCAACACAGGGTTGAGGTAGGCCCGCGCATGCGTCCCCCAGCTGATGTATTTTTATACGCGAGAGTGGCAGGATAATTAACCCGATGTTTTTAATGTGATTAAAAACATACAAACATTTTAAAAAAACACACACACACACACACACATTTAATTAATTAAACATAGAATATGCGAAATTCTCTCGCTTTTAACATCCGACGCTGAAATTATTAGCGCGCAACAAACTTTTCAACGTTAAACAGCTTTGAGGCATATCCTTTGAAATTAAAACTTAACGAACACGTAACGCACTTATCTTTAGGGATTAACTTAATAAAATAGTTAAGCATGCGACAGTGTGTAGACGGCCTAAAACTTTTCGAACTTAATACGTTAATTAAACGTGGTTTTTATCTTTTTTTAATTACCGCACATCACGATTAAGAAACGAAACTGAAAAGTTTTATTGTTGGCAAATTAATAAAACGCAAAAATTCTGTCTGCCCCATTTACGTTGTACGTTTCACGTAGCTACTTACATTAAGAGGTGTTGTAACGTCCATTGTGTTGCGGAGACTTCTGTAATAGTTTCGCTTGCAAATGATGTGTAATATAAAAACAATAAAGTCACGCCAGGAAGGCGAACAATCGCCGAGCTGAAATTTGCAAATAGATTTTCGAAAGTAATTGTTTAAAGTAGTTCTGATAGTAACCGGCGGATGGTAATTTTCATTGGGGGCTAATTGGCGAATGTAATTTCAGGGCGAAGCAGTTTCGGCAGCAGTTTCGTTCGAACGTTTAATCCGATTACGTATTCAAATATTTTCGTCTCGCCGTCTATTTATTCCGCACGCACGAAACGAATTCTAAACGTTTTGTATCGTTGAGTATAAGTACAAAATAATCAAATTAACTTCTTGCCCGAATTACGTTTCAAATTGAAGATGCAATCGTTTTAAAATAAGAAATCAAGTTTTCCCCCCTCGCCTGATACTCTGCTGCGCATGTTGCACCTGACAACTAGTTGTATATACCGATTCGTTTACTATTGTTAGGCTGCAACTGTAATTAATGTATTTGTATTGGTGGTAGTTTTGATTTTCGAAGTAGAACCTTCGATTAAAACGTTGGCACAAGAAGTCA
Source organism: Dorcus hopei (assembly GCA_033060865.1). Taxonomy (NCBI): domain Eukaryota; kingdom Metazoa; phylum Arthropoda; class Insecta; order Coleoptera; family Lucanidae; genus Dorcus; species Dorcus hopei. Next base: position 2,698,835 of record CM065425.1, on the reverse strand, counting down.
AAGACTAAGGCGGTCCTAATCTGAAAGCCAATGTGGATAAAGGTCGCAGAAGACTTCGAACGAAGTTACATGTAAAAACCCTAACAGGTTATGGGCCCAGCACTCTTCTGTTCGAAGTTAGATATAAGAAATGTTACTCTTCAGGCATATACATACACATACCTACGTGTATTATCTCGATCTCGATGATTTAGAGCGGCTGTCATGCTTGAGGAACCCCAAATTGTCAATAAGCAAGTTTGAAATTATTTTAAATGAAAAAAATAACATTTTTAAATAAAACTGATTCATTTTGTCTACTTAAACACATGAAGATAATAACTCGAAAGCATTTGTACGGTTTATGGTGAAAATTCTGTGAACCGGAGCCTTCATTTAGGAAGAATTTGTTTGGATTTAATTAAATATATTTTAACCAAGTTGTTAGTTATGAGAGCTATTTTCCTCACAAATCGACGCTTTAATTGACTGCGTAAGTCAGACCATCATAAAACCACGAATTCGCCCTTCAGAATGCCAACAATTCAAGAACAACAAAAGATATTCACGTACGCTTTCAGTTTCACGCAATTCTCTTTTTTATTTTGGAGTTAGTACCTTAGGCGACCCCTTTTTTACAGTCCTTCAAAATGATCTATCTACTGATAGTCTTTCTTCAGCTGATGGAATCTTCTGCAGAAAAAATATCTTGTTATATCATGCTTGCTCCAAATTTTAGAAATAAAAGCATATAAAAGCATTAAATATAAATATAATCCCTTCCCTCAATCCGTCTCTGATTCGAGTAGCTTAATAGTTAAGCCGGAAGATTTAAATTTACCGCCTAAAACGTAGTTCTAAAATCATCTCCTAGATGGCACTGCGACGATCGCAATAAAATTCTAATCGCAATGGATGACAAATAAATAAAATAAAAAGAGTGGAATCGAATCAGGATCAGAATCAGAATCAAAATGATTATTGTCAACTCGATCGAGACCACAATTAGAACCTGAGCGATCATGATCAGATTCATAATTTGAGTCAGGACCAGAATCAGAATCCAGATGAGCAGGATCAGAATTAGAGTCAAAATAACAAATGAAATTGGGATCAGGTTGACAAGGGTGATCACAAAATTAAAACGATCAGAATCAGATTCGCAACGATTCAGATTAGGATTAGAATCAAAATCATGACGATCAAGATCGGAATTGGAACCAAAACAAAATTCATGAGATTCACAAGTGATTGAGATCACTCGATGGATCAGAATAAAAATGACCAGTCTTGCAATAAATATGATCAGAATCAAAATCATGACGTTGAAGTTCGGAATTAAAATCAAAACAAAATTAATGAGGCTCGCAGTGATTAATATCAATGGATAAAAACGACCATGATCAGAATAAAGATGGTCAGTATCAGAATCAAGATTAAAATTGGAAACAGAATAAAATTTGTGAGATTCACAGTGATTACAATCGATATGAAATCGATGAGAATCAAAATCAAGATGACCAGGATCAGAATCGGAATAAATATGATCAGAATCAAGATCAAGATCAGAATTGGAATCAAAACAAAATTAATGAGGCTCGCAATGATTAATATCAATGTGAAATCGACCAGGATCAGGATTAAGACGACCAGGATCAGAATCAAGATTAAAATTGGAAACAGAATAAAATTGTGAGATTAACAGTGATTAAAATCAATATGAAATCGATGAGAATCAAAATCAAAATGACCAGGATCAGAATCAGAATAAATATGATCAGAATCAAAATCAAGATCAGAATTTGAATCAAAACAAAATTAATGAGGTTCGCAGTGATTAATATCAATGTGAAATCGATCAGGATCGGAATTAAAACGAGCAGGATCAGAATAAACATGGTCAAGATCAATATTGGAAACAAAATATAGTTAATGAGATTTACAATGGTTAAGATCAATGTGAAATCGATTGGAACCAGAATCAAAATAACCAGAATCAAAGAGTAAGGATGACTAGGAACTGAATCAGAATCAAGGTTATCAAGAATCAGAATCAAGATCAAGATTGGAACTAAATAAAATGAATGAGACTCACAGTGACTAAGACCAATATGAAATCGATGAGAATCAGAATAAAAATGACCAGGATCAGAATAAAGATGATTAGAATCAGTATAAAAATGATGACAATCAGAATCAGAATCAATATGATCAAAATCGAAAATATAACCAAAATAAAATTAATGAGAATTACAGAGATTAGGATCAATGTGAAATCAAGATGACCAGAATCAGAATAAAGATGATTAAGGATCAGAATCAAGGTCATCAGAATGAGAATCAAGATGATCGAGGTTAAAATTGGAATCAAAATAAAATTAATGAGATTTACAGTGGTTAGGATCGATCGATCGGAACCAGGAACAAAATCAAGATGATCAGAATCAACGACTACAGAAACAGAATCACAATTGGAACAAAAACAAAATTTATGAGATTTACAGTAATTAAGATGGATGTGAAATCGATCAGAATCAGAATCAAAAGGACCAGGATCAGAATAAAGTTGATTAGGATCAGAATCAGAATCAAGGTCATCAGGATCAGAATTAAGACGATTGAGGTCAAAATTGGAATCAAAACATGAGATTCACAGTGATTAAGATCAACATGAAATCGATCAGAATCAAAATGATCAGGATCAGAATAAAGTTGGTTAGGATCAGAATCAGAATCAAGATCAAAGTTGGAACCAAAATAAAATTAATGAGATTTATAATGATTAAGATCAATATGAAATCGATCAGGACCAGAGAGTAAAGATGATTAGGATCAGAATCGAGATGATCAGAATCGGAATCAAGTATAACACTCATCAGTAACAAAATAATGAGGATTGGAATCAGTATCAAGGTCGTCAGAATCAAGATTAAAGTTGAAACCAAAATAAAATTAATGAGGTTCACAGTGATTAAGATCAATGTGAACTGAAGGTCTTTCTTCAGCCGATGGAATCTTCTGCAGAAAAAAAATTATGTTATTTCATGTTTGCTCCAAATTTTAAAAATAAAAGCACATAAAAACATTAAACTTATCAACGCTTTCGTCAAAAACAATAGGGAGTGAATGCAACAGTAATTAAAACCTACAGGTTTATAACTGCCGCAGAATGCGGCCATTTTAGCTCCAATTTGGGCGGTAAGTTTGAAATCGAATTCGAACCTAAATTCTTTTAATGAAAAAAAAATTAATTACAACGAAGACTGAACCTTTTGGCTTTCCATCAACTTCAATAATTTCAACTTTGACTGTCTGTGATAATTTAAGAGTCAACAGATTTATTGAATTCCGCCGGCCATTTTTGCTCCGGATTAAATTTAAAACTGAAGACACAAGAGTATTAAAACTATTCTTTAATCGACTGAACCTAAACAGAAGAAAGCAAGCGAAAGTAATTAGGTAAAAAGCAACTAAAATCAACTGACGTAAAATGCGACCATTTTGTCTCCAAATCGGGCGGTAAATTTGAAAGTGCGGGCGAGCCGTTAGTTATATTAAATTATTTTTAATTAAATGGACAAAAAACGGCCGTGAAATACCGCCATTTTGGCTCCAAGTTAGGTGGTAAATTCGAAAATTGAGGGCAAGCTTAATTATTTTAATAAAAATATATTTGTTTTAATTACAACAAGGTCAGCCACTTTTTAAAATACAAAATTATGTTGTTCGTTAAAGAGGCGTTTTCACAATAGGACTAAATGAGAGTCTTTAAGATAACTTTTTAAAAATAAGAGAACAAACGTATTTTTACATTATGAAGTAACTTTAAATTTAAAGTTCCATTGCGGAAACAGCCAATCTTGTTCGGCGCAAGTTTCCGTCAACCTTTGATTATGGCAACTAAAGTCACCAGATTTAATTATGTAATTCCGCGGCCATTTTTACTCCAAATTAAAACTTAAATCATCTTTTAGTCAGATGAACCTGAAAAGAAGACGGCGAGTGAAAGTAATACATAGTAACTAAAGTTCAAAGGTTTACAAACCGCCGAAAAACGCAGCGCCATTTTGGCTCCAAATTGGGCGGTAAATTTGAAAATTGAGAGCAAGCTTAAACCATTTAAACAAAAATATTGTTTAATGTAACAAGGACTGCAACTTTTAATAGTACTAAATTATTATTAGATTTAGAATTAAATAAAATTTCTAAATGTTTCACAATGGGACGAAAGGAAAGACTTTCAATGAAAGCAACTTTAAGCATAAGAACGCAAGCGTGTTTTTGCATTTTAAAGCTACTTTAAATATAAAGCTGTGTTGTGAAAACGGCTTTGAATACAGCAATTAAAGTCACCAGATTTAGTGAAGTACACGGCCATTTTTGCTCCACATTAAAATTAAAAGTGCAGACAGAAATATTTAAATTACCTTTTAGTCAAATGGACCTAAAAAGTAGACGGCAAGTAATTTGCAAATTAAAGTCCACGGGTTTACTAACTGCAACGCCATTTTGGCGCTTCAAATGTTCGCCTTACTTTTAAGTTGATTGCTTTCGTCTTGCCAGTCACAGGACTCCAGCTACTGGCCTGTTTACTGGCTTCGTGGAAACGCGCCTTTACTCAAAGCAGACGTGACAATTCCAGCTGGATTCTATTCAGTTGGCAGATTAGAAGTACCAACTGTATATTCTATAGTGGAATATAATAAATGATAATACTCACTTCCCTTTCCTCACTTAAATTACACGTTCCTTTTACTTGAAGTGAGTTAAGCAGAAGTAAGGAAGTTGCTTCCCCCCTTACCGATTTGAAGGAACCGCAAACCCCTCCTCAGTAATGAGTGTTCGTCCCTCAGTAGAGGGGGGAACTAATAATCAATTTTTTACACAAGATACCTACTTACACTGCAGTAGTTACCAAAAATTATTTCATTTAGTAAAATAAAAGGCGTTTCACGCTTCCTTAAATTACTTACAAATTTTGACTTCGAAACTTTTGGCATTTCTTGACGTAAGTTTTCTCCTCCATAGTTGTTCCATTTAGACAAATTTTTTATGTGAGATGAGCCACTCACCTTATTTAGTCTAACCTCAGTTCATGTGTAAAAGGAACGCAACTAATATGTTTTTAATTGAGGTCTTAGGCGTCGAAATGAGCTTTAAAAAAATCTAGGAGATCCACTCAGGTATCTAATTCTACTCATTGTCAGATGACAATCGCTTTGGCTAACTAACTGATGGGAGAAATTCCCCCGAGAAGAAAATAAATTGATGGGACGGCTTCACCTTGAAAAATTCAGCTGTCTCGATCTTTATAGGTTCTCATCATCAATAGTTGATGTTAGGCGAGAATAAGAAGTCTAGAAAATCCAATCAGGTCTTCTAGTTCTACTAATTATCAGATGACCATCGCTTTGAGTAACTAACTGATAGGAGAAATTCCCCCGAAAAGAAAATAAATTGATGGGATGGTTTGACCTTGAAAAATTTAGCTGTCTCGATCTTTATAGGTTCTCATCATCAAGCAGCGGACGAATTATATTGTTCAAGGTTATCAGTGAGCGAAATGCGTACAAATTTCAATGTATCGTGTCGGTCAGCGGCGTCATAAAAATTAGTCGTTAGGATGCGAGTAAAAAGCAACTAATTTGTAGGCAATGGAAATCGGCTGCGCTTCTCCCACCCTGCGCAATTGAGTACACTCACGCGCACCTAAAATGCACCACCCGCACGCAAACCTCACCCTTGAAACCTCGTGATGCAAGGCCCACAGAACTGTCAAATTGTAGCATTTAAGCTGCGCACGACTATACGTCTCTGACCGATAACCTTGAATAATATAATTCGTCCGCTGCCTGCTCATCATCAATAGTAGACGTTCAGTGAGAATAAGAAGTCTAGAAAATCCAATCAGGTCTCCAGTTCTACTCATTGTCAGGTGACAATCGTTTTGAGTAACTGACCGAGGGGAGAAATTCCCCCGAGAAGAAAATAAATTGATGGGACGACTTGACCTTGAAAATTCGGCTGTCTCGATCTTTATAGGTTCTCATCATCAAGCAGCGGACGAATTATATTGTTCAAGGTTATCAGTGAGCGAAATGCGTACAAATTGCAATGTATCGTGTCGGCCAGCGGCGTCATAAAAATTAGTCGTTAGGATGCGAGTAAAACGCAACTAATTTGTAGGCAATGGAAATGGGATGCGCTTCTCCCACCCTGCGCAATTGAGTACACTCACGCGCACCTAAAATGCACCACCCGCACGCAAACCTCACCCTTGAAACCTTGTGATGCAAGGCACACAGAACTGTCAAATTGTAGCATTTAAGCTGCGCACGACTATACGTCTCTGACCGATAACCTTGAATAATATAATTCGTCCGCTGCCTGCTCATCATCAATAGTAGACGTTCAGTGAGAATAAGAAGTCTAGAAAATCCAATCAGGTCTCCAGTTCTACTCATTGTCAGATGACAATCGTTTTGAGTAACTAACCCATGGGAGAAATTCCCCCGAGAAGAAAATAAATTGATGGGACGACTTGACCTTGAAAATTCAGCTGTCTCGATCTTTATAGGTTCTCATCATCAATAGTAGTTGACGTTCAGTTAAAATAATCTAAAATATAATAGGTTCTGTGTGTTGAAAAATCGTCAACGTCATTGACGTCTTCAGGAATCAAATCCGTGACAGAGTTGGGCTTCGGTGTTAGTTAGCACCATGAGTATATCGAGTTTTATGTCTAGAATGGGGCTGCGCCGCTTGTGGAACTTTGTGGATCCGTTTTTATGGGAATTTTAAATCTTTAAGTACTGATAAGTTCTTGTTCCATAATTTTCTGTTCTAATTTTTCTCAATTCCTGTAGCTCTTAAGGGTCGGTGTTTCCATCTTCCTGTTAGAAGTTATCTGGCGAATAACTGGATTTTTTTGAATGGTTGATTGATTTCCATGGTAGTTATCCGTCGGTTAGTTTATCAAGAGATGGAGGAGGACCGCCCCTAGGTCTACTCTTACTACTTCATCTCGCCATCTTGACTTTGGCCACAGGTAATAGAACTAGACAAATTTGACGCCCCAATTTGGAGACGAACTCGTTTTTAGTTTGGAGACAGCTCACCAAATATGTGGTGGCGCTACTGCTACAATAGCAGAGTGGAAAACAGAAACCTGTAAATATACGTAACATTTAAACAATTTCTATGACTAAGAGGTGTGATGCAAAGTTTAAAAGGAGAATTAACAGCTTGTTATGACCGTACGTCATATTATCGTGTCCTGGCCGCACTTTAAACTTATTTCTCTGTTAGTTAAAAGCGACATCTAACGGTAAACGAGCCAATTGAGCTTCGGAATTAGCAAATGGTTTGTGACAAGACTATTTTAGTTCCTACCTCGTTAGCTACCTTACCCTTTCTTTTCTTTCTTGTTGGTATTCACTTCGTTATAAAGTTTATTGTCTCCTGTTGGTCCGCTCTCTCAATACATGTCCTAGCCATTTTACCTTCTCCTGTTTTATCACCTCTACAATATCTCCAGGTTCGTTCTTATTCTGTACCTACTCCGTTTTTGTTATTTTTATTGGGCCCACTATTGCTCTTAGAGTTGTTTTTATTGTTGGCGTTTTGCTGCTGCTATTTTGTCTTTGATTTCTACCCCTCTATCACCCCCAACAATCTGTCGACTTCTTGGTTGCACATTCAAATTTTCTTTATTCCTGTTTTTTTCCCTGGTTTATCTTCTTTGTCCTTCCTCTATCATTTCCTGCAACATCTTAGACAACGTGTCCCTACCGTCTTTTTGATATTATTAGAAGTCATCAACGTGTGCGTCCAGTAGTTGGCCCCCCTGTTGTTCTTACTTTGCCTTTATTAAATTTATCTTTTTCGTAATGTATTCTAGGGCTGAATTAAATAATTAGTCACCCTGTTTGACCCCCTTATCAGTTTCTGTGAGTTGCAACACTGACTCTTCTTAGCTTGGCTGCTATACCCAATTCCTTTATGCCTTAGATAAGTTTATTTCTGTTTAGATTTCTGTGTCTTCACAGAAAACACGTAATTTACGAAGAAGTAGTTCTGGAAATGTCAAAAAAATTCTCAAATTTGAAGTCGGCAATTCCTTTTCCTTGGGAATGAATAAGAATAAACTTTCGACTTTAGTACTTCTGGAAAAAAGAAGAAGTTACGCAATCCACGTGATCGAACAAATTATAATGTTCCCATAAAAATGCAACGACGCGGCGTTCGCCAAGTCTCGCGTTGTGCACATGAATACTGCAAATACGACCTAAATAATCGATGAAAAATTATGACACAAAGTGTAATGATTATTTAAAGCCGGTGTACGAGGTGCGTCATTGAGGAGTGCGTCACTCGAAGACTGCCTTGACACGATTAGTTCGTTTTGCCGCCGTTCGGCGCTTAAATCGTTTGACATATCTCTTTCTTTCTGCATAGGGTCGCCGTATATGGAAAATTATGCAGACAATAATAATCAATCAAGACCCAGTTAATTAGTGATTGGTTTTTATCGCCTAGGCTTATTCCTTAGTGTCTTAATTTAATTCTTTTTTCAATTCGCGACATTAATTAATCAATTAATCCAGGCGTTTCGTTTTTGGTAACACTAAAGCTGATGAGGAAAAAGACGATGTTACCGTCGCCAGACAGAACTGGAGGGGAGGGAATATTAATAACTGTCACAGAAGTGTTATATTAAAACGAATCGCTATATAATATCCACATCCACATCCAGACAAAATGCCAGCCGACGACGGTGCGTGGGGTGTGCGTTCAAATTATTAGGCGCGTCGCTTCAGGTGCCATGGCAACGATGAACGGCGTTGCTACCCGCCACTGACGTCACCAGACGGTGCTCAAGGCGCTCTTTAGTGGCCAGGGTCATGGTTGACAACCGTTGTGTTATTGAGTTTATTCAAATAATAGTCCTGTTTGCATAGCTATTAGACGACGTGCTCAACTCTCAATTGGAAGCCATCTATCGCCGTTAGCAATCAAAACTGACCGCTGCACGGTGGCGCGTAATTATCGCCGGACAAACACTTCATTTTCTGAACTTCGAATACGGTACATATACGGTTGAATTGCGAATAGAAATGAATACTTACACATTCCGAGCTGAGACGAACAAATAAGTTTTTACTTATACTCAGACGTGTTTGAATGTTATACGTCGCATTAATTAATTTATTGACTCTGCACGCCACTGTTTTATGAAGGGCGACTTAAAACTTCATGGGCAGCTACAATAAAAATACACCACCCCTGTAGAAGTTCCCAAATCTTTTTGATTTCGCCGCTACGCTTGCAAAGGTGAACCTAATAGATTGCAGCTTGCATTTTCCAACTTAACAGGCTGTCAAATTCTTAGGGTGTTTCGTTTCTAAAATCCCCATGACCGCCTAAGGATTGGGAATGCCTCTTTCTAAATCTATCCAATGCTCACATGAAGCTGATAGCCAGAGAAGTTCCCAAATTTTATTGTCACCCGAGAGGTGCAACCTGCATTTTGCAACTTAACAGGCTGTCAAATTCTTGGGATTTTTCGTTTCTAAAATCTCCCTAACTGTGTCAGGACCAGGAGTATCATTTAAGGTCTTCCCATTGCTGCCTTCTTTCTAACTTTGTCTTGGTCGCGCCTTCTGTGTTTTTTTTTTGCTTGTGGTATGGCTTCGTATGTTTTTGGTTTGTCTGTCGTTGCCCTTCTTTTAGTTTGTTCTCGATTGGTTTTGGTTGTTTTCTATGTTCTTCGTTTGGGGTTCTATTCGTCTTTCCCTCTATCTTCCCCAAAAATCTCATGTTTGCTGCGTCTCCAGTTTCGTTGAAAGCATCCAGGACTCACTTCCACGTATAAGGGTGGGAGCATCACTTCTGTTTCTGTTTATTTTCGGAAACTGATGATTCCTTCCCTTACACTTATTCCTGCATCCGGCTTTCTACGTATACATATTTTTTTTTAAACATATTTGAAGTTCATTGTAAGAATGCTAAGAAGAAATCGCCTAGATTCAAAATATAAAAAGGAAATGGGGTAGAAAGACCCGTTGATAATAAAACAAGTAAAAAAAAGTGAGTGAAAAGGATTACAATCGGAAGCAGATGACTTGATAGTTACGATAAGGTTAAGAAAGGAATTAAGTGATGCTACGAAGAGGGCTGCCATAAGTAAGATTGGAGGTAAATTGAAGATGAAGCAAAACTCAGAAGTGACAAGTGCAAGTGTCCACAAACCCAGGAATAATAATGGGAAGGTCCCTAGGCACAAGAATTGGAGCAAAGAACATTTCGGAAAAGGTGCATTCGCGAGCATTGAAGAGGAAGTGAAGTGCTGAGTTTCAGTAAAGAGATACTTGGAAAACATGGCAAAGAAAAACAGTAAAAGGGATTTATGGAGGAAGGAAGATAGAAACGCAGACTCAATTATAAGGAAATGGAATTATTAAAGCATAGCTACGACATTAATAAGAATGAAAGAAACTTTTGGAAAGAAAATTCAGGGGGAAATCAAAGAAGAAGAGGAACATCTAAAACACGATGGAGAAAGGAAGTCCAGTAGAGTCTGAAAGTCTTCGACTTTGTCATGCACGAAACTGTTATCAGAAGTTGCTGAAGGTTACCCTTCCCGTTACCAATTTGATCTTCCTCTTTATTTTGTCCCGGTGACATCCCTCGGAAGTCCTATTGCCTTTCGCTTTCCCAAACATGAGTTACTTTAAAAGACATCGACTCTCTCGTGCACGAAATTATTATCACAAGCTGCCGAAGGTGACCAATTTGATCTTCCTCTTTACTTTGCCCTGGTGACATCCGTTGGTGATCCCCTTGTCTTTCGCCATCCCAAACATGAGCTAATTTAAAAGTCTGCGTCTTTTTCGTGCACGAAACTTTTGTTGGAAGTTCTGGATGATTTCCGTCCTGTTACCAATTTGCTCTTCCTGGTTACTTTGTCCTGGTGACATCCCTCTGTAGTCCTTTTGCCTTTCCCCTTCCCAAATATGAGTTAATTTAAAAGTCTCCGGCTTTCTCGTGCACGAAACTGTTACTGGAGGATTTGCTTCCTGTTACCAACTTGCCCTTCCTCTTTACTTCGTCTTGGCAACGTCCCTCGGTAGTCCTTTCGCCTCTCATCTTCCCAAACATGACTTCATCCAAGAGTTTTCGATTTTATTGTGCACTAAACTGTTTTCTTCCTGTTACCAATCGCTCTTCTTGTTTACTTTGTCCTCATGACATCCCTCGGTAGTCCTTTTGCCTTTCGCCTTCCCAAAGATGAGTTAATTTAAAAGTCTCCGACTTCCTGGGATACGAAATTGTTACCAAAAGTTGCTGGAGGATTTCCTTCATGTTACCAACTTGCTCCTCGTCCTTGGTGGTCCTTTCGCCTTCCCAAACATGAGTTAATTTAAAAGTCTGCGACTTTCTCGTGCACGAAACTGTTACTGGAGGATTTGCTTCCTGTTACCAACTTGCCCTTACTCTTTACTTTGTCCTGGCAACGTCACTCGGTAGTCCTTTCGCCTCTCATCTTCCCAAACATGACTTAATCCAAAAGTTTTCGATTTTGTTGTGCACTAAACTGTTTTCTTCCTGTTACCAATCGCTCTTCTTGTTTACTTTGTCCTCATGACATCCCTCGGTAGTCCTTTTGCCTTTCGCCTTCGCAAAGATGAGTTAATTTAAAAGTCTCCGACTTCCTGGGATACGAAATTGTTACGAAAAGTTGCTGGAGGATTTCCTTCATGTTACCAACTTGCTCCTCGTCCTTGGTGGCCTTTTCGCTTTCCCAAACATGAGTTAATTTAAAAGTCTGCGACTTTCTCGTGCACGAAACTGTTTTCAGAAGACGTTGAAGGTTACCCTTCCTGTTGGCAATTTGATTTTCCTCTTTATTTTGCCCTTGGTGATCCTCTTGCCTTTCGCCATCCCAAACATGAGCTCATTTAAAAGTCTGCGACTTTTGCGTGCACGCAACTGTTGTCGGAAGTTACTGGAGGATTTCCTTTCTGTTACCAACTTGCCCTTCTTCTTTGCTTTGCCCTGGCAACGTCCCTTGGTAGTCCTTTCGCCTTTCATCTTCCCAAACATGACTTAATCGAAAAGTTTTCGATTTTATTGTGCATTAAACTGTTTCCTTCCTGTTACCAATCGCTCTTCCTGTTTACTTTGTCGTTGTGACATCACCTCGGCAGTTCTTTTGCCTTCTCCTTCGTCTCCAACTATGGAGATGGGAAGAAACCACCTCGTAAATAGGTTGGCAGAAAGGGCTCACAGAAGCCCTTCCTGCCAACCTATTTACGGGGGAGGGGGGCTTCAAGTAAACATTTCCAAATTAAAATTTAATTCTAATTAATAACGATGAATTCTCGTCTTAATTGTAACTTCTCTTTCTTCTATTTTTCTCTTTTTATCTTTCAATCTCCAGGTATTTGTTGCGTTCAAGTATGTTTTCAGTTGATTTGAACAAACGGCCCGTACATTTTACAAAGCGAATCGGATTTCGAATTTTTGAGTAAAGTATTACGCGACCCCTTCCTTTTTTTATATATAAAGAAACGACTCCATTACCCGTCGCCGTTTGCTTTCAGATTTTTATACCGCGTCGTTATTGCTACTTGTTTGATCTGTCCAGGATAAAAATCATTTTATTTCATTTTTCCCCGAGGCCCAGTTCCGAGAAACGAAAAGAGCTTCGTTTCGTCCACAATGGCTCTTTTGTATTGATCCTTGTTCATTGCATTAGATTTTCAACGTATATATTTCGAGATATTTATTTGTATTTATATTGTGGCATGGCATTCTTTAATTGAGATTATTTTAAAGATTGCACAAGATCCGAAGCAATTATACATTATTATTAATACCGTCAAATGGGGTGAAGGGAATCACATGGGGTGAAGCGAATCAGATGGGGTGAAGTGGATCGACGGTATATATTTCATGTACTGGGTGATTACCCTAATTGAAATTGTGAGGGCCTGCTGTTTATCTGCAGTGTGTCGCCATCTATACGATGCTCTTTGTGTTATTGGTATGGTACTGCCATCTTCCTCGACAATAACGAGTTATTTGACAGTTTTGACTCTTCCTCGTATATCTACACTTTTTAATTTCTTTGTTGGAGTCGCTGTTAAAAAGGAAGTTTGTTTGTCTTGTCGTCCATGCATTCCGTTAAGCCTTCTAATAACAATAAATACTTCAGAAATTGTTTAGTGAAATGCAACGTTCACTTCAAAGCCAGAAGATATTTTTAATTGCAGACTAAACTAATTTGGAGCGATTGAGCTTTATTTCTGGGAACATTCAGGCCTGTTTAGACGAGTCTACTATTTTTTGGAATTCTTTTCTTTACGCCCCAATAAATTTAAGCGAAATTTGAATGGACCTGTCTGATTTGTTTTCAATTTAAAATCAGCCAATTAATTAATATGTTCATGAAGTGTCATTGGGACACATGATTTCTTTCTGTCCGCAACAACGTGGAAGTAAGTTATGTTTCTGACACACTTTCCACATCCACATCACTTCGCTATTGTACAAGAGCGAGTGCGTCGATGAATATTTATTCCTTGATCCTCGCGTATTGCACATTACAGGATAATACGCGTCGAATAAATTGAGCGCTCGTCGTCGTAAAGGCCTTCGAATTTTATTCTCTTCGAAGGAATAGGTATGTAGCAAGGGGGGCACGGCAATAAAAGAAATAACTTCCAAAAAAGTAAAGAACGAAATGTGAGATGGTGGAATATTTTCGGGCGAATAAATAAATCGCCCGCTAAGAGCCCAGGCCGTTACGCGCGGCGATAAATAATCGTTTTGCCTGATTTTATTACCCACTTTGTCATTGTTACAGCGCGCCGAAAATCTTTTTACAATCGCGTTAAGATTTATTCATAAAATTGCTTGCTGTATGTAGTCAGTCATCTTCCCCCCCGCCCCCCTAATTAATTCATTTTGAATATCTTCAAAGGTGTTCTTCAAAGAAAAGCTTGTGCCATCTCGTTACGTGTAACGCGTTTTTCGTGTCATTTAAAAATAGCAACACGCCAATTTGTTTACACCAAAAAAGGCTTTATTGAAAAAGCGAACGGTAATTGAGCCCCACAACCCCTTTGTGAGGCACTAAAGCAAAAAATAATGACATCGATGTATACGTACATATATGCAGCATATGGATCTCACGCTCCCTACAATTTTTTTTTTTTAATTTTCATTAAAGATAAAATTAAAGCTCAAGGAATGAATGCTGCCAAATCCTGTTCGAATCTTTTTAGAAAAAATAAAACTATTTTGAAAACTGGACCGCCCTATGACGGCTGGCTTTAACTATGATATACGACTTCTCAAGTGTTTCGTTTTACGAGCACAATGTTAAAGAGATTAGTGTAGTAACCATGTACTTGAACTATTTTTTCGTAGGAGTATGTTCTGCTCGGGTGATTCTCGTCTAGCTCTTGTCCGACGCGCGTTCTCGATAAAAATAGCGTAATCTATCACTTTCCAGGTAGGTACACTCACACACGCGAGCGCGCGCCCGTACACACCCATACAACACAATAACCTTAACCCACTATTATTAGCGAACACACACACACACTTGCACGTTCTACATAAATTGTGTTTGTTGTACGTCCTTCTTTTCTTCCCTTTGACATTTTCAAAACCGCGCGCGCTTTGCGCATATGGGTCAGGTTGCCTGCGTGACCCAGTTGTCAGGAGGGTTGCCCACGTCCAGGTTGAATTCGAAAAGAATTCTATGTCCAGTAAATACTTTATATTAATTAGAAATGCGCTTCGTATGCACATACGCATAACGTTTACGGTCAATAAAATACGAGCTGTTCGTAAGCAATTAAAATGAAATTGCGAAATCTTAATTTTCAAGGCGACTACCATGCAGAACGCCTAATGGACAAAATGATACGTACCTATGTACATTTTATTTACTAGGTAGGTAAGTTTCTGCGGTTGCTTTTTTTTGTTAAAAAAAGAAATAAAAGATTTTGCGTCTTTAATAAATAATCGTGGTCTTATCGAGGTAATCTTTTCCGTCAATAAATTTATGGCTCGGCTTTTCAGCTAGGCCATATCCTATCAAAAAGTTTTGTAGACTGACTGTTCAGTGATGTGACGATCAAGCTTGAAGCGAGGGAGGAGGGACACAAACTTAATTTGCGACTTAACATACATATTTTTAGGCAAATAAGTTAAGAGTCCATGGAGGGTTTATGGTGAATTAAATTAATAAAAAGAAAGCTCATCTCTCGCGTCCTTTTCTTCGACCTCTAGTTCTTCCGCGTTACCTGAAAACTCTTCTTCTTATCGTTCTTCTCTCCTTTATTTATTTCTTCACCCTTATTCCACCTTTGTTTTGGAAATTCATTGTCCTCTTCTCCTTCCTTATCTTCTGACTTCGAATCCTGACCTAGGTTTGCTGACAATTCATAGTGAATCACATTAAAAAGAAAACTGGGTTAGAGAATATCCTGGCCACCCAACGCACGGAGTACATGTGATTGTCGTTTCTGTCAACCCAATTTACACTAGAGTACGAGTACAGTATAACTCGTCTTTTTCTATTTTTAACAGGTTTGCATTAGTATTAATCTTCACGAGAAAGATATCCGTTAGTACCTAATTCTATTATTGAAAATATCTTAACATTTTTCCATGTTTTAGAAGCGAATCCAATGTTCATGTTTTTTTTTTTATTTTGACGATGTATAAAGCGCGAATGTAGAGTTAAGTTTGACTTTTATTTGAAAGTGTTATACATTATTATGAATATACCAAACAATACTGCGTACACGGTTTTGTTTCTGTTTGGTGTAAATGCGTCTTTTCGCGTCCTTGCCACGAGGGTAACGCGTGATCACTCCGTCAGTTCAGTGGCCCGAGTGTAGGCACTGCTAGTTCGAACTGTCACGACTCGGTTGTCTTCGTCTTCATCAACACTTTCTTCACTTTCCATTAATTTCTTCTGATTCTTCTTCGTCATGCGAAAATTCTTTTGTTCGTCGCCTCTTCCTTTTATTTTTTTGAATCGTCCTCGTCCTCTTTACATCATCTGTTTTGTTCACTTCGGCAATTCATAGTTTTCTTCTCCTTTCGTACCTTCCTTCTTCCAGTCCTGGCCTAAGTCCTTGGCGGGTCCTCTTCTCCTTCCTTATCTTCTAAGTTTGAATCATGTCCTAGGTTTGCGGGATAATTCATGGTGAAATACATCAAAAAGAAAACAGGGTTAGGAGTCTAGGCACTGCTATTATAGTTCTGGACTGTCACGACTCAGTTGTTTTCGTTTTCATCAACACTTTCTTCACTTGACATTAATTCCTTCTAATTCTTCTTCGTCACGTGAAAATTGCCTTTTTCCGTTTGTTTGCTCCTCTTCCTATTCATTTCTTGAATCCTTATCATTTCCTTCTTTACTCGTCCTCTTTACATGTTCTGTTTTGTTCGCTTCGGAAACACCACGTTCTCTTCTCCTTTCGTACCTTTCTTCTTGCAGTCCTGGCCTAAGTCCTTGGCGGGTCCTCTTCTCCTTCCTTATCTTCTAACTTCGAATCCTGTCCTAGGTGTGCGGGATAATTCATGGTGAAATAGGCACATTAAAAAGAAAACAGAGTTAAGAGTCTAGGCACTGCTATTATAGTTCGGGACTGTCACGACTCGGTTGTCTTCGTTTTCATCAATACTTTCTTCACTTGACATTAATTACTTCTAATTCTTCTTCGTCACGTGAAAATTGCCTTTTCCTTTTGTTTGCTCCTCTTCCCATTAATTTTCTGAATGCTTATCATTTCCTTCTTTACTCATCCTCTTTTGTTCACTTCGGAAATTCCACGTTCTCTTCTCCTTTCGAATCTTTCTTCTTCCAGTCCTGGCCTAGGTCCTTGGAGGGTTTGTTTACAGTGAACTAATTAATTTAAAATAAATAACTAATTTAATAAACACAAGGACACAGGCGATGTTGGTTTGATCATTGACTCGGCTTCGTCGACTTCGCCTTTTTTGTTTCCCACATTTTTTTCCTCTAATTTTTTTCCGTCTGTTCGCTTTGTTGGAAAACCTTCTGGAAATTCATCGTCCACTTCTCCTTCCGTATCTTCCTACTTCTGGTCCTGGCCTAGTTCCTTGGAGGGTCTACAATGAATTAAGTTAATAAATACAAGGACCCAGTCACTTTTAGTTTGGACAATGACCCGATTTCGTCGTCTTCGCCTTTTTCGTTTTCCACACTATTTTCCTCTAATTTTTTTTTCGCCTGTTCGCCTTGTTGGAAAATCCTTTGGAAATTTATCGTCCACTTCTCCTTCCGTATCTTAATAATAATAATAATAATAATAATTCATTTATTGTCATTGATCTTTTAAGATATAGACATTGTCCTTCTTCTGATTTATCTGATATATCTGTATTTGCCTAACAGTTCACAAAACCAATAATTACAGAGCAAATGTAATAATATAAAGAGAAACTTACTAGAGTAGTACTAAAACTAAAAGTAAAACTAGGACTAAACTCTAGGAAAAAGAAAGAGAAAGTGGAAACAGGTAGCACAGTGAAGGCGTGAAGCATAATCGTAACAAAAGTTGAGAAAGAAGTTAATCGTGGCTGTAAAAATGCATTGGTTTTTTTCTGAAGTTGGAAAAATTTAAATGGAAAATGTCAACGCTAAGTAGTACAAATATTGTTATAGAGAGTTTAGGCAACATGTATCGGAGAACGGACTATAAAAAAAAGGATTAATAAACATAAGGCCCCAGACACTGCTTCTTCGTTAACTTCTTCATCCTCTAATGCTTATTCGCCGCCTGAAAATTCTTCTTCTTTTTTTAGCCATCTTTGTTCTCCTCTATTTCTTCTTCGTCTGTTCATTTTGTTGGCATCCTCTGGAAATTCATCGTCCATTTCTCCTTCCGTATCTTCCTTCTTCTGGTCCTGGCCTAGTTCCTTGGAGGGCTTACAATGAATTAAATTAATAAACATAAGGACCCGGGCACTGCTAGTTTGAACTTTGACTCGATTTGATTATCTTCGTCTTCATCTTCCACATACTCTTCGTTAACACCTTCGCCCCCTCTATACTAATTCGTCGCTTGAAAATTCTTCTTTCTTTACCCATCTTTTTTCTGCTCTAATTTTTCTTCCTGCGTTCACTTTGTTGGAAAATCCTCTGGAAATTCATCGTACACTACTCCTTTCGTGTCTTCCTGCTTCTGGTCCTGAGCTAGATTCTTGGAGGGTTTGCAGTGATTTAAACTAATAAACATAAGGGGTCGCCGAGTGGCTTAGCGGCCTAGCCTAGCCGACTTAGAAAGTCGTGTCGCTCGGCGGCATGGGTTCGAATCCCATCATCAGCCATGGATGTTTGTGCTGTTTAAAGGTTAAGACCCAGCTTAAAACATACTTCGTAATTGTCTGGAATGGCTCACGGCCGTAAGACAAGCAGCACTGCTGCGCAAAGCAAATAGAAAGAAAAGAAAGAATAAACATAAGGACCCAGACACTGCTAATTTGGACTTTGACACGATTTGATTGTCTTCGTCTTCATCTTCCACATACTCTTCGTTAACACCTTCGCCCTCTATACTAATTCGTCGCCTGAAAATTCTTCTTCTTTCTTTACCCATCTTTTTTCTGCTTTAATTTTTCTTCCTCTGTTCACTTTGTTGGAAAATCCTCTGGAAATTCATCGTACACTACTCCTTTCGTGTCTTCCTGCTTCTGGTCCTGAGCTAGATTCTTGGAGGGTTTGCAGTGATTTAAATTAATAAACATAAGGGGTCGCCGAGTGGCTTAGCGGCCTAGCCTAGCCGACTTGGAAAGTCGTGTCGCTCGGCGGCATGGGTTCGAATCCCATCATCAGCCATGGATGTTTGTGCTGTTTAAAGGTTAAGACCCAGCTTAAAACATACTTCGTAATTGTCTGGAATGGCTCACGGCCGTAAGACAAGCACCATTGCTGCGCAAAGCAAATAGAAAGAAAAGAAAGAATAAACATAAGGACCCAGACACTGCTAGTTTGGACTTTGACACGATTTGATTATCTTCGTCTTCATCTTCCACATACTCTTCGTTAACACCTTCGCCCTCTTTACTTATTCGTCGCCTGATAATTCTTCTTCTTTCTTTACCCATCTTTTTTCTGTTTTAATTTTTCTTCCTCTGTTCACTTTGTTGAAAAACTCTCTGGAAATTCATCGTATACTACTCCTTCCGCATCTCCCTTCTTCTGGTCCTGGCCTGGGTCCTTGGAGGGTTTGCAGTGATTTAAATTAATAAACATAAGGACCCAGGCACTGCTAGTTTGGACTTTGACACGATTTGATTATCTTCGTCTTCATCTTCCACATGCTCTTCGTTAACACCTTCGCCCTCTATACTTATTCGTCGCCTGAAAATTCTTCTTTCTTCACCCATCTTTCTTCTGCTCTAATTTTTCTTCATCTGTTCATTTTGTTGGAAAATCGTCTGGATATTCATTGTCCATTACTCCTTTCGTGTCTTCCTTCTTCTGATCCTGAGCTAGATTCTTGGAGGGTTTGCAGTGATTTAAATTAATAAACATAAGGACGCAGACACTGTTAGTTTGGACATTGACGCGATTTGGTTGTGGTCGTCTTCATCTTCCACATACTCTTCGTTAACTTTTTCGTCCTCTATACTTATTCGTCGCCAGAAAATTCTTCTTCTTTCTTTGCCCATCTTTTTTCTGGTCTAAATTTTCTCCCTCTGTTCACTTTGTTGGAAAATCCTCTGGAAGTTCATCGTCCACTACTCCTTTCGTGTCTTCCTGCTTCTGGTCCTGAGCTAGATTCTTGGAGGGTTTGCAGTGATTTAAATTAATAAACATAAGGACGCAGACACTGTTAGTTTGGACATTGACGCGATTTGGTTGTGGTCGTCTTCATCTTCCTCATACTCTTCGTTAACACCTTCGCCCTCTATACTTATTCACCGCCTGAAAATTCTTCTTCTTTCTTCACCCATCTTTTTTCTGCTCTAATTTTTCTTCCTGTATTCACTTTGTTGGAAAATCCTCTGGAAATTCATCGTACACTACTCCTTTCGTGTCTTCCTGCTTCTGGTCCTGAGCTAGATTCTTGGAGGGTTTGCAGTGATTTAAATTAATAAACATAAGGACGCAGACACTGTTAGTTTGGACATTGACGCGATTTGGTTGTGGTCGTCTTCATCTTCCACATACTCTTCGTTAACTTTTTCGTCCTCTATACTTATTCGTCGCCTGAAAATTCTTCTTCTTTCTTTACCCATCCTTTTTCTGCTATAATTTTTCTTCCTCTGTTCGCTTTGTTGGAAAATCCTCTGGAAATTCATCGTACACTACTCCTTTCGTGTCTTCCTGCTTCTGGTCCTGAGCTAGATTCTTGGAGGGTTTGCAGTGATTTAAATTAATAAACATAAGGACCCAGACACTGCTAGTTTGGACTTTAACACGATTTGATTGTCTTCGTTAACTTTTTCGTCCTCTATACTTATTCGTCGCCAGAAAATTCTTCTTCTTTCTTTGCCCATCTTTTTTCAGCTCTAAATTTTTTTCGTCTGTTCACTTTGTTGGAAAATCCTCTGGAAATTCATCGTCCACTTCTCCTTCCGTGTCTTCCTTCTTCTGGTCCTGGTTTTTCTTTTGCCCGACGCACACATCCAGTCTTTTGTCCTTCATTGATCCGTACTTGCGAAATTTTCCGAAAATTCTTTAATCGTTTTCCGTTTTTTTTTCTTTTAATTTTTTTATGTGTTATTACTAGGAGGACTGCAAAAAATTGAAAATTTTGCTTCTTTCCATTGTAAATTATTTTGATTGTAACCTTGTGTATTCTATCTCCGATAGTAAAATACGATTGCTTACGTCTATGAGCCCCCTGACTCCTTTACACCCACTTTACATGACGCAATTTGTCGTGTTGGAAATTCCTCGTCTGCTTCTTCTTCCTGTCCTTTTCTTCCTCCTCCTAGCTTTGATCTACTTAAGACCGTAGAAAATTTATAGCGGATTAAATTTGACCCTTCTTCGTTTTCCACATTTTTCTCGCCATCTTTTTTCTCCTCCTTTCCTTCGTCACGTGAGACTTTTTTCTTTCCATTCTTTTTCCTCCTCCCCATTGATTTCTTCATCTACTGAATTCGAATCATTTTCTTTTTTCTTCCGTTTCGATCACCTTGTTACTGCTTTCTAGAAGTCATCGCTCTCTTATCGTGCTTCCCCCTCCTGTTGTTCACCTTTTGAGCATGCATTCACTTCCTCCTTTGTCGTTCTTTTTATCTAATTTGAGATTAGTGTTTGTATCAATTCCTCTTCTTTGATTTCTTCAAATTCTGAAGCCTTAACGATCTTCCTACGTTGCTCTTTTTACGACTTTTTCTTTATCTTCTAAATATGTGTATTCTCTTCATCTCCACTCATTTCTGCACCTTCTTTTGCTTATTTTCTCTCGCTTTGTTTTCATCTTCCATTTCGTCCATTTTGGTTCATAGAATTAAATTTGTTTAGAAAGTAAAATAAAAGTATAGAAGCAACTGAAGGCATAAGCAACTGAAAGTTAGTATTTCCAGAGATGTCATCGTCGCATTTAATGCTTTTCCTTGGCTTTGCAATTGGAAGTGACTATTTCACAAAAGTAGCTTACGAGTTATGCCTTATTTTTCTTTTTTATTATTATTATTATTAAATTTTTGTTGAAACTTTTTTAAACGTTTTAGTAACTTTCTTGCTTTAAAGTATTTTAATGAATCAGAAGGTACCTACATAAAAACAAAATCTTTTTTTTTCTCTTCGGCATAACCTTCCCTCGGGGGAAAAGTCAACTTTCTACTTTGCTGTTCGTTCGTTCGTTCCTATTAACTCATCGGCTTCTCTTGAAGATCGTCATAGAATTTCTCTTACGTTCGTTTTTATTACGCCCGATGAACGTTGTGCCGCTTAAACGAAATTTATTTTCGGCCGGTTGTTTTCCTTTGAAAAACAACAAGAACGAGGAGGGCACAGTAATTTGCTTCGCTTAACTTCTTTAATAAAGCCCTCGCTAATAAATTATGTACGCCGAAAGCTCACTTTGAAAAAACAATCGCCGCAGAAAGCACCGAGCGAGCTTCGAGGAATTCGTCAAAACGGTAGGCGGCTTCCTTTTCCGCAAAGTCATATAATTTCTCTCTCATTTTGTATTTTATTTTTATTTTTATTTTTTTGTAAATGCATGCGCGGATGTCGTCGTCAACTTGTCGTTTTGCAAAACGCGCAATTTTCTAACGCTCCTTGGTACTTATGATAATCGTGAGAGCCAGAGGTCGTCCTGGGAAAGCCGGCTAACAAAAGGGCAGATCTTAATTAATGAAAAA
Organism: Dorcus hopei; assembly: GCA_033060865.1. NCBI lineage: Eukaryota > Metazoa > Arthropoda > Insecta > Coleoptera > Lucanidae > Dorcus > Dorcus hopei. The sequence goes on along the minus strand of CM065425.1, from coordinate 2,676,479 downwards.
GGAAGGAACGCCCCCTCTCTGTTTTATTTTCGTGTTTCTTTGCGTTCGCGCCAGCGAGTTCGGTGAAACCAGAGAAATCACATACCGGAAAATAATTCTCTCAACGTAATTATTCACTTCCGGCTTGCCTGCCGCCACTCGTCAACGAAAGTTTTATTCGTACGAGTGTCCTTAATTACAGGTGATAAACAATGAAACACTATACCTACACAAGTAATTATATAATATAACCGATGCGGTTTTGATAAACTTAAACAATAAATAAACATCCGTTGGTTTTATATTATGTATAGGTACAGATATCATCATAAGTTTGAATCGAATCAGAAAAAGAAGAAGTGTCATTAGAATAAATAGTAAAAATAGGTGAAACTTGACCTCTGCTCCCGTGCGAAACTCAAACCGAAACTAATCACTAAATTTAGGAGACTTTGTCACTCTGTCATATAAACAAAATTAATTAATCACACGTCACATAAAATTTCTACATTTAATAATTTTGTGATAGATTCTGACGACCTGTCGGTAAACAACATAAAAGTAACTCGTCACTCTGGTCGTATAAACAAAATTAATTAATCACACGTTAAATAAAATTCCTGCATTTAATAATTTTGTGATAGATTCTGAAGACCTGTCTGTAAACAACAACATAAAAGTAACATACTTAGTTATAACATCCGTGGCCATCTCAAGAAATCACTTGCAGAAATTTCGTCAGCGCGTGCCCCTGAAATGCTCCGATAATGGCTTGACAAACAGGCGAGGAAGAACCGGGCATTTTTTCCCGTTTATTTTGACTAGTGTCCTATCTCTGATAACGCACGAAAAAAAAATTAAATGCAGTCTCATTCGAAACGTTTCGACAAATGTAATTGAATACGTATCAAGAACTAAAATTTAATGTAATATAATTGTCGACTGTCCATAATTAGGTATACATAATTACCAGACTTCGGCGTTTTTAGGACATTTCAGAGCCGGGCGTTCTCGTGCCATATCTCCATAACTACTGAAGATACAAAAAAAATTTCAAGACAATTTCGTTTTTAATTTAAGAGGTCTACAACACAAAATTATTTTCATTTATACAGAGTGAATCAAAACACTGGTGCCCGTATACAACTTTTTTATTTCAAATGGCATGCCCTATATATGAAACCAAATTTGGATTGCCTATAAAATTCTAAACATTTTCTGTATACCATTGACTATACCTAAACCTAACCGTTCTTGAGATATTTAACATTTTGTCTAAAAACTGCCATTTCAGCCACTATTTTATTTATTCATATCTTATTTATTTTTAGCTCTAAGAAAAAGATTTTTGGTACAGATGTAGTTGATACATAAGCTTATCATAAGCCATTATTAAATGTACTTTTATCGCTACAGGGCGGCCATGGTAATAAACAAAATATCAGAAAATTCAAAATGGCAAAACTCAATTTTCTTTCTTAAATTCTCTCTGGAATTTTTTTTGTATCTTCAATAGTTATGGAGATATGGCCCGAGAACACACTCTTGGGACACCCTCTATATATTTTAACTAACGTCTGCAAACAGTAGTTTTAAGTGTAGACTTCAGAGGGATTTTACAAAAATTGCAGAAGGTTTTTTGGTGAAAATAAGTTACCTGACATTCAGCAGTTCAATTCAATTAGGGCATTTGGTCCTCACCATGTTAAAAAGAAGTATCAGAGAAAGCGAGAGAGAAACGGCTGCGTCAGCCTTTGAAGCAAGAAAATCGATACAAGCTGCCACTTTAAAAATAATTAAAATTGAATATTAATTGATATACCTCCGTCTTCTTTCTAATGATAGGAGAACTTTTTAATCGGTGACATCTATTCTTAAAGATGGCACCACTGATGATCTCAATAACTTCAGACCCATCTCAATAGTTCCCATATTATCAAAAATATCGGAAATAGCTTTGAAAAATCAGTTAACTGATTATTTTGAAGAACACAGACTTTTTTATAATTTTCAATTCGGTTTTAGGTCAAGGATGTTAACTGTTGATGCTATAAACTTATTATTATTTAAAATGTTTGAAGGTCAGGAAAACAGAGAGTATGTAGGGGTCGCTTTCGATTGTGTCTCACATCACAGGCTGCTACAGAAACTTGAACTTTATAACTTCAACGAAACCAGTTTACTGCTCTTGAAATCTTACCTTATTATCTTACGATAATAAAAAAAAACGGTGTCCCTCAGGGCTCTGTCTTAGGACCCATTCTTTTCTTAATTTATATCAATGACTTAAAGTCTGCAATTTCATTGCAAGACCTTGTTCTATTTGCTGATGACACAATCGTAATAACAGCTGATCAGGATATTGCAACTGTTCTAAATCAATTGGATAACAGTATAAATGACCTTAATTATCTGTCTCTCAATCATAAGAAGATCCTTAAAATGTTATTTGCTCATCGTTCATTAGCTGAATTCGATAACCCAGATTCGGTGAAATTCTTTGGTATTCATCTAGATCCTCAATTAAATTTCAATCCACATCGATAAATTGGTTTCAAAAATTTCCAAAAACATTTTTCTTCTGAGGAACCTAAAAGCCTTAGTTAACCAAAAGCTCTTGCTAACTATTTATCATTCACTCTTAGTTTCTTATATGTCTTATGGATTACTAGCGTGGGGACATGCTTATACATCCTTACATACATCCTTAAATATTTATTACTGTTTGATTTATATACACAAAAATTTAAACAACTATTCATTACAAAGCAGTTTACATGATTTCAATACAAGGTACGTCTCTAATATACGTATTGATTATAAACTTTTACAAAGTAGTGAAAATGGTTGCAACTATGTATGTATTTTGGACCCACTTTTTACAATATCTTTCCCAACGAAATAAGGGATCTTCCTCTATCAACTTTCAGTGAGATTATAAAATCTTTTTTTACAAAAAAAGGCATTTTACAGTATAAAAGAATTTTTGCGACGTGATACTTTCGAAATTACTTCGGGTTTGCACAGTATCATAACGCATCAATCTCAATGTTTTTAATAGTGTTTTATATATTTTACATATAAATTTTCAACTGTATTATCGACGAACACGATTGTATGCACTTACAGTATGTGTAATAAACTTGAATTTGAATCAATTAAAATTGAAATAAACTATCAATGGAAAGAAGAAGGAGGAATATCAATGATGTTCCTAGGAGAAATATCAATTAAAATTAAAATCAACCATCAATGGAAAGAAGAAGAAAGAATATCAATGATGTTCCTCAATGGAAAGAAGAAGGATTTGTATCGATTTTCTTGCTTCCCCTGATATTTCCGATATTTCTCCTTCTTTTTTCTAATGATAGGAGGAATATTAATTAAAATTGAAATCAACCATCAATGGAAAGAAGAAGGGAGAATATCAATGATATTCCTCAATGTTATTTCTCCTTCTTCTCCTCCTCCTGGTTGATTTCGATGACACTCCTCCTTCTTTCCATTGACGGTTGATTTCAATTTTAATTGATATTTCTCCTAACATTGGAAAGCAGAATGGATGGTTGGTTGATTTCAATTCTAATTGAAATTGCTTCCTCTGATATTACTTTTTGAGATGAGTTGCCTTTTATTTGCAGCTTTGGTCAGTTCACTTTAACTCAGAGCAAACTGATGATGTAACTGATCCGTTTTAGTTACAAATAAAACATTCCAAAGTCACCGGTCGTCATTATTATATTTTCATTCAAATTAAGAAGTCATTTCTAACATGTATTTCACAAAAAGAATCAAGCACGTGCATAATGACAGTTTTATTAAGCATTTGCACGTGGGATTGTTTAACATTAGCTGCAATATCGTATTCCCTTTAATTAAATCCGGCAGGTGCAGCATCGGCAAGGGGGGAGGAAGTGATCTGCGTCCCTTTGAATTAGATCACTTTGACAAATAAAATAGACAAACTTAATGAATATGTGATCCTGGGTAAAAGTGAACTGATCTCCGCTGCAAATAAAAGACAGCCTATGGTGATGACCAAATGACCTAACTGAATTGAAACCTTCTGCAATTTTTGTAAAATAACATGTCATCAGCTTCGAGTTTCTTGTAACAACAACTTCAACGTTGTAGTTTTTTGTGACCTTCTGGCATCTACGAGTCTGAATTATTTTGTAAAATACCTTTGAAGTCTACATTTAAAACTGGTGCTTGCAGATGCTAGTTAGGTTGTCTGATTGTTTCTTGAATCTGATTGGACACAAATTGGCAAAACAATCGTCAGTAGAAACAACACGCCACGTTGTATGTACAACAGATAACAAGCCACGTTCTTTTAGATCTCAAGAAATTTCAGAGTCAGGCACAAATGGGGGGAATGTTCGATTTACTTGAAGTTGTTTAAAGTAAATTGGTGGACTTCTCCAAAAACTTTAGACTTCCACTGATTTTAAGTTTCCTTTTCTTCTGAAAACTTCTCCACTTCCATTCCTTCACCCCTACAATCATGTGTGTAAGTAAAAATAAATTTCACTTCGTAGTAATTCCCCATTTTCAGAGATAAAATTGAAGAGATCATTGCACGTGTTAAGTTCATTCCCGTGAATTACATTCGATTTTTCAACCTCGGTTTGTTTATATTGCTCCACAGTGCTAATCTAATTCTTCTTTTAGATGAACTCGCAAACTTGCTTCGCCCAGCATTTCCTTATCGCGGTTCCAATTAACTTGACTATCTGTGTCAAAACCAGAAAAATGGCGCATGTTATTGTCGTATGATTTAACGAGTTGAGTTATGTACTTTCTTGAGGGCGCATCCTCGTTTCCTGTTCGCTCGCATTTTTCAAGTTGATACGCAGCAATTCCCTCCCAAACAACACCGACACGTACTTCCTCATATGATAATAAGTGCTCGCCACCGAACTTCCGTCTTGTCTGCGTTTACTCACCGATGACACATGTTTATGTCTGATATGGACAAACAACGACCGCAGCACATTGTCTGGTAACGTCTGCACTTGCCTTCTACAAGGCGCATCCCGTGCGAAGAGGAAAAGCGAGTGATTCAGCAAAAGACATTAAAGAAGTTCATTCTCCCGTCGTCGCTCGATTAAAAACTGATGTATGCACATTAATTCCGATCTCGTAAGCATCGGCTTTATTATAATAATGCAATCGGAATTATGATTTAATTAGTCTCGGCGAAATATGCACTCCGGCTCGATGGAAGCGTAATTGTATTTAATTGCAGTCCCATATTGGTATACCTCGGTAATGCTGTTATTACGTTATTGATTCCTGTGAAATATAAAAAGTTAATGTCCGTACCTGTTTCCTGCATACTAATCGAAGCTCACGAAGGAATTTCATATCGGACAAACGTTTACGTTAAAACGAAGTAAGTTGTACATTAGAAAATACCTCGAAAGCTCATCAGTTCATCAGAATCATAATTGCCCGTGTATGGATGGAAAGCAGATGGAAAATGGGTTTGGGTAAATTAACCAACGACTAATGAAGTGTTGCATGATGCAATCGTATCCATCCTTTAGTCATTGCGACGCTAGACCACTTCAGATTAGCCAGTCCTCCTCAACTGAGGCTGCAGATACTACAAATCTGAATAAGAATTTAAAACACGCGTGAGATTCTATTTATTATTATTCGCACAGTCATTTCCTCGATGAGAAACACAAAAACAAACCCCCCCGCTCTCAATCCGTTTCAAGATAATAAGCGCCTCATTTTTTTATCGCTTCCTTGGTTTGAGAGTGAAGATAAAACTCATTAAGTGGTCAAAGTCGTCTTCTTCGTTAAAATCTCGAATGCAAGCACGAAACAATACTTACTTATTATCAGTCTTGGGATATTTCGGCGCGTTCGGGCACTTTTCATTGGTCCTCGTATTGCGTAACCATGGCAACACTCCGAAATGTCCGAAGTCTACTTATTATAAATGGCATCGTCGTCCTTGTTTGAAGGCGACAGAAAATTGCATTGGGATGATCAAATCTCGAATAAACTAATTGATTTGCCCGAATGATTTATGTTATTGTCATAAAAAGATTGAAAATAATTTATAACGTGCAATTACACTTAACAGTTATCAAGCGATTCGGTTTTAAAGCGTCCTTGAATTTTTTATAGAAATATATTTCGTGGAAATCGTCTACTTCATTCAGCTTTTTCGTTTAGGTCAACTGCGAATCATCCAAAAGGGTGGGTGCGTTTCAATATATTTATTTTGAAAGCTCAATTAATTAACTTTTAACTTTAAGCTAATATAAACTACGTGTAAAGCGACCTTTTACAGTTCGCAATTTTCATTGCTGGCAATAAATAATTTTAGCAATAAAACATTTCACAAATAGGGATAAGTGGGGCAAGTGTAGAGTTTATAATGGAACTGAGGTGACTAAATTACGTATTAAAAAAAAAGTTTTAATTGTAGTTTTGGAGTTGGCTTTCAATTCGTTGGCCGAATGAGAAATTAGACAAGTTTCTTTTTCACCTATTTACCCCAAGCTCACAGAGCTTGTCGGGGAGGGATGTTGGCGGCTGCGACCGACTTACATATGATGTTTATTTCTCCTTCGGCATTCGCCTTACAAACTAGGGAAACGCAGAAAACCCAGTTCGAAGGAGCCGGTGTGAATATAAATAAATAATTGGAGATTGTCTACAATTAGTTCATCTATGTTTACAATTACCCACATCTGCCCCTACGGCCCTAATTCCACGCTTCTTCACTTTGGGTTTAAATTGTTCATCACTTTATTATAAACTTGCCTTCCATCTGTTACTAATTACATTCTAATGTAATTCTGCCAACTGTGTCCATGTCTCAGTCTGAATCAATTCCAATTTGTTTCGGAAAGGTTCCGATTTTCATTCCAAATTTTTAAATAAAAGATTTCTTCTAATTTTGTCACAAAACGATGTTTTAAAAGTTTTTCTTCTTCTTCTTATTTCTCTCTAAACTTCGACGTTTTTCTGTCAGAAAACGAGGTTTTAAAATTTCTTCTTCTTCTAAAAAGAACTGTTCCGACGAAATCAAATTGAAAAGCGTAAACCAATAAGGACGATTCACTTTAAATGCAACGCGTCATTGAAAACAAAAACTTCTTCGAAAGCCGCTTTTATTTGTAACATTAACACTTGTAGTTAATCATCAGCGCCATCTATTGGATCTCGCAGGTATTATCAAGAAAAAAAAAACGTATAAACAAAGAAGACGGACGCATGCCGGGTACAGCACATTTCATAACAGATAAGTCTTCTTCCGCTTTTGTTTATAATGTTAACTCTAGTTGCCAGTAATCAGCGCCATCTATTGGATCTCCCCGGTATTATTAAATGAAAAAAAAAGTAACGTAAACAAAGACAGACTCACTCTATGCGTAAATAGCACATTTTATTACAGAGAAGCCTTCTTCAAAGAGAGCTTTCGTTTGTAGTATTAACACCAGTTGCTTACAGTCAGCGACATCTATTGGATCTCGCTGGTATCATTAAAAGAAAAAAAAAGCACAAAGATGAGAAACTCATGCTAAGAACAGCGCATTTTATAAAATAGAAGTCTTCGTTATAAACAGATTTTGTTTATAATATTAACGCTGGTTGCTAGTCATCAGCGCCATCTATTGGAATATTATGAATTGAAAAAAAAAAGAAACAAATGTAAACAAAGAAAACAGACTCCACTCTACGCCTAGCACGTTTTATGGACAAATATTTGTCAAAGAGAGCTTTTATTTGTAACATTAACATTTGTTGTTAACCATCAGCGCCATCTATTGGATCTCTGAGGTATTATCAAGAAAAAAAAAGCATATAAACAAAGAAGACGGACGCATGCCAGGTACAGCACTTTTATAACAGAGAAGTCTTCTTCAAAAACAGTTTTGCTTACAATGTTAACTCTAGTTGCTAGTAATCAACGCCATCTATTAGACCTTGCCGGTATTATTAAATGAAAAAAAAAAAGAAACGTAAACAAAGACACGTAGCACATTTTATTTTCAAAGAGAGCTTTCGTTTGTAATATTAACACCAGTTGCTTACAGTCAGCGCCATCTATTGGATCTTGCTGGTATCATTGATTAAAAGTAATCAATTAAATAAATAAAAATATAAACATGCTGAATACAGCGCATTTTAAAACATAGAAGTCTTCCTTAAAAACAGCTCTTTTATATAACATTAACCCTAGCTGCTAGTCATCAGCGCCATCTATTGGATCTCGCCGGTATTATTAAATAAAAATAAAAATACATGAACAAAGAAAACAGACTCGCTCTACGCGTAGCACGTTTTATAACTTACAAGTCTTTGTCGAAGAGAGTTTCTATTTGTAACATTAACATTATTTGTTTACAAACAGCGCCATCTATAGGATCTCGTCGGTATTCTTACATGAAAGAAATAGAAATTAAACAAAGAAGACAGATCCGCTCTATGTATAGCACATTATGTAATAGAGAAGCCATCCTTAAAGAAAACTTTCGATTGTAATATTAACATAGTAGTTTACAATCAGCGCCATCTGTAGGATCTCGCTGACATTGTTAAGAAAAAACAAAAAAGTTAATGTAAACAAAGAAGACGTCCAACCTACGTGTAGCACATTTTATATATATATACAGGCTGTCTTACGAAAAACGCCCCAAGCCATAACTCCGTTATTTATGGACTTATCTTAACAAACAAAAAGGCAAATAAAATGAGACTAAAAATACTATAAAGTGAGTCCAGTTTCAATTTTTTTTTAAATTACCTTCAAGGTCAAACGACTGTCAACTTTTATTTTTCAAATGGCTCTGTATATTTTTTATTATTATATCTGGTAGAGATTTTTTTTCTAAATCCAATAATATGCAACACTTTGATATTTAGAAAACATTTTTCGTAAAAAAAAGAAATGAACTAGTCTATTACGCAAAACGTGTTTTTCATAAAAATGTTAAAGTTTGTCGTGAAAACAATGTCACTGAGGTTATTTTTCACAGATGTTTTGAACTATCAAGTTCTTCTACTTGTACGACTTATTGTTTCTTAAAAAAAAGCCGATTATGGATAACAATCACCTGACTGACTTATTGCAAGTATATTTTGAATGCAATAAAAACAGCAATCAAGCAGTACAGAAAACATTAATGAAATAATTAAAATTAAGTCTACAACTGTGTAAGTTGCTTTGGGAAAAAATCCCTGTCTATAGAGACGCACTGCTTGTATTTTTATTGCATTCAAAATATGCTTGGAGTAAGTCAATCAACTGAGTATTATCCATAATCGGCTTTTTTTAGGAAACAATAAATCATACAAAGAAAATAACTTGACAATTTGAAACAACTGTGAAAAATAACGCCCAGTGACGTTGTTTTCACGACAAACTTTAACATTTTTATGAAAAGCACGTTTTGCGTAATAGACTAATTCATTTGTTTTTACGAAAAATATTTTTTAAATGTCAAAGTGTTGCACATTATTGGATTTAGGAAAAAAATCTCTACCAGATATAATAATAAAAAATATACAGAGCCATTTGAAAAATAAAAGTTGACAGTCGTTTGACCTTGAAGGTAATTTAAAAAAAAAATGAAACTGGACTCACCTTATAGTACTTTTAGTCTCATTTTATTTGCCTTTTTGTTTGTTAAAATTAATCTATAAATAACGGAGTTACGGCTTGGGGCGTTTTTCGTAAGACAGCCTGTATATATAATATAAAAATATATAATAATAATAATATAATTTTTAAATAAAAAATTTCTTCTAATTTTGTCACAAGACGATGTTTTAAAAGTTTTTCTTCTTCTTCTTATTTCTCTCTAAACTTCGACGTTTTTCTGTCAGAAAACGAGGTTTTAAAATTTCTTCTTCTTCTTATTCCTCTTTAAACTTTAACGTTTTTCTCGTGCATTTTCGTATTGAACGATCATTGATCGATCGTGCTTTTGTTTTTATTAGTTGCTAAAATTTGTTAATGTCCGAATCTCTACATCTTCCCGATGAATTACACGCCACCCCCATGCTTCAACGTCTTCAGTTCTTGTCTCGCTTCTATTTCAATTGATTTTGACACTTTGACGCTTCTTGCAATCAGACTTATTTTTCTTGGATTTCTTGCAACCACTCCACACGTCTGTATTTGTGGGCTTCTTCGGTTCCCCCACCAATTTCGATTGCGTTTCTTCTACTGACTTATTTTGTTATCATTGTTATTAAGCGACTGCATCTTCTTCGTTTACATTTCTTTTTTTATTTAATAATACTACCGAGATCCAACACGTAGCTTTGCTTGTAAGAAAAAAAGGTGTTAATGTTTTGTAAGATAAAATGTGCTGTACATAGAATGAGTCTGTTCTTCTTCGTTTACATTACCGACGAAATCCAATAGATGGCGCTAAGCAAGTCACATACAATACTTCTTTTCGAAGAAGGCTTTTAAAATGTGCTACACGTAGGTTGGGTGTCTTCTTTGTTTACATTAACTTTTTGTTTTTTCTTAACAATGCCGGCGAGATCCTATAGATGGCGCTGATTGTAAACTACTGTGTTAATATTACAAACGAAAGTTTTCTTTAAGGATGGCTTCTCTATTACATAATGCGCCATACATAGAGCGGATCTGTCTTCTTTGTTTAATTTCTATTTTTTTCATGTAAGAATCCCGACGAGATCCTATAGATGGCGCTTTTTGTAAACAAATAATGTTAATGTTACGAATAGAAACTCTCTTCGACAAAGACTTGTAAGTTACAAAACGTGCTACGCATAGAGCGAGTCTGTTTCCTTTGTTTATATGTATATTTTTTTTTCATTTAATAATACCGGCGTGATCCAATAGATGGCGCTGACGACTAGCAGCAAGTAAGGTTACTGTATCGAGAAGGTAGCGCCAACTTTCTATCTCTTTTAATTTGGGGTTAATCAAATTCATTCGTAAACTCCTTAGCAACAGCAACTTGTTATGTATCTATCCTTTTTCTTCTTTAGCGTTTCATCGCTTCCTTTTTAGTTTGGGGGACGAAGCCGCGGAAATGAATGGCGGTACCTTCTAAATACGGTAACCGTAGCGGCGAGGGTTAATGTTATAAACACAAGCTGTTTTTAAGGAAGACTTCTATGTCTTAAAATGCGTTGTGTTTAGCATGTTTATATTTTTATGTATTTAATTAATTATTTTTAATTAATGATACCAGCAAGATCCAATAGATGGCGCTGACTGTAAGCAACTGGTGTTAATGTCACAAACGAAAGCCCTCTTTGAAGAAGGCTTCTCTGTAATTAAATGTGCTACGCGTAGAGTGAGTCTGTCTTTGTTTACGTTTCTTTTTTTTTTTTTCATTTAATAATACCGGCAAGGTCTAATAGATGGCGCTGATTACTAGCAACTAGAGTTAACATTGTAAGCAAAAACTGTTTTTGAAGAAGACTTCTCTGTTATAAAATGTGCTGTGCCTGGCGTGTGTCCGTCTTCTTTGTTTATACATATGTTTTTTTTTATAATACCTGCGAGATCCAATGGATGGCGCTGATGGTTAACAACAAATGTTAATGTTACAGACAAAAGCTCTCTTTGACAAATATTTGTCCATAAAACGTGCTAGGCGTAGAGTGGAGTCTGTTTTCTTTGTTTACATTTGTTTCTTTTTTTTCAATTGATAATATTCCAATAGATGGCGCTGATGACTAGCAACCAGCGTTAATATTATAAACAAAATCTGTTTATAAGGAAGACTTCTATTTTATAAAATGCGCTGTTCTTAGCATGAGTCTGTCTTCTTTGTGTTTTTTTTTTCTTTTAATGATGCCAGCGAGATCCAATAGATGTCGCTGACTGTAAGCAACTGGTGTTATTATTACAAACGAAACGAAAGCTCTCTTTGAAGAAGGCTTCTCTGTAACAAAATGTGCTATTTACGCATAGAGTGAGTCTGTCTTTGTTTACGTTTCCTTTTTTTTTCATTTAATAATACCGGCGAGATCCAATAGATGGCGCTGATTACCGGCAACTAGAGTTAACATTATAAACAAAAACTGAAGAAGACTTATCTGGTATGAAATGAGCTGTACCTGGTGTGTGTCTGTCTTCTTTGTTTATGTTTTTTTTTCTTGATAATACCTGCGAGATCCAATAGATGGCGCTGATGATTAACAACAAGCTTTAATTTTACAAATAAAAGCGGCTTTCGAAGGAGTTTTTTTTTTTTGTTTTTGATGACGCGTTGCATTTAAAGTGAATCGTCCTTATTAGTTTACGCTTTTCAATTTGATTTTGAATATTATTAGATGCAGATAACATTGACATTATAATTGCAAAGTTATCAATGATGATTTGCTCTGTTGTTTGGGGAAGATGAAAAGAAGGAAGTACTTGTAAGTTCCTTTGGTGTTAATCAATTCTCATGATGCAAAATCAACGATGATATGCTCTGTTGTTTGAGGAAGATGAAGAGAAGGAAGTAGCTGTAAGTTCAGAATGTTTAGCCCAATATCGGAAGAACCCTAGTCCAGATCTGATAGGGTCGATGTTTGGGGGAAAAACGGACACTACGTACCTTCAATTCATTATTCCTTTGGATCCTTGCAAGTGAATTACTTGTAAGTTCTTCTGGTGTTCATAAGTTCTAATGATGCAGAGTTATCAACGAAGATTTGCTCTGTTGTTTGAGGAAGATGAAGAGAAGGAAGTAGCTGTAAGTTCGAAATGTTTAGCCCAATGTCGGAAGAACCCTAGTCCAGATCTGATAGGGTCGATGTTTGGGGGAAAAACGGACACTACGTACCTTCAATTCTTTATTCCTTTGGATCCTTGCAAGTGAATTACTTGTAAGTTCTTCTGGTGTTCATAAGTTCTGATGATGCAGAGTTATCAACGAAGATTTGCTCTGTTGTTTGAGGAAGATGAAGAAAAGGAAGTACCTGTAAGTTCAGAATGTTTAGCCCAATATCGGAAGAACCCTTGTCCAGATCTGATAGGGTCGATGTTTGGGGCAAAAACGGACACTACGTACCTTCAATTCATTATTCCTTTGGATCCTTGCAAGTGAATTACTTGTAAGTTCTTCTGGTGTTCATAAGTTCTGATGCTGCAGAGTTATCAACGAAGATTTGCTCTGTTGTTTGAGGAAGATGAAGAGAAGGAAGTAGCTGTAAGTTCAAAATGTTTAGCCCAATATCGGAAGAACCCTTGTCCAGATCTGATAGGGTCGATGTTTGGGGGAAAAACGGACACTACGTACCTTTCAATTCATTATTCCTTTGGATCCTTGCAAGTGAATTACTTGTAAGTTCTTCTGGTGTTCATAAGTTCTGATGATGCAGAGTTATCAACGAAGATTTGCTCTGTTGTTTGAGGAAGATGAAGAGAAGGAAGTAGCTGTAAGTTCAAAATGTTTAGCCCAGTATCGGAAGAACCTTTGTCCAGATCTGAGAGGGCCGATGTTTGGGGGAAAAACGGACACTACGTACCTTCAATTCTTTACTCGTTTGGATCCTTGCAAGTGAATTACTTGTAAGTTCTTCTGGTGTTCATAAGTTCTGATGGTGCAGAGTTATCAACGAAGATTTGCTCTGTTGTTTGAGGAAGATGAAGAGAAGGAAGTAGCTGTAATTTCAAAATGTTTAGCCCAATATCGGAAGAACCCTTGTCCAGATCTGATAGGGTCGTACACTACGTTGTATCTTCAATTCTTTATTCCTTTAGATCCTTGCAAAGGAAGTACTTGTAAGTTCCTCTGGTGTTAATAAATTCTGATGCTGCAAAGTTATCAATGGCGATTTGCTTTGTTGTTTGAGGAAGGTGAAGAGCAAAAAAGAAGTAGCTGTAAGTTCTACAAATTTTTGATAATGGAAAGAAGACATGGGGTTCTCGTGTTATAAACGTAAACACGTATCTACATAAAAAGGAGAATTATTCTGCCGTAACATCGTGTTCTCGCCGGTAATTGGTGCTTTGCTTAGTTGACAAACGGAAACAAAAAAGCGCTTGTGGCAATATACAGTTCGTTGAATGCCATTGAAATTCATGCACCGCCTAAAAAACTTGCGCAGACGTCGGCCTAGGGGAGCGCACGTGAAGCTGCAGTCTAATGTCGGACAACGGTAAAACGCAGTAACATCAACAAATCAAGAAGTAAATCTGGTAGAACGATGACAATCGGCCTGCTCTAAAATTTCAAGCACGTCGGCGTTGCGGAGCGGCGACAACTTGTTGAAGACGCCTTCCGTTAGCTGGATATCTCTCCCCACTGATCGCAGCTCCGGGGTCAACGCCAAGCTTTCCTTGTGGCCTTCAACGACGGACAAAGGCTCCCACCACCACCGCCACCTTTATAGCGGAAGCTCACCATACTTGGCTACCTCTTTAGTTGTGGAGATACCCAATGTCCAGATTTTTTTTTACAATGACTACACTTTTATAACATATAACACATTATTTTTATTATTATTTTTTTTAAATTTCTTGTTGTACCTTTTCAGAACAAACTGTTATGGGTTAAGGCTGTTTCACACTACCCTATTTCACGTACAAGATGTACTTAAACGATTTAAATTATACAGTCAAGTGAATCAAAAACTATCTGAATATATAGAACGTGTTCTATCTTCAGACCATAATTGCAGCCCCAAATATGGTCTTGTTCCAAATATTTATTATAGAAATTATATAGCCTAAAACGACCTTTTAAAGTTTTAATAATATAAAAACTTATGTGTCGATTGTGATACAGTCAAATTCGACTTACAATTTTGTTAATTTGTTAAGTATATGAATTACGTGTTGAATTTAGTAAAAAAAAATTTCAAATTGTTGTAGACGATATGTTCAAGGTAAAAAAAAATTCCTTCCACGACAACATATTAACACGTGTCGGTATTCGCTGAATTTCGACGTTTCAAACGGATTTAAAGAATTTCTTTTATCGTGAATGAATGAAAAATGGTAACGCTCTTGTTCGCCCGCAACACGTTATTAAAAACAAGCATCACCGTGGAATATTTCACATCAAACGCTCGCTGATAAATCGTCTGTATCAAAGAAGCCCAAGGAGATAATTACAGCGGCTCATATGGGTCGTGATAATTAATAATAATAATCGCCGGTTAGGAAGTCGCGCGATGTCGTAACTGGCGCTCGCGACGTTAAAAAAAAATCTTAGGCCTTTTCTTTTTTTTTTTTTTATTAATTTTCGTCGGCGTTATCTTTAATAATAAAGGAGGCGCTAATTCCCGCGCTTTATAATTTTCTAAATTAAATTTGCGACGGCCTGAGTGAAATACGATCGGGGGTGTAGAATTTCAGGAAAAATTGCCCGTCGTCACAAAGAACTGAAATGAGTTTCTTAAAAGTGTGGAAGCGACAAAGGCTTTAAGGAATTACTACCACTTAACGCCGCTACAAGTTAAGCAGCAAGCACTTATCGATCTTTCAACAAAAAAAAAGCCTTCTCTTAAAAAGAGAACAGATTCTTTTTTCAGCTTGATCACTCATTTACAGTTCTTATTTTATTTAATAGTTAAGTCTCGGCCTTCACCCTTCTCTTTAGTTTTAATTCTCTTGAAAATACTCGGAATAGAACAAACAGAGAATTAAATACGTACAAACAAGACGTTATTAAAAAACGAAATAAAGAACCCCAATAATTCATCAATGGATTAGGTCGCGACATCCTGTGGCCGATTTTTGACCTAAAATAATTGACTAACTAATTGATAATACTCGAGCTACTCTTCTGCCGAAGAGACGCTAAAGAGGACGGAAACAGCTGTAAAGTGGATGCTCGAGGAATCAGTTGCAATCGAAATCAAATTTTGGAAAATTTTAAATGAGAAGCAAACGTTGAAAGCTTGAAAACTTTTGGTTGACAAATTAAAAAGCGTTTCTAAAATAGAAGCAACGGAAATGTAAAAGCAACTGGAGTCACACTGAAAGGTGGAAATCAGAAGAACGCGCAAGGATGTATTGAATAAGAAAATATAACACGAAATGAAGAGGGGTAAGTACAAAAACACCCCAAGAAACCAGACAACTTAAAAGATAGATGGTACCTTCAACTGAATAAGGACGTTACAAAAGCTTCCTTAAACCCTGTAGCTGTATGTAGCACCTTCCCTGGAAGTTGTTTTCCTTTTTAGCACTTCGTCTTCTTCTTCTTCTGGCAAATGCCTTGCAGCAGTTCTTTGCAGCACAGATTTGTTTGTGTTTAAAATTTGAGTTTCGCGAATATTCTTCGCGAAAAAGAACCTAATGGTCTTTCCTCGACTGCAAGATAACGCATAGGGGATTTAAAACAACTTCTTGCACTCTTTTCCCCAGATAGCTTACGCCAAAACAACTCAAAACTTTGTCTTTGCCTTATATTGTTATTGTTGACATTTGTTCGTGTGAAATTAAAATAATTGCATTGCCGTTATTAACTTCTTCGTGGCGTGCTAACGAAACAATACAGAAATCATCTTTCTACTAGAGCTGTGTCAATCGTGATTGATTCGATCATTTGATTGCAATCATACAAAAGTATTGATGATTGCATTCGCTATTGTATAAATGTGTCGTTCATCAATTCAATCAAATGATTGTAACGGTGATTGCAATCATATCATTCCATTCACTCTTACGCAATCATTTGAATTCAATCAAATGATTGTAATGGTGATTGCAATCATAACATTCCATTTACGCTTACACAATCATTTGATTGAATTGGTCAATAATACATTCGTAATAACTGGTACTTGATGAGATGAATGAATGATTACCGACGATGAACGAATGCTTTTAGATCGTGTAACACTTGAAGCGAAATATGTATAAGAAACGAAATTAATATTTCTCTCAAAAAATAAATAAAATGTCGATAGAAGCAAACGATATTACCACATTAAGTTTGTCTCACGTCTTACATTGCACGCGTTTCGATTAAGAATGGTAAAGGTTATTGCCGTTATTGGTTAATCATTCGCACGTCGCGTGATGGTCGCATGCAGCGCCCCCAAGACCGAGATCGGCACGTTGCGAGATTGATTGACTACACAATCAATCGTTCTTTTCAATCACAATCATTATTTTCAATCAATCATTTTTTTCAATCATCGTTCTTTCCAATCAATCATTCTTTACAATCAACCGTTCTTTACAATCAATGAACGATATGATTGATCGGATCAAATGACCGAATCTTTTTTCTTATCAATACTTGAATGATCGAATCTTTGAAAATGAACGATTGACACAGCTCTACTTTCTACGATATAACGTCAATTTTATTAAATTACACGAGGTTTTCATAAAGATGGCGCTGATTGTAAACTACTATCTTAATATTATAAACGAAAATTTTCTTTAAAGATGGCTTTTCTATTACATAATGTGCTATACGTAGAGCGGATCTGTCTTCTTTATTTAACTTCTATTTTTTTCATGTAAGAATACCGACGAAATCCTATAGATGGCGCTGTTTTTAAACAAATAATGTTAGTGTTACTCTCTTCGACTAAGACTTGTAAGTTATAAAATGTGCTACGCATAGAGCGAGTCTGTTTTCTTTGTTTATATATTTTTTTTTCATTTAATAATACCGGCGAGATCCAATAGATGGCGCTGATGACTAGCAGCTAGGGTTAATGTTATAGACAAAAGCTGTTTTTGAGGAAGACTTCTATGTTTTAAAATGCGCTGTGTTTAGCATGTTCATATTTTTATTTATTTAATTAATTATTTTTTAATTAACGATACCAGCAAGATCCAATAGATGGCGCTGACTGTAAGCAACTGGTGTTAATATTACAAACGAAAGCTCTCTTTGAAGGAGACTTCTCTGTAATAAAATGTGCTACGCGTAGAGTGAGTCTGTCTTTGTTTACGTTTCTTTTTTTCTTCATTTAATAATACCGGCAAGGTCTAATAGATGGCGTTGATTACTAGCAACTAGAGTTAACACTGTAAACAAAGACTTCTCCGTTATAAAAGTGCTGCACCCGGCGTGCGTCCGTCTTCTTTGTTTATATGTTTTTTTTTTCTTGATAATACCTCTGAGATCCAATAGATGACGCTGATGGTTAACAACAAATGTTAATGTTCCAAACAAAAGCTCTCTTTGACAAATATTTGTCCATAAAACGTGCTAGGCGTAGAGTGGAGTCTGTTTTCTTTGTTTACATTTTTTTTTTTTCAATTAATAATATTCCAATAGATGGCGCTGATGACTAGCAACCAGCGTTAATATTATAAACAAAATCTGTTTATAAGGAAGACTTCTATTTTATAAAATGCGCTGTTCTTAGCATGAGTCTATCTTCTTTGTGTTTCTTTTTCTTTTTTCTTTTAATGATACCAGCGGGATCCAATAGATGTCGCTGACTGTAAGCAACTGGTGTTAATATTACAAACGAAAGCTCTCTTTGAAGAAGGCTTCTCTGTAACAAAATGTGCTATTTACGCATAGAATGAATCTGTCTTTGTTTACGTTTCCTTTTTTTTATCATTTAATAATACCGGCGAGATCCAATAGATGGCGCTGATTACTGGCAACTAGAGTTAACATTATAAACAAAAACTGAAGAAGACTTATCTGCTATGAAATGTGCTGTACCTGGCGTGTGTCCGTCTTCTTTGTTTATGTTTTTTTTTTCTTGATAACACCTGCCAGATCCAATAGATGGCGCTGATGGTTAACAACGAGTGTTATTGTTACAAATGAAAGCGGCTCTCGAAGAAGTTTTTGTTTTTAATGACGCGTTGCATTTAAAGTGAATCGTCCTTATTAGTTTACACTTTTCAATTTGATTTTGTCAAGACAGTTCTCATTAGATGCCGATAACATTGACATTAACATTGCAAAGCTATCAATGATGATTTACTCTGTTGTTTGAGGAAGATGAAAAGTTCAAAATGTTTAGCCCAATATCGGAAGAACCCTTGTCCAGATCCAGATGATTTCTGCATTATTTCACTCTTACGTCATCCTCTGTATGTATCCATACCAATTTAATTGTCTTCCTTACCATCGATTGATAATCTATCCCGCTTAGGTCAAGTTGTACAATTCCAGCTTAATTTTAAGCCAAAGCTTAAACCCTTAACAACAATTGTGGATGGGTTTAAGCCTGGGCCTAAGTCACACTCTGACTATTCCAAAGCACTATTTTATAATTTCCTGAACGGATTTGGTGATTTTGAATTTTTTGGATGACGTGAGCTGTTATAGCGTCATTCTTTGGACCGGTTCTCAGGCCCAGTTATACAATTCCAGCTTAACTTTAAGCCAAAGCTTTAAACCCTTGACAACAATTGCCGAAATAATCGTCGTTAGGGGTTTAAGCTTCAACTTAAGTTTAAACTGGCATTGTACAACTGGCCCTTAGATTCCAGTTCATATAAGTAAGCGCACGTGTTATCACCAATGGAGAAAAATGTGTCTGGCTCCTCAAACAAATGGAGGTGTTATTGGGGCAAACCTCCACGTAAATCTGTGAACCATTTGGTGCAAACCCTACGACTACAGGACAGTTGCAGAGTGTCAAATGCTCAAATGACGTTTGAGTTCAATAACATGCAGAGATTGTCTTCTGTAACAATTTTTTTAATTTTCATTTCACTTCTTTATCCAATGATTCGCCATACTAACCGTTTCCCCTTTTCCAATATCTGTGCTTTGTTTTAGCATTACGTCCACACAAGGCTTAATGCCCTATTACATTCTCTTTTCAAATTTATGAGCGTTCTTATTTGATATACCCCCGTATAATATGAGATAGCTCAGGTGTAACCAATTACCTGGGCCATCACCAAAAGTGTAAAGCAGGTGCGAAACACTTTAAAATTTTTAACCCAGTCAAAACGCAGACGTTTTCGTCCGTATTAGTTGAATCCAAAGCATCTACTTCTGTAAATTTTAAATAATTTTTACCTACGTTGATTAACAACTTCGAGATTGAACAAGTTCCTTAATTTATTTTCAAATGATTCGGGCCCCATTTTACAATCGTCGGATAAGCATTACTCTTAGAATAAAGTGACGTAGATATGGAGGAACATTAAAGGATATTCCACTGGGCCTCAGAACGGTTTTAGAAGCACATCATAAGTTGAGTGGTTTACAAGGCGTTCTGGTTAACTTTTTGTTTAGTTAATAAAGACATAAAAGATAAATAAAATAAAAAGTTTTGTGGAGAAATGATTTATGATAGTTCTTAATAATGTCATAATTTTGTACACCTGAGTCACGCGTGCAATTTGAAACGCCCGACTGTACGTGCACTAGTTTAACTAGTCGAGACATGAAAACGTATAAATTGCATCTAATTTATGTCTGCAGCATGCAACTTCGGCATGCATAATTCACCTGGCCGAAGAAACCGAACGTGAACAATCCGGCAGGCAAAATTTCATCGCGAAGACTGGTTTGCGGCGCGAGCTTTTCTTTTTTCTTTCGCGCAACTCGGTCGTTATCTCCGCCCGAAGTATTTTCGTGGGCATTATTTAAATATTTTCGCGTATCTCGGCCATTCGTACGCGATTTAAAAACAAATAATTTTAACCCGGTGCGCTAACGAGTTTATAGAATCACAATTTCGTGTGAAATTATTATTACACACGTCCCGGATAAATTTACGTCTATTGTCGCCGAAAGTGTTCTCAATTTAATCTACGGTGTTTACCGAAGAATTTAAATCCTAGCCGGGCCATAAAGTTCACAATTATTTTAGGAAATGTATTACGCAAGTTCTCTCCTATGTAAACGACTCACATTCACTTCGAGCTTTCGGAATACTTTTAGAATACGATTTTTCTGCCTGCACGTTCGTAAGCCCCGTTAGAATTTAGTAACGACGCAATTACAATAATTACATAAAATCAAGGTGTACGCAAATATTTACCTATTAGATAACAATTTCTGTTATGAATTAAATCTATTCCGGGACTACGACGCAATTATAACGCCTCATTATAAATAAGCGAACAGTTAAATCGGTCACATTATGAATAATAATCGTCTCGTTGATTACCTGCCATTCAAGCACCTCGATTACGATCATCGAGCAACTCCAAACCAGGAATAAATAAATGATGGTGCAAAACTGGCGAGCGGGGGTTTTGGTTTTTATTTAAAAAAAAAAAAGCTCCACCGTGTTTTCGATAGGCGCGCTCACGGGGCGCTTTGGCTTTTGTGTTGGGGCAGCTTCGAAATCGAGAGATAAATTGAAAAATGATAATGGCGAAATTAATATGCGCGAGATTATATCATGCAAAGTATCCAGTTGTATTTAAATTATTATAGGCGATTTTTTTTTGTGTGCGCGTTGCGTTTTAATGCGATGAATGTGAGCAGTAATGGCCTTAATAACAGTATTTTGCAAATTAAATTCTCCGCTTCGTGGAATAAATATCGATGATAGTTATACGTAAGCCGTGTGTAATAATCGCCTACGATAATAAGACATTTACATATATTCCGAAATTAAAGCGAAAAAATGCGCAGGGAAGATTTATTGAGATAGTACGTATATTTCGTATGCACTTACGAGAAGAAGTGAACAATTAGGATGATGTTAACAAGAAAATTTGCGTTTATTACTTGGACGCCAAGCTTAATGTGTATTAATTAATTAAACACGGTGAGAAGTTGTGTGTACCACGACGCCGCCGACGGTAAACGTCTTTTCTTGTCGGTACGTATTTGGCAAGTTAATTAAGAATCACCCTATATACGATACGTTCCAAAAGTATGAAGAAAGCAGAATCTGTTTGCTTTACTTACGTTATTTGTGAATCACCTGTTCTCATGTAAAAAAAATGTAGAAAAACTAATAAAACGATGAAATGTTGCAAGAAATCTCGTTTAAATTAAGTGACAATGTGAAGCAATAATAATTAAAATTTTCACCTGTTAATTTCTTCTTTTTTTGCTGATTTTTAGTTTCGTGCTTCATCAATAGATGGCGCTTGCTAACTGTATATTTTAAAGCCTCTATTAAGCAAGCGATAGGTGAAACTTAAATGAATTGACAATGTGGAGCAATAACTGATGTAATAGTTTGTATTAAATTTTTTTTATTGCGCTATTCAGCTGTTACTTTCATGTTTCATCAACAGATGGCGTTTGTTAACTGAATATTTTAAAAAGCCTCTATAGGCGATAGGTGAAACTAATGTGTTTTGGAGCTACAATGGTGGTGTCGCAGCTTTAAAAAGTTCTTTAGTAGTTATGATTTCGCAGTTAGTTTTTACATATGACATGTCGTCGTGTGTTCTCCACTCAAAAAGATTGAATTTTATTCAAATCGAGCGAAGAAATGTTTCTAAATACGATGCTTATGAAGAAAGTTAATAAGTTCTTTTGTAAAATGTAAAAGCATCTTTTTAATTAAAAGTTACATCTATTAAATAAATCAAATAAGCAATTACTAAAGTGCAAATTTAAAATAATTCTAAAATATTCATCTTGTCCGATGAAAACCTTGTTTATTTTGACAACTTGTTTATATTTTTTCACTTCTGACGAAGCTCTCAAACGATAACGAAACGTTAGTTAGTGGTAGTGCGCATGTTCAGTGTTCGTTTTAAAGAATTTGTGATTAAGTTTAAAGTAAATTATTTTTGATTTAATTGTAATAATTAACAAGAACGTTTCAGTACAATCGCATTTTAAATTTTCCCGCCAGAATGTGGAGCCACAATGGCGGAAGTTGGCGATATAATACGAGCGACGATCGTTCTTTGGACAAAGAAACAAAAATCAAAACTTTTCTTTCACTGATCGATCGCATCTTATTTCTTAATTCTTTTTTTGTGTCCTTCGAAGGAAAAAAGAACGCGATGCCGATTTCTATTATAAACACCTCTAAATTTGTTTCACAGTTGATTGTAGGTTCGTTCGTAGTGCAGTTTGTAACTAGTTTGGAACCGTCAGAACGAGTCGCCCATCGAAGTAATCATCAAATGTTCATTGCTGCATATTTCCAACGGT
The DNA here is from genome assembly GCA_033060865.1 of Dorcus hopei. Taxonomy (NCBI): domain Eukaryota; kingdom Metazoa; phylum Arthropoda; class Insecta; order Coleoptera; family Lucanidae; genus Dorcus; species Dorcus hopei. Next base: position 2,653,521 of record CM065425.1, on the reverse strand, counting down.
TGCAAACTAGTCAGAACTGCACTACGAAGAGACCTTGTGTTTTGTTATTGCATTTGTGAAGGAAGAAGACGAAATTCGATGACTATAGGTCTGTTCGATAGCTCTACACTTTTTGCACCAATCGCTCCTGAGAGAGTGAGATGTATATTGTAATGATTCGTCGACACCAGCGTCAAATTGTCTCTTGCGTCATAGCCGTCTAGTCGACGCGGCTTAGGCGACAGCCTGGAGAATTCTGACGGCGGAATAAACTAGACCAGACAGTCCGTCGCCTGCTTCTAGAATGTTCACGAAAAACAACCCCGGATATAAAAATGCACGCGGCCGGGAGTGGGACCAGTTCGAATTGAATTCGGCATTAGACAGTTTCGCATTAAAGTTCCGCGTTAGATTTTTCGCTCGGCTGTTAAAATAAATTAGCTTGTAAATAAATGTTAGTGTTAATTAGATGACTTTTAAATAAATTAGTTTATTAACTATTTCGTGTTTTGTTTTAAAATAAAAATTAATAGAACCCTTAAAATCGTTACAATATAATATAATGTAAGTAGGAGTGAGAAAAATAGAATAAAGGTGTTAAAAGTGTAGAAAGTGAAGAGCTATCGAACAGACCTTTTATCACAGTATAAGGCGACACTAAACGTTAGTATAAAAAACCGCCATATTGTTTGATACCTGTATCCAAGTATAATGTAAACTTGCGGCCAATAAAAGTGACCCATCACATTGAAATTTAATGACGTTTTGATTACATTTACATAGTGTGTGCCAACCTTGCAGTTTTGGAGGTTATATGTGGTTATACTAAATGTCAAAGCAGCAATTTAATTGTCACGATATGACAGCTCCAATAATTTAGTACTTTGACAGATCGAAAGGCAATTTACAATACGAAAAAAGGAATGGGTTAGTTATTTTGACCGCAAGTTTACAGTAGCGGACAATAAAATCCGGGCACGCCATCTTGTATCATGTAAACCTCACTTTAATATTTTTGACTTTTATTACAGATACTAAACGTCACTAGTAATTCTGACGTTTAATACAAATTTTATTTATTTATTTTGACAGATACATATATAATCTCAATAAAAGCCTGATTTGCCAAAATTTTGTCAAATTCTTGCCCGGATTTTGTTGTCAGGTACTGCAATTTGCAAAGCAGTAGGTATCAAACAAAATGGCAAATGCGACAGTTATACTCGAGTGACGCTACTGTGTAGATTCCTATACTGTGACTTTATCACAGTATAAAAATTACCCAGTAGAGTCACTCGAGTATAACTGTCACATTATATACAGCCATCGCCATTCTGCTTGACACCTACTGATTTGCAAATATCATCCCTGCGTATACATTACATGAGTATAGGTATCAAATAGTGGAGGGATCGAATTTGATTGACGTCACAGAGTGTCGCTACTGGGTATTAATAGGCGCTTTCGTTTCTGAAAGATCACAGGAACATAGCGCGTTTGGATCAGCGAATCGTGTTCTTTTGTGAAAATGATTCATCCCCTCCACTAATAGTTTTGGATAATGATGTGATAAAATCTAGATACACCGCACCGTGCTTTAGACGGATGTTACACGCTCAGTCTCGAGTCAGTTCAGTCCATGACTGTGGTCAGAATGACGTCAAACTGGTTACATAATGCATTGACTGATGGATTGATAAACCGGAATGACAAATAATTTTCAAATATTTTGATTATTTTCGTCAGTCCTAGTAGACTGACAACAGATTGAAGTTGACTGAACTGACGTCAGACTAAGCGTGTAACACCCGTCTTATGATTCCTGCATTCTCGGTTGATTTCAGCATGTGAGTGAAACAGCGAATATCTGTGAGTAATTTTAGCTCATGTATGCGACAAGGATGTCACTCAAAGCGTAGATCACGTGATTTAGGATAAACAAGGCTTTTGAAACGGGTGTATATACCATCTCACTCTTAAGTTAATAGCAATTCCTCTTTGTCTACAGGGAATCTAACTACTTGATACATCATTGGTTTTGGATCATGATTCGATTTTCGGAAACATAAAAGTTTGTTTTGCTCGTTCGGATCATGTTTAGAGGGAAATTTAAACTCAGATTTAATTTGGATATTACAGGATATAGATAGAAAGTGCGATCTAATATGTTTAATACATTTGACACTTCGTTTTGACAGTTTACGAAAGAATATTCCAAACACGTTTCAAAGGAGCGTTCTTTTCGAACAACAAACGAATCATGATTCTCTAAACATGTACAGATCGGATCAGGATCATTTCAGAAACGAAAGCGCCTCTTATATTGTGACTTTATCACAGTATAAGAATCACACAGTAGCGTCACTCGAGTATAACTGTCACATTTGTTATTTTGTTTGATACCTACCCAACTATAAATTACATGGCATTTCCATAAGGCTATCAAATAGAATGGCCGCTTTTTTGACATTAACGTTTAAGTGACGCTACTGGGTAATTACTTATACTGTGACTTTATAGTCAGTGTTGCCAACTATTGACAATCGTTATTCTCTCACATTGGGACGAAAATTCCCTTTTATCATGTTTTTTTCCCTCAAATTGCAATTGGAAGCTATTTTTGTCAAGATTTCGTTTCAAAAATTCCCTTTTTCTCAAAAAAATTTCCAATTTCCAAGCAATTTTAAGAAATAAAAATTACCATGAGTCGGGAAAATACCCACCACTTTCAAGCCTTTTCACGAGTAACTTACGAAATTTAATATTTTTCCGGAACCTTCTTGTTTATTACCGTTATGGTTATTTCATCCTTTTATTGTGTCATTGTCTCTTTGATTTTTGGCATAAATCAATGAGCATAATTTACTGATTTTAATTTTTAATTTTTAATGTTCTTCTGTTGCTTGTTGTATACTGTAATTCAACCATGTCATCATCAATTATTTGTAATTTTCCCTTCCTTATTTCTTTAACTTTTGTTGTGTTTTATATAAGTGTACTTTATTGATATTTTTTGAACGTTTTATATAATCTTCTGCTGTTTGTAATATATTATATTTTATTGCCTTTCTAGCATATCCCCGTCATGGTCAATTATTTTATTATTCTATAATTTTCCGTTAATTATTTCTTTTAACTTTTGTTGTGATTGATTTGAGTCTGCTCTATTCATATGTATTTTTTATATAATCTGTTCGTAGCATATGTTGTACTGCATTAACGTTTATTTTATTATTAAATATTTTTTGCTTTGAAGTATATCGATTCATCGCAAAATAATTGATCATTTGATTTTCTTTTTATTCCTGGCCAATTAATGTTATCATTTTCTTTTGATAAGATGTTGTAAAAGTTTGTGTTTGTGATTTTTATTATTTTTCTTCGTCCTAACGTAAACGAAAACTGACCGTTTAGCGTTAGATGAATTAAAAAATTTCGTAAAATTTAATTCACTTTGCAAGTCACAACTAGAACGTAATTTCTGTTACTATCCTGATTTTTTAATGTTAGCTTTAGTCGTGCTTCTTTGAATACCTTTTCTTCATAATTCAAATAGGCAACACTCAAGGTTTATACATTTTCCAATCCATTTACCTTGGCTATTTTCTTTTAATACTTCCTATTAATAATAATAACAATGGGAGGAGCTAATAGAGGCAATAGAAATGTTAACAATGGGTAAGGCACCGGGGAAAGACAACATCAAACCTGAAATGATAAAGTACATGGGTAAGGAAGAAAACAAGGTAATACACTCTATCATTATAAACAAAACAGATAGCATAAGATTGGAGCTTAGCGGTCACAATTTCACTGCACAAGAAAGTACATAGTAATTACAGAGGTATTTCGCTACTGTCAGTGTCAGGCAAAAAGTATATGAAAGGATAATAGAAAGGATACTAAGATATCGTATTGAAGACACTCTCCAAGATGGCCAATCAGGATTCAGAGCTGGGAGAAGCGCGCAAGGCTGAGACAAATTTCTGAAAGAGTCTTTCGAAAATGGAAAAGTGTATTTAGACTTGGAAAAAGCCTTTGATTCGCTTCCAAGAAAATGAACCTGGAAAAGCTTTGAAGACAGAAAAATACTGGGCGATTTAGAAGCTGTGTTCAGAAGTATATATTCACGAACCAGAAATGAAGTTAGAGTATGCAATGAAAGCACTAAAGAATTTACTCGGAGAAAGGGGTACGTTAGGGTGGCATATTGAGTCCTTTACCGTTAATCATGGTCATGGACGATAGTAAATACTAGAAGGGTATACGGCCTGAGTAAGAAACTTAAAGCAAATAAAATTAAAAGTTTTTATATGCAGATGACCTCGTAAATGATTTAATTGAAGTATGGAAGTGGTGTTTACTCGAATATGCTTTTGAAACAAACATGAGGATCATGGAAGTGTCAACAGTTCAAATAAGCGTAGTTGGAAAAGACTGAATTGACATGATCAGAAGTATGAAATATCTTGGATCCATGATGAGTAGTACTGGAAACATAGAAACAGACTTGAACAATAGAATAAATGCGGCGAACGTTCAATGCTATGAAATAAACATAAGGGAAGACGAAAATAAAAGTATGTAAATCTGTCTTTGCATCAATAATGATATATGACAGTGAGTCACAACACTTAGAAAAATTGAAACAGTAACTAGAGTGGATAAAATAAGAAATAGTGAAATAAGAGAAAGGGACATCACGTGGAACACAGCAAGGAGACAAGCACAAGACAGAAAGGACAGGAAAAAATTCTGCTATCGAAAGCAGAAGCACCCAAACACTTAACGGTATTTTGGGTTACGAATAACTAACTATTTCCTATTAATTTCTACATAAAAACAAATTAATTCATTTTCTTATTTAATAGGTGCCCATACATTGACAGTATTTCTGAACGTTTTCGACTGTGAAGGGATTTGCCTGTTGATAATACTGCTGGTTAATGCGTAACGCACACGCCAGGCTTGTCCATGTTGCTTATGGGGATTGGTGTGCTGGACCAGTACAGTCCCGTCAGGCCAAGCTTGTCAGTAATCCCGCTAATGTATGGGTAGCTATTTTCTGTAATCTCTTTTGGTATTGTTTGACGCAAGCAACACATTCCTTTGTCGTTTCTAAAGAAACGTCTTCCTTTTTATGACTTATTTGTTTATTTTGTAAATCTTCATCCGTTTTGCTCACATTCCGAAAGTCATTTCGATTCGTACGCAAACGTACCTACATACAACGTAATCCCTGTTTATGTTTACATACGCATTTAGATTTCTTAATGTGGGTGATGTCATTTCGCTTATCGCCAACCTGCTTGGGCGCCACTCAGGTAGAGCGATAACGAAAAAAAATCGTCAATTAAATCGATGGAACTTCATGTTTCATAACGTCGTCGTTATCGGCTCCGAAAAACATGATGAATGTGTTTTATCTGTAAAGCGTGTTCTTAGTCAGATTAACGATAAGTTTATTATTAAGCGAAATTAATACGACGGGAATTTTTCCGGTCCAACCTTTTTTTTTTGGGATGGAATCATCTTAAACATTTGGGGACATTTTTTTTTTTGAAAAGCTAGGAATCTCATTAAAAAAAACCAACAGATACGCAGATACTTGGTTTAAAGGAGCAAGAAATTATAGGTTGTAAAACTGAAATAATAAAATATAGAATGCAACAAAAAGAAAAGAAGATTTGGAAGGGATTATTCAATCCAACCAAAATCTACTGCGCTGCTATGAAATGACATAGAAGAAGAAGTGAATTTGGAATTGATTGTTGGATTAATACTAATATGATTAGGATATCCCTAATAGTCCTTAGTATTCACTTTCGAATTATAAAATAATTCTATTTTTTAACTTGTGCAATGCCAGATGCTAACGTTTATTATTATTTTTTTTTTAGGTAAGTCAGCGGGGTGCACGTATCTCCATCAAGGATCAACAGGATAAGTAGTCCTTTTTTTTTGTTCGAAACTTCAGAAAGAAGTATTAATTAACGCGTGCTATATATAACCGGGTGCCAAATTGTGTTAGCATAATCCCGAATGCATAACGACCGTGCAATTGTATCCGTCTGGTAAGACGACGGTGCTGCAATCAAAATCGCTTTCCGGCTCGCACTCACTCGCTCACACACACACAAACACACAAACACACCACCGGAGTTCGCAGACACGAACGCGGAGTTAACGCGTTTAAGCGTAAAGCGGCGCTACGCTCTTGTTTATCGTCCTCCTTAAAATAAGGCGCGAATAAATAACCGGCGAATAAAGTAAAACGTCCGGCGAATACGTTTACTGCGCCGTTAAACGGATTGATTGGCGTTAATAAAGCAGCGAAAAAAACAAGCCGCGCTCCGCACAATTACCGATTCAAAGACTGAATCCGATGTTTAAGTTTCCTGCGCCAAATTTCTAATATATCGTAAACACGAGTTTTTTTTTTCCTCGGCATTAAATGTCCACGAGTTGCGGATGTGTGAGTGTGTGTGCTTTTCTGGTCTAATAAACACCAAAGGATTAGTCAACTTTCAGTGCTTTAATTTAATTGTTACCTACGTACGTACATATCACAAAGTAAACATTTTTCTAACTTAAGTTCAAATGAATTTGGGTTTAATGGTCTTTGCCTCTTTTCTGAACGATCCGTCACTTCGCTCGCAAACTCGAAACACCTTGATATAAAACGAAATTAAAATCGGTTTAATCCGGGCGATCGCATTGCAAAATATCGTATTTTGAAACCCCGATGGTTTGTTATTGTTTTCGTTTTTCGCCTGTTTATTGACGAGGCGATAAAATTTGGAACAATGGGATTTAGAAACTTGCGAAATTTCTGGGCTTTAATTCCATCGTGTGATACTTTATCCTCGTCGCCCTAATTAAAATTAATTAATTAATTAACTCGTTGGGTCTGCCAAATAAAATCGCACAGGCAGAAATAATTAATACTGACCTCTATATACGAATGGACTAAGAAGACCAGGATACAGTGCAATCGCGTTACAGTAAACGTAGACGATGCATAAACCCATTTTTTTTTCTTGTGGACCAGGAGAACTCGACCGAGATTTAAAAAAATTAAAAAAAGTACCTCAAAGTTAACACTGAAAAACCTAAGCAAGGCACACCAAGTTCAACCTAACTCGGCCCAAGCAGATTGAAAAAAATAAGAAAATTAAACTTAAAAAAAAAACTGAAAAGTAAAAGGTCAAGGTCAGTCCAACCCAAGACAAAATAATTGGTAAAAAAAAGACGTCAGATTGAAAAAAGGTTGGAGGTCAAGCTTAACCCAACCCAGTACAAGGAATTGGAAAAAATTCTTTAAAAAATTAAAACTTCAAGCAACCGAGGGTCAGAAAACGTTGACGAGCGCATTTTCAGCGAAAACTTTTTCGAAAAAGTGAATGACAGAACAAGCCAAGCTTTCAAGCTATTGTCTAAGCGTAAGCTTTCAAGTTATTATCTGCATCACCACAGGTGGAACGAAAGATGAACCGGAAGAGAGAAAACAATAGAAATCAAACAAGTTTAAAACAAAAAGTCAACAAAAGAAATTGCTCGCTTTTGTGTGAACTACGAGGAACAAGAAACGGAGCCCGAAAGACAAGTTGGAAAAAAAAACACAAAGAAAACGATTGCATTTTTAACATTATCGCAGGAAGAGCAGAAGAGAATCAGGGAAAACTAAAAAAGAAAAAACGAGAGAAGATACTAAAGAAAAAAATCAGAGAGAGAGAGATAAATTTTAAGAAGAAAAGTTCAACCCGACTTAAGACAATAAATTGGAAAAAAAATCTTTAAAAAATTGAAATTTCAAGAAACGAGGTTCAGAAAGATTAAAGGTCAAGATCAACCCAATTGAAGGAAAGGGGGGGGGGGATATTTAAAATACATACAGAAAGGTTAAGGATCCAGGTAAACCCAACCCAGAGCAAAAAATTGGTTTAAAAATTTAAAAATTCAGTAGACGAAGTTCCGAAAAGTTGAAGGTCAAGGTCAGCTCAACCAAAACACAAGGCAAAAGATAGGGAAGAGGCTTTAAAACATTAAAATTTTAAGAGACGAGATTCAGAATGATTAAAGGTCTGGGTCGATCCAACCCGAGGCAAATAAATTGGAAGAAGAATCTTTAAAAAGTTAAGATTTAAAAATAGGAAAAAGCTTTAAAACATTAAATTTCAAGAGACGAGATTCAGAAGGGTTGAAGGTCAAGGACAACTCAATCCAAAGCCAATAAGTTGGAAAAAAGTTAAAGTTTCAAGAACAAAACGGTTAAAGGTCAAGGTCAACCCAACCCAAGACAAGAAACTTGGGAAAGAAGTCTTTTTCTTGTGGTTATAGAAATCAATTGCCAATAACTTAGTTCGCGTAAAATATTTTGGAATTTCCTTGAGAATCCCCTGATCCGGAAATACCAAGTCACTTTTTTTAGTTTTACATGTGGAGTGCTGTCTACATTGGACGTATGACGTAGATTCAACGCCCGCTACATTTCTTGCTTTTGCGGCCTGTTGTCTCTCAACTTTCAATATTATTTTCTCACTCGTTATAAAAAAAATTCCTGTTGATAATATCTCTTTGTTTTAAAATCTTGTGTACATATACGTGCGAAATTTTAAACCGTCTGCCTAATTTCATCGAAGTTTGCCCAACTTTCCCGACAGCTTTATTTTCCAAGCATTTCATCCTATGTTCTGTCATTTTCCGCCCTTTTCTTCCAGCCTTTCTTTCTAATAATTTTCCATCATCAAGTCCGGAAATAATACTGTAAATTGTTCTTTTCGAAATACCCATCTCAGTAAAAGACCTCCCTTCATATACATGCTGAGTATAAAATTCGCCAATTCGCATGTTTCTACTTTTCTACTTATTTCTTTTTTGTCTTGATAAAATTAAAGGACCACCAATAAAAACATAATTACTTTATGAAAAGAAAATTAACAAAGGTCATAGCCAGATGATTTCTCATTATTAAACTGGTACGTCAAAGAGGAAAATTAACAAATACTATGTAAACTAGCTTAAATAGAATATGGAAAAATATTAAATTAAAAAAATTCACAAAAGATATTATTAACATACCCCTTGGCATACCCCTAATGAGATCTCAGATGTTTCCTTCTGGTGTCGTTCTTGTACAAGTAAGTTAGACATCTGTTCAAGAGTTACTAGAGACCCAACTGATCCCAGAGGTGCTCAATGGAATTTAGATCTGGGCTTGCTGTTAGACACTCAATATTTCCTTCTCTAACATTAGCAGTGTGTGGTCTCGCGTTATCGTGGTTTGGGCCAAAATGTTCAGCGTTTGGCTGTGCAATATCGTCTTTGTACTTACTGCCATCTTTAAAAAGTTAAAATTTAAAAATAGAGAAAAGTTTTAAAACATAAAAACTTCAAGAGACGAGGTTCAGAAGGGTTAAAGGTCAAGGTCAACCCAACCCAGGGCAAATAAATTGGAAGAAGAATCTTTAAAAAGTTAAACATAAGGAAAAGCATTAAAACATTAAATTTTCAAGAGACGAGGTTCAGAAAGGTTAAAGATCAATGTCAACCCAACCCAAGGCAAAAAAAATTGGAAAAAATCTTTAAAACGTTAATATTTCAAGTACAAAACGGTTAAAGTTTAAGACCAACTTGACATCTTGCTGCCATCAGTGTTATGCATCCCATACCCTCGAAGAACCTTCGCCAAATTTCTCAATTCCTCAAATGTTACATTGCCTATACCTCTAACCTCTCACACCAAGGGCGAGGTGGAACTGGGACTCAACAAAGAATGAAAACCAAGCCCCGCCGCCTATATCCCATTTTTCTTCGTACAGTTTCCTTTACAGTAGCCAAACGCGGGTCATTTTTTAACCCTCGAGACGTTACAAAAGTTTCCTTAAAGCCTGTAGCCATACGTAGCACCTTCCGTGGTAATTGTTTTTCTTTTAGCACTTCGTCCTCTTCTTCTGGCAAATGCTTTGCAGCAGTTCTTTGCACCACAGATTTGTTTAAAATTCGAGTAACTTCGCTCTGCGAATGTCCTTCGCGAAAAAGAACCTAACGACCTTTCCTCGACTGCAAGATAACGCCTAGGCATATTTTAGGAAGGGTCAGGATTTGAAACAACAAAACTTTTTGCAGTCTTTTCCCCAGATAGCCTATGCTAAAACAACTCAAAACTTTGTCTTTATCTTGTACTGTTATTGTTGACATTTGTTCGTGTGAAATTGAAACAATGTTGCATTGTCATTATTAACTTCTTCATGGCATGCTAACAAAATAATACAGAAATCATCTTTCTATGACATAATGTCAATGTCAGAAGTTTATTGCTTTTAATTAAAATTAATAAGAAGGATACTTCCTAATTTGATAGTTATTTAATTTGGCTACCGATTTCGATATAAAATCTTCATCAGGCAGCTATCGTCATAATATGAAATTTTGAAAACACCTTTGTTGAAGATTTTATATAAAAACCGATAGCCAAATTAAATAACTATCAAATTAGAAAGTACTCTTCTTATTAATTTTGATTAAATATTACACCTAATTATGGACTTTCAACAAGATCAAAATTTATTATTTTTGTTTAATGTTCTATTTATCTTATTTCTTTTCCTCGCACTATTTTTGAATCCCCTTCCTATCGGCACTTCCCAAATAATTATATGCACTTAATTTTTTAAATTTAATTTATTTGGACGTAATCTACAGTTTGTTTTATTTTATTTTGTTTTCTTCTATAATACCTGTCAGTGTCAAAATTCTAGGGTTTCGTTGGAATCCTGCTTTTATCACTAAATGTAGAACAGAAATTTCCTAACATTCAGGTGAGAGGTACCAACACCATAAACATTTGATAGGTATTACAGAAAAAAGAACGGACGGTATCCACAATTTGTTCAGTTAAAAAATAAAAAACCATCCAGTGGTGGCAGATGCGGTGGGATAGACAACCCTATTTTTTTATGTTCACAACGTCGAGGTTTTTGCTGCATAAAAATATATTTTAAAATATTTTTCTTTGTTTTTCGTTGTTAATTGTTAAGTAAAAAGACAAATCGTTGTTATCAAGCTCCTCCTGGTATTAGCACCGTGCTGTTTACACTATCCATTATCAGCATTTTAAACGTGCCACTCCAGGATATGTATCGAGTGCGCAGACCGAAGAAGATTTGTATGTAACTGTGTTATATCAACTTCTTTATTTTATCGCGGCGTAAAGTTGCGAGATTGTTTTCAATTTGTTTAGCACGGCAAACATATTTTTATACCGCAGAAAATTATTACACAGAAATTTCTCCATTGATTGATCGTCATAATTTCTTTAGCTTGATGTACGATCTCAGAGTGAAATTGAAGATTATTGATTGGAATAAAAATACGTAACTTTGTTCTAATTTAACGAACCTCGTATGTATCTCTTAAGGTAACCGAGATCCCCATGGTTAGGCTCGAAAAACGGACACCCTGTATAGAAATTTTTGAACGTGGAATCCGCTCGTTATATATTTTTGTAAGGCAAAGAATTTCAATAAAAAAACTCTTATTAATTCTTAATAAATCTATTTTTTATTGACTTTTTTTCGTATTCTTTGTTGGTAAATCGATCTTAGATCATTTGGCCACATTCTTAAGAAGGGGCTTTTTAGTATGTATTTATGTGCAGGACTCTACATTCCCGAAGGAATAATAGCCGCTCTAAATTAGAGCTTCACTGACTCATTTTCTTGTGGTAAGTCACTCTCCGTTACTTACAGCCTCTTCAGTAATTTTCTTCCACTTCCTATCCTGTATTTGCTGTTTCCATTGAAAGATTCCCATAGTTGTTATATCTCTCTCTCCACTTCATCTTCCGATCGGCTCTTTGATCTTCCTCTTGGTCTGCCATCTCTTGGTTTCCATTGCGTTATCTCTTTCAATTCGTTATTGTCTTCTCTTCTTTCTATATGTCCATGCCAACGCAGTCTTGAGGCTTTTATAAATCTTACGATATCTTCTTCTTTCAATATGTGTCTTACTTCGAAATTAATTAGTATTTGGTACTCGTTTTCCCCTATTTTCTTGGGTCCCAATATTTTCCCAAACGATCTTCCTCTCGAAGGTTCTCAGTTTCTCTTCTTCTCCTTTTGTTATGCTAGTCGTTTCTAATGCTTACGTTACCACAGGTTTAATTGCCACTTTATTTATTCTCATCTTTGTACTCCTGCTGATTCTTTTGTTCTTTAATAAAGCTTTATATTTATAGTACGTTGTATGGCTTGTATTCTCCGTTGTAGTTCTAAGGTTCCTGACGTTAATATTATTGATCCTAAATATTTAAAGTTCTCCACTTCCTCCAGTTCAAGATTTCCTATCCTTACGTATCTTGCCGCCTCTTTTTATTTGTTCTTTCGATTTCCATATATTTTGTTTTCTCTTGGTTTATCTCTAGCCCACCTCGTTTTGCCTCGCTCGTAAGTTTTTCTAAAGCTTCTTTTAGGCTGTCCCTGATCCTGGCCATTATAGCTAGATCGTTGGCATAATCCGTCATCATCATCTTAACTAGCCTTATTATTTTTTTCGGTATACCCATTTTCCTCATATCCCTTATTAACACATCTCGCTTGATACAATCGAAGGCCTGTTTAAAGTCGATGAAGAGTATTTGAATCCCGATATTAAATTCGCAGCTCTTTTCTACTCTTTGGTTCATCAAATGAATGGCATTTATGGTTGATTTTCCCCTTCTAAAATCACTTTGATAGTCTTTCAGTTTAGCATATTCCGTTAGCCTCCTGTTCATTAATAATAAGGGTAGTTAGGATCTTGTGACCTACATTCAGTAGAGTAGTACCTCTATAGTTCTTGCATATATTTCGGGTTACGCAATTTCCATTCCGGTTGCATTTCCTCCTTTTCCCAGATCTGTGCGGTCAGGATATGTAGGCGTAGTCTTAAGTTTCCCCCTCCGTGCTTTATCATTTCGTTTACTATGTTATCCGTCCCTCCTGCTTGTCTTTCTTTCGGGTTGTGTATTATCTCGCTTATTTCTTCCTCTGTTGGAGATCTTTGGTCGTCATTCCTTTCCTGTTTCCTGGCCAGTGTTTTCCGTTTCTTCTATTAAGCACTCTTTTGTTAATAAATTTTTGAAATGACCTTCCCATCCCTCCATATCTATCCTTATGGTATTAGCTTTCCTATTCTGCTTTTTCATATAATGGAAAAGTTTGGCCTTGTTGTTATTATCCTTTTCAAGTGTGTCCATTATATCTTCGATCCACTTCGTTTTCTTTGCTTTTGATAGTCTTGTATCCTCCTTCTTTAGTTCCTTATACCTTGCAAACTCTTTTCCGATTCCTGAGGCCAACCATCTATGTATGTCCTTTTCCTTTATTACCTTCTCGCAATCATTATCGAACCATTCGTTCTCCTGTCTCGTCCGACCTTGTCAGTCGTGTCCACTTCGTTTTCTTTCTTTTTAATAATCTTGTATCCTCCTTTCTTAGTTTCTTATACCTTGCAAACTCTTTCCAACCATCTATGTACGTCCTCTTCCTGTATTGCCTTCTCACAATCATTTTCGAACCATTCGTTCTCCTGTCTCTTCGCTGTATCCTTTTTTCCTTTACCTTGTCAGTCGTGTCCACTTCGTTTTCTTTCTTTTTAATAGTCTTGTATCCTCCTTTCTTAGCTTCTTATACCTTGCAAACTCTTTCCAACCATCGATGTACATCCTGTTCCTTTATTACCTTCTGGCAATCATTGTCGAACCATTCGTTCTCCTGTCTCTTCGCTGTATCCTTTTTTTTCCTTTACCTTGTCAGTCGTGTCCACTTTAATAGTCTTGTATCCTCCTTTCTTAGTTTCTTAAACCTTGCAAACTCTTTCCAACCATCGATGTACGTCCTGTTCCTTTATTACCTTCTCGCAATCATTGCCGAACCATTCGTTCTCCTGTCTCTTCGCTGTATTCTTTTTTTCTTTACCTTGTCAGTCGTGTCCACTTCGTTTTCTTTCTTTTTAATAGTCTTGTATCCTCCTTTCTTAGCTTCTTATACCTTGCAAACTCTTTCCAACCCTCTATGTACGTCCTCTTCCTTTATTGCCTTCTCGCAATCATTATCGAACCATTCGTTCTCCTGTCTCTTCGCTGTATCCTTTTTTCCTTTACCTTGTCAGTCGTGTCCACTTCGTTTTCTTTCTTTTTAATAATCTTGTATTCTCCTTTCTTAGTTTCTTATACCTTGCAAACTCTTTCCAACCATCTATGTACGTCCTCTTCCTTTATTACCTTCTCGCAATCATTGTCGAACCATTCGTTCTCCTGTCTCTTCGCTGTATCCTTTTTTCCTTTACCTTGTCAGTCGTGTCCACTTCGTTTCCTTTCTTTATAATAGTCTTGTATCCTCCTTTCTTAGCTTCTTATACCTTGCAAACTCTTTCCAACCATCTATGTACGTCCTCTTCCTTTATTACCTTCTCGCAATCATTATCGAACAATTCTTCTTAGACGCTCGTCAATATTAGGTTTTTTTTATTTCTTCTTCAAATTGTCTTTTCTTCTCTTTTATTTCTTCCCCCACCCATCGCTTTCCCTTCTCATGTCTTTCTCCGGTATCTGTAATTCTTAAATTTGCTTTTATTATTACTAAAAAAAATGGTCGGAATCTATATTTGCGCCCCTGTATGTTCTTACATCTAGTATCATTCTTAGTGTGTAGTTGGTTGATTTCTTTTGTCCTTGAAAAGTATTTTCGTTTCAATCTATTGTTCAGGGTCAGTAGAATTCTTGGATCCTGATCTGCTAAGAGTTAATTAGCATATTTAGAAAAGAAAAATATGTATGTATTAGAAGAAATTTCTGTATAATCCAAATGCTGCAGGCTGTCCGGAAAAGTTATAAATTCGAACTCGTACGAATCGTCGTAAATCAGGTTGTGACCTGAAAACCGTAAGCTTTTCGGCGAAAAACAGAAGAAAAACGTGCACCGAGAGTGCGTGCCATAAATTTAAGAAATCGCGACGAAAACGACGTTATAATTGCGATATAAGCGCAAGTGTTGCCTCGATCTGGGTTTTTAGGTTAAAAGCTGTGCAAGGAGCGTACCCATCATTTGCGGTGGATAACGTGGAGCGCGGTGGTATGCAGTTCAGCCTTGAATGCGTTCGCTGCACTTGCACTTCCCGCCTGCTGCCTGCCTCCTCCCGCGAGTGCAAAAGCTGCGAACCACCCGTACCCCGCGTGTCCTCCTCGCGCTCCGTATGTCCGTCCGTCCGTGGCCATCGCGAAAAATAACACATAATCATGCGGCAGCACCATGCGACGACGACAACAGCGCGACACGAGCTGGTATTTTCGGAATTGTCCTTTTTTTCTCTCATTTGGCTGCTATTTTTGATTTCCGGTTAGGGACTCGACGTGCGAGCCGTTTGCGTGTTGCGAATACGACGACTTGCGTTTTTGTTTTTACCGTCGAAATAAATTTAACGAGTCCGTTTTATTTGTCACCGTTTTTCTTCTCGCATTACATTACACCAGAGCACACTCAAGTATGTGTTATTTCACTCTTCCACGCGAGAAAAGGAGGAAGTTTCTGTTAAAGTTAACAAATTACCATAAACAGCGAGGTCATAGGAAAAACGACCACGAAGCAATTAAATAATTATTATTGCAACGTAAAAGTTAGGTAACAACATTAATAAATTGTCGTGAAACTGCTCCAGGAGAAAAATCACAATAAAGGCAGGCGCGCAGTTTAAAACTATCACGAAAAGAAATCAGAAAATGCAATAGTTTCACACAGGGTGTTTTTTATTGGGTGATTAAAAAAAATTAGAACACGTGTGTTATTTACTTAATTGGTTCCTCCTATCACATACAAGAAATCTAGGACATAATGTGCGACAGCAATTGACTTTTCTTTTTATAACTTCTAATGGGTTATTTATGAGACGATTCCACCTTAAATATAGGGCCCCCCAACATCGATTTGCACTGATATACATATATATAAATAACTCCACCGTAACGGCTTTGCCATTGTTTTTAAATTTTTTTAAAGCGTTTTACGTAATTGATTTCAGAACTTAAATAGAACGGTAAACAAGCCAATTATAACCTAAGCCACTGTCACCATCGCCACCACCAACAATGAGGAACGAACTAAATTTAATCTTACTTGAAATGAATGAACCAGTCATACAATAAATGATTGCTTAAAACTATGTTACACATGCCGCTCTATTATCATTCACTATTTCCTTCCGGGCGCTTGAAATTACGTTCGATTCTATTATTTTTATTTTTATTTTTTCGATAAAAGAGAACATACGGTGTTGCTACAATGAAAGTAAATTAAACATTTATTATGTACATTTAGTATCATATATTATCGTTATTTATATTTGCTTAATCGGCTTGTGTGTGTGTGTGTGTGTGTCACCATCATTGATTCGTTAATACCGTCAACCTGCTATAGTCGGTTTATCTGGAATCTTAGGTGTTTTATCCGTGTGGTATTTACTCTGTTTTAAAAAAAATATTTGCAATTGTTTCGCAAAATTTGTCTTCATGGAAATCACACTTGAGACAGTTGTACTTGTCCGTTCATACTTTGAAGGAGTTTAGCTCAAAATCTGAAACTCTCGGGTTTAATTCTCGGTAATTAAAGCAATATTTATGCAACTTAATCTTAACTGGCGATAACAAATCCACTTTTTCCTTTGATAATTTATTTTGACGTTTTATTTTTAGTGGCCGAACCACTCGTCTTCTTTAGAACCATCCGATCTTTAGATTCAATTCTTCTTCTTTCTAAAAACCACCTACTTTTTACCTTTATTAATTCTACTGCGTGTCTTTCCTATTCTCCTTTGAAGGAACCACCTTTCTGCTTTTAGAATCGTCCAATCGACTTTCCACTTCGCCGTCTTCTTTCAAGAAACCTTCAGGTTTGTCTATTTGTCTTTTCTCATTGTATTTTTAATACATCTTTCTTCTTCCTTTTCCTCTACTTTTAAAATCATCCAACCGCCTTCTTTCAGTTCGTTGCTTCTTTCAGTTCGCTGCTTTCATCTTCTGTATCCTGGAAGACTTCTCACTTCTTCTTCTTTCAAGAAACCATCCAACGTCTCTAGACTTTTATGTTTAGTGGCCGAATCACTCGTCTTTTCTAGAACCGTTCGATATATTTAGATTACCTTGTGCCTTTGCAATTCTTATGTCATCTTCTCGTGTCCTTCGTAACCTTCCACGTCTTCTTCTTCTTTCTAAAAACCACCTACTTTTACCTTTATTAATTCTACTGCGTGTCTTTTCTGTTCTGCTTGGAAGAAACCACCTTTCGGCTTTTAGAATCGTCCAATCGACTTTCCACTTCGCCTTCTTCTTTCAAGAAACCTTCAAGTTTGTCTATTTGTCTTTTCTCATTGTGTGTTTATTACACCTTTCTTCTTCTTCCTCTGCTTTTAAAATCATCCAACCGCCTTCTTTCAGTTCGTTTTTGCGCCGCTTTCATCTTCTCGTGTCCTGGAAGACTGCTCACTTCTTCTTCTTTCAAGAAACCATCCAACGTCTCTAGACTTTTACGTTTAGTGGCCGAGTCACTCGTCTTCTTTAGAACCGTCCGATATTTAGATTACCTTGAGCCTTTGCAATTCTTACGTCATCTTCTCGTGTCCTTCGTAACCTTCCACGTCTTCTTCTTCTTTCTAAAAACCAGCTACTTTTACCTTTATTAATTATACTGCGTGTCTTTTCTGTTCTGTTTTGAAGGAACCACCTTTCGGTTTTTAGAATCGATAATCGACTTTTCACTTTGTCTTCTTCTTCTTCTTCTTTCAAGAAACCTTCAGGTTTGTCCGCTTGACTTCCCATTATATTTTTATTATTATATCTTTCCTCTTCTTCTTCTTCTTCTGGTTTTAAAATCATCCAACCGCCTTCCTCCAGTTCTTCTTTTGCGCCGCTTTATTATTTATGCAATCTTCTCATGTTCTTCCTTCAAGACACCATCCAATGTTTTTTAGACTCGTTCATTCGTCTACTTCAATTTTTTTATGCCAATATTTTATCCTTTATGTCAAGATTGCATCCTTCCCTTCTTCTTCTTTGAGGAACCCATTTCGTCTGCTTTTAAAAACGTTTGTGCAATCGGCTTCTTTCATATTTTATGCCACTACATTTTAAAACCTTTCTGCAAGTTCTTTTTCTTCTTCTGTCGAGAGGGGTTCAATTCTTGGGCCACCTGTACCTTATTTCATCCGACATTGCTGGGTAACCTTTTTGGGTAACTTGTATCAGTTAGTTTTGCTTCTACTAGTCTTTCCTGTTCTTCTTTGAAGGAACCACCTTTCTGCTTTTAGTATCGTCCAATCAACTTTTCACTTCGTCTTCTTCTTCTTCTCCTTTCAAAACATCTTTAGATTTGTCCATTTGCCTTTTCCCATTATATCTTTCCTGTTCTTCTTCTCCTGCTTTTAAAATCATCCAACCGCCTTCTTTCAGTGCTTTTTTGCGTCGTTTTATTTCTTATGCCATTTTCTTGTGTCCTTGCAGACTTTTTACTTCTTCTTCTTCTTTCAAGAAACCATCCAACATCTTTAAGTTTTATACTCGTTCATTCGTCATTTACAGTTTCTTTATGCCTTCGTGTCAAGATGGCATCTTTCCCTTCTTCTTCTTTGAGGAAATCATTTCGTTTGCTTTTACGTAGTCTTATCGGCAAATGTCATTCCAGACGGTTTGCTATGTATTTGTAGCTGGGCCTCAACCTTTAGATTGCTCTTTGCTCCTTGTATCCCATCTCTTTCATTCTGTCCTAACTATATTTTCATAGGCCCTCTCCTCCTTTGATCGGATTTTGGAATCTCTATTCATTTTTTTTCCTTATTACTTTTCCACTCCTTACTTTCATTGCTGCCATTTATTCCTCTCTTGTGTCCTATCTATTCTATTCTGTCCCCTTTCCATTGGCTGTCGAATTTTGCAATCTCTGATCGTTTCTTCTCTTCCACTCCTTACTTTCATTGCTGCCGTTTCTTCTTTGCTTTTTCTCTTCTGTGCCCTGCTGCCCCTTCCATTTTACTCGTTCAATTTTTCCATAAGTTTTTGTACACCATTTACAGCATTGCATTTTTCACTTTCTTACCCACTTCTTTTGTTCCTTGCTATTTACTGCTATTGCTGCCAATTTTTCTTTGTTTCTTCCTCTCTTCTTGGAATCTATCTCTTCTATTTCGCCCCTCCAATGTTTTCATTGGCCTTTCTTCCTTGATCCGGCATCGAACTTTGGACTCTCCAGTCATACTTGTTAACCACTTCATCCATTCCTAGCTTTACCATCATCGCTGCCATTTCTTCTTAGCTTTTCTCTTTTGTGTCATATCTCTTTTACTCTATTCAATCTTTTCATAGAACTAATCACTTCTTTTTGCATTTACGCGCTACCTGCGTATGATATCTTGTTGGTCATCGGGGTTGTAATGGAGTTCTCGGGCTACTGTTCTGCTGATGAGGCCCCAATTAGGGCCGAAATAGCTATACAGAATATGTAATCCTGCTGACTTGCAACCAATAATCACTTCTTCTGTAACCTTCATTACCGGTGAGTATTCTCCATTTTGGTTGGTTCATCTCATTTCCTCCTC
Source organism: Dorcus hopei (assembly GCA_033060865.1). NCBI lineage: Eukaryota > Metazoa > Arthropoda > Insecta > Coleoptera > Lucanidae > Dorcus > Dorcus hopei. The sequence continues at coordinate 2,633,922 of CM065425.1, read as the reverse complement.
ATTTTGATAAAAGTTTTACATCTCCTTTATTCTTTTACTTTTGGAGTCGTCTCCACTCGTTTTGTCCTTGGCTTCCTCTTTTTTCTCTCCACGTCCCCAAGTCTTCCCAATGTTTTCTTCGACTTTCCTCTTCCTTGGAATCTATCTCTTCTATTTCGCCCCTCCAATGTTTTGATTGACCTTTCTCCCTTGATCCGGCATCTAATTTGGGAGTCTCTCCTTCTTGGAATTGCTGCTGATCATTTTTCTCTTTCATAGCCACTTCTTCTATTCCTTGCTAATTATTATTGCTATTGCTGCCAATTCTTTTGTTTGTTTCTTCCTCTCTTCTAATCTATCTTTCTTCCTGGATCCGGCATGGGATTTTGGAGTCTATGGTCATGTTTGTTAATCACTTTTTCCATTCCTTGCTTTACTGTCGTCGCTGCCGTTTCTTCTTTGCTTTTTTCTTTTGTGTCATATCTCCTTTGCTTTGCCAGTGCAGTTTTTTCATAGGCCCTTTCTTCTTTGATCTTTGTACAATTTGTGGCGTCGGATTTTGGATTGCCGATCATTTTTTCCTTTTCTTAACCACTTCTTCCATTCTTTGCTGTTATTGCGGAGCCACCATTTCCACTTGGGTCTTACGTCTTCTATTTTTGAGTGAGTCCATGTTTTCCATAGGCCAATCTTCGAGGAAACCATTTCGTCTGTTTTTAGAAACGTACGTGTATTGCATTTTGAATCCTCTCTGGAAGTCCTTCTGTCGAGAGGGGTTCAATTCTTGAGCCACCTGTATTTCTTGCGTCCGGCACTGCTGAGTAACCTTTTTGGGTCGGTTCTTTTAGCTTTGCTAATACAATTAAAGTACAAGTGTAAATCACTAATCGTCCTTCGAGATTAAGGTGCCACTTATAGGTATGCTTCCAAGTAAGTGATCGCCGGTTTCCTGTCTCCCCCAAAAAATTCCCTCCTTAGTAATTTAAATCGAGGTGAATGGGACGAAGATTTGCAATTTAATTATTCGATCGGAGCCGGGCCGAGCGGTGCGGTAAACAAAGGAAGTGCGATTTCAATTTTGCGCCCGCTCGCCTGCCCGTCTGGCCCCAGCAGAGGTGGGTTTCGTCCGTGAAGCAATGAACTCCCAAAAACGCGCGAGTCACCGCCAGACCTTGGGGACGCAGGATGTGAAACACTTTTATGATTTACTTTTTGGTGTGTATGCTAAACTGAAATGGAAGGAACGAGAGAAGAAACGCAACGATTAACCAGTGAAGGCCCCATTTCTTGAACTATTTCAATTAATACAATGTCACAGAATAACTAAAATTAGATTGAATCAAAAATTGTCTGGAAACGTGTTCTATTTCCAAATCGTATCTACAAACTCTCGTTCCAAAAGATTTATTTCTGTGTGTCTTCCATCCCAATGGCGATTTAAGTAACGAGTGCCTTGGTTATTGTAAAGATTACTGTCAACACACTAATGAGATGGCGTTTGATGGAGGACCTATTAGCCGAATTCATTCATGGGAAGCACATTTAATCGTGAAAGTGCGACTTTTTCGTCGAGTTGCAAATACGTTCGCTAGACCATGGGTTCAAATTCTGGACACCCCAGCACTAACAAGCAGAATTGATATCAAACCATAAAACTGGGTGTAAATAATCCCCCCCATTATAAACCCTACGATTTTTCATCGCTTCGAAATTACGTTAACTTAAAATAAAGAAAAATGATGTAATTGTAAGAATATTTTTATAATCCGTGCGATAATGTTGCTGTATTTACATAGTTTTTAGCAATGCTTTCATGATAAATCGAACAGCAGCAGATAATTGTTGGTGACCCTACGATACGATTCTATCTTTAGGGGTAGTGACCACTATCAGAAATTCTTAGTTCATTTCGATTTGTGCTGGTGGTCGCGTGTATATAACAAGTACAAAAAAGAGGTCCCGGTGGGCTCCCCTGGGGGACACCTACCCCTTCATCTTATGAATATAATGTTTCTTTATTGTTGCAAATGATTTTTTTCAAGTGTATTTTTACGATTGTATTTGTCTAAATTTTTTGAACTATAACGAAAGCAAACTCCTCCCCCCCGCCATCAAGAAACACTTCTAGGATCGTGCCTAGTACAGGATCCCTATCAAAAGTTCTTATTTCATATTGATTTGTAATGGGTAGTCGTGTGTATATAACAAATACAATGCTCCCCTGGGGGCATCTACCCCTTCATTTTATGAATATAACGTTTCATGCGTAATCAAAAGCTCTTCTTCCGTATTGATTTCTGATGGGCAGTCGTTTGTGTATAACAGATACAAGAAAGATTACATTGTGCTCCCCTGGGGGTCACCTACCCCTTCATTCTTTGAATTTAATGTCTCACGCGAACCAGTTCAAGGTGATGATGTTTATCAGAAATTTAATTTTGACTACAATTAATCCCTGGTAAATGCTTACCCCTTCATTTTATGCGTTCTAGTCCAAAGTGTTGGTGCTTACCAGGAATACAAGAAATAACGCAATTTTGGAAGTGGTCCTGAAATCACATGTAGCCTTAAGCGCAGAACTTAAATGGTCACAATCTTCTTCTTCTTCTTCTTCTTCTTCTTCTTCTTCTTCTTCTTCTTCAATCGTTATGTCATTTATAGTTTCGACTTTTCGGAATCGCCGCCTTGCTTCCCGAAGCACTTCTTTCGAAACTTGTTATTTACTGTCGTTACTGCAATTTCGTTTTTCTCTCTTGAGGAGACTTCGACATTGACTTTTTTCGTAGTCCTTTCTTCTTTGGTCCTTGCGCCAGTTGCAACTTTGAATTCCTTGGAATCCCTGATCGTTTCCCTTGTTCTTCCAGCAAGTTTCTGATCAGTTCAGAACTGTCTGTCAAAAACATGCACTCATCAAAGTTGTACACTTGATGGAACTGTGGAAACCGATCGTTACTTCGGCGGGCAACTGGTTTGACTGTTCCCGAACTTAACAGAAGCTGTTGTTGGGACAAACCTATTAGTTTGTGTTTTCAATAAATACTCGGTCCATTTTTGGTTGAATTTTTTTTATTTTGGAAAGTACTTATCTTCTTCAGTGCAATTTATTCCCTCTCCGCCAGCGCCGTGCAAGCGGAAGGAACTCGCTATGTTGCACTGAAGAAGAGTCATGACTGGCTTGAAAGTAGGCACTTTGCAAAAAAAAAATTCAACCGAGTATTTAACTACCTATTTAAAAGACGAACTAATGTTTATAGACTTAGGTTGGAACAAACATTTAAAAAAAAAAGACTGTTGCTGAAACTCGTACAAAAAAAAATTTAGAAAATAGGAATTGGGAAGAATAAGAAGAACTAAGTGACTGACGAAAATGAAATGAAGTCGCGAGAAAAATTTTTGAAAAAAAGAACTCGTTTTGCTCATTAAAAACAAATGACGGTTGGGAAAACCAATGACAACGAATTAGAAAAAAAAACGAACACCCTCTATTTTTGAGTTTGTTTTAAATTTATAAAATTTGAACTTGGATGATGATTTATAGGTAGTTATTTCGTTTATTTATTTTTTTGTTTCACCTTTCCCCGGTCGTTATTCTTTTCAGGTGCGGTCCTTTGCCATCTTCTCGTGTCCTCCCTAACTTCTTCTTCTTGTTTCTATTAATTCTCCTGCTAGTCTTTCTTGTTCTTCTTTAAAGGAACCACCTTTCTGCTTTTAGAATCGTCCAATCGACTTTTCACTTCGTCTTCTTCTTCTTCCAAGAAACATTCAGGTTTGTCCATTATATTTTTATTATATCTTTCCTCCTCTTCTTCCCCTGCTTTTAAAATCATCCAACCGCCTCCTTTCGTCCTTTCAATTCTTTTTTGCGCCGCTTTATTACTTATGCCATCTTCTCGTGTCCTGGAAGACTTTTCACTTCTTCTTCTTCTTTCGAGAAACCATCCAACATCTTTTGGACTTTTATATTTATTGGCCGAACCACTTATCTTCTTTAGAACCGTTCGATATTTCGATTTCCTTGTGCCTTTGCAATTCTTGTGTCATCTCCTCGTGTCCTTCGTAACCTCCCACGTCTTCTTCTTCTTTCTAAAAACCACCTAATTTTACTTTTATTAATCCTTCTGCGTGTCTTTCCCGTTCTTCTTTGAAGGAACCACCTTTTTGTTTTGTTGATTCGTTCAATCGACTTTTCACCTCGTCTTCTTCTTCTTCTTCTTTCAAGACATCTTCAGATTTGCCCATTTATATTTTCCCATTATATTTTTATTATATCTTTCCTCTTCTTCCTCTGCTTTTTGAATCATCCAACCGCCTTCTTTCAGTTCCTTTTTGCGCCGTTTTATTACTTATGCCATCTTCTCGTGTCCTTGCAAACTTTTGACATCTTCTTCTTCTTCTTTCAAGAAACCATCCAACGTCTTTTAGACTCGTTCATTCGTCTTCTATTTTTTTATGCCAATATTTTATCATTTTGTACCATAGATAGTTATTGCGTTTATTTATTTATTTTATGGTTTCCCCTTTCCCCGGTCGTTATTCTTTTCAGGTGAGGTCCTAGAATTGCTACTTGTGAGCAGGGGGGGAGGACTTGCTTGGTTTTCTTCACGCAGAATATGCATTCTTGTCTTATCGTAGCTGGGGTCTCAACCTTTAGATTGCTCTTTGCTCCTTGCATCCCATCTCTTCCATTCTGCCCTTAGTGTATTTTCATAGGTCTTTCCTTTTTGATCGGACGTCGGATTTTGGAATCTCTGTTCATTTTTTTCCTTACTACTTCTCCCAGAACTAGAAATAAGTGGGAAGAAAATGAAATATGAAGAGGTGAATCAGTTCCTGTATTTAGCGATCATAATAACAAATCAGTGCCAGGAAGAAAAGGAAATTGACATGAGACCGATGAAGTGAAACGGATGCGCAGGATCCGTGAATAATTTGTTAAGACTCAAGCTGATGTCAAGAAATTTGAAACTAAGACCATACAAAACAGAAATAAGACCAACCGCTTTACATGCATGCGAAACTTCGGTAATAAACAAAATATCTCAAGAAAGACTATTGCGACGGGAAAGGAAGATTTTGAGAAGAATGTTAGGAAGGAAAAAAGCCGAAAGTGGATATGAAAGAAGGTCCAACGAAGAAGTTTATGGAATGTTCCATGAGGCAAGGATTAGAGAAGTGATCACAATGAAGCAATTGCAGTGATTGAGACATGTACAGAGGATGAAAGAAGAAAATAGCGTGGAAACATCAAGACGGAAAGAGAAAGAAAGGAAGACCAAGGAAAAGATGGACTGAGATGGTGTTGTCGGACTTGCAAGAGAAAGGCATACGAAGTTGGGAAGAAAAGACCAAGGATAAGAAGCGATAAAGTTGTGGGCTTAAACGGCCTGTCAATAGCGTACTACTTCCACTCCTTACTTTCATTGCTGCCATTTATTCTTTGCCCCTTCCTCTCTTGTGTCCAATCTATTCTATTCTGTCCCTTTTCCATTGGCTGTCGAATTTTGTAATCTCTGATCGCTTTTTCTCTTCCACTCCTTACTTTCATTGCTGCCATTTCTTCTTTGCTTTTTCCCTTCTATTTTACCCGTTCAATTTTTCACGAGCCGTTTATAGCATTGAATTTTGGAATTGCTGATCATTTTTCCCTTTCTTAGCCACTTCTTCTGTTCCTTGCTATTTACTGCTATTGCTGTCAATTTTTCTTCGTTTCTTCCTCTCTTGGAGTCCATCTCTTCTATTTCGCCTCTTCAATATTTTCATTGACCTTTCTTTCTTGATCCGGCATCGGATTTTAGAATCTCCGATCACATTTGTTAACCACTTCATCCATTCCTAGCTTTACTATCATTGCTTTGCTTTCCTCTTTTGTGTCATATCTCTTTTACTCTGCCCGTTCAATCTTTTCATAGAACTAATCACTTCTTCTTCTTTAATCTTCATTACCGGTGGATGTTCTCCATTTTGATTAGTTCGTCTCATTTCCTCCTCATTTCGGTAAATTGGAGTCGTCACCACTCGTTTTGTCCTTGGCTTCCTCTTTTTTCTCTCCACGTCCCTAAGTCTCCCCCAATGTTGTCTTCGACTTTCTTCTTCTCATTGCGAAAGAATAATTTCTGTGGGTTTCACCTCTTCTGGGCAACGACAACTAATCACTTCTTCTTCTTTAATTTTCATCACCCCTAACGAATGGTGGATGTGCCCGATTTTGACTGGTTTTCGCCTCATTTCTTCCAGATTTCCTGGTTTTTGGTCAAATGTTCGCATCTCCTACGTTGATTTACTTTTGGAGTGGTTCCCCCAACGTCGTCCGTTGGCTTCGACTTTCCCTTTCTCATTACTAAAGAAGAATCTCTGACTGAGTGAAGACAACTAATCGTGCTGTCAATTTTTCCTTCTCTTCTTCTTTAATCTTCTTTACTCCAAGGAGTTTCGTTTGGTTTTAGACTCATTCCCTGCGCGTCTTTTTTAAATTTTAATTGATTTATGTACTTCTAGAGCAGTCCATCCAGTTTCTCTTTGGCTTCTTTTACTTTTTGTCGCCAGCATTGCGTTCGGCTCTTTTCTGATTATGAATGAATTTAACTCGCAGTCAATTCTTTTCTTCTTCTTCTCCTTTAATTCGGTTTACTCTAACCAACTAACGGATGGATATAATTTTGGCCTGCACGTTTCTTTTTTTATTTTCAGACAACTTTTTCACCCTCTTCATGTTCATAGGTCTTCTCAATATTGTATTCGGCCTTCTTCTAATTAACAAAGAAAAACAGTTAGTTCTTCTTCTTTAATTTGTCTTACTCTAAGGCCCAATTTTACAATCGCCAGACAAGCATTATTCTTAGAAGAACGTGATGTGGGTGTGACGTCGATATGGAGGAACATTATAGGATATTCGGCGAACAGTTATTCCGTCCTTATTCGACGATTGTAAAACTTGGTCTAAGAAGTATTGGATAGCTTATTTCCTGCACGTTCTTTTTTTTAATTTTCAACTTACTTTTTCATCCCCTTCATCTTTTCGGTAATGTAGTCGGCTTTCTTCTAATTTACAACGAAGAATTTCCGTAGGTTTCGCCCCTTTTGCGTAAAGACAACTAATCACTCCTCACGCAGCAATTTTTTCCTCTTGCCATTCTTCTCTAATCCTTTGTACTCTATGGTATGTTGAATGTGCTTCATTTTGGCTGACTTTTGGCCCATTTCTTCGACACTTTCCGATATTTGATCACCGTTTCCATTGATTTCCGTCTGCAGTAGGCCAAATCTTTTCTGGCCTTGGTGTCCATTTTCCCCTTTCCTTAACCACTTCTTCCATTTACCGCCATTCCTTCTTTGGTTTTACCTCTTCTATTTTCCAGTGAGTCCAAGTTTTCCACGAGCCAATTGTCTTTGCCTCCTTTCGCAGCTGTTTTTGCATTCATTCCTCTCCATTATAAGTGGCTCGTCTTTAGAATCTTTCTTAGTTCGTCTATTTTCCTCTCGTGTTTAATTTTTCGGGAAGATCAAGTATAATGAGCGCGCGCATATTAAAATTAAGATTCGTTTGAGTGATACGGTCTCCTGTGAACGACGCTTTTTTCCCCCCCGTTTCATTAGGTGTTGAGCAACACGCAGATGTAATCTCGTGCTAAGCGCGAACGGAACACATAAAAGTAAGACAAAACGAGGAGTCTCGTGACGCCAGAATATTCAAAGTAGGGGGCAATGCACGTGTTTGTATTATTCTAAATAAATATGAGCGCACATGTGTCACGAGGTTGCTTTGACATCGTTATAAATAATATGCCCATCTGCCGGTATTGCACCAGTGAAACCGCAAAGGCCTCGCTGCTGCCGTTGCTGCCGCTGCTGCTACCGCCGTCGTGTTCGTTTTTTGTTCGTTTTCTTTTTTTTTTTTGGACGCGCGATTTAAAACTATAAATCTGCTGTGAGTTATAGCAAACTTCGCGGCCGCGCAAGAAAAGCGCAAACCCGCCCGTTTCGCCTCCGGTATTAATCATGTTGGAGGAGCGATTTATTTTTTGCGATCGCCGCTTGCATTTTCGCTTAAACTTGCATTGTGAATGTAATTATTATTCCTTTTGCTCAACTTGCTTTTACCACATTTAAAATTGTCACTACCAAAAATTTACTTGGCCGTTATAAATATAACAATGAGGCTGTTGCAATTCTTTACAGAACAGTCTTAAGGCGTCATTCTAATCGGATTTGCAACCTAGCAATGGTAGTACCTCCCTAGCAACTGATAAGAAGCTGCAATCTCGGCTGTGTTCGGTGGTAACAGGATACAACGTTGTGCAGTCTCGATAATGCTCGGAAGTAGGGTCATACCTCGATTAGTCACATCGGCGATTTTCCTTCGCCAAGTCCGTAATTACGTGTGGAAGATGGTGGAAGTTAACCATAATCCAGATGAAGAAAGGAAAACCCCTGGAGTACGTGTTTGGCAACATCCCCTAATCTAGGACCATTGAGTGTTCTTTTGTAACCACCAAGGTCTTTACTTGCTTTCTTCCTCTTCCATTTTGCTGCACAGTTTCTATCATCGTTGTTCCAGTTCTTTGCAAACTCTTTTGTCTTAGCTAGGTAGATAATTGCGTAAGGAAGATGATGGAAGCTAACCATAAACCAAACGAAAAAAAGGACAACCTAAACCTAAACCATGTTTCAGCACTGTTTCCATCATCTCTGTTGCAATTCTTTGCAAAATAGCCGTAAAAGCAATGTTCTTATTCACAACCATTTCTGTCTCAGCAACTCTTCTTCCCTCGGTAGATAATTGCGTAAGGAAGATGAATGAAGCTAACCATAATCCAAACGAAGAAAGAAAAACCCAAGGAATACGTGGTTCGCATTATCCACCCCCTGATCTAGATCCTGTTGAAGGTGTTTTGTTGCCACTTGCTTTCTTTCTTTTCCATTTCTCTGCACAGTTTCCATCATCTCTGTTGCAATTCTTTGCAAAATAGCCGTAAAAGCAATGTTCTTATTCACATCCACTTCTGTCTTAGCAACTTTCCTTCGCTAGGTTGATAATTGCGCAAGGAAGATGATGGAAACCAATCGTAATCCAAACGGAAAAAAGGAAAACCCAGGGAAAACGTGGTTCGCATTATCCATCTCCTGATCTAGATCCTGTTGAAGGTCTTTTGTTGCCACTTGCTTTCTTTCTTTTCCATTTCTCTGCACAGTTTCCATCATCTCTGTTGCAATTCTTTGCAAAATAACCGTAAAAGCAATGTTCTTATTCACATCCACTTCTGTCTCAGCAACCCTTCTTCCCTCGGTAGATAATTGCGTAAGGAAGATGATGGAAGCTAACCATAATCCAAACGAAGAAAGGAAACCCCAAGGAATACGTGGTTCGCATTATCCATCCTCTGCTCTAGATCCTGTTGAAGGTCTTTTGTTGCCACTTGCTTTCTTTCTTTTCCATTTCTCTGCACAGTTTCCATCATCTCTGTTGCAATTTTTTGCAAAATAGCTTTAAAAGCAATGTTCTTATTCACATCCACTTCTGTCTTAGCAACTCTCCTTCGCTAGGTAGATAATTGCGTAAGGAAGATGATGGAAGCTAATCATAATCCAAACGGAAAAAAGGAAAACCCAGGGAAAACGTGGTTCGCATTATCCCCCAATCTAGATCCAGTTGAAGGTCTTTTGTCGCCACTGATCTTTCCTTGCTTTCTTCCTTTTCCGTTTTTCTGCATAATTTTCAGCATTTTTTTTTTGCAAAATAGCCTGTGCAAGATAGTTTGTGCAACTCCTCTTCGCTAAGTCCTCAACTGTGTAAGGAAGCTAACCAAAACTCAAACGAAAAAAGGAAAAATCAAGGAATATGTGGTTGACATCATCCCCTAATCTAGATCCGTTGATGTTCTTACGTAACCATTATGATCTTGCCTTCTTCCTCTTCCATTTTCCTGCACGGTTTCCAGCACCTTTGTTTTAACTCTTTTGGAGAATAAACTTAAAACAATTTTCTTTATATGTCAGAAGTTCTTCTTCGCTAGGTTAGTAATTCTTTAGGTTTCCATCATTTTGATTCCAGCTTCGCTTTTGCCATCCTACAGCCTAGATCCAGTCGTTGTTCTTCGCCAACCATTTTGTTCTTCTTCTCTTCCATTTCATAGTTTGTAAAATCTCTGATATAATTTGTTTGTCAATGCAACTTTTGATTTTCATCGCCAGGCTTCATGGTCTTCGCCGTTATCACCCCCCAATCCTTTTCCACTTTCTCTTGCGAGTTCTTCGCTTATTTTTTTAGTCTACTCTTCAGTAGACATGAAAGCACGTCTTACTTTGGCAAAGCAATCAACCTTCAAAATTTAAACGAAAAAAGGAAAAATTAAGGAATATGTGGTTGACATCATCCCCTAATCTAGATCCGTTGATGTTCTTACGTAACCATTATGATCTTGCCTTCTTCCTCTTCCATTTTTCTGCACGGTTTCCAGCACCTTTGTTTTAACTCTTTTGGAGAATAATCTTAAAACAATTTTCTCTATATGTCAGAAGTTCTTCTTCGCTAGGTTAGTAATTCTTTAGATTTCCATCATTTTGATTCCAGCTTTGCTTTTGCCATCCCATAGCCTAGATCCAGTCGTTGTTCTTCGCCAACCATTTTGTTCTTCTTCTCTGCCATTTCATAGTTTGTAAAATCTCTGATATAATTTGTTTGCCAATGCAACTTACTTTGGATTTTCATTTCCAGGCTTCATGGTCTTCGCCGTTATCACCCCCCAATCCTTTTCCACTCTCTCTTGCGAGTTCTTCGCGTATTTTTTTAGTTTACTCTTTAGTAGACATGAAAGCACGTCTTACTTTGGCAAAGCAATCAACCTTTACGTCAGTATTTTCCATTTTTAAGAAAATGTAACCAAAAAGTAAGTAACATTGGCCTAACAGTTAACTGGATTAGACGACTGGGGGATGCACCAAAGGGAAGACATGATATGAAGGAGATGGGAAAGCTTGTTCCTTCCTTTTTTTTGTAAACAAAAAGGAGAAGAAGAGAGAAGAACAAAATAGAAATATCGATTTTCAATGCTGCTGGTTTTGACTCAATTATTCAGTGCTGCTCAATTACGTCTTTTCAAGGTAAATAGTCTTAACATCAAATCTTAAGTGACTGAAGGGGATGTGAATAAAGAAAGTAGTGGACTGCACTACGGGGTGCTCAAGTATATGATGTAGATACAAGTTGGGAAAGGGCATAACGACACAACCGATGGATTCAAAAAGCTTTCGGAAATTTCAGAATAGATTTCACGTACACGCGATGGCGTCGAAATAAAATAGTTTGTTTATTTGTTCGATTTTAGCAAAGGAGATATCTGTTCGAATAAAACCCAACGAGATTTATAAACAATGAGTTTATTTACACAGGCGAATATTACGAGCGAGCCTGATGTCAGACGTTATCTAAAACCGCACAATTAACAAAAAAAAAAAAAAAACTTCGATCAAAATCTAGCTCGAACGAGGAAGTGAAAAAGTATGACGTTCGTCTACGCTTATTTTCGAGCATATTTACAACGCCTTGACGTCAATAGGCCGAAAGTGTCAAAGTGTAGTCTGGCCACCAACCGGCACGACCGTTGTTGATTCGTAAGATTCGGTTACGATTTTAGAATGCCGGTGCAAAAATAACTTCCATGTTTATTATTATTAATGTGTTGTCTTCGTGCTTGTGTTATTCTCATATCGTCATACTCGATACTGATCTATAGTAGAGATCAACGCTGGCAGCAAGTTTATTACCAAGTCTTCTGCACGAGTCCTCGTTTTTTCCAAACTTGGGATGCGCGTGCTTAATTGCTTGCTTAGCATTGATAATACTCTAGGCTTAAGAAAACAAACCTCCAAGTGACATTTATCCTTACGAAAATAGTAGCCCGATACAATGAAACCACGAAGTCATATGTACATACATACATAGGAAATAACTACTGCTTTTTTCGGGGGGGATGTTGAAATTGCTGATGATAACATTGAAATACTGTGGTGCAATCTTTTTCGTATTGTACGAGTCTCTCCAAAAATTTGATTTTACTATCGTTGTTGTTTGTTTGTAGTGTTGATAAGGCCCCAAAGGTAAACGTTCCAAAATCTACTGTGTGCACAAATTTACGCAATTGTCGAGTTTACGGAAAAAGGCCAAAAACTGTTGTGGAGTTTCCCAACCGCCTTATCGGGGGCACGTGTACGCGATTTTATAGTTATTAATAGTTTTTCGTTGCGCACCTTTCCTGGATATTTGTTTCGATTCGACCTACTCTTTTTTTATCTGTAAAAATACGAATTTGACAATGGACAATTGGATCACTTAAGATTTGCTTGATTATCAGTTCGATTAATTTTGGTTTTATTCCCTTTCACTCTTTCTTATTAGTCATCGAAGATCCAAGAGCTTATTTGGATCTTTGACTATTTTAACGCTTTAGATATGAACCAGTTGCTTCCATCCATCATCATCAGCAACAACACCCTAAGGGAAGAACTGTAGAATTAAAAGAATTGACTTTGACGACTTTCAAATTTAAAGTGACTGTGCCTGACGACGACATTTATTAAATTGATTTTCAAATTACCACAAAGGTTCTGACCTATCGTTTACCGTTTTCATAACACTGTACAGTGAGTGACGTGTTAGACACACCTTTACGTGTGTTGTGAAAGCGCGACGAATTGATTTTGTGTTGCAATTCCCCCGGTGTAACGACAACACAAGAAGGTTGCAGGAAAGGAAAACTCTTTTAATAACCGAGCAAGTTTTAAAAAGGACTTTGTGTAGAGAATCATCAAGTGCTGACGCAGATTCCGATGAACCTCGAAATTTTAGACGACCCCGCTTCGAATTCATGTGCTCAGCGATTTCCCCGGTGCACAAAAACACACGCACGTACTTACTGTTTACATTTAAATGGCATTCGTTTACTGAACGTGTTACGTGTGCGAAGCAAAACACTTCTTTTCAAGTTCAATGTGAAAACTATCGTCACACCATTCGGATTAGCAAAAAAAAAAACCAAACGAGAGAGGGGGGATTGTTGCGTGTTGTGGTTTAGAATTGGGCATTCTGGAAGACCAGAGGGAATTTCGAAACTACCAAGTTGCCGCTATGTAATAGCACCATTGCAGAATTCAAGGTCGTGCCTACGTTTTCGTATTTTCTGCTGTTTAATTAGAAAATAGTGGGAGATAGCGCGTGTCAACAAGTCCGCACGTGTATCAAACAGAAATTTTAATCGCAATTAGCAACCCAACAATTAATTCGCTCGAGTATTAATAGAATCGATGAGGTAGCAGCGTTTCACCACAAAACCAATAGCTAAGCACATAACGCTTTTTTTAAATTCTATTTCCTCCTGTCTTTAGCAAAAGATTCTGGCCCAAGTTGTGCCCCCTTTGTTCTGAAAGCTGTGACTTCTCACATGATGAAAGAGTGCAACACGAGTTGAAACTAGAGGTCTGTTCCAACCGCGTGCACTCGTCAAAGTTGTCAAAATCGGTCATTATTTCGGTGGACAACTGATTATGACGGTTTCGGAACCGTCACAAAGCTTGGTTGGAACAGAGCTTAGGGCGATTTCTTCTGTGGGTTGGAGGCTTGGAGTGTATTGCTAGTTAAAACAAGAGCAAGTTTTTCTGTAGGCCCTGTATACGGTTGCATGGGGGACTTACGATCACCCCCCCAACATGAGAGAAAAGTCGTTGAAAAGGCATTTCTAACTTCCCCCAGTCTCTGGCTTTCTTTTTCAATCTGGCAATTTTGCTACTTCTGCTTTCCATCTTGTTTTCGATCGAACTCCTCTCCTTCTTCCATCTGTTGTACTTCCCATTACTAATTTAGATGCTCCTCGCTTATAATCCATTTGTATTTGCTTCCTTTAAACTCTGCATGCGTTCTTCTTATCTGCTTGTCCTCGATTTTCTTTCCCCTGAAGCACTTTCCTCTCCTACACCTCCAGGAATTTCTTTGTTCTGCTTTATGTAATCCCCATGTTTCGAGTCTCTTCGTTGTGTTCCTTTAGTGCTTCCTGCTTGCCCTCGATTTTCTTTCCCCTGAAGCACTTTCCTCTCCTACATCTCCAGGAATTTCTTTGTTCTGCTTTATGTAATCCCCATGTTTCGAGTCTCTTCGTTGTGTTCCTTTACTGCTTCCTTACTTCATGTTATGCGCGAATGCCAAACATTCTCGTGGATGAATCCTCTTCTATTCGCGTCCTTTATGACTTTTTGTAGTATTACGCTAAAAAGAAACGAAGATTGTAAGTGGGATTGTAAGTGAACCGAAGATAGTGGGCGTTGCCTTATTGGTGAAATAAATTTTTTGTATTGCTTTAATGAATTTTGGAAGCTGGAGTTCGTTCACTAAAAAAAATACTAGTTTGCAAAGGACCAGAAGGCCTAACTGTCGAATTAAAAGTTTCCAAAAATTGATTGGTGTTCAGATGTCTGACGAAAAGTGTTATTCCAAGAACGTGAACCCAAACCCATAAATGAATAGTCATTTAAAAGAAAAAGTATTGTTCTTTATGGTCTCGGAAGGGTTCAAACAATGTCTGCGCAAGATTAGGGAAAGCCCAACCGGAGGTACTTGGTGATTATTTACATCTTCTGATGTAAGATGTATACCTTCACTTAACTCTTATTTAAGGCATAAGAAATTGACTCGAGAAATGTCCCCTTAATGCTACATCTCCACTGAAATGCACAATTATCATAATTTATATTTTATTTTGGCCTCAAAAAATGACTCAGGAAATTGCCTCTGATTTTTCAACAAGATTAGGGCGTCACTTAATCACTTTTACTGGATTTTTTTAAATATCCGACTCATATCTTCAGAAATTGACTCAGGAAATGGTTCTTTAGTTTCTGATTATGGTGCCTCACGATAACGTTAATTTAAGTCTTATTTATGGCCTCGAAAAATGACCGAACCACTTTTACTGAGTCTTCATTTATATCTTAGTCATAGCAACAGAAATTGACTCAGGAAATTGCCCTTGAGTATTAAAGAAGAATAGGGCGACACTTAATCACTTTTAGTGAATCTTCTTTTATATCTGATTCATATCTTCAGCAACTGACTCAGGAAATGGTGCTTGAGTTCTTGATTGTAGTGCCTCAAACGCACAGGTATTTATTTTATTTACTTTATCTAAAGAATAAACGATGATGTCAACTTAAGTCTTATGTATGGCCTCAAAAAAGTGACTCAGGAAATGACCACTGAGTATTCCTATTCACTTTTACTGAAACTTCATTTATATCTCATTCATAGCTTCAGAAATTGACTCAAGAAATGGTTCCTGCGTTCCTGATTGTGGTGCTTCAGAGGCATTGGTATTTTATTTATTTTATCTAACGAATACACGATAACGTTAATTTAAGTCTTATCTATGGCCTCAAAAAATGACTCGGGAAATGACCTCCGAACTACTTTTACTGAATCTTCATTTATATCTTATTCATGGCTTCAGAAATTGACTCAGGAAATTGGCCCTGAATAATAAGCAAGAATAGGGCGTCACTTAATCACTTTTACAGAATCTTTTTTTATATCAGATTCATGTATTCGGAAATTGACTCAGGAAATGGTCCCCGAGTTCTTGATTATGGTGCCTCAGAGGCGCAGGTATTTTGCTTATTTCACCTAACGAATAAACTATAATGTTAAATTAAGTCCCATTTCTGGCCTCAAAAAATGACTCAGGAAATGACCACCGAGTATTCTTATTCACTTTTACTGAATCTTCATTCATAGCTTCAGAAATTGACTCAGGAAATGGTTCTTGAATTCCTGATTATAGTGCCGCAGAGTCATAGGTATTTTATTTATTTTATCTAAGAATAAACGATAATCTTTTTTATGACCTCAAGAAATGACTCGGGAAATGGTCCGTGAGTATTCTTATTCACGTTTACTGAATCTTCTTTTATACGAGGCAGAGTCAACTGAAAACCTTAAAAACGTTGCTAACAAAATGTATTAAAGCAATGTCAGAAACAAGCATGTCATTTTTCGACGTAGTCCCCATTACGTTCTATGCACCTCCTCCATCGTTTTTGGAAGTGCTTGAATACCCGGTCGTGTGCACCACTCATTCATTTCTTCCCACCTAATGCTTCTTTAAGTTGACCAAAGACATTATAATTGCTTGGAGCGAGGTCAGGGGAATAAGGAGGATATGGTAGACATTCAAACTTCAAACCTTGGCTTGCACACGCAGTATGTGACCACGCGTTGTCGTGTTGCAAAAGAATTACTCAGAGATCCTCGCCTTTTAGTTCTGATGACGGGCTTGAGGCGGTTCTTCAGGAGTTCTAAGTACGTGGCACTAGTAATAGTAACTCCATTAGGCATGTAGTCCTCCAAAAGTACCCTTTTGCATCCCAAGAAAAGGTCAGCATAACCTTTCCTGCCGAGAGCTGTATGGAAATCGCCCCGTTTTTGAATTTGTTGCTCCATTCTTAAGGTGCAGATAGACATGCGAGAAAACTTGCGCGCGAGTTACTGTCCGACACTGATGTCGCTAATCTAAATAGCCTTGCGAGTCGAATAACTTACGCGAAATTTGTCGCAAGTAACTCGCGACATCAGTAACTCGCGCAAGTTTTCTCGCATGTCTATCGGCACCTTAATACACTTGTTGGAATGACAAGCATGAATTTCTATATCGTAGCTTCATTCTACGGTTTCACTACTTTACTGTGCAAGAAACGAATAACAGAACGCTGTTCCTCCCTAGTGCAGTGCTCTAGTGAAATTGCCATCTTTAAACTGTCACTGTGTCAACACTTTCAATCGTTTCTACGATATGTCATTATCAAGGCGTTCTACACCTCAAGAATAACTTTTCTGCCAATTTGTAAGACAATGTTCCGTTCGGTGCATGTTTTAGGGCACTTTTAAGGTTTTCATTTGACTGTGCCTCGTATCCTATTCATAGCTTCAGAAATTGACTCAGGAAATGGTTGCTGAGTTCCTGATTATGAAGCCTCAGAGGCATAGATATTTTACTTATTTTATCTAACGAATAAACGATAATCTTAATTTATGTCTTACTTATGGCCTCAGAAGAATGACTCGGAAAATGACAAGTACTCTTCACTTTTACTGAATCTTCATTTATATCTTACTCATAGCTTCAGAAATTGACTCGGGAAATGGTTCCTGAGTCCCTGATAGGGTGCCCCAGAGGCATATTTATTTTATCTAATGAATAAGCGATAATCTTAATTTAGGGTCTCAAAAGTGACTCATCAAGTGACCCTTGAATACTAAACAAGTATTCTTATTCACTTTTACTGAAACTTCATTTATGACTTATGCATAGCTTCAGGAATTGACTCAAGAAATGGTTCCTGAGTCCCTGATTATGGTACCTCAGAGATACAGGTATTTTATATATTTTATCTAACGCATAAACGATAATATTAATTTACGTTTTAAGTATTGCCTCAAAAAAGTGACTGAGGAGATGACCACTGAGTATTCTTATTCACTTTTACGAATCTTCGTTTGTATCTTATTCATAGCTTCAAAAACTGACTCAGGAAATGGTTCCCAAGTTCCTGATTATGGTGCCTCGAGATTTGGGTATTTTATTTATTTTCTCTGACGATTGTACGATTATCTTAATTTGGCTCATCTATGGCCTCAGAAATTGCTTAATTTTTTTGGTCACAGAAACTTGCGAAATCAAACCCACTTTTTGGATATTCGAACGGTTTTCGAAAAACAAATTTTGTATTTGAATCACACCTACTCACATCCGCTCGTGAAAACATAATATTGAATTCCAGGAATTCGATTAATTCCCGGAAAGGAATTACAAATATCAATCACCTTGCCCTATCTATATCCCCAAAATTTTTGTGATTAAATTCGCCGTTTCGTGTGATTTTTTTGTTTGGCTTCCTAATGCTGTGATGCACTCCGTTTAATCTTATCTTAACTCCCTATTCTTAGTTAATTAATTTTTTTAATACTTCTTCAAATATTTTGCAGGATGTGACATGCACTGTAGTACTTGACAAATCTTCTGGGTTTCCTGTACATTCTCGATTAAATACATGCAAGGTCGAAAGAATTAATTTCAGCCATTCAACAACCGAACGCATAGTATAGTAAGAACGTAAAGTCGAGCCGCTCTATTTACCAAAAGAAAATGGAAACGTGAAGTCAAGGAGCGTATCACACGGTGCCTAGTAAACTTGACTTCGTTCGGGCACGTTTCTATTCGCCGCATTGCATTCACGAGGCGTTCGTCGTCACTTCCTAGTCATCATCATATTATAATCACTTTTCATGACCACGTTTCACTCTGCAGAATGTAGAAAGTGCACTTGCAACGCGCTCAGATGCGCGTAAACTCTCCTATGCTCCATCATTCTTCTTCGTTCAGGTCGTAAATTTATGGACAAGTAAAAGTTTTGCGACGATCAAAAGTAAAACAACTTCGAAAAGAAATCAGACACCCTGAGATTCCTGAACTTAACCAACTTATCTATGTATGTCAGTATTCAGCTTCCAAGTTCTTGCTTCAAATAATGTTTGGAATCAACGGAAGGTTGGTACGCCTTCCCCTACTTCCAGTATTTCCAGGATCTAGAAGATCCTAGAGTTTAGACATTTCCAATTGGATGATGAAGAGGAAAGGGAAGAAGGAATGATGAGATGTCCTTTAGTTTCTCGTTTCTCGAAAATAACGGAATAAGTACCAAGAAAGATCTCGTTCCTTGCAATGATACTTGAACTGCTTGGAACTGTACTTACCTAGGCTTACAACTCGTCGAGGACCTTTGCGAAATTATCGTTTTCATTTTATCTAAAATATTGCAATGTACCGTATCTCATTTATGTCAATGTTTATACAGAAACGATTCCATTAATTTACACTTTGAAAACAACCTTATATAACTTGCTGAATATAGACGAACGCTTTTTGTGATTCTTTTGAAATTCTGCGTCAAGTATAAATAATAAATATTGCGTCTTACGATTTCATATACGTACTGCACGTAAATTAGATGCGCTTCTTCATTATTTCATACGTATATAATTTAGCACAAAAAGGAGTGACTCACGCGGATTTGTTATTGTTTAGAAAACTTTATCGATATTCCTTCTATTAAGTGCATTTAGATATTAGCATCCTCGTGTGCATTTTTAATGTGAGGAAATCGAAAATACATGACCAGTTCGGTTCGCTTTGCTTTGCTTTGAATTAAACGCACGGAGTGACTTTACAAAAAAGAAAAAAAGGTTTTGTCATTGGCCTCTTTCAAGATCGATCAAGTGAAACCTTCCTGTGTCATTTAACCTACCGACCGATCGCGATCGGTGGTGTAGGTATGTGTGTCGAATGTCACGATAACAAGTCAAGCATGGCGTATCATAATATAAATTTTATTAACGCGGCGGAGATTGGTGAATGATTACATTTTAATTAAGACGTCTCAGCAATTTTGCAACATAGTTGCAGCTTTTGTTTGTCTTTTGGGTCTCATGGATCAACGAGCCCGATTATTTAGGTTTCCGCAGATTTTCGGCGCAATTTCCTAACAACATTCGGTATTCATAATCATGAGCATTTCGGTCAACCAAAGGATCAAAGTCTTCACGTAACACCGGCACCAACAAAAAATATGGCGATGCAAATGAGTTTTAATTTGTAATTTTTTTTCGTGTAATTAACCAATGAAATTCCTTCGCACGTACGTACCTATCAGACCAAAGCGGCGACGTTTATTTTCAGAGCACAAATAATTCAGCAGCGAATTAGTATTCCCGGTGTCTCCATGAACAGCTTCCGTGTGCGTTTTCGTCAAGCGTAAAATTCGTAAGTAAATATCGGCCATGCCCATAAAAACACGCACGTGTCAGAATGAGAATGAGAATGAGAATGAGAATGTTTTCCTGAAAGTGTTCTGGCGATAAATTTTTGGGCCGTGCACACGGGCCCTATTGAAATGATAAACAATTAACCGTGTTACTCCACCGGTTTCCGTGAACAATTTGGAGTGCTGATAGCGCCTAGAAATTTTCGGAAAGGAAGCATTCAGGCTACGCTAAGTTTTATCAACTTTTTATTTGTACGGGAGTGTAAGGATGTACTCAAACTGTTTTACGTGCGGTTTGTTCACGTAAGGTTACGAAATAGGAACTAAAAATTCTAGCTTCTAATCGTTAAACAATAACTAGAAAATGCTTTAATGTATTTATCTCTGGATCTGCCTAATCTTGTGTGATATTTACAGTCAAATTCATAATCTTGTGCAATACTGAGGGGCCATTTTCTGAGGCCATAAATAAGTAGTAGTTTATTTGTACTTAAAAAAAAACATGTTTACAAATTTACAAGTTTCTTTTTTTATATCGTACATATCAGTTTCATTTTTACTTAATAAGTAGATGTTAATAACGTCTAAAAAGTACTTAACTTCACAAACACGTTAAAAGATGTCGAGGGAGATCTAAGAAATCTTCTGCATAAAACATAAGTTAAGATAATTCGTTAAATAAAACACCTATGTCTCTGAGGCACCATAATCAGGCACTCGGGATCCATTTCCTTAGTGAATTTCTGATGCTTTGAACAAGATATAAATGAAGATATTCGCATTTACAAAGACCTTTATTGTTAGAGAAAATAAATAAAATACCTACGTCTCTGAGGCACCGTAATCAGAGGCTCACGAACCATTTCCTGAGTCAATTTCTGAAGCTTTCGATGAGATATAAATGAAGGCATTCGCATGTTGTATAAGAAAATTGCATTTGGGGCACTCAAATCTTGTGCAAAACTCAGGGGCCACTTTCTAGGGCCATAAATTAAGTTAATCATATAGTATTCGTTAGAGAAAATAAATAAAATACCTGTCTCCCGGGGAGCCCTAATCAGGAATTCGATAACCATTTGCTGGGTCAATTTCTGAAGTTTTAAATAAAATATGAATGAAGTTATTGGGGCACTCTAATCTTGTGCAATACTCACGGGCCAATTTCTGAGGCCATAAATAAAATATAAATTAAGATAATCGTGTTTTCTGTGGGGTGCCCTAATCAGGGACTCCAAGAACCATTTCCTGAGTAAATTTCTGAGTCTTTGAATAAGATATAAATGAAGATATTTCGCTTATTAGAACACCTTAATCATGGGCAATACTGAGGGACCAATTTCTGAGGCCGTAAATAAAACATAAATTAAGAGAATCAGTCGTTAGAGAAAATAAATAAAATACCCATGTCTCTGAGGCAACCAGAACCATTTCCTGAGTCAATTTCTGAAGAGGCTCTTTTCTGATGCTTTAAATAAGACATAGATCAAGAAAATCGTGCATTTATCAGAGAAAATAAATAAAATATGTCTCTGCTTATGGAACACTCTAATTATGAGCACGAGAACCATTTCCTGAATCCTGAGTCAATTTCTGAAGCTATGACCATACACAGGGTTGGGCAAATGTCTGCTAATATCATTTCCTGAGTCAATTTCTGAAGAGGCTCTTTTCTGATGCTTTAAATAAGACATAGATCAAGAAAATCGTGCAGAAAAAATAATATGCTTATGGAACACTCTAATTATGAGCACGAGAACCATTTCCTGAATCCTGAGTCAATTTCTGAAGCTATGACTAAAATGTAAATGAAAATATTCATACACAGGGTTGGGCAAATGTCTGGAACCAAGCTAATATCATTTCCTGAGTCAATTTCTGAAGAGGCTCTTTTCTGATGCTTTAAATAAGACATAGATCAAGAAAATCGTGCATTTATCAGAGAAAATAAATAAAATATGTCTCTGCTTATGGAACACTCTAATTATGAGCACGAGAACCATTTCCTGAATCCTGAGTCAATTTCTGAAGCTATGACTAAAATGTAAATGAAAATATTCATACACAGGGTTGGGCAAATGTCTGGAACCAAGCTAATATCGTCTGTACCGTTAATTCGATTTCTCTGAAAATTTGTAGTAGTATACAAGATTTTAAGGCGGATCTAACTAACACTTGTTCATTCAAATCAGACTTCCGGTTTAACCGTAAATGATATCAACTTTTGTTTTTTAAATGGAACACTCTGTATATTTATAAAGATTTAAAAAGAGTGTTCTCTTAGGAATTCAATCATATAAATATTTGGGTCCTGCGCTGTTAAATTATTCCAAAAGGAACTCTTTTAACTTTCCTGTAAATACGTTTATCATCGGGCTTACGATTTCGGCCCACTTCGAACATATTGGATTGTAAATTGATTTATGTTAAACTTTATTTAATTATTTACTACGATCGCGTCCAGAAAATTTGGCAAATGTTACACAAGCATTTATTGACAGGCTAGCGTATTGTCAAGAAGTGAACGGTTAAGAGTGTTCCATTTAAGAAACAAAAGTTGATATCATTTCCGGTTAAACCGGAAGTCTGATTCGAATGAACAAATGTTAGTTAGATCCGCCTTAAAATCTTGTGTACTACTACAAATTTTCAGAGAAATTGAAGTAACGGTACAGACGATGTTAGCTTTGTTCCAGACATTTGCCCAACCTTGTATTATACAGGGTGTTTACGGACTTCTCTGTATCCTTTTTGGGTGGCGATAGTATACCTCTGGAGAAGTCGATAAACCTTAAAACGTGTTAGTAAAAGTCGTCTAATAAGCGAGATAATAAATCTTTTATTTATTACATTAAACGGTTAGTTTGATTTAAGTTCTAGTAATCTACTACTTATGCAAAAAGTGTTCAAAGTTATCACCATGTTGTTTAGAATATCGATGGGCCATCGCGATTTTTAAAGAACAAGGTAAAAATAATAAAATTTTTAACCAAACAAAGGCCAAAAATTTGAATTTGAATTAGATAAAGTGCGTTTGAGGCACCCTAACCTCGTGCAGTACTCAGGGGCCATTTCCTGAGGCCGCAAATAAGACGTTAAGATAATCGTGCATTCGTCAGAGAAAATAAATAAAATATACCCATGCCTCTGGGGCACCCCAGTTAGGAACTCAACAACCATATGCCGAAAGTGAATAACTATCCGTGATTCTAGGATACCCTAATCTTGTTTAACACTCAGGGGCTATTTTTCTGAGTCAGTTTCTGAGGCAAAAATAAGAATAAATTAAGATAATCGTATATTCGTCAGAGGAAATAAATAAAATACCAATGTCACTGGGGTATACCCTAATCAGAGTTAATTTCTGAAGCTATGGATAAGATACAAATGAAGATTCGGTAAAAGTGAATGACTCTAAAACACTCTAATCTTGTTTAATATTCAAGGGCCATTTCTGAGGCCAAAATAAAATGTAAATTAAGGCAGTCGTACATTTCAGTGGAAAAAGGGGGGCTCCTTATTCTTATGTAGTATTAAGAGGATATTTCTTGAGTCAATTATTTCTTTTGCCGTAAATAAGAGTTAGGTGAAGGTATATTACATCAGAAGAAGTAAATACTCTGGGGGTCCTCCCTAATCTTACGCAGCATTCAATACATGTTACATGAACCCATTTCCGAGATCACTAATAATGATAAAAGAAAACTTTATTTGAGAAACTTTTTCTATTGCTTTTCCTCTTTTGTCAAATGCGCTTCCTAAGTTGTCAACTGGCTTTCCAAAGTTCCGTTCAAAGTATAGTAGGCCTGGGGCTTGGAAAGTCATTTCACAAATTCGGAAACACAATTGACAAAAGGGGAAAAGCAAAAAAAAAACTGTATACTTATGGATACTGGAATTGATAACTTATGTGTTCTCCAAAAATTAATTGATGACGACAAGTGTCATTCCAAGAACGTCAACCCAAACGTTGTTGGAGTCACACTTGTGGTCATCAGTTAAGTTTTGAAAACACGTAAGTCATCAATTCGAGTATTGGTTGCATTTTTTTCATCCTTTTACTTTCAACATCCCGGATTTATTTAGAAGATACAAAAATTTTATTTAAAAATATGAACTGTGAAAGGCGGTTCGTTTTAGCATAGTACCACAAAAAGGACGGGGGATTCGTGTACCAGAAAACACATCAGTATTTTTGGCACTCGTGAAAAATATATAACAAGAAGTGAAGAAGCGCTAAGGAGCGCAACGAAGGAGCTCGAAGAAAAAGCAAGAAAAATGGGTAATTAAGAAGTTAAAAAAAAATAATTAAGTACTTGAAAGTAACAACTGAAAGAAGGAAGGTATTTGATTTAATTTGAAGAAATTTACAAATTCATATAACTGCTTAGGTAATCGTATTTAACGTAGCCATTTTGATGGTCCCCGAGGCCACGTCATAGTGGGGTTCTATTGTATATATTTTGTTTCGAATTTATATTTTTTTTATTCTATATTCTTCTCTTCTGATTTTTTGCAGCCTTTCTGTTCTTACGATTTTTCTCTAATATTATATAGTCGTCCAAATTTCGTACCGGTTTTATGATCTTGCTATAAAAAACAGCTTCAAGGAGACCGGCCTGCGGTCGCCTTTCTGTCGCTTTTTTTTTGGCAAGGCCATAAAACCGCTACCAAACTGGGACGACTATAACCGCCACTTTTTTTATGTCATCCTTTCCTCTTCTCTCATTCATTCTTCATTTCCGTCAAAGTATTTGCTTGAATTTTATTTCTGCTTCTTCGCTATTTTAGTATATTTCGTGTCTGTTCCTAATATAAGAATTTTAAGATTGGACTCCCCCCCTTTCCTGTTTTACAATCCCTTAGTTGCTCCAATGGAATACCTCAGTGGGACCAGTCAGTCCAGTGTTGTTCTTTTTGGTACTTCGGTTGTACCAGATTTGGTAGCCGAGTTGGTAATTTGAATCCTGGTATTCTCCAAAGCAATTTGGTACCCATCTTTCGGTGCACCTCCATCTGCAACCCATTTTACAATTTAAAAATTAAAATCCCCTATACAACCTACACTGTAAACTCTGTGCTGTCAACTGTCATTTATTACTGTCAATTGTTTGACCTGTGATTGAAGATGTGATTTCAGTGAAGTTTCATCCTTCATATTGAATTTTAATAGGTCTGTTCGTAGAGCAGTTCTAACTATAGTTTGGAACGTTGGAAATATACACCAATGAACGTTTTACATTTAAGGCAACTGTCGACATTGATTATTACTTCGATGGGCGACTGGTTCTGACGGTTGCAAACTGGTTACAGACTACAGTACGAACAAACCTAATTTCTGTACCCAAATTGAACTGGTTTCCGGTTGGAACCGCGTCACGTTGACTTCTTCTGCTGCCGACGTTTCGCTCTACAAAGAACGAAACGTGACGCGGTTCCAACCGGAAGCCAATTCAAACATGGTCGACGGCCGCGGAAGACTTCAAGTCAAATTCTGTACCCAAAATTCAAATTTGACACTCAAATGTCACCAATTCTGAAACTCAAAAATCCCTAGTGAGTATAACACTGCCAGTCACTCCTAACAACAACACAGTTGCAGGATTCGTCTTCTCTATCGCGGAAAGTCGTTTTGCAACAAGTCAGGCATCATCTACTGTGCTCCTTGTTAACTCTTTTTTATATTACTTACGTCCTTAATGGCCAATTTCTTCATCGTTTTTATCTTGAGGTTAATTTATCTGTCAGTTAGAAAGTGACGTACAGGTGGCTGCACACAAACTATGTGTCACATGCGAACTGACAGATAAATTTAACCTTTGGATAAGGCGGCGAAGCAATCGGACATAACACTCAAACGACTACATAACTACATACAACATACACGGGTCATATACGACCTCCACTAACAAAATTGAATTCAGTAAGATTTAGGCTGAGATTAAGAGTATAAAACTCAAAAAAGGTAATTAATTGTTGTCATTTGAGGGTTAAGAATATTGTAAACTCAAAACTGTGAGTCCAGATGGATGGTACACCCAGTAGCAATAAAATCGTCGTGAAAGCAAGACAAGATTCGTTTTAAGAACGCTTTTTGGTGGTCGAATACGTTTGGACGTCAGTGTACATAGCAACTTTTCACCTCGGATCTAACACCCGCGAGATTTATCTTTGTCCTTTTCCTGTCGTTCTGTTTACTTTCATTGAGACGACTTTCTCAAGGTTCATCATTACTAGAAAAGCGCAGATTAAATGCGGGGGAAAGAAATTACAGTCGGTAGCGCTTGTTATTGTGTTGTTCTCGATGGAAAGTAATTAATTAATCTTAATTAACGTCCGCCATAAAAACCTCCGGCGAGGGAAGTATATCTGGTGTTAGAAAAAGGCCGCGTAAAAAACGACGCCGCGCCGCGCCTCGCCGCATCGGTGAAGATAAGATTCCGGGGGGGCATAAATCATGTATGTAAGAGTCGCTGGTCAAAGTTGAAAAAAGCCGAAAATAATCTCTAAAAATAGATAGGATGAAGTGATAATGTTTGATGCATAGTAAAATAACATCCCGATTGAGATAAGTGTATCTCCGCCGACGCCTACACGGAAGCGGGTTCTGTTTACAACAATTTAACATTAGAGATGTTAGCAAATGCTATCTAACATCTAAGCACATACATAACCTAACCCAAGTACGGTCTCAGAACAGCGTCCAAATGAAAGTAAAGCCGAGCGTCAGCGACTGAGACCGACGCCGACGGTATCTGAGTCAGTAGGACAGGCAATCGAGCGCTAGGCTAGTCTACGGTTTTCGCTGTTCATGTGAAGACGTATGAGATACCCGCAATGTGACAGCCTGTATATAACACGTAACGTGCACCGCTCTACATAAGTTACCCCCTTATAAAACTAACTGTGTATTTAATTAACTCCGTCAGTGTTTGTGACAGCGATTAAAAAAACACTTCAGTGATTTTCTTTAAATTAAAAAAAAAGAAAAAAACTACAAAATGTTGCGTCCACCCATACGTACCCACGAATTAATCTCATGCATCAAACAAGAACCAACGGACTCCTTCGAGTTACCCCTAGACTTAAGTGTGAACGCCGGTAGATACAGTCCCGCGTTCCGGGATTCCGGCACCGAGAGTGACGACTCCGGTGGACGATGCTCGCCGGAAGGCCCTGATCGAAAACCGTACAAGAAAAGAATTATAAATCGATATAGTAAGTATCCTTTTTGTTAAAAAAAATATAACTAGGCTAAATTTCACGCGCTTCTTAGATAAAGCACGGCGCGGCGTACTCGGAATATTTTTCAGGAATATTTAGGCGAAAACGCGGCCTTGATTTTTATATCGCCGCATTGTTTGCATAATCAATTTTTTTAAGAACACTTACAATTGCGGCTAAGTGCACCGCATGCAGGTGTTTTCATTTTTTTTTTTAATCATGTTAATCACAGCGCTTTCATTTTTTTTTGTTAACACGCGATAGCTTGTCTTTTTTTTATGGTCATCTTCTTTCTTCTATTTGTAATAAAATTAATTAAATTTGTAATGATTCTTTTCGACTAATGTAACTTTAAAATAAATAAATAAATAAAACGTCGGAGGTCACCGTCGTCGCGTCGTCAAATTAAATAATTAATTAACACGGGGCTTTGTTATGCAAACGCGCGTTTAATAAAAGGCCGCCGAAACCGCGGCCGAATTCTTCCGGAAGCGCTTTTTTTTTCTCTCCTCTCTATACACCACATACAACGAACAATTTTATTTTAGGGTCAAAGTTCGAATTCTGTTATGTACGGTTGTATACACGGCGGCGTATTGTTGTATGTCGGCGTGGTTTGCTAACTTGCACGGGTGCGTGACCTTTCATGGCCAACCATCTAATTATAATGAATCCACGACACATCCGCTTTTTAAATGTTGCCACATTAATTTATGCGAGTTTTCGGCGTAATCAGATTCGATTTTTTTGTTTTAAGTAATCCTCCTCCTGAATGCCACGAGATTATTTCTGAATTCGTTTCAAATGTTACGTAATTTTTACGCCTGTCAAGTAAAAAAAGGCCAAATACAAAAATTATTAGGCCATACTCACTATAAATATTAAGTTTATGTAACATACAATGTAGTCCAGGTTAAGTGTCACAATATAAAGGCCGTCCTACACACGCCGGCCGGACTAAATCGAGCGCCTTATGTAGGACACCCTTAACAACTCGAAAATGTTGGATGGAATCTTTACTATCGTTTCGAAATATGTAGTCATAAAAATTTAAAGTTTCAAACTAATTCCATGCTTAAAACGAAAGTAATTTTGTTAAAAAGTTAAAAAAAAAAACAGTTTTGTTCTGTTGGAATAAAAATAGAAATAATGGTGGGCCAAGGTGACGTACGGTTTTCAATTATGTACAGCGTCGTCTAAAATCTACAGGAAACATGTTTGTGAATTACTGATTTTTGCGAAAAAGTACAAAACAAAAAGCAATGTACTCCCCCCCCCTCATCTGGTTGTTCATTTAAAATTTGACTGGAAACTTGGAAATCAAAACTCAACAATAGTTCGGAAAGTATTCCTTTTATTTGATGCAATAAAAAATTAAATATTGTAAAATTGTATTTCATGCTGATGTAAGTTCTTCATTCAATGAAGTGAAAAATATGTTAGATTTCGTCAGCATTTGTAATTAGTTAATTAATGTCTGCTTCTAGTGACTTTATCACAGTATAAGTAAACTACCAAGTAGCGACACTTAAACGTCAGTGTAAAAAAGACCGCCATATTCTTTGATACCCATATGCAAGTATGCAAGTACAGCGAAAGCTCTCCATACGGACAGCTCTCATAAGCGGACATCTCTCATGACCGGACAATTTTTCTGAAACCAAAATTAAATTTTATCTCGCTTAAAGCTTTCTTATAAGCGGACAGCTCCTACAAGCGGAGAAAAAAGTTGGAACTATCGGTGTCCGCTTACGAGAGCTTTCACTGTATAATGTACAGGGTTTTTGTTTATATTTTGAACGGTACCTACACATTTTATTATTAGACGTACAAAAAAATTATAAATACAAAAGTTTTACGGATTTACCTGAATCGCCAGAATTTGCTAAAAAAAGAAATAAATGACGATCTAACAAATGAGTACCAACTTTGTTATTTTAAATGGAAGACTCGGTATATTTTCTCAAATTATGAAAGATATTTTCTTGCTAATTTCAAAAATATGTAGTTTGTCTATATTCGGTTTCATACTTTTTGCTATATTTAAGTTTGAAATAAAAACAAATTAATTTATGCACTTCGATTAATAAAATTGTTATTGTGTAACAAGTGTTAATTGTAATTAAAAGACTGCTCATCTGGGACATTTTGTAAGACAAAACACTAACAACTAAGACAAATAAACGTACTGTATAAAATTAATTCATCAAAATATGCCAAAGCAATAATAATAATAACTTCAAACTTAAATATTGCAAAAATTATGAAACCAAATATAGATAAACTACATATTTTTGGAATTAATTTGAGAAAATATACTGAGTGTTCCATTTAAAATAACAAAGTTGATACTCATTTGTTAGGTTTCCGATCGTCATTTGTTTTTGTTTTTAGTATATTCTGGCGGTTTGGGTAAATTCCTAAAACTTTTGTATTTAACATTTTTTGATACGTCTAACAATAAAATGTGTAGGTACCGTTCAAAATATAAACAAAAACCCTGTACAGTAGTGGACAACAAAATCCGGGAACGCCATTTGTAAAGTGCGTTCAATAAAAACCGTTATCAAGTAGGCTTATGTCAAATGCAAATTTTGCAAAGTCACTTCGTAACTATGATTATATTATAAACATAACCTAACTTTTTATATCCATTCAATTACGATTTTCTACAAAATCGATAATAAAGCGCAATTAATAAAATAAAACATTTATTTTATACCTCGAAGATGTAAACAAAAACTTTGACTGTTGACGCTATTGACAGTTCGCAGTTATTCATAGCTGCAGCATACGTACTAAGCTACGACGTGCCGTCATAAAATAAAAGCAAGTTCAGAGCCTTCTCGATAACGGAACTTTTTGAACGCACGTTACATACAATGTAAACCACACTTTCATATTTTTGATGTTTAATACATATACAAAATGTCACTAGTAATTCTGACGTTTAATACAAATGTTATTTATTTATTTATTTTGACAGATATATATAATCTCAATAAAAGCCTGATTTACCAAATTTTTGCCAAATTCTTTCCCGGATTTTGTTTGTCCGCTACTGCAGTTTGCAAATCAGTTAGGTATCAAACAAAATGGCCACCCATGATAAAACGGAACAGAATTTAGTTTCAAGTTTTAAAAATAATCTGGCCAGCCTCTCAATCATTTCTGAATACACTGTATAACAATATAATGCTGTTTTTTGTGCAAAAATATTCGTTGCGGACTTTATGAACGGCGCTGTATACGGTTTACTTTCACGTCCTACCAAAAACAGCTTATCTCTTACATTTCCATATACAGGGTGTTTACGGTCTTCTCTGTATCCTTTTAGGGGGCGATAGTGTACCTCACAAGAAGTCGGTAAACCTTAAAACGCCTTAGTAAAAGTCGTCTTATAAGCGAGATAATAAATCTTTTATTTGTTACATTAAACGGTTAATTTGTTTTAAATTCTAGTAATCTACTACTTAATCAGCATTGTCCACTACAAAAGATGTTTGAAGTTATCACCGTGTTGTACAGAATATCGATGGGCCATCCATAGCGTAAGTTTTGTTTATGAATACGGACCTGAATGACTGATAACAACTTTACGTGTCAAATAACAAACGTAATAACAATTGAACAATAATTTTTGCAACCGCCCAAGATTACTTTTTACGTTTTTTGTTAATCGTTATACTGATTAAGTAGTAGACTACTAGTGTTGAAGACAAATTAATCGTTTAAAGTAAAAATAAAAGAATTATTATTTCGCTTTCGAGACGACTTTTACTAAAGCGTTTTAAGGTTTATCGATTCCTTCTGAGGTGTACTATCGTCCCCTAAAAGGATACAGAGAAGACCGTAAACACCCTGTATATAGTGTGTCCACGGATAGGTGATACAAGAGGAAAAACTTTTTTATTACTGATTTCTCAGAAAATTTTATTCCTTATAATAATTTTTGTCGTAATTCTCATATTACTTTTCCTGCATGTAGTCATTTAACACTTACATTCACAAATTTCCGCAGTTTTGGTCTTTGAAAAAATTTCTGATATTTTTTTAATCGGATCAAGTAGACACTGATGTATTTGTCATTTCCATTTCATGTTAAGCTTTCGAAACTTGTTTTGCATTATCAATGATAAAAACATGTTAACCCTTCCTCAGAAAGTGTACCTAATGCCTTGATTTAAAAAATCAAGTGTGATTAAAATTAATTCAAGAACAAGCAGTGATTAACTGCTAAACGGCGTTTTGATATCGAAAAATTTCTGGTCATTCATACCTCTTGTACCACTTATCCGTGGACATACTGTATATTTTTTTTTAATAGAGGCAAAACAATATTGCTGGCGACTTTATTAATTATGTACTTCTAATCTGAATATCCGAATTCGTTGTTTTTTTTTCTTTTCTTAATTTGAACAGCATTTGAAATTTCAAAGTAACCAGCTTCGTATTATTGTTTCGTGACTTGGTTCACCCTGTATATGAATATAATTTCGTTTCCGTTTCCCTCTAATGATTAAATGTTTTTCCTTTTTAACATTATAAATATAAGTGTGATATTTTTTTTGTTACATTATTTTTGGCGGAACAATTACATTTTCTTCTCTTTTCAAACTGGAGTCTTATGTTACTTCTTCAAAGCAAGAAAGGATTCATGGCTCTTCTGTGGATGTTTTTTTTTGTTTAATTTTTATAGTGAGTGTTTGAAAATAATTTTGTAGATAAATATACAGGGTGATTAAAAAGAAACTCTCCAGCACGTTATTCTATAGAGCCAGACACTTAAGAGAATACTAGAAAAATGTAGACAACATTTTTATGTTAAAGTCCAAATTTTATTTTAACATCTTAGTCCTTGTTCACAATGGACGTAAACCATAAGACACACGTAAACGTTAAGTCCTTATTAATTCATAAAAGTGATTTAGACAGTACGACAATTGTTTACAATTTGTTAACAGTAGCATAACCTTAAAAAATCAAACGGAATTTGCTATGTTTAAAAAATAAAAAGGATATTACATTCACAATTGATTTTAATGTTGTGATTACGAAAGATGGCGGGGACAACCTATTAATGTGGACCGAGAAAAACAAAAAGGAGAATTTGGGGGATCGGTACTGGAAATTAAACTAAACAATGTAGGCTCCAAGGGTGGTTTTTCACTTATGAGATTTTGGCGGTACAAATTTGCAAACGCCAGCTTAGTTTATGACAACTTATAGACACCACTTTCCCTAGATTTTTACGTAACAATTACTTTACGTTTGCCTTATGTGCGATCGTAAACCATTCGTAAAACGTAAACTTTTCGTTTTATCATCGTGAACATTGAACACGATCATTTAATTTCCGTTGGTTTCACTTTATGTTTTACGTATATTTTACGTTCTTATTGCGTCTTACGTCCATTGTGAACGAGGACACTTAGAATTCACAAGAAAGCTTGAATAATGAACTTCTACATAAAGTTTGTTGGATTTATTATTTGTTCCATAAAAAATTCATTAAATTACATATGAACTTAAATAACTCATAACTACAAAAAAAATTATCTAGCCAAGTTGTACCTACGTGTTTACAATTTTTTCTGGTAGTCCCGGTACCCCCTAAAGAGTCTACGTTAACGTAGTGGGGAGTTTTGGCGCCATTTTTGAATCAGCTTCTTTATAATAATGGGTTCTTTAATTTTTATTTGCTGAGAGATGTGGGCCTGCTTGTAATTCAATTTTTCTTGACGTTCACCCGTCGTTTCAAATTGCAGTTTGAATATGCGCCCCTATTTTAAACCTCTAATTTTCTAATATATATGTAGATTTTCACATCTTCCAGATGTTCCAGTTATACCACAAAAAGACAACTACAATGAAACCTCCATAGCTCGAATCTCAAGGGACCGGAAAATTACTTCGAGTTATAGAAATTTCAAGTTAAAGAAAGAGATTTCAATTATACACAACGTGTAGGGACATCAGTGAATTTCGACTTACAGAGAGTTTCGAGTTATGGAGGTGCGACTGTATTCAAATAATAAAATTATGTGGAGAGGAGAGTAATCCAATACTAATAATAATTTTTTATCCTAATCTAATCTCTAAAGCAAACATTTTCTTTTAGTGCCTCTGAATACACAGTGGTGGAGTTCTTATCAATGTGTTACACCTTTTTTTTTTTTTCGAAAAGTTTGCATCTTGCATTTAACTGACAATGGTTTCCGTTTGTATTTATTTCAATAAATTCGCCTGGCGGAAATTCCCCCCTTCCTCTCCGCCGTGAAGAATTTCAAAACTCACTCGTTCAAACGGGTTTCACTGTTCTTCCCCTAAAGTCGAGTCTTCAGATGTTCAAACTTTAAATTTAAAAAGTAGACAAAATATTCACTTCTTGATTAAGGATACCGCGGAGCGAAAGCGTTTCGTTCCAATTTTCACTTCCTTTTGCATCGACAACGGTGAAATTCTTGTTGAGTTTGGTATCTAATTTGTTGTCTGGTTTAAAATATTTTGTTTTTTTTTTTTATTGGGATTAACAAGACACCCTCCGCCCTTCGCAATGCAGAACGAAATATGTTGTGCACGTATGTATGTACAGTGGCCTTGCTTTGTTAAAAGGGATCACAAGGATCGATGTTGCTTCTTATTGTGTATATCGACACGAAAACGAATCTGAGCTTACGGAAATGTCAAAGCTCAAAGAGCTTCAAGCTTTCTTTCGTTTTTAATCCAGCAAGTTAGGAATTATAATTCGTAACTTTGAAAGGAAATTGTACTCGTATGTTTTGCAAAACGTATGAGTTTGCAAATAAATAAATATTTTGCTTAAAGAATGCTGTAAAAAGCTTTTTGTGCGTGTCATCTCCCTTGCTCGTACCTTTACTGCGCTTCTCGCCAAATGTTCCCGCGTCCACCTCTCCTCAGACTTGCAGTTCTTAAAGCACGGCGTCAAAAGTTTTGTCGATCTTTTATAAGCACCCTGTACAATTAAGAAACTAATAATTAATTTAATCAAGAAAAAAATTAGGTCTTTTTACAATTGCGTGGCCTTAATGTTTCATTAACTCGCCGTTAATAACAAACAGAAGCATTAATAAAGCTCAGCTTGTGTATGTATGTATGTATGTAGAAACGCCGCACTTATCAATAAACTTATTTATTAATAATAAATAATAAGAGCAAAACAATTGAAGCGTACAAGTACATATTTTTATCGATTTGAATGACGTCTGCCTATCAGAAGTTTTGCAATGCATTGATATAATTGTGCTAAGCCGGAAACGCTTTTAATTGTTAATAATTCAGCGCGCCACATCGACTTTTTATAATACACAATTAAATAATTCATGGAAAGCCACGTAAAAGTAAAATAGTCGTTTAATTTATGTGAAATCACTATAGCAATATAACAACTAGTAGTAATGATAATAAAATTAGCCTTGCGCGCAAACTTTCTTCTTCAAGATTCACATAGACAGTGAAACTTTATTTTCTCATTCGCGCAGGTGTGTGGTGCACTTTTATCTGGTAAATTGCTCTATCAGTTGTGACCCATATTTCTCTGCCCCGTGAACAGTTAGGTTTTCGGAAAACGACCGTAAGACAGGTAGGAACGGGGCCGTGGAACTCGAGGGCAACCCTTATTTTAAAGGGAGCTAGCGGCGTCTTTAATGTCGAGGGTGGCGGCATATTTACGGACTCCCCGTGCGTAATTTTTTGCGGCCCTTTTTTTGGCCGAGTATCAATTTTTCACAAATTCACACTGCTCGTAAAATCTTTTCGTGTGCCTGGGGAAGGGGGCAGATAAAAAATCAGGACGATTCATTATGCTTTATTATTACAATCGAAGGAAATTGCAGCAATTAATCCTTGAATTATAGCACGAAACCGTGACTCTTCCAGAATACTAAACGATGAATATATCTCACTTATCCGCCAGATATAAGACATCCATCTTATGCATACGTAGGTGTACCTATGTATGTACACCATCGAGTGATGATGATGACTTGGTTTTGGGGCCTCGTGCTCGGAGTTTGGCAAGGAAATTAAAATCAAAACAAAAAGACCCATCAATTACATAAAAAGACCCATCAATTACATAAATAAACAATAAAAGTCGAGAAGTTTTTTTCTTTATATCTCTCTGGTAATAATACTTATCAACGTAAGATTACACGGTAATATTTTATAATAATTTACTCTTCTTCTTGGTTTAAAGGACGCAACCTTGAACTTGGGAATTACACATTTATTATTATTATTTCAATTTTGAGCTGCGCAGCTCGTACGCTCGGTCTATTTATATTTGACCTACGACAGAGGCACTCAACACATTTAAATATTTTAATTTTCGCCGTTACTGTTATTAAAAAAAAAAAAAGATAATTTTGTTTTGTCTCAATCACATGTCTCATAAATTTGAAGTGAAAACATTTATGTACGAAAAAGATTCCGAAGTCGTTATATTAATTTAACTTAGAACGAAACTCCAGCATCGGTTTCTTGATGGAAAACCACGAATCCGAGGTCAACGCGTTGAAGACATAAGGCTCGTTCGGGTTCTCGCTAGGACAATTCTAGAACCGTCCTAAAACGTCCAGGAGCAAGCGCACAACAAAAAAAGTGCGTTTTTTTTTGTTACGCGCATGCTCCTGACGGTTCTGGACCTGTCCTTACGGGAACTTGCACGATCCTATAAACTCACCATGGAGGAGACGATGGTTGATTAGGAGGACTGTAGGTCATCATAAAAGAAACTAGCAAATGGACTTCCTAAGACCAACGTCCCCTCAACAGTTTTCGTGGAGTGTTGCTTACCACTAATGTGTAATAGGATAAGATTTATTGGTACTATTGGACGCACTAGCACCATCAGTCGAGTTACATGCAGTTTTCTTCGCTTTTGCTTTTATTTCTTCCTTCTTAGTTAATGTTGAATTCGTTTACTTAATAACACTGCTTAAAATGTTGTGAGATAAAATTTAAAAAACCGAACCTGCTGGCGCCATCTGTTGAGTCACAGCGGTGTATCCTGAAATTTTGTTTGCTTCACTTTTTATTGGAACTATTGAACTACCGCGCCCTCTCGACAGAGTTACGTCGAGTTTTCCTTGATTTCTTCCTTAATTTATAATGAACCGTATATTTAATATTTGTTGAATAAAAGTTGAACAATTCGGATCTGCTGGCGCCATCTGTTGGGACACGACGTTATTATCCTTTCAGTTTATTCAGGAATTTCGCCTGTTTCACTTCTTATTGGAACTAATGGACGCGTTAGCGTCATCTGTTGGATAAAAATTAACATTTAGGATCTACTGGCGCCATCTGTTGAGACATGAGGATATTATCTTTTCAGTTTATTTAGAAATTCCGCTTGTTTCACTATTTTATTGGAACTACAGGACGCGTTAGCTCCATCTGTTGATTTACGTCAATTTTTCTTTGATTTTTCCTATTATTTATCTCTTAATTTTTCATTTAATATTTTGTTGGATAAAAATAAACAATTCGGATCTGCTGGCGCCATCTGTTGTGGCATGACGGCATTATCTTTTCAGCTTATTCTGAAATTTCGCTTATTTCACTTTTTATGGAAACTATTGGACGTACTAGCGTCATCTGTTGGATAAAAATGAACAATTCGGATCTTCTGGCGCCATCTGTTGAGGCATGACGATATTATCTTTTCATTTTATTTAGAAATTCCGCTTGTTTCATTATTTTATTAGAACTATAGGACGCGTTAGCTCCATCTGTTAATTTACATCGATTTTTCTTTGATTTTTCCTATCATTTAATCTCTTAATTTTTTATTTAATATTTTGTTGGATAAAAATTAACAATTCGGATCTGCTGGCGCCATCTGTTGAGGCATGACGGCATTATCTTTTCAGTTTATTCAGAAATTTCGCTTATTTCACTTTTTATGGGAACTATTGGACGCATTAGCGTCATCTGTTGGATAAAAATTAACAATGCGGATCTACTGGCGCCATCTGTTGAGGCATGACGATATTATCTTTCAGTTTATTTAGAAATTCCTCTTGTTTCACCATTTTGTTGGAACTATTGGGCGCGTTAGCTCCATCTGTTGATTTACATACATCGATTTTTCTTTGATTTTTCCTATTATTTATCTTTTCATTTTTTATTTAATATTTTGTTGGATAAAAATTAACAATTCGAATTTGCTGATCTGTTGAAGGACGGCGGCATTATCTTTTCAGTTTATTCTCAAAATCAGCTTATTTCACTTCTTATGGGAACTATTGGACGCATTAGCGTCATCTGTTGGATAAAAATTAACAATGCGGATCTTCTGGCGCCATCTGTTGAGACATGATGATATTATCTTTTCAGTTTATTTAGAAATTCCGCTTGTTTCGCTATTTTATTGGTACTATAAGACGCGTTAGCTCCATCTGTTGATTTGCTTCGATTTTTCTTTGATTTTCCTATCATTTCTTTCTTAATTTATGTACTGGCGCCATCTGTTGAGGCATGACGGCATTATATTTTCAGTTTGTTCAGAAATTTCACTTATTTTACTTTTTATGGGAACTAATGGACGTATTAGAGTCATCTTTTGGATAAAAATTAACAATTCGGATCTGGTGGCGCCATCTGTCGAGGTATGAAGATATTATCTTTAAAATTTGTTCTAAAATTTCGTTTACTTCATTTACTATCGGACACATTAGTGCCATCTGTTGATTTAGATCGATTTTTCTTTGATTTTCCTATTTCTTTCTTGATCTGTATGTTGAATTTTTTATTTGATAACATTTTTTGAAAACGTTTGTTCGATAAAAATTGACAATTCGGATCTGCTGGCGCCATCTGTTGAGGCATGGTTGACAATAGGACCGTAGGTCAATATAAAAGAAACTAGCAAGTGGACTTAAAAGTTAAGAGAGTTAAAAGAGAACCCTAATGTGTAACAGGATAAGGTCGAATTTTATTACTTTTCGTTCTCTTTTAACTGCCCACGACTGTACATAAGTAGACCAAATAAAAGATGAAGACCTCAGAACGCAGCTAACTTATACGTTTTGAATTCACTGCTCTACAGAGCCCTCAAAGTACTTTCATCTTCTAGTACTAGATTTTTTTGAAAGAATTCAAGGTCAACGTGTTGAAGACATCAAATCTCCATGGAGGAGACGATGGTTGACAATAGGACCGTAGGTCAATATAAAAGAAACTAGCAAGTTGATAATAGGACCGTAGGTCAACATTAAAGGAAACCAGCAAACGAACTACCAACGGTCTTCGTGGAGAGTTAAAAGAGAACGGTTGGAAATTTGCTTATTACTTTTCGTTTTCTTTTAATTGCCCATGACAGTACATAAGTAGACCAACTAAAACGTGAAGACTTTAGAGCGCAGCAATCTAAGTAAACATTACTGACTTATACGTTTTGAATTCACTGCTCTACAGAGCTCTCAGAGTATCTCCATCTTCTATTACTACATGAGATTAAAAGAAGATGACAGAGTACGCTATTTTCGGGGGTTGTCCTTTCGAATATCAAAATTCAATTTAGGAAATTTCTTTAATACAAATGCATTCCTTAAGCTTTAATTAAAAAGGATTTATTCTATTCTTATTGCACTGAAGTTCAAAAGAATAATATTAAAATGAAGAGCCAAACCCACTTAAGAAAAACGCCTTCATTATACAATAAATATTTTATTCACATGTCTTCCGCAGGTAGTCTCTACCCCGACAGTTTTAAGGTTATTGGCCCACAAAAAAAGGATTCAACCCTTTCGTTTCGGCATGCACCTTCCTATATCATGAAGAGTTTTTTTTTTTCGTCTTCTTCTCCTCCCATCGCCCAGATTTAAATGCAGAGGTGTTACAACTCACCTCGAACAAACTTTAAATAAATAAATAAATAATTAAAGCACTTGCCGTTAATTAACTTATGATTATGAATTCATCTGCCTGCGTAATTCGTAAGTTAAAGGTCGAGATTAGTTAACCCTCTCCTCTCTGAGCTTTCACCCACCCCTATGTGTGGAAGACTAAAATCTGGTGGCGCTGCCTCGGGGTCCTTCTCTCTAGATCGCTTTCTCGCCGCACCCCCATGTCTTCAGTAGGTCAGGGACGCGTCTACCCTTAAATTACGAACGAATCGATTTTGTTCGTCCGTGACATCCGGTGAATAATTCAGAGAGGGAGCGAAAAAAATCACAATTTTTTTTTTACAATTTGGCAAGACGAAGAGAGAAGTTCAACGAAATCTAACAACGCCCGATGCTAATCGCGCAACATTAAAAGCTACAACGTCGTGAAAGAACATCTGAGGACGTCGAAATTTATTACATCATAAATAAACACAATCATCATTATATAACAGATTTAACGTTAGCACAAACATGTTTTTATGTGTATTTGTGTATAAATTATCTGAATAAATCGATGGTGGAAGCCTTGAACTTGCTTGCCTACGACGCTCACGGAAATAGATAACATTCATGCAGGGATTGGAGAGGCGATAGATAAAAAGGCGCTCGCGTACTTACTTTCTACTAAATTCAATTCAATTCACTAGGGGATGTTGATACTTACTTATTGAAAGCAAGCGATGTGAAGTGAGCGTTAAGTAGAACCGAAAATTAAAATGTTGTCCAAAGTAGTAATTTATTCTGCAACGTTTTAGGAAGACACTAAAGAATGGAAAAAAATTCTTTTTGTTTTTGTGTTTAAAGATGGCATACACATAATTTACCGCAACATTCTTTATTGATGTCGTCATCCATCCACCAGTATAAAAAGGAAGACACAGAAGCATAAGTGATTATGAAAACAAAGTAAATTAAAACACGCCAAACTTGACAGCTGTGAATAGCGAAAGGAAGATGAAAAAGAAGTTCCAAAATTTTAAAAATTATATTTCGTTCCATTAATCTGTAACCATTATACCACTCTTTAACTTGGTCATTTTTGAAGGGAACGAATTCTTGTTTTTCAAGCAGACTGTTCACTTCTGCATCTGCAAATCCAAAATAAGGAGAAAATTTAGGTTTTCTTAGACACTCATAACATTGAATATTGTTTGCATCTTAACGCCTGAACGGTCCAAGTGGTAAGGGACCGGCCTTGCAATCGCATGGTCGTCGGTTCGAACCGCACTCGGGATTTTTCTCGGGGGTGGTCGGTATCGACTTCAGGCACCCTTCAGTGTTGGGAATAAAATTCGACACTGCTTCCCCTTAAACGGCGAGGAAGTTGGAAGTAACAAAGTCATGAAACACTTTACGCACACTCAAATACCGCTCCTGAGGTCCTGACAAGTCTTTGACTTAGAACCCCGTTGGGCAACCACCACAGATAAAAAAAAAATCTCCTGACAGAACTTCTGCAACACGGACGCAAGCAATTATTAACCCTCTCTTGATATGTTGGTTATTTTTAAACAAATTGGACACCAGACGATGGTTTCCTTCAGAAGATTATTCTGTGATCCTGTTTTGATCGATTCGACGATCAATACATAGACAAGTTTGTTTGAAGTATTTATCTGAGTGTTTGTATGTGTATTATAACTACATGCAAACACTCAGATAAGTATTTCATTCCAATGATCACATCACGTCGATTAAGATTTTCAGAATTTTTCCAATACTTCTCAAATGTTTCAATAGAGACCTATTTTATAAAATATTGTTGCCTACTTACTAAAAATATTTGGCAGGAGGAACCTACGGTTTCCTTAGAGGCGACTCACTTTGAGCATGGGCTCAAGGAAACCTTAGCTGATAATTCTGCCTGTGAATTGGGGCAGGTTGCATATTTTAACAACTTCAGAGGATTTGGCAGTTATTGGCAGAGGATTGGATCTAGAGTATCATAGACACTGATGAGAGACGATCCAAAAATCTGTTGTAGATGGATGGCAACCTTAGCTGATAATTCTACCTGTGATTTGGGGCAGGTTGCATATTTTAACAACTTCAGAGGATTTGGCAGTTATTGGCAGAGGATTGGATCTAGAGTATCATAGACACTGATGAGAGACGATCCAAAAATCTGTTGTAGATGGATGGCAACCTTAGCAGATAATTCTACCTGTGATTTGGGGCAGGTTGCATATTTTGACAACTTCAGAGGACTTGGCAGTTATTGGCAGAGGATTGGATCTAGAGTATCATAGACATTGATGAGAGACGATCCAAAAATCTCTTGTAGATGGATGGCAACCTATCAGCAGGTGTTGGCCTAGGAGGAAGAGTTCATCAACATCGCTTCATGTCGAAATCAAATTGGCCTTTGCGTCGTCGTCTTTTAGAAAGGAAATTGGATAGATTTAAACAATTTTTCCTCGTTCTAACCAAGTAAATATTTATAAAACCAGAACAATTTTCGAATGTACGCTGATGTAAAGTCAAACCTACTTGCGTCGATTACCTAAATAAAAGGTGTTTAGAAAGGACTAAATTCGCTACCGCTTTTCTTGCGTGTAAGAAAAAGTGCGTTGCCGCTGCGTATGGAATAATTTATTTATCGATTTCGAAACGGAGAGTAATTTGTGAAGTGAAGACGCTCTCTGAAAAGACTCCTCGACTAATAGTTTGAGATATTAAAGTGAAACCCGAGCGAGAGCACTTGATAGGATGCAGTCGGCATGTCTAGCCTAGATAATAGGAGTAGATTACCTCTCGGTCTACCTGTTGCTCGCCCAGAGTACCATTTCACTAAACGCATGCAGCAGCGAATAAATAGAACGCATACCGAGGCTGCCGCCTTAATGAAGTCAAAGGAATTTAATAATTGTTGTTTATTCGAACAGTCTTATAACTGTTCACTTTACGTTCTGATACCGTTTGAATATAGAATAATGTTATGCATTACATAACAGATTTACAGTTGCTGCCGCATTTATTACGTTATCTGTGATGTATTTCCTGTAACAAATGCATCTATTTTCAAAAATCAAAGTTTTTTTTTAGTTAATAGAGAGAGAGAGAGGGGGGGACCATTGTATCAATGCTTTCCTGTTATATCAGTTAGACAAGGTCACGATTACAGCGGACCGAAATGTTGTTCGTTGTCGAATCGTTGTTTTGTTTGCGTGGCCGCACGTCAGGCCAGATGGATCGTCGTCAGACATTTCCGGATATACGGGCCAAACTCCCCCACTTGAATACTAACGTGTCATAATGACTACCTGTGGAATATTCTTGCTCGCTGTTAAAGTTTATCTTCCATGACGGACCGCCATTCTTCTTTGTGCTTCTGGGGGTCTTGGGAAAAGGCACTTTTTATTTCGGTTAATGTCACACAAGATTTCAGTTAAAAAAGAATGAGCTACAGTAGTTTAATGTCTTTTCGTAATAATTTATTAACAGATTAACAAATTGTGATCGTCTCATATAAAGTGAATAAGTTCTGTATTTATTTTTACATTGCCTCTCACCTTGCACTTTTATTCTCATATCTGGCTGAAGTTGTCCTTCCACCGATTAAATATGTTTACAATAACAACAGCAGGAATTTTATTATTTTTTTTATTGAAGAAACGAGCAAGAATTTGTGCAAAAACAAGCTTAAAAAAAATTATTTTTAAGTTACTTACGTATTCTATTTATCAACTAGCGGTGCTGCTTTTTAGCAACAAGTTATAGTAAGGGGAGAATCGCTGAAAACAAGAAAAAAGAACAGAAAAAGAAAGTATAAAAATATACAAACCAGGAACTAGACCAAAGCTCTTTGATTACAAGGGTCATCGGATAGACTGAGGCACATCACAAGACTACGAGGAAGATAGTGAAAGAAGGCATGAATCAAAAGAGGAACAAGCAAGAAGAAGTGATGAATCGCCGTAGAAGAAGATCTGAAAAGGCTAGGCGTTATAATAAGTAGAGACGACTAAGAACTAGTTGACGTTGTCAGATCTCAACCATAAACTACTAGGAAGCAAAGGAACGAGGAGAATAAGAAAAGGTGTAGACGCTGTAAAAGGCCAAAAAGATTACTTAGAAACTGAGAGAAACAAATAAGGAAAGAATAATGGACACCTACCACATGCTTTCATGGCCAGAGGTAAAGGGACGAGGAGAATAAGAAAAGGTGCAGACGCTGTAAAAGGACTAAAGATTAGTTAGAAACTGAGAGAAACAAATGAGGAAAGAAAAATGGACTCCTACCATAGGCTTTCACGGCCAGTAGAGATTTACGCAGATATATTTGACGTTAATTAAGTGAGGAACTTGGTTCCAAAAAAAAAATTATATTGCCCTTCCCAAACACCCTCTGAAATCATTTGAACAAATGTTTGTATTTAGAAGTAGTGTTTGTTTTCAAAACCGTTTTGTCTAAGCTGCGTCGTCCTTAGTTCGCCGAAAAAGGGATTGAATGGATAAGAAACTGATTACCTCTTCGCTTGGGATGATTCAGGCGATTAAAAAAAATTGTATAAATTTCAGGAATGTGTGTCACACAAGTTGGCAATTTTTTTAATGAATTTTGATTATCCTGTGAAGTAACACTCCTGATGTTACAACTCCCTGAGTTCTTGTTAGTTTAGTTTGCACGTAATTTGATGATTTTTCTTCAAGTCTGTCACCAGTTTATAAGTGCAGTAAAAAAATCTCTTCGTCTTGATAGTTTTTACTGGCTGCATTGAAGTCGAAATACACTTAACATCACTGAACACACCAAGCCATAAACTTATGCCCATTGCGTTTAAAAAAAGAAACTAATCAGAATAGAAAAGAGGGGGCAGATAAGATGGATATGATGTAGAGACGTAACTCCTCCTCTAGAAAGAAAGATTTTATAAAGCAATGACCGTTCTAATATTTCTGAATGACGGTGAAGCTTGAGCTTCAAATGGGCGAATAAAGTTCGAAACAAGATTACGTGTATAGCAAAGGCATAAGACAAGAATGATCTTGAAAATAAGACCATGTAAGTAGAAGGCTAAAATGGTTACGAAATTATAAACCCAAAGGAGCGCATAAAGTCCAACGACAACGAAAAGAATGCATTCGTTCCTCTTCCAAAAATGCACAAAATTTCGAAAATATTGAAAAAACTACAGTGAAGGAAATGTACTCTTCCTTCGCTTTAGAAAGAAAATTTTTATAAAGCAATGACCGTTCTAATATTTCTGAATGGTAGTGAAGAATGAGCTTCGAATGGACGAAAAAAGATCGAAACAAGATTCCGTTTATAGCAAAGACATAAGACAAGTCTGATCTTAAGAATAAGACCAAAGTATTACAACATGTAAGCAGAAGCTAAAATGATTACCAAATTATAAACCCAAAGGTGCGTGTAGGAAGTCCTACGACAACGAAAAGAACGCATTCGTTCCTCTTCCAAAAATGCACGAAATTTCGAAACTATTAAAGCTACAGTGAAGGAAATGCACAGCAATGTAACTTGGGTTATCAAAAAAAAGTTAAGAGGATAGTGTTGAAGCAGCAGAATTAAAATTCCTAAGA
The DNA here is from genome assembly GCA_033060865.1 of Dorcus hopei. Classification (NCBI taxonomy): domain Eukaryota; kingdom Metazoa; phylum Arthropoda; class Insecta; order Coleoptera; family Lucanidae; genus Dorcus; species Dorcus hopei. Next base: position 2,589,409 of record CM065425.1, on the reverse strand, counting down.
TTGCCCCAAGTGGACTTCGAAGAAACCTGAAGACGACGAAAAGAATGAATTCTTTTCTCTTCTCAGAACGGAAGGAAGTGCAACGCCTGTGAAAGTTGGGTTATATCAAAAGAAAGGGCGAGCTGAGGATCGAGCAGCAGAAATAAAATTGCTAAGATCAGTGAAGGGGGTTGCTCCAGAAGAGACCTGAAGGTTTAATCCCTTAAATAGACCACGAAAAAAAAGAATCCTTTTCTCTTCTCAGAAAATGTCGAAAACATCAACGGAAGGAAGGCGAACAACAGTGAAACTTGGGTTACATAAAAAAGAGGGTGAGGTGAGGATCAAGCAACTGAAATAAATTTGCTAAGATCAGTAAGGGGGGTTGTTCCAGAAGAGACCTGAAGGTATAGAACGAATTCTTTTCTCTTCTCAGAAAATGTCGAAAAGGCAACGGAAGGAAGTAGAACGACAGTGAAACTTGGGTTACATAAAAAAAGGGCGAGCTGAGGATCAAGCAACAGAAATAAATTTGCTAAGATCAGTGAAGGGGGTTGCTCCAAAAGAAGAATGCATTCTTTCCTCTTCCAAAAAAGGACGAAATTTCGAAAATATTAAAACTACAGTGAATGTAACAGCAATATAACTTGGGTTATCAAAAAAAAAGGTGCGAGGATAGTATTGAAGCAGCAGAATTAAAATTGCAAAGATCAGCCCCAAGTCATTTCGAAGAGACCTGAAGCCGACGAAAAGAATGAATTCTTTTCTCTTCTCGGAACGGAAGGAAGTGCAACGCCAGTGAAAATTGGGTTATATAAAAAGAAAGGGCAAGCTGAGGACTAAGCAGCAGGATGAAAATTGCTAAGATCAGTGAAGGGTTGCTCCAGAAGAGACCTGAAGGTTTTAATCCCTTAAATAGGCAACGAAATGGACGAATTCTTTTCTCTTCTCGGAAAACGTCGAAAAGGCAACGGAAGGAAGTAGAACGGCAGTGAAACTTGGGTTACATAGAAAAAGGGGCGAGGTGAGGATCAAGCAGCAGAAATGAAATTGCTAAGATCAGTGAGGGGGGTTGTTCCAGAAGAGACCTGGAGGTTTAATCCCTTAAATAGAACGAATTCTTTTCTTTTTTAAGAAGATGTCGAAAAGGCAACGGAAGGAAGTTGAACAGCAGTGAAACTTGGCTTACATAAAAAAGAGGGCGAGCTGAGGACCAAGCAGTAGCAATAAAATTGCTAAGATCAATGAGGGGGGTTGCTCCAGAAGAGATCTAAAGGTTTAATTCCTTAAATAAACAACGTGATGAACGATTTTTTTCCCTTCTCAGAAAATGTCGTAAAAGTCAGTGGAAGGAAGTAGGACTTGGGTTACATAAAAAAAAGGGGGCGAGGCGAGGATCAAGCAGCAGAAATAAAATTGCTACGTTCAGTGAAAGCTTGCTCGAAATTCATAAGGAAAACAAAAGTTAATCAAAGTCGAACGAAAGGATGCCAAAGTATAAAGAAATGAGATGAAATGTTTATGTGGACGACCGAATAGAAATACTCTTCAAAGTTCCTTTGTAACATAAAAGGACTGGAGGGCATCGTTGATTGGGCAGCAAAGAAAAGTAACGGGCGAAAAATAATTCTCGTCGGTTGGTCTGTAACTGACCTTTAGCGTTATTAATACAAACCAGACGTGAGTAGTTTCGAATTAATTCCAGCAAATATGAGGAAGTTCGCAATCAGAGAATTGAACAATTAGCCGGTACGGCAATGGCGTTCCGCGTTGATAGCACTTCCGCCAAGGTCGGCCGTTCAAACTTCGAACTCCAACTACGTTTACAATTTATTTACGCTGACTACGTACGTGCCTTGTGTCTCTGTGCCTGTTCTACCTACAACGACGTTTCCAACTCGGTTGGCAAGCACGGGAACGTGTAAACGAATTTTTAAGCGCTGACACACGTGGGAATTGTAATTATCTGCTAGCCTTTTCAGCTCGCGTTTTGTAACGTTCGGATTACAATTTTTTTTTTTTTAATTGTTCGTAACTTCCTGTTCGATCACGCTTCGCATTCAGGCGATTTAATTACAATTATTGTCATTACGTAGCGCGCTATTTATTTACTTTCCGATATCCTGTTTATGAAATCGCCGCGCTCTTTTTTTTTCTCCGAGCGTAATTTACAACTTTCTGTCAACCCTATTTTGCTATTTGGGGCTCGGACCGTTCGCTTTCACCCAGACGGAAACAGCCTGGGCTTTTATTACTGTGTACTGGTAGCTGCGCTTATGATAATACAATAATCTTGAGGGTGCAAATAAAATTTTAAGATAACCGATCCTTGTAACGGTACACGAACCCGCAGGAATGCAGAGGCCACCCCCCCATAAACGTAACAGTACCTCGAAAAAGGATACGGGCCGAGATTAAGCTTTTTTATGTTTGTACCTCTTTAAAAAAAAAGTTGGCCCTATTTATTCCCTAGAAAATAAATTTGTGTTAACTTGTCATTTACTGCGATTCTTGGATCGCGTTACTCGTTTGAAACTTGATATTATTATGCCTTTGATCGTAAACAGGACGACGTGTTTCTAAAGTGTGTGAGACGAGCTTTCCCATATCAGGGAAATCTTTGTAAAAGTTCGATTTTATCCGAGGGAGAAGCGTGGGGGGCGGGCGGGCGGGCGGTATTATTGATGTTGTGTTACGTCACGGATCGATGTATCTACAGCGCATTCGCTGACGTCATCTGTTGCGAGCGCGACTTACGAAAGTAAAAGTACTCGTGAATGTTGTTACGTCTCTCTCGGTTTTATCTTTTCCGGCGAGCGACGGTGGCGCCCACTCGTTTTTGCACTTTACTATTTTACGAGAGAGTTCACGATAATTTTGCAAAACCCACTTTCATTTCGATTCAGATCGGCTAAGCACACTTGAGATTACGCGAAAATCATGAATCATTTAAGAAGTTGATTGAGTTTTTTTTTCTATTAGGTATTTAAAAATTAATTCGAAATTCTGATTGTCATCGGAATTTCGTCGCCCGACATTCCTTAATTTGCTGTTCGACGAATCGCTCGCTGCCTGGCTATACCTTTTATGAATCATTTAGAAAGCAAACAGGAACCCGATTTCGTTCTATTCAATTTGAAAGTCATTCCTTGCATTTTTCTTTGAAAAGAAAAACGTAATTATTGCGTTGTCATCTCAATTGTTTTTGTGCCGAAACGGATATTACTACAAACCTTTAAATTGTGGCAACAACTTTATATTTATTTCTATCTAAAAATTATTTTTTTTGCATTTAAAAGTACGCACGCCTATGGACATTTCACGTTTGACAGTTGGCTATCACGCGCAGTTGCCGCTTTACTTTTAACCTCACTTTAACGGCGGCGTGTTATTGGTATTTCTTAAATGACGTAGCAGTTTTTTTTTATTAGCCCGTTTGCAAATGTGCAAATGAAATTGTTTTGAATCTTTAGTAAAGTGATTAATTCGCACAAAATGACAACATCGTATAATTGATGCGTCATAAAAACTATGACGTACAACGAAGTTTAAATTGCACAGACTATATCTGTCTCGTATATTTTTCCATCTCATATACGAGTTATACTGATCGATCGATAAGTCAAAGAACTTTTACGTAGCTATCTCCTTCTAACTTTCGTGAACAGCCTTGCGGCTTTTGTCATGTCAAGTCATTTCGTCGCATATTTTCTTGACTCAGATTTATACGATCGGCATGTAGTAAAAGAACGATCTGTATGTTTGTCACCAAAAGTTGACAACTCTAATTGTTGTATGTATACTTAGGTATGATGTAATCAAGCTTTCTATTTTATTTTATTTTTTACCAAAAAGAACGAAAAAATAACAGTTCAGGTCGCGACATCTTGCGGTCCATTTTTGACCTAAAACTAGGTCAGGTCGGTTTGAGATTGCAGTGGAGTTTTCGAGCAACTCTTCTGCCGAGGAGGCCCCAAATAGGGCTGAAGAAGAGGAAGCTCGGGGAATCCATTGCAATCAAAACCTTCTTTTATACTGCCGTCATGTCATTATTTCTAATCATTTCATTTATCTTGATCTTTTATTACTCTTCTCGTTTTTTGTATACGTAGGTCTTCTACGCTCTCATCCTCGTCTCGAGTGTTTTTTTTACCATTGTCTTGATTCCATTCTTATAACTTATTCACTCATTCACATTCATTGGACATTGGAGTCTTAACGTCGTGCTCTACTTGTAATACCTCTTCTTCAATTATTCTCTACCAAACAATAATTAACGAACTTTAACTACGTCAGCGAAACTTGGATGATGAACAAAAGGGAAGAGATGAAACTTGAAGTATGGGAATGAAGAACGTTAAGAAAGATTTATGGAGGAATAAAAGTGGATTGAGTATGTAGGAGCGGGACACATAAGGAACTCTATAAGAAACCCAAACGGTGAAGACACAAGGAGTCAGGTGGCTGGGACATATAGCTAGAATGTCAGACGGCGTGAGAAAAGTTTTATTGAGAGGAAAATGAGGAAGTTAAAGAAGAGGACGCCCTAGGAAGAGATGGCTGGAAGAAGTAAAGAAGGATCTGCGAGAGGTCGAGAGAACAGAAAAAAGTGGTAAAGAAGAGCGCTTTTAGGTGTATAGGTCTTCTACGTTCTCATCTTTGCTTCGAATTTCTCTCGATTCCGTTGTTATAACTGCTTCTCTCCATCCTTCTCAGGGGGAAACATGTCTCTCTCATTCTCAATCATTGAAATCTTATGTCGTGCTCTACTTAGGCGTAATACCATTTCTCCATTGATTTTATTACGTTCTTCAGTGTCTAAATTCTAGTTTCCTATTTCATTTGAGAAAATGGCGGAAAAGACAAGGTGGTGGCTAACGAACGAAAACATGAAGGAAATGACAGAATAACATTTCCTTCATGTTAGCCACCACCTTGCCTTTTCCGCCGTTTTCTCAAATAAAAAAGGAAACCAGAATTTAGACACTGTAACTACTCATTCGGTTTGAAGAAGAAACTGATGAACTGAGAGAGCAAATAGAAGAGCCTGCGGTTATTAAAAGAAGAATTGAGAAAACGTGTCCGAATTCAAGAAGAAATCAAACAGAACACTAAGTGGGAAACCCCCAAAAAATAGAACTGAAGGATTGCAACAGAACAACAGAAATGCTGAAAGGACCAGAGGGTTTCAGAGGTATCAATATCAGAATGCAGGAGGACTACCTCAAAGAGAGTGCAAATATGCCACATTTTGATGAACGCAAGAGAAAAAGATGGAGAAATGATTGCAGAATATCAAATCTATTAGGAGAAGAAGATAAGGCAACAAGAAGAGACCTGTACGCCTAAATAGAGATGATTGTAGAATAACAATCTATACTAGAAGACGACAAAACTGCGGTCGTGTTCAATAAAGAATTTCAACAATTGTTTCCAGACATATCTTTCACCTTACCTAAAGGAGTTTGCTACAAAAATTATAAGATGTTCATACTTAGCGTACTAGAAGAAGAGAAGGCAACAAGAAGAGACCTGTACGCCTATGTATAGATGATTGTAGAATAACAATCTATACTAGATGACGACGAAACTGCGGTCGTGTTCAATAAAAAATTTCAACAATTGTATCCAGACATATCTTTCACCTTACCTAAAAGAGTTTGCTACAAAAATCATAAGATGTTCATACTTAGTGTACTAGAAGAAGAGAAGGCAACAAGAAGAGACCTGTACGCCTAAAAAGAGATGATTGTAGAATAACAATCTATACTAGAAGGCGATGAAACCGCGGTCGTGTTCGATAGAGAATTTCAACAATTGTAACCAGACATATCTTTCACCTTACCTAAAAGAGTTTGCTACAAAAATCATAAGATGTTCATACTTGGTGTACTAGAAGAAGAGAAGGCAACAAGAAGAGACCTGTACGCCTATGTATAGATGATTGTAGAATAACAATCTATACTAGATGACGACGAAACCGCGGTCGTGTTCAATAAAGAATTTCAACAATTGTAACCAGACATATCTTTCATCTTACCTAAAAGAGTTTGCTGCAAAAATCATAAGATGTTCATACTTAGTGTACTAGAAGAAGAGAAGGCAACAAGAAGAGACCTGTACGCCTATGTATAGATGATTGAAGAATAACAATCTATACTAGATGACGACGAAACCGCGGTCGTGTTCAATAAAGAATTTCAACAATTGTATCCAGACATATCTTTCATCTTACCTAAAAGAGTTTGCTGCAAAAATCATAAGATGTTCATACTTAGTGTACTAGAAGAAGAGAAGGCAACAAGAAGAGACCTGTACGCATATGTATAGATGATTGTAGAATAACAATCTATACTAGATGACGACGAAACCGCGGTCGTGTTCAATAAAGAATTTCAACAATTGTATCCAGACATATCTTTCACCTTACCTAAAAGAGTTTGCTACAAAAATCATAAGATGTTCATACTTAGTGTACTAGAAGAAGAGAAGGCAACAAGAAGAGACCTATACGCCTATGTATAGATGATTGTAGAATAACAATCTATACTAGATGACGACGAAACCGCGGTCGTGTTCAATAAAGAATTTCAACAATTGTATCCAGACATATCTTTCACCTTACCTAAAAGAGTTTGCTACAAAAATCATAAGATGTTCATACTTAGTGTACTAGAAGAAGAGAAGGCAACAAGAAGAGACCTGTACGCCTATGTATGGATGATTGTAGAATAATAATCTATACTAGATGACGACGAAACCGCGATCGTGTTCAATAAAGAATTTCAACAATTGTATCCAGACATATCTTTCACCTTACCTAAAAGAGTTTGCTACAAAAATCATAAGATGTTCATACTTAGTGTACTAGAAGAAGAGAAGGCAACAAGAAGAGACCTGTACGCCTATGTATAGATGATTGTAGAATAACAATCTATACTAGATGACGACGAAACCGCGGTCGTGTTCAATAAAGAATTTCAACAATTGTATCCAGACATATCTTTCACCTTACCTAAAAGAGTTTGCTACAAGAATCATAAGATGTTCATACTTAGTGTACTAGAAGAAGAGAAGGCAACAAGAAGAGACCTGTACGCCTATGTATGGATGATTGTAGAATAACAATCTATACTGGATGACGACGAAACCGCGGTCGTGTTCAATAAAGAATTTCAACAATTGTTTCCAGACATATCTTTCACCTTACCTAAAAGAGTTTGCTACAAAAATCATAAGATGTTCATACTTAGTGTACTAGAAGAAGAGAAGGCAACAAGAAGAGACCTGTACGCCTATGTATAGATGATTGTAGAATAACAATCTATACTGGATGACGACGAAACCGCGGTCGTGTTCAATAAAGAATTTCAACAATTGTATCCAGACATATCTTTCACCTTACCTAAAAGAGTTTGCTACAAAAATCATAAGATGTTCATACTTAGTGTACTAGAAGAAGAGAAGGCAACAAGAAGAGACCTATACGCCTATGTATAGATGATTGTAGAATAACAATCTATACTAGATGACGACGAAACCGCGGTCGTGTTCAATAAAGAATTTCAACAATTGTATCCAGACATATCTTTCACCTTACCTAAAAGAGTTTGCTACAAAAATCATAAGATGTTCATACTTAGTGTACTAGAAGAAGAGAAGGCAACAAGAAGAGACCTGTACGCCTATGTATGGATGATTGTAGAATAATAATCTATACTAGATGACGACGAAACCGCGATCGTGTTCAATAAAGAATTTCAACAATTGTATCCAGACATATCTTTCACCTTACCTAAAGAGTTTGCTACAAAAATCATAAGATGTTCATACTTAGTGTACTAGAAGAAGAGAAGGCAACAAGAAGAGACCTGTACGCCTATGTATAGATGATTGTAGAATAACAATCTATACTAGATGACGACGAAACCGCGGTCGTGTTCAATAAAGAATTTCAACAATTGTATCCAGACATATCTTTCACCTTACCTAAAAGAGTTTGCTACAAGAATCATAAGATGTTCATACTTAGTGTACTAGAAGAAGAGAAGGCAACAAGAAGAGACCTGTACGCCTATGTATGGATGATTGTAGAATAACAATCTATACTGGATGACGACGAAACCGCGGTCGTGTTCAATAAAGAATTTCAACAATTGTTTCCAGACATATCTTTCACCTTACCTAAAAGAGTTTGCTACAAAAATCATAAGATGTTCATACTTAGTGTACTAGAAGAAGAGAAGGCAACAAGAAGAGACCTGTACGCCTATGTATAGATGATTGTAGAATAACAATCTATACTGGATGACGACGAAACCGCGGTCGTGTTCAATAAAGAATTTCAACAATTGTATCCAGACATATCTTTCACCTTACCTAAAAGAGTTTGCTACAAAAATCATAAGATGTTCATACTTAGTGTACTAGAAGAAGAGAAGGCAACAAGAAGAGACCTATACGCCTATGTATAGATGATTGTAGAATAACAATCTATACTAGATGACGACGAAACCGCGGTCGTGTTCAATAAAGAATTTCAACAATTGTATCCAGACATATCTTTCACCTTACCTAAAGAGTTTGCTACAAAAATCATAAGATGTTCATACTTAGTGTACTAGAAGAAGAGAAGGCAACAAGAAGAGACCTGTACGCCTATGTATGGATGATTGTAGAATAATAATCTATACTAGATGACGACGAAACCGCGATCGTGTTCAATAAAGAATTTCAACAATTGTATCCAGACATATCTTTCACCTTACCTAAAAGAGTTTGCTACAAAAATCATAAGATGTTCATACTTAGTGTACTAGAAGAAGAGAAGGCAACAAGAAGAGACCTGTACGCCTATGTATAGATGATTGTAGAATAACAATCTATACTAGATGACGACGAAACCGCGGTCGTGTTCAATAAAGAATTTCAACAATTGTATCCAGACATATCTTTCACCTTACCTAAAAGAGTTTGCTACAAGAATCATAAGATGTTCATACTTAGTGTACTAGAAGAAGAGAAGGCAACAAGAAGAGACCTGTACGCCTATGTATGGATGATTGTAGAATAACAATCTATACTGGATGACGACGAAACCGCGGTCGTGTTCAATAAAGAATTTCAACAATTGTTTCCAGACATATCTTTCACCTTACCTAAAAGAGTTTGCTACAAAAATCATAAGATGTTCATACTTAGTGTACTAGAAGAAGAGAAGGCAACAAGAAGAGACCTGTACGCCTATGTATAGATGATTGTAGAATAACAATCTATACTGGATGACGACGAAACCGCGGTCGTGTTCAATAAAGAATTTCAACAATTGTATCCAGACATATCTTTCACCTTACCTAAAAGAGTTTGCTACAAAAATCATAAGATGTTCATACTTAGTGTACTAGAAGAAGAGAAGGCAACAAGAAGAGACCTGTACGCCCTATGTATAGATGATTGTAGAATAACAATCTATACTGGATGACGACGAAACCGCGGTCGTGTTCAATAAAGAATTTCAACAATTGTATCCAGACATGTCTTTCACCTTACCTAAAAGAGTTTGCTACAAAAATCATAAGATGTTCATACTTAGTGTACTAGAAGAAGAGAAGGCAACAAGAAGAGACCTGTACGCCCTATGTATAGATGATTGTAGAATAACAATCTATACTGGATGACGACGAAACCGCGGTCGTGTTCAATAAAGAATTTCAACAATTGTTTCCAGACATATCTTTCACCTTACCTAAAAGAGTTTGCTACAAAAATCATAAGATGTTCATACTTAGTGTACTAGAAGAAGAGAAGGCAACAAGAAGAGACCTGTACGCCTATGTATAGATGATTGTAGAATAACAATCTATACTGGATGACGACGAAACCGCGGTCGTGTTCAATAAAGAATTTCAACAATTGTATCCAGACATGTCTTTCACCTTACCTAAAAGAATTTGCTACAAAAATCATAAGATGTTCATACTTAGTGTACTAGAAGAAGAGAAGGCAACAAGAAGAGACCTGTACGCCTATGTATGGATGATTGTAGAATAACAATCTATACTAGATGACGACGAAACCGCGGCGTGTTCAATAAAGAATTTCAACAATTGTATCCAGACATATCTTTCACCTTACCTAAAAGAGTTTGCTACAAAAATCATAAGATGTTCATACTTAGTATACTAGAAGAAGAGAAGGAAACAAGAGGAGACATGTACGCCTAAGTAGAGATGATTGTAGAATATCAATCTACACTAGAAGAAGAAGAGAAGGCAACAAGAAGAGACCTGTACGCCTAAGTAGAGATGATGATAGAATATCAATCTATACTAGGAGAAGACGAGAAGGCAACAAGAAGAGACCTGTACGCCTGCAAGAATCCAAAGACTTATTAACATAATAAGCGTAAGTCAAAAACAGTAGGCAAGGATCACCCGTGGAGAAAAAAAAAGAGACTAGGGGGAAGGGATGAAATGCCATCACGAAATGTGTAGGCACCGCCAAAAGCTAACCGAATTGAAAAATGATTTTGATAGGGATGAAATGAAAAATTTGTGAACGTCCTTTAGGGAGAGAGAGTTATGTCTCATCATCTTAAATATCTTAAATGAATGAAAGTAAACAACGTAGTAGTGAAGCTGAGCGCAAATTATTCAACTAATTGCTTCTTCGATGTCTTCGTTCATAATGAAATTCCTATGCTTGATTCACATTCACAGTGTCTTCTTGTGTGTGTTTAAACGGCTTGGGTGGTCAGTGCATTTGAATTTCGTACACTTTATGGGTAACCCAATCCCCCCCATTCACCTCTTAACTTCTTCGAGAGGCAAATAAGCATTCGATTGAGAACGTCGCGTCGTCCATTTTCAGTCGTGGTTATAAATCGAAGTCGATAAAACTTTCGAAATGTGTCAAAGCAACCTGATTTAGTCAATTTCGTTAGGCGTCGACACCGCGACTGGAAATGCTCGATATAAAAAAGACGTCTCGCTTTGTAACGTTTCCGGCAACGACGACGTTTGTTTAGAGACGGCGTCAAACGAAATGGGATTGGAATTCGATGCCCCTGCACGTGTCTGTAATATAATTGTTTCCGTTTTTTATTATTCGAGATTTACATTTCAGATGACTAAGATCAAATAAGGGCGAGGGTTTGTATTCTCTCGCGGCGCAATTTGTAACACGTTAGATACGAGATTTTAATTTGGGAACCACGCGATCATCCGGCGTGGGTGTTTAATTACACCCAAGGAAAAATAATAATTCTCCGCCGCCGCATAGCTCTGACCCAGATTCATCCCTCCCGGCTCGATTTTTGCGAGCCCGCCCGCCCGCCCGCTCCCCTTCGAACTTGTGCAATATGACCGGAGCCGATACTTTTCTTTTCGACGCGCCCACATTTTTTGCGCAAGCTGAAATCGCCCAAAAAAAAAATGTCCACATTGTTTCCGCCACGTTTTAAATTATTAAACACGAAAGAAATTACCTCGCAATTAATTCAATTCGATATCCTTGAAGACCCCCCCGCCCCCGCTCGTGTTTACTTGGGTTTTTGTGTGCGTAACGACTGACGGAATGGGGAATGAGGCAAGCTAGCGGAAAACGGATAATTGTTTCCTTTATTTCAGTAAACAGGCGTACAAGTACAATCATTTCCTATGTATTATGTAGACGAAATTTCCGAGAGTCTATTCTTGCACGGTGAATAATTCAAGTCTGGATGTTGTTAGAAGTCATTAAATAAATAAAAAAATGTATATGTATTTTATTGAATATGTTATGTAGGTCGCCTCGTTGTTTTGTCTCGTGACGCAAACGGTACCTACAGAAAGAGTGACCTGTACGCTATTAAAAATGAATGTAATTAATTATTTTATGAGGGAATATTGCGACATCACACCGATGAAGACAACATTCTTTTCGATTGTGACGTCCCAACGAGAGTCCGGTGTGAACCTGAGTGAATCGAATTATTTTAGAATCTTTTTATTCTCTGTCTGCGGTTCTAAGTCATAAATAAGCAATGAAAAAATCAATTGGAAGTGTTGAGAGGAATTTACTAAGGCAAAGGACAACCAGTTTGTAGCTAGAGCACGAGGGATGAGATACCTACCCCTCAGATTGTGGGGAGCGGAAAAAAAAGGGCAGTAAAGAATAAATTGGAGTACCTCAAAGTTGCTCAAAATCTTGTATCGTATTGAAATTGAGTACCGCGCATCGGTGAGAAAGTTACATAATGGAATGAGAACGCCACCGTCGTCAACAATGAGCAATAAACAATCCGAAAGAAAAAAACACAGCGAAACGTATGTGGGTCAACTGAAATCGAGATGCCTTATGTTGTTCTTCTTTCAAGCTCGTCGACGACCTCGTCTCGCATACACACATACATACATACATACATACATGCAGGCCAAGCATTGCCAAAATGTCTTGGGTGAAAGTGACGCGCGAAGGTTACGTCCATCACGATTTCCGTCCGCCATTAGCGGGGCTCAATTGTTTCATTAGCACCAATTTCCTGCATTTGCACATAATGCCCACGACGATAAGATTGTCGGCGTTTTCGTCCGTAAATTGTATTTCGGACGGGCGCAGATTAAATTGGCGGAAGTCGTAGACGCAATCGCGGATTCGGAATGTTTTTGACGCCGCCGCCGCCTCCTCTCCGAGGCACGCGTCTAAATTTACTTTTGGCAGGGCTCGGCTCTTAATTATACTTTACGCGTTTTCGCAAATTGGTCCGTAAAGATGGGAAAAACCGCCCGCCTGCTGCCGGTGCTAAAAATTTTTACGAGAGCTTCGACCGTTGCGTAACACAAATCGCTGGGCGTGTACGGAAACGCGTTAAGTTGCTTGATTCAAAAGTAACAAGATGTACAAACAACTGAAGTCAGAAATATACCAAGAGCCAATCAAAAACCAGAATTCACGAAGTGTCTAAATCACTGGGCAGTGACACCCTGTACACTACAACTGCAATAAAGTTGTTGGTGTACTAAAGAAATAAATGGGAAAAAGACTTTCAAATTTTCGAACTTGTTTGGTGCACCCTCAAAATCTTGCACCTTCTTTTGAAGCAGTTTAACCACTATCTAAAAACTTTCCCTAAATTTAAATTCGTTTTGCCCCTTCCTGGGAGACTTCTTTTTTTAATTAAATGTAAAAAAACCCGAGGCAAAAAAACCTTAACCAATCAAACCCGAAATTCCAAATTCATGTTTTTTTTACCTCAACTTCTGTGTTTGCCGCCACCGTCAAGTTCTTTTGACTTCTTATTCCTTTTCAATAAAATAAAATTATTTTGAGCGCTTGACAATGGGCTTGACTGATTGTGAGTATACATACAGTTGACTTGATTGTTTCTTTCCGCTCCCCCGCCTCCCTTTATTTCTTTTTCTCCAAATACGTTCAAGTTCCTTCAGTTGTTTCTACTTTGTTACGTTGTCTTCGGTGTCATTTCTTTTGAGCCTCGTCTTTATGTTTGCATCAAGCTTTCAATTAATTCGTATTTTTTTTATTGCATCACTTGTTTGTTTCTTTTGTTTTTAACAGTTTCGAACGACCAAAAACAAAAGAAGAGGAAGAAAAAATCGAAATTCATTGTGAATCTGCGATAGTCTTTTGCATTTCCTTTTTTTTTTTTAATGAAAAGGAAACCCAAAATTCATTCATACGACATCGACATTTCTAGTTTTCTTTATGTTTTTAAAAGTTCTAAGCTAAGAAGAGGCAGAAAAGAAGGAAGAAATCGATAGTTTTTTGTTTGTTTGCTTTGTATCTCATGTGATGTTTTTTTTATGTTTTTAAAAACATAGGAGAAGAAGAAAACGAAATTCGTTGTGAATTGATACCCTTTCGTTTTTTCTTTATGCAAAGAAAGTCTAAATTCATCATGACCTTGACATTTCTGGTTTCTTTGTTTTGTTTTCGTTGTGAATCGACAGTCTTTTGTTTTCTCTTTTTCTTCGTGAGAAGTAAAGTCGAACTTCATGACGACATTGACATTTCTTGTATTCTTTTTGTTTTTAGAAGTTTTAAACGAACAAGAGGCGAAGGGAAAGAAGAAGAATAAGAAGAAATTGTTTGTTGGCTTTTCATCTCGTACCTCGTCTTATTTTTTTTGTTTATGGAAGTTCGATACAACCGAAAACAGAGAGGGGGAGGAAGAAGCAAAAATCGAAATTCGTTGTGAATCGATAGCTTTTTCTTTCTTTGTGAAAAGAAAATCGTAATTCATCACGACATTTCCTGTTTTGTTTTCGTTGTAAATTGATAGTCTTTTGTTTTTTGTTTTCGAAATTCTTCACGACTTTGACGTTTCTCGTTCTGTTTCCTTTTTGTGTTTGAAAGTTCCAAACGAACGAGAGGCGAAGAAGAGATCGATACTCTTTTGTTTGTTGGCTTCGTGTCTCGCATTTCGTTTTCTTTTTTGTTTTTAAAACTTTAAGTTCGTTATGAATCTATAGTCTTTTGTTTTTTCTTTTTCTCTTTTATGAAAATAAAAGTCAAAATTCATCACGACTTACACATTTATCGTTTTCTTTTTGTGTTTCAAAGTTTTAAACACAAGACAAGAAACAGAGAAGAAGAAGTAGAAGAAATCGATAGTCTTTTGTTTGTTTGCTTTGTATCTCGTATCTTGTTTTTCTTTTTTGTTTTTAATCGTTTAAACTCGTTGTGAGTCGATAGTCTTTTGTTTTTTTTGATGAAAGGAAGTCAAAGTCAAGACTGTGTTTCAAAGTTTTAAACGAACAAGATGCAGAGAAGAAGTCGAAGAAATCGATAGTCTTTTGTTTGTTTGCTTTGTATCTCGTATTTTTTTTTGTTTTTAATCGTTTAAACTCGTTGTGGGTCGATGGTCTTTTGTTTTTTTGATGAAAGGAAGTCAAAGTCAAGACATTGACATGTTTGACTGTGTTTCAAAGTTTTAAACGAACGAAATGCAGAGAAGAAGTAGAAGAAATCGATAGTCTTTTGTTTGTTTCCTTTGTATCTCGTATCTTGTTTTTTTTTTGTTTTTAATCGTTTAAACTCGTTGTGAGTCGATAGTCTTTTGTTTTTTTGATGAAAGGAAGTCAAAGTCAAGACATTGACATGTTTGACTGTGTTTCAAAGTTTCAAACGAACAAGATGCAGAGAAGGAGAAGAAGAAATCGATAGTCTTTTGTTTGTTTGCTTTGTATCTCGTATTTTGTTTTTGTTTTAATCGTTTAAACTCGTTATGGATTGATAGTGTTTTATTCTTTCTTTTTTTTATGAAAAGAAGAGTCAAAATTCATCACGACGTCATTGACATTCCTTGTATGTTCTTTTTGTGTTTCAAAGTTTTAAACGAACGAGATGCAGAGAAGAAGAAGAAGAAGAAATCGATGAAGCCTCTTGTTTGTTTGCTTTGCATCTAGTATCTTGTTTTTTTTTTGTTTTTGTTTTTATGAAAGTTCGAAGGACCAAAAACAGAGGAGGAGGAGGAAGAGGAAATCGAAGTTCATCGTGAAAATAATGGCCTTTTGTTTTTCTTTTTTTTTTGTTTGATGAAAAGAAAGGATGATGGATGCCTTGGAAGTCGAAAGCTTGCTTGGTTGTTTTTTCTGTCCTTCGTATGTTATCTTTTATGATTTCTCCCCAGCCCCATTGTTCACATTTAATGTTCTTTTTTAAGCTTCGTCTGTTACAACCACTTGATGTAGGCTTCCATTTTTTTACTACTTCAAATACTTCTGAAAATCTTCAAATTTTCACTCTTTTTGTTTTATTTCAAATTTGTCCAGTAATTTCTAAGACGTTAGCTCACACTTAAGGAACTTGATTTTTTTTTCTTCCAACAAATAGAGCTCCACATCCTGGGCATCTAAACGGACTATGTTTACTTAGGCCAATTTTGAGGTCTAATACAGTCAAACCTCCATAACTCGAGTCTAAAGGGACCGGAAAATTACTTCGAGTTATAGAAATTTCGAGTTAAAGAAAAAGATTTCAGTTATACATAATGTGCAGGGACATACAGAAAATTCGAGTTGTGGAGGTTCGAGTTATAGAGGTGCGACTGTAATTACAATTGTCCAAAAAACTTGCGCTTCAAAAGTCTTCCCAGTTAAACCAAAATCGTCACATTCTTGAAAGGTCACTTGGCATTACATGTGAAATATAAGAGGACACATGGACTAAAGAAGAAGAGTGAAAAAAAATTGACTTAATTGATTTCTTTCAAGTGGATCTTCCTTCACTCAAAACCTAATTCTCATTTTTTGAAAATAAAAAAAGATCCGACCGTTTTGCCCTGAATTTTCCCTAATCCTTTGGCCCACCCCCCAAGCTTTACTGATTTTGTATGGATTGTAAATGATAAATTGAAACGGCTGGCGTCGTTCATGTAGTTGTCTTGCGCAATTGTATTAATTACAATAATCGTTCAATAAAGTTCTGCCTCGGTTTCATATTTGGGTCTTGCATCGGGTATGACTGACATTTCAATACCAACGGCGAGTATACGTATGGGAGCAGTACCTGTACGTGATTACGCCATACCGTGTGATAATACTTGCCGAAAAGTTGTCAGTGATGTCAGAGCAGCCGGTTCCGAGTGTTGAAATGAGGTATGTAGGTCGGCGGCTCCAACAACAGCCGCGTTCACTTTGAACCACACCATATGTGCTCGAAGTGCACAACACACACTACGTAAAAGTAGTAGCATCTCAATTCGCTCTCGAGAATTTTTTCTCAGCGAAAGTATTTATTCGATGTGCGCTCCTGAATGTGAATGCATTCGCTAGATTAGTGCAATCTAGGAATTAATGGCTTTGACCTACTTTTCATACAGTTTTCTCCTTTTAATTGTGTTCCATCCACTTTTTTTTTTTAATTTTGGATTTGTGCCAGCACATACATTTTTTTCTTTCTTTAGAGGCGAAGCTTGAAAGTGAAGAGTCTTATTAAAAAGGTGTGGTGACGTTCAAAGTAAAATAATATTTATTATTTTTATTTTTGGGTTATGTTAAGGCAATTGATGAAGTTGAGATCTCTTCCCCAAATCTCTTCCTTCTTGTGACATTTTCCTTTCTCTCTCTGCCTACTGTTTTATTGATCTTGCTTCACGACTCTTCAGGTTAACGTCAAGCTTTTGATACCTATACCCTTCGATTATCTAATTTTATTTTGGGGAAGTCTTATGAATTATCCAGGATAATTTAATTTTTTGTTTTCCAAGTCTTAGAACGTTCAACATCCTTCTTTAATTCGGTCATAGACAGTTTTCTTATTGGGCGCGCTTCCTGTGTACAGCAGATTAATTCTAATTTTACGCGCGATTTACCTCAAGCTATTTAAAACGCTAATGAAACGGTGTTAAACATGTATTAAACGTATTTTTCGTTTTGGCAATGACACAAAATCCGAGAGCGGTTGTGTTCATGTGAGACTTTCACTTCTGAACCGCGGCCAACAAAACACCGCTCCGCCACTGGAACGTTCCGCTAATAACAATGAGGCTCTTTTTCGTCGAAGAACTGGTGGTGGAGGTGGGTTTTTGACCGCCACCTAAATGATCCAAGTTATTTTGCAACCAACTCCTTGTGGGCTTGCGCAATTCACGGTACGCAGTTATTTATTTACCTGGCGGAAAACTTTCCCAAATGAAAACCAGAAGCCCTCGAAATTTTTTGGGATCTATCTTGGATGTGAGCAAAAAACGAGCTTTCCCTCTGCTCTGTACGCAAAAAAAATATACAATATTTATTTAATTTATCGCCGCTTTTATCGCCGTTCGCGATAGCAATTAAGTAGATTTTTTATCAGGCGCGTCGAATTTGTTGCCGTTAATATCACCCGCATAAAGTTTAATTTCGCGATGAGCGAGGAAACGAGAGCGCAGGGGGGGAGGGGGTTTATTTGCTTTGGGTTGGCGTGTCTCTCTTATCGCGGAATTAAAAATCGGTTCGAAAAACAGGAAATTGCATTTCCAATCGTCGCAATCGTCACCTGAAGGGATCGCACGCCGCACGCATTTCTTCGAACGCCCACACGTTATTGTGTTTGCTTACCTTGTAACAGTTTACCGTAGATACGCAATTTTTATCTTCGCCGCAACGATTCCAAAAATGCTAATAATAACGCCGCGACGTTATCTGGCGGAGATAAACACGACGAAAAACTAAATTCTAGTGAAAAAATAAAAAACAAGAAACGAAAACGTATTTTAAGCGTTATTTTTTTTAAAATGCGCAGGCGCAGAATAGTGCGACGCTAAATAATTAAGGGAATACGCTATTTGCATCTGAATGCCGCGCCGGAGCAAATACCGTCACGTTCAATTGCAACTCAGACATAGCTTAGGTCATCACGTGACAACCACTAGGGGAAAGGGGGGATCAATCGACCAGGGGGTACATTCACCCAGACTATTTATTTTTGTTGGATACTGCAACTTCCTCATCTCAACCACATTCTCTATGAAAGTTGTTGTATATATTGATGGACTGGAAAGAAAATAATCTAAAATAAATAGCCTGGTTGAATCATCCCCCCCCCCTTCCCCTAAGCCGAACGGTAGGCCTCGGAAGATCTTGTCAAAGAGAATATCGGTTAAAATTCGAGGATATTGCTTTAAGCAGAAACAGAATAGCGCCATATTGGAAATCGCCGAATTTTGCACGTGAAGAAAATCCAGGAGACTCAAGGTCAGCTTCATCATTGAAACCATGCCCTCTTTTCCATTGTGTTTTCGGTCTTCCTTTTCTTCCTCCCCTTACCAATTCATTCTGTCCTCCATATTATGTTTGGTGGTCTTCTCTCTTCCATTCCTTTTATATCTTCCAACCCATACCGACTCTCTTGATAATTCCCACTACGGTCGGTTCGTTCTTCTTTGCCATCTTCCTTCTGCTTTCTTTCCTCCACATTTTCTTTTTTCCCAAGCACTCAGCACCAGTTCTTGTAGGTACATAAAAATAAATCTTTAAATCTTTTGGATCTTTCTCCCTTCGCGTCTCTTCCTCTTTATGTTGATGCTTTCGATTTTCTGGTGAAAACTGTGACTTTTACATTCTCACTGCGCTTTAGGAGCTTGGCTTACTATATTTTCCCCTGTTTCCCGATCCCTTCAACTTGAATTCCCTCCTTCTTCTTAAATCGTCTCCTCTTGAGTCTTTCCCCGTTTGCATTGCCCAAGATTTCTGGTAACCTCTCTACGAATTGAATTCCCTATTTGTTCTTAAATCGTCTCCTCTTAGGTCTTTCCCCTTTTTTGCATTGTCCAAGATTTCTGCTAACCTCTCTACATTTCTTCTTAAATCGTCTTCTCCTTTTTTGCATTGCCCAATATTTCTGCTAACCTCTCCATGAATCTGAGTTGTTGTGCCTTAATCAAATTTTGCAGAGTTTCAGTACTCTTTCTTAGTTGGTACGAAAATAGCAGAGGATGGGGACCTTTAGAATCGCGTTATATAACTTAGACCAAAGACGTTTTATGACCTGGGCTTGGCTTACCGTTTTCTGCCCTATTTCTCGGTCCCTCGCTTTTCATTTCAACTTGAATTTCCTATCTTTTTGTCTTAAATTACTTCCTCTTGGGTCTTTCCCTTTTTCACATTGCCCTTTTCGACATTAAAAAATTTGCTGTGGCTTAAAAAAATTGTAGAGTTTCAATCCTCTGTCTTAATTGGTAGGAAAATATTAGAGAATGGAGACCAAAGGACCAGGTTGGTTTACTATTTCTTTTCCCCTTCAACTTGAAACCCCTATCTTTCTTAAATTGTCCTCTACGTCCTCTTTGCCTTTGATTTTAATTTCGGATGTCTTAGCCAGCCATCTTAGTTGCTGTGGTTTTTTCAAGTTTCCCAAGTTTCAGGATAAAAGTATTAAAGGACGAGGACTTTTAGAATCACGTTGCATATTTTAGGACCTAACCACGTTTTAAGTTCTTTCTTCTTAGTTATATTGCTTTCACTTCAACTTGGAATGTTTATTAAATCGTCTCCAATTGATTCCTCTTGGGTCTTTACCCTTTTTGCATTGCTCTTTTCGACATTCTAATTTCTGGTAAGTCTTTACTGTGCCTTAAGCGAATTTTGCAGAACTTCAGTCCTCTGCCTCAATTGATACAAAAATATTAGATCATAGGAGTGCCTATAGAATTTCTTTTCCCCTACCTTTCTTAAATTGTTCTTTACGCCCTCTTTGCCTTTGATATTCTAATTTCACTTCCTCTTGGGTCTTTCCCCTTTTCACATTGCCCCTTTTTGACATTAGAAAATTTGCTGTGGCTTAAAAAAATTGTAGAATTGCAATCCTGTGTCTTAATTGGTACGAAAATATGGGGAAGGATGAGGACCATGTTATTTCTTTTCCCCTTCAACTTGAAACCCCTATCTTTCTTAAATTGTCCTCTACACCCTCTTTGCCTTTATTATTTTAATTACAGGTAACTTCACTACGTGCCTTAGCCCATCTTAGTCGCTATGATTTTTGCAAGTTTCCCCCAAGATTCAGGATAAAAGTATTAAAGAACGAGGACTTTTAGAATAGCATTGCATATTTTAGGACCAAACCGCCATTTAAGTTCGTTCTCCTTCAACTTGAAATATTCGTTAAATCGTCTTCTATTTCCTCCATCTGCTTCACCTTAGGTTTCTCTCTTTGGCGTTATTTCTTCTTTTATATTCTAATTTTTTGACTACGAGTCTTAGCCCATCTTTGTTGGTTTATCTTAAGCGAGTTCCTGAGTTTCGGTTCTCTATTTTAATTAGTATACAAGAGGGTTCTGAGGACAATTGCGTTGTGACTCCTCCATTGTCTGCTCTATTTGTCGAACCCTCTTGAATCGTCTTGTACTTCCTCCATCCTCTTCCTGTAACTTTTTATGTTGCTCTTTGCGTTCTGCCTTAATTAGGCTTCTATCAAAGGGTAGGTAAGTTATCCAAGAGAAGACACCCCTTGTCGGCACGTTTGGTCTTTGCCGAGTAGTTTCAATGACCTCGAAGCAGTTGTCCCTTTAAATTGGCGTAGGTGAAGTACGGGGGGAAACGAACAACAAATGGCGTTGGCATGATAAGATGTGTCATAAGTCAGATTATCGCAGACACGAAAACACTCGGTAGCATACGAGAGGACATTTAAATTGACGTAAATGTTTTCTCTTTTCTAATTTGCACTTTATTGTTCAAGTGCCCCCCCTCTTGTATAAGTTATCTACTCTTTACTTTTATCTTAATTGGTGCGAAAATATTTGAATCGTACTGTGCCTTTCAGGATCTTTTATTTTGGTTTATTTTCTCCTTCTTTTGGTTTTCCACTCGACTTGAAATTTCTATCCTCTCCTTTCTCCTTCTGGTTTTGGACTTTGCCCTTTCGCGTCTTCCTCTTTGGTTGTACGCTTTTTGATGTCTTAATTTCTGGTTGCTTTAATCACATTCAATACTGTCGATTTCCTCTTGGAGCTCTTCTTCATCCTCGTACCTTCATATCACTTCTTCTCTGGTAAATTGGTCAAAAAATGTACTTTCTGGCATGAGGGCTAAAGGTAAACATTAATTGCACATGAAATAAAATATTGATTTGTTTATTTGTTTATATTTTTGAGTACGTCACTCAGGAAACTATTTTTATCCACATCCACAAATTGAGTCACGTCGCGCCGCCGTCGTCATATCAATCATCCATCCTTTCCGCGTTCGCCTCGACATGGATAAAAATACCATTGTATACCCAGACAGCGATAACTGATTTTTTACATAGAACCCTCCCAGAGTAAACAGATCCGTTTCGAAATAATAGTCGGGAAATAATGAAGGGTATTTACTATACATTCCGATTGTTAAAACAAATAATACATCGCGACCCACCGGGAAACAACACAAATTAGATATTTATTTGATCACTTAACACACTTCTTTACTGTACCAACGATGCAAAGTTAAAAGAGGCATCCACACGCACGTACAAGTTCGCGTTTAAAAACGATCGAGTACATTTTTAACAATGTTAAGTATATTTTGGCGAAAAGCATGTCGCGAATTAACTTTTTCCTTTACAATGAAGATATTAGAAGTGATCCTGATTGCCTTAAGTAGAACAGCAGACGAGACGTTTTAAATGAAGGCAATTATCGTTGAGCCTCGTCGTGTGTTTAAAGTAACATAAACAGAGACTGCAAATTCCGTCGTAAAACCGACGTAGTTGGATCGGGCGTGACCTGTCTCGGATGCGTCGCGGCGTTGACCTACGCTAGGCGAGCGTCTAGCCGTATCGACCGGACCCCGCCTCGACAATCACCTTTTGCTTTTGCCGAAAGCGAAAGCGCCGCCGTCCGTATGGCTGCTCCGGAAAGCGTTTAAGCCGATTAGACCCCCCCAAAAAAAAAAAAACTAAACTAAACTACGACGACAATAAATTTGTTCATACCCCCGCGCTTTGTGAGTATCACAAAATCGAACCACCGACGCAAAGGCGAAGGGTCAACATATTTTGCGTGCGCGCGAGCAATATGGATTCTACATTCGCGATAATTACGAAATGAAAATGCAAATTGGATAATTCGTATAAATCAAAAGTAGCAGTTTCGAAATTTGAGACAAAAATCGTGATCATACGATTTAAAGCACCACGTCGTTCGGTTCGGTTCCACCAAAACATAATTACGTGAGTAGTTTACCACGGGTCACTGTTTTCATAAACTATTAACATCGAGAGCCTTCATTTCGCAGCAATAATATCTAATTTATTTTCGGCGTATTTTGCATCTCGCTGGCAAATGTTTTCATTGGCGAAAAAAAAAATTGTATAATATTTTGATTTTGGCCAACTATCTGTCGGTTTGGAAATACGCGGTCTTGTTTTTCTGGAAGAGTCATTGTACTTGTTGTTTTCGAAGGCCTTGACTTCTGAAACACTGGAAGAAGAATAATCAAAAATTGTAGAAACATTTGAGCTATTTTAGCACCAAATTGTGCAACCAAAACATGTACGTATGTGTAATCGTGGTCAGTTAAAAGAGCAACAAATTTCTGAGTGTCCTCTTCTAATCAGTGTTGATATAAATCACGATTTAAAAAAAAATCAAAGTCGAACCAGTTTTTGTTTTGTTGTTTTTTTTTTAATTTTCTTGATTTATTTATTTATTTTGTTTTTTTACGTCAAAAATAGCACAATTGTCAAATGTCTCAAAATATGTATATCTTAATTTTAAAATACTTAAAATATTTCAAATTTGTGCCAACCGCAATATTCAGAGTACTTAAAATTGGCCGAAATTTTTGGAAAACACGAATACTTCAAACACGCACCGACGACAAAATTGAAAACACTTAAAATTGAACTCGGTATTTCAAATTGGTGCCAAATACTTACGACTGCACGATGTGGTGTTTCAATGTCTAAAACATATATTTATAAATACCAATTACATTTCGTATTTGAAACACCAAATACTTTGTATATTTCAAATACGTGCCAACCACCAATATTCAGAATACTTAAAATCGGCCGAGATTTTTGGGAAACACGAATACTTCAAACACCCACCGATGACAAAATTGAAAACACTCAAAATTGAACTCGGTATTTCAAATTTGTGCCAAATACTTACGACTGCACGATGTGGTGTTTCAATGTCTAAAACATATATTTATAAATACCAATTACATTTCTAAACGTATTTGAAACACCAAATACTTTGTATATTTCAAATACGTGCCGACCACAATATTCAGAATATTTAAAATTGGCCGAGATTTTTGGGAAACACGAACACTTCAAACACGCACCGACGACAAAATTGAAAACACTTAAAATTGAACTCGGCATTTCAAATTTGTGCCAAATACTTACGACTGCACGATGTGGTGTTTCAATGTCTAAAACATATATTCATAAATACCAATTACATTTCTAAACGTATTGGAAACACCAAATACTTTGTATATTTCAAATACGTGCCAACCGCAATATTCAGAATACTTAAAATTGGCCGAGATTTTTGGAAAACACGAATACTTCAAACACGCACCGACGACAAAATTGAAAACACTTAAAATTATTGAACTCGGTATTTCAAATTTGTGCCAAATACTTACGACTGCACGATGTAGTGTTTCAATGTCTAAAACATATATTTATAAATACCAGTTACATTTCTAAACGTATTTGAAACACCAAACACTTTGTATATTTCAAATACGTGCCGACCACAATATTCAGAATACTTAAAATTGGCCGAAATTTTTGAGAAACACGAACACTTCAAACACGCACCGACGACACAATTGAAAACACTTAAAATTGAACTCAGTATTTCAAATTTGTGCCAAATACTTACGACTGCACGATGTGGTGTTTCAATGTCTAAAACATATATTCATAAATACCAATTACATTTCTAAACGTATTTGAAACACCAAATACTTTGTATATTTCAAATACGTGCCAACCACAATATTCACAATACTTAAAATCGGCCGAGATTTTTGGAAAACACGAATACTTCAAACACGCACCGACGACAAAATTGAAAACACTTAAAATTGAACACGGTATTTCAAATTTGTGCCAAATACTTACGACTGCACGATGTAGTGTTTCAATATCTAAAACATATATTTATAAATACCAATTACATTTCTAAACGTATTTGAAACACCAAATACTTTGTATATTTCAAAATACGTGCCAACCGCAATATTCAGAATACTTAAAATTGGAAACATGTGCCAAATAATTAAAGCTGAACATGGCGTACCGACAACAACAGTATTGAAAATACTTAAAATTGAACACCAATACTTCGAGTACATAAAATATGAGATGAAAATACTTAAAATTGAACAATTGTGGACAACAAATGTTCTTTTGTTGATTAGAAACACATTTGGGATTGAAAACTAATCAAAAGTATCGCAAATACTTCAGGCAATATCAAAAGCTTCGGGTTGACGAGAACCTTGTCATTAAAACTGGAACAGTTCAAAGCATTTGAATACCAGAAAGAAAATACTGCATCACAAATATATCAAATTTTGTTTTTAATGTTGAAATAGTTTCAAATACTTTATAGGATGCAAAGTGTTCAAATACTTTGGAAATTTCGAGAAGTAGGTATTGTAGGATATGTAAAACTCTAAGTTACTGATTTGTTTGTTGAAGACAGATCTGGGAAAAGTACTAGCAATAAGCAAAGCATTCAAAGTATTTATATCTTTGACGTTAGCATAGATAACAATGACTGAAGCAAATCATTTCGATGTCAAAAGCGAAACACGTTCATGAATTTAGTCTACGCGCAGAAGTATTTGAAATATTAAATGCATTCGATTAATATATCTAATTCAAACAGTATTTGAAATACTACTGCAAGTATTTGAAGCGTTTTGTGATAGTAACAAACGAAAACAATAACTATTCAAAGTTGATAACGACGAAGATAAAATTGTCGTGTTTACTCTGAGAAGTACTTGAAATGGCAAATCGTTACCCTAATTCGCAAATGTCGTAAGTCCACTTTCTGTCAAATTTGAGATTTTGACACCATTTCATTAACAAATGACTAACCTACCTACTAAAGAAATTGTTGCGCAGAGATTTACATTTTTCTGTTTATTTTAGAAAACGTGACTCCGGCACTTGACAATTTGAATAAGAAATTATCGCAAGTCCGTCAGTTTACATGGTCAAATCAATAGTGTGTGAATCATTTCAAAATAATAAAAAAGTATTATTATATCACCTAATTCAACAACAACAAAATTACAGTTAATAGGTAAACTGTTATTACGGTTTTTATCGTCTCCTGTAAAATTAGTAAAAATGGAGTTACGACATTTGCGAATTAGGGTAACGAAATACTTTAGTTCTTTTGAAAGGACGGCATCGAATTTCAACTACTTCCAACTTTTAAAATCTCTAAGTGTCAAATAATAAATTATTGTATGCCGTCGTGTCACTGAATTAATGTTTAAGTATTTCTGACTCAGACAGTATTTGCAATGATGGAAGTATTCGGAACAAAATATTTTGTGCGATTGTAATCGACGTAAGCGATGTTTATAACCAAAAGTAACGAAAGTGGCGAAAATAAATTTATCTTGTTTAGTCTGAAAAGTATTAGAAAAAATGCCAAATACTTTACTGGATGTGTTCTTTTGATTGACTGGGGGATTTTGATTTTTCCAAATCTCGAAGTTTCGAATACTAAATATTATGTAGTCATGTCGTTAAATTTGGTATGTATTTTTGAATCAAACAGTATTTGAAACAAAACTATTTTAAATACGTTAAGCGATGTTTATAACCGAAACTATATCAACTTCATTATGAAAACAATAAATGTATCTTCTTTACCCTGAAAAGTATTTGAAATGCTAAATACTTTACTGTGTGTGTTCTTTCCATTTGAAGCTTTTGGTCTTTCCAAATCTCTAAGTTTCGTATAATAAATATTATATGTACAGTCATGGCATTAAATACACCCTGCTCAGAAATTAGGGAATTCGGTGGTCGTAGCGCTGTTCCTTGCATGATTCTAAGAAGAAAATCTTAATACAAAAACTCTGTACGAGCCCTCCTGTTTATATGCGAGGTTATCAAAGTTGAAGGTAAAAAATTGCACAAATGTCAAATGCCTCAAAATAAGATGAGAATAGAATTGAATAGAATTTTAATTTTTTTATTTATTTGTATTTACAGTTGGTTCTTGTCCGATGAAATTTGTATCACAAAATCTTTTAAGCGGACACTAAATCGCGCACTATAACACTTTACGTTTCACCGTCGTTAGACAGCTTCGTCAGAAGCTTTATAGTGCGCGATTTAGTGTCCGCTTAAAAGATTTTGTGATACATATTTATTTGTAATTACCAATTAGGATACTACAGTAATATAATTGGATCAGTAACGGTTTATTCCGTCAGGGTGCGTTCGTCATCAGCTCTCATCATCAATAATGCCCAAAACATTAAAAATTTTAACATTTTCAATAGCAAAAAAAATAGTACGCTTTAGTCATTAGTAAAGCACGGATTTAGGTCATTTGTAGATCAACAGTCATCACTCCATGTACGCCCGAATAAAAAGACGACTCATGTCCTAAAAACGCATCGAAATCCGTTGCTTTAGCCATTACCTAATATGATAAAAAAAAATTATTATTATTTTATTATTTATTTATTATTATTATTGTTAATTTTTTTAGGTCAATACCGAATATGTATACTCATTACATAACAAAAAGAAATCCAATTTTTTTAAACCCCAAAGTCAGATGCACACACACCTAACTTAAAGAAGAAATTAAGAAATTACGGCGCACCGTTCCTCTTGAAAATTAATATTTACTGAATTGCAAAATGTTGTTATCAACAAAATAAAGAAGGTTAACTGTTAAGAGTTTACAAATTACGTACGTATAGGGTAAGGGAATATCAACAAATTCAAATGAAAACTTAAAAAAAGA
Source organism: Dorcus hopei (assembly GCA_033060865.1). Taxonomy (NCBI): domain Eukaryota; kingdom Metazoa; phylum Arthropoda; class Insecta; order Coleoptera; family Lucanidae; genus Dorcus; species Dorcus hopei. The sequence continues at coordinate 2,561,994 of CM065425.1, read as the reverse complement.
GAAACAAATAGTTCTTAAATAAGTGAGGTTTCAAAAATACTATCAGTTTGCATATACAAATCATATACAGGATGAGTTTCCCACCAATTTCAGTTTTCATTTTTGTTCATGTCGTTTCAAAATTTGTGCGTCGATGCCTAAACGACATGAACACAAAATCACAAGCGTACAGTAAAATCTGTCGCCCCTTATTAAATTTTTTTTTGGGGGAAATCTCTCCTTGTATATTCTAGGGCAATTAAGGATACCTCATTCACAAGGTAATAACTGTTTTAATGCAGTCTGACTCTTGAGAAAATGTTATTAAAAAAAGCGCAAATAATAAATTGCAAACGATATTGCTCATAAACAACATGTCGTACAAGATTTTTTCCCTTTCAATTACACTGTGTTTATGTATTTAGGTTAACACGCAGACATTGTAATAAACTCTCCAGCTAAGCACTCATACAACCATGACACAAGAGTTCAAGAATCATGTTATTAACGCCTCATTATTATAAGAGAGACCCTATTCTGCTGTAGTTTTCACAAAATTAAGAAACGTTTAAAACTCGGGCTTCAGAAAAAAAGATTATTTATTATCAAAGAACTTCAGTGTTTGTAATGGGTCAGAGGTTATAATAACATAAGCACCAGAAGACCGCAAGGTAGTGTATTTTGGCCATTGTCTTTTGTTTTTGTTTGTTTATGTGATCAGTTCAACTCTCGTTGCCTTTTCTTTGTCGAAGTCCAAGTGTGGACAGAAGACATTTTGCTTTAGGTTTAAAGATTATTCCAGTTTTCCAATTCAGGCTTATTCTTGTCGCCCTTCGGATTTTACGTCAGTGTATCACTCTGCTTCCTTTTTAATTAAAGTTTATTATCCATTCCTTATCTATTTGTTATCGCAGTAGGCCGTGATTTTAAGCCCGTAGGTAAGTTGGCTATCATGATAAATTAAATCATTTTGATTAAGCGGTGTTGTCAATTCTCAACTTTATGTAAATTTGGCTGTGAATACATCTCGTGACGAAAAGAAAATATTGCAACTTTGCCTAATAACCGCCGAGTAACCTTAAAATCTAAGTCGACATGACATTCATTGTCAACATTTAGGCCCAGTTTAAATTTAAGCTGGAGCTTAAACCCGTAGCAACGATTATTAATTGTTGTTAAGGGTTTAAGCTTTGGCTATTGTACCTACAACTGGGCCCTAGTTACAAAGGTACATGAATCTCAAAAACCATTCCTTAAGAGTTTTGAAGTTCCTCGGTGTCCTTTGCAAAGCCGAAATGGAAAACAACTTCTTCTGAAACATATTTCATAGCACCGGCCAAACTACAGACGATAATTTCAACCTTCTTGTATTTTCTGGAATACAGAAGGTACTAATTACTCACATCCGTATTTAACCAAACTTTTTTTTATTGGAATTCACAGGTTGTTTTGGTTATCCTTGGAAGGTACGTGATCGAAAGACCTGAGCTTCAAGCTCCATCCCTTCACAGTTTCGTGTCACAGTGGTGTCTTTTGCTAAATCCACTTCTTTCGCCAGCACAACTTGATTCCCAAATTGTTCGAAAGCTTCTTGGATTGGAACTTACGGCTTCTTTTAGTTTTCCTTGGAAGGTACGTAGTCGGATAAAGACCTGAACCTCAAAAGCCATCCGTTTGGATTTTTTGGTCCTCCAATGTCCATTACTGAACAAAAACGCAGATCAACTTCTTTTGCCAGCACAGTCTGGTGCCCAAATTGACCAAAAACTTTTCGTATTGGAATCTAGGACCCCTTTTAGTTTTTCTTGGAAGATACAGAGTCGGAGAAGATAGAATAATAAAGACCTGACCCTCAAAATCCATCCCTTCGGAGTTTCTGGCCTTCCAATGTCTATTACTTAACGAAAACGCAGCTCAACTTCTTTTGCCAGCACTGTCTGATGCCCAAATTGACCAAAAACTTTTCGTGTTGGAATCTAGGACCTCTTGTAGTTTTTCCTGGAAGATACAGAGTCGGAGAAGGTAGAATGATAAAGACCTGAACCTCAAAGTCCATCCCTTCGGAGTTTCTGGCCCTCCAATGACTATTACTGATCACAGCCAGCACAGTCTGATTCCCAAATTGACAAGAAAGTTTTCGGATTGGAATTTAGGACTTCTTTTAGCTTTCCTTGGAAGGTAGCGCGTCGGAGAAGGTAAAATGATAAAAACCCGAACCTCGAAATCCATTTCTTCACAGCTTTTAGCTTCCGGGCGTCTTTTATTAAATCCAAATGCAGCGCAACTCGATTCCCAGATTGAATCGGAAAGTTTTAGGGATGGAATTCATGACTTCTTGGAACTGTGGACTATGTACAGCCTCGGTCAAAACTAACGAAACGTTCGGAACCGAAACGCTGTAGTCAGAGAGAGAAGATACCGAGTGAGATGAAGCCTTATGGCGAACGAACCTTGGAAGGTACCGCGTCGGAGAAGGGAGAATGATAAAAACCCGAACTTCGAAATCCATTTCTTCACAGTTTCTAGCTTCCGGGCGTCTTTTATTAAATCCAAATGCAAAGCGACTTCTTTTTCCAGCGCAACTCGATTCCCAGATTGAATCGGAAAGTTTTCGGGATGGAATTCATGACTTCTTGGAACTGTGGACTATGTACGGCCTCAGCCAAAACTAATGAAACGTTCAAAACCGAAACGTTGTAGTCAGAGAGAGAAGATACCGCATCGAGTGAAATGGAGCCTTATGGTGAACGAATGTTTCCGAAGTCCTTCGAAACCCCACAACACGTTACGCTCTCTCTAATTCGGCACTGTTGCACTCTGACTACAGCGTTTCGGTTTTGAACGTTTCGTTACTTTTGATTGAGGCTGTACCTTGGAAGGCGTATGATCTACAAAGACCTGAACCTTAAAATCCACCCAAACGAAAACCGACTTTTTATTATTTGCTTTAAAATATATAAAAAAATTTGTGCAAATCGGTTGTGATTACAGCGGATTCCTCGAGCAGGCTCTGTACAGCTGTTTCAGGCCTAGTTGGGCCTTCGGCTCTGCTGACGAAGACTCTACGAGGAATCCGCTGTAATCAAAACCGATTTGCACAAAATTTTTTAAAATTCTCATATGCTTTGACAGCAAGCATGGCCGGCCGCCTTGCATGGGATATGACTTATTATGTAGCGAATTGGCTTCAATTTGTCAATCCTACTGCAATGTCAGGTCAAAAAGCGATCGAAAGATGTCGCTACTTAAAATGTTCATTAAATTATATAGGTACGAAAAGTCAAGAAGTACTTAAACATTCAAACAATTTAAAACATGCTTACCATACTAGATTTAAATCAAACCCTCGTCCTCACCCACATTCTACTTCTTTATATCAAAAGGGTGGCTTCCTTTAATGGTTGTAAATTTTTCAATGCTTTGCCAGCTCATATTAAGCATGCGTGAAACATTAGTACATTCTGAAAGGAATTAAAATGTCTTTTGCTTCAGAGGAGCTGCTACTCCATCGACGACTTTTTTCTTTAAAATTATTATCCCTAAATAATTGACGTTTATCGATATCATTTGTGTTTTCTCGAAATTTGATAATAAATATTATTATTATTATTTTTATTATAAAATGAGGTTTCTATTTAAAAATATCCAAGAAAAATCTTGATTTTTCATTTAAATCAATGATTTTTGATTTTTTAAAGAAAATCGTGATTTTTATCAACACAGTTGCAACAGAGTTGGTTGGCAACACTGACCAAGGTTAAATTTGAATAACGTCAAGTTTTGACTTGGAATATAAAATCCTTTTGCCCCGACGATGCTGGGAAAGAAGAAATTGGCAAATCTAAGTATTCTATACTGGCGTGTACGCTCATCATCCAAAGTATTAGCTTTCAAAGTACAAATCTAACCTCAAATACTTGATTTGTCTACAGTATATACAAGTAATAGCGTCACTTAAACGTCAGTCTCAAAAAAAGCCGCCATACTGTTTGATACCTACATGGAAATGTAATGTAGTTTGCAAATCGGTAGGTATCAAACAAAATGGCCAATGTGACTGATGTACTCGAGGGACGCCACCGCACCGTGGTTGTTCTTCAGTGTTACCAACTCTGTAGTTAGAATCATGGCCTACTCTAATTATTTAATCTCTCTGTATTTCCGTCTTCAATGTAATTGTTTTTGAAGTGAAAGAAGAGAGAGAGAGAGCAATTTTGATTTATTGATGTTTGCTCATCTATTGTTCCGTCCGTCCCTTACGTAAATACCGAGCACGATTTTGCGTCGAAAAAGAATACAAATAAATCGCAATCGATGTGATTGTATTTAACATGACATTTCCCCGCTGGATTTTCGATGCAGAAACGTTTCGCAAGCGCGCTTAACATTTAAGGCGAACGCTCGCGCCGCTCAAAAGAAGCAAAACCATCATCACCGGGACATTATTAACCTGAATTATGCAACGGCGCTCGCGTAAATGCACACAAGAAACGAGAAAACGCGTGGGCGCAGCTCGGCATTTCGCCCCCCATTTTTTTTCTTAATCGGGCGATTAATTTCCGTAAAAATCGGCCAAAGCCCCGGCAATTAGGGCAAGTCGCAAGCGCGCAATCAATAATCACTTATTAAGTGGTAGCGGCGGAGAAAAAGAGAGAAAGAGAGAGAGATATGCGATTACGTAACCGTACATGTACCAGTATTTATTTTATTTAATACCGACCGGCCTTAACCTAAATAACCCGGCTGCGTATACTTATGTAACGGTAATTTCTAAAAAAAAAAAAGACTTCCTTTATATGGACATGTTGCTTTTTATTTGGTGGACGCGGACGGTGCGAAATTAATCCGATTTTTCGTACTCGAAAACCTACTCATTTGCTCAATAAAAGCAAGAAGGCACTGGTTAATAAATTAATGAAGTAAGTCATTGCTAGCAACTTTCTTCCCGAGATCGATTAAATTAAAATCAAAACTTGATCGCAGCAACGACTTTTCCTTTTCCCAAACGTGCTTCCGCAAAGCAGCAGCAACTCGTGATCAAAAAACATCCGGGAACGAAAGAAGACCCCCCCCCCTCCCCATAATTTATTAGTTTTATAGGCGGTAATTACTGAAACTCGACGTTAATTAGATTAATCTCTTGACCTAGTTCTTCGCAAAAAACTTAATTGCACGTTTAACATTTAACATCGCAACAGTAATGTGCGTTAATTAAAATTCTGCAGGCAATCTCTATTTGTAAACATGTTGTAATATCTCTGCGCGGTGTACATTTTTAAAATTGGGGACTTGGGGGACGGGATTTCTTTTTTCTTTTTTTGCTTGAAACGAACGAGCGGCAATGGCATTATACTTTGTGGATCACGAACAAGTTTCTACGCCTATGTCTTCGAAAAGAACGCAAACGCAAGAGTAAACTTGTTTCTAAGCAAAGACGAGACTACAAGAAGAAGTTATGGAAAAGAACGTCTCCAAATGTAATAGAAGAAGATGAGGAGGAACACAAGGATCGGACAACTCAGAGAAAATAAAAGGCAATCAAAGGAGAAATGAGAAAGAAACTACGACGTTCAAATTTCGTTCTCATCGTTAAAACTTTGCCTGGTGTGTGTAATCAGAATTACACGGAGAGGAAGATAAGAGTTTCACAGTCGTTTTCAAACGAGTTTGTTTAGAAAATGAAAGAAGCACTCTCTAGATACGAGCGAGAATCTCGTCTTGTGAGTGAGTAGTGTGTTCCACTGACATACTTACATGAAACGCACATGTACGTACTTATCTCGCCTTCTTTACTTTTACTATTCGATTTATTAATAGCGACAGTGAGTTGGATTGATTTTTTTTTTTTCATTCAAAACGAAAAGAAAATTAATTCGAAATATTCAAAGGGAACGTCTACTTGTAAATTATTTGTTGAGGAAAGCGTGGTTTTGGAAAACAGTTTATAAGCCAAGCTTTCCTCTAAACAGGAGTGGTCATCCTTGGGTCTTAAATTAATAAAAAGAGAAATTGTGAAATGAGTAAATAAATCAAAACGTGTTTAAAAACAAAACGGGGAAAGTAAGAGAAGCAATTGGGTAGAATTCTGAAAGAAAAGAAGAATGAATGGAAGGATCAGTTATCATCAGAGAGAGGAATTTTTACGGATGACGAAAGCACGCATAGTCAGCCAGCTAACTCGACGAAGTGCCTCGCGATAGTGAGTCGGTAAAAATTCCTCCGTCTGGTTATCATTAAGAAGTACTAATACCAAGCGTGCAGGGGTACACAGGGCGCCAAAAGCATACCTGAGCCCAGTACACGTTAAGGGGGCGCATAACGACATCGTTACATAACGATGGCATATTTTTGACCAATCAGTACATAAAATGCATTGCTTCCAAGCTCTGATTGGTAAAAACATGTCACTTAACGATTGTCGTTATGAGTTGCAAAGTAGAGGGGCAAGTTATATCTCTGCTCATAAGTACGAAGCTAATCGAATTTATTTCGTTCAAAAATATTACAAAAAAAAATTTACTTTTACTACATTTTACTTTGAGGGAACTTGTTTTAATATTGTCCACGAATAGCGGCGAGAAGTTGGGCCCAGTACCTATTAAAAAGTTTGGCGTTCTAGCATAAAGCAACACAGCAACAAACCCATGCAAGACACGAGGTATAGAATATGTCAAAAACACGTTTTAAATTTAGTTTAAAATGTAGAATATTACAGACTAGAACTTATACATATGAGTGACAGTCTAACTAACGTTCTTTATGGGATAAATATAACGTTTACACAAAATGTATATTTATAGGGTACGCGCAACGTTGATTAGCAACAGACATAGTTGTGACATAGTCTTTTGTTTATTTCTGACAGTTCTTTACCGTTATTCATCATTGTTAAAAATAATTACTTGCAAGACGACCCGTGGAAGTCCTGCACCGCAAGAAATTCGTGGAATTATTTAAAACTGGACAATCCTCCACACAATTGCCAAAAAAGTAATAATTTCGCGATCCACTATTACACTATTAGAGAACAAAACAAAATGAACAAAATGAGTTTAGTAGAACCCTGTGGAAACCATTTAGGTCAGCCGTTTTGAGCAGCAAGAGATGGCGCTGTGGAAGATAATGTTACAAAATCAGAGAGGTCATATTTTAGGTTAAGACAACGGCTTTCGTATTTTCTCGTCGACTTCTTTTGTTTTGTTCTGCAAGATTAATGCCTATAGATTGTAGTTCCGTATCAGAAACTACCAATTTCTGGCAAGAGATGACGCTCTAGGAGACAATCTTACAAAAACCAACAGAGACGTCACACTTTAGGTTAAGGCATGGGTTCTCGTCGACTTTCTTTTGTTTTGTTTGGAAAAATCAATATTTCGGAGAAGCCTAAAAACCTTAACTACACCTCCGTTCAGAACCTACTAGTTTTTGGCAAGAGCTGGCGCTCTAGAAAACGATTTTACAAAATCCATCAGAGCTGTTACAATTTAAGTTAATTTTCGCGTCTTCCAATCGACTTTCTTTTGTTTTTTTCTGTAAAATCAATATTTAGGAGAAGCCTAAAAACCTTAACTACACCTCCGATTCAGAAGCTACTACTTCTCGGCAAAAGATGGCGCTCTAGAAAACGATTTTACAAAATCCATCAGAGATGTCACAATTTAAGTTAAAGCGTCTGTTTCCGCGTCTTCCAGTCGACTTTCTTTTGTTTTTTTTTCTGTAAAATTAATATTTAGGAGAAGCCTAAAAACCTTAACTACACCTCCGATTCTAAAACTACTAGTTCTTGGCAAGAGATGGCGCTTTAGAAAACGATTTTACAAAATCCATCAGAGATGTTACAATTTAAGTTAATTTTCGCGTCTTCCAATCGACTTTCTTTTGTTTTTCTCTGCAAAATTATTATTTAGGAGAATCTAAAAACCTTAAGTACACCTCCGATTCAGAAGCTACTAGTTCTTGGCAAGAGATGGCGCTCTAGAAAACGATTTTACAAAATCCATCAGAGATGTCACAATTTAAGTTAATTTTCGCGTCTTCCAATCGACTTTCTTTTGTTTTTTTCTGTAAAATTATTATTTAGGAGAACCTAAAAACCTTAAGTACACCTCCGATTCAGAAGCTAATAGTTCTTGTCAAGAGATGGCGCTCTGGAAAACGATTTTACAAAATCCATCAGAGATGTTACAATTTAAGTTAATTTTCGCGTCTTCCAATCGACTTTCTTTTGTTTTTTTTTCTGTAGAATTATTATTTAGGAGAACCTAAAAACCTTAGGCATGCCTCTGCATCGGAAACTATCAGTTTTTGGCAAGAGATGGCGCTCTAGAAGACAGTTTCACAAAATCAATTGCAACAGGCATCACAATTTAGGTTAAGGCATCGGTTCCTCGTCTTCCCCTAAACTTTCTTTTGTTTTGTTCAGTAAAATTAATATTTAGGAGAAGTCTTTAGGACCTTAGATATATCTCGCATCAGAAGCTACTCATTTTGAACAAGAGATGACGCTCTAGAAGACAATCTTACGAAATCGATGAAATATGTTACAAATTTTCGTTATGGTCGTGACATCTCGCGGCGAAATTTATAAGTTACTCATATTTTAAGCTCTCATCTCATTTAGGTCTAGTGGTATAATTCCAGCTTAACTTTAAGCCGAAGCTGAAACCCTTAACAACAATTGTTGCGGTAATCGTTGTTATGGGTTTAAACTTCAGCTTAAATTTAAACTGGAATTGAATAACTAGGCCTTAGTGATACAATGTTAGTAGTTTTATGGAAAATTTACTTTGTAACAAGGGTCGCAAGACCGATTTGGATAAATGTTTTGAACACGTTACATCTAAACAGGGTTGAGCTTATTTAAATCGTTTGATTATAATCATGTTCAAGAAATGAAATGTAGCATTTCGTTTTTATTAAAAAATATCAAAAAAAATCAAGATTTTTTTATTTAAATCGGTGATTTCTGACTGTTTGGGCCCCATCATCCTTCGGTCTTCAAATTCCCACCGCCGCGCCGCGCCGCGCCGCCAAAAGCTCTTTTTAAACGAGCGCAGCCCATGACGGACGTAATGAGGTTAGGCGAGATAAAAACGAATTCCCCGAAATAAATTATAATGCAGTGCGGCGTACGCACCGTGATGTAACGACGACGCGCGTATTACATGCCTGCGTGTAACAACAACAACAACAACGCGTAATCCGTGCGCTACTAACTCTGGGTCCGGAGTCGTTTCGTGCCCCTCATTTGGGTCAAGGGGACTTTCCCTTCCGGTCGCCGGCGTTTCTCACAGAGAGCTTGACGGAAACGCTTACGGACGGACGAAATTTTCTTTTCTTTCCGATTAGAAATCGCTCGCGCTCGCCGCTGATTAAAAATTTAGTAGAAGGGGCTTTAGCTTGAGGAGAACGGCCGAACGAATGAAAGCTGAAGACGTATAGAGATATACCTACTAGCAGCAATTAAGAAAGTTAGTTCACCTTGTGAAAGGCTTCTTGAATACAACGTCTAAAGGGAAGGCTGAAGAAAAAATCGTCCGTCTCTGTAGAAGCACTTTTCTTGAAAAAAAAAAAAAAATGAAGGAAAGAAAGACAATTAGATGATGTCTGTGTAAATGCGCGAGACTTTTTTTTTACTTTTTTTTAAAGCCCTGCAAGTGTCATCAAGGGTCGCCAACGTTCATTTTGAGCTAATCCTAAACATGCTGGATTATATTGAAAATCCTTGCTAGAAAATTAAGGTGCAAACACACATGGAAATTCATCGAATGCTAATAAGTGTTCCTCAGGGATATGTCCTTGGTCCTAGTCACTTCTATGCAGACTTAATTTGTCTCTTTTTACTTGTTTTAATGGAACAGTAGGTATATTATTCACTTGCTAACGATACAGTAGTTGATGTATTAATGATGATGAATTTAAAACAATGGTTTACTTGAGATGCACACAATTTAATAATTCTGCGGTTATTTGGCTTATTGGCACGACCTAATCCTTGCTTGCGTTTACAGAAAAGTATCTGCGTAAAATCTACGTAGAAGTATGATGTAAATACATCTCAATTCATTCACATACATAAGTCCAATGACGTTATCATAGGTCATGTATATTACGAAGACGCGGCGTTATGTAAATTTTCCATTTACGAAACTCAAAAACAACTATTTTTAGCAACGGATTTATCTCGAATCTGGCTACTGCGCCAGTATCTAACCGAAGCTAATTTAACCTTTAGCTGCTAAATTCTTTCAAACGCCTCGTTATCGCGACTTAACAATTCAAACAAATTTATTTATTAAAGCTCGTTTAGTATAGATCACTTTTCTTGGAACTTGCGCGCGCGAGATTAGATTAGAGTTTCTGTTCCCTTCTTTTTTCTTTCTTTCTTTTCCGCGCGAGTTTCGCAAAGTGTTTAGGAAATTAACTGTGTTGTTGTTGTTTCAGATGGCACCAAATGGGAATACGAACACTGTCACTCAGGAAGCCGCAACAGAAAGTCACCCTCGCCGGTACCCAACGGAAAACTAACGAGTTACATGCTCGGGTTGACCCCAGAGTTTACAGCAGCACCCATACCACTTCATAGAATAACGGCATGCACGACTACAACAACTGGTATTTACATATTGGCTAAATTTCATTCTAATATAATTATGGTGGATCAAATGAACAAAAAAAAAAACAAATTCCCTTCTCGTGAGTCACGCCGTCTTAAACGTAATATGTTAATGGCGTACTAATGAGTATCCATCGCACCTAATAATATGTAATTACGTCTGACGCGCCTTCGGATAATGAAAAAAGGAGATGTGTAAATACAAGGCACGTACGAAAGGTAACTTCCGGTTATTCAATATTGTTCGACAATGAGCGACTTCCTTTAATAAAACGCGTTTCCTGAAAAATCCTTCCAGTTTAAGTCGATCGGGTATCATGGGGTGCTTGCCAACTGAATTTTCGCACCAGCGCAATCATTCCTACGCCCTGTATACATAGACACGTACGTTTCTCTAATGAAATATATATGCACATTTGGAAATCAATCGAAACAAAGATGTCTTGACTCTTGAGCGTCGTGCGAACCTCTACGTAACGCAAATCGGTTTCCAAGTTGTATGCATCTTAACCACTATTTTTTTTTTTTTTAATTTAATTAAAAGACATTCAAAGGCCTCTTTGTTTAAACCGTATAACGTAAACAAGTAAGCACCCTGTCTATTATAATCTGCTTTTAATATGTAACTAAAAATGTACATGATAGGTCTGTTCCAACCACGCTTTCTGACGGTTTCGAAACCATCAAAAACATGCACTCATCAAAGTTTTACACTTGACAAAGTTGTCAACATCGATCATTATTTCTGTGGACAACTGATTATGACGGTTTCTTAAACGATCAGAAAGCGTGGTTGGAACAGAGCTATAATTCAGTGAAAGGACGACGAAGTTACTGCTGGTTTTCAACGTCACAGTATTTGCGTCAAGCTCCTCTCTTGCATCAACAGCCCTCTCATTGTTAACTCTTTCGTGGTACGGGCGCAGATGCAATACCTAATTCAATAAACAGCACACGTAGGGCCTAAGCACGTGCCAGATGCACGAAATAATACCCAAATATGTGTAATATCGAAATGCGCGTGTGTATTTTGCAACTCAATATATTTTTGCGTCGGTGAGGGTGCACAATGCGAAAAGGAAGGGTAGAGATGTTTACTGCAAGTTTGAACGGTCGGGGAATTAAGCGGCAGCTGTTGAGTTAAGTCACATTGCGTCGAAGATTTTGTTAATTAAGTTTTAAATAAAAAGAATTCGTTTGCGCCCTTTTGTGAGTCGCCGTGGATATCCTATTTCGGTTTGAAGTGGTCAGTACTGACCATCGCTACCCGACAACGACATTTTCCCACATGAGGATTATGTTAAACTATCTGGCTCCTATCTACTCGGGGGGGTTTCTTCCTTCGGTCAAGTCCGAACTGACCAGTCGTCATCATCAAAACGGGGAACTTCCTTCCTTGCCTTCGTGCATATATGTATACGCGTATAAGTGGTCACTAATTCGTTTAGGAACCCGTTTTTCGCTCATTTCGATTCTTCCGTTGAATACGAGGTAGTTATTCCCATTCCCGACGAAGGGTTTAATAAAAGGAAGTTTATTGCACACGTTGGTTTACTTAAGAAAAAACGCACTCCTTCCTAAGGCCCGATTTTACAATCGTCGAATAACGTGACGTAGATATGGAGAAACGTTAAAGCGAACAATTATTCCACGATTGTAAAACTGGGTCTAAGAGAAGAAAAAAAAAAGGGAATATCAATTACATTATTTTGATTAGAGTGGTCCATTTATCTGCATTGCTAATCTATGGTACCTAGGTATGTCCCCGTATCAAGTGATCAAGTCTTTGTGGAGCTTATTTTGTAATGACATTGTTGAGGATAATGACTCCGGTTTTATCTGTTACCTGCCGCAACACCTATCATAATAACCCTTAACCAAGTACACCACCGACTTTTACTAATCTCCCGTGCGACTTCCTTCCTTTTGCGTGCGTCTAAGAAAGTGCTCCTCTAATAGGGTGTATAAATAAAAAAAAAAAGGGAAGGTCCGTTGAGAACACTCTGAGATTTATGCGATAAATTCAACCCTTCCACCCTTTTAAACTTAAATCAAAATTACAAAGAAATGAGTAAGTCCTTCCAAGTTCGATGCTTATTGAAAAATATGAAATTGCATGTTGTTACAGTTTCCTAGAAAGTGTTTCTGTCACTTCTATTTCTAAAAATTGGGAACAACCTGTACAGTAAGTTTTCCTACACGTTTATTCGTCGCGTCAGTTAAAGTTTGAATTGATTGCAAAAGTCAATGATGATTTGATTTCTTGACTTCTCCTCTTAGATCTAAAAGGGTTTTCGAGATTACAGAAAAATTATCATTTCAAGGGGTTGGTTAAGTAACAAAGTCGATGCCTTGACTTGATAATCTTTTAAGAAAATGTTTTGAACCATCGACTGGTCTTTTCAAAACGACGCTTTTGAAAGAATTCTACCAAAGCGTTAATGATATTTGATTAATTGAATAATGTCGTAATTGTAATGGCTTTGGAAGGCCAAGCTTGACTCGAGCAATCCACATACTCAGTAGACCTAATCAATTCCTTCTAAAACATGTCAGTTAAATGTAACATTTAAATTTGAATGTGTCTAATGGTGTCAGAAGTGTGTTGTATGTACAACATCTGTGTGGACCTTGGCACTTTTTAAATGGACGCTCCGTAAAGTAAGTTTTGCCAATTTACTTTCCCAATGTCAGCCGGCGTTACTCACGCGAGCGTTTAAATTTAGTTCGTTACATTTTTTTTTTTCTTCTAATTTTGAAGGCGCGTACCTACCCATACGTTTGACATGTTTTGATGGGTAGAAAGGTAGAAATAGTCCCGGCGAAATCTTCGGTTAAAAGGCGAACCTACTTTAAAGAAATTGCAAATAAATCAAAACATTTCACGTGTTGAATGCATATGCAAATTGGAAACAGTCGAGGCGACAGTGGCCGGAGCGAAAAGAAGTGACCATCAAAAACCCCAAGTTCTCACGTAGTATCCTTTCATATCCTGCAAATCGCAATAATGCTGGCCATCAAACTATCCAACGGTCAACGTAGGTAACGACATAATCGGGAATCTTACAGCGGGCCTGCGAGTTTCTGGAAGGGTTGGGGCCCTCAACGGCGGCCCACCTTTGAAGCCGGTCCGCTGTTCAGTGACCCCCATACGACCCGGGTTTGTATAATAGATATGATTAATGGGCAGCGAGGTCACCGGGTCACGCCGGACATTAAGGGATGGACCGGACATCGGCTCGCGGAATTAAAGCGACTCGGAAACAGGTTCGCGAGCACAAAGGAACGGGTTGCACATGCTCAGGGTGTGTTGTTTATTTACTGTCTTCCGAGGGGTGCCAGGCATGCGTGACTAATAGGCCGCTTCGGAATGACCAAACTTTATAACATTAATCCACCGAAATTAATGGACACGCTTTGATAAAGCGTGTATCAGAAATCTTGACGCGACGAAAAACCTCACCCCCTGACATGGGAAAACTATCAACGTGACAGTTACAAATACTCAAAACTGAACGCGTAATTAATTCCAGACCCTGAACGAGAAAAAAAAACGACAGTTACAATGATTTTCAATTAACGGCGGAACGTTGTTTACCATTACGTTAATCTAAATTAATTTTTTTTTGTTTTGGTCCTTGAATAATTTAAAATACGAAGATAATTTCAGGTTTTTATTTTGTATTCTTCTCTTAACTAATTAATCATAATTTTACAGGGTAAGCCAAGCGTTGTAAGGGATGTTACAAATCTCATCACCATTTATGTAGTATTTAAGGGAAACCGAACAGGGGGTGATAGGTCTTTTTTTTTTGAAGGTTCTCTTCCGCCCAGCCCCGCGGATTCCGGAGTCTCCGACGTGGACAGCTCGTCCAGCGGGCACACCTCCACTGACGAGCTGAAGGCACGGTTGCAACCTCCAGGTCTGGGGCCGCACTCTCCGCTAGGTTATCATCCGAAGCAGCATTTCCTCTCAGCTTATAACTTTCCCGCCGGTCACGGACAACCCCACCGCGGACACATCACACACCCACATCACTACTCGATTAGGGCACAACGTAAGTAGTCTATCTCATCATCGAAATTAGAAACTAAAAGTAACTGGGTTTATTTTGAAGAGATTCTCAATTAACATCCCCCAGTTTAGGTTCGTAAACATTCCACTAAAACCTAAGCGTCTTCACCCTTCTGTGTACAGTGAAAGCTCTCCTTACGGACAGCTCTCATAAGCGGACATCTCTCTTGACCAGACAATTTTTCTGGAACCAAAATTAAATTTATCTCGCTTGAAGCCCTCTTATAAAGCGGACAGGACAGATCCCATAAGCGGACATAAAAGTTGGAACCGTCGGTGTCTGCTTATGAGAGCATTCACTGCATATCATGTGGACACCATTTTGTGTTTCATAACGGTCCGTATATTTGTCAAGACAAAGAAAAAATATATTGGAGTTAACGTAACAAAGTAGGGTGTGACGTAGATACGGAGGAACAATAAAGGATATTCGGCGAACAGTTATTCCACGATTGTAAAACTGGGCCTAAGTAGTAAAGTAAAAATCTCCAATAATCTGGAGCTTGTAAAAAAAATTCTGATTCAGTAAATTCCTAACAGTTTTTGTAATATTATCACATCATTGATTTGGTATTTATTGATCGAAAGAAAATGAACATAAACCTCTGTAAATTTTGTGTGTTCCTGGAAGAAGAAAAAATCTAATCTTTTATTGATAAAATTATTTGCACTAGTCTTTGCAGATTAATTTTTAAGGCCCCACCGAAAAAAACGTAATCCGCCAAATGATTTTCGCGTATCCGATGATAAACGCGGTTGGTTAATTTCGCCGCGCCGTTATACTCTCTCTGACCTGCCCTAAATTGTAAATTGTTGCGAATGCCAAAAAATCGTGCGCTTAGGATCTAAATATAGAGCGGCGACGGTGCCTAAAAGTGTAAAAATAAAAAAAGAAGAAAACAGATAGGAACGTCGCCGTCGGCTTCCGAAAATTATTGCCCGACGCGAAAAACAACTACATACGACACACAACTTTTTTTCTAAACACATTTTATTGCGGCCGTAAGTCAGCCTCACGTGACGTTTTCGATTTGGGATCGAACGTCCCGAAATGGCTCTTCGTCCCGACGGTGTAGGTATACGTATTACGTTTTGATGAAACAGGAAGCGTTATAAACGAAACAGGAAATTTTTCTCGCGTTTAATAACTCATCGGGACGTGTGCAAAAAATTCTTTGAGTATTTAATGTTTCGAAAATAATCTTTTATTTTACGCCAATTTAAAACTGTCGGATGGGATTTGCAGTTATAAATAAGATCGGAGAGTGATGAATGAATACCTATTCAATTTATTATTATTTTTTAAAGCCCATCGATTCAGCTAGACTACGTCTTGTATAAAGCTAAGCTTGGCCCAAACAAATTTTTCCAAATAACATAAAGAGTAGGTGTGAATTAAATAGCCATCAAACTTCATCGACATCTTCTAATTGGGTCTCAACCCCCAGTTGAGGGCGCGTAAATATTTTGCCTCCTGCAAATTAAATTGTGTTCTCGTCCTGTTTTTTTTTTTTCATGTAAGAAAAAATATGATCGGCCAAATTCGAAATTACATAGATAACTGTCTCTATATGTCTGCCATATTCGGGTCAAGGAGATTTTGTCGCTCCGCATCCGCATTGTTTATCTAATCTTTAATGTGCATGCAAGCTTAAAAAGTGACACTCTCTCTCTCTCTCTCTCCGAAAGGCCTCGACATAAGTGTATTGCGTCGGATTTTTTTCCTCATTTAATTAATTAGCGCCGTTAAACAGCCTGCTTTGATAAGCGAAGTTACACAAAGTTTGCTCCGAGTGTTCCGTAATAACTCGTTGCTCCTCGAAGTGACATCAAAATTTAATTTTTCGAACATTTTCGGATGACCAAAAGCAAAATACTTTGAGTTATTTAATTTTAATAATGGAAATGGAAAATAGGATCAGCAACTCTCTGTAAAGTTTCTCCACAGTTTTGCTTCTAGTTTCTCTAATTATTTTTGTAACCAGCTCATTCTCTTTTTCTTCTTTTGTAGTCTTATTCGATTAAGCCTTTTGAATATATTTGTTTCATCTTGTCCTTGCCAAATAGACCGCGTAAGTTCCTTCTGAGTGCAATTGGAAAACCAAAAAAATTGCACCAGAAGCAGAAGTACAAAAAGGAACGAAACTAAACAGCCAGAAGTCTTTAGCAAAAGAAATGAAGAAATTAGTTTCTTAAGAAAAATAAACTCCTAACGTGATTTCTTTAGCTTCTTCTGTAATTGGACACGCCTTGGACTGGAGGACACCCTTGTAACTCATAGCATAGTTAATTTAAAGTGCTTGATGACTGAGGTAACAGTCACAGTCTTCTGTCTTCTTTTTCTATATATTCCGTTGCACAATTCGATTCGAATTTGGTGCAATCCGACACCTATCGAGGAGTTTGTAAACCCTGGCCTAGTTAAATTGAAGGGTCTGTAACTCAGAGCGTAGTTAATTTAAAGTGTTTGATGGCTGAGGTAATACGAGGGGCGTTCAAAGTGTGTTGCAATTTGGGGGTAGTTATCTAAGAAAGTTTAGATTTTCGTGCAAATTTTGTTCGAAACATTAGATCCAGTTACTCTTGATTTCAAAAATTGGTTGTCCTATCTGCTTTTGTTTTCATTCCGTCAGTTTTGAAATATTATAGCTGAGTGTAGTTTGAAGAAGTTCGAGTACTGAAGCATTATCAAGTTTTCGTGCAGAGTGCGGAGGACCAAAAACTGCAACCGATGATGGACATGTGGCTCAGGTTGAATCACTGATACTTGCAAATAATAGGCGTATGAAGGTATCAGAAATTGCCCAGGAGATTGGTGTTTCACAAGGAAGTGTTTACAACATCATCCGTACCGCTCTGCACATGTCGAAAGTGTCAGCCAGGTGGGTGCCCAGAAATCTTTCTATTCAGGATAGGCACTGCAGAATGGAAACATCACGCGAGCTCCTCGACCTCTTTGTTTCTAATCCAGGTGACTTTATGTCTCGACTTGTGACTGGAAATGAAACATGGCTTCATCACTGGGACCCCGAAACGAAGCAAGACTCGATGCAATGGAAGCATTCAGTTCAAGACGCAGACCTCTGCTGGGAAGATCATGTGGCGTCTGTTTTTTGGGATTGTTAAGGGTTGCTATTAATCGATTTTATGCCACACAAAACTAATGGAAAAATTGCGCAACGTAATTAAAGAAGAGAGTCGTGCAAAACTGTCCTAGGGAATTTTCGTACTGCATGACAACGCTCCAGTTCACAAGGCCAGACTTGCACAGCCTGCCCTGAAGAATTGCGGGTTCGAACAACTTAACCCTCCGCCCTACAGCCCGGACCTGGCTTCTAGCGACTTTTACTTATTCCGATACCTCAAGAAATATCTTCGGGGGGCGCCGGCTTTTGGATGACGAAAGTCTTAAAGAGAAGACGAAAGCGTGGTTTGCAGGACAAGAGGAAACATTTTTCTTTTCGGGGGATTGCGTCGCTGAAGGAGAAGTGGGACAAATGTATTGAACTTAGGGGGGACTACATTGAGAAATAATAAACGAATTTAATTGTTGTTAGTTGTTTCAATGCCCAAATTGCACGCCCCTCGTAGTCACAGTCTTCTCTCTTCTTGTTCTTACCCTGTACATGTTCACACGTGAGCCCTAAATTCCGTTACACAATTCGATTCGAATTTGGTGCAATCCATGCAAAGTTAATTTAAAGTGCAATCACAAACTTCTCTTCTTCTTCTTCGTCTTGCCCTGTACGTGATCACACGTAATCCCTAAATTCCATTGCACAATTCAATTCGCATTTCGTGCAATCCAACAGAATGAAATCCAACCCTGTGATGGGCGGTAATTAAGTGGGGGGAGTACAATTTTGTAATTATGAAATCCGCGCTACTTTAGTAGATGTGGAAGGCAAATGGAAAACCACCACAATAAGCAATAACATCCAATAATAATAAAGCCATAACACTCCATTCATGTAGCTACGACTTTCAGAGATTATAATATGTCAAATAATCGATTAACGTAACTGAGTCGAATTTATTATTATCAAGACGTAATGATCCAAAAAACGGACTGCACCAACGTTGAGGAGAAGAAAGATGAAGAAGACAAGAAAAGCCCTGTCGTATTTGAGGCGAAGAAAGACGAAGCGGTACGTGTTCTGGGGAGCCAAGAGTTGGCCAAATAATTCTGCCAAAGTTCCAAGGATTTGGTTTCATTTATTTAATTTTTATGGAGCCCAGAAAGTGGACTGAACCGTCACCCCTAAATTCCATTACACGATTCGATTCGAATTTGGTGCAATCCAACCAACCCTTATCGAAGAGTTTGTAAATCCTGGCATAGTTAATTTAAAGTGCAGTCACGGACAACACTTCTTCTTCGTCTTGCCTTGCACTTGACCACTCGTAACCACTAAACTCCATTGCGCACAATTCAATTCGAATTTTGTGCAATCCAACGCTGTGATGGGCGGTAATTAAGTGAGGGGAATACAATTTTGTAATTATGTAATCAGCGCTGCTTCAGTAGATGTGGAAGGCATATGGAAAACCATCACAATAAACAATAACATCCAATAGTATTAAAGCAGTAACACTCCATTCATCTAACTACAACTTTCAGAGACTGTAGTATATCAAATAATCCGTAATGGAAAGCCGAGTCGAATTTATTATCAAATAAAGAACTGGAACAACGTTGAGGAGAAGAAAGACGAAGACGACAAGAAAAGCCCCATCGTATTTGAGACGAATTTATTATCAGTCGAAGATATGATGTTCCAAAAAGCGGACTGGACCAACGTCGCGTCGAGGAGAAGAAAGATGAAGCGACACGTGTTCCGGAGAGCCAACAGTTGGCCAAATAATTCCGCCAAGGATCTAGTTTAATTTATTAAATTTTTTGGAGCCCAAGAAGTGGACTTAACCGTCACATCAACAAACGTCAAGGAGAAGGAAGAGAGAGAGAGCTCCACGTGACTTGGAAGACACGAGTTGCCTTCCATTTAAAGCAGAGCATGATTCAATTTGGAAGTTCTTCGATTCCTTTTGTGGGAGTGCTTTCCAGTGCCTTTTGCTACTTTCAAAATCCAAGCCTTTGTTATTTGTTTGATTTAACAGGAACAATTGGGGTTAAAGGGCTAACAAAATATGACCAGGTGGGAAGAATGCCAAAAGAAAGGAAGAGAGAGAGGCCGACAAGAAGAAGGAAGAGGAAGAGACCACAGGTATCTCTGCAAAGCGGAGTGAAGCAATAACAGAAATCTAAAGAAGGAGTCTTGAGGAATAGGCAACAAAGGATGGAGGATGCATTCACAAAAAGGTCATTTTACGCTACCCTATTTCTTGTATATATGCAATTGAAGCAAGAACTACTGAAAAAATAGAACGTGCGAACCATATCTGCAGCCCAGATATCTCTTGTTCCATATATTTATTAAGGCCCAGTTTTCAATCATGGAATAAGGACAATAACTATTCGCCGAAAATCCTTTAACATTCCTCCATATCTACGTCACATCTACGTCACGTTATTCCAAGAATTTACTCAGTTTATCCGACGATTGTAAAATCAGGCCTAAGTATAGAAATGAAACCAAATCTTGTACATACAAGAAGTAGATATTTGAGATGTCCCAAACCTCTTATTAATATATTAAAAATATCTGCTATTTAGGCCCGATTTTATAATCGTCGGATAAGTACTATTATTGGTATAACCTGTGGTATAACGTGACGTAGGTGTGACGTAGATATGGAGGAACATTACAGGATATTTGGCGCACAGTTATTCCGTTCTTATTCCACGATTGTAAAATTGGGCCTTAGTATAAGGTGTAAATGTTTTGGTGAGATTCAATTCTATCAGAAAAAGGAGAGACAGAAAGCGTCAGCGAAATTTATTTCTGAAATAAAGAAGTCATTGATATCACCAGACATGTTTAAGGCGGCGTTGTGATGAGCTCATTAAGCGCCGGAATTAGATGTGGATGCGTGCAGAAAATAAGAGCAAGAACGGGGCGCGTTCTTTTTTCTCTCTTTTTCGAAATTAAATATAACCTCCTTGACATCAGCATAATTTATCAAGTTTATGTATTTTTTTTTCCGTCCGATAGCAAATAAAAAGAAAACATCCCGTCCGAAAATATTTTCGGTTAAAATATTGTCAACTATTGTTGTTACGTAAACCATGACCTCGCCCAATGTCAAGCCGGCCGCTCAAAAATAGCACGATCGCGCACCGTCTCCTCTCCACTTTCCGTTTCTAAGCGTGGCGAACGTAGCCTTCGAAATGCGCTGATGTTAGCATAGTCCCAAAGCAAACGCTACAAAAATATGTTGCTGTTAATTATAATTATTCGTTATAAGTAGCCAAGACATGCACGACTCGTGTTTCGAAGCACATTCGAAGCAAATTTTTTGATCACCCCGATTTTTTCGGGACCACCTACAAAACACGAAGACAATAGATTTTCTAGATTTAGAAAGCGCCAAATAACACTTTGACATTCGACAAATGTTGACTAACGCGCCCGGTTTGTTATTCAGACTTTTTATATTTACATATTAGCGCAATGACTTTCGACTGGCTCCTGCCTGTGAATAGAATTTACGTCATCTACTAGATGAGGCCCCACTAAATTGGGATAGGTTAGCGTCTCTCTTTTTTTTTAACATTCTGCGCAGTAAATCTTATCTGTTGTAATAAAATACTTTGCACCATCATGTACCCGCCGACTTATTTTTATACGACAGACGTTTGTTACTGCCAAAAAAATTTTATACTTATGTACACGCCGCGTTTCAGGAATGCAACGAAAATATAACGGTCACCTGAGAAGTCTAAAGTCACGTTGGATTTTGATCAAACCACAAACTGTCAAATGACCAGAAATTGATTTGAACTGACGCAACGTCAAGGATGTCAGCTTCGGATTTCCATCCAGTGCCGTAATGGTCGGGGTTACAAAGGTTACAATTGGTTCCTGAAATGTGTTTTATACACAAGTATTAAAAAAATATGGGCAGTAACGTCTATAGTATAAAAATGAGTTGGTTCAAAGTATTTTATTACAACAGATAAGATATAAAAATGAGTTGGTTCAAAGTATTTTATTACAACAGATAAGATTTACTGCGCAGAATGTAAAAAAAGTAGTCGCTAACCTATCCCAATTTAGTGGGGCCTCATCTAACAGATGACGTACAGGCAGGAGCCATTCGAAATGATTCGCTAATTGCGGTAACACGTAAATATGAAAAGTCTGAAACAAATAGGTTCATGTAAAAACCAATTACAATCGAATAGCCGAAATATTATCTTAGAAGATGAGAAAGGTACTAAAGATTTGGGGCCAAGTTCTGAAACGTCACTCATGTTGAACGCACACTCAAATTTGACGTTTGACGTTATGTGTATTTGACCATCACTGATTTACAATAGAAAGTCAAGAAACCATTAAAATGAAAATGAAAGCGTTTGTGAATTTCAAAGTAACATCAAAGTGTCCATTTGATTCTGAGTTGAGTGTGAGTGATGTTTCAGAATTTGGCCCTATTGTCCCGGGCCAAGGAACTTCAAAATGTTCCAGGATCAATTTAGGAGGGTGAGGGCCCCCTTTAGGCAGGCCCATTCCCTGTCGCAAACTTTTCGTTTTCGAATCAAATCCTGACGTGAATGCAAGGATTAAATATGATTCAGCGTTATGACATGAAACAATAGTAATGAAACCCCTGGCGAACTGCAGAAGGCACGTCTCGATCTGATAAGACCTCATGAGGACATCATGTAACATGTAACATGAAATTCGTTTAAGGCCCAGTTGTAACTACAATGCCAGTTTAAACTTAAGTTGGAAGTTTAAACCCATAACAACGATTATTTCGACAATTGAAGAATGGTATTCCCAAAGGGTCTAAGTGCCAAAAACGTAATTCCTAGAAAATTGAGGACAATGATCCTTGTTGTCGAAAGCGCGCGCGCGCGAGACAGAGAGTCATCTATGTATGTATACACTTGTATACACGTGACACTTAGAAACTTTTCTAATGTGTGCAGCCAAGGCACATAGAGAGCTTTTATAGAAAAATACGAATTCAGTAAAATTTGCCGCTTAGACTCTTTGGGAATACCACGTTCGCTTCAATTGTTGTCAAGGGTTTAAGCTTTGGCTTAAAGTTAAGTTGGAATTGTTCTAAATCATAGTTTTCCAAAATTTCCCTATTAGCAGTCAAAGGTAATCGCTGAATTTGCTTTTTTCTTCAATAATTTGTGTGATTTTTTCTATTCATTTCTGGGTTAAGGCAAAGCGCACCAGGTGCGCCCGATTTGTTTTCTAATGAACGTGTGTGATTTGAGAGAGAAAAAATTTAACGTCGACCTAATTTTCGAGGTCGTTTCATTTCTTTTTGGCACTAAACACATTTTATTCAAAACTGAAAATCATTAAATTATTTATTAACCAATCGCACGTATACACGTCCAAGTAATTTGATTTAAAGTTCGTCGATTTCGTTTCTTTTTCATGTCTATTTTCTTATTGTTTACAATTTCGAAGTTTATTTCTTTATTTTATTCACTTGCATAGTTATACATTAAATAAAGAAATAATTTCGTATTGAAATGATTTTCTTAAAACTGACTTAGGGTTGGAATACACGGACCACTTTTAGCAGTCAAAGGCAATCACTGAATTTTGTTTTTTCTTCGATATTTTGTGTGATTTTTTCGATTCATTTCTCATCATTAGTATTTTATGTGTTCTATGTGTAAGTATGTATTACTACCAAATAAACTGATTTTTTTCTTTTGATTAAATTAATGATTTACACAGCCGAATTGTTCTGGCTTTATTTTTTGTTTTCCTTAACTTTTATGTTGTATAATTTTTAAAAAATATTATGTATTAGCATTTAATTAGCATCCAACTTCTTCGCTTCACAGAAACGGTTTAAAAAGCAAAGGCAAAGCCTAAAAAACTACAGATATTCAAAGTCACATAACATGGGAAGTGCATAAGTTTCTTTTTTATATGTGACGAAAAGTCAAAAAAAAGAATCAGTAAAAAAATTAAAACGAAATTGAAGGAGGCGAATATAAAACAAAACCATAGATTCCTAACAGTTTTCTTTTTTGATTCTTCATGATCTAGTTTCATTTATGTAATTAGTTTGTTCTCTTTTAATTTTTTTGTTGTTTCATTTTCTACAGCACATCTATTTCTTCGTCATTGTTAAGTTATTTAATTTATTTGCGTTTTAATTCATCTTTTATCCCTTTGTTTTCTAGCGGAATCTTTTAAATATTTTTTGTTATTGAAGAAAGTTAAAGTTGCCTCAGGGCCTCAGAGCTCAGAATTGATATTATCGTGTCGTAGTAGTCGAATTACCTCATACTTATACTCGAAAGAATCGCAACACAATTATTTCGAATTCATTCGCTTTATCAATGAAAACAGTGGCCTCAGAGCTTAAAGCGATCGGCTCAGAATTGAGTTTTCTCTCCCTCAATAATCACATACTCTCATATGCGAGTCAAAATATAGTATTTACGGGACACTCGTTTTATTGAAGAAACCTAAAGTTGCCTCATGGCCTCAAAGCTCAGAAAAATTGGCTCAGAATTGATATTACCGAGTCATTAGCCGAATTAGCTCGTCTTTATACTTGAAATAATCGAAACACGATTATTTCGAAGACATTCCCTTTACTGACGAAAATAAAATTGCCCCATGGCCTCAGAGCTTAAAGCGATCGTCTCAGAATTGAGTTTTCTCTCACTCAACAGTTACGTGCTTTCGTATCTGCGCTGTAAGAGTGAAAACGTAGTTATTTACAATTCACTTTATTGATGAAAGCATAAGTTACCTCACGGCCTCAGAGCTCGAAACGTTTGGCTCAGAATTGAGCTCCTTTTCACTTAGGGGCCGAATCACCTCGCATTTATACTTGAAAGAATCAAAACATCGAAGACATTTACTTTATCAATTAAAACAAAAAGTGCCTCATGGCCTCAGAGCGCAAAACGTTCGGTTCAGAATTGCTCTCATGTCTGCACTGTAAGAGTCAAATCATAATTATTTAGAAGATATTATTTTGCTTTATTGATTAAAGCAAAAGTTGCCTCATGGCCTCAGAGCTCCAAACTTTGGCTCAGAATTGATATTATCGAGTTCCGTTTCACTCAGTAGCCGAATTATCTCGTATTTACACTTGAAAGAATTGAAACACGATTTTTTCGAAGACATTCACTTTATCAGTGAAAACAAAAAATGCCTCATGGCCTCAGAGCTCGGTTCAGAATTGAGTTTTCTCTCTCAGTAGTCACATACTCTCATGTCTGCACTGTAAGAGTCAAATCATAGTTATTTGGAAGACACTTGCTTTATTGATGAAAGCAAAAGTTGCCTCATGGCCTCAGAGCTTAAAACGTTGAGCTACTTTTCTTTCGATAGCCAAATTTCACTAAGCGACGTCATCATTGGCTATTTTGCACTCAATTTGATTCCCATTTAAAAACAAAAGGGCGCTGTCAAATGTCGACTGACTGAAAACAAATGGAAGAAAAGAAACTTCCTGCAAGAAAGAAATTGGAAATGTGAAAACTAAAGGAAGAGTTTTTTTTAAGTTAAAGTTTTAATTTTTTCTTTTTTTAAAGAAAATTAGAACAAAATTCATCACTTTAACACCGATGATGATGAGTTTGTTATCGAAACACGTGTTTGTTGCTCTTCGAAGCAAACGAAAAGGGGGATTGGATTTTTTCTTTAATTTTGAAATCATATTCAGAATTAATCTTGTGAATTTTTTTCTTCCTTTATAAAAATAGGCAGACACAATTTTGGATACAATCGAGAAACTGGCGCGACAGGATTTTCTAGATTTGACGAATATGTTCGTCGCAGATTACTTATGTTATCCGCCCGATTTATCGTCGCGTATTTTTCACGCCCTCACGTAGGGGTGCCTTCAATTTTATAACTACCGTTATGGTACGTTCCGAAACGTGATATTAAATTGAAATGAGGGTTTCATATTGCATTTTTCGCTTCGGTTTGAGTATATTAAAGATCCAAAAAATTGTATTTTCATTCAGTCTAAATCATATTAGACATAATGCCTATGCAAATACATACCGTGAATATATCTTATTCTGAAACATGCAAAATGCACGTATCCGTTTGTTGCTAGAGTAACGTAATAATTAAATGACAGCAATGTATTAAAGCGTGTATTTTATTTTGAAACATATTTTGTTCCATTACTTTATTTCTCCTACGGGCAAGTTCGCGTTTACGCTCGGAGTACGCTCTGGTCAAAAGTGTGAGGGAGAGCGATTGCGTTTCACTGCATGTAAGGTAAGAGCGAGAAAAAGAAACACTCCGATCAATCCAAGCGTAAACGCGAACTCACCCTATGTTTCAAAATAAAATACACGCTTTAATACATTGCTGTCATTTAATAATTACGTTACTCTAGCAACAAACGTATGTGTGTGTTTTGCATGTTTCAGAATAAGATACATTCACGGTATACCGTATGATTTTTAAAATTTTAGATAAAGAAGGGAGGCCGTGAAGAGGAAAACATACAGCTTAAATTAACTCATACGTACGTTTTGGTTAACGTCACTGCGAAAATATGGTTCAATGATGAATGCCTTTTGAAGTTTTGTAAATATTATTTTGAATAAATTGTTGTATTTGCCTTTATCTAAAATTTTAAAAATCATACGGTATAAATACTCCATCGAAAGTTTTGTAATTAAGTATGAATCCTAATTAGAAACTTTGGAATAATCAATCGACTAACAGCAATGGTATACACCTATCCACTATTTCGTTATCTTCACGTATGCACATATTTCTTCACGTACTCTTTTATTTTCTAGCACAATTAACGCAATTGTTTGAAACTCTCGTTATTGATTCGACCTTTAAAACTGCACTCGCCTTTAATCACTGTGGCAGCACAATATTACCAGGAAATGAAATTTATTTTTATGGGTTTATTACATTTTGCTGATATGATTGGTGCTTGTTTTTCTCTCTCTGTGAAATGTTAAACGATTAATCGTCTCTTGATCGACCTCATTTAAAAATAAATTCATGCCATGCGAGTTTCGTTTCGCCATCCTCATATACAGGGTGCACTGTGAATAATAAGCCCAACAGAAAATTTAAAAACGCTTTTCCTGACTATTCACTAATAATCAGGTCCGATTTCATCGTGTTTCTTTCGTTGCCTGCGCTGACTTAGTTTTCTGGATTTCGTGTTGTCATCCTTATCTGTTCGGTTTCTTGTATATCTGCCTGTTTGAAGATACAGATGTTCTTTGGTTACTTGCTTCGTGTTTACATAAAAATTTCTGCCAAAATCAATCACTGAAGCGCACTCTCTTGTTGTGAAAATTTATTCACGAGACACCCTGTATTTTTAAATAAATTAAATAATTTTTTGCTGTGACTTATTCATACAGGTTGTATACACACATATATTTATTTAATTTAAAATTTAGCTTTTCGTATGTTTATGTTTAAAACGCGTAGTATTTGTTTACGCTTCGATAATGATAAATCCTTTTTTTTTTGTAAATTCATTGCTAGGTCCTAGAGCTTCGATAAGCTTTGTCTTTCAACATAATCGAAATGTTATCGGTATTTTCAGCTAAGTCAGGGAGTAATTTTATTAAATAAACGGACGTGAATGTGCGAATTTAATTCTCAACGAATTATAGCTAATTAGATGCCTAGATAGATATTGTTAGCAATAACAAATTTGATTATAAGAGCGAGACCTATCTCACTAAAATTCGCGTTCGCCTTTTTGTTTGCCTTAGAATGTCACCTTGTGATAAATTATTACCAAATAAGATATGCAAACATAAAAATAGCATCGTAGTTATCTTTGTTTTTTTTTTATATTATGCGTTTGTTAGCTTCGTGGTTTGGTGGCTGGCTAACGGTGTTGTTTTGTTTGTTGCTGGTTGAAACACAACCAACGGTTTAGATGTATATGACCCGAGGTCATGGTTAAGAATTATATAAAACGAGATACTTCGCGCAATTAATAGATCATTCAAACAGACGAATGGATGTTTCCTGTAAACGTTTACAAGAAATGCTAATTTCGCCGCCATCCTGCAGGCGACCGACTGAGTTTATCAGGAAACGCGTAAGACCCGGTGTACGTATTTATTTCTTCCTTTCCGCACGTCGAACATCGGCGTTAATAAGCAGCAGCGCGCGGGGCTTATTTTTAGAAGTTGGCAGACAAAGATATGCCGGAAGTTCGAAGTAACCAACCGCAGTAGTTTAAATAGTTTTCGCGAAAAGACGGGCTAAGTTTTCGGTTACATCACCGCCCGAATTAATTTCGTCCGCCGGGAGCGCGCAGTTACTTTTAATAAAAAAATGCTACCTGAAAGTGACAGGTGCAACAATTCGCAACAATAAACTTTTATCTTAACTATGCCAGAGCAAATTTCGTCACGTGACTCTGTTTTAGTGCCAAATTGTATTGGAACTTGAAAGTGTTTTTAATTTCAACACGGGAATCGATTGCAGAGAAGTAGGACAAAGGCACAATTTAGAAGAGCAAAATCTAGAATTGCAGGAAATTGGGAAATAAACGAAGATCTCGTATTAAAAAAAGAAAAAAAATCTAAAAGGTGCTGTGCCAGAAGAAAGAAGACCACGGTTCTCTCTTCTACTCGGAAGCCAAATGAACTTCGAATGAAAAAGAAAGGGCCTCAGCTGGTAGCCTTCTCCGTTTCAATTGGAGGGTGCGTGCAAGGAACGCACCCTCCAATTATTTATTAATTCCTTTTTCTTCTGAATTTTGCAATAAAGTTAATATTCTTCTTGTCAACCATCCAGGTCCAGGCGGATCTGGCATTCTCAATTTGATGGCCTGATTCATTTTGAAATGAAAGAGAGGGTCCTGGTTTGCATTCCTTTGTTTAACCTGTTTCTGTTTTTTCTTCGAAAATTTCTCCTTGCTTTAAAGTCGTTAATATTAACTGGTCCTTCTTGCCCATAATCCATGTCCATAAATGAAAGAGAGGATTCTGGTTTGCATTCCTTTTTTACTTTGAAAATTTCTCCTTGTTCTCCTCCGTTAATATTAACTGGTCCTTCTTAATTTAACTTGAAGACCGATCCTTCTTGTCTACAATCCATGTCCATAAATGAAAGAGAGAGTTCTGGTTTGCATTTCTTTTTTAACTTGTTTCTGTTTCTCCTTCGAAAATTTCTCCTTGTTCCTTCAAAGAATTCTCGTCGTTTAAGTTGTTAATATGAAGTGGTCCTTCTTGACCATAATCCAAGCTTCACGGCCCTTAAGGTGGCACTCAATAATTTTATATAAGGGGAAAGGGGCAAGGACTTTGTAGATGTCGTAAAAGAACGGAAGTAACGTACGATTCGAAAGCTTCAATATTCAGCTATGTAATAATAATAATAATAATAATAATATCTTTATTTATCATTTGAGCCACTAATAGGGGATATGACATGTCAAATTGGTTAAATATAATACATAAATATACGGGAGTGTATATGACGAACATCGACTTTTAGACAAACGGAACAGTTTTATACATACTACGAGTATACTATAAGGTGCAGTATTATACACATCCCCAGACTGGAAACCCTATCCGATGTATATGGTTATAAATTGTCCGATAAAAATTCTAATACAGAGTAATAGCATTTATTTATATTATATTATATATAAGTAATTTCTTCAAGTTGCTTTTAAACATCTCAAAGGTACACTGTTTTAGAAACGGAGGCAGTTTATTATAAAATTTGATTCCTATGTAAGAAGGTGAATTTTCGTATTGCTTAGTGTGATGTCTACCGTGAATATATCTTATTCTGAAACATGCAAAATACACGTATTCGTTGGTTGCTAGAGTAATGTAATAATTAAATGACAGCAATGTATTAAAGCGTGTATTTTATTTTGAAACATATTTTCCATTACTTTATTTCTCCTATGGGCAAGTTCGCGTTTACGCTCGGAGTAAGCTCTGATCAAAAGTGTGAGTGAGAAAAAGAAACACTCCGATCGATCCGAGCGTAAACGCGAACTTACCCTATGTTTCAAAATAAAATACACGCTTTAATACATTGCTGTCATTTAATAATTACGTCACTCTAGCAACAAACGTATGTGTGTGTTTTGCGTGTTTCAGAATAAGATACATTCACGGTATATCTTTAAAACGAGTACTATAATTATGGAAGTCTGAGTTTTTAAAATATTTTTCAAAGTTCTGTTTAACAGGTAATAAACATTTGTAAATATAGATTGATGGAAATGTCAGTATTTTGTTGGTGATAAAAACAGTTTTACATGTTTGCCTGTGATCCAGGTTATATATCATTCTTATTATTCTTTTTTGAGCGATGAAAATTCTGCTGATTTCCCCACAGAACAACGTTATATGTTAAATGACAATACACCATACAATAGTATAAATCAATCAGTTTATATGTGGGTAATACATGTTTAAGTTGAAAAATGGCGAAATAGGCTTTGTTAATATTTTAGGCCTTCATCTACTATACGTATTTTACTTTCTCTACTGATTGTAGTTTTATGTTATTAACATTACATATCAGCTTCCCGGTGTCTCTGCGATTGAAGAAATTGACGATTACTGTTTTTTCACTATTCAATATGAGTTCATTTCGAGCGCACCAATGTTGAAATTGTTTTGAAATTTTTGTTATTTTTTGTTTTAACTCCTCAGGTGTCTGTGCTGGAACCCCCACGGACGTGTCGTCGGCAAACATCTTAATTCGTTCTGCCTCAATATATTTTCCTATGTCATTAACATATAATAAAAATATAAGTGGTCCAAGCACAGATCCCTGAGGAAAGCCATAATTAGTTTTATAGTATTTGGAGTATTTAGAAGGGCAATTTAATTTGATACTCCACAAAACAGTTTCTAAAAACGTATCAAATACTGAATTAATGTTAGGTAGATCATTATAAATGAGATTGAAATTGATACTGTTTATATGTGTACTTAATTTTTGTAGGTTGCTCTTAGAAACTATTTCATGGTCGCGATTTGACTTATTTCTGAATTCAAGCAATTCAACTGCTAACAACAATGCCAGATGATCCCCTATATTAGGCTGTATTGTAGTAGTATTACATGAATTTTTGTTATTCACATCTATTACAATATAATCAATTTTAGAGGAGAATCCATCATTGCTTATTCTAGTTGGAGTTTCAGAGCCGCAAGTTAAGCCGAAACTCCACAATATATCTTCTAGCAATTGCTTACTTGTTGCATTGCCTAGAAAGTTTATGTTAAGATCGCCACATAAAAATATATTATCGCAATTTTTTTTGCAAAACGTTGTCTATGAGTTTTTCGTAGAATGTGTTGAGGTTTCCATCAGGTGATCTGTATATAGACTCACAATACAACATTTAAAATTACCCAAGTTAAATTTTACTGCGCAACATTCAAAATGGATTTCGGTTGAAAAATCACTGGCGCGTATCAGTTCAGTTATCTTCATGGCTTCTTTTTGTTTCGAGAAAATCATAGTTCCTCCATGCTTATGCTGGTTTCTACAGAAATATGTATTTATTGTATATCCATCCAGCTGCATCAGATTATATATATATATATCAGATAATAGGTCCCAAATTCTGTTATCGTTATATCATTCTGATATAAGAATCGAAGCTCTTTATGTATATCTTTAGCAAAGGAAATCGGAAATTTAAAACGGAAGTTAAAGTCAAAATTCCCAAAGTATGAAAAAAAAAACGTAATTTTCAAACAACTGGAAAAATGACTTGCAATTTTGTTAGATTTATAATGTATTTATCTGCAAATAATTAATGATTGTAAAGCAGAAGCGTAATCTACAGAAAGCGGACAGTCAAGCAAAAACCTTGTATCTGCACACAATTGAGTATTTCTTAAATTTGATTATTTAGTTGATCCTAAAATACTACTTACACCGTCGATTACTCATATGTTACTCTTTAGTTAGCTTAAAATTTCTCAGGTTAACTCCCAGCAAAAACACGTACGTGTAAAAAACGTTGTAAAATAACATGTAACCAAACGTTGAATTCGTGTGGTATTGTTACGTTGAAACAACGAAAAAATGTCGCGGCAATCAATTTCTTTTAAACGTCTCTGTCCACGTGTAAAAAACGTTGTAGAATAACAATTAATCAACGTTGAATTCGTGTGTTATTAATACGTTTTAACAACGCTCTAAT
Source organism: Dorcus hopei (assembly GCA_033060865.1). Taxonomy (NCBI): domain Eukaryota; kingdom Metazoa; phylum Arthropoda; class Insecta; order Coleoptera; family Lucanidae; genus Dorcus; species Dorcus hopei. Next base: position 2,530,057 of record CM065425.1, on the reverse strand, counting down.
CAACTTCTTTTAAACGTCTTTGTCCACGGTATTTCTACGTTAAATCCCAGTGCATACATACGTATAAAAAACGTTGTGGAATAACATGTAACAAACGTTGAATTCGTGTGTTATGGTTACGTTAAAACAACGAAAAAATGTCGCGGCAATGTCCACGTGTAGCGTTGAATCAGACAATTACGTGTATTAAAGCTGGGTCTAAAAATCATTAGACTGAACAAACATACATGGCTAATGGTGGAATTCGAACCCACGCCGCCGAGTGACACGACTTTCCAAGTCGGCTAGACTAGACCGCTAAGCCATTTGAAGATCCCAGTGCCGTATCGTTTCCGTGACTGATTCGTAAAGCGGAAGGCAGTAGTAATAAAGTAGTAATAAAGCCGAACCGGGGACTTTAACTTACAATAGCTACGCGCCGCCCTCACTCGTTCAATTTCCGAACTCTTTACTACCTACAGTTTCCTTCTAACATCCATATATAACATCATTAAATCAATTTTTCTAATTATTACAATCGTAAGCTTATTTTCTTTGTATATACATTTCAAAAATTCTAAATTATTTATTTATAATACACATGTAATTCTAAATCGCCTATTTCTAAAAATATTTACACTAACATAAAATATTCGACAAAACACATTTAATACAGTACTCTCAATTTACTTTATTATTTACAAAATTATTTCTTTATGAAAATTTTAAAAAAATTACATGCTGCTCATGAACACCGCAGTGGAGTGGAAAGTTTAACTGGAATAAATTCTGTAACTTAGAAAATTGCCATTTGTAGCAAAATTCTTGGAACAGGTCAATTTTTATTTTTATGGCGCATATTATAAATGGATTTCTTTAACTTTTCAATTATTTGGAAGGATGAAACAACCCCTAACTATTTTTTTTTAATGGAAGGGTATGTTGAGTAATTTTTTTTCTTAAAGCTTGTTCAATTGGGAATACAGCTACGTTTTTTTTTTAATTTTTCTTAAACAGTAAAAGGCGAAAAAATAAAAAATAAATTTTTGACTAGAACGATTTTAACGCATCAGATGTTCAAAATGCTCGCCACCTCTCACTTGACAATACCCTAATCGATTATAAATTCCATCCCTAACAGTTTGTAACATTTCGGCGTTACTCTCCTAATTTCATGCAGAATTTGAAGTTCTGAAGTTCTGCTATGTCATTTGGTTTAGTCACATAAACTTTACTTTTAAATACCCCATAAAAATTCTAAAGGGTGAGATCTGGAGATCTTGTTGGCCACTCAATCGGTCATCTTCTTCCTATCCACCTATTGGGAAAAACTTCAGTGAGGTAATTACGTACAATTAAAATTTAGCGCATTACAGCGCCATCTATTGGCTGCACGCACAATACGATACCATATGGAATGCTTATTTCTTCTCATCAAATAATAAAATGGAGTTCCTGAATTTTTGGCATTAAAAACGGTTTTAGTAAAAAAATTCTTTTTTTGTTTTACCTTTACTGCTAAAGAAAATAAGAAAATAAAACGTAGCTGTATTCCTAATTTTTCTACATATCCTTCCATTAAAAACATAGTTGGGGTCGTTTCACCCCTCAAATAATTGAAAAGTTAAAAAGTCCTTGTAATATGCGCCATTAAAATAAAAATTGACCTGTTCCAAGAATTTTTTTTATAAATCGTAATCTTCTAAGTTAGAGAATTTATTCCAGTTAAACTTTCCAATCTTTATACAGCTGTCCCCAATGAGTATTCGTGACAATATGTATGTATAATTGATTGACTATTGCGTTCTTTAGTATTTTTAATCACAGATTTTGGGCATCAAATTCAAACTAACTTAAAAAAATTTGACAGATTACGTCAACTTAAAAGGGGTTATGGTTGACTCGTATATCCAAATTAGCAGTACTTTTCATACCTGTTTCGTTTCATTTCAAAGCTGCCAAGCATGGAGAAGAACCTCATATTTCATAGATTTTTAGTAAAATTAGAATTCAAAGGTGTGAAACACGATAGACAATCACTGTAAAATTAAGTGTTTTCTAACGTCAACATCACGTTTTGTAAGGCATATTTATTCGGTATACGTTAAAATAACGTTATAAAACGTGGGTTAAAAAATTTAGTTGTAAATTATGATTTATCTAACGTATTAGTTTCGTTAATTTTTTTCTCATTTATTACGTAGAATAGTAGATGTTGAATTAACGTTGAAATGATGTGGTAATCAACGTATGGTAGATACATCGCATTTACTCATAGTATAAATCACGTCGTAAAAAGACAAAATTGTTACGCATTTATTTCACGTTATAATTACGTCCATATTAAACTGATCGTTAAAAAACACGTCATACAAACGTGATATAATTATGGTTGCTAATTCAACCAAAAAACAACGTTGCATTTTTCAACGAATAACGTTATTTCCACCATTACAACGTGAAATTAACGTTGAATAAACGTACATGTTTTCGCTGGGCTGTAACAACGCAAGAAACTTGGTCGTTCTCATGTAAGTTCTGCTATGAAGGTGTACTTGCTCGATATTATTATTTTATTGAGTTTATTTATTGAATTACACAAAGAAACGATCGCTTGACGTTATAATATGTGACTGGAACTTATTTTAGCGTACAAACTAACTTTCATGAATTTTAACTTAACTACTTCTACAATAGTTTCAAAACCCAAGCACTTTTGTTTATTTATTAATCGAGTTCACGTGAAGACGTTTTACAAATCCACTAAATTACTTTCCAATTTGATAAACTAATTCTGAAAAAACCTGCACAGGTTACGTCAATAAAAGTTAAGTAACGTGATAGCTTTGTATCATTAAATGCAACTATCAGAAGCGTTGTAAATTTATAAATTGATCGACTGACATTAACAGATATAGATTCAATTAAGTGTAAATTCCCTTTTTAACTAATGTTTGGATACCTTTTGGATACAATTTGAAAATGCTTAGCATAATAAAAAGGATGATCCATCTTGTTACCACCGGTTTCTAAGTTCAGATTGAAAATATTTTCACGATGCAGCATTTGAAGTTAAACTCCTTCCAGGTGATGAGGTACTATTGGTACTACTTTCAGGAAGCCATTAATCACAAGTAAAGGCGGAAAAATTAATCAGGTATTTGTTTTTCAAAATGGCATTAAGCGCAAGCATTAATCATTACACTCACAGTCAGTAGTAAATCTTTGATCTTTATCTGTACAGGCGTCTTTTAAGAATGATTTTAGATCGTCATATACACTCAAAACATGTGAAGGGTTAGCATATTTTGAGTTATAACTTCTTATAACTAAAGCCAGGGAATTAGGTGCGTTTTAGATCTTTTTAGTCGGGCGTACGCGTTGTGGAGTGATGACTCATGACCTACATAAAAATGCATTGAAATCCGTGCTTTAGTTATAATAAATTAAAATCACTCGAATTTAAACAAACTAAAAGCTGTGACTTCTTTGCAAACTATGTATCATGAAATTAGTGCTTCTTGATGCATTTAGGTAGAAAGATAAATGTGAGTAGTGCCTTGAAGCATTTGTTTAGAAAAGTCCTGCGAACACGTACAGAATGCTACGTGGTAACAGAAAGGTTTCACGTAGGAAACCTGAAAATTTTCGTTCTTAAAAATATATAAAAACAGCGTTAATTATCAGCTCTTCTTAATTGGATAAAGCAGCTGCCCTTTAACGCCCCGCTTTATCAATCATTAAATATTGCGTTTAATTGGCATGATTGCGCTAAACATGCAGTAATTAAATTTCAAAAATCCACAATCTAATTAAACGTGCGTATTACTCGTTTGCTTGATTGATTGAGGCGTTCGCCCCAATTAAACGCGTAAACAATTTGTATTGTAAATCAATGCGACCTAATTGGCCGAAAATAAATGGCGCTGTTCAATTAAAATTGCGCGCGGTCAAGATTGTGAACGATTTTATTAAGAAACTCCCGCCGACGACGACATAAAAAAGAAATGGGTCAGGCCTGCCGAAATAGACGTTTCGACATTACACTATTAATAATGAAGAGCGTTTATACGGGGCGTTCCGGTTTATTTTCCGTGGAATCTTTCCGCCAAATCTGCTAAACACATTGGCAAACTAATTATTACTAGGCGAGCGAATGACGAAATTGTTGTTGGCAGGCGGCGCGCGCGGCGTTCGATATTGTTAACGTAACGTGGTGCTAAGAGAAAAAAAATAAATAAATAAATAAATGGCGGGGAACTTGTTTGATATAAAAAGCAAACGCGCCGTGCGTCGTCGGTCTAGCGTTACCAGCTAGACAAGTGGGTAAACACAGAACTGACCTATCTTAGTGCCAGGATGATGTTGCATCTAGCCTGTCTAGGTCTAGTCTTCTCTAGGCCACTGGTTTACTGTTACGCTACGTAAAAGAATACCCACTTCTGCAGTCATGATGATTCATTGATGCACTTGGGTTTTGCTCATCATGACTTCATGACACAGATTTTAACCGCGCCCCAACTTTCCGATTCGCTTTGTATTTGGACATATCCAAAAAGAGAAAAAAAAAGCAATCTCAATTTGTTATGTCTTACAAAGACGATGACAAATTTACTGACCCAACATGTCGTTAATTATGTGCACCCAAAATCGGGGAAGATAGGGCGAGCTCTTATCGGTGATGGCGTTACGTAAATCGCTGTGTACGTGCGTAAGAATATGTGCACTGGAAGTACATACATAAAAAAATGTTTATATATTTTTGCCGGTTGCGCAAGCTGTGCTTTAACGCTAATTAACAATAATGTTTATCGCCCCAAAACAACCAGATTGCCGTTGTGTGCAGTAATGTATGTTTTTTTTTATCGCGCCAGTACTGTAATAAATTTGGCGTGATTGTGGTCAAAAAAAGGAAAAAAAAACACGGAGATATGAGCGGACGTGAAAGGAAATATGTAATCAAATTAAAGAAAAAAGGGAACTAATTCGATTCAGAAAATGGGAATGAGGTCAAAACTTGATGCTTGCGCAAAACGCCGTTTGCCAGATGCAAGGATAAATCTAATTCATTTTTGGATAATCCCTTTTTGAGGGGGCTTTTAAGCTGTGTTTATTTTACGTTGATAATGAAATCCTTCACGAGTCTTCGTGCAAAAATAAAAAACGCAAATAATTTTCCTTGAAAGAACCAATAGTAGCATTGGGTAATAGATCTTCTTCTTCTTCCCTTTCCTTTAATACCCTAATGGGAGTTGGGTTTTTTGATTTTTTTTTAATCTATTTTTCCATCTCGTCGTCTCTATTGCCCCATTCCTTTCATTTTTCCAGTCGTTCTCTTTCTGGCTCCCATCGACCTGTCTCATTCTCCTTCTTAATTGATCTTGCTTCTGCCAGTTTCCTCGATAATCCAATTCTTTGATATGTCCATTATTTTCTTTTCCTGACGATTCTCCGGTTATGAATTTTCATCTATTCTTCCAATCAGGTCGAACTGCTCAGGTCTGTAGTTGTTAGATAGTCATTTCGCGTATTCGCCCAAAATCATAAATGTGTGTGTGCACTTTAGACCAGTGATGGCCGGGGATAATCGGGAACAAATCAGAGTATACAAAAGGAATTCTTTCTCTTGCCTTAAACCATCGCGTCATCCAACGTAATTGGACAAATAAAGCGAATTGTGCAAAACATGTTCGTGACAAGGTGCGCAAATAACTTTCATCTTTTCACACGTTTTCATAATGAGATGTTACTTACGACTTATATTGCCTAAGCAAAGAAAGAGAAAAATTGCAGAAATATTTATGGTTAAAGAGAAATGGATATGATAAGCATAAAGGCAAACACTCAATGAGAAAATAAATTTAAAAGAAGGGAGCAATAGAAAAGCACTTTGCTGAGAACAAATGCTTTCTAAAAGCAAAAGGGCAGAAATGTGCAGAAAGAGGCGAAGAGACCAAAAGTAATTGGGAATATGCACAGTGGCATAGTTTAAATGTTCAGGAAACTTATAAATATTTAGGTTTTTCATAGAAATTAGATTGGTTACAAGGTTTGTAGGAGGGGGTGTGAGCACTGCACGGACCAACCAAGATGAAGGAGAAAGAACCTCAAGATGAACCATGAATTACCAGAGGAAGTACGATTGCAAACAATACAAAGTGATTATTAGGACATGCATTGAAAATTGAAAAGGGAGAAGACGGTGAAATTAATAACTAAATGATAGGCCACGGAAATCAAAAGACTTGATGGAATCAAACTATGGGGGGGTCATAGGAAAATGAGTAAGTGATCGAAACCAAAACGTAGAAGTGAAAGCAATTGAATTATGAAAAGTAATCCACGCCAGGAAATGGGTTGGGGGAGTTTTGGAAAGGACCAGCTTAAAAAAGGAAATTAAATAAATAAATAAAACGCTGGCTGCAATGAAAGATCTTGAAGTAAAAAAGGAGATTAAGCAAATAAGACGAATGCTTGGAAATAAAACTAATTGTAAGTCTATATGAACGGAAGATTGTATGAACGATTTACGAACCAAAAGGAACCAGTAAAAGCAGATGTAGAAGGCTTACGAATCAAGGAAGAAAAAAATCCTGAAAGGCAGATATTGAGGATGATATGAACACGTATGAATACAAACATCCGCAGTAAAGAAGATGAGATACTAGAGATGGGAGAATCGAGTAAAAGCGAAAATGAAGTGGATGAAAATAAAAGCAAGGAAAACCCTAACGCAAAATAGAAGGAAATAAACGAAGAAGCTTAACATGTAGAAATGTAACATGGAAGAACAAACAGTTACAATTTTCAATGGGTCGTCATAGTCTTATTATATCTCTAGTTTCGTTAATTCAGGAAGGACGAGGAAGATTTGCAAACCAAATGAGAGGAAGATTATCACGAAGCAAACAGAACAAGTAAAAATACACGTCGAAGGCTTACGATTCAAGAAATAAATGGAAATAATAAAATCAGTTCGAATACGCTGGTATGAACACTAAAATGGTACAAACCATTCATGGTGCACGAAGATCACATAGTGGAGATGGAAAATCAAGTATGTAATAGCGAACATGAAGGAGATGAAAACGAGAGCAAAATAGAAGGAAATAAAAGAAAATTATTGAAGAAATAAAACGTGTGAAGAATGAGAACGAAACTGAACAGTTACAATTCCCAATGGATCGATATAGCCTTATTCCTTATTCCTAGTTTCAAGGAAGATTTGCAAACCAAAAAGAATACAAACGAGAGTATACGAGAGGAAGATTTTCACGAAGCAAAAAGAGCAAGTAAAAATCGACGTCGAAGACGGCACGTTATAATTTTCTCATCTTCTTCATATATCACAAAATCTTCTAAGCGGACACTAAATCGCGCAAATATACACTTTACGTTTCGCAGTCGTTCGACTGCTTCGTCAGAAGTGAAAATTATGTTGTCAAAATAAACAAGGTTGTCAACGGAAACTGAAAAAGTAACTTGATTTTTTTTTTTTATGTATATTATATTTATTTTTAATCTAAAAATAATTTGAACATTACAAATGTTAAAAAATTGACAGATCTCATATACTTCCCGATCTATTGTTTCTTCCACTTCCTAATTTTTTCCATATTTTCGGATTTCTTGATTCATTCTTCGACAAAAAATATCAAGCTCTTCAATCGCAGGGTCATTGTATCCAAAACTAATGCGCTATTAAAGGTAAATCAAATTAAAACCAAATCAGCGAAGAAGATATTAAAAGAAGAAAACGAAAAACGAAGAAATAACCGAATTAGAAGAAGACCTCAAGAGACAACATCTTAATAAATGCGAGAAACAAAAAAAGAATGAGAAGAAAAATTTTCTTATCTTCTTCTTCAACTTTCCGAATTGTTGATTCCCTTGCTTCTTGCTTCTCTTCATAGTCCTGGACTTCCAAGTTTTCTGCTCCAATTCGTTCGAAATCTTTCATCATTTTTTGAAATACTCTACCAATCTATCTTGAAGGTCCCTCATCATAAGGATAAACTAAAGTAAATTAAGAGCAACGAGGAGACAGTGTTGAGTCTTCTACTTTTTGCTCCTCTTCATATTTCTCCAACTTGTTCGACGTCTTTCATCATTTTTTTTTTTAAATACTCTACCAATCTAGCTTGAAGATCCCCCATCAAAAGTCCTTCGTAAGGATAAACCTAAGTAAACGAGAGCAAGATACCGAAAAGGGAATAGAAGAAGTCCTCAAAGGAAACTGCGAGAGACAAATAATGAATGAAATCCTTAGACCTTTTAAATTCAATTGCTTTGTCTTCTTCTTTAATTTCCCAAAGTGTTGGTACTTCTACTTACTACTTGCACTTCATCATATTCCTGGAGTTTCATGTGTGCTACTCCATTTTACTCAAAGTCTTTGATAATTCCTCCAAATTCTTTGCCATTCTGTTCAGTCTAGCTCGGAAGTTCTCTATAAAAAGTCCTTTGTAAGGATAAACCAAAGCAAAATCAAAGCAAACTTGTTCGACGTCTTTCATCATTTTTTGAAATACTCTACCAATCTAGCTTCAAGGTCCCTCATCGTAAGGACAAACCAAACTAAAATAAGAGCAACGAGCAGACACGGAAAGAGGAATAGAAGAAGTCGTCAAAGGAAACTGCGAGAGACAAATAATGAATGAAATCCTTAGGCCTTTTAAGTACAACTTCCTTGTCTTCTTCTTTAATTCCCCGAAGTGTTAGTTCTTCTACTACTTGCTCTTCTCCATATTCCAAGAGTTTCATGTGTGCTGCTACTCCATTTTACTCGAAGTCTTTGATAATTCCTACAAATTCTTTGCCATTCTGCTCAACGATTCAAGAAATAAAAAGATCCAGAAAGGCAAAGATAGTACGACACAAAAGGGTACAAATATCACATGGTGGCGATGGGAGAATGAAGTAGTAGTGAAAGTAAGGAAGATCCTAACGCAAGAATTCAAACGTGGAAGAATGAACCCATAACCTCATTTCGTTAATCCTTTAAGGATAACAATTTTGTTTTGTTTGTTTACTGTCTGTTAATTGGGATTTGAAACCCAGACACTGGACATCTAAGAGGAGAGTTTTATGCAAATGAAGGAAGGCGCTAATGGATATGCAGAAGGCGAAACGTCTGATGTAGTTTTTATTCAAGCAAAAGACGAGAAGGTGTTCCTTCCCAGATGTCGAGTGTGCATATGAAATAAACACTCCGCATGTAATTGCCGGCCAGACGGAGATGATGCAAGCGCGCATATTACGAAGTTAACGACATTAAACGAGTTTTTCGTTATTGACCGCAAGGCGGAGAGAAAGAAGTCGGTTAATTTTCGGTGGCGGGCGCGTCGTCGGTACCGATAATTGGGAAATAGTATATTGTAGACCGAGGCGGTAAAGTGCTTGTTTTCCAGGTCGAGAGAAGATATGGACAGGCGAGGCGAGCAGCCGAGCCTGGCCACTTCTCAAGACCTCGAAAATTGCTTTACCGCCATGGTTTACACATTATTTTTTTTCCTACACAATTATAATTAATTTTGTTAATATCACACAAACGTTCTTTTTCTCGAAGTAAAAATATTAAAATTGAGATACTATTAAAATTATTATAGATGTTTTAAAACACAGTAATACGTATAGTAGTGTGGCTAAGCGGTCAAGACGGTGGTTTAATACACCAGTCTCTTCGGAGGCTTGGGTTCGAATTCCACCGCTGCCGAGTTTTTTTTTTTTTTGATAATTTTAATCCTTTTAAAAACCAAATACCAGTGGAATTAAATTTAAAAAAACTTACGTTTATTAATTTTTTGATGTCGATGAGAATGCATTCCAGAAATTATTGTCGCGCCACCTAGTGGTAAAGCCTCGTAAATTATTTTCTCGGCTAGGCATTTATGTTCATTTTGCCGGGCTAGCCGTGGAAACGTTCGCTTTCTCCTCTCTGATGAGCCGGTAAAATTGAATTTTCTACTAGTGTAGGAAAAAAAATATTTTGTTCAAGGACCTCGTGACGTCGTGGAGCCGCCTAAGCAAACCCCGGCAGGTAACGTGTAAACAACAAAGAGAATTCTTCGGGGAAAAGTGATCGAAACGTGTTCACGTAAACATGTAAATGAACGCTGCGGTATCGGTATGATATATCGTAATAGTGGGCACGCGAGTTGGTGTCGGAAATGCATGCGAATGTTTGTTGCACGACCGCCGGCCGTCTATATGTTGGCGCGGTCACTGGTTCATCGACTCTGCGACTTTCCGCGAGCTGAAGGTCAGTGGTGCGCGCGCCACACTCTCGGTTTCCTTCATGGCTGGCTCCTTCCGTGCGGCGGCGGCTTCAAGCTCCTTCTTCCTTTCTACCTCGCTCCTATTTATTCATCTCCAACAGACACCTTTAAATAACCATCTACAACAAGCAAACTTCTTCATTTTCTTCCAGTTCTTTTTTTTTGGGGGGGAAGTGGTACTTACTGAAAAAGGGAATGAGGTCCTTCTAATACCATCTAATCTCAGAGAGCTCCATCGTTAATATACTAAAAAGAGCATAGGTCCCAAGAACTTTAAACAACCGGGAAGGAATACAACCGACAAGGTTTTCTAAATGGGACTAAAGAAGTTGTCCAATGGAATATTCCGGGATAGGACCAAATAAAAAAAAGGTCCTTGCTCTAGTATAGTGAAATATTCTGGGAGGATAATGAACCTTTCCGCATCGATTAAACCTAGAAAAGTGTGTTGTCGTGCTCGAGGTGCACGTAATTTGAATAATAATCAGAATCGTTACGAAAACGCGAGCCGTTTCCATTTCGAGTGCGAGTGGATAAACATGTCGGCGCGCGCTTTTCTTTTTGCGATCGTCGCCGCCGAGCAAGGAGAAGGAGAAGAAGAAAAAAAGAAGAAGGCGAAAACAATTAAACGCAATCAATGATTTCCGGTTGCATTACCAAAACAATAAAAAGCGCATCTAGCAAGTGCAAGTAGTCGCAGCGGTGAAGGCCACGGGCGCATGTGCAGTTGCTATAATTATATCACTGCAACACAAGTGCAACGGAGCGTCTGGTGACGTGCAGGCGGGGGTAGCAACTGGGGTGACCGCCCGATTCAAGGTCCAATGCATAGGCGTGCGCCAATTTAACTATTAACACAAGGGTTAACTGCTTGGTAATCTCGACACTTAATCGTTAAGTTCTTCCACAAAAAAAAAGAAAAAGAAATTAATAACTACTTCAGCAAAACTCCTACGCCTTCAATTACCATTCGTGATTTCGTTAAAACCTATCTCTCCTATGTAAATATACAAACATAGGAAAATACACATGAGTTTTAAAGCATTCTATAAACATTCGATTGAGTCTTTGTTATTGTAAATAGAATGGACATTTTCACGAAGTTATTGGGTTTGAAAAAAAAATGTCTTGGATATGTCTTGGGGGTTTGGGGGAAAAAAAGGAAAAGAAAACCAATCACGACCTATTTCTCAGCTTGTGTGCAGGAGAAGGATGTTTACCATTAGGACTCATCCTCGTCCATCGACCAATAACTACGTCGAGCGGCGAACTATGCGCGAGTTTATAAATAGACGCAGAAATCCGCGCTCCTGCAACAAAACCGCGCCGCCGTCGTCGTGTTTATCACCGCCGGAATCTGTCGGAAATAATAAGTTATTTTGCATTCGCACAAAAACGACTGCAAAGGTTACTGCTTCCGCGAAAAATAACCGGCGGAAGTCGCATTCTAAACCGTTTCGGTTTCTTGTAAACAAATTTTAAAACCCGAATGAATAATACATGTAGGCAAAGTAGGTACCCCCGGATGAAATTTTTATTAACACGAATAATTAAGCACCTACGAGGAAAATATATGATTGCATGCGCTATTTTTGGTTAATCGCGATAAATTTTAATGCAAACAACTGGCTGTGTATGCTTAACCTTGCCCAAATGCAATTCGGCGTCATGGATTAGTTGGAGACGGTCAGGTTTTTGCATCGAATTTGCATACATGTATTTAATTAATTAATATCAAAGTGTGTCGTCTTTTCAACGGAATCCATGATTATTTATAAAAGTCATCCAAATACCGTTCAATTTAGAATCGAATTGTGTGTAAATCAACCTAACAATTTACTGTTATTATTTATAGTGATTCCGAATTATTCCACAGTTTTAATTCGTTCAAGTTTATAGAAATTACTCTTGTTCTTGCAGTGCCAATAGATTTCATTTTGTTTTTCCGAAATTGAAGGAAATTTTAAACCATTCTTGACCAATGGGCGACCGCAACAACAAAAAGGATAGTAGCAACATAGGAAGTGAAATTTATTTCACGTGAAAAATAATTTCGATATTTCAATTATATCACGAAGATCCCCCCCTCATTGAAGGGTAGTAAATGTCAGAGTTATTAGCTACACAGTTCGAAATCAGTTCAGAACTGTACAGCTCATGCGCTCTTACTAAAAATGCTGTGTATTTAGCAAGAGCGCATGAGCAGTACAGTTCCGAACTGATTTAGAACTGTGTAGGAACAAAGCTATTAGGTCTTTTCGCGGAGACGTTCCGAACTAGTTCGGAACGGTTAAAATCAAATGCCCATCGAAATAATGAACGATTTGAACACGCTTTCAAGTGTATAACTTTCATGAGTGCGTGGATTTTAAGGTTCCGAACTAGTTCGGAACGTCTCCGCGAAAAGACCTATTGTAAATCATCGTTTAGTTCTGAAAAACCGTGTCATAACTTTTTTGTTTCTAGTTCTGAATTCACTTTGACTTCTTGCATTTCTTTCTATTTATACATATTGCTACGTTATTAATTTGTTTATTTTTCAATAACGTACATATTCGTCTAAAACATGAAATTCGTTTCAGACTCGGGGCGTAATCTTTTTCTTTCGTTTTAACTTAATAAAATCTATGGACGTTTTTTGGGTTCTTTACGCGCTCGTGGATTATTCCTGACGCTCAAAAATAAATTTAAATAACTCTGGTCGACTTAAGATTCTTTATCAACGATTTCTTTGAATGCAACAATAATGACTGTTTGTTTGTTTTAGTTGAATTTAACAGGTCTGTTCCTGCAACGCTCTGGAGTAGTTTGAAACTGTCAAATATAATCGCCCATCGAATTAATCACCGCTTTCAAGAACTGCCTTAAATGTGAAACTTTGATCGTCGCATGCTTCTGACGGTTTCGAACCAGTCAGGGACTGCTGCAGGAACAGACCTAATATAATTGATTTCCTGTAAAGGCCATTTGTCTATCACAAAACAGTAGAAAACAATTAAATGCATAATTATTATTGTTATTTTAATTAAAAAGTACTAGGTAAATCTTTTTTTTTTTTTTTAATATTAATAATTTGTTCAGTTCCTTACGGCTTTATACTTCAACTAGTGTTTATTCTCACTTCAGTTTACGTCATTTAATTGAATCGCGATCATAGGTTCTTGGCCCCAGTCTCTTCATCTCCAGTTAACTTTATATGACGATTAATTCCTATGGTAACTATTGTGACACAATTGTTACTATGAGAATAAACCGTCAGATAAAGTTAACTGGAGATGAAAAGACCCCGGGCCTTAGACCTATTGTTTTCTAGCGTACTGTGTTAAATTTTTGAGACTGTTTTGTAGACTGCCATCATCCCCCACTCGAAATTCAAATTCCTGATCAATTTGCGCACAAACCGAAAGAAACATTCCACATTTGCTGCAATGGTTTCAACTTGAAGATAGCTAACTTTAATTTGCTGTGCGAGGGCATTTTTAACACAAACTGGAATTTCTTATTTGAATTTTATAAGAAATTTAATTTATTTGAACAGTTTGTGCCACTAAGGCCCAGTTGTACAATTTAAGCTGTAGCTTAAACCCATAGCAACGATTATTTCAACAATTGTTGTTAAGGGTTTAAGCTTTGGCTTAAAGTTAAGCTGGAACGGTACAACTGGGCCTAAAGAAAACTCCTAATAAGGTGTTCCCAAAATGGTTCACCGGTTCCATTATAAAAGATGTAAAAAGAAAATCTAGATTCCGTCAACAATATAAGATAACCAAACCTGCTGTTACTTACGCCCAGTATAAACAATTAAACAACTTCGCCGTAAGATCAAAGTTGATATAGACAAGGCAATGAAATCCTATTTGCATAAAACAGAAGAAATGATACTCAAAGGGCCTAAGAATTTTTGGTCACATATTAATACTGGTTTTAAAGATGAGTCTCTGCCATCATCTATGACATATAATTTTGGATAATATTCAAGCAATAATTGTAAATGGGCTTGCACAATATTTCTCTCAATCATACTCTGCAAGTGATTTGAAAATCTCTTCTATAAATGATAACAAATGTAGTGCAAACACATTATTTCTCAAGCAAGCGTGCGAGGAAGATGTTCTGAAAGCTATCAAAAACGTTGAAAGCCACAGATATAGCAGGCCGTAACCAAATTCCTGCTTTTACAATCCACGGTTAAACCATTAACTTTTTTTTTAACTGGTGCTTGCCCAACGGGGTCGTAAGCCATAGACTTGTCATGACCTCAGGAGCGGGAGAGTGTATTTTGAGTGTGTGTAAAGTGTTACACACTTTACTTTGTTACTTCCAAACCTCCTCGCCTTTTAAGGGGAAGCAGTGTTGAATTTTATCGTCAACACTGAAGGGTGGCTGAAGTCGATACCGACCACCCCCGAGAAAAATCCCGAGCGCGGTTCGAACCGACGACCATGCGATTGCAAGGCCGGTCCCTTACCACTTGGACCGTTCAGGCGTTGAATAACTATAATCTATAATTTAATATTACAATGCAATACTATTCCTGGTGCTTGGAAATTATCCCGAATTGTTCCTGTTTCCAAAAAAGATGACAACTCACAAATTGATAATTATTATTAACCTACTGCTAGTATATGTAAAATCTTTGAACATATCCTATTCTACGCCATCGTTTTTCGTCGTTTATTTTCTCACCCATTCAACATGGAACATGGTTTTATGCCCAGTAAATCTACTATTACAAACTTAATCTCTGTTTAATCGCAGTTTCTTCGTGAAAGTGCTGATCGCTCCAAACAAGTTGATGTTGTTGACTTGACCAAGGCATTTGATCTTCTTGATCATCATCTTCTTTTTGAAGCCGGTGGCTTGTCTTCTAATTTAGTCTACCTTCTTTCTTCTTATCTTACTGATCGACGACGATTTGTTGAGCATAATGGCATAAAATCAACTGAATTCGTAGCAACTTCAGGAGTCCCTTAAGGCTCTGTACTTGGGCCACTGTTATTCATTATTTTTTCATCAATGATTGCTGCGTTCGAAAGTTACACGTCGGAGCCTGTGATCTCATCTTTCTCACTCACGATTTTTAATCTATTTTGTATCTCGCTCGCCCGTTTAAAAAAAAATCTTGTGTTTACATTATCTCCATGACAACAGGCGATCTTTTTACGCCCTACTTAAATGCGGGATGTGAAAGTTCGCCTGTTGTCATGGAAATACTATAAACGCAAGATTTTTTTAAACGGGTTAAAAATCGTGATTGAGAAAGATGAGATCATATGCCCCCGAATAATTTTCGAACGCAACTGATATTATTAAGGATGTCGCCGGGGTTCGTTGCTTTATGTATGCAGATGATATGAAATTATTTTCGCAAGTTGATAATCCTCTGGACCGTCTTAACGTGCAAACTGCTTTGAATAGTATTTGTCAATCTCTAAATCCATCCAAATGTTCTGTTGTCTCCTTTAGTGAACTCGATACATGCAACGTCGCAGGTTTTATTCGACTCTTTCCAATCGAACTCCGGTCACATTTATAACCTTGTATTGAAAGAAAATTGGAACGCGTCATACAACGGTGAATGTGGATCAACAATTTTTTTGTGAAAACGCGAAACCAAACTGGATATAAAAAATAGCTTTCTTATTATTTGTCCCAGATATCCGCGCTTGATCTTAAGTGAATCGCCATGTAATTCTGATTTTAGTTGTCAAATAAGTAAAACCGTACGTGTTGTTAAATCGCCTAAATTGGACTTGCTCCTGATCTGAGAAGTCTGGCTTCGGAGGTGCCTTCAAAGAACTGCAAATCCTCCGCGATGGTGTACGTCCATCGGAACTGCTTTTAGGCTGGTGTGTGGGTGTCAGTCTGGTGATGCGATTGCATCTTTTTTTAACAAAAATTTGCGTTTTGGCAATAGCAAAATTTTTGTTGAAATACCTTGGGATCATAATTTTCTTGATTGTGCAGAATTTAATTGATGTATGAAGAATCACGAGCTAATCATAAATACAATTAACAATGTTACAACAATTTGCAAACTTCAAAACTAAAATAACATAGCAATTCCTTTGATCACTTCTTTCATTCTTCCCGTTGACATTCCTTCTTTGCATTTTCCTCTCTCAGTTTTTATTTCTTCCAATTCGTCCATGTTTTCATAAACATCCCCCGTTTCCTTTTGCCAATTTCCTTTTCATGAGGTCCATATTTTTGTAATTTCTTTTTTCATCGTCATTTCTTTCATTCCTTAATTTCTTATTCCCCCTGTTACAAGCTTCTTTTGCGTTGGCCATGTTTCACTTGCATGTGGGATTGTAGGTAAAACTATTTTATTGTAAATTTGCATACCAATGGATTTTGCATCCGATTATTTCTCATTTACTACCATTACTATACCTCGATTGCTTTTTTATGCAAAACTCCACCAACTGTTGCCTCTTAACCGTCTTTGTTTAGGCCTTGTTCCCTGTTGTATCTTCCTTACCCCAAACTCTACCTTTAATTTATGAACCACTGGGCTGGGTAGAATTAAACCGTCTTTCAACTTCATACCATTTTTTGAATTCACCCCCAAACCTTCAGTGTAGGGCTCTTTCCTTGAATTGTTATATGATCAATCTCGTGACGTAATAATTTTTGTTAAATACGTCGACTAGGTGCAAGGAACCACACACATACGTACCTGCCAAAAAGAAAAAATAGATGATGTCATTGGAGGGTCATACCATTTTTTGAATTCATCCCCAAACCTTCAGTGCAAGGCTCTTTCCTTGAATTGTTGTATGATCAATCTCGTGACGTAATAATTTTTGTTAAATACGTCGACTACGTGCAAGGAACCACACACATACGAACATGCCAAAAAGAAAAAATAGATGATGTCATTGGAGGGTCATACCCATTCTTTGAATTCATCCCCAAACCTTCAGTGTAGGGCTCTTTCCTTGAATTGTTGTATGATCAATCTCGTGACGTAATAATTTTTGTTAAATACGTCGACTACGTGCAAGGAACCACACACATACGTACCTGCCAAAAAGAGAAAATAGATTATGTCATTGGAGGATCATACCATTTTTTGAATTCATCCCCAAACCTTCAGAGCAAGGCTCTTTCCTTGACTTGTGGTATGATCGATCTCTTGACGTAATAACTTTTGTTAAACACTTCGACTACGTGCAAGGAACCACACATGCAAAAAAGAAAAAATTAGATGTCATTGGAGAGGGTCAAACAGCGGCGGTAGATTTACCTGGTTCGACACGACGACAATGTCACGGGTACATCGCCCTTGTTTTTTGGGGGGCCTTAGCTTGGGCTGAGATGAAGAAGAGGAACTGTTGGCGTTGCAAAAAAATAATCTCCGGCTTTTGTAATTAATGCCGAACGAAGGTGAACGCGAGCGGATTCGCCGACGCGAATCCGTTTTCTAAAAGCCTCGAGACCTTATTAAGTTTAACTTTCTTCGCGAAGAGAGAGTACCAATAGAAGACGCCACACGTTGATTTACTAGAACGGGCGACGCACGTGTATCGGAAAATTTTTTTCCCACAATAATGACCAACGACGAGAAAGAATTTTTACTAATAACAATTTAATCGGTCCCGACTAGGACTGGATTTGGGAGGACAAACGAGCACGGTTTTTTTTTTTTTAAAGGTATCACGGGTGTTACGATCGAAAATATTCAGACTAATGACATCCGTATCGCTGGGTTTTCCGGTAGACGGAGCAATTATTGTTGAAAAGAACGTTGACTCCTGCGTGGAAAGGAAATCGACGCTCTCGCTTCGGCTTGGGCTATTGAGAAAACTTAAGTGGGACAATTATGATAATTCACTGGCAGACTGATGTAATAAGGCAGACTATCTGAATTAAATAAGATAGATCCCCGCTTGGTTATCTGCGCGAGCAAATATTAAACTTTTCACGCTGATAAAAATGTTTATGTAATAATAACACAAACTCTCATTGACAACGGCAAGTGAGTAGTTAAAAAGGTGAATGAGCGATTTTCTTTTAATGCCAACGCACAAGTGTAACCAACTACATAATTTTTTTTGGGGGAAAAAAATATAAACTTATTTCTCAAACCCCATTGAATGAAAGTATGAATAATCATTAAATAAATCTATCGAAAACGTCAAGGCGAATTTAGAATGTATTGGATCAAGGAAGACGCTTATATTAGGACCACTTTGACAAACAAATTTGGTTGGTTCACGCTCTGGACCAATAATAGAAATGAAAACGAACTCTAAGGGGAGAGAAAACAAGATTGCAATGAATGCCTTTTGCATTGTTCCCGTTTGCAGCTCTGTGATACAGGGGCCGCACGAAGTAACGATCACAGAGGGCATTAGATACAATGAAATATAAAAAATATACCTACAATGCGCCATTAAAAAAAGTTATGTAAAAGTTTTTTTTTAAACGAAAATAAATTGCAATGAAGAAAGCTGAATATTTTTGTGGGTTTAAAGTACCCACACATCTTCCCAAAACAGTAGGACAATACCCGCCTCCATTTTTTGTAACACATACCTGTTGAAAAGATTTTAAAATGTCGGCATTCCATAGGGTAACTACCCACTGAAAATTTTAAACCCCAGGAATCTCGCTCGCAATTTTTTTTTCGCAAGCCTTCTTTTTTTATTGATACAAGCCTCTTATCGACGTTGATAGATACACGCAAGTAAATAAACAGGTATGTGTGTGCACATCGGAGAGCAAACATTTCCTAATCGCATGGCAGTCAGTTCCAACTAACTGCAAGATCGCCAATCGCTTAATTAAAAAGTCCTCGACAGGATTAATGGATCAGGTTGACTTCGTATCAAGTAGGCGTTTGGTATTTTCAAAGCGCGACGACATCAAAATTTGCATGCGCGTTCGTTTAACGATTTCGTTTGTTCGCCCACCTTCAGGGCCGAGCGTAATGTAATAATTTCTCATTAACCGGGGGACGTGTTCAACCATCGATATCGTGTTTACACGTTATGTGCGTTAATGGAGCGCCGTTATTATCGTCGTCTTGCCGTTTCCAGCCTCGATCGCTCCTGTAAAATTTCCGCGTGAAACGAGAACAAATCCGATAGCCGCAAATGTCATAACTCTTCGGGGCGCAGCGGAGCCGGGCCGGTCGTGCGGCCGAAGGGGAGCCGGGAGAGATGCGGAGACGCGGCCCTGCAGAGCACATTGACCAGGAAATGACGTGCTAACCTTCAACCGGCACTGTCCTTGTATCGCGAAAATAGATGCACTACACTGCATTCTACTGTACTACTGCCTGACCAGAACATGTTCGGCTTGCTTGCCTACTCCTTTCACTTTAAATCATTACGTTTGCGACGATTCACTTCTTCGACTCCTTGTAAATACCCGATTCAGTAAAGACATCGTTTTTATTTTATGTTTATAATTTCAAAATGTTTATTAAAACACTATTGGCTGGATCAGTGAGAATCTACAAAGAAACTTTGACCTTAATTTAGAACGCTTTTAGAATTCTGTAATAATAAAATAAAATAAAAAATTAAGCATTTGCGTTGCAGTTTTGTAAGCGCCACATTCATTCTGTTACAGAATATAAGTAACTCTATAGTTTTTGCAAATTTATTTTTTCTAATTTCCAAAAAATAAAAACGAACATTTGTATGCGAAGGTACAAATGCTATAATAATTCTAAGTGATCCTGAAGTTAAATGCTATAGTTTTTGTAAACTGAATTTGAATTCCTATATAGCATTTTGTAATTCTACCCCTATGTAATTCTATATAAATAAGACTAACTTATTTTTATAATAATTTAAAATGCTACAGTTTTTCTAAAGCTGTACTAATTCTATAGCAGAATGCGTCGACTGCAGAAATGCAATGCTATGAGTCTTTGCAAATTCGTTCTTTTTTTCTATTGGATCTATAAAAAAATAAGAATTGCTTATATTTTGAATATGTATTTACAGCATTCTATATTTCTACATCGAAACGTCCGTAGCATTCTTTAGAAATAAACATTTGCAAAAACTGTAGCTTTGAAAATGCCATAGTTTTGACAAATGCCTGCTTTGAACGCCTATACCTAGAATTCTGACGTTATAGTTCTTAGAATTTACAAAAACAATAAGAATTTACTTGAATTTTGAATGCCTATAGCATTCTGCAATTCTACGTCTGAACGTCTAGTGCATTCTACAGTTCTACGTCTGAACGTCTACAATTGCGTAGAAATAAGCATTTGCAAGAACTGTAGCTTTTAAAATGCTATAGTTTTTGTAGACGCTTCAAATGCTATATTAATTCTATGGGAATTCTAATCGGAATGCTATATTTTTTTCAAATTCGTTTTTTCTTCTACATCAAATAAAAAAACAAAAATAAGAACTGGCTTAAATTTTGAATGCCTATAGTAGTCCATAATTTACAAAAACTGTAGCATTGAAAATGCCATAGTTTAGACAAATTGATTATATTTATAATGATTTAAAATGCTACAGTTTTCCAAGGCTATACTAATTCTATTACAAATTAAATACTACAAATTATTATAGTCTTTGCAAATTCCCTTTTTTTTTCTGTAGGATCTATAAAAAAATAAGAATTGCTTTTATTTTGATGCCTATAGCATTCTGTACTTCCACTTACATCGAAACGTTTACAGCATTCTACATTTGCAAAAACTGTAGCTTCGAAAATGCCATAGTTTTGACAAATCGATTATTTTTATAATGCTACAGTTTTTCTAAAGCTGATTCTATTACAGAATGCGTGTGCTGCCGAAATAGAATGCTATATTTTTTTTGCAAATTCGTTCTTTATTCTACTGGCCTGGATCTATAAGAATGTCTAAAAAACAAGAATTTCTCTTCTACTTTGAACGTCTACAAATAGAAGTCTATAGTTTTTCAAAGCGATACGAATTCGTTTTTTCCGATTGAATTTACAGCATTTGTATTCGAGGATGCTATAGTTTTTGTAAATGCTATATTCATTCGATTACGGAGTGCATATAATACTGAAATTTAATGCTATAGTTTTTAAGTGAATAGATTTTTTGTTAGATCTACAGGACCTTGAATCCACAAGACTACAAAAAAACAAAGAATTTTCAACGTCTATAGCATTCTATAATAAAAGTAAAAATAAGCATTTGTATTCGAAGATGCTATAGTTCTTGCAAATGCTATGATAATTCTATTACAGAATGCATGTGATGCTGAAATTCAATGCTATGTTTTTAATTAATGCTATAGTTTTTTTTTTGTAGTGAAATCGTCTTTTCTATTGGTTCTATAAAAATTTGGATTTTCTTCTATTTTGCTATAATGCTTATAGCTTTACATAATTCCACATCTAAATGCCTGTATCAATCTGTAATTCTACAATGCTACAGTTGCTACAGTTTTCACAAATTGATTATGCATTTTTATAGTAATTTGAAAGCTATACTTTTTTAACGCTGCAAATGTTATGTTAATTCTATTACGGAATGCGTATCCTGCTGAAATGGAATGCTATAATTTTCGTAAATTAATTTATTTTATACTGAATCTATAAAGAATTAGAAAAAGAACTTTGCTTCTACTTTGAATGCCTGCGCCTATAGAATTCTGACACTATAGTTCCTAGAATTTACGTAAAAAAATAAGAATTTGCGTCAATTTTGAATGCGTCTATTGCATTCTGTAATTCCGTAGAAATAAGCATTTGCAAAAACTATAGCTTTTAAAATGCTTTAATTTTTGTAGACGCTTCAAATGCTATATTAATTCTTTTGGTGTTGGAGTGCTATAATTGTTTCAAATTCGTCTTTTCTACAGGATCAAATGAAAAACAAAAATATGAACCGGCTTAAATTTTGAATGCTTGTAGCATTCTATAATTCTACATCTAAACGTCTGTGGCATTCTGTAATTCTGTAAAAATAAAATACCATTGTTTATTTTAATAATGATTTAACATGCTACAGTTTTTCTAATGCTGTACTAATTCTATTACAGAAAACGTCTGCTGCTGAAGTGGAATGCTATATTTTTTTGCAAATTCGTTTTTTTCTACTGGATCTATAAACATTTCTAGAAAAGAAAAAACAAGAATTTCGCTCCTACTTTGAACGCCCGTAGAATTCTGTAATAAAAATTAGTATTTGAATAAATTGAATGCTATAGTTTTTGGAAACGATATGAACTCGTTTTTTCCTATTGACTTTACAGCATTTGTATTCGAAGATGTTATAGTTCTTGTAGATGCTATAATAATTCTATTACAGAATGCATGTGTTGCTGAAATTTAATGCTATAGATTTTTAAGTGAATCGTTTTGTTTTCTATTGAATCTACAAGACTACCAAAAAAACAAGAATTTTTATCATCTATAGCATTCTATAATAAAGGTAAAAATAAGCATTTGTATTCGATGATGCTATAATTCTTGCAAATGCTATGATTCTTGCAAATGCTATGATACTTCTATTCCAGAATGGACGTGGTGCTGTAAAAATAAGCATTTGCATTCGATGATGCTATAGTTATTGCAAATGCTGCTATAATTCTATTACAGAATGCATGTGTTGCTGAATTTTAATGCTATAATTTTTTTAAATGACTGCTAAAGTTTTTTGTAGTGAAATCGTTTTTCTGTTGGTACTATAAGACTTTACAAAAATTTGGATATTCTTCTATTTTAAATGCGTATAGCATTCAATTATTCTACATCTAAACGCCTATAGCAATCTGTATTTCTGAAAAATAAGTATTTGCAAAAACTTCAGCTTTTAGAATACCACAGTTTTCACAAATTGATTATTTTTATATAATTTAAAAGATATAATTCCTTAACGCTGCAGATGCTGTGTTCTGTGTTACAGAACGCGTATGCTGCTGAAATGGAATGCTATAAATTTTGCAGATTCATTTATTTTACTGAATCTACAAGAATTTTTTAAAAAATGTTTCTACTTTGAACGCCTATAGAATTCTGACGCTATAGTTCTTGCTAATTCTATAATAATTCTATTACAGAATCGCTGTGATTCTGAAATCGAATGCAATAGATTCGTTTTTTTATTTGATATACACGAATCGATAAAAACTACGAATTTGCTTCAATTTTGAATGCCTATAGCATTCTACAATGCTACGTCTAAATGTCTATTGCATTCCTGTAATTCTGCAGAAACAAACATTTGCAAAAACTATAGCTTTTAAAATGCTTTAATGCATTTGAAGCGTCTATTCAAATGCTATGTTGATTCTATTGCTATTGGAATGATATAATTGTTTCAGATTCGTTTTTTCTACTAGATCAAATAAAAAACAAAAAATAAGAACTGGCTTAAATTTTGAATGCCTATAGCATTTCTACAATTCAGTACATAAACGTCTATAGCATTCTGTAATTATGTAGAAATAGGCATTTGCAGAAATCTTAACTTTTAAGTAGTTTAAAACGCTGGATTTTTTATAAACGCTGGTGAGGATTACTTTTATTGCAGAACATGTAGATTTCTAAATCTAAATGCTATAGATTTTTCCTATTGAAGCTAAAAGAATTTACATTTAAAGATGATACTTGCATTTTGATGACTACGAAGCATTTCAGAACGCCACAATTTTGCAGACGGTACTGAATTACTCTTTCTGTAGAATCTGTGAGAATTTACAAAGCGACAAGACTTTTTTGCTTCTATTTAAAACGTCTATAGCATTTCTGTTCTCTGTAAAATTCCATTAAAGTGCTAAATTCGTTTTTTATTAGATTTGTGAGGATTTCAGAAAACCGTTTACAGAGACTATAGCATTCTGCACTGTTTGTAACAACTATACCAAAGGTGAATTCAATCAGCAAAAAAATTAAATTAGTAAATATTAATCAATTGAAGTGGTTTAAAATGTAAGCGAAAATTCTTTCGGTATTAAATTACAGATAAAGCTGATTAACGAAATTTCGAATTGCGTTTATAAAGCACATTACGTTGCTTAGGGAGACTGAAAACAAAGAGTAGAAATGTATGTAAACTATAGTTTCCAACTTCATTGTTCTCTTTAGGGATTATTGCTCATTACGTTACGCCTCTGAATCACAGTGTTCAGGGATTCACAAAACTTCTAACAATCACACATGAAGAAGTAGCTTCACGGATGCGAGGTCTGTTTTGTTTTTAATTTATTTGATCAATCAATTCAATTTAAATTCAACCAGTCGTACAAAACGACCAACTTTCTAAAATCACTCCATTAAGAACCCTTACATTAAACAAATAAATAAGACATTCTCCCCCCGAACGAAAAAAAAATAAAGTAAAATAAACGCCGTAATTACTCCCTCAATAAAAAGGAAATTCTGTGGTTTACTACCTGCCACCCCGAATCAGTTAAATCCTTTTTTACATAGGTGGCTTCCGGTTTTTATAATGACCAGCCCTTCTCTACCTGAGCCCCGTTCTCTCGTCGGAACCCGCCCCCCCGGTGACCTACATTTTAACAATGCCCCGACCGAATAGGCGATGGTTTATTTATTGGAAATGGCCTTTTTTTACGTGTGCATAAAAAACGACTCCATCATCCCTCTCCCGTGTTGCCCCACAGAGTAGATTTTATTAGGCGGGTGAATAGAGAAGCTAATTGGGTTTGAATTTGAATTCCGTTGCTGGGACCTTTTAAATCCGTCCGTAATTGTAAATCTTAAGAGTCATTTTATTATTAAACATTATTAGTTCGATTAGTCACGTCACGTCAGAATTTGCGATGGCAAGCAAATCTGAAAAGTAGGAGTATCAGAGTGATGAATTAAAATTTGACAACAATTTATTTACGGCGGGTATTACGCCGATTAAAAACGAGTTCAGGAAAGCATTTAAAAAGAAAAGAACGTATCTAAAGTCTCATCTGTTACACCGAGTGTTATCTTCAGACGCACGCCGATAAAAACCGCTGCACTGGCACCATTTTTATCTGCGCTAATTTCGTTCGTCTAAAATGATCGGTTTCTAAACAAACGATAAGAGTATCGTTAAACATTATCAATAAAGGAATTCCTCGATCAATTGCGACGCGAGTCCGAATAATATCTGCGGGGATTATGGGCAATAAATAATAACGAGAGCCTCGAGCCAGGACCAGGAAAAAGAAATTAGCGAAAAAGCTCGAGGTATTTTTTTTTTCTAATAATAAATATATGGGTTAAGGTAAAGCGCACCAGGTGCGCCCGATTTGTTTTCTAATGAACGTGTGTGATTTGAGGAGAAAAAAATTAACGTCGACCTAATTTTCGAGGTTGTTTCATTTATTTTTGGCACTAAATTATTAACCAATCATACATATACACACGTTCAAGTAATTTGGTCGATTTTCTTATTTTTTACAATTTACATAGTTATACGTTAAATAAACGAATAAAATTATTTGCTTAACAAATAATTTCTTTGCCCCTTTTTTTTTTAACAACACTTGTAGCCTTGGCGCAGCCGAAAGTATAAACAGCTACAAACCAATTGACCTAAACACTGCGCCACGGTTCCCATTGGCTACCACCAAATCGGAGTTGTTGTAAATTACGTCTGCTTATTTTGTAGTTTGTGCGAAGTGATGACACATCCAAGGATGACTGAACAAATTATGGAAGATTTCTAAAACCTAATTCGCAGATAATCCTAAAACTCGCTGAATATACGTGTCCAATCCGCTTATCAAATTTCTTGTAATCGAGAAAATCAATGAGATTATAATAACACTTAGATCCATCTTCTAATCCTTGCATAAATACGATAAAGAAATCCTTCGGGTTCGGTTTAATTGTATATCAAGAAGGGAATTCTAAACGTGTTCTTTTTTTGTTTGTTTCAGTGCCAGATAGTTACAACAGCTACCTAACGACCCTCCAGCATCAGCATCAAGTACAACAGAATCTGCACCTTGCGGGTTACGACCACAATGGGATGCCGTCGCCTTTCGCGACGCCGTCGGCACCTTCCCCGCCCAGAGGCCACGCAATTCCTACTTCCGTAATACAGGCGGCGACCTCTAGCGTCGGCGATGACTTACCGTACATGTTGGATCTCGGTTTCCCGCCGCGGAAACTCAAGAAAATAAAGAAACCTAAAGCCGGCGAGCCTGGCTCGGTGAAGAGGAAGAGCAGGGAGGGTTCGACTACATATCTTTGGGAATTTTTGCTCAAGCTCCTTCAGGATCGCGAATACTGCCCGAGGTACATCAAGTGGACGAACAGGGAGAAGGGCGTCTTCAAGCTGGTAGATTCGAAGGCGGTCTCGCGATTATGGGGGATGCACAAGAACAAGCCGGACATGAATTACGAGACGATGGGCAGGGCTTTGAGGTACTACTATCAGAGAGGCATCCTAGCCAAGGTCGATGGTCAAAGATTGGTCTATCAATTCGTCGATGTACCCAAAGATATTGTCGAAATAGATTGCACGGGTGCGTGACTTCTTCCTGTTGTTACCATAGACTTGGCATAAAGCGCCACCTCACTGAACGCAGTGTCTCGATAGTACAAGAACCCTTTTTTTTTTAAGGAAACGTATTTCTCGTATTGCAGTGGTAAATATTTATTGTTTCGTCGCAAATTTTGAAAGAGGAAAAAAAAAACGAAGGATGCTTTAAGTATTTTTTTTCTTTAGTAAACGCGAAATAGAAAGAGGAGAATTTGATCGATTGAGTCAAAAAAAAAGACAATACTTTAAAATAAACGTAACATTATTTAATGAGAACAACGAATTTTGCACACAAACTCTTGACCAATATAGCAATAGCTTGCGCGCGTTTTGAGGATCTCAGTGGAAGATTTTTTAAAAGTAAAAAGGTTGTGATGCATTTTCATTTTGTATGTATACAGTAAAGAGGTTGTGGTATATTCTTTTTGTGAATATAAAATCAAATGGATCGGTACGTCTGTCCATGGCGAGCTAAATACTTTTCGTTTTTCAATTTGACTTCAAATGTACGTACGTTTTAAGGTGCTTACGCTTAATAATTTCTGTACAAATAATTTTTTTCTGCATTTCGAAATATAATAAGTAAACGAAAGTGAAATGGCTGTACATATCTAAGTTTATAAACAAAAAGTTAAATTTTTTCCGGCGATATTGTGCGCGCTAAAATTTGTATGAGAGTTTATATAGGAAAACGTTTTGCTAGATTAAAAAAAAAAAAAACATGAAAACGAAATGTGATAAGAGACATGGTATTTTGGAGAAATTTTCGCAAATTTTGTTACCCATTTACTCTAGGATAGGTTGGCGGTGCTGTATAACGGATATGAGACTGCGAGGTGCCTGGATGTAAACACAAAAAAAATGTAAATTTACGTAAATGGTATTTGTTACATATGTCAATATCTCTTAGCTCTCTCTCTCTTCTCGTAGGTTAATATTGTTTCCTAGGTCTGCTTATGATTTTAAACGTGGTTTGGCAGTTTTCGTCAATAATAATAATAAAATGATCTCAGAAGTACACGAAACTCAAAAAAGAAACCACCATCTTACAAATTGTACATAAATAAATACTTGCAACGCCCCCCACCCCCCCCCCGCCCCCCCGTACTTAAGTACATCATTACATTTTGGGTCGCAACACAATTTACTCCTTGCAATTAATTTATTTTATAATAGTGTACATTCTGTATAGTATTTATTTTGTAACTTGCTCTAAATTTGTCGTCTTCTTATTATTATTATTTTGTTTGTTTTTTTTTTTTTTTGTAAATTAGAAACTCTGTTGTAACGTTCTGTGATTGTACATTTAGTTCCGCGCGATTTTTCGTTTTGTTTTGTAAAAAAAAAGAAATTTCTAAATTGAGTGTCCGTTTCTAACGTAGATGTTACTGTACCTAATGTTAAAAATGTGTCTTGAAAATCTATAATATAAACTCAGTGCAACACATCAGGATTAAATTCTTATATTTATATAATATACATAGAATTATTACATATATATATGTATTTCAACTAACCCAGGATAAAAACTCAGTGGAGTAAATATACAAAAAAAAAATATATTTATGTGAACAACCTATATATATCGTATTCATTAAATATATTGATTGTACGCACAACAAACAAAATAGTTTTTTGCAAATTTGCGTCCAATAACATGTGATATTCGTCAAACAAAAAGTGCATGTGTGAAACGTACGTAGAGTAGTTGTTTTAACTGTGACTCTGACTGTTATTAAGTAAACTACATGTTCAATGGTTGAATTTTGTTTGTTGTTTCTAGTAAAAAAAAAACTTGATGTATATTTACACACGATTATTCTTCTTCTTCTTCTTCTCCTCCTAATTTTTTGTAATTCCCCTTTTATTGTCGCACGTCGTCGTCATGCGTTACGATTTATTATTTTGTATTTAATTGTCTTAAAAACCGATTCTTTATTAATCGATTCACAGGCTAATGTGGATGAAATTGATTGGTGATATTGTCAAATAGAAGTTTTATGAAAATTTGTAAATATAGATTTAATTTTAATACACAATACCTACCGTTAGATTATAAAACAAATTTTTCAAGTAAAAACATACATTTAAAGATAATTGTATAGTTTTACTTAGTGTAAGTTTAAGTACTTTTATTATATAGTTTATTGTAATATTTTCTCTTTATAAATAAAATAAAAAACAAGTAAATCTTTGCTTTTATTTCTTGCCTTCGTAAAAAGCACAGTTTAAAAACATTACCAAGAAATAAAACAAAGACGATAAATAATTAAGAAACCAACAGCAAACGGAAAATCACGAATACTTTGAGACCTTTCACGATTGCGCCTCCACCACATTAAGCTGGGTACACATTGGCCGCACCGCATCTGTATTGCAACGTTGCAATACAGGTTCGCTGAAAATAAAAGTTAATGCACCCGTCATGCACCTCGAACGCAACATTGCGCACTTCGCACCAACCATTGGTGCGTTCAAGGTGCATAATGAGTGCATTAATTTTTATTTTCAGCGATCCTGTATTGCAACTGTGTACTTAGCTTTAGGATTGTAGCCTTCAACATGTATAAATGTATGAGGGCGCCATCTTTTTAAGGGGCGAGCATCTTTCCGGAGTTTTATAAAGTAACATAAAATCGCTGCGCAATAGAAAGCGGAGGGTTCTAGGGCTGCGCAGTAGATTTGGGCCACCCCTACGTAACGCAGATGAACCATCACAGATCTTGTAGTATCATCAATTTTTCCTTAGGGGCTAATATAAAAAAGTTTCCCGGCGCATCCACCAATTTTTAACCACCAATTTTTAACTCAAACCTCGTCCGGATAAATTACCATCAGACTTTCCCATGGCGCAGTAGAAAATGAAGAGTTCTGGGGCCTTATTCTCGAAACGAGGGAGAGTGTTCGTTTTGCAGGAGTGACGTCAAAATGACGTAGACTCTCGTATAAACCTATACAAACCTTTCGAGAAATGCGTCATTTTGACGTCATTTTCGGGAGCGATCACTTCCCTCCAGTTCGAGAATAACCCCCCTGGAGCTGTGTAGTAACTCCATTCGGATAAAATACCGCAAATTCTGAACTTCCCTAAGAGCGCAAGCGCTTAATTAACCCTCAAGAAAAACTGAGAATATCAACTCATAAGACTCGTTAAAAGCGACGACGTGCAAACGCAAGACGATTCAGGAGTAACCGGAGTAAAGTCGAATGCTTTAGGATTTTTATGAAGTGGCATAAAATCGCTGCGCAGAAGAAAGCTGTTGGTCCCAAGGCTGCGCAGTAGATTCGGGCCCTCCCCCACGGCAATGGATGAATCATCGCTGACCTGGTGGTACCATCAATTCTTCCTTAGGGGCTGAAATAAAGAAAAATTTCCAAGCGCATCCACCAATTTTTAACTCAAACCTCGTCCGGATAAAATACCATCAGACTTTCTCATGGGCTCAAATAAAATTGTGGCGCAATAGAAAACGAAGAGTTCTGGAGCTGTGTAGTAACTTCATTCGGATAAAAAATCGCAAATCCTGGACTTCCCTAAGAGCGCAAGCGCTCGTTTCACCCTCAAGAAAAACTGAGAATATTGTCACGCTAAGCGCCTTCACCACGTTGTGCTAAACCTCCACTATGTCGCGACGGTGTGTCCTTAGCCTTTGGGTTGATTGGGGTGCGTAGGTTTATCAGAGGGTAGAGCTTTAAAGACAGTGATTTACAAAATTAATACCTCTTTATTTACGTAAATGATTAATTTGGTTGAGGGTGGTTTGTCCGTGAAACTTGGGGTGCGGTCCTGAGTCGTTCGCGGCGACTGGAGTTGTTGATTCGACTAAGACGGAGCAGCGGCGACGTTTCCTTAGCCGGGAAGACTACCGAAGTTCAAGGCCGGTCCGCAACTTGCGTGGTTGGTCTCAATGTTCCTTGGCTGGAGCACGACAACGTCCTTGCTCAACCTACGGGGTGATCGGTTTGGAACAGCGGCGGCCAGTGCAGAACTACGGTGATGTCTTCTCTCGCCAGCTGGCGGGGAAGATGGTCCTCGTACTTCTTTAGGACGAACGGCAATGTTGTCGGCGGCAGTGACGGATGATGGGGGCTGCAGCACTGCTGATACTGGGGTGGCGACGACGATGAAGCGGGCGGCGGCGTCGGCGTTGTTGAGCGTTGGCGGCGGCAATGTTGGCGTCCCCTCGTTGGTTGGCACTAGTGCTGGTCCGGTGGGAAACGACTGACTTCCTAATTTTGGCCCGCACTTTAAATACACGTTTTTTGTCTAGTCGCGCGTTGCGTTTTTCATCACCTGCTTTGTGTCCGTTTGCGTCATTCGTATACGCGCGTATAAGCACGTGGCCTCGTTTGTAATAAATTCCGCTGATGTGTTATTATGAAATATGAACATTTGACGACGTGCAAACACAAAACGATTCAGGAGTAACCGGAGTAAAGCCGAATGCTTTCGGATTTTTATGAAGTGGCACAAAATCGCTGCGCAGAAGAAAGCTGTTAGACCCAAGGCTGCGCAGTAGATTCGTGCCACCCTCCGGCGATGGATGAATCATCGCAGACCTTGTGGTACCGTCAATTTTTCCTTAGGGGCTGAAATAAAAAAAATCTCTCGCCGCATCCACCACCAAATTTTAACTCGGCCGCTGTTTTAATTTGCAGCGACACATTAAACACGTTTAAGCTTACAAGTTAAAACTTCATCTTTGTTTTTCTGCCAAATTCAACGTATTTTGTGCTTGGTAGTCCCAAGTCCCAAAAAAAACGAAGTAGTAGCTGGTGCCCTATTTGTAGCTTTCTTTAGATTGGTATGCTGTAAGTTGTGTTAAACTTAGCAAAATGGAACATTATCGCTAAAGTTTAAATAAATATGGAGTCAATCAATTTAAATAGCTAACATTTAAGTAGAAACTCATTAGGTCATACCTAACCATCGACGATAAATGTTAACAGATAAAGCATACTCCGCTCAGCCAAAGTTTAAAAGAACGATCAAGAAGAGCAGCGCAATTTAAAATGATGAAACCGTAATCACAATTACGTAACAAGAACCGCCTGTGACGCGCGGCTTAATCACGCATTCGCCAGTGATCCTCGAGCAAGAGTTACACACAAATGTTACAAAACCGAACGCTCCGGTAAATTACAAACCTCCGACGTTCCTAAAACTCGTTAATATCAAGCAAGCAACAAATTCCGTAAATCATTGTACGTGTCAAAGTTCAAAGCGCGTCTTAATCACACAGTGTCCGACTATGATCGTGAAATACCAAATATTGTTTGCGGTCCTGCTCGGCACTGTTTGCTGCGCCGACGTGCGCACCAACGAAATAGAAACGTGCAACCTGTCGGAAAAAATTAAGCGCGAGATTGCTTCATACGCGGACATCGCCGGTTTGATCATCAACGAAACGGTCTATGGGAAATACAAGGGGTTAACGTACGAACGCCTCGCCGAGTTCGTTGATAAATTTGGGAACCGGATCGCCGGATCGCAAAACCTTGAGAATGCCATTGACTATATGCTGCAGAAATCTGAGGAGTTCGATCTGGAAAATGTTCATGGTGAAGAGGTTGTCATTCCTCATTGGGTTAGGTAAAGTATAATTCGATCATTACTGTACGCCACGCTTTCCTCGAGACGTACTGCCCTTTTCGGCGTTTCCCCTGGGGGCTTATACAAGTAGGTCCCGAGAGTTATTTAAGTTGCCTACTCTCCAGGGAAGTATCAGTAGTCAATTCGACCGATTTCTTCTTATCATCCATATGATAATTTACTTTACTGTATCTTAATGGTCTTTCGCCTGAACTATTTTAGGTACAGCTTGAACTTAATGTGGCTATTTCATTTTAGGGGTAACGAATCAGCAGCTCTAATTTCCCCTCGCTACCAACGCTTGGCCATGTTAGGACTGGGAGGCAGCATCGGTACACCCCCGGAGGGCATCCGCGCGGAAGCAATCGTGGTGACATCTTTCGACGAGCTAGACAAAGTAGCCCCTCAAGTAAAACCCTAACAAAACTCTGAACTTTTTCGTCGTTTAAATATTCTCCTCCTAGGTCAAGGGTAAAATAGTCGTTTTCGACCAGGACTACGTCAGTTATGGGGTGTCGGTGCAATACAGGGATTACGCCGCTGAAAGAACGGCCGCTTACGGCGGCGTCGCCAGCTTGGTTCGGTCCATTACCCCGTTCTCCCTGAACACCCCGCACACCGGCTGGCAGGATTACTCGAACAGCATAACGAAGATACCCACCGCCTGCATTACCGTCGAAGACGCGAATATGCTAAAGAGGATGCAGGCCAGAAGCGACAAGGTAGTCATCGAGATCAAAATGGACGCTCAGAATTTACCGCCGAAGACCTCGAGGAACACCGTCGTTGAAATCAAGGGCTCCACTAAACCTAAGGGCGTCGTAATAGTCTCCGGGCATCTCGACAGCTGGGATGTAGGCCAAGGTGCCATGGATGATGGGGGAGGCGCCTTCATCTCTTGGAGTTCCTTGATCGTACTGAAGAAATTGGGGTTAAGACCTAAACGGACTTTAAGGTGAGCCCCCCTTCCCCCAAAGTTAACCACGAATAATCAAGAAAATTTAGGGCTATTTTATGGACTGCTGAGGAAGAGGGTTTGGTCGGGGCGTTCGCTTACGCGAAGCAACACGCAAACGAAACGCAAGACATAGATTTCGTGATGGAATCTGACGAAGGCACGTTTACGCCTTTAGGGATCGAGTATGCCGGCCCCCGAAAGGGCTACTGCGTCTTACAGGAGGTCGTTAAGTAAGTGCGATTGATTGCTTTAGTATGCGAGCAAGTAATTTCGTTGTCACAGGCTTTTAACCCCCTTAAACGCCACCAAGTTACTTCAGTCGGATAACATCGGCTCAGACATAATGGTTTGGATACGAAACGGAATGCCGGGGGGTAGTTTGCTTAACCAAAATCAAAATTACTTTTGGTACCACCACTCGGACGCTGACACTATGGACGTCGAAGACCCGGGGGCGTTAGATAAGTCGACGGCTTTATGGGCAACCGTGGCTTACGTCGTAGCAGATTTGAGTTTCGATATGCCCAAAAATGTCTCCCGTTTTCAATAATCGTAAATAAATAAATTTCCTCAACTACGTATACATTTATTTAACATTAAACATTTTTTTTTGGCACAACAGTCAATTGAGGAGGTGTACTTACCTCCTGCGTTAAAACAGCTAACGGCATAAAACCCTAAGGGTTCAAATTTAGCTACTTCTAAGTTACTTATATTAAAGTGGTTTCATCCTGCTGCTCAAATATCATGAGCAAGGATTGTTGAGATGGTGACCTCTCGTTTCGCCTCAGCAAAGCGGTGCGCTCCCCGTTTTCGTTTAGGGAGCAATCGGGCGAGCTGTTGTCGCACTGCAGGAAATTATTGGTCGTAGTGCTGCTCGTTGAGGGTAGATCATGAGGATCGGGCGAAGCCAGCGGTGGTAAAGCTTTGGGGCTCGAATCCAAAGTTTCTTTCAGGTGCATGACGGGGTAGGATTCGCGATAACCGGAAGTGCTCGACGTCTGCGAGATCGCGCTGTCTTCATCCCAAGAGCCTTCCGTCGGTTTCCCCCTCATCATCGATATTCGCAGTTTATGCGGATCTGAGACTTGTTGCACGACGGGGATGGGTTCCGACGCCTGTGGTTGAGGGGGCAGACTGACCTGGGGTGAAGGCGGTTCGTTGAAGTTGTAAGGAAACTGCTCGTCGCTTTCCAATTTGATGTGCGAGATCTTAAATGGGATGGTAGTTGAAAATATTGGATGGTGAGGGGGTGGGACGTACCTCCATGCGTTTGCGACTCTTGCGAATTCGGAAGGTCTTTCTGCTTTGGGGTTTGATACGCTGAAGGCGCGATTTACTTGGATGGTTCTCACCGGAGCTGTCATCTGCGGGACTTCCCGGACTTAAGGGAGTGGTAGAGGTCTCACCTGCAAATATCAACGACCGTGACCTTTTTTTAACTTGAAACTCGGTTTAGTTTAGAAAAAGAAAGGAAGCCACGAAAAGTTTAGAACCTTAGTGATGCAATCGTGTTAGATCACCAAAGTCTTCTACCACTCAAGTGGAAAAGTATGTACAAAAATGAAGAAGCCACCAAAGTGAGTAAGTAACATTTTAATAATATCTAAAGTGTAATGTTTGCATGCGTACTTGTACCTTTGCGTAAGCGAGTGTTTATGATGTCTGGAAATAACTCGGTTATTGCCGATTGAAATCTACTTTAACTTTTTAATTAAATGCGTTGTCGAAATAAAATGGTGAATCGAATGTGGAAAGTTACCTGAGGAATGCATATACTCTACAGAGGGAACAAAACGTAGTTTCTGAGCCTTTTGCTGGGAGCTAATAGACTCAGACTTATGCATCATCTGTGCAGCGTGTTCATCGCTAACGGACGAGTATTGAGATCGATCTGAAACATGCAAACACCAAACACGGAACTATATATAAAGAAACTAACAAACATCGATAAACGAGAGACAGAGACAACTCCTCTGATCAAGCCTGCAAAAACGGTAAACAGATGTAAACATTAGTAACATTAACGAAAGTGTGGGACATTATCTAAACGAACGTAGTAAGGTAGGCTGGAATTAAATGTTAGATAGGAAACCATTTCTTAGTCATTGTGGTTAAGAAATGGTTCACTTCTTCTTTTCTCTCTCAACAAAGAACACCGAACTAGCACTGAAAAGTGATGCCATCAGATTTTCAACACGTTACGTACCGGTGGGGATGTTGCACGGCGTTGAATGTTCGTTGCTTGCAATTTCCGGGCCTTCGCTAATGCTAACGTTGTTCTGATTCGGGGTTGACCCATAACTGGTGCTGGATGAAGACTCTGCGTTTTAAAAGCACGATCGTCTTCAAACTATCGGGGCACTCTCAAAAAGCAATACCTTTCGTAGGAAGCGACGTTTGATGGTCGTGCATCCCTTTCACGCCGTGCCTTCCACCTTCCCCCCCAGTTAAGAACTCGATCAACGAAGGCCTCGGTCGGACGTGAGGCACTTCGCTGGTCATCTGAACCGTCGGCTGCGCAGGTTCTCCCGTCTTCCTTCCACCTCCATCTGTGCTTTCCTCTGAAGCTAACATGATTAGCAACATGTACTCTCACTATTTTAAATTAGTACTCATGAAACCGCTACTCTAAATTAGGAAGCATTAAAATCGACGCACAACACTTACTATCCTCCAGTACCTCCTTCAACTCCTTCATTTGGTGGGCCAGTTCCATGAGCAAGGCTCCTCGGCTTTTCGGATGGGGCAAACCGACCCCTCGGATTTTATCCCGGATTTTGGCGTGTATGTTACGCTCGAAGTCGGAAATCGGGGGTTGAGCCAACTGGAACGTCATACTTGCTAAAATCCTCTAGGCAAACGCCAACTCGGTGTTACCTTCTGGAATATAAACGGCTGCATCAGGATGAACAAAGGGGTCCTGTGGGTCACGACGAAATCCAGAAAGTCCCAAAGAAAATTCGCAGCCTCGTTTCTTTTCCCCAGTTCCCTCATGGCCCGCGCGATTCTAGTCCAATCGGTGATGAGCTCCCCCTCGAAGCAGATCACCATAATCTTCAAGGCTGAAATCGTTTTCTTTCAACACAATTTAATCGCAGTGGGGATTTGGGGCAAACCTAAGAAAGAGACTTGGTAGAGGGACGTGTTGATACGTGCGGACGTTTTGGTATCGCGAGTTCCCGTGAACGTGAGACTCCCGGTCCTCATTTCAGCGGCGGTTTTTATGTTTTGGGTCGTCGATTGGGTATTTTTCGTGTTGGGAGGACTCATTGCGTGCAGGACTAGAGTTAGCGCGAAAGTTATGTCTGTTTGTCGCAGGTTGAATATATCTGTAAATATAACATATTTTTTTCTTGATCATTTGGGGTCTTACAAACCCAGTTCGAAAGAGAGAAATGTTACCTTTCCTTCCGCTCCCGACACGTAAACATAACGGCATTATTAGGTTCATGATGACGTTCTCAGTTTTTTCTTGCGTTGGAAACACCGAGCTTCCTCCGCAGACTTGTTCCAAAGTGTACATGTCCTAAAGCACATTATAAGAATAAAACGAGTTTTAAGTCGGATTGTTACCGAGGTGTTGAGGATTTGGACGGCGATGAGCCTGACGACCATCGAGCAGAAGTGAGCTGGAGGTGCCTGGTTCATCAACGCGGCGGTCGCTGAAGAGATCCCCTCCACCGAGCAACAGTCACTTACGACCAGCGACTACAATTTATTATTCAAATCTTTATCTATAATTTGGAACGTCAGTCAACTACCTGTACGGTATTTATGAGTCCCTTGATGTGCTGCCAGTGCATTATGTAAGGGTACTTCATCATCGTGTCATAAATCCCCTTCAGTAAACCAGCGGCTGCATCCCAGTCGGTGTTGCGCTGCAAAAAGAAGTTCCACGTTTTGTATTTTTGCGTTTGGGGCGGTTTACCCTAATGGATGGTTTCTTGGATATCTTCTGGAAAACTTTATCCAGTCGCCTCAAAATTGTGACCAGCGCAGGTCTCATCGCGTCATTGGCCCACTCGGTCGACGGCAAAATGTAGCTCATGTAATGCTGCAAACCTCTGCACCCCATCGATTCGGGGTCGTAAGGGGATACTTTGAGCAAACTGTGAGCTATGTCTGCCAAACGCTGAAATCAACAGATTAGATTTGTACTTTCGGATGTTAAGGTGGGGGGGAGGGGAGCTTACGATATGCGATCTTAAATCTAGCAGGTCAATAATCTTCCCTTCCTGATTGTTCTTCTTGTTTATCTCGTGCAGGCGATTGGTAGCTCGGCATACGAACTCCCCCACCAGAGACAAGAGCACGTCACGTGGCCTGCGATATTCCGCCCTGAGTATCTCAGAGTCTTCGACGTCGTGCTCGTACATGCTTTTCGCCCTCGAGTGCTCGCTCATGAACTTCGAGTGGGATTCATCCTCGAAGTCGTACCCCGGGGAATAAGGACCTCTGCTGTAGTTGCGTTGGCTTGAGCCTTTATGCTCCGGACTCGATCGGTAAGGGCCGTTGTAACTCCTAAGAAGCAAAAACAGTCAAAGTAAACAATAATAATTTGGGGTTATTCTAAATACTTCGTCAATGCTTCGCAGTTGTTGACCAAAGTTTTGATTGCAACCGCCAGTTGGTGGATGATTTCCTTCTCGGTTTTGCTCTCCTTGTTGTAGCTTGGTAGTTGAATGTGTTGGACGTAGCAAGGTAATATGGCTTCCAAAATGATCTAAAACCGAATTTGGAAACCCCCAAATTAATGCTGGTGCATCCGACCTTACCAACATCTGGTAACCCCTGACGCTCTCTGAGGAATACGAAACCACCATAACGCAGAGGGAAATACAATCGAGTATCGTGACCATCTCATTTTCGTCGTGGTAACAAAAATCTATGGCCTTCAGGGGCTTGTCTTCCTTCACCAGCTCCGCTATGTTTAAGGGGTCAGGTGATGGCGTTTCCAAACTCAGCAGTAAGTTGAAGAGGCAACTGGATTGGATCTGGAAAAGTTGGGGGTGTCTTCAAGGGGGCGAGTTTCCTCATCTCCGTACCTTATGGGCGTCTCCGTAGGTCCCCTCTTCGTCTGTGTCTAGCATGGCGGAAACTGACCCGAACATTTGCAAAATGAACGGCTTGCGATTCATGAGGTAAAACTGCTTCACCGCGTATTCCACCGTGGTCGTGACGAGTTTGTTCGTTTGGTGGTTGGAGTAAATTTTCAGCAAAGTTGGCATGATCAATAAATACCTAAAGTAAAGTCAAAGCAATTGATTTTCCCCAATTATCTAGATGACCATGAATTCAAGATTCATGGTTGCCTAACTAGGTCTACGTTTCAGAACTAAATGAGCTTGTGTTGCAGGTTGCGTTTGCATGAATTTGGGGCGCCCCCTTTGGCCCAGATGTTAGAATGCAAACCGCTTCCAATACTACAAAGTTACGCCGTTGATTATATCGTACTTACCCGTTGGTGGAAAATATGTTTTTAAAATGAAAAGCCGCGTTGATGTACGTCGCCATAACATATCGTAAAATGCAAGCGTCCTCAGAGTGTAAAATCACCGCCCCATTCAAGACGTTCAAGAACAAATGGATATCCCCGGAATATGCAAAATTTCCGGCCATGGCTTCGAACATCCTCGCTATGAGCCGCACCCACATGAACTTGTGAAGGACGTCAAGACCAAGCAATATCTAAAGTTGCAAGGAAAATGAAGGTGCTTATAAACGATGAATGGGGGGCTTACCTTGCCCAACTCGCCGCTTTTATACAAGTCCAAATCAGATTCCAGGGCTTTCCTCGGAAACGACGGTAGTTTCATGAGTTCCTCGTGCAAAAATACGACCCGTTGCACGACCTACCAAGAACGCTTGCAAAATTAACCAAAACCAATGACCCTAATACCATACCCACCATATCGACATTCTTAAGAATAGCCCAGGTAAGCAAGACTTTCCCGATTTCAACAAACTTGTAATTCAGTTCCTGCTTCTGCAGGGCGCTGAACGCGTCTTCCGGCTTCATGTGGACCAATTCCAATTGGGGATACTGGGACCGCTTGAAGAAGTAGTAATCGCGGACGTAGGAGGAGGGATTCTGAATTTGGTCTTCGCCACAAATTAAGTTCGCAACCTCTCCGCTAAAATTCAAGGTAACTCACGTGTTTTGTAATCGACCAGGAAGTACTCCTTGTGACGGCCTTCGTCGATTCCGAAGAAGTCCAACGCCTCCCTCAAGATTTGACAGAACTGAGTGTCCTCTTGCACGGGGAACTGTGAGGGAATACCACCGGCGTCCGGGTCTTCAAAGAATTAAGCGTGAGTACCGAGATAACCTTGAAACGTTGGTGTAACTACCTTGAGGGCCGTGAACTATGATTTTCTTAGCCGAAGGGACGTTGGCCGTTAATAAAATCGAAGCGTCGCATTGCTCCTTGCGTAGAATCTGCTTCAAGTCCTTGAACATTATACCGTGGACGCTGTGCACGACCTGCCAAGCAAGAGATTACCAAGATGGCGTCGAGGAATTACCTATCGGCCTACCATCCAAAGTAAGGAGAGGGCCGTCCCAATGAACTTCTGCCCTTCCTCGTGGGGCGTGCGCACGTAGAACATGATGTACCCAATTATGTAATTGTATAAGGCAAAAGCCGCTTGCTGTGGGAGCTTCGGTATGAATCTTATGAGGTGGCGCAAAATTTTGAACATTTCGTCCTGTTTCTCGCGGGTTAGTCGTTCCAGTATGTACCTCAGGAAAAGGGCGCTGTCTTCAACTAAGCAACACCAAATGACCTGGAAGAAAGAGTACGCTTTTGAAAGGACGAACCAAATAAAATCAAAACAGTAGGAGTGGTACGAAAAGAAGTCCTTACTTGGTAGGAGACTTCATACACGGCACATCCATCTGCTGATACAGCTGCGTCATCCAATAAGTTTATTATTTGGATCACCGCTGAGCAAAGGCAGGATGGGAACAAGGAATGAGCCGAATGCAAATGGTGGCCGGTGTTTCTAGGTTGGCCATCAACTTGCTCATCATCAGCGACAACTGAAAGCCAAAATGATTTTAATTTCTTAGCCCCGCCAAAGACCATAAGCAACCTTCTTCGTGTTCCTCTCCGGTATGATAAAGACTTGGTTCGTGCGCTGCTTGTACCGTAATGGGTATCGTCGTAATAAGAAATTTCTCCCGCTCTTCTCGTTTCTTATCGTCTTGCGCCTGAAGCGCCATCTTTATAAGCTCGGTCTGTTGCTTCTTCCTCGTTTTCGTAGCAGTGACCAAAGACCTGTGTCTTTCCTGATTTATGGTCACTTCTTCCACTTTGGTTTTAACCAACAATTCCCAAGGGGAATCCACTACATCCAACGACTCGATCCCGATCTTCGGAGAGGGAAGAGTGAATTCAATCCCGGGTGGTGGAACTTTAAACAAAAGATGAGCGCTCTCCTCCATGCGCGGCCAAGGTTGATACCTGAGCTTCCACAGTACTTGGAACCTAAAATGAATTCGTGGTGGTGATAGTTAAAAAAAAATTGCGTTCGCACCTTAGAATCGAATTAATTCGAACCGTGGCATCTGGATGGGATAATCCGTGCTGCATCAAATCGGAAACTTGCTGGGGGCATTTAACGGCGGCCAAAATGAATATGGAGGCGGCGGTTGCGGCGACTTCTTGGTTCCACTCCAACAGGAGTTCCCACGCGACTGGCATTATTTCCAGGAAGTGCTCTTCTGATAATATAACGGCGCCTTTCAACAGCGCAGCCAAGGGGCTGTGAAATCCATCCTTCACCTTAAAACATTCACCCCATCAAAGTCTATTATGGTCGTTTTCTGAGATCTACGCACTTGAGTTTTGATGTATTTAAGGATGGGGGGTGGTTCAACTGGTTTGCCGCCGGAACCTTCCTTGCTTGTGTCTTTGTCGGTGTCCGACTCGGCAATATCTCTGCTGGACTCCTTGCAGGCCAATTTGCTCATTTGGGAACCATCCAAATTCTTGTCGATTCTGAAAGACTCATACCTAGCAAAAATAACAGTGTCACTGAGGCGCCATACTTGTCACGTTTGCCCATGCTGTCCTTCCTCCTCACCGGCGATATCGTCGAACTCGTTTGGTCGGATACTTTGCGGTTCTGATTCTTCTCCTTCTTCCTTTTTTGGCTTTTGTTATCGAAATCCATGTTGAGTTTGTCATCGATCACGCCAAATTCCTCGCCGTAAATCTGAAAACGCAGAAAGTTCAAGGGCTTGCGCCAAGCTTCGAATTCATTGGGTTAACCTTGCGCACGGCTTTGATCAATCTGGAACAACCCCTCATTACTCGCCTGTAGCAATAGGGATGGCAGAAATTTTGATGGGTGCAGAAGTAGTAGAAGGAGTTGGTAACTTGTACCATGACCTGCAATTATTGATTTCCGGATTGGGTCGAAGTACTTCTGCAGAAGAACCTGGAACCACTTTGATCTTTGAGCTACGCATAGATCGAAATGGTTCCAGGCGATCAATGCTGAAGCCAAGAAGTTTCACGAGGGAGACTTCGAGGCTTCGGAATCAGCTGCCTACTTTCATCCATGGCATATTCTTGCTGGTATCGTCAGTCTCGTTGCTGTCACTTGGACTTTCAGGTGGTTGGTCATCGCTCAAAACCCCCGGGGATTCTTCACCACTCGCCTCACCGGGCATGCCAGGTTCTGAGGTATCGCTTCGATCCGACAATGAACTTACTTTACGCTTGGACTGAATGGAATCGGTGCGTTTCACCGCCTCGGTGATTTTCCCTGCGATACCAAAACTCATTAGATTAATTTAATTTAGGAAGCGATTTGCCGCACAGTCATTCTCCATCTCTTTCCCCTCCTTGGTACCTCTCCGCAGTTTCAGACTTCTCCTTTTGAACGAACCCCCCGACGTAGCAGCCGTTCCTCGTCGCAGTAAATAGGGGCGCGTTTGAGACATCCTCTTGCCGTCTTCACCCTAAATGCATCATCCCTTTGAACGTGCTCCAAGTTGATTTGGTTTTCAAACCTGTGCTGTGATCGTGGTGTTGCTGCTACCCTCCGATTCGTTATCCGGTTCCTGCACGACGAAACTAATTTTTCTTTCGGTTTGCCCCGAATCCCTATCACCTGCGATTGATTGGAGGCTCTGGGCTGACGCTTGAGATTGCCCCATCGAAGACATGGCCGTGCTCCAACGCCTTTCGCCTTTGCTAATTTTTTCCCATGGGGGAGGACGTTCTTTGCCTGCCATTCGAGATGACTTGGGCAACGTTTGGTAAGTCTCACGCAGGAAAGCGGTGATTTCCATTAACAAGACGCAAGCGATTAACCGCAGGGCAAGAGGACAACTTGCGCCATAAGTATAAATGCTCGCTGTTGGTAAGCAAACAATATTAAAAGAGCAAATTGTGACTAGCCATTTCAGTACCTTCATCCAGGAAATCTTCTTCCTCGTCCTGGATTAGTAGATCTTTTTGTTTGGTGTCATCTAAAACCATTGCGTTAATACTGGTTTCCAACTGCTTATCTTCACTGAGCATTTCCTCTAGTCTCGCCCCCAATGCCTGTTAGGTCAAAGGTTTTTTTTTAGTAGTGAGGCGATTTGGATTTGTTAGCACAAACCTCCGCCCATTGGTAAAACATCTTCCCAGCGGCCCGTTGCATAACGTGCACGCGCCTTATCCCGGAAGTGGGTCCTCGTTTCGGTAAGGGGCCAGATGCTTTAAATATGGGGAACGAGAACTTCATCCAATTTGGCCATTGGCCCTTATTACAGCAGTGCACGAAATAGGAGCATTCTAATAAGAGGGCGGCTCGTGATACCACCGCGGAATGGGGCTGCAAACCTCAACTTTAAGAAAAACTCCTCAGATTTACCTTGATTTACCAAGTCAAGAACTGAAGCGAGTAAGTGAGCGTCCGGAACTGATCCCGGCGGGCAAGTCTCCAGTAAAAAGGATAGACGAAGCATGCCGTTGTATACCGGCGAAACAGAAACCAGTTTCCTCTCCTTCAGAATCACAAACTCGGATTCCCTAGAGGATTCGCCGAACTCCATCGAATTTTTCCTACTCAAATCTACCAGGCCAATTAATAAAGAACACATTTTACTCAAATCCCAACTTACAACTACCAGGTGACTCTTCCATGCTTCCATCTTTCTTTTTGCCTTTCTTTAGCCCAAATTTCGTAAACTTATCCTCCACTTTTTTCTTGGCCTTCTGCAAAGTCTGCCCCACATTTCTGGAAAGACCCAGCTCATTTAGTTGCAGTAATCGAAAGAGCGTGTGAGTATTTACCCCGCGCTGCTACTTTTAACGGGACCCCTCTGCGGGTAGTACGATTGCTTCCTCATCATCGATGGTTCGGACTCGCCGTTTTCGGCGTTGTCGGAAGAATCGTTGGCCCCGTCTCCTCGTTTAAACCAGTTCACTGTATGAGAAAGAGCGAATTAATTCATGGCCAATTTAAAAGGTGGAATTGGGGGGGTGTACCGAATCCGCCCAGCTTCGATCTCTTTGGTTTCGAGGTGGTGGGTTCTGTGATTCCCAGCGTCCTTTCGCTTTGCCTGGGGGTCAGAATGTGATGTTTCTTCCTCAAGTTGCTCAAGGG
Source organism: Dorcus hopei (assembly GCA_033060865.1). NCBI lineage: Eukaryota > Metazoa > Arthropoda > Insecta > Coleoptera > Lucanidae > Dorcus > Dorcus hopei. Next base: position 2,486,189 of record CM065425.1, on the reverse strand, counting down.
GCTTTGACTGGTTTTCGACGTTTCTTCAGCTTCCGTCTCCAGCAGACTCTGGAACGGTCAAAATAATGAAGCGAAGTTGAAGAATGCGACAAGAAACTCACCGCGCATGTTGACGAGGTGCTTCGCTTTTTGAAAAGCAACTTCCTTACACCGCGGTCGTCTACGGTGTAAGCGCTTGAGGTGTCCGGCGGAATTTCGGCCTGTTCTTCTATTTCGGTGTGGTGGACGTGCCTAAAATTTGGACTTTGGATGAACTTCCACATGGAAAAATGCATTACCTTATGACACGCGTGGTTTGGACGTTGGGCTCTTTCTTACTGGGCCTATCGGCCGTGTCCAAGAGGGCACTTAGGGCTACTCTTCGGAAAACACTTCCGTGACCTTCTTTTACGTAAGTTATGAGTTGCCGTATCTCAGAGTATAAGGCCTAGGTTCGTAATTTTTTTTTTTAATTAAAGCCGAACGATTGAGGTTGATGATGATAAGGCTCACCATGTTTTCCGGCGTTTTGATTTCTTTGGAGCACTCGACGAATCGTGTGACGAGAGTCTTGAAGATGCTCGAAATAATTTGCCCTTCGACTCCCCTAATACCGCCACCTCCAAGGCCTGTGCCAAAGTTCGTGGAATAACCACCTTGCGACACTGTGTCTGGCGACTTGCTAGAGCCCCGCTTCTGGTCTGATAATGAAATATTACACGTGATGGGCTACAGTTTCGAAGCTCCCCCCGACTTTAGGTTTGGCCACTCGAAAACTGGCTATTTTGCTAATAAGCCCCCCAGCTTATCCTCTCACGCCTTAATAATAGACAGTTTTACTTTTGTCAAAACTGTAGCCTCGCCCAAAACTTCTACTCTACTCTAATTCAAAACGACCACGTTTAATATGAAATCAATCAAGGAAACAAGACCAGTTCAAAATGGAGCACAGCAGAGCACATACACTAGTCTTACAAGGTGAGATTAAAACGAAAACAAAAATAAAAAGGTACTAAATTCACCAGTTGGTTATATTTTGGGTGAAATGTAGTGCCCAAGGTGGTGGTGATGAGAGAGCAAAATATTTCCATGGCGTGCCATGAAAACATTTTTCCGTGAAGTATGCTTTGTGGTGGTTAAATGAAAAGTAAATAACACACTCAATCACGACGACTTACTCAGAGGAGACAGGAGAGAGCTAGGATCGACGCAGAAACCTACGTAAGCGTGGAACAAATCTAAAATCTCCGAAATTGGTTGGAAGCGAACGTAATCGCGCAGAAACTTGGAAAATTGTTTGTTGCTGGCCCGGTTCAACTTGGCCAGGATGTTTTGACTTTGCGTTCGCAAGAATTCGGCGGTCGGATCCTTTTTGCCTTCGGCACAACCGTTTGGACATCCTAGGTGCTTCAAAACCCTACAACGGCACGTCCGAAATTCAACTCCTCAAAGTAACCCGACGTACCTGACGATGACATTCATGATCAGGCGGTGGGGCGTTAATGGTTTACTAGCTTTTTCCGCTTCTGGTGTCGTTGATGTCTGTTCGGGCTTCGCTGGTTTACCAGGACTACTCTCAGCAAGAGTGGTATGTCCCGAGAGTGCTTCATCTCTCAAGAATTGTTTGAGGACGCCCATATCCATTAATAGCTCGATTAAATTCAGTATGACCTCCAGGACTCTCACCGTGCAACTATTAGCATCTCGTAACGCCGTGGCATGGACAGCCTAAAGCGAAGAGCTTTACTTCGATTACTCAAATAAAAAAGTAGGTATACCTTGAGGACGACTTGAAGGTCGATGTCGCCTTCCTTCGTTATATAACAGAAAGAACCAGGAGCTTCCGGAACGTCTTCGTTTGCGTACGTGATGTTTGAGTCAGTTTGCGAGCGGGTTAGACTTGACTTTCTATCTTTACCCCGACCTAGTTTGCCCCCAGAAAAACTTAACGCGTCCAGTTGGCTGTCTATGGAACCCTGTTGTGCAAATGAGCATCTGATGAATCTAAAATGTCCGGGGGGAATTGAGTCACCTGTCTTCTTAAAAAATCGGGTGATGGAGTGGGGGTATGTTCTGTCACCGTGATGATCGGATTGGCCATGGGTTGACTGGGAGCGCCCATCCTGCTTTGCCTTCTCCTATCCCAATGGATCTCTCCGATGTATCTGCCGAGAAAATCGGGGGTAAATCCGACGTTAATTTTTTTGGGTGTTTGCAATTTATGTTAATTCGCAGCAACTAAGTACACTATGAAGAAGAAAAGACTAAGGAAAGAGTGTACTTACCCACCAGCGGCTAACTCATCTATCAAACAGCTGAGAGAAGAAAGACAGAACACAGTATGAGAACGTACATACAGACAGATAGAAGGCAGCAAAATGTTAAAAGGTGATTATGCAACGTTTCCGTTGGTGCTAATTTGTGTTCTAGGCGTTCTTTATTAGTTCATCTATTTTGCAAGCTAACAGAAGCTAAACGGATGAACTGTTACTTTCAACTAAAGCTAAAATTACCAAATGTCATGAAAAACAGAGAGAGAGATGTCGCACGAAAAACACCAAGAACGGATAGTAGCGGTTAGCCCGCCATACCTTAAACTCGGCATGCTTTTCCCCTTTACCAAATTGCTCGGGATTGGCTCAAACATTCTGGACAGACCGGAATTCGGTCTTGTCAAGTGTTCGTCGCCGGTATCCAAGCTGCGATGGTATTCCTAGAACAAATCAAGCTGTATCTTTAAAACCCCAAAGGAATGAGGTTGAAAGAAGTTAAAGATTGCGGCGTAAAGAAGAGATTTCCTGATTGGATTTATAGAGGGAGAGAATACATACATTAATCATGCTGGTGGAACCCACCGCTTGTTCGCCTAACAACTTTGGTTCGTCTTGGCCAATTTTCTCCAAAGCTTTGTCCGACTTTGAGAGCAACTTAGTTTCCACGAAGGTCTTCAAATCGGCCATCTTCATCCTCCTTTTGGTCTTCTCGCTCGCCCTTCTCACATGCTGCAAGTCTTCCGGCCTTTTATGGGCGGTGTAAGGTGATTCTGCAGCAACTCACTTACTTATTTTTGACCACCAACGCGAATCTTAACTCTCACCCGCCAATAACGAAACATCTTTGACTTCCGGCACCTCAATAAAATCTTTAATGTCTTGCTTCTTGGTTTCGGTACTCTGATAAATGGAGACTTCGATTTTTGGAATGGGCAGCGAGTTGCTTCGCCGTCTTTGCTGTTGCTGGCCTGTCGTCTCCTCGCTTATATCGCGTAACCTGCGAAAACCCAAGCGGTTTGTTGTCGGGCCGAACGAAAATTTTCACGCGGGAGCTAACCGGTTATACATGTAATGCAAGGACCAGTAAATCCCCTCTTCCTGCCAGTGGGTTATGAAAAGGCAGCGGAGGACGGCCACGTCCAAGAAAGTCGCCGCGGAAATATCACCAGTGCAACTTCCCGAGAGTGTCTTCCTGGACCCTTGAGGATCAGCACCTTGCCCTTCCATGGACTGAGGTTTACTACCGCTATCCACCGAGTCCTTATCAGTCGGCGAACTAAATCATAATTTGGTGGAATTAAAACGAACCTGGGGGGGGGGGGGAATTACCTGACTTTCTGCTGCATCGTGGCGGTCGATGGCTTGGCTTGTTTCGTGTCGGAAACAGAAATCGCGTTCACTTGCTCCACTTTGAAGCAGGGCTTGCCAGTCCCGTTCTTTCGCATCGCCAGTTGAAATATGCTCGTTTCGGCCTAAAACAAGATTTGAACAAAGTGGGCCCACCTGGGCTTTCGTTGTTAAGATACCGTGTATATGGAAGGATCTCGCAGGAATCCGTCCGATTCGTGCAAGGAAGGCAGACGGAATATAACGACGTGCTCCTCTTCCGTGCTGGAGCTTTCTTCGGGGATCGTTTCGGGGAATACCGTGTCTTTTGGGGATGAAATCCAGCTACCCTGTTGAATCTTAAATGGTGTACGGCGCGGTTTGCAGTCTTTTAATAATGCTTACATCATCGTCGTTCGCTTTTGTGATGGTGGCCGTGACTGTAACTGTGGTGTTCGGGGGATGGTCGAAAAAGGTGCTGCCCCCTTGGCTTGGGGGGCTTTCTGGTCCCAGTACATCTTCAGATGGTTTTCCTGGTGATACGAAATAAAACGTGTGATTTTTTAAGAAGGGGGAAGTTCTGGTTAGCAAAGAAATGTTGGTATGGTGTTTAAGAAGGCGCGAAAAATGAGGAAGGTCTACAAGCTTATCATCAATATTATCCACGACCCTTTTATTTCGACATTAAGGAGTCATCTCAGAAGCAATAGAAAGAAAAGCAACTGAGATATGAAACGAGGAATATTCGAAGTAGAATTGATAACCAAGAAGAACGAGGCAAGAGAAGATGAGGAATGCAATGGGAAAAAAGCGAATGGCGTAGAAAGGAATAAAGAAGGTAGGAAAAAAAAAATTGGAAAAGACCAAGGCTAGCAAACTTTGCTTCCCAAAGTGCGAGGGCCTTTGGGAAGCAAAGGGTCCCTTACGTGTTAATAAATAATATATGGATCTTAGACACGTTTAGTAGACTATTTGTTTTATTAAACTAGAGCATTGGTATGTAAGTATGATTGATGATTTAAAATAACACGGTGTTACGTAATTGTATTATTAAACTTAAATTAGGCACGTGACTTTTTTGCATTCCCGTAATTTCCTCGACGAACAAAACCCAGAAGTCTAGCGGATGTAATGATAAAATGAAGCTCTGCGTGATTCTGTTCGTCCAAGTTGCTTCTGCCTCATATTTCAGCGATGAAAGAATTTACAACTTCACTTCGAACATCTTAAGGCACGCATTCCACACAGCGAATTGCATTTACGTCATTAAAGACGGACTAACAGGATCGGATGTGATTGAAACCTCGTTGATGCAACTGAATATCCCAACGGTCAGCGTAAGGGTAGAGGAAGCAACACTGGACGAGTTCTACTGTTACAGATACGTCATAACTTCTAATAATTACACCCAAATCAAACTTTTGTTCGCCAGGAACATCGAAGGGAAAATACTCCAATTTCGAGCTCACTCGAGGACCATGATCCTCTACAGAGGAGATCACGATTTTATTTTGGACGACGACGTGTTCCTATTGGCCACTAATTTGTACGGCCTCGACCTCATAGTCATGCAAGGATTCGGAAACTTCATGTTGAGTTACTGGGGCAGGGCCCCGACGAATTTCAAGTTCAAAGTGAAGTCGGTGAGGGAAGATTCGTTGCTGGCGTCTTTTGATTACACGGGGCGTTCCGAATTTTACCCCGACCGATTCGAGAGGAAAAAATGGACGCCCAATTTCACAATCGGCCGATCCAAACTCACGTTCGGCGTTTCGTTTTTTCACTGCCCCCCCTATGTGTATTATAAACCCGAATCGGGGGTTTACGACGGCGTAGATTGGAGGATGATAAAATTCATCACCCAGGGTTGGCCTTTGACTTTCTTTCCTCACCAACAAAACAGAGCTGCGGGTTTGTGGTTGAAAATAATCGGCGATTTGGTTGAGGGGGTGGCTAACATAGGGTTGTGCTCGTTATGGCCGATTCACGTCACGACTAATAATCTCTCTATGTCGTTTCCGTACACTCAACACTGCTCTACTTTTTTAGTACCGAAACCTCGCTTGTACAAACTTGAAGACTTTATTTTGCAGCCGAATCAAAATAAGTTGGGTATAATTACGCTCATCGTCGGGCTTGTCACAGCCGGTGTTTTTACGTCGCTTGCATGGGTTTACCATAAACTCGGGAAAAATAATCGCTACGTGAGCTACACCTACTCATTCATGCAATTGGTCAGGGTTATAACTTTAGGACCGCTCGATCGTTTCCCCCCTCCGAGCTACAACATCTTCAGGGTCTTGCTCACGAGTTGCTGCTTGACGGCTTTATTACTATCAACCGGGTACTCGTCTGGTATCACTACGATTTTGACGTACCCCAGGTTCACCGAAACCATCAATACCATAGAAGACATGGTCCGAGAGAATTATTCCTGGGGAGGACCGAGGATCTTCATGAAGTACGTGGCGGAAAGAACGTCCAATCCATTCATCGCCCAACTCTACAAAAACTACAACGGCAAGTGCACCGTCGACCAAAGAAACGAGTACTTTCGCAAGAACGAAAAATTCGCCTTGTTCGTCAAGAGCACCCCCGAAAAATACGTCACCAGCGTGGAGACCCTAGACCAGTACGGCTTGAGGCACATGAAGCTGCTGAAGGAGTGCTTCGAAGTGAACCTCGCCGTTCTGGCTTTCAACAAGAACTCGCCGTTTCCGAAGGTCTTCGACGGATTCATCGACAAATTCTTGGAGTTCGGTTTCATCCAGCACTGGCACGAGCACATCCTCCACAAGAACGGCTTACTTCGACACGTCACAAATTTTTATTCGTCCTATCCCGACATTGAATTGGACAGGTCGCCGTTGCAAACCGAGAACTTGCAGGGCGCTTTCTATCTGTTGATTTTGGGCTGGTGCGTCGCTTTCTTGGTTTTACTGCTTGAAGTTGCATGGTCAAGATATAATAAAACCAAAAAGGCATATGGTAAATGTAAACCTAAGACTAGGCACTATTTTATGAATTGCAAAAACTGGTTTTGAAAATTTGGCACACTTCTTCATTAAGCTTCAGAGTATTTGTTAGTAAATAAATAAACACAAGTTTTAAAAAGCAATATAAAAAATTTCAAAGCAAATTCAAATGTTTTTTTAATCCCCCGAATTACGTAATAGGAATGCGCAAAAGAGGGTCCAAAATATTCAAATTCAAAGCAAGAGAAACCCTTTGGGTTGTAGCTACAAGAACTGGACGCTTTGTTGCTCACAATCTCAGCGTTCCTTCGATCTCTAGACCCTGTAATAATCGAGTCTCGAAAGATTTTCGTTGCTAACTAACGACCAACAGTTGGTGTTGACTCTTCCAGCACTGCTCCAAAAGTTTTTGGAAAGAAAAAGCTTTATCTTTGAACCTATAAGAATTTTATTGAATACGTACTATTCGCCCTTTATAATGTAATGCACCAAACAATTGGCATTTAAACACAATCTTTACCCGAGGATACATAAAATATAATTCGTAAAAGTTTTATGTCCAACAAAAGTATCTTTCCATGCATACTGCATTAGTTTGGAAGGGCGAGGCTAACAGGCAAACGTCATATTTCGTCGTGAAAGCGGGTGCGCCATTAAAAATTCATTTGTGGCAAAGCATCACAAAAAGCTTTTAGCTCCCAACAACGCTACGTGTAATTACACCCCCCGCCCCCCTTGCAATTAAACTTCGCGCGTCACTTTGATTAATTTATTGACTCCCCGTTATCCCCAAAGCACGTTTTTACACACGGGGAAATGACCAACGCGATTTTGTTGGCCCTCTTACCAATCGCCTACTTCGGAGAGCCTTCATTAGTGCGATTAACCGCCCACGTAGTAAATAACTCGTTCAAAGTGAGGCACTGTCTTTACTTCGTCGATGGGGGCAACGAAGTTGCTTCCCATTACGTGCTTGGATCTACATCAGCGTTGGGGTTACCACTGGTAATCACCAGTTTAGATAAAACCCCCGCGGATTATCCATCTTGTCAAGGGTACATCCTCACGTCCAACAACCTCACCAGATTAGAAGACTTATTTCTGCATCGCAAATACGAGTTGAAGCTCGCCCCGCATTCGCGCGTTTTAATATTCGAGGGCGAAGCCAAAGGCTTAACGGATTACGAACGCCTGGATGGCAACGCTTTCGGAAACGATATTTTAATAACGCGGGGATTCACCGGTGAGGTCTTTTCGTTAAGAAATAACAACGCCTTTGACTTCCACCGAAGAGACTACTACGCGACCCCAAAATGGAAACCAAAATTTCGAGACAACTCCAAGTTCGGCGTGTCGTTGTTCAATTGCCCGCCTTTCGTGTATTACAGCGAAGAAAAGGGGGTCTACGACGGCCTGGAGATAGCCATTCTGAGGGAAATCGGGAGATCCTGGCCTTTGGAGTACCACGTTCATACGGGAAAGTCCATGACTTTGTGGAGGAAAATCTTCTTCGATTTGTACGAGGGCAAATCCGATCTGGCCTTGTGCTCGCAGTGGATGTTTGGGGTGTCCAGGATGAACTTGGATATGTCGTTTCCCTACACGCAGGAGTGCATCACGTTTTTGGTCCCAAAGCCCCGATTGCTTCCCCCATCGACCTACGTCTTTCAACCCATCACGCTTCACATTTGGCTGTGCATCATCGCCACGAGTTTCCTAACCGCGCTTATATTATGGTCCTTTTCCCGTGCCTTGCCTAACCCCCAAAATCTACCACACAGGAATTTCTCGCGTAGCCTCCTGGATGTGACGCGCATATTTTCGCTGGGCTCCGTAGATTTCCCACCCCCCTCGACCAACACCTTAAGGCTCATATTGACCACGTGGTGTATTTACTCTTTGATTTTAACCACCGGCTATTCGGCCGGCTTCTCGACGTGCTTGACCTACCCCAAACAAACCAAGCCGATCAACCATTTGGAAGACATGGTGGACCAAAATATAATTTGGGGCACCACCGGTACTGACGCGTTGGAGCCGTTCGAGAACTCCACGAATTACATCCATCGGTATTTATACAGGGTGTTCCTAAACAACGTCGATCTTAAGGAGGCCAACAGGAGGATGCGGGAAGATAACAACTTCGCCGTGTTCGTAACGACGCTGCTCGGAGGACACATCACCAACACCAGGTTTTTGGACGAGTACAGCCGGACGCACCTGAAATTGCTGTCGGATTGCGCGCAGGTGTACTTGATCGTCTTCGCCTTCCCTAAAAAGTCGCCCTTTCGGGAGTACTTCGACGAACGTATGAAGGGTTTCATCGAGCACGGTTTTATTCTGCACTGGTTTAGGCAGATCGACCGGCTTTATGGTAAACCGAAGCAGCTCTTTAGCTTCTACAATTCTTATTCTGAGGAGTTGCGGGCAGTTAGGCCGCTGAATTGGGAGCGTCTGCAGGGGGCGTTTTATCTATTGGGGGTTGGATTGACGGCGGCTGTTTTGATGTTCGTTTACGAAGTGCGGTTTGTCAGTCATTGATTGTAAAATCTAGTTGAAATTACAAAATTAATAAAATATTCCTCTTTTCTTAATTTCCTTTAATCCTTCTATTTCTTTAGAATTTTCACCCACCTCGGTGACGTTTAGGGGTAGTTCGAAAACCTACAGTTGTAACACAACTGCAAAAAATTCTTCTCTGAGTAATTCAATTTGCTTGCTTCCAGAATGTCTCAGAGGATGATTTCACTCACCTTCGACTGTACAAACATCCTCAGTAGTTCTTCAAAATAAATTCTGAAACACCCTATCCAATTTCCCGCATAAAAATCTACAGTATTGTTGTTTAATTGTACATGTATGCTTGTTTTATTTAAAATGTAAGGCCAAACCTCGCCAAGCTTTAAACAGTGGTAAACAGCTACTAAAAAACGTAAACAATTTAATTGAACATAGTTTTTTATTTTTTTAAATTATCTTAACGATCTTTAAAATATTGTCTACGATCACTAACGCGAATGAATATTTTACGAGTTTGCCTCCCATGTTTCGTGCTTGTCCATAAAATAAACTGCAACTTTATTAACGAGTTTCAGAGGAGAGCTCCCCTCAATCAAAGGTGAGACTATTGACATTCAGTTAATGTTTTAGTAGCGCCGTTAACATTTCAAATTTAAATATTTTCTTTTACACTAAAGCAACTTGACCTTACGTCTTCTGGAGACCTTCAAAAGATATCTGCAATTAACGTTTCAAATTCGATTCACACAAACGCAATGAACAATGCAAAAAAAGCGCCTTGCCTTAAGGGCGTTTTTCTTTTGCGTGTTGTTTCGTTGAAAGCACGTAGGCGTTCTCTCTCTGCCAACAAAGTACCTTCGGAATAGGGTTGCCAACTCTGCATATAAAGCCAATTTAAGAAAAACTGACAATTCATAACATGAAACATTTAGATGAGACCGTCAAATTCTCATCTCAATCTCGTCTCAAATTAAACTGGATGTGGAAAGACCCTGCCAGTCTCACTTTTACTTTGGCATTCATAAGTAACTTGAGATCAGTGACTAAAGTGAAAAACGATTCAGATCAGTTGTGGAAATCGTATAAGTGAGGTGAAATTTGCGCTCGCTTGTTTTTGCAATTTTTTTGTTCAAAACTCTCAAAATTTTTGTTACTAGTATTTTTATTTAAACACAATTCCTTTCGTCTAATTTAAAATGATTCCATACCTCACTCCATTTCCGCGTAGGCGCCATTGCTTCGAATTAGCCTCATAGAGAGTTAATACTTAAAGACCGTTGCAGCTTTTACAACCGTCCACCCTCGAATCTCAAAGCTCTTACCTATGGCTCTTACTAGTTCGACGACTTAAGTCTTAAGAGTGCGAAGGTTCGTACGTTGGTGAACTAATTTCTTTTCATACTCGACTAGCCGTGTGTTCGCAAGTTGGGTATGGAAGGAAGTTAGTTCGCGAGTGAACGAACTAAAATACTCGCGAGCTAAATAAAAATTCAGCTCATCGCAGGGAATAGGTTCGATAAACTAGTTCGTACACGTCTCTAGCTTAAGGCAGGGTATACCAACGAACTTTGGATTATCCCTGGGAGGGGTAAAACTACAAAATATGCACGCAAACACAATAATTCAGGAGAAGAGGACCTCTTGTTTGTTTCCCTTTTCTGGGATGGGGCCGCTAATCCCTCTTGGGGAAGACTCGGGGTGTCGTTCTTGTTTTCTGGCACCCACACTAACACCGACACCGGATTTCGTTAAGAGGGTCACGTATTTATTTCAAAAAGGACAATCGAACAGTAGCAACGAAGATAACATTCAAAGATTAAATTTAGGTATCACAAAATCTTTTAAGCGGACACTAAATCGCGCACTATACACTTAACGTTTCGCAGTCGTTCGACAGCTTCGTTCACATATTTTTCACTTCTGACAAAGCTGTCGAACGACTGCGAAACGTTAAGTGTATAGTGCGCGATTTAGTGTCCGCTTAAAAGATTTTGTGATACAAATTTCATCGGACAAGAACCAACTGTAAATTAAATTTAGGTAAATAAAACGGGGACGTTCCTTAGGCGAGCATTCTTATATTGAGGCTAGGTAAACATTAATTAATTTTCTGAAACTTTCCTCTTCTCCTGGGCCATTGTTTACAGATTCAAAATCTTCCCCCTCTTTAATAATTCTCCCGGGAGGTGCTGCTCTCTGGCGGATAGTCGTTCAATGAGTGTCCAATGAACAAACTTTGGGCACCGAAGTGACTTAAGTTGCCTAACGTTAGGGACTTGTGAAACGCGTTTTCGTTCGTCAGGGTCACCTTAGGCTCACGGTTCCCACTGAGAAAGGGATTTATTATCGGTGTTTGTTTATTTTCGTGTATCTTAACGGGCCTTTATTTTAACAGACGGTAATTTTATGGTTAGTAGGTAGATATTGTCACGCTAAGGGCCTTCACCATGTCGCGCTAAGCCTCCACTATGTCGCGACGGTGTGTCCTTAGCCTTCGGGTTGATTGGGGGTGTGTAGGTTTATCAGAGGGTAGAGCTTTAAGACAATGATTTAAAAAATTAATACCTCTTTATTTACGTAAATTATTAGTTTAGTTGAGGGTGGTTTGTCCGTGAAACTTGGGGTGCGGTCCTGGATCGTTCGCGGCGACTGGGGTTGTTGATTCGACTAAGACGGAGCAGCGGGCGACGTTTCCTTAGCCGGAGAAGACTGGCGAATGTTCGAGGCCGGTCCGTGACTGGCGTGGTGGGTCAAGGTCGGTCTCAGTGACAATGTTCCTTGGCTGGAGCACGACACGTCCTTGCTCAGCCTATGGGTGATCGGGTTGGAACAGCGTGGCCAGGGCAGAACTACGGTGGTGTCTTCTCTCGGACAGCTGGCGAGTAGATGGTCTTCGTTCTCTTAGGACGGGTTCGGCAATGTTGTCGGCGGCGGTGGCAGATGATGTGGCTGTAGCAACGCTGATGCTGGGGTGGCGACGACGGCGATGCTGGGCGGCGGCGACGCACTATGGGGCCAAAAGCACTTTCGCGTCTCAAAAATCTGTAACTCTTTTATTTACCGACTTACGTTAATGAAATTTGGTACATAAATTAAGAAGACTATAGGCTTTATGACTGTGATGTGATTTAAAAAAAAAATTATTTGCTTTTTTATTATATATGTTGTAACACCGAAAAGTGAAGATTCCTTAAGAGTAAAGTGCCCTTATTTTAAAAGATACATAAAAATGTCATAAGAAAATGTTGTTTAGAATTAAAAGTTATAGTCAAATACAAAATTAGAGCGATTAGTTTGAAGATTGAGAAATTTAGAGTTCGATGCGAATCTAACGGCGGCTACTCTGAAGCTCATTTTCAATAAACAATTACGTACCTACGACACAACTAACATGTAACGTGTTATATATCATTGGAAAGGGCATTTCTTCTAGTTTTCAACTAACTATACAAACATGTGAAATGCTTACTCGTTTGTCAAATAAAAAAACATAAACACAGGCACGTTTAATTTGCCGTTTTCAAATTTCGCTTAAAGATTTAACTGTTATCGAAATTTGCCGAAGTTGAGTTCTTGGCTGCAAATAATAGAGAAAATAGTCCTCTAGGTGAGGCAGAAAAAAAAGTTTGCCCATATTTGCCCCTAACATAAAAAAAACAGGTTGAAAGATGGTAACCTACCTTTAGTGTAAGTAGCTACTCATATTTTGTTTTTAACTATAAAAAACCACAAAACCACTGAAAAGGTAATAATACTTATTCATTGTCAAAAACCATACATTTTTTTTTCCACCATGCCACCAGCAGAAAATACGAGTAGCTACTTACACTAAAGGTAGATCACCATCTTTCAACCTGTTTTTTATGTTAGGGGCAAATATGGGCAAACTTTTTTTCTGCCTCACCTAGAGGACTATTTTCTCTATTATTTTCTCTATATAACTTTTAATTCTAAACAACATTTTCTTATGACATTTTTATGTATTTTTTAAAATAAGGGCACTTTACTCTTAAGGAATCTTCACTTTTCGGTGTTACAACATATATAATAAAGAAGTAAATATAATTTTTTTTAAAATCACATCACAGTCATAAAGCCTATAGTCTTCTTAATCTATGTACCAAATTTCATTAACGTTAGTCGGTAAATAAAAGAGTTACAGATTTTTGAGACGCGAAAGTGCTTTTGGCCCCATAGTACGACGGTGTGGTTGGGGCGTCGGCGATGGCGATGTTGGGTGTCCTCTCGTAGAGTTGGCACTTAGTGCCCACTGAGTCGGTCCGGTGGCAACGACTGCCTTCCCAATTTTGGCCCGCACTTTAAATACACGTTTTTTGCCTAGTCGCGCGTTGCATTTTTCGTCACCTGCTCTGTGTCCGTTTGCGTCATTCGTATACGCGCGTATAGGCGGTCCCGTTTGTAATAAATTCCGCTGATGTCTTATTATGAAATATGAACCTTTACGTTTACGTTGTATCGGTTACCTCCTTATTGTGTTTACATTTCGACACGGTCGCAATTTGCCCTCAAGTTTACACAAGTTCGCGTTTAAATACTTTTTATGTTTTTTATTCGCGGAACACAGAAAAAAAACCCTCGTGGTTTTTAGAAAGTTCCCCCTCGTGACAATATCGTTGGCCTGGGAACTCCTTCACATTACGGTCGAGTTGGAATTTCTTTGTTAAATTTGAACCAGTAAAGATTTTACTTTAATTAATTTTAGATTTAAAATTTTCGGCCGTTTACACAGTCTTCGAGTATTTTCTGAATATGAACTGAGATGAGATTGAGATCAGCTCAATTTGCGACTTCGGAATCTCGACAGTTCTTACACAAGACAATAGAGAATAGAAAAAGCAAAGGAAAAAATCATTGCGGAGATTCCGAAGGCACCTCATTCGCAGAGAGAGAACGCTTATCTGCTTTCCAAGAAACAAAACGCACCTTAGGAGAAACGCTCCTGTAACTGCTCGCTTAATTATTATTTGAACACTGCAACTAAAATTTGTAATTTTATACACAAACGCGACTTTGACCTTGCCATCAAAAATGTATGCCCCACGTCAGCTTCGGGCTGCCTAAAATCACATGTTTATCGCCGAGGCCGAAAAATGATGTATTGCTGGAAATTACAGCGTACATAAAAAACTCCGGTCACGAAGACAATGCGCTATTAACCAGTAAATAAATTCCCTCTTCCGCAAATAATTAATCGTACTTACGATTTTATTATTGCATGCCTGTGTGCAGTATCGAATCGAAATAGCCCCAGAAAGTAAACACTTTTATAGGCGATTAAATGAACAAATGAATTATTAATTTATACACCGAACTCTATGGGTAGGTATATCATTTTTTAATATGTAGAATGAACAACATTTGTAGAAGGAAAAGGCAGCAGGTTTCCTCGCCATATATCGTCATACGAGTAGATTGATGATTTCAACGCACAAATTATTTTATCACCGGCTACAATTTTCGTCCAAATCAGTTCCGCGATTGTAGATACGATAAACTCCACGTATCATTATTTTGTCAAATATTGAAATACACACGCACTAATTACGCCAATTACCACAACGTTCCGAAATGATTATACTCGTAGCAGCTTGTAGTACATGACAACGACTTGCCACGGTAGAAGAAGAATGGAAAACGGAAGTCGCACGTCCATCTACAACCCACGCGTTACAGACTTCGCAACCATGTTACTCACAAACGCTTTCCTCGTGCAAAATTGTTTGCACGTCATAGTTGACGACTCCCCTTTATCCGCCTTCATCGAAAAATCTCTGATGGATACCTCAACTCCGACGGTTAAATCCAGCAAGCACGACTTGTCCTGCGACGGCTACGTAATCGCCTCCAAGAATTTTACCTCACTTCAAGATTTGTTTGGGAAAAACTCGGGGTTTCAAGTCCACAAGCGGGCCGTTATATTTTACGAGGGCCAAAAGGATTTCCTGGCCAAACCATTCACGTTATCGTCCACCCAACGCGCGATCGATTTATACGTGGTTCAAGCCCTTTGGCATAAGGACGACCTCAAAATAGAAGACCTAGATATAATCGACGTTTACAAACGGAGGAAGCTGGATGGGGTCGAGTTCGGGGCAAGAACTTGGCAGCCCGATTTCACAGTGGACCCAAACCTAAAATTCAGGGCGGCAGTTTTCAACAGCACCCCCTTCGTCATGGTCAATTCCAAGCAAGAGGTCTTCGACGGGGTCGAGCATAGGATCCTGCGGGAAATTACTGGAACCTGGCCGTTTGAGTACAGGATTCACACCCACACCTTCGAAAAGGATTTATACCTGGAACTATCGTATGATATTTTGAACGGCACCAGCGATATTGGCCTGGGCTATCACTGGCTGACGTTTACCCTCCGGAGGAACGTGGATACGAGCTATCCTTACACGCAAGCCTGCGCGACGTTCTTGGTCCCAAAACCTCAGTTACTCCCAAACGTCAGCTTTGTGTTTCAACCAGTAACGCCCTCGCTTTGGTTGGTTATACTAATAATAATTTTGCTGGCGGCGTTCAGCCTATTTACGTCAGCGAATTATTACGCGCGTCAGCTACAAGTTAGAAATGAGGATGGTTTTGATCGGTTTGTGGTTTGCTTCTTGAACTTGCTCGCCATACTCGTAATAAACACGCTTAAGCGATTTCCACCACCCCACCTGAACGTATTCAGGCTGATCATAACCTCGTGGTGTTTCATTTGCGTGGTCTTAAGCACGGGGTACTCGGCAGGATTCTCGAGCTTACTGACGTACCCGAAATTCTGGAAGCACATAAACACCTTGCAGGACATGATCGACGCCAAGATATACTGGGGGGAAGCTTCGAGTTTCACTCGCGATTACCTGGGCTCCAGCGAACAACCCAAGTTGATTAAGCTGGCCAATTTATTCCAGCGCGAAGGAACTCGCGAGGACAAGCTCTTCAGGCTCAGGCAGAACACGCACGCCACTATCGCGACGGTTTTGCCGAAGCGCTTTCTGACGGGCACGTTCATTTTGGACGACTACACCAAGACCCACCTGAAGATCTTATCTGATTGCTTCGGGCTTTACTACGTCGTTTTCGCCTTGCCGAAAAATTCGCCCTACAAGAAGCTGATCCAGGAGAAGATCATTCAGTACACGGAGCACGGATTCGTGGCTTACTGGTACACGGAAATCCTGACCAAGTACGATTACATGCACGTCAATAATTTCTACACGAATTACGCCGAGCCCATTCCTACTCAACACGTTCCAATGGCCATTGAGAAAATCCAAGGGGCTTTCCTCTTGTTGGTGATTGGTTTGTGTTGTTCTGCCTTGACGTTTTTAGTTGAGACGGTTTTGATGAAGACGGTGCGGTCGGTGCAAAGAAGATACTTTTGCCTGCTTTGATGCAATGGTTTCATGGTAAAGTCGAGATGGTGGAAGTGAATTTGGAAATGACCAAAATGTGCATGAACTCTCAAGAAAGCAAAAGTTATGGACATTGCACCACCTTCATCTTTTCCCTGGTTCGAAGCCCCCCCAAGTACTAGAGTTTTAAAATTATGCACTTGCCTTTACATTAAATAAAAATTGTACTATTAATTTAAAATGTGTTTTGATTCGTCCTAATACATAAATTCCGTTTTGATAATGACTGCTTTTGCAACGACTCTATAAAAAAAAGTTTAAACCTAATAAGCCCCATAGACGATCAAACAATTTGCGCAACAAGAGGTTGTGCAAATATTTTGATGGTGTATGTTTGCGTTTGAGTTGTTGTGCAACAGGAGTTTGCGCAAATTGATTGACCGTATATGGACCCTACTAACCTGACTTTATTTTTAATTTTTTTATTATTAATCGTTTCTTGCGCTTGCCTACAAAAATAAATTGAACAGTGATTAAATAAGTTCAAAGTTCACGTACTTGATATAAATCTTTATTGTTTAAACTACACGGTGCAAAAAAAATTATGTATTAGAAAATTCATTTCCCACTTATAGATCGCCTGCCTACAAAGTTTCTTTTTTGTGTTTGGCTCGTTGTTCAAACATGTCAGGGCATAATGTGATGTGTAAATATATTTTTATAAGCGGCCAAGTGGTAAATAATAGATTGAATGAAACGCCATGACAGGCAATGAAAAATTAACCGACCAATCGCTTCATTACCTCGGGAATACAAAGTAAAAGTTTTAATTGATGCGCGTGGAGCAACAAAACGGATCAAAGTCGAAAGGTAAGAAGGAAATCCTAACAACAGTGCAAATTTAATTAAGGATTATATCGGAAAATATGTTCATACTTAATAACTAAAGCACGGATTTACGTGCATTTGTAGGTCACTCCGCCCAATTGAAAAACTCAAAAATGCACCTCAATCCGTGCTTTAGTAATAAAATTAATAAAGTGAATTACTGAGTTGCAAGAAAATTGAATTTGATGCAAGAAAACAAATCGTCTATTTCTACTCAACCGTTAAAGCAGAAAAGATTTTCGAAGTTTTCAGTAGAGCCTGGAAGGGGCCTTAGATTTAAGAGCCCCATTCACGACCAACCTTGTTGCCCAACATTATTTATTACATTACCCAACGTGGATGGTAAAAGTAGATCATGTGAGCAACAGTTTTGGTCTTGAATCATTTACGCCAATCAAAAGGAGAATTTATAATAAATTCGAGAATATTAAATTAATTTAGAGAAGATGGCATAAAGATAATATTAAAAAAAGATGGACAGAATAAAGGTGATAGAAGAGAGCAGAGGAATACCAAGGTAAATAATGATATAGGCCCAATTAGATAAAGGCAGGATTCTAGACTCTGAAAGAGCAAAAGAAAGTGGAGAAACTCAGACTTTTTTGAGGCTGCTAGGGAATTTTTCTTTCCAAGAAGAAGATACGGTCAATTTTGTAAAGACGCAATACTTATGTGTCGTATATGATGAGGCGACGATCACTATTTACGACAGAACTACAGAAAATGTGAAAGAGATTTAGAAACAAAATGTGAAGGACCAAACAAGCCACAAGAGCCCTAAAAAAGACTTATCAGCATAACAGAGTCCATTGTAAAAGGATTTTTCATTTCGCGGTACAGAACAGGTGCAGAAACCTGCCCCCAAAAACAAATTAAAAGAAAAGTTGCAGAAGTGTCTACAACTAACCAGACGAGACCAAATATGTAACGAGAAAGCCTGGAGACGCGTGACTATTATGAAGACACTTAAAAGCAGAGCGTCTAATGGACTGGAAAAACAAAAATAAAAGCAAAAGAAGATCAGCCCATCCTTGGAAGAGGTACATTACCAATTCAATGGAAGACAAAGGAATGGACGACCATCTCAGTTGATAGAACGCATCCACTTGTGTAGAAGAAACCAAAGAAGAAGATTTAGCCCTCTCTTGGGGTGAAATACTTTACCAATCAATTGAGTGGAAGACAAAAGAATAGAACCGAAGACTGGAAGACCATCTTAGTTGACAAAAGGTATTCACTTGTGTAGAAGAAACCAAAGAAGAAGATTTAGCCCTCTCTTGGGGTGAAATACTTTACCAATCAATTGAGTGGAAGACAAAAGAATAGAACCGAAGACTGGAAGACCATCTTAGTTGATAAAAGGTAGAAGAAACGAAAGAAGAAGATTAGGCTCTCTTGGGGAGAAATACTTTACCGATCAATGCAGTGGAAGACAAAGGAATAGAACCGGGGGCTGGAAGACCAATTCAATTGATTACATGGTAAAAAAAAACAAAAGAGGAAGATCAACCCTCTCTTGAGAGAAATGCAGTAGAAGACATTGGAAGACTGAAATGACAGGAGCTGTAGAACGTTAGAATGGCAAAGCCTTAATGAGATAAGCCGAAGAAAGAACCACTCTTTCATCCACTATTTTTTACATTTTCTTTTTTGCTCCTCCCTCCAATAAAATATAATTTAAAACTGCTTGTCTGTGCTCATGATTTTTCGGCTGTGACCTTCCATTTCTTCTTGCCTTTTATTTTTTTCCCCCAACTTCGTTCTTCGTATCGTTTTCACATCGTTTCTGTCGGTTCTTCCGTTCTTCTTTTTTGTCCTATAACAGAAGTCAAAACTGTTTTGGTATTCTATTTGCCTCCTCCTAATAAAGAAATAATAACTTCTTTGTTTAATCACTCTTTCATCCCACTACTGCTTATACATACAACTCTTCACTTTCAACCTTTTCTTATCTCTTGCCTTTTCTTCCCATCTTGATGTATTTACGTCGCTTTTTACATTTTTTGTTTCCTTGGTCTTCGAATCCCTTTTCTTTCTTCTTTAATGCCAATCAAGACCACTTTGATATGCTATTGGCCTTCGTCATTCTTAAATGTCATATCCACCTCATTCTCTGTGCTTTTGTTGTCCCTAATAATTCACCTGATTCTCTGTGCTTCTATTAAAGATAATAACACCACGGGGATGGTAATGATAGGGGGATAAGGATAAGAATAAATTTGAAAGCTCTAAAAATTATTATTAAAATAAATTGTATGCGTTACGAGACATCACTTTTACTTTACCATTTTTTATTACTATAAGTATAATTATTGGAGTTTTGTAATGACCACCCTGTCACCATTTGAAAACCTGCGATTTCCAGAGATACGATCTCTTTCCGATCCTAAATGCCGTGTACTTAGTAGCTTGTAGCACGTGCTGGTTACAACACGCAGTGGGTATAAAATATTTATTGTAGGTACTAATTGCTTACGCACTCACAACCACGTAAGTTAAAGTAATTTCATAATTAGAGGTAACGGTGTTAATTACTGAGAGTATTGGAATTAATTCCATAAAAGTGATTATATAATACAAAATCTTGATGCTTTATAATTAATAGATTATTTGGTATTCGTTTTATTTGTTGGTCGTCCAAATAAATCGATTCCACTTGGAAATTTTGTCGAGCATCAAGAAGCTCGCGGGGGTTTCGATTTATTTGGACGTAACCCAATATACAATCTAATTAGACTGTACATTCAGTTTCAGGTTCCCATGAACTTTAAAATCAAATACACCTTCGCCGATGCAGTACCTCTCGATTTTACTCTCTCACATCTTCAGGGTGCAGCACTGCCTGTATTTCATATCTGATGACAGTTTCGCCTCAACACACGTCGCCCAGTGTTTGATTGCGAAGGGGATTCCCATGGCAACCTTGAAACTCTCACCGACCACAACGCACGAGGACTCTTGCTCCTGCGAAGGCTACATAATCGCATCCAACAATTTCACTTCACTAACTCACTTATTCAGCAAGAAGCAGTTCAAACCCCATAAAAGACTCGCCGTTTTTTACGATGGGAAAGCGGATTTTCTGGCCCATTCGGGCCCCTTTCTGCTGAGCGCTGGGCAGTACGCCATCGATTTGTTCGTCGTTCAAAACTTCTTGAACGATTCTGAACGATCGATGGAAGTCACTGACGTTTACCGGAGGAAGACGCTCACATTGTGGAACGATTTGGACGAGTTCGTACCGGACGAGAGGGATTTCGAGCCGAAAACTTGGCGACCCGATTTTAGCGTTGGTAAAAATTTAAAATTCAGGGCCGCCGCTTTCAATTGTTCACCCTACGTGCTCATCGATGAAAACAACCGGGTTTACGGCGGAGTGGAACACAAGATACTCCAGGAGATAGCAAAAGGCTGGCCTTTTGAATATAGGGTGCACGAGTACAGTTTCGAAAAAGACCTGTATTTGGAGGTGACCGACGACGTCTTGAATGGAACCAGCGATGTTGCCATGTGTGATCACTGGATGATTTTCTCGATGCTCAGACAGTGCGACAGCAGTTACCCCTACACTCAAGCTTGCATAACGTACTTAGTACCGAAGCCATTGCTGATGCCCGACGTTACTTTCGTGTTTCAACCAATCACGGCGTTGCTCTGGGGTATAATTCTGATTTGCGTTTTCCTAACCGCCTCAGTTCTATACGCGTCTGCGAAGTGGTGTTCCATTCGAAACGTTGAGAGCACCGACTTCGTCACGTGTGTTTTGAATGTTTTCCGATTGCTTGCGCTGAACACGCTGAAGAGTTTCCCTCCCCCCACCCAATACGTCCAAAGGATGGTTATAACTTCCTGGTGTATTATTTGCCTGGTTTTAACAACGGGGTATTCCGCTAGGTTTTCCAGTCTGTTGACCTATCCGAGGTTCTACCGCCGGATTAACACCCTGCAAGACATGGCCGACGCCCAAATTCGTTGGGGCGAAGCTAGTGTGGTCACGCGCAATTATTTGGCCTCCAACCCCAACGTCAACGGTCTTCAGATAGCCAAGCTGTTTCAGTACGAGGATAGCATCGAGGTTAAACTGGCGAGGATCAAGGGGAATAACTACGCCACGATGGTCACCGTGTTGCCCCAGCGGTACCTGGGGGGCACCGTTTACCTCGACGCTTACGCAAGGACGCACCTGAAAGTCCTGTCTGATTGCTTTGGGCTTTACTACTTCGTGTTTCCCTTGCCCATGAACTCGCCCTACAAACAGTTGCTGCAGGATAAAATCATGGGGTTTTCCGAGCACGGGTTTATTTCGCATTGGTACTCCGAGATACTTACCAAAAACAACTTGCTTTACATGGAGAATTTCTACACGTCTTACGCTGAGCCCATTCCAACCGTGCACATCGCATTCACCGTCAGTAAAGTGAAGGGGGCGCTGTTTTTGTTGGGTACGGGGTTGACGGTGGCTATCGTTGTATTTATTGCAGAGAATGTTTTCTTTAGATTTACAAATAAATAAATAGGTAATTACATTTATCTTTCACTGGTATTCATCTCACCCCCTTTTACGACTGTTCCACCTGATTTAATTTGGTCATCTTTCTATATTCCCTGCCTCATCCTTCTTAGATATTATTGCTTTCTATGGCATTTCTCGTCAACTCTCGTCTCACCTTCCTTCTATTTCGCGCGTCGTCAATTAGCCTCTTCTGCCCTATCCCTTTGTGGTGTTTTAAAAATCTTTGATTTCTTGCTACTCCTTTCATCTTTTCTGGCCCCGTCCTTTCTAGATATCTTTTACCTTTTACGGCGCAAATCCTATTTCGCTTTTATCTATCCAAATTCCACTGCACTACGAGACGATTTTATCAAAAATTTGGCATATACTCAAAGTTATGGAAAGCGTATGGGGAGGGCTGGACGATTAAAGATGACCGAGAAGATGTTGAGAGAAATGAAGGATCTGGGAGGTCCACAACCAAGGAAACTGAGTACAACTCTCACCATTCGCCAGTTATCTGAAGACTCGGCCCTTTAATTTCGTTGAGTTCAATTGATTTTACCGATGGCTTAAAAAACTGCACCTTATTTTGACTTCACAAGGAAGATCCAGACTTTCCTTTCGATCAAAAGGGAATTGAACATCATCAAGCTATAGACAAGGAGTTTACTGTCAAATTTTGCGACGCTTGGAAGTCGAAGTTCGCCGAAAAAGGACGTCCCATGTCGTCGCAAAGAGTGACCAATGGCAACTCGACCATAACGTCGCGCCTTTGCTTGAACACAGCATACAATAGACTTTTCTTTTTCCAAAAGTCATTTATAAGGAAGAAGGTTTCAAAATATTGAAGTGGTACGAAAGGACGCGAACAGGCAGTTGTGGGGTGCTTCGGAAAGCAAGTTCAAAAATGTTTTGAGCACCAGAAACATTGTTGGATTGAAAGTATGGGTTTGGAAGGAAATTAACCCTTATCTTACAAATCTTGGACTTCTTTATTTTTATTTAAATAAATCTAATCCAGATGGATTTTGATCAAATCTTTCGGCCTGTTTTCGTCAGTCAATCTTCATTTGGTTTCCCTACTCATTGCCGTTCGCCGCTCATGGTCATCCATTCTTTTTTATTTCCAAGATCCAACATTCCCATTAATTTCCCTATCTTGCAAGCATTCTAAATTTAATTGGGTTACCAAATTCAAAGTTTGACTTCCAATTAAACCAATTCTTGCATGATTCTAAATATTCTTAATCCTTGTCTTCTTCTAGGAACCAAAAAAGGAGAGTGGCAGCACTCTTGCCCCATTTTTCTTATGATCCCTGTTATCTCAGCTATTCTTTGATTCCATTTCATAATTGCTTGTCCTCTTCTTCATTTTATTGCTCCTCCTTATTATCCTTTCTAGCCCCATCGGGTTCCACCATTTTAATTTATTGTTTGTGCCCCAATTTTCTACTTTTGTTCCTAACTTTAATAACACTTTTTTAATTCGGCCATCCATCTCCTCATGTTACATTAATTACCTATACTTTCTTTACTGTTCCTATTTCATTCTTTTTCCTCCATAAACCAGCATCTTTATTGTTCAAGTTAAGATCATCCAAATTCCATCATTGTTTACCTTTGCCTCCAAAGATTCCTATGTTGTCATCTCTTCTAATTTTTATCTCATACATCTGTTGCCCTATTTGCCTTCTTTCCTTTTTTCGTTCTGTGCATTTTTTCTTTTTTGTTTATAAGCAGCGTCGGATTTAGGCTTAAACCTCCCGCACATGGAATATGTTTCGGGTTTGGGGATCTCTTAAATTTGGAATACCAAATTCCAAGTGAAATTGGCATCGAGCTGTATGAAATGGCCTTAAGCATTTTGGTTCTATTCGCGAGGGTTTCGATGCTAATAACGAGGTGGATCACCCCCACGGCATTTGACATTAACTTCCGCTCATAATTATTTCAACATTACATACAAAGTAAATAATACAGGTGAAAGTATCGTGAAGGGCAAATAAAACTATCATCAGTCATACATGGCCCTCATCTCTTAATCAGAAAAAGTCGAAACCATTCCGAATGAACTTCGCGCTTTTCTTTGGCTTGGCTCATCAAATGAGCGCCCCCGGCGAGAAAAATTTAATGAAACTGGGCGCGCAGATAATAAATAATTCATTCAACACAAACCACTGCTTGTACTTCACGACAGATTGCGATTCCTGCCCCCACGTTCAGCTCGTAATCAAAACAATCACGAGTTTGTTTATACCCCTGGTAATCATACCGAGTGATAAAAGCAACCCGGATGATATGTTCTGTAATGGTTACGTGATAGCCTCAAGCAATTTCGCTTTCGTAAAAAACCTTTTCCTCAAGCACGATCGTCGGAAGCTCTCTCTGAAAGCGCGACTGAGGGTGGTGGTGGTTTACGACAAAATCCGCAAGTTGGTTGAATATGGTTCGCTGGGGGAAAATATTTATGGCAATGACATAATTGTAATTGAAGGATTCAGCCCCCAGGAAGTTACCAGGGTGTTTTCAGTAAGGAACGGCGCTTACTTCGACCTCAAGGGGATGAACTACGACACGGAAAAATGGGCGCCCAAATTCAAGCGCGGCAAATTTAACGTGTCTTTATTCAACTGCCCCCCCTTCGTTTATTACAACGAAAACCAAGGGGTTTACGACGGCACTGACTTGAAAATGTTGCGAGAAATCGCGCAAGGTTGGCCCTTACATTACAACGTGTATAAAGAAGATGAACCAAATCCCTATAGGGCGGTGATCCTAGATGTTTTGAAAAGGAGATCCGAGCTTGCCGTCTGCTCGCAATGGCAATTCGTCTTGTCCAAACAACCAGTTGATATGTCCGTGCCGTACACGCAAAACTGCATTACTTTCCTGGTCCCGAAACCTACGTTGCTCCCTGATTCGAGCTACACCTTCCAACCTTTCTCGTCGAATCTTTGGATGGCCTTCGCGCTCTCCTGCGTTTTATTCGCCGCCCTTTTACACTCATTTTCTTTGGCCTACGCCAAAATCAACCGGGCAAATCGCTTCGTCGATTTCACCTACGGCCTTCTCCAGGTAGTAGGCACCGTAAGTCTAGGATCGACTGCGACCCCACCTCCGACCCAAACTGTGTTTAGGGTGCTCCTAAACACCTGGTGCATCTACGCTTTGGTTTTATCGACGGGGTACTCGGCTGGCTTCACCACGACGTTCACGTCGCCGAGGTTGTCCGGGGCGATCAAAACTCTGCAAGACATGGCCGATCGGAAACTCCTCTGGGGGGAAAAGGGCACCGACGCGCTGCAAGCCGCGGCCAACTCCACCAACCCCACGATTCAAAGCATAAGTCGAAACTACATGACTTACGCCGACGTGCAAGAGCGCAACCTGAGGGTATCGAGGGATCGAAATTTCGCGGTGATTGTGAAGACGCTGCCCGGGGGTTACGTGACGGAAACCGAGACGCTGGATGGTTACGGGATGACGCACTTGAAGATTTTACTGGATTGCCTTCAGACTTATTTGATTGTGTTCGCGTTCCCCAAGAACTCGCCGTTCACGGAGTACTTCAACGAGCGCATTTTGAGGTACCTGGAGTGTGGGCTGACGCAGCGGTGGTACCACGAAGTTAGCTACAAGCACGGCATGTCGAAGCACGTGTCGAATTTTCAAGCTGCGTTTGGGAACTTGAGGAAAAATCCGCTCAAGATGAGACAGCTTCAGGGGGCGTTCTATTTGTTGAGCGCGGGATTGATTTTGGCGTTTATAGTATTTATGTGTGAATTTTATTTTGGTAAATAATTAATTAATAAATTGAATAGTTCGAGATTTGTTTTTCCTTATTATATAGGGTCTTCTCAAATATTATACAGGGTTTTCCCAAACGCAAACATTTAAATCAGAGCTGCGCGAACCACCCATATGTACCGTTCAATAAATGAATTCTGAATTTCCATTCCTTGTTTAAAGAGTGCATGGCACCTGCATTATTTGAGTAAGCAATTCAAACATCCCTGGAAGCCGCGACACCCCGCCGCATTACAAACATAAATCGTCAGTGATTTCGTGTTTACGCTCAAGTTTCAAACGTTCGGCCTTCTGATATTTGCGCAGCAATTAAACGCCGACGAATCTCGTTAATAATTAAACAGTTACATTTACGTTTCTATCTGCGAACACTTAGGCTTTCACCAAAGTAAATAAAGCGCGCTTTGTTTATTAGGGATGGGCGCTTGATTGACAAACACAAAGGCATTCCCGACTCGCGCCTGCCTTATAGGTACGCAGAAAATGATAATGCTTCTTCAGTTTTGATTTGGTAGGAAATTTATTTTTAGATGTATTAAGATGAGAGCCAAAACCGGATTGAGGGTGTTAATCCTTCTGATGAGCGTCAGATACAAAAACGCTTCTTACAACGAAACAAGGATCATTGAGGTGACCACCAAGGTCATGGCGCACGCGTTTTTGCTCCAGCCATGCCTATGCGCCATTTCAGACCACTCCCTTGTTGGTACCCTCATAGAAAAATCGTTAGGAAATTTGGGTACACCTTCTATATTCCTCGAGGCAGATCGCTTACTTGAAGACGACTTCACGATCTGCCAGGGCTACATAGTTGTATCAAGCGACATACTCTTTCTGAGGAACATATTCAAGAAGCGTGCTGGGGTATTCCCTTTTAGGGTCCAAAGGAAAATCCTGATTTTTTACGATGGAATCCAAGATTTTTTCGGTCACCCATTTTCCACGGCCGTAAACTTGCAGGGGGTTCACCTGTTTATCGTTCAAGGGTACCAAGTGATTCCACCTCATCGCTTCAACGCAAATCACTCACTTGATTGGAAGGCGAAGCAAAACACCATCGAAATAATTGATGTCCGAAAAAGAAAAACGCTGGGCTCATGGGATGGCACAGGCGATTTTGAATTGGACATCCTCGACTTCGAAGTGGGGCCGTGGAGGCCTAATTTCAACGTGTCCAAATTCGTTGCCTCCGCGTTTAATTGCACCCCGTTCGTTTTCGTTGATTCAAACAAGCAGGTGTATGATGGGGTGGAATACAGGATACTGCAAGAGATTGCCAAAACTTGGAAGCTCGAGTACAAAGTGCACGATTACAACTTCCACGACGATTTATACGACGACGTAATCACCGACGTCCTAAATGGAACCAGTGATCTAGCGATGTGCTCGCACTGGAGATTTTTCGCGTTGCGAAGTGACATGGATATAAGCTACCCTTACACGCAAGTCTGCATGACGTTCCTGGTCCCCAAACCGTTGCTGCTGCCGAGTTCGACTTTCGTTTTTCAACCGATCGCGAGTTCGCTTTGGCTCATGACTTTGGTGAGCGTCTTCATTGCGTCGCTGAGTTTGTGGGCCTCGGAAAAACTGCGCAAAAAAATCTTCGATGATGAAACTGAATCCCTTTGCCTCGCCAGCTCCGTGCTGAACACTCTGAAGATACTTTCCCTAAACAGCGTCACACATTTCCCAACGCCCGCTCAAATCGGGTTGAGGTTCATCCTAACGTCCTGGTGTTTGATCTGCGTGATCTTATCGACGGGGTATTCCGCAGGGTACTCGAGCTTACTGACGTACCCTCGATTTTACCGGCACATCAATGACATGGATGATATGATTGAGGAGAAAATCCAGTGGGGCGCGCCGGAAACCGGGATGAAAGAATATTACGAGAGCAGCGGGCTAGAAATTTTAAAGAAAATCGCCGGGCAATTCACGTATGACGAAAGCATACCCAATATACTGGAGAAGATTAGGAAGAACACGCACAGTATAATAGTGAAGGTTTTGCCTAAACGTTACGTTGCGGACACCGATTTTTTGGACGACTACGCGAAAACCCACCTGAAGATTTTGCCCGGGTGTTTCGAGATACAATACCTCGTTTTCCCCTTGGCCAAAAACTCCCCGTACACGAAACTATTCGAAGAAAACATCCAAAAATTCTACGAGCACGGCTTGATTTCGTTTTGGTACGCGAACGTGCGCGAGAAGTACGACTGGAAGTACATGCGGAATTTCTACACGACGCTCGCCGAACCCATCCCAAAAGAGTACGTCTCTTTCAAAGTTGACAAGATTAAAGGCGCGCTGTTTTTCTTACTGGGGGGGTTATCGATTGCGTTGGTCGCGTTCGTTTTGGAATTAGTTTTAACCGAAAGGGTCGTAATACTTACGGCCAAGGAAAACGTCCCCAAATTGCTGCCTTAATTTGCCCCTTCCGGATAGGTACTTCGATTTGGGCTTGCAGTGCGTGGTGAAGCAGGGCGTGTCCGGGTGTCGGAATTCCCACATGGGCTGCCAAATCTTTAGGCCGTTCTCGAGGCGGAAGTTTTGAAAATCGGACTCCTTCATGTTCTGGCAAATCGGGGCGAACAAGTAAACGAAGAGCTGCAAGACAATCCCTAAATACCACGCAACGCCCCCCCTAGATTAATCTACTACCGTCATCGTCGGAATTGAAAATAGATAATAAAAAAGGGAAGAGTGGAAGACGCCCTTTTCGTAATCGTTGTCGGCACATTCCTCCGCCGCGTCCAGGATGATCCAGTGCAAGGTGTACAGGAGTTTGGTTTCCGCAGGCCCCAAAGTTTGTATATTACCATCCTTTAATCTAAAATAAAACGCACGGTTTCTTTTTGTTGGGCCAAGGAGAGACGAGGAAAGGGTTCACCTGTTATATAAAACGGCGGCCGCGCAGTGCATTACATGGGGGAGTGACGCTTGGATCAACCTCCACCTCGGAATTGACCTGATAGCCTCCGTCAAATCCGGTTTTAAGCCAAATTGGATATTCTGCACCAGAACTTTCTCAAACGATTTGCAGGCCTCTTTTAAAACCTACCCAAAATTGGCCAAAATGATTTAAGCGAAGAAAATGATTTAAGCGAAGGGCGCGCCACTTACGTGATGCCCTAGAGGTGCGTGCTGGCATAACTGAAAAAAAAAACAACGACAAAGACATAAAGGAACAACGAGAGTTTGATTGGACTTTACCATGCATGATGCTTCGTGTACTTTCCCAAGCTTCTGCCTGATGAAGGGGCTGAAAGCAAAACGTAAATTACTGCTGCTTCGAACTTAATAGAACAAAAGATTGACTTACCTGACTTGCCTCCATAAAAAAATTTGTATGGGGATCGGGAGAGCTTGGTCGGTCAAGTTATTGTCGAAGGACAATTTTCTTTCTGATTCTGTCTGCATTTTTACGTGGGGGGCTTCTAAAAGCTTAATTGAATTGACCATATGGAAAGCACATCAAACTTACCAACACCTAATAAATGAAATCGATCCGACCTTTTCAAACACCGCACGCACCAGTGGGGCCGTTAGCGCATAATTTTCTGCACAATTTGTTGCTCCTGAAATGAGCGACGCCGCCGGATGGGATGGCCAAACACGTACCTACATTGATTTAGTTCTCATGTGCGCGTACTCAGACGCCAGTCGTCGTGACGACGGCGCTCTACATCTGGACCGTTCGCTCTGATTAACCTGCAACGTATCGACTTTTAAGATTAAAATGGAAATTAAACGATTTGGTGTTTTTATTTCATCGTTAAAACCGCCCTTTTTTATAATTATTCTTTTTTTGTTCTTATTAAAACACGACAAAATATTGGAATTAGGAAATTAGGAAGGAACAAATATATATTTCATAGAAAAGAAATGCCGGGGTCCAGGGGGGAGGATAAGAGGTCCTGGTGCTTAGGGCCTAGGCCTAGGATAACCTTCATGCGGCCCTGCCCCTACTTTTAGAAAAAGAAGAGACCTGCAAATTCAAACGAACCAAAAAGCTTCTTGTAAATTAACTGCAAATATTAAATTTTCTAATTAATTACCGAATTCGCTTTTTACTTAATATTCTAAAGTCGCTATGTAACAATTTTCCTCAACATAATACAGGCTGTTTCCAGATTATGTGCCCAATCAAATCGTACTCACTATGAGAAACGAAAACGTCGCGATAAACATGTACCGTATGTTTCACTTTGAGGGAACGAAACAAAAGCAGACACGTGACTTAGCGAATGGCCGAATGTTTGCATTTCACACTATTTTATAATTTAGCCTTAGCCATTTCTGTCCTGTCCCCGCCTTTTTTCAAGTTTCAATGAAACAATCGGTACGTCCGAAAATTTATGGCTGTTTTAGCCCCCAACTCTATACCGCTTAATATAAAATATAATTAAACAAATTCTATTGAATTTACTTTTTTAATTATGTTTTCATGTATTCACTTTGGAAAAAAAATTATTGAAAGAATGATATTTCTGTCACTTCTGGCAATTTGTGTCAACCTACGAGTAAAGAATTAACGGGAAGGTATCTAAGGCATTGGGGAATGGAACTTGTTTTGACGGAAGTTACCACTTTGCGGTAGGCCGGTTTCTACACTACTTTCCGTCGTATTCTCTTGAAACTTATCTTATCTGAACTTTAACTTAACTAATCCACGAATTACGTTGCTTTCAAAATAATTAAAAATGAAAATAACATAAACATAACCTCTCTGACTTAGCTACACCTAAACTGGTCTAGCAAATTATCTGGTGCTCGCGGGGCAAGGCGAAAGTAACGCGAATAAGCTACCAGTAGTTACCAAGAAAATACCGTTTAACTTATTGGTGCTGATCGGAGCAGCTCAGAGTTGATCAATCGACTGAAAAGAATACGACTAATATTAGGTTTGTTCCGGCAGTATTTCCTGATTAGTTCGGAACAGTTGCCCACCGATTTTAACGGAGCCGTCAAATGTGCAATTTTGATGATTGCATGCTTTTGACGGTTTCGAACTAGTTACGCACTGTTGCTGGAACAAACCTATTTACATCTATCACATAAAGTTTAGAACGAAAAACTCTGCGTGCATGGAACATTCATGCAACTTACATCCACACCTAACTTAATTAATAAAGAACATAATTATTGTTTAATCGGATTGCTTTTATGAATGAAAGGCAATGAACTGTCAACAAAATCTTGGGATATTTAGTAACTTCCCCAGATCTCCCTATTTACTAACTTCAGTTTAATAATTGGATGTAAGTAAATACCGACATCAAGCTCGTGGAAAACAGTATAGGATCAGGACAATCAATTTCGATCGCCCTGTAGTAAGTGTATTACAAGCAATGGTGAATTGTTTGGTTTGTGATCGTTTCAGAACTTTGTAAAACGCTTGTGCTCGTCTGTAGCCGTCCTCCATTTGAATGCGAATCTATTCAAATTCACTTAAAAATCATTTGCAGTTATTCAATTGGTAATCACTGATGAGGAAGTGATTGAACTTCACTTTCCGCATCTCGTAGTGATCAAGCTGTTTTTTTAAAGCTTGGGTGGGTGCAGGGATGGATTAAAATTAGAGTGAGAGCGAAACATGTAAAAGTGAGACAGAAATGCAAAAAGAGTAAGTAGACTGAATGGAGCTGAAAAAACGAACTCAGCCTACATCAGTTTCATGTGATTTCATACGTATTTTGAGTTAATTTTGGTTCCAAAACGTCATTCATTTAAGAATCTCTCTGCTCACTTTAAAATCAGGTCAGTTCAAAATCAAATCGATTTAATTTTGGGTGAAACGAATATAAATGGAGGACAGCTTATGACATAGTATATTTAGTTACCACTATGGACAAGTAACTACTGCTAGTATGATTCGCTCCTATTAATTATTTACTCGTAGGTGTTAATTTACTCAAACTTTCCTGAAAGCGTTTTTTAACTTGAATTTTAAATAAAATGTACCGAAAACAAATAAGCGTCATTATCTATAATAAGCTGCGCCCTACGTTTTACTTGACCTTGTCGTGTTAAAAAGTTACAACCAATTAAATGTCAAATTTAGAAAATCGTTACAGCAATTTTTATTTTGACGAAAGTCGAAAACAAGAAGCTTGAATTGTTGGAGCAGGCAATAAATGACTTAATACGTTAACCGCTGGGTGTAAAAATGAGAATTCTTTATCTTTGTTGGATTTTGCAAGCTTTTTAAATTGGTATTGCACGCTTAGGTACTCTCCTACCCGACAGTCGTTTCTGAACGCGTTTGCCAATATCCTTGCTTGTGATTGGTCGATTTTAAAAACCATACAATTTTCAACTGACATTTTCCATTTCCGTCAAGGCTGTTACTGAGATAAGTTGTGTCTTTATTTTTATACGAATCTTTACACCGAATTGTCGCCTAATTAACCGCATCAATTAATAATTAAGGTAAATATGCATTTGCAGAAATCGTTCGCACGCATCGACGCCCTACTTTGTAAAATTTTCCCCGTTTTTCGACGAGTTTAAGCACATGCTTTCTTTGTATAATTTTTTTGTCGTTTAGGTTCGATTTTTTTTTTTGATCGATTAATACATTTCTCGTTTCTTTGATGTAGAATCATGGCCGATGAGAATAGAATTCGTTCCTTCAAGAATAAAGGAAAGGACTGCGACGTAAGTTCTAACCTCACTTAATTTAATTTATGTGCTGTGTAAAAAGCAAGTTTGGGCTTTGTTTACTACTAGGAAATGCGACGACGAAGAATTACTCAGACGGTTGAGCTCCGCAAGGCCAGGAAGGATGATCAACTATTGAAGAAGCGAAACATCGCTCTTCCCGAACAGACTTCACCTCTACAGGAGAGCAATGTACCACCTATCGATATGACTGCGGAAGAGATTCTGTATGGTCTGTACTCTAAAGTGAGCCGCTGTAAACCCATCAATGATGATGTTATTTAACAGGCATGATGGATCCTGACGAAACCGTTCAGTTAAAGGCGACTCAGACTTGCCGTAAGATACTCAGCAGAGAACGAAATCCGCCGATTGATCAGATGATTAGATTGGGGGTCGTGCCGAGATGCGTCGATTTTCTTACTCGCACAAAAAAGTAAGTCGAACACAAAACGCCCCCTTGGAGTATTTAAAACGTTTCGTGTTTTAGCCCGGCACTTCAATTCGAGGCTTGCTGGGCGTTAACGAACATCGCCTCCGGGACTTCGGAGCAAACTCAGGCCGTCGTACAAGAAGGGGCACTGCCGAAATTACAGGCGCTCTTATCGTCATCGCGTTTGGACGTCGCGGAGCAAGCTGTGTGGGCGCTGGGTAACATTGCAGGTGACGGCCCGGCTACTCGCGATATGGTGCTAAGCTGTGGGGTTCTGCCTAAGTTTTTGGGTCTCATTAAACCTGAAACCTCGGTGAGTGACTCAAAACAAATTATTTTTCTATCTATGACACTAAGTGATGGTGATTTCTATGTGTAGATATCACTCCTGCGTAATACGGTTTGGGCAATTTCGAATCTGTGTCGTAATAAAAACCCTCCGCCAGATTTCACTTTGGTTAAGCCTGCTTTACCAACACTAGCTCAACTATTACACTATAACGATAAAGATGTCCTGGCTGATACTTGCTGGGCCCTAAGTTACTTGACGGACGGTAGCAATGAAAAAATCCAGGCCGTTCTAGATACAGGCCTCGTTAGTACGCTTGTGTATTTACTGAACAGCGTTGAAATCACCGTTTTATCACCTGCTTTACGTGCTGTTGGGAATATCGTCACAGGCAATGATAATCAGGTAATTAATCACAAACAAGAAAGCATTTAAAAACTAAGGGGGAGAGCTATTTCAGACAGACATGGTAATAAATGCCGGCGCTCTAAACATAATGGGCCATTTGTTACAACACCCTAGACTGAATATCGTTAAAGAAGCAGCCTGGACCATTTCAAACATTACAGCCGGGAATTCCGAGCAGATTCAGAAGGTCCTTGATGCTGGTATCATGGAACCGTTGCTTCACGTTCTGCAAACGGTAAGTTCTGATTTTATTAGTTCGAATTTATTACAAGAGTTTTGCATTGCAGGGCGATTTCAAATCGCAAAAGGAAGCTGCGTGGGCCGTCACAAATTACACTAGCGGCGGTACCATTCAGCAACTCGCCAAGCTGGTTGAAATGGGGGCCCTCAAACCACTATGCAATCTCTTGAATTCTAAAGACTGGAAAACCGTAGTCGTTATTTTAGATGGACTTTCAAACATTCTCAACGTGAGTCATTTTTTTGCTTCACTCTCACATTTATTGATTTAATTTATTGCTTATGTATTAGGCCGCTAAAAAACTAGGAGAAGCCGAGAAAGTAGCCATCGTCATTGAAGAGTGCGGGGGCTTGGATTCTCTGGAAGCCCTCCAGGCGCACGACAACGAGAAAGTGTACGAAAAGGCACTGGCCATTATCGAAAACTATTTCTCCGATGAGCAAGGTGAAAACGGCCAGGAACCAGAAGTTAACGTCGACGGTCAACTCTCGTTTAACCCACAAGCAACATCGCAAGTTCCAAACGGTGGGTTTTCTTTTTAATTTTTCTTTTTTCCGTTTCAATGTTATACTTCGCCAGTGTTAAGTTAAAGTAGTTAAGTTCTCTTTGGATTGATTGTGCTGTATTCTTAACGTCGTTGGTAATAATTGTTCATATTCATAGCAGTTATTATTATTTTTGCAACGTATTCGGATTTAAAAAAAATGAGTTGGATCAGAGCATAATGTTGTGAAGAACGTAAGGGCCGGTTTCATAATGGAATTTAAAGGAGACTTCAAATTAAAGACACTTTCAGATGTCAACATTAGACATCTGAATGTGACTTTAATTTTTAAGACTCCTTAAATTCCATTATGAAACTGGCCCTTAGGCGTTAAAAAAATATCTGTTGATTGAACTAAATAGCTCACAGCAATTATTATAACACTGATGTCTTTCACGTTTAGAGTTTGAATTCAAATTATTAACGTTTAGTTCTTTTGGGTAGACTTTAGTTTAATTATTGCTTAGTAATTTTTCTATTATAATCATAACTTTTTTTATTCTCACTTAATAAATAAATAGTAATGTACTAATTGAATTATCCGAATGGCCTAGTCTCCTTTTCATCTACAGTATAGTGCCAGTCGTTCATTTTATAGAACATAAAAAAATTGTTTTACAAACAACTCGCTTTATTGTTTAATAAAAGAATGAATTTTATCAGAACAAAAATGTATAACAAAGAGGTCTGATAAAGATTTTAAAACATCAAGATTCTTTACTGAAATTAAACAAAGTCATGCATGCCATTACTATTATAAGTCTCATTATCTCGGCAATAAATAATACAAATATTTTAATTTAATTTTAATAAATCTACAATTTTGCCAATCGCATCGGAAGTTAAATTCGCAGATTGTAAATGAGATAGGACTTGTAAAAAGTTATCACCTGAAATCATACAGCCGAAAGGAATTTCATAGAAAACGACGAAATTGGCCAACTGCTTCAGAACGTATTCGTTGTTGCTTCCCAAATCGCTCCCTGTTAAATACGCCCTTAACGTGCCCTGCATATCACCACCACATTGCTGCTCCAGTCGATTGAACACTGCAACAATCTGTTGGTGGAGGGCCAACATCGTTTCAGACGATATAAGATTGGTGGAGAACGAGTTCTTTAATATCTGCGTGTAAGCCAGTTTGAACTGCCACAATTGCAGAGTTGACGATGCTTTACTCAACTCGTAAGCCGTCTGCAACCAATTCGCAGGAAATTAAATTTTTATTTTAAACCAAACCAAATAAATACCTTGACGAGCCCCACGTACATGGGTAGGATATTTAATTTGTCTCGGATGACGCAGTCGTAAGCCCCTTCGGTGAGTGTCTGTTTTAACCTGGCCTCACCCTCCGAGCTTGCGTACTCGTGCTCTGATAAAAAGTGATCACAAAAATGGCGTACGGTCCAATCGGATGAAAACGAAACGATCGATTTGAATGAAGGATTCCAGGGTACGATGCTCGATTGGGTTAGAGTGTGAGCCAGTTCTGTACGATACCCCAGTTTGTCTTCGAGATAGCTTAGACATCCCGCCCTTTGTTTCACTTCGATGCATCCGTATGACTTCAGTATTTTCCTGTAAGGGCAATTATGCAGTGCACAGGAATCACGTGTGCTTTCTACTTACTCTAATTGATCCCAGTTTCTGCCCCGTTCGAATACGACGGGCCAATAACGCTCATCCTCCACGCACACTTTAAACAACATACTCAAATCGGGTATTAAGGCAGGCCCCTTTAGTGAAAGTACTGTTTCGTCTAGTTTAACAACTTTAATGTTTGCGTAACACATGCGCCCCATCATGATGTCCTTGGGGATTACCAGTCGGGGTTCAACGGCTAATACATATAAATGACGGAAAGCCTGTAGGTGGTACCTAAAGATTATGTTTATATTTTGCGTAGTTGTAAATAAGTGTGGATTTGATTAACCTGTTGTCGTTGCTGTGAGTTGGAAATTTTGGGTAG
The DNA here is from genome assembly GCA_033060865.1 of Dorcus hopei. NCBI lineage: Eukaryota > Metazoa > Arthropoda > Insecta > Coleoptera > Lucanidae > Dorcus > Dorcus hopei. The sequence continues at coordinate 2,450,009 of CM065425.1, read as the reverse complement.
AAAGCACAGATGAGAGCTGCAACACTTGCTGGGGAATTCGAAAGTGTAAAACGTCCCCCGCCCAGAAATAGCAGCCCCAAGGCCATGTGAATCGCTAAGTGAGAACCGTAGGTCACGACGGCACTGCTTGATACTCCAACTCTTCGTCGAAGGTGCCTTACGATTCTTATTACATCTAAATTGCCGGTGCCAGCCATAACCTACGTTTATAAAATTATAATAATTGTAGGAGGTGTAATGTGTGCAACTCGTACATACCATGGCGGTAGAAACCAGAATGACATTCAAACATGTTTCTATGGTCGGTTTTCCGGCTAATTCTGCAATCGACTTCCCCATTAAGGAAGTGAACATGCGACAGAAGTGTAAAAGTGTGCCGAACGCTTCTTCATCACCAGACCCTGCGAATCGCAGGCCCAATGCAAAACATGCACCAGCAACGATGTTACAATAAGCTTGGCTGTAAATAAATGTGCATTAACTGGTGAAATATTGAGTTCTATACGTACTTCATCGCTTCATAATCAATATCTAACACCAGGGATGGTTTCACCATGCAAAAAGGGCGTATGGTATCGGGAACTTGATTCTCAACCCAATCACTGCTCGGTTTTATATCGTCCCACATAATCAAGGCTGAAACGTTTGATTTAAATAAAATATGTAAATAAATGACGACACTTTTACCTCTAGATAAAATTCTTAGCATAAGGAAATCAGGTCGAACAAAATCTAACATGTACAGGGTATCCGGGGGGGCCATCCACTCTGCGATAGCCTTATTTCCACTCCCCAAGTACGTCAGGCCCAGGGCAAGGGTAGCACCTGGTGCTGTCACGTCTAAATTCACAGAAGAACCTTCCCTTATTTGAAAGGAAGGAACTTTGTATTTATCTTTTTGAGAGCCTACAATTAACACTTTCAGTTTATTATCGAAAAGATTAGGGCCAAGTTTCATAAAACGTAGTTAACCACTCGATCAAGTTAATCGTGTGATTAAGCAATATCATTGGTGAAAATTTAAACTTTCCTCCAATGATATTGCTTAATCACACGATTAACTTGATCGAGGGGTTAACTAAGTTTTATGAAACTGGGCCTTAGCCTGGTATTTCAGTTATAGTTTAACTTTAATCTTCAGTTTATTTCCATAGGAACAATTGTTCTTATAATATTTCCTATGGGAATAAGATTAAAGTTAAACTGTTAACTAAAATACCAGGCCCGAACAAATAATTGTTACCATGGAAATAAACTGAAGGTTAAAGTTAAGTGAAAGAATGTGTCAAACTAACCCGTCAGGGGTCGTTTATTACCGCCAACCATGTAATAGTGTAAGGTATCGGGGACGTTGAGATCTGATAGTCCGGAAGGTCTGCCCGCTTGTTTCAACGTGACCAAACCCAGGGCCAATCCAGCTGCGAGCGAGTAAGACTCACGGTCGACACTGTTTTCCATTTCGGGGCCCGGAGGTCTTCCGATTTCGGTCAAGAGGATTTCAGTCATGTGTCGATGGGCCGTCCCCTGATACAACAGACCTATGCCCAACAAACTAGCCACTTGCACGTTTTGGGGGACGTCCAACTCCATCGACGTGGGCGGCAGCAAGGCTTCGATGTGTATGCTTAACATTTTTGTCATTGCCGTGTTGGATGTTCCACGGTGTGCAGCGGATAACCCTAGAAATTTATTTGTACGCTGTAAAGCCACGGATTTCAAATAATTATTTACTTCACCTAATAATATTCCGACGCTAATCATCTCCTGGAACTTCGAGAGGTAATCGAACGTGTTTAAAACGGCCAAATTTTGAAGGTGCCCGTTTAAGCCGAGGGCCATTAAGAATCCTGCGTGCTCAACTTCGCTGTTGCCTTTCGGCCGATTGAACACGATCCAAGTTGAATCGATGTTGTGCGCCTCGGGGATGATGCGAAGACCGTTCGCGACCCCGTTATGAAATAGGGGCCACAAGTTCATGGTGGGCGGCGTGTCTATGTGGCTCAATTCCACGGTGGTCCCTCTCGGTGGAGCTTTGCCGGTGAGGCAAAGCGGTGGAATAGGAAGGGGCTCCGTTATAACCGGCGATGCAGTTCGTAACGTGAACATACCCCTATAAATACACCAAACGTAAGACTTGTTTTCATTAAACTTTCATGGTGAGTACCTTCCAACGGGCAAAGCCATTGTTCTGGTGCAGATTGCGTACAAGTGCTTCTCTTGCTCTTCGATGAAATCATGATCGGAGACATCCGGTCGTTGAACTAAAACGATCGGGACGGGCCTTGAGCTCTGCAGCAGTCTTCTCGCTTCTGAAACTCGTAGGTCTTCTGGGAATCTCAGTTTTAAGAGCGAGCTATCAACATCCTCCATTCCGTCTTCCTGTTCTTCAACTTGGGTGACCGTCGGCAGGACTTCTTGCAGGTTGTTTTGGCTGATGTACTTCATAAAGGCAGACCCCTCCTTTTTCTGCGAAGTAATCACAGTCTGTACGTAAAAAAATTGTAGCGTTACATTACCTTTTCGGTGATCTGGGCTTGCGCTGCCAAATCCGGACGGTGCAACAACATGTAGGCGTCCAAAGGCCAATCACTTGGTGGATTCTCTCGACACTGCCAAACCGCATCGTGCAATAAAAGATTAACCCCGATGGGGTAACTTTCGAGGTCTCGATTTGTGATGTTCTTCTCGGTCATCATCCGCACGACCCTACACGCTGCTCCTTTATCCGCAAGATTCGATGTAAGAGCAGAAGGTTCAATTTTCTTGCACGGTGGAACGATGTATTTAATAAAGCTATCGAAATTGACCTCTTTGTTCTGGGAACCCTTTATGTAAGTGCTCCACAGCTGAAACAATCTAATCAGTGATTCGCAAACAAGAAAAATGTGGCAGATACGAACTTGTATGACATCCCTCGTTCTAGGGTTGACGTTGCACACGTGTGGGAACGGAACGACCTCGTTCCCGTTGAGCAAATCATACAGAAACTGAAAAATACTTTCCGGTTTATTAGTTATATCCTTCCAAACAGTGACGCCCTTCAAGCTGTTCTGCAATATGGTCCGCCTCGTTCGATTTGGACCGCACTGCTCGGGGAAGTCCTTCCAATAATGAACGCTGTACTCACCCAAGCCCATATCGTAACTCAGCTTGCTTAAAAAATCGGCCAGCAGGGGCAGTTCTTTTTTCCTCAACGTATTCAACTTGAGCTCCTCGTATAAAACGTGCAGGGTGAAGTGGATTATGCGAATGCTAGAGAATAAAATCGATTTCGTGTTGACTTTAATCTCGGGGAAAGCCTCTTCTTTTTCCGGGGGTTTATCATCCGAACGCAGACTTAAAACGCTCGATGTATGCGTGGAAATTTCTCGGTGCTGTTCGCTTTTCAACAACAAATTCCAATCGGATTCAGTTCCGAAAGACGACTGCCTTTGACGCTTGGCTGAACTGTATGGGGTAATCGGGTGATCTATGGACGCTTTACTTACTTGATCATCTTCATAGCCAAGCAGCTCTAATAACCCCAAAAATTTTAAAAGTTGCGTTAGGATTAAAATAAAGCAGCACTTACGAAAGACTAGGTTTGTAAATATGGCCCACTCTTGCTCCGAGGACAGGTCGGTTGGGCCCGGTGCATTGCGAGCCGAATACCAACGGGTAAGTAACGTAATAGCAGCATCTCGATTCATGGTTTGCCTCAGCGCATTCAAGCAGCTTTCGACTAGGGTCGAGGACCCCAACGGGGGTAAATTAATTCTGTAGTAGGTACCATCCGAGTATTGTAAAGTCAAGCGAGTTTCCACCGCATCCCTTAATCCACAGAGGTTTACTTTAGTTTCACCTAATTAAAAATAATTAATTACATAAACGTTGTTTTTTTTTGTAATGTAAGGCTTACTTGATGTACTACCGTAAGTTTCCAATTGAAACGAGAACTGTAAAATGGGGTTTCTAACTGGGGCCATCGCTGGTAACACGGGGGATAATAAGTGTTCATCAAAACGAGGATCGGGGGCAGATGAGCCACATGTTGGTAAAAGACTGCTCCTTCTATAATATGAATAGCACACTTTTACTTTAAGGCCCAGCTGTACAATTCCAGCTTAACTTTAAGCCAAAGCTTAAATTTAAACTGGGCCTAACTTACCTGGGGAATGGTGAATTAAATTGTTTTAAATTCCTCCTCATAACGTAGGGTGATGGAACGTGTTGTACCAATACACCACCGATGTGTAGTTTCCCGACAGTTGTAAGACCTGAATATAGCACTACGTTTCCACTATGCTCCAGAATAGCTATCATGTGAAGTTTCTAAAGCCAAATACTTTTTAGGTCCACGACATTGTAATTGCCACTTACTTACAGGTATAGCAACAGCATCTTTAGCACCGATGCTCGTTAACATCCCAAACATCAAGGAGTTAGTGTTCGTTAGATCCATGCGAGCGATCGATAGTTGAGACCTCGACGGTATTAAATAGCACAAGTACGCTTGTCCAGTCAGGTCTTCGCTTACGAAGGCCTTGGAGGCAGCACCGATGATAGTCGAGTCGCTGTGATTTAAACGATTAAGAGCGTCTCCGCTTAATAGAGTTTACTTACTAATGACCGGTGACTGTATCCGTCCACAGGTGTTCCAAGCATATTTCCGGGTCCATGTTGTAATAGGCTTGGGTCATGTTAAACTGCAAGGATTCACCGCCGGCACTTGTATTGGTTTCTAAATTCCTAAGCGATTTTAATAAACCGGGACTTGCGGACATGACTGATGACCTGGCTGGGGTTTGACTGCGACTGAAGTTAGCCACATGTTAATGAAAGTTGGCATGACATTATTTGAAACATTTTTACTACCTAATAGCAAACATGGGGCTTTGAGATCTTGATGGAATTTGACTAGTCATGCTCGCCAAGCTTGCAGCACGACTGTTAAAAGGACTCGGGATTGTAAGATGTGGTCCACTGGGTTTATAATTGTCCCAGAAAGACATGCGACTTTTTAACTAAAACAATCCCCCTTATTAAGACCCCAATTACACCATAATACCCCAAAATTTACCTTACTGGAACCACTTTGCAATGAATGAGTTGGGTGAGTTGATTTACTGGTTCTCTCCCTCCATTCGGCAGCGTTAACCCTTTTGATTTTATATATAGAATGTTGACTCGCGTTGCCATCGTACACCAAACAGATGCTAGGGTTTTCACTCGTGAAAATAATTTGCAGAGCTTTATCCTCGATTAAACAGTGCGATAGCCCGTGCTTCATTGCCACAGGTTTTATATCGTCCAGGGGATGCATTAGGGAAAATGTAACGGGCGAAACGTCATCCAACGTTTTATCGCTGCCCTCAACATCTAAAAACTAAGCTCTAAGAAACAAATACGCAAATACTGAACACGTACCAATAATTTCTCGCTCTAGCAAAATGCCGAACTTCGTATTCCAAACGTGGCTGACTTGAAAAGGCAACGCCATTAAGAAATCTTCATTATCCGTAGTAAACGCTCTCAAATTTTGCCCGTCAATAACACAGATGCAAGAAATCGGAGGCGACAACGGCTCATCTGAGATTGCAGACTCGTCCAGTAAGTGGCCGTCGAGGACGGGTCTCTCACAATAGAAATTGCACCAAAGCGCGTGCCTTACAGGATACGGGGTAGAGTAGGAGCAGAGGTTCTTTCTCATTGCGTCATCTTCCGATTTATACGCCAGGCCTTTGCTCCAGATTACGACGTTTTCGTTTACGTAAAGTTCCTCTTCCATATAATCTAAATCCGACTTGAACTTTAAGGGGTTGGCTTTGAAACCTAAAGCGGATCCTGAAAGAAAAGTTTGCAATAAAATGGTGGAGAATTGTACAAGCTAGAGAAATGTTTTCTTTTAATCAAACTAAACGTGTTGATAGTTTAGTAAAATAAACTTACCAACAAACGATTTATGTGTGCACCCACTATGTTTAGAATCATCGTACGAAAACCTTTTGCTTTGTAAAACTGCGTTTACATCTGAAACTCGCCTGCTCTTGTGCGAGGCACTCGTCTCGGCACTTTTCCAACTCCACGAAACCTCCGAGGCTTCGCTAGCGGACGACCTGTTGTGATCTATCAAATCGCAAGTTTTATTTCTGCCGTTCGCTCTATCGTAATATCTGTCTTTCGCCGGCTCATCCGGCGTCTTCCTTAAAGCCCACCACTCCGTGCACTTGGACTCTACGATCGATACCTTCTCGAAGTTCTGCAGCAAGAAGTCATCACCTAGGCCGGCCTGAACCGAACGTACGGGTTCAGTGGGGCCCGGATGGCGTAATGCTTGCTGCCGTCCACCTGGGATGAACTCCTAAAAAGACAGCCTCTTTCAATTTGAGCTTCGAAATGATTTATCTGTTAGTCCTACCTGTGGATCCGTGGCAGCAATCATCGTTTCTGTATTCTCATCCAGATTTGCGAAATTTTATCCTTCGAATTTGAAGACGCATAAATCGAGAGGAGGAAAAGGTACTTATTTTTCACTTAAAACGTTAATTGTAAATTCAAGATTCAAATTCGGTGTTTTTGAGGTTATGTTCGCTTAAAAGTTGCTTGCGGCGCTGCAAGGAACTAATTTGTTTGCAGTGTCGCCAACACCTCGGAACTTGAATAAGATTACACCTGGAGAATTAATTTTTTAATTAATAAGAACAATTAGAAATATCGAGGCTTAATAATAATAATAATTATTATTATTAAAACATAATTACACCAAATTTGTATTTCTGAATTAATTTTTCTGATTTCTACATGTTTTCCCCTGCGTTTTTCTACAGTGACAGTTTGTTTCAAATTGTCAGTGTTATCAGATGGGACAGTTTTACCTCTTTTCAATTTTTTAATGACAGAAACAGTAATGGGCGCTTTTAAAGGTTTAATGGAAGAAATTTTTACAGGTAGGTAAGGTAGGGATTTTCATCTATCAAAAGGGATCTTTCGATTTCACAGATTGGCAACACTGAATCCAGACAGAACGCGCGTCGACAACTACGCATCCTATTTTATCGGCAACGCGTTTAAAGCCGCCATTTTGAAAATCGTGTTGTGGTTTATGTAGCGTTTTGTGTTTTTGTATTTTGCGAAAATATTAGATAATTTGCAATAATGCAAGATGTCCTGTATTGTGCCGGGATGTTCAAACACCCGAAGAGGCGTTTCTTTTCATGCGTGAGTTGAAGTTATTTTTGTTCAGGGTTAAGGCAAGCGTTCAAAGCGTGTATTGAACAATCATTGTTATTTTAACTGTTTTAGCTTCCCTTGAGGTGAATTGATAGAAAAGTAGCTGCATGTTCTGGGAAAACACGTCGAGGCATGATTTGAGCAAAGACAATGTCGTTTGTTCCAAGCGTTTTACTCCTGAAGGTTTTGTAGCTGTAAGTCATCAGAAAGTTCTTAAAATGGATATAGTTGCCTTTATTACTATCTACTGGAGACCTACGCAAGTCAATACAGAATCGTCTGAGTACAGTACGAATACTCATTTGACAATTACAACGATTTGTATTGTTAGTACGTATAATCATGAACACGTATGATGAGTAGTAATCGGCATCGACATCGTTGTGAATAGTAATCGGCATTGTCAAGCAATTTTTAGTTATGTAATCATGAAAAGAAATCGTTGGCTGCAATTATGGGTACTTTTGAGTTGCATGTATGTACATTGTCATATAAACCCTATGGCCTACAGTTACAAGTCTGCAATTAATAGCTCTGTTAGTCTAGTCTGCTCTAGAACACTCTCAGAATATCTCCGTCCCTTATTATTACATGTGGGTAAAATAAGATGAGATTACTCTGAGAGTGCTCTAGGAGTCAATCGAAAATGCTATTAAATTGCACAACTAAATAATTGCCTGACAGATGATTACGAGTACTAATGAGTAATATCGTTAAGATGCCTGCGATGCAGTAAGGTAATTGGTGAATATTAATCGAATTCTTTTTTATTTACTTGTGCAGGTCTCTAGTCTCTACATCAAGCAGTTCTCTGGATCAACTTCGAACATCTCTGTTACAGATTGGAAATATCGCTATATCACAGAAGCTAAAGAGAAAATTAAGGTATAGCATTTTATTTTATTACTGCATGGAATATTAAGATATTATTAAAATGTGTATAACAATTTCGTAATAACTTTCCTCGGACAGCTTCAAAATCGCTCACTTTCTCGACATTTTGCTGTTGTTTATAGCTGTCAACTAATTAATCGCGAAATGTTGACGAAGTGTGTGACTTGTAGGTTGTCTGGGAAGGTATTAACAAATTGTTTTAAAAGTACTAGGAAGACTACATCTATTAGCCGGCCACTACTAGTTGATCATCGACTTATATATATAACGAGCATCCGCACGAGCATGTTTGATCGTCTATACGACCCATTTCTGATGAACATCCCCACAAGCATGTTTGTCTATGGAACCAATTTCCGACGAGCATCCCCACAATCATGTTTGACAGTCTATGAAACTCGTTTCCGAGGAGCATGTTTGAGCGTTTATGAGACCCATTTGCGACGAGCATACCCACAAGCATGAGACCCATTTAGAAAATTAAGGTATAGCATTTTGTTTCATTACTTCATGGAATATTAAGATATTATTAAAATGTGTATAACAATTTCGTAATAACTTTCCTCGGACAGCTTCAAAATCGTTCACTTTCTCGACATTTTGCTGTTGTTTATAGCTGTCAACTAATTAATAGCGAAATGTTGACGAAGTGTCTGACTTATAGGTTGTCTGGGAAGGTATTAACAAAATGTTTTAAAAGTACTAGGAAGACTACACCTTTTAGCCGGCCACTACTAGTTGATCATCGACTTATATAACGAGCATCCGCACGAGCATGTTTGATCGTCTATGCGACCCATTTCTGACGAACATCCCCACAAGCATGTTTGTCTATGGAACCAATTTCCGACGAGCATCCCCACAATCATGTTTGACAGTCTATGAAACTCGTTTCCGAGGAGCATCCCCATAAGCATGTTTGAGCGTTTATGAGACCCATTTGCGACGAGCATACCCACAAGCATGAGACCCATTTAGAAAATTAAGGTATAGCATTTTATTTTATTACTGCATGGAATATTAAGATATTATTAAAATGTGCATAACAATTTCATAATAACTTTCCTCAGATAGCTTCAAAATCGCTTGCTTTCTCGACATTTTGCTGTTGTTTATAGCTGTCAACTAATTAAGAGCGAAATGTTGATGAAGTGTGTGACTTGTAAGCTGTCCGAGAAGGCACTAACAAATTGTTTTAAAAATACTAGGATGGCTATGCCTATTAGTCGGCCACTACTAGTTGGTCATCGACTTACATAACAATAGTCAATCGATAAGTTTTGGATTGCATCAGTAGTCGAAATGAAAACAGATTTAAATAAAATCTAAAGTAAACTAATTGGATATTTTAAAATATTGTTTATGTAAGTGAACGACCAACTGGTAGTGGCCGCACTCAACCTAATTATTATATTTTAGGAAAAGAGACCAAGTTCTACAACGAGTTCTGATAGCAGTCAAAAGAGGCGAAAAATCAAAATTGTTAAATCAATACACACATCAGTCAAAAATTTTAAAATGATGCAGCAACATTACCGTTTACCAGGTTTTATGAAACCTGCAATCGATGAATTGAGGGGCACGGTTTCAGAAGCTGGAGCCTTAAGTGAGGAAGTCATCTGCGCTTTAATGCTAAATAAAATGGCAATTAAAAAACAAATTGATTTCGATGGAAAGCGGATGTGAGGATACACAGATATAGGAGTTCCTTGTGAAAATGATGAGCAGCAGCCAGCAACTGAAGCTTTATAATTAGCTAATATAATTATTAATACCTTAACAGAGCAAATAAAAGATCCTGGATCCTGATGGCAATATAGTTGGAAATGTATTGAAGCCATTCATGAACTATAGGAGACAGAGATGTTCAATATTGTTAATAAATTAAAAGGGAGACGTTTGGAGTGGTATAACCAGAAAATAAAAGTGAGTATAGTTTTCCATGTATTCCGCAACTTTGTCGTAACACTTTTACTAATTATACATTTGTATGTGTCACAGGTCAGCTGCATAGACATTAAACACTGATGCTTGAATTCGCGAATGTACAACTCCATGTTCCAAAATTCGAAGAATGTGAAGCTACTGCAAATTTTATTAGAATGGCAGACCGATTTCTTGAACTTCCTTGAGGTTCCCTTGGGCGAAGGGTTCTAAGGGACCACTCCGTATCCAAACTGAAGATGACTAGCGTCCTTTTGTTCTGAAAACGACTGCTTATTTATTAAATTGTACATGCAAAACAGCCCTAGAAAAACTCCCATCATTGACTTTGGTATATCTGCTCTGTCTGCTTGTGGAACTATGAAACCGAACTATTTATTATTGTATAAACATAGCCAGGACCATTTAGAAATTTTTTTTGTGCAGTTCGGTAAATCAATACAGAATAATATGCAGTGTATCAGTAAAATACTTTTGTCACCGGTTTAGAAACAGAAATACAAACAACAAACACTCCTGTAATATGTTCGTTGTAAAAGAGTTTATCTTAAACCAATTGCATTCTTGAATATGCACTGATGATTGGCCTTAACCAACATAAAAGCATGATTTTCTGTTTCTAAAAGGTGTTCATTCAACTCTCTTTTTTGTCATAAGAATGATGTGCCATCTTTATTATAAAACGATTAAGAAAATCAAACTCCTGCGGTAATTCATAATTCATAAATGAAATCACTACGAATTTCATTTTCGACTTTCAGGTTTTCTAGGGCTCTTTCATAATAGTATATTATACACCAAGGGAGTGAAGTGCATGATTTTTATCCGAAGTGTAGGTAGTTTGTAGAACGAGAGTCCTACAAAAACTGTCAACATGATATTCTTATTTTACAAACAAAATAGCACTTTACTCCCTCGAATTAGAGAGTAAAATTGCTCATTATATAGAATGCAGAATGGTCTTTTTTTCTGCATTAAAACATGTTTTGTGAAAGTATGTACTGGAGTACTTCAGCAGTAACTTCTACGTTATATTTCTTATGGAAGTGAGAATTTTTAATGCAAGTAAAGATTATTCAAAATACAGTGAGAACTTTTTAGCATAGAACATATGCATCCTTGCTGCAATATTGAAGGTCAGTTTTTAAACATTGAAGCCTATGCTTAATGTGGATTTCATTACTTTGCATACCATTCGTATTTGTTTGTCTAGCACTGAAGCTCTTTCGAAATACAATAAAATAATTAATCAGTTTTCTGGAAGTGTGAGAACGCATTCCAAACGGTTATGAGAACAGTTAATTGCCTAAAACTGGACCCAGCTTGATACCAGCTGTAGATTTAATTTGTTGAACATGTCAAATTTCATTGTCAAATGTGTGAAAGAAAAATAATGACAATTAAAGCTAATCATATCCATAGTTACCACGTATTTTTCAGTCTAGGTTTAATTTAAAAAAACTCAATAGCACTTATTAATATCATTATGCGTGATCTACGTTAAAAAATTCTCACTGTATCGATCTTATTTTTACATATAATTGGTTATCTAATAGTATTCATATTTGCTTTATTTCTTTTTTAAATGTAAGTAACGCGTCTACGAACTAAGCAGTTTTATTTATTTACATTTCCTGCAGATGGACCGACAAAATGGTGATTTCCAATTTAATCTTCGCACAGGTGGACGCGTATTCGCCTCTCTACATCTTTGGGTTTCCTACTCAATAGTTTCTGGAATACAATGACACCGAAGAATTCCTCTAACAGTTCTTTTTAGAACTGCAAATAATAATCAACCTAGAATTCGCTACACAGACGTTCTATTCTTAATTTCTTTTATTTAAAAACAGCTCGCAGATGGTCAGACATGCTTGCGGGGTTGTTCGTCAGAAAGGGGGACCCATTTCCAACGAGCATACCCTCAATAATGTTTGACCGTTTATGCGACCCATATCTGACGAACATCCCCACAAGCATGTTTGTCTATGCGACCCATTTCTAACGAGCATCCCTACGAATATGTCTGACCGTCTATGCGACCCATTTCCGATGAGCATCTCCACGAGCATGTCTGTCTATGTAACCCATTTCCAACGAGCTTACTCTCAATAATGTTTGACCGTCTATGCGACCCATTTCCGACAAGCATCCCCACGAGCATGTCTGACCGTCTATGCGACCCATTTCCGACGAGCATCCCCACGAGCATGTCTGACCGTCTGTGCGACCCATTTCCGACGAGCATCCCCAAGAGCATGTCTGACCGTCTATGCGACCCATTTCCGACGAGCATCCCCACGAGCATGTCTGACTGTCTATGCGACCCATTTCCGACGAGCATCCCCTCAATCATGTTTGACTGTCTATGCGACCCATTTCCGACGAGCATGTTTGATTGTCTATGTGACCCATTTCCGACGAGCATCCCCACGAGCATGTTTGACCGTCTATGTGACCCATTTCCGACGAGCATACCCACGAGCATGTCTGACCGTCTATAAGTCCCCTTTTTAAATGGGTCTCATAGACAGCTAAATATGATTGAGGGTATGCTCGTCGGAAATGGGTCGCATAGACAGTCAGACATGCTCGTGGGGATGTTCGTCGGAAATGGGTCGCATAGACGGTCAGACATGCTCTTGGGGATGCTCGTCGGAAATGGGTCGCACAGACGATCAAACATGCTCGAGTGAACGCTTGTCAGAAATGGGTCTCGTAGATAACCAAGCATGATTATGGGGATGCTTGTCAGAATAGGTGTCCATAGACAGTCAAACATGCTCGAGGGGATACTCATAAACGTCTAAACATGATTGTAGGGGTGCTCGTGAGAAAGGAGGCGCACAAACGGTCAAACGTGATTGTTGGAATGCTCTTCGCTGGAGCTCATGGACGGTTTAACAATTATTGGGTATGCTCGTCTGAGAACGCATAGACGGCCAAACAATTATTGGGTATTCTCGTCTGAAAGGAGCTCATAGACAGTCAGATATGTTTATTGGAAAGCTGTCAGAATGGAGCTCATAGACGGTCAGACATGTTTGTAACGTTTATGAAAGAGAAATAAAAAAAAGAAATAAGATATTTCTGATTTTATTAGGCATTAGAAAGTAAAAATAAATATACCTTGTAATTTACAATTAAGTATTACGTTTACTGTATTAATTTTTTATACACAGAGCTCTTACATTACAAGACCAACGATACAGTTTTTCTGCAAGAGATTCATTCTCCAATGCATCCATAACAACTACTCGTTAAAATCTATGTGACCTTATAATAAATCGTGCTTCTTATTTAGTTCAGGTACAAGACATCCCAAATGAGACGGAAGCCCACCTCAAATGCATCAAACCAAATCTTCTAATTTGGCAGTATGTGTATATATCTCTTCCACGCGTCCTTTCCATTACTCTATTGAAGTTACTTAAAGGAATATTACAGAAGTACTTGTAATAGCTCACAATTAACTTTTGTTCATAGAACATAAATCAGTACTTTATTTTATTAAACCTCTAAGCATATTTCTTATACGTTAATGATCTTACAGTTGAAGCCTAAGATTTTACGGAATTATTTATAATTATTACAATAGTATTAATATTTTTGCTTAATATTTCATAATGCTGCTGCAAGGTTGTATAAAATAAAATGCCACATTGAATTAATCAATTGCATGTAAGCCATCTTTAAATTTTACATTCTTTTTTAAGTCATTTATTTCATCAGTTCATCGACTGACTTTTTGTGGAACTTACGTGCAATTTTTTAATCCTACATTCGCAGCCAGTTTTACAATTGAATATTACTGTGTGATAGCACTTGTAGTAGGTAGTGAAACTAATAGGAAAACTGTCAGTTATAAGATTATCATAAAACTAGCTGTAAATTTATTAAACGAGGTATAATATAAAACCATGGGGTAACTTAGAAAATGAGCGTGTGCTTCATCTTAAAATAGTTTAAACATAGATTTAGTTTGTCGGCAAAAATATATGGAGTAATTAACTATATAAGATTAATTTACGTATTTATTTTATTCGATTAGTTTTAGCCACTTTGTTTTTAAAAGTGTTACGAAGAAAACTTTCTATGTTACACCATGAATTAATAGCCCTTAAAGATAATTGACGCTTTTAAGTACTATTAAAAAAAAAGAGGAAGATTAATTTTATCATTAAAAAAAACTTATAATAATAGGTCTTTTGTTACATATAACCAACGTTATGCCGTAAGACATTTGGTTCCTTTCTGTAAAATAAAATTGCACATGGTAATTAACATCAATAATAATATTCATTTATTAGAAATATAATAAATTACTCTACTGTACATAACATACATAAAGTTGCCATATATAACTCTACATACAGGTATTAAATGAATGTATTGTGAATGACCGTAAGTGATGTTATGAATAATATCATTTTCTTACCTAATCACTAAAGTATTAACAACTATATTTGAAAATGATTAGATGCACACAGCTGCCTATTCAATAGCTACCTTATGATGTTTGTTTTTGTACCATTAATACACGATAGTAGAGTTTTTGGATATTTTAATACTTTTAGTAGGTGAAATGAAATCCAAATATAGTTGTTAAAAATCGACAGCGTGAAACAATTCACACCAATACAATTTTTCAAAGTGTAAAAACTCAATTTTCCAATACATTAAAAAGGAAACATCACGATGCTCGAACACTATAAAAAAAATCATCCTTATAAAAAAAAATGCACAAAATTACTCGACAGGAAAACTCGAAACACATCCAACATTTCTGAATTCATGCTCTCTCGATACAGTCCACAAACTTTAACTGAAGGATTGACATAGAACAACAGCTGAATAAATAAATAAAAAAGTGTTATGTATACACCTATATACAAGGAATTTTCCACCAGGCAGATTTAAGTACAACAGGACATCATTCTTTTGCTCCATTGGAGCAATAATATAAAGAGTTTGCAGCAAAGAGAGCGATCAGAAAAAGAGAGCGATTTAAAGAAACGACGGTGAAAAATTCCCCTACAACCTAACGATTACAAAATATACAACGAAGTCAAGTCTACCTAAGCTGACATATTTCTATCGCACATTGCACTGCTTCTGTGATGTTTTCAAATACTGGTACGTGTTTACGTTTTGCTAGATCCGACAGGTACACCCTCCCTCGATTGTAATCTTTTATTGCCTGTTTTGTTAACTGCAAGAAATTAAAAATTAACGATCGCTTTTTCTATCAAAAATAAAATAATTACCTTTTCATTCGCTATTTCAAATTCCTCATACAATTGTTCAATGCAAAGTACAACGCTCCTGTTCATTCCGATGTAGTGAGCAGCGAGGATCATCGTTGTTAACGACCTGGTGTCGTTGGTGACGACAAACATCAACACCTTGCTTTTATCGATCGCCCTCTTCCAATGCAGCACTCTATCCTCGCACACGCTGTTCTCAAAGTCCGTATTATTATCACCGTAATAAAATAACGAGTTGTAGAAGGTGCTGTTGATGTTGTATTCCGAGTCGTAGTAATCCGTTTCTCTGATGGCCGGATTGTAGTACGTCAGGCCGTGCTTCTTCATCAAAGGTATGACTTGTTCTCGCCAGTTACTTCCGGTTTTACACGAACCCCCCAGGTATACGTCTGCCAGGTAAGAATCTCCGTTTGTATAATCGCTGCTTGTACAGTTGGCGTGTTTGTTTACATCATCGCAGTGGGAGTTGTTGTTTCTCGAGCACTGACGTTGTAAAGGTTGACTTGCCCACTCTGCAAATAGCAAATTAATTTAAATCTGATTAACGAGAAAACAATTAAAAAAGCGAAGCGCAAACTTAATATTTAATTCGGATTAGTTTTAGTTTAGTGCAACAAAACTTTTGAAAACCAGCATTCTGCAGTGAAACGAAATAGAAGGAAAGGGGAAAGAGTGCAACACTATCATTAAGCCAGTACCTATGATGTTAACAATAGGTTGAACAACGTAAAATCTGAGCAGATGCCGCGTCTTCAAAAGTGCGCTTGCCCAATATAAAGGATCAGATAGTCTACCATCTTTCGTAAAGTTGTCGCATCCATCTCTGACGCTGAATTCCGCCATGAGTGCACAGAACTGTTCGAAAGTGATCCTCGTCTGGCTCGGGTTTGAAGAGTTCGTCGTGCTTAGGTATCCGTACAGGGCCATGATGTCCAGCGATTTATTCGTTAGCATGTAGTACGCATCCAAAACCTGATGCAGGAGGAGCTCCCCGCTGTGGCTCGCGTCGAAGTGATCGAAGGCTTCCCTCAATTTCCTGAGCGGGGGCAAAACTTATTTTGTACAAATCAAATAAATAAAGTTACTCAAGCGGGGGGGGACTTACTTTAATTTATACGTGATTTGCTCCTCTGCTGTTATTACTCCGTTTACGTTCGACGAATTTCTTAGTAGGTTTGCAGTGAATTGCAAAGCCGAAGTTAGGTTACTGTGTACTTTGATCCCCTGCGATTTCACTAACGCTAACAAACTGATTTGACCGTTACCCAAATCCATATATTCCCTAAGGAGGAAAAAATCAAATTGTATTTCGATTTTACAACAGTGTAATTAAGACTCTTACGTTGCATTAGAATTATAAATTTACTTCAAATTAAAATGGTGTTTGGTGAAAGTTATGAACTGACCTGGTTGAAATAGGTTCTCCCATAATACTTTGGCCTAACCGATAAGGAAACGCAACTAGGACAACACATCGCCCCGCTGCAACCAAATAAGCAACTTCAATCATGCCCCCCACACTCCTCGTTTGGCTATCAACGACGTACAAAAGTACAGACGCTGATTGTTTGGCGTCGTGCTCCTGCGCAACCAATTCCGGTGCCCACATAGATACTTGCTAAAAACATACATTTCGTATTAGGAAGAAGCAACACTCGGATTCATTGAATTACACACCGGATTGTAATAGGATATTCCATGTTTCTGCAATTCTGGTATCGCCGTGTCAGTCCTCCACGTGGTTGGATTACAAGAGCCCCCCAAGAACACCTCGCACTTGGTGGTGATCTCTCGTTCTCGCTCTGCAATCACATTCACCGCATTAGTACATTCGATCTGAGTTCTTTGTGTTACGCGGTTTTACTTTTCGTTTTCTGGGCCGGCTTCCAAAGTGACTTAGGGTTTTGCATCTCGCGTGCGAATATGCAAAACTCGCCGAACGTGAGGAATGTGGATGTCCCATTTCTTCGACCGCACTGTCTCGCACATTGCAGCATCTCTGACACTGAAACAGAATGCAAGACATGTTATGCACTGATAACCTACAAAAATCGGCCAATTCCGCGCAGCTTATTTAATACTGAACCTTTTAGGAATATGATGGGGACGGGGGGGATGTTTAACGTTAACATCACATGGCCTCTTTTTTGTATTACCTTAAAACACACGTGAAAATATTTACATCGCGAAAGATTTTTTGCAGGACGAACGTGAAATGGGTTGCCTAACCTGCAGATTAGTAACGACAAAAAGACGCACCGGCGATAGCGCTGATATTTGCGAAATAATTAGCGTATTATTTTTAATAATGTTGTTTATAATTAATTCAAACATGGAATTAGTGTTTTAATAATATAAATAGTAGGAATTTCGCATGAAAGTAAGGAAAAATTTGTTGGCATCCTGCAAATTTCTTTGGCGGGAATTCGGAGCTTCGTGATTGGCTGAATTGGTGGCGTCCCGCCCGTATTTTCTTGGCGGGAATTTTGGGCTTCTTGATTGGCTGGCTCTCTAATTTAAAACGTACGCGATCGAAAATTAAACTTTTCAGCCTTGAAATTATTTTACAAAAATGATAACTTGTTAAATAACTAACGCATTATTTTTATTAATGTTTTTCGTAATTGACAAACATTTAATTAAAAAAGAATCGGGTTTTGAAAGCAAAGAAAATTTAGTTGGCACTCTGCATTTGAGGGTTATCTGTTGACTGAACTAAATAGCTCACAGCAATTATTATTATAAATAACACTGATGTCTTTCAGTTTCACATTTAGAGTTTGAATTCAAATTATTTGCACCAACTTTTTAAGCAGAGCTTCAATTTAAGTGGTATTTAGACTATGACATAATTTGTAGATTTAACAAAATGTTAGTCACATTCTCATTAAATTATTAATTATGATTAAATGTCAATCAGAATGTATTTGACATTATACTGACCATACGTAAATGTCACATCTAAACATAACTTAAATTTAAGTTCTGCTTAAAAAGTTAGTCCAACCGGGCATTAGTTCTTTTGGGTAGCCTTTAGTTTAATTATTGCTTAGTAGTTTTTCTACTATAATCATAACTTTTTTTTATTCTCTCTTAATAAATAAATACATACGGTGAGAGTGTAAACTTTGGAATAATCAGTATAAAGCGTAAATTATTGAGTTTTAAGAAAATTTCAAAAACAGGTCAATTTTTGATTTAAATTGCGCGTTTTTTGGCATTGCGCCTGAATGTACAGAGTGTCATAGATAAGAGTGATGACGTCATAGAATTTTTTTTAAATGACAACCCCCAAGTTTGAGTTGATATTTCGATAGCCCCCGTGACTGTCAAAACGATGCTACAAAAATTTTGACCTCTTTCATAAGAAAATTTTTGAGAAAATTAATAATGAAAACTGAAAAGCAGAGTTTTAATTTTAAAGTTCTTAAATGCATTTCAATTAAAAGATAAGTAAACTTAGGATATAAGACATCGTAAATGAATAAAATTATATCAAATTAAATGTTCAAAATGTCTGCCCACCAACTTCTTGGCAATATGCCAGTCTAGCTTGAAACTCTTGCAGAACATTGCGAATAGTTTCGGGCCGTATGGCTCTAATTGTTCTTGTAATTGATCTCAGTTATTTGGCTTTTCTTTGTACAACAAATCCCCAGAGGAAAAAATCTAACGGTGTCAGATCGGGAGATCTGGCAGGCCATTCCACTTGACCTCGTCTTCCAAATCCACCGATTGGGAAACACATTGTTTAAGTACTCTCGCACGAGTCTTGCATAATGTGGTGGTACTCCATCCTGCTGATACCACAATGTATCGGTGGGAATGTCGGGATCATCTGGATTTGGCAAAATAGCAGCCAAAACAGGAACTAATTCGATTTCTAAAAATTCTAGATACAGCGGCCCCGTCAATGTTTCATTAAAGAAATATGGCCCTATAACCCTGTCAGCGACAATTCCCGCCCACACGTTTCTGGGGCAATGCCAAAGAACGCGCAATTTAAATCAAAAATTGACTTGTTTTTGGAATTTTCTTAAAAATCAATAATTTACGCTTTATACTGATTATTCCAAACTTTACACCCTCACTGTAGTAATGTACTAATTGAATTATCTGAATGGCCTAATCTCCTTTTCATCTACAACATAGTGCTAATCGTAAGGAATTTTCCAAATAAAATAAAATTGACTTCCAGTCATACCGGAAGTCGTCATTCTACCAGCCAGAGCTGTGCCGAGTACCAAAAAAAAGTATTCGCAACAATTCCAGTACGAGTATTAATTTTATTTTACTCGTAAGTACACTTGTCAGAATAGATACGAGTACGAGTATTATTCGTAAAAATATAAGTAACAAGTACGAATACTAATATGTATGTATATTTTTCTATAATTGTCAAAAAACGTTGACATTTTTGTCTCATTTTCCATGCACGAAGTTTGTTTTTTGTTTGTTACCATAAAAACGAAATAACTTTTTTTTTCGTGTAGTTGACAGAAAAGTGACACAATGTTTAATCGAAAATCGTGAAGAAAAGTAGGACTTGTCTCGTTAGCAACACTTTTCTTCACGATTTCAGTTAGCAACACTTTTTTCCATTCATTTTATTTATTATGGAGACGTTTCATAGGTCGAAGATTGATTGATTGATGTTTTGTTACTATGTCAATAAATGCTTGACATACCTTGATATATACAGGCTGTCTTACGAAAAACTCCCCAAGCCATAACTCCGTTATTTATGGACTTATCTTAACAAACAAAAAGGCAAATAAAATGAGACTAAAAATACTATAAAGTGAGTCCAGTTTCAATTTTTTTTTAATTACCTGCAAGGTCAAACGACTGTCAACTTTTGTTTTTCAAATGGCTCTGTATATTTTTTGTTATTATATCTGGTAGAGATTTTTTTTCTAAATCCAATAATGTGCAACACTTTGATATTTAGAAAACATTTTTCGTAAAAAAAAAGAAATGAACTAGTCAATTACGCAAAACGTGCTTTTCATAAAAATGTTAGTTTGTCGTGAAAACAATGTCACTGAGGTTATTTTTCACAGATGTTTTAAACTACCAAGTTCTTCTACTTGTACAACTTATTGTTTCCTAAAAAAAAGCCGATTATGGATAACAATCACCTGACTGACTTTTTGCAAGTATGTTTTGAATACAATAAAAACAGCAATCGAGCAGTACAGAAAACATTAATGAAATAATTAAAATTAAGTCTACAACTGTGTAAGTTGCTTTGGGAAAAAATCCCTGTCTATAGAGACGCACTGCTTGTGTTTTTATTGCATGCAAAATATGCTTGGAGTAAGTCAATCAACTGAGTATTATCCATAATCGGCTTTTTTTAGGAAACAATAAATCATACAAAGAGAATAACTTGACAATTTGAAACAATTGTGAAAAATAACGCTCAGTGACATTGTTTTCACGACAAACTTTAACATTTTTATGAAAAGCACGTTTTGCGTAATAGACTAGTTCATTTTTTTTACGAAAAATTATTTTTTAAATGTCAAAGTGTTGCACATTATTGGATTTAGAAAAAAAATCTCTACCAGATATAATAATAAAAAATATACCGAGCCATTTGAAAAATAAAAGTTGACAGTCGTTTGACCTTGAAGGTAATTTTAAAAAAAATTGAAACTGGACTCACCTTATAGTACTTTTAGTCTCATTTTATTTGCCTTTTTGTTTGTTCAAATTAATCTATAAATAACGGAGTTACGGCTTGGGGCGTTTTTCGTAAGACAGCCTGTATATTATTATTCTTCGACACTCTCATATCATAATTATTTTCGTTATTTTCGTCAACTATACGAAAAAATAGCATGATCTACACGTCAGAAAAGTAAATTTCCAAGTTCGTGTAAATTTATACTCACATTTATACTCACTGGAAAACTATCACTTTTCTAAACTTATAAATCAATATACTATTTTCACGGCTTTTATTTCTAGGTCTAATGTAGCGTTCACAATCACTTAACGTAACATAAATTAATAGGGAGTTTTTGGCAATAGGTTCTCTGTTTGTGATTGGCTAGATCCATAACGTTGCTAAGTTGCTAAGCCTTTAACGTAACGATATTTTTATCGTAACGTGTTGCAAAAACTTCCTAATAATTTGAATGCACTGTTTGTTAATGTAAACGAAGTAATTTTAAATTTAAATGATTTACTGTTTATAATTAAACACATTATGTAATTAGTTTCAGTTTAGAATTTTAAGTATTTACATTAAAACAAAACGCTTCAAACCTGTATTTAGAGGTTAGCTTTATTACGCTAAGGCCCGGTTTTTCAATCGTATGTTAACTTTAACCTTCAGTTTACTCCCATAAGAAGACAATTGTCGCCATGGAAATAAACCGATAGTTACAGTTTAACTTGATATTGAAAAACCGGGCCTTAATCATTGTGAACGCTGTTTAAGGGCCAGTTTCATAATGGAATTTAAAGTCACTTTCAGATGTCCAAACAAATACGAAAACACATTTGTTCACATATCAGAATGTGACTTCAATTTTGAAGTCTCCTTTAAGATCCATTATGAAACTGGCCCTATTCTTGGTAATTCTTTAAAAGCAAACAAGTGAACACAGTTGTAGAAATAATGGTTTTTTTTTTTAAAAGGGCACACATAAGTAGCAACTTACGTGACTGGATAAGCAGCACAAAAGTTACGTTTTATTGCATAAATTTTTTATGTGCTTAAACATACATACCGGGTGTCCATGTGACATAGAGATTTAACATGGGAAAGCAGAAATTGCTTTATATTTTCTGTCTGAGTACATTTTTATGAAATTGTAGGTTATAGACAGAGAGACTAAGGCGTTTAAAGTATTTTCACACTAAATTTATGCCATTTTAGTTCTTAATTATTTAGAAATTAAGAAGAAAAAATAATTATTTTTTTCTGTATAAACTTAACGGCTATTTAATGAAAATTATAAAACGGTTCTCGTGGTCTAAATTATTTGCTCCTATTTCGCAATGTAGGATCATGAGATCAAATCCGAGTAAGGACACTACTTTTTTCTTTTTTTAACATTTCGCTACCTTAGAGTTATAAGATTCTACGTTATATATCAATCATGCATAACATAGAACCTTATAACTCCAAGGCAGCGATTTCTTTAGATTTGAAATTAATCATTTTCTTAAATATGAATTTATTTATATTCTATCAGCCTTCTCACAGCTCTGCTTTGGACTACTTTAGACTACACACAGCAGAAATTTGGACATCCTCAAACATTTCCATTAATGTTGCATGAATTGGAGAACTATTTCTTTGAAAGTATAGACGAATAACTAAATTTCTATTTTCTGAACTGAGGTTTTCCAGCATTAAAATTACCAAGCAAAACGAAAAGATACCTAATAAAGAAGAATAATAAATGACCGTTCATTGAAAATAGGAGAGGAGTCGAATGGCAAGACTCGTGAAAAATATTCGTGCGGTACAAATAAACAGTACGAGTAAATTTTTATTTTAACCACGAATACGAATACTAAATAAAACTGTGAAAAAGTAATCGTAAGTACTTTAAAACGAGTACTTTTTTACTCGAGTAAAAAATACGAGTAAAGTATTCGTTACTCGGTACAGCTCTGTTACCAACTCGCTTATTTTAAATGGGATGCTACAATTTTGGCACGTTTTTGAATTCTACATGTAAAAATATGTCAAATTGCAATACATGTCCGCTTATCTAAATTGCATATTTTTGGAGATATTTAGAGTTTTCTTAAAAATCTGGATTGTGCAATCTGATTTTCAAAGAATTATATCACAGCTATTATTGAAGCAATTTTACTTGTAATTGCTGATATTGCAGTTGAGGCTTTAAGGTCTCTAAAAATTCCATAAGCTTAATCTACTAAGCTACAGAGTGTCTAAAACATACCAATATTTTAATACATCATCGTATGTGGAATGATGCATCGATCTGTATTAGCATTCCCTATACCCATCTTTCATGGTTTTGAGACACCTTTTATTTAATTTATAAAAATTTACATATTTATTAGTTTGATATTATTAATTTTGTTAAGATAGATATGAAAATGATAAAGAATTGCATTTTGACATTTACTCTTACTACAAATTCTGAAGTGAAACAGTTGATATCTTAAACCTCTTTTATATTCATGGAGAATGTTCTAAAATTGTTGAGAGAACAGTACGAGTGTTCAATGAAAGATATCCGCATTTGCCTTCAATGAACAAAACAAAATTTAAAAGAATCGAGTCTAACTTTATACGATTTGGTAAGGTAAAATGTTCAAGAACAATGCAAACGGCAGTACGAAATGATGAAGGAAATCAAGTAGGATGGTTTTAGCGTATTTTCGCGCAAATCCGGAGGACTCCTTCCACACCAGCAGCCGCTGGTGCTTTAGGACTGTCTTATTCTTCAGTACAAAGAATTTTAGTTTAGGCACAAAATGCATCCTTATTCTTTTATAAGATTGCAAAGCTTCCAAGACGGCGGCGATGATCGAAAAAGGAATGAATTTTCTGAATTTATTTTGGTAAAAGTTCAAGAAGATTTTCTGTCAAAAATTATTTGGAAGGACGAAGCAAAATTTTCTAGAGAAGGAATATTTAATCGAAAAAACAAACTTTTTAATAATAATAATAATAATAATCATTTTCAAGAAAGATTTAGTTTCAATGTGTTTTGTTCAATTTCAAATAATGAAGTGCGTTTTGAAATATATAATCAAAATTTAAATAACGGAAAATATTTAGAAGTTCTAAGGGGAATTGTAACTGAATGTTTAGAAGAGTTTCCGGAAGAATTAAGAAGGGAATATTGGTACCAACTAGATGGAGCATCGGGCGCATTCTTCTAGAGAAGTTGGTAACGTGTTAGAAGAAATGTTCGAGGACAGATGGATTGGTAATGGTGGACCTTGAAGGTGGCCGCCTAGGTGTCCGGGCTTAACGCCCCTTGGCTTCTACTTATGGGGACACATTAAGGCCTAGTTTTACAATCGTGGAATAAGGACGGAATAACTCTTCGCAGAATATGCTTTAATGTTCCTTCATATCTACGTAACACCTACGTCACGTTATTCTAACAATAATGCTTATCTGACTCGACTCTTATGCCCAGTTGCACCAACTTTTTAAGTTATGTTTAGAATGTGACATTTACGTATGGTCGGTACAATGTCAAATACATTCTAATTGACATTTAAACTTCAACTTAAGTATCAATTAGAATGTGACTAACATTTTGTTAAATCGATAAATGAAGTCAAAACCTAAACACCACTTAAATTTAAGCTCTATTTAAAAAATTGGTGCAACCGGGCATTAGACCCGATATTACAATCGACCAATAAATAATTTCGAAGAACTTCAAAATCGTGTTCGAACATCTTTAGAGCAATTAGATAAGGAAGAAATACCGAGGTCTACCAGCTTGGAAGTAGAAGCCAGGGTTTCAGGGTGCCTAGAACAAAACGGACACCACTTCGAGCATTTGTAATCAATTTTCATCTAGTCATCGTTTAGTTATTAACAACCATTAATATCCAAAATCTGTCATTTCCATAGCAATCTTAGAAACCTGTATTCTAGTAATTAAATACAAATTCAATAAAAATTAAATTAAAAACATCTAATTACTCACAAACTATAAAAGATGGGTATAGGGGATGCTAATACAAATCGATACAGCATTTAATTCCATGTACGATGATGTATTATAATAATCGACGTTCTATTTGAAAAAAAGGACTTTTTGGTGTTTGAAAATCTTCCAGTTGAATGGCATATTTTAGACACCCTGTAGCTTAGTAGATTATGTTTATGGAATTTTTAGAGACCTTAAAGCCTCAACTACAAGATTAGTAATTACAAATAAAATTGCTTCAACAATAGCTGTGATATATACATATTTTTGAAAATCAGATTGCAGAAACCAGATTTTTAAGAAAACTCAAAATATCTCAAAAACAGCAAATATGTAAAAAAAATATAGCAAAAATATAGCATGCCAGTTAAAATAAGAGGTAGCGACTTCCGGTAGGAAGGGACTGGACGTTGCTCCGTAAATTTCAAATTTCTACCTAAACTTCGTCAAGCACCGTCAAATGTACAATTTTGATAACTGCATGCTTTTGATGGTTTCGAACTAGTTACGAACTGCTGCTGGAACAAACCTATTGTTATTTATGTCGTTTTTCAGTTTTGGTTTGTTGTTAATATTTCAAATCTTTTAAATTAAACAGTTAAAATCAGTGCAATTTACACTTAATTGCTCAGATTTTAATTTGCTGTTTCTGTGGATGTAAATTTTGAATTGGCCGCTATTTGAGATTATAACACTTTTTACTCCTATGTAATACGTAAGCAGACCTCAGCGCCCTCTACTATATTCTTAACGTGAATAAAGTAAAGTCAGAAACTGCTGTTGGAATAAACTTTGCTTTTTGACAATTTTTGAGGGATTTTTACTTCTTGCGCGTTGGTAACACTGTCCTATACTAAACTCAGCGAACCAATAGGCTAATCACGTGAACAGTGCCATGCACTTTCTTCCTAATGTCCCAACGCCTGACCGAGGTAGACTGGAGACAACCAATTAGAACCCTGCATCCAAACAGCACACGCTGATCACACGCTTTTATTACTTTATTGCTTCGCCGAGTTTAGTATAGTTACAGTTTTGGTAACAAAAATGACAAGTGTGACAATTGCACAAAGTGCAATCATCATTATGTCAAGAATATACGAATATAAAAATTTTGTTACGAGTCAGTTTTGATTGCAGTGGATTCCTCGAGCATCCTCTGTACTGCTGTTTCGGCCCTATTTGGGGCCTCGTCAGCAGAAGCGTAGGTCAAAAAGTGATCGTAGGATGTCGCGATTG
The DNA here is from genome assembly GCA_033060865.1 of Dorcus hopei. Lineage (NCBI taxonomy): Eukaryota > Metazoa > Arthropoda > Insecta > Coleoptera > Lucanidae > Dorcus > Dorcus hopei. Next base: position 2,423,785 of record CM065425.1, on the reverse strand, counting down.
AAACATTTCATAAATGTTATAATAACTAATAACATTGACCTGATTACTTTAGTTCTGGAAATTCAAATTTCTTGCCAACTTAGTATTTTGATAATATCTTGTAGGGGGCTTACATTATACCAACATAACGCAAAAGGTGGTGGTCTTTTGTTTGATTAGCAACAACAAAGAAGACACTGGTGGCTGAAATTTGTTAAATAAATAATTAAGGCATTAATGTGTTTTATAATAACTTCACACATTTAATTAATAGATGCTTTCCTTTTACCACAAATCTCACCTCAGATCAGATGAACGTCATTTCCGCTAGCATGAACAAGTGAGTTTGAATTGAGATTTCAACCTCCCACCTTGCCGCTCGAGCATTCCCATTGGTTGTTAGATTGAAATATCCATTCAAACTTACTTGTTCACGCTAGCGGAAGTGACGTACTTCTGACCTGACGTGAGATTTGTGGCAAAAGGAACGCAGCTAATGTTAGCAAATATAGCAGGAATCATATCTGAAAGAAAGTTGCCACCGTGCAAAATTTTTTGGCGGGAATTCGAAGCTTCGTGATTGGCGGAATTAATAGCGTCCCGATGCGCACATTGTTTGGCGGGAAAATTCGAAAATATGTATTTAAGAGAACGAAAGACATTATTATTTATTGTTTTCTCTAAAAAGAAACAAACTGTTACAAATAAAACTACAAACAACATAAAGCGCACGTTGTTTCATCAACGATTAATAGCAGTGGCGTATCCTAAATAAGATACGAAGGAAATAGTTTGCAAAAAAAAGTAAATTGACGATTTCGATGATTTTATTATTATTATAAAATACCTTGAGCTTTGGACGGATAGAGATGCATGTCATTAAACAGTGCTTGCACTGAATCCTCAGGAATGTGAAGAGATTGCCCTAGCCGGCCGCTGACTGCGTTGTAAACCTCCCTGAAAATAAATAAAAAAAAGACTCCTTTAATAATAATAATAAAAAAGTCCTGCAATGATAAAATCAGGTGCCAAGAGATGGTCCACCAAAAGAGCAAATTATTTCAACAATTGTATTAGAAATTGATTTGAAACACATTTAACTTTTTTTTTATTAAACGTACAACAAATTTTTGGTATTTTTAGCTTGAAAGCTGATCGCGTAAGAATAAAATATGACCAGCGTCTCGCGCAACCAAACAAAAAAAGCTCTAGGGGGTTTCGAAAAAACCTCGTCATGTTTTCCCTTTTTCTTATAAGGGTGCCACATTAGATAATGTGTACAAAAAATTAAATACAAACACGATAATGATTAGATAAATGAACTACACTGTGCAGAAAATAAATTGATAAAAAAATGTTAGAATTTAATTTACAACGAACAAATACCACAATGTTGATTAAGCGAAAATAATAATTATTAACGCCATCGCGCGTGTGTGTGTGTGTCACCATAAAAGACGCGACAATAAAAAGTCTTAAGCAAACAACTTACAACGAGAAAAAAATATACATAGCTGATAAGAAGCACTCATTAGCGTCACTAAAAATAAACATTACACCGCGATGCGATCTCACTAGCGACAGAACGAACACTGACTGACGACTGGCCATGGCTTCTGCCTTGCAACCAACAAACACATCCAAGTAAACCGCAAATTAAAGATTGCAATTATAAACAACGTTAGCTGGAAATGAGAAAGAAATGACCGCGAGAGTTCCGGGTGCTCGAAATTAACTAATTAAGCTTTACCTTGAAAATTAACAGTTACTTCAAGAAGCAAACGTACTTGCAAGGAACGACGATAATCTATGTATGTATAGTAACTACCAGGACATCTTTGATTATATAACGTGTCGTGTTATTACGTATGTATATGTTTTGACAATGTTCTACTACGTAAACAAATTTATTATTGTTATTATTAAACGACGGACCTATTAAACTTATACGCAGTTAAGATCCTCTTACTAACACGTGCTTTAATGACAGCTAAACATCACTGACTCATTTCCATCTAGAACAACCAACGTTGAGTGAGTGACTAAGGGGTAGTTTCCACGATAATTCAAAGAAACGTTCGAGTGGATGATTCTATACCACAAATCGTTACAACTGCGTGACTAAATTGATTGAGGCAAAAAATTAATGAAATCATTCAGAACTATAAAATAATCCACTAATAGAAATGAAATTAATATCGCTCCTAATTAATTGATTATAGTGGCATTAAAGTCGCGTGATTTTGTTTTACATTTGACGTAATTATATAAGTTAAGGCATGACTAATTTAACAATCTACTTGTTACAAGTTCAAAAGTCAAGCTCGGATGGCGTCAAAATTAATTGCACGTTGCGCAAATTGCGAGAAGGCAATTTTTGAATCCGATTTCAATTCAGATTCAATTTCGTTTCTAAGTTTATGTAACCGCCTAGGTCAGAGTATTATTATAATAATTCAAATCATTCAAGTTTGCACACGTTTATAAATTGATAACGCAGAAGAAAGCTTTTTCATTCATCCCGTCCATCCACTTGAACAACAACAGAGACATCAATGAATTATCGTGCATCATTATATTGTGATGCAATGAATCAATACGACGTAGAGTAACCAAGGCCAAAAAACTATGAGCAATTAATTGTGTATTAATTAGTCGAATGGAAAACACCAATCAATCGTCTTGGTGTAAACAAAGCCTGCCTAAAACTGACTTAATTAAAATGCTAATGTATTGTTGTAAACGCGAAAGAATTTCCGCGAAGAAAAACCACCACGTAACGTACTGACTGACCTTTTAATAAATACAAATCAGCTAAATATAACATCGCGATTTATGGCTCGTTTCCTCATACTCACGCCCTACTATAATACAAGACGTTGGATGTGGTCATGCACTGTACCAATATGGGCATAAGCAGTGCATAAAACAGTCGGCTAATTGAAAGGCTACAGTGTGCTGGAGGCACGATCACGATCAATTAACAACACACTCCTACACCTACACACAATAATTAATTGAGAAGAAGAAGAATTCGGAATGTGGCATTATAATAATCGCAACTGTAAAGTCTAACATTTAACAGTTTGATACAACGACGAATTTAAAAAGGTATAATCGTGGAATAAGGACGGAATAAGTGTTCGCCGAATATCCTTCAATGTTCCTCCACATCTATGTCACACCTACGTCACGTTATTCTAAGAATAATGCTTATCCGACGATTGTAAAATCGGGCCTTATTCAGATTATGGTTTGAAAAAATGGAACTGGAGCGGTTTCGATCAAATAAATGAACAAAAAATAATGGCGAGTTTCCCCCCAAGGTGGCATCGTTGGACCAATACTTTTGTCTTGTTTTTAAACGCACATAAATCATCCATAAAATCGTAAACGGTGGAGATCTGTTACGTTTAGATTTAGGGTAGCTTTTCACTTTAGAACAGCGATGCTTACAAGCCGTTACAGTTTGAAATTTATCCCCTTCCATTTAGTAAGGGGAAGACGAAATTCATCGCGATGACGCAACGATACAAGTCCAGTCAGTGAAAACAACAACGACATAAAGAAATCTAGATGGCTGAAGTGCGATTAATTATAAATATTACATTGATGAGAAACGGATGACTACTGACGCTCCCAGGATTGTTTAAAAAATGTTTGCATTTCCATTTTATTTTAATCGCAGATTTATATCGCAGACTTATAAATCTCGGCGCTCTATTCTTTCTTAATTTGATAAGACAATCACTCACCTCGACTTTATGATATCACCGCGCCTGTCTATCGAGCATTTAAATGAAATTGCGCAACCTATCAAAGGAGGGGATGACGCTTCTCAAGCGCTTGAGAGCAACGCTGCTTTAGAATAATGAGTGGTATCAGAATTTGTAGTACCAGTGGAAGTACCTAGTTTAGGAGGCGTTGAGTTAAAGGAGCCCCCCCTCACAATGTTAAGTTTAACGCAAAGCTCAAGTACTTGCATTCAGCAACCCTGGGAAGACGAGTTCTATAAAAACCCGAAGTTTTTTAAAAAAAAACGTAATATTACATCATGACTACGTAGATGCGTACCTCCACTTAACGCAATTAGATTCGAAGAGAAAACTTCTGTGTACTTTGCGTCAGGCAGAAGTTGTTGCCCAATTGTTATTCGACGGTTAATTGCCTGTGTAAACGAATAATGTGGTCCACTTATTTGCTACCCGAGCGATAATTTGCGCTGTTAGCTCGACGCTAATTCCGTAATTAATGAAAATTCCTCACTCTAAATTGACCGCAGCTTTCATACAAACACACCACGACTTACCTGAAAAACGCGAAAACGTTCCGGGACTTTTCGACAATGGAAATTTCAAGGTCGTGAACGTTTTCAATCAAAACAAAACGACTTATGTTGTTGGTTAGTGATGGCATTGAATCATCGGTGTTTTCTTTTTTTCTATTTGGATTAAAAAGATGTCAAGGCGTGTTTTTGATTTTCAAAAGCAGAAACAAAATTTGTATTAACCTGGGAATTAAAATTAAAAAAAAAAATTGCTCCAGTCAGAGTATAATGCATTGATAACATTTCTGGCAGTAGTTTGAATGAAATGGCAAATATTTGTTCAAATAAACTTGGCTTCCAAATTGGCCTTTGCCCGTTGAAGACATTTTCCTTATGGCTGAGTTCATGAAGAATTCAATAATAAAGAGCGAAACGTCGAAGCCACAACCAACAAATGATGACTATTTGAAGGGCTAATAAAAGAAACAATCTATGGGGGATTCACGTTTCATATTTTTTAAATTTTTTTTGTAATAATGAAGAATCTAAAGGCTGCTTTACACCACCCTATTTCTTGTAGAAGATTTGGTTCAATTTCTACCATAAATAAAGAAAGTGGGTAGTGTAAAGGATTTTATTTGATGATTTAATAACACCTAAGAAAAATATTAACTAACCTGCTGCATCTTTTACGAAGTCTGTGTTATTGTAAAGTGGGAGTTTATATTTTTCTTCGCCAATTAGATCGCTCAAGTGCAAATCTCACCCACCACATTGTTATTTTAAACCGTAGGTTCGCGCAGCTTGTGGCGCTAACGAGTTAGATAAACACTGATGTCAAAATACGGCTATATTTAGAAGTTAATGCAGCAATCATCTAAAATAACTTAATATATTTACAACAATCGTTATATCTCTTATCGCGCGCTGATAGTTTTATCAGCGGGGCGCGCTTCATTCTCTTATCGCCACACATGATGATCATCGATTTGAGTGAGTACAAAGCTCGTTCCAACTCCTACTCGTTTTGATATACTCTATTTTTTATTTAATCTCGACTGCTCTTACTGCTCTACTGGGTGTTGCAAGAAGCTCGACATGCACAACATAACGTGATTAATCCCAAACTACTTCGAAACACTACTAATCCCTTTCATCTTTCAATTTCTTCTGATATAATTTCTATTTATTCTCGATTGCTCTTTAAAAGTAATTTATTCAATAAGTGCACAAAGGCCGACGTATTAATTGGAAAGTATTTCTGAACACCCGTGGTTTCCGCTCTAAATTCTTATCGCACTCGAAAATAAAATAAATTCCTTATCGGCTCACGAATTGACGTCATCTCCTTGTCAGAAGAGGATCAACCTTTTCTTTTCTTTTTTTTTAGATTTAGATAAGATATGCAATTTCCTTTTGTTTCTAAACGTAAGTGTATGCAAATGTTGTTCGCTCGAAATGTGCACAATAGTTTAGCAAAATCATTGGCAACTGGAACTTATTCGATTACACACTGTATAAGCGATACTCTGAACGGAAATGAACAATAAGAAACCACTAGATTGTAGATAATATTAAGGATAAAAATTATTACTAATTAACATAATAATAATAGAATCTTTTCAAATTCAAATGAGCTTGAATGGACAGTTAGATGATCGCGTAATTATACTAATGATTCTTTCACTTTGGCGTTCTCATGGGGCTTTCAAAATGTTTCGCTTACGTACTTGTTTACTTCACTGAATTTTTTTTTGCCTTCGGAACATTTAATATTGTTAATGAGGGTCCATAATTTTTAAAATACGCAAAATCAAAGAAATATTTACAAAACAAGCGAAAAATACTTAACAACATTGACTCGTTCGCGGCCTCTCGGCGAAACCTTCGACTTATCAACGTAAATTTTCAAAGGAGATCAAAGGCCAAGTAATTTTCACTTTGTAGATATCGCAGACCAACAATACACATATTGAGCGTTCAAGTAAACATCTCGCTTTCCGCAGAAGACTCTGCCTTGGTATCATTTTAATTCGAGGTTCTCAGAACGCAAGGAAATTTGCAACACAAATTCAATTTCTTCGTAGACAGCAAATAGGCCAATATTACACTATAAAAGATGTTCGAGAAAGATCTTATATAAAAGATGTTTCATAAAAAATATGACAGTGTATAGTCGTCCCAGTTTGGTAGCGGTTTTATGGCCTTGCCAAAAAAAGCGAAAGAGAGGCGATCGCAGTGCCGGTCTCTTTGAAGCTGCTTTTTATAGCAAGATCATAAAACCGATACAAAACTTGGACAATCTTTTATAAAAAGTAACGACAGGCGAGTACCTTTTATAAGAGATTTGATACATTTAAAACAATATGGCGGAGGGTAAATTTCTGTGGTGCGTTTCCTCAACGAAATTGCTTATTATTTCCTAGAAAAATTAGGTAAATATCATTAAATTAAATATATTTTATAAAGATCTTTGTCAAAGAACTTTTATGGTGTAATACTGGCCACAGACAAAGAGAGAGACGAAACAAATTAATTGCTGCGATAGATCTAGAGATAATAAGAACAAATTAATTAAAACATCATCGTTAATCATGTTCACGTTTAATTAGAAAAAAAAAATTAATTGCGATTGCATGCTAATAAAATTATTCAAACAACGGCGGCGCGGCGAACGTGCGGCACGTTTTCGAAAATTATTATTATCGTTATTAATTAGCGGCGACGAAAATTAAAACGTATAATCTCGCACGGCTTTAATTGCGAAAAGAAAAAAAAAACGTGTTGCTGATAAAACCGAACGAGGGCTATAAATCTGCTTAAACTGGCGGCTGCGTAGCCAAGAACTTACCAAAGGTCTCAGACCTGGCGTGCAAAGTTTAACCATGACATAAGACAATATAAAGGGGATCTGATGTCATGTTTTCGTCTGCCAGTCGTCCACTCGATGGTTTTTTTTTTTAATCGCCTTTGAATAAATTTTAAAACACTAATCGTCCGTCCTGGTGAATTATCTTAAGTTTTTCACTGACCAAAATTTAAAAAGTTTATTGGTGCACCACAAGTGATTTTTTAATAGGTTTTGAAATGTTTATCTTCAGACAAAAACAGAAACCCGAGAAAATCAATTAGGACTGGACTGGTGGAGAAAAGGCTTTCATCAATTGTAAAGTTACGAGAAAATTAAAGTAAGTAACTTACGTTTCCAAAATTGACTGTTCCAGTTCGCACTATTTCACGTTTGTCCGAAATACAACAACGCAATCGACTGCTATCATTATGTCCTAACGATTTACGTCTAGTTATACACTGTAACAACACAACTACGCACGCATTTTGATCGTACTTGATTTAAAAGTGACTTTCTTGCAACGTCGGAAAAAATAAATCGAGGATGAGTTCGTGCTTTCGAGATTGAGCGCACACTAAACGAATTCGCACATAAATTTGTTTTAATTAGCATCCATCCAAACCGGTACTGACGAAGTGCTTCATAAAGGCGAACTACACCACGTTGGCTTCCAGTTGGCGTTTTTATTTCAGCTGGAAGAACGGGCTTCAGCTCTCGTCGTCGTCGTCGTCTTCCTGCACATTATCGACGCGATTAGAATGGATTCGGTTTGGGGCGGAAGCTGATTAAAGGAAAATTAATTAACATTTATGACCGTGTTAGAGGCACGATAACAAACAATCACGTCATTGTCATCTACGTGCGATTATTTACACTCTTAAATTAAAATCATTTTTTCTTGTTCTAATGTTGGGGAAATATTTATACGAAATATTAAATATGAATCAGCGTGGACCTCAGTGGTCCAGTCGGTAGGGCGTTAGACTACGAAACTGTAGATCGTAAGTTCGAATCCACAACTGGAAATGGCAATGGGGATGGCAACTTTTCGATTCAAGCTTGAGACTGGCTGTTTGAAATGAGGAACTAAAAGTTAAAATAATAAGAGGGGATTCATTTAATCATAAAGTGTATAGGCAACATAAATTGAATAAATGCAAAAATATAGAAAGCGGAAATAATCTACCAGAAAAGAAAAGAATACAAAAAGAGTCAAAAAATAATACAAGAAAACAACCTTAATTCAAGAAAATGGACAAAAGTTGAAGAGATTGTTCAAGGCACCTGCGCCCCTCACTTAGGCAACTCTTTCATCTCACAGCTAACTTTGCCCTCCCCCTATGATTCACCACCGCTAGCACCTAGTAACAGTCAACCATACAAGCGAGTTTGATGCGTTGACGTAAAAACCCCATAAAGAAGTGAGCCAGAACTCCATAGTATAGTCGTCCCAGTTTTGTATGGGTTTTATGTCCTTGCTATCTCTCTTGCGGCCTCTCTGTCATTTTTTTTATAGCAAGACCATAAAACCGAAACACAACTGGGAAGACTATACGTTAATATTTTTAAACACTGGTAAATGAGGTTAATCGTACTTACATTGACAACTCAGTTAATAAAGCACGAAAGGGAGCGTTTGGGTAAGAAACCTTTCTTAGTCTACCCCGTTAAAAAAAAACTACAGAAATCTTTGGAAAAACGTTTCTAAAACGTACAGCGTCACTTAAAACAGTACGCCAATCTTGGCTTTTTATTATTTCTGCACTTTCTTGCACTTCTTTTTCTGTTCGTGTCGCTTTTTGATACATTGGCGACAGTTCAACTGTAAACAAGTAATAAATAGGTAAATTTTACTTGTTACAACTTGACGTCGTTCAAAATTCTGGTTTTCCAAAGACTTCTTTGATGTCTACGTTTTTGAATGTGACTATAGTGCAAGATACGAATATTTATAGAAACCACGGAGATGAATTTATGCAAAGGAGATGGGATCCACAAAAAAATTGGATAGTTGAATCATGCACTAAGGTTATCTGAAGGACAGAGTAGGAAATAAAAAGGAAAGTAAGAGACAAGTAAGGAAATAAAAAGAAAGGCAAGAGCCAAGAAAAGGATGAAGTTTAAAAAGACCAAAAAAAAGCTAAATCCAATCACGCAATCACATTAAAAACTGGAAAGAAAATGGTGAAATTCAAGGATCAATCAAGGTCTTCAATTACCTTGTGTTATTTGCATTATCATCTTATACAGTGATTAAGTAATGAAGAGTCAATTGGATTTTGCTAGAGTAAAGCCCCCATGATTGCATTTATGCATTCTTGGACATGCTGTGTCGCAAATTGTTGATTTTCACGACGTGATCTGCTCTCTCTCGACTCTCGAGGTATAATTATTAAATTCAAAACTCAATAATTGCCTAATCTTTCATCTCTCCGGTGAGCTTATCGCAGATAAACTCAACTGCTGATAAATCTAGAGAGACACTTAGGAGACCACGGCATTATTAAATGAAATCAAACCTAATCTCATCATTGAGTCGTAGGGGAGGGAAGAAAAGGCAGAAAAGGATGGAGAAAAGAGAAAAGACAGAAAAACGTTTCCTGAATATCACCATCATGATTGGAATTAGATAATCTTTGGATTTTTGGCTACTTTAAACGTCCGTCAAATCTCCCCAAAGAAGATTAGCTCTGGTCTAACCGTTGTTTGGATACATCAATTTAAAAGTCTCAAGGCACCCTAAATAGGATTCAATCCTCAATGGGCCAACGCTATGATCACACCAACTTGGTGTCATCTTTTGCTAATTATTTGAAAGAATAAATCAGCTCCTTTCATATCATTCAAAATTTCACCTTCTCGAGGCACTTTACTGATGTGTGAATTGGAGACAACTAAAATTCAAAGTTAAAAATTAATCTTTATAAATTAAGCAATATCTGTTTTCTTAAAGACCTTTTACTATTTGTTAACGTTTGCGTTTTTTTTTTAATGATGATGAAATGGAGTTTTGGAAAGGGAAAGACGTATCAGTTAATTCTCTGTAGAATACCAGAAAGTATGTAAATGAAGTGTTTTATAGATTAATTAACATCCAATTAAATTTTTTGGCCTGAGTCATCTAATGCGACCGGGAAGTGATTATTATTATTATTAAAAGCTGTTATCTCGAAAAACATTCGCTCTCAGCTTCCAGGATACGCCGTCCCGTATCAGGATTCCAGAACAACCTACACACATCCTTGTTGTTCCGTCACTTTGTTGGAAGAAAATCGAAATGGAAAAATGCGTAAGGAAATCCGGCGAGGCTGAGTGTGTGGCGCGCGTCCAAAATAAGTGGGCAGAGTACACAACAAGTTGTAAACCGACCAAAAGATATTCTTACATTCACGAGAGACACAAGAGTGCGAAATTAAAAATATATAAATAAAGCGGTTTCTAAGAAAGGTATACGACCTATGTTGCATAAGTTCAATGCGAACTTGTTTGTTTTGATTCGGAAGCAGATGATGACTTGCTTTACTTTTTTTTTTTTCAACAGGTGGGTGTCATTATTTTTGAATTGCAAAATAAAACTAAATTCTTTTAATACTGTTTATTATTGTAAAACTTACTTTTTAATCACCTTGTATAAATTGTATACAATAAAATTATAATTCATGTCTTTGTATCAAAACGTTTTACTACGTGCCTTAATTAATACAGATGACTGAACGTTATCTAATTTTTTCTTTGTCAATACTTAATTTTTATGGCGCGCGCGATAATGGGATCCGCTAATCTATAGGCGAGCGAAAAAATTTTAGTTGATTTGTTTTAAAAATATCGCTGACACTCGCGGTGATATAACTTGAGATACGAGAGCGACCACAACGCAAGAAGAGAAAAAAATTGGACCAGGATAAGTGTTAAATTTACTACTTCGTCACTTACATCATTTAAATAAAAATACGGATTATGTAAGAGCGATTTTATTACTCGTCCGGAATTATCGGGCGGATGCTGGAAATGTGGTATTTAATTATCGCCGTCGTCGATCTGGATTTTGTCGTCTACTTCCCCAAAGCAGAATCGTAAATGACATGCATTTATTCAGCCTGTTGAAATGCATAGATGTAATTACTGTGTGTGACCGAAACACATTAAAACAGTAACCAATCACCAATGTGTGTAAATCACTGCCCACACGTGCTCCGTACAAATTGCTACAATTATCACATCATTTGAAAACATTGCAGAGATTTATGCGCCTCCAGGGATCAATTATTTTCCTAGAAATTAATAATTTTCTTGAAACCCTAACCGCCATGTTTGTTTGTAAATAGTGTCCGGTGGGCGTTAGTTCATTTAACATTCGCACGGTGATCTCATTTTTCTGTCATCCAAAAGATCGTAGCCCGTGGCAAAACAAATACGCGTACGTGAAAAAAAAAAGGTCAACGCGTAAATAGAGTAAGTCTCCTTCTGTAAATATAGGAATGACTTCAAGAATGTTGTCCGTCCGACCGTGACATGTGTACTTGCAGTGGCGACAATTTCTCCAGGGTGTCATTACACTAGTCTATACGACGTTTTCTTCCACAGTTTCTAACTTAATTAGAAACTGAGGAGAGGTCAAAAACCAATTTAACTATAACGAAAAGACAAGGCAGATTTCATGTAGCTTCATCTGCACTGGTTGCACTCCGAGTAGGTATTTGGGTCTGGTTTTATTCTCAAGTAATAATCAGATTTCGGACAATTCGGAGCGTTGCCATGGCTACGCATGAACGGGCACTTTTCATTAGTCCTTGTATTGAGTAACCATGGAAATGCTGCGAATTGTCCGAAGTCTGGTAATAATACAAGGTGAATATACTCTGAGTGCGCCCAGTAGTGCAGTCAATCGGAAACGGTAATAATATAATTATCACTAAAGCACGGAATCGATGACTCATGACCTAAAAACGCACCTGAATCCTTGCTTTAGTTATGACTTATCGTTATCACCACGGTTAGGCGGATCGGATTCCGCTCGCGCTGGCAAGAGCGTCACGTCTAAGTGCACTCGATACAGGAATAGCAAATAATTGCATGCATAATTTGCAATAGCAAAGAACGTTTAGTGTTTAATTTAATTTATTTAATTTTTAATTCGAAAATACGAAATTTTGTTTAAATTTAACAATTTCTTACGCGATGAAATTAAAATTTCGTCCGACGCTTATGGAGAAATGAGCCAGCGCAATAATCGTACATAAACATGCACAGCATAAGCGGCGACCCAAGCGGACTGTTGCAAGCGGAATCTCATCCTCCTAACGCTGGTTGTGACATAGTGTTTGCAATTGGTGGCGATTCGAAGAACACGTAATCCTTAGTTGCAGTATGAGTGGGGAGACCTAAACCGATTGCAATGGCAACTATATAGCCGTTGTTACCATTGCAGGTCAATAAAGACGAGCTTAGCACGCAGAGGTAACGATTTTTATGGCCAACACTGTACATGTAGTTTTATTTTTTTTTAATGTGAATTAATTTATTTCACTAGGGCCTGGCCTTTCCAGTTCCCGTTAAAGTTATCCGGCGAATAACTTGATATTTCTATGAATGGTTGATTGATTTTTATGATTTTTGTTACGGTATTCCATCATAGAGGTCGCCGTTAACTATCATCCGTGACGAATTTTAATCACATGTATTGCTTGACACCGTCATAGCCCAATAGATGGTGCCAGTTATGTTTTCTGGCCATTTTCTGGCCGTCTTTTATTTATTTTTTCTTGCCTTTCGTTACAAGTACAAGTCGATAGATGGAGCTTACGTAAATCGCATTTTTTTATGAGTTTTAGATAAAGCACAAACTTTTATAAAGAGTAAAATTTACTGAGAAATCAGTAGGTAATAAAAAAATTTCCATTTCTTGCAAGCTTTCTCTTGGACACGTTGTATATTTAACTAAATTAATTTTCTTATGTAATTATATGACACTGTCATCGCTCAGTAGATGGCGCCACTTATATTCTGTGAACTGTCGGTAGATGGAAATGACGTAAGTCCGAACGTGAAAACATTTTGTAATAAATTTTTCATTTATTAATGGCTTAATGGCGACAACGTCCAATAGATGGCGCTGATAAAAACGTTATATCTATATTTAAATAAATTAATTCTTCTACGTAATTATATGACAATGTCGTCGTTCAACAGATGGCGCCACTTATATTCTCTGAATTCACCTGGCCTTATCATCTTCCCCTTATAAACTCCTGGACAAAATTAGCGCACCACTTTATTAAACTTACATGTATGTATTTACAACATTAAAATCAAAATTTAATCAAAATACCTTTAAAACCTATGAATAAAGTTTATATAATGACTTGCGAAGGAAATCAACAAAACATGAACTTATGTATTTTATATTATTTTTTATTAAATAAAATATTTTGCTGAAAACGTGTGAAACATGAAAACGAATGGCATGCTGAAGATTAAATTTTCAATAATTTCCTGGGGAATAATGTCCCATTCTGCAATTACTGCATCCACCAGTTCAGTATGGTTGCAGGTGCGGGTGTACGATTTCGAACCTCTCTTTTAAGAGCGTCTTATAAATGCTCTATGGGATTTAGATCGGGACTGTTAGACGGCCGGCCACTCCATTAACGGAATATTAACAGCATTCAGTCGGTAACTTATCTAGCCACGTGGGGACGAGCATTATATTGCATGAACAAAAAATTGGGCCCTACGAAAGGAGCAAATGGCATTACATTTTGGACTACAATGGTTTCCAGATAATAATATACACTGCGTTCGTAAAGTATGGAATAAATTCATTTTCTACGAAATAAACGATTTTTATGTAAAATCCTGAAACAGGTCGATTTTTAATTAAAAAATGACACTATTTTAGCGGAATTTTGCGTCTCTCCCTCCAACCCCCTCCGAGTGACAGTTGCCTCTTTAAAATTTTTAAATGGAATGGGGGGTCATGTGATACCTCATTTGAAAGGGCTTTCCATTCTCTATTCAGTAGTATAAGAATTTTTTTTTTAATTCCTATTTTTTCTAAAAAGATTAATATATTTTAAAATCAACTAAATTTTAAAATGGATGACGTTTTCCCCAATAGATGGATTGGGGGGGGGGGCAATTGAGTGGCCGGCTAGATCTCCTGATCTAACACCTCTCGATTTCTTTTTATGGGGATTTCTAAAAATAAAGTCTCCAGAACTAAACCAAACAGTCTTGAAGAACTAAAAGACAGAATAAGAAATGAAATATGAGGAATCAGTCCGGAAATAATCGACAATGTTTTGCATGAGTTTGTATTTCGTCTTGGTTATAGTCAAGAGGTAGGAGGAGGACATTTTTAACAGTTTCTTTGATATTGGTGTTATTACTTTTACTTCTACGTTGATTACATACATGAGTATCTACAGTTTCTGCTACATTTCATAAAGAATTTAAAAAAAAATTTTAAAATTGGAATTAATCAAATTACCCTGGAAATGAAATGTTTTAGATGAACGTCAGCAACGTTTGTACTGTTGTTATGAATCAAACGGTTCTCAGTTCGAACATTTCATTTAAATTATTTCATTTTAAACTTTTGTGTGTAGATTTTAAAATGTATTATTCTTTTTAGAAAAAATAAGAATCTAAAAAATTCTTATACTACTGAATAGAGAATGAAAAGCTCTTTCAAATGAGGTATCACATGACCCCCCATTCGATTTAAAAATTTTAAAGGGGCAACTGTCACTCGGAGGGGGTTGGAGGGAGAGATACAAAATTCCACTAAAATAGTGTCACTTTTTAATTAAAAATCGACCTGTTTCAGGATTTTACATAAAAATCGTTTATTTCGTAGAAAATGAATTTATTCCATACTTTACGAACGCAGTGTATAGTATAGGGGCTAACTCCGTGCGACCGTTGAAACAGATTCCTCCCCAAAACATCACCAAATGGGACTCTTGGAGAGATATTGCAAGCTGCAAATCTCTCTCCTGCTCTTCGCCAGACACGCTCACGTCGATCAGGAGATTTGAGGTTAACCTTCGTTTCATCAGAGAATAAAACCTTCTTCCAAACATTAACAGTCCACCCTTGATGATTTCTGGCAAAACGTAATATTTCAACTTTGTGTTCTCTGGTGATCAATGGTTTTTTTTTTGCCGGTCGTCTGCTGCTTAATCCAGCTTCATTTAAACGTCTTCTAACTGTTCCAGACGATATTACAAGATTGCGAATATTTATGAGCTCATTTTTTAGCACTCTTACTAGTGATTCTCTTGTTTCTAAGAGCGAGTTGCCTAAGAAAACGCTAATCGCTTGGATTAGTACATCGTTTTCGCCCTTGCCCTGGCCTTCGAGAGTTAGATCCTGTCTCGTTAAATCGTCTAACCATGCTGGAATGATTTCTTCCTATCACGTCGGCAACATAACGCATCGAATATCCTTCATCCAGCAGAGTTGATGCTCGAACTGCCTCCTCCACCGATAAATTTCTTGGGCGATTCATTTTTAAACTTTGAAATATTCATATTTAATGTTGGTTCTTGTCCGATGAAAATTGTATCACAAATCTTTAAACCGGACACTAAATAGCGCACGAAACACTATCTAGTGTCCGGTTTAAAGATTGTGTGATACTATTTGAAATATTCGTAAGTTATGGAATCAATAACAAAAAAATAACTTGGTAGTCAAAAATAACTTATCTCATAAGCTGTTTCAAAACAGATTTTAAATCAATTTTTGTTAAAAGTGACTTTAATTGGCAATTATAATTTTAAAAGAATACTTTGCTTGAAATGTCAGAGGAGTTCCAAAGCCTACTTGCAAGACAGTTAGAGAAATAAAAATTATCTAGGAATTAAAAAATAAAACTGTAGTAGTGCGTTAATTTTGTCCAGGAATTTAGTTATCCGGCGAATAACTTGATTTTTATCAATGGTTGATTTTTATGAATTGTTTCTGTGGTATAACTACCATCTGTTAGTTTACCGTCAGTTAGTTTATCAAGAGGTGGAAAGACCGACCCTAAACATCTATGCCATTTAAAGAATAGATATTCTCTCTTGTTCCTGTAGATAATTTTTTTATACATATTTTGAAAGTTATTAGAGATGTCCACGTGAGTCTCGAATCAAAACAACTGTGGCGACATCTACAGACGAATAGGGACATTTTTTAAAGAACTGAGGCGAATTCCACGCGGAAGGATCTGACAACTCTGGCCTAGAATATTGTTCTTGGATTACTTTTTAAATGATGAAGGTAGGTTATAATTTTTTTGAAGAATGAAGGCCTAAACGTCACTCTCTAGCAAACTTCCTCCTGCTCATCCAAAAACACGGTAAAATTAAAAACAAATCCTCCATAGATTTAAAGTTTAGCCTTTAGCCAGGCTTTAGTCTCTTCAAAACAAGCTCGAATTTCGAATTTGAATCCCTCCTTGTCAAGTTCAGAAAACACTCTGGCTGGGTTTTTCAGTTCTAGCTTAACTTTAAACTCCTGTTTATTCCCATGGTAGCAATTATAAACACAATTGTTCCTATGGAAGTAAACAGGAATTTAAAGTTAATCTAGGACTGAGAAACCCAGCCTCTAGGGCCAGTTGTACAAAGGAGGTTTAAACTGACGTTCAACTGAACCAGGTTCAAAGTAAACAAAATCGCATCAAATTTTATTTATGAATGCATTAATTGCCATATACCATTAAGATCCTATGCGAATTTCTTTACTTTAAACATGGTTCAGTTAAACTTGAGTTTAAACCTACTTTGTACAACTAGCCCTTAGCAAAGTCCATATTTAATGTGTGTCAACCCAGCAAGAAAGTGTACAATGATCAAGTGATCTTTAAAATAAACTATAGCAACCACTAACACCCCATTAAAAAAAAAACTTTAGTACCTACAAGAAGCACGTACCTGCTCTTAACTTAAACGAAAACGTTTGAGGTTATGTTGCATAATCTCCGTCGAAAAACAGACTTGCACACAGCATTCTATGTTTGCCTTATTGTTCTTGAATTATTTTTTAAATGATGCAGGTAGATTCTAAATTTACTTGAAAAACGAAAGCCTAAACAGCACTCTCTAGCAAACTCCCTCCTGCTCCTCCAGTAACTCGGGAAAATTACAAAGAAATCCATAGATTTAAGTTTAGGCTTTAGCCAGGCTTCAGTTTCTTCAAATTAAGTTCGAAATTCGAGTTTGATTCCCTTCTTGTCGCGCTTAGAAAGCACTCTTAGCAAAGTCATCGTTATGTTTATAATTAATGTGTTCCAACCCTGCAAGAAAGTGTAAAATGATCAAATGATATTCAAAATGAACTTTAGCAACCACTAGAGCCCCATTTTCTAAAGGAAAAAACTACTATAAAAAGCACGCACCTGCCCTTACGTGAAACGAGAAAGTTTGAGGTTATGTTGCATAACCTCCGGCGAAGAACAGATTTTCACGCAGCATTCTACCTTTGCCTTATCGTTCGGCCTTTCCACCAACATTTTATTCAATTTTCATCGAAATTAAATCGATTCGCTTCGTATAAATCGTACGACAACCGGCAGACGTCAAAATAGTTACGCGCAGCATTGCCAACTGCCTAACCTTAGTAACCTTAACCTGAAAGTTCCAAAAATCAATTTTGCGCAAAACATAACCCAGAATCCATAATATCGTTTAAATTGTAATTAAAACGACGTTCTTTAAGCTCACATCGCGTTTGTTACTTCTTTTACGCTTATTTTTAATCTCCAGTTTTCTTTTCCGGCGGCGCGGGCGCCGGAGGACCGAAATGCTCTGCAAAAACAATTGAACGGCGGCCATTCATAACACCCCAACGACCTTGCGGCCTACTTCGATTCCGGGAAATATAGTAAATCGGCTCGTGACGTCAGCACGGAATCCCCTCTCGTAGTAAAATTTTCCGATGGCGGTTTTGGGGGTTTCCCGGGGAGTTAGAGGGTCGCGATTTTTCAGGCGTTTTACGGACGGCTGCGGAAATATTATAATGACATAAAATCGCTTAATTTTTCACGGGGGGGCCGAGAGGGACCCGAAAACTCGGCCATTTTTTTAAATTTTTAAAATTTTTTTTTAATAGTAAAACAATATAATTATTTTCATTTAAATTAAACCGATTTTTGGACGTGCGAAATATTTTTTTATTAAATAAATCACACTAATCAGTAGTAAATTAATTGAGTTTTAAAAATTTCCTGACGAAATCAACGTGGCGATAAAATCGGAATTGTTTTTCCTGGGGGGTTGAGAGGAACCCGAAATTCGGTCGTTTTGTAATGTTTTGAATAATGGGAAAATTTTTTAAAATTTAAATTGAACATAATTTTAAGCCTGAGAAAAATTTATTTTGCAATCTTCTAGACATTAGACCTCAATAAAAGAATCAAGCCATAATTTTTGTGATATCCCACAAAACATAGTAGGAGCAATAATTTTAAACTAATTAATTTTGGAACTGATGCCCAGAGTTAGAGATGGGTAGGTGAATAACATTTTTATTATCTACTATACTACTACTGAACACTTATTAGAAGAGTCGTGACCCAAAAAGGTGGGCAAAAAAATATCGAACGTCGAGTCGTCGGATATGGGTCGTTTCCTACTACGGCCCACACACGTCCGAAAAAGTAGCAACAAACAACAAATGAACTAACGCACGCAATCCACTTGAAATATTTTAACTACTATATCAAGAGCGAACTGCCTCCTAATTGGACTTAATGCTCAAAACAAGGCACCGCCAACACGCCACATATGGAATAATTATCTACGCATTATGGTAATTACCGCTTACGTTTTTATTGTCGGCTGACGGAATAGAAGGAAGCAAGCCGATCCGTTTGCTTGCTTTGCATGAGGATGGATGAATAATGACGGACCATTTAATTAACGTCTTAATTGCCTCCTGAATGTAATATCGTTTTATTAACAAATGAAACATAAACAAGAATTTTTTCTTCAATTTGTATGATGTCATAGTTTATTTATTCTTGGTACAGGCGACACTTTCTATTTGAATGAAAATCAAACGCCCATGTCGAAATTCTATACAGATAAAATTGAGAAATATCAATTGCTCTAGGGTAAGTGAGACACACTGTATTTTGATGATGCTTATCAGAGTTGAGTCTACCACTTGAACTCGTAAATAAAAAAATACAGATATGGAATGTTGAAATTAATTAAAAAAAGCGATTTAATCGGGCGCTTAAGAGACGCCGGTCGTAAAATGTAGATTTTATCCGGAATTTACATATTTGATAAGAATGCATGTGTTTGTCTGTCTGACAAAAAAAAACAAACATTTACCGAAGCCAACTGAATGAAATTTGGGGCAAAAGAATCACCCCCTTATTTAGTATAAACGGTAGGTAGCTCAAGCCAATTGAGATCTTGAATTGTAGGACAAGGAGGCAGGCACAAGTGTTTGTTTACGATACCTGAGCTAACATCCTGTCGGGTCATTAATTACCTCCACCATTGATAATAAGTAGTCACTCCAGGACATGTGTACATACGTTCTGTCGTCTGCTTTTTAGTAGCTTGCGCGCACTTAAAATAGAAAATAAACAAAACTTAAGACTTGTGGCGTTCGCTACTCGTTTTAAGTTTCGTTTTGGTTAACTCCGGGCGGTGACATAACCGAGCTTGAGCTGCATGCAAGTTAACAGACGGATTTAATCTCTGCACTTTAAACCCACGTCTGATTAGTTTATTTAACTTGGCGTGAAATTTTCCGGGTTACTCTACATATTATATACAAAAACATAAATTATTTGCAATAATGGTATTATTACCCAGGACCCAAAGTCCATAAGAAAGCTTATCGAATCGAACGACGCAGCTGCGGTTTTAACCATTGTTTATCTGCTTAATTAATAAAGCCAGGAAGCTGCTGTTATGGTCCCTGTGAATTACAGGAATTCATCAAGGAAAATTATGCACACCGCTTATCTCAAAAAGGATTAAGCGTAGCTCGCCGCAGATTACCGCTGCAGTAGTAGAGTTCCACGAACTCGAATTTGATTTCCTACATTTCTAATCAGTTCCATGAATACACGTCCCTCATCTGCAAAACATTGTTAATATATAATTGAAGGGTTTATCTCAAAGGCTCTCGATACAAATTGATTCTATAAATAAAAACTCTGATAAGCTGATTTTATCAAAGTGTATCAACGAGGCCAACGTTTCGTGCGTGTGTTAAAATTAGAACTGACTTAAACTGTGTTTTGCGCACAAAATTATTTTTTACCTGCGAAAATCGCAGTATCTATACTAAATAGTTTCTAATTAGCTTGCCAAATGCAATTCAATTCCAAACACGGTCACGCGTACAAAGTAAAATTCAATGACGCTCTAATCTGCTTAGCATTTATCGGCCGTTTCGATAAGTGCAGTCACATTATAAAAGAGTAATTGCTTTTCGTGTACGCATACATATATAATTCAGGTACAGACTGAACTGACTGGGTTCGTTCTGTAGGTGCATTAACTGGCTGCTGACCTCGACAAGGAAAATAAACTTCATCAGGAACAACCTGCTCGTTGGCATTACACGACTCGAACTGTGCAGCTGTAAATCAACAACAAGCAGATTAATGTGCGGCTCTTAATCTCGGTTGCATATTAAAACGCCGTTAAGACAATTAACATAAATGCCATAAAAGTTCCAGCAGATATTAATGGGTGTACTGGTCTCCTATCTAATTAATAATTTCCTCTATTTTTTAAATATTTCCTGATTTAGAACACTTTTCAGTCGACGTTTCGCACGTTGTACAAATTTGTAGCTTTAGGG
The DNA here is from genome assembly GCA_033060865.1 of Dorcus hopei. Taxonomy (NCBI): domain Eukaryota; kingdom Metazoa; phylum Arthropoda; class Insecta; order Coleoptera; family Lucanidae; genus Dorcus; species Dorcus hopei. Next base: position 2,402,864 of record CM065425.1, on the reverse strand, counting down.
CCGGTCTTTCCATCTTCCCGTTAAAGTTATCCGGCGAATAAGTTGATTTTTATGAATGGTTGATTGATTTTTATGAATTGTTTCTATGGTAGTTATCCGTCAGTTAGTTTACCAAGGCCAGTTTTACAATCACAAGTTAACTTTATCTGTCGGTTTACTGCCACAGTAACGATTGTGATCACAATTGTTGCTATGGGAATAAACTATCAGATAAAGTTAACTTGTGATTGTAAAACTGGGTCCAAGAATAAGAAAACTACATTAATTATTATAAAAATGTTGATGCTACAGTCATTGATGAATAAATAAACTGTGCCTATTGAATTAAGACCATGGTAAAAATAATTAATTAGGAAATGTAAAAATTGAACTATTTCTTTCTTTCTTTCATAAATTTAGAAAGTACACATAAATATAACTGCATTAAAATAAAACGAGCAATTACAATTATAACGTGAGTGAGTTTTTTAAGGAGAATTTTGGAAAAGCACGTACCTCAACATTTCTTTAAACTTTCAAACATGTAAAATGAATGCTTTTTTTTCAAATTAAAATATGATTCAGTACTGTGAAAGGTAGCTGAAGAAGTAATGATTTTAAGACTTACTATGGAAGCTATTTAGAAACTTTCCAGTTAAGGCAATTAAAAATCTGCCCATCGGGTTCAATTTGGAAATAAACCACATTCACAAAATTATTGAAGGAAATTCGAGAGGCAAATTCAATACAAAAACGCCAGATACATTATGAAATCCTTGCGATTTAATAAAACGTGGAAGATAGAAGTGATGCCCATATGCACAGACAAATCTTAGACTTAAGCCAAAGTCAACCTTTACTGCATCACTTTTTCCTTAAGTCTACCTTGAGATTTGTCTATGCATACGGGCATGAGCCTAGGAAGATAAAGTTAAGGAAAAATGGAGGAAGTATGTTGAGTTCAACGAACTACTAAAACTATATATAGTTAAAATAACAAACGAGAAGATTAGAGTAACACAAAAGACACATTAGAAAAGTTGTTATGAAAGAAGGAAGATGATGGACAAGAGGATCCGTCAAGTAAAGAAGGAAAAGAACAGCGACAACAACGGTTAAACCGACATCAATGAATGACACACCAGAAGAGAAAAGAAACCGAAAAGAAACACACAGCAGATTTCTTTAATTTTTATACAAATACAACATGAAACGATGGGAACAAAGAGGAGGGTGAATTTGTACGTTTCATTAGCATTTGATGGTATCAAAGGGTAAGGTAATTGGAAGGCATTGAAAAATGAGAAAGAGTACAAGGAGTTCGTCAAGTATCAAAAACTTGAAGAGGAAACTTAAAAGGAATTAAGCCCCCCTCAAAATAATAATAATAATAACCTACTTATGCGCCTAGTCATTATGTAGTAGTCAAAACGGATTAAACCGCAAGTTAATATTTTATTCATAGCTTTGCTCTAAAGGGGATCCTACATATAAACGCCAGAATGTTTAATTCCAGCTGGCGTCCAGCATGGATATGTAGGGTCCCCTTAAGAAAAAGAAAACAAAATTAAACCAAAGCGGACCCCATACACAGACGCTAGAATGTTCGACTTCAGCGGTCGGGCTCCTTTCTGCATGTGATTAGAATGGCAGAAAGGGGTGTCCAGATGTTTCTTAAAAGACACCCAAGTTCGAATGATTTTAAAATTAAAAAAAAGAATAAAAACGGAGATAATTTCCTTGTTGGAAGAAACTTGCAAAACATCAACAAAATAAAAATCAAATGATGTTTACTAGATTTATTTATTTGCGTTCGCATTGTTTTCGCAATAGTTTTTTTTTTATCTACTTGGTCTGGTGAATGCCGGAGCTATTTCATACATACATACATACATATAAAACTGCGCAGACCACATTTACGTCCCATCTTATATAAAACAGCGCCGGTAATAGTTAAATATAGAATAGAAACGATTGTATTTACGATCAAGTTGTAAATGCCGAAGTGAAATCGCGGGCCATCATCACATTTCCCGTCTCCCAAGTTCGCGAACTGGCGAAAAATGTCAATGGGTCGATCGAACCTTCGTGGGCTTGTTATGGCTAAATAAGCAAGAGTGATGATGTCATTCCCGGAGAAATTTGCAAATATAAACGTGGGCTGCTCGTGTACGGCACACATTATTAGGTAACAAACACGACATGCTTGTTGGTTTTTTTTTTGCTGGAAACATCTGGAGGTGGTTGTTAGTTACCACGTAGTTAAAATATTTAGAGTAATACTAATTACTAGTCCAATCTCTTGATTAAAATTTATATCTGCCAACGCAACGACAATATCTTATCAAATTTATGTACATACATAAATCAGTCTGTAATTGAATGAGTTTTTATTTTTGGAATTCGTGGAAGCTAATTGCAAAATCCTAGTTAGTTTTGACCTTTGAGATTGTCTTTCTTTTAAATCAATTTGTTGATGACTGATAATTAATTATAGGCTAGGGGCTTACCTTTTCATTCAGAGGACAACTAACAATGCTCTCTACACACAATAAATATTAATGGGATTTAAACCGGCGAGCTCACGTTAAAAATGCACGAGTCTGCTACCGGAAAAGAAACAAAACCGAATGGCGTCAGCTTCTTCAGTCATTTAATTGATGTCTGCTGCTAGCGGTACTGTTGTAATAATGAGATTCAAGAATGCACGTCTGAAATATTTCATTCATGATACTTCCTCTTGCTACGTGAGAAACGACGAGGACGACGGTGTAATATGGCGATAGCGGCAGATAGTATTGCGGTGGAGGTAGGAAGTGGTCATATTATTATGATAATGCACGTGGTAGGCCCTGGGAATGAGAAAGCGCTACTACCACATTTCCACTATCGCAAAATAAGCGGCGCTTAAGAGAATTCATTCACAGAAACGTACGCGACAGGATCGTCTTTATTAAAGAAAGAAAAAAACACCAACTATTTATGATTAGAATCAAAATCGAATGATCTGTTTACATGACGCAACGTACAAATTATTTTCGATTTTTTTTTACAAAAACAAACACTGAAATAGCATCAGTAAAAGACAATTGCAATGGACACGATCGATTTTAATGGCCACCACTGTACATAACTGTTGTGTTTGTTTTTAAAATAAGCAGCGTTTGAAATACTATAGCCTCATGGATCCTAGTTGCTTATCATATCAAGATGCAAAAAATAAAGTTCATTTTACTTTGTATCAAGTACAGCCAATACCTACTGCTTTTATTAATTAAAAACAAACAGCATATTTTTGTTATCTTATCAGTCATCATCGTTTGCTCAATCACTTGATTATATTGGATTATAGATGACTGGCGCAAAATTGAAAGCGTTCTCATCTGATAACCACACTTCCAATTTATTATTATTTTGTTCGCAGTCGCAAGTAAATGAGTAAAGTATCATTCAGAATTGACTTAGTGCAGGTTGGCCGTGCAAATGTTTGACAAATGTATTTTCACATCAACAGGCGTTTTGTACTAAGTTGATTGTGAATAGACACATCAAAATCTGTCAAACATTTGCACGGCCAATCTGCACTAATTCAATTCTGACTCAGCCCACGCTGAACATTCACCGTGTAGGGTGGCCCTTAAGAACTCCAATAAAAATTCTAAACTCGTGAATGTACACGACCTTGCTGGTTATTTATTTATTACATAAACACCAGTCAGCAAGATTTTTGGCAATGAAAAAATGGAGCACACTTTGCAACCTTCGCTGCAAAACGAGACGTTGCGTAATCCAATGTCTCAATAATAATTTCGATGACATTCGCACAAGTGTTAGCTAGCTTGCTTGCATTTAAAATAATTCGACAAGGTTAATTTTATAAAGTTGATTGCTGCTTCTAGGAAGCCGTTTCTTTCGAGAGGCACGGATCACTCACGGGTGACCTGCACTGAAAGTGATGTGGTGATGTAAGACTAGGCCTCTTGAATTGAAAGAGAAAAAAGCTCAACACTCGAATGCATTCGGTAATAATTATTATTGCGTTTGCGATCCGGTTCTGTGCTCGGCTTCACCTCCGTTTTCCACACAATGTCACTGTCGAGCTCACGTTACTATTCGAGGAATGTATTTAATCACTCAAAATGCGAAATTCACAGAAAGGTGACTTCACTTTAATTACGCTTGAAAAAATACGGCGCCTCTTCGGTATTCCTTCTTCGTTTTCGGATTACATAGTTACGAACGGCGGAACAATGACGGAATTCGTATGATTTTTATTTGAACGCCGCTCACGTGCAATTCATACATGCGTTCATTTTTTAGAACATCCTGATGGTGACGGACATAATTCTCGTTTTATGTTAATTTTTCGCATTAGTTATTTTCGCTCGATTGCGTGCTCACATCATCTTTTTAATGACCGTCCATCAAACCAGACCTTAATGAATCTATTTTGTCATCGTCGTCATCATCTTAATTAGTGAGCAATTTTCAAATTCGATTGAAATAGAAAGGACGTTTTTGTAAGATGATGATGACGATGACAGGTCTGGTCATTAAAAAGACAACAGCTTTATCAAAATGGTTCCTGTTGAGCTCTTTATATACTGCAAGTTCTTCATTACATAAGAGAATTCATTCTGCAAATGTCAATGGTCTAGCTCGAAAATAAAAAGCTGACCTACCATAAAAGCGCATCGTTGGTGTGTCTGCGGTTTTTATAAACATATCGTAAAACGATAAAGCTCCAGCAAAATTCACGGTTACTCGGTCAATGTCGCCCATATACATTTCGATAACGGAAGAAGCCTCTATATACGGTAATTCAAAATTGTCTCCCGATATTTTCAGGGTGAATGGAACATTAAAAAATAAGAGCACCTTTTTATATAATTTTTTTTTTCAAAAGTCAATAATTAGGGAGTTTTAATCCCCTGAAAGAGGGGTGCTTTCTTGGCTAGATCTTCTGAATCCTTTAAGTTATCAAACTAACACTTGAAACTCGGATATGAGGCACCTAATTAAACATTTACAACGCATTTGTCAGAACCTCCCTCCCTTTTAAGGGATAGTTTGAGGGGTATTTTATGTTAACAAAAAAAGGCAATAGATGTTTTCCAACACTTAAACCTCAATTAATCGAAAATGGTTCGGTTTATCGAAATGCAACAAGAGAGCCTTTTCGTGCCAAACAATCTAAAGAATATTGTCTTCATAATTTTTTTATGAAATATGCAAGTCACCGCCTGAAACCACCCTTTAAAAAGGAGGAAGGATCTAAAGAAATACGTTGTTAACAAATGCGCAGTTAGGTGCCTTATACCTGACTTTAAAATATTAACATGATAACTTAAAGGATCCAGAAGATATTGCACCCCTCTTATAGCTCCCTTATTATTCACTTTTGGAAAAAAATGTATATATGTATTTATTTTTTGATGTTCTATTCACCCTGAAGACATCGTGATACATTTTTGATTCACCGTGTACATCCACTCGCGTTGTTTACTGAATTAATTAATTAATTATAAGCCAATTTTTACGTATTGTTAATACAGTTTATAACTGCTGCTGATAAAAGTGTGTCGATTTACATCAATAAAGCAAAGTATTGTAATCTTCAACCATCTGTTTCATTAGATTAAAAAAAGGCCGCACTTCAAAATTTGCAACACGATTTAATTCGACAGGACTTTGTGATGCCGTCAAAGTTCTGTTAAGTTTCAAAAGAACTCTGGCAAAAGCAATTTGCGCTAATGATCAACAGATGGCGCTGATTTTGCATATTCCTTAGATTTTGAATAATTTCGGCCAAGATCTGGAGCAAATTCGGCATGCCCTGATAACCCTAAGTAACGTTTTTTTTTTCAAAAGAAAAAAATTGAAAACTGCGTCGTTTTACGTACGTACGTGTAAACTAAATTCACGTAACGAGTTATTAAACTCACCTAGAAGCGGATTCCACCGTCGGCGGATAGATGGCGACGCGTGTAATTCGGTGGTTGTACTTAAAAATTTTTAGCACGATTTAATTCGACAGGACCTTGTGATGCGTCAAGGTTCTCCTAAGTTTCAATAGAACTGTGGCAAAAGCAACTTGCGCCAATGCTCAATAGATGGCGCTGTTTTTGCATATTCCTTAGGTTTTGAGTAATTTCGGCCAAGATCTGGAGCAAATTCGACATGTGCTGATAACCCTAAGTTAGGTTTTTTTTTTTAAGATTAAAAACTACGTCGTTTTACGTGCGTACGTCTAAACTAAATTCACGAAACGAATGATTAAACTGGCCTAGGAGCGGATTCCATCGTATTGTTAGATACTGTTTTAATTTAAATCCTTAAGGTTGGGTTGCACAAAACATTTAAGTCAGGTTTAAATTTAAGCCTAACTTAGATTGTGACGTAGAGCATAATGTGTGTCACATTTTAACGTAGGCTTAAATTTAATCCTGGCTTAAATGTTTTGTGCAACTCAGCCTAAGTTAGTTAAGTAAGGAAATAAATTAATATTATTACGTAAGAATTATTTTGTGCATCTCTATTACTCAAATACTAAGAAAAGATTAGAATCGTTATTTTTTTATTGCTTACGTATCACTAACTGCTAATCTCCGTATGCTTTCGTGCGAAAGTCATAAATGACCCTGACTCCACGTTTATTGTGCTACAACTGGGGGTTTATCATTTATTGTACGTAACAGTAAGCTTCGCTCGGCTGGGGGCATTTAAATCACATCTCAAACGTTTTTTTTATAAAAAGTAAACGTAGATTTTTCCGGAGTTATCATTGACCATTTGCCCCATACGTACGTCAACTTCGCTTCTTGTATAGGTATTAATCGTGATCACAGTAAGTGAAACTTATTCGATTACACACTGTATATCACTTTGGAAAGTTTGAAGAAAAAATTTCGCGCAAAATCCTTTAAAATTGTCGCTTGATTTTGTTGCTTCTTGTATATTCACTTCAAGAGCATTCTTGCTTGCATATCAGCACATATCTTTCAAATTTCACCTGGATGTTGTTGCCGTTAATGTAATATAGAACACTTTCTACAGACAACAGATCTGAAGATTATTAAGTATTCTTCCCCGAGTTTAGTGTCTTCAAAGTGTTTGTGTTAAGTATTGAAAGGTCTTACAATAGCCAGTCACTGTTCTTTTTCTTTCACCCACTTTTACCCCAAGCTCAGAACTTGTCGGGGAGAGGTGGCGGCTGTGACCGACTTAGATGTTAATTTCTCCTTCAGCATTCGCCTTACAAACTGGGGAAACGCAGAAAACCTAGTTAGTAATAATAATTCTAGAAGAATTAATTTTTCTTCTTCTAGACTTATAACTGGATGTTGGTGGATCTACAAGGAGCGTTCAAAATAATTCTGTGCCGATCTCGTTTCAGTTCTGAAGTCTCTCCACCTTTCCTTCTTTGGATTTTATTTCCTTTTTAGCAACTCTTTCGATTTTCTGCATTTGCTCTCGTGATGTCCTTCTCGAGGTGGTGGCAAACGAAGGAAGACCTTAATGTGATTACAACCAAAGCCAAGCCAAATCCTAATGGAGTTCTTCTTATTATAGTGTCTTCGTCTTCTTGATCGCCCCCACCTATTGATTAATGTTATTAAGACCTGAAATTACGTGATAATTTTGAAAAATTAAAAACCCAACTTAATACACGACAAAAGATTAGTTATTATCTCCGAGTGTTGAAAGCCGGTGGTGACACATTTAATATTTACTGATTTTTTACGCACAATAGTATAAACAAAGGCAACGAAATTAACACACAATGTATGTACTTACACACGCACGCACTGCATTGCAGGGATTTGTAATTTGAATTAGTATATCTGAATCACTGTCACCACAATAGTTAGTTCTTTTCTGTCATGTTCGGAATATTATTGTTTCGTGGAAAACTTCTGCCTTCCATTGTGTGCAGTATTTAAATCGTACAGTAATTTAATTATCGTTGCTGGACTTATTGGGTCGGAAAAGTCAAGTCGTGATCCTTGTATGCAATTTCTCTGACGTATTCGCAAACGCTATTATACACGTCTAATAATATGTATGACCATATATTTTCCTCGACCACTGACTGTTGAAAATTGCGTAGTGGAAACGTTCACGCCGTTCCTACGTGTGCAATTCTCCATAAATTAGCCGGCTGCAACGTTTATTAAATGGGTTTCCTGTCTTCCTCCATTAACCGCCAGGAGAAAGCCGAATTAACGGTTTTTAAGTAAGACGTAAAAATGTCGTAAAACTCGACCAGTTTTTGACGATGTGCGTGCATCCTATTATGAGTTGCTTCTTGAAACGGAAAGTTAGATCACCTATCGGTATACCTAAATTAGAAGGCATTCCCAAAACATTTTTTCTAATAGTTTACGATTTTAATCCCGTAATTGTGTTGTGAAGAATTTCATCTAATAATCAACTTTTCCTGAGGGCCTATTGAGAAAACTATTAACGTAGTGCGTCCATTAAAGGTGCTTTAAAAATTGGCGTAAGTTTCATGTTTCACTCAACTCAAATGTTATAATTTGGAGCTTCCTCGAATCTAAACTTGAGCAATAATTCTTGAAAGCCATAAAATGAGATTTTAATAAATTATATAAACAGTAGATACAAATACATACGCGCAAGCGATCTGTGTATGTATGTATGTACGCTGAGGGAGTTTATCCTTATCTTATGTCTTTTTATGACTACCAGCATAGGTTTATTCTTGGAAATTATGCAGCGCTTCTGAGAAATCCGTAAATAATTCTGGATGTAATCAACTGACGAGATAAGTTAATAATACTGAGTTTGTTTCAAGCTATGAACACGAACGCACTAAAATTAGCCCCATTTCTTCTTCTTTCAAAAAAATGCACACAATAAAATTCGATTTCGTTTAAAAAAAAAGTGAAACTCAGAGGGCGATTAACTAATTAAACGGATTTTAAATTAAATTAAACACACGCGGTTCTGTTAATTAAAGGAAACTTACTGGTAAGGTCACAAACTATATTTGTGTTGTTTCCGTGTTGTAAACAGTCTTATCACTCATACGTAAGCGAGGGGGGAGGGCGACAAGTTTATTGTTGCATTACATCCAATCCAGATATTATCTGAATTAAATACATTAAACAAATGGTAATTACCAATTAAGTACTTCAATGAAATAGTAGCAGTAAAATTATAAAAAAAAGCAGTGAGCAATGAGGGTGTAAGGCAGGGTGGGATCTTGAGGCCTCTACACTTCGTTCGTTAGATAAATGACTTGACGAGCAAGTGCAACAAGGAGATGAAGAAGAGCTGTGATATAGAAGTCTAAGGCTCCTCAAATTTGCACTTATTTCATTTAAATGAAAAGTTTGTCTTGTGTTAGTAGAAATGTTGTTCCTCGTTGAGTAGAAATTTCATCGCAATGGAGGGAGATTTAATTCACTTGTTTGATACACAACGTGTAGGACACCTGTCGTCTATAAACGAACGTCGACAAAATATAAAAGGCGGAAGTATGTATCTGTAAGGTATGACGATTTAGGTTAAGAAGTTCTTCGCCCACTCTCACGTTAGCCTTGCTCACACCAGCCGACACAAATTTGTCAAATACTCCGTCGGTGTTTATTGACTTGTTAGTGAAACGGCGCCTCGCAACTCCCAGAATATCTCCACTAATCGCCTCCAAATCGCGAAAACCACCTTCTGATGATACTTCCAACTCGAAAACTCAACGTTTCTTTACAGTTTGCTCTCACAAATCACATTTACGCAATATACCCGGCGCATATTTACAGTGCGTTGTTTTTCAGGACAGGAATGGAAGTGTTATTTTCTTCTCTTTGTTTTAAGGCTGTTTGCTGCACCTTGAGAGTCCGCTAATGTACACACGTTTTTAAAGCAGGTTTATCTACGTATGTGCTCCTTGGGCGAAAAAAAATAATGCGATGGCCAAGCGCGAAAACCTATTTATGTTTTCGTCTCTTTGTAGTTTTAAATCGGCCGTAAAATTCTGCCTGTTTACTTAGTTGTTCGAGGAGGCGCTGCGTTTAATCTCGGCAATGGCAGTTTTAATGTAAAACGCGCATTTATGAATCTCAATTGCATGCTAACCAGTTAATTCAGGACTTGCGAAACGTGTAATTTTTGAAACTAGTGCTGCGTGAAACACTTGATATACTCGTACATACATTACTTTCAGGCACGGAGGAGGAATTAGAATTTTAAAAAAATGTTCATGGTCATCTCAGGACTCTCCATATATTCTCTCTTCTTATCAAACCGAAAGTATTTTTCATGTCTATAAGCAACTACGTGCTTGTCTTCCTGTTTTTATAGACTACCTTTTCAGTAAATCTATAATTATCTTTTGTCCAGCATCTACAATACTTACGTATAAAATAATTTGGAAAAGAATTGCCAGTGGTCACAAAAACGTATAACTTTCCTACTGCATTGCCTAGAGTTATCTTATAATAACTTTAACCTTCCTCTTCTACTGGATCTGCAGGATCTGCAAGTTTCAGGTTCAGTTGAAGCCCGAGGAGCAGTCTTTGGTGTTTCAGGTTTTTCCATTGTCAAGTCATCTTCTTCCCGAATTGGGAGAAGTTTCAGTTTTCTCCTCAACAGAAGAAAGTACGGTGATTTCGCGCTGAGCAGGGAAAACAGTTTCTTCTTCTGGTGCTGGTTACATCTTCTTTGCTCTAGACCATCGAGTCCCTCTCTAATTTAGTGGCCCGAGGAGCAGGAGCAGTCTTTGGTGTTTCAGGTTTTTCCATTGTCAACTCATCTTCTTCCTGAGTTGGGAGAAGTTTCAGTTTTCTCCTCAACAGAAGAAAGTACGGTGATTTCGCGCTGAGCGGGGAAAACAGTTTCTCCTTCTGGCGCTGGTTACGTCTTCTTTGCTCTAGACCATCGAGTCCCTCTCTAATTTAGTGGCCCGAGGAGCAGGAGCAGTCTTTGGTGTTTCAGGTTTTTCCATTGTCAAGTCATTTTCTTCCCGAGTTGGGAGAAGTTTCAGTTTTTTCCTCAACAGAAGAAAGCACGGTGATTTCGCGCTGAGCGGGGAAAAGTTTCTTCTTCTGGTGCTGGTTACGTCTTCTTTGCTCTAGACCATCGAGTCCCTCTCTAATTTAGTGATTTCAAGAAAATCAGAGAATAATTTTTAATTCTCTTCCTGTACCACTGCACCTTTCATGTTCAGGTGAAACCTAGGGGCCAGACTTTGGTGACTCAATTTCTTCCACGATCACCCCATCTTCCTTTTGAACAAGAGAAGTTTCTGGCTTCTGGCTTTCCACTCTAATGCACCAAGCTTGAGTTCATCTTCCTGTAGGGGGTTTGATTCAGTTTAGTGGAGAAAAAGTAGATGGATTTTTACAAGGGCCGCTACAATAAACGGTGAGAATAAACACAATATAAAACGTCGACTTTTTCCATCTCCATTGACATTCTTTTTGATCACACTTGTAGGGATCGAGACTTTCAAGTCATGTAAGTCGTCATCTCTTGATGAAGTTGTGTTTATTGTAATATATCACTAATTAAATAAGCTAGCTAATCTTAGAGATATCGCCCTAATTAAATTACAGAGCGAAAAAATAAGACACTTCAATAAAGCACTTAAACACATAGAACACACGTTTTAAAAATAACTTCACCTTTCTCTTGCAAATAAACAACTTGAGGAGAGAACTTCATTCTTGAAGCCTTAAGAATGATTGAGTGAAAAAAGGAGTTCACTGTTCTCGGGTTCAATGTAATTCCATATTTTCTGCATTTCGCTTGTAACGTTCGCTTAAATTGATTTTATTATCTATTAAGCCGACAGAAACGATTAAATCTTTTCTTGCCGGACTTAATAACACAATTAAGTACGTACTCAACGTTCTGTTGTGTCAGGTCAGTTCGCGTAATCGCGACCGTTTGAAAGTCGATTTTCCCATTAAGACAGAAATAATCGCGGCCGTAAACTCCCATATACGGCCACGCAATGGTTAAAAAAAATTCCGATTTCTTTCAGCTACGTAAATGCGGAAGCGCGTGATGAACGTATCCTTCGTTATATGGGGGGCTTCGCCCATGCGTGAGCTCTCCCATTTACCAATTACAGATACCTTGCGTATGTATGGTCTGCCTGAACTGGTAAGTACGTAAATATCGATGATGTCATACAACAAATGTTATATCGCCGTCTCTCACCGAAGCGCCGGGGAAAAGTTCTCTCCAACAACAACCTCAGGTACACAGGTGAACGAACAACATCTTGTAGAGTAGAGTTCTTTCATTTGATTGCGACTTTTTTTACGAAACGAACAGACTACGCAATTATATACATGCATTCATATTCATCAACTTCTCACAAACAATTTAATTACAAGTTTCCAGATCATTGCATAAATCATTTAACACTTTAGATGACGACTACACCAGTTATTATGTTACACACAAGTTGCAAAAAAACCTATTGCGAAACTACTTTTTTTTGGCGTATACGTTACAAAGAAAATTGCGGCATGCACACGTAATATTTTTAATGAGCTTGACTATTACAGGACTTGCAAGCAGAGTCTATTGTTCATATCTGACAATTTGAATTGTTTATAGTGCGAGATCGAACGATATACATACATAAATATCTTATGACATTCTAAGATGTTGATTCCGATTATTCAGGAATCACTTTGCACTGTTTGACTAAATAATGCAAATACTATAATTTAATTTGGTTTCGAAAGCTGTCTTTGTCAAACGGAAAGTGATGCAATTCTCTGTGTAATTATTTACATAAACACTTTACGTCTAAAACTGATTATGTGCGAGGAAAAGTTTCAGTTTAGAAAGGGAGCGTTCAAGCTTGAAATTATTGAAATCACCCTGAGTATGTAATTTCAGGCTTGAAGGCTCTCTTTCTGAACTGAGACTTTTCCTCACATACAATCAATTTTAGACGTAGTGTTTATGTAAATAAATGATAAAATGAATAGAACAACTGAGTATCATCAACATAACGATGGTCCTTGCAATTCTGTAATACACTAGTCAAGTTACAAGTAAAAACATTGAATAGTAAAGGACCGAGAATAGACCCTTGTGGTACCCCTTGCGATAACTCAACAGAATTGGCTTTTGCACCTGATCATTCAGCACCTGATCATTCAAATAACTTTTAAATAGAAAAATAGCACTTTAACTTAATCCGATATTTTAAATGGCCAGTAATAGTTAATGATGATGGAAAACAAGATAAGTACCATCGAAGTAGTTAACACAAATCCAAGCATCCTGTTTTTGATCTTTTTGTTTCTTTAGTGAATGAAAAAGTTCGGAAATTTGTAGTGAAGTCGGTCGTCTTTTATGTATATTATATAATTTCAGGTTTAAGGTACATGATGCAGTTGTTGTGAGCGTAACAAAAGGCACAGTCAATTGATGCCCAGTCCTCAGGTTGTAACTCTGCACTTCTTCCCTCAAAGAGTAACGGTGAGCTTCTCTGTGAATAAAAATAAACTGTCTGGGTATGTAGGCGCCTGGTCAAGTAATTATGTTCAGATTTTGAAATGAAGGCCTGCAGTTGCATCTATTTCAGCTTCGGCCTTCTTTTGTAGTATTAACAGTTTGGTAGCGTGGATCAGCGCATAATAAACCATCCGCTGCTTTCTTGGACATAATATTCATTAATCTTCTGATGGCATAAGTAAATGAAGATAAACTTCTCAATGTGATCCAGCCAGGTCAGCCTAGTTATACATTTTGATTTCCAAGAATTCATTGACGCTAGTTCTATTTACTGTAAATATATTCATAATGGTCTTGGATTCATCGAGAGTGAGCTTATTACTGAGGAACCAGTCTCTTGCTTTTGGCCTTGATGATAGAAATCTCGGTGTCCTTGTTAGCGTCACTGATTGTAACAATTGACATGACATTCAACACTCAAGGGGAAATCATTTATAAATATTGTAAACAAGTCCGGACCCAAGACTGATCCCTGTGGAACACCCATATGTACGTTCGCCAGAGGGCTTTGTGGTCGTTAAATATGATTGAAGTAGCTTATGGCACACACCTCTAATCCCATAATGTTCCAGTTTACGCAGCAGTAAGTCATGGGGCACGCAGTCAAAGGCCTTGGACAAGTTGCAGGACAGCACTGAGGAATTTGCCTTTGACTTCACGTTTTCCATTATAAATCCAACCAAGGAGCGAACGGCATCAACAGTATTCAGGTTTGGTCGATATCCGAATTGGCAGTTAGAGTAGAAGTTATTACGTTCAAGGAAGTCATTCACTTTTTCAAAAAAATTTGAAAAAATTGGCAATATAGCAATAGATCTGTAATCGTCACAGTCTTTTACACCTCCTTTTTTTAAGAATTGGAACCACTTTAGCAATCTTCAATGAATCGGGGAAAATACCAGTCACAAATGATAGATTAATGACGTTTGCCAGAGGACCCGAAAGCTCTTTGGCTACTGCGCCTACTACATGTGAAGTTACGTCATAACAATCCGGAGTATGTTTAGCTCTGAGTGATTATTAAATTAAATACTGCTTCTTTTGAAGTAGGTGTAAGAAAGATAGTATTACCAATAGCTCGAGTTTTTTGTGAAAAAATATTCTGGAGGATATCTTAGGAAGGAAGGAAGGAAGAAGTTGAAATTTATAGTGAATTTGATTTGCTTTCAACGAAGACGTTGGTTAAAAAATTAAGTTCCCCTTTAATTTAGTGGTTTCTTGGATTCCCTTTTTTCTCCTTATCTACTCTAGAGATATATCTTTGCTTTTCCGTTTACTTCTTATTATCTTAAACGTCTCCCACCTTTTCTTCCTTCATTTCCTCTCAGACTAGACGTTTCCCCTTGATCTTCATGTTTTCATAACGCGTGATCAATATCTTTTCTAATCAAGTGACCTATGGAAAAAAATTATGTCCTTGCTTGGTTCATTATTTCAAATGACATTTGAATTATTTATATTGCATTCCTATCGTTTTGTATAGCAATGTAATATAAATATGTAACTCAAGTGGCATTTGAAATAATGGACTAATTAAAGACACATGATTTTATTTCCATAGGTCACTTGATTAGAAAAGATATTGATCACCTGTTATTAGGTACTTCAGAAGCTTTTTCATTCTTACTTTTTTCGGATGGTCTTGCAGCCTATGCCCTTTCTGTTTCTTCCCCTTAGTATTACGTGTTTCGTCTTAATCATCACGTCTTCAGAATCTTCTTAATTTTTTGCTTTTTTTAAATGGTTTTGCACCCTAGAGATATTTCTTTCTTTGTTGTACCTTTGCTTACACTTTCTATTCTCTAAATTCTATATCTTTCTACTTTTTCTCTTCGTCTCAGGCGTTTCCACTCGACTTTCATCTTCACGTTTTCGTATTCCATGTTCGTCACACCGGTAACGCCCCTCGAAGTCCTACGTGCTCGTCCTACGACGAGCTGAAAAATAAAACCTCACAAGATATTTACGGAATGACTATCCCTCTCTCTTAAAAATGATCGCACCGTATATTTGTCAACCCCTGACTGTCGCAGGGTGTGTTTCCTTCGGAACTCAAAATCGCCAAAGTCTATAAAAAAGGGGATAAATCAATTTTACGAAACTATAGGCCCATATCGCCGTTGCCGTGCGTATCCAAAGTTTTTGAAAAGCTTATGCCAGAACGTACAACAAACATAAGATTCTCAATTGGTGCCAATATGGATTCATCGAAGGAAGAAGCACCATGCATGCAATTTTAAATTTTATTGAGAACATCCATGAAGCATGGAAAAATTTCTAGACCTTACCAAAGCTTTCGACTGCCTACCACACGATGTGCTGATGAACAAGATAAGTTACTACGGGTTTCGAGGCATCTCTCCGAGTTTGATCGAATCGTATTTGAATAATCGACTGCAGTGTTGTAGTATATGATGGAAGGAAAAGTTCAACGACTGGCGTTCCCCAGGGCTCCATTCTAGGTCCCCTACTCTTTCTTTCAAAATGTATAATACATTCCCAGACTTACATAAGAACTTACCTTTAAAACAATTTAGGAAACAAGCAAAACTATTGTTCACAGAACTGTTGTATTTGTAAATTTTGTTATTGTGTCATCTATTTTGACGTATCCGAAGATGTTATACATTGATCGATGGATGAATAAATATACTATATTATACTACTGCTTCGGAATCTATCTTCTTCTTATTGATGTATCTTCACTCATTTCTTTCTACATTTTCAATTTCGACTTTCTAATTCATGGAATCTTCATATTTTCTTCCACCTTTTCATTTCTTGCAAAGGTGTTGAAACTCGGCTTAGAATCATGATGGAAGGGAATACATGGCGCACGTTCTAACCCATTCTCTAACATCTTTATTCAATACTCCTTGAACTTCTTCTTTAAATCTTGCTTATAGATCTTCCTCTTTGCAGTGCCATTCCTTTAGCTGACGCACCTTCAATTATTTTTCTTTTCTTCTTCAAACTTCAAGTGATCCTTAATTAACCTCTAGTTTCTTCCACATTTTCTTTATTCATTTTTTTTTATTTTTCTCACAATTATTACTCTCATTCAGAGCACAGCATGACTTTGACAAAATCCCCCAAGTTTGCAGTGCTATTCCTTTTGTTAAAGCACCTTCAATTATTTTTTAAGATTCTTTTTCTTTCTTCTAGTTTCTTCCACATTTTCTTAGTTTTTTCGATTTTTCTCACAATTATTGCTATCATCAGAGCACAGCGTGACCTCGGCTCATTGCCAGTTCTGATTACGTGACGTATGTAGATATCAGCTGGTGCGGAAGATTAAATCGATATTTTTTACGCAAATTAGTTTTCGCTAGCGAATGGTAGCATCGCAACCGACAGATACACGTCACATACGCGTGTTAATTAATATAGTTTTAAGTTTATTTCTTACCTTAATTTATCGACGAACTAAATTAGAAATTAGTCTCCGAATTGTCGAGGAAGCATTTTATAAGTGCATGAACCTGTCTAAAAATATACCCGCAGATATACATAATTCATAAACATAATGAAATAAAAATGTTATTGGTTAATTAAGAATTCCAGTAGCCTTACTTTCTGCATCAACACCGCGCAAATTACACACACAGGAAAACTAATTGATAGTATCTGCATAAATTAATTTATCGCAAGGAAAGTGACGCAAGATTTACGCTGATACTTAAACACGGTGATATTTCCATAATAATAATAATTATTATTATTTATTAACAAACATTCTTCGGGAAGGCGTGCAAACGAAATGAGAATGACATTTCAGTTGTGGTATACACAATGATCGTGAGGCGCCCGTATATTAAAAGAAACCGACAGAAATTGCGCTCTAATGTTAATTACATGGCCATGTGACTGACTAAGCGAATTTTGGCGAATTAATTGCTTTTTCGTGCGGTTATGTTACCGCACGTGTGTGAAAGCCTTTTCGCCTTTTATATAATTCGGATTTTAAGTACTTATAAAAATAATAATGAAGTCATCCTCAGATTTTCCCATCTGTAAATAGAAATCGTCGTCGTAAATTACGAATAGATTTCGGATTTTATAATAAAATTTACATCTGTAATAGCCTGCTCAATTCCCAAACCCATTTTGTAACTACATACATACTGCACGGGCCATTAATTTTGTAGAACTCATGATGACGCTTTCTGTTTACGAAAGTGCAATTAAGAAAAGAATAATTGCAAGTTTGTTTGCGATAATTTTATTAAACCAGAGAGGATTTAATTATTTCAGCTCGAAGCCAATTTAAAATAGGACTAATAAAAATAAAAGCGCAATAGAAGTGACCACATGGCCACATGTGTTTTATTGGAATGGACCAATGTTACGACCTTGTTTGAACGCCAAAGGTTAGCGTATATTGACAGCAATGTAGTTAATCCTCGTGACCCTTATTTTCCGACAAACTTGACTTGTGTCGTTACTATTTGAGGCAATAAAAGTGGACAAGGAGGCCTTTTCCTTACGCACCGTTTAAAATGACTCACGAGTAACATTATCTTATACGTGATGGATATGGCTAAACGAATGTGTTAATTATGTCAATATTTATTCAATCTATCTGCGAATAAAATGTACATAAATAATTGTTTATAAGATTAACAAATCTCTTCGAATAAATTTCCCATAAATACTTTCTGTAATAGAAACGATGATGATACACACATACATAGATAACTGGCGCTTTCTAATTTTCAAATTATTTATTAATGAGCGGTCGTGTAGGGTAATTAGTTGTAAGAAAGAAAAATGAGCTGGAGTGGCCAAGACCAACAAGTCAAGACCACGCAATTTTGTCAAACGAAAACATCCCGACGCCAAGTTGACCCTGAAAGTCTGAAAATTCGGGTAAAATCATTCAAATTAGTGGGGCGCCATAAAACAGTGGATATGTCCCAACAACGTAATAAACACTATAAAACACGTACTCACCTTCCTTTAGTATTGAAAGGATGCCAAATAACACATAGAGGCGTCCATTCAAATATTCTAAATTTACGCTTTTGGAAAATAACGTATTTTTCAGTTTCTTGATGTATCATTGTGTATTTGCACCATTTTTTTTCTTTGTTTGTCTTTGTAGTACTTGTTGACTTCATAAAGCATCAAAAAAAAGTAGAGTGCATTCAATATAGAAAGAGACTGTGACGTCATGGGGGTGTACTCCTACTATTCTACCAAACACTTTACGAAGTTTACTTCAGTCAAAATCTGAACGAGTTAGTACGAGAGTTATTTTAAATGCGAGTGTGAAGGGGGGGCTCCTCTTTAGCAAAAGAAAAAGCCTTCGCTTCGTACTTTTGAAATACCGTATCGTGAAACCTGTTGCATTAGTTATTTATTACTTCCTTGGAAATCGACTTACATTATTTACATAAAAGATAAAAATCAATGCCGTTCGCAGTGAAATAACGTAACGACACGCGTAATTTACATATTTATTACGCATGGTAGCTGATTCGTTCTTCTGGAGATTGTAACGAGAAGAAGAAAAAAGAAAGCGTGATTACCAAGAAGTGGATTTCATCGAATTCAATTAAAAACCCAACCGAATTTGTGATCAAATACAAACGAGTAATGTGTATGTTGTACACACGATGATAATGTTTTCTGGGAAAGATAATCTTCCCCTTTGTTTGACGTTGCGTTAGCCAGAATCGAGTCACGTAACCGTTTCGATTTATTTGAAATTATTTACGATAAGTTTATTTAATTGTATGAAGACGTCCCGGTTGCACAAAATGAAATAAAATATGAAGAGACAGCAGGTGCTCTTTCTTAATTGCAACAAGACTATTTATTATAACTTCCCCCCTTCAAAAGCTCTCAATGTGAATGCGATTGCCGGAGCCATCACGCTCCAAATAGCACGTCCATGCAAATACTTTTTCTTTAGTTCTCTTCAAGAAAACTGCGCCCAGATTTAATTCGGAATATAATACAAAAGTTGTTCTGTAACCGTGTTATGATTGTGACAGTACGAAATTTCTTTTTTAATATACGCAGTCGAAGTCAATAGAGACTGTTATCAGTAAATTGAATCGGCTCGAAAATAAATAACGCACATGTGCGCATAACAATTTGAAAAGAAACTTTATACTTAAAAGAAACTAAATCGAATTATGCAATGTTATTGTTAAAGTGTTGTCGTATCCTCAGGTTAAATGAAATTATTTTAATCGCATTCCGGTCCGAAATCAAAAGTATGCCAGATCTTACCTGTCGAAATAAACCGTAGTTTTTTCTTTTTTTTTTAAATAATATTTATTATTTCAGTACATATATTACTATTAAGTTTAAAATTAAATTGCAACTTTACAACTGTTTCTAGAAAACTAAAAAATAATACAATGCTGATCACACACTTAAGCGAAGCGCGCCGCACCGAAGCCTGGCGATCTATTTTTTGTAATTTATAGAATCCTCTTCCCTCGACCAAGTTTGCTTTACTTATGTAATGTAATTTTAAAAGAAAAGGTTCTGCTTATACGCTTAATTATAAAGAATTTTGTTGTAAGTCGGTTTTGATTGCAGAGGATTCCTCAAGCAGCCTCTGTACAACGTTGTTTCAGGATGTCGTGATCTAAACTTTTCACTAAATTATAAACTTCAAATGATAATGGAGTCTGTTGGCTTTTGACCTTACTATGTTGAACACTTTACAAGTCAATGTGTAATTTTCATTTAACTTGTTTAACATAAAAAACAAAAACAAGAGATCACTTGTAGTTAGTTACGTAGTTTGGGGATGAGTGTACCAATTTGCATTCTGCTTATTCCAACAAAAGCAATGATTATAGAAAGGCAGATGAATTTATCAAGAGTACCATGACAATAGTGACAAGGCCATCATTTGGTCTAATCGCGCGAACTTAATCATTAGTACAAGTCAGAATTTGCAAGAATTTTTTGTAACAACATCGCGATTCATCTAAAGAAACTCAATGTGCTTTCCCGAGCTATGAAAAGTCATTTGACAAATTGATTCCATAGAAATTGATTACACCACAAGTGTTTCTGAGTGTAACCTTCTTTGTATTAAAGACAGTCGAGGATAACCTGAACAATCTATTATTAATAAATCAAGAAACGCTAAAACCATTGAGTACCATTAAGTCAGCTGAAGATGACTTTCCACAAGCTATACATACAGATTGTCAATCGATCCCGGAACATAGCACGAACAAGACAAGTGTTGTCGTTGTTTATTTTATCAAGTTTAGAATTTAGAAAAGTTTATGCATTTTCAATATATCCATATATCCTGTCTATGGTTTGGTAATATGATACGGGTATATGCGTCAGGTAGAGAGATGCAAGGAAAGAAGGAACGAAAGCACTTCAGTCGAAGCGCGGTCCTTGAGGGCGAACGTTTTGGTAAAGTTACGCCAATTACGCAAACGGGCTCGCGAGTGTTGTAATAAATTGCAAGGACATGTGAAGTAATTGTGCAAGCGTAATAGGTTTACTGATGGTAGATGATGCTCTGAGGTAGAGTAAGGTGCCAATCACATTGTGTCCGCTGATGGCTCGGACAGAGAGTAAGAGATTGGGCATTCTTTCAGAAGGGTGATCGCTCTGCTCTGGATTCGCCCATAAATGGGAGAGAGTCGAGGATCATCTCACCTGTATACGGCACCTGACCATATCCGCCTGCTGCAGAGGCGTGAGTAGTTGATGTCGGGAATACAACTAGTTGTAATACCTGACCAGGTGATTGCATTGTGCTTTCCAAGAAAGGTCATGACTTGGTGTTGACTGGGCTGTGGCCAGTGCAGCAAACACTATGGAAGTCAGTTAGCACCAATGATTCTAAGAACGTACGCTCAGAAGGCAAGGTATGCTAATATCCACCTGGGGTTTGTCTTTATGCATGCGAAGTACGAAGATGGACATTCGAGGATACCTTCTCCGTGAATTCGCATCCCAGAAGGGAACTACCGCATCTAGAGTCTCCGCTGGATGGTGCGGGGCCGGGAGAGGGCCCCGGTAAGTAAACAAGTCCTATAGTCTTGAGTAGATGCTCGTAAATGGTTATTTGTAATTTTGCACGACATCCTTATCGAATCGAAAAGCGAAGCCCAGATGTTAAGACGTTTACCCTCAGCTCCGCAGTGGACGAGAAAGAGAGAAAGAAAGCAGGGAAAGAGAGATCTAACCAAAGGGTGAGTGAATGTTTATTGTAACTCGGTCCTCTGACATTGTTATTAGTCGAAAATGTTTAACACAAAAAAAAAACTATCCAACACAAGGAAGGAAACATATTGTATCAAGTGTGTCAATGACAGAATAGGGTAGGAACGCGCTTCGCGTATGCCCAAAGCTGCACCCTTTGTATTGTCCAGCGTGCAAACAGCTACGTTACATAAATAAATATCTTTACAGATGATATATTTGCGTGCCACAAAGAAAAGTAAGATGTGGCACAACTATAACAACAAGAAACGTCATGGACACTACCATCCGGAATACAATCCATAAAGAAATTAAAAACGTAAGACTGAATTCTGAAAATCAATGACTAACAACTACCTACGAATGAAGATAATATCCAATTCACGGAACTTGAGCCCTGCGTCATCAATCACCGAAGTTACAACCGACAAATATTTTTGAGCGTTATTTCTTTACAACGGTGAACAAGAAAAAAGGATCAAGCTTTGTTCTTTACGTTTGATTATGCAATTATTTTATTTATGACGCAGAGCTCTTCTCTTATGAAAACAATAATATCGCTCAAGCCACGGAAATTTAGTAGAACGATCAAGAGGGCATTGGACGTTATAAAATGTTAATCCCATCCTTGATGATAAATGAATATTTTCAGAACAGATTCAAATTTTACTTAAACAAACCCAATAATTTCTTTCAAATTCATAACGTACTGTTACGTACACCCTGCGCCACCGATTTTTATAAATTGTCGCGCCATCTAGCTTTCCCCGTTGATCCGAGAAGTTTCGACGCGTGGCTTTAGATGGTGCTGGAGTTCTTCACTTGTACAAAGGGAACTTCTATAAAAACAGAATCGGGGGCGATATTTAAAACAGTCTCTATTTAGAGAGGGAGAAGTGTATTGGTTAAGAGTTTAAGGCTGCGTTGTATAAAAGGTTTAAGCCACGATTAAAGTTAATCTTAAGTTATGCTGTACGTCATAATCCTGGCTTAAACTTTCATCCTATGTGATACACTAAGGCCCAGTTGTACAATGCTAGTTTAAATTTAAGCTGAAGCTTAAACCCATAGCAACGAATATTTCAATAGTTGTTGTTATGGGTTTCAAAAGTTAAACTAGCATTGTACAACTGGGCGTAAGGCTGCGTTGTATAAAAAGTTTAAGCCAGGGTTAAAGGTAGAATGTGACACACAAAATGCTGTACCTTCCTCATAACAAGTGTCACATTCTAACCTAGGATTAAAGTTAATCCTGGCTTAAACCTTTTATATAACGCAACCTAAGGCTGTGTTTCTCAGTCTTAGTTTAACTTTAAACTCCTGTTTATTTCCATAGGAACAATGGTTTTTATAATTGCTACCATGGGAATAAACAGGAGTTTAAAGTTAAACTAGGACCGAGAAACCCAGCCAAAATGCTGTACATCATACAAGTGTCACAATCTAACTTAGGATTAAAGTAAATCCTGGCTTAAATCTTTTATACAACGCCGCCTAAGGCCCGGTTTATCAATCACAAGTTAACTCTAACTTTCAGTTTGTTCCCATAGTAACTACTACGAAGACAATTGTTGCTAACTTAAAGTTAACTTATGTTTGATCAACCAGGCCTAAGAGTTTGATAGAAGAGTAGTTGTCTGTGGACAACTAAATTATTTTTAACTTAATAAACGATTCCTTAGAACTCGGATATCATGAAAGTATTTCGAGAAGGAACGATTTACTCAAAAAAAAATTATTTAGAGAAAGTTGATGAGGACATTCTGCATTACGTGTTTTGTTAAATACTCCAACAACAGTTTCAACAGAACGTCTCTTAAAATTTCGAAACCTATATTAGGTATTTCAAAAATATCTACAGTTGCGACATTAAAAAAAAAGTTGAATAGCGTCTTGATTATTCGAGGCAACAACAATTTTTAAATGAAACATTCTGCTATACATCATATCATTTCTAAAACATTGCTTATTTAAACAGAGTTATCTCATGCTGTGTTGGATAGAACGAGAGCAATAATAAAATAATTCAAATGTACGTGGAATCGCCTCAATTTCTTTGAATCCTTTCAAAATAAAAGAAGCAAAATTTAAACTGCTTTTAATCTCGTCATTTATACTTTGTAATTGCAATATCTAATCAAAGCAACCGGTTGAGATTTTATGCTCGAAAGGACAGTGTTAAAACCTAGTTTTATTAATTACATTATTTTATGCTCTCCTTTAAAGGCAATAAAACAAACTCCTTTAAGGAGAAAGCAAGGTCTGTCGAAGGACGCTCTTGTGAAAAACAGGAAGTGCTTAAAATGAGACACACTATAAAAAATTAAGAAAATGTAAACAGAACGTAATAAACTATTACTGGAGCAGGACTAATCTAATGGAGATATTTATCGCCGTAAACATAATTCTCGCCCCATGAGGCAATAAACAACAATTTCTATAATAATAATTACCCTGAATCAATTCGCTAATAGACTACTGCATATTTGCAGTGGAATTCGTATAAATTTCAGCACATTCAGAGCATGGAGCGATGATGTAATGATATTATCGTAGGCAAAGCAGGTTCGATACTACACTACTCTGTACCACCCATTTGTCAACAAACTGAAAACGCCGAACGTCGTGGGTGACAGGAGCGTTAATAACTTACCCACGTACGCACAACGGGCGAAATTTAAAAAAGACCGGCGCGGCGCGGCGTTGCCAGGGCGTGGTACCCACAGAATTTTTTTTTTGGGTGTGCTCCGTACTCTCAATGACAGGGCAAGAACGTGAAAATGAGTTGGTGGTCACTGTACTTGCAAAATATACCTAATACCATAATCCTTTTCGAACGAAATTTGCGCTTCACAATCTCAGCTCCATCATAAATTGTTTATGAAATCACAGCAGATAAACGCGCGTTGAGTGGCAATAAAATGCAGCGGCGCATAAATTTTCATTTTAGCATCACTTCTAATGCCATTTTCTCTTCTCTTATTAAGACCGAGTCAAACGACCGGGTTAAACGCGAGGACGTAATTTTAAATCGTTCCAATTAACAACAATTCTCAAAACAAACCTGAACTCGGCCCCTGGCCCGTTGCACATTTTCAGTTAGTTCATTTTTATGTTGATAAAAAAGCCACAATTGATCGGTTTTCGAACATTCTACACGAAGCAATCGGTTTATAAAAGCAGGCGTGAGCGTGAAGTTTGTTTTAACTGCGCCAGTGTACAAAGAAAGAAACTATTCTGTAATCTGATGATGACCGATAATACCCAAGCGAATTTTTATTACCACGTCAGCATACTACTTAAGAAATTAAATTCTCCGGACGCAGTGTAATTCCACCCGGTAAAAATATCGCTTTATTTCAGTCCACGACGACGACGACGACGAATTGCCGCAATCAATATCGTGAAGTGCTCAGCTAAATAACCAATGATGTCACGAACGAAATTAGCAGCTATCGATAAGTTCGTGTGTGTTTGTGTGTGTGTGTAACACTCGATTACCATTTTCGTTGGCAAATCTATTTACAATGTACGTTTTAAAAATGTTTGTACAGACATTGTTATCGCGATTACGCCGCCAAACACCAATTGCTCGGTCGCAAATACAGCCGATCATTTCTTGTTCGGACGTGCATGTACAGCAAGCATGTAAAGATGAGGAGGACGACACCTTCGTGCTGTGTTTGGTTAGCGTAAATTGGTGAATAATTTATTCAAGACGACAATTGAACATTAACATGTTGTTTGCCGATCACTGATCAGGATCATCTCATTAAGGCCCAGATGTACAAAGTTAAGCCAAAGCTTAAACCCTTGAAATAATCGTGTCGTAGCCAAAATTATTTTAACGAATGAGTTAGCTTGTAATTTAAAATGCTTAATAAATATCTGTATATCAGGGGATGTTTGTTTATGTTTTGACGATAAACCTAGCTGAGGGAACGTAAAATATTAAGAGGTCTTCTCGTGATGCAAAGTGAGAACGGTCGGTAAAGCGCGTAAGGAATTGGTGGCTGCAGAGTATTGGCCTAAGAAGGCAATGTTCTGGCAGGTATACCCTAGTTATTTTATTGGCAATGCGGGTTGAGGATCATGCGATGAGTTGGAGTTATTCTGATATAGCGAATATCGTCCTGATGCCGGTGATCCGGGGCATTGCAGGGGGTCATACCGCGCACCAGTATACGATATCGTGTGTGACTTGTCGCAGTGGTCAGCACCGCTGATGAAGTGCACGATGTCGGCAAGACAGTCAGCTGGTATTCCATATTCATTGTGAATGGGAATTCACCTGCTGGAAGCATTGTACTCCAGAAAGGTCTAACATGACATGATGCTCACTGGATCGGAAACCGAGTGTGCTGACACTTACGCGGTCAGTGACATCAATTGATCCTAAGAACGTAAGCTTAGGACGGAAATTTAGTAAGCAACAGAAAGAGGCGCTACGTATGAATCACTTACGAAAACCCTGTATGTACGATAAGGTGAGCTTTTTTTTTAAACTTGCGTGTTTCAGTAAAGCAAGAAGGGTGAGTGACTGTCAGACAACGAAACAAACGTAAGCAAGTGACAGTTTGCGAAGTCGCACATGGTAGGACACATGAGTCCTAATATTTGATTGTTTATAACTATTATTATCTAATTATTTGCATTTCCCCGTGACAAGCGGCAATTTGATTCGTACTGTTGTTTTATTGACACCTTACACTTAAACATATTCAGGATATGATCTCATGTTTAAAGTATTAAACTGTCGAGCGTGCGCCTGAATTATTCATTAAAACGAAGGAAAAAATAAGCACTTTGAACCCATTATTTTGAAGCGTCTTCGTCGTCGTCGCAATTTCATATAAATGGGTAACAAATAATTATCGGATCGTGAGGTGCGCACCGTTCACATTCGCGAATTTACTGCCGATGACATCACCGGCAGTTCGAATCTAGTTCTTGGCCGTAAAAATCGCGTAATTTCGCACGTGAAAGTGGTGTACTATTTATAGTTAACAAACAAATCGTGCAAAAAAAAAACTCGGATCCAAACAATACGTTGTTAGTTGGTTAGTTACAAATACAACATCATGCCCCCTCGTCGCAGATCTATGCTAATCATGTCTAGAATTTTTTTTTTTAGGCCCAGGAACTTTTTTTAACTCGAATATATTTGTTCTTAACCGCGACTTGGCAAATTTCCACTTTTTTTCTCTCTCAAGATTAACCTTGGCACGGAAATTAGTATTTTTTTAATTTATTTCAGATAAAAATGTTACGTAAATACTTCAAGCGACCGATTATTTAACTTCGTATTATTTAAAAAAAAAAATGCGCGGATAGAACAGAAATAGAATACATCGGGGGCACATCATATAAAGTAAACCTCATTGTCCTTTTTAAATATAATTAACAGTCAAAATATGCATGTGAGCTGTGCCCTCTTTTCATATATAGTGAACGAACGAAAGTATTAGGATACACAAAATTTAATTTAATGAAAAGAACGGAATGTTCGAAAGTATTTTGTTTATTAACTCTCCGTGAGTAATTTCATAAAAATCTGTATAAGAAAAATGAACGGGCAGATTGTTTAATGCCAGACACTTCATGTTTATTAATCGAATTACGTGCGGCAAGCACCAGATAGATCGTTTATAATCCGATGCAAATTTTTAAACCATTTACGTGATTTATATTCCCGTAAATGTCACACCCGATGAACCAATAATAAAAAGGTTGAATTGATCGCCGTGCTTTCTTGATTAATCAAGAGAACGGTGTCACATTTTTGACGCAGTGACAATAGCAATTTACAACTTTTGGGGCACCGCCAGGCGGTAACGAAAAGAGGAAAAGGAAACGTTGCTTTAGGAGCGCATAATAAAAGATTAGTTACAGCGAAAATTTGCCAGGAAAAAGGAAACGTCTGTCTGCAACCATAAATTATTCCTTTTATTATGTAAAGCTAGGAAAACAGCCAAAAATGTTAAAATAAAAGTAACGAAGTCTGCCGACTAGTAGAATCAACAAATTCAACAATTTTAGACCCCTGTCTAATTGAACATTCTTTTAAAAGCTTTCGCAAACTTGCAAGTACAGTGCAACCCGCTTAATAGGTCACGGAAGCATTTCATTTCAATGAAGTGGTTGTCTCGAATTTCTCAAAGCATTCATGTTCCTGTTTCATACATTCTAAATGGGCATACACACGGTCAGGCTTGCTTGAGAGGCAAGTCTGCGAGCAAGTATGATAGATTCATTTAGGCCAGGAACGCACCATCAGTTCAACGTACACACATTCGCACTTACCTCCAAGCCTCAAAATGTTCAGTTAGGTGCGAAGGCATACTTGACCGTGTGTATGCCCATTAAGGCCCGATTTTACAATCGTCGAATAAGCATTTTCTTAGAATAACGTGACGTAGGTGTGACGTACATAGATATGGAGGAACATTAAAGGATATTCGGCGAACAGTTATTCCACGTTTGTAAAACTGGGCCTAAAGAATATTGAGATGTAAAGTATAAGACGTATACAACGTTGACTTTACTTAAACTTTTAATTAGGTGGATCACATCATTATGCTTCATAATGAAACATCTTAGGACTGCCTCCACTTTGTTTTGCTATGAAGATGCAGCTTGATAATTAAATCTTCTTGGAATTCTCGTAGCTAAAATGTTTAATTACATAACGGGTAAGTTCACAATAGAACTTCGCATTAAGTTTTACTATAATTACTAAGAAAAAGAACGTTTTCGTCTGTTTAAAGCATCACTAAGTGGTGGTACTTAGCAGATAGAACCACACACTGATTCATGAAAAGCAAATGAGTAATTAAGGCATGTCCGAAATGTAGTCAGCTCTGTGAATCATTAAGTAAATCAACAGTTTCTAATCAGCACACTGATATTTGGCCATTTGATTCACTTAAACGCAGACATGCTTCATTATGTTGTACCATGGATGATAAAGAGAAAAAAGAAATATGTATTTGCAATGCAACGTGCAATACAACGAGAGAGAAAATATATACATGGTCATGTATGTACAAAAAAAAGTGGGAGAGAAAATGCAGAAAATAAAAAGGTCCGAAGGGGATTTAGTATAAGTTGAGCAAGATGCTAAAATAACGTGCCACGAGAATGGAAGCAAGTGTAATTTAAAGATCAAAGAACACGACCAATAATAATCAAAAAAATAACAACTAAGAGAAACAGGACGAATGGGAAACTTAGTAGAGAGGAAGTGGAAAAAACTTAAAAGGTTCGGGGAAGACTTGCGTGAGGAAGGTAAATCGAATCCAGACATGAAAAGAAGAAAATGGAAAGGAACGAATACGAAAAAATTTAGGAAGGAATAAAAAGAAAGAAGGAAACAAATAGAAGATGAACGAGGAGACTTTCCATGTAGGAGGCAAACGAACGAAGTGCTATAAGCTTTAAAGAGTTGGAAAAAAAACAGAGGAAAACAGAAAACAAAATGAGGGATGGATGAATAAGAGGCATTTCGATCTAAGAGGCGAATCAGCGAAAACACTTTTATAATAAAAAATAGAAGGCAATTAGAGGAGCACATATTGCGGTGCTTATGAGCAGCACATAATGTTTTTTTTTTTAAATTTTATAAAGAAATAATTTTGTAAATAATAAAGGAAATTGAGAGTAATGTATTAGATGTGCTTTACGGGATTTGTTTGTGAAATTGTTGAAATCAAGTGTGTTTTTCGAATATTTTAAGTTTATGTAAATATTTTTAGAAATAGACGATTTAAAATTAAATGTTTGTTATTATTATTATTATTATCACAAAATCTTTAAAACGGACACTAAATATGCGCACTAATACTTTACGTTTCGTTATCGTTTGAAAGCTTCTTCAGAAAAAGCGATAGCGAAACGTAAAGTGATAGTGCGCATATTTAAAGATTTTGTGATATAAATGTTTATTATAAATAAATTATTTAGAATTTTTGAAATGTAGATACGTAGAAATTAAGCTTAGAATTGTAATAATTAGAAAAATTTATTTAAAAGTGACGATCCGGATGTTAGAAGGAAACTGTAAGTAGTAAGGAGTTCGGAAATTGAATAAGTGAAGGCGCCGTGTAGCTATTTTAGGTGAAGACACCCGGTCGCGCTTCATAAGCGACCGCAGGCAAAACGGAGGCAGTCAACCACGCGGTTCGGAACCTAATGTGTAAGTAAGGTATATTGGCGGTTTTGTGAAAAACCGACCGAACGTATAAACTTCGTCTCTTTAAAACTCCGAACTTCTTTGCGATATAAATTTGTTTGTGCAACTCTTTGAAACTGAATTAAGAAATTGTCGTTTTCCGCTTTATTCTACGAAATACCTTCCTATTTATTCACCTACACACGCGCACACTGACACAGATAATTTTGAATGTGAATGCTCGTGAGTGTCATCGATCTTGATCCCATCGTGGGAATGGTAGTTGTCGAACGCGCTGACAGACTTGTTTTTCTTAATCTCGTTCATTAATTATGTACAGTGGAACCTCCATAACTCGAATCTCAAGGGACCGGAAAATTACTTCGAGTTATAGAAATTTCGAGTTAAAAAGAGAGATTTCAATTATACACAATGTGCAGGACTTACAGAGAGTTTCGAGTTGTGGAGGTTCGACTTATGGAGGTGCGACTGTACTTAAATATCTATGAAGTATTGTTATCAAACAATACAGATTTTTGACTAAACAATCTTTTGTTATGCATCTATTATGTCACATAGTACAGAATCACAATAATTTCATTTTACTTTAAATATTTGATTGCGTAATTCATTTTAACCAAAAACTCATTTAAATAAGTTAAAAATTTTATATCGCCTAAATAGTCGACTTTCACTGTTGACTTATTAATCGTAGTTAATCGACTTTGCATTGATAGACTCGACTTGCATAAAATCGTATAGTCGCCCATCTCTAGTCAAAACACAGATGTAAATATAATGCAAACAACCTACAAAGAAATATTCGTAGATACAAAAGTAAAACTACAATGCGCAATGCCATTCCACTACAGTATCATAAATTAAAGTGACAGCTGCACAAAGCAAGCAAAGGTATAAAAAGTAGGAACCAACTTAAGTAAACAGCTAATAAAACCAGGTGAGATAAGATGATGATGATGAAACGATAAGACGAGTCGTTACTGAGGAAGACTTGGGTATGAACTGGGAAAGAACATGTAATAATTTAAAGAGCTAAAGAGAAGAAAAAAAGAAAGACCTAGTATAGTAGAGCTGGAAAGATTTTGCTCTGGATGGAATGAAAATATTACCTAGCACCAGAGAAGGAAGGAAGCAGTGTCTGGGGAAGACTTAAATTCATAGTGTCACGGGTGGAAAATGTATTTAAATCATTTTTAGTATTGCCAGTCACCCTGTATTGCGTGGGAACACGAAAAGTCCGTTTGTGCCTACGTGATTTTCGGCTTGTTTCAACACGAGGTGATTTTGTTTGGTTGCAGTAATCTTCACCCTTTGGTGGTGGCTCTATTTCACTCTTTTATCCGGTGAAAACAGAGTCTATCTCGTAACAATCCCGCCCCGATCTATTTAGTCTGCGCCTGTTCTTTCTTCAAGGCGTCATTTTTGCCGCTAAAGTCTTAATGAAGTGAAGTGCCCACGATTTTGTGATCGAAGCCTGAAACGGAAGTTATTTACTCCGAGATCTGCTTAGGTGCACGTTAAGCAATACAAGCTTTCTTATAAGCTTTTCTGAGTTGCTGCGAGAAAAGAATAAGTAGGGTTTCATTGGCAACTTTGTGCACATTTCAGATTGTAACACGCGTCTTTCTTTTACTATTTAGGCTTGTAGTCGTACCCCTTTCTGACTACTTCTTTCTTCGGAACGCCCTTTAAGACCGATCCTCGTGTGGAAAAGCTGTAAGCGGGGCCTCAGCTGCTCAAGGTCAAAACATCGCCGTCTACCCCTTTCTCCCGTTGGAGTTGGACTCGACCTCAGCCGATACAAGTCAACAGGAGAAACTGCGACGTGACATCTTGACGTCATCCTGCGTAGTGATGCAATTGGTAACACCGTCCTCCTCCGCCGGATCGTATCTCGATTGGTATTTCCAACCTCACTTAGACAGTGAGCTAAGTGTCAAAGTGGATTTCTTACAAAGTCGGATTTGTTCTATTTTCTTTTAAATTTGTTAACGCCGCATTAAACGCTGCGTTGCGCTAATCTTATTTTATGCGAATAATTTTGAACAGTCGCATTTTTGTAAACGAAAGGCGGATCTGTTTCTCGGTTAACGATTTGATTAGTCGAAATATCGTTTACTTTCTTTTCTTATAATTTATTTCATTGAGACCCGATTTACTTTTGTTTATGTGTTAATTTTGAGTGACACCGAATAAAAACAAGTAGGGTAAAGTGGGGTAAAACCGGGCTCTATCTTTTGATTGCAGAT
Source organism: Dorcus hopei (assembly GCA_033060865.1). Lineage (NCBI taxonomy): Eukaryota > Metazoa > Arthropoda > Insecta > Coleoptera > Lucanidae > Dorcus > Dorcus hopei. Next base: position 2,370,743 of record CM065425.1, on the reverse strand, counting down.
ATTTTCATCCTACGACATAAATTGCTCAAGAAATAACATCATGGTACACATCTACTGTATCAATAAATTATGGTTACCTGAAAGAATATTAGCTTCTCAGATCACAAATTTGATTTTAGTGAAAGAAATCAAAATTCGCTTTTTGAGAGATCAGGATTATAGAGGTTGCATTCATCGTGGGACCATTCCTTGCAAATTGTGCACTCACTTGAAAACTCATCTGTTTCCATGAACTGGTCGCAAATTGAGCAAATTTCCGTATCCTGATAATCACCCTTGATGCCTTCCAGTCGTCTTCCTCTTCAAAAGAGAATTCAACCACTTTTTTCTGAACTTTTTTTGGCTTTTTTGATTGTGTTGTAGAACGAGATTTTTTCTGAGACCTTCCATTGGCTTTTGATCCATCCTTTTCAGACATCAGTTTTCATTTTTTTAGTTGTAGCTTAGGTTTAGACGCATTATTCTCTAGTTCTTCTTTGTAGGGTGTTGAGGTGAGAACCACAGCTTTCCTCCTTCTTTGACTGTTCTTTTTGATTTCTTTTTCTTTCTTTTTAGAATCGGTAGAATATCCGATGACAGTCGTGAGTTACAAGTTCCAATGAAGATAGCAGCACCTGTTGGGCTATTCTAGCAAAACCCGGTTTTACCCCGCTACCCGGTTATACCCCACTTTCCCCTATGCTCAGCTGGTGATTTTCATTTTATTTATATTCATTCCCCCTTTGCTTTGGGGTTACGTACGACCCATACCCATCTCCTCAAGTTAGCCGGCTATGTTGGAGAACTTAAATTGTCCTCCTACAATTTGCTGTTCTTTACGTAGGTAGGCAGTAGCATAAAAGGCGAGAGGGTTTGCGAGGAAGAAAAAAGCAGAAGAACAAGAAAATACTTTGTCTCAATACTGGAGGAGATTACTGTCCCAAATTATGTTCTAAAAAGACAAACACTGCAATCCAATGAGGTTGTACGTAAAAGAGGAATTTGAGACATGAAATAACTTTGTTACTTAAGACTTTTAAATAAATATTTGCTTGTAAAAGAAGAAAATCAGAGAAGACAGACAATCAGTAACGAAATTGTACTTTGTAACAGTTTTTTTTATATAGAAAAATGAACGGAAGCAGATGCTCTTTGAAGTCATAAAACGCAAATGCATTATTACGAAGCGGCTAGTCAGACTCCAGACTATTTCTGAGAATGACAGCATAATTTGCAGCCTCAAATATCACTACTTTACAAAATAATAACACGTTATTAACGACATTGTAACAACAGTAATTGGCCGGTCGCAACAACCAGCGTTTCCGGCAACAACAAAAAGTATGGCAGCAAATTCGTACGAATTTACGCAAAGGATTGGCTTTTCTTCCTTTAGCCAGACCCGGCGTCGCCTCCGGCGAATATCACCGGAGTTCCTAGAGTGCCAGCCTTGAATAAGAATGCTTTCACATGACTAATGTTTATTATATTGTTTAGCGAACAACTCGCCTAAAGACAATCCATTCCGGGCCGTGTTTGCACGAACGTGTTAAAATGTTAAGCACAATTAATTTGCATTTTTATTCCTACAAATAAGCAATTAATCCTCGCCAGTATCTCACAGTCACGGCCCCTCGTTAAAAAAAGGAAGAACTGATTAATGCGAATACGGACGCAACGACAACACGGATGTTGCATATTTTATCCTATAATTGTAATTCGCGTGCATGTACCTACATATTCATATGGTTAAGAAAGAAACCAGATTTCTATTTATATTCTAAACTACGTAGGAGGGCCAAAAAGTTCGGGGAATAACTCTGAGAGTATCTTTTCCCGAAAACGTTTTCTTTCGTCATACACCTACCGTAACTATTTCTTTTTTAATTATTAAAATATACAACATCCGCGTTGAAAATTTTATTTAGGGGAAAAAGTATGCACACACACACATTCTATTAATATTCTAAAAGAACACTAATCGAACGTTGCTTGAAGTTTCGCCGACTTTTTCATACACTCGAAGCTTCCACAAAGTATACGATAACACATAAAACTTTTTATTATACATATACTTCGTACGTAATGTGTGTGAATAATTGCATGGATGTTTCCATGAAATGTTGAAGTCCTCTTATAAAACATTCTAGGAAAATTCATTTGGTGGTGATGCAAGACCTCTTCTATTCATTAATATTTTCATTAGTTACTCTCTCTAACTATTTTAATAAATAACAATAAGAAAGGATTAAAAATTATAAATTTACATACATACAAAGTGAGTTGCTCAAATTAACTAACCGCATGTTTTGCGAAAGAAAGCAATTAATTCAGCTCAGCTGGAACGAGCGAATACAGAACAGCTAAAGAGATGTTTAAATCGCGGTTAACAGCGGCCGTCAATCATAACACATAAAACTTTTTATTATACATATACTTCGTACGTAATGTGTGTGAATAATTGCATGGATGTTTCCATGAAATGTTGAAGTCCTCTTATAAAACATTCTAGGAAAATTCATTTGGTGGTGATGCAAGACCTCTTCTATTCATTAATATTTTCATTAGTTACTCTCTCTAACTATTTTAATAAATAACAATAAGAAAGGATTAAAAATTATAAATTTACATACATACAAAGTGAGTTGCTCAAATTAACTAACCGCATGTTTTGCGAAAGAAAGCAATTAATTCAGCTCAGCTGGAACGAGCGAATACAGAACAGCTAAAGAGATGTTTAAATCGCGGTTAACAGCGGCCGTCAATCATACTTAACGCGTGATATTTCCTCCTGTGCCATTCAAATTATCGTGGAAGGTTTTAATAACGACGTTATTTGATCGGCGGCGAGTGGACACGAAAACAATGCCAATCAATTTGGACGGACGCTATTTATACTCTCTGATGTAACCCGTACCTTATCGGGGATTCGTTATAAATAAAACCTCGAACAACAGTAGATAAACACAAAATGCAAATACTCGCTCGTTGTTATCGTTATCGACTTTCAAACCGTTGTTCGTGTATGGGATTTATTACCCCTGATTGTGAGGCATTAATAAAACTGTATGGGGAAAATTGGCAAAATGAAGAAATCGTGGAATAGTAAATCCTCATTGTCGTTTTGGTCAAACGTATCCTCGGAGCTATTCCATTTAATTTGTAGTCTTGAAAGGCTTTCTCTAGAAAGAAATAATCCTCTTGGAATAGTAATAATCATAGAAGTGGTTCAACAATTATTGCAGAAACTGATTCTCAAAATGCTTAAAGATTCCGTAAGAAAACATTCCCCTATTAATCCCCATTGAGAATTGTTAGGAGCTTTCATTCATGAACCATCCACGTATGCATTACCCATTCGAGTGAAATATAAAAACATCGCTACGATTTTCTTTAAGTATGTCAAAGCCTCATTTTACAGAATCGGTATAACGTAAAGGAATCCACACGATACAGCGAAATGTCTTACACACCCGCTAAGAATTTACACGCAACTAAAAATAACCGAGGAGTTCCACTAAATCCGGCTAAAAAATTTTCATTCAACACTGAAAATCACTCGGTTCGGTTAAGGTGAGGAAACGCCCTTTCGGGAAAACGGCCGGCGACGGTGCAACGAGGCCGAGCCAATATTTGGAGGAATTATTAAAGGAACCAAAAATAAATAAATAAATAAACACGCCAGACGTGTGTGTAAAAAGCGTAATTCCGCCGTGCGTACGTTCGTAATTTTTTGTCTGCTTTATGTAGTAAACGACGTATACGTAAACACAACGTTCGCGCGAGAATTCTTACGATATCCCGTTAACGCAGGAATTAAAAATCCAGCTTACGTCACGTATGTATCCTACTGCGTTTACGGTTACTGGTAAACGAATTATCAAGACGTTACGGAACTACATACAAAATTAACTAACGCTGGATTTCACAAACGTCACTTAACTTTAATCATCGATTAAGAATAATCATTCCCACACCTTCAACACATGTCACCATGGCAACGTTTACTTTTAACGGATGATTAAATTTAAGTAACGTTTGTGAAATCCGCCATAAAAGTTGAAACAAACGAAAAAAATTTCCCGAAATGCATGTTACAAGTTGACGTCTTTAAAAACGTGCAATCAACGTTTATGGTGTTACGCAGAGAATCAGAGTCGTTCAGTCGTAAAAGTTGATCGTGAACTAATAACGAACAGTTGCACAGTTGCATGATGAATGCGTCGTATTAACGGTTATGAGATTAATTAAAATCAAAGGTTTACAAAAGTCATTCCGTCGCTTTAAAAAATAACACACCGAACGCACGTACTGGAATTCGTTAGACTTCGTTCAAATTTGTGTTAATAATTCGTCTTTTATAATAATAGAATTTGTTTCTCATTGAACGACGCAAGCAAAACGAAATTAAAACAATTAACAAACCAAACAGATTACGAATGTGTTTACTGATTATAACATTTTCAATTCTGGTTGTCATCACCATTAGTTTGTTAGCGGCAAAGTCTATCGTTATTCAAATACCAACGATAAACCGAATAATCGACATGAAGAATAAAATGCAAGGGGAGGGTAACGCGGCCATAAAAAAGATGCCGAGATGTTTATGACGGACACGTCGCTTGTGGGAATAAACTTCATTTACAATGCAATTAAAATTAATGAAAAAAACTAGGAATTGAATTATTTTCGTTTTCAATTACAGAATTGTCAAAATATTTGAAACTGTCAAAATAAAAGTTAAGATGAAGAACTTGAAACGTTTCGCTAAATTTGTTTTCGAAACAAAATCGATTGTTACATGTTTAGTTTTAAAATAACAAACACATGTCCGTATTCTTGGTATTTTTTGCAAGCGATAAGCCAGCAATGCAGGGCAACGTGCAGCCTTTTCGAGTAACGATGGACCACACAGAGAGCCATAAATCTGCCAACCGAGTAACCTTTATCTTTGTATTTCGAATTTCTGTACAAAAGTTTGTCGCGCTAAAATCACAGATGCATGTACATCAGCGGAAAAGGCATATCGAATTACGCTCAAGTTAAAGAGTTTTGTTTTGTCTGTTTCTTTTCCAAGTCTAGCGTCATAATTCTGTGTCAACTCAAGAGGCTTTTGAAATGAAGTTAGAGAAAACAAATCGCAGATGTTGTAGGGTAGACGCGTTCCTTATGACAGTTTGGAGCACATAATTTATAGGTGTTTAGGAGAAAATGCATTCAGGGCGTGGGCCAGAATTAAAATCAACGGTTACCATTGTTGAAGTTATTTCAAAATTTAGCTGCAAGTCCGAAGGGGTGTGTTCTAATTAATTTTCTTGGAAGTACGGAACGCGAAAAAACAGGGAGATAGCATTGGTGCTTTGTCGAGAACGGTTGAGTCCATTTCTAATTTGGCTTAGTTGTGTTTTTCCTTAAGCGCTTGTAGTCTTTATTCATTGTATAGTTAAATCATTATTTCGGTACGGTTTAAATACAGTGTGTCGAGAAGGGCAATTAAAAACAAACACGTGCGCCGCGCCGCGAGTGTTTTAATCAGAGCGAACAGTGTGCGGATGTGACACGGATTATACGGCTTTAGGTAATTGACATTTATTTGTATTCTTCAGCGCACCTTTGGTGGTAAAAATTGCGTAGGGATAATTTAATTTGCATTAATTAGTGACTAAAGAGTCAGCAAAGTTCTTATTGACATTGCATTTAAATAACTTTGATCAGATTATTTTTTCTTACATTTCAGCGAGTATTAAAACTCACTAGTGACCTTCATCTTAGAAAAATTGATGGGTCAGTGTTTCTTTAATTAGTAGACAAATTCTGAACTATTTCCCACATCTACCTGGGCTATCAATACAGTGTACTTTAGAAATCATTCAACCCTTAGGGATTTTCTGAGGCAAATTGGAAACCAAACAATTTGAACTACATTCCTAGCCATTTTCTTATGAAACTTTCTTTCACACCCTGTATATGTGGGGGGGACTGTGGTCTTTGTCGAGAGATTTGTCGGTTAATTTCCCACATCTAACTGTGAATCCAATACAGTGTACTTTTAGGAATTATTCTACCCTTGGGGATTTTCTCCGGCAAGTTGGAAACACACTAACGGTTGTTTTCGATTTGTACAGGGAAATCGCCGACCTAAATCACTGGCGTGAGGCAAGTTATATCTGCCGCCGAAATCACGTGCGCCAGCACAATTTAACTCAGAAATCAAGACAATTAGATTGTCTCTACGAATTTCGTGAAATCACGAGACCAAACAATTTGAACTACTTATTCATAGCCATCTTCTTAACAAAGTTTCTTTCACACCCTATATGTGTGTGTGGGCCAAACTGTGGTCTTTGCCGAGAGATTTGCCGGTTAATTAGAAGCGATTGCCTAGAGACCGCAATGCCAAAACCACCCATAGTGGAGTGCAAAGAAAGCAGTCAGAACTGATTTCTTGCGCTATAAATTAATCAGATAGGTTAGACGGCGAAAGAGCGACAGACAGAGGGACCTGAGATCCAGGCAGGCGGGTACAGAGTACTGCCCTCGAAGCAAGGCGAAAGTAGTCGAGAAGCTCCTACTATTTCGACCTTAATTAACGCTCTGGTGGGGGAGTAGCAGTAGTTCGGCTCACTACACTCCACCGTATTAATCAGGTTAGCTAGAGATAGGTACCCAACACCTCCCACGGGAGTCCCTGAAAAACAGGTGATTGCTACTCATTTACTTGCAAATTGATCGCTGAAGGCGGCATTTTGTATCACATACTTCTCCAAAACATCTGATTAATTCATTAATTAACTCAATGAAGTAAGTACACTGTAGTGCCACTGTGACACAATATGCGTTGATTTATTAAACAGAACAAGTCTTAGAGTACGATCAGAAGTGACAAACGCTAGTACCAAGACTCGAGCTAAGTTGAAATTCAATTAATTGTAAATCTAATTAAGGAGCAGAGCTCTCCAACAAATATCTATGTAGACGTTAAACTACCAACGGTGTGAATCGGAAGAAAGTAGATCGCGCCGATATTCGAAAGTGTTGAATCTGTTAAGCGAGTTATAATGTACTTTCTGAAAATCGTAATTATTGTTTAGTTGTATTTTATTTCAACGCAAGGGTTTTACGCTCACGATATCAGACCCCACAGAGGTTGATATCAGGAGTTTTTCCCATTTTTTTTTTAATAAATAATTAATTAAATCTAATTTCGTGTTTTATTAATGTAATTAGCACCTTGTTCTTTCAAGAGCTTTTACCGTCTGCACCAAGAGAACGGGTTATCACGACGTAGTTTCCTATTCACAGCGATCACGAGCCATAATCAAAAGTATTATTAATTAGAGTGGATCCCCGCAAAGGCCATTCAACCGTCACCCAATTTGTAGATATAACAGCTAGCGCCGGCCAGCAAACCACAGTAAGCAGATAGTGTAGTTAAGGACGCATGCACAGCTGGATCCAGCATGGCCATCTGGATGGCCTTTTTCTCGGGAATCTAGGTAAACGGTCTGGACAGTCATTTCTTTAGCAATAAATTTTAAGTTGTGGTTGTTGGTACATTTTTATTGCTTATTTACTTGTACGTAACAGTCAACAAACAAGGGTTTTATTAGTGGGCGCGTTACAAACTCTCAAAATTGAACACAAAACACAAGCTTGTGGTTACAGTTGAGTTTCAGTTTCTTAAAAATAGCACTGGAATTAATTATTAAAAACGATAAAAATAGGAAATTATTTGACAGTTAAATAAATGTCAAACGATGAACTGACAATTACCTAGCTTTCGAATTAGATTATTTATTGTTGTGTAGTTAAACTTAAAACTACTGATAAAGTTATTTCTGCAAGAATTAAACGACATTGAATGGAGAACTATTAAAATATTTCAAAGTAACTGTCAATATTTAACGAAACCGAATAGTCACCTTTTAACTACGTTTCCATAAGAATTGAACTGAAGTGTTTACTTTAAAAGAATAAAAGACAAGAATGGGGTATTGTTTGACTGTTTTGAAAAGTGTCAAACCAAAATAGCAACAACAAAACAAAATGCACTGAAATGAAATAAAATCATTAAAATTGTCACTTCATTTTAACGTAATTGTCAAACTTGTCTTGTAAATTTGTCGCATATATATACTTTTGCCTTCAGTCAATAAAATAAGAGCTCAATTTATTTTAGTAAGTAAGTATTAAAGAATTTTAATTGAATTAATTAAATGCCTACGCAGTCTTCTCAATCATTTGACAGTAAATTTTTATATTTAACTGTCGAGCTTGTTTAGCAGGCGATTTAAACAAAATGTCAAATTTATAATATGTAATTGTTCTTTATCATTCAACGAAACAAAACAGTTTTCTGAATCGACCATTGTCATTTTATTTCGTTGAAGTTGTCAAAATTGTTTCTTGTTAATAAATAAAACGTGAATTCAAATTATACATTTTATTTTAATTTAATTATTAAGTGCTTGCATAGTTTTGTTAATCACTTGATAGTATATTTTTATGTTTAAATGTCAAATTTGTTTAGCAATCGATTTAGGCAAAACGATCACAAAATGTCAAACTTATAATAATTGCCCTTAGACTAAAATGAAACAACACCGTTTCTTCTTAATCGACTTTTGACATTTCATTCTGACGTACGTACCTAGTTGTCAAACTTGTTTAATAAATTTGTTTTCCGTTAATAAAATGAGAGTCCAAATTATTTTAATGTACATACATAATACCGATGCATTTTAATTTAATTATTTAAGTGCTTAATTATTTGATAATAAATTTTTACCTTTAACTGTCCAACTTGTTTGTCAATCGATTCACACAAAGTGTCAAACTTATAATCGTCCTTTGTCTTTAAACAAAATACCTACTAAAATGAAACAAGGCAGTTTTTCTGAATCGACTATAGTCATTTCATTTTGAACCAGTTGGAACCAGAGATGGACTCGAAGGTGTTCGTTGATGTGTTTGAAAAATGAATGAAATGTAATTTACTAAGATGTTAGACTTCAAACTGTAGAAGAAACAACCTTTTGCTTCCTTCAAGAAACCTCGATTTTCATTACAGTTACCAAAATAAAAAAAGAACAATTTTCGAATCTGTGAAGTATGGAATTATGGAGAGATGTGACCAAAGTTACATAGTTAAAACAGTTTAGGCGAAAAGCAAAAAGTAAGTGTAGGGATTGTTAACAAAGTATAAACCCCCCAAATAATTTTGAGCCTGTTATTCATGGAAATTTTTCCAGAAGGAGAAGTGTCTAGAGACAATAATCTTAATCTATAACCAAGGTTATATTTGATATGTAAATATTAATTAATTACTGCATTATTTAGCGCCGGCAGTTTATTTATTGAAGCTTTTGAACTGCCTAGATACAAAACCGCGAATTCGAAAAGAAGTCTTTGGCTCTTACCTTGTAAACGATCCTTCTTCATTTAGATGGTTGATGTTTTTGAAAGTGGAAGTGTCCTCATTGTTGTTAACACAAGAACTGTCGTTGTTGGCGTTGATGTTCTGATTGTAATTGTTAATTTGCTTGGTGTGTCTCAGAGTGTGAGATCTGGAAACGTTGCGGTTATTTCTGTGGTTGATCGCGTGGTTCTTATTGCTTGTTTGTCGGGCCCTCGAATTTCGCGCCAAAAAATTACTAGCTGCGTTACGCAGTCGCGATTTTAATCGCGTACTGTTACCTGGTGACGTCATAATAACACTATCCATTGTGTACCTTTAAATTTATCTTGAAACGTAACGCACCATTTAGGACGCTCCCGCTTTCTCGTACATGGCTGATTTATTTATTTATTTTCTTTTCTTTGGTTAATTAAATATATATTGATTGGAGAATAAACAGTCGCAGCAGTAATTTATTTATTTGATCTCAAAGGAACAACAGCGCGAGCGACATGTTGTCAGTTAGTTACATTTTTCAAAAACAAGAATTTACGACCTGTAATTTATTTTTGCGTAAAATGACGTTAATACCAAAACACACCAACGTAAGTTTAAAAATAATTTCTTTCAGTGTGAGTCGGGTTCAAGCCAAGTACTGTTTCCCAGAGCATTTTAAATGCATTAAAATAAATCAAGTGCGGCGGCTATTTCGTCGTCGGATTCATTTAAAGATGGCGGCAACCTGTGGCACTGCTGTTGTCACTGTCGCAAGTTTTTTTGGGGGTAGAGTACGCTGCACGTGCCATGGTTAAAGACCTCTCTCTTTCCACTGATATACGCGATCGTCGCCAGACGAAACTGAACGCAGAGCACGAATGCTATACCGCGGTCTGTATTAAACTAATCCGACGGTGAACGACGAAAAGCCGATCCCACCATACTAGTTTTATCTCTTTTATAATACAAAGTAGACTTTCTGGAGATTACGTCACCACCCGAACGTGCCCACCCCCCGCATTTTTCCGATTTGATTGATTTCTGAACGTCGTTTCACGCGTAATTAACATTTAATCATTTCCTCTCCTCGTTCCACTCTCTCGCTATTCCGGTTGTATACAAACACACAGTTCCGCATCCCATGTGACGGCGACAGCTAATCGTATGCACATCATGCAGTCAGTCGACCTTATAAGCTATACGAACGAAACACTCTTGTAATGAATGAGAAACACTACGAGTTTACGCTCAACCAAATGCAATTTCAATTTTCTGCCAAATACCGTATTACACAATTAAGTAGAACGTATTCGACTTTGCAAATTTCCTTTTTTCATAAAGTACAAGTGGGGTTTTCATTGAAGGAAAATTCTAGAAAATTTAACAGGCAACCCGCTTTCATTCATTTACTATTAGACATGCCAAATACAACTGAACTTTGCACATTTACTCTTTTTCAAAAATAAAATGGGGTTTAAATCGAAGACAAATTGCCAAGGCTGCGTCGTCTACAAAGTGGCAGCATAGGAATGACAATTAAAAAAGTGATTCGTCCATATTCAATCAATCAATCAATGTCGAGGAGTCCCTTACAATTACGACGAGTACATAGAATAAAAGACCTTAGTCTGAATCATTTTGATTATCGCCATGAAACTGCCATTACAATTGTCGATTACACGAAGCCTGTAAACTCAATGAAAAGTGATTCATATGAGATTGAGAATCAAAAATGCAGTCAGTCACAGGAAATCTGTCTCTGTAACGGGAGAACATGTTATTTATTCAAGGTTTAAACTTACATCCATGGAATACGTAAACGCCGCGATGATATAGTGCTTCCTGATTAGTAAACTTAAAAACGAAATCATTCTAGAAGGTAAATAACTTTTGTTTGCCAATGAGCATGTACCGCATATTTTGATGAGAATTACGAAACAAGAACAGACAATAAATTGATTGGCTGTAGGTTGCTTAGTGTAGAAATTAAAGAAGAAATTAAAAGAATAAGAACTCAGCGCTATTTTGTATAGGTAGGGATTTATGTAAACAAAAAAAAATTTATTGGGAAGGGAAGAAAAAACCAAAAGCCAGAAAGTTGAATGGATGCACGATGCTCCCAAGAGAGAATGAGGCCTCAATCTGCCTACTCCTAAATGTCGACACTTCGCAAAACTTGTCAGTTCCTCTTGCCCTCATCCCCATTTTCGTGCCACTTTTTCCTTGTCCTCGTCTTTCTTTTTCTACTATTTGATTTTATGTGTATATACATAGAACCATCCTTCTCTACCAACAATAAGTCTCACTATGAGTCGCAAGCCAACTTATACTTTGCGCTTTAAAAATGTTGTTAGTTCCAGTTCTTTGTTTGTTCCTTTCATGCATCTGCCCTTCGTATTTTGACTAAGGGACGGCGTATGGGAAAGATCTGTGACCGTATTATGCATTCCAAGAGCCCAAGGCGACCCGATCAATTAAAACCAATCGTCGGAAACGGCTACCTCATGTTACGAAGAAGCCGGACAAGAGAACGCTCCAGTTCCGAAGTAAAACATTTGGAGAGCACAACGTAATCATTTAAAATTAATCCTCAGAGAAAACTAGGCTATACCATGTGACGCGCCCCCCCAATTAGATTTGCTTATTGACTATTACTTACAAGTAAACAAATAATAAAAATGTACAAACAAACCACTTAAGATTTATGGACGATTTTAAATAACTGGGCCGACCGTATGACCGGGAAAATTCCAAAGGGCCACCCCGACTTTACTACGCCACCTGCATGCGCTCTTAACCGTCCTTTCCAGGCGGTCGGTACCTACTGCGTACCTAACGGTCTACCGCCGGCGTTACAGCTAAAAAGGTTAGTTTACTGACCTACTTCTGTTTACAGTTGAACGACCCTCCGGAGGACCCGATATACAGAACAATACCTTTAATTAGGGCTCGTTAATAGGAAACTACGTCGTGATAACCTGGGTCTTTTGGCGGAGCAGCGAATAATTCTTTAGAACAAGGAACTTGATGATTTAATAATGAAACACAACAATTAAATTTAATTATTTATTGAAAAAAAAAATGGGAAAAACTCCTGATATCCGCCTGTGTGGGATCAGAGATCGTGAGCGAAAAACCCTTGCGTTTGAAATCAATACGATCTACTTTCTTTCGATTCACACAGTTGGTGGTTTAATGTCTACACAGATGTTTGTTGGAGAGCTCTGCTCCTTAGTTAGATTAATAATTAATTGAGTTTCAACTGAGCTCGAGTCTTGGTACAGTGTTCGTCACTCTGATCGTACTCTGTTTAACAAACCAACGCACAAAGTGTCTCAGGGGGCCCACAGTGTACTTAATTAATGAATTAATCAGATGGTTTAGAGAAGTATGTGATACAAATGCCGCCTTCAGCGATCAATTTGCAAATAAATCAGTAGCAATCACCTGTTTTTCAGGGACTCCCTTGGGAGGTGTTGGTTTAACCCCATCTCTAGCTAACCTGATTAATATGGTGCGTGTAGTGAGCCGAACTTCTTCTATTACGCCCAGTGCCGGATTAAAGAATTTGCCGCTTTACGCACGCTAAAATTACCACCCCGAAATGAAAAAACAAAGATTAAACTTTGCCTTTACTTGGCTTTGTCAAAAAATAATTATCAAGTTTATAAGTCTTGTCTAAAGCACTCTGTTGTGCACTTCGCTTTTTCTCTGAAAGTGCTTTATACTGAGCACCACTCAACCTTTTTCGACCGTCACTCATAATTAAAAATTAAAATTTTTACTCTAATTTTTGGACGCAATGAGTTATTTACAACTACGCTACTGGCGCAATAGATGGCGCTAAGTGTCCTGTTTTACCAACTTTGTTATTATAAATGAAAAAGCAAAAACCGTCTTTCTTTACATGAACTAAAAGCTTTGGAGAAATGGAAATAAGAAAACATCAAATTGTCTTCTAAATTTTGGATGACAATTTGCGGCTGAGAAAAATTTTAGCCGCCCTGTCATGTTAAATTAATAGTCTCAGATTTTGCCGCCTCCAGAAATCTGCCGCTGTACGCACGTGCGTATTTTGCGTATAGGGTAATCCGGCACTGATTACGTCACCTGAGCGTTAATTAATTGCTTTGAGGGCGGTGCTCTACCCACTTGCCTGGTTTACCAGGACCCTCTCTATGTCGGTCTTTCGCCGTCTAACCTAGCTAATTAATTTAAAGCACAAGAAATAAGTTTTTGACTGCCTTATTTGCACTCCACTATGGGTGGTTTTAGCATAACAGTCTCTAGGCAATCGCTTCTAATTAACCGACAAATCTCTCGACAAAGACCACAGTTTTACCCCCCCCCCCCAAATATACAGAGTGTGAAAGAGACTTTGTTAAGAAAATGGCTAGGAATGTAGTTCAAATTGTTTGGTTTCCAATTTGCCTGAGAAAATCTCCAAGGGTAGAATGATTTCTAAAGTGCACTGTATTGAAAGCCCAGGTAGATGTGGGAAATAGTTCATTGCTTTTGATTGACTAAATTACAGAATTTGTCTACTGATTAAAGAAACACTCACCCATCAATTTTTCTAAGATGAAGATCACTAGTGAGTTTTAATACTCGCTGAAATGTAAGAAAAAATAATCTGATAAAAGTTATTTAAATGCAATGTCAATAAAAACTTGGCTGACTCTTTAGTTAGTAATTAATGCAAAGCAAATTATCCCTACGCAATTGTTACCACCAAAGGTGCGCTGAATACAAATAAATGTCAATTACCTAAGCCGTATAATCCGTGTCCCACTTACCCGCACTATCACTCTGATTAAATCACTCGCGTCGCGACGCCTACGTGTTTAGTTTTAATTGCCTTTCTTAACGCACTGTATTTAAACCGTACCGAAATAAGTGATTTCACCAAAAAATGAATAAAGACTACAAGCGCCTGAGGAAAAACACAATTAAGCCAAATTAGAATGAACTCAACCGTTCTCGTCAAAGCGTCAATGCTATCTCCCCTTTCTTCGCGACCACTACTTCCCACGAAAACAATTAAAAATACACACCCTCGGATTTGTCACATAGATTTTTAAAAACCCACCGACCAATGGTAGCTGTTGATTTGAATTCTAGCCGACGCCCTTGACTGCATTTTTCTCACAAACAAACAAACAAACCAGAAGAACAAAGAAGAAGCGAAAAACCTTTATAAAGTGAAAAAAAAACTATTCGGGAGCATGGAAAAAGCGTACTTTGGACGGGATAGTGGAGGAGAACATCGAGAACTTGAATAGTCATCAGAGAGAGAACTAGGAATGCAGAAGACCCGGCAAGGGACTATACTCAGAAAACTAGAAAAAAAGAAGAAAAAAAGACGTTTCCTTAATAAAGTAAAAGGCGACTGTGAGTTTTGGGACAAGTTGAAATTACACCGTAAATCGACGACTTTGACGGATGATTATTAAGAACATCAAGAATCCCAGTAAAAAATTTAATTGGCAAACTAAAAGAGCAAAGAAGAACAAAAAATTCCCTTCACGAAATAGAAGAAGAGTGATGGTTTAGAAACGGACAGTGAAAAGCACGTCTGAAGAAAGATTATTTGAGAAGATCGAAGAATTGTATAATGAAATACAGAACACCCAGCAAAGAACTGTGTATAACTAACTAGAGGAACAAAGAAGAGGAGGAAAATTTAAGAGATATTTTCACTTCACTTCAGATCAAGTGGAAGAAGACGATGTAGTACGAAGAAAGCATATGTGGGATAGAAATGATCAAAGACGTATGTAGTTACCAGAGAGAGAACTACAAGGAAACCCAAATCAAATCAGAGGAACAATGAACGTGGAGAAAAGAAAGAGAAACAGATTTATTAACTTTTTCCAAATTCATGTTCCTCTCCCCCGTGAAGTCATTCTAGGTGGTTTCTTGTTGTGTTTATTTTTAGGCCAAAACTTTTCCAGTCCTTTTGTAATCCTCTGCAGCCATTTCTTACACTTTGCTGGTATGGTTAGACAAAGGCCAAACATGGTTGACCGCCTCGCATTACTGCTTTCTAATTAATATCAGATTGAACCCTTTCCTTACTCAAATTATTATTATGTCATTATTATGTCATAGGCAGCAGAGCTGGTAAGTGCTGACATTAGTCTTAATCGTACAGAAAGCTGCGAATGCATTGGATATTATAAGTTATTTAGTAAAGCTTTTTGGGTAGCTACAAATCTGTACTGAACCTACTCAATGTGGCCGAGGTGACAACGCTGGAAGGTAATTCATTCCATTCCGTTATAACTCGATTTGTGAAGAAGTGTTTTCTGGGATTGGATGATCATCTCTCTTGCGTAAACTTGAACTCGTGGCCTCTCAGGTGGGTGTTAAAGTTTTTGAATAATAGTTGGTCCAAATTAGAAGTGTAAAACCCAGAGAGGATTTTGTATACTTCGATTAAGTCTCCTCTAAGTCTTCTTTCATATAATGATGTAAGCTGCAAACGGATGAGGCGTTCATGGTGCAGCCCTACGCTGCACCTTTTCAAGGAGTTCAATATCCTTGGAGAAGTAAGAAATCTGTGACCATACTCCAATGTATGGTTTGTAGATGGCGAGAAAAAAGGTTTCAGATATTCTAGGAAATGCTTTTCTTACCATCTTACCATAAAGATTAGCTTATCAGCTTTCTTCGCAATCTCTGCTATATGGGTATCCCACTCCAAGGTCCTTTGGAAGTCCACATCTTTCACCACAATTCCATCGATGTAGTATTGGATTTTGGGATTATTCTTCCCTATGTGCAGCACGGTACACTTGTCAAGATTGACGGGACCATCAATTTCTTGGTCCAGGAGAAAATACGCTCGAGGTCATCATAAATATTGCAGAAGTTATTTGGAAAGCCCGTTAGCTTAGTATCATCGGCGAATAGTGCACATGTGCTACCCAGATGGTCCATATAGCAAGAATAGGAGAGGTCCGAAAACTGAGCCTTGCGGAACTCCACTAAGAACATCATAAGTGTTGGAATAGTTGTTCAAGATTCTCACTCTATAGGTTCTGCATGTCAGGAGGAAATTCTTGATCCAACTGAGAAGATTCCGACACTTTCAAGTTTGAACAATAAACGCTGAATGGGTACTTTATCAAATTTTTGTTGATTTAAAAATGTTCCAAGCTATGTATGTTGTGATTCGTTTCATCTAAGGTTATGAGTCCCTCCATTTGGCATTAGTAACCAAAATTATGGTCCAAAAGGAGTTGGAGGATGTGTACTATACATTATTGTTATTAGCTACGGGCCCCCAGCTTAACTACAATAGTTGAAATGATCGTTGTTAGGAATTTAAGCTTCAGTTTAAATTTCAACTGGGCCTTACAATTAGTATCCTAATCAGTTGCTCATTGGTTAATACTTTTTTCTTTTGCCAATAATTCATGGCACGTGATCACGTTGAGTTTGCTCTCTTTTCCAGTTGTTCTCATTTTGCCTTCAGCTGATCGATCGTTTGGGTTCTCCTTATTTCTCAAGCCTTGAATCAACTTGGCTATTTTTTCTGTTCCATCTACGTCTATCGCCTGTGCTTCGTTCTGCTCTTTCTTTTCACCCTTGTTTGATTAATCCTCGGAATGGTCTCTCGCCCCCATTTCGATCTCTCGGAACTTCATTGTATCTTATCCTTTATCCAAAAGCCTCTTGGTTATTGCTATCTTCATCAATTTATTCTTCATTTAGTTTTGTTTTTCGTGGGATTACCAATCTTCTTGCTTCTGCTAATACTTTTGGATTTCAACTTTTGCTCTCTTTTCCAGTTGTTCTCATTTTGCTTTCAGCTGATCGATCGTTTGGGTTCTCCTTATTTTTCAAGCCTTGAATCAACTTGACTATTTTTTCTGTTGCTCTTCCATCTACGTCTATCGCCTGCGCTTCGTTCTGCTCTTTCTTTTCACCCTTGTTTGATTAATCCTCGGAATGGTCTTTCGCCCCCATTTCGATCTCTCGGAGCTTCATTGTATCTTATCCTTTATCCAAGAGCCTCTTGGTTATTGCTATCTTCATCAATTTATTCTTCATTTAGTTTTGTTTTTCGTGGTATTACCAATCTGCTTGCTTCTTCTAATACTTTTTGATTTCAACCTTTGCTCTCTTTTCCAGTTGTTCTGATTTTGCTTTCAGCTGATCGACCGTTCGGGTTCTCCTTATTTTTCAAGCCTTGAATCAACTTGACTATTTTTTCTGTTGCTCTTCCATCTACGTCCATCGCCTGCGCTTCGTTCTGCTCTTTCTTTTCACCCTTGTTTGATTAATCCTCGGAATGGTCTCTCGCCCCCATTTCGATCTCTCGGAGCTTCATTGTATCTTATCCTTTATCCAAGAGCCTCTTGGTTATTGCTACCTTCATCAATTTATTCTTCATTTAGTTTTGTTTTTCGTGGCATTACCAATCTGCTTGCTTCTTCTAATACTTTTTGATTTCAATCTTTGCTCTCTTTTCCAGTTGTTCTCATTTTGCCTTCAGCTGATCGATCGTTTGGGTTCTCCTTATTTTTCAAGCCTTGAATCAACTTGACTATTTTTTCTGTTGCTCTTCCATCTACGTCCATCGCCTGCGCTTCGTTATGCTCTTTCTTTTCACCCTTGTTTGATTAATCCTCGGAATGGTCACTCGCCCCCATTTCGATCTCTCGGAGCTTCATTGTATCTTATCCTTTATCCAAAAGCCTCTTGGTTATTGCTATCTTCAACAATTTATTCTTCATTTAGTTTTGTTTTTCGTGGCATTACCAACCTGCTTGCTTCTTCTAATACTTTTTGATTTCAACCTTTGCTCTCTTTTCCAGTTGTTCTCATTTTGCCTTCAGCTGATCGATCGTTTGGGTTCTCCTTATTTTTCAAGCCTTGAATCAACTTGACTATTTTTTCTGTTGCTCTTCCATCTACGTCCATCGCCTGCGCTTCGTTCTGCTCTTTCTTTTCACCCTGGTTTGATTAAGCCTCGGAATGGTGTCTCGCCCCCATTTCAATCTCTCGGAGCTTCATTGTATCTTATTCTTTATCCAAAAGCCTCTTGGTTATTGCTATCTTCATCAATTTATTCTTCATTTAGTTTTGTTTTTCGTGGCATTACCAATCTGCTTGCTTCTTCTAATACTTTTTGATTTCGTTGATTTCGTTTGCTTTAATTGGCCACATATTTCGATTTGATGTAGTTCGTTTGAAGGTCTGTTCGCTTTCGGTTCGTTTAAAGCACTTGACATTCACGACGCACATACTTAAAGACCGCAATTTCTTTCTGTTGTTCTCCGCATTCACATCCAGACAAATCGCTGAATAGAATCGTCTGCGTCTATTGAAAAATGAGACAAGACGCAATTACGTCCGCTTACACGGCGTGAATTCCCCCGCGTATGAATTCACGACACGTTTATCCCATAAATTTATTTATTACGGGCTCCATTAATATAATTGTAAACTGCGTGTTTAGATCGGCCCTAATCGTGAGAACGCGTTAATTGTCTGAGTTGCACTCCAATGGAATCATCACCTTGTCCGGAATTGAAGCAAATTAGAACAGAGTCACGTGATTTTTTGATTAAGTTATCAATCGTAGAAACTGAAGGATTAAAAAAAAAATAAGGAAAGAAGGATTTAAAATTAAACGAAAATTCGTCCGGACACGTGAAAGCAATACAGCAACGCCGAGTTTGGTCACTGATATATTTAGAAGTAAATGGTCATCAAACAGTGATTTAAGTTTTATGTAAATGTCGGTTTCTGTTACTGAGAAGCGGCGAGTAATTATTTTTTTTTTCGCAGACGCTGTTGTTATTGTTGTGGAGTAGTTTAATTAACAACTTATAAACAATTGGTTAATGATACCCTTTCGTTTGTTGTTGGCGAAATGTGTTTGGTCGAATAATGGGCGTTGACGTGTAGGAGTTTTGCGTTCGTTTTTTACTATAATTTAAATAAACAAAAAAAACTGGTTATTATAAGAGAGGACTGTTTTTCTCCATATGAGCTTTAATGATAACTCGGATCTTGGGCTTACGCGAAAGCTCAAGACGTCAAGGTCTTCGTATCATTCAATAGAATACTAATAGAAAAAATTGTTTTGTAATGTCTTTATCAGAGCCTCTCTTTTATATTTATAGCCTTTCCAATTGTAAGATGCAAAATATTTGCGTCAACTAAAAATATAAATCCATTCAAATACGACTTTGGTATTAAAATTTAACTTCCACGTTGAATTTTTAATAGAGGTCAAAGAGCTACACTTTTTTGCATTGCAAATTTGTTGTAGCTCTCGTTCATTGTTATCTATCTATAGACGATAAAAACAGTTGCATTAATCTCAATCAAAATACATCGTCAGGGTATATTCACTGGCGGTTCAAGGAGGAAGCAACTTAATTAGCGCCGGCCGGCCGCAATTTATGGTCTGTAATTGACAGAATAATTTGTTGCATTGTCCTCTCGCTCTGACCGTCCATGGCATTACTTAATCAGCGTTTGATGGAATTATTTCAACCTTACCGTGCCCGTATATAGTGCGGAACCTCGAACGACACCAGAGGTGAAAACCAAGACCAAATGAGTGTGTGTGAGAGCGCAAAGGCTGCCCGTTATTAATTACCGCGGCTTAGACAAAAAGCGACCCTATATTTTAGGTCTTAATTAATAAAGACCTGACGGGCTAATTGCAAAACGATTTTTTTCTAGACGTGTAATGGGACAGGTCCGATAAATTTACATGAGTGGGTCACTTAATCACTACGATTCGACCTTGCACTGGAATTGGAGTTTCAAACAAAAAAAAATGTTGAATGTACACTGAATGATTCGTACGTGCACACCGTGATAATTAAAATACATAATCAGAATTGGGTTTGTCAAAATTAGTTGCCCATCGAAGTTTTAACAGTTCCATCCAGTGTACCTACAACTTCGATGAGTTGACAGTTTTGAACTAAGCAACAAACAAACGTCGAGGTCAATATGAAATGTTAACAGAACGAATTTACTTAACAGAATTATTATAACGTACGTTTCATTTTGAGGTGAAAATGAACGTATTGTTTGTTACACCCCCGACGCGATGTCGATATATTTATTCGCTTTCATGATAGTCTCGCCATCTATGAGTCATCCGAAGATTCCAGTACTTTCGAGACGCGCTCTAGAAGTTACTGGCATGTTCGCTGCTTTTTACAAACTGTTCTGCGAGGGATGAATTACTAATAAGCGAGGATGGGCGCGCTATTTGAATCAGTTATTATTCCGAAGGCAATAAATGTGAATATATCTTAAATCCTTTGATTTTTTTATATGAATCTTGCACCTACAATATGTACGTAACAGCGAAGTAGACGAGGCATAGGCATTTTTCAAGTTTCAATGAAACAATCGGTATTTGATCAAACGTTTTGGTGGTCAGCTTCAGTTTTAATTAACGTTATTTGACCTATAACTTTTCTCTATCCATCAGGGAGTGTAGTTTTTTTTTCTTTTTTAAATAAACAACAAATTTTATCGGCGCGAATTTTACGACCGCAAGTAAATTAATTCGAGCGCGCAGCGGACTTTTACAAGCTTCTAATTTCGACCATATAACACGACGCTATCGGTTTCTTTTACTTTGATTCTAAATTTTACTCTCTCACGATGACGTAACCGTAGCTTCATAGCTGAAATTAGACAAGAGACAACACGCGACACGTGCTGCTGGCCGGCCAAAATAATTTTATAATAAGGCCGAAAGTCACTCGCATGAAATTTAATTCGTCGGCGACAATTACACGTGCCGGTGTTACTGATTTCTTGTTTACCCTTTATGTGGATTTGTGGACCGCTCTTTTGCTGACGCAACCGTGACATTGCCCACCTTACAAGGCGACTTTTAATATTTAATGCCATATTTCGTGTGGGACGTAATGACAGTAACATGAGTTATGGATGGGCGATATTCGATGGTATACACATGATCTCCTTTATAACAGGATTTTTACGTAGAAGCCGCCGCCGGCTGCTACAACTTTTCACCGCCTACTTCTTACGCCCACGGTTTACGACGTGCAGTCATGCAGTCTATTGCCTGTGACACGTCTTTCTTTAAACAGTCATTATCTGTTTTAGTGCCTTAATTTTCTGCGAGCCTTTTAATTTAGATAACCAACTGTAGGAGTTTTTTTTTTGTTAAAAAATCTCGACTAATAACAATGTCAGAGGTCCAAGTTGCAATAAACATTCACTCACCCTTTGGTAAGATCTCTCTTTCCCTTTTCTTTCTCTCTTTCTCGACCACTGCGGAGCTGAGGGTAAACGTCTTAACATCTGGGCTTCGCTTTTCGATTCGATAAGCATGTCATGCAAAATTACAAATAACCATTTACGAGCACCTACTCAAGACTATAGGACTTGTTTACTGACCGGGGCCCTGTCCCGGCCCCGCCCCCTCCAGCAGCGACTGTAGATGCGGAAGCTCCCTGCTGGGATGCGAATTCACGGAGAAGGCAGCCTCGAATGTCCATCTTCGTACTTCGCATGCATAAAGACGAACCCTAGGTGGATATTAGCATACCTCCCCTTCCAAGCATACGTTCTCAGAATCATTGGTGCCACTGACTTCCTCAGTGTTTGCTACACTGGCCACAGCCCAGTCAGCACCAAGTCATGACCTTTCTTGGAAAGCACAATGCAATCACCTGGTCAGGTATACAACTAGTTGTGTCTCCGGCATTTACTACTCACGCCTCTGCAGCCAGCGGATATGGTCAAATGCCGTATGCAGGTGGAGTGATCCCCTACTCTCTCCGACTATCTATCGGCGAATACAGAGCGATCTGCCTTATGATAGAATGCCCAATCTCTTACTCTCTGTCCGAGCCATCAGCGGACACCATGTGATTTGCACCTTACTCTACCTCAGAGTATCATCTATCATCAGCAAGCCTTAACTCTTGCACAACTATTTCATCACATTGTCATCGCGAGCCCGTTTGCGTAATTAGCGCAACTTTACCCAGACGTTCAACCCGTCAAGGACCGCCGCCGGAGACTGAGCGCTAGCATCTTTCTTTCCTTCCATCCCTCTGCCTGAGACGCATCCCGTATCATATTACCAAGCCATAAGATAAAATAAACAAACGTGCTCGTGCTTTACGGATGCATCGAGAATGCGTAAACTTTCTTAAATTCTAAACTTGATAAATTATACAACGACAACACAACCAAGCAAATGACGAGACTGACACAAAATGAAAAGCAGATTAATGTATAATGGGAGATTATGGGATTATTTGAATTGGCTTCCGGTTGGAACCGCGTCACTGGCAGTGGAAGAAGTCAACGTGACGCCAACCGGAAGCCAATTCAAACATGGACGACGACCGCGGAAGCCTTCAAGTTAAATTATGGGATTAATTCGGAGAAGAGATAATTTCGATTTAAATAAATAAGAAATGGGATTGGACCGACCAGTTTTAAGGAAGAGCACTAAAGAAGAAGAAGAAGAAGGAAAATAGAAGCCTGAGGCGCAAATTGAGTTAGATGCCATATGCCTATTAGATAATAAATCAAAAGACGAACGTAAAGCAGAAAGAAAAACTGTAAGAAGCACCAAAGTAATTCTTTTCCGTAAGAAGAAACAAAATAGAATGTAGTATCAGATAAACAACTAAATACAGAATTAGTCGAACTGAAATCAACAGAAAATCTGGCGGGGAATGACTGATAATCAGATGACTACCAGTAAACTTATTGACTTATTGAAAATTTGCCAAAACCCAATATTGTTAATTAATCAAATCAAAAATTTTATTGAGCCTTCCCGTGTTTCAGCGATGAAACAATAAGTCGGCAGTAAATTTATATTCCGTTCATTTTCTTTTTTTTTTCTTTACACTGTAATCATGCAATGTGAAAGCTTATGATCAAGTTATAAACTGTTTATGCGTGTGTAGCGGAGATTAAAATACCCGTCTGTTTACATTGTGTAAAATTAACAATTGCTGTCATAAACAGAGCACGTTATCAATTATTACGATCATACTTATTAATAGGTATATTTGATCACCGACATAAACAAAAATACTCGACAGGCACGTCTTAGTACATCTACTAACAACAACAATAAGTTCAGTTCAAAAACTTTGTACCACCCCTGGATGCAACAAACAAAGAACAAGTGACTTTCCATCCAAACGATCCAACTCCATCATCAACAAATATAAACGTCCTAATTAGCACGTACCATTGCAAAATTAAATTTGAACGAACTAGTTCAGCGTGTGACACGTAAATCGCGTTCGCCTTTGAAATAAGGCCCACGCGATTAACGTGCAGGTTCACTTACCTGTGCGTGCGTGATTTTACAGGGTGATTAATACGTTTTCACACGGCTAATTCTGCAGGCGTAGGTTTACTTTCGGAAGCCGCGTCCAGAAACGAAACTCATTTTCCGAAATTAGTGAATTACTCATTTTTGTTATCCGGCAGCGGCGTTTACGTTCTGTTTACACGGAGGCTTTTAATAAAACGCACGTGATCGTTCACCTCTTATTATAACAAATCGACTAGGTCATATGAAAAAAATAAATCGCTTTTATGACTTGCTTTCAGCTCCAACGGAATATGAAAGTTGCAAATAAAAAGCTTCGAGAAATAAAGTAAAGAAATGTACCTGCTTTGTTTCCAGTAACGTTTAAGGATTCCATTGTCTCATACTGTTGATGTTAAGTAACGATTCATTACTTTATTATATCCAATCACTTGATATTGCTACCATAAAGAACAAAGGACTCAAACCATCACCCTGTTTTCATTCAATCTTTCAAAATTTTCCTAGTGTTGGCTTTTCCTGTAGGTTTCTTACTATTCCGATTATTGTCAGATGATAATGAATCAATTGTGTCTTTAACTTGTTAATTTCCAAATCCACGGTGGTGATTGATGTACTACGTATACGGATCTAATAAAGGTTTCCCAATTAATATACTAAATTATGTCTGTGCATGTGTTTGTCTGTTCAAGTTAAATCATAAGTCTTATTTATTCACCTGAACAAAGGATCGTTGGGTAATAGTTATTTAAAGTGACTTATTCCATTTCTAATTTCCAAAGGATTATGCCATTTATCTGCGTGATTTGGTTTCAGATCGATTGCCACACGATCATCGGTGAAGTCATGCGCCAGAGAATCACTAACTTCCTCTCAATTACTAACCCCTAATATAGGTGGTGAGGTCATGCCTATTTATTTAATTACATTTACACATTCAAAAGCTTTCGGAACTTTATATTATTACTTTATCGTTATACACATACAGTAACTGCGTTTTTTTTTATTCGGCTGCTATCGTGCGAATCGTGAGATCATTTCTATTATTTTCGTTTAGTGCGTTTCATTTGTGTGTGTGTGTTTATTATCACATCACGCAGTTCAGTTCAGTTCCTTTTAGACTGAATTATATATTTTCAAATCCAAGTACCCAACTTCCGAACGACGGTAGTTCAAAACCACCACAAACAATTTAAAGTGTGGGTGTTGAAGCCTTCGATGGATTGATTGCTTGGCAGGCCGACACGATTTAAAATTGACATTTACTCGCTGATGCACGCAAGAACAACAGGCTTTCATAATTATTGACTTAATTAGGCGCACTTTCGTAATAATAACTTCGCCATTACTTCTCGATTTCATTAGGAGCATGAGATCATAGTTATTTTATTTTGTTTGTTCGCTGATTCAGAACAAATAAAACGAAGGGAAAACACACACGGTTTCTACCGATGGCGATGCTAATTAGTGTGTGGAGAAGCAGAGTTCAAAGGTGCTTAGCCGCTGACATCCGCCTCCCGTACCTACAGGGTGATTCTTGAATAGATCGACAAAAAAGAGTGACGAAATTCTATACGGTGCATAAGACGAGGACCGAAAGTTTACATCTTTAAAAACGTGCAATAAGCGTTTATGGCGTTACGCAGAGAATCAGAGCCGTTCAGTCGTAAAACTTGATCGTGAACTAATAACTCAAAGTTGCACAGCTGATGATGAATGCGTCGTATTAACTGCCATGAGATTAATTAAAATCAATTACGTTTACAAAGGTGTACAAAAGTCATAAAAAATAACACACCGAACGCACGTATTGGATTTCGTTAGACTTTGTGTTGATAATCATTGAACGGCGCACACAAAACGAAATTATAACAATTAACAAACCAAACAGATTACGAGCGTGTTTACTGATTATAATGTTTTAAATTCTGGTTGTCTTCACCTTTCCTTTGTTATTAGCAAAGTCTATTATTATTCAAACATCAGCGATAAACCGAATGAACGACGTAAAGATGAAAATGCAAGGGAAGGGTAACGCGGCCATCAAAAGTTGCCGAAAAGTTTATGACGTTCACGTTGCTTGTAGGAGTAGACTTTATTTACAATACGAGTACAATTAAAATTAAAGAAAAATGCTAGGAATTCTTAACACGGGGTTTTGAATTGTTTTCGTGTTGTAGTGATTTATTTATTTACCTGTCAAAGCAGGTGTTCATGGCGTAATTATCGTAGTTATCCTTATTTTATACCAAGCGATCTTTTAAATATTTTATGTACTCTTGCCATGGAATTTGGACGACATGTCTTTGCTTTACTATAAAACAGCATCAAGGAGTGCAATAACGTACTTTTCATTAAGCTAAGACGTGCAGATTTCATGGCAAGGATTTGTAACACGCCGACGTGTCACCTTGTTTGTTGACTTTTATGAACAAATAAATAACCAATAAAACTATCCAAATAAAAAACAAATTAAACTTATTAACTAGACGGTGGACTACCTGCTACCTAGAATCTACCGCTGGCGCTAAGGGACTACCCTAATGATCTATTTATTTGTTTACGCTTGAACGACCCTCAGGAATCCGCAATAAACTGATAATAATAATAAATAACTCGTAATCGTCACTGCAAAACCTGGCCTTACGTTGTTGTAACTCAGTTCTTTTGGTGCATCGGTGAATAAACTTGAAAGATTTAAAGGAACTAAATACATTAAATAAAAATACGAGAGTTACATTTAATTAATTATTATTTATTGCGAAAAAAAGGTAAAAACTCCTTGTACCAGCCACTGCGGGATCTGATATAATGAGCATAAAAACCCTTACGTTAAACCAATACAAAGAAACAAAATTATGTATGTGATACAAAATGCCGCCCTCAGCGATCAATTTGCAAGACAATCAATAGCAATCGCCGCTAGTTCTTCAGGGACTCCTTTCGGAGGTGATGGGACCCTATCGCTAGCTAAACTAATTAAATGAGGTCGAATGGGTAGAATCTTTTCTCACTATGTCCAATCGCCTTTAGAGGGTGGTACAGTGTACGCCTTTTTTCAAATCCCTCTACGTCAGTTAATTGCTCTGGTTGATTAAATCACAGAACTGGCCTAATAATTTATAAACAAATGACCACCAAATTTTACTAATTAATGTGAATGATACTGGTTCAGGTTTAACTTCGACCCAAATGTAAATAAAATAGTTTGACTAAAATTTATACAAATGCAATACGACTACTGAATTTTACAGATTTCTTAGCCACTGATTAATGCAAATTAAAATAATCCTTAACCAATTTATACCATCAAGTATGTGACGAAGAATACAAATAAATGCAATTACCTGTCCGCGTATCCGCGACGAACTAGACCCGCACACACACACACACACACACTTGTTTAGATACGCTCGCGGCGCGACTACGAACGTATTCGTGGTTTGTTTGTTTAATTGCCCTTTCTCTTAACACACTGTATTTTAACCGCACCGAAATAAAATGATTTAACTAGAAATATGTGAAAGCACTAAAGAAAACCCGCTAAGTCAAAATTAAAGGGAATTCAACCGTTAACCATCTCCTTCGGACTTTTTGAAACAACCTCAACCAATGATATTCGCTGCTCTAGTCCCAAAATCACGCCTATTCCAGATTTTCTGCACGCAGTAAGCAACCCCAATTACCTTGTCAGATACAACTCGCGGGTGGTCTGTCGCAATTTGAAACCTTCATAATTTTAACTTCACAAGTGTCCACGTTGACATTTTTAAAGCTTCCGGTGCTTGTCTGAAAACAAAGTAGACCAAAGCGAGCCACTTCAATTTGCAACGAAATTTGATCTCTTTTCTATAACTGACATGTACTAAAATCTAGTGCGACTAATTCGTACAAAAATCCGAAAACACAAAGCTAAAAGGTTACGACGACTTGTTTAAGATGTCCGCGAAACCGGAGTGTTATTTGCGTAGGACTAACGTTACAAATTTTTAAGGACTCGCTGGGTGCTTTACATTCTTTTGAAAAATTTTA
Organism: Dorcus hopei; assembly: GCA_033060865.1. Lineage (NCBI taxonomy): Eukaryota > Metazoa > Arthropoda > Insecta > Coleoptera > Lucanidae > Dorcus > Dorcus hopei. The sequence goes on along the minus strand of CM065425.1, from coordinate 2,343,015 downwards.
CTGAGAATCTGAACATATGTTTGTTATTTACAATTAAACACGCAATAACCGATTTGTTGTGAAACCCAAATCCGCGACCGTTTCAGGTTGAATTCTTTTTTTTTTAATCACTCGGTACAACTTGTACGGAATAATGTATTCCAGATGATTTGCATGCATTTGTCAAGTAAACATTTTGAAGTGCGTATTTCAGCTGATCACGTCAATTCCGTTTAAAGGTCAAGTTCGACGCCGCGCCGTAACAAACACTTTTATGACTATTAATTTCAGTCAGTATGTGTGACGTAACTCCAAAAATCGAGCGGAAGAACTATAAGAGCGTAGCGTATACGCACGTTTTCAGATCAAAATGAGACATATGGTATATGGTGAAATCAAGGAAATATTCTTGTTTTAAAAAATAGCACTTGCTCATTGTACGCGTAGGTTTGTTTGTTGCCTAGTTCGAAATTGTTAAAAACATGCACTCATCAAAGTAGTACACTTGATGGAACTGTTAAAACCGATCATTATTTCGGTGGGCAACTGATTTTGACAAACTCAATACAGTTAGATATTCTTGAGCAATTCTCTGGATAATTGTTTCGGCTATAGTGGAGCCTCTTCAGCAGAAGAGTAGCTCAAGAATTCCTCTGCAAAATTGGTCGCAGGATGTCACGACGTAAACTATGCGTGAAAATTATTGAGTTTAATTTTGTTTTGCAACATTACAAGATTACATGATTGATAACGTCAATCATTTCAGTAGATTGAAATATACACCTATAAGAATAATCAAATGACATCAGTCCACGAGTTTTCAAATCAAAAGTACAAAAGTACAATTTTTACTTTTCCCCCAAAAAATTGTTTAAATGCTCAAAAGTTTTCATTTTTTTTTTTAAAGAGATCCCAAAGTGAAACTTATTTAAAATTGTATTCTATTATATTTCTTAATAAATTCTTTGTGCTGGTCAATTAATCGCATAATCATCAAGGAATGCATACAGTGACGTAACCGTTTCAGAAAATTTTCTTTTCGCGACTCGCGCAGTTTTCCAAGCATCAAACATCACTTGACATTAATTGCCTGCAATTAGCATTATATTACCGATTACGGTAATTAATACGAGCATATGTTCAGCAATAATAGTTTAAATCATATTACACACTGCGGGCTAAGTGCGACTCAAACAATTTATGTGGCTTTTATGATTTAATAAAATTTTCATTCGTGTACAAGTGCGGATGTCCAAAAGCCATTTTTATTGCAGAATTACATCAGCGACATCTTCGTCGCGTCGAGCTTACTTACGACGGCGAGCTTTCTCTAACGGTTATTTCGCGCGATTACATCACCCTGTATTATCGTTATTGTTTAAATAGAATCGCCAATTAAATTACTGTACGTTGTCCATACGTAAGCGTAATAAATACAAATTCGGCTTGGACAAGAAGTTTGTACGCGAATCGCTGTCCCGTTTATCATTGTTATTGCTTTTGTGATGTGAAGAAGCGCGGATGGCATACAAATACGCAGGATTTTTTAAATAGATATGACATGTGTGGGTGTACTGTCGTTAAGTTTTTTTTTTTTGTAACGGTTGATATAAACAAGAAACAAACAAAAACTTTAAAAAATTGCTATACATACGGGGTGGTTTTATAAATAGTTTAAAAAATTGCATGTTGCAAGTACCTACTTATTAACAACATAGGTAGTTGATAATCAACTAATAAATCAACAGATTATGATTGGTAGTGGCATCGGATGCATAACAAAAATATTTACCTTTCACTTTCAGACGATGAGGACGCCAGTTTTCTTCCTTTGCATTACACACCCACACACTGACATAAACGGACGGTCGGTCCATGAAAACGCGCGCGCCGCAGTTAATAATTTTATAACCGCAGGACGGTAAATAATAAAGGCTTCGATAGGACACGACTTAAATATTTGTCGACGAATAAGGAGGAACACCACCGGTCAACCGACCGAATCGCATACATCGGCATGAATCTATCTGATTGTTGTGAATGAGAATGAAAATGAACACGGTGTTATTAATTTAATTTTTTTTTTGCGTCTTGCCTTGCAAAATATTTCAATGCTGAAAATTCGTCATCGGCGTATATAAAACAAAGCAGCTTGAATTGGTGGTGGTGGTGGTGGTGGTGGTGGTGAAAGTCAATGGTCGCACACGCGGGTATCTGCGGTAATGCATCATTGAAATTACCTCGTAAAACGTCGCATTTCGCGGTAAGATTTATGGTCGCGATTTAGATACACCATCGGCATCGCGCCGCATTGTTTCAGCCGTAGATCATCGATATATTAAATGCGTTTATTTACCACTTTCTTGCTTCAGCCGCAAAAAGTGTCTGCGAACATTATTATTTCTCAAGTTCTGTTGGATTTCCTTGTTTATTCCTTTTTAGGAGCGTCTAGGTCGCGCACGTCATTTAATAATTAATTAGCCGATTGTTAAACTTAACTTAATAACCTAGGAAACTAAGCAACTTCGTCTTTCACATAATAAAAGTGTAAAAAAATAAAAAATATATGTATACAGGGTGTAATCGATTAACTTGGCCTACAGACATCAATAGAACCCCAGACTTACTAGATATCTTCCTAACTAATGGTATCTCTAGAACATACTAGGTCGGCCTGATCACCACTGGCTATGCGTTTATCATGAGTAAATGAAGGATAGAATAGTAGAAAGCGTATGAGTAAACAAAATAGCTACATCAATCGACGTTGCCGATTGACAACGCGGGCCACGCTCCGGCCTCAGCATTCCTACCTTCGCACGCAACATTGTAATATCTCTATTTCATTTCCACACAAGTTTCAATGAGCCTCTCCTTCATTTACTCACAATTAAGCGTATACCTAGTCTTAGTCAGGCCGCTCCGGTATACAGACATAACACCTTCACACGATCAGACATCCGATCATAGTCCAATAATAGCGACTCTAAGCACAGCCGTAATTGCGAAAAAACCAAGATTACATAACCCAAAATCAACCTGGGATATTTATCGGCAAATAATTCATGACACTATAGATCTAAGAGTAAGATTGAAAGAACCTGCATGCAGCAAATTCATCAGTATTCTGCAAGAAGCAGCTAAAACAACTACACCAAATGGTGAACCTCAAGAGTACCGTAAATAATCTGCCATTAGAAGTCAAAAAACTAATAGCTGAAAGAAGAAGAGCCAGATCAATCGAATATTACATCACCAACTTAACAAGACAAGACAACACCATATGGAAACCCATAAAAAAAAGAAACCTACGGAAACAGTGCCACCCATACGCAAATACACAACCCCTCTAGCAGAAGTTGTTCATAACAATGAACAAGTACAAGAACTTGAAGAAATCCTCAATACATCACTAGATAGACAAAGACTGGTGATATTTACATCAAAAGAGATCAAAGGCGTAATTAACACTCTGAACTCTAAAAAGGCACGAGGAAACGATCTAATTACATCACAAACTCTTTTAAACGGACTTTACGTTTCGCTATCGTTTGACAGCTTCTTCTTCTTCTTCGGATCTAATTACAGCAAAAATGTTAAAAGAACAACCTAAAAAAGGACTGGTAAATTTACTGTACTTTCTCGATGGTTACTGGCCTCGATCACTAAAAATCATCATGATATACCCAAACCTGGGAAAAATCACAATGATGTGACATCTTAGAGTCTATAAGTCTCTTACCCATCATCTCCAAAGTTCTAGAAAGACTTGTGCTCAACAAAATAAATAAAGATTTAAATCAATAAAACTGGATACCGAATCATCAGCTTGGATTCCGTCATGGACTGCTACCTACCTGCGTAGATAGGCAGAAGTTTTACATTGGAGCGAAACTTTACTCCAATGTTGCCAGCCAGCTTCAGTGGGACGGGAGGGTTCAAATCCAAACCGCGAAGGCCAAAACCCATAAGAAAATAGGCGCCACTTAATTTTTTTGAAAGGGGGGACAAGGTGAAAATTAAGAAAACCCGTTACATCCAGAACACGTCAATTTACTTAGTCACAAACAACAATCATAAAAAGAATATACACAAATAAATAATATATGAGGAACACAAAAGTTTACAACATATTCGACTTGGTCAGATCCGAACTTCGCATTAAACTATATTAAAATGATTCAAATCGTAACTAATGCAACAGAATATAAAAGAATGCAATCTCCGGTTATTTGCACGCGTCAACGCTCGTCTACTTATATCATCTTTAAATTACACCAGCGGTTGCGCAATAAGTTGCAAGTTTAATTGCGGCAAAATCAAAGTAATGGGTCAAAAACTAAATCCGCGAAATATCGCTCAAAACTAAGAAAAGAAACTATAACGCTCCGACCTTTTTTCCTTTGATGTCCGATTCGTTTGTCGGTGTCTTTGCGGAAATGCCGCAGCGACGCTTTGTAGTGTGCCGGCTTCCGCGTAGAGGGGCGAGGGAGGGAACTTCCAACGCCGTAATTCGCAATGCACCTGTACAAACCGGATCGAATTCAACTTCCGTAGACTCTTGGTAGAAACCAATACCCAACGAGAAATAACTCTTGATAAAGGTCCAAGATTAAAGTCTAGGATTACCGATAGCTCTTGCTAGAAGCTCACGATAAAAGCCTATAAGCAATGAAATAAAACGAGCACAAAAGTCAAACCGAGAGTTGCTGCGTATAGAACTTACCTCGGTCTGTCACCGAAGCTGGGACAACCACGGAACACGCGGTTTTTCCTGTCTCACAACTGGGTCTAATCAGAGTCGGCAATTAGCCGTAGATATGCACTAACATCCCTTCGATGTAATGGCACGCACAAATAAAATATTTAACGAAAAGAAAGTGTGACCCAAGAGACGGCAAGTTTCGTTCTGACAATGGCGCAACATTTCTCGTTTGACAAACAAGGAACGATTATAAACAAGCGAGACACCTTCTAATTTTACCTCCGGGGAACTTTCTTAGTAACAGTGGGAACCAATCGGCTGAAAGGGCAAAGATCACGCATAATACGCGTCCAGAAGTAGAACTTCGTTATAATTCGTTCAATTCCTCACATACACGCGATTTTGAACTTAAATAAGGATGGATTACGTATATAAAATGAATTTGTTTAAATAAATGAAGGTCCTGTTAATGGAAATATGCTAAAGCGAAAGTTTAAGAAAAATTACGCCGGCGAAATACGGGTATTCCTACACTGACTGCAATGTGTACAACGACGCGGTCCAGGGAATAATCCGACACGTCGAATTTCGCATATACAGGGCGTGTTCGGAACAGAAATGAAGGCTGGACGGTGGCAATGCATATACAGGGGGTATTCAGAACAGAAATGAAAAATGAACTGTAACAGGACATTCAACAATGTTATAAACAAATCACTAGAAAAACAGCAATATTGCACTGCAGCATTTCTATGTAGACGTGAGTCAGCCTTTTGACAAAGTCTGCCACTCAGGTCTTCTGTGCAAATTAAAAAGAATTCTTCCAGGTAAATACTTCCAACTCCTACAAGAACGTCAATTCGAAGTGGCAGTAAATGAAGCGATCTGGTGTGCCACAGGGCAGCATTTTAGGACCGCTACTTTACGTTTTGTACACTTACGATTTCCCAACTACCGAGATATGAACTGTATGAGCTATGATCCCAATGCTGCTTCTGCTAACCTGCTACATCATTTAAACTTACTTGGGATGTGGCTGAAGAAATGGAAAATCAAGGTTAATGAAAATAAATCGACACATAATATAACATTTACGCTTAGAAAAGGAATCTGCCCATCAGTTAGGCCCAGTTTTACAATGACGGTTTAACTTTGAGCCGAAGCTTAAACCCTTCCTAACAATTGTTGAAATAATCGTTGCTAAGGGTTTAAGCCTTAGCTCAAAATTGAGCCGCAGTTGTAAAACTGGATCTTAGTATCAATCAAACGTAAAATATATAGGACTAACACTTGACAACAAACTAAACCGGAAGACGCACATAAAAACGAAAAGAATGCATCTGGACTTAAAAGTTAAAGAAATAAATTGGCTCATAGGGCACTAGGACACTAGAAAATAAGATTTTAATTTAGAAAGCAGTTTTAATATCAATATGGACCTACGGGATTGAACTGTGGGGCTGTGCTAGCAAATCAAACACGCAATCATCCAGAGAGCACGATCCAAAGTACTGCGAATGATAGCAGATGCACCCTGACACGTCTCAAATCATACCTTACATACTGATCGTATGTTGACATACGTGAACGAAGTTATTAGAGAAAACAACACCAAACACCACAACAACCTAGAGGGCCATCCCAATCCGCTCATGTAACCATTACTAGACATTCCTAATTACCCAAGACTGTGAGAAGATGCTGGCCAATAGATCTAAGGGAAAACTGAGGGAACTTAGGAACTGGGAGTAACCTCTATACGTCAATAATATTGTATATATTTAATTTAACATGTATGTACTATTCAGCACATTGGCTTATAGACTGTATATATTTTCTGATTGTCAATTAATAAAGAGGAAAAAGAAACTATTAGTTTCACGTGAAAATGCACATTGTGCTTTCTGAAACGACGCATGTTTTCCAGAAAACATGAAAAGATATGAACCTTGAGAGATTGACGATAACTATTTTTTTTTCGTCACCTCCAGTCTCCAAATCAACACCATTCTCAATTATAGAGGCTTTCATATCATCTGTATTTCAAATCTTACAAAAAAATTGGAAAAAGATTGCCATTATTTTTGTTGCAAGATTCCAAACACTCTTCGCTAGTATAAAATGAAAGACCTCGATGTGTACTTTCATATTCTGTAATGAAAATGTTTATGCAGATGCTGGTCAATGAGATATGAGCGTTTAAAGTTAGCACTGTTTCATTGCTGTGAACGTCACTTTTAATTAATTTCTAATTACTTCAAATCAACCGGCTAAAACTCCGAGTTCACTTGAAACGAAAGTACACATCGAGTGTACTTTCACATTCTGTAAAGAAAACGTTTATGCAAATGCTGGTTAATGAGATATGAGCGTCTAAAGTGACTATTGTTATATGACCGTGAAGGTGTACTTTTAATTAATTTGTAATTAAGTAAATCGACCGGTTAAAACTTTCCAAAGGCATTATTGAATAGATGTGGATGCTCCCTTTATGACTGCGTGAAAATTTTACACTCATGCTGGTTTAAATAGTGGTTTTCAACTTAATATCAAATATTCTTTCAATTTCTTGGTACAAGAAGAATGCAGTGCACATTATACTCTTTGCAATGGATTAAATATTATTGATCTGTGATCGTTACTTTAGCAGCAACAGTGTTTTGAAATGTTATAACTTCTCATCGGTATTTCGATTTCAAATCGAATTCAAACTTTCAATCCGTTCGGTGTTAATAACAAACATGAACTAGCAAGTTAACATGATCCCGAGCCATTGTTTTTGCGACGGACACCACACAATAATAAAGTTGTCGAAACGAAAGGTAAACGACTCGGCGTTTCTTAACTTACGCTATCTAACACAATTAATCAAAGCGGGCCATGAATAATGTATTAGGAAAGGATGCACCGCTGATGAGCTCGGAGTTGATCTTTTAAATTAGTCACAACGAAAACATTTCCTGAATTAATTCATAAAATATAATTAATGACGAACCGCGTTTTTGATGCTCGTTACATGACACACGCCGCAAGTGCAGTTAGTTGATTGTGAACTTCGTTTTTTTTTTCTACTCGGAAAGTGTAATTTCATTGTTCGAGAAAATTGCTTCGCATGGAATCTATAGAAATGACGAGATGATTTCTTGTAAAGTATAATTATTTTATTAAATCATTTTCTGTTGCTTTCGTGGAAGTTGATTCAGATTTTTCTACCACTAATTACTGCATTATGCAATTCATGCAACAAAGTTAAAAATGGAAGCCCCCCTGCATAAAACGAGAACCAAAGGCGTTTATGGTGTTACGCAGAGAATCAGAAAAAAAAAACTTTTTTCGAACGCAACGTTTCGCTAGTGATTATCCTTTATCTAAATTCCGTGCCGAAGTTTTACTAAATTTCCTTAGTAATTAATTAGTTGTACAAACAGAGCTTAAAGCTTCGACTGGAATTTGGAATTTTGCTGATTTAAAAGGAATTTAAATCGAAACTTTCTTATGTTCATATTCAATTGGCGGAAGCCCTAAATATACGGGAATTTGGATTCTGGTTCTATTCGTCAGCTTTTTTTTGTGAAAGTTTAAAAACCTCATTTCCATTCTACTTGCCCAGAACTTTGTGAGAAGTGCAACTCTCGTTTGCTCTAAATTTACGGGAATTTCGCTGAATTTACGGAAATTTAATCCGAGTTTCTTTGCACTATAGTTTAAGAAACGTCGTCCTCTGTTGTTCGCTTAGAACTTTGCGAAAAGTAATCTGTTCTAACTTTGCAGGAATTGGGAATTTCGTTCGATTTACGGAAATTCTACCCGAGTTCAATTCTCTTACAATTAGTTAAGTACTCAAAACTTGCTAAGACTTACAATTGCGGTTTACTCTAATTAAAAAATACAGGAATTTGGATTAGCTCTAAATTCACGGGAATGTGGTATTTCGATTAATTAACGGAAATTCAGCCTAAAATTTTCTGGAATACTTTTAAAAGTCTCGGTGCTCACTTTACAAAAATTAGATACAACTCCGGTTTGCTCTGAATAAATTTACGGGAATTTGGGAATTTATATGGTTTATTTACTGTAGATTCACGGAAATTTAGTACCTTGAGCAATTAACGGATTTTCTGCAATAATTTAAGAGCCTCACTCAATGCTCCATTGCATGCTCAAAGCTTTACTATAAGAATTCCAACTCCAGTTTGCTCTGTTAAATTTACAGGAATTTGGAATTTCGTTTTTGTGGAAATCTTCGAATTGGCAATTGTTCTTCAAGTTATGTAATAATTTTGAGTTAGTTTACCGACTTACTATACATGTACCTGATTAGAGTTTTTCTCAGTTATATATATCACTCTGTGGTGCTAAGTTCACGGGAATCTTGTTAAATTTAAGTGGGAATTTGTATTACAAATGATATTCAAATTAATAATGTTGCGGAACTTGACCGACTTACCGCCTAATAAGAGTCTCTTATTACTCAATCACGTCACTTTGTTCTGAATTCACGGGAATTTTGGAATTTTGTTGAACTTATGTAAGAATTTCGTCATTCAAATTAATAATGCTGTGGTAGTTGACCGACTTACTACCTACATACATAGAGTTTGTTTTTTCTCAATCATGCCGCTTTATTCTGAATTCACGGGAATTTTGTTGAACTTGTGTGGGAATTTCGAATCGCAAGCGTTATTCTAATTAATAATTTTGCGGTAGTTCGTCGATTTACTCCTACTTAGAGTTTTTCTTTTCTCTCAATCACATCACTGTGCCAAATTCACGGGAATTTTGTAATTTTTTTAAGTTTACGTGGGAATCTTGATTTGCAAGTTATGTTATTCACAGCTAGTTTACCTTCTTACTACTTGATTAGAGTTTTTCTCAATTACACACCACTTTGTGGTGCTAAATTCACGGGAATTTTGGAATTTTGTTAAATTTACGTGGGAATTTTGTTAAATTTATGTGGGAATTTTAAATCGAAGGAACTGTGCCTAAAATCGCGTCTTGATCGACAGATTAAAACCGTAGTCTCACATTGTTTGCTCGGAATTTCTTTTGATTTCACTTTGCTTACGGGAATTTGGAATTCTGTTTAGAAGTCAGTTTAAAAACCTCAGTCCATGAATCGCGATGCTTCTCCTGAAGTACTGTCACTTCCCTCAAATTCCAAATTTGCGGGAATATAAAGATTTTGATGAATTTGTCTAAAAAAATAGCTCCTAACAATCACAAAACTATAAAACACTTTTATGACTGTATTTATTTCGTTCATCTGCTGCTCTTTCTTAACCAGAGACGTGTCACCGGTGAGAAGTTAGCAACAAACCTCCAGCAACCAAATTTCAAAATTTAAATTGGCTCCCAAATCCGTCCTAATTATCACAGAACTATAATTTTAACACCATTGTGAAGATCATTAACTAGAGTTTGTCGCTGGTGTATCACAATTGAGAAAAAGAAACGAAATCAAAATTATTGGCAGTAATTAATGTCCAGGACCTAATTATACAGGGAATTCCAAAATGCACGGACGGTTTTTGAGATGGAATAACCTTTTAATAGTTGAACTTAAAAAAATTACAAACACAACATCTTACTTAAAAATTGAATGGTGTATATGGCTTCCTTCTTCTGCCACACATTGTTCTAGCCGTCGCGTCGCGTCGCACAAAATCACTCTGCCCAGCATCTGCAATGTGTAATTGGTTCAATTTCATTTGAGCTCTTGAAGACTACGGTCTCTTATACTGTACACACGACTTTTTAAAAATCCCTACGAAAAGAGTCCGGCGCAAAAAGTCCGACGCTAAATCAGGGGACCGGGTTGGGAAACATATTACACTGCATAAATATTGATTAGCCGCTGTTAGATCCTGCTGAAACCATTAATTACCATCAAGTTGTTCAAACCTTGGCCGGAAAAAAGAGTTGATCATGTGACAATATCTTTCTGATGTTACTCATACGGTATGCTCGTGCTCTTCAAAAAAAAGGCCAATAATTCCTGTGGCTGATAACACACAGAAGGAAGTCACCTACGCCATTCAGTTTTTAAGTAAAGAAACTCCCAGAGTTGTAGATTAAGATGTTGTGTTTGTAATTTTTTTAAGTTCAACTATTAAAAAGTTATTCCATCCATCCATATTCATATAAATAACTTTTTAAAGAAACTATTTACGATGAGAACTTGCACGTAATCGGATAGCAAGTGATCAAATATATCGAAAGATGTCACCAGTAAGTTTTGGCAGATCGATTTTATTGATTACTGATCGATTGAAAACAGTTAATGTATTATTGGATTATCCGTGAGATTTGTGACTGTTTAAATAATTTTGAAGTTGAACGAAAAGCCAAAGGTCACAAAAAACAACTACGTCGTGAAACGTATTATACCGCGCGATCACTTAAATTTATAATTAGAGTAGGCTATGAATTTTGAATTAGTTTGGCAACACTAACTGTTGACAGCTTAATTTGAGTTTCAAAATGTTTAATTAATTGCCGAGGGCGAACACTTTGATCATTCGCTATGGTTGTTAGTAGAACTATTTGACTTCCTTTAAATTAAAACGGTTGAACCCGATGAGAATCCTATAAACGTCAAAATATTTACATAACCTCTAATCTACACAGCGAGTCGATTGGCAAGGTGCACAACCGTATAAAAAAAATCCCGCCTGCTTTAACAATAAATTTAAATGATCGCGTGGTATTTTCTTCGGTGTACAAGAACTAAATGTTTGTGGATGACATGTTTCGGTTAAAACTTAACCATTCTCAAATCTAGAATATAAGAATTTGCGCTTAACTAAGGAAAAACATTAAATAAATCGAAACAAACCTTAACAAATAAGTTACTTAGCGCGTGGCCATTTTAAAGTGAAATGACAGTCGAACGCTGCAAGAACTTAACCTACGGCGAACAAAATACCAACATACCGACATATACCAACTTAAGGGTAACAATTATAAAAGCTGATGGCGCGTAAATTTGAATACCAACTTATGGGTAACATTGAATGAAAATACAAATTTAAAAGAAATACAAATTTATGACAAAATTCTGAAAGCTGAAGGCAGGTTAAAGGCAAATATTGAAAACTGAAGGCAAGATAAATATAAATACCACTTAAGGGTAACAATCGATTTGAAAGCAGATGGCAGTAAAAAAATAAATGTTAACTAATATTTATCTTGCCTTCAGCTTTCAATATTTGCCTTTAGCCTGCCTTCAGCTTTCAGAATTTTGTCATAAATTTGTATTTCTTTTAAATTTGTATTTTCATTCGATGTTACCCATAAGTTGGTATTCAAATTTACGCGCCATCAGCTTTTATAATTGTTACCCTTAAGTTGGTATGTGTTGGTATGTTGGTATTTTGTTCGCCGTAGGTTAAGTTCTTGCAGCGTTCGACTGTCATTTCACTTTAAAATGGCCACGTGCTAAGTAACTTATTTGTCAAAGTTTATTTCAATTTATTTAATGTTTTTCCTTAGTTAAGCGCAAATTCTTACATTCTAGGTTTGAGAATGGTTAAGTTTTAACCGAAACATGTCATCCACAAACATTTAGTTCTTGTACACCGAAGAAAATATAATACGTTTCACGACGTAGTTGTTTTTTGTGACCTTTGGCTTTTCGTTCAACTTCAAATTTAATAGTTACTGTTAATGTCGCGCACTTAAAAGACGCCAAATACAATAGCACATAACTTTTTGTACAAATGTTGCGCAAATGAAATTCTGGCAAAATACGAAAGAGAACATTCAAATCTATCGATTTTATGCTATTTCTGAGTTTTGGCCCATCGATTTTATTGAGTAATTATCGATTGAAAACGGGCGCACCCACGACTTCAGATATTCAAGACAGCCGTCAACTATAAATGCACATAACTTTTTATGCAAATGTTGCACAAACGAATTTCTTGCAAAATATGAGAGAAAACGATTTATGCTATTTCTGAATTTTGGCCGATCGATTTTATTAACTAATTATCGATTGAAAACGGGCGCTCCGACACTTCAGATATTCAAGACAGCGTTAACTATAAATGCACAAAACTTTTTATGCAAATGCTACACAAACGAATTTCTTGTAAAATATGGAAGAGAACGTTCAAATCTATCGATTTATGGTATCTCTAGGCTTTGGACGATCGATTTTATTGATTAATTATCGATTGAAAATGGTTAATTTGACGCACTTTACAAACGCCAAATACAAAAGCACATAACTTTTTGAATGAAATTCTTGCAAAATATAAAAGAGCATGTACCAATTTATCGATTTATGATGTTTCTAAGTTTTGGGCCATCGCTAATAGTTTCTTTTTATGTTAAATACATATACCCTGAGAATGCCTAAATACAATCAATAATCAATCAATAAAATCGATGGGCCAAAACTCAGAGATTGCATAAATCCATAGATTTGAATGTTCTGTTTCATATTTTGCAAGATTTGCATGAAGAGTTACGTGCATTTATAGTTGACGCTGTCTTGAATATCTGAAGTGTCGGAGCGCCCGTTTTCAATCGAAAATTAGTTAATAAAATGTATGGGCCAAAGGCCAGAAATAACATAAATCGATAGATTTGACTGTACTCTTTCGTATTTTGCCAGAATTTCGTTTGTGCAACAGTATTTGGCGTCTTTTAAGTACATGACATTCTCACCGGTGGACGTGTCATCCTCATCATTTTGGCGATAATTTTCCTGTTGCAATGATGAAACACGGTCTACTTTTTTAAATATATCCAGTAGAAGTCATGCTTTCGTAAAGTTGCACGTTAATGCAAAAAAAAAAATAAAGTTTACATTGTATCTAACGAATCGTAAACCATTACAGCATTTTAATTTTTAGTAATTAGATCACTTTTCGGTGCCGCTTTGCGGTCTGAAACCGCCAACAATAGCCGACTTTAATAATTACGAGCGAAGCCGCAAAAGAAAAATTGCGTTCATCGTCATCATCATCATACGGTCATGGACGTATTTGAGCGCGTGATTTCAACTTAGCCTTTCGGGGCGACTAACCACCGTGCAAATTGCCGGCGATTAATAATCTAATTTGATCTCATGACGTGATGCCTCCTCAAGTCGTAATGTAAGCCTGCACAGAGGCAATATGCAGTAAATTATTTATTAAAACAGTGCAGTCATAACATTATTACGCCGGTTATTTCTGGCCTACTGCGTGCAACACGAATGGGTCTCAAACTGCGAACGTTTCAACTTTGTAAAAGAATTTAAATTCGCTCGTCAATAAATTAGGTGGCGCAATTTTTTTCGGACATCCTGTACAAGAGACGAGCGAGTCCCTAGGTACGTTTATTAATTGAAAATGTCGCGACCGCATTCCCACAGCTGTAAAGTGCGTAATATATGAACGACCTTTTTATTCAATCAAGTACTTAAAGGAGACACTAACTTAATTAGCGGCTATCTCATACACAGTCATCTCAACTAGTTATTAAGCCATTGACGAAATTTGATTATCTGGACATCCAACCGGAGAGCACGTCACGACGCTTTTCAATCGACGTTGATTCTTTAATTTTATTAAAATCAATTTCCCTCACCTGGTATGTGGTCCAATGATGCATGGGGGTGGCGGTTCGGACATGTGAGAAACGTTGATTGCTGCTGATCGCCGACCCCTCTACAAAAGAATCATGGTGGTGATGTTTTCGAGGGAGAAGAAGACGACGACTCGCTTCCATGCTTCAGGTAGCTTAATGCCGACGACATAACTATAAATAAAAAAAAATAAACCAATGCGATTTAAAATATGTATGCAGGTGACAATGTTCGACGTTTGGACGTAGGCTAATAAATTAAAACGTGCAGACCCCCTTATAAAGTTCGCAACGACGCTTTCTAAGCGCGTTGGTTGTTCGCAAAGTGGGCGCAAAAATGGCGAATCTTGCGACACGCGAAGGTAGGCCCCCGGTATTTCGTGCCGAACCAATTAAGAAATGAACGTACCATCGAAGACCCAATTCTATTTACGTACTTTTTTATTACAATAATGCCGCCCGTGATGTGATGTAATGCGGCGAAAATATCGAGCGTAGATCAATAGGGAGCAAGTTATTTATACATGAGAAATTGCGCCTTTATTTATGATACAGCTTACATGCTTACAAACAGAAACACAGCTGTTAACACACGAATGTCTGTCCGTCTATGAATACGGATGTAATCATAAATAATGGACTTTTTTTCTATAGCTCATGTCTATACAGTAGTTACGCTTTGAATACATTAAAAAGTGACCGAAAAAAAAACACGTTTGTTTATTGATTGTGTATTTAAACTGTCAATTGAATTTCAAATTAAGCGATTGAGAGATATGGATATCACATTTATTTAATTCAATCCTGCCGTGGTTAAAAATTAAAGAAAAAAAACTAGAATCAAAAAATAAAACGTTCAATGTACTAATAAAAAATTAAGGTTAATAAGGAATAATCAAGAAAAAAAACTGGAAGAAAGACATACAGCTAAAAATTATTAAGTTCTTTTCGCCGCGGAAAATGAATGAATGATAAATGAGTTGGCATCACTGGCACCATCAACATCAAGATGGTGTACGTTACACATCTTTTTAAATTTTGTCTTCACTTTGTTAACATCTTATTCGTTGATGAGCACTTCACTTTTGTAAACCTTTGAAGACTCAATTAATTTTAATGCAGTTAAGCAGTTTAGCAGTTAATACGACGCATGCACCATCAGCTCCGTGCAACTGTGTTTTATTAGTTCACGGTTTAGTTTTACGACTGAACAACTCTCTGCGTAACACCATAAACGTTTAAGGATGTAAACTTTTGGTTCTCATCTTGTGCATGACAATATTTTCTCCTCGGTCTATTCAAGAATCACCCTGTATACACCCAAAATAATAATGAAAAGTTATTTGCTATTTAACTTGAAAATTTACTATGTACACATTTTCTTTCAACGCTTACGGCACGTCAACAAAAAAATAAAATAAACAAACAGTTTAGGCAATGTCAAGATTGAATTATTAATTTCGTAGTTCCACAAAACGGAGATTCGTTTAGGCGGAAAAGCGAAAAGAAAAAACATTTCTGCCGAGGGAAAAAAAACAATAACAAACATGACTCACCTTTATAAATACCACCGATTCCTCTAATCTATATTCGTGCTAACGCGGGGGGTTCGAACGGCACACGCCACGCAGCCCAGAATCACCGACCGAAATCAAAGCATTTGAGAATATAACATCGAACGCACGTGCTAAAACAATAAAATCATAGCATTGGATACTTGGCAGACATATCACGTTGCGCCTGGTGGTTAAAAATTTGAGATCGATATTTTCCCACACAAAA
The DNA here is from genome assembly GCA_033060865.1 of Dorcus hopei. Taxonomy (NCBI): domain Eukaryota; kingdom Metazoa; phylum Arthropoda; class Insecta; order Coleoptera; family Lucanidae; genus Dorcus; species Dorcus hopei. The sequence continues at coordinate 2,326,970 of CM065425.1, read as the reverse complement.
ACCCCACCGCCATCTGTGGTCCGGTTACGAGACGGCTTAGAAATTTTGTTTACACCAAAAAAAATCAAGTTTGTTTCGTGTTTATTGCGACAAGCTTGAAATATACACGAAAATATTTACTAGATAAGATCGTAGTAAATATTTATAAATTTATAGAGTCGGTAGCGAAAAGACAACAAACTATTACTCGTAAAAGTTCTAGACCTAGTCGCCCTCTGTAGACCGAAAGCTCTGTTCGTTGAAAATCGTACTGCAGCGTTCATCAGGCATCTGTTAATAAATAAATTCTTCTACAACTTCGATCGGACAACAGAAACCTGCAAATAACGAAAAATAGGAAATAGTAATTTTGTATGTTGACTTCAATTTGAGAACTAATCAAGTCGTACATATAATTAATATTGTTATACACATTGCTGTGATATTACCTGAATCACCGTACGGTATTTTTAAAGAAAAAAGGGAAGAGCAACAAAGAGAGGAGCCCATTTTTCAAAAGTTTATCAAATTTCAAATCATGTTCCATAAAGCAGTCAACAATACAAACACCAAAAACATTATCTGAAAATAAAAATATATTACAAAAGCCATACAGAGTAAAATTCAAAGTTGAAAATTAAAAAAGAGTACTAAAATAAAATTCAGAAATTACAAAAATCTAAGTCAAATCAACAATCCTTTAAAGAACGAACAACGTACACGTACCGGATGAAGAAGTGGAGTGGGTCCAAGGCGTTCAAAATAAAATGAACTGGATGGAGTTTTCTGAATTCCTCGACAGGGTTCAAGGGAAAATAAAACATCCCTTGATACTTGGCAGACGGGAGACGAGTAAGAGTGAAGAGTGAAAAGATCAAAGGCAGAGGACGTCCAGGTGAACTACCTAGAGCTTCTGAAAGAATATTTAAAATTATAATTGTCAAATAAAAATGTTTAGGATTTATTAGATTCTGTTGAGAATCGCGTAGCAAATGCATAAAATAAAAGTAGTTGGCAGTAGAAAAATAAGGATTGAACAATCGCGTGTGGGAAGTTTGAAGTTCGCGTTAAAATAAAATATTAATATTATATTCTTCAATTTTGTAATGCAAAAGAAATTGGACTACCTTTATTTGAATAAAGAATAACAAATTCATTGTCATCAAATTTTGAATATTATTATGTAAAATTGTGTTAAAATTATCTCTTATACTTACGAAATGTTTAGATTAAAAGTAAATTACTGTCTTGTAACAAAATTATACAAAAAGATGCACAGATCTGATGTAAAAAACAAAATTATGACATTTAAGTAATAACAGAAGTGCGTTCAAAATCTTTACCTCCGAGGGAGTGTTGGGCGTGTAATCGCGTCCTTGTTACTCACGATTTTTAACGTATTTTTCGTTTCGCTCATCCATTTTAAAAGGTCTTGTGTTTACATTATTTCCATCACAATGGGCGCACTTTTCACATCCCACTTGTAAGTATGACGCTTAGAGTGCACCCGTTGTCATAGAAATAATGTAAACACGAGATGCTTTAGAACGGATGAGCGAGACGCAAAATATGTTAAAAATCGTGAGTGAGAAAGACGCGATTACACGCCCAAGACGCTCTCAGAGGTAAAGATTCTGAACGCACTCCAGTTGTATGGCGGAAAAAGTGATGGTTGCCATAGAGATGGTGGTTGACATGGTGAAAAATATTTATGAGAGTTGTAAATAAAACTTTCACGATTTTAGAAAATTAAATACACATTTGCCTCTCATATCGACAACATCAATTCAATTTGAATTCATTTAATATTTCCTTTACTTTCGTTCATTCATTGCTGAAATAAGATTCTGATTTTTATTAATAGTTTTCTTGTTCTGTTAGGTACACAATTTTTTTTAATATAATGGTTACAGTTTTCAAGATTTTTTTTATTTCAATACATTCCAAATGGATCTAATGTCAAGGATGTCATTGTAAGTAAAAGAACAGAGAATCTTGTAGAAAGACTGTATTAAATTGAAGTGGTCACAAGTAATTGACAACAATACCTGGCACTCAATAAAAAAACTGTACCAATTAATGAATGTTTATTTAAAAACGATTCGCAAAGATCGTTGTTAAGGCAGTCAAACCTATTGAACAGATTTTTATACAAATAGGAAAGATTTAATTCAATCAAAGAATATTTTGATGAAGTTTCGCAAAGATCGTAGATCGTAGTCGACGTATTTAAACCGACTGAAGAAAATTTTAAAATTAATTAAAAATTATTCAATTAACGAATAAATTGTAGACGATTCGCAAAGATCGTAAACAATTTATTTAAATAATAATAATACTAATAATAATAATATGCCTTTATTCTATCACACACAATTTGACAAGTAAGCAATTGACAAGTATTTGACAAGTAAGTTCTATTGGTATTTTTAAAATTACACGTACACAAAGAAAAGGAATAGACTTTCTTAATTAAAAGAATCTATAACCCTGTGATAAGCCTCAGAAAAACATTGCATACAAACTAAATCATTTTGAAGTGGAATTTTTATAAGTAACAAATCACTACATATAAAAATGGCGCCCAACGTGGGGGCACAACTGTAAAACCATTACGTACAAGATGATGGTTTAGAATTATTTGGATCATCAAGTTGCGGACACAAAATTTCGGATGTCACTATCACTTATCTGACGTATACATATATGAATTTCTTAACTTTTACGTCAGTGGAATGACAGTGACATCCGAAATTTTCTGTACGCAACTGTACATACCTACAATTAATATTGTTATACATACATGCACGAATCCTTGCATCATCCGATGATTGAACTTTAAATTTCTTTCGTGTTGGAAAATGGGAGTGCCTTCCTTGTTTACTCTCAGGATTAGGGATGTACACGCACGTCTTAAAATGTTAGGGTTAAGGTTTCGGTTTGTATTTTAAGCTGATTTCGGTTACGGTTTCGATTAGCGGTTTCCATGAATTTAGGTTAGGGTATTTTAGGTTTTCAAGGGGAAAGACTAGTAAATACGTTATAAAAAAATTAAATTTACATTTTTAATAATGATCCTTCGAACTCTTCAACACCTATACTTTACTTCAGAAAATACCTGAAAAATTATCTAAATTAAATTTGCTTTTATAAATTATTCTGCAAACAATTAGAAAACATCTTTAATTCTAAACTTTTTCTTTTAAAATTCTATTCATACGAACAGTTAGGTATTTGTCCTCTAACAATGAAGGTGACACCTTATTTCTTAAAGCTGATAGTTAAAGTACGGATTTAGGTGCATTTTTATGTCAAGAGTCATACTTTTCGTCGGGCGTGTGATGACTCATAACCTGAAAATGCACTGAATAGGACAGTGAAGTAATTTAACTCTTCCTGTTTCGCAGTGACCTCGTGAGAATATTTTTTTCTTTTGTCAATCACCTGAAGAACTCCTATGTTGTAAATTTCCCGCGCAAAACACCGCGTGGTTTGGTTTAATTAAAAAAACCGCCATCTCTGGCTGATATTGTGAACCACTTAAAATAAACTGATTATTTTAATTTCGCACTTCGTGCCTAAGCGTGAATTTGGTTGAGCTCTTCTCGATCTTGTTTTCGTTCTGTAAATTATGCGAAAGTGTCATACGTAAGGTGCCATCTCTGAACGATATTGCTCACTATTTTTAGCGCACTTTTTTCTTTTGATTTTGGGTTCAAAATTGCCTGCTCCGTTGGTGTAAAGTGAAATCGCGCGAGCTATACCCATTCAACGCAATTCAACCATGAGTAGCGCCATCTCTGGAGAGTGTTTAATAACCCTTTTTTTAATGTTAGGCTTTCAATTGTTCAGTTTCCGCGGATAAAAGTATTCGTCCTTTTCCAAGAGAGCCGCCATCTCTCGGCAATATCGCGAACTAAATTTAGGACTCGAAAGCTGCTGTGCCTAGACGTATGGAAGAACTTGAAAGCACGGAAGTGAACCCAAAATTTCTACATATTTGTTTGTAAGCAGCGCCATCTCTGACTCCCATCGACAACCATTTTGAATAGGCATCCCAATCCCGCGCCTTAGTCTTCCGAGACTTCTCAAAGACAATATTTTCGGCGCAAAGATTTTCTTCCTCTAGTAAAAATACAAAATTAAATTATTTCTTGTACACAAGCAGCGCTATCTGTGAACGCTATTGGAAGATAAGCACCTTGAGTTCATTTTTCAAGAATAGTTTCGAGGATGAAACTTTCTTCCTTCCTCGAAAACATGCAAGCGAGCCCTAAACTTTTTTCCATTAGTAAAAATACAAAATTAAACGATTTTTTCGTACACAAGCAGCGCCATCTGTGAACCCTATTGGAAGATAAGCACCTTGAGTTCATTTTTCAAGAATAGTTTCGAGGATGAAACTTTCTTCCTTCCTCGAAAACATGCAAGCGAGCCCTAAACTTTTTTCCATTAGTAAAAATACAAAATGAAATGATTTTTTGTACACAAGCAGCGTCATCTATGAACGCTATTGGAAGACAGGCACCTTGAGTTCATTTTTCAAGAATAGTTTCGACGATGAAACTTTCTTCCAAATCCGTGCTTTAATGATAATATAAAATTTCCACCTGGAAACAATCTTTCCATTCCGTTTCATTGCGTTGCTGGAACCATGTGAACAATAACAGCTGCTGATTTCAATAGTTTCTTTTCATTTTCCCAAAAATAGAAAAATGTTAAATTTCCCAGTTATTCTACTTTGACTATTATTATGTTCTAATAAAATATTGTAATGATTCGTCGACACCAGTTTGTCTCTTGCGTCACAGCCGACGCGCCTTAGGCTAGAAGCTTCCGCAGACAGCCTGGAGAATTCCGGCGGCGAAATAAATCCAGACATTCTGGAACCCTTCGGGAAAGTTCACGTACAAACAGCCCCGGCTTTTAAAAGCGACAGCCGGTGAATGGGAGACAGTTCCGCATTAAAGTTCGCGTTAGACTTTCGCTCGGCTGTTGAAATAAATTAGATATAAGCTTGTAAATAAATTAATGTTAAGTTTATAAATAAATTAGTTTATTAACTATATCGTGTTTTGTTTTAAAATAAAAATTAATCGAACCCCTTAAAATCGTAACAATATGTCTAATTCTTATGTGCTTTCGTTTACATTGTCAAAAAAGTTTCACTTCCTTTTTATGTCAATAATTTGTGAAGTTCATCATCAGTGTCAACTAACTTTTCCCAAGTATCTTGAATGTTACTGGGAAAATCTATGATCGCAGTCAAATTACAAAATGTGTAAACACGGTTTCTCCAAGTGCCGAAATAGTTTTTTTTCAATTTGCGAAGGCTCTAAAAAGCATTGCTGATACAAACACTTTATTGTACTTACTTACTTTTAAAGAAATAGCTCCAAAAGATGAAGTGACAGAACAAAGAAACGTAGAATAAAAAAAGTGGACTAACTACAGTATAACAGTCGACAATTTACAAATATATTTTCAGTAAAATAAAAAAATTATTAAATCATTTTAAATAACCTTAGATGAAAGTTGAGCTTTTGGCGCAGTCTAAGGGTTAGGAAACGCGAGTGATTGCGGACAATGGTCGGGACGCAGAGTCAAGTGTCCGCACGAGGCCATTATAAGAAGAAGCGCGGCGGGATCACACATAATGGTCCTGGAGGGCCATTAGTACCGTAAAACGTATTGCAGTCAATACCGGGGAACACTGGCACAATAAGAACGGCCTCACCGTTGATTGAACTCCAATGGAAATTGGTTTTGTTAACATTATTGCTGGCGCAACGACACACATCATCCCCGTTCCTAAAAATCTTCATCAAACAGAAATTATTTTATAATTAAAAACAATTCAAATAAAAAATGAAGTTGGCATACATACAGATGTAATAGAAGGACAATGCCTTCCCTAAATTCAACCCCTAATTATGCTCTTGCAGGATATTTGGCTCGAACTCCGAACTCCAACGGAAATTGGTTTTGTTAACATTATTCCTGGCGCAACGACACACATCATCCCCGTTCCTAAAAATCTTCATCGACCAGAAATTATTTTAAAATTAAAAACAATTCAAATAATAAATGAAGTTGCATACATACAGATGTAATAGAAGGACAATGCCTTCCCTAAATTCAACCCCTAATTAGGCTCTTGCAGGATATTTGGCTCGAACTCCGAACTCCAACAGAAATTGGTTTTCTTAACATTATTCCTGGCGCAACGACACACATCATCCCCGTTCCTAAAAATCTTCATCAAACAGAAATTATTTTACAATTAAAAACAATTCAAATAAAAAATGAAATTGGCATACATACAGATGTAATAGAGAAGGACAATGCCTTCCCTACATTCGACCCCTAATTAGGCCCTTGCAGGATATTTGGCTCGTAGTTACTGCAAATGAATGGGGGAAGTTGTTCCCTAATTGACTGGAAATAATAGGTGCGAGTTTGACAATAACCATAAGCATCATAAATAAATAACTAAACTATTATACACGATGGGGAAAACGATAATAGGCATAATAACAATTTCTGTTTTAATTACTTTTGTAAATTTAAGTAAATTAAATTTGTTAATTACAAACAAAAGCATTTCATTTTGAAATTAAGTACAAATTGTATGGATACTTTATTTTTCCAAAAAGAAAACGATATATTTGCAAAGGTGTCTCTCTTTAATGTGTCACTTAAATATTTTCACTCGTCTTAAAAAAATTGTTTACCATTTAAAAAAACAAAATACTAATTGATCAAAAAATATAAAGATTATTGAAAAATGATCTAAGGTCTAAGGTCTAAGGTCGAAGTAGGCTTCGTCGCACTCAGGTAAAATATATTACCTGCCTAGGCAGTTAAAGTAGCGCTTTCTCTCCTTGAATGGGTATGATAAATGTGGTAGTTGAAAAAGTACTTTGTCCACGATTACTCAATAATCAATCAATTATTCATGTGTTGTTTGGTCGAGGTCAAGAAGTCTGTTCGTTTGATCTGCACTTTTCTACACTTTTTGCACCAACCGCTCCCGAGAGAGTGAGATGTACTTATATAATATAATGTAAATAGGAGAGAAAAAAATAAAGTAAAAGTGTAGAAAGTGCAGAACAAACGAACAAACCTAAGGATAATACTATCCATAATTCACTACTGCGGCGAATAATCATTATTTACGCGGTGTCATGGTAACCATCATTGTTTATGGTGTATAATGAAGGAAATAGATTAAGATTACGTTATTTAAACAAGAAATGCAGTTTTATAACGTTTAATGTACAGAACAACCAACATTTTTGTTAATAGAACTTCGTGCAAACACCTCCAACCTCAAAATTAATACAATTACTTATTTATTTACATTAGCGTTAATATCTACATTTGAACAATTAGATAAGACATTTGTAGTCGTGGATAAAGTACAGCATACGATTCGTTATAATGGCTATTATTACCTCGCTAATAATAATCATCCTCGGTAATAATAGCATCGTGTATAATACTGGATGTTTTTGGAAGTGTGGCTGAAAAAGAATCCGGATACAATATGAAACAAATCTAAAAAAATGGCAGATTTATTTTTCTTTTTCCTGTGTTCATTTTTAAATGAGAAATAACTTTATAAATTTTCATAAATTACTGAAAATTGACACACGGTACTAATTTTTTAATTTTTACTAACTTTTCCATACTTTGATAATCGTGACAGTTTACCTTTAGGTGTTGACATATCAGCTTTTTGTTTCAAATTTAATAATTAAAACCATAACTACGAGTTCTTCTAAGAATTATTACGTTTTTGTTCTTAATAATTTATTTAGAAAAATTTCCTTATTCAAATTACACATTAAATTTGTTTTTGAGCAAAAACAAAGTGTTCAATCATATACCTAGTATTAGGGATGTTCCGAATCGAATCGATCTATAGTTGAATCGATTCTTTGCAAGCGATGCATCGAAAGAAGCGAATCGATTCAATTAATTGTGAATCGATTCAAGAATCGAATCGGAAAGGTGTGGACATACAACCAATTTTTTATCACCGCGCCATCTATATGTTACTGGCAGCCAATAACTCAAAATGATAAAATTGTGAGTAGGGAAAGTCCGCGGCATAAAACAGAACATTTCAAATTACAGAGTTTTCTTTGACGTTAACGAGCAAAAATTTGCGTTGCACACTTGAACAGTAGGTATATACGTATTTTGTATTTGAGTGTGAGTGTAAAATAATGCCTCCTTATGCCTAAGTGAAGCGTGGAAGCATTTTATTACTGATAACAGCAAATCTGTTGCATTGCACGAACCATAAAATATGATGCTGTGACATAAGTTTTAATTTCAAGAATAGAAATTGGTAGTATATGTATTGAATCGAATCGATTCTACGTGTTTAAATTGAATCGATTCATCTGAATCGATTCCACACAATCGATTCAATTGAATCGATTCATTTAACTGTTTTGAGCATCCCTACCTAGTATGTACTTGTAAATACCAAGGTTCTATTTTCAGCCACAAGTCCCAAAACATCCTATATACTATTGTCTGTATTTAACTGTCTCAACTGTCTGAATAAAAGAAATAAACCACCCATTTGTATACTTCGTGAAATATTCTAAATAAAAGTCTTCAAACTTTGCAAGAAAACGAAATTTATATGTACCTATATATTTCTTATTTGTTTCAAACTCTGTTTTTAAAGACTGAAAATTAAATTTAAGAAAACATCAAGATGTCGTAAAGGTTTGAAAAAGAAAAAGAAAAGAAATCGACATTTCCAAGTTTGTTAGTCGACATTGAATACAAATGGTGGTTTTACAGTGTCCAAAAAATGTCGGGGAAAAGAGATCGCCCCAGGAAGATTTCTTGTTAGGAAACGATTTTCCCTACTAAATTACGGGAAAAACCTTTTAAAAAACTTGCAAACAAAATCGGCCTAAAAGACAGAACAGCCCTCCTGTACACGAAGTCGCCATTGTTCGTCATTCCCTTGTGACATACTTTTTTGTAAGTAGATTCTCACCTGTTTAGTCGGAGGCTGAGGTGGATTCGGAAGGATAATTCTTCGAACTATATTCTTAAAAAAATAACTTGCGTAATTCATAAAAAAAAAATAGTAAACGTTAGGTGACAAAACGAAAGCTGTTGAGCGCCAAGTAATCTCTTTAAACTGTAATTACTAAAACAGTCCGGAACAAAACTAATGAACTCGAAACAGATTTTTAGGTCATGCAATTAATTTTTAAGAAATTAGTCTTTAATCGTAGCAAAAATAAAAAAATTGAGAATGAAAAATAATATAATTGAAAAATGATGTAATGATTAAACATAAATGGTGATTCGAGAAACAAAATATATACATAGAATTAACAGATGTACAGTAACTTAAATAAAAATAATATGACGCAACTATGCTAAATGACCCAATATACAATTAAATAAATCTGCGACAATCAAAATAAAATCCAAAAGACTAAATCCAGACGGTACGGTAATATTTCCTAAACGATACGGTACGATAGGATAAATTTCTCAACGATACGGTACGATACGATAATTTTCTCAACGATATGGTACGATACGATAATAATGGTGAGTGTTGCTTACTCAATCCTGACGATAGCTTAACCTGAGTTCCAATTACGACTCCGTTGAACTTATCTTCAAACGACTCCGTAATAACTTGACCTTGGTTCCATTTACGACACCGTTGAATTATATCTTCAAACGACTCCGTAATACTGGATTTGTTTCCAAGAACAACCACGTCAAATAAAAGAAGGAACTCCTGTTCGGTAGTATCTTCAAACGACACGCCGTAAACAGCAAGGAATTTTCCGATAAAAACTCGTGCGATAGGAGGAAATCTTCGGCCTCGGTAACTCAACACAATTTCGGTAGTCAAAAAAAACTCTACATAAGGAGAAAAGGAATCTTAGAAAATATTCTCCTAAACAACTAGGGTACTTACAATCTTCTGTTAGTCTTTTCCTGAGCGAGAACTTTGCGCAACACGTGCTCGGATACGTGCTTGAACGGAAACGGTAGCAGTTGTGACAAAAAACAGACGACAAAACGACACAGTAGGGCGTACGAGACTAGAGACGTAAATATTTGCCAAACTGGAATATCTCAAAGCTGTTCAGCTTCACAAAACCACAAAAATTTGAAGACGCAAACCACGCGTCTCAATGGCGTACGAGCACACACCCAAGTCGCACGATCATCAAGGAGGAGGACGGAAACTCGTCAAAGATTTTACACGCAATTTCCGCAAACGTCATATCGATCAATAAAATCGACCCAGAACCATGTACGACATCTACAGATTAATTTCCGAAACAAAACAAATAGTTTTAAGAAGAAAATCGAAATCCGCATTACAAACTGAAATTAAAACACAAATCCTGAGAGATAGAGGCGTGAAAGTCATAAATACGAAATTAATTAAACGAACAAAACGGTGTTTACTTGAATTTCAACAGCAAAATAACGAGAAAATATGTAAAAAAAATAATGTAACGGACAGCGAAAAATGTGAACGTTACACCCTTAAGGATTTTAACTTCGAACTCCCCTCCCTACAGCCCAGATTTGGCTCCCTGCGATTATTTTCTACTTCGCCATTTGAAAAAAAAAATATTGGCGAAGATTTTCGTACGATAAAGTTTCGGAATTTAATTTCGAAATGTAAAAGATGCATTTGTCGTATACATACATTGAAAAATAAATAAAAATCATTTTTTTTATTCCATCCCCTTCATAGTCAGGTACTTTAGATATCAAAAGGCCCCCGTATGCCACCACCCAGCGCAAACAAGAAATTGAAAACCCTTCATTTCTAACTTCCTCCAAATTCCTTCTGCTTTTTTGCTATTTCCGATTAAAAATCGGCTTCTCCTTGAATCACTTTTTTAATTAATTAATTTTTAAATTAATAGTTGCATGGCCGAGCTATTGGGTCCGCTGGCAACTGGCTTGACTACAAGTCAGTCGACTTCTTGATTGCACCTCGTATGTATCGCTTTCAACAAATAATACCGCGTGATTTTTTAAATTTTTTATCAATTCTTGCCATGGAATTTGGATGGCATGTCGTAGCTTTACCGTAAAACAACATAATGACGTACTTTTCACTTAAGCTAAGACGTGCCGCCCAGATATCATGGCAAGAGTTGATAAAAAATTTAAAAAATCAGTCGGTACCTTTGATTATATAGACTACGTGGATAGCGCGTTGGCTCCGTACACATGTTCCAAAAAAAGAGGCAGATATAGAAGTATTCTTGGGCGTTATGCGCACGCGCGAAATTGAAGACTGGACAATTCGTGCACGCACTAACTGACGCCGGATTAGTCCTGCGCAATGAGGTTTTATGTACTTCTAATACTGACTCACTCTCACTTACACATTCCACACTTCTATCGCTTCTATCATTGTCTGACAATTTGGAACATTAGATGTACTCTTCTTACAAAAAGAATGCGCTATCCACGTTAGTCTATACCGTGAATGTATCTTATTCTGAAACATGCAAAACACACACATACGTTTGTTGCTAGAGTAACGTAATTATTAAATGACAGCAATGTATTAAAGCGTGTATTTTATTTTGAAACATAGGGTGAGTTCGCGTTTACGCTCGGATCGATCGGAGATCTTTTTCTTACTTTTAACCTTACATGCAGTGAAACGCAGTCGCTCTCCCTCACACTTTTGATCAGAGCGTACTCCGAGGTAAACGCGAACTTGCCCGTAGGAGAAATAAAGTAATGGAACAAAATATGTTTCAAAATAAAATACACGCTTTAATACATTGCTGTCATTTAATTATTACGTTACTCTAGCAACAAACGGATACGTGCATTTTGCATGTTTCAGAATAAGATATATTTACGATATAATCAAAGCTCAGTACCAAGCCACTGTTATGCTGTAAAAAAACCAGCGTTACACTGTACAAATATTCTCACGCGCCACACGATCACCAATAATTATTAAACTCGTCGTTCTTCAACAATTTTTTGTTTTGTTTGGACGGTGTTGTTGAAATTATTGTTGATCACGGTTCATACCTTCCTAAACGGATTGAAGTCCACGTTTTCAAATCCTAGCTTAAAATTGTCGCGTGTTAGTTCATTAGGGCTTGTGCACGTGAAAGCCGAAGGGTAGAGCAGAGATGAAACGATGGTCGAAACGTAGGAGTTACATAAGTGGACGGAGATGATAAGTAAGCATATAAGATTATGATTCTGTCTGCGGTATACGATGGTACGATTGATGTTCCTGAAATGACCATATAGTATTTACAGGATTTGATGTTTGGCCTAAATTATTTCCTTCGCGCCTGCTTATCGCTTGGGAATAGCTAGCCATGCACCAGCATTCGTTCATGCCATTCTTTCTTTTGACAATCTTTCTCTTCAAGAAATTGAAACGAAACAAATCCTGTTCTAACCCACTAACACAAACTGAATCTTGGAAATAATGGAAGTATAAACAAGTCTGCACGAAACTAACAATAAGTATTTATCGTGGCGGTCAGGAATGTCGGAACATCCCCCGACATGATGATTCCCGAAGGAAGTAAAAATGTTGGCTAGTCATCTCGTACTTCACTAACATTAGGTGACCATACACCAGCATTCATTCATGTCATTCTTTCCTTCGACACTCTTTTCCTTCAAGAAATTGAAACGAAACAAATCCTGTATTATTGTATTAGTGGGTTAGAATAGGATTTATTTCGTTTCAATTTCTTGAAGGGAAAGAATGTCGAAGGAAAGAATGACATAAATGAATGCTGGTGTATGGTCACCTATACACGTTCTTTCCTTCACGATTGCACTTCCCGGCGGGAATGAATGCTCGTGTATGGTTAGCTAATGTTAATGTTAAAACCAAGGTTTAAAATTCCCTTACTCCTTTGCGGTTGAATTAGCTCAGTAACGAGGTAAAGTCCTCGGAGAAACGAGGAAACCAAAAAGCGGATATAAAACGGGAAAAAAATATAGAACCATACTTAAGATGATGCCAGGAAAAAGGATAATTGAAAAAAAAAAGGAAAATAAGTGGTAAATGGGTCTCCGACGAGCTTTGAAAGTTTAGGGCAAGTATGACGGTGAGACAAAAATTCCAGCTAGATAAAAGTACTCTCTCTCTTTTTTTTATTAGAAAGACCTAGGCTGGGTTTCTCAGTCTAAGTTTAACTTTAAACTCCTGTTTATTCCCACGGTAGCAATTATAAAACAATTGTTCCTGTGGAAATAAGTCCTGTGGAAGGAGTTTAAAGTTAAACTAGGACTGAGAAACCCAGCCTAAATGAAGAAGAGATTCTGTTTTGCTTGAAATCTTCCTAATAGATTTGAAATTCTACGAAAAGTTAAATAAACGAAGATTATGCTTTTTTTGTTGGTTTAACGATACGTGTTAAGATACTTTTTGATTTTAACAAACGAAAATGAATTTCGTTTACAATTTTGATTTATTCGAATTCCTTTCGAATTCAGAACTGGAAGAAATCAGACAGTCGAGTTGCAAACAAGTAAAAACATTTGAAAAGTGAAATTGTTTATTTAATTTTTGCTTAAGACTAGGGGCTAGAAAATGTATTCCATTTACATTTCAAGTAAGTACATAATGGGGAATAAATAGACACTATAATCTCAAATTGCACTTCGCACGAAATTCAAAAAAAGAAACAAAACAGGAAAAGTGTACATAGTTCATAACTGGCAACCGTGAACGTACGTAACATTGTGGAAAATGGCGGCCGCTGCGGTGGTCAAGAAACTGCAAGGTGACTGAGCCCCGTACCTCGGGGGGCAACAAGACCCCTCACTCGGAGACCTCAGCGAACCCGCCGTCAAGAGTTCTTTCTCCACGCTCGCCTGATGCCTCAGTTGTTCCAGGCGCAATTGATTTTGTCTTTTCCATTTCGTCCTGGGAAAAAAGAGTGAAATTCGGAGGCCGTCGAAATTAAAGCGAGGGTGGTTACTACCGTCTGTTTTGATACCATGTCTTCACTTGCGTTTCGGATAAGTTGAGGGTGTCTGCGACGTCGCTGCGGTCAGCTACGGAGAGGTACTTTTGGCATCGGAATTTGCGCTCCAGATAGGCCAACTGAGCGTGCGTGAAAGCAGTCCGCCTGCGACGGGGTTTTCTCCCCTTCGAAGGATCTACAACCGCCTCCGGAACGCCTACTCCGGTGTACAAGTGATCGCCCGACTCGCGTTCACATTCTCCCTGGTCCACGCACTCCGAGTCTTCTGTTTCTGTACCAAAATATTATTCACATCAATAATATGTGTAGACAATTCAAAAACAAACATAAAGTTAGATACTATTTAAATTGTTGTCTTGAGACAATCACAAATTGTTTACATTTTATTGAAAAGAGTTGAAAACGTTTCGAAAACCCAAACATTTGCCTTTTATCAAACTAATTTCGCCGGGAAAATTCGAATAAAATAATAACCACGACTGTTTTCAGTAAACACCCTGTACTTGTGATTTAGAAAGTCAAACCAATTTCGCCACGAAAATTCACATTCAATTAAAAAAGTTAACTGCATCTGTGTCCCGTAAACGCCCTGTATTTGTGATTCAGAACGTTTTTTTAATATTTATTTTATTTCTTATACCGGGTGTGAGATAAAAACGCCTCGAGGCATAACTCTGTACTACAAATTGACAAGTATTTCACTTTATAGTATTTATGGAGCCATTTTATATGATTTTTCGGGTCTTTCTTTTAATTTGCCATCGGAATTGGCGGTGACACGTGTTTGTTGTGAACGCAACTCAATTTTTGAACCATCTGCTATCTGTCAAGTCAATTCCTTGGAGGTTTGAAATTAAAATTGGTTTTTTTCCGAACAAATTTGGTTTCTTCGCAAGTTTATGGTGAGTGACAGTATTCAATTCAAAGTTGAACTTAACCTTTTGCATAATTTATCCAACTGAACTTCCCATGTTAATGATTCATCGAGCATAATCCTAGGTAACGAGTATTTTTATCATTCAGGCTTATAGACGTTGGTGCTTCAAAATGAACCATGCTTTTAGTTTCATTTAAAACTAAATTATTATTTAAAAATCACTTTTCAGCAGCAATGTTCATAAATAATCAGTAAGATTAATAAAATCATCACCTTTGACCAATATACAAGTGTCATCGGCATAATTTAATTTTTACAAAATAAATTCTTCGTTGATAACGAAAGATCATTCATAAATAGAACGAAAAGTAGTGGTCCTAAGACACTCCCTTGGTACAGGGAAATCACAAATGATTTCAACCCACGTGACCTCGCCGTATAGGCAACACATTGTACTCTGTTGAATGTTAAATCGTTCGAGAATGTAATGCTTGTGATTTGCGAAGGCATCGGAATTTATATCACCATCTGGGAACGCTTGGTTAAAGTGGTCAAACACAACAGAACACCTATAGTCACGAAAGTCAAATCCACGGTAATTTGAAACTTTTTCCAATGCTGCCACTTCTAGAAAACAAATCCTAATTCAAATTGGTCACGTGGGTTGGAGTCATTTATGATTTCCCTGTATAATCTCCATCAAAGCAAATTCATTTGTTTGCGTATTCTAATTAAGAACAACCTTCTGGTAGCTCCTAGATAGATAATACTTAATCCAGTCCAGCCCAAGACCACGAATACCATAGTGTTCTAATTTAGTACAAAATATGGCGGTCCAGAGTATCGAACGCCTTATGCCCGATTTCTTCATCGCCTTATCTTGAGGTTAAATTTATCTGTCAGTTAGAATGTGATCCATAGTATGTGTACGGCCAACTGTACGTCACATTCCAACTTTTAGATAAATTAACCTTAGGTTAAACATGGTGAAGAAACCGGCCATTAGTTAAGTCAAGAAATAATCCACAGATCAAATCTCTATCTTCCCAGTTATACGAGATATTTGTAGAAAAGTCGACACTTTTGCCTTTGAAAAAACCATGTTGATTAGCGTTCCACAGTTCCACACGAGGAGATGAAATCATATAGACTAGTGTGAACTATATATTCAGAAATTTTGGCAAAATTTGACTATTGGTCTGTAGTTAGCTGTAGATGAGGGATCTCCTTTTTTTAGTATGGGTTTTATAAGGGCAATCTTGAGGCATTCTGGAAAGACTCCAGTTTCTAAGGATGTTAAGGTGTGATTAAACTGAATGAATTCATTTTTAATATTATTCCATAATTTCTTGTCTGGATAATGGTGGGTCTCCCATAGGTATTTATTTCGATCTCTCTAAAGCTTTCGATACTTTAGATCATTAAATTTTATTATCGAAACTGTATGATATTGGTATCAATGATTTCTTTCGATCCTATCTCTCCGGAAGGTCTCATCTCAACAAGTATGTATTAGATACATGAAGAATGGTGTAATTGAGGAAATTTTATCTGACCTTAGAGTAATAAGTAAAGGCGTACCACAAGGTTCAATTCTATAGGTCCATTATTGTTTACAATCTATGTTAACGATTTGAAACAACAATTTCCATCTGTGTCATTATGTCAATACGCCGACGATACTTCGTATGTAGTGACTGGTAATTCTCAGTCATTGCGTCACTCTCTATCTCTCAAATGTTTAAATGGTGTGAGAGTAATCATCTTCAGTTAAACCATAACAAAACTGTGGCTTTGCAATTTACAACTAGACCGTTACTGTCTAACGTACTTATTTAAATGTCATGGTAAGTCAGTTCCAGTCACTTCAATTGATACCCAACAATAATTGAAGAGAAATGAATTGATACGTAACCATAGCAACCACAGCAATTCACCAATGACGATTCTATATACCGTAACAATCAATTGAAGAGAATACGGTTTTGAGGAAATCAATTGTTATGCTTGTCACATATCAATTATAACAAGCATAACAATTCATATGAAATGCTTACAGAATAGACCCCATTGATGCCGCATTAAAGATTGAATTTGTGTGCTCAAAACTGTCTCGATTCTGCTATGATATAAGGAGTCTTCGAAACTGTGTCTCTGTGGATATATTAAAAATATGTTATACGTCCTTTATTCAGTCTACACTACCTTATGGTTTCATTTTTTGGGGAGGGTCATCTAACTCTCGGTAAGCTTTCATCTTGCAAAAATCAATTCTATGCAAAAAGCACACCGATTCTTGTAAACCTCTATTTAAACTTCTTGAAATTTTACCATTACCTTGTCTCTATATTTACCATCTTGCTGTTTTCGTTAAAACTAACTTAAACTTATTTCCAAAAAACAAAGACAAACATGGCTCCGGTTTGATCCCAAATACTAGATACTATAATAATCTGAATATCCCTAAACACAGCACTGGTCTTTTTGAACGTGGTGTCTATTACAAGGCACTAAAAATGTATAATCATTAATCAGTTGCCTGCTGCATTAAGATTTTTGGAATTAACAACTAAATTGAAAAGAGAACTAAAAATGTTTGTATAACCACTTGATAGGTACGTTTTGTACTTTCCCACTTTCTTGACGATACCTATACACCGTGATTCAAAAGGACCGCACCACCACTTAGGTGGTTTTTAGACCCACTTATTTGTTCTCAAAAGTGTAAATAAAAATTTTCTAGATGATTTTTTTACGAAGATATAGGCTTTCAAAGTTACGAAACTGATGTTGATTTTATAGTAATTAGATAATGTAACTTTATGTTTTTATTAATGAAAGGTGTAGATAAACGCCTGTAAAATTATCCTTGCTAATGAAACATAATATTTATTAAGTAATAAAGCAGGAAAAGTCTTTGGAAATGTTAACATTATTTTAAAAGTCAAGCCGGCAACGGTGCACCGAAAATTCGGTTTTACTATGGTTACCTTAGAGTGACCTGACAAATAAAATTTATCAATGACGTTCACATTTTGAAAGTCAAATTTTTTGATTGATTTGAAGGATTTATTCAAATTCAAAATGTTTACTTTAAATGAATACTGTGATATGTATCTTCTTCTGGGAGAGAGTGGAGGAAACTTTCGACGGGCTGCAGCAGCTTATGCTGAACGATACGGTGAACGTAGACATCCAGACAAAAATATTTTTCAACGGCTTGATCAGCGTGTGAGGGAAACAGGTCGATTGGATGTAATCCATGAAGTGATAGGTAGGCCACGCTCTGCCAGAACTCCCCAGGTCGAGGAAGCTGTTCTACAAGTCGTTGAAGACAATCCTAACACCAGCATTCGAGATATTGGACGAAATTTAAACGTAGATTACAATGTTGTTCTTTCCACTATACAAAAGTGCAAGTTCTGTGTGAAGCTGATTTTCCTCTTCGTATTAACTTTTACCATTGGATGCTGGATCAAATCAATTTGAATCCAAATTTTCAAAATCTGATTTTGTGGACGGATGAATGTACCTTCACTCTTGACGGTGTGTTTAACATGCACAATCATCGTTATTGGGCAATAGAAAACCCTCATGTAATACATCGACGAGCATTTCAATAACGTTTTTCCGTCAGTGACATTTATTATTACGTCAAATTTTATTTCCAAAGGTTTTGACAAACCAGCGCATATGCAGTTGTCAACAAAAAAGAGGGTACCCATGATCTATGATTTCAAATTTGTAAGTGCATCTACAAGGTGCAGCGTTGCCTATTTGCGTTATTTTTAAACATTCATATCTTAAAAACTATTCATGGCAAAAAAATTCTGAAAACATATTTGTGCTCCTGTTAATGGTCTGTATTTACACCAAAGCGATGGTGCGACCCTTTTGAATCACGCTGTATATCTTTGAGATCTATGGCAGAAATGTATAATAATAATAATAATAATAATATCACAAACTCTTTTAAACGGACACTAAATGGCGCACAAACACTTAACGTTTCGCAGTCGTTCGACAGCTTCGTCAGAACGACTGCGAAACGTTAAGTGTTTGTGCGCCATTTAGTGTCCGTTTAAAAGAGTTTGTGATACAATTTTCATCGGACAAGAACCAGCTTTAATTATTTATAATTATATAATTGTTAAAAAATTTGGATTTATTTTTGTTGCCTTAAGACAATAAAAAATTGAAAATATTTCAAAACTAATTGAAAATTTAGAAAGTCAAGTGAAAGTGATTTGACAATGAAATTATTTTCCACAGGCAGAGTCTTTTATTTTTCAAATGTTTCGCTTTTCAAAAGTGGATCGCCTTTTATTTCTCTTTTATTTTTGTTTAGTGAATAATGAGTGAATTGAAAATTTCGAAAACTAAGCGTGAACTTGAGTTCACAATATGGAATTATTTTCAACAAACAAATCTGTCTTCCATTTTACAAATTAAGGTCCGGATTTGGGCCTCATAGAAACCACAGGCCCGAAAATTTCGCGCCACTTTTCTCGACGTTCCCGTTTAGCACATAGCAAAAAGTTTTATTTCTGTGGTGATCGAAATAAATGGAGAACAGCTTTAGCCCTAATGCCCATGCCTCGTTTGATTTTTGCCTTCACAATGTAATGGGTTTATAAAATTCATTTAGTCTTGGGCCTTCACTTTTACCCTCAGCCCTATTCTATTCTATTTGCAATACTAAAGGTAACTTGAATCTACGTCGGACCTGACGAAGCTGATGGTCATTTGCACCAAACACTTAAGCCGAGCTTAAATTTAATGATAATGTGACGTTTCAGGTTACGTAACGTTGAGTCATATTCTAAGTGAGGCTTAAATTTAAGCTGAGTAAACCAGGGTCATAGTTGTGACTCGTAGGAGAAATGTTTATTTCCTTTCCCGGTGCCCCTTTGAAGCGCTGTAAGCAATCCAAGCACCTCATAATTATCAAGCTTAGTACGGAAATTAAATTCAATGCAACGCGACCGCGGAAAAATTCGCCCACCTAACGATTATGTAAGTAAATATAACAACGGCTCGCTCTATCAAGTCTTGGCCGAGAAGAGACACGATTGACATTTGCAAATTCGAAGAACTGCAGTGGCATTGATAAAGCAGACCTCGTGGATCATAGAGAAACTGGCACACATATGAAATACTACGTAATCTGTTATGACCTTTGCAAAAATCGTATAAATGGCATCAGACAACTTCTAGCAATTTGGTCGTGAAGACAGCTAGTGCCCATCTTGTAGAGTGCATCTCGCAAGCCCGAGGGCGAAATCGACATTTACAGAATGTCTTAGTGTGTAGCTGATCTCTGTATCTGGTACAATAGTTGGGTGAGAATTTAATTATTGATTTTACTATTTTGGTTATGTTTTTATAAACTAACATTTGCTTATTTTAATTATGAAATGCCGTTTTTCTCGTTACGAAATTACTTTGAATTTGTTTGATGTTGTCTCGTATGTTGTTCTGAAGTAATCTGAAATTGCATTTACATTTCAAATTTGTCTAAGTTTATGATCTCTAGCGATTTGACTGGAGTGTTGTTCGTACGTAATCAGTTTTTAAATCCTAAATCAATTTGTGTAATTGTTTACTTACTCTGAATATATTTATTTGTATAAATTTTGTCTTTATTTTCAAGTAAATGTCATTTTTAAAAGAAAGAACGTAATTTCGTCAATCCCGAAAAACATATACAATGTGTGGCGGGCAAGGGCTGAAATCCCATTCCGTATAAAGCTAATAGCAATATCTGGCTCAAAAGCTCAAACCAGATACCTTACCCTAAGCTAAAAATTCTAAAAAAAAAAATTGTAAAATTATTTTAAAGCCGGTGACACACTATAAGGCGCCAGTTAATAAATAATAATTAAAAAACGTAAAAATCTAGATGAGATTTCAAATATTAAAAAAGTAAAGTTATTTTAAGGCCGGGGGTAGAACAAAACGCGTTAGCCAATAAAAATAAATAAACACTACACTCTCGAAAAATCGAAAATTAAATTTAAAAAAATTATGTTAAAGCAGCATTTTTCAACAAATACATACATACATAGTAATATTACTTTAAGGCCGGTGACACACCAGGACGCGCCTGTTTAAATGAACACTGTGGAGCCTCATTAATAAGAATATTAAAAAATATACGTTGACAAAAAAAATTAAAAAAATTATTTTAAGGCCGATGAGACATCAGGACGTTCCTGTCAAAGTTTGTACAAAGTTTAATTCTCTGCAATGTGTCACAGAGTAGGTGCGTCAATTTTTCAACACCCTATATACAGGGTCTTTCGTAACAGGTAGAAAAAATGAAACCTATTGTACACAAGTTAAAATGAAAGCATAAAAAAATTTCAAATTTTGCTTAGTTTCGGAGTTAGCCAAACTTAAAGTTGGATAACCAAAAATAGCTGTTTTTGTACTAGATTTAGTACTATTTAAAAGGATTCAGTGCAAAAGTGATTCCGGAAAGAAATCTAGTACACATTTATTTTTGGTCCAAATGTCACTTAGAATATGTGATTTATTAACAGAATAATGATAAACTATTATAAAAATTCGAACTTAGGAACTTAGCAGGTATTTGACAGTTGGTAGTGTTGGTACTATGGAGGGAGTTAACTAATTCAGGCGTTGCAAATACCGAGTAAAAAAAGTAGAGTGAGAGCGCAGCTGTTTTGACATTTGCAAAAGTGAGACAAAAGTCTGCAGGAATTACCGAATTCAACACAATATGTGACAGTTTTGACTCTTGACAATAAATAAAATTAAACAAAAAAAATGTGTAAATAATTTATTTAAGTCAGTACTTTTTGTCAAAGATCTAGTACTTTTCTTGCTCGAATGTTAGTACACTTTCTGGCAGTGTTGTGGCAACACTGGCCAGTGTTGTGGTTGTGGCTACCCTCCAGCTATCGAGACCGCACTCCGTTTTGTTTAAATTTTTCATTAAACGGTAATTGTTTTGGAGTGAAAAAGGAAACGGGTATGAAACCCGGATTTTAATTTGGTTGCGGCGAGCCTAGGCCTTCTTCGGGGTTTCTCCAAGCTTGTTCCGTCGTAATAAACGGCAGGTATGTTTTAGTCACATTGTGCGGCGGTCGGTTCGTAATCCGTGTTTTCTTTTATTAATTATTATTATTATTATTATTAAATCCGAACGTTCACCGGAGTTCCGTTAAATGGAAGCTGCCTGGCGATCTTGGATGGCGTCGTTATAAATCGACCTTGGTCGTCCATTTTGGTGTTTGGTAACACAATAGTTCATCACGCCCGCGCCGCACAAGAAATTGCTACTTAGGTCTTTTACGGTCTGATTAAAAATTTCAGTAAAAGAGTGAGGAGAAGAAATGGAAATTGTTGATTACTGTGGTGTAATTAATTTTGGGAATTAAGACCTAGTTTGGGCATAACATAATATTCTCGTCGAGACATCTAGAAAGACGTCTCGACGAGGCCTTATAAAAATTGATAACGCTGAAAGTTAAAGATAATTCATCCCCAGCGCAAATAATAATAAACTTTGTTCCCATTTTTTCGAAGCTAGAGCAAGCGAGATCTACTTTCTACTCAAGTCCCACGCCTGATTTCATTTTTGCTTTCATTCTCTTAAAATGAAATCCGATCAGTGACTGCCCCTTTTTCTAGGCCCCTTAGATTAGAACAAGTGGAAAGCTACTTTAGGCCACAAATGTCTGTCTCATTTGATTTTCGCCTTCATAATGTAATGAGTCTATTTAGTTTCGGGCCGTAAAATATGCTTCACTTTTACCCTCAGCCTTATTCCATTTGCAGTACTGAGGGCCGATATTTCAATCACAACTTAACTTTAACTATCAGTTTATTCCCATAGTAACAAGTATGGAGACAATTATTCCTAAGGCAATAAACTAAAGGTTAAAGTTAACTTGTGATTGAAATATCGGCCCTAAGTGTCACAGCTACGTCGTATCTGTGGAAACTGAAAGTTGTGACTCGTTGTGGCATTCGAAGACCTCACCATCCCAGTGCCCCTTTGAAGCACATAAAACAAACTTCGTCCCCATTTTTTCGAGACTAGAGCAAACGAGTTCTACTTTCGACATAGTCCCATGCCTGATTTCATTTTTGCTTTCATTATGTGATGACCTCTTAAAGTGAGGTTCGGTCAATGAATGCGCCGTAAAGTACGCTCGATTCTTGATCTCAGCCCTACATTTGAGCCCTAAAAAATACGAGGGGCAACCTCAGGGCTCCAGGAGTTTCGTACTGTTTGTCTTATTCGGTTATGTTTTGTTCTTGAAAGTTATTCCACAATTAAATTCCCGCCGCAATGAATTCTCTATTTTTTTTTAAATCTAGACGTTCTCTTTTTGCATTCAACCGAATTTCGTTCTCCGAAACTTTTATCGTTTCTCGTTTTTCAAAATGAAAAAGAAATCAGTTTTGGTTTCACTTTTGGACGATCGCCTTTAGTTTTTGAAGATAAAATGTGAAACTTACGGAAGCAAATAATAAAAATAAAAAAATCGAGACTTTATGTGCTTATTGATACTTATTCAAAATATGTAAAGTACGAGGTAAAATATTTGAAGAAAGTTTAAATTTCTCGTGTCTCCATCTAGTGATTTTTATTATTTGTAAAATAATTACAGTAGACTCTCGTCTGATGAAAATCTGTATAACAATTACAATTATTTACAGAATTACTGAGTACAGGTGTAGTAATTAAAAAATTTCTTAAAATTTGACATGGAATGTTCAAATTAAAATAAAATTTGTTAAAATTCATTAGAAATAAAGACAAATCACATGTGAGTCTGTCTCGAAATGAACTGTAATCCGGTAAAGGAATGAGCCAGAACCCGCTCACCAGGTGGCGTAATCCGGGTGCATTTCGAGTGGCCGCTTTACTCCGGGCATTAATTAAGCTTTGTTGACTGGCGGCTAAGTGCTTCGGATCCTCATTTTTACGCAAACCCACGGAGAGCCCCTCCAATTAGGCCCCCGTTGTCTTATATGCGTTTTGAGTAGTTTATTTTCTGTTTTAATGAAGAAACTGCTTTGTATTCCGCCACGGCTCCGGGCTGGAGTTGTACAAGTACTTTAGGGAACAATTTTTACTTTTAAATTTAAGACCTTAAGTGTACTTTTTGGTATAACGTTGAATTTGATTATTTTTTACCTTGTATCCGTAGCATTCATTGTCATATCATACAGGGTGTAATCGATGAAGTTTCGTTTGTTAATAGCTCTAGCTCAAAAATAAAAGGAAAAAACTGACCTCCGTTCGTGAGAGATATGTCCCTCCCGCCCATAAGTAGAAAGAAAGAAAAGAAAAGAAAGAAGCTTCTAATTTTGCACTCGTTTTAATTACAGAATTCATTAATTATAAGTCAATTTCTACGTATTAATAATACAGTTTATAACTGCTGTTCATAAAAGTGTACCTAGCAATTTACATCAATAAAGCAAAGTATTGTAATCTTGGGTAGTCTATTTCATTAGATGATCGACAATAATTACATCATGATATTCCCTACTTTGTAAACAAATAAGTGACTGAATTTGTTAAATGATTGAAAAATAAATGTTGTTATTAGTTAGTTTGCATTACAACACCGAGTGACCTGCACACTTAGGAAAGAAAATGCGTTAAATAAAATCAACGCATTTATTTATTTCTTTGAATGAATACAAGTTAATCTGTACGATCTTTGGGGATGTTGCTTGTGTAGTCCGAACGTAATAAGTAATAAAATCATAAATTAAGGGATGGTGAGTTTCGGCGCGCGTTTTCTCCAATAATACTTTTAGAACCTGACCTCTATTGAATCAATTTTTATCTAGTTTTTAAGTTATTGTTAGATACTGTTGTAATTTAACTCCTCAAGTTGGTTAATTAAGGAAATAAATTAATGTTATTATGCGAGAATTATTTTGTGCATTTCTATTACTTAAATACTAAGAAAAAATTAGGGCGTAAATGTTTCATCATCATTTTTTTATTGCTTACGTATCACTAACTGTTAATCTCCGTATTCTTTCGTTTCGTACGAAAGTCATAAGTGACTTGCCTCAACGTTTATTGTATTACATTCGCGGATTTACTCATTTATTGCATTTAATAGTAAACTTCGCCCAGCAGGGGCATTTAAATCACATCCAGTGCTTCTCAAACGTTTTTTGTAAAAAGTAAACATAGATGTTCCGCAGTTATTATTGACCTTAGCCCATATGTATGTCATAACTTCCCGCTTTTTCCTTGTATGTTAATAATGGTTACAATAAGTGAAACTTATCCGATTACACACTGTATATGGCTACATATAATATAATTTTATTTCAACTGCTATTAATGCTATGGGTTTTTTTTCTTTCTGAGAGAATCCAATTTTTAAATAACGCACACAAATATAGTTTAACTAAAATATTCCTTTCCTTCTTTTATTAATTGTTAATAAATAAAAGCCCAGATATATTTGCCTAACCACCACAGTTTCGTTAGTGTCTTTAATTAATAAAAGAAAAAGAGAAAAATCATGCACAAGCACACAAAAGTAATTGTTATACCTAAAAAAAAAAAATAATAATTCTTTTACCTTCTTGAGTTCCAGTTAACACGTCCCCCAGTAAATCCCTGATCAGAAAGGACTTATGCTCTTGCATTACTTCCTTCCGAAATGGGTTCATTCGAAATTCACATTTTCAACTCGGTTTGCGAAACGACTTGGGGAATTTTTTCGCGTTTCGGGTGGAAACGTGGCCCAGATTACGTCGCTGTTAATCTGGGCAGTTTGTCAAAGTGATGATAAATGATAGGATAAGACGCCGGCGTAAGCGATATAAACCGCAGCGCCCCTGATACCAAACGACCCCCGTTGGCGCCGCCCTCGGATTTACTAAACTCCACCCCGTACTCTCTCCTGCATTATCCGCGTAATTTGGGGCAAAGCGATCGTGATACCGAGTTAATGCTTTTTTAATCAAAAATTATTTAAACTCTTGCTTATACATTATTTATTAATAAATGATGGATGGTGGATGCGCCAGTTATCCGCTATTTGCCTCTTTGCACCGTTTGCCTTCCTTTAACTGTCAAAGTTGTTGACAATGTTATCTGTTTCGTTCGAAAATTAACTGTCGTTTCGTTTGTTTTGCGTGTCAAGCTTAACCTGTCAAAGTTGGGTGTTTCACTAACTTGTCAAAGTTGTGGTTTATGATTTGTATTTTCGTCTGTCCTTGTGCATTACTTAAACAACGTCAACATTGTTGGCATTTGTTGTTTACATTGCTAACATCGACTGTCTTCCTTATCTGTCAAAGTTGTTGACGTTGTTGTCTGTTTCGTTCGAGAATTGAACGACTCTGTCTTATCTGTCGTTTCGTTTGTTTTGCGCGTCAAACTTAAACTGTCAAAATTGATTGTTTCGCTAACTTGTCAAATTTTTGGACGTTTGTTTATAACATTATATCTATTTTCATCTGTCTTTGTGCATTACTTTGAACAACGCGTTTATTTACTTGTCAAGATTATTGGCTCTCGTTAATTGCTTTGTTAACACCGCTCGTTTTTCTTTATCTGTCAAAGTTGTTGACATTTATTACCCGTTCAGTTTACGAATTGGATGGCTTTGTCTTATCTGTCGTTTCGTTTGTATTGTGTGTCAAGCTTGGCTACGTTGTCGCTAGTCATAAAATGCACGTGTGAAAGCCTTCGACGCTTATCTGTTTACCTGTCAAAGTTGTTGGATATTTACAATTTTACATTTTACTTTCGAGTTATTTGATTTTAAAGCGACTTCGTGTATCTGTCAAAATCGTTGACATTTTGTCATCTTTCTCTTGTCTGTAGTTTTCGTTTGTTTTGCGCGTCAAACTTAAACTGTCAAAATTGATTGTTTCGCTACCTTGTCAAATTTTTTGACGTTTGCTTATAACTTGAATGGTTCATTATATCTATTTTCGTCTGTCTTTGTGCATTTACAATTTAACATTTTATTGTCGAGTTATTTGATATTAAAAAGCGACTTGTTTTTCTTTATCTGTCAAAGTTGAAGACATTTATTACCTGTTTAGTTTACGAATTGGATGGCTTTGTCTTATCTGTCGTTTCGTTTGTATTGCGTGTCAAACCTGTCCAAAATAGTCAGTTTCACTAACTTGTCAAAGTTATCGGACATTCATTTATACGTCGAACGGTTTACTATTTGCATTTGCATTTGTCAATTTCATCAAACTGAAAGTACGTCTTTAAGTGAGTGATTTTTTTAACCTGTCAAAGTTGTTGACATTTACTTTATTTGATTTTAAAGTGACTTGGTTTATCTGTCAAAATCGCTGAAATTTTGTCATCTTTCTCTTGCCTAGTTTTCGATTGTTTTTGTATATCAGACCTGTCAAAAAACCACGCTGTCGCTAGTTATAAAATGCACGTGTGAAAACCTTCGACGCTTATCTGTTTACCTGTCAAAGTTGTTGATATTTACAATTTGTCATTTTACCGTCGAGTTATTTGATATTAAAAAGCGACTTGGTTTATCTGTCAAAATCGCTGACATTTTATCATCTTTCTTTTATCTAGTTTTCGAATATTTTTGTGTATCACCTGTCAAAAACTACGCTGTCGCTAGTCATAAAATGCATGTGTGAAAGACTTCGACGCCCATCTGTTTACCTGTCAAAGTTGTTGGATATTTACAATTTTACATTTAGAGTTATTTGGTTTTAAAGCGACTTCGTGTATCTGTCAAAATCGTTGGCATTTTGTCACCTTTCTCTTGTCCATAGTTTTCAATTGTTTCTCTATGCCAAACTGTCACTTGTTTTATGTTTGTGTGAAAGACATCCACGCCCATCTGCATTAAATTTGTTATTTTCGTTTATCTTTATGTATCAAATTTTTATGTCCATATTCGGAGTAAAATCTTTGCTTGTCAAGGTCATTGACGTTGCTTTGACAAGCGAATTATCTCTCTTTCTCTCTTTTGTATTTCGTTATTTCCTGTTAATTTTCGTTCAGGTTAAACGCGATTTCCTTTTTGAAATTCTATCTGTCTGTCAGAATTGATCGCCGTTGTTTACCTGTCAAAGTTCGTCTGCTCAGATTGAAAATTTATTTTACATTAAATTCCTCTTTCTTATTTGCCGCCTTCGTCTGTTTTCGTGTGTCAAGGTTTTTAGCTCGGAAAGTAGGTACCTGTCAAAATCGAACCTCTTGCTTTATCCGTCAAACATGTCCGCACATGCAATTTGTCAATCTCAAAAGCAGATATTTCGGTGACTTCTACCTCACGATTCTTTTCAATCTTTGGTTTTTGTTTATTATTTTCTTCCGAATGTGCCTGTCAAACATTTTACTTGTAAAATATCTTCACCAGTTGCGTTATTCATACTTCCGTTCTTTTCTAATGACTGGCGTATTTATTTGTCAAACTTGTTTCCTTTCGACTTATCAGAAACAAGCATTATTTCTATCTGTTAAAGTGACAACTTTGACAGGTTGAGTTTATAAAATCTTTTATTTGTGCGAACTTTAAAGTTTGCTAAGAAGGAGGTTATCTTGAATATGTGTATTCGTTGCTTTTATTGACCTGTTTGACATTTATTTGTTTGCCATCAAAGTCGTAGATTTTTGTTGAATCTACAAGTTTAACGTTTGAAATATTCTGTCAGTTTCTGTCATCGATTCATGTTTCTGTTATTTTCACCTGTCACTTGTATTACACATTACACTTCATCATTTATTTTTTTTTTTTTGACAAGCGTTTATCTGCTAAACAGGTTTGTTTGCAAGTCAGTCATTTTTCCCGAGTTGTTATCGACCTTTGTCCCATACGCTTCTCTTCTTGTTACAGTAAGTGAAACTTATTCGATTACACCCTATATATTTAGATGTTGAAAACGTTTAGAATTTTGCATTTGCATTTGATTGATATTGTAATAAAATTCAAAATTTTAGCGACAAAGTAAGATTTAAAAAAAATACTACTGTATGTTTTAATTAGTCCCTCTTTTCTGTCTGGGTGAGAGTTACAAATGATGAGATCCTATAGCCCGATGAAAATCATAATTGGGTTGTAATTGATCCATCCCGGAGAATGGCCGTAATTAAACGGTGAAATAAGCGACGCGCAAGTTCAGCGTTTACATTGCACGCCGCCGCTTTGAACGCCGAAACCAGCCCATTTCCTACACAAATGCGGACTTGATTGGCTGTAATTTGTGACAACGCGACAGGATCCATGTTTCAATTTGCAGAAATTAGACCCCTAATGAGACTATTACATCTGTCGTAGCATTTACTGGCACGTTCACAAACAAGTGCTTTTCGTTTTCGAACTAAACCATTTAGAAAAACGCATTTTGTTTCAAGGATAATAAGAAAATAATTCAATAATAACTCCGTTACATAAGATCAAATTTTCATATCATAATAATTAGGATTTACAAAAATACTTCTACTTATAGTTTTCGAAAAAAAGCAACTTTTGTTAAAGTTTATTCAAACTAATGCAATCGTATGTATACGAACAAGTGCAATTGAAAAGAAAAGAATTATGATATTCATGTATTCGTGGACGTGCCTTTCCAGTCGACTAACAAGCCTGGTTATGCATCCCCGAGCGGCATCCCCTAATCCGGGGAAGTTTACCCTCTAGTTATACAGCAATTAACATATCATTTGAGTGTTTGTGCTCGTTATTTACAGCTCGCAGCTTTCCAATGCCGTACTTCCACATAATGGACGTTGATTGCGGCGCAAAACTGAACGGGGAAGTTTTCAATTACGTTTATTTTGCTCTGGCCCTGATTTGTTTCAATTGGATGTAATAGAAGATAAATTACGGAAGTTATATTTGGCCGCTATTTGCGCGCAATTTGTGTTCTGCTTTGTGGAATTCCAAACCGAATTTTAAATTTGCGCCAAAACGAAAATTACTACCATTTTTATTGCCCCATACGTCACTCAATAGATAGTCGATGACATGCAAACTTTTAAAGCTATCGTTTCAAAGTCATCCAAGTTTTGATTTTTCTAAAATACTCTTCTGAGTTTTATAATGAAAATCGCCGGCGGGTGGAATATCTGCTTTGCTTTCGTGCTGGTAGGAAAGAATGAAGTAATAGGGGCGCAGAATATTACTTATTTATTGGCAAAGGCACAAAGCCATTAGAAAACTGTATGACTTTGGGCCGGTCTTTCCATCTTCGAGTTAAAGTTATCTGTCGAACAACTTGATTTTTATGAGTTGTTTCCATCCGTCAGTTAGTTTATCAAGAAGTGGAAAGACCGGCCCTTTGTGTGTTTATTATTATCTACAGGTATCTATGTGAGGGGTTCTTTTATAGACATACCTGATTACCCATTTTTCTTTCAATTGAAACAAATATTTGATTAAAACATTTTATAAAAAATCTAGTGGAAAATTGTTGGTCGTCCCTAACCACCCCGGAAGTAAAAGCAACGCGCATTCAGCGATGACTTCCAATTAAATTTATTTTAGCATCATTACAAATCCAGACTAAGTTCTTTCATTTACAAGGCCCCCGATTCAAAGCCACATTATTTACGCCACTTGAAGTAACTAACCCGGCTCGGATGGATATAAAAGCATCGACGGGTAAAATTGTTACAGTTTTATTCTGCGCTTATTCCTATGCCTCGCATTCATGTTCCCTTGTTGCGTAAAAAAGTCGAGTGCCTATGGAGTCAGTACATTCGGGAAAAGAATTTGCCTGCACCCGAACATAAATATATGATTTAATTTCGACACATTTGTAAAAACAGGGTAAAAACATCAAACCGAACGTAACGAATTTATCACAGTTTGCAGACCTGGTCGATCTTCCGGGAGCGTTAGCCAACATTGCCTGTACAACGCCCCAAAACCATCGGGGGATGAACACGTTGGGCGCAAGCCAAATTTTACAACCTAAAAGAGCAAATGATTTTCAAGGCGAATTGAAATTAAAAGTGGTTACTTTATAAATAATAATTTCACTGCGATCTATGCTATCGTAAGGGATCCGTCGGTGGACCATCTGCCATAGCAAAATTCCGAAAGAGTAAACGTCTGCCTTAACTGTAGGTTCCTTTCCCAGCAGAATTTCTGGCGCAGTATAAGCGACGGTCCCCTAAAACTCAATTAGAAAATTTTTGAAAATTTCACCCCCATCCAATTATTAAGTGACCTCACCTGATGTATATAAGGTTCAGCTTTCTCTTGGACGTTCGCCTTAAAACAACTTCCAAAATCGCACAACTTGCACCGTCCGTCTTCGCACACCAAAATATTACTCGGCTTAACATCCAGATGCAAAATCCCGTTTTGGTGGCAGAACGAAAGCCCCCTGCACACGTCCAGGGCGAACTTGGCTACCCCCTCTTCCTTCAGTTCGAAACCCTTATCATCCAAAATACTTTGCAGCTGCCTTGATTTCCCCAAGTACTCCATTATAATCATCGCGTGGTTTTGACTTGGGCTAGTTACAATGTCGATGGTTTTAACAACGTTCGCGTGGGATAGGTTCAGAATGTTCGACTCCCTCAATTTTTTGTTCCGCTTTGCGTCGTACTTTATCACCTTCACTGCGACGTCTTGATCTGCAATGATGCAATTTGGTAGGGGGGATTTTAAAATAACTGATTTACTTTTAAACACTCCCCGAACGACGGTCCCAAAAGTCCCCCTGCCCAGGATGTTTAAGCCGGTCTTCTCAGGTAACCCGTTCTTTAGGATGTGGTTTTTCTGTGGTGTGTTGATCAGCAGAATATTTGGAACGGTCAAATGTATTTTGCCTAGGCGACGGTTGTTATTGTCATCGTAATTTGAAGGGGATGCGAGAAAATCTAACTTCTTCGTAAACGGTTTTTGACTGAAAATTAAGAATCGGAATTAAGAAATCAAAATCAGATCGATTGACAAGAAGAAGAAGAAGGCCCAAAGTAGTTGAGAGATTATATGATCAAAAATTAAAAGCACACGAATGAAAAAGAGAATAATAAAGAAAAATTTGTAAGGGTAATCTCAACGCATATTTACCTTGCTAATAGTGATTTGCCTAGATGTTGATTTATTGGCGATAAGGGTGATTTACATCTTGGGCTTAAGACCAACCTAAGTGGGGCACTCATGGTAACTGCAACTTATTTTCGCGACGTCCTTCGCGGAGATCGCAAATTAAAACGAATTTTTTTTTCGCCACCGAACGACAACGCACTTCTTTCCAGTCGATGACATTCAAATAAATTTTTCTTTAGGTATTTGCTGCAAGTGTAGTAATTATTAGTATATTGTTGCTCTTCTAAATCCGCCATTTATACACTGCGTGAAAATAAAAAGTTGCTCGGTAACGTCGGTGTGTAGCGCAAGCAACTTCAGGTTTATTTTTACGAGTATCAACACCAACCTGTCACCAGGTGAATTATTAGGCCCTGCTGTACAATGCTAGTTTAAATTTAAGCTGAAGCTTAAACCTGTAGCGACGATTATTTCTATAGTTGTTCTTACGGGTTTACGCTTTGGCTTAAAGTTAAACTAGCATTGTACAACTGGGCCTAAATATTTTATTCATTTACTTAGGCCAGATTGTACAATCATGGTTTAACTTTAAACTTCGCTTTAGTTTCCACAGAAATAAAACGACGTTTAAAGTTAAACCCTGATTGTACAATCGGGCTTTATTTGTAAATAAACTTTAGTATTTGGCAAATTTTGTATAATCTTGTTCAACCCTCGCCACTTTAAACTTTTATACCTAATTTATACACAAAAATTCAATTATTAATAATTTTTTAACTTGCATCAAAAAGCGTGTTTTTACAAAAATGTGACTAGGCACTTTGTCCAATTCATTCTTGACTTGTTTCTTATTCATTTCAATATTATATAAAAAAAAGAAATTTACCCATAGTGCTGTACTGCAACCATAAATGATGCATGCGATTGGAAAAAATAATTTTTGTTCTGGTCTCCATCAAAGAGGAAGATATTACTCTGATCCGAAATGGTTGGAACTATTCGTTAAAAAAAATCAAATTTTCAGTCTCAAATTTTACTTACGGCTTCTAGCTTTCATGCGTTTATTAGGAAATACCTAAACATTAATACATATTTATTTATCTAAGAGGTACATGTTACAAAGATACAAAAAATAAGGCAAGAATAAATAAGAGTTCGGGAGTTCTGGCTCACTTTCTTATGGAGTTCCTACATGGTTGTACCAAATTTGCATGTATGGTTGCCTATCGTGACTTTGCTAGGTGTTGGCCGTGGCATATCGTAAAAGATCAAAACCGCGCGCGAAATTCAAAACAGGTGGCAGTTTATAAATGGCAGGTAAAAAGCGATGACAATTTGCTATTTATAAACTACTACCTGTTTCGAATTTGGCGCGCGGTTATGATATAAAAAGGTATGAGGGACGGGTCGTTAAAAAAATGATAATAGAAAGGGGATGAATTATCCTTTACTTTCAACTTTATCAATTTTTACAAGGCCTCGTCGAAACACTATGTTCTTCCAGATGTCACGACGAGAGTTACACAAAAGTTTTATTGTTATGCCCAAGCTAGGTTTTAATTTCCAAAATAATTACACCACAATAATCAACAATTTCTACTTCTTCTCCTCACTCGTTTACTGAAATTTTAATCAGACCATAAAGGACCCAAGTTCCAATTTCTTTGTTTGTAGATATCTGGTTTGAGCTTTGTTATTACGCCCTCTTTATACGGAATGAGATTTCAACCCTTGCCCGCCAGGCGCCAAGCGCCAACTACATAAATTTTTCGGGATTGACAAAAAATGACGTTCTTTCTTCTAATTGTAAGTGAAATTTAATTAAACATAAAGACAAAATTTATACAAATGTATGTATTCAGATTAAGTAAAAACAATTACAAATCAAATTAAGGAATTTAGCACGAAGCGAGATCCTAAATAGTAGACAATAACTCAGTCATGTATTATTAAATAACACTGAGACAATTTAAACAAGATAGAAAATTGATTGCATATAATAATCAATGGACGGACATTTGTATGGCTGTTCACGGTCACTTTGCCTCGAGGACTCAACGCGCACGTAAAGTAGTAAGTCCATGAGCGCCGGGTCAATATATTAATATATTACTTTCAAAAAAAAATGATTAATATGCTATAGTAAACATAAAGTTATAATCCGTAAATTATAATTTCTTATTTTGAGAGGATTACTTTATTTATTTAAAATTTAAACTGTAGTGATGCGAACACCAAATTTTACGCTCGGGATATTAAGCGACCACCTTAAGCGCAGGGCGTGCCGCTCATGCGAACGACATTGAATTCCATCTTTCCATCCGTTATCTGATAATAATGTAATCAAATTATTGAAGGACACCTTTTAGACAAATGCAAAATTACAGATTACTTCAGAATAACATTGTACAACAAATTGCAAAACAAATTCAAAATGGCTTTAAAACGAGAGAATCTTAGCATTCCGCAAATAAATTAAAGCAATTGTTAGTTTTTAGTAACAAAAAATTGGAAATTGAATTAATATTTTTCTTACTCTAACTATGGAGAGACGGACGGATTTTCTTCGGAGTTTGTTCACACACTATGACATTCTGTGAATGTTAATTTCGCCTTCGGACTCTGGGAGCGACGTACACTATCACACGGCTGCTGACTATGTGATTTCTATCGTAAAGCTCCATTTACTTTTATACCATTTTGAACCGGACATTCCGATCTCTGGATCGTTTGCTTTTAATTATCTTTACATACAGCGGTTTTTAATGAGTCAACTATGATACAGTTAATTTTCCCGCTAAAATGTAGTAGCGATATACCGACTCGCAATTTCGTTTTAACACTGTGGCAACCCTGATGCCCCTTCTCTACATCGCTATGGGGGAAAACCTGCGTACTGTGATCGTTGAGTTCTCATAGGTCATGAAGGCCCCATGTGAATCTCAGGCCGCCTGTCATTGGTTATCGTTGGTAATCCCTGTGCGTCGAATCGGCTTTCGTCATCCTCGACCCGAACGAGTTCTCTTTCTTGTTCGAGCTTTGTGGCAGTGTGACGTGTTTTTTGCGTTTGTTAAATTTAACGGATTTCTTGCTCGTTTGGAGAAGTAAATCAACTGCAGCTTTGCTGGAATATCTTTTGACACCGCCGAACAGCGATTGGAGACTGTTTTGATCTCCTTACCAAGCCTGAGGCCCCGGTTCTCTCAGGTAAAATATGACGACGCATATCGACAAACGGGCCAACAATGGCCGCTAACGAAAATCATTTCTTTTACTTAGCCTTTTCCGTTTGGGTGCAAGTTTCAGCGCAGGCTTAGGTAATCCCCGCAAGCCTACACGCGAGGGTTTTCCGTTTATATTGAGTTTTGGTGCCCCGACAAATTCCTGCTGTACTCTGCCGTTCTCCGAGTAGCGTGGGTACGCTATTTTGATGACAACCAGTCATCGACTCGGACAGGACCACTAGATGGCGTAGTGACAGCCAACTTCACAGCAAAGTCAGTACATGACATATCGGTCGCGAAGTAACCTTTTAAATTTTATTGCGCATGCATTTTTAAGAGCGAATTAAGGCCTCTTCATGCGGATTTAAGTGATAGTACGTTTTACTAGAAAATAAGCACCCTTTTTGTAACGGCATAAAGTGTTTTTTTCTTTTTACTTGTGCAATAAATTGTGTTAACTTTAATTACGATTTTAATTTCTACTTTCACACACACAGTGGGAAAGATTCTCGCCTCTGTTTCTTAGAGTTTCATATTTCTACACGATCTGGTCGATTGGAGACGTCGGCCGATCGAATTACGATTTATTTGTTCAATTGTCTTCTGGCGCCCTTTATAAGTTTACCATCTTAAGTTAACCTGCCCCGTTTCCACTGTTGCTAGTTGGGGCACAGGTGATCGTAGAATCGGCGGAGACTTGTCACCTGGATCCGTGGTAAGTAGAGGCAAGTAGATTTAATTTAAACTTAGATGACAACTCGGCGACTGCTTGGTAATGTAATATGCAGCAGGAAATTCTCCGAACGCAGCCTCATTTCAAAGGCCAGCTCTGACTCATAGTGGCGAAGCTTTTGACAAAGCAAGGCGTTTGTTTACATAATTTTTAGGTGAACGTATTTTACGTCATCGCTTATGCGAGGTTGTATCGAATTTAATTTACGTATTTGACTTAATAGCTGGATTCTATTCACCGATTTGGATCGATTTAAATCGATTCAAAAAGAATGTATGCGTTCGATTCGTGCAGGATTCACCATAAGCCAAACGTAAAGAAACTGATCAGATCACTTCTGAGTGATCTACTGTTAAAAACGAATTGATTTCGGCTGGGAATCGAATGCAGATTTCTTACATCCCTTCCCTCTTACTTAGGACATGTCATTGCCAAAACTCAGCAAAAGTCGCAATAGGCAACCATACATGCAAATTTGATACATCCATGTAAAAACTCCTTAAGAAAGTGAGGCGGAGTCAGTGTTACGAACGTTCAAAAAGCAAAAATCCCTCAAAAGTAGCACAATAAATTCTTTTTCAACATAGAAAATCCCTAAATTTGTTACTACATTGAGGAAAAAAAGAAAACTCAGAAAGAAAACGTAAAAAATCATTAAATGTACATAAAGTTAAAGAAAAAAAAGACAGTCGACTTTACAGTTGAAAATACATTTAAAAAAAATGAAAAAATGATGGACAAAACAAACAAAATAATAAGAATTCTTCACAAAATAATAATAAAATTTAAAGAAAAATAATAAAAACAAAAGACAATCAATTTTATGACACAATTCAATGGACTATCTTGACTCAAAATGGCGGTAATTGCGGTACTTCATCTATCTAGGGACTAGGGACTTTAATTAATCCACATTAATCAATGAGATCATCTCATTGATTCATTATGATTACAAGCACAGGTTTAGTGTTGCTTTGTGATTATTATAATATTAGGGAATTTAAATTCATTCAGAGTCTAGCCACGTCTAGCCATCTATCAAGTAATTTCGCTAAATGAGTAATTAAGACGGAAGCCAGCAGATGTCAGCAGATCAGCACTACTTAACCTACAAAAGGACCTGAATTTAAAGGTTAGCATTTTCAGCGGAAAATGTTAAACAATCCTTTAAAAACGCTCAGCAAAAACGTCTATACTTTACTAAGAAGTAAGTTCATGGCTCAAAGCACTCGCAGAATTACTCCCAACATCAAAGGTGATTTTAGGTTATACAACAGCACACCCAGAAAAATGGGATTTGCTGAGTGCGGTTTGCCTGGAGAGACGCCCCGTTATAACGCCGGAATTAAACGAGATCGAAAAAGCATTCCAGAAGCAGCTGACGGAGATTGAATTCGAAAAGAGTTACAAATCAAATCACGAAATCCAACATGAGGAAGACTTGTAAGTAAGAACGCTTGTAGTAGAATAAAGGATAGGCACAAATAGAGAACTCTGTGTTAAGTATTTAGCAAGGCCCTACCATCAATCTTATCTGTATTCTTTTTCACCGTAGAAAACAAGCGGAACTATTGAAGAAAGGCGAAGGAGACCTCGATGTAAGCACAAGGCAAACAGCGCAAGATTTCATCGATGCCGGCCTAGACGAATTAAATAATTTCCAATTTGCCAGCCGCATTACAGGTACGTAATCTATACTACTTAACATTTACTATTTATACTTAATTTTGCAGACGCTGATAAAAAAGGCGACGTGGAATCACTGCATAGAAAACTAGATAAACACCTGGTGTTATTAGTTAGGCAAAAATTCGGCGATAAATCGTTCTTTCTGTTGCCGCAAGGTTTAAGGCAAGAAGGTGAAACACTGCGACAAGTAAATGACAAGTCACCAGTGAGTTTTAAATACGTTTGATTTTAATTGTTTGCAGACGGCGGAGAGGGTTTTGGTGGAAACCTGCGGAGACGACGTCAAGTCTCAAATATATGGCAACGCACCGTTCGGTTTTTATAAATATAAGTATCCGAGTGAAGTCAGACGGAAAAACGGGGTAGTCGGTGCTAAGGTAAGTTAGATTCGGGAAAGTTTTTAAATACAGCTTTCGAATTTATTTTCAGGTGTTCATATACTTTGCTAGATATCTCTCTGGGCAAATTCCGGGCAAGAAGGTTGAATATAAATGGCTGGATAGGCCGGAATTAAAGAAGGAGTTGCCACCGGCTTATCACAACAATGTCGTCCAGTTTTTAATAGATGAGAATTAGTTGTAAATTATAATGTTAGAATAATAAGAAATAAAGTACTAGTTTTTCTTTTTCATAATTGTTTATTTAATTGCAATTTTTTTAATATGGATGTTTTGTTTAAAAAAAAAGTAGCAGCCAGTTTATGTTGGCATATTTTCATTATTTAAGTAAAGCTTGGCATATCTACAAAGCTTTACTATTTATTTGAAATGCTCATACACTTGTATGAAAATTCAGTTACTTTTTAATTTAATTTAATTGCTAGACAAGTTAAAATTTAAAAAACAGTGTATTCCAAAGTTTTCAAAATAGAAGATAGGCAACCCATTCTACTTCCCTGTTTTCAGTACATTACAAAAACAGGAAGAGAACTGTTCAACGTAAAATCGCATTCATAATTCCTGACATAATCATTATCATTATAGAAAAACACATTTTATTTATTGTTTCCAAACAAAAAATAATTTACGACATCCCGGATTCACTTTTACGTATTGGCAAGATTTGGATGCATTCGATTTTCATAGTTTTGAAGCTTTCTGTAGGCGTCATGACTTATGATTGCGACTGTACGTGCTGTAACGAGCTTGAAGCTCTTAAAAGGAATGCTACAATTACCAGCATTTTGAATCAAAGTAAGTGTGCAAGTTTAAAATTGAAAGCGATTTCAAACTTGGCGCGCTTATTTTAACTCAAAATGGCGGTAATTGCGGTACTTTATCTATCTAGCAACTTTAAAAAATGAATTTACGAATTTATAACTGTATTAGAATTGCAATTAACAGAAGAATACGAATAAAACACATTAGCAAAGTACATCCAAAAGAATTTCAGTAGAATAGTCCAGAAAAATTTTCTCTAATTACTTTTACTTATGCATTTCCTTATTGGTGAAGAAAAAAGAGGATAAAAATTAAAGTAATTCAATTAGACAAATCTGAAAGAATTACAAATGGTTGACTCAGTATGTAGCAACAAACGGGAGAAGAGAAAAAAAGTGTTTCCGCCCGGGATCGAACCGGGGACCTTCCGCGTGTTAGGCGGATGTGATAACCACTACACCACGGAAACTCAATAACGCGTTTGACATTACTCCATGCCATTTATGCACAACTTTGTTTTATTTTGATTATTAATTACTTGTTTTATTTTCAGTTTCATAAAGCAGCTCATTAAAGCATCCGAAATTTTATTTCGTATGTCGGCGACAACGTATGTATCTGCACAGTATAAGTAATTACCAAGTAGCGTCACTTAAACGTCAGTGTCAAAAAAAAATCGCCATTCTATTTGATACCCTTATGGAAATGTAATGTAATTTGCAGCTGGGTAGGCATCAAACAAAAGAGCAAATGTGACAGTTATACTCCAGTGACGCTATTGTGCGATTCTTATACTGTAGCACAGTATAAATATCTTACAGTAGGGACAAATCCGGTATTTGCATGAACAGTTTTTTAATGCGCATGTTTCGAAACTGGCGGTCCTTTCACAGACGACCGAGTGTGGCGCAACACGTCATTTCATCATTGTGTAAAAAAGTGTGGTTATAGCACGGTTATATGTGGTTATAGTTTGAAGTTTTCATAGGCATAAGGTTAATTTTCGTTATTAGTTTCATCGATTGTACATAATAGGTGTAATTTTGTGTTAAATATTGTACATGATATTGATTATTTTATTCGGAAAGAGAGGAAGACTGAAGTATTTGACTTTACACGTTCATCCCTTGTGGGCGAAGCTACATTTAATTTATGTTTTTACTGTTTTCGGCTTTAAATCTGCATAAACACATGGACAGCACTAGTGACATCTAACTGCAGTAGAATGAAGGACCGCCAATATCGGCCATGTTGGGGTGAAAAATCGGGGTATTGAACATCAAAGGTGCCGACACGGTTTGTCCCTACTGTAAGATATTTATACTGTGTACTGTAGTATCTGTTGCAGTGCTGCCAGATATTTAAATTTATGAACGATAGATGGCAATACAAGAAAAACGGTAGAAAGCGGTAAATAAGATTCAAATCATCGAATCAAGACGAAAGTTGTGATTATTTGGAATTAAAAAATTAACACAATCAGGTAAATAAAGATTTGCGCG
The DNA here is from genome assembly GCA_033060865.1 of Dorcus hopei. Classification (NCBI taxonomy): domain Eukaryota; kingdom Metazoa; phylum Arthropoda; class Insecta; order Coleoptera; family Lucanidae; genus Dorcus; species Dorcus hopei. Next base: position 2,286,782 of record CM065425.1, on the reverse strand, counting down.
GAAAGTACTGAAATCTAGTTGTCATTTTTAGACCAAGGTACAGTGGCGGACAATAAAATCCGGGCACGTCAAATGACGTGCAAATGCACAATGTAAACTTTCATATTTTTCACGTTTAATGCACGACAGTAGTAATTCTGACGGTTGATTCAAATTTTATTTATTTATTTTGACAGAAATATCACCTCAATAAAAGCCTGATTTACCAAATTTGTCGAAATACGCACATTCAAAATTTTATTGTCTCCTACTGTGCGCCATCTGTGTTCGGGAAATATAATTGAAAAGTATTCGCGACCTAATTGTCAACGCTAGAGGTCTCCGTTAATTGAAAAATGGCCGACAAAAGGGTGAACAACATTGCAGTTGCATTAAATATGAGTTTCTTTGGTGCAAGTTTTCAATATTAAACCAATCAGTGAAATGTTGTTCACCCTTTCGATGGTATCAATTTTGACCATCAGAGGTCGCCTACTTTGTTTGATTTCGCGAATTCTATCTTTCTGCTTAAGGTATTACAGTGTTCTGTTATACTGTGGGGTTCAATATTTTTTGATAAGGGGAGGCTATGCTTGATTCAAAACTTTTAGTCCGACACATTTGCTTTCCGACTTTTGTCAAATTTGTTAGTTGTTTAAACGCTCTCGAACACTCCCGCGACATTTGAAATACGTCATTATCATATTGAACAGTTGTAACGAATCCTTATGTATTCAATTAAAAGATTTAGGATTAGGAGAAGTATCTTGACGTATCAGTTTTGACAGATGGTCAAGGTTAATTGTATCAATTAAGCTGAGACACCGACTTTATTTTTATTTAATAAATTGTATTAATCGTTATATTGCTTTGAGCGATTATTCTACGATTTGGATTATTATATTTCAAACTTTACTTGAAATCTTCAAGAACAATCATTACATTGAATTATTCTATTTGGACATACTGTACATATTTCCAGTTGACTTCCGTTAAATATCAGGACTCTATATACAGTCGTGATAAAAAAAAGTGGACAGTTTTTGACGTCAATTTTAGATACTAAAACTTTTACTGTATGGTTGTAATTATGAGCTAATACTTACGGATGATAAGCAATAAATATTACTGTTTATTCCTTTATTAATTTTTTAATGCTTTAAATTGAATCTTCTCTTCAAATTTAATTATGTATTACTTTAGCTCTAAAGCAAATGTGTACTGTATGAAGTGTTAAATTTAGAATTTTTCAGGTTTTTGGAGGGGGGCATTGTTTCTTTGTATTTTACCCAAAAACACTTTTCAAGTTTCCTTCCACCCCCTTAGAAATCCCCGCCGCCTTAGTAATTCATAACTAGAGGCCGGATTTTAGGTGAAATGCCTTTGCTTAGTTCTTAGGGTTGCAAAGATTATTTAAAGATATCTCTTCTTTCCGATTCTTCTGAGTCTATTTCTAATGAGACGAAAGTATATCTTTTAAAAATCTTTAACACCTTAAGAACTAAACAAAGACATTTTACCTAAAATCCGGTCTCTATTAATTGTGTAAAATATTTTCTTTTAATTTGCTTGACGAGATAGTAAATGTTATTTTATACACTCTATACAACTATAACAGTACAACAGATTTCTTTAAAAAAATATATGAAAACTGTCAATTTTTGAAAAAAAAGAGATCTATTTCTTTTCTTCAAGAAATGAATATACCAAAAAGAATCAGCGAAATACATAATTGGGGCAGTAAACATATTTTTACAGAAATGAAAACATTAAAAGTAAATTAAATTAAAAATTAATAGCTAAGAGTTACATTACATAAAATAATTTAAAAAAATAAGAAAATTCCACTTCACTCTTTATATTCCTGCGAAATAAATTAGGAATATTATTTAAAAAAAGACGCCAATCTTGAGCTTACATATTTATTAACAGCAACAGTTATCAAATACATATATAGCAATTATAACATTAAGTACCTACATAACTTGCGACTTCTCACATGAACCATTTTGCAATGATTTTATAAAACAATGATTTCATTTTTTACGTATTTCTGATACGACATGGGGATATGCATTCCTTTTCCAACGACTTCCAAAAACACGCCGCTCGAATTCTATTACCTATTACTTAAATGTGGGGGATTTTCACAGCCATTCTAAAGTCTACGACGTGTCTACATCAGCGCATTTCAAAAATAAGTTCAACAGATCTTTTCTAAAACAAACTGACGATTACGAAAATACGCAACTTTCTCTTAACATTATAAAATTAAAGAGTAAAGTAAAATCTACTCCCGCAAGGTAGAGTTTAAGAAAAGTAGAAACGTGTGCAGAAAGCAATGCGATTGTCGTTCATTCAACCGTTACTAAAAACATCTACACTGGATTTCACAAACGTCACTTAACTTTAATCATCAATTAAGAATAATCATTCCCATACCTTCAACACATGTAACCATGACAATGTTTACTTTTAACGGATGATTCAATTTAAGTAACGTTTGTGAAATCCGCCACTAGTCTTTTTTTTGTACAAATAACAACAACGCACAACCAACGAGTTACAAGAGGATATTTCAAAGCACATGCTTTGTTATGTATGAGCAACATTGATTGTAATAGTTTTGCATCTACGCCATATTCAAACATTAACGTTTAATTACCTACCATTTCATTAAAACGTTTCAACTTCAAAGAACTACATGCTCACCTTAAATTTGGACAAGACGCAGTTACACTTTTACTTAACTTACAATCATCTACGTACCACACGACATTCTAACAGTAGCAAAGTATAAAATTATCTAAAGCATCATTGCCCGTTGTAAATATACAATAGGAAGGAATGATTATTATTATTACAGTTAGTTTTATAACAGTGCATTTAGACTCTAGACTAGAAGATACAGTTAGTTCTATCTAACAGTGGTGAATAGGCGTTAGTTTAAGGACGAATTACAATGTTTGATTGTTCCAATTACTTCAGGGGATGTAATGTTATTTACAGATTTCTATGAAAAATGTACAGTAACTTGAATGCCGGGAATATATTAATTAGAGCTGGCAACGGTTAACCGATTTTGGATATTCGCGGTGTACAGCATGTCACTCATGCAAATAGAGTTGCATAACTTGAATGTGAATCTAGGTGAAAAATATTTTTTTATGCAACTCTATTTGCATGAGTGACATGCTGTACACCGCGAATATCCAAAATATCCAAAATCGGTTAACCGTTGCCAGCTCTAATATTAATAACAAAATGGGGTTTTAGGTTTTAATGTTTCCTACAAATCGGAAACCATGGTTAATAATTTAATTACATAAACAATTTAGTCATTCTCTGTATGTAGAAATCAAACAAAAAACACGTATCCAAAATTATTCTGTTTTAGGCTACAAGAGAAGAGAAATGTATGAAAGAAAGCTCTACATGTTTTATTTATAGCTGATAGCCACATTTTTTAGGCCTTGTCATATTTAGGTCCAATCAATTTAAATTACAAGCACAACGAAAAATTAGCAAAAACTGTGACAACAGTTGGCACATTCCAGGAAGACAATTAAATCTAAGCTTAACATGATTTCAAATAAACTCCGAAGCTAAACTAGGCTGATTAATTTTTCTGTTTTATTCCTTCGTGCTTAGCACGTGGCACACACGTGCGTTTTCTCAAAAATCTCATTTCATAACCGCTTCCTACAATAGGCTTTAACTACATACAAAATTGAATATTTTCATCTATTCTTTTTTGATTTTGTTTTAGCAACAGTCGAAAAGCCAAAAGTGGACTGTTATCAGGTGCTGCTGGACGTGTTCGTCGTGGATTCCGTTTCCGTACTCTCGGAGGATATTATAAAGTGCGGTCGGTTCGGTAGAGCGGGACATTCGGAAACCGGAGGAAGGACGTTGTACTTGTAAGCCCCGGAAATGTTGCCCGCGGGAGCATAATGCGCTACGACCACTATCTTGCCGGAACGCGAGGATGCTTTTCCTACCCCGAAGTGTCGCGAACTCGCCCACACCAGTTGAGTGAAATGCCCTGAAAACAAGACACAGCTCCTGAAACGATGTCACATTGTAAATTCGAACTGAGTGAACGTATACAAATTGGTTTCGAAACTGTTTCGCTTCGCAAGATGCCACTTTCGTAGCAAATCCATTACCCGGAGTCAGATGGGATATTTATTCGCAATTTTATAGGGGAGCACAAAGTGGGGAAGAGAAAATCGCCCGAAGTTATCATTATTGATTTTTCAGACCGTTGTTCAAGGACGGTTAAAATTCGCAGGTTTTTAAATTGTTGAAGCAAAAAGGGTTTCTTTTTAATCTATAATTTCTGGATTACAACAAAAATAATACTTGCCTGCATTTACGTTGGCGTCGGGTTCTTTGCAGTAATCGTACTGACGAACGGCACTGTACCAGTATGTGGCTATTTCTTGCCCTGTTAAATTAAATGAAACATTCAAAGAAAATATTAGTTTCGTTTTCATTAAACCTCATCAGGACAAAATAAAGAAATGGGGTTGATCGCAACTTGGTGATAACACAACAATTGAAGCAAAAAACAGGACCTAGCATATTTCAAATAAGCACAGACGTACTTACGCCCAAAGTGCCATTTAAATTAAAAATGTGCAAAAGGGGCGGATGTTTTGTTATATCCTCGTGGACAGGCCACCGACAAAACAAGTCGAAAGTGCTTATATTTGCAGCCACACTCTAGTAGCTTCGCGGGCAATTCTCGAAGATTCATCATAAGCTGTATTTCTTCTATCAATTTTGTTTTAATATAAAATATTCGCAAGTACTTTCAAATTGTTTATCGATCAACACAATTCCAGAAAGCTCTACTGACCTGAAACATCTTTCTGAAGAGAGTTGGAAGACCGACAAAACAAATTCTGCCCGATGTCTTTATCGTTCCGGTAATAGAATCTGTTCGTATGAGCGAGATGGTTGGCCCAGGTTTGCGCGAGGTAGCACAGCTGAAAAAATCGTGGATTTCAGCGAGGGTCGAACAGGGGTACGTCAGTTTATACCTCGGACGACATAGTTAGGGGCGGCGAAGAGTGCCTCTGCCGATATACATTGTGCCAGCAGAGACAGTCCGTGATGAAATCGCTTTCTTGCCACGCTGTTTTCAGATCGGAAATGTCTAGTACCATACTTACGGGACGGTTTGATAAAATCTGAAAATAATAACGACTTCGACCAACATCTCATTTAAATGATTAGAAAAGTCTCCTTCGAAGTGGGGCGAAATCGTAAGTCTGATAATGATTGATTGACAACAACTTTATAAAAGATGAATCATGCTCAAATTACGTAAGCTTTCTAAAATGAACCCCATAAATATTTACTAGGGAAATACATTTGTAATGCATTCAAGTGTACAGTTTGTCAGAGGGAAGTTTCCTCCTCTTGTAACCTAGTGTAATGTTAATCATGTAGGTCTATTACTTTTAATAAATGTATTATCAAATCCAGCTACGTCCCTTAAGGCCAGTACACAATGGATTTGCATAATATGAGACATAAGCCGTAACAGTAATTCGTCCTATGTAAAGAAGTGCGCTGTAACACAATAGCTCCGTAACGAGAACAAAGCTAATGCGTTTCTTACGGCTTATGTCATGTTTTATGCAAATCCATTGTGTTCTAGGCTTAATTGTCGTTATGTAAGTATTACGTTACATTTCTTCCCAAATAATAAGAAACTTTAAGAGATTTTCCTGTTTATTTGAATTTATTTAAGAAATCAATTGTAACTCACTTTCCTGAACCATACAACTTTTAAAATAGAGTGAAGGGTGCCTGCGGTTTAATTTTTTATTTGAATAAAAATAAATGGCAAGTATTAACGTCCTCTTACAAACCGTAAAGTATAAAACACGCACAGATTTCAGTATCACACACACACATCTTGAAGCAACATTTGTTATTTGAGTTTAAACGGCGACCATAAATTACCTAGACTCAAAATTATGACCGCACGCGATCCGTTAAAAATTTTCCATGACGCAAAACTTCCAGAACACCCAATGGGTCTAAAATATTGGTCGTCAGGAAAGCCACAGCTACCTATCATTTTTAACATATTTTCTAATGTCAAATCAAAAGGTCCACACAGATGAATGTCACTATGAATATCGATCGTGATTTGAAACTAATATTGAGACTTAGAGCGCGTGCAAATGTTGAATAATTCACGGCTCGAACTTTATGCAAATGAAATTAAATCTGCGGCACGCGATTCTGCGATCAGTTGGGTTTTATTCGTCCGTTGGATGCAATAAGTGCACGGATTTCCTTTCGGAATTTTCCTCGACGGAATTCCATCTTAGTTACACCATGCAGTTTCGCCGCGCCACCATGATTAACTGTGACACCTTTTGATTCTTGATGAAATGACTTACCCCCTGCCTAGACTCACGAATTCATAGAATAACAAATCAAGCGATGCGCTCGTTAGTTACCGCCCTGTATATAATTCATTAAATAACATAATTTGCATACGTTGCCGGAAGCTTCACCACTCACGTGTAGCAAGCTTGTCCACATCAGATAACAAAAAGATACTGCACGAAGGTTCTTATTTTACTAGGATTTAATCACAGGATGTGTGTACTATTTACATCGCATCAGATAACAAAAAGATACTGCACGAAGGTTCTTATTTACCTACTTTTTTCATATACAAATACAATTTCGTAAAAAGTACAGAGGAAAACGAATTTTACTGTACTTATTTAATTTTAAGAATAAATTTAAAACAGAGTCGAATTAAGCTTGTAATTTTGGTGTGAAAATCAAATGTATCAAAAGTTGTACCAAAAAAATGCCCCCTTTTCTTTCAAGAGAGATTTTTTTGTTAATCAAGAATAAAAGAAATTTAACGTGTGTGTGAAACTACATGCACCACAAAAAAAACGTTAAAGAAAAGAATTGCTTTGGTAAACGCTGTGAACAGAAGTTTCTAATCCTCGCGAATACAAGAATTCGGTTTTCATTGATCAAACAAGCCCGAACGAAAATAGAATTAAATTATTTGCGGTTTATTGTCCATGGGAAATAAATGTTGGCCGCGATTCAGTAGGTATTGTCAAGTTGATTTGATCGACCCATATTCAACTCAAATGGCTTAGTTTCGATCAACTTATTTATTTATCATTTTAATTATATTACTGAAACAAATATCTTCATATAAATGCATTTGCTGCTTTTACTCAGTCAAAATTAATAAAATAAACCGTAACGATAATAAAAGTATAACAAAAACAGAAGAAACGAAAAACCCACTGTGAAATGCATCTACAAATTTACTAAGTCGTAATGAAAACTATAAGAAACTTTGTAAATATAACATCATAAAAATAGTAAATATTTCTGGTATTACAAAAATAAAATCTGTTAAGGAATAGCCCAAAGTCATGCTCCTGTTCTAAATAAATATTTAATAATAGTTATTTATATTATTAGTGGAATGAAGCTTTATTACGATTGGAAAATAAAAAGTGAGACAAAAAAGAAGATATTATGGGATTGTTACAATACAGCACTAGTGGTGTAATAAGCTTCATTATTCAACTGAAGCAGTGTCAAGTGAATAGTGCCTTTATGAAGCAATTATTGTAGATAAATAAAATTAAAATCCAAGGCAATCTGAACATTCAAATTAAAAGCAATGTAAATCGTTTCTCTAACACAAAAACGAATTCAATAATAATTTCTACCTAGAAACACAAATGAAGCAAAGTGTAAGAGTAAAATAAATGCACAAAGGAATCACCCTTATTAATACTTACACTTATTTTTAATTCATCAAAAAAGTTTCTTTTCTGGTCTTTATACTCTGACAGCTTTCGTATTACACTAAGGCCCGATTTTACAATCGTCGGATAAGAATTATTATTGGTATAACGGTGGTATAACGTAGATGTGGAGGAACATTAAAGGATATTTGGCGAACAGTTATTCCGTACTTATTCCACGATTGTAAAACTGGGCCTAAGGGTCGAGATATCCACCTCCTATTAAAGTTATTCGACGAATAACTTGATTATTCTGAATTGTCAATTGATTTTTTATGAATTGTTTCCATGGTAGTTTTTCGCCTAATAACTATTAGCCAGTTTATTAAGAGATGGATATCTCCGCCTTAAAGTAAAAAAAAAAATATATGAATTTAAAAAAAATTCAAATTTCAACATAAAAGCTCGCAAATTCAATTTACATTTTAGGGCGAAATATGAAACGATAAGGATAATATATAACGGTCGTTTACCACTGGTACACGGAAGTTCATTCGTTCTTAGCATTCCCCGTCATTTCTTGCGTGCCATGAGTTTGCAGTAAACGTGAAAAAATTAGCAATGAAGTGGCCGGCGAAAAGAAATATATCACGGAGTTAATAATTAGGTGTTTTGTTAGAAACGCACGTGTTGACAAATTTGTTTCTAAGCACTCGGATTTCCATAAATTTTCCTCGGAATGAATTTCGATTTTGGGGCGGACGACCAACAACGTGATGCCTCAGTGAGAGAGTGGATTTAAAACTAATTACAAACGCATTGTTATGCGTTCCATGTAAAAAGATGAAGTTAATTTATTCTCGCCCAATTTCGGGTTCAATCGCAAAAGATTTGGGATTGGATCACCCTCCAGAGTAACCCTGGAGAAATTTATAATTTCAAAAAATAGATTTAAAAAAATCTACCTACATTATTTAGATAAGTGGAAACTTTCAGCTGTACATAAAGCAGCTCAGTAGAAACTCGAGTTTGATGACTTTATTTAGACCCGAGTTTACGAAACTAAACCATCATTTGCATTCAGCGGGAGACTAACGGAAGTTTAGATGAGGCTAAATAGGAATAAGAACTTTCTACACCTCGATGTGCGGTGGGATGTCAATTAACCCAAATGTAATTAAAGTTCATAGTAAAACCGATCTGAAAAATATTTGTTCTTATAAACTCAGTGTTTGCGTTAGATATAATTCCGATTCAACCTGAAAACAGCAACACGAGTTCTAAAAGTTTTCTTGCGGCTTTCACTTCATTTTTCTTTCTCTATCGCGCTTGTCAGCTTAACCTTTAGACAATTTAAAAACGAGTTCATTAATCACAATTCTTTCACGCGGCAGATCTGAAGCCCGATTCTTCTGGCACACCTCAAACAATACTTCCTGACCTTTACGAACCTACAACAGTCGCCATAGTAACAACACGACTTCCGAAGCAATTAATTAAATTCCGAACAACCCCATGAAAGCCTGAAATAAAGCAGCCAGTGTTAATTAACCGCCTATGAAAAGGAATCTCAAAATATTTAAGACAAACTTAAACGAACTCGTAAACTTTTCAATAACGCAAGCGAAAATTTTTAGTTCTTAAATTAAGTTACGTAGCTAAAGTTTGCGTGTTTCATTCAGGAAAGTTTTAGAGTGAATTATTTTGTTGGGAAAGATGATAAAAATTCATGACAAAGACCATCATCACCTAGGATCCTAACTGAAAGAAAAACAATATTGTTTCTTAAAAGACGCCAACTCACAAAGCGAAACCGTCTTCAATTCTCGCCTATTCACAAGACGGAACAATCAAGAGAGTGCTTGATTAAACACCTGGGGCTTACGCTCATTAAAGACTCGAAACAGCTTGGAAAATTACGAATGCAAATACATATTTCAAACGATTTACTTCGAATTAACACAACATCCTACGCAGAGAAATTCTGTGAAGCCAGAACCCAACTCCTTCAAGTCTAAATTTACTCTATTCCAACTGAATTACCTGAACGTATTACACAACATTTACAATATGTAGATTCGAGTTATCTTACTTCAAAATCAAATGAAAACACGTTACGAAGCTCTTCGATCTGTAAGGAAGGAAATGTCTGATAAGATTGATTCTAGAAGTCGTTTGGTACACGTGATGCAAGCTGCGCGGCATTTTGAGATTGTTATCTCACGCAAGTCAATACAAAATCGAATGTAATCACTAAACACAATCATATTAGATAAAAAAGGAAACACAAATATGATCTAATTTGATTAAACAAGTCAAACATTTGTGAAAGGCAAAAATAATTATAAGAAATTGCATAAATCTTAAAGCAATAAAGATGTGGATAAGATAACTTGCACTAGTGCACACTGGGTGTATCTTCATCTCTTATTATTACGTGAGATTAAAATGAGATGAGAGTACACTGAGCATGCATTAGTATAGGCGTTGGAAAACGCTATTACTTTATTTATAAGTTTCAGTAAAGCAGAAAAATTTCAACCAAAAGAAAAGAAAGAGAGTAAAAAAAGTAGGTCAATTTAGATACGTCGTGAGTAAAATACTTCGGAATGGGGACGAAAAAGAAGAAGACATTCGTTAACCGATATCATCCCCCTAATCAATAACCGCCTGCAAATGTATCTGAGGTGAAAAGTGGCGTTGGCGTTTCATATTGAACCGAAACTGCATCGTCCGGTGATGACGGGGGTCAAAGCCGAAACGCTTTTATTTAAATATTCCGGTGTTTGCGACGAATCATTAAACAAATCGAATAATAGTGCAACAGTAATTTTCTACTACGTAAAATTACGCTCGTGCTAAAGCAATTATTCGTGTTTTAATGCGATTAAATTGCCAATTAGCTCGACATTCAGCGACTAATTTTCTTGTTCATTAGCCAAACGTCGTTTATTCACGACGTAATTGCAATGCAAAAATGTATAAAATTCAAAACCACCCTTAAAAATATATGACGAAATAAATTGCTCTAATTAATTGCTCATAAAAAGAAAACAAACTTTACCACGGAATAACCCTTTGCGCTCACCAATACAAAAACATACGACACAATAAATTAATTTATTAAAGAACCTTGAAAGGAAGATGCGAAATTTAAAAAAAAATGATTATTTAGGCCCATTTGTACAAATCCAGCTTAAATTTAAACCAAAGCTTAAACTATTAAGGCCTAGTTGTACAATTTCAGTTTAAATTTAAGCTGAAGCTTAAACCCTTAACAACGATTATTTCAACAATTGTTGTTAACGGTTTAAGCTTTGGCTTAAAGTTAAGCTGGAATTGTACAACTGGGCCTAAGAAGAATTCTTGAAATAATCGTTATCATGGCTCTAAGCTTCAGCTTAAATTTAAACTGGCATTGTACAACCGGCCCTTAACAATATTGTGTAAGTCGTTTTAAAGAAATCGCATTAATGTGTAATTTAATTTAGTGGCAGTTTTCTTTCTTTCTCTGATTTTTTAACTGAACAGGAAAATTCTGCACAGCTCTTTATTCTATTGCACATAATCAAAATTTTTGGAAGTCGTACAAAACAAAAAGAAGTTAAAAAATGATGTCTATGTATTTCCCAAACAGAGTTTTCAAAAAAAGTAACAAGGAGATAGAAAATATATTAATAATGAAGTGAACTGTAAGATCCATGTATTAAAAAAAATAAAAACAAAAAGCAGCACATTGTTATCCATGAATTTTATAAGATAATATGTAACTCTTAGGTCCAGTATTTCATTCAAAGTTTAACTTTAAGCGTCGTTTTATTTTTACGGAAACAATTGTCCTTACAATTATTACGATGGGAATAAAACGAAGCTTAAAGTTAAACTCCGAATGAAATGCTGGGCCTTAGGTTAAGTTGTACAGAACATATAAGTCAGGATTAAATTTAAGCCTAAGTTAGGATGTGACACACAATACGCTGTAGGTCATAAAGTGTGTCACAATCTAAGTTAGGCTTACACATTACAATCGTGGAATAAGGACGGAATAACTGTTCGCTGAATATCTATTAATGTTTCTCCATATCTACGTCACACCTACGTCACGTTCGTCTAAGAATAATGCTTGTCCGGCGATTGTAAAATCGAGCCTAATTCAGGAATAAATTTAAGCCTAAATTAGAATGTTACATATAATATGCTGTAGGTCATAAAGGCTGGGTTTCTCAGTCCCTAGTTTAACTTTAAACTCCTGTTTATTCCCATGGTAGCAATTATAAAAACAACCGTTCCTATGGAAATAAACAGGAGTTTAAAGTTAAACTAGGACTGAGAAACCCAGCCAAAGTGTGTCACATTCTAAGGTTGCGTTGTATAAAAGGTTTAAGCCAGGATTAACTTTAACCTTAAGTTAGAATGTGGCACTTGTATGACGTACAGCATTTTGTGTATCATATTCTAACTTAGGATTAACATTAATCCTGACTTAAACCTTTTATACAAGGCAACCTAAGTTAGCCTTAAATTTAATCCTGGCTTAAATGTTTTGTGCAACCGACCTTTTAAAACAATTTTTTAATATATTATACACAAGGCAGCCTAAGTTGGGCTTAAATTTAATCCTGGCTTAATGTTTTGTGCAACCGATCCTTTATAACCATTTTTTAATTTTTATTTCCTGAATAACTTCTACACCGATATTTCGCCCTACATTGACAATGTACACTAACACTATTCTCAAGACTGAAACGTTGATTGCAAGGATATATAAAAGATGTATGGAAAATTATACAGGTACTACAGATTTGCACCTGTCGGTACTTGATGCAATATTGTTATAAATCAAACTTAATAAGACAATCACTAAAAATATAATTTATTTCTCGATGCCCACCACCACCACCCTTGAGAATTCCTGAAGCTGGTGTAAAACAAAACGCACACCGACTAATAAATTATAATTTTAATGAAACAATGACGAGTGTTCTATTTCATCAATCAAACAATTTAAAGAATCGACCTTTTAAAAGAGGAAATGTTTGAAAATGTCGAAATGTAAATAAAATCTTAAAAGTACCTGTAAATAAAATTGTACATAGAGCATTTTTAGAAGTGACAATACAAAAAAAAATCCGTGATACCGAATTAATAGCTTTAAAAGAAGCTATTCCCTATTATTATTAATTAGTTTTAAAATTCCTGTAGAAAACAATAAAAGAAAAAGTTGAAACGAGTGAATTTATTTTTAATAAAATACTGAATTCTTAAAGAACTACCTTCTGGAAAAGTTGAGGCCGATTGTCAAGCTGTTGTTCAGTAACAGCATCTTTATTGTTGGACTTTGTAGTAGATTCTATAGGTTCCGGTCGGTTGGCGTGAACAACCCGGAGTTGTTGTACACGGCGTCGCAGGTTCTGCAGCGCACGTGCTTCTTCGCGCTTGCGACTGGGTTGGTAAGTGGAGGCCGATGGAAGCACTGCGAACTGGGGTTCTTGTTGTATGGAAGCACTCAGCAGACGTTTGCTAACGGGTGTCCTCGGCCTGTAGTCAGTCAGCAGTTGTAGATTCTGCGGACAGAGCGAGGTTTGCGATGCGATTCGGGGCAGATCCATGCTGCCAGTGGCTGCTGCATAACCGCAGCATCCCGCTACCAAGCGTCGTGACGAACTGACGCAATGCACCCCCCGGTCGATACCGAATTTCGTGGATATGCGCAAACTTAGTTTGATTCCTCACTTTTATTTTTATTAGCTTTTATACGTTTCTAGCACCTAATTCATCTTAATCTTAAAGTCCACAAATATGTATGAACTTAACAACAAAATACATATCACCAAGAGACATTCTTTTTAATGAAATGCAATTGCGAAACAAAAAAAAAACCAGAGAAGTAAAATTAATATTTCTGAACAAAATCACGAATCTGACAAAGAAAAATCAGACATTCACTGTAAAATCTAAAAATATTTTATAAATATAAATCAAAACAAAAAAATTAGTTTCAAATGTATGTACAGGGTGATTCATTGAAACTATTAACTAGAAGTAGGCGCACTTTTAACTTTTTTTCCAGAAATGTACAGGTATTAATTTTTATGTGCTTTTTCCAGAGGAAATTACATAATTGCATTTCACGTTACACTTTCAATTATACCGGAAGTCGTCAAATTCATTATTTCGAAATATTTTACGACTTTATCAACTGTAAAGTACAAGTAATATTGCCTTTTCTCATAAATGTAACTGACTTGTCACTTTAGGCCTGTATTTGTGTAATTTTTAATTGAATAACAAAATTCAAAAGATAATTCCATGCACAAATTAAAAACAGAAACGATATTACTTACTAATCAAACTAAAATGAAAAGAAAACTCACTTTTTACCATTAGTAACTTCACTCCAAAAATTATAATCATTTGCTTACAGAAGGCTCAAGAATTGTTATTATTTAAAACACGTTCCATTAAACTCTTCTAGGTAGTAATATATTCAAAAGTATTGAATATCCTAGAAAAAAATTCAAATAATATAAAATCAAAGTGAAACATATAAAGGCAATTAAAAAAAAGTACAACAATAATGTGTAATAGTTTATTTAAAATATACACACATTTTTAAGACAGAAATTACGACCTCGGTCTCTCCTTCTTTTCTTTATACAGCGCTAGCAGTGAAACATTAGCTACTTTAACAACCTGCAACAACATAAAACGATTTTAGTTATTAAACCATGTACTATTTACTGAATTTAAGTAAAGCAGTTGTTAAATCAGAAATGCAACTTAATCACCAAGCAACTCATTGGATTGGCTCTGCACTTTAATAGAATCATCACGCAATGCAAAAATCAAGTTAATAAAAGCTGCGTTCGTTTATTCTACTCTATTTACACTTTTCGCACTATAAAGAGTGTGAGCGAATAAGTTAATACAAGTAAGAGTGAGACAAAAGAGCGAAAAAGGTAAATAGAGTGAACGGAGTTGAATAAACGAACGCAGCTAAAGTGAATTCACAGCAAATGGGTTTACCTTAAACCTAACTCCGGGAATATCGCCGACGGCATGGCCTTTACGACCGAAACCTGCGACTAAAACTTCGTCGTTCTCTTCAATGTGGTTTAAGCAACCATCACGAGGTACGAACGCAGTGATTTTTTTGCCATTCTTTATGAGCTGGACCCTTACGCATTTGCGGATGGCAGAGTTGGGCTGTTTAGCTTCAACACCTCTGGAAGTTTAAGAGATTCAAATATACTTAAATTTCTAAACCACTCTATTCACCATTAATGGTAAGGGATTACAGTTTTATGAAATACTTTACAATGTATAATCGTGAATACCTAAAAAAACAAGAACGAAAATCACTAAAACTGCAAAATTCTTTCTTTCTTTCTTAACTGATCATGACTATACATTGCTTCCCTTCTTATGAACTCAGTTGGTTATTGAAAAGTTTACTTGAAGATTTTATAAATTATGCCAAGGCCCGGTCTTTTCATCTCCAGTTGTTAACTTTATCTGAGGGTTTAACAATTGTGATCACAATCGTTACTATGGGAATTAATCGCCAGCAAAAATTAATTGAAGATGAAAAGACCGGGACTCAATTAAAAAAAGACATTAAAATTATTATTTTGTATGGTTACTTCTGACGAAGCTGTCGAACGACTGCGAAACGTTAAGTGTATAGTGTGATTTAGTGTCCGCTTAAAAGATTTTGTGATACAAATTTCATCGGACAAGAACCAACTGTAAATACTAAATTATTACAATACTGATTTCCACCAATTCTTGCTAAATATGAAGATATTATTTGTAGAAGACTAAACCAACACTTCGCACAGAATTCTCCTGTGATTGGGAATAAAAAGAAAACGCCATTCACATAGATATCCTGCGCAGAGTAAAGGTCATAGAAGTTGTCGGGCACATATCAGAGCGTTAGATCCATCAAACGGATCTCCCAATGGTTCAGAGCCCTGAGTATTATTGCATCGATAGAATAGCTGCTGAATTGACAGTTTACATCAAAACAGCAGTGTCACAATGCATTTCTTTTTTAAATACTTCAATCAATAGTTTATGTTATTGGCAGGCAGAGTATTTACTAATTTATAAGGTCTGTTCCAACATCACTTTCTGACGGTTTTGAAATCGTCAAAAGCATTCACTCATCAAAGTTTTACACTTGATAAAGTTGTCAAAATCGATTATTATTTCGATGGGCAACTGATTATAGGTCTGTTCGTACAGCATTTCTGACTAGTTTGAAACTGTCAAGTATATTCGCCCGTCGAATTAATCACCGCTTTCAAGAGCTGCATTAAATGTGAAACCTGGATCGGTGAATGCTTCTGACAGTTTCGGACTAGTCAGAAGTCGTACGAACAAAGCTAATGACGGTTTCGAAACGGTCAGAAAGTGATGTTGGAACAGAACTATTAACTCTTCATGGAGAGCAGAGTAAAGTCTGCAGCTCTAAAATGACCTACTTAAAACAATTCACTGGATTTGGGTAATCCTGCAGTTTAAGAACCTATGAACGTGCAGTGTACGACGTTACATTATCGACAGTTAGAGTATTTTACAAATAATCCTAAATATAAAGTAATATTAATACAAAGAGATAGACGTAGATAGAGTAGAAGTAAATTTGCTGCACATACGAACTAATAGGTCCTTAAACTACAGAGTTAACCTAGATTTTCTTTTTTTAATTAATAAAGAATACAATATTTACAAGTTATTATCTGAATCAGATAACTTCAAACCTGATCAATCCAAAAGAACCAGAGTTCGACTGTAATACAAAAAAGCTGCAAGATACTTTATTCACTTTTCTAGACAGTTTATTGTAAATCAAAAGCCAATTAGATAGTCAAATGTAACTGATGAACTAATTAGATACTGTACAAAAATATGATATTTCAATCAAACATTTCAAATTCTATCTTAAAAAACGAAAAAAGCTAAAAATTCCCGATGGCTGTAAACAGTAGATAAGGTAAGAATATCGTTTTCCTTGCAACTTTGTGCAACAGTGAAACACACAGACAATTGGTACATTATCATCATGCAGTAAATGTTGACTATAATATTTGCTATCTGAAAGTTTCCAACAGTGTGGCTCCCTCTATACAATTTTGAATTGAACTTCCAGCATTGTCATAAGGTTTGTTCCATTAGGAAGTTCTGAAAATTTCTGAATTATCAAAAGCATGCACTCATCAAAGTTGTGCACTTGATGGTGCTGTTGAAACCGGTCATTACTTTGCTGAGCAACTGATTTTGACGGTTCCAAACTAGTCAGAACCTCCTAATGGAACAAACCTATAGTTACCCACGTCAAGTGTTACATTTTAATTCGAATTTTGCATATTTTATGTTAATTGTTGTCATCCCAAAGTGCTACGCTTAAACAAATTATGCACTATTTTATATCAATCATTTCTCTGAAGAGAGTAACATGATTCCAGTGTGGCTCCCTCTTCGGAACAGATGGCTCTGCACTAAGAACACGACCAGCAAGGCCACCGGGATTAATAAAAGACAAGTCTGTTTCATGTTACATTTGAATTCGAATTTTATGTCAATTTGAATCAAATAATAAATTCTTATTAGTTATTACTCTAAAATGCATCACTTCACCAGATTATGTGCTAGTTTAAAGCAATCACTTCTCTGAAGATAAGAAGAGACCACTCTATTGTGGCTCTCTCTTCGGCACAAAAAAATGGCTCTGAACTAAGAATGGGACTAATAGCCAGACTATAGGAAGCCATGGTGACCAGTTAAATAAATAACTTTGCCTTTATTAACTTAGGAAGCGAACCTCAAAATGTGTATCTAATACATTTAAATATCTATCACTTACACTTTCTCAAGTACAATCCCCTTCGCATGAGATGCCCCTCCGAATGGATTGGCCTTCCACCGCGTGCCCAAATGTGCCTTTTTATAATCCTTATCGGCCCATCGCTGTTCACGACGATGGTTTACATGCTTCCTGGCGGTGCGTAACCCACGGGGTTTACCTGCAAAACAAAAATAAACGCTCAAATCATAACAAAACGGGCAATTACGACCAAGAAAACACAAAAATTCCGGCAAATTACGCCTAGGAACGACGGATGATTAAGGATTAACGCAAGCCGAATAGGAGGAGGTTAGGACAAGTTCGGTCGTACGTGAAGTTTACGGTTATTTAATACGTACGGAAATTAAAGCACGGGCACAGAGAGTTTTGAATTAAAAGCGTGTTAAGGCAGGCTTTTCTGTGTTTTAGATGAAAAATGGAGTTTATTTTCAGTGAAATACTCACCCATGTTTACAGGTCAGAGAGAAAAACGGAAAAGACAAATGGCCGCCCTCGGCAGTATGACCAACCTAAAATATCTCGCAGGGTTTAATGTTGCAAAATTAAAATTTGCAAGATTCGATTTTGAGTTATTTGAGTAAAAAGGATTTGCTTTTTAATTATGATGATATAAATAAGTTTTGAATTAGTTAGAGTTAGTAGGTAGTCTTGATTGATTAGTGATTTAGTTCCTTTCTTGTTTCATGTTATCGCTCTGCTCAAATTGATCGTAAACAAAGATGGAGAACCTTTGACATCTAGAAGCGCACTTTTTGTATATTTTTTTAAGTAAGTATCGAGTTTTGAAGCTGTGTGGCTTTTTTTGCTTTCCTATTCCGGACCAAGCTTTTGTCTCTATCGGCTTAGAATCCGCGCCGACTTTCGCGGCCAGAATCGCCCCAAATTGTCCGCACTTCGTTCTCTTCTAAGGTTAGAGAGTGGTTTGTTTATTTTTAAAAAGTTTGACAGAATAACAACAATAAAAAACGCTCATCCTCGTTCGCGGTGCCCTATAAATATCCGGACGCCGTGCAATATTTCTGCTTCTAAAAATGTAACTCCTTTTTTAGGACCGAAAACCTGCATTATGGACGAGCATGGGCCAAATTTTCACTTAGAACCTGACGTTATTATTAATGAAAAAGTAAGTATTTTGATTAATGTATTAGTTTTAATTTGAATTTCAGATTTAAATTTTAATACTGAGACAAATCTTTCCATATATTCTGTTTACTAGTGGAAAGTATTCAAATTAAATTAAAATATAACAAAAGGAAGCTATTTATAGTGTTTTATACACTTCTTTATACAGCCTGGCTACCAATCTATAGCTGTAGATAACACTTCTGTTGACCCTCAATTTTTTGATGAAGTTTCAAACAAGCCTCCTCTATATCATATCTAATTTTTCACAAACAGGATTCCTAAAGGATGTTGATTGTAAGCCAATCTTTTGCTAGCTATTCTTTAGAATAAAGAATAGAATTCTAAGGTCGTCTTATCTTTGTGTTAAGAACAGCACTCGACTCACATGAAATATAAACATTGTTTTCTCCCCTAGGACTCCTCAGAGATAAAACCAGAAGCACTAGAAGGTAAAAGAAGCAAAAAACCAGTGGATCATTTACACTTAGGACCCGAAGTCTCTTTAATCCCGGTAAAAAAGAGAGACATCCTGTACAAGCAAAGATCAGAACTCTTAATACGAAACAGTCAAAATGGATTGCTCCCCGCCAGATCTCCGAGAACCAACATCCGCCTCGTAACGAAAGAGGAAGCGCTGAAAGCGGAAACCGAACTGGCCTTGTTAAAACGTAAGTCGCTCCCCCTAGAGAAGTGCCCCATATGCAAAAAGTTCTTCCGGAGGATGAGAACGCACTTGCAGAAACACGTGGACGTACAACGTGACCCGAGCGACCCCCTGACTTGTAAATTCTGTCTGAAGGCCTTCAATACGTTTAGTAATTTAAGTATTCACATGCGAACGCACACCGGCGTTAAACCGTACATATGCGAGGTTTGCACGAAGGGGTTCGCGCAATCCTGCAACTTAGTCAATCACATGAGGATACACACGGGCGAAAGGCCGTACAAGTGTCCGCATTGCGATAGAGCCTTCACCCAGTCGGGCAACTTGAACAATCACATTAGACTGCACACCGACGAGAAGCCTTTCCAGTGTCACTTTTGTGAGAAGGCGTTTACTCAATCGGGAAACTTGAACTCGCACATTAGAAACAATCACAAGTTCACGGGCCTTGTCGATTTGAGCAACGGTTTTCGTTGAGTCTCAAATTTCCCTCCCCCCTCCTTACTTTTTTTTATAATCGTATAAATTCAATGCTTCCATGCGTACTTTATCATAATTATTTAGTTGCTTCTTTCTTTCAATTAAATTGAATTGAATACTCGTTTATATGTAGATAAGTAGAACGAAAGTAAACCGATTCTTGCCATACTATATATTTTTTACATATCATATATAAATATATTATATCTTTATTATAATCGCGTAATAATGAAATTAATGTTCCTTGTATAACGTGCATATAAGTAGAGAAAATGACGGGGTTGTGAAACTTTAGTTTTTCTAGTAACGGTGTATTTTTTTTTAATGCGCAACATTAATGTAGTATTAACTACAAAAAAAAAGAACTCATTAGAAAAACAGTTTGGATAATTAAATTATTTGAGTTTATTTAAAATTATTTTGTGAAGTCTTTAAAAAGTAGCAATGTAAGAGAGTACAAAGTATTGCAACAATACTGACTAGATTTAAGACCACAAGTTTAATTTTCAACGCATGATGCTCAAACGTACTCACCTTAGTTTTCCATAAGTATTTAAGCTTGCTATTAAAGATACTCCTTATTTTAAGACTGATTTTGAATACAGTTTCTTTGACGTGCCAATTTATATTTAGTGCTTTCATGAATACGTATTAAATCCATATTATATCATAACATAGTCACCTGAATTTAATGAGAACACATTTACAATGTCTCCTATAGAATACTTAGGGCCAGTTGTAGAATGCCAGTTTAAATTCAAGCTGAAGCTTAAACCCATAGCAACGATTATTTCAACAGTTATTGTTAAGGGTTTAAGTTTTGGCTTAAATTTAAGCTGAATTTGTATACAACTGGGCCTTAATCATGTAAAAATTTCAGATCTCGTTAAATTTAGGTGAACAAGGAGAGAGATATAGACAAATTTCATGTGTGTATTTTTTTAATATATTATTCGGTCTGATTTGTAACTAGTTGATCTCAAAATTTTACACTTATTTTATACTCCTGTTTTATTCTGTGAATGTCTAAAATAAAACGTGGAAATGAGTTTTGCCCTTTTTTCTTTTTGGTTAATCCGAAGCCCTTCCCCCAGTTTTAGAAAAAAAGACGCGCCTCTTTTTAAATTATTTTTTTTTATTAGTTGGGTTCTAAGAAATACATTTTTATCACACAAACATACATACTGCAGTGTAAAAGCATTACATATTGCAGGCAAATAAAATCATCGATGAGAAATAATACAACACTTACACTACGATACACAGAATTAGAGAAATCGTGTGTTCATAATAAAATCAATACGATAACACAGATTAACGCTGCCTCACGTCAGCTATACTTAAAAACTATTTTACTACGCACATTGTGATTGAATAAATACGTAAGACTTATTAAAAATCATCGACAACATAATATCATCATTATAATGACCACATAAGTAAATATATCTATACATGGCACAACTTGCTTTAGTTAATTAATTAAGTCTTTTATATTTCGCCTATAATACAATATACAAAACGAGAAACTAACTAAAAACAAAGCAAGTGACTGACTGATTCCCTAAAGTAAATTACATCGTAGTTACATTTATAAAATATGAAATACTGCCCATGCATTATGAAAAATACAGTTTTCACTTTACTCATTTAAAACCAAAGTGGTGGAGAAGTTATTATGAAATCACAGTAAATGTGCAGAATTTTTTTTCTTATACATTCAACATTAAATGTGCACGTACATTTCTTTACTGCCAAATTTATTTTGTGCCAAGTTGAAGGTACAAAGTAAATCGGCAGTGGCAAAAGAGTATGAATATATTAAATCAAACCAATTTGTTTTTATGAATATAATTAAACTGTGACATGTAGTTACGATGAATATCACTCAGTTACTGATATGCTTATTATTGTGAATGTTGTGACATGAAGTACGAATACATTTAGTTTTAACTGGCACAGTAAACACAGTGCCAATTTGAACGACTGTAAAGTGTACATGATGGATGCTTCTTATGATCTTTAACAAACTGAATTTGGACCACACTGTTTATATAAATAATTTCTTTACGTTCTACGCTAATGAAACAATATAGATTTGTGACGAAAAAAGCACTTAATACGTACCAACTTCTTTTTACATAATATCTAAGGTGTTTCGTAGAATCTGACGCTAAAGAGAATAAATGCCTATAGAAAAATAATACTAGATTTTTATAAGCAATTTACAAAAATGAATTACACTAGGAATTGCCTACGTAATTAAATACGTACAACTTTCTCATGAGAAATTAGTTTATCTATTTTATGTCCTACCGAAAATATTGAGCTAAACAGTATTACAGAATAGGAATGTTTTTGATTACATTAATATTTAAAAATTCTTAACGCTATCGAACACTTGAATAACTTAAGAAATGTAGGTGGTAATATTGCACAACAACTGAGTGAGACTGAACATCTTGAAAATTAAGAAAAGGAAACTTAGCACTTATGTTTAGATTAAAAAATAGTTGGCACAAAAATTGTACACATCAAAAACATTCCCATCCAAATCGTTTCACCTAAAACATAATTGAATACGAAACCAAATGGAAATGGTAACTAAAGCTGCTACGTAAATCAATTTGCGCTCAACACAACAAAACTGCCTAAAATTGATTTAAATTCTTAAACATAGCTTATACTTAGTTAGGCCTTCTAATAGTAACTCTTTTGCTAACACTTTTTTTTTACTTTTATTACGCCTACACACACACACACACATAATACTATGTGTTAAGTTAAATTAATTAACTACGTTAACATTTAAACTTACACTTGTGATTATTACTTGGAAGAATGTGCGAACAACACACAACAGTCAAAATCGTTGAAATACAATAATACATAGTCAGTCATTTTGGTTCTTAACATTAAAAATAATATACAATATTATACAAATAAATATATCAAATAAAACTTTCTCGTAATATAAAACGTCGAAGGAATGAAACGCTTTCTAATGCAAGCAAATCATTCCCCCCTCTTCAAAATAAATTTGCACAAATTTATCACACGAAACAAAATCATTTATAAAATGTTACAAATTCGTTGCGTTTAAAATTCATTGTGCAGTGTGAAGTATATCTAATGTTACAACGACGTCGCCCCGTTCATCAATAATAATAAATTATCCATGGTTTCCTTAAATACGTTAAATAAGAATGAAATAAATTAGGGTGTGTACGTTCTCTTTATAAAATACTGCGTTTTGAAAATGAACCGCGTTTTTAAAGCCCTTAGTGAAACTATTGCTGTAACGTTTCAGTTTCAGAGTGAAGAAGTGGCTCACTGCTGTGTCTGTTTCTTCCCACGAGGTTTTATCGTCTCGGATAATTGCCACATTGCGTCCTCACAGATATGATCGTCGAAATTCTTGAAGAATTCTATTATCCTATCGTTCCTCTTGAATGAGTATGCACTAAAACAATAACTGTCTAATATTCCTGCTTGCAAAAATTCTTTACCTTGCACTTACCATTTCTTAAACCTCTTCATATTTTCAACAATATTATACTGTTGCCAACGTTTGGAAAAATTAATAAAGCCATTCTGCAACAGGTTGCTATTCCCAATGTGAACGAACGTTAAATCTTGAAGAACTAGGCCACTGCAATTTCGTTTTTTTTTTTTGTTAGGAATAAATTATTGTGTTATTTATTTAAATACGTACATGTAAGGAATGCATGGGGGTTGAGTATCTGCCAACGCTTGTCTGTACGCCCTGAAACTCGATGAGCTATCGATTAACGCACAGTATTCTTTTAGGCCTTCTTGGATGTGTCGTTGCCATTCCAGTCTTCGGATAGGTGCTGAATCCAGCGCTGATAACAAAGCCAAGTACGAATTGAAATTGTTGATCTTCCTCAAATGCTTCATTATTTTTATGAATTTCACAAAGTATTTTTCTCGGTCTTTTGCTTCGGCCTGCAATATTCTTGTCCTCGCCCTAATGATAACAAACACAAATATGTATTTGCCAAGAAAATAAAATAAAAATTCTTACCAGTAAGACATTTTATTGAAATGTTCTGTAAACTTGGTCAGATTAGGTGATCTCTCTTCATTTTGTTCTTGCGCCCAGATAAGCACCTCAGGGATTTCAATTTTCATGAATAGCTCCGCGTCTAAAAATGTCATCTGCTCTGCGATTTGCTCCGATTTGAAATCCAGCAACGTATAGATCGATTGCTTGCTCGAGATGCTCTGCATGCCTGCGAGGCGTATGCTCAGCTGTTTGGCATCGTGTCTCTCTAGGTGTTTCACCCTGAGTGCCTTGGCCAATGTTATTTCACCGCAGGAAATGAGTTGCTGCACGAAATCCATCAGCATTTGTTGAAGTTCGTTATCCAAATCAGACGCCCTAAAATATAAGCGCTTCGATCATTCTCTTGAAGGGGGACGCAAGTGTGTGGGAGGGCTTACGTGAGGTCACTGACGACCCTTATTATGAGGGCAAACGCTTCTTTCGGCTTCTTATCCGGCTGACAGTAAAAGTGGGTGAATCTTCGTATTAATTTGTTGATCAGGTCGAACGGTGTTATAAAAGTGCGGTATGTCGTTAGGAAAGCCTCTTGATATGCGAAAACTATAATTAAATCAAGCAGGTATTTACATTTTAATAGTCAAACTACTTGTGGTGTTGATTAGGTAAAAGAAGTGATTCAAATCCTTCTACTTGTAATTGTAAGGTCATCATGCATATCATCTCTAATATAATCTACTTACTAATAAATTCCACACTTTTATAGTTTCTTTTTGGGTAATTTTCTTTACACTATCGGAGTTATTTTATTTACAAGGTTTATTAAATCAACGTGCAAGAGAAAAAAAAAATTATGTACAATCACTCGTTGCTTAAAACGCTTCTTATTACATACCACTTTCTTTTTCCTCTAAATAAAGTTTGCGTTGCAATGTTAAAAACAGTCGACATTAAACACATTGAATGTGTGGAAGTCTGTACTTTACGCAATGTATTTTTTTGTTGTTTAATTTACCTCCATTTTTAGTAGCCTTCGTCGCCTGTATAATCAGAGCATCGATGCATCCACCACGGATTTCAGGTCCGTCGTCGTCGTCCACCTTGAAAAGGAGATATTTCATGATGTCGGTTTCTTCCATTAGGTCTATATCACAGATATTGGAGTCGGAGCTTTCCGGGGTTTCATCGATGGGTTTCGTCGACACCAGGTTGTTATTATTGGTGGTGTGTTCCAGGAGATCGGGAAGTGACTTGACCGGTGATTTCATTTCCAAAATGATGGCGGCTTGAGGTGTGGCGGGTGGTGATGACTTGGCTGAGCTTGAACGAGAACGCTTTGGAGGCAGAGCCGGTGGGACACTGCTGATATTTACAGGAGTAACCGCAGAAGAGTTTGGTGAACGCATGGGTGATGGTATCGGGCTAGAAATACACAAAATTAGAGGTCCCCAATTTATTATATACTCCGTTTCAAAATTACAACTGCATCAACAGTTTTATAGAAATTTACGTTTTACTAAACTGTAGATATTTTTGGTTCCAATTTCTGTAAAACTGTAAATGCGGTTATAATTTTGAGATGGAGTGTATTGTGGGAGTTTACCTGTTATCACCGGATGAGTAGGGTAAAGTTAAAGTCTGGACGTGTGCTTGAGAGGATCGACTAGAGCTTGACGTGTGTGAAAACGAACAGGACTGTGTCGTAGGCAAACCGATCTTCGACGGTTGCACCCAATGGCCCTGAACATGAACCGAGTGTCGCATGAATTCTTGATCGTTTGAGTGGGAACAATTGCCGAACATCTCCATGTAGGCCATAACTACAAATCAAATTAATACAATACACCGGCAGAGAAGACAAATAATAATAAAAAAAAGCAGCACATTCAATTCATTTCTTTTCTTTTTTAATCAAATAATAACACGAAGATGTGAATGATTTAAAATAAAAAATCCTGTGTGAGAGAAAAATTACAAAGAGCGCCAAAAAAGGAACAACAGAACGAAAGCCCATTAAAAAGCTTCGAACGTATGTTAGAAGAAAGACAAGAAATTTGTTTTGCAGAGCGGCTCACTTACCAGAGTAAGCCACCGATTGGAACACTATGAACAAAGTAATTACGTTAAAACAACTTACCCCAGCGAAACCACATTATTAAAAAAAAAAAATCGCAACTTACTGTGCTTCTTTTTCGGGGGGAGAGGTGGAGGCCGATTACTATCCGGATTCATAGACGAGATACTTGCACTGCTCAACATACTCTGATGCGACTGATGCAACTGACAAGTCACCAACAATTCCCCACCTGTAAACTCGGAAGGTTTTTAAAAGCTCGATTGCAAACGCACAATAAAATTACCAAAATTATTACTATCAGGTACGTTGTCGTATGGCGACGGCTGCCTTTCTTGCTTCCGCTTGGTCTTCAGCGGTATAGCAGGTGGAACAGAATCGTCAAACAAAGATGAATCAACCTCGTCTCCGCTTGTGGCAAAACTAATTTGATTCGAAGATGAATTCAAGGTCACACAAGATTTCTGCATAACAGTTTGCACGCTCTTGATGAAAGTTTGGCTTTCTGCCACGCTCTCAGATTTGTGGAATTCAGAACTCTGTTTCGTGGACATCTGATGCGAACTCCATTGCGAGCTGACCGAGCTCTGTTGCGAGCTGCGCTTCGAGTAACTCGAATTCCTATGCGAGTGCACCGACACAAAACCCGAATCGGTGTTCGACAGCCGGTTGTATTCAATGTTGTTGAGGTGGAGATCGTTGGATTGATTCAAGAAAGAATCTTGCGTCGAATTCATGAAGGAATCATCCCAGGAATAACCTCCGTTTGCAGCTGAGGGCAACACAAGTTACAATTCGCAAGACGTGAGGACTCGATTCGACTCACCTACGACATCCGAAGGGTCGTTATCTATTAAAGCATCGCAATCTGTGTTTTGGTCCATGATAGCCCTGATCTCTTCCTCGTCGCGCGAGTTGTTTAAAACCGAATCCAAACTACCTGCGCTCGCAGACAAGAGCGAGCTGGAATCTTCCGGGGATTTCGAACGCAAGGACATCCTGCAAAATTATTTGTGAGAAGTGCAAGCCAACAATCTACCGAGAGTTACCTTTCTAGACTAGAAGTGAAAATAGAATTATCTGAATTAAAGCAAACCACGTAGTTATTCTCCAGGTTTCGTTTCTTGGGGGGCAAAGGCGGAGGAGTCATGAAACTTTCTTGGTCCTTGCGGTACACACTGCGAGTTATCAAAAGATTATTATTAGGCCCAATCTTTTCATCTCCAATTAACTTTATCTGGCGGTTAATAAACCGTTAGATAAAGTTAAGGGTCTATTAAAGTAGAGTTGTTTTGATTTAAGGAATTTACCTGTGGGGTAATGGAGGTTTGGGTGGTGGACTGGAATCTCTTAAAATCGACTCGGAGCTGTGACTGTTTCGCACCATACAGGGTGTACGTGAATTCTGCTCTATAATCTGCCTCTCTCTTTCGGTCAGAGGTATGTCGGGTAAAGAATTTCTCTGCGCAGGCATATCTAAGTTGGTCATGCCGTACGTCGTCCTGGGGGTTGTTTTGTACGACGTGACTTTCGGTTGTGATGTAATTTTTTCTTGCACCAATTTTATTAGCGACTAAAAATGACGTGTTTAACCGTTGGCTGGCGCGAAGTGGTAACTTAATTTTACCTCAACGGATTCCTCTACGAGAGCGACGACTTCTTCGACGTTCCCCTCGTCTAATACTGCCGATTGGTCGTCGATGAGTGCGTCGTCGCATAATTTAATCAGTTTAGCTACGCTCTGGTACATGTGGTGCGTGGCCGATGTGATGCTGCTGCTGCTTTCCGGGCATACCGTGGATCTCTGCACGGTCAAGTTGATGGCCCAAATTGTGTCCAGCACGATCGTGCCGTTTCCGGGCAGCATTTCCAGCTTCTTCTTGGAAACCACATCTCGAAAGTGCTTCAAAGCGATTTTGATCTAAACAAGAAAAAAAAATCATGTCACTGACTGGAGACTTGCACTTTTCGGGGTGAAACCTCACCTGTTTGAAGAGGTGATCTAGTTCTTGTATGGGGCCTTTGTTGTATGTTGTGTCGACGACGTCGGATTTGATCGCCCTCCCTTTCGGGCTTTGCGCCCGAACTCCAAGTGTCGTCGGGCTGCGCATTTGGGAGATCTTCTCGAGAAAGTCGTCTTTGAAAGATCGCGCACGCTTGGCGAGTTTGGTGCTCTTGAAAGATGGTTTATGACCTCCTGGGCCGGACCCAGCAAGAGGTGACGGACTCGGACTTTCAGTTTCTTAAAAAAAAAACAAAACTAATGCATACTATTTTTATAATTCTTTTAAAAGTGTTGCATTTTGATTTATTGCTCGGTCATCAACGTCCTGGCGTTTATGTATCGAAACCGGAAATGTACGGGACGGGAAATTAATCTCTAGAATAGTAAATGACGTTTTATATTAATCTTACGTTTCGGTACCGTTAAGTGCTGTTAGGAAATCAAATTCTGTTGAGAATGAGAACAGAAAACTCTTTGAGTGAAGTATCTGAAAAATGTGAGGTCGTGTTTCGCAAACGAACGCAGACAGCTATTGGTATTTCATTCAATCGAAAAAAAAGCAGATAATTGAATTTGCATAATTTTGAAACGCAAAAATGTTTTCCCCATTTATACATTTAATAATAAAAATAATTTTCTCTTCAATGGAAAGTGATGGAGCTAAATTCAATGATTGATTCACAAGTCAATAAAATCATTACGAAACACATTTTTTCTCCGGAGTACTTGCAATACCAAAATTTATAGTCCAAGCATGACTGACTCACTGTTTAAAACAGTAATTTACACTTGCAAGTCTGGCTCATCTTATCATAAACCTAAAAATATACCGGGGTACTCCATTTCACTTTTTTCTTCTCTGAACCATTCGAGCTTGGCAATGGCACACGCAAAGACAAAACTAATGTCACTCGCGTCTACTAATAGCGCTGCGTTCAATTAACTAAAGCGTAGGTAATTTAAATTACAAATGATTAACATCACCGCATCACACGTAAATAAATACGTCTGAAATAGTGCATGGAGCCCACGTTTTGTGCGTGGTTGCGTCACTTCAGAGAAATTCGTGGATTTTTCAGAAGCTTGCGCTAATTTCGGTTTTGTTTTCATTTGGAAACCACCGGCGCGCGATAACTCGTACCATTAAAAGAAATTACGATGTTCATGACTAATGCATGACGTAAGGTGGTAATGATGTAGTTTGTAATTATTAAGAGTGATCGTCTATTTATCATTCGTCACAAAAAAAAAACAACAACAAAGTTCAACGAATATGATCGAAATGTTAGAAAAATATTCACAGTAATTACTACCCTTAAGAGACACGCTCATAAATAACATGTGTTTTTTTAAAAATGCCATAAAGGTTGGCCATGAAAATTAAAACTCATGTCGTAGCTTGGCATCTAACATATGCCAAATCTGAAAATTTAAAGCAAATGAATGGAGCTAAGACATGAATTTTCTTTTCCACAGCCACCCCTTATGGCATTTTTAAAAAAACACATGTTAGTTGTAGTAAGCTGTCATGTTTCGAAAATGATGTCAAGATTGATGCATGTACTGAAGATGACAGCCTATCTGTACAACAAAGTTCAACGAATATGATCGAAATGCTAGAAAAATATTCACAATTACTACCCTTAAGAGACACACACTCAAAAATAGTTGTAGTAAGCTGTCGTGGTTCGAAAATGATGTTATAAGATTGATGCATGTACTGAAGATGACAGCCTAGCTGTAGAAATACGTATTCGTCTTTAGTGTATGTGTAGATTAGAGTAGAGGCAATAGTCGTTGCTATTATACTGCAATGTTTTACAGTGTTATTCTAAAATCTGAAAGTGATCTAGAAAATTCAAACTAAAAAGCTCACAATCATTATTTTTTAATTAAACGGTGCCATAATAACGAGTGAGAGTTCAATTTGAAAGTTCATCAAGTTGATTTTGATTTCTTGATGAAAGAAAATACCTGATTAGTCAATGAGATACATCCCTAACCACGTAAATATTTATGTGGTTAGGGGTGTATCTCATTGATTAATTTTGAATACAACCACAGGTTTAGTGTTGCTTTGTGATTATTAAAATACCTGATACTAAAGAAGCTCTTCATTTTAATATAATTAATTTTTTTAATAATTTTGACGAAGCTCAGAAAAGGTAATTGACGTTTAAAAAAAAATTCTACCTTCATAAACGTTCAAAACGTATGCCACCTTTATTTATGGCATTTTTGCCTTCCACTTCTCACGCTGTTAGTGGTCTGTCTTGCTAAGGAGGAATCAATAAATAATATTTCAAAATTCGTTTGAATTAGGAAAGTCAAATTGTTTCCGTTCGTTGTCTAAATGAGAAATTAGAGATTGTTATTAAAATTAAATTGTTCTTTGCTTTTTTTATGAGCCACTGACAGTATATGAGAATACAAAAATGTATATTTTAATTAAGGTGGCAGCCATTTTGAACAATTTCCGTGATTATTAAAAATATGTCAAACTTGTCAAACTCTCTAATCGTTATCAAACACTATAACGTTGCAAACTAGCTAAAATAACGTATGATTAAAATAACATGTGACTGTTGACATCTCGACTGGTAAGATTAATGAAGTTGAATTGTTTGGAGATGCAGCTTTACCACCCTGCATCCCCAACTTTATTAAAATAGCAGATTGTCGTCTTTTTAGCACGTTTTAATTGTTCTTTCGAAAGCTGTTTGTGTGGTACCCAACTCGACAAGGGTATTATGTTATATAGGTTGATTTCGACTGCATTTACTTCCGGTTGACCTTGAAAGATAATTATATCGCCGTCAAATGTATTACATATACCCTTTTGCTATTACTATTTCTTTTTTTCAAGAGAAAACGACTGGGACGAGTGGTACGAGAATGAGACATCCGGTATAACAAATATACCTTTTCGTTATTAAAAATTTTCGAGAAAAACGACTGGAACGGATGGTATGAGACACCCGGTATAATAAATAATATTCATCTTGAGAGTGTTGTCGGTATACAGCGAGATGTCGTTTTTACAAGCAAATTTGTTAATTAAACCAAAACGTTGAGTCCACCATAGCATAGTCAGGGGATTGAACAAAATAAGAAATATTTCACTAAATGAAATAAAATTGTTGAAGGCATTAATTAAAAAGTAGCGATTAAACTGAACGATAAAGAATGAAAATTAAGGAAGCTAAACAAACCGAAACTATTTGACTAAATGAAGGACATTTACAAAGTAAACGAATAACTGAAGTCTTTGGCTTGAAAATACAGTTTTTCTTAAACATTGAAAAGGCAGCATCAAGCTTTCTAACTCATTGACTTGAAGATATAGTCTTTGTGACTGAAGACATGTAATTATAGTTCCTCTGGGTCTTCAAAATTAGTCTCTCATTTGAAAATGTATATCTTTTTTAACACTTCTGTCTTGAAAGAATAGCTCTTCTAGCTCCGGACTCGAAAATAAAGCTTAGAAATTACAGTTTAAAATTTCCTAAGATTTTGTGCTTAGACAAGTTTTGATCGTTTTCAAATTTCAAAAATAACTCGCGTATCTCCAAACTTAAAAATATAGCTTTCATCGACAATGAAACTGGCTGGAAAATGTAGCTTTAAATTAGAAAGCACAGCTTTTCCAAGCCTTCAAATTAATACAGTATTTGACTTGACAGGCTTAAATAATGTTTAACTTAAACAAATCAAATCTTTAGACTTGATAACGTAGTTATGGAAAGACCGGGCCTATAACAAGTAAAAGAAACAACAAAATTATATTTTTTTGAAACCTCTAAGGCATACTTTGGCAGCTAATTTGAACACACACACACACACACACACACAAGAAGTTATGTGTTTAGAAAAGCAGTACCTATTGCATGTAACGGAAGTAATTAACCAATTGTGGGCTGCAACTCCAAATTGAGTTTACAGTCCAGACTTCGTAGCACAAAGACGAATGCTAATTCTTTTATAACAGCGGTTTTATATTCGAGCCATTAGAATAATACGAAGGATTAACGCGCACACAACCTTCTCCGGACTAAACGATGGCAAACGTAAACAAGACCCATGAATAATGAATGGTTAAGAAAACATAGGCGGGTTTTATTTACGAATATTGGGGATTGGGCCCCGTTGTAAATATTTGCTTACCGACAGTAGCATTTAATTTTTTTTTAATAATGACATCCTTAAAGACCGTCCTCATGATTAAAAACGAAAAATTGTGTAATTTTTCTGTAATATTATAACTTGTTTATATTACTTATCGTTAACAGATTATTTACTGCGAATCATGTAGAGGGGGGTGGGGAGGTACAAAGTACGCTGTATTACCTTCATCTGAAAGTCCAGCACTCACGGATTTCATTATTTAAATAATAATTTCAATAATTGTGAGACGGGGATTCGCCGCTTACAATGGTATTATTTTAATAACAAGGTCGCATCCTCGACGTGATAAATTAACGAAGATAACGCACGGTATGTTTTGATGATGGTCAAAGTGGCAAGCATGTTTATTTAAACAATATCTGTTTGGGTCAAATCTGAAAATTAATCAATTTGCAAAGAACTATCGAGTACAGTGGAACCTCGATTATCCGAGGTACTGCAGTTAGAAAAAGGCTCTCATTTTGTCTTCCTTAAAAAACCATATTATATGTACATACAAGTCTCCCACGATATATAAATAACTAAGTACATTTTAGTCCTATATTTTATGTAGTTACTAAATTTTTTTAAATAACTGGCATTTTTGTTTTAACTAAATATTAATGTCGTAGGTCAACATTACACATTCTAGTGCATTCGGTGATACGGTGGCAGGCGGAGATAAATTCGTGATTACGTGTCATTGTGTTTGATTTGTAGCGTATCCTTCACACGCCCATTACTAAAGCAATTTCCTTACTGTCGTAAGCAATTTTCCACAGAGGATGAGTAAGCAAAGTTTACCCTAAATTGTGCGGAAGTGAAGCAATCGCTAATTGCTACGATATCGTGACAGAACACACACATTTACATCAAACGTGTAGTCATTTAGTAAACACCTAGTTTTTTTTTTTAATTAAAATTTATATTAAATGAAGAAATAATTTGATTCAATCTGTTTCATGCTCGGATAATAAGTAGCAAATTCTATATGTTTTCTCTCTTTTAGAACATCTTCTTGTCGACGTTTCACTATATGTATGACTGATGATGGCTTTACCTTGAGGTAAAAGAAAATTGCATGCCTTTCATGGCGCTCGAAAGATTTAAAAAAAAATCCAATGTCAAGGTTGAAAGTTACGTGAAAAGATGCTATTGTTTCATAATGTTGTAAATTCTACTGACTCATTCAACTTGTTGGCTGCAAACACTCCGACATTTTTAGACAATAGTTGCGTTCCAAAATTTTACGTCGGATGCATCTGGAGCGTATGATCTCATCTTTCTCAATCGCGATTTTTAACCTATCTTGTATCTCGCTCATCCGTTTAAAAAAAATCTTGTGTTTTAGTATTTCCATGACAATAGCCGATCTTTCACATCCCACATTTAAGTAGGGTGTGAAAAGATCGTCTGTTGTCATGGAAATAATATAAACACAAGATTTCTTTAAACGGATGAGCGAGATACAAAATAGATTAAGAATCGTGAGTGAGAAAGATGAGATCATACGCTCCAGATACATCCGACGTATAATTTTCGAACGCAGCAAACATGTATGTGGTTAGATCTCCAAATTAGAAAGCTTTTCCAAATCTTCAAATTAAGACTTGACAGACTTAAATAATGTTTAACTTAAAGATATAGCTTCTCTGTCTTCATACTAGCCCTTCAGGCTTGATAATATAGTTTTTCTAAGTCTTTAAGTTTTGATGTTAAAAATGTAACTTCCCCAAGCCCTCAAGCTTGGACAACAAATACGTGGAAATATATTTTTCTGCCTTCATACTTGAAAATATAGCTTCTTCAAGTCCTTGACTTCATAATATAGCTTTTCTTAAACAGCTTTCTAAGTCACTGACTTGAAGATACAGTTTTTGTGACTTTAGACGTGTAATTATAGTTCCTTTGCATCTTCAAAATTAGTCTCTCATTTGAAAATATAGCCTCTTTAAGAATTCTATCTTGAAAGTGTAGCTCTTCCAGCTCGAGACTTGAAAATAAAGCTTAGAAATTACACAGTTTAAAATTTCCTAATTTCCTGTGCTTAGACAAGTTTTGATCGTTTTCAAATTTCAAAAATAACTCGCGTATCTTCAAACTTAAAAATAAAGCTTTCATCGACAACGTGCGGCTAGAATATGTAGCTCTTTTATCTTCAAATTAGAAAGCGCAGTTTTTCCAAGGCTTAAATAACGTTTCACTTAAGCAAATCAAATCTTCAGACTTGATAATGTAGTTTCCCTGAGTCGTTAAGTCTTGATTTAAAAAATGTAGCTTCTGTATAATCTTTGTCTTGATAATATAGCTTTTGTGACTTTGGATACGGAATATTGCTTCTGTATATCTTCGGACTTAGTCTTTCACTTGAAAAGCTGTTCAAGCTTAGAGAAAAAATACTTGAAATTATATTTTTCTGGCTTTTT
The DNA here is from genome assembly GCA_033060865.1 of Dorcus hopei. Lineage (NCBI taxonomy): Eukaryota > Metazoa > Arthropoda > Insecta > Coleoptera > Lucanidae > Dorcus > Dorcus hopei. Next base: position 2,252,204 of record CM065425.1, on the reverse strand, counting down.
ACTTGAAGGTACAGCTTCTTCAAATGCTTGACTTGAAAATGTAGCTTTCCGTAGACAGTGTTTGAATTGAAAAGACAGCTTCAAGTTTATAGTTTTTGACTTGAATATGCAGTTCCTTTTAAGTCGTCAAGTTTTATAATTTTGTCTCGAAGCTTAAAACATCTTTAAAGATACGTAATCTTTGAAGCTGTTCAAGCTTAGAAAACAAATACTTGAAATTAAATCTTTCTGGCTTCACACTTGAAGCCTTTTGACTTGAAAACGTAGCTTTCCTTAGACAGTGTTTGAACTGAAAAGGCAGCTTCAGTGTTATAGTTTTTGTAAGTCTTTCAAATTTATAGTTTCTCTAAGACTAACTTGAAAATATAGCTTTTTTCTTTAGATAGTGTCTGGCTTGAAAATGCAGTTGCTTTTAAGTCATCAAGTTTTATAATTTTTCTAATTATTTGTCTTGAAAATATAACTACTTCGTCTTTTGATGTACAGTATAGCTTCTCTGTATCTTTAAACTTAATCTTCCACTTAAAAATATAGCTTTTCTATTCTTAAGTTTAGACAATTTTTAACTTGGGAATATAGCTTTCCTAAAGGTCATATGCACCAAACACTTTAATCGAGTTTAAATTTGAGCGACGTTTATATTGTGACATTTGAAGTTTCATAACATTGTGTAAGTCACATTCTAAGTGACGCTTAAAGTTAAGCTGAGTTAATTCGTTCGGTGCATACGGCCATAAGTCTGTGAATACATAGCTTAGAACTTGAAATTATATTTTCCTAGCTTCAAACTTGAAGCCTTTGACTTGAAAATGTAGCTTTCCTTAGACAGTTATTGAATTGAAAAGGCAGCTTCAATGCTTATAGTTTTTGTAAGTCTTTAAGCTTTACAGTTTCTCTAAGTCCGACTTGAAAATGTAGCTTTTTCTTAGATAGCGTCTAACATGAAAATGTAGTTCCTTTTAAATCATCAAGTTTTACAATTTTATCTTGAGTCTTTGTCTTGAAAATGTCGCTTTTTTCTCTTTTGATGTACAGTGTAGCTTTTCTATAGATATAGAACTTAGTATTTCACTTGAAAATATAGCTTTTCTATTCTTAAGTTTAGACAATTTTTAACTTGGGAATATAGCTTTCCTAAGTCCGTAAATACACATGTAAAATTGCGTATCCTTGAAGTTGTTCAAGCTTAGAAAACAAATACTTGAAATTATATCTTTTTGGCTTCATACTTGATGCCTTTGACTTGAAAATGTAGCTTTCCTTGAAAGAGCAGCTTCAAGCTTATAGTTTTTGTAAGTTTTTAAGCTTTATAGTTTCTCTAAGGCCCCCGATTTTACACTCGTCGGATAAGTATTATTCTTAGAATAACATGGCGTAAGTATGACGTAGATATGGAGGAACGATTGCAAAACTGACTTGAAAACGCAGTTCTTTTTATTATTTCTAAGTATTTGTCTTGAAAATATAATTTTTTCGTCTTTCGATGTACAGTGTACAGTATAGCTTCTCTATATCTTTAAACTATTTCTAAATATTTGTCTTGAAAATATAATTTTTTCGTCTTTTGATGAACAGTGTACGGTATAGCTTCTCTATATCTTTAAACTTAGTCTTTAACTTGAACATATAGCTTCTTGTCGACGCTTCACTATATGACAAACAGCTTATAAAAAAAAGGAATGCAACCTCAAGGTAAAAGAAAATTTTGAACGTCTTCTTCTCTGACCTTTTGCATGCCGATTATGGCGCTCGAAAGATTAAAAAAATCCAATGTCAAGGTTGAACCCTTGTTACTCAAGTGAACTAGACGTGAAAGGATACTATTGTTTCTTAATCATGAATAATGAGCACTTCATTCTGTCTATTGTAAAATCTATTGACTTGTTGGCTGCAAACACTCGTGTCTCAAACTGCCTACTCGTTGAATAAGTTGTCACTTTCAATACTCGTACTACAAACCATTTTTTAAAGATTAAAAAAAATTACATTTTTAAAACCTACAAAGCAAACGGCGAAACGTCGATGAAAAGGTCTTAGTTTAAATTGAAAAGTTAACACGCAAAATTATTTCTTTTAAAGAATCGACTGGATCTCCGAGATGGTTGATTTTCGGACCTATGTTTATTAAAACTTTTGTGTTCGTTTGGATGAGATCTATAACTGGGCTAAATACACGAACATATTTTTAAAACATCCTGTATATGTCTAAAATGTTGTTGATACACGCAAAGTATTTTCTCTTGCCTTGTAAATTTAGATAAAATTTATGGATTTACTTGACTCCAGGAGCAACTAACTGATATAACTTAAGATACCGAAAGGAGTTAAGAAAGTCTCTCCTTTGGTTGTCGCAAGTGATTTAAAATCAAAATATTTACATACAATGCGTTCATAAATATCTGTTTCGTTTTTTTTTTCTTTTTGTTTTGTCATTCTCATAACCAATGATAACTGATATTTTCAGTTCGTGAAACACATAAAGAAAATCACCTATTGAAACTCGTTTGCCGGACAGAACCTTTTATAGACGTAAAGTCAACACATCACTCCTAACTAAAACTTGCTCGAACCGACATCTGTTCGCACTAATAACGCCCGCCACTGATTAATTAAAATAAAGTGTTCGAATTCTTTTTTGGGTGCTGAACTTCGCACGATAATGAAAATCTGGGCCGAATCCGAACACTATTTGTCACACAAAGTTCGATCGACGAAACGCGACCCGCAGAAGCGCACTACCCACGAAGAGACAGGGTTCACTACTTCTCAGCGCCGGGCGTAGGATGGATACCCGACGAGTTTGTGACTAGCTTAGCTAAAAAGATGTGAATTGTGAAGGTGGGGGGATAGGATGTAAAAGTGAGATCATAAACCGCAGCGTACGGGTATTTGTTGGAAATATTTCCGAGCCGGCGAAACCGAAGTAAGCACGAAAATATTTGATAAGAAATTTCGTCAACGTTTGTTCTATTTGCGTTAGCCCAGTCATGCCATAATAAATAACAAGAAAATAACAGTTCAAGGAGAAAAAAATATCGACAGGTCCAACTGGATCAAACGTCTTAATGGGCATACACACGGTCAAGTATGCCTTCGCGCCTAACTGAACGTTTTGAGGCTCGGAGGTAAGTGCGAATGTGTGTACGCTGAACTGATGGTGCGTTCCTGGCCTAAATGAATCTATCATACTTGCTCGCAGACTTGCCTCTCAAACAAGCGCGAAGGCTTGCCTGACCGTGTGTATGCCCATTTACACGTACGTAAGATAAAAGGAAGAAGTAATTCTACAAAACAAGGAACTTTGAGCACTTCAATTAGGTCCCATGCCGTTAGTAATTTCAGCCTTCATCAAATTATTTCTCCATTATTAATAATATCGCAGCGATCAAACCAAGTGTAAAGTCGTTTGACCTCTTTCGTTATCTTTGTAAATAGATTTAACAATTTCGTACAGTAGCAACTAGCATCAACAACCTACTACGTTGTTTCTTATAATTTATAAATAGGAATACGACCGGCATTGTGCTCATGCCGAGGCATCATTAATGGTTGCGTTAGGCGCCATCGAGAGATATGGAAGACAAAATAACTTCACACAATTACATGGCGACGTTATTTTTACATTTGGCGTCGCGTTTACACCGTCTAGTCTAGATATTTCATGAATGAATGTGAATGTGTTCTGTGTTTACCACCGCAATAAAAAAAAAACCTTCAAATTATTTTTTAATTCAGAAACTCAAAGTCACGTCTGTACGATTCCAAATTTAAAAATTTAAATCATTCAAGCACGCTTCCTTACGTGGACTCTTACAGGAGCGCTTTCAAGGTTTAAAATAAGACTACTTCGAGGCCCGAAAGGGCCACGTGGTTCTACTTACGTTGCTGTGAATAGTATTTGTATAGGTTTACTTCCGGGTACTCGATAATCTCGTGTTCGACTTCCTCTGGATTATCCGTGGAGCTAAAGAGCACCTTTTTTTATTTTGGGGGAAATAAAGTTTACACTTTGCAATCACCGGTGAATGTGCCTCTTCATCGGTGCAAGTTTTTATCTTATCTTATGTGTTGATATTTATTTGCTTACTTATACATATGCGCGATTCTATCTTTTGCTAAAAGTATACTTATAAGATAATACGAAGTTTAAATTTTGCGCACCGTTTTAGGTTTGAATATCCTTCATTGTCGTGTAATCTACAGTGTGGACGCAGAACTTAAAAAACACTGAGTTTTTTCTGAATCTTGAAGGTTAGACGGTTCTTGACTTCAAAATAACAAGTTTCCATCCAAATCTAGACTTATTCCAGTTGGAAATATAGCATTTTTGTCTTTAAATGTAAGAATATAGCTTTCTATCTTCAGAATTACAAGTAAAGCTTTTCTAAGAATTCACGTTGCTCGTTTTCTCCTTGTATTTAGAACTAAACAATTCTTTAGTTCAAAGTGTAGCTTTCTAACTTGAAAATACACATAGCTTCACCAAGTCTCAATCTTGAAAATCTTCTCTTTTTAGTCTTGAAAATATCTGTTTTAAAAGGTAGCTTTAATTGTTTCCAAACGTCTTCAAACTTAAACAGTCTTTCAATTGAAAATATAGCTCTTCTATGACTTCGGCTTTGAAAGTAGATGTAGCTTTCTAGCGACTTCACACTTGAAAGACAAGGTTTTCCTAAGACTTCCAACTTAAATAGCCTTTAACTGAAAATTTAGCTTTTCTAAGACGTCAATCTTTAAAGTTAATCCGACTTTAAAGTATAGCTTTGCCAAATCTCAATCTTGAAAATTTATCTCTTCTCTCTTTGGCCTAGAAAATATCTGTTTTAAGTCTACATATTTAGGCAACCTCCCGTTTTAAAATATAGCTTTTATTGTTTCCAGATTTCTTCACACTTAGGCCCGATTTTACAATCGTTGAATAAACATTATTCTTAGAATAACGTGACGTAAGTGTGACGTAGCTACGGAGGAACATTAAAGGATATTAGGCGAACAGTTATTCCGTCCTTATTCCACGATTGTAAAACTGGGCCTTAAACAGTCTTTAAACTGAAAATATAGCTTTTCTAAGACTTCAGCATTTAAAGTGCATAGTTTTTTTTTTAAGATATCGAACTTAAATAGTCTTTAACTCAAAGTTTAGCTTTTCTAAGACGTCGGTCTTTAAACTTAATCAAACTCTAAAATATAGCTTTGCCAAATCTTGATGGTATGCTTAGACAGTAATGTGCTTGAAAGGCGAGCTGAGCTCCTTTTTGTTTAGACTGTACGTTCCCGAAGTCAATTTTTCATTTCGAAATTTAGCTTTTGTGTTTTTGGACTTTAAAATTCATATTTAACTTTGAAATATAGCTTCACGTTAATTATAAATTAATCGCACGTAAGTCTTCGAACTTAGGCCCAGTTGTAAAATGCTAGTTTAAATTTAAACTTAATAATATAGCTTTTCTATTGCATCTTCAATTTCTGACTAGTTTTTCTAAATCTTCAGTCATAGAAATATTTCAGTAGAAAATTCTGTGTCCAAATTAGAAAGTATAGCTTTCCCAAGTCTTCAGATTAAAACTGTATTTGACTAGACAAGCTTAGATAATGATTAACGTAAAAATATAGCTTCTTTGTCTTCAAACTCAAGGCCAAAAATTTTTCGAATTTGAAAAATCTTTTTTTTTAAACATCGAATTTAAATAGCCTTTAACTCAGAGTTTAGCTTTTCTAAGATGTCATTCTTTAAACTTAATCAGGCGCTAAAATATAGCTTTGCCAAATCTCGATGCTTAGAGAGTGATGTGCTTGAAAAGAGAGCTCTTTTTTCTTTAGACTTTAAAATATGTTTCCTAAGTCAATCGCTCATTTCCAAATGTAGCTTTCGTGTCTCTATCTAACTTGGGAATATAGCTTTTCTAAAATGTCTGATTCGAAAGTCTAGCTTCAGCTGAATTACAAATGTCTTCGAACTTACAATTAGTTTAATATAGCTTTTCTAAAATTATGTGCTATGTTCGTCTTCGAATAACAAAAAAAGCTTCATACTATAGTTTTTCTATTGTAGCTCTAATTTCTGACGGTTTTTCCTCTAGCTTTTCTAAATCTTCAGTCTTAGAAATACTTGAGCAGAAAATGTAGCTTTTCTGCTTCCAAATTAGAAGGTACAGCTTTCCCAAGTCTTTATATTAAAAGCTTAGATAATCATTAACGTAAAAATGTAGCTTCTTTGTCTTCAAATTTAAGGCCAAAGATTTTTCTAAGCCTTCAGACTTGATAATGAAGTTTTTCTAAGTTTAAAAACAGTTCACTTAAAATATAGTTTCTCTAAGTCTTCAAGCTTCAGACAACAAGTTGAAAATATAGCTTTTCTAAGTACTTGAACGTAAAAATAGAGCTCTTCTTATACCATGAAAAGGTGTTTCCACCATATAGCTCTTGTTAGACATTGAGAATACAGCTTTTCTAAATCAAGCTTTATAGTCTTTCTAACCCCTTTATTTTGTAACTCATAACGACATCGTTACATAACGATAATCGTTAAGTGACCAATCAATACATAGAAATGCGTTATATCTAAGTACTGATTGGTAAAAATAAGTCGCTTAACGATTATGGTTATGAGTTACAGAATCAAGGGATTAGTCACTGACTTGAAGATACAGTTTTTGTGACTTTGGGCAAGCTTTTTTAAGAATTAGGTCTTGAAAGCATAGCTCCAGACTTGAAAATAAAGTCCTCATAAACCTTCGAAATCACACAGTCAAAATTAGAAAATATAGCTTTCCTAAGATTTTGTGCTTGGACAATTTTTAATTGTTTAGTTTTAGCTACCAATTTAAAAATATACCTAAGCTTTTTAGGCAATATGTATTTAGATCTTCAAATCAGAATGTACAACTCTCGGTACAACTTTTCCAGGACTTGATAGTCTGAAATAATATTTAACTTAAAAATATAGCTTCTCTGTCTACACACCAACTCTTCAGACTTGATAACGTTATTTTTCTAAGCCTTTAAGTGTATATTTCTCTGCCTTCATACTTGAAAATACAGCTTCTTCAAGACTTTGATTTGAAAATATAGCTTTTCTTAGACAGGGCTTGAATTGAAAAGGCAGCTTCAAGCTTTGTAAGTCTTTAAGCTTTATAGTTTCTCTAATTCTGACTTGAAAGTATAGTTTTTTCTTAGATAGTTTCTGACTCGAAAATGCAGTTTCTCTGAATCTTCAGATTTAGTCGTTCATTTGAAAATATAGCTTTTCTAGCTCCAGACTTGAAAATAAAGTTTAGAAATTACGCAGTTTAAAACTTCCTAAGATTTTGTGCTTAGACAAGTTTTGATCGTTTTCAAATTTCAAAAATAATTCGCGCATCTCCAAACTTAAAAGTATAGCTTTCATCGACAATATGTCGCTAAAAAATCTTGCTCCTCTATCTTCAAATTAGAAAGCATAGCTTTTTCAAGCCTTCAGCTTAAGACAGTATTTGATTTGACAGGCTTAGATAACGTTTAACTTAAACAAATCAAATCTTTAGACTTGATAATGTAGTTTCCCCAAATCGTTAAGTCTTGATTTAAAACTTATAGCTTCTGTAAGTCTTTGTCTTAACAATATAGCTTTCGTGGCTTTGGATACGCAATATTGCTTCTGTATATCTTCAGACTTAGTCTTTCACTTGAAAAGCTGTTCAAGCTTAGAGAACAAATACTTGAAATTATATTTTTCTGCCTTCATACTTGAAAATACAGCTTCTTTAAGTTTTGACTTGAAAATAAGCTTTTCTTAGACAGGGTTTGAACTGAAAAAGCAGCTTCAAGCTTAGAGTTTTTGTAAGTCTTTAAGCTTTGTAGTTTCTCTAAGGCCCAGTTGTACAATACCAGTTGAAATTTAAGCTAAAGCTTAAAACCATAACAACGATTATTTCAACAATTGTTGAGGCTGACTTGAAAATATAGTTTTTTCTTACAATTAGATAGTGTCTGACTCGAAAATGCTGTTTCTTTTAAATCATCAAGTTTTTTCCAGTCTTGAAAATATAGCTTTTGTGACTTTGGATATACAGTATAGCTTTTCTGTATCTACTATCTTCAGACTTAAAAAGTATAGACTTTCTGTTCCTCAGCTTATAGACAACTTTTAACTTATGAATATAGCTTTACTAAGGCTGGCTTTAAGAAAATGCATATTTTCGAAGGCGTCCAAACAATAAGAAAAAGAAAACCTGTCAGTAGATTTTTAGAACATTGTACAGTCTTTTTTTATTGCTCAAATGTGTTTCCTAATTTGTCAAATGACTTTCCAATCCTTTCAAAGTATAGTAGGCCCCTGATTGGAAAGTAATTTGACAGACTCGTAAACATAATTGACAAAAGGGGAAAAGCAAAAGAAAAAGACTGCATTTTACAAATACATTCAAACTAATGAATCGTTTTAAGTAACAGAGTCGTACTTACGAAAATTGTAATACATTGCACTGCCTTCATGTGAAAGTGACGACTACCGGTGATGTTTTGATACAAAAAAAAAATAACTGCAAATATAAAATGAATAGAATCATAAAGTTTGTTCTGCGATTATAAGTTCCTAAACAAATAGAAAAAAGAAAGTCGGGAATTCCCAAATGATTGGGGTCTTATCCCAAGATTACCACCAGCTGAGTCGACTTCTACCTAACTACAACACAAAAGCGTGGATATTTACACAAACTTCCTTCGCTTGAAGCACAACGTACTCATTATTGCATTATTATTATTATTTTTTTTTTGGAAACCCAGCTAATAATTACGAGCAATAAAGCGAGTTTTAAACTCGCCGTCCTTGCAAGCAAAATAATTGTCTTTAGTAAAAAGTTGCAACGTAAATAATAGATTTACTAAGACCGTAATATAAGTAATTATTGTAAAAGTTGCGGTCACCTTAAATCAATGAAACAGAACGATTAAAAGATATCGTATTTGCGATACGAGGTCACCCAGAAAGTAAATCAACTGGAATTACACTTAAATGAAAAGTACCACTTTAATTGAAGTATTCGTCCTTTTTCTCTAGAGATAGAACGTTTAAAACAATTTGAAATATATACTTTCCCTGTTAAACGCGTCATAGCGGACGTCATCAATTATAAAACACACGTCAACAAACGCGATAGCGATCAATACTAAAACATCTGATCCATACCCTTATAATACACAACAATGTTAACAACAACATAAAATTGCCGTGCGTTCATCAATCACAATATTCAATAGTTCATTCCATAATTAACATGGCGATGTACAAAATCGTTCGTACAACACACCAACATGAATTTTAAATAGATGTAAGCGATAAAAATAGACGTCGGTATGTTGTATATAAATACATACGCATGAACATCAATTTCTTTTTTTTTTTTTAGTGAAACTGCGAGTAAATAAATCGGTGACTTGGTCAGTAACGTTCCGATTCATTTCTAAAAATTGAAGGCGACGCAAAAACTTCGTTTGTAAACACGTAGAGACGTGTAAATAAATGAAATTTGGGAGCTGGCGTGCTCTAAAGTAAGAAGTGAATAAACGAACATCAAAGAGCGTTCTTGGGGTTTTCTTTTTAAACGAACAGTTTTGCTTGAAAAATGTTTCCCGTCGCAACATTCGTGAGAGAACGAACTTCAAAGAATTCATTCTTCCTTAGAGGGTGGCGAAATATTCGTGAGAGATGAAGGTCTATAGACCATCTATAGTGATTGTACCACTTGTTAATTTCCTAGAGCTAAAAGTAAAAAGTCTTTTAATTTTGTTCTAGTTCAGGTCTTGAAACTCGTTGAGTCAAAAACGTTTAGAACATGAGAGGTATCCGAGGACCTTGAGCTAATATTGTTGTTTGTGCTTATGTGGAAGGAATTGCAAATAAGTGGTAGTAATAAGATGTCTAGAGTACGGGGATTCTAGATGAAAATATTTGGATATTGTGAAGACACCAAATGAACAACCGATACACGGAATGAAGCTCTTTTTAAGACTTCGAACTTAAATAGCCTTTAACTCAAAGTTTAGCTTTTCTAAGACGTCAGTCTTTAAACTTAATCAGGCTTTAAAATATAGCTTTGCCAAATCTTCAGTCTTACAAATATTTGAGTGGAAAATGTAGCTCTTCTTCCTCCAAATTAAAAAGTATAGCTTTCCCAAGTCTTCACATTAAAACCGTATTTGACTAGACAAGCTTAGATAATCATTAACGTAAAAATATAGCTTCTTTATCTTTAAACTTAAGGTCAAAGATTTTTCTAAGTCTTCAGGCTTGATAATGAAGTTTTCCTAAGTTAAGTTAACTTAAAATAGTTTTTCTTAAAGCTTCTGCCGACAGTTAATTTGCTTTGCCACTTGAAAATATAGCTTTTGTAAGTCCTTGAACTTAAAAATATACATAGCTCTTCCTATACCATGAAAAGGCGTTTCCACTTGAAGATATAGCTCTTGTTAGACATTGAAAAGACAGTTTTTCTAAATCAAGCTTTGTAGTCACTTTCTAAGTCACTGATTTGAAAGTCAAGCTTTCACGTCTTTATCTAACTTGGAAATGTAGCTTTTCAGACTTGAAAGTCTAGCTTTTTTAGCTTCAGGTGAATTACAAATGATGCCCAGGTAAGTCTAATATAGCTTTTCTAAAATTATATGCAATGTTCGTCTTCGAATAACAAAAAAATAGCTTCATGATATAGCTCTTCAATTGTATCTCTAATTTCTGACGGTTTTTCCTCTAGCTTTTCTAAATTTTCAGTCTTGGAAATACTTGAGTAGAAAATGTAGCTTTTCTGTCTCCAAATTGGAAAGTATAGCTTTCCCAAATCTTCAGTTTAAAAGCTTAGATAATCATCAACGTACAAATATAGTTTCTTTGTCTTCAAACTTAAGCCCAAGCATTCTCTTAAGTCTTCTGGCTTGATACTGAAGTTTTTCTAAGTTTAAAAACAGTTCACTTATAAAATATAGTTTCTCTCTAAGTTTTCAAGTTTTAGACGACAGTTAATTTGCTTTTCCACTTGAAAATACATATAGCTTTTCTAAGTATTTGAACTTATAGCTCTTCTTTTAGGAACCGTGCACATGCGAAGCCAGCGCCACCAATGACCATATTGTGCATTAGTGGTATGAAAATACGAGTTATTTCAAATTATTAGTGTACATTTGAACTACTACAATCGTAAATTGTCATAAGAGTGATATTATTGTGAAATATTTTCATATCACTAATTCACAAATCACCACGCCAGGCGGCGTTGAACGCAGAGATGTGCATGGCGCCTATACCATGAAAAGGCGTTTCCACTTGAAGATATAGCTCTTGTTAGACATTGAAAAGACAGCTTTTGTAAATCAAGCTTTGTAGTCACTTTCTAAGTCACTGTTTTGAAGGTCAAGCTTCCCTGTCTTTATCTTTAACTTGGAAATGCAGCTTTACCAAAATTTCAGATTTGAAAGTCTAGCTTCTCTAACTTCAGATCAATTAGAAATAAAGCCCAAGTATTTACCTTCTAACGTAGTCTAAAATTATATGCAATTTCGTCTTCGAATAATCAAAAAAATAGCTTAATAATATAGCTTTTCAATTGTATTTCTAGTTTCTAACACTTTCTCCTCTAGCTTTTCTAAATCTTCAGTCTTGAGTAGAAAATGTAGCTTTTCTGTCTCCAAATTAGAAAGTATAGTTTTCCCAAGTCTTCAGATTAAAAGCTTAGATAATCATTAACGCACAAATATAGCTTCTTCGTCTTCAAACTTAAAGCCAAAGATTTGCAAGTCCTCAGGCTTGATAATGAAGTTAAGTTTGAAAACAGTTCACTTAAAATATAGCTTTCCTAAGTCTTCAAGCTTCAGGCGACAGTTAGCCTGTTTTTCCACTAAGTCTTTGAGCTTGGAAATATAGCTCTTCTTATACCATAAAAAGGCGTTTCCACTTGAAGATGTAGCTCTTGTTAGACATTGAATAGACAGCTTTTCGAAATCAAGCTTTGTAGTCTTTCTAAGTCACTGACTTGAAGATATAGTTTATGTGACTTTGGACAAGCTTTTCTCTATCTCTTTCTTACTTTCGTCTATGAGTAAGGCCGACTATTTTTAGTTTCGGTTTGTTTTTTTTTTTTTAATAAGAATTAGGTTCTTGAAAGTATAGCTTTTCTAGCTCCAGACTTGAAAATAAAGTCCCTATAAACCTACGAAATTACACAGTTAAAAATAGAAAATATAGCCTTCCTAAGATTTTGTGCTTAGACAATTTTTAGTTGTTTAGTTTCACTGCTATGAAATTATTTATAATTTATTATAGACTATAATATAGATTTGTGGATGGACATGCGAAGATGTCTAGAATACGGGGATTCTAGAAGAAAATATTTGGTTATTGTGAAGACACCAAACGAACGACTGATACATGGAAGAAGCCTAAAAATGAAGAAAAGAGTGACATTTTCGAAGATGATTCAAAACAATATAAACATGCTGTTTATACAAAGGTGCTTCCACTTCCATTTGGTTGTACCAACCACCCATTAAGTGTTTATTTGTGTAGGTACTGAGGATGACAGCTTAGATGTCGAAATGCTGCTCATGTTTTCAAAATGAAGTTTTTTGTAGAGCTGGAAGAAAAAACGAGGTCACTTGGCTCATAGGAATTAAGAAGAGGGAAGAAGGGGAGAAGAACCAAAATATAAACATGATACTTAAGGTGTGTCAGATATGGAAAGTAAACGACGGGAGTTGGCTGATGGGAAGGAGGGGAAAAAGAAAAGTTAAAATGCAACATTTTAAAGCAAAAATGAAAATGTTTAAACTACCCAAGAATAAACTTGATCTAGATACAATTAATTATAAATAAGCACATAGGAATTTTTTAACAATAATTGTTTCAAATTTATTATTTTTTCATGTCGCTTGTTTAAGTAATGTTGTATCCTTTAAGTTTTCTTCGTCAAAATAATTTTATTATAAATTCTTCTATTTATGGAAGCACTATAAAAAGTAGGTACAACCAAAATAAAACGCTGAAGAAAATTTGAAACTTCCAGATTGCAGTAGCAACAAAATTCCTTCACCGTTCCCTTCTTACGACCTTTTTTGTTGCACTTTTTTATCTGCGGCGGTAGTATTTATATGGTTAATGAGGCATACGTTTCTTTTTTGTAGAAAACGTGCCAGAACACATGTGTGCCGATGAATGCCGTATCATTTATCTGTTCGCGGATATTTGAACCGAACACCGCCTGTCTAGATGGGTTTTGAAACTTTTGGTTTCCATCACGAAACCCCAAAGAACTTAATAACCGGAGAGCGGATGATCTTAGGTTTTATCTAAGGTCATCCACTGAATCAGAACTACTTTTACCGAATCTTGTACATTTATTTTATATTTACTTATTAACATTCATTCAACATCTTGTACATATTTGACTTATTCAAGGCAAACTTCCTACTTCTGATATCAGAAACCTAAAACTGTCAATAAGACAAAGCCCTTATTTGTTTACATATTTTTTAAAAAATTTGTAACTGTTTATAAAACAAAAGCAAGGCAATGAAATCTTGCGTAAACACAGCAAAGAATTAAAAAATAAATTTAAGGAAACATACCATGATGTTGGGCGCGTAAGCAACTCATTCCAAACTTACATCATCAAACACTTCAAACTAATTTTCTACTGTCCTTCTATTTTTATTAAAAACCACAGAGCACAATTTTTATTAAAAACCACAGAATGCAAGTGCAAACAAAATAATAGGTACTCTCTGGTGTTGCGTATTCGCCGCCGATAATTAGTTATCGAAATGACGTTGGAAGATGCTTCAAATACTATGCCAGATAATTTCGATAACAGTTGTAACTAGTGGGAGATAAAGTGGATCAAGATAGTAAGTTTTATTTGCGATATTCAAGCCCACAATCATCATTAATACGAAAGCAATTTTTTATTAAAGTTGTTGATGTATAACGTAACGTCGAAAAGTCGTGCTGAAGATGACATAATTACAGAAACGTTGAGTCAAATAACAAGCCCGTCTTAAAAGATTTGATTCAATTTCTTGAACAATTTAAATTATGAAGTAAATAGAACGTCCAAACCATATATATCTGCAGCCCAAAATTCTTCTCGTTTCATGTTCTAAATATTATTGCAGAAATTGAACCAAATCTTGTACCTACAAGAAATAGGGTCTCTAAGGTGCCATGGAAACGTGTTCGATCAAATGAATCGCTCAGAGAGCCCTGAAAACAAAACGTTCTGAAAATTTATTCGAAAGTGATTTTTGTTTGGCACGAAATGTTAAAACATTGGACTTAATAGACGTGAAATTAATGTAGTGTCGCTTTTATGCCGCAGCACCAGAAGGCGAGCCGAAGGTAATTACCGCCGAAATGCTTAATTTTTTCTCGAGGAAACCTTGGGCCAACAACCGAACTGTCACATGCGTTTTTACGACGCGATTACGTAGGTTTTTGCGTAACCGACGACCGAGGGCAGAGAGAACATCTGTTTTGCGAGTTTAGGCGTGAAATATGTCACACTCGTATTTTTTTCTCGTTCCGATAACCTCCCACGTTTACATCATGCATTCATGCACGTACAAGTACAAGTTGGGATTATTTTCTCAAAGCATCACGTCAAATAGATTTTGATTATATTTCAGAATAAAAATGGAGAATACGGACGAACTAAATGAGGAAGCGTTGAAGCTAAATATTTCAAGCGAACCAGAAGAAGTAGAAAAGCCCAAAGAGAAGGAAGAAGAAATAGAAAGCCTTTCTAGTCCCATCTCATCTAAACACGCGAGCGACATCTTTTTCTTAGAAGCAGAAGATAAACCCACTTCACCTCGTCCAGATTCGAGGGAATCCCAACCCCCGAGGCGGATAAACAAATTGAGGGATCACACCAGCACTATATTCCCCGCAGGGTGCATGGGGTGCCGGGAAGATCCCCCCAGCGATCACGTGGTCAGCCCAAGGCGATTTTTGGATGCCATAGAAGCCAAGGATTACATTGGACACATTGACAACACCCCCAGGAAGAGACCATCGAGTGCGAAGCCGTTCAATTCACGAAATCCACTGACGGGTGTTGGGGTGAACTCTGACGAAATTAGAAGGCATTCTTCGCGCAGAAAGGGTAAAATTGTGGGGGCAGGGTGACGCCTGCAGTAATGTAATTAATTATTTGATTTTAGATGGAAATCCACTCTTAGGGGAGGGCTACGAGAACAAAATCGTCACACCCAGTACCACACGAATCCCCCCTGGTGGTTATTCGCAGGGATTATGGTGAAGAAGAAAAAGAAAAAAGTGCAATCGCCTCATTGTGTCATGTCTTTCTTTCGATTTTAACAAAAAATAAATCAATGCTTAGTGTACGTTTCCGGGTGTGAAAATGTAATAAATTGTTTAAGGGTTAAAAATTGACTGAGCTCGTTTTAATTGAAGCAAAATTTAAAATCTAACCTTCGTAGAAAACCTCAAGTGGCGTTACAGAAAGTAAAACCGTCCAGTGTCGTCTCGCCGCGTCCCATTTTCTTTTTCTCTTTTGAGCGTGTATCCTATATTTACGCCTTCTATCTCTGGGTTCCTCGACGAACTCGCAGTAATCGGGCATTGTGCCAATTTAATCGCACCTCAAAACTTCCACACACGCCGAACCAAAAGGACCAACACGCACAACTAAAAACGAAGAACTGATCCGCGAGGCCGGACCGGCCAAAATTCTAAAAGAAATCGAAAATTAGACGTCTGCCAACTTTTGGCATTGTTAAGGACGGGACGGGAGTTCTTATAATTCGTGAACTGATTTTAAATAGCCGGAGCAGAAGTGTTTAAAGGACACATCTGCCAACTTATGCATATTTTTAATGCGCCAACAAGTAAATAATATTCGCAATATATTCCCACTCCGAATTGCAACGAGATGCTGAAGGTTAAACGTATTCATAAAACAATAATTACAATAAATTCTTTAATGGTGGTACTCTGTGCAACTCTGTCCATGGAAAACTATTCCAAAAATTAAAGCAAACAAGTTTAAAATCATGATGACAATTGTCATTGCAAACAAACCATTGTTTGCCTTCTAAAAATCCTGAACTTTTGAAATTGCGATTCCTTATCTTTTAAAAGACTCACGCGTTAATCAATTTTCCCTACAAACTCAGATAAATTTATATACATAGAAAAAAGGAAGTTGTTTCAAAAAAAATCATCAACTGATTAATTGCATTAACATAATCGTGTGCCGCATCTTACAGATTTGACCGTTTTGTCACCTCTATTTAGAGGATTTTATTAAGACCATCGTTGGCTGACAGCCAGGCCAAGAAAAATCGCCTGCGCAGCTATTTTCGAGCGTTGCTTTAGTACTAACGCCTATAGCATATTCCTTCTTCGCCGTTTGATTTATCAAATTCTGCTCTGCAACGAAACTGAAATTTACAGCCGCACAATGAGATCGCGATAAAAAAATAATAATAATAGCATCTGACTCAAAAGTAGGTGAGTTATAAATAATTAAGTGTTATAACCAAGTAGCTAATAGACGCTGATTATTTATGTTAGTTTATAACGTCAACGTGTTTTCGGGGAATAAATAAAAATCTGAATTGTTTTAAATCTGTAATATACAGACAAACTTTTTATTGTTTAAGTCTGTTTTCAGTTTCTAATGAATGCTAAGAATTTGAACGACTTGAAAAACATAAATTAATCGTAAAATGGAATAGCCTCATAAGCACAAGGAAACCAAGTATCCTCCTTAACTTCAACTCAACTGGGGAATGTACTAAGGCTGCGTTGTATAAAAGGTTTAAGCCAAGATTAACTTGAATCCTAAGTTAGAATGTGACACTTGTTATGACGTACGAGTACAGCATTTTGTGTGTCATCCTGGCTTAAACTTTTTATACAACGCAGCCTAAGGCCCAGTTGTACAATTCCAGCTTAACTTTAAGCCAAAGCTTAAACCCTTAACAATTGTTCAAATAATCGTTGATATGGCTTTAAGCTTCTGCTTAAATTTAAACAAGCGTTATACAACTAGGTCTAAGACTGTGTTGTACATACATAGAAAAGATTAAACCAGGACTAAATTTAAGCCTAAGTTAGATCGTGACACACGTTATGACGTTCAGCATACTACGTGTCTCACATTCTAACTTAAATCTTAAGGCTACGTTGTATAAAAGGCTTAAGCTAGAATTAAAGTTAATTCTAAGTTAGAATGTGATAAACGAAATGCTGTACGTCATAACAAGTGTCACATTCTAACATAGGATTAAAGTTAATCGTGGCTTAAACCTTTTATACGACGCAGCCTAAATCTTTTCTGCAACCCAGCCTAAGAGTGTGACATGTCAAAAACATAATACCTATTTATTATCAGAAATAGGGTGACGTTATTGCACAGATGATGATAGGACAAAAAACAACAATAAAAATTCTGAAGGATGGTGAAGAAAAACAAGTAAAAACAAAGAAGGTATGAAACAGTAATATAAGAGAGAAGAACTAAGAAATGAGAAGAGCTACTAGATAAGTCATCTTAGAAGAGGAGCAAGATGACAAGACACAGAGACATTTAATAATAATAATAGTTTTTATAGATTTTTGTTGCAAGTCGGTTTTGATTGCAGAGGATTCGTGATCTAAACTTTTCAATAATAATAATGCGTTTATTGGTTCGACAGGTGGATAACATCAAAACTAAATAAACTGTGTAACAAAATCAAGCCAAAAGGTACGCCATCAGCAAACTCCAAAGAAGCGCACCGCTCTACCTGGAGTACCTTTAACAAAAATAAAAATTATTGTAAAAGAAGCATGTGGGAGAGAAGGAAAAATAAAGGAATCAGTGAAGAAGGGGAAAGAAGAAAATAACGATTAAGAACGTCAAGAGAGGCAAGAAGGGCGAAGGATAGAAGTAAATTAGAGAGAAGAAAGAGAGAACTAAATGAAAAGAAGATAACGAGCAGTAAAATATACAACATGAAAGTTCTATTGAAAGTTCGCTCACTAAACAGAATCACTAAGCAGGACACACAGTGAATTGAATAGTAACGGTGGCAGCATTCCCGCAAGTGAGATAGCGAACCGTTACGTCACCGCATACCCGCTTCCCTTTCTAACACAATTATTATTAACCAACATTAACTATCAACCGTGACAGTAAATGGTTGATTGGCATGATTGGCAGTCAATGTGTTAGTGGGAGCAGTGAGTATGCAATAACGTAACGGTTCGCTATCTCACTTGAATGCTGCCACCGTTAAGGCTGGTTTGCACGGGTAGAGGCAACTACTTGATAGAGTAGACTAGTAGACTAACTAACCCGTAAAACCGAACAGTAGAAGAGAGTAGCGAATAGAGTGCATAGTAGGTAGTAGAGTAGAGTAACTAGCAACATGTGGCAAAGTAACTTCCACTCGCCTACGTACTCTACCTATGGAACGCGCTCGGTTCTTGACTTCTCGGTTTTGTAGAGTAGAGTAGAGTAGGTGGGAAAGTGAGGACACACTATACTAGCACCAGTACTATACTTTGCGTGACCAGCCCCAGAGGTGAAACGGAAGAGAGGACGGTAGAGTGCACTCGACTTGCTATTCTACTCTACCCGCAACTATGCCCGTGTAAACCGGCCTTTAGTATTCAATTCACCGTGAGCAGGACACACTTCAGTTTACGCTTAAAAACCTGAGGGGGTAACGTCTTCAAGTCAGCATCAATATTATTTAAACATTCAGCAGCAGCGTACGTAAAACATCTTTTGAACAGAGATGTATGATGCAAAGGAACATTAAAATTATGAATATCAGTCCTATGTCTAAATTTAACAAAAAGGTATGGAGGGGTTTTTGAAACTATAATTTTATTTTACAACCAAAGAAAAAAGGAACAAATAAAGTAAGTATCATAAACAAACTTAAATTCCATGACGACGTTCTTGAGATACCTGAAAATTATCAACACAGAGAGTACTCAATGATTCGTCTTGTATTTTATTAATCATAGAACATTTTTTTTTAAATTTTGTTGCAAATCGGTTTTGATTGCATTGGATTCCTCGAGCATTCTCTGTACAGCTACGCTTCTGCTGACGAGGCTCCAAATAGGGCCGAAACAGCTGCACAAAGGATGCTCGAGGAATCCACTGCAATCAAAACCGGTTTGCAACAAAATTTTTAAAACTTTCATTATGCTTTGACAGCACGCATGGCCGCTTTGTATGGGGATGACTTATTATGTAGCGAACTGGCTTCAATTTGTCAATCCTAATGCAATGTCAGGTCAAAAAGCGATCGCAGGATGTCGCTACTTAAAGTTTTCAGAACATTTCTTTAATTAAAAGAAACAAGTGAAGTTTAACAGTTTTGAAGACACCACTTTCAATTGATTTATTTTTTCTTTCTTATAAGCGCAAGTGGTGATACGGTGAAAGTAAATTGCCTTTTTATTTTTTTCTTAAATGGAAATTATTTCATATTTATATCGTCCAAGCCCGATTCTTACACTTAAACAAAATTTATGTTACCACTTTTGTCCCATCCTGTATGTTACTACTTTTGTCCCATCCTGGAAACAAATGTTCTTTTTTCATTTTTAAATTGGCGATGTAAAAACAATCAGAGAATAAAAAAATTTGTTCCGTGCTTACATTAGAGAACTACTAACCTTTTTGAATTTTCGGGTTGGGAACCTTCCCTTGTAAATGTGACGTCACAAAGTGTGCCACAGTCTAACTAAGGCTACTACTAAGTTGTATGCACAATTCTAGCTTAACTTTAAGCCAAAGCCGAGGCCAAAGCTTAATCCCTTAACAACAATTGTTGAAATATTCGTTGTTAAGGGTTCAAGCTTCAACTTAAATTTAAACTTGGCATTGTATAACTGGGCTTAGGCCCATAGTAACAACTTTGAACACAATTATGTTAGTTATGGCAATTAACTAACTAAAGTTAACTTCTGATTGATAAACCGTGCCTAAGTGGAAGTTAAAGTATACTTAGCTCTGTTTAATTAACGAGAGTTAAGATATCCCATTTTTTAAAATTTCACGTAAATACTTATGGCTAACGTGCGTAAGCCTTAACAGGTGTGTTGAGGAATATTATATGACCTTTTCTTCAAACGATATTACGCAAACGCCACTAGAATTGGCCAACAGAAAGCAAGCAGGACCAGGAGACGTAAATTTTTAAACATCTTAATTAGCAATGCATCTCAACTGTCCTAATTTGAATACACAGATGATATTGATTGGAAGTCGTGTCCTGGTTTATTTTCGATGAAAAAATAAACGTGTGTGCTTCACATTCACATGAAGTAGTAGCGAATGTTCAATTAAATCCAATTAAAATCAACAGTTTAAAAATGTCATGAGGTGAATTAAATGGGGGCAACAGGGAACGATCGCAATTTTGATTATTACATCCCGCTCGATCGACGCCGAGGTTTTTTAGTGTGTCTCGTAGGTGCAATTTTAAGAGAAAACGTAAATTCTTGCGTGGAACTTACTTACCTTGGACATATTTTCCCGACTTTGGTGTTGATGTCATATTTAACAATTAGCACCCCGCATTTTGAACACGCACGAACTCCGCTCGGTTTACATTTTCATTTGATTACGGCCCTGTGAACCACCGCCGGCGACGTTTTATTTCTTCGATACATCGCTGGATAACATTTATTTATTATATTCCGATTTGAGGAGTAGATAAACAGAAGCAATAATCTGTAAGTGCTGTCATCTACTATGACATTTGACACAAAACAATCGATCGATAACTCGACCGGTCCGCCCTGTCGATAATGCAGTGCGCTCCGTGTCCTTTTGTCATCATCTGATTGTCAGAAAGTGCATTAATCATTAATAATTTTTTTATTTTGTTCCTCGTTCGTGTCTCATCAAATATTTAATACTTTAAAACAACAACGTTCAATTATGTACCGTCATTGAATTTGTAAAATAAAAAATTATTTACTTATAACAAACCGAAGCGAAACACTTAAGAGAACGAATTAGGTATGTACGTCCACTCTTATAATGTATTACAGAGAAAAGTATAGATATTTATTTACTAGCAACTCTCATCAACTTGGCACGAGGCTACAATGAGATGATACAAAAATGGGCAATTCCGGATTGAAGCAGCATCTGGAAACCGCGAAGAAAACAGGTGTGTTAAAGGTATCCAGTAACCTGAACGATTTCCCCCCCGGATTTTTACACCTCGAAGGCAACTTGCGCACCCTAGACTTGTCCGATAATAAATTCGTAACCCTCCCCAATGAAATCAGCCGATTCATGCATTTGAAACATCTAAACTTAAACAAAAACAAACTCTCCAAAATACCAGACTGCATAGGCGCTTTAACTAAGCTCGAGACTTTCAACGTGTGCCACAACAATCTAAGTCAATTACCACGCACGATCACGAACCTGATTAACCTCAAGCAGGTTCTCTTGAGCGACAATCATTTCAAAGAGTTCCCGCTCGTTTTCTGCGGCCTGAAACACTTGGACGTCTTGGATTTGTCGAGGAACGAGATTAAGGTGATCCCCTCGGACATAGCCGGCCTGAACGTGACCGAGTTGAACATGAATCAGAACCAAATTTCTGACGTGTCGTCGCAAATCGCGTATTGTCCGCGGCTGAAAACTCTGCGCCTCGAGGAGAATTGTTTGCAGTTGTCTGCGATTCACGCTAAAATATTGACCGACTCGAATATATCAAACTTGGCGCTGGAAGGGAATTTGTTTGAGATGAAGCAGCTTTCTGATTTGAACGGTTACGACGTTTACATGGAAAGATACACGGCTGTAAAGAAGAAGTTGTTTTAAGCGAGAGCTCTTTTACAAATTAAAGATTGTGAAGCTCAAGAAATTATATTATAGTATTGAGTTAAATTAATTTTTAAAACCACAAAATCAAAATTAGTTTTTTTAAATTTCGTCTAAACTAACGAGTCTTGCAAAATGGCCTTCAGTTTTGTTCCTTATTTCGATATGGAGTGAAAAATGCAGAGTAGAGTCGAACACAGAAGTGTTTCAGTCAAAAATTTAGTCAAAAGCAAATAAATCGATGAGACTGAAATCCTGAATTACCAATTTTTCTATAACTAGCACATCACAGTGTTAACCGAATATTTAAATCTAACTACTTCACATACCTGAAGAGTGCTGTACATTAGTGAAAGTGTTCTAGATTAGAATTTGCTGAAATTTTGTCATATCGTTCGTTATGCATTACAATAATTTTGACAACTTATATAACATCTGTTTGTAAATAAACAAACATTGTGCAACATATCTCTCGTAAACTGAATATTACATGTTTCATGAAAATGATCGTTTATTTGACTCGCATAAAATCAATTAAATTTTAGAATAATTCAATTCTGTCGAACCCTGTTTTTCATGTTCTATTTTTGGTACATCTTAAGATCAGGCTCTTAGTTTTTTCTGTGATAATAGGTTTAAGAATGAAAGATCGCGATGGTTCTCGTTAGCTTCTAGAATGCATTACGTGATTTATTTTATCGTTGGAAATATTTTCTAATTAATTATTTTTAAAGTAAACGTGGTCCAATAATACATCCGCTTTACGATGCAATACGTATTTCATCTAGTCATAGGACAATTAATTATATTAGCACAACGGCTTTTGATGTTAAATGGATGTTGCATGTCGTTCATATACAAAGACAATCAGTGTTACCTACCAAAACCTGTCGATGTTTATACATACTTATCTGTAATTACTGTTACTATTAAGCTGACCTACACCTACACCTATAGTACATAATTATTAAGGTGCTTCATTTCATAATTACATATTATTTAGTACCTGTAAAATTAATGGCCTATTTCACGTAACAATAAGTTGTATTTTAAGTTGGAGGTGTTCATTTCACACAAATATTTTAAACGCCCTTTCACTCTTCTCGAAAATGTCTAAAATTCCATGGAAGTTGCGACAGCGTTGCTAAATATGCAACAGAAAAATCCAGCAATATTTTTAACCGTGTTCTAGTTTCTTAAAAAAAAAATTACTATTCTACTACTGTAGAATGAACATTGGATGTGGTTAAATAAATCTAATATCTTTAGGATTTAATGTCGATACTTATATGGAATAATTGATTAATTAACTGCATTAAGAAAAGTATACCTACTTCGTATTACATATTATAAGAGTCAACAAGTCAATTTATTTCAGATTGCCTATATCTGATTGAGTTATTTTTAGAGCGACTTTAAAAATATGTGTTTGGAATCATGCCAAGTCAACAAGGAAAACGTGTAACATTGTACTTTATTGTTATAAAAAAAACATTTAGTATGTGCAGTCATGATCGATGTGGTAAACAGAATGCAACTGAGGTCAGTGCTTAAAAACCTCGTCCTCACAATGTTTTTTGAATTTTAATGTCAAAACGTTAATGTTCCAGCAAAAAAAATTAGGTATCTGATTCAATTTTTTAAACAGTCTCTGCCCTTTCTGTTTACATTGGCCATGATTGTACGTCAAAATTACTATCTACAACTATACTCTACGCCTCAAGTGTACTTCATGATTATCTCTATACGTATATTTAGCACATTTACTGTTTCTACTTATTTGTAAAATATATTTCTTCACCGTAAGTGAGCGTTTCATTGAGTTATGCCCTTGATTTGCTTTCAGGGAATAGTATACAGTGTCCATAAAAAAAATCTTACAGTCTGCCAATGTTAAAACGAAATTGCACATTTTGAATTTTGTTACTCTTGTAACTCAATAATTTTGATTTAATTCAGCGCCATCTATTATTCAAAACATCAACTAAAGTCTAAAACTGTCATAGTTAAATGTCAAAATTAAGGGTATTTTCAATATTAGGAGCGGTCTTGTCTAATTTTGACACCTCTTTGCATTTCACTCATTAATTTACTTTCAAGTATGAGTCTTAAATTAATATATTATCGTTATCCGGACAAAGCAGTATCCGCTGGGCTGCGTTCACAATTATTGTCCCGAGAGCGTCTTGGGCGTGTAATCGCGTCTTTCTCACTCATGATTTGTAACATCTAGCTTATTTTGCATCTCGCTCATCCGTTTCAAAACGTATTTTGTTCATGTTATTGCCATGACAACGGATGCACTTTTCACATCCTACTTTTAAGTAGGGGCGTTTTCACAATGCGGTGCTACTCGTTGCATAAACGCGTTATATTCTTTTCATTATTCATTTGGGCTTCGAACACTGGAGCGCTAATAGCGGATATTCTCCGCACCCCTTATGCTCATGCTAGTGGGTTGGTGCACGAAGCTTCAAAATATTGTTTGAGGTTATGTGACATGTCAAAGATTGGTCGCGTTCACCAGAACAAATCACCTTGTGATGCGTTTCTGATACGTTTGTGATTGCTATTGCCTGTCTGGTGAACGATTACTTCGTTTGCTGCTGGCAGCGCTAATTCAGCGTTAAAATTTTACGCTTAAAAAATGGCGTCTGATTGCGATCATACACCAAACATGTTTGCAATATAAACACCTGTTCATCAGAAAAATTGCCAACAGTTGGCCAACCGTTTGCAAGCAATTACTTCTGGTGAACGCGACCATTGTTTTCATTGTCTGTGAATTTGATTCTTTCGCCGGTAAAGTTATCTGAACTCACAAGGTAGGTGCAATATGACTGCTGAAAATGTTACTAAAGACGGTGACACAATGCATATTGCGTAAAACATAAGACTTTAGACATAAGCCGTAAGAAACACATAGTAGTAATTCGGCCTATGTAAAGAAGTACAGTCCCGCGCACCTTAAATGCATCTTACGCACGCAAACATCACCCTTAAAACCTTATGATATAAGGCTCACAGAACTGTCAAATTGTAGCACTTAAGCTGCGCGCGACTATACGCTGTAATACAATAGCTCCGTAAGGCGTAACTTACGTTGGGCCAATCAGAGAGCCAAGCAACTCTATCGATAAAGAAAAAACACCAAATTCTGCCATTCAAACTAACTGCTGATTGGCTAGACATAAGACATAAAAATTATCTTGTGTCATTGCTAATTGACGTTAAGTCTTATGTCATATGTCTTATGTTTTGCGCAAATGCATTGTGTCGCCGCCTTACTCTACGCAATTAAATTTAACTGATCCTGTAACTCAAAGGGTGACCAGAAAAAAGCGTACACGAAAAAAGCGCACACGAAAATTGCGCACAAAAAAAAGCCCACAGCGAAAAATGCGGACAAGAGAAAAGCGCACAACGAAAATTGCGCACACCAAAAAATGCCCACATGGAAAAATGCGCACATTATATTTTATTTTCACATAAAAATGAAATTTATGCGCATTTCCATTACCGTACATGGTGTGTTAAATAACGTGCCTTTTTTTTACATTTCTCCTCGTAGTTAGTCGTGAATTATTAGTTATGGTTATGAACTAGCCTTGCTTGAAACTTAAATTGACATACCATCGTAATCAGAAAAACCGACTACACTCGTACACTCGAAATTTTAGTTAATTGAAGCGTGCTTTAAAATGAACTTCTGTTATTTTGACATTAATATTATTTTGACAAATTAAATAAAAATACCCTAATTAAAAGCAATTCAGAAGGCAATAATTCAAACGCGATTGCAAGCCGAAATCAGTATTCGAGCAATTGCAACTGAATTGGCTGTTAATGTTAGTAATCATAGAGAATATTTATTTCTTTGGAATCGAATGAGATAGATGAGATTTTATAGGTTGACAAATACATGTCAAATAGTGTCAAACTAATGTTACACAACTAAAAGTGTCGATTTTACTTCACCGTAGTCGATTTTTGTGTTCACGATGATACATCATAACCTCATGTTTTTTATTAAAAGAAATTGCTGAATTCGGTAATTCTACTTTTTAATACTCCGTGCTTGCATTACGCGATTTGCCGAACTTAACAAATGTCATAAGTCATAAAATACAGTTTTTTAAATGAATCTTTGAGCATTTTTCGGTGTGAGCAATTTTCTGTGTGCGCAATTTTCTCTGTGGGCATTTTTCAGTGTGGGTAATTTTCCATGTGCGCATTTTTATATGTGAGCATTTTTCGGTGTGAGCAATTTTCCGTGTACGCATTTTTCCATGTGGGCATTTTTCGGTGTGCGCAATTTTCGTTGTGCGCTTTTTTCTTGTCCGCATTTTTCGCTGTGGGCTTTTTTTTGTGCGCAATTTTCGTGTGCGCTTTTTTCGTGTACGCTTTTTTCATGGAATCAACTCAAAGTACAGTAGCGGACAATAAAATCCTTGCACAATGTAAATGTAAACCTCACTTTAATATTTTTGACGTTTAGTGCATGTCACTAGTAATAGTAGTAATTCTGACGTTTAATTCAAATTTTATTTATTTATTTTGACAGAAATATAACCTCAATAAAAGCCTGATTTACTAAATTTATCGAAATATGCACATGTCAAATTCTTGCCCGGATTTTATTGTCCGCTACTGTACATGTAAATAGAGTAGCGTCGGCCATCAACGCCGCCATCTGGTCGTCAAGCTCCTGTTTACTGTTCTTGGCGTGTTCTTTTCAGAACAGCTCGGAGTCGCACCGCGCTTCGAGCCCGAAGGGCTTGATGCTCATGAAAAGAAAACAGCCTAGAATGTGAGTAGGATGCTTAGAGTGCGCCCGTTGTTATGGAAATCATGTAAACACAAGTCGTTTTCAAATGGATGAGTGAGACGCAAAATTGGTTAAAAAACGTGAGTGAGAAAGATACGAATACACGCCCAAGACGCTCTCGGAACTATGATTGTGAACTCAGCCCAGCATCTCTACTTTTTACCCTCAAAACTACCATTTTGAAATAGTTATAAATATGAATTTGTGCAGTTGTAACTAGTTTGGAACTTTAGAACCGCCCTGAACAAGTCACCCATTAAAGTAATGATAAATTTCGACAGCTGCGTTACATGTAAAACATTTTGGATGCATGTTTCCAACGGTTCCAAACTAGTCAGAACTGCTCTACGAACAGACGTAATTAATAACTTTGGAGATCATTAAAAAAATTTCATAAATTAATTTATGTCTAGATGCCAAAAACAAATGATTAAAATCCTATTTCTAAAAGGCGGCCATGCATCTGTACAATCTTTTATAGACACCTTATATAATTACAAAAAATTTCGTTCAACAAACAAGTTTCATAACTGTTTCTATTTGTTCATTCCGTTTGTAAACAATCAACGTGTAGGTGTGTCCAACATACGTAAATACTTATACAAAGATAAGAAATCCGTTTGTACAACTCTGAGCATGCATAGCAACAAATAGATCGGGCCGAGTAAGTCGGCGAAAGAGCAAAATCGGTGAAATTTTGTCCCGGTTATAAATTCATCGTCGTGTACAAATGATTTTTTTTCTTCGTTGTCCCAATAGTAAGCGAATTCGTGCTACCTATCTGCAGCGAAGCCAATTTTTTGTCTCGCTCTCGCGCAGTCACGTAGGCGCCGATAGAACAGGACGGAGCATCTGTTTACTACCGGCTTCGGTTGATGTGAGGAACGTTCTCTACGGGTGGCATTGTTTATGGCAGACCGTGGTGTGGCGTAATACGCAAAAAGCGAATTCCAATAAAAGTCTGTGAAGTACTGGAAGAAAGTCAACCAATTTACGTTCGGAAGGTAACAGCAAGCTACACGAGTCAAATCTAGTATGCTACCGCTTTTCATTCGCTTTATTTTAAGTAATTCCATTCACCCAGATGGTGTGTTTATGTTTACTTCACACTTTGTTGATATTTCTAGAAACGTGTTCTACTCTCGTCTACGTCTGTGACATAACGAGTTTTGTAATCTGCCGCGTTCATTTAAACGAGACTTAAGCAAAGATTAAAGTTAGCGTTTCTCGCGTAAAATTCAAATTCCCCCTCACGCACTCACCGCGATGTTTACTTAACGAAAACCACAATAATTTTTAGTATTTCAGATTAAAGGTAATCTTCTCTGAATAAAATGGCTTCTGAATCTCTCGACATCGAAGTCGACAAGGAATTGCAAGCCGTCGATGGTAAAGGTGCGGACGATTTCACTAAAGAAAACGCTGCAGCTCTTCCCACCGACATCTGCGGCAAGCGCAAGCATAAGAAAGTGAGCCGACAGAGTAGCAGGGAGAACGTGGTTGCGAGCGGATTCCTCCATAGCCCGCGCAGCTGGAAAAACAGCCGTCGTTCACGAAACGGCTACGGCAGAGGACTCCCGAAGAAAGGAGGAGCTGGCGGCAAAGGTGTTTGGGGACTCCCTGGATCCGAACTCCTGGAAACCTATGAAGACGTAAACGACCCCAACTATGACTATGAGAATCTTAGCAATGGTGACATAGAATTGAAAGCGGTAGTGCCTGAAATTTCCGACGTGGATATTAGAAAGAAAGTCGAGCCCATCATATTAGAATATTTTGAGAATGGCGATACTCACGAAGCTGCCGTCTCGATTGAAGATAGTATTCCGAATAATCGCCGTGATCTCCTCGTGCAATTGGCTATCGAGATCGCCATGGATCACAAACCTTCTCATAGGGAGATGACCTCTGTCTTAATCTCAGATTTATTCGGGCACGTCATTACTGAGCTTGATATTACCAAAGCTTTCGAAAACTTACTCGCAAATGTGAACGATTTAATTTTGGACATTCCGGATGCTCCTACGGTTTTGGGTAATTTTATTGCCCGTGCTATAGCAGACGATTGCATCCCTCCCAAGTTCCTTATCACCACTAAAGAGAAAAGTGATAATGAAGTCTTTTTAGAGGCTCTCGGGAGAGCCGATACTCTGCTTTCAATGAAGCACGGCCTAGTTCGCCTACACAATGTTTGGGGTGTGGGAGGAGCACTAAGACCTGTTAAATATTTAACTCGCCAGATGTCTTTGCTGTTGCAAGAGTTTATTTCTTCCGGGGACATAGAAGAAGCGAGTCGTTGCTTACGTTCACTCGAAGTACCTCATTTCCATCACGAGCTCGTTTATGAAGCCATCGTGATGGCCTTGGAAGCAAATAATACTTCCAAGGAAGAAGCTCTGTGTAAACTTTTGAAAGCTTTCGATGCCGCTGTACTAGTAACTCCTGATCAGATGGAGCGAGGATTCATGCGCGTTTACGATGACCTTCCTGATATCTCAATGGACGTGCCATTGTCTTATATTATATTGGATCGGTTTGTCGATCGCTGCTACAAACAAGGTTTCTTGACTGAAAACGTTACCAAAAAGCTGCCGTCTAGGGGACGCAAACGTTTCGTTTCCGAGGGAGACCAGCACTTCATCAAGAACAACAGAGTTTTATAAGTATTGCCGCTGATCAGTTTGTCCATCATCGTATCCAAGTAGATATCATTCATTAAGGCATTTGATATTTTGTCATCAGCACTCGGTGCATTTAAAAATGTTACTTCTTTTTTTTTTGTATTTGTTCTTCTATGAATAAAGATTATTTCAAGTTATGAGCATTTTTATTTAAATAAAAAAGTAAATGTTCCAAGTTTCTTTTTACGTGATTCAGAATTGATTAGTACCTAAATAGTTTCAGGTACTTATTTATGTTTTAGGGTTTTTGAGGAACACAACTGAATTCTTGTGAATTTTCAATCAAGTTAATAAAGTTCAAATTTAATTTCTGATTGAAAAACTTGGCCTTAATAGAAATAACTTGGGATCGTTAATCTAAGTAATAGGTATGTGCTGTATATAAAACTTGGTTTCATAAATAAAAAGTACTATAATGAATTACAAATGTTAAGGATGATTGCCATAAATATGTAGCATATAATGGCGTTCTCGATTCACTTGCACTCCGAGCATTTGCATCTTGTTTTAACCTCATGTAATAAAACGAGGTGAAGATACTCTGAACACTAGCAGGGGGGTAGAACTTTTATACAACAAGGTGGTACTAAGTTTTACTTAGAGCAGGCAAATACAGATGGCAGCCAAACTCGTGAATTTTTGATGTTGGTAGACCTGGGGTAGGTATGGGCAGTATGGGTTGGCAGAATTGACAGGGATATCGCCATATGATCGCTGTATTTCCCGTAGTAATTTCGCCATTTTTGACCAATGCAAAGATTCAAATGGAAGATTGCTAAAATATGCACTGCCTACTTTAAATTTACCAGGTAAGAATAGTTTACATATGCAAAAATAGAAAATTAGATATGTAGAATTTCTCTGTAGGACTCGAGGAACCCCTGACACCAGAAAATAGTTTCTGGCAACCATCACGCCAACAGCAACCTGTTACACCTGAGAAACTACGAGGTCTGCGTACTTGTATTTTAAGTGTAAATATGTAAAGTTGATTATTGTAGATGCATTGCAGTGTGCCTTCCACAATGGCATCGTCCCATGAACATTGGTCATTAACACGAGAACCACACCAGAGAGTTTATTTTTCACATCATAAAAAACGGATTCACACCCCATCGTTTGGAGCAGACAGCTATTTAATATGTAAGTGACATAGTAACATTTGATTGGTGCAGATTTAGAAGCAGACAGAATGGTAATCTGTGAGGCAGCTGTTGAAGCAATTCCATAATTAATTACTTCTTACTACTTTTTGTATTTAACTGCATGTTAATAAATCCTGCATCGAGATTAATATTCATTGCCTACATGTAATTGCCATTTTAAAAACAGATGATGTTAATATAAGGTGCCTTCTATTCTGTGGATGAGATTTTAAATCAGTGCTATTGAATTATTTACTTTAAGGTATTTTTAATTAATTTGTAGAAAAATCATTAAATTAATTTTGTTAATTTGTTAATTATCCTGTTTACTTTTTAAATGATGTAATCACATATTGCATTTACATTTTTTGCTTCAACTTGACAAGTCCTCTTACGTATGTGCAGTATTTTGTACCTCTGCCATCATGGCAAATAAATTATTATTCTTATTGTATTTTTCTTTTATTTATTTTTTTGATATAATTTCGTTGTGCTCATTCGTTACCTCAAAATTGTGAAGAATGATTTGATTCAAATCTTCATCTACTACTACTACTACTACATATTTACATTACCAGCCAAAATCATTTTACAGACATCATTGCAATAATGGAATTATTTGTAGATGAAATTTGATTGAACTTCTTCATAGTTTGTAAGTAGTACTTATGAATTGTTGAGTGAAAGAATAGTAAGTGATTATGCTAATGCATCTTAGTCACTTATTGTTCGTTCACTGAACGATTCATAAATAACAAAACAATTTATTATGGCTGTGGGGATATATTTAAATTTCGCGGATTTTTCTTTAACAGGTTTCTGCATTACTATTAGTATTATTATACGGCAGGCAAATACAGGTGACGCAGAAACTTGCCACCATTTCTATATGCAAGAGTCGGCAGTCTATTTCCTTCCTTGTCTATGAACACTAGTCCCTCTGTCTTTTAATTCGGAGGAGTTACTTTGAAATTTTGGCGCTAAAAACGAGCTTTGTCATTGGTAGTTGGCCGGTAACTACCAATGACAAAGCTCGTTTTTAGCGCCAAAATTTCAAAGTACTCCTCGGAATTAAAAAACAGTATAGTGAAGTCAATCGAAAACGCTAAGAGTGTGTGGAGACGATATCACCAGTATTTCTAAGATATAATATTTGAAGAAATTTTGTACTATGAGTCCAGAAATATAACATTTTATTAAATAATTCTAAAAAATTATAATAAACTGTTTCTTTAATTTTGCTTCTCTTGGCAACACTTGCTGTAAGTTGATTGGTTTGGTTTTGGAGTGCACGTGTCAAAAAATCATAATAATAAAAGTAATGAATCAATCAGGAAAACGAAAAAGAAGAGCGTCCAGGAAAAAAGGAAACGCAGACAAGTCGCAACAAGTAAATATAGGTAATTGCTTAAGATTCTACTTTAAGTAATTATTTCAAGTCTATCACACATAAACATAACCTAGACAACTGTTTTACATTTAGGGGAAAACGAAATTAAAGTTGGCAACAATTATAGAATAGAAACACAAACGGTGAAAATGGTGGTTTAGAGTTAAAAACGTTGTAATTAATTATTTTGTGTTTTTATAACTAAAAGCGAGAAGAAACTTGATATTGATGCAGTTCTAAAGTAAGTACATGCATTTCATTGCATATCCTCAGTAATTGTTGGTTATGTTAAGCCTTCGAAAGGCTTTCGATGATTTCAAAGTTCAACGGCACAACAACGTTCTAAAAGCTTGTTTCGGTCAGTACTTAGATTATTTAATTCCCGTTTGTGCTTAGAAAATATTTATGTAACACAAAGGTTTCTACAGTTGTTATAAGCTTCCTTCTGGAAATTGAAAAAGATTGCAAACCGTTTATATATGTACCAATATTATTATTTGCTTTTGATTTGAACATTTCAAGTAAAAAGTAAAGAAAAACTTGCATCTCAAGCCAGCCATTAAAAAAGTAACTCGAAAACTTAAGTGCGATCGAAATTTTTAATTGTATTCGTATTAAATGATATTAATCAGTTGTAATCCGAACATTGGCATTGTTTTCTTACTATTCAAGTAGGGATCTTTCCTTCTTTCTGTACATCTCAGCCATCTGAGTCTTTACTCCTTAATAAATTGTGTGGTATTTGTGGTCCCATAAAACTGCCTTAACTCCTCATTTCTTCGTTTTTCTTATACCACTCCATTTCTCTTTTCCTCTAGATATCTTTTTTAATATTTTTCTTTATCAGATTTACAGTCTCTGTATCTGTATTATTCATAGCCAATGTGTCCAGTCAAATATTACAGTGGCATCTTTCTCTTAACTATGTGTTCTCGGTCTTATTTCCATCTTGTTGTTTCCAATCCCGTTCTCTGTTATACACGGCATCCCAAGTTGAGTGGCCTGAAAATTAGTACACTGCTCTAAGGGAAAGCGATCTTTCAGATTAAAATATTTTCATTTTTATATCATTTCCTGTTACACAGGAAGGCGCCGTTAACTTTCTTATTTTAAATGGAATGTTAAACTTTTTATTGCAAATTCTGAGTCTACACATTATTCTAAGTAAAAAATGTTAAGGTTTTCTATACCTAAATATAACCGATTTTGAGATATCTTCAAATTTATTTAAAAAATCTTGTCTTGTGACCTTCATTTAAGAGAAAGTATTTACACCAATTTCAAATTTAAAAAGTAATTATAAAGAGACCTATAAGCTACTGTGTGAATGTTATCATTTTACTCCTCTCTCGTAACTCGATACAAATAATTTTACACGGAACAAAACAAATTCAAAAAGCCAGAAAGCTTGCTAATGACAATTACATTGCAAATTCAGATAAGCAACCTGGACTATTATTAAGACACAGAAACAATGATAGTTCAAAAAGCAAAATCAGTCAGATTAGAGAGAATGGCGAAATTGTTAGTGATCCTATAAAAATTTCTAACATTTTTAATGAACTTTATACTTCAACAACTGAGGGATGTACAAAAGACAATCATTCAACAACTCTTAACCTACCATCGCAGAGTTCTTCATTATTTCTACAGCCAATTGATGAATATGAAATTTTTACTGTTGTGAACAACTTAACGAACAAAAAACATTACTAATTAAAGCTGGTTCTTGTCCGATGAAAATTGTATCACAAAATCTTTTAAACGGACACTAAATGACGCACAAACACTTTACGTTTCGCTATCGTTTGACAGCTTCTTCAGAAGAAGCTGTCAAACGATAGCGAATATATAATGTCTGTTTAAAAGATTTTGTGATACAAAAAACATTACAACCATGTTATTGTGAAGGGTTTAAGCTTTGGTTTAACGTTAAACTCGAATTGCACAACTGGGCCTTAGTTCTCTTAGAGCATAATAGACCTTGCTGAGCTTGGAACACAAGGACTCAATATGATTCTCCCAGGTTAGATTATTATCTAGGGTAACTTCAGGAAACTTGGTCGATTCTGTGTATGTTATTGAAATATCAGATTGAAATTTCAGTTGATATACTAATATGACTTCTTTGTGATCTGAATATGATGCTTTTTTAATGGAATAAAGAATTATTATTATTATTATTATTATTATTATTAAAGATTCAAGTGGCATGTCGTTTGAAAGTGTAATGTTCAGGCTTTCAAGTCATATCCTAATTATCCCTGAAAAATTCTCAGGCTGGTCGCAATGTGGTGTCGAAGCTCATTATGTTTAACTGCCCAAAACTCGAGTTTCGTAAATGGAACACCCTGTGTATTTTTACATCATGAGATACAGGATCAAATTCTATACGTATCCTTGACATTTTTTATTTAAAGTGATGTGTAGAATGTGTAGAGCTACTATACAGGCTGTTACAAATTCGAGGCTCACCATTGGGATCTCCGAAACGGTAAGAGATACGAAGTCGGTTAAATTGGGGCAAAGTTGCGTATTTTGGTGCTGAACAATAATCCGTTCTGAAAAATCTTCTACGTTTTGTAGTTTTTGAAATATTTCAAAAAAACCAGAAAACGTAATTTTATTTTTTATTTTTTCCTGAAGTTATTATTGCAGGGATCATAACAAAATTAATACATTCTACAGGCACTTTTTTAAGCTCTTTACGATGATATCATTAGATTTTACTTAAAACGTTTCGTCTCGTCAGAATCATCATCAACTTCATTTTTTCTTATGGGCGCTACATTGGGTTTTAATACCGTTGAATAGATCTATTTTTTCTGATGCTTTTCCATGTATCACACATCCCTATTTAATAATTTGAAACAGCTGGAAATGCAAGAAATTGCTGAAAATAACACTGCAAAGAAAAACATGGTATGCAGTGAAAACAAAAACCAAAAAAGTTTGATATACCTTCGGAGTTTTATTTCGTGTATCACAAGAGCTGATTTTAGTAAAATTTTTAGATCTAAAAATGAATGTTTTTGAACCCAAGAATGACGTAAATTTAAAAATTTATTGTGGTCTTAACAACAATTTAGTAATAACGAGCGAAATTTCTTTCCAACAATATCCAGAAAGACAACTACAAAACAATAGTTGATTAGATTTGTAATTAAATTATACATTATCATTATTATTAAAGCAAGAAAATATCAAATTAAATTATGTATGTCTTTAGAAAACTCAGCTTAAGCTCTTAAAAGATATTACTACTCGAGGAAACATTCTTTCTTGTAGTCTCATAATTTTATACATTTTATAAGTACCTATTTAACTACCTCTACTAATAAAATTCTTCATTCTCATCATCATTAAGGCGATCTCGATACGTCCTTCGAGCTTCATGAAAATATCCATAAAGTGCAATGTTTCTATCTAACTTAATAACATTGTTCTGTGTGGATGGCATCTTTCTGGGTATTATTGGAAGTAAATTTCTCTTGCTATTACTAAATTGTTGTTAGCACAATACCTTTTTAAATTTACAAGAATGAGAGATTTTTAAAGACATAATTTCTTGTAATACTTTCTTGCTTTAATCATAAAAATGTATAATTTAATTACGAAACTAATTAAATACTGTGTCATCGTCATTGTTGGAAGTAAATTTCTCTTGCTATTACTAAATTGTTGTTGTTAACACAATACGTTTTAAAAATGTACGTCTTTCTTGATTCACATCATTCATTTTTATATCTAAAATTTTTCAAAAATCTGCTTTTGTGATAGACGAAATAAAACTCGAAGGTATATCAAACTTTTTAGTTTTTGTTTTCACTGCATACCATGTTTTTCTTTGCAGTGTTATTTTTCAACAATTTCTTGCATTTCCAGCTGTTTCAAATTAATAAATGGGGATGTGTGATATATGGAAAAGCATCAGAAAAAATAGATCTATTCATTGGTATTAAACCCAATGTAGCGCCCATAAGAAAAATGAAGTTCATGATGGTCAGGACGAGACGAAACGTTTTAAGTAAAATCTAATGATATCATTGTAAAGAGCTTAAAAGTGCCTGTAGAATGTAT
The DNA here is from genome assembly GCA_033060865.1 of Dorcus hopei. Taxonomy (NCBI): domain Eukaryota; kingdom Metazoa; phylum Arthropoda; class Insecta; order Coleoptera; family Lucanidae; genus Dorcus; species Dorcus hopei. The sequence goes on along the minus strand of CM065425.1, from coordinate 2,216,241 downwards.
TAATTTTGTTATGATCCCTGCAACAATAACTTCAGGAAAAAATAAAAAAGAAAATAACGTTTTCTTGTTTTTTTGAAATGTTTCAAAAACTACAAAACGTAGAAGATTTTTCAGAACGGATTATTGTTCAGCACCAAAATACGCAACTTTGCCCCAATTTAACCGACTTCGTATCTCTTACCGTTTCCGAGATCCTAATGGTGAGCCTCGAATTTGTAACAGCCTGTATAGCTGACATATGTTTTTTCAATTGTATTTAAGTAAAATGTATTTAAATAAAAACAAAAAAGAATTTTTGAATATTGCCGCTACACTTACATTTACAATATACAAAGTGGTCAAGAATAACTGTTTGAGTTGGCAATATAATTAAGAGCATTTTCATATTCGACTGTTTGCAACACTGCAACCGGATATAAGTTTTGTTGGTTTATTTGACAGCGATAAGATTGAAGGTTATGTGAATAAAAATTAGCGTTTTAATTTGAATTTGAAATGTCAAGTGACGCTTGTAAAGTGACGGCTGTCAGTGTCAAGCCGTCAACAACCGGAAGTTATTCCAGTTGTACCATTTAAGAATAAAATTCGGCACTGCAAACTCAAACAGTGATTCTTGACCACTTTGTAGTAGATGGCGCTCATGATTAAAAACAAATGTGATTTAAACTCTGTTCACAAATTAAAAGACCACTGACGATGTTGCCTTGTGAAAAGTGCAACCGGCAACAGTGTCCTAGTTAGAAATTTGGTAACATTTTGGCATTTAAAATATTTTTTGCTTTCGAGACGTTGAAATGGCTTGTTAAAATGAATATGAATGTAAACAATATAATTATATGATAATAAAATTGATTTGACAAATTACTTTGACATGAAACTTCAAATACCTTGCCAACCTTGCTATTTTGATAATGTCTTATAGGGGAGTTATGTTTTATACCAACATAATGCAACAGGTGGTGGTTTTTTAATTTGTGAACAACGTATAATATACGCTTGCGTATAAGTGATTTTTCAAAATTCCCGCCACGCCTACATTTACAATTAAGTAGATGGCGCTGGTGGTTAAAAGCGAATGTGATTTATGTACGCTTGCGTTGTTTAACGAAAGAAGCGCACGCTTTAGATTTTAGATTATCTTTAACTTTTAATTGTAAGGCAAAGTATTTAAAAAAAGAATTAAAATAGACATTCCAAAGCGTCAATTAATTAATAATTACTTTCTATTATAGGTGTTCCCGTAAATAACGCAAGCAAGAGAGCAAGACGGAAAATGGCAAAACAAAAGAAAAAGCTCAAGGGTCGTCCTCAACCTTCGCTACTGGAACAACCCGAAGATTTCCGCATCGATATAGACCGAATAATGAGAGATTTCATTTCGGATCCGGACATGAAGGAGTACTCATTCCCGACGGATTTAAGTAATCTACAGCGAGCATACATTCACGAAAGGGCCAGGAAGTTCGGATTGAAATCCAAGTCAACAGGTTCAGAACCCCATAGGATGCTGACGATTTCAAAGAAACTACAAGCAGCAAGGCGAGAATACTTCGACTTGAAACTGAACAAACCAGGCACGGAGGCAATAAGCACTTTGTTGAGCGGACACGGAAATTTGTTGCTTGAGGTCAGTTCTACTAACACAAACAAAGACAAGTTTTGTGCTAACATACATCAGGAAGCTTCTTTTGGAAGACTGAACGTCACCTTGGCCTTGCAAGTCGATCCCCCCATTTCCAGTCCTCTTAAAAATTTTAGGGAAGCCCTGCCTGTTTTTGCTTATCGAGACAGTTTCCTGGAAGTGTTGGAATCGCATCAGATTATTTTGATCGCCGCTGAAACTGGCTCGGGGAAAACCACTCAGATACCCCAGTATATACTAGAAGCATGTTGTGAGAGTAAGCGACGATGTAGAATCGTTTGCACACAGCCACGTCGGATTTCTACGGTAGCCGTCGCAGAAAGAGTCTCGCAGGAAAGGGGAGAAAAGGTCGGCTACACCGTCGGTTATCAAATCAAATTGGAATCCAAGTTGGGTATAAAAACATCTTTAATTTATTGTACCACGGGTGTTTTGCTTCGAACTTTAATGGGCGGAGATGAGTGTTGTAATAACATAACGCATGTGATAGTCGATGAAATTCATGAGCGCGACAGATTTTCTGATTTCTTGCTCATCTGTTTGAAACAGTGCATTCAGCGTTACCCCCAATTGCGGGTCATATTGATGTCTGCGACTGTGGACGTTGATTTGTATCAAAACTATTTCGATAACAAAGTGTTCACCATGTTTATACCGGGGCGAACCTATCCTGTCACACAGTTGTTTCTCGATGAAGTTTTGCCGTTGATTAATTATGAAAGTGAGAATATGAAGACGGTGAGGGCCGTTCAAGAGAAACATATAAAGCAAGACGTGAACTTGTCTCAACAGATCTGTCACAACTTGGTTCAAGACATCGAAATAGATGACGACTTGCGTTCCGAAATGGATAATGCACTCGTGGAGTGCATGAAATCCGGTTCCGATGATTGTTTTGCACATATAATGCAGTTGATTTTATGTGATTCAGTCCCTGTTAATACGGCCGATGCCGTTGATGGTTACACAGCGGTTATTGTTGCTGCTGCCCATGGAAATGTCGAGGTCTTGGAACAACTTATTAATTTAGGTGAGCCAAGTTATTTTTACAATGTTTAGCACGTTCGCTACTGGCTAAGCCATATGGTTTTCTCAAACAGACCAACGATTCATATGTGGAACATTGGTAGAGGCATAATCAGTATATAATTTTTCGGCGAAGTCTACAGCAACTGTATTGGTATTCAGTAATGGTCTGTAAGGAGCTGTGGCTTATATTTGGGACAGTTGGTCTCAGGTTCTGACTTGTTGTTTAAAGGTCAGGCTAACCTTTACATGTGTTGTAACATGTGTTTTTTTAAAAATGCCATAAAGGTTGGCCATGAAAATTAAAACTCATGTCGTAGCTTGGCATCTAACACATGCCAAATCTGAAAATTTAGAGTAAATGAATGGAGCTAAGACATGAATTTTCTTTTCCACAGCCACCCCTTATGGCATTTTTAAAAAGACACATAGTATATGTATGGGAGACGGTGCCTTTTTACATGTCGGTAGCGAAAGTGTTAAACCAAATCACTCTTTTTTTATTTAGGCGGTGATTTAAGTCACACATCAAACGATGGTCGGTCTGCGATAGACTGGGCTAAGTACTGTGGACAGAACGAAATCGTTCACTTAATACAAGCATCGGAAATGCAAGCGAATTTCGAGCAAAATAAAGAACTAGATACCCTGAGGATTTACAATAAATCGATATCCGAAGACGTCATAGATTTTGACTTGATTTTAGCTTTGATCAAGTATATTCACTATGAAGTGGATAAACACGGAGGCATTTTGGTGTTCTTACCCGGTTATGAAGACATAATGAACTGCTTTAACACCATAACGAATTCGAATCTGAACATGGATAAAATTAAACTGTGTATTTTACACGGTAGCATGCAAATTAAAACGCAGCACGAAGTCTTTAAGGAATTTCCCAATAAGCAAAAGATTATTTTGTCCACTAACGTGGCTGAAACCAGTATTACCATCGAGGGTGTCCGTTTCGTCATCGATTCGGGCAAGGCGAAACAAAAAACCTACGATTCAGTACGTATACACTTTCCCCTTCAATCACAATCGTCATTAATACATTCGTTTGGTTAGATAAGTGGCACATCGGCTATGCGAACCAGCTGGATATCTATGGCCTGTGTTAAACAACGCGCTGGCAGAGCCGGAAGAACTCAGTCCGGCGCATGCTTCCATATATTCTCAAAGAAGCGTTACGAATCGTTTTTAGTTAATACAACCCCCGAGATTCTTAGAGTACCATTACACGTAAGCCGCTTCATTCCTCAAAGCGAATAGCAAATGATTTCTGAAGTTTCCAGGAGCTGTGTTTACACACGAAAATGCTTGCCCCCGAAGGAATATCCATAGCCGAATTTTTGTCTTATGCGATTGAACCACCTACTTTAGCATCCGTTAAGAAAGCTGTGCAAAGATTGGAGTCGCTCGGTGCTTTAACCAAAGATGAAGACTTGACACCACTGGGGATTCACCTTTTGCAACTGTCAGTCGAGCCCCACCTCGGTAAAATGCTGATATATTCAATTATATTCAAGTGCCTCGATCCAATATTGACAATAGTAGCAACCCTGGCTCACAAGTGAGGTAAATCAATTTTTTCCAAATCATATTTAATTCCGATATTGTAGAGATCCGTTTATACTTCCATCTGTAGCGACCCAACGTTCGCTTTCTAATACGAAAAAGCATTTATTTTCGGCAGGCAGCTTAAGCGACCACATGTCATTACTTAAAGCATTTCAAGATTGGCAGGTATTATGCGGTGCTTTTAATTAAATAAGATTCCTGGGTTTACTTTTTTTTTTAGGAAGCGAAGCTTCGGCATCGTGAGTACAGATTTTGTACCGAGAATTTTTTAAGCCCCAGCGCAATGGAAATGATATTGCTGACACGTATTCAGCTGCTGGGGCAACTACGAGCAGCAGGCTTCGTGCATATGAGCCGACGAGATAATATTCATGAATTGAATGATAATTCGGAAAACTGGTCTTTGGTGAAAGCTACGCTGGCTGCGGGGTTGTATCCTAGCGTGGCATTTTCTGATCAAACGGGCATGTACACCATGTAAGACACGAAATTAAAAGTAATTATTATTTTGTATTCCGTGGTTTCTTTTCTAGGACGGAGAACAGAGTAGTCCCCCACATGTCATCCTGTATTAAAAGTGATATAGGCAGGTTCACGTTTCTCGAAAAATTTCCGTGGGTCATATTCGAGGAAATGTCTAAGTTCGGACGAACCAGCAGCTTCAGATGTGGAACCACAATCACCCCAGCGACAGTGAGTTCGACTTTTATATTCACCCTCAACTTTTAACTCGCTTTAATCCTTTAGGTTGCTCTTACGTGTGGTTCATTATTACAATTTGAGGCCGATAATAACTTCTTAATAATCGACAATACAATTGCCTTTCGAATTACAAATCTTCAGACTTGGCAATTCAGGAAGTGCCTAGATAATTTAGTACAAAGGAAGATTATAAATCCTCGATTGCAATACACACACATCGAGAACGCTGTCGTGCATACTTTAGGGCAAGTTTTAGCCGCTGAGGATTCAGCGATGTCCCTAAAGTGCCCGACTGGCATTGGGGGAAAACCCAAGCTCATTTATAAACCGAATGTTGATTACAAAGGCTCTCCTCAAAAATACTCCCGACAAAACAATTTTTATAACCAATCTGATTATGGACAGGGCTTTCAGTATAACGATGTTTATAATAATAGCTCCGCCTCATCCTCATCAACATCCGAATGGCATTTGAACGGAGACAGAAATTTCAACCAAATGCGCACGTTTAAATCGGCACAGCAACATCCGTATTATCCTACGGGTTCACGTTATAATAACACCCCGAAGTTTGCCAGGCAGCCGAACTACTCTCAACATTCCCACCCAAGTAATTCAAGACAAGCAGAACACTTGATTAATGTAGTTGCTCCGAAAGACCTGCAAATATCAGAAGACTCGAGGTTCTTCTTTATTAAGCCAACCGAAGTCAGAAATGTGATCATAAGTATATCGCAGGGAACTTGGAATTTTTCACCACAAACTGAGAAGAAGCTTTTCAGATATCTAAACGTAAGCACTTCATTATAATATTGTGTTTAAAATTGGCGTGTGGATGTTTTTAGGAGGGCTGTTGCATTATTCTTTTATTCACCGTGCGTGGAACTAGTTTTATTCAAGGAGTTGCCCGTCTTTTAGATACTAACAAGGGAATTCCTAATAGGCCGTGTCATATAGAATGGTTGGGGACCAATAGTGTCTCCTATGACACTGTTAAGTAAGTTAAAACAACTTTACTATTAAATTTACTTAAAAAAAAATGATTGCAGACATTTTATTCATCCTAAATTACATATTACTGAGGACGGTCAAGAAGTACCACCGGCAGTTGGACGCAAAATATGTGCAATGTTAATGGCAAATCCCGTTGCCGACGGAAATAATACACGTCCAATTTTAGGGGGCAAGCACAACTAATATGTTTCACTAAAGTGCAAAGTCTCCAACGTTTTATACTTTACGTAAAGGTAGTAGTTACTACGTACAAAGTAGTATTTACTATGCGCTGTACATTTGTACAAAAATAAATTAGCTCTTTATTTATTGTAAACTTGATATGAAAGGATGCAGACGTGGTTTTTAATTAACCCACGACAATTGCAACATGAATGTTGTATTAAAAAAAAAAATTATTAGAAATTAAGCAAAAAAAATGAAATATTTATATTTTGTTTTGTTTTTTTCAAAGGAGTTTTTCTAGTAAAATTTCAGAACTTGAAATGTTTATACTTTTTGTATGTTACTAATAATTTAAGTCGAGATTTACTTTTATGATTAATTGGATTTTCAAGTTGTTTGTTGTTTAAAACTGAATTTTAACAAGTAACGCTTGTTCTAATGTAATTTTTAATTGTTAATCATCATTTGTGTTTGTACCAATAATTATTTGAAGGAAGACAAAATTAAAACCATATCTCTATTCAGTATAAAAACATTATGACAATTAAAACACAAATTCTTTTGCTCAACTTTGTTCTTTTATGTACTAATTTTCATTTGGTCGTATTGTTTTTATATAACGTATTTTATATGAGAATTTTATATTCTATTTAACAATCAGACATCCCCCTTTTGGAAACATGTTTTGTACGAACCTCAAATTCAATTTTTTCTTCGTGTAAGTTTTATATATTGATTGCAGCTTTGTATCAAATGTATTTTTGCTATATGTATTAAATTTAATTCTTTTGGTATTCATTTAAAACATCCATTTTGTACTAAATTGAAAACTTTGAATAAACATTTGGTTCTGATGTGCGTTTCATTATTGTAAAAAAGTGTAAATTTATGCTTATGTAAATTGCCTGTTAATTTTTATGTGCCATCTCCTTGATATGTAAATGTATATCTAAAAAATATGTTTATATTCAAAAATTGACTTGTTTCAGCAAACGTTGTAATGTTAACATTAAAATTCTACGTGTACAGCGCTTTGATAATCTGTAAGAATACCCAAAATTATTTTATATGGAAGTATCACCCTAATACCTAAATAAATGTTGATTATTGCAGGTCCAAACTGGGCTGAAGACGATAATATATTTTATATCTTGCAAAGCAGAAATCAACTAGCAACAAAATTCAAATATGTCGAATCCATCGATTTAGATGGTACAAAGCTAACAACACTGATGATCCACGGCTGGACTGAAAATGCAACTACTCCGTATTGCTTGGAAATGGGGCAAGAGTTCTTAAAAAAATATGACTGCAATTTCATAAGAGTTGACTGGTCAGCAGTTGCTTCGCAACCTTACACGGTTGCCTTTAGTTTAATTAAAACAATAGGTAACGCTAGGCAAGCACTTTTTTCGTTATTAGTAGATGTCTTGCAGGGGAAGCCGTGGGGAAATTCCTCATACAACTTCACACTTCTAAAAGCGTTCCCTATTCACAAATTCATGTAATAGGGCATTCACTAGGTGGTCACATTGCTGGGTTTGTCGGCAAAACCATAGCAAGTGCTACCAGTGAACAACTGAGCAAAATAACAGCTTTAGATCCGGCCGGTCCACTTTTCACAAATCCAAACAACCGTCTGAATAAAACAGATGCGGAAACTGTGGTTGTGATTCACACAGATGGAAGAATGTTTGGTTACTTCGATCCCCTGGGTATTGTAGACTTTTATCTGAACGGGGGTATCGGATTCCAACCGGGGTGTTTCACACTTAACGTTGTGCTTATGCAGAACTGCAAGTATACGTAATTTCTATTTTGGGCAAAATAATCAAGCGATGTTGTTTTAGTGTGGTGCAGTCATCATAAAAGTCGATCGTACTTCATCGAATCGATAAATCAAGTAAAGTATTGGGCCACAAAATGTGATTCTTGGAATAACTATAGGGCGGGTTATTGCGATGGGAATGAGAAAATTAAGTTTTCTGAGGAAACATCCGTTGGTGCTAGTGGAAGTTACTATTTTATGACTAATGACTAAACACCTTGGTGATTTATATCTGTACACGGATTACTGTTATTCAAATTGCTTTACATAAACTATATTAAGTTGAAAATAATATTTGGAGACCAAGTCCGAGTATCTGCTTGTTTGAATGGGTTGGTTGGTCGAGTGGGTTAGCGGTTAGCCTAGCCGACCTTGAAAGTCATGTCGCTCGACGGTGTGGGTTAGAATTCCACCAGGGCCATGAATGTTTGTGCCATCCCAATTTAGAACCAAGCAGAGCAGCTACAAAACTCAAAAGATATACACGGGCTATTTCAAATTCGACCCCTACCATTGGGATCTTGCTCATTCGAAGAGATTTAAATTTGGAAAAGTTGCTAAATTTTGATGAATATTAATAATCCGCAGAGAAATAATTTCTATGTTAACTCTTATTCCAAGTAATTGTAAAAAATCAAAAGTTGTACACGAGTGAAAAAAAAATCGACGCTTACAGAAAGAATGTCATGTCCGTTTCCTTTAGAACTATGAACGCCGAATTTATCCAAATCTTATCACTTAAAAGTGAATTCGGGATGTCGTAAATTATTTCTTCCTTGGAAGCTACAAATAAAATATCGACGATGAGTTTTTCTGTGAAGGTTATGTCATGAATTATGACTACGACGGTACGCCTATGACATACAGTGGCCATATTTACTTACCATTTTGGACAAGAAACCATTGTTAGTCCGTATGATTTCCTCGTCTCCTTCCTGTTTATTCTTTTCTCGTAGGAGATACGTGATCAGCGCAGTGTTGCCAATTCGTGGGGAAAGTCTCATAATAGCTGTTTTCTTTCGCTGAAAAGTTTGAATCGTGATTCATCATGGCCAGCAACATTAACATTCACTGACGTGTATGTATGGCCGTGTCAATTCGCCTAAAATTCAGTTCCGGAAAGCATGCCGTGGAGTACTCCCCTCAGCGCTCTCTATTAAAGATATTATAGAACTACTCATAGTAATGTCATGGCCAACTCCATTAACATTCACTGACGTGTATGTATGGCCGTTTCAATTTGACTTTTAAAAATTTGACGGGTACTCCACTCAGCGCCTCTTGTGAGTTTTTAAGTAATTGCAGTTGCCATTACGTTACTGTCAGTAGTTCTGTAGTATCTTTAATAGAGAGCGCTGAGTGGAGTACTCCACGGCATGCTTTCCGGAAGCGAATTTTAGGCGAATTGACACGGCCATACATACACGTCAGTGAATGTTAATGTTGCTGGCCATGGTAATGTAATGGCAACTGCAATTAGTTAAAAACTCACAAGAGGCGCTGAGTGGAGTACCCGTCAAATTTTTAAAAGTCAAATTGAAACGGCCATACATATACGTCAGTGAATGTTAATGGAGTTGGCCATGGATTCATATATGTAGTTTGTTGGTTGTCCGCCTGATGGCCGATTTCACAGTATAAGTAATTACCCAGTAGCGTCACTTAAACGTCAGTGTCAAAAAAAGCGGCCATTCTATTTGATACCCTTATGGAAATGCAATGTAATTTACAGCTGGGTAGGTATCAAACAAAAGAACAAATGTGACAGTTATACTCGAGTGACGCTACTGTGTGATTCTTATACTGTGGCCGATTTCTTCTCCTCCTTATCTTAAGATTAAATTTGTCTGTCAGTTAGAATGTGACAAAAAGTATGTACAGAGCCATTTGTATGTCACAATCTAAGTTACAGATAAATTTAACCTTAAGATAAGGCGGTGAAGAAATCGGCCATAAATCTCGATTGTTGCAACAAAATACATCAAATCCAAATGAATCGCGAAAGTAAGAAGATTGAAAGGGGAAAGGGGATTACCGGTCCGGATTGAAATTTTACGAATTTTGATCCATTTGCTGTGGTTGCTATGGTTACGTATTTCTTTTGAACGCAAATTGAAATGATGAGTTGGTGCTTACGGATTACATTTGAAGCAGAAGAAGATGAAATAGAAATTTGTGGCTACAAAACCTAATATGATTTGGTTTAAGGGTTTCTCGACAAATTAGGATAAGACAACGAAGAAGAATAATTAAAAGAATTTACATACATTACATTTCAAATTCACAAATGCTTGTCTTCTCGTTAGAGGTCACCACCAGAGGAAATGCTAACTTTTCTAATTACAGAAAATAATACCGAAGATCAAATTTAATTTTTATTACATGAATTTAATTTACAAAGGGCAAATTTAAGCTCTCCAGGCATATCTTGAAATTTAGAAACAATTTAGTACTTTCCCCTAAAAAAGTACCAACTTATGACTGATTTTCGAGTTGGGGAAGTGGCGCCCTCTAGTGTCCACAAGAAAATATGAGGTTATGTCATTAATATTCAAATGTGATTCAAATCGTCAAATATCACCGCTCCAATTGATAGATAAACATTCACATAATGAACGAAACATCTTCGACAGGAGACATAACGAAACTGATTTTAAAATGTGTCAATTTCGCAGCGATTAAACACAGAAATCAAAGACGGAAAGACTCGGAGAAGACCCCCTACATCAACCACCCAATTGGTTCGTGATTTGCGGTTTACTTCCATTGTAATTTATTTAATTCGTATTTAGGGGTTGCACATATATTAACCGACGAGGCCAACGTGACTGACGTCACGGTGATTCAAGCAGCGATCCTACACGATACAGTCGAGGACACAGAGACCACGTTCGAGGAGATCGAGGCGAACTTCAGCCCGAAAGTTCGCAGCATCGTTGCGGAGGTCACCGACGATAAATCACTGCCGAAGGCAAAGCGGAAAGCCCTGCAAATCGAGAATGCCGGCAGCTGCAGTTACGAAGCGAAATTGGTTAAACTAGCCGATAAGTTGTACAACCTCAGGGATTTGGAACGATGTAGGCCTACCGGATGGTCAGAGCAGACGGTGAAAGAGTATTTCGTGTGGAGTAAGAAAGTAGTCGACGGTTTGCGGGGGACGAACGCAAGTTTAGAAAATCAATTGGATGAACTATTTAAAAAGAGATTTCTGTTACCTGATTCTTCATGATTGGCTGTGATTGTGGGGTAAATATAAATTAAAAAGTTTTTATTGATTTTATTACCTGATTGTTTCAAATTTCAAATTATTTTATTATTTAATGCTAATTTTATTTATATATTGTCTCAAATTTGTAATATCTATAGACTTTTAGTAAAGTCTTAGGTGGCCACCAACCGTAATCAGCAAACTATTTGCCTAATGACGAGGTAAAAATGTATGTAAATTACATAAATGGGGAATTAAAACTTGTCTGGCTAAGAGAGACGTCACTGGAGGTTTCACTGTACTTTAAGTGCAGACAATATCGTCACTTATACTACAGAAGGTGCCCAGGAAATCAGTCAACGAATTCGTTTGCAAATCTGCGTCGTACACGTCGTTGTAAACAATCGTAGGAACAAACGTAATAGGTGGATCTACTGCGTGCGTTTGATCTCCGTGTTGAGCTAACAGCTCGTTTCCTTCGCCACTCTTTACACACTCAACCAATTCGGTCCAAGAAATCGCATTGTCAACCGCACACTGGAAATATGGAGTGATTAAACTGAAAACACTGTTTTTAAGTGCGAACCAGTTCCATGTAGTAATCGCCTGCGGGATAATATGAGCCCATTACGCAGCTTATAAAGTTCACCTGTGTATCTTGATCTTCTGTTAAAGACAAGGCACACGCTTGCATTTTGTTGCCGTAGCATTCATCTTCCCAGTTCTGGCAGGCGAATTGCCAAGCTCCATTTACAAAACTATGCTGCAGTGATTTTACAAATTAAAAAAATAATAATTCATGTAATTCTCAGTGGTGGTTGCAAAATTAAAAGTACTTACGTTAGCTTTGCCATAAGGTACAAAATTAATGTCGACGTAATTGCTGATTTTGCCGTACTTTGGAGCTAATTGCTTCGTTATAAAGGCCGAACTGTCTCTACATAATGATTCATAATAAATCGATACTTTAACAATGTCCTGTAATAAAAAAAGAAATTAAGTGACCTCCCCCCTTAAATAAAATGTCTGCTGTGACATGAAATTGAAATCAACACTTAGGAATCCACATAAAATGTATTTTTCCAGATTTTTTTGTTATTTTCTTGCCTGGTTGGCAATTAACTGATCCAATATAAACAAATTCATTCAGAATCTTGGAATGCAGTCGTTTTAAAGCATTTATTGAAAGAAAAAGAAAATAAAATCTTCTGTTTGCTATAATTTATATCTGATTTACAAAATTCATTAAGCAGTAATTGTGATCGGTTTAAAATTACTTACTTGCGTGGAAAAACTGAAAAACATCAAAAGTGTAAGCGCCCTGAAAGCTTTCGACATTTTTATTCGATTGTAAGAACAGAACTTTACAGAATGATTAGTTTTTTCAAGTTTAATTAATTAGAGGTACTTGATGCAACAGTTATCATTGCTGAGTCCACAGAATTTTACTGATAACATTAACATTTCATTGTCCAATGTGTAATTCATTGTAAATTATTAAGTTCGTGTTATTACTCAGCTAAAATTCTGCATTAAAAAAATCACACCAGTCTGTCTTCTAATTTTATTAATTTATTAAATCCTCGACTCTATTTGTACCTTGCATTTGCATTCTGATTTCTTGAGAATGTTTTGCTTCTTTTTGTAAAAACGTTCACAATTTATACTTGAGTTTACTTTTGCTATAATTTTTAATAATAATTGTTTAATGTGGTTTGGCTTGTGTTTTGCAAAAATACTTCCTAAACTGGCAGTAAAAAATTTATTAATTTTTGGTTTTATAAGCAGCGGAAAAATATAAAAGCAGTAGATTTAAGTGTGGCCAGTCACACACTTGATTCAATTGAGATTAATTGCTTTGATAATTATCTGTTGTTGACGAAAATGTAAATGTATTTGAAGTACTGGCGGTATCCAACTATTTTCTGCTTGATTTTGCTTATGATTGGCCAAGACATAGTAAGGCACCCATAACTTGGAGGAATTTGTGATAAGAAGCTACCTGGCGAGGAATGTGAAACTCGAGCTAATTTAAAAACAAAATTTTATGTTAATCTGCGCGGCAAATAAAATTTTTGCATCATTGCTAATTTCGTGCTTTTGTAAACCTTGTAATAACAATGAGAATATATTTATTGGTTGTTTGCACTATCACTTTAGCTACATTATCAATTTGTAATCCCATATAACACGCGACTACCAGCGATAACGGAAAACATACAATAGTTTTAGTCTTTTATCTTTGCGCCTGATCAGCCAATTTCATTATTTTATTTTTTTTAATTCTGAGCGTGCCATTCGATATTTGCGCTGCGGTGGGACCAGTCGAAAGATGTCGAGGGCGATTTTAACATTTTTCGTCAGTCTCTTGTGCGTGGGTGCTTCACTACAAGTGAGTATAAATTCCAAAGCGTAAATATCAACCATTTGAAAGTTAGAATTTTTAAGAGTACTTCGAATAAAATGCGTGAAACACACTTTCTACGAGAGCCGTTCAATTTTTATTAATACCTTTTATCTGTGTCGTCGTACACGTCAATATTTTATTTTAAATTTTGTGATAACAACTCCAGAAAATTTCTTCGCTTTGAGCCTATTGTTTTTTTTTTTTTTTAATTCGCTTATTCGCAATATTTTTGTTTTTTCAAGATTGCGCATTTTTCTTAAACAAATCCACATTAATTTACATCATAAATTGAATAATTTACAATATGTAATTAAATTTATGCGTGGGTGGTGTCGAGGTAACGTATATCCAATTCATTTCTCTGGGGATTCAAAATTCGTATGGGCGTTTGATACGTCCGCGTCCGGGATAAATTAACACAACTATCTTTAAAATAAATTATTAATACGAAGCTTTGGACTACTCTTTAGGATCCACTGAAAGTATCTGTTTATTATGAATCACTCTGTCCGGACAGTGTAAGATTTATAACTCAGCAGTTAGCACCGAGTTACAGCAAACTCAGCAAACTTATTTACGTCGACTATGTGCCCTACGGAAAAGCTACTGTAAGTCCCAACTAACACCAATTTAAACACCCAATTGATAAGATAATTTCCAGCAAACGTTCTTAAATGGAAAATGGGAGTTTCAGTGCCAGCATGGCCCCAATGAGTGTTATGGAAATTTGATGCAAGTTTGTGCCTTAAATCAAACTGTTGACCAGGCCATCAGGGAACAGTTTGTTAACTGTGTAATGTCAACGAGTTATCCTGCGGCAGATGAGTACATGCAACCGGTAACATTTTTTAAAAAAAGAGTCTTCCCAAACATTTTAATGTTGGTGCAAATTTTCCAGTGTGCGAATGAAAGCGGGCTCAGTTGGAACGAGATGGTACGGTGCTCTGAGGACGGTCGAGGAGCCGAGATCTTAGCCAACAAGGGAGATCAAACCCACGCTGTCACTCCCACAATTACTTTCATTCCAACCATCGTCTACAATGATGTTTTTACTGCTGAAAACCAAGCCGGGTCTTTGACAGACTTCTACGGCACCGTTTGCAGAATACTTGGGGATGATGCTTGCAACTGATTTTATTAAAAACATTTCATCAGCACAAAATAAATTTATTCAATCTCAAAGAATATAAAAGTACAAAGCAGGTGTTTGGAAACAAACATTTACAATAGATTGGTCAATTATATTTGTACACAAACTTATTTACAAATAATCATATATAAAAAAAATTGCACGAAGTAAATAGGTCATTATATTATTGTACGTTATTACTTGTGTAACTGAACAAGCAATCAACTTTAATTCTTTAAAAGCTAACTTATTCTCTATAAATAGAACCAATTGCTAATGAAGCAAGTCTTCGTAATTTTTTTTTTGTAAAGCTAAAATTTTGTATTGCACTTGTTATTCGTACAAAGTCAGAAAATAATCTATATTAATTCCATTAATAAAAAATGCATTATGGAATGATTAACATTGGATATCCTAAATGCATTTTATAATTTTTCAATCAAAGCAATGCAGAGATGTTTCATAAGTAGTTTCATAATAAAAAGTATCATTTGTTACAATTCTATTGTAAGAAACATCCTCTATATAGATTTGTCCTTAAAAATCAAACAAAGACATAACTTAAAAATGATATTCTAAATATTTGTACGTAGGCAACACATCTAAAAAAAAGTAAACATTTATTCGTGTGTTATTTAAATCCAAAGCGGTTGCATTCTCAGTTTTAGTTATGCAGTGAATGTGTGGTCATCTCACCAGTAAGCGTATCAGTCATGTAAGTTACTTTCAAGATACGTGCAAAGTGCTGTTTTTCAACAGGATGGTTAACCGTCCAAGCCACCACCCTCACACCCTTGTCACGCCATTCTCTCACCGTTCTACTGCAAGAAAATTTACACGGAGGTTACACATCGGATGGAGATTAGAAAGAAACTAATTAATTACTATATTAGCCAACGTGCTAATCAGTTTTTTTATTCACACAGGCACACGAGA
This sequence comes from Dorcus hopei, assembly GCA_033060865.1. Lineage (NCBI taxonomy): Eukaryota > Metazoa > Arthropoda > Insecta > Coleoptera > Lucanidae > Dorcus > Dorcus hopei. Next base: position 2,200,603 of record CM065425.1, on the reverse strand, counting down.
TACAAATTTAATATTATTTTATGAAAGAAGAAATTCAGTTCGTAAGCTTTAACTGCCACCAAGAGAAAGAGACTTGCTTAAATCAATCAATCTTACTTACAGTTGTAAATCAATTTGATCTAAGCCACACACAAAAATAGTTTCTTTAGATTTATAATTCTAATGGAAAGTGGTGGTTCGCAAATAAAAACGAGTTACTTAATAGGTTAGCATTAAATTCTGCTCGTCTTACTCACCTAATCAGCTGTAAATTCGAAAGGTGTAACTTAAACAGACAAGCATTCGAAATTCATTCGATAACCAACACAGATAGAATAAAAATACCAAGAGCTCAATGTACTTACCCACAAATTGCGTCTTTGTGAAGCAAGATCATCGATATCCCTAATAAATGATACGTAACCAACGGCAATAACATTTCGTGAACTACGTCGCAGAAAACGTTAAAGTAATGCCTGTACCAGGCGTTTGCTCGCGGTGCACCTTTACCAGATGCATAATTATACGACACATGCGAGAATGGGTAAGGCCTCCAAGCGAGCGAACAAACAATTTTCGGATCACGTCTCCTAATCTGTTAACAATAAGCAATAATATCTCATCTACGAGGGTGTTAGCACTTACAAAATAAATTATGTTTGGGAAGAACGAGGTCGTCACAGATCTTAAATACAGTTCAGGATACTTCTCGTATAAATTTATAATAACCGACACCATCTAAAAGCAAACCTAATCTGATTCTACGTAGCTACATGCGGTGGTCACTACCTTCATGTTATTGTCCTTTACGTCAATGAACATATTCTGTCCTGCTGCTAGTAACTGCACGACTGTTTCTTCAAGCGTGGGAATCACTGTGCCTTTAAATCGGTCACTACAAGTTTGAAAATTTTAAAAATTTGTTCTTAATACATCTTTGTATCAAATAAATAATCTCTTTGGCTACAAAAATGTTGATTAAGTTGACTCACATTAAATATCTTGTTAAGTTATTGCTATCCATTCAAATTTAAGCAACTATAAGCTACTGCTCACCTAAATGGATGTTTTACAGATAAATCAAGCTTCTTTAATTCCTCGTAAGTCTTCCCGCTTATGGCATCGGGGCAATTCGTCATTCGCTCCAAATTGTTGTCGTGAAACACAATGGGTACATTATCGGCACTTAAAGTAACATCGAATTCAATAAAATTCATGCCTTTATCACTGCACTGAAATGATTTTGATTTGAATTAAATTAGGCGTAAACGTAAGGGTGTTTATGTTACGTACAAGTTTAAATGCGGCTAAACTGTTTTCTGGTGCGTCTAGGCCGGCCCCTCGATGTGCTATGGTTTTAACTAGCCTAATATTGTCTTCATTGTCGTGCAACGCGGGGTCTTTGCCTATTATTGCGTCGACTGCGAGTTCATCAGGTGCAGGCACACGTAAAGCTTGCACGGTCACAGCGAACAGCAGTATGATGACTACTCCTAGGGGTATAATGTTTAAGATAACATCAGTGAATACGTACCAGGCACCGAAAATGATTATAAAAATTTTCGCGGACGCTTTTAGCAAGTTCAAGTAGCTGCTGAAGCTAAACATTTTTAAAGGTCATAACCTATAAATCACGGTAACAAACCAAACAGCAGCTTTTAAAGCGTCATGTCATGACCACCGCAAAGAATACAGTTTACTGTAAGATGTAGGAGTAGGAGGGAAATGTTAAAATTAGAATTTTGCTAAAGTAAAACGGAGTAAACTAGAAATTTAAAACCCGTCATTTTTGAATGACGTTGTCATCATTAAATTGATTTTGCCTACCTTCGATTAGTACCCCGGAAAACAAATAATATTGATTTGATGATATTTTCAATAGAAAATCATTAACTTTGCTTCTTAAATCGAAACCTGATGTGAATTGTCCCCAGTAAACGCTCGCATTAGGCGATTTAATTGAAACATCATCGCGTTTCAAATTCGTACGTTGGTAACTGCACGTGCGCGACGAAATGAACTTCTTGAAAGTTTTCGTTCTTTTAAGCGGGTGCCTGCAATAAATCTGCATGCGCATTAAGTTTTTGTACATTTTCGAAAAGTATATTTTGACACGACACGTGTTAGCTTCAAACGCAAAAAACATGGCGCGCTTTTAAACAAACAAACAAACGATTCAGTACCGGCAACCTAAAGAAAAGAAAATCACCAGATTTTATTTAATTTTCATATTAATTTATTTACTTTACCAAATTATGGATTCACACGATATTTATTGACAGAATTAATTAAATAATCTTCACAGCGAATCAATAAGCGACCTTAACTCTTTTAAAACTTTTTTCCGTCTGGCTCTCGATGTCAACAGGTCTTTCCGGATCTTCTCGAGTAACAACTGGGATTTCGAGATGTAGCAAAACGATGGTGAAGGAGAAGTCGAAGTCGACATGTTAGTGTTGGTACTGCAATCTCGGTGTGGCAAGCGGCATTTGCGTTGTCCGCGGCTTCGCGCGTCATCCAGCTGCTTCTCAAGAACTTTTAACAGTTCTTCTACACAAGTAGCAGGCATTTCTGGCAAAATTTCACTCGCACGGCAATTTAGAAGAGTTCCGAAAACGCAAAGACGTTCCAGGTTACGTAAATTTTGACATAATTTTGATAACTGAGGCGTTCTTGTTTTGTTGTTTTGCTTTTCTATTTTATGCAATTCGGACTTAAAACGACATTTTCAGCGAAACACTAAATTTAAAATCGCATTAAATTATTAGCAAACTGTTTCCATTTCCCGCACTATTTATTTAAAATTTGAAAAAAAAATCTCTGCGTTTCTTGGCGCCATCTAGTGGTAACTGTATTATTTACAAGAGAAGTCAGGGCCGGCTTCCAGTTTTTCGTGAAGTAATATTTTGAGAAACTTTTCACTTTGTTAAAAAAACATAACTCGTATTTATGTCTTATACGTTACCGTCATTTTTTAAAATTTGCCCAAAAGAAAACATTCACGCCAATCTTAATAAGGTTAGTGTATTTAGAAGGTACCGCCATTCATTTCCACGGCTGTCGTCCCCAAATTAAAAAGGACGCGATGAAGATGCCATGAAACAGTAAGAAGAAAAAGGATAGATACATAACAAGTTACGGTTGCTAGGGAGTTTATGAATGAAATTGATTAACCCCAAATTAAAAGAGATAGAAAGTTGGCGCTACCTTCTCAATACAGTAACCTTAAATCTTAATGAAGTCGAGCGCCATCTCCTGAAAAATATCGGAAGTTACATGAAGTGTTTTCGATTACACCAAAATCAGGTATCATTTTTCATTCAATTTAGTTAATTTAAGAAAGAAGAGTTTCTGGATTTCTGCTCCTCGTGCATTTGCCCAAAAGAAAACATTCACACCAAACCTAATTACAACGAGCGCCATCTCCCGGACAATACCGAAAGTTCTCGAAGTGTTTTTTGATTATATCAACGTCGATGTCATTTTTTATTCAATTTTAAATTTTATAAAGCTTTCACACCAATCCTAATTATGTACATCGAGCGCCACCATACATTTGCCATAAAGAAAACATTCACACCACTCCTGATTTTACAACTAGCGCCATCTCCCGGACAATATCGAAAGTTCTCGAAGTGTTTTTTGATTATATCAACGTCGATGTCATTTTTTATTCAATTTTAAATTTTAAAAAGCTTTCACACCAATCCTAATTATTTACATTGAGCGCCACCATACATTTGCCCTAAAGAAAACATTCACACCAATCCTAATTACAACGAGCGCCATCTCCCGGACAATACCGAAAGTCCTTGAAGTGTTTTTTGATTATAGGCATGTTCGATAGCTCTGCACTTTTCCACACTTTTTGCACCAACCGCTCCTGAGAGAGTGCGATGTATATGACATAACATAAGTAGGAGTGAGAAAAATAGAGTAAAGGTGTTAAAAGTGCAGAGCTATCGAACAGACCTAACATTTTTATTCGATTTTAAATTTTGAAAAGCTTTCACACCATTCCTAATCACATCGAGCGGCATCTGCTGAACAACACCAGAAGTTAATTGAAGTGATTTTCACTAACTACATCAACTTCAACTTATCATTTCTCTTATTTAAATTAAATTTAATTTCTTTAATTTAAATTTAATAATCTGAGCAGCAAAAGTTTTCGGTGTTCTGTTCCTCCTTTATTTGCCTAAGAGAAAACATTAAAATCAATCCTAATTACGTCGAGCGCTATCTCTTGAATAATATCGCAAGTTACTTGAAGTGCTTTTGATTACATCAACGTCAATCTCATTTCTTATTCAATTTTAAATAGAAAAGGTATTCACACCAATCCTATTACCGTCACTAAATAATTACAGTACCGCAATCAGCCGCCATTTTAGTGCAGAATATTGGCGGGAAATTTAAATTTCTAACGCTAACAACGACATACTTGGGCATTTTAACCTTTTATTTGACAGGTGTTAAGTTTGATTAAACTCGTTAGACAGCAAAACGTGATTTCTTTGTCTTACACATTGAGCAAATGGATTGTGGTACTGTATTTATTTAGCGACTGTAAAGCCTATTTACATTGAGCGCCTTCTTTTGGACAATACCAGAAGTTAACTGAAGTGTTTTTGATTATTTCAACTTCAAGTTTAATCTCTCAATTAAATTCATGAATCTGAGAAACAAAAGTTTTTGATTTTCTGTTCCTCTCAATTTGGAAAATATTCGCACCAATCCTGATTAAGTCGAGCGCCATCTGCTGGACAATACAGAAAGTTAATCGAGGTACTTTTTTGTTCATAAATTTCAACTCTAATTTCTTTTATTTAAATTTATTAATCGGAGAAGTAAAAGAAAACATTCACACCAGCCCCAACTTTACAACCCCAATTACGTCGAGCGCCATTTCCTGGACAATACCGAAATCTACCTATAGAAACTTCAATAACAATTTGGTCTTCAATTTTCAAGAGAAAAAATTAATGAAAAAGCGAAAGTAATCGACCGATTTTACAGCTTCCTTTATGAATAGAAGAAGAATTACAGCAAATTTTGATTCGTTTCGACTTTCTTCTTCGCAGAACAAAAAACAGCCATCAGTTACTGTCTAAATTTGGAGCAAAAATGGCTGCGGTTTGCGATACTTCACAAAGAAATTTTAATATGCCTATAAATGAGTTAGAATATCTATTTTAATATGGTTTTCACTTTCACAATAGCTCTGGGGAGATTTTCGGCAGTATTTTGACTATTTTTAAAGAAAATATAGTTGCAAGGTATTAATGGGGATCTTATAGAGTTGAATTTTTGCAATAAAATTACAATTTTATTATATAATCTTTATTTATGGTATTTTCAGAGAGCATTAGCAATATATCCATTACAATTTACATTGGGTCGTATGACTGCTATAGCGTGAACTAATAATATTAATAATATTTACAAATTTTATAAGAAATACACTTTAAAAGAAAAACCGTTACAGAGCGAACGCTTCGTAAGTACAAGAAGTTGAACACGTGAGAAATTAAAAATTAATTAAAAGCTAGAAATAAAACTAAAGAGACGAAAAGGTCTGTTGCGGCAGAGAAAAAAGTAGACACTTCATGGAAGTGATCGTCGTTAAAAATCTTTATTTACCTAAGGTTGAAAAGTCTATGTTTTTTTAAATTCGTAACAAGAATACTTATCTACATTTTTCGTTCAAATCATCAGCGAGTAAAGCACATATTCCATAACTTTGAATAGAAACGTTGCAAATAAGACGAAACGCTTTTTAATTATTGCAATATGAAGATATGTATTTTACTATTTGTACAGAAAACATTTTTACAACTAATACAGAAGTGAAGTGAAGGCCGAAAGTATGAATTTGTTAAATAAAATAGATTGCCTACTCGATTATGACTGCTAGCTAAATAATGAACGGATTTAATGGGAGTTTGCTGTAAAAAGCATATGCAGCTATAGGTATTTTTTAATAATCTATAATAATGTATAAATTACATAGATGTTATAAATAACTATACATAGGTATTTACAGGATTACATTATAAAATCAAACAAGTATCATGTAAACCTAAATCCATCTTGTAATTTATCAACAATGTTTATTAGTGTCGGTTATACAGTTAATATTATTCCATTTTCTTCTTAAACAATCGTGCTTCAACGTAAGGATAAAATATATTTCGGTTTAGTATGATTGTCCTTAAATTCTAACAAAACAAATAATAATAAATGAAAAATAAAGACCCCCATTTTAATAAGGAAATCGAAGTCGGTGAAGCAATCCCTATTTTCTATGAGCAAGTCATTTATTTTGAATTGAAGTGATTTTTGATACTCATTTCGTAAGGGGGTCTTTATTACAACATTCCTTTATTTCGTAATAAAATAATTCCTTTCAGAACGTATGTACAATTAATTTTATTACTATTATTATTATTATTAAATTTAAAAGGGACCAACACAACTGCAAGCGGAGAATATTGCTTTGAATACGCACTAAATTTGTAATTCGAGATTAACTTTCTCAATCGTTCCACTTTGGTCCAAAGTTCCTATATCGTTTAAATACTCGAATTTATCATTTACAGTATTGATTGTTTCGCATGTCCCATAGCTTATATGAAAAAGGAAAGAAAACTCGGAACGAAAAAATATGATTTTTCACAACATTACGACACATGTATATCACAGACCTACCATATTTTTTTTTGTTTAAAAGAATATTATTCTGAAGAAATTCACTCCAGGCTCTCTTGCACGAGGAAAAACATTGAAGATCGAATGCCAAAGAAAATAAAAATAAAATAATTAAACGCTACAAAAAATGTTCGTTTCCATTTTACTATGACTTTCACAACTCTGTTCGTCATTCGTCACAAACACGGGGGCACTTCACTGATTGATCGTTGGATTCACTTTGTTTAAAACGTTCTCTGCGGGTGTGCTATTTACACGAACAAAACACGGGTCCAGTACAATGGTATTCCTAAAGGAGTTAACGCCAATGGACCATGCTGTATCAGCTATCAGACTAACGGCCGGTATATTTCATTTGGATGGCTATTTTGGTTGCTGTCGTTTTGACGAGACGAACATTGCTGAAAGCACACAGACTTAAGAATCACCCCCCCAATTTACTACCGGGTACTTACAGCCTGTTTTCGTTCCCACGTCTTCATCGCCGACTTATATTTTTCGAACTCATGGCACCAATCCGAATAAATTTTCTGGTAATCATTGCTCTTCGCCGGGGGCGAACAACGATGGGCATCGACGGTCACATTATACGAACACAACAGCGAGGCCCCCATCCAACAATCATAACGACCGGCATCGGCTTCAGTTACCGCGATTATAACCAACCCATGCTCGGATGTTTCTATGTATTTATCAGGTCTGGAAACTCCAGGTTATAGCAAAAGGGATTTAAACGTCCACAGCTTACCTGAACACAATTTTGTAACGCCCCTTTTCCTTCGAGTAGTGATACCAGGTGATTGTTTGGGAGGCCAAAACCGCAGGCATCTTCAGGAAACACCCCAAATGCAGGCTTTGCCCCCACGTGACCACCATCTTCTTTTTAACAACGCTGCTATCACATACATCGATCGTGCTGTTTGATACATCTTGCAATAATCTAAAAGCATTTTATTTTTTAGATTCAAGTCGAGAAACGTCTCGCGGGGGGAAGTACCCTGGTGAATAAGGTTTGCAGACGTTGGAGTCCTTATCCCATCCACAGTAAGGATCATGAACACATCTCAAACAATTATCATATCTCCTATTGCACATGACCAAATCAATTTGCTTGACTCTATGGTCGGAGGCGACGTACAAGGCCTTGTGCTCCTTCGATAGTTCCATGACTTGAATCGGCTCACCCGGGGTCACATCGAACACGTCCAGTAAAATCGAGGAAGACTCTTCATTTTCCTTGTTCCACTGGACGATTTTATGGACCCTACCATCATCTAAAATCCACACAAATTCATCTCATTCTTTTACTCCCCCTACATCAATAGGTACTTACTCGTCCCTGCGTAATACACGGTATAATCCAAAATGGCCCCTCCGATATCGACCTTAATCTTATCGACGACCAACCTCGTGAAGAACAAGTCGCGTTTGAAGAAGACGGGCTTTTCGCTCTCGTGCATGACCGCGGAATCCATGAGGGGGTGAGAACGGATGAAATTCAAGACGGTATCGGGGAGCGTCTCGGTATCATTGACGCAGGTTCCAGGTCTGGGCTCGGGGACTCTCCCGGATAACACCGGCAGCCACGCAGAAGACGAGGACGCCTGCTCCTTGAATTTCCCGTTGAAAGCGGCTTGGATGTCGTTGAGGGTGAACGAGCAGATCGCAGAGCCCATCAGGCCGTTCGTGGAGGTGGTGAACGTCCCGTAGAACCTCGTGTCATCCCCCGGCACCTTATAAATGCTCTCTGCAAAAACACAATCGTTTAATTGGTTTGAGGAGGAGAAATCACGGGGTGCGTACGGATCTCGTTGAAGTAAAAGGGGAACTCCCCGGGGATGGAACAGTTTAGTCTTGCTTTGAGGTAGGTGGCCCAGTTTTGGGCGAGGATGTTTTTGCCGCCGGTGTCCTTCTTGCAGACGCGGGCGACCCTTGAGTAAACGCTCTTGCCGCAGTTGATGTACTCCACGGCGGTTTCTCTGAAGAAGAAGAGGACGAACTCGCCGATTTCGAAAGAGCCGACGAAATTTGGTTCTAAAATACATAAGAGGGTGATTAGGAACAAAGAATTCAAATTAATACGATTTATAAAGTACCGCAACATAAACTGATGTGTATGGATTTTGGAGGTAAAATGGCAGCCGTCTCCTATTTTTTTTTTTTATAAAGTACTGCAACATAAACTGATGTGTATGGATTTTGGAGGTAAAATGTCAGCCGTCTCCTATTTTTTTCAGACGCAACATAAATTTCATTTTTATACAAGTCGTAATTTTAAATTTTAGTCTTGTACAATAAATTTGATGAGTTTTCATAAATGTTCGGGTTCGCATGAGGTAGTGTTTGATCTGTTAAAGAGAAAACCGACGAGAATTAAATTTTCATTTCGCGGTGGTAGGAGGCATAAGCTTAACGCGAAATGTAATTCGGCCATAACAGTAAAATTAAAGTAACCTCGGCGGTTATTAGAAAGAAGAGAAGCAGGTGACACCGGAGGAGCGCGTAACTTCGGGCTCACTTTTAATATCCGAAAGTTGTATCATAATTTCATAATTTCCACTCATTTTACGGCCGCATTTACATACTTATTATTCCCCGGTTCAAAATTTTTACGACACAAAATGAACCGACCACCTCCTTTATTTAAACTTCTCGGATGTATTTCTTGTATGTAAATTCCCCCGAATAACGTATAAAAATGTAAATTCGACCCAAATTAAGTCGTTCGGCCCGAATTAAGCCCTCCGACTCTATAATTTTATGGATGAATATCGGTTGCGGAGTCTAATTTTATCACGTGCTCGTTTCTAAGTATTTGTTTACAAACGTACAGTTTTATTTCATTTTTATATGTGCATAAGAAATGCCACCTAATTTTAAGCAATAAAGCATATACAGATACATATACAGGTTCGGTAAATGTTCAACTTGACATCTTTTTATAATGCGTGCGATAGGGAACGCATTAGAAAAATAAAAACAGAAATTTGACTAATCACGCCGCCAATAGTATATCTGGCGGGATTCTGGGACACTTGGATGGCCTGTCCATCCGAAGTGACCACCGTTGAAGGTCATCCCCCTATGTCCAGTACCCAAATTTCCGATTTTGTATGTGTACACAACGCAATTCGTATATATCAGATAGAGAAACAAGTACAAACAGTTCGTTCGCTCTAACTTTGGTAACACTTCTTGGGATTTACGATATTTTTTCGTTATGTGTATATGTTGAGGTAGCTATAGTAAGTAATTGATTGAAATGATGATATACTATTGTGAGGGGGGTCTTAGTTTCTATTCTATTGTAAAAGTTACAATTTCTTTTTGTCTGTAAAAGAGATAATTAAAGACGGGGGTATCTCAAAAAAATAAAACGAAAAAATAAAGTAATAAGATTGAAAGTTGGCTTGATCAAAGAGCACGAAGCAAAAACGCGGTCCAATAGAAGGAACAAATAAGTCCAAGGCGCCCCGTTTTAATTATCGCGAGTTCGCACATGCTTTTGTCTGATGATGCCATTTCTAGAAGGCGCCGGGAAATTACTTATATCTGGAGAATCGAAATCCGCCCATCTCCTCCGAACACTAATAAAGAGAGGCCCGGTAGATCCGTCCGAATTAGCGGCGAGTTTGCTAACACATTTCCGTTATCGCATTAAGACTTTCCTCGATAAATGAGACAGAAGAAATGCGCACGGCGTCGTCGACGTCGAGACGGTGGCCGTCGTCTTATTTTACGCGAGTTTTACGACCAAAACTAATACGGCCGCTCTCTCCCGGGCTAAACACTTTCATACTTGGCACGAAACTGACGCGAATTCTTATCGTCCCCTATGAGTTATATCCGAAATTAGATGTAGTTAAGAATTGCTTTCGGGTTAATGGTGTGGAAAAAGGTTAGTTTAGGTGCATGTCGGAGAAAACAGGATTTAGTGCCGCGCGCGCTGTTTTTAGGGAGCGACGTCGCCGAACGTAAATAATATGCCAATATATTTACATACTAAAAAAAAATAAAAAAATCTGCCAATACAGTGAAAAATCGTTTGTTTTTCTCGTTATGCAAAACTTCGAGAACTTCAAAGCATAGGAGCTTCTTTTAAACATTAATATTAATAACCTAAATGCCAGGATGATTGTATAAATAAACTGAAAAAAAAAAACGGATTATTCAAAGAAGAAACATTTCTGAATTGTTATGGGGGACTTGATATCAACAGAACAATGAAATGAGGCATTGATTAGGACAATGATATTTCAATTATTTCATGTTCTTCCTTTTTTTTTGATTCGCTTCTTTTTCATCTTTGTTTCATGTTTTTGTGTTATTTCTGCTTCTTCTTTTTTACTTTTCTTAACCTTACACTTTGTGGGATCGTTAGCGTAGTTATTATTATTACACAGTTACAAAGATATAGTTGTTTATGACGTTGTCATTTCTAAATTAAAACTTATAACTAAAAAAAATAAACCCTGGAAAGTACAGCTTTTTAAAGAGTTAACACGCTACACAGTTGGTGGCAGCGGTGGGATTCTAAACCACATATCCCACCCACATTTTGGAGAGAGATATGTGGGATTGTTGGCTTAGTTATGTTATTACATATGTAACGCGCCCGGTGAAAATCCTGGTTTGTTGACTTTTTACGGACAACTAATACTATTAAAGCTGTCCAAACAAAAACAAATTAAATTTATTGCCAAACGAAATAACTGGACCGACAATGTTTACTTGCGGAGAAATTCCGAAAGGTCACACAACAACGGTTTACTACGACCATTAGTCGATATCCTATCCCTATTCTACAACTACCTGCTACTGTGCTACCTGATTACTTTACGGCCGCACTAAGGGTTATTCTACTGACCTATACTCTGCTTCGGTTGAACGACCCTTCGGAATCAGCGAGAAACTTCTCCGTAATAATATTGATAATAATTATAATCTCGTGACCGCTGTGAATCTGGACTTACGTTGTGGTAACCTGGTTCTTTTTGGTGCGTCGGTGTCTAAGGCCGAATTGTACTAACATCGTTCAACTCTGAACTTGGTTCAATTACTGTGGTAACAATTGTATTTACAATTATTGCTATGGGAATAAAACGAAGTTCAGAGTTGAACGATGTTAGTACAATTCGGCCTAAGCTTGCAAGAACAAGGAGCTAATTACGTTAAATAAAATACGAAGTTAGATTTAATCAATTATTTATTGAAAAGAAAAAAAAAGGTAAAAACTCCTTGTACCAGCCACCGAAGGGCCTGATATAATGAGCGTAAAAACCTTGCGTTGAAATCAATACAAAGAACAAAATTTCCGGTTTTCAGACATACAGTAGAACTCGCTTAACAGATTCCACTTTCGACTATCGGCGCGGCCTAACTGCTTCCAAATCACACCGTTGGTTGGTGGTTCAGTGTATACACAGATATTTGTTGGAGAGCTCTGCTCCTTAATTAGATTAACAATTAATTTGAGTTCAGTTGAGCTTGGTCTTGGTACTCGTTTTGGCCACTTGAGGTCGTACTCTAAGACTCGTTCTGTTCAATCAACCAACGCACAGTGTGACACAGTGGGTCTACAGTGTACTTAATTAATGAAATTAATTAATTAATCAGATGTTTGGAGAAGTGTGTGCAGGACAATCAATAGCAATCACCAGTTTTTCAGGGACTCCTTTTGGAGATGATGGGAAACCCTAGCTAAACTAATTAATTAAGTTCGAATGGGTAGGATCCTTTCTCGAGTACGTCCAATCGCCTTGAGAGGGTGGTACTATGTACAGACTTTTTTCAAATCCCTCTCTTCGTCGTTTTTCGTCGGCTAAACCTACCTAATTAATTATTGCGCAATGAACCCAACCGTTACGTGCGGTTACGGCCCTTTCAGTCTCTCGGCAAATCGCTTCTAATTAACCTGCAAATCTTTCGGCAAAGACCACAGCTTGGTCCACACACATACAGGGTGTGAAGAAACTTTGTTAAGAAGATGGCTATGATTAGGTGGTTAAAATTGTTCGGCCTCGTAATTACGAAATTCGTAATGAGCAATTAATTGGCCTTGATTTCTGGTTCTGAGATTGTGCTGGCACACTTGGTTTCGGCGGCAGATATAACTTGCCTCAGGCTAGCGATTCAGATTGGCGATTTCCCTGTACAAACAACCGTTAGCGTGTCTCCAACTTGCCTGAGAATATCTCCAAAGGTAGAACTATTTCTAAGAGTGCACTGTATTTGAATTTCCCAAATAGATTTGAGGGAACAGTTAATTGGCACTGGTTGGTTAAATCACAGAACTGGCCTTAATTAATGAAACAATGACTAACAAATTGTACTAAGGTGAATGCCACCTGTGGAGGTTTAATCCTCGATTCAAATGTAAAGAAAAATAGTTTGACGAAAGTTGTCTAAATGCAATAGGAATACTGAACTTTACAGATTCTTAGTCCCTGATTAATGCAAACAAAATTATTCTTAACCAATTTATACCACCAAATATGTGACGAAGAATACAAATAAATGCAAATTACCTGTCCGCGTATCCGCGAATTGCGCACACACGCACACACTCTTATTTAGAAACCCGCGGCGCGAACCCGACCGTATCCGTGGTTTTGTTTAATTGCCCTTTCTCTTAACACACTGTATTTTTAACCGTACCGAAATAAATAATTTATCTAGAAATATGAGAAAATGACTGCAAGCACTAAAAGAAACTCGCGAAGTCAAAATTTAAAATATTCAACCGTTCGTTCGAGAGACCAGAACGTTTCTCTCTGTTTTTCGCGCTTCGTCCTCTCCAAGTAAAAATTAACCACCCCCCTCGGACTTCGCAAGATAATTTTTTGAAACCACCGACCAATGATAATCGCTGCGTCTAGCTCCAAATCACGCCTATTCAATCTCAATTAGCTTGTCATACAGCATCGCGGTGGTCTCTTGCAATCTACAACTGCCCTGGCCCTCTCTTCATTACAAGTGCCCACTTGACCTTTTATACAACTGGCGCCTGTTTGAAACAAAGCAGACTAAAGCGAAATACTTGCAACGTAATTTGATCTCTTTCCTATAACTGACATGTATCTACAATTTAGTGCACCCCACCCCATACAACTGTACAAAATACGTAAACAGTCAGTGCGCATGCGTTCAGACTTTGAACCCCACAACTGTCCCGCCGCCTGATTATAAGTAATCCATTTAAATACTCTTCAGTAATTTAATTAATTTTTGATTTTATTTGAGATCAGTTACTTTTAGATTTACTTTATTTAGCTACAATATCTTGAGGACAAATTGATTCCAGAAATACTTTTATTACTTTATTGAATAAAATACGTCTCATACAGATATTAATAATTGTTAGAGATGCAGCGGATAGTGATTTGACCGGATCCCGGATATCCGGCGTATATCCAGGACAGACAGCCGGATATCCGGAAAAATTTATTCAACTTACACAAAGAGAACAAGTTAGAAATTGTAAGACTACACTAACATTTTTTTATTTTTTATAATCTTTCATCATACAGAATCGGAAATTTGGGCACCGGACATAACAAAGCAAACTTCGATTTGGTTCGCGAAGAACTAATTGTAAAAAAATATTTACACATATATTTTGTTTCAATACTTTGTGTATGATCGATTACGTTTCAGATTGCATAGAGACTTTGCGTCTGCCTCTGGTAATATTTGTGGCTTAAATAAATGACTCAAGTTCAGTATCACCCTGTACATAGATTCGGTTATTTCACATACGACTCTGCAAATGACAAAAAGATTTTAAACTGCTATCCAAAGAAAATTAAATAAATAAATTAAAAAAAATAGAACATAAATGATCTCAAAAAAAATTCGATCGTCTTCGTATCTAATACGATGGTTTAAGGTGAGAATTTATTAATTATTATTTATTATTTCGGCTATGTTTTTTTTTAGAAACTAACGTCTGCTTATTTAATTATGAAATGCTGCTTTTGTCGTTTTAAAATCATTTTGAACTTGTTCTGCATTGTGTTGTACAATGTCGTTCTGAAGTAATTTGTAATTGTCTCGATTGATAATACATTTGATAATACATGATTTTGAGTTATTATCTACTGTATAGAATTTCGCTTCATGCCTTGTTATAAAATAAAGAAATTTGTTTTTTTTTCTTTAATTTCATACACGGTGGAGGATTTTATTTTTGTGAATTAAAATCACCAGCGCAAACTCATTGTTTTTACAGTTAAAAAAAAATTCATTAGCAACCTGCAACAGTGAAACATTCGACACTTTTCGACGTCCCGAATTTACGCTGAAATATCGCAAAAATTCGGTTACTATTTTCAGTTCGCATACATTCATCCCCCCCCCCCCCAAAAAATCCTGCTAATTGAAATACGAAATTACTGATACTAATCACCGACGTGAATTATTTATGACAGGAAGTCTGGGGCTTTAATTAACTTTTTTTTTTGTTTTAATAAACTGTACGAGAATGTGCAATGAGAATAAATTGGAACTACAGTGATTTTAAAGTAAAGGGGGGGGAGGGGGGTATCACCAAATATAAACCGAGCAAATCTGCGAGAGGAGAAACTTCGCCTAATGAATGTTTGCAAAGGATAATTAAATACGATTTTTCTTTCGCGAGATTCCGCCGTAAGGATGAGTCGTTAAAACTTGGCTGCCGCTGCTACTTTGTCTAAGTTTACATTGTATTAAGTTTTAAATTAACGCCTCTGCTTACGAAACCACTTAATACACGTCTTAATAAATAATAATGCCCCCTCACCTAAAACGGGGGCCCGCCGTGCAAAATTGAAAGTGCGGTTTTATGAGTTGATCATAAAGATGTTTCGGTGATGCTCTTACAAATTTTAAAGTCGCGCGGAGAGTTTAAGAACTTAATGGGGTGGGGGGGGGAGTACCACCCTTAAACGCTTTCTAGTTAAAAGGTTGTTTTAGTTTTCTCTAAAGTATTGCGCAAATGTATTCTTTACGGGATGCTTTTTATTGAAAGTTGGGTTCGAAAGCTATCATGTATTAAGGGATGAGTTGAGTCAAAGAAAGAAAATCAATTTACCCCTCGCTTTTCGCTCGCTATTGTAATTCTCTTGAGTAAGATTCTAATTCTGCATAGATATGTCGCGTCGGTTAAAATTAAATCTATCTTTATACCCTAACTCCGCGAACAGTATAAATTCCGGTCTTATTTGAGACAATGCCTTTAATATTGAAATATATAACTAACCTATTTCCCTATCTAATTTCCATGCGATTAAATCTATTATGAATTGTGCATATTCGCATTGATTTGAAGACGATTTAAAAATGGGCGAGGGGGGTGGAGATACTTGATCATTCGCTTCAGACAGTAACAGTGCATGAAGTAATCGGTTTAGTTGGGCAACGAGGACCAACGAGCGGAAACACCTTTGAGTATCCTGTTACCCATTACATCCTGCGCAACCCCATCTGAAGGTTCCCATGACCACGGAGGGTAACCTTCAACCTGAACGTCGCCCTCGTCGAATTCTCGTGATTTAATTATCCCGCGTTCCCCAGATTACAGGTAATTGGATTGGCGATTTCGGTTACAATCTCTGTATTATTGCGCCCCCAAAACGCGAAATATTTCTACGCCGATAAACAATTACGCATTATCTGCTTTGATTATGCGCAGCCTGCACCGCTTTATGCCAATCTATCCGCCGAACAGATCATGAATAACTTGACAAGCGTGAAGATTATGCAAACGCTTCGATGAATTTAAATATCTGTTTTGTAACATGTTTTTTTATCACTTTTTTCCCATCGCTCTCTCGTGGAAATTTCAATCACGAAACGTGCTAGTTTCACAAAACATTTTTTAATATCCGGTCCGCAGAAATCGGTGGATCCACTTTTTTTTTCTGCGAACTCGATTATATGATTTGTCCTTAAAAATTAATTACATGGCTTAGTTCGGGCTGCGCTAAAAGGAATCGGCCGGATGGCTTTCAGGGCCTTTTAATAATTCCCTTTTCAGCTTTCGATCGATCTGCTATTAATTGACTCTCAGCTTTTTTCTTTTTTTTTTAATTTGCACAGAAGACGTCGAGGGCTGCAAATGAAGAAAGAAGAGGAAAAGGAAGCGGGCCAATCTCGGGGCTTTTCGTTTTCAATTATTTTTTAATTCGATACGCCAGTTTATTTACTTCATTCATTTTCTTTTATCAAATAATCAAATCAATGTACCGGATTTTTGTTTATATTTTGAACCATATCTACACATTTCATTATTAGGGTACGTTTATGTTGGAGCAACGATAAATGATAAACGCGACGATGAAAGCAAAGCGAAGAAAAACAAAACGTAGATTTATATGTTCCTGTTTATATTGGAGACACATGCTAAGCTAAACGCACTAGCCGAATAACGATAAAAGCGACGATATACTTTCATTTCTATTTCTTCGCTTGCTAGCCGCGATGGACGTAGATAAATTAATTAGTGAAGTGTTCATCAGAGCACCTTTGTGTGATCAACGTGATAAAAATCACCATAATAGATTTATTTAGTAAAAATATAGTCAAAAGTCTCTATTTTCATTCTCATGTACTCCTGAAAATTTTCAGGATGGCTTCTTAAACAATAACTGATGATATTCTCCCAATTTGCGGCGTTTAACATTTATAGAATGCACACAATATTTACGTTTGTTACGTTGTTTATTCAGAAAATACCAATGAACAGTACTTGAAAAGTTGCATCGTCATTCTGAATCTGTGATTCTGGTAAACACATAGAATCTTGTTTGCATTTAATCGTTATATTAATTCGCTACTTACCCACATGGCTTTCTAAACAAGACTGATTTAAATATCCCGCTGCCTCAGGGGGGCTTATATAGCAACTCACGCTATTCTAGAATAGCGGCGAATAAACATAGAACACTCCAGCGAATTCTATCACCATTCGGTGTGAGTCTGGAATACACTAGAATCTTGTTTGCACTTAATCGTTATATTAATTCGCTAGCTACACACATGGCTTTCTAAACAAGACTGATTTAAATATCCCGCTGCCTCGGGGGGGCTTATATAGCAACTCACGCTATTCTAGAATAGCGGCGAATAAACATAGAACATTCCAGCGAATTCTATCACCATTCGGTGTGAGTCTGGAATACACTAGAATCTTGTTTGCACTTAATCGTTATATTAATTCGCTAGCTACACACGTGGTTTTCTAAATAAAATTGATTCAAATATCGCGCTGCCTTCGGGGGGGCTTACGTAGCAACTCACGCTATTTTAGAATAGCGCCGAATAAACATAGAACATTCCAGCGAATTCTATCACCATTCGGCGCGAGTCTGGAATACACTAGAATCTTGTTTGCATCACAGGTGGCGCGACCAGTCTAAAAATAGAATTTACTTCACGGAATGTAACCAAGTATGAAACCAAGTAGATCAGACAAACAACACATTTTTGGAATTACGAAAAGAAAGATCTTCTTTAATTCCTGAAAATAAACTGAGTGTCCCATTTAAAATAACAAAGTTGATACTCATCTGATAGGTTTGTTGTTTCTTTTTTTTTAATAAATTCTGGCGGTTCGGGTAAATCCCCTAAAACTTTTGTCCTTAACATTATTTGATGTGTCCAATAATAAAAATGTGCACGTGCCCTCCAAAATATAAACGAAAATGCTGTACAGGGTGTTACTAAAATTTAGTCATTTATTTAAACCACAAGGAACGAGGGATTTTCATGCTACGTGTTAAAGTTCTCCTTTTAGCTTTCGATCGATTTGCTGTTAGTTAACTCTCAGCTTTATTTAATTTATACAGAAGACTTGAGGGTTGCAGGTGAAACAAGAAAAGGAAAAGGAGTTTATTTACTTCAGGCTTTTCTTCGCGACATAATCGCGCCTTGCAGTGACTAGTATTGTAGAAGAAAATCTCGAATGTTAAATAACAATAATAAACACCACTGTAAGCTCTTTGTGCTCCATAAAACGACAAGTCGAAAGGTGCAGATAAAATTGCATCAACTTGTGAAATCAATCGATCTTGCAATCCGTTGGCAAGAACATGAAAAGACCGGTAGAAAACATTACTCACACTTCACCGCTTCATGACATGTCATGCAGAACAGTCAAATTTCCTTTCATCTAAGACAAAATAATGTAATAAGTAAAGCACGGATTTAGATGCATTTGTGGGTCGTGAGTCATCACTGCACAACGCGTATGTCCGTCTAAAAAGATGACGCATGACCTCAAAATGTCCCGTGCTACAGTAATAACGCATAGCGTCACAGTAAAGTTAATTTATAAAAAATACAACTGTTTGCAATGCCCAACAACATGCAAAGTCACAAAACATAGTGTTTGATACTTCAACAAACGCTGTTTCGGGTCACACAGAACCAGGGTTAAAGTGCTCGTTTCTCTCAGTTTTTCATTTTACTATAATGTCCTGTTTTCACGCTCAAGCAATTTGCGCAAATGTGCTTGTGCAAAAAAATTTGCATAAGGAAGTCGTTGCATGAAAACAATTGAATTGAAAATGAATTATGTATTTTAAAGTTGTCATCTTTGGATTTTTTTTTTGAAGATATTAGTTAAAGTTCGCGTAGTTCAGTTGTTTTCCACTCTGTTGAAGAAACAAGTTTAGAGGCGGCAGAGATTAAAAACTTCCAATTAAAGTTGAAACAAAAATGCATTATTTTGAAGTGGTCTTATTTTCGAAGATTTCGGATAAATTTCGCGCTGGGTTCCATAGAGTAGTTCAAGTGTTCTTTCTGTTGGCAAATTAAGAAGAAAAGACAAGTGTCGATCAAGGAATTAAAAAGTGAAACGAATTAAAATCGAAACAAAAAAAAGGAATTATTTTAGAATCGTTTTTCCAGATTTCTTTTGAAGATTTTAATCGAATTTCGCGCTATTTTCCACACCGTGTTACGGCTGAAAAATCCAATTAAGTTATTCCTTAGGATAATTGGTAGCCACCCTGTATGTATAACTTCAGGATGCGTACGTAATTCTTATCATATTTCACAATATTTCAAAACCGTTGTCATTTAGTCCGACTGTATATCTCCATTTCACTCTGTCGTCCGGTTAAAAACTGATTTCATTCGCAACGACTTCCGTCGCGTCGCGTCGTAGCGATAGTGGAAGGGTACGCCGTACTAGTGATGGTAAGACCACACAGGGGTCACACCAGGTCATTCATTCATGTGACCCGTTCCCGAAGACTCGTTCATATGAACGAGATGATGATTAGTTACTCGACTCTACTTCCGATTCATGTCACGAACTGTGGAAAAGATTCAGTCGCGAAATCGCTCATCTGGCTCATGGTTCGTTGCCGCGCACGTGCAGTTCACCATGGCGGAATTATGTAGACGTCGAAACCTCGAAACGAAAGTTATTTCGGTTTCATTTCATGTTATTGTTCAATTGTTTTTTTGTATCACTACCTATTCACCTATTCAGTCGCGAATCATTCAATACATTCAGTTCATCCGGCGCGGCACCTATCATTTAGATTCTAAACTAGGGTCATATGACCGATGCGATAGGATCACAGAGAGTGATTGAATCGCTCACAGGTCATCGGGATGATTCGTTCATTATGAACGAATCGTTCACTCGTCCCGCGGTCATTGTTGCATCAGCGCTCGCGCGTGCTGTTCCTTTTGTTTGTGTTGGTGATTAAAACCTTTGTGTATCTTTCACGGAGCTTTGAGGGTTGAAACCTGAAACGGAATCTTCTCCGAGATTTGTTAAAGCACGCCGAGCGAATTGCAAGCTCGTTAAATAGCTTTTCGAAGGCCTGCTTCTGTGAAAAGGAACAGCTATGTTTCGTTGGCCATTTTGTGCAATTGTTGTGTGATTAACGCGTACTTCTCTCTTCTGTTAGGCTTCCAGTGGTAGTTTTACCCATCTACTAAAACCCTAATAACCCTTGGGGGTGTAAGAAAAGGCTGGTTTACGGCTTTTGAAACGATTTAAGCCCCGCAACACGGCCTTCCCGCCACCTGTGAAAGTGGACTCGACTTGTAAGACGACGCTACAACTTTGGTGACCTAAACGCTTCACCGACTTACGGCGTTAACCACCATGAGAGGGCGCTGACAGCTGATTGTCGTTGACGCTGGATGTTTGAATTACAAGGTCGGAATAACTTTATTTATTCTTATTGATTTATTTTGTCGACTCAACTTTCCGCGGCGTTATTATTAATTGTTTTTTTTTTCTCTGGTTAATCACTTTAAGCGATTAATTGTAAACGAGGAACAGATCTGTTGATCGGATAAATCTAACTTGTCAGTTTACTTCTTTACATTTTGTGTTCGTTTCATTGGACCCCTTCTGGGTCGCACTTGATAAGTTGTAAGTTATTTTTCTTATTCGTTAACTATTTTTGAGCATTTAAAAAAAAATAAAAACAAGTGTGCTCAGCTGGTGCTTTTTATTTTATTCACTTTGCCCACCTTTTGCTTCGGGGTTTCGTCGAACCCTCCCATCTCCAAGAGCTTTGCCGAGCGGTGCTGGAGAAACGTCAGTCACTCGCACAATTTGCTGGCCTTCAGGTAGGTAGCAACCGTAGTTCTATTGTTTTCCACTCTACTGGCAAATTAAGGAGGAAAGAAGGGAATTAAAAATTTCAAACTGTTTGAAGTGAAACAAAAATGAAATGTGTCTTTGCCGGTAGATGGCGCTGATGTTTTCGTGAAATTCTCGGATTTTTTAGATTTTTCATGATTCATTGGTTGACATTATTCATTTCTTCTACGATGGAGAATCTTGCAATTCTATTTAAAATCACTGTCTTTTGAAGATTTTATAACAAAACAAACACCTCAAAAAACACAGCAAGAAGAAGAAGAAGAAGTAGTAAGTGATTTGTGTCTTTGCCAATAGATGTCGCTGATGTTTTCGTGAATTTCTCGGATTTTTTTAGATGTGAAACTGATTTGTTGAGATTATTCGTTTCTCCTCTTCTTCGATGACGAATTTTGCTTTTTTATTTAAAATGACTGCGTTTTGAAGGTTTCATAATAGAACGAACACCTCAAAAAAAAAAAAAAACAAACAGGCAAGAAGAAGAAGTGAGTGATTTGTGTCTTTGCCAATAGATGTCGCTGATGTTTTCGTGACATTCTCGGATTCTTTAGATTTGAAGTTGATTTTCATGATTTGTTGACGGATTTTGCAATTTTATTCAAAATGACTGCCTCTTGAAGGTTTTATACGGGAGAACACACACCTCAAAAAAAAAAAAAACTACAGGCAAGAAGTAAGTGAATTGTGTCTTTGCTAATAGATGTCGCTGCATTTTGGTTTGGTAATAAGTTCCTGGAAATAAGTTATAAAAAAAATACTGACGTGTTTAAAATATAAATTAACATTTTTAATAACACTGGACTTCAATATATATTATTCGTCAAAGACATTAATTTTCTTGTCTCCTAAGTATTTCATTCTTATGGGTTTCTTGAATTATGATTGTAATTACGTAAAGAATTTATGGCCCTTAGAAAGCGTCCACCTTACGAATTCTTTTCTCGAAAATAAAATAAAAATAAATATAATTGAATTCCATCTATTTATATAAAAGAATATATAACATTTATAACAAAATGAATGATGAAATTAATTTCGAATTCTTTTAGAAACTGTAGTATTTAATTTTCTTGGGGCTTATGTGAAATTACGTTACGTGATGATATTAAGTTAGAGGAAAGTAGATGTATTAATCGTCACGTACTACGAAAATGTGTCTTGTAATTTGAGGGCGAAAAAAAAAAAAGGGAATTTGCAGCAGTAAACGGGCGCAGCTTATCTCGTGCGTTGTAAGCACGCATTTTTATATTTTGCGCAGATCCACTTTTAATTCTTTACTGTTACGACTTGTTTGTTTATTTTAACCAACAAAAACGTGCAGAATTTCCGGTTAGCCCGCTTCAAATTTGCAGTAAATTCCGCGGGTGTTTTTTTTTTTAAAGCAATTTTCAGGTAGGTACTTACTGTCGAGCCATTTGGAGTCATATTTTAACGTCCTCTTGAAGGTGAATTCTTTCCTTCCGGTCGTGAGATTGTGAAGATCCGTCCGAAAGATAACCGTATCTGCCTTGGTGAATTCCGCATTGGTTCCGGAGTAGAGTCCGGGCAGGTCTCCGGGATTTCCTTTCTCCACCCAAACGGCCGTCGAATTATCGGCGGGGTCGTAGGGACACTTGGCGATGCCCATGCCGATTCCGGGCACGAAGGTGTTCCTGCTCAAGTGGGTCAGGTTCGCCTGGGAACAAAAGCTTCGACTTGTATCGACTTTCGCGGGATATAATTTCAGAACTTAAATTAATATGCGGGAGCTCGAGATTTCTACGACGTTCACTATCGCGGCCCCTGGAACTTAAGTGGGACGTGACTTGTTTGCGAACGGGCGCCTTCCCATACGTAATTGTCTGTTTTATGCGAGGAAGAATGTTCACGGCAAGATAATTGTCTCATATATACGACACGAATGTTTTTATTTCCTTACTGTTGCCGTCTGAGGTCGTTACGGCAGCAACTGAAACGTTAAATTAGCGGAACAACGCAGGATAACACGCGCGTATTAAATATCACGAACTGGGATACCTACCGTCTTTTACGTGACCGAGATTGTATTTTCATCCTTAATGTCGGAGACCTACGATAATTATTTATTTTCTTAACAACTTCATCTCAATTAATATTAGAAACGAAATAATAAAAAATTGACTTGCAGGAAATAAATAGTTTTGATGTAATTTAAAAATTCACTTAAACATCCATCTGCATGTAATATTAATCCGATGATCCACGTAGGGTGTTGCGGATAACACTTTGCAAGGGTTTCTCCCTGCTTGGCGCGCACCGGCCTTTATAAAACGCCGAAGCTGCTTGATGTGAAAATGTAATAAGATATCAGTCACTTAAGTTGCTAAGTCGGTTATGTTAATCTGGATTTGCGGGACGAAGAAGGGTCGCCAAGAACAATATTTATTTTTCCGACTTTTAATTTTTTCAGTATTAGTAAATTTACTCCAAATGTGGAACGTGTAATATACAGTGTGTAATCGAATAAGTTATGACGTGCATAAGGGGCAAAGGTCAATAACAACTACGTAATAAAATCTACGTTTACTTTTTACAAGAAACGTCTGAGGAATATTAGGGGTGATTTACATAACATAATATTTTTAATTTCGAATTTGGCGCCCAAATGTGTAGATCCACAAGATTCACACAGATGGCGCCACCATAATGACAAAACGGACAAAACCTAAGTTACCGTGTGAATTTTGATTTGATGGTAATTTAGAAATAATGTCTTTCGAAGACGAAACAAAAGAAAATTTAAACAAACGGCAAGGAAACGCAAAATTAAATGAACATAAAAAGCGATGGACGATTCTCATCATCGGACGAAGAACAAAGAAAACAAAACGGAATCGAAACAAATTGCGTCGAAGTGCGCAGAGTAAAACGAACGGAAAATTTAGATATTTCTAACCTGGCGCCCAAAAAAATTTAGTTCAACAAGATTTACACAGATGGCGCCACAGAATTTCAACTTTATCGTTTATTTTTTCAATGACAAGTTATCATTTCGTGGTTTAAAAATTGGTTACGAAGAAGAAACGAGAAAGAACTTAAACCAACGCCAACGACAAGCGAATACAAAATTAGATGAACAAGAAAGGCGATGGACGATTCCCATCAGACCAACAATAACAAGAAAAACACAAAACAAAAGTACGCGGCGTAAAATGAACGAAAAACTATTATATTTCCAATTTGGCGCCTAAGAAAATGTAGTTCGAAAAGATTTACACAGATGGCACCACAGAACTTCGATTTTATTCTTGTTTTTAATCACGGAAACTAAAGTTATTGTTTTAATTACATCGCAATTCAAACAAGTAAGTAGATAAATAGCGAAGAAATTAAAAAGAAAAACAGAACTGTTTTAGAACCAGCTCAGAAATGTTTTGGTTCAAAAATCCAAGAGGAAAACAGAACTGTTTTAGAACTAAACGCACATAACTGTGTTTTCGATTAAAGCAGGAAAAGAGACAGAACTTTTTGAGAACAAACGCTTGATGAAGTGAAGCTTTAAAAAACCAACACTGTTTTA
Source organism: Dorcus hopei (assembly GCA_033060865.1). Taxonomy (NCBI): domain Eukaryota; kingdom Metazoa; phylum Arthropoda; class Insecta; order Coleoptera; family Lucanidae; genus Dorcus; species Dorcus hopei. Next base: position 2,175,764 of record CM065425.1, on the reverse strand, counting down.
TTTTAGAACTAACATAGAACTGTTTTAGAACTACAATAGAACAATTCTGATCAAATGAGTGAAAGGAGGTGAGGAAAGAGGTTAAACCGTCTTGTTCAAAATTTTAATTTTTGATGTTAAGTTCTAAAACAGTGCTGTTTTCAAAGAGTACTCTGTCGTGTCTGATTTCAATCACTTTTGAAAACTGGACGCTTCTGCGTATTGTTCTTAGAGATTACTATTCATTAAAGGGTTCTTGAAGTTTGCTCTACATTTCCTCTACTTCCAACGGTTCTCAAACGATTCTATTTTCGACTGGTTTGCTGTTCATAAAAGGGCACGCTTTCAATCTCTTCATCGAAGTTGGAGTCTTCCTCCGTTTTGTCCTAAAAATTTAATTGTTGTTAGTCCCTCCGTTTAAAATTTTGATTTTTCACGTTTGGTTCTAAAAGAATGCTGCTTTTAAAGAGTGCCTGCTTCGAACGGTTCTCAAACTATTCTATTTTCGACTGGTTTGCTGTTCAGAAAAGTGCACGCTTTCAATCTCTCCATCGAAGCTGGAGTCTTCCTCCGTTTTGTCCTAAAAATTTAATTGTTGTTAGTCGCTCCGTTTGAAATTTTGATTTTTCACGTTTAGTTCTAAAAGAATGCTGCTTTTAAAGAGTGCCTGCTTGAAAACTGAAGGCTTTCTACGTTGTGCTCTAAAAGAGTTCTCTTTATCAATCCAAAAAGGTTTTTGGAATTTGCTCTAAATTGTCTTTACTTTTTAAGAGTTCTAAAGTAGTTCTGTTTTCAGTTGGTTTACTGTTTGTACCAAAGCTTGAATCTTTCATGTTCTCTTCCAAGAAAAGAAACTTATTTGTCGTTAATTAACTTGATTAAAAAAGTGATCCTTGATTTTTCAGTTCTAAAAAATGCTATTTTCAAAGAGTCTTTGCCATCAGTCAGTTTTGAAAACTCATCTTATTCTAAAATAGTTCTACTATTTGCTTTGAATTGGCTTTACTAATAAGGGATCTAAAGGCATTCTATTTGTAATCGGTTTTCTGTTTATAAAAATTGGAGGCTTTCATGTTTTGTTCTACAAAAGTTATTTGTTGTCAATTGCGTAGAGTTCTAAAAGAACGCTATTCGTTTGCGCCTGCTTTCAATCTATCAATCATATTTGAAAACTGATCCTGTCTAAAAGGATTCTGTAGATAGAGTTTTTGAATTCGCTTCAAATTGTCTTTAGTTCTAAAACACTTCCGTTTTCCAAAACATAAATAGAAAACTTGAACCTTGTGTTACATTAAGCACGCTATTAGTACTGAGAGCTTTTTGTTCTAAAAATGTTTCTTGGTTCTAAAGCAATACTGTTTACTGTTGAAAACGTGCTTGCTTTTAAACTCTCTATAAAAGCAGAAAGTTTTTGAAAATTCTCTTATCTAAATACCTTTAGTTCTAAAAGAGTTCAGTTAAAAAAAGAAACTTGCGCGTTCTCAGTCAATTTATTAAGAGAGTTATTTACTCCTAGCGGTTTTCATTAATTAAGAAAAAAAATAGGTCTAAAATAGCTCCGTTTTCAAAGAATGTTCTTTTTTGTTGGCTAGTTCTAAAATTACTCTGCTTTGCAAGAAAGGTTTTTCCGTGCAGATCTCCCTATGTTGCTAATTTCATTTTAATAATTGGATATAAATATCGATATCAAACTCGTGGAAAGCAGTGTAGGATCAGGACAATCAATTTTGATCGCCCTGTACTTCTTATTTCATTTGCCCTCCTTTCGCGGTCTTCCTTCGACTTTCGTCAGCACTTCCGCCGTTTGACACTCCACCACAGACACGATCGTCGATTTTCTTTTGCTTTTGACGTATGTTCCGCTTTTTTGCCAATCTTTGATATTCAACAGCTGCTCATTTTACAAGTGTTACAAGTGTAAGAATCCAAGCACCTTATAATTATCATAATTATCAAAAGCATAGTACGGAAATGAATTCAATGCAACGCGACCGCGAGAGAAATCCTCCCACATAAAAAGTCTATGTAAGTGACCGTGGCGGCGGCTCGTTTATCAAGACATTTGCAAATTCTAAGAACTGCAGTGACATTGATAACCGACCTCGTGCTAAATCACACACATATGAAATTCTACGTATTCGGGGCTGACCTTAGAAAAACTAAATAAAAAGGTAGCGTGGCAAACACATCATCAGACAGCTTCTAGCAGTTTGAAATGAATTCAATGCAACGCGACTGCGAGAGAAATCCTCCCACATAAAAAGTCTATGTAAGTGACCGTGGCGGCGGCTCGTTTATCAAGACATTTGCAAATTCTAAGAACTGCAGTGACATTGATAATCGACCTCGTGCTAAAACACACACATATGAAATGCTACGTAATCGGGGCTGACCTTAGAAAAACTAAATAAAAAGGTAGCGTGGCAAACACATCATCAGTCAGCTTCTAGCAGTTTGAAATGAATTCAATGCAACGCGACTGCGAGAGAAATCCTCCCACATAAAAAGTCTATGTAAGTGACCGTGGCGGCGGCTCGTTTATCAAGACATTTGCAAATTCTAAGAACTGCAGTGACATTGATAACTGACCTCGTGCTAAAACACACACATATGAAATGCTACGTAATCGGGGCTGACCTTAGAAAAACTAAATAAAAAGGTAGCGTGGCAAATACATCATCAGACAGCTTCTAGCAGTTTGAAATGAATTCAATGCAACGCGACTGCGAGAGAAATCCTCCCACATAAAAAGTCTATGTAAGTGACCGTGGCGGCGGCTCGTTTATCAAGACATTTGCAAATTCTAAGAACTGCAGTGACATTGATAACTGATCTCGTGCTAAAACACACACATATGAAATGCTACGTAATCGGGGCTGACCTTAGAAAAACTAAATAAAAAGGTAGCGTGGCAAACACATCATCAGACAGCTTCTAGCAGTTTGAAATGAATTCAATGCAACGCGACTGCGAGAGAAATCCTCCCACATAAAAAGTCTATGTAAGTGACCGTGGGGGCGGCTCGTTTATCAAGACATTTGCAAATTCTAAGAAATGCAGTGACATTGATAACCGACCTCGTGCTAAATCACACACATATGAAATGCTACGTAATCGGGACTGACCTTAGAAAAACTAAATAAAAAGGTAGCGTGGCAAACACATCATCAGACAGCTTCTAGCAATTTGAAATGAATTCAATGCAACGCGACTGCGAGAGAAATCCTCCCACATAAAAAGCCTATGTAAGTGACCGTGGCGGCGGCTCGTTTATCAAGACATTTGCAAATTCTAAGAACTGCAGTGACATTGATAACCGACCTCGTGCTAAATCACACACATATGAAATGCTACGTATTCGGGGCTGACCTTAGAAAAACTAAATAAAAAGGTAGGGTGGCAAACATATCATCAGACAGCTTCTAGCAGTTTGATCGTAAAGATTGCTAGTGCCCGTCTCCATAAGCCCGAGGGCGTAATCGACATTACATAATGTCTTAGTGTGTGTGTTGCTGTTCTCCAAAAAGTCCATTCGTCTCTGTATCTAGTGCTATGGTTGGGTGAGAATTTAAGTAGTGATTTTTATTTTTATTTTTTGTTTTTATGTTTTATAAACTAATATTTGCTTATTTTAATTTGACTGAACTGTCAATGATATATGTAGGTAAGTAATAGCAATGTATATAATTTAAAATTGAGGGAATTGTCAGTATATACAGCGAAACGTCTGCGTTTGTTATTATTTAATTAAAGTTTTTGGTGTACATTCCCAACGAACAAGAAACTATACGAGTACGTTAATTATTAAATGTATCAGAAGTGCACAGCTATTTTTATAAGAAACTAGCTTCAACTCGTCCTAATTACATAAGCCAGGTGGAATAGAACTTATATTACTTATAATATGAAATGTCTACAAAGAACCGAATTAAAGTTTCAGATTACACATTCGCGTATGTACCTCCGGGTAATTTTAAGTCAACTGTGTAAGATAAGCTCCGGAGTCCGCGAGTACGTGTGTGTACACGTTAGGAAACGTAGGAATCCGGTTCTGCGGCGCGATGAAGTTTACTTAATCCTTCGGCTCGCAATAAGTTGATAACGGACACGTAACGCGCCCGCCAAATCCGGAAGTTTGTTTTATCGAAACAAATGGAGTGCGAACCGGACCTCTCTCTCCCTCCCCGAACGAGCTATGTGTTTAATTAACCGGTCGTTCGTTTTAAATTACTTTTCGCGGTTACAGTTCCTGAGCGAGAAATTCGCTGTATACACGTATATGAATTTTATGCTGAAACAATTTTTGCGGTGAACGCCGCCGACTGACACTAAATTAAATACTGAAAGTTCGTTTCATATTTGTGCGGCACCGTAATTTGAAGTATTCGTTTGCGGGCCTGTTTTGATACAACCATGAAAGTTTCAGTCAACAGATAATGGAAAAGTCTTGTTTACTCTAAAGGGTAGATGCATTCCAAATACCCAACAACTTTGTCTTTTTCAACCGAAATTTGTTTAGCACTAGCTGCGCACCAAACTGCATCGAATTGTTGAAACTCTTACGTTTGTATTAGGCAGTCGCTTATAATTATAAAAGCTCGCTGCGAGTAATTTCTCGAAGCGATAACCGAAATTGAATGAACGTCCTAAGTCGGCGGGGGGGTGGTGGTGGTGGTGGAGATAAAATGATTTAATAAATACAGTCGTCATTCTGTCGTGAATTGCGGAATGAACGGGGGCGGGCTAGATAGTCGTCGGCCGTAATAACCCCAACACCAAACGCAAATGGCGGAATAAATAAGTAAAACACGGGCGAAAGTAATGCGATGGGAAATGTGAGCGAGCTTGAAATGCTCCTGCGAAATGCGATAAGACGTTCCCTCCGCCCTTACCTTGGTAAGCTAGTGCAACACCGAACGGCATTAAAGATTCACGCCTGCATTACAAACGCCGGATTCCAGGAAATCGTATCGATTTTACATTTACGGTTTTTTAAGCTGTCGCACTTCAGAATAGATGATTACAGAAAAAAGGAAACTGTAAGCAACTGCATTTACACCATACGATATCTATTTCTACTTGCACATAATATACAGTTTGTTCAAACTTAAGTTACTAACTTTGTTATAAAAGATACAAACTCAGTTAAGTTTTAAAAAAAAAACTATTGAACGACGCGTTCGTTTTTAAATGGAACACCCTATATATTATTTTACCAAACGATAGAGAATAAAATTCTTAATTAAAATTGTCCTTTGTTATTTTCTCGTAAGTCTACGTCTACATTTGTCACGGCCAAATGAATTTATATTCGCCCGCCTATATTCTATTAAAATTATGTTTCTAGGTGGTGCCATCTATGTTCGAGAAACCAACGACGCACTGAAAAATTACGGTCGCCATCTAACGGCAAGCAAAAGGACTTCTTCATACAATCGAAAATTCTTGACAATTTACGAAGTGAGTCGCTTCTACGGTAACGCCTTCGTCGCGTTGTTTTCAGCGCCACCTTTCGTCCGTTAGATAATTTGTTGCGACGCCATCTATCGGCTAACACTAAAGATTTCTTCGTTAAGTCATGGCCAGCTACATTAACATTCACTGACGTGTATGTGTGGCCGTTTCAATTCGACTTTGGTGATGTGGCGTAATCTATGTTTGAAAAACCAACGACGCACTGAAAAATTACGGTCGCCATCTAGCGGCAAGCAAAAGGACTTCTTCGTACAATAAAATGACGACAATCGAAAATTCTTGACAATTTACGAAGTGAGTCGCTTCTATGGTAACGCCTTCGTCGCGTTGTTTTCAGCGCCACCTCTCGCCCGTTAGATAATTTGTTGCGACGCCATCTATCGGCTAACACTAAAGATTTCTTCGTTAAGTCATGGCCAGCTACATTAACATTCACTGACGTGTATGTGTGGCCGTTTCAATTCGACTTTGGTGATGTGGCGTCATCTATGTTCGAGAAACCAACGACGCACTGAAAAATTACGGTCGCCATCTAGCGGCAAGCAAAAGGACTTCTTCATACAATAAAATGACGACAATCGAAAATTCTTGACAATTTACGAAGTGAGTCGCTTCTATGGTAACGCCTTCGTCGCGTTGTTTTCAGCGCCACCTCTCGCCCGTTAGATAATTTGTTGCGACGCCATCTATCGGCTAACACTAAAGATTTCTTCGTTAAGTTATGGCCAGCTACGTTAACATTCACTGACGGGTATGTATGGCCGTTTTAATTCGACTTTTAAAAATTTTGATGGGTACTCCCCTCAGCGCCTCTTGTGAGTTTTTAAGTAATTGCAGTCGCCATTAAGTTACTGTCAGTAGTTTTGTAGTATCTTTAATAGGGAGCGCTGAGGGGAGTACTCTCGGAACCGAATTTTAGGCGAATTGAAATGGCCATACATACACGTCAGTGAGCTGGCCATGGTTAAGTCTCAGACCCTTCCAGGTGGTGACGCATTCACAGAAATTTCTGACGCTTCTAATTCACTTGATTAAACTTTGAATAGACGGCGCGCCACTTTCTTGCTTCAATACGATCAGCTGACATCTAAGTCACGGCTAACTTCGTTTATATCCGCTCGTCTCAATCCTTTCAAAATTAGGTGGCGTCCGAGTGCAAGTTTAGAAACCAAGAGAAATTCCGGGCGCCACCTAACGGCGAGCGAAAGAACTTCAACAGGCAATGAAACGAAGAAAATCCAAAAGTTTTGCGAATTTACGACACAAGTCGCTTTTATAGCACTGTCTTTATTGTGATGTTCAGCGCCGCCTCTCGGCTATTAATTAACTTGGTGTGGCGCCATCTATCGGTCAACAATGAAGGTTTACTTGTTATGTTTATTAATGGTCATTTCTGTTCGTTTAAGTACGTAGGTGCATGGGTCCTTCTAGGCGACGACGTGTTTTTAATTTCTTTTCAATTTCATTTAATTAAACTTTGAAGGGCCGTCTCAATCCTTTTAAAATTAGGTTACCATCACCTGTCTGTGTCCGAGTGTCAAGTTCAGAAGACAACAATGCATTAAGAAAATTTGGGCGCCATCTAACGGCAAGCGAAATAAGTTCTGCGTGCAATAAAACGATGAAAATCCTGAGATTTTGCGAATTTACAAAAGAACAAGTCGTTTTTGAGGAAAACACAATTTCTTCACGCAGATCTACAGCGCCACCTTTCGTGTATTCATTAATTTTGGTGTGACGCTACCTGCCGTCCAACAATGATGCCAATCGATAGAGTTCACTTGAAACGAAAGATCTCGACGTGTACTTTCATACTCTGTAATAAAGAGAATGTTTATGCATGCAGACGCTGGTTAATGAGATATAGGCGTCTAAACTGACTATTGTTATGAGACCGTGAAAGTGTACTTTTAATTAATTTGCAATTAATTAAAATCGACCGGCCTTATTGAATAGATGGCTGCGTGAAAATTTTCATTGAAAACAAATTTTTCATCGTGTTACATGGTTTAAATAAAGGTTTTCAACTTAATATCAAATATTTTTTCCATTTCTTGGTAGGTACAAGGAGAATGTACACATTATACTCGTTGCAGTATTAGGATTGAATATTATTGATCTGTGATCGTTATTTTAACTTTATTGCTGGGATTTTATTGCTAACTTCTCATCGGTAGCTGGCTACTAGCTACAAAGGAAATTAGTCGTAATCTTTGCATCAACAAGAAGCCATCGAACGAATAAAGTATGGATGGCGTAATACTAACGTATCCCCGTATTTACATAACAAGATGCAACAACGTAACCCCCCAAGTCTTGATCTACGAGAAATCCACTAAGGCGTAAATTCCCTGTGCAAATAGCAGTTATGGGCTTCGAACTCGGACTACAATAATCCGTTACCGTGTTTGAGTTGAAAACGTGTGTACGGCGCAAACACCATCCATTACGGAAACGGCAATAATCGCGCGGGGCCCCTTTGCGTTGCGCCCGTTTTCCGTGTTCAATTAGTTGCTTTACCTGCGCTGCTTTTTTTTTGGGGGCGCGCGCCTCAAAGCACAATTCGAACATTAATTTTAGCTTTCTTTCTGAGTGGGATTATTTAAAAATACTTACGTTAACCACCCAGTCTTTAGGGTTGTGCGCGTTCGTTCCGCATATGTAAAGCCTGCTTCCATCGCCCATCGATTGGATGACTCGTATGTGATTGCGACAGTCAAAATGCTGCAACAAAAAAAAAGAAAAATTACTTTCGCATACATGTTTACGGGGGGGATTGGAAATTTGTAAAACTCAATTTTCCCGATATAAAAGGACACTTCTTGATTCGTATCATATGTTGTTGTGGGTCCTAAGTTGTCCAGTTAGTAACTCCCCGGCGGTTTCGGCGAATAACACGCCAATTTCTGAGCCAATCGAGCGATCAGTGGTTTTTACGCCGTCGGGAACTCAACTTTTTCCCAACTATATAAGAAGTTGTCCCCATGGGGAATCGATAACCAAACTGTATATCTACGGTCGCAGGTTAAGGACTATTCTTATTCGTTTTCCGTCTTGCTCCGCCGAAACGTCTTCCGCCCGACGAAAAAAGACGGACGTCGCCCGCACAATCTTGATGATGGCTACTTTACTATTTGACCGCGTACGTGTACATCCACCACCAAATTCTCTCTCTCTCTCCCTTTCGGGGAAAAACCCCTGAATTGTGAGTTCGGAAGTGAGACGAATTGCGGTGAACTCTTTCGGGGGCTCCGAATATTGTCCGAAGGGTGTGCTGATTTAGAACGATAAAAATACCCACATAAAAACACAAAGCTTACCTACTGAATTTATCGCTGATCTCTTAAACTGATTACGCAGCAGCTACAATTTATTTCGTCCATTTTCATATTCCGTTCTTATTAAATTTACATACACACTAACGCGTACATATATATTTTTTTTTGGTCTAAAAAGCAGCAACATGTAGTACATTTATTTCATTCGTAATCCGGGGGGTAGATTTGGAAAAAATTAAATTTCGCTCTAATAAATACGAAGCGGGGGATTTATCCAGAAAATTATGTTCCTCAGTTGCTGAATTTTATGCTCTATACTTTTAAAAGCTCCTATACTCCTTTTTTGCCATACACAGGGTGAATCGATTAGTTCCGACAATGCAAAATCACTAACAGGGTTTTCGATTGACCGCACTAGTGCGCACTCAGAATATCTTCATCTCGTGTTATTACATGAGGTTAAAAGAAGATGCAAATACACTGAATAGCGTTTTCGATTGACCGCACTAGTGCGCACTCAGAATATTTTCATCTCGTGTTATTACATAAGGTTAAAAGAAGATGCAAATACACTGAGTGCAACCGGTGCGGTGCACGTAAATCGAAAACGCTATAAGAGAATAGACGTCGTAGATTACAGGAAAAATAATATGGAAATCGAATACTTTTAGAATTCTCACCGTACGTTCGCATTTTACGATTTCATAAAAAAAAATGGTGGAGGCGCCAGGAATTTCATTTAAAATTTAAAACTATAGCTCAATACATAACGAAATAATACCATAAATTATGTTACTTTACGGTCGCCTTTGTGTTCTAAACCTTTTGAATTCGAACAAATGTATGGGGTACAGAGTCGAAAAATAAATTTTATAGCGCAGTTAAAAGTTATCATCAAAGCAAAGTTGTAGGGGATGTCCGAAAGAGCAAACAAAAAATAGAACGAGTTAGTTTTGTGCGGCGAACTTTGGCGGCAGCAACTTCCTCCTCGTTCCTCCAGAATGCAGTTTCAGTTGTTTGGAAGGAACGAGAACGCAAACGTTAGCAGAATAATGCAAACTGCGCCCCCACCCCCCCGACGAAGTCGACCGTCGACAAAGACCAATATGTAAGGAGAACCGTGTCCGTTCTGCGCGCGCGGTGACAACGAAAGTGTGTGTGTTTTAAACGCGCTACGTGATTCTACTGGATGATGCGGAAAGTGCCTTTCATTTTTAAAACCGAAACGACGTCGTACGTTTTGTGCGTCTCCCGCTGCGTTATGCGGCGGACCCTTTCGCATTAATAATTCTCTAAGTACTGGGTCAGAATGGCACGCACACAAAGTCTAAGGAGTATTGAGTACGTGACTCTGTTAATGAATAATAAGTTAGAACAAAAAAGAAAAACTTCTTTACTTTGCCAAAAAATTAAATCCTTAACAATATTGTTACGACTTCGTTGTTTATTTTAAAAACACTTTAATGAAAGCACAATAGTATCGAGCTGTATACTTGTCCAACAAAATAACACTTCTCTAACTTAATCGTTATATTAATTCGCTAGCTACTGCACACATCGCTTTCTAAATAAAGCTGATTTAAATATCTCGCTGCCGCGGGGTTATATAACAAGTGGCGCTATTCTAGAACAGCAGCGAACAAAGATAGAGCATTCCAGCAAATTCTAGTACCATTAGGTGCGAGTTTGGAATACACTAGAATCTTGTCTGCACCATAGGTGGCGCGACCAGTCTAAAAATAGGATTTATTTCACGGAATGTAACAATTTAACTTGAAGGCTTCCGCGGACGTCGTCCATGTTTGAATTGGCTTCCGGTTGGAACCGCCACTACTGCTACTACTTGACACTAGAAGAAGTCAACGTGATGCGATTCCAACCGGAAGCCAATGCAAAGAATGTAACAATATTGTGCTTAACGCCTGAACGATCCAGTGGTAAGAGGACTGGCCTTGCAATCGCACCCTTCAGTGTTGGGGATAAAATTCGACACTGCTTCCCCTTGAAACGGCGAGAAGGTTGGAAGCAACGAAGCCATGGAACACTTTACACACACTCAAATATATTCCCAGCTCCTAAGGTCTTGACAAGTCTTTGATGACTTAGGACCCCGTTGGGCAACCACCACAGATAAAAAAAAAGTATTTACTACTAGAGCAAGGATTTAGGTGCACTTTTAGGTAATGAGTCATCCCTCCCTAAAAAAAAGAAGACCCATGACCTAAAAGTGCACCTAAATCCTTGCTTTAATAACGTTTCCGATTCATTTCCAGTGAACTAAGATCTTCAGATCCCATGTCAGTTCAGAACTCAAAGAAGAAGAAAGTTGTTACTTTCAGCAGTGCCCATAGTATTCTCGCTTATAATATTATAGCATTTCCTGTTCAGAACAACTTCGTTAGCTGTTTTTTTTATTAGGTTCTAGTGAAGGTAAGGAAGAAGGTTGTTGAGACGAATTGAAAAGAAGAAGATCAAGGATGACAAAGAGCTTAGATGGAATGAAAAAGTAGAAAAAAAAGTTTTGGAAATGAGGGAAAATCTTTTCAGTTTCGAAACTCTTTCATCTCTACATCAAGGGCATCCTTTTCTTTTTGGTGTGATATCCTAAGCACCTACCTATAGGGGTTGATTTTCTCACCAGACTTTCTATCAGAAATCACCCTTTTGGCAAACACTAAAGCACGCAGAACTTAATTTATTCTTGTGTCAAGTTTAATGCTTAGATCTAGAACTAGATTATCCAGAGTGGTGTCGTTTTTGGCAGATAGTCCCATTTCTGTATTTCATCTAAAGTCATGCTTCTTTACTAATCCATCAGTTATCATTTTTGCTTGACTTTTCTAATCCGCTCTAACTTTTCTTTTGATACCAAAACTTAGGATCTTTTCTTCTTCTTTCTAAAGATTTTCTTAAGTGCAACTTTAAGAGGCAAGGATTAAAATACGTAAGAGTAAATTAGGCTCTTTAGCAATTTCTTTATTTGAATCGTTTTTACTTATGTGTTTACACAAAGTCCGGAATTAAAGTATGTTTTGGTTTTTATTTTCCATTTCTTATTGGGTTTCAATGATCTTCTATTTTTGGGATTTCTTGCTGTTTTCTCTAATTTCTAGATTTTGTTTCTTTTCGTTTGATCTTGGATGCTTATTCTTGATTTTCTTTTCTTCAATTTGTTCTAGCAACTTTTTTTTTCTCAGAACTTTACCTTCGACCTTTGCCATCTTATCATTTCGATTAGTTTCTAAATTTCTTCCACATTTTCTGTCTAAATTTTAGTTTGAAGTTTCCTCGTATTTTCCCTTGCAACTTGCTTCGAAATTCGCCTTTTCTAAGATCCATTTTTCAATTCCAATTTTCTTCCTAATTTCTGCTTGATCGTTTGATATTCTTATTTCAGCAATCTTCTTCTTTGGAACCTTATCTTCCATCCCTGTTGTCTGGCGTTCCATTTAATTATCTTGCCTTGCTTTTAGTTCGATCTCCTATGTTTCCAACAAAAATAAGACGCATCATGTATAAGAATTACAGAAAAGAATTATAAATGGAAAAAGGGAAAGTTTCCATTTATAATTCTTTTCTGTAATTCTTATACACCTTGCGTCTTATTTTTGTTGGATTTTAGACCTTCTCCTATTGAGCTTGATTTGGAATCCTTTTCCTAAACCTAACATCTTTTAATTATTTCTTGCACACCTTTTTTGTTTTTCGTTCATCCTTGTTCTCCTTCTTTCAATTCATTTCAGCAACCATTATTCTTAAAGACCTTGGTGGATTATTTTCAAAATATTTCCTGCATTTTTCGTACGATTTTCTTCTTTACAACTTGCTTAGGAAATCTTTTCCGTTTTACTTTTCGTTCGATTTTAAAAGTTTCTTCTTCTCATCATTTTATTTCAGCCTCTTCAACCTTCTTTCCCCTTTCAATCCCTGTTGCCTTATTCCTTCAATTTACAGTTACAGTTTATTTTCCGCCTGTGTACGAGCACACCCTGTACAGTACACATTTCAACGTTACGATCTATTTTTAGCACACTTCGTTTTGTTTCCCACATTACGCGTAGGAATTTACAATTCCTCGTTCGTGTAATTTACCCAAAACTTTCTTTTTAACATGCTTTTCGCTAAAAGCTTCAGATTAGACGAAATAAGTTCATTATATAAAATTAGCCCTATCCTTGCTTAGGGTTGGAATTGCGTTTACGCGGTGTTTATCTGTCCAATTTAAAGAGTACTACTTTGTGACGCGGACGACGACGGATGGTCGAATTCTTTTGTTTTAAAAACATCCGCACCTGAAACCGGTGCGTATGTCCGTAACCCTTGCCCTTTATTTTGATTGGTTTCCGCTGATGTCACATTCTTATGTTATTGGTACGATTCAAACAGACCACCGTTCATCTCACTTTATACCGTTTTCTACCCCTCTCGATTTTGCAAAACGCCGGAAATGCCAGTGTGTTGTCGACCGTCAGGTGATTTGCGTGTAGTTAGTTTTGTGGGTTCCCGCTCTAATTTCTCTTGGAGGAAGAGAATAGATCTTACGGCTGTTGGCCGACTCTGATTAATTCACCTGTACGAGAGAGTTGACTGTGTGGCAACTCGTGTTCAGCCTACGTCCTATTTTGACTTAGGTAAGGTTTACTCCATCGTTTTGCATTATCTTGCAGTTCACGGTCATTTTGGCCCCCCTTAGGCTTTTCGTTTTGGCTGTCCTTTCTTCATTCGGACGACTATCCCGTGCGTGCGACATTTATTGGGATCATCATACCGCTCGTAATACCGTACCGACCCCCCAGTGCGCGGACCGTTAAACCCCGCAAGGAGACCGACACTCCGAGGAGCAGCGACGCCGCTTACTTCTTTGCAACGGTGGAACGCCCCTGACTCGACAGACGTATGAATGCTACGTAATCAGGTCGGATATTTATGTTTATTTATTCTTGTGTTACGGTGGTTTTGATGTTGTCGCTTTCGCACATGTAAATCTTGCGTATACTTGCGAAATAAACTCCATTTCGGAGGAATTCGCCTTTTCTCTTGCGTTACGCTTACTAAACGTAATTCATCGAACGAGTACTTCGGCGTTAGAATAAGTGAATGTTTTTTATTTAACTTTGTATTAATTTCGGATCCGAATTGTTAGGATTTACTGTTTAACGTTAGTTGTGTTGTTCACCATCTGATTTAATTGATTAATTGTGATCAATCTTTTAATAAACTTGTGTTCATGCTTTGGACGTATCGTGTTTTTCTTAATTTTTACGCGAATTCCTTTCAAAAAAAAATTAAGTGACGCCTATTTTGGATTGGCCTTCGTGTTATGGTTTAAGAACCCATTCCCGTCCCACTGAAGCTGCCGGCGACACTGGATCAATTTTGCTCCGGTGTTAAACTTCTGCTTATCTACCCAGGTAGGTAGCAAATTATTTTCTATATTTCTTCCATATTTACTTTTGTTCGTTCGTTAGATGTTAGTGCGTCCAATTACTCGTTTCAACTTGCTTTCGAAAACCTTCTTCCTTAACACCTCATCTTCTATGCTTCAAAATTTTTCCACATTTTTTATCTCCTTATTTTTAACATGCCATTCTTTCCCATAACCTTATTACGCAATGACTTCTTTCTTCCTCATTTTCTGCTTTAATTTTCGTTCGATCTCAGGTAATTATTTTTGATCTTATTCTTTTTATTTCATTTCTGCATCATTCTTTCCCAGAACCTTACTTTCCGTCCTTGTTACCGTATTTCTTCAATTAGTTTTTTTTAAAACTTCTTCCACGTTTTCCGTCTTACTTTTGCTCGATCTTAGATGTTAGTGCTTCTCCCATCACTCATCCCTTCCTTAAAATTTCTCGTCTTACTTTTCATTCGGTCTTCTTCTTTTCAACTTGCGCCCAAGAAACCTTCTTTTCTAGAACCTCACCTTCCATAGTTACTGCAAGTTTCTTCCTCACTTTCTCCTTTGATTTTCGTTCGTTCTTTGATGTTTGTGCTTGGTTTTCAGCGTTTCAATTTCTTGTCTTACTTTTCATTCCGTCTTCTTCTTTTCAACTTGCGCCTAAGCAACCTTCTTTCCTAAAACCTTATCTTCTGTACTTACTGCAAGTTTCTTCCTCACTTTCTCCTTTGATTTTCGTTCGTTCTTTGATGTTTGTGCTTGGTCTTCTGCGTTTCAATTTCTTGTCTTATTTTTCATTCGGTCTTCCTCTTTTCAACTTGCGCCTAAGAAACCTTCTTTCCTAGAACCTTACCTTCCATAGCTACTGCAAGTTTCTTCCTCACTTTCTCCTTTGATTTTCGTTCATTCTTTGACGTTTGTGTTTGATCTTCTGTGTTTCAATTTCTTGTCTCACTTTTCATTCGGTCTTCCTCTTTTCAACTTGCGCCCAAGAAACCTTCTTTCCTAGAACCTTATCTTCCGTACCTACTGCAAGTTTCTTCCTCGCTTTCTGCTTTGATTTTCGTTCGTTCTAAGAAGTTTGTTCTTGATCTCCTGCGTTTCATTTCATTTCTCTGAACTATACATTCCACATTTCTCCAGTTATTTTTAAAATGTCTTCGTTATTTTCTCTCTTGCTTTTGCTCGATCTTTGATGTCAGTGCTTTACGTTCTTTCGTTTGAACTTGCGTCGGAAGCCTTCATTTTCAAACTCCTCTCGCATTTTCTGTTACTTACTTCTCGTTCGGTTTTATATGCTTGAGTTTAACCTTCTTGGTTTCGATAGGTTTCAGCAACTCCCGTCCTTATTTTCTAATATTCTTCCATATTTTCTGCGATTCTTTTCAACTTGCTTTATTCATGAAATCTTATCTTCCACAATTTTTTGAACCTTGCCTTACTTTATTGTTTTCGCTTTATCTCAGCAACTTCCCCTTCCACCCTTGCGTCATATATCTTCAATTATTTTGCAATTTGTTTTTGCATTTCTTCATTTCCATTCCCTTTGGATCTTAAACGATCGTGCTTCACCTTCGTCTTCTCAACTTGCTTCTTACACGTACCTGATGGTTTGCAAATGCTGGGCGTGCAAATTAAGATCATCCCATTGACCGGCTAACTCGATGGGATGGGTCGGGATCATACGTAACCCCCAAAATAAATGGCCGAATTTCATAATAAATGAAAGCCACCAGTATTGCACACTTTTGTCTTTATTTGTGTCGAAATATTAAAATCGTAATTGACACTAGGCACTTAGTTGCTTGTATAAATCTTACCTGATATGCAGAAATCAGGCTTCGAAAGGCCTTAGAAGTAAGCCTTTTGTCGCTTATCAAAACCCGGAATAATATCCTCCGTTTAATCTTCACTTTAAATAGAACAGTTTGGTGAATTTGTCAAAATGGCTGAAGAGCCCAAAAACACGAGGCGTGCGCTAAGCAGGGAGCAACAATACTGAGCGGAACTGGCGTGGCCGTTCACGAGCGGGGGTTGACGGAACGAACACTTCAATGGGGGTTGTTAAGAGATGACGGCTCAATTATTGCATTTGCCTAGTTGCGCAATATTTTGTAACTTGTGAAATTAAGGAAAATGAGTAACGGTTTCTGTTTGCATACAAATACAGGGTGACCCGAAAACCAGAAATAATTATAACGAAATTTTATAAACTTTCTCAAAACATTTCTTGCCTTACTTTTCGTTCGATTTTAGATGTGTGACTTTTACCTTATTGTTTTTACTTTGCCTCAGAAATCCTCCCTTCCACCTTCGCGTCTCTTCTCTCTTCAAATCTTCTTGTTTCATTATCTCTGAACATCGTCAACTTCTTGCACCTATCTTTTTGTATTCGTTAGTGGTTTCTACCTCTTATTATTATTATTTCTTTTAGTAATATTGTAGTAATGGTGGGCCCATCGTATGTGGTAGATTTGAAAGAGTTCTAATCTTTAAGTAATATTAATTTTCCATATAAAGTCAGTTGTAATATATATTATAATAGTAATAATAATATTCAGTGATTTATGTGCGATGTCGTTAGTTGAGATTTATGTTGTAGTTTCTTATCTCCTTAAAGGATTCGCTGCCATTAAACCTTTGGCATCTAATTTAATCCGAGTAAAACGCGAATCCTGAATATGAAAACTTATCCACTTGTTCTATAAATTGTAGCAAGTAACGTGACAGTTTTACATACTGCCTGCTTTATATTCCATATAACTTCATAAAACCACACAGTTCATACGTGTACTGCAAAGTTGGCGTAGCAATAGTCTCCGATTCAGTTAGAATGATTTTCTTGCATCTAATTCCGTCGCCCGCCGTCTAAATCATGACTGCAATATTCAAAGGATCCGTCGACGCCGTCGTGCTTCCGACGTTATCAAAATAATTGAATAAATTCGTATGCACGAGCTCATACTTTGCATAATACAACACATTCAGCGGTTGCGACATCGCGCGAGCTGAACAGATTTGTTTATGAACTAAATCCAACAAATAAAGCGAGAGGAAAGAAAAAAAATTCCGGCGACGATTAATTTAAACTGTTTACCTGTTCAATCTTAACGTCCACGGGAACACAAAGGTGCAATAAATTCGCGAGAGAGTAAATATATAAATTGCGAAATGACCAGTGAACAAACAGACGGGCGATTTACGGCTACTTCTCGAGTTGCAGCGTTAAAACCCGGACGGGGCGAAAAAATATAACGCCCGGCTCTTAAAATTAATCTTCCACTCCGGGTTTCTCGTATTTATGTTTCCCTTACTCCACGCCGCCGAAGATTTGTAAAGAAAAACTTTACCGCCGCCGCTGCCGCCTTTATAAATAATAGTACGAAAATATATTGACGTTATCTTTATATATATATTTAAGTAGATTTGCTCCCTTACTGTTGTTATTCTTGTCCGAATCTTCTTTTTACGTTCGCCGGATTACCGCCGGAGCTGGCAAGCAATAACAAAGAGAATCTGGCGCTTTGAAAAGCATACTTGTACAAAAAAAAAAGAAAAAACAGTTGGCGGAGACTGTATCAATAAAAATAAGATTTCTAATTTGATTCTTAAACACATACTTACATTCCCAAATTAAGTAGTATCGTAATGTTCAGGTTTCAAGGCTTACCCCATTTTTATTTTATTTATTGAGCCAGTTTAAAATGTTACGGAAATAATTTATGTAACTGAAATAAGGGTCGTAGCTCAGTATAAAGAAACATTTATTTACATACATTTAAGGGTAACTTACATGACTTGGTCACTTACACACTAAATCAATGTATGCCTTGGCATATGACTCATGCGAAACTGAGAGCGTGTTACTCGGAATTTGCGTTTTCCTTCCTTGACATAATTGTTTACGGAAAGTCTTGGCTGACTGATTTTTGCAGCTGTGAATTCTTGCATCGGTGGCGTTCCAATTTCCTTGTTACAGTATTAATAAAGGAAATATACCCGAAGCGAAGCAAACAGGAGAGAGAAAAAGTGATAGACCAAGGAAAACATGGGTACAAGATAGAAAATAGTATTCTGGAGACACTCAAGACGTCTAGTTCCAAAAATTTATCGAATTGTATAAGGCCACATGCACATTTGATTAGATTTCGTAGTCCGGTCCTGCGCGTACACTTAAGTACGACCAACCCAACGAAATCCATTACACGGGCAATTGATTAAAACGTATCATAGTAGTTACAATCTGCATCTTTCCACTTGAGACCGAACGGCTCGTAACGTTTAATTTCAGTCTTATAAATCTGCGTTACGTCGCTCGTGGGAATAAGAGCCCCGGTGCACCTGCGTGCATCTCCTCACAAAAGCATACTACTACGTACTTGCCCGGCTTCGATCCGAACCAAATTAGCGCAGTTTAACGTTTATCCTGCAAGGATTCATTGTCGACGTTAAGACGTCCGCTTGGGACCGTAACGAATCTCGGCACCGTGCACCGTCTGCTCGCCGGCGAGAATATAAAATCAATGGAAAACGTAATGTGACGGTAAGGATAACTCGACGCGACAAAGTTAAAGCGAACGGCTTCATAGGATGCTCTATGACCCGTACGATGATCACCCAGGTCGAAGAGAGTCGTGGCGTTTTGGTGCAGATGCACTTCCGATTGAGAAAAATTCTTTTCCAGTTGACACACTTCCTCATACACAAAAAATTAACGAGTTCGTAAAAGATAATCTTTTCTTTTATTCTTCATAACTATGTAACTACACAAGTGATGGCGCCACCGGTCATTCAGTGGTAGAGTCCCTCATAAAGAGAGTAAAGGCATGAAGTGGCAGTGGTGGAATAACCACAAAGAAGGTTTCACATAGTTGATCATTCAACAACAACATCTTCCTCGCAATCCATGTAGCTGATGGACACACTGTTGGAAGCAACAAAATAAAAACGCACCAATTAGTTGAAAACCTTAGAACGAAGAAGAGACGTACTTTGCAATGAATAATGAATAACCAAAGAAGAATTAAGCTGTCTCCAGTTCGTTATGCAGAACAAATTGTGAAGAGGTACAGCAGAACGGAGATGCCAAATCAGTACGAACAATGGAAAAGTATATGAATTTCAATGCAGCAAAGAGAAGGATGCAGGACTCTCAATTCAAATTCAACCAAATCTAGTTCTAGCCGTGACTCTTATTGAATGAGGTAGAAAAGCCATCACGAGCAAATCTACTCAGAACGTACAAATGTCGGTATTGCCCAATCAGGAGGAAAAGGTGACAGATACTGAAAGAGCACAATATGATTTGTTGGAGGACCAATCAGTTGGACGTTGCAACAACATCAATGGAAGCTGAATATGTAGGCAGCAGCAGAATGTGCAAGAACTCCAGTGTACCTTTTAGAGTGGTTCCGATCCATGTACCCCAACTACCAATACTTTGATTCGAAACTGAAATGCTTGGACACGAGTTGGCTTGCTGACTAGCACTTTGGAGGAGTTCTAGTTTCATTTCTACTTTGTTCTGTAGGTGCAAGAACTCCAGTGTGCCTTTTAGAGTGGTTCCTATCCATGTACCTCAGCTACACATACTTTGATTCCAAACAGAAGTGTTTGGACATGAGTTGGCTTGCTGACTAGCACTTTGAAGAAGTTTCATTTCTACTTGTTCTGTACGTGCAAGAACTCCAGTGTACCTTTTAGAGTGGTTCCGATCCATGTACCCCAACTACCAATACTTTGATTCGAAACAGAAATGCTTGTACACGAGTTGGCTTACTGACTAGCACTTTGTAGAAGTTGTAGTTTCATTTCTACTTGTTCTGTATGTGCAAGAACTCCAGTGTACCTTTTACAGTGGTTCCGATCCATGTACCCCAACTACCAACACTTTGATTCGAAACAGAAATGCTTGGACACGAGTTGGCTTGCTGACTAGCACTTTGAAGAAGTTGTAGTTTCATTTCTACTTGTTCTGTACGTGCAAGAACTCCAGTGTACCTTTTAGAGTGGTTCCGATCCATGTACCCCAACTACCAATACTTTGATTCGAAACAGAAATGCTTGTACACGAGTTGGCTTACTGACTAGCACTTTGTAGAAGTTGTAGTTTCATTTCTACTTGTTCTGTATGTGCAAGAACTCCAGTGTACCTTTTACAGTGGTTCCGATCCATGTACCCTAACTACCAACACTTTGATTCGAAACAGAAATGCTTGGACACGAGTTGGCTTGCAGACTAGCACTTTGTAGAAGTTGTAGTTTCATTTCTACTTGTTCTGTACGTGCAAGAACTCCAGTGTACCTTTTAGAATGGTTCCGATCCATGTACCTCAGCTACCAATAGTTTAACATTTCATTTTGTTATTGTAGTTTTATTTTTATTGTACGACACCACTTTTCAGTCACTCTGTAAACGAACGTGTGGGATCCCTAGCGGACGGAAATTCCAAGCGTGGATGTAAATATTTTGTTGTTGTTTAACTTTAAGAAAGAAAAGTGTGTCGCGGCCTTACGCCTTGTGTGATATTTTTGTTTGTCGCCGTGATCTTTCACTTATTCACTTTTGTGGCTTGGCGGGACGTTTTTAACGTCCACTCTTTTACTTCCATTAAAGTCTATTTAAATTGGCGGATGTATTTTTTTGGATTTCTCTCTTTGCGTTCCCCTCGGAACGCATTATTTTGGCGCTGAACCGACTGGGAATTTCTCTCCTGTTGGGGAGATTCCTTTGGTTGCAAGTTGTTGCGATCGTCAACAGGTGGCGCCCTTTTAGATCTACAGTTACCTGTGCGAAACTGTCTGCCCACGGCCTTCTCCACTGACTCGGGATTTTGGTGGCAGCGCGAAACTGTCTGCCCACGGCCTTCTCCACTGACTCGGGATTTTGGTCGCAGCATCAGCCCCAGACATAGGGCGATCCAGGTAGGGTCGTTTGTATCCATTTCGACGATTCTTCTTCGTATTCGCTATCAGGTAAGCTGACGTACACACTCGACCGTGGGACTAGTCTGCGTTTAGTCCTATTCTTGCTTCGTGTTTTGTTTTGGTCTTGGTCTTCGGTTCATTTGGTAAGAGTGTGCGCGACAAGTTCTCAAAAGAAGTCGTACTTTCATTTCCACTCGTTTTTGGTAAGTTGCGTTGAAGAATTCAAGTTACTTTGTTACAGTTCAAAATCGCATAATGAATAGGTTGGCAATGTTCGCTAGAATTTCTTGTGGCAATACTCGAACGCAAGCGTGGAATTATCGATCGCAGCGAACATCACGTGACGTATCCTTTTATGGGCATTCTCGGTAATAAAGAGTTCTGATTATGGCGTCTGCGTTCATCTCGCGTCACCCTGTTCGGATTGGTCGCAGCGTCTCATTACTCGCTTAACTTTGGGGAAGTTGCGTCGTAGATATTTTAGTTTAATGAAGCCATCTTGATTTATAACATACTTTCGGACATCTCCCCCTTTCGCTCTGCGGATTCAAATCGGTGAGATCAAAGAACGCGCTCGGTTGAACGCTGCTTCGCACTTCGAATAGAAGACGCGTAGGATGACAAGAACGACCTTGACCTACGAAAACACTTTTGGGTCATGCAAGTTTAATTTAATGGGAATAACTTTTAGTAACTGTCGCGTAACGCTACGTTGCATCAAGAGCGAATTTTCGACAGATTTTTCATCTGTAATTAGTTGTATTAAACTGCCGTTGTAGGATTTGATTTTTGAATCGTTTTAGTTATAGAGTTTTAGTCTCCACATCGAATTAACCGCTTTGTAACTTTGCAACTGTTCTTGTAATCATTTTGTGTGTGTGCGTGTGTAATTGTTTATAGTAGCTGTTTGTTAGGTCTTGGATTTATTGCGTAAAACTATTGCGAATGCGAGATACTTTCGCATTGTCTTCTTCAGCTGGGAAATTGTTCACCCTGGCGCCTGCCTATATTAACATCTTTAAACCATGCCCCTCTCCATTGAGCTACCCGGGGGTAATAGCCGGTGCAAAGTAGTACAAACTTGTCACCTGTTTCAGAGTAGTCATTCTAAAGCTTTTGTGGTAGCAAATTCCTTCCTCCAATCTAAGATATGTTGCGTAGAAGTGCCAAAATGAGGTGTAATCCCTTTATAGAGCTTTGTGTTGGTGATTTCGATTGAATTAGCTTATCGCAAGAGATTTGCATGCAAAAACCAGAAAAGGTACTTTGCATTCAGATAACGAACAGGACGCTGCGAGTTTCTTGACCGCGGCGTTGTTTATTACGTGCACGAGCGCGAATATCTCCTGACATTGGGCGACGACACATTAACAAATGGTGGTGCGCATCGGAGTTATCTCCGCCACCCAAATCGTTTATCACATGTAATTAAAATGCAATATTCAGGGAGTCTACACATTCGCTTTTACAATTAGCTAAAGTACCGCACAGTAAACGGCCGTAATTGGAAAAACGGCCCTCTCGAATCCGTTTTCCCCGAACAGCGCGCCGCACTGGTTTCGAATTAATGGCCCTCTCTTTCATCTTAATTATTATTTATTAATGTCTCCCCGCGTAATGCGTCTAGATTTGTGCGGGACAAATATGATCACTCGGAACGTTTTTAATTCCGGCGGTGTTTCAAGTTTCGTAATAATTGTTAATTGCGAGATGCAAATTTTAAATGCCACTTTGTTAAACGTCACCCTAAAGTCCTAAAACAAATCAAAAAGTTATAAAAGTCACGAATTTCGTTTTAATTGTAAATTAAACCTGAAGGCGAAGTTCTGTTTCTTTCATTCTTTCCTTTCGATGAAAAGAAAATGTATTTAATACTTTATTTGCATATTGTATTAGTAAGGAGCAAGTAATGTGCTTTGGATAAATGGGAAAGTGCATACAAAGTAAAATTGATCCCGTGCAAAAAAATGCGTACGCCGGTCACGTAATGCAGCGAAACTTCGGAGGAAATCATTACATGGATAATTCACCGGGAAAGCGAGTCTCGTCTATGTTGATGAATTGACTTAGGAACTGTTATAATGGGCGAATGGCGTGACTGCACCGTGGTGAATATGAGACACACGTATATGTATACATACAATTCGAATACATTCAGCTACAAACACAATTCGATTTTCGTTATTAATTTCCACCACTGACTCGTCTGGCATTTCAGAATTTCATTTAATTCGTTTTTTTCTTGTCCACGTATTAAGCGAATTCCATTCATTCACTCTTTCCCCCGAAACGAAATTATATTTACTCGGCGAATTAAATATCCTCAGCGCTTATTAAATTATTTGCTTCGAGGACGAAGTTTGTCTCCTCTTCGACGACAACAAACGTTTTATATCCGAACGCACTTAATTAACCGAATTTGCATCCCAATCCCGCTTCAAAATATTGTTATTTGCTAATTGAAATCGCAATCAGTTCCGTTGAAATGACGCTCTCTGCTACTAACATGAAATTGAAATTAATTTTGACTCCGTTCGTCTGACCTGATTTGTAATTCAAATGGCGCGCCTCTTCAGGACCAATTGAACAATTCTGAGAGCGCAATGAACATTTCTCTGTGTACCGCTCAAATAAAACGATCTCTGCCTCTCTCTTTAACGTTTGATGTTCGGGCTTTGATGTGTAAATAACTTATATTCTATCACACGTGTAATGCATGAATTTATGTTACATATTACAAATGTATGTACAAGGCTTAGCAAACAGCACAATATGAAATCGGTTATACTAATTTCGAACTATGTAATTGCGATATCTATTAAGTTTGTCCAAATATCAATAACGTCATTACTAATTGATGCTCAATCAATTGAGGAAACATGCTCATTCTTATTGCATGTAGAGGGACGATCTCCTTGTTGTTACATGAGTTTGATTTCATAATTCAAAGTAGCTATCTACATTTGCCATCGTCAAAATTTCCCCCCTTCAGAAAATGTACCTAAATGGTTTCTCGGGTGTTCGCAAAAGTAAGAGGAACGACTTTATTGCAAAAAAATTAAGGTTGTGAGCTACCATAATAAAAAATGTAGCTGAATGACGGAGTGGTAGCTATTTTTAAACAGAACTCCTCCGATTCCTTTGATTCTAAATACTATTCGCCTTCATCTTTTCCTGTACTCCTCTAGTTCTTGACCCCCTCTCATATTCCTTGGTCATCTTTCTCTCCGTCTCTGGCTTCCATTTAAAAACTCTCTTCGTCTCAACCATCTCAGACCTTGTATCTTGGTAATTGCAACATCGTCTTTTATGGGGTGGTAGAGCTCTTCCAGTTCATTTATCCCTAGATAGTAGATCTTGCCAGATCAGGACACAACTTGAAAACGATATAATTGTTTCTCTACTATACAAGAGATGGCGCTGCTCTTAACTATTCTTCAAGGTTACTGTATTGAGAAGGTGGCGCCAACTTTCTATCTCTTTTAATTTCGCGTTAATCAAATTCATTCATAAACTCCCTAGCAACAGTAACTTGTTATGTATCTATCCTTTTTCTTCTTTAGCATTTCACCGCGTCTTTTTTAATTTCGGGGACGAAAGCCGCGGTGTCTTCTAAATACAGTAACCTTACTATTCCTTGTAAAAATAGTTTGTTAAATACCCAATAGATGTCGCTTGTATGCACAAAATCGAAAACCGAACATTTGTCACAAACCATCTGCTAATTCCGAAGTTCAGCTGGCTCATTTACCATCAGATGTCGCTTTTAAGTAAGAGATAAATAAGTTGACAGTGCGGCCAGGACACGATAACGTGACGTACAGTTATAACATGCTGTTAATTAAACTTTGTTTAAATGTTAGGTACTTATATTTATACAATTGAGTGTCGTACATCTTCTTGTTTCTTTCAAAATCATTTGAAGCATCTTGTTGTTGCGTTGGTCTTTCGATCTCCTCGCTCTCCGTTAGAGAGTCGTCGATTTTCTTTTGTTTGTAACGGTTCGTCCTTCTTTTAAAGATGTTGCTGATCGTTGGTTGCTCTGCTCGACGTCGGTCCGACGGTTCGGGTTTGCTCGTCGGAAATAAAAGCGTCGATCACTTAACAAACACAACTTTATTTACAAACATAGTTTACATTTACACGCATTTAAAATTGGAATGTTTACGTTCCGGTAAACGAAATTCGCTTAACGGTAACGAATGTTTAACTTCCGGACGGTATTTACAGGAACGGCAATATACGACGTGTATCATGGACACTAATGACAACGCACTGTGCATACGTTTCACTACAGGCTCTAGGAATCGGATCGGTAGTGCGGTGATGAGTGAAACGCCCACTCACGGTCGGGATACACGAAACGTCCGTGTCAGGTAAGCAAGAGTGAGACGTCCACTCAGGATCGGGAGACACGAAACATCCGTGTCAGGTAAGCAAGAGTGAGACACTGACTCAGGATCGGGATACACGAAACGTCCGTGTTAGGTAAGCAAGAGTGAAACTTCCACTCTGGAACAGGTAATAAACAGAAGGAGCGATTGCAGGTAACGCGAACGTGGCACAGGTCGTTTAGTGCGGACGGATGATTCGGCAAATGACTGCCTTCGAGCCACGACCGGCGGCTCGATGGCCCGGAGGGTTGCTGCCCTCGAGTCACGACCGGCAGCTCGATGACTCGGCGGATTATTGACTAAAGCGTGCTCTCGGCGAACAGGAAGTCATTCTAGGACTTTCACATGTGAAAAAAAATCAATCCTTAAGAAACTCTCATTTTTTTGGCAAGAAAACCGTCTGAAACTATAAAAAAAATCAGAGGTCTTTGCTTTATCCTAAGTTTGTTGGAACTTACTGTATGCAATCCATACTCTAACGCATTTATTAAAAGGTATAAATTAAAACCACATTCGATTTAAATAAAAATATATTCAATAACGAATTACACAAAATTATACACTAACACTTCCTATATGCCTAAAAATAATTTATGTCGCGCAATATTTATTTATTTATACGGTGGCGGCGTTACCCTTGCTCGCGGCAAGTCGTCACTGCCTCTCCAGCGAACGGGGCGAGTTTTATATCTGCGTAGACATTCTGGAGTCAACTCGAATGTGGCGGATTCTTCTTCGAAGGATCTGGCGTTGTCCTGTCGATGACATCATGCCGTCTCGCCAGGCCCGGCCGTCCCAATACATTTGCCCTTTTTCCTTTGAGTGGATAAGTTTCTCAAAATTAAATTAAAAACGCTGCAGCAATTTTAATAAAGAAATTAATAATGAATTTTTTTAATGATAAAAAGAACAAGCAATTAAAATAAAATTATCCGAATTTCGGACTACTGTTTAAATTGCGTCAGCTTTAAATTTAGAAATAAGCAACACAACGTAAAAGAGTTTTTGATTTAATTTAATTTTACCAAACCGCAAATTTGAACATAAATTACTTTTGGAGCTTTTTACGTTTCGTGCGGAATCATGCAGGGAGCTGTTGATGATTCATTTAAAAAAAAAGAAAAGAAAAAGAACCATCCTTGGATGTGGACATCAGCGTAGTATCGATTGGGAACAGATTAGTTCAGATCACTTCGAGTTCAGGTAATTTATGAAACGAAAACGTCCATTGCCTTCATAAAATACTACCATTGGGGTGGTAGCTACTCCTAAATAAAGCTCGTCTAATTCATTTCTGCTTTGCCTTCGTTTTCCTCTCTTGCAGGTTGTGTGGCTTGGTTCTAAGTCTATTTTCTCTTCCATTCTTTCCCTTTTCGGCATGGCTTCCTCTAGTACTTTACCCCCCAAGGCATTAACCAACCTCTTGCTTTCGTTTTCCTCTCTCGTTGCAGGTTTGTTTCTCATTATTTGGTTCTTCCATCTTCTACCCCAATTTAAAACCTCCTTTTGGATTTGTCTGGCAACTTCAACATCCAACAATGGAGGTTGCTTGAATGAACCGAGGAACAAGGTACGTTTTTAAACCAGTGTGAACCTCGTCCTATTTCGGTTTCTTTTGATAAAAAAAAAATCTGCACTTGGAATTCCGGAGTATAATAGTTTAGGTATCTACTGTTACGTTCAAATCTCCCGCCAAAGAAACGCGGAGGCAAAGTGATATACGAACCGCGTTTGGATACAGGTGGCTACCCTGCATCCCTCCTCCTTACTACTTGAAGCTCATTCGCGTGGCACACCACGTGACAGCCTTCTGTTAACGCTGTTGGTTACCGCCCGTATTTTAGCGGTCACCATCATCTTCGGGTCGTCTCTATCGTCCTTTTGTGTTCAGACCTTGGTTGAGTGTTAACGTGTTTTACGTGCATAATAAAATTAGTGGCAGGAGTAACTCAATTGCGGCTGTACCGGAAGATCTCGTAACACCAACGAACACATTTGGAGCACTTATTAAGCTCCATACTAAGCCTGGAAATTTAGAAAATACCAGGTAACGTAAAACGCGCAAGGGCGTGTACCTAACATGGCCGCTAACGAAAATCGTTTCTTCTATGTAGGCTTATTGGTTGAAGTTTTTTATTCGAGGCTTTCATCGGGACTTTTAGTCGGTGATTTAGCCGAAGTCTTAGCGGCGTTTTATTGGAACGTTGCCGTACCCGTTGAGCAAACCATCCTAGCGTTGCCCGAGTAGCCATTTTGGACGGTGTTATATCGACTCCTCGTGAGACCATTTTGGACGGTGTTATATCGACTCCTTGGGAGACCACTTTGGACGGTGTTTTACCGACAGCGGACGTGACCTCCAGTTGGCGACATAATCGGCATTGACACTTCATGTCAAGTTTTAGTTTTAACCGAAGAGGTTAAGGTATTTATTTATTTATTTTATTTTATTACGTTTTGGCAATCCGTGAGTTAGTATTTGCATAAACAAAGAGAGCGAATCTCGGCTGTGCGGACACTACGGAGATATTTAGACGTAGTGCGGTAATGTGAATGTTATCTACCGTTTGACGTGTACTTTAGTCGTACTTGTATACCGGTCTAGGCTACTCTTTGATATGCCAATTTTGTAGTGTAGGGTATTATCCTTTTCAAGTAGTGTAACATTTGGTAGTTTAATTAAACGTTTATAATTTATGTTGTGTGTTTTTTTGTTTAAACTTTGACGCACACCAGTGAGTAAAGTCTCGCCTCTGTTTTGCCGTTGATTTATTTTCTGCCCGATTTGGTCGATTGGAGACGTCGACTGGTCGATTACGTTTTTACCTGAAGAATTGTCTTCTGGCGCCCTTAATAATTTTACCACCTCAATCAACCCGCCCCATTCTTCACTGTTGCTAGCTTGGAGTACAGCTGATACGTTTCGTCAGCAGAAGCTTGTCATCTGTCAGTGGTAAGTAAGAGGCAAGTAAATTAAATTTAAAATTTGGTGACACTACATTGTAGGCTATGGTAAGTGAAGGAGAGATGTTGAGTTAGACGAGATGGTAAGAGAGGTCGAGGAATAATATTTCACTCAAAAACTTTTTCTCTTATTTGAAACAGTCGATTTGGAGTGAAGGCCTTTCACCTACGTACTTAAAAGTCATCGGCGTGATGTTCGCCCTACTTTCGCGCCCGAGATTTATCGCATTCGTGAAAGTTCCCAACAATTAGTGTGCAGCACAGGCCCCGACTTGGAAAAACGAGCCCCGTAATTACCCCAAAGCCGAAAGTCGACGTTCAGTTTACGAGCGCCCGCAGACGCTGTCTCATTGTGGAGCAAATTTGCATGACGAGCCGACACCGTACAGCTCAGTAACACATGCACTTTGCAGTGGCAATCCATTAGCTGCACTTTAAACTGCAATCTAAGCGTGCGGGCAAATTGCCGCAAGTTTCCAGTAACAAACAGACACAACTCTGAAGTAACGCCAGAGAGAGCTCGTCGAGAGTTATTGAAATTACGGGCGAAGCTGAAGTGGGATTTTATTTTGGAGGAGTGCTATAAAAGAGTTATTTGAAGAGGATTAGGACAGAATTCTAATAGAAACTAAGATCGCCGGGATGTTTCAATGCACGAGTCGGTTTACAAGTGCATTTTTAAGAACATTAACTTGCAAAACATCTGCAGCACAACACTCGATCTTATCGCGTAATATATTCAGGAGAGACATTTACATAAGCGTTATGCTTGATCTGTTCGATCACGAACTCAAGCTCGCTTATAACATGCCCGATAAGAACGTAGTACCATGTCGTCGATTATTCAGGTCGGATTTCGTTCTCCTTTCGCGAGATAATAATTAAACACGTTCGGGTCGTACGCCTCAAAACCTATCGCAGGATCGATCTCGATGTGAGGTGACATTGATTTGGTACATTATTCCATTTTCTCTTCTTCGAATATCGTGAAGTGCTGGTGCGCGGTACAACACCATCCCGACGAGTGTCCAGGTTAACGCTAGCCGACGTCCCCTACACTAGTTTCACAATAAATTAAATAAATTCATACATTCGTTTTACATTCAAATTGAATTGCATGACCCTGATGAGCGCGATCAATAAAAATCAGATTGCAAAATGATCTATTACCACAATGCATAAAGACTGATAAGAAAACATTAATTCAGCGACGTCAACAAGCAAGTCAAACGATCGCAAACGAGTTAAATACGGTATTGCGTTCGGAGCGAGCGAGTTAATAAACAGAAAAGCTCGAGGTAGCCATTCAAAATCGCATTTGTCAATGTTATCGTGACAAGTTCTATTGAATTAAACGACGTCCCGTGTTTTTATTCATACGCTCGCCGGCGGATCATGCTCCACGCTGAAAGACATGTCATTCGT
This sequence comes from Dorcus hopei, assembly GCA_033060865.1. Classification (NCBI taxonomy): domain Eukaryota; kingdom Metazoa; phylum Arthropoda; class Insecta; order Coleoptera; family Lucanidae; genus Dorcus; species Dorcus hopei. The sequence continues at coordinate 2,145,924 of CM065425.1, read as the reverse complement.
CAATCAAAAACGAGCCGGTGACGTAACGGTTCTCACGCACGCTGATGAACTAAGTAAATGATGGATTGCCCTTTGTTGGGGAAAGGGCGGCGAATCGGAACGAACAAATTTTAATTTTCCTTTAAGCCGCACGCCGCGCCGTCACAAAACGTTCGAATCGCGTTTTGCACATTGCACAAAATAGAGCGGAGCGATACCTGATGTGATAAGCTTCCGTCGCTCGTCGGTGGGGGGGCAAACACCCCTTGCTAACAATGTCATCTACTATGTAAACGTTATTTTCACCACGGCATTATCACCCTGATATATTCTGAATCCCCGAATGTATTAACCACCGGCGCGGCACCCGCAACGTTTCACTCGAGTTTAATATTTTATCAAATTGAATAAGTTCTTTGTTGCAACGCGCCAAAAAAAAAAAATTGGTGGACGCGCCGGAAAACATTAATTTCATCAGCGTAACATCCGGGGATGAAACCCGGTTATCTACTTAAAAAATCATCGTTTAATCCATTAGCAAAAACGAGTTAAAAACGCACGACCTTTTGTGAAAACAAAAAAAAATATTTTCTCTACTTCCGCGGCCCGGGGGAAAAAAAAGGAGTAGCTTCCTACCGGTCGCGGAAAGCTCGATATTTCTTCATTATTGCGCAAATACCGGAGAGCTTAGTCTCTCTCTGTGTGAGTGTGTATCGCATCGCCACCGACTCTTCTCGCAGAGACAAAAAGTTAATTTACTTAAAAGCAAGCCGCCGGAACATACTTCGGATAAGTGATCATAAAAATATGTTTTAAAAATTCCGGGACGTTTTAAATCCCGATTGGATGATGTCGGAAGACTTGGCGGAAACATCGTAATTTAAAAAATGCAATTTCTTAGCGGAATTTAAAACGTGTGTGTGTGTGTGTACACTTGCGGCTAAGTGTCACGACTCGAAAGGACACGTAATCCTCAGCGACAGTATGAGTGTTAACATGATTAAGTTCAAGGTGTCAACCATAGGATCAGTATCAAAATCAGGATGATTAAAGGCGGAACCGGAAGAATTATGATTCATGATCCGGTAAAATCGAATTAATCCTGCAACTCAATCCTAAGTATCACGTAGAACGTCAATAACCGAATCAGAAGAGTTAGCTCACGGTGATCTAAATTATAATCATAAGATTCACACGTGCTCAATCGAGTTTGGGACAAGGTAGTTAAGTTAATGATTGATGAGGTCTAAAATCGAGGATCAAAAAGAAGCAAAACTGTAGTAGTAATCAATTAGAATCACAGAAATTAATTAGGGTAAACTTGAGCTTGAGTTTTGTGATCACGATCGGGATAAAATGATCGCAATCGGGAGAAACTCAGAATAATCGAAATCGATCGATGCTGCGATCTAGGGAATCAGAAAGATCTTAATCAAATCAGGAGGAGGATTTAGTGCAGAGCAGAATAAGACGTTTATGTCAGCCTCAAGCTTTCCGTAGCCTATATCTAATACCAACTAGGGTCTTTGAGTTCTGCGATCAGGATCAGGATAAAATGACTCATAATAAGCGAAGTCGATCGTTGCTAAAATCAAAGTGATCAGAGAAACCTTGCTCATATCAGGAGGACTAAGAGCAAAGCAGAATAATGAATTTTTTTGACATCCATATCATCCTCAGTCCTCATCCTTACTGACAGACATGTTTGGGCTCATTATTCATGTACTGTCCAGCGTGGCTAAATTTTTTCTTTTATTTGGCATTTGCCTTGTGAACAGAAATGACCCATTTCAAAAAGACCAGTTTGAAAAAGCCGGTATGAATCCAAGCATCGTATCGTTTCCCATCTTAGCGTTGCAACTCTTAAAATTGATTTCATCAGAATCAGATTCATAATCGGGAATAATTAAATGAGCCGTGTAATATAATCCTGAGTATCTTGATAAGGATCAGAGCAAAAATCATGAAAATCAAATTTGTAATTTGTACACTCACTTAATGGTTGGAATAAAATAATTAAGATTAGAATTGAAAAAATCAGGATGAAAAAGTTTAAACGATTGCGAATGAGGCATTAGATTCAAATGACAAAACAATCAAGATAAAATTCAGGATCAGAATGATTTAAATGTGCTTCCAAACGCATCTTACTATAATCCTGATTAAAATCTTCCTCATTTGAACTGTGATACTGAATATTTCAGAAGTTTGAACTGTGATACTGAATATTTCATCTGAATTTGAACTGTGATGCTGATTCTAATATGGGTTAACCCTGTCGAAAACGCTCGTCTTGATTATCAAACCCTGATCAGTCTAATCTTAGTCATCCTGATCTGTTTAAGGTTCAATCTCGAGATTATTAAAATCATTTTGTTTTTACATTCAAACAGAGTTCAGAATTAAGATTAAAATTGAACAGCTCGCGATGTTTAGGATCAAAAAACGAGAGTGAAGATGATGACAGGTTAGGAATACTTAAGGTCATCATCAAACTCTGATTATGGTGACTACGAATAAGGCATTGGATTCAAATTGACATTAATGACAAACGACATCATTTAAATATAATTTCACCACATTACTATCCTGGTTAAGATTTTCCTTATGCAGAACAATATGTAATTATGTAAACTGAACTATGATACTGAATGTTTCGTTAATTTGAACTGTGATACTGATTATTTCATTAAATTGAACTGTGATACTGAATGTCTCGTTAATTTCAGCTGTGATACCGATCATTTCATTAAATTAAACTGCGATACTGAATATTTCGTTAATTTGAACTGTGATACTGATTCTAATTCCGAATATCCTGTCGAAAACACCCGTTTTGATGATCGATTCATGCTCATTCCAACCTTGGTCGTCTTGGTCTTCTTAAGGTGCAACTTTATGACTTAATTTACAAAGAAATAGCTTAACCTAGGAAGTGTTTCTTTTAGTTCTAATTTACAAGATTTCTTTTAAATACAGAAAGGTAGGCACAACCTTTTTAGAAACCCTCAAAATTCTACGTGAGGGTTTCAACCTTTGTGCCGTCGTCAGCACTTTCGCGTCTCAAAAATCTGTAACTCTTTTATTTACTGACTTACGTTAATGAAATTAGTCAGAACTGCTCTATGAACAGACCTCTCATATAATCATTAAAGCACCAAAATATGGACGTCATAAGAACAGCACCAGCGGGTCGAGCACAGCGGATCGCTTAGAAATGTCATTTGCAACGATAGCAGTTGTTTCCATTGCAGGTAACGATTTTAGTGGCCACGAGTGTACATACACATATGCTAAGGAATGGAGTCGGTTTCTCTTACCTCCGATTTTCCTCGGGAAACGCAGTTTCCGATGTTCGTCGGTTCCAGATTCAGCGAGTCCCTCTGCAACAGAAAGCGGCATTCAGTGGATGTTTTCACGCAGTGACAATAATAGATTTTCAATTAAGCCGAAACGTCACGCGCTCGCAGAGTAGGGTCATTTAGGGTGGACCGTTGGACGTCAATCACTTTGCTTTTTCAAATATTTACGTACACGCAAACGAAATTATTAAAGAACGCCAAACAAGCGGGGGGAGTTTGCTTCAAAATTTCTCCGGGAACGAATGCACTAACATAAATCTTTCGCTACTAATTTTTTTAAAAATATCTCCGTGTACCTTCGGAATTCCCGCGAAGCTACCAATTATAAACAGATCAATTTGCTTTGGTGTATCGTGTGAATCTAATAGGTTTGAAGAAGGGGTTTATACAGGGTGATCCATGGATCGTGTAGTTTACAATCGCAATTGTAATTTAAAGGGGAAGCGGTTATGCAGAGGAAAAAAAAAAACGTCCAAATTGTGAAACCCAGGAGTTTCCGATTTAAATTGCATCGAACGTAATTGCGAATCGAAACAAATCCAGCCTGATTGCGGGGCCGTTAGTGCATTAATCAAACAGTAGCGCGAAATATGGGGGCAGAAGTGGTGTGTGTGTGGCCGTGGTGATCGCGTGCATTAGTTTTTCCACACAAAATGAACATTTATGGCCCAATAATATTCAATAGATTAATCAAGCGTGCGTGCCTTCAGGTACAGAAATCACATGTTATTGTTACATGCATCGCGCAAATGGAAATATGCGGCCCGCGGGGCTTCCATTGTTTATACGCTAATTTACTCAACAAATCGAGTAAATTCAGCGAGAAAATCTCTAATCGCTACGGGGAATTGCAGTGCTAATGCGGCTTAAACGCACTTTTTTTTTTGCAGCGCCGATTTCAATGTTAATTGCGCCCGGGGGTGTTTGTTTTTTACGCCGGGCGACGGATAATAAATATTCCTTCGGTATTGATCGGGCACATCGTATTCCATTAATTATATTCGGACGCGACGTGAAATTGATTTGCCTACATCACCGGAAATAATGGCAATAATTTCTAGCAAATGAGCTACTACAATTTTCACCCAACGACAGAATTAATGCGCAGCTAATTCTATATTAATAACGTTTCACGAACTATATACATTATTATTTGATTGTCACTCTCTGTACTTGTCAACGTCAATAATGACAGGCTATACTATTTCGCCGTTGCTAATCTCATTTGAATTCTTGCGCAGTTCTTTATGGATGCAATTTTTAAATCTCTGAACTGTACGATCCAGTATTGCCAAATTGCTTGGACCACAACGCGAGAGCAATCGAAACCCAATTCAATGATACTCATGGAATTTCCAATTCTTAACTTTCATTAAATTTTTAACTGTTGTACGACATTTTAACTTACATGGTAACATGGTACATAAAACGCTCTTAGTTTTTAAAGTAGGAAGCTAATGTATGAACAAACACAACAGATTCATGTTCTAAGGGCATCATTGACTTGAGTTTTTATTGATCTCACGGTATAACCATTGGTTAGAAAAAAGACAGAAGACTTGTGATGTCTATAATTAATCATTGGTTAGAGAAAAACAGAAGACTTGTAAAGCCTATAACCATTGGTTAGAGAAAAACAGATGACTTGTAAAGTCTATAACCATTGGTTACAGAAAGATAGAAGACTTATAAAGTCTATAACCATTGCTTACAGAAAAACAGAAGACTTGTAAAGTCTATAACCATTGGTTAGAGAAAGATAGAAGGCTTGTAACGTCTATAACGATTGGTTACAGAAAAACAGAAGACTATACTAACCATTGGTTACAGAAAGATAGAAAACTGTTTGAATTGGCTTCCGGTTGGAACCGCGTCACGTTTACTTCTTCTACTGCCGACGTTTTCATTGCAGAAGAACAACTTCCAAACAACTACTCAATCGTCATCATGAATCTCATTCTTTAACACATAATGTGATAACTAAATCTCGTTATTCCTTATCTGAAAACGAAATCTCCGTTCTCTCCAAAGGCCCTAATTTCGCCATCACCCCAAAAACGATACCCACTGATAACATCATAGCTGGAGTTGAATCCGCCCTTATCAAACTTCCTTCTCACATTGCAGACCCTATCCGCCACGAAACTTCCAAAATTTTAAAAGCAGCCAAACCCCTTAAACCAAATTGTACAAAATCTGAATTTCAAGCCCTCAAAACCCTGAAAAATAACCCAGACTTGGTCATACTCTCCGCTGTCTGAATGCACATTCACACCATCATCCTTCTCAAAAACAGTCAGTTATTAACTCACTAGTCAGCCGTGCCTTTGTCCTATCAGAACCCTCTTCACTTCAAACTGAACTGAACCACGTAACAAAAGTCCTTCTAAATAACAATTACAAAAAGCACGACATCCAAAGATCCATTTCTCGTCATCTCACCCCAATTCATCCACGTTCTCACGTAACGATCCGTCATCACTACCCCCACCGATCACTATAAATACCACGACAACAGACATACCCACTCAGTCTCAACGACTAACCAGAAGCAGCAGCAACACCAACAGCAGCAGCAGCCCTGAAGAAGTTCTTCTGCAATAAAGAACGAAACGTCGGCAGTAGAAGAAGTCAACGTGACGCGGTTCCAACCGGAAGCCAATTCAAACATGGACGACGGCCGCGGAAGTCTTCAAGTTAAATTAGATAGAAAACTTGTAAAGTCTATAACCATTGGCTAGAGAAAAACGGAAGACTTGTAAAGTCTATAACCATTGGTTAGAGAAAGATAGAAGGCTTGTAAAGTCTATAACCATTGGTTACAGAAAAACAGATGACTTGTAAAGTCTATAACCATTGGTTAGAGAAAGATAGAAAACTTGTAAAGTCTATAACCATTGGTTAGAGAAAAACGGAAGACTCGTAAAGTCTATAACCATTGGTTAGAGAAAGATAGAAGACTTGTAAAGTCTATAACCATTGGTTACAGAAAATCAGAAGACTTGTAAAGCCTATAACCATTGGTTAGAGAAAGACAGAAAACTCGCGAAGTTGGATTATTATTTTTTATTAAACAATTATTTTTTTGAATCAGAGCGTATCCTATAAAAATTATAATTTTTGGCTCACCTATAACAAACCTTGCAAATTGTTGACCAAACTTTATACAGAATGTTCAATTTGAGCGGTTCCCCGGTGCTATTTTTTCATTTTTAAAGATAGAAATAAAGTTTAACGTTGGACCCAATGTCTTGGTGAGATTATATTAATGCATTACGAAGTTACGCAAAATTATCTCTGTTTTAGAGAATTCCTACGAAACGCTGCAGAACGCTTTTAAAATTACCGCGGATTGGGAAAATTCCCATGAATCGGCAACACTGAGCAGATCTCTGATTTAAAGACAGGGCTGTCAATAGGTTTTCATAAAATATCTGAACACTTAGCCTAGATAATCATTAAAAAGTCAGCAGATATTAATTAAGCATTTCACTAACAACAAAGGAATTTCGGCTTTTTTCTGCATAAAAAATAATAAAACGCAAACAACTACTGTGAAATAATTTGACAAGAACAATCAGTCCAAAGACACAGGAAGAAATAAAGAAATAAAATACAGGGCGACCGAAATTGATTGTCTTGATCCTGCACTGCTTTCCACGAGCTTGATATCGATATATACATCCAATTATTAAAATGAAGTTAGCAACATAGGGAGATCTGAGGAAGTTACTGAATATCCCAAGATTTTGTTGACAGGTCATTGCCATTCATTCATGAAAAATTGTTTATTTCATTGTAATTTAAACCAAAATTATGTTCTTTATTAATTAGGTTAGGTTTGGATGAATGTTCTATGCACGTATTGCTTTTCGTTCTAACCTTCACGTGATAGATGTAAATATTGATATCAAGCTCATGGAAAGTAGTGTAGGATCAGGACATCAATTTCGATATCTCTGTACTATCGCCGGAAAAGAAAACTTCCGCTTTTTATTCCTTTGTCCAAAAAGAAGCATTGTTTTTTCTCAAACGCAAAAAGACCTTTTCTGAAAGTATGAAAAAATACTGCTCAAAAATTGCAAAAAAATGTTTTTGCAAAATATTAAAAAGTTCTTCTAAGTTTGCATGTATTGTTGGTACAGAAGGACTCGATTTGTATGCTTTGCAAACGAAACTGATTATTTTTTGACAGATGTCGTCACAAAATGACCAACCAAATCATGACCTACTGAATTAAATAGTTTCAAACAAACGCTGTTGCATTTTTCTGTAAAGTTAGACGAGGAGGATATTTCAAGTAGCGCTCCATCTATGCCATACATTGTCATTTGAGACTTGTCACCTTTTTGACGTTGGACAAAAAGTGTTTTGTGTGTGGAAATAAAAATAAACCCTCTTTTTCCCAAATTCCAAGCGATTCGCCAACAAGATAAAAACGGTTAGAATAGCTTGAAAAATTCATCCAACGCCAAACGATTAGACACAAACTGACAACGTCAGACCCTTTAACATTCTTTAACCTGTAAATCAGAGGTTTTGACATACCTTGTTATACGAATTCATCAACAGATGGCGCCAGATGAGGATCAAAACTAGAGTTCCTGTACTTCCTGTATATTATTTAAGATAAAAGTTAGGCAAAAGCGGCTGTCATCCGCCATAGTTGATCCAAGGTAAATAGTTTCTAATCGTTTCCTACGTTACAAATCAAATGACAAAATTACAAATTAATTTATCTGACGTTGATTAATACATTACTTACCAAAGTAACGCGGATCCGGCGGATCCAAACCAATCAAAATTCGAGGGCCGTTTGCCTAACTCTTACCTTAATAGTAATATACAGGAACTCTAATCAAAACCAGAGAAAAGGAAAACAAGAACTGACAGTCAATGCATTTCATTTTAATGAAGCGCAGGCGCGCCATCTTACAACAACCCTCCAGAAATAGCCTGGTTTTAGTCTCTGCTTAAAAATACATAGCACGTTCCTCTAGCTATAAATACTTCTTTTTTAAATTATATTACAAAGAAAGTAAATAAAAGACATAAAACGAATGTAAATATAATTGTATTTTTTACGAAATAAATGTCAAATTGACATAATAAATTCTGTACAAGTCCTTATACGTAATAAATTGTTAAACATTTACCAAACGGTACTTTACACAATAAAAATGTCTTTTGTTTCCTTTAAAATACTTCTACGAAGTAAGTGCTGTGTCTCATATTCCTTCGATTTCAGAAAAATTGCGTTTCTTACGAACACTTGTATTTCGACCATGCAATTATTTTCAGCAATCTTAAATTCCTGAATGATATTCAACAGACATTACTTACATTGTCTACAACACCTTCACTAGAACCAGTTTATTTCTGACCAATTTCTTATAGGAAAAATATCGCACTACTTGAAACTTGAAACGCTTGAAACTTCAAATTTAATTTCTGACATGCAACCAGTTTCGCCAGCGACAACTGGATTGATTAAATTTTAATACTGCCATCTGATGACCATTCGTCGAAAAATAACTGTAACTTCATAGGGGTGGCCGTCAGATGGCGCCACTAGAACTCGAATTTTTACTTCCCATTTAGCCGTCCGGGTCCTGATCAAAACTAAGATACTAGATCAACGTACTACGTATTTAGGTATCGTCATCAGAGACTTTTTATATCTATTGCCTTTATCGCACAATTTGCTTTTATCTACGGATAAAAAAACACAGTGGAAAGTTTGTTATTGCGTACTTGAAGTGACGTTTGTCAAGGTTACTGTCAGTAACTACAGCTTGCCTGTTTCATGTTTCAAGTTTCAATTTGCTTATTATCAAACTACACGATTCCGCTTTTAAACGAGATAAAAAGGCAACCGAGTTCCACGATACCATCAGACAGTTAGAGGCCGTTCGATCGTGAACACCTCCCCGAGTCCGAAGGTGTAATTAGCATTCGAAGAATATCATAGTGAGTCAACACAGTTCGAATATCCGTCCGTCTCTCTGTATCTAGTACCATGGTATGGGTGAGAAAACATTAGTGTCTTTTCTAATTAGCTACGTTATTAAAAACTAACAACTGCTTCATTTGATTTACGAAATGCTGTTTTTTCCTCGTTATTAAATCATTTTGCATTGTCTCGTATGACATCGTTCTGAAGTAATTTGTAATTACATTTAAATTTTACATTTGCCTAAATTGTGATCTCTAATAATTTGACTAAATTCTTATATGTATGCAGTTGCGCACCCAGAAATTTGTCATGGAGGGGGTTAAGAGTAATAACAATTATAAACATATAGAAGGACTCTGGGGGGAGAGCTTCAGCCCCCTCAGCTCCCCCGTGGGTGCGCCACGGTATGTAATCATTTTTAAAACTGACTGAATCGATTTGTAATTGTTTTTACTTATTCTGAATGTATAGTCTCTTTATTTTAAATTAAATTTCATTTTAGAAGACACAACATAATTTCGACAATCCCGAAAATTATACGCAGTGGCGGGCAAGGGCCAAAATCTCATTCCGGGATATTGAGAGCAAACTCTGGCTAAAAATCTCAAACCAGATACGTAGTACATGCAAAGAAACTGCTACTTGGGTCCTTTGTGGTTTGATTAAAATTTTAACAAAAGAGTGAGGAGAAGAAGTGGAAACTGTTGACTATCTTGAATGGTAATAGAACTTCTCTTTCACTCTCGTCGTGATATTGTTGCGGTAATGGTGTATGTAACATGAAATAAGGGTCGTAGCTCAGTAAAATAATACTTCAAATATAAATACATAAAGTCAAACATAATTGTACACAATAAACTTACATGATTGTTCACTCTAGTGATCTCATGATCAGCTCGTCGATTATTTAAAGGGATTTCGTCCGAGGACGTTTTTCTCGGGGTGTTATGAAATTCGTGCCTTGACGTTTGAATCATCCGGAACTGCAAGCGTTTTACTCAGAATTTGCGTAATCCTTCCTTGACATTTCCAAACGATTCATGCTTATACAATTGTTTACAAAAAGCTTTGGTTGATTGTGAATTCTTTGCGTTGGCATTCTCCTTGTCCTAGTTACAATATCTAGAGGAGCATAGTGTCTCGACGAGGCCTTGCAAAATTGATGAAGTTGAAAGTAAAGGATAATTCATCCCCTTTCTGTTATCTTATTTCACCACCCGCCCCTCACAGTGCCATTGTGGCAAACTGTCGTTTTCCTTGTTGCACTTGCGACATTTGCAACTATTTGTTATAACTGTTGATGGCGTTACCTGAACAGAGTGTCGATGTAGTGACTTAATCAAAGCAAGTTTGGCAGAACTGATCTAGTCATAATCTAGCAGGTTGCACCTTTTCTATTCGAATTTTCAGTTTAAATATCCTCCCCTCCTCGCAAGAATTTGATTCTGAATTAATTAATACGTTGCCCATATTAAGGCGTTACCTTTTAAAGGAGTAGTTTGATTCCTTACGTTTACTTGGTAGCTCTAGAAAAAATAGCTCTAACAAGGAAATTAGAAAGCCACCAACGCAGCTGCAAAATCAGTCAGCCAAAGCTCTCGGCAAACAATTACCATAAGTATGAATCCTTGGGAAATGTCAAGGCAAGGAATACGCGAACTCCGAGTAACACGCTTTCAGTCCCCAGGAGTCATATGCCAAGGCACTCCCCTGGATGGAACTTTTAAATAGACGATGAGCTGATCATTAGATCATTAGTGTGATAGTCAGAAGTTTTGTGTTATTGTGTAAGTGACCAAGCCATGTAAGTTTCCCTTAATTATTGTTAATAAATGTATTGTTTTATCAAGCTACGACCCTCATTTATGTTGCCACATAATGTTTCCGTAACAAACTTTACTTGCAAGGGCTTATATCGATTATATTACGATAAAAACTTAAATGATCTTAGTAACAGTTTGGTTATTTTACACTACAACAGGGAAGGCAAAAATTATTAAAAGCGTGTCCGGGGGGGTTTGAAGAAAACGTAAACATAATGCGTTCGCGTACTAGCAGGTTAATAACCGTATTTCTTAAAACTAACTATGGAAGTTCGTCGGTAATTGTGAAACTTGCCGGAAATTTGTGTGTGGGAGGGCAGGGAAGGTATTAGAACGGTGTTTCGCAGCTTTAGGGTGAAAGTTTAAGGCGGTTACTAAATAATGCACACAGCCTGCGTGATGTACGTCAACTATAAATGGCCCGGGAATTCTTTTCCCTCCGGAAAATCAAATCTAAAAACAAATTACCGGAGTTTCTGACGTACCCTCGGCGTGCAACTTTCTGGTTTCGAGATGCCGCCCACCGCCCCCTTTAAAAAATGACACTATTTGTTGAAGTAAACGTTTTATTGCTAATCGAGTGCTGCCGCCGCCGTGAGTCAGCATTTTTCGGTTGCGCGCCCAACATTTGTCACTTACGCTCGCAATATGCATAACAATGGGGACCCCCATGTTACTTTTTACTATGATTTACGCCTGTATACATTAATTTTAAATGGTACACCTTGTTTATTTGCTAAATTACGACGGAAACATGGTTAAACAGAAATTAATTAAGCAGGGGTAACTTTTTTAATTTATTGTCCTTTTGCAGATCTTGACAGTTTTTTTGTAGATAGCCTATAGAAAACTATTGCAAATTTAAATAGTGATTTTCTTAATATTTGTTTAATAAAATTGCTTCGTGTCACGTAAGTGTGAAACTTTAAATTGAACTCGAAAAGCTATTGCAAAAGAAAGATCTCCGAGAGGCATAAAAAAAATAAGAGGTCGTAAATTGAAAATATGTGTATACAATATCCATAAAATACAAGACATAAAATAGATATTTGCATAAACCGTCCATTACTTCATAAAACTTTTTTGTTATATATTTTACTTTGCCCCGGCTTCGCAGTAAAAAAAAAAACGTACTTAATAATAAGTTTTCACCCGTTCGCGGAGTGGGTAGGTATTTTTTTTATTAGTCGTAAAACGGGAAGGGTTAACACGGAGTTTTTAAATTGCCCTCCTCCTCAAGGCGGTGTAATTTCTCCTCCTGCAACTGTACGCGCCGTAATAGCGAAGGGCTAATTAAAAAAAGCTCCCCCTCGCGCCCGGGCGCAGGTTAAATAAGTTTGACTGTCGGGGTAGTTAGTTGAGAGCACGAAAATAAATAAGGGATGATTTGTAGTGGCACTCGTATCAGTGAACGGCCCCGCTTGTTTATATACAGGGTGGGAACGTTTGTTTTGCAATTCAGAACAGAGAGGGCCAAGGACAACACGATTCGGCAATCAGAATTTACTCTTGATCCCGCGCTTCCTTCGCCTCGTTCATTCGGGCGAAAATTCTGCGCCTAATTTCGATGATAAATAAATCTCGAATCGGGATAATGGCTCGACAAATACTGCCGCAACGTGGTCTCATCTTCGTTGCCTAAATTAAATTTTTTATTTGCGGACGCGAAGCCCCCCCGGTTTAATGAAGACAATCAGATTTTTTATGCATTCATAAAAGCATCATTAATACAGTCGGTTAAAAAAAAAACCACGGGGCTAAAAAAAGAAGTTATTCGATCGTAATTTAATCGAGCTGAAATTTTTATTTAACGCAATCGCTTCCGAAGCAGATTGCTCCTGAAAACGCGAAGTTTTTCGCGTACTTCCCAAACTTATCTCGGCGATTTCGAAATTAAAACGGTTACCTTTGCGAGATTATTTCATTTCATCGGAGGAGAACGAAAACGCGACGAAACGACTTAATAATTTTTAATCTCGCGCAAAACGATGCCAAAAGTTTCGAGTGGGACGAGGGGAGGATACTCTGTGATTAATATCCTTGTTGTAATCTTCTTGCCATCAAAATAGATAACTTGTACGTACGTGATTACATTTTTAAAAGAAACCATGTATTTCAAGACCCTAAACGTAAAAATAATGAAAAGAAATGATGTAAGTAACTGGCATTCTGTACAGAAATTCGTTTATTATTAGGGTGACCGTAGAAACATCTGCATCCGTTTTGGGACATGTACGCGCTGATTTCAGGGTTCAATTGATTTAAATCATTTGATTTAGGCAGAAACGAGGTGGCCCTTGCTTCACAAATTTACGACTTTGAGAATGGATATGCTTCAAGCTTCTTAACATTTTATAAGTCGATGATTTTTTTCCGAATAAAGAGACGAGGTGCCCCCTTCTCTCTACCTAAGGCCTTGCTTCTGAAATAAACGACTTTGAAGAGGGGAACGCCTCAGGACCTAGCTTGGGCCCTCACAGTAATCTTCTATCTAATCTATGATGATTTTTTTTTCGAAGTTGCCCTGACCTCTCTCCCTGAGGCCTGAAATATGCGATTTTGAAGACGGGAATGCCTCAGGGCCTAGCTTGAACCCTCACATTAATCTCCTTTGTCTGTCATTTCATAAGTCGAAGATTTTTCAGCTCAGACAAAGTGGAATGTATGGAGTACTTCAAAAATATGTAACCGTCAGAATCCCAGGCCCATTGTAACCACATTAACATTTTGCCTTTTCATAATTTCCCTTATTAACTCGATACGTCCATCTTTCATATGCATCTTCAGGGATTCCCACAGTAATCTTCTACCATTTCATAAGTCGATGATTTTTTTTCGAAGTTGCCCTCACCTCTCTCCCTGAGGCCTGAAATATGCGATTTTGAAGACGGGAATGCCTCAGGGCCTAGCTTGAACCCTCACATTAATCTCCTTTGTCTGTCATTTCATAAGTCGAAGATTTTTCAGCTCAGACAAAGTGGAATGTTTGGAGTACTTCAAAAATATGTAACCGTCAGAATCCCAGGCCCATTGTAACCACATTAACATTTTGCCTTTTTATAATTTCCCTTATCAACTCGATACGTCCATCTTTCACATGCATCTTCAGGGATTCCCCAAGTTAATAGTTTTGGAGATGTCTCGTTTCAAGTTCTTAACGCAAGCGAGCCCTCTACCCACCCCACCATCTATCCTCAAAACGCTTACCATTTTTTGGAAAACTACTTTAAAGTCCTAATGCATTCAACCCCAGCCTTCTTTGTTCTATGCTTAAAGTATGTTGTCCTTACACGTTTCAGGGGTTTTCCTAAATTAACTAGTCAGTTCTGATTGGTTACAGACATTTTGGAAACGCCTTCTTTGCCGTCTCTAAAAGTCCACTTTTGTTCCTTTTGTTCCTCTTTACTTTTTTTTAGGGGTTTCCCTATTTTGTTGCTTTTGATTGGTTTATCAATTTTTAGAAGACCTTCCACTATTTTCCCAATCCCCTCTATACACCCACACGTTCATGGTGTGGGTTTCTACCATCTTAAACAATACACGTCATTGGATGTCCTCTTGTTGTTCCTGATCGGTCAGAAACCGTCGATTTGCAAACATTTTAACAAATACAGCGACAATTAATATCAATGGCGCCATCTGCATTCATTTCTCGCAAGGATCTCACACACAGTGTAAAACCTAGCGGCTTGCGCACGGTCGGAATTTTGTTAAAATAAACGGAGAGTAATTTTAGTGGCGCCATCTGTTTACATTTTCCGAAACTGTAGCGCGTTTTATTAGAATGAATTTTGTTGCTTTTGATTGGTCACTGTTTTCTCCTCAGTCCATTTCCTCTCTACCCACCAATGCGTTCCTGTTATGGATTCCTACCATCTTAAACAATACATGTCATCGGATGTCCTCTTGTTGTTCCTGATCGGTCAGAAACCGTCGATTTAAAAACATTTTAACAAATACAGCGACAATTAATATCAATGGCGCCATCTGCATTCATTTCTCGCAAGGATCTCACACACAGTGTAAAACCTAGCGGCTTGCGCACGGTCGGAATTTTGTTAAAATAAACGGAGAGTAATTTTAGTGGCGCCATCTGTTTACATTTTCCGAAACTATAGCGCGTTTTATCAGGTTTGTTCCACTAGGAGGTTCTGACTAGTTCGAAACCGTCAAAATCAGTTGCCCACCAAAGTAATGACCGATTTCAAGTGCACACCTTTGATGAGTGCATACTTTTGACAGTTCCGAACTATTCGGAACCTCCTAACCTATCAAGAAACATCGTTAATTTCTCTTGCTGACGCGCACACCTACTTGTGATTTGAAATTCAGCGGCGCCATCTACGTTTATTTCCCCACGAAGAACACGGAAAACATCTGCGCTTAAATACGTCTTAAATTAAACAAGTCTTGTGATTTGCGAAGACAATCATTGTCAATTAATTATGTTTATTTACCGAAACAAATTTATTTAAAATCGAAAAAGAACAAAATAAAAGCGACAGTTGCATTTAAATACACACTCGGTTGGGTCTTGTTGTCATTTGCCACAGGCAGTTGTCAACGAGCATAACAACGAATTTCAGTGGCGCCCTCTATGTTTATTTTCATCAACAAACTTATTTAAAATCGAATGAAGTCTTGTGATTTGAGAAGGCAATTGTCAACGTGGCGCCCTAATGGACGAAAACAAAAAAAAATGCCGTCAGTGTTTAAAGACGCTGGTGGCGCTTGTGATTTGCAAAAATTCTAGATTGCAGCTATGAATACTTTCAGTGGCGTCATCTATGTTTATTTCCATCGACAAACTTATTTAAAATCGAATGAAGTCTTGTGATTTGCGGAGACAATTGTCAACGTGGCACCATCTTGGTTTGTTTTCCGCAACGATTTATTTAAAATTGGATGAAAACAAAATAAAAATACCGTCAGCTGATGGCTCTTGTGATTTGCAAAAATTCTAAAGATTACAGCTACAATTAATTTCAGTGGCGTCATCTATGTTTAATGAAAGCTCGAATGTCAATTTATTTAAAATTGGCATCACACTGTTAGAAGGCGTACGGCCGTAAACACATCCGCATTCAAAAAGAAAAATGTCTTAGTGTGATCGTGACAAGTTCCAAGCTCCGTTTCTCTCTCTGTGTCCAGCGCCATGGTTTGGTGAGCAATTTGCCAATTAGTTCTTAGCTTTAATTGATGTACAGAATGCCGTTTCTTCTCTTTATAAAATTATTCTGAATTGACAAAAAGACTCGACTCATTTCTTATACATAGAATTTTGCTGACAGCGATTTAAAAGCTTGAATAGAAGTCCATCTCTGTTAGATTATAATCGATTTAGGCGATGTAAGAATGCAGTGATAAGTTGTCACCAAATTCCTACAAAACATAAATCGATTATAATCTAGCAGAGATCGATTTCTATCCAGTTTTTTTAATCACTGTCTCTTGCATTTAACTTCAAGGTTCTCTATCTGTCCAATAGATGGCGCTCAATTCGATTAAATTTTCCTTCACTCTCTCTCGAATATTGCGACGTGTTTGTCCGCCCATTTCTTTGTCAAACTTATCAAATTTTATAACTCTGAAATCCATAGTTTGCTTTATTTACGTGGTTTCTCGAACCTAATCGACTCCTCTTTTATTTCGTGTACGTTTAGCTTCAAGGTTCTCTAACTGTCCAATAGATGGCGCTCGAGTCGATTAAATTTTCCTTCACTTTCTCTCGACAGTTTCCACTCGTTTCTTTTTCTTACTTATCGAATTATGTTGGCCTTGTTACATTCTCTTTATTTACATAGTTTCTTGAACCTAATCGACTGTTTTTTTTAAATTAATTTTTCATTTAACTTCAAGGTTTTCTAATTGGCCAACAGCTGGCGCTCAAGTCGTTTAAATTTTACTTTACTTTCTCTCGAACATTGCGTCGTCTTTCTCAATACGTTTCACTTCGTGAAACTTGTCGAATTTCATAACATTCTTGAATCAACCATTTCCTTCGTTTACATTTACGAACCTAATCGACTTTTCTCTAATCGTCTATCAGATGGCGCTCTCGATTATCGCGACGTCTTTTTCCACCCATTATGTTGGCTTTGTTACATTCCCTTTATTTACATAGTTTCTTGAACCTAATCGACTGTTTTTTTTTTAATTAATTTTTCATTTAACTTCAAGGTTTTCTAATTGGCCAACAGCTGGCGCTCAAATCGTTTAAATTTTACTTTACTTTCTCTCGAACATTGCGTCGTCTTTCTCAACCCATTTCACTTCGTGAAACTTGTCGAATTTCATAACATTCTTGAATCAACCATTTCCTTCGTTTACATTTACGAACCTAATCGACTTTTCTCTAATCGTCTAACAGATGGCGCTCTCGATTATCGCGACGTCTTTTTCCACCCATTATGTTGGCTTTGTTACATTCTCTTTATTTACATAGTTTCTTGAACCTAATCGACTATTTTTTTTTTAATTATTTTTTCATTTAACTTCAAGGTTTTCTAATTGGCCAACAGCTGGCGCTCAAATCGTTTAAATTTTACTTTACTTTCTCTCGAACATTGCGTCGTCTTTCTCAACCCATTTCACTTCGTGAAACTTGTCGATTTTCATAACATTCTTGAATCAACCATTTCCTTCGTTTACATTTACGAACCTAATCGACTTTTCTCTAATCGTCTAACAGATAGCGCTCTCGATTATCGCGACGTCTTTTTCCACCCATTATGTTGGCTTTCTTACATTCCCTTTATTTACATAGTTTCTTGAACCTAATCGACTGTTTTTTTTTTAAATTAATTTTTCATTTAACTTCAAGGTTTTCTAATTGGCTAACAGTTGGCGCTCAAATCGTTTAAATTTTACTTTACTTTCTCTCGAGTATTGCGTCGTCTTTCTCAACCCATTTCACGTCGTGAAACTTGTCGAATTTCATAACATTCTTGAATCAACCATTTCCTTCGTTTACATTTACGAACCTAATCGACTTTTCTCTAATCGTCTAACAGATGGCGCTCTCGATTATCGCGACGTCTTTTTCCACCCATTATGTTGGCTTTGTTACATTCTCTTTATTTACATAGTTTCTTGAACCTAATCGACTGTTTCTTTTTAAATTAATTTTTCATTTAATTTCAAGGTTTTCTAATTGGCCAACAGCTGGCGCTCAAATCGTTCAAATTTTACTTTACTTTCTCTCGAACATTGCGTCGTCTTTCTCAACCCATTTCACTTCGTGAAACTTGTCGAATTTCATGACATTCTTGAATCAACCATTTCCTTCGTTTACATTTACGACCCTAATCGACTTTTCTCTAATCGTCTAACAGATGGCGTTCTCGATTATCGCGACGTCTTTTTCCACCCATTATGTTGGCTTTGTTACATTCTCTTTATTTACATAGTTTCTTGAACCTAATCGACTGTTTCTTTTTAAATTAATTTTTCATTTAATTTCAAGGTTTTCTAATTGGCCAACAGCTGGCGCTCAAATCGTTTAAATTTTACTTTACTTTCTCTCGAACATTGCGTCGTCTTTCTCCACCCATTTCACTTCGTGAAACTCGTCGAATTTCATAACATTCTTAAATCAACCATTTCCTTCGTTTACATTTACGAACCTAATCGACTTTTCTCTAATCGTCTAACAGATGGCGCTCTCGATTATCGCGACGTCTTTTTCCACCCATTATGTTGGCTTTTTTACATTCTCTTTATTTACATAGTTTCTTGAACCTAATCGACTGTTTTTTTTTAATTAAATTTTTCATTTAACTTCAAGGTTTTATAATTGGCCAACAGCTAGCGCTCAAATCGTTTAAATTTTACTTTACTTTCTCTCGAATATTGCGTCGTCTTTCTCAACCCATTTCACTTCGTCAAACTTGTCGAATTTCATAACATTCTTAAATCAACCATTTACATTTACATTTACGAACCTAATCGAGCTTTCTCTAATCGTCTAACAGATGGCGCTCAATCCGTTTAAATTTTACTTCATTTTCTCTCGATTATCGCGACGTCTCTTTCCACCCATTTCTTTGTCAAACGTATCGGAACATATAGCTTTGTTAAATCTATCGTTTTCTTTATTTACGTAGTTTCTCGAACCTATTCGGCCCAGTTTCATAAAACGTAGTTAACCCCTCGATTAAGTTAATCGTGTGATTAAGTAATATCATTGGAGGAAAGTTTAAATTTCCACCAATGATACTGCTTAATCACACGATTAACTTCATCGAGTGGTTAACTAAGTTTCATGAAACTGGGCCTTCTTTTATTTAATTTGCACTTATCTTCAAAGTTCACTAGTTGTCCAATAGATGGCGCCTTCGATTTTTCTTCACTTTCTCTCGTCTTTTACCGCTTATTTCTTTGCCTTACTTTTGTTAACTTTGTTAAACCCATCGTTTCCTTTATTTACACAATTTCACGAACCTAATCGACTCGTTTTTTAATTAATTTGCATTTAAGCTCGAATTACTCGCTAAGAAGTACCAACCTTCGGGTGAAGTTAAACGCAGAACCGTCAATAGAATTCAGCTCAGAAGCTATGATTTTGGAAGCATTCAAGTGAAGTAAAGTGTAGAATCGCCAGAACAGAATTGAGCAGAATACTTCTACACCTTTTTTAAAGTATATCCACTCCTGTTTGCTTCTCGATTTCCAGTCAAAAGAAATTCATCGATTTGAAGGTGAAGTTAATTTGAAGAATTAAAGAAACATTGAAATGCATGAAAGCTATTTATGTTGCATGATCGATTAATTTGCACGCCTAAGAGAGAGAAAAGCTCGTATTAATTTATATTGACCGTAAAGCGCGTACTAATTTAGTTATTCGGTTGAATATGAAAATCCCATTAGTGTGAAAGGCTTTCATTTAGACAGAAAATTTACTTGGAATTCCGTCGTCTCCGGAAATTAGTTAAATCCAGGCTCTCATAATTAAGGGAGCAAACAGGGGCAGCCGCATTATTTAACAAGGAGGAGCAGAAGAAGAAGAAGAAGAAGAAGAGGAGCTTGCGGGGGAGTCCCGAAACGTGAACATAAAATAAACGAAACTAAATGTACCTAGACAATATATATCGCAACGCGAAATCTAGTTCCCGGAACAGAACGCACACAAAACTCGAGGGAACGTCTCGCCCTCGGAGGCGCGCAGAAGGACCAGGAGAGAAGACGAATAATGGGCGCCATTTGTTCCGGAAGTGGAATTAACTACTTTAATTAGTTTGAGACACGTTGAATTTACGTACGTTGGCTGTCATTCGGCTGCAATTGCCGATTGCTCTGGCGCGGAACTGCGCCAATAACAATCCACCCCGCTTTAACCTTTGCGAATTTATTTCTTCGAATGGGGGCTTAGTGAAAACGCAAAGGCGGCCGCATTAATTTACGTAACGACTCGACAAGTCCCGTTTTGCAAACTTCGCCGCTGCCATTATTATTCCTGCAAGGGCCCTCTTTACATGCTGTCTTACAACTTTTAACGCAGTTTTACGCGGGATTAAAAATTATTAAATCGCTTCGTTTTATTATTTTCAACCCCGGCACACTGAAATGAAACAATCTCGCCGAGGTAAGTGCCTTTCGTTTTAAAGTTGTTACTGCGAGAGCAAGACAGCTTCCGGATTAACAAATCCGATTTACGTATACAGATACGTTTTAACTTTTAAGCCAGTGCATCTCACATTTAAATATTTAACTTCTCCAGAAATTGTTTACTGAATATAATTATCTATTATTTTTTGTCTATGTCATGTCTTTTGCAAGACATTTATTTGCGAGGAAAAGAAATGCTGAGTGATTTTTCATCCTTATAACCCTGTCATTTGAGACTTGTCATCTTTTTGGCAAACGTTTAGAAACAAACTGGCAACGTGAGACTCTCTTGGCATTCTTTAACCTATAAATCAGAAGTTTTGACACATCGTGTTATACGAATTTATCAATAGATGACGCCAGATGAGGATCAAAGTTAAGGCACTAGATCAACCTGTCGTCATTAGAGACTTTTCATATCTACGGTCTTTATCGCACAATTTGCTTTTATCTAGAGACAAAAAACACAGTCGAAACTTTGTTATTATTATTTTGAAGTGACGTTTGTCAAGGTTACTGTCAGCTTGCCTTTAAGTTTCAATTCGCTTATTACCAAACTACATGATTCCGCTTTTCTCGTAAAAGAGAACTTCTGCATTTTTTAAAATAGCAACTTGAAACGGCCGCGGAATTTGTTTTCAAACAAAATCGATTATTGCATGTTTAATTTCAAATAACCAACACTTGTTCAGACGTTCGGACCTTACAGCAGTAAAAATTCCGTCGGATGCTCTCTTTCAAGAGACTATGTACCACCCAGCGAGTCTTTAAGAACTTGTAACGTTAGCCTGGGGTTTTTCTGCCAACATAAAACAAGTCTGCTTGACATTCGGATTTCTGTATGGGTTGGATACATGTCAGTTATAGGAAAGAGATCAAATTACGTTGCAAGTTAAAATGTTTCGCCTTAGTCTGTTTTGTTTCAACAAGCACGGGATGTATTAAAATTTCAGCCTGGTCACTTGTAGCGTTAAGTGGTTGCAGATGTTGAGAGACCATCGCGAGTTGTATCTGACAAGTTAATGGGGGTTGCTTAATGCGTGCAGGAAATCTGGAATAGGCGGGATTTGGAGCTAGAAGCAGCGATTATCATTGGTCGAGGTTATTTCAATAATTATCTTGCGAAGTCCGAGGGAGTGGGTTAATTTTTACTTGGAATAATTAATTTTGGCTTAGCGGTTTCTTTAGTGCTTGTAATCATTTTTTCATTTTTTCTCATTTTCTAAATCATTTATTTCGTTACTGTTAAATACAGTGTATTAAGAAAAGGGCAATTAAACAAAATCACGAATACGTACGCGTTCGAGCCGCGAGTGTGGATAAAACAGAAGTGAAGTGCGTGTGTGCGGATCGCGGATACGCGGATAGGTAACTTGCATTTATTTGTATTCTTCGTCACACATTTGGTGGTATAAATTGACTGGGTCACTGCTCCGTTTTTTGTTCCAACAGATGCTTTCTGCGGTCGAATAAAATTTCCTTTTTTTGCCCTACTTCAAAGACATAGACGTGCGATTAATTCTTGCCCGATTTTTAACTGCGATTTTCTCGAAATGTGTAAAATTTTTGATAAAGACATATGAGTTCAATCGTTGCCATTTATGGTGATGTATTACAGGTTTAAATATTTGCATACAGTAAAAAAACACCCGGTATTGTTTTAACGCAAGGGTTTTTTCGCTCATTATATCAGATTGATACCATAGACAATAACGGCCACTGCACGGATTTTTGCCCGGCGAACTCTCTCGGCCAATCCGCGACGCGTCAGCCCGTAGGCCACGCCTACCTCGACCCGAATTGCATAAATACGCGTGCCTTCAGCCGCACGTCAGTTGTCACAGTTGTGGCACTTCACTTGCATCTTAACCCGTACAACAATTGACCAAATACACGAGAGGGTTTCGCCCGGGGGAGATCAACCAGAAGTTATTGGTTTATTTACGGCTCCCTTCCCAACCTCCTCTACCGGTCAACAACGACCTCTTTGGTATTGCACTTCACCCTTGAAGCGGAGTGGTACGCAAACTGCGGCCAACGCACCTGGCGCCCCGCCGACGGCTTCCCAACCCGCCGTCTACGTTTGCCACACCTGCGCGGTATCAAGATCCCTCACTGGCTGATACAAGGAGTTTTTACCTTTTTTTTGCAATAAATAATTAATTAAATCTAACTTCCGTATTTTTATTCAAGCGTAATTAGTTCCATTGATCTCTCGAGTTATTAGCCGACGCACCAAAAAGAACTGAGTTACAACAACGTAAGTCCAGATTTGCAGCGATTACGAGCCATATTAGAAATATTATTATTTTATTGCGGGTTCCCCGCAAGGATCACATCAGAACGTAAACAAATAAGTAGGTTAGTGGAATAGTTCCTAGCGCCGGTCCATAAATCTTAAGTAGCAGGCAGCTGTAGTCGACCCAGACCCAGTCGAATAAACCGTTGTGTGACTCTTCTTGGGAATCTCTTCGCAGGTAAACTGTTCCGTTCGGTCCAGTTATTTAATTTGACAGTAAATCTAATTTGTTTTTTGTTTGGATAGTTTTATTGGTTATTTAGTTGTCCGTAAAAGTCAACAAACAAGGTGTGTTACAAACTCTTGGATTGATAAATAACTTAACTAGACATAACCTAATACATTTTTAATTGAAACTAGTCCTGTGAGAAATCGGCAAATTCGTAAATCATTAAGCTTAGTATGTAAGTGAAATTCGATGCAACGTCGCCTACGCGACCGCGGAAAATTCATGCACATAAGGGGATTATGAAAGCAAACGTTACACCGACTCGTTTTATCAGTCATGAGTCATGACTGACCTTAAGCATATGAGCAGACGGTTTCGAAAAATCACGACGAATCATAGGACAACTGGCCCACATGTACAGTGTTAAGTACTCGGAATTTCCGTTGCAAAACGATATGAAAAGGCAACCAAGTTTCACGATATCATCAGATAGTTAGAAGCCGTTTGATCGTGAACACTTCCCCGAGTCCGAAGGTGTAATTAGTATTCGAAGAGTATCACAGTGAGTGAACAAAGTCCGAATCTCCGTATCTAGTACCTTGGTTTGGGTGAGAAAACATTACTCTCTTTGTTAATTAGCTACGTTATTCAAAACTAACAACTGCTTTATTTCATTTACGAAATGCTGTTTTTCTCCCGTTATAAAATCATTTTGAACGTATTTTGCCTTGTCTCGTATGATATCATTTTGACTTTGTATGACATCGTTCTGAAGTAATCTGTAATTACATGTAAATTTTATCTTTGTCTAAATTGTGGTCTGTAATAAATAGTTTGACTAAATTCTTATATGTATGCAGCAGTGGCGCACACAGCAGTTTGTCTCGGAGGAGGCTAAGGCGTTGCGAAAGTTTGGAAATTTGGTACTGCAAAGGTCTCTGTTATTGCCAATGAAGTCTGTATATGCGAAACAAATTTTGTATAACGATTTGGATATGAAGAAGGGCGATTTCCAAATTGCTTATGCCTGAGCAAAAAAGTTTGGCCGCGTTGGAAAGGGTCAGAAATTTTTTTCTGCTCGAATTATCATCGAGGATTCCTCTTGGATATATAATTGGGATCCTCTCACTAAACAGGAATGCATGCAGTGAGGTTCATAAAGGCTCTCCGCCAATTTTCTGGAAGAAACTGATGACACAGTTTTCTGGGAAGCTGAAGGAGTCTTGCTAATTGAATATATACCATAATTGGAGAGGCCTATTGGAAAATTTAACAACTATTCTGGAGAAAAAAGCCCACATTCTTTCTCTTATTATTAAAAGAAACATTTATTGGTGTGTGTTCATAGGGCAACCAAAACGCAGCAGATAATAAATTACTGGATTCATAGATTAAATTAGCCTTGACCTACCTTCGTCAGACTTCTTCTTATTCGATCAGGGGGAAGCGTTTTGCATCTAACGAAGCACTTAAAGAAATAGTTGAACAATATTTTGCTGAGTTGTTGAACAATATTTTGCTGAGTTGTTGAAGGATTTTTTCTGAGGATATGATACAATTGGAAAAAGTATCTAATAAGTGTATAAGTATTAAAGAGAGTTACGTAGAAAAATAAAGGATTGTTAATGTGATGCTCCATATACACAAATCTTGAAGTTATTTCTGAGAGATCGATCAAACTTAAAAGGTATTCTGCGAAGGATTACAGCTATTCCTGCCCTGTCTTTTTCGGTGACAATTTGAAGTAAGTGAGGAATTTTGACTGAACGACAATAACGGAAAAGTCTGTGGAGACATTTATTTACTAAATTAATCCAATGGTCAATTATTTTAACTTCAACGTCGACTGTAATTATTTTAATACTTAGTTCATTAGAAAGCATAGTGGTCTCATGATTGTTCTTCTCCGATCTAAGCTTCGAAGTTCTTTGGCAAACTGAAAAGAATCGCTTCAATTAATTGCTCGATGGTAAATTACTCGAAAAAAAAAATTGATCTACTGTACCTACAGGGGATGTTCAACTAAATTATATATTTTATAAAAAATGCTGTGCTCTTAAAGCATTGTTTAGAAAAGAAGACTGTTATGCTTCAAGAATTGCTGCCAGAATTTCTGCACCAAAAGGTGAATATAAGCTTTTATTGTCCTACCTACAATTTGTTTAAGTATCTTGTGTACGTGTTTCATAGTTTCTTTTTAATCAGATCCTGGTGCTTCCCCTTTCTTAACGTTTTGTAATTCCCCTATACTTGGTTTTTTAAATTAATATTTCCTGTTTCGTGTTCTCTTTGTTGTTTCTTTCGCCATTGGCATTGAGCAAATCTCACTCCTTTCATCTTGTCACTATTTCTTTTCTCTTATTTAAAGTGTTCACATTTTTGCTTCTTATTGGTCTTGTACATTAAACCTTAATATTTTCAGAACTTGAGAGCATAGTTTCTGGTTTCCTATACATTCTTTTCCATTTTCTTTTTTTGATATCTATCGTAATTTTCCGTTGTTCATTTAAGTTTGTAATTTTCAACTGGATTTTATGTTCACTATTAATCTGTATCTTGATTCTACACATTTTACTTATTTTACAAGTATCTTTAAATTCATGAGCTAATTAGCATGTTGTTTTAAGTGTAGATTGTTTTATAATTGTTTCCAACGGCTGATTTTTTAACTAGTAATTTCATAATTTTATTTTATTTGTATTTATCTCTAGTTTCATTTTCCTTGCTCGATATAATTCATTATTTCTTTAATTTTAATTAACAATACGTCATCGGTGCCTGCCCAAAATATTCCTTTTTTTATTTGTCTTTCGTACAACATCAACGTCAGTCTCATCTGTGGCTGTCGTTTGCTTTATCATCACTTGCTTTTCCTTCTCTTTCTCATTTCCATCAAGAAATGTCTATAGAAATGTGAAATGACAAAAGAAATGAAACAGGGACCATCAAACTGTTTACCCTTAGGCAAAAAAAATTAATTAATAGGAGTATCGATAAATTAATCAAATGTTATATAAGAAAAAGGTTCATTATATCAATTGCTTGTTGTATTTTTTGTATGGAATTGCGAAACTCCCTGTATTGAAGTTAAAATCAATAATGAAAAAAGAAGCAAGTGAAAATATGAATAATGAACAAAGATTTTTCATCTTTATAATCCTTTTTTATTTGTCGTAATTTTTAATTAAGTTTGTAAATACATAACAAAGTACACGATGAGGAAAAACACGAAAATCACGCCGGACAGGTCCTTCTGTACAGACATGTTGATCGCATCATTATATGATATTGAATTACAAAGGTCCTTCACGCACGAATCATGGTACTTAAATGATTCACTCACCACCTCCCGAGAGTCTGTTTGCTCGAAGGAACTTCCGCAATCTCTTTTTATTTCAGACAAACTAAACACCTTTTCGATTTTAACTGTACACCATTCTCCTCCTTCACATACCTTGGTCGGTGCGTGCTGTTTCACTGGATTACTGCACGGTCCACCTGTGATTCTATTTGTGATGGTTGCAGTGCATTGATAACATTGCAGTGCTTGTGTATTAGAAAAATGGATCGGCAGGTATAGAATGGCGAAGAATAGTATTGCTCTGCGAGGAAGGATCGGAGGTGTCATTTTGACGTCTGTGTACGATATGACGTATTAAATTTAATAATGGTTACAACCACGTTACAAACAAAAATGGCATTGGAAGTCTGAAAGAGAAAGAAAAGCACCAAGGAGATTATGATAAGGGGAGAAAAAGAGTAGGGGCAGGAGTTAAACCAATAAATGTTTGCTGCTATGTTGAGTGCAGTTTATTTCTGTACCTACAAGGTTGTATGTACGTGCCATAAAGGAACAGGAATGTATATACATTATTCCGCATGCAGGGAGTCATTTAAATAGTTTTGAAAACGGTAGCCTCGTTTCAGCAGGAAACACAACTCGCAGCGGAGCGTTTTACTTCTCACATTGCAATTTTAATTTCGCTAGCTGGAGCCAGAAGCATATCTTACTCAAAAGTAAACATGATACGTAGTATTACAAGTAAACTGACTTCAAAGAAGACGTGCACAAATAGAAAACGTAATACCAGAATACATCTGTGTCAACAATAATCAAAACTGAAATTGAAATAGCAGGTATTCTTGCATGGCATGAGAGGAGGAGGCTTCGCGCGCGGCTCAAGTTTCGATCATGGGCCCCACGTTCGTGCTTTGTCCTAATTAACGAGGACGTTCTGCACAACGAATAACCGAGTATTAATTTTCGTGAAATCCGGAGACTGTTTTATTTTATTTTTTAATCCGGTTCAAACAACAACGAAATACGTGGAGCCCCGTTCCGGTCGCAAACAAAAAGCGCAAAATCTGTGCGATTACGTTACATTTCGATACATAATCAAACATTCATGGAAGCGGAATAAATCGCAGTAACGGCGAGAGCGCAAAAAATGTGCAAACATTTTAATTCGTTCGACGTATGCGTTCGCTGTGTTGCGATTTTCTGTGTAAAAAGGATTTTAATTGCATTATCAATGTGCAGTGTTTATGTGAATTTTATTGCACGTGAAAATTGCCGAAGGATTAAAACAATTATTGCGACATGGAAAGAGACTAAACACTCCCTACATTTATCGGTTTAACTTGGTAATGTATTGCATTTGTTTAAATCAACTTCTTTTGCGGGCCTCTCTGCGCCCTTTACGTTTGCCCATACTCTCCTGCCCCCACTTTTTTCTCCCCTTATCATAATCTATTCGATAATTTTATTTCCCTTTCAGATTTCCAATGTTTCCTTCTTGTTTGACGTGACCATCTACTTGGAGTATTTTTTGATTCGTCTTGCCCAAAATTTTAATTAATTTTACTCCGCTGCTTTCCTCTTTCTGATTTCTGTCCGACATGACCTGGTTTTGTCCCTTGTCCGTTTCTCTTCATCCGATAATCCTCCTTTTTGTGACGCCCAGAACCTTATTTTACTGTACTCTTTCCAACCACCATACGTATGTGTCACCGCAAAAATGTTATAAGAAATACTCCTGAATCAAATTACTGACTTACCGGATGACAAGTGGCGTTGTCTCTAAACAACGGTTCTCCCAAGCTAGCTCAATGGAGAAGGGGTGAGTATTTATTAAGGGCGCCAGAGAGTATATACCCCCGATTGTAGGAACTCCACATATGAGACCCCCTCCCTAGGTCCCAATGTGTTCGCCTCAGTTAGAACAATAACTTCAGGAGATTTAAATTCACTTGTACGCTAAGCGCAGGGATTGCCACAAACAAAATATTCACTGTGGTACAAAATTTATTGTAACACACTATGTAAACAAGGCAAAAGTGTATAAACTATTATTCGGTAAATTAGCCGACAACAAACACTAAAGGTTAACACGTACCGATAATCAGATCTGATTTTACAAACCAAAAATATTGTTCATCAAGAGAATTCGTTAATTTGTCGACTGTACTCTAAAATTCTACGTTAATAATTGGCCTAACATTGGCCCTAATCGGTTCAGCCAAATAGTTGACCTTGACTTTCCAGGCCGGGGTTGTTTACCACGCTTCTAACCTACCTCAACTGGGCGCCACCCCTGAGCAACGGCTTGCCAAGACCCAATGGGCCTTAAAATGGGTTGTTGACGACAGCTCTCGAACCAGGCACCCGAATGCAGTGCTTAAGAAGTGCGCTAGAAGTATTGCAAGGCAACTGGTATAAAGACAATGACCTCAACTCAAATCATAGTTGGATCGTGCTGGAATCCAGTGGAACAATATGCACCGATCAAGGTATGTCAAGGAGGAGAATGGTGTAAAGTTAAAATCGAAAAGCGGGGAAGTAAATTTGAAGTACGAAGAGATTGCGGAAGTTCCTGTGCAAAGGACCTTTGTAATTCAGCATCGAATGATGTGATTAGCATGTCTGTAGAGAAGGGTCTGTCTGGCGTGATTTTCATGTTTTTCCTCATCATGTGTTTTGTTATGCATTTATACAACAAATAATAAAAATGAAAAATCACTTGGTATTTCTTTTCCTCACGAACAAATTAAGGGAGATCCGTTTCGAAACTGTCAAGAGAAAATTAAAACGTGTTGCATTCCAAAATGAAGGACGAAGATGATACAATGAATTTAAAAAGCTTCGGGAAGTAAGAGTTTGTCTAAAATTAAGGGTTGAAAAATTTATTTAAATTATTTACAATGTTTGCCTGTCGCCCTGTATTTGTGCGGGAATCGAAAGGTTAGTTTGGGCCTACGTGTCGGTCGTCACATTTCAACATATTGCATCAGAAAACCATACGCCGCGATTTCACTCTTTCGCCCGATTAAAACTGAGTTCATCTCGTAACGACTCTCGTTCCAGCGTAGTTGGGCAGAACGCGTTCTTTCCGCGACGCACTGATTGCTGTGGAAGATTTCTTGGCGTGCACATCTATTGTTTGTGTATGGTTTGTGCTTCTTTTCATGTGAATCTTTTGATTGAAGCCTGAAACGGAATTTACTCCGAGATTTGCTTAAGTGCACGCCAAGTAAAATGAAGTTCTTTATAAACTTCCCTAAGTTGTTCCTGGGACAAGAGAACAGGTAGGTTTTATTGGCAACTTTGTGCGTATTTTCAGTTTGTAACGCCTTTAGTAGTTAGGCTTCCAGTGGTAGTCGCACCCCCTCTTTCTGGCAATTAACAACGACCTTTTGTGTGGAAGAAAAAGTCGTAATCGGAGTCGTAGCTGCTAAAAGTCCTGGTATCATGATCCACCCCTCGTCAGGTAAAAGTTGGATTTGACCACGACTTGACATTTGACGTGACGCCGCAACCGGAGAGTTCGTGACGTAATACTTAACGTCGTTTTACGTCATTGGCAGCACTGTCCTCCGCTGGATGGCTCTCACTTGTATTCTTTCAACTCACTATTGACAGCTGTCTGTCTAAACGTGGATTTTGGTTATAAGGTCGGAAATATTTCATTTATTTATTCGTTTGCGTCGTTTAAACGCTGTGTTACGTTAATTCAATTTTAATCAAGTGACTTTAGACATTTACTTTAAGCTTTCTCTGTGAACGATAAGCAGATCTGTTTTAGTTATTCATAGACTGATAACAAGTTTATTTATTTCTTGCTCAACGTTTTGTGACCCCTTCTGGGTCGTATTAGTTACTTTTTTTTTTTTTAATTACATTTTTGAGCATTTCAAATAAAAACAAGTGTGCTCAGCTGGTGACTTTTACTTTAATAAATTTTTCCCCCCTTCGCTTTTGGGGTTTCGTTGAACCCTCCCTTCTCCAGGAGTATAGCCGGCGGTGCTGGAGCTCATTGAATGTACTCGCACAATTTGCTGTCCTTCAGGTAGGTAGCACGTGAACCAGATTGCAGGAGACAATAGAGTTCTCAAAAAGTAAAGGAGTTTATTTTCATATTTGGCGCCCAACTTAGGGGCGATTGAAATAATATATGTACAACGGTATTAGGCCAATATATTCGATGTAACAAATGAGAATAAATTCTATGGCCGAGGCTATAAATTATCCGAGTTTGTTATATGCGTATCGGTCGTATGTTGTTTTATAGTTTTCGTAATACTAAACGATGAAATAAATATCTATTTTGGCAAAGATATTCATAATAATAATAAACTTCGATAAGTAGCCTGAATTAAGAGTGTGATTTGGTTGTAACTATAGCAGCGTTTGAGATACCGGCCAACTAGTAATAACGGCCATGACCGTTAAATTTTAACAGCCTTGGCTGTTATGGATAGCATGTGCATGTATAATGCAGATATAATGAAATAAGATTCAAGTATTACGACAAGAACTAGAGAGAATACCAGAGAAGAAAGAAGAAATAGGATAAACTCTAGAAGAAAAAAACAAATTAACATCAGCGAAAACAAATACACATGAAACGACGATAAGTTATTTTTGATTAATAAACGATCAAGTTTTCGGGCGCACGTGAGTACGACCAGAAATAAACAAATTGAACAAATATTCACGAAAACACGAGTTTTTGGGCGATTGCAAGTGCTAGCATTAATAAAAAAATATTGAACATATACACACGACAAAATATTTCTTAATAATTATAAAAGGTCGAGTTCTCGGGCGTATGTGAGTAGGAGCGACGACAAGACCAGACGTTGATGAAAAATATTGGACAAATTTATGCAAATGAAACAAGATAGAATTAGTCACATGTTGAAGAAACAGACTCAAAAATTATATAAAGTTGACCAAGGCCCGATTTTACAATCTTCTGGGATTAGCGTGACGTGGATATGGAAGAATGTTAAAGGGTATTCGACGAGTAGTTATTATTCGACGAGTAGAGCTTATTCCACGATTGTAAAACTGGGCCTAAGTCACAAGAAGCAGAAGATTGTTCAAAAAGTACAAGTTACTTCAAGGTCAACGACATTTTGAACAAGGAGACTAAGACGACTAATAAATTAAAGTCACAGGAAGAAGAACTTTGCCCAAAAAGCACAGAGAGTTACCTCGAAGTTAGTCTCATATAGAAAATGAAAACTAAAAATGATAAAATTGAAAAATAAAAAAACTAGAGTCACAAGAAGTAAAAGATAACTTTAAGACAAATCTTCTGACTTTGCCTGCAGTCAAATCAGTGCAAAAATCTAGATTTATTTGGTTGGATTTGGAATTGAAGAACTCCTATGCTTTATTACAAAATTTCTCCCGAGCTCTCTTCTTTTTACAATCTGAGTTAAGCTCAAGAGTCCATCCTCTTGAATGGGATGTTCTCTTTTACAAAGTTAAGGAAGAAGAGGCACTGACAAATTCATTAATCTGAAGAAAAAACTTGAGAAGTTAATCCAGTCCAAGAAAGATAAAGCACCACTGACATGTCCAGCTTAACAGCTGGCCCACATTCCGGATATTCCGAATTTAGAATCGGCCATCAGCATTTCCACTGTAACTGTAAGCGGACCCAACTTTGTGAATTCGAGCTCCTTGCGCAAGCAGCCTCTCGTAGACTATAATGTTGCTTTGGATGTTTTTGATGTTTTGGCAAATACTTCAACAATTGAATAAATTTTATATAATCACTAACATCATGGGGAGAACCCTTTACAATTTAAAGTAGAAGAACGTCTAAAAAGTAAAGAAAATTACTGTAAAATTAGTCACATATTGAAGAAGGCTCAAGACAAATTCAGAAGCAAAGTAAATAACAAATCGAAGTTCCGCCAGAAAAAGAAGAAGAGTTAGAAGGTCATTTGGAAGTAAGCAACAAATTGAAGAAGAAAGCTCAGCAGCAGCAAAAGAAGTGGATTGCCTAAAAATAAATAAATTGAAGGTAATTAAAAAAAAGTTGTTGACGAAGATACGAAGGCAATAAAAACAAACTACAAAATGTTACACCAAGTAAAAAGAAAGGCTCAAGAGACATCAAAAAAGATATCAGAAAAGAAGATGTACAACATAAAAGAGAAGGGAACGCAACTAGAAGAAGGCAAAAAACTCAAGATACGACTTCTGGAAGGAAATAGCAGCGAACCATAAAGTCACAGAAAATGACAAATCAAAACATACCTATACGTAATAAAAGGTAAGACTCAAGACTAATGGAAGGTCCCGCCAAAGATGACGTTAAGAAGTACACAAAAGAGAAGTGGAAGCAATCGGAAGTAGAAGCTCTGAAAGTTACAAGAAGTAACAGCCTAAAGAAATTGATGTAATGATAAAGAGTAGAGCTGGCAACGGTTAACCGATTTTGGATATTTTGGATATTCGCGGTGTACAGCATATCACCCATGCAAATAGAGTTGCATAACTTGAATGTGAAAACTTTTTTTCATGCAACTCTATTTGCATAAGTGACATGCTGTACACCGCGAATATCCAAAATATCCAAAATTGGTTAACCGTTGCCAGCTCTAATAAAGAGGCTAAGGCAAATAAAAGCAAATTACAAAATATTACAGAAGACAAATTAGCAAAAAATGAAAGTCAAAGCTCGGAGGTGAGGCGCAGATTAGAAGATGATTTCAAAAAGAGGAAACGGAACAGCAACAACAACACCACCACCAGCAGCAGCAGCAGCCCTGAGGAAGTTCTTCTGCAGTGGAGAACGAAACGTCGGCAGTAGAAGAAGTCAACGTAATGCGGTTCCAACTGGAAGCCAATTCAAAGATGGACGACGGCCACGGAAGCCTTCAAGTTAAATTAGGAAACGGAACATAAAGGAGTGGTGAAGGCAAACGGAAGTAGAAGACGGCAAGAAAATCGAAGCTATATTTGAAAGGTGAATAAAAGCAAACCGCGAAGTCTAGCCGAAAATGATAAATGAAAGGTGAGACCAAGTAATAAATGTGAAGGCTCAGGAACACTTTTCGAATCAATTTCTCTATATTTATTATCAATAAACGGTGTTATATTTTTGCATTAAAATTGAAAAAAACTATGACGCTGGATTTCACAAACGTCACTTAACTTTAATCATCGATTAAGAATAATCATTCCTATACCTTCAACACATGTAACCATGGCTACGTTTACTTTTAACGGATGATTAAATTTAATTTACAGTTGGTTCTTGTCCGATGAAATTTGTATCACAAAATCTTTTAAGCGGACACTAAATCGCGCACTTTACACTTTACGTTTCGCAGTCGTTCGACCGCTTCGTCAGAAGTGAAAAATATTTTTCACTTTTGACGAAGCGATCGAACGACTGCGAAACGTAAAGTGTAAAGTGCGCGATTTAGTGTCCGCTTAAAAGATTTTGTGATTAAATTTAAGTAACGTTTGTGATATCCGCCATGAATCTCGTAACTTTTAAATAACGACAAGCAATCAATCGGAGAAAATATTTATTTAAATAAGCCCATCCTGTTTTTACAAAGGCAAGAAGGGGGTGCGAGCTTTATTTCGTCCGCTACAATTAAAAAAGTTTAATGAAAGCAATAAAAAAAGTTCAAGAGAGCGGGGGAGGGGAGGGTGAACGAGGCGACCGAGTGAATTTAGATGACTGATTTCAGTAATACTTTAGGCAGGTTAACGTTTGATCGTAAACCGAGATGTATATTCGTTCCGAAACGGAGGCAAAGAGAGAGAAAGAGAGAGAGGAGCTTGCGAGGCACGTTTCCACCTCAATGATTAGACGGAACTGAGGGAATTCAAACGGCGAACTGATTTCGTATTCCGACTGCGCTCGGCTCGGAAACTGATTTTCAAAACAAACTGACTGTCCAACAACGCATCGAAATCGAAACTGTATCGGGAAGCCCCGCCGCCGCCGCTGCTGCTGCTTTTCGGCACGCGCTGCCAAATTAAATTCCGGCTAATGAACATCAAGACGTGTCGTTGATGCTAATTTCGTCGCGCATATTTGACGTTTGAGGTTTTGCCCTTAAACGAGACGAGACGAGACGCTTTCTGCTATTTGTGTTTTATAGGCTCAGGTCTCTACTAATTAATCGTCGTTAAGGAAAACCGAAGATTTATACGCGTAATTATTCTTAATTAATTAGCGGTGACTCTAATTGAATTGCCTAGCATAAATTTAAAACGAGTGTGTGTTTTGCGTCGTTAAGGTAAAATTACCGGGGGGGTTTTTTCTCTTCGGGTTTCGTTCGCATAATTAAATAGTTACCTTTAAGGGCATTCGGAATTAACCTCGATGTCCTTGGATTGCATTTACAAAAATTCTACCTCGTTAGTAGAAATTTGAAGTATGTATTTTGAGGTTAAGTTTCTTCAATATTTTTCTCTCGATCTCTTTCGTTTTTTATCGGTTTTTCCGAAAATAAAAAAAATATTAAAAAAAAACTATTTCTTGCCTTTACTTTATTTTTTACCGATTAAAGCAGTAATCAAGTCAAATCAAATCAGTAACTAAATATGTAGTTTCTTGTCCAAAGTGGTAACTAAATATTAATTTCCTGTCCAGAGTGGTAACTAAGTATTACTTTCCTGTCCAAAGTGGTAACTAACAGCGTTTTCGATTGACCGCACTAGTGCGCACTCATCTCGTGTTATTACATGAGGTTAATGTAGAAGATGAAAATACACTGAGTGCAATCGGTGTATGTGAATCGAAAACGCTATAAAATATTAATTCCCTGTCAAAAGTGTTTGATTTGACTTGATTTGAATTGATTTAAAGCAGTAATCG
The DNA here is from genome assembly GCA_033060865.1 of Dorcus hopei. Classification (NCBI taxonomy): domain Eukaryota; kingdom Metazoa; phylum Arthropoda; class Insecta; order Coleoptera; family Lucanidae; genus Dorcus; species Dorcus hopei. The sequence continues at coordinate 2,110,593 of CM065425.1, read as the reverse complement.
AAATTTGAAATATTTCCTCTCCGATCGTCTTTTGTTTTTCATCGGTTTTTCCGATTATAAAAAAATTATAATTAAAAAAACAGAAAAAAAAACTAAACGACTCTCATCTGTTGTTTTCTGCATCTTGATTGTCTTTCGTTTTTCATGGATTTTTCCGAAAATAAATAATTTAAAAAAAACTTTCTTGCCTTTATTTTTTTTGTCGATTAAAGCAGTAATCAAGTCATTTGAAACCGGTAACTAAATACGCAATTTCTTGTCCAAAGTGGTAACTAAATATGCAATTTCTTGTCCAAAGTGGTAATTAAATATTAATTTCCTGTCCAGAATGGTAACTAAGTATTAATTTCTTGTCCAAAGTGGTAACTATTTGATGTGATTTGATTTGAATTGATTTAAAGCAGTAATCGAAATTTGAAATATTTCCTCTCCGATCGTCTTTTGTTTTTCATCGGTTTTTCCGATTATAAAAAAATTATTATTAAAAAAAAAAGAAAAAACTAAACGACTCTCATCTGTTGTTCTCTACATCTTGATTTTATTTTTTTGCCTATTAAGCAATAATCGAAATTTAAGTATGTATTTTGAGGTTAAGTTTCTTCAACGCTTTTTTCTCGATCGTCTTTTGTTTTTCATGGGTTTTTCCGAAAGTAAAAAAATTATTTAAAAAAAACTTTCTTGCCTTTAATTTTTTTTGTCGATTAAAGCAGTAATCAAGTCAAATCAAATCAGTAACTAAATATGTAATTTCTTGTCCAAAGTGGTAACTAAATATTAATTTCCTGTCCAGAGTGGTAACTAATTATCAATTTCCTGTCCAAAGTGGTAATTAAATACTAATTATTTAATAATTATTTGATTTGATTTGATTTGTTTTCAATTGATTTAAAGCAATAATCGAAATTTGAAGTATTTCCTCTCCGATCGTCTTTTGTTTTTCATCGTTTTCTTCATTATAAAAAAAATTAAAAAAATGAAAAAAAAAACTAAACGACTCTCATCAGTTGTTTTCTACATCTTGCTTTTATTTTTTTGCCTATTAAGCGATAATCGAAATTTGAAGTATTTTGAGGTTAAGTTTCTTCAACGCTTTCTTCTCGGTCGTCTCTTGTTTTTCATGAGTTTTTCCGAAAGTAAAAAAATTAGTATTTAAAAAAAACTTTCTTGCCTTTATTTATTTTTTTGCCGATTAAGGCAGTAATCAAGTCAAATCAAATTAGTAACTAAATATGTAGTTTCTTGTCCAAAGTGGTAACCAAATATTAATTTCCTGTCCAGAGTGGTAACTAAATATCAATTTCCTGTCCAAAGTGGTAATTAAATATTAATTTCCTGTCACAAATGGTAACTATTCGATTTGATTTGATTTGCTTTCAATTGATTTAAAGCAGTAATCGAAATTTGAAGTATTTCCTCTCCGATCGTCTTTTGTTTTTCATCGGTTTTTCCGATTATAAAAAAATTATTATTAAAAAAAAGAAAAAAATAAAATAAACGACTCTCATCAGTAGTTTTCTACTTCTTGCTTATTTTTTGCCTATTAAGCAATAATCGAAATTTGAAGTATTTTGAGGTTAAGTTTCTTCAACATTTTTTTCTCGATCGTCTTTTGTTTTTCATCGGTTTTACCGAAACTAAAAAAACTATAAAAAAAAACTATTTCTTGCGTTAATTTATTTTTTTTACCGATTAAAGCAAAGCAATAATCAAGTCAAATCAAATCAGTAACGAAATATGCAGTTTCTGACAATCATATGAGTTGACAGGTAAAAACCAAAGGTTTTTTTATTGACGACCAATTTCGGAAAAAAATGTATGTATGTAGTTACTTGTCCAAAGTGGTAACCAAATATTAATTTCCTGTCCAGAGTGGTAACTAAATAACGCGCGTTCAAAAAAATCCCTTATCGAGAAGGCTCTGAACTTGCTTTCATTTGGCGGCACGTCGCAGCTTAATACGAATGTCACAACCTTGAATAACTGCGAACTGTCAACAGCGTCAACCGTCAAAAGTTTTGTTTGCATCTTCGAGGTATTTGTAATGAAATAAATGTTTTATTTCATTAATTGTGTTTCATTTTGTAGAAAATCGTAATTAAATGTATATATAAAAAGTTAGGTTATGTTTCTAATAATCGTACGGTTACGACGTGACTACAAAATTTCCATTTGTCCAAAGTGGTAATTAAATATTAATCTCCTGTCCAAAGTGGTAATTAAATATTAATTTCCTGTCCAAAGTGGTAACTATTTGATTTAATTTGATCGTAATTTGAAATTTTCTTTCCGATCGTCTTTTGTTTTCATCGGTTTTCCCGATTATAAAAAATTATTTAAAAGACTCTCATCAAGTTAGACTTAATACGTCTCTATTGCATAGAGAATTAAGGACATATTTTAGATTATCCCAGGTAGGAAATGATTTCTACAATTGAAAATGACCTACTTTTTGAAGAAGACGTTGCTGGCGTATAAAAAAATAATACCTTAATGCATTCATAAAACTGAAGCGTAGTATTTCAGGAGCGTCGCTCAGGTTACGTGACCGAGCGACGAATGTAAATAGGGATGTGAAGTTCAGGATCTTTTTCAGCCCTCCGCCGTAAATATTGGATGCGCGCGGAAAGGTGTTTGATTCTCTCCTCGCATGTTTATTCGGCACTCGACCGACATTTACCTTAAGCGTTTCATCAGTCGGTTCATTTCCAGCGGGGCCGAAATTACGAATTTTAAACGCTGTTAACTCGATACCTCCGACCCGGCGGTGAAAACAACTTTATGAACACCTCCGACGAGGAGAGCTTATTGCGAACGTTACCCGGGGGCTCTTTACGGTCCGTATATTTCACGCATTATTGCTTCTTAGATGCGGCGGGCGCGGCGGCGATGTTAAATATTTTCGGCGTTATTCGCTTCGGAATTATTGCGCCGATAAAAAACGCGCGAAAAGAGCAAAACGGATTCGGATAACACGGGGGGTGAGAGAGAGGGCGCGCGCGGGATTTGTATTGTACGAGTACGCCACTAAATTCAAAGTGAATTTTCGGTGCCAAGTGCAGAAGAAGCGGGCCATAATTCACTAAGTACAAGCGGTGGATTTTACATATTTATCGGGGCTTGTTAAAAAGGGGCCCATCTCATACATGCTGAAGAATAAGCGCGCCATGAAAATATTTCCGTCTCGACTCGGAATACCGCGCAAAAGAAAGAAAGGACGACTGACGGCGTGTAATTTGTGGGTACGGTTAGTGCGATGGTGTGCAAGTAATGAATTGCCCTAACGTCGCACCCAGATGCTTCGGCATTGTTTTAAACTTTTATAAGAGTTCTTCTTGTAATAATCCTCCGCTGTCTCCAATTTCATTAAGAGCACGTTAGGTAACGAACGCCAAGAGGAATCCAATATTAAGCTTATAATATGGACGCCGGTTATTACTATTTCCCGCGCGCGCTTAAACATTTTGAATTGGGTACAGGGCGACTTCTTACGGTTATTACATCATAAACAAGACCGTTTTATTATTTTCAATTTGTGCTTACGACGGCTCCATCGAGCCCCCCCCCCCCGAATTTTTGCTGCATAATTTCGCGCGCAACATTTTACTGCATTGCCGCCGCGCTCGACGTTAATTGCCGCTAATTTCGTCCGCACTAATGTTGGCCGTGATGTATTGCCAGTGCGTCGTCATCAATTTTCTGTTTATCTAACTCAGAATATGAACGATAAGCACAAACATTGCGGAGGGCGGTGTATTTCGCGAAAATATTTGCATTCGCAGGTAATTACGAGGAGAAAACACGAAATTACCCCCTCACTTTTTCACCCACTCTTCAAACTTCCTTTTTATTTGTTTGCTTCGTCTTAAACAAAAAAATTGTTAGCTATGTCACGAATTCGAAGATAAAATAATTTCATTACTTACACTCGACGAACAACAAAAATACAGGGTGATTCTTGAATAGACAGGGAACAAATTTAGTAGAGAAGTTTGATAACCACGTCAATGCACGTTAGTGCATTTTGACAAAGAGCAATTAATATAAGTTTGACATTTTGTGACGATTTGTGTGAATCGATTCCTAAACAAGTTTGACAGTTAAAGATAAAAATTTACTATCAAATGATTAAGCATTTAAATAAATTAAAATTCAATAGTATATGTAGTTATGTAGTAATTTCAACTCTCATTTTATTAACAGAAAATAAATTCACTAGATAAGTTTGACAACTACGCCAAAAGGAAACGACAACAGTCGATTCATTTTTGCCTTGTTTCATTTTAGTGCATTTTGTTTTGTTTAAAGACAAAGGACAATTATTGTAAGTTTGACACTTTGTGATGATTTGTGTGAATCGATTGCCAAACAAGTTTGACAGTTAAAGATAAAAATTTACCATCAAATGATTAACCATTTAAATAATTAAATTCAAATTCATTACTATTATATTAAAATAATTTGAACTCTCATTTTATTGACGGACAACAAATTTACTAGATAAGTTTGACAACTATGCCAAAAGGAAACCACAACAGTCGATTCATTTTTGCCTTGTTTCATTTTGTTTTGTTTAAAGACAAAGGACAATTATTATAAGTTTGACACTTTGTGATGATTTGTGTGAATCGATTGCCAAACAAGTTTGACAGTTAAAGATGAAAATTTACCATCAAATGATTAAGCATCTAAATAATTAAATTCAAATTCATTACTATTATATTAAAATAATTTGAACTCTCATTTTATTGACGGACAACAAATTTACTAGATAAGTTTGACAACTACGCCAAAAGGAAACGACAACAGTCGATTCATTTTTGTCTTGTTTCATTTTCTTTTGTTTAAAGACAAAGGACAATTATTGTAAGTTTGACACTTCGTGATGATTTGTATGAATCGATTGCCAAACAAGTTTGACAGTTAAAGATAAAAATTTACCATCAAATGATTAACCATTTAAATAATTAAATTCAAATTCATTACTATTATATTAAAATAATTTGAACTCTCATTTTATTGACGGACAACAAATTTACTAGATAAGTTTGACAACTACGCCAAAAGGAAACGACAACAGTCGATTCATTTTTGTCTTGTTTCATTTTCTTTTGTTTAAAGACAAAGGACAATTATTGTAAGTTTGACACTTCGTGATGATTTGTATGAATCGATTGCCAAACAAGTTTGACAGTTAAAGATAAAAATTTACCATCAAATGATTAACCATTTAAATAATTAAATTCAAATTCATTACTATTATATTAAAATAATTTGAACTCTCATTTTATTGACGGACAACAAATTTACTAGATAAGTTTGACAACTGCGCCAAAAGGAAACGACAACAGTCGATTCATTTTTGTCTTGTTTCATTTTCTTTTGTTTAAAGACAAAGGACAATTATTGTAAGTTTGACACTTCGTGATGATTTGTATGAATCGATTGCCAAACAAGTTTGACAGTTAAAGATAAAAATTTACCATCAAATGATTAACCATTTAAATAATTAAATTCAAATTCATTACTATTATATTAAAATAATTTGAACTCTCATTTTATTGACGGAAAATAAATTTACTAGATAAGTTTGACAACTACGCCAAAAGGAAACGACAACAGTCGATTCATTTTTGCCTTGTTTCATTTTGTTTTGTTTAAAGACAAAGGACAATTATTGTAAGTTTGACACTTTGTGATGATTTGTGTGAATCGATTGCCAAACAAGTTTGACAGTTAAAGATAAAAATTTACAATCAAATGATTAACCATTTAAATAATTAAATTCAAATTCATTACTATTATATTAAAATAATTTGAACTCTCATTTTATTGACGGAAAACAAATTTACTAAACAATTTTGACAGCTACGTCAAAATGAAATGACAAAAGTCGATTAAGAAAAACTGTTTTCTTTCATTTCAGCGCATTTTATTTTGTTTAAAGACAAAGGACAATTGTTATAAGTTTGACACTTTGTGACAATTTGTGTGAATCGATTGCCAAACAAGCTTGACAGTTAAAGATAAAAGTTTACCATCAAATGATTAAGCACTTAAACAATTAAATTAAAATTCAATAGTATAGGTATGTAGCTAGTAATTTGAACTCTCGTTTTATTGTTAGAAAGAAAATTTACTAGACAAGTTTGACAACTACGTCAAAACGAAAGGACAATAGCCGATTCATTTATGCCTTGTTTCATTTTAAGTGCATTTTGTTTTGTTTAAAGACAAATGACAATTATTATAAGTTTGACATTTTGCTTAAGTCGATTGCTAAACAAGTTTGACATTTTAATTTAAAAATACACTATCAATAATTAAGAAAACTATGTAAGCATTTAAATAATGAAATTAAAAAAACTATATAATTTGAATCCACATTAACAAGAAATAAGTTTGACAAGTTCAACAAAATGAAATGACGATAGCCGAATCAGAAAGCTGTTTCGTTTCATTTTAGTGCATTTTGTTTCGCTTAATGATAAAGAACAATGACATATAAATTTGACACTTTTTGTAAATGATTGCTAAAAGTTTGACAGTTAAATATAAAAACTTATGCCAAGCATTTAATTCATTAAATTAAAATTCTTTAGTAGTTAAAATAATTTGAGCACTTACTTTATGGACTGAAAGCAGAAGTATATGCGACAAATTTACTAGACAAGTTTGACAATTACGTTACGATGAAGTGACAATTTCAGTGGTTTTGCTTCATTTCGGTGCATTTCGTTTTGTTGTTGCTATTTCGACATTCTTTTTGGTTTGACATTTTTTAAAACAGTCAAACAATCTCCATTCTTGTCTTTTTAATTTTTTTAAACCGAAACACTTCAGTTCAATTCTTATGGAAACGTAATTAAACAGTGACCATTTTGTTTCATTAAATTTTGACGGTTACTTTGAAATACTTTGACAGTTCTGTATTTAATGTCGTTAAATGTTGACGGTTATTTTGAAATATTTTGACAATTCTCTATTTAATGTCGTTTAATTCTTGTAGAAATAACTTAACGAACTGTTTTAAGTTTAACTATACTGTTCCTAACAACAATAATCGAATTCGAAAGTTATGTGTCAGTTCATCATTTGTCGTTTATTTAACTGTCAAATAATTTCCATTATTTTTATCGTTTTTAATAATTAATTCCAGTGCTATTTTTAGAAAACTGAAACACAACTGTCGTATCTTGTGGTCGCTTTTGACAGTTTTTCACTTTAATTTTTATTTTGACAGTTTCAAATATTTTGACAATTCTGTAATTAATAAAGTGCTTAATAAAGTAATAAATTAATTGTAAGTATTTCACTTTTGACTTCGTTAAATTTTGACAGTTATTTTGAAATATTTTGACAGTTTTGTATTTAACGTCGTTTAGTTTTTCTAGAAATAACTGAAATTAACAGTTTTAAGTTTGACAATATTGTTTCTAGCAACAATAATCGAATTGGAAAGCTGATTGACAGTTCATCGTTTGACATTTATATAACTCTCAAATAATGTCGTTCCTAATGATTGCTTCCAGTACTACTTTTAAGAAACTGGAACTCATTTGTACGGCAAGCTTGTGCTTTGTGTTCAGTTTTGACAGTTCTTCTTCTTTTTGACATATTCTAATATTTTGACACAATTCTCTAATTAATAATGTGTTATTTTTTAAAGCGACGCAATTATCTGAATCAATTATTGTTTGCTTCGATGTAAGTATTTCACTTTTGTATGGTGATTATTTTGCTTTGTTAAATTTTGACAGTTATTTTAAAACATTTTGACAGTTTCGTATTTAACATCGTTTAGTTTTTGCAGAAGTAACTTGTTGAACAGTTTTAATTTTGACAATTTTGTTTCTAAAAACGGTAGTCGAATTCGGTGTATCATTTGACATTTATTTAACTGTCAAATAATTTCTGTGTTTTCGTCGTTTGTAATAATAATAATTACTTCCAGTGCTGTTTTTAAGAAACTAAAACTTAACTGTACAATAAGCTTGCATTTTGTGTTCAATTTTGACAGTTTTTCACATTAACTCTTATTTTGACAGTTTCAAATATTTTGACAATTCTGTAATTAATAATATGTTATTTTATAAAGCGACTCAATTACCTGATTAAATTATTGTTCGCTTCGATGTAAGTGATTATTTTGTTTCGTTAAATTTTGACAGTTATTTAAAAATATTTTGACAGTTCTGTATATAATGGCGTTTAATTTTTCTAGAAACAAATTAACGAACAATTTTGAGTTTGACAATTTTGCTTTTAACAACGCTAACGCTGACTGTCAGTTCATTACTTGACATTTATTTAACTGTCAAATAATTTTCATGTTTTTATCGTTTTTAATAATTAATTCAATTCAATTCAAATTGTAACCACAAGCTTATGTTTCGTGTTCAATTTTGACAGTTCTTCACCTTAACTTTTATTTCGACAGTTTCAAATATTTTCACGTAATTAATAATGTGTTATTTTTTAAAGCGGCGCATTTACCCGATTAAATTATTGTTCGCTTCACTTTTGTATGATGACTATTATGCTTCTTCAATTTTGACAGTTGCTTTGAAATATTTTGACAGTTTTGTATTTAATTTCTCTAGAAATAAATTAATGAACAGTTTTAAGTTTGACAATTTAGTTTCTAATAACGGTAATCGAATTAGAAAGTTAATTGCAGTTCATCATTTGACATTTATTTAACTGTCAAATCATTTTCACGTTTTCATCGTTTTCAATAATTAATTCCAGTGCTATTTTTAAAAAACTGAAACTCAACTGTACGACGAGCTTGTTCTTTGTGTTCAATTTTGACAGTTCTTGACATTAACTCTCATTTTGACAGTTTCAAATATTTTGACAATTATGTAATTAATAACGTGTTATTTTATAAAGCGGCGCAATTGTCTGATTAAATTGTTTGCTTCGATGTAAGTATTTCGCATTTGTACGGTGATTATTTTGTTTTATTAAATTTTGCCGGTTATTTAAAAATATTTTGACAGTTTGGCGTTTAATTTTTCTAGAAACAACTTAACGAACAGTTTTGAGTTTGACAATTTTGTTTCTAACAACGGTAACGCTAACAGTCAGTTCATAACTTAACATTTACTTAACTGTCAAACTATGTTTTCGTCGTTTCTAATAATTACTTCTAGGCTATTTTTAAGAAACTGAAACTCAACCGTACGACAAGTTTTGTGTTCAATTTTTATTTTGACAGATTCAAATATTTTGACAATTCTGTAATTAATAATGCAGCTTAATTCATTGTCATAGATATAACTGAAATACTCATAATACTAAGAGTCCGAGCGTTTTGCTTTGTGAAATGTTAACCAGTTTTTAATTATTAACTTTGACAGTTAAGCGTAAGTCGTCCAACTGACATTTATTTAATCACTAAACACTCTTCACGCTTTCATTTCCTCGAGTTAGTGTATTCCTAAAGATAGTTTGTAAAATGGAGATTGTGTTTAATTTTGACAGTTGCCTTTACGACACTTTCAGCTAAACTTTAATACTTTGACACCTAAGTGGAGTTTCGCCTGCGTTCTTTTTCAGTAGGTATTGTCAAAAGATGTCACACCTGTCGAAGTCTCTCTAGCTTTCCTTAAACATTAAATTTATTGAATGCGATCTGCTAACTCGGTTATTTAATTTCAGTTTCGCTTTAATTTTTCTGTTATCTGTTGCTATCGCTGCCTTTTTTTTTGTTTACAGGTAAAGGTAATGATCTCTTTAGACTACCAATTTTTTTCCTTTGTTCTCAAATTCGTATTGAGCAAAAAAAGTTAATCGCTTTGATGTACGTACGTATAATAGGTTTAATTAGTGAACCGAAACCGAGTCTTTCAAGAAGTTATCCGCGGCGTAGAAGGCAGAAGAAGTAGAACGGTGTTTTCGGGGAACGCACGTCAGCACAAATCCGATCATAATAAGCAAACCGCGGAGTACGTAAGACACGTTCAGCAGATAAAATGTCAATATTTGAGGGCAAACAGGATGCCGATAAAAGCGAAACGCTTAAAAGCTTCCCGTAAAGGTGAAAGTGCCGGATTAGATTGTTTTAGAGCGAATTTTAAGTGAAATAATGAAGCGTTTTTACGCCGCGCGCCTTCACCTTTATGGACGTTCTGCCTCTGACGTTTTAAAAGTTTTTTAATAAACATAAATGAAGTGCGCGCTTCGCCAAATAAAAAAAAAAAAAAAGTGGCCACGTAATATATGGGGAAGGAACTCGGGGAAGTTTGGCGATTTTCATAAAGGGTAAGCCCCAAAGATTTAATTTAATAATAAAAAAAAATAGTATCGACACAATTTTTTTTATTTATTTAATAAACAGACGGTCGGGTATTTCTTTTTTTAATTTCTGTTTAAGTGAGCTTGTATTTCGATGGCCCCGAGGTACACATCTAAGGGAGGAGATTGACATGAAATAAACTTACTATTTACTTAAACGAACGCGTTTATGCAAGACATAATCAGGGAGACGTGAAACACGACGACGGCGGGCGTCGCAACGCTTGATCGACTTAATTTTTAGTGAAGGCTGATGGGAACGAGGAGAGGGCCCCAAATGTCAATGTTTGGGTAAAAACTGATTACGTCCTTCACGAGTATTTACGGCGCGGGGACACTGCAGGGCCCGGGGCTTTTTGGGGGAGATCACAGATACTTGTTACTACTATTAATATCTTTTTGTGTGTCTGTACGGATCTTGTTGTAAATACGACGTTTAGTCATATTTGCCGAACGCCTCACCCCAACGAACGAACCCCCGACGAATTTTCCTCCTCAAGATGTAATAGGCAAGGGCTTTATTAACGTAACAGACTTCTTGTTTCGCGCGCCCGAAAAAATGAATATGGATATTAATGTTTGCAGCAGGCAAATACGACTTAATAAACGTCACTCATACAAAGGCTTTTTGCGAATTTATTGTGTGACGAAGTTAATGCACTCGCGGATGTTTAGCCCTAATAAAACGTTTCGTTTTTGGAGGCAAAACAAATTGCTCCATTGTTAATTATAACTATAACGGCTTAAACAGAGAGTGCAGTTATTCATATTTCCTTTGTGTTACGTGATGTAACTGTGCGCACACTCGGCTAGTTATTAAGATAATGTAAACCCGAACTAAAAGGACAATACAAAATGGTGGAGGCGCCGGGGGTTTTATTTGGTCGAACTCAAATTTCAATTGCATCTTTTAATTAAAAAAAATATCACCCTGTGTGAAGTTGTTAAGTGAATCTTAAATCTCCATCAAGTGAATCCATATTAAACTGTAAACGGACGTTACGTCGGAAATGCTCAATTCCACTGTAAAGTTGTAAAGCATCAAGTCGACCGAGATTGGTTTATAAAGCCCCGGCAACAATGACCATAAGCTCGGTGGTTTGCGTGCGGTGTCGAGTTACCATAGACGCTGGCGCCTTCCAGCGGACTTGATTGATAACTCCTGACACGTGTTAACTGCCTCATCCTTGTACAGCTTATTGAGCCATTTTTCAGAAGCACCTTTTCGTTGGCGCACAATGGGGCCCCTTATTATTTATTTCGATTTTATCGACCTCCACACAATTCGTTTTCTGTCCTATCAAGGATTACATGAGCGATTTGGCGCAACGTTTTACAACAACAATTGCAGTTCGGCAACCCCTCGAGATGCTCGTTGCATTGTTTGTTAGTCGACATGAAAACAAATCTCAAGAAAGATTAAATTTTGTATGAATGAAATCCGGCGTTATCAGAGTGTGTAACTTTTAACAAAGACCCGCCATCTACGCGCGGGAGATTAAACACTGAATGAAAGTGACTGAATTTAGTCGGCGCCAGCTAATGCGTGTAATAACAACGGTCTACGAGCACACATTCATTGTCATCTTATCGGAACGAACGCGTCCGGTGTTCCCGTGTAACCGCAGAGCCGGGCCTTATCAAATGCACGAACCCATTCACACAAATCGGCCACATGTAATCAACTGTTCATGACAAATGTAGCGTATTAAGCGGACCATTCACGGGAACTTTGTTAGCGGCGGTTGTCTTGTTTGTTCGATTCGGCTTGAAATCGTGATTGTGATGTTGTACACTTGTATCTGCCTTCTGATATGAAAGGGTTTGATTCGAACAATTCTCCGTCCTCATTCTGACGTACGGAACATCGTAATAGAAGACGAAATTAACCTAAAAGCCAATTCAACCGAACTACTCTGACATAGGATGTATTAACTCAAAGCTTTTTACAACAATGAACCCTTTCAATATGTTTTTAAGATTCGTAACTTTGCCTTGTCACGTTAAGCTTTATACATACCTTTTTTATCACTTTGTATCACATTGAAGGAAAACTATTAGGGTATTTGCAAAAGTGAGTGCAGCATTAGGTGTCTTTTAAAATTCTGAACAAGTTACTCCTTTACCGTTTGCCTCAAAAATGTACAGGAGGGCCAATATTTGCAAAAATTTAATTGCAGATGCCTTTCACCGTCTGAAAAACGATTTAACAGAGTGTATATCATAGTAACAAACGTTTCTCATCGTGGATACTCGTTTTAAGGATCGGGATTCGTTTCGTGCTCTCTGTTAATGTAGAGTATGTTGGAGTATAACCATGTGGTCTAAACTGTTGGGGTATTCGATTCATACTTATGAGGATCAAATGTGACCACGTTTCCATATTATTGTAACACTTCAACAAAGAATTTATGGACCGGATACGTTAACTGTAGAAAAAAAATGATGCCTACATCGATCTTCACAGGTGTCTATTGTGAAATTCCTTAGTAGTACTTCTTAGACTCAAAGAAAAACTTTATCTTTGTATATCTCGATGTAAGAAGTGAACGCCGGCCCACCTTGTACAAATATTTGCAAAAATTTAATTGTACATGCCTTTCACCGTCTGAAAAACGATTTAACAGAGTGTATATCATAGTAACAAACGTTTCTCCTCGTGCATACTTGTTTTAAGGATCGGGATTCGTTTCGTGCTCTCTGTTAATGTAGAGTATGTTGGAGTATAACCATGTGGTCTGAACTGTTAGAGTATTTGATTCGTACTTATGAGGATCAAATGTGACCACATGTTTCCATGTTATTGTAACACTTCAACAAAGAATTTATGAAGTAACCATGTCATGTACACCGGATACGTCACTATATAGAAGAAAAACGATGCCTACATCGATCTTCACAGGCGTCTACTATGAAATTCCTTAGTAGTACTTCTTAGACTCAAACAAAAACTTTATCTTTGTATATCTCGACATAAGAAGTGAACGCCGCCCCACCTTGTACAAATAAACGGAAGTATAACGTCGTTTCAAAAGAGATGCCAACCAATGAGATTTAACAAATACGGAAAGATTGTATGAATGTATAAAATACGAGGTATTTGGATTGCTGGTGTAATTCGGGACGAAGCTGCCAATCTTGTTCCTTGTTACACATCATATCCGGCAGGTTTGACAACTACCTTCTTATCTCAAAATAAATATCACTGAATAGGTGAAAGATTTCAGGATGCGGATGACATACAACTGAAAGAGACACGATGTTTCAGAGTATATGTTGCAAGCAGTAGATAATTTTGATAAATTTTAATAAATCCAAACCAGATATTTCTTGATCACACCTTGTATGTCGTCCAATTAAATTCGCGATCGAGTATGCTATGACAAACCTTTCGTCTAGTAACTTGTTGTAAGTTCATTGTATGTTTCAGGACAATATGTCGTTGTATAAATTGTTTTGCTCCTTTTTTATACAAACGGCTAGGCACAAATTTATTTGGACACCCTGTATATACATGGATCCATTGATTTTATTCTCTTTTGAAGTCTGTTGGAGTTGTTAAAGATATATGAGTATGATTGCTTCAAGCTTTGTACTGGGTGTATCAAATGAAACGGCTCCCATTTCGTGAGAACGAATCAAATTCAAATACTGTGGAACTGAGGTTGCCAAATTACGTTGCCACTGAAAAACGCAACAATACATTCATTTAATTTAATTCGATTTCGTTCAATTCGTTGAGTACGTTTTTGGAACGGGTTTTCGTTCATAAAAAAAAATTAAAAAAAATAGATTTCATGCAGAATTACACGACCGTTATGAGGATACATTTATGCCGCACAAAGCTCGTGTTTGCTGCACAGCTTTCACGAAAAAAAATTCCATCGTTTTATATTTTAATGGAGCGCAAAAATACAACCCATCTAGAAACGTTCTTTTTTACTGAATTTTGCCAATGAAACATTGATTGTCGCTCAAAGAATTTTACAAAATCAGTAGGAATGTTTCAAGTTGTCTCCTGTAATTGGACATTTATGAATAAATTAATAAAGCGTTGCAGAAATGATAAAAATTGCACGAGAAATTCAAGCATCGTGTTTAAAAGCTCGTTACTCATTCAACCTGTTTTCTAGCGGCAGATGAAATAATCAATACTAGAAATATAGGGACCGTCCTGAATCTTCTGTACTGAACTAACGTAATACAGAGTGAAATAAAAAAGCATCTTCCCCAAAAATTGTAACGACGAGGAACTGTATCTTTTGCAAAGCCTGGACCAAATGGAGACGATAGGAACCGATTCACTGATGATTTCATTTTACAAAGCAATTGCAAGGAACTCGTGCACTTACAAGCATTGCCAACTGCGCCACTTACAGGCACTGCTTAAATTGTTACTTGGTGTATGCAACGCGTTGCATAAAAATTGGTGGAGGCGCCAGAAAAACCGAAGGAAAAAGCGAAACGCTCTCGCGTGTGCTCGATTAAATTTACTTCAGACGAAACTAAAGCCTGCTTATTTAATTGGTTCTCAAATTTGATTAAACCCACACAGCGTCATGCGTGTACCACAGTTATCAGTTTCTTCAGAAAAAAGTTTAATTTAATTTTTCTGCGTCGGTGTTAAATTTGGGTAGCATTTTAGCAAAGGGGCGATGAAAATGCGAAAGAAAGTAAATGAATTCCTTCTTCTACGATTAGTGCATTAATGTGAACTTTATGTGTTTGTAGATTTAAAGAGGAAGGGCGGGGGGAGAGGGAGGGATTTTAATTGCATCTTTGCAGCAGGAGCAGAAGTAAATTGAGCTGTTAAAGTCTGTAGGTAACAGCCGCCGTCGCCGCCGCCGCCGCCACCTCCTCCTCCGTAATACTACGAACGTGCAGTGAAAATGACTCGGCCATAAATCTCACTTTTATATCGCGGGCGGCCGTTGTCGACGCCACCTATGATCGCTCCGGCGTTAGCCTCGTTTTAATTAATGGCCGGCGAAAATAAAAGGCTCTCCGATATCGCCCGCTTTTCTTTTATGGCCGCGCGATTTCCTCCCCCCCCCCTCCTCCCTGCGGGAAAAATTCCTTCCGAATGCGAGTTAATATTTAATTTCGGGAAACTTTTTCCGGTCCGACCGACGCGACGGTTGACAAGCGTACGCGTAATGGAAACGTCGATTTTCCCCGGAAATGAAATGAACGCCAACTAATTATTTAACGGAGAGCTTTGATAAATTATCCCGGAAGGAAGAAAGTAATTAACACATTTTTCATTTTTTACATTAGTTTTATCGGAAATGTTACAGTTAATGTAACAGTTTCTGTTAAATACCAAAAAAATGTCTTTGCGAAAAAGAATCAATAATGTAGGTCCCAGTGTCGAACCTTGCGGTGCACCACATTTATAACAAAAAATTTGATAGCTTTGTCATGCGTGTGTTTATTATTCAATATATACAGTTTGACTATGATTATTCAAATGACCTGATTGTTGTGAATTCTTCAACAATCTAACTGCCATTCTATATTTATATTTAGAAATGAACCAGCCACTTCATTACATATTTGATTGAAATTTTAATCTCTCAATTCCGTAGGTGATGTGATGGAGGTGATGAAGAGCCCCCTTTTTCCACGTCAGTATGAATCCCATCTTACTGAGAGGTGGTGACCATCACGCGTGGCCTTAGAGGCCTCTCATTTTCATAGTTGGTGAAGAGTCTCCTCTCCCATCCTAAGGTAAGATGGGAAATGGACAAGCCACTTCATTACATATTTGATTGAAACTTTAATCTCTCGTTTACGTAGGTGATGGGGAACCCCCCTCATTCCTATAGGTGGTGAAGAGCCCCCTTTCAACATCAGTAGGAATCCAATCCTACTGAGAGGTGGTCACCATCACACGTGGCCTAGTATTCCAGCCTCTCATTTTCATAGATGGTGAAGAATCTCCTTTCCTATCCTTAAGGGAGATGGTATCTATCACGCGTGGCATTAGAGTTCTTGCTTTTCAACATCCCAGGTGGTAGCCTCTCATTTTCATAGGTGGTGGATAACCCTCTCCTTCCCACAGGTGGTGAAGAGCCAGAAGGAATCCCATTCTACTGGGAAGTGGTCTTCATCGTGCGTGTTGGTAGAGGTCTTTTGTTTATCAATTGTGGTAGTGTAGTGTTACGGTGTACAATGTCGTTATGTAGGTATAAAAGTCTGTTGGAATCTAGAATGTTTCAACCTGGTTGCCAAAACGATAACAGACCTCGTGGTGCCCCAGTTCTTGCCATGGATTCTTCTCGGTTCGTTCATATCGATTTTTCTAGAAAGTCTGTGATTGGTCACTTTGGACCCCCCTCCCTCCTTGCTTGTAGTTGCATTTCAACACCGGATCCTGTACGATCGCGCTAGTTATGCTGCTCATCGCCTAGAGTGCCGTCTCTAAGCAATCCAAAGTAACAAGGATCAAGGGAGAAATGGAGGAGGGAAAGACCGACCTATCGTAGAACCAGTACGGATTCAGGCAGGGCGGATCCACCATGATGGCAATGAAGAGGGTGGTAGAGATTCCGGACAGGAAAAAGAAGAGGACCCTCAAGACTATGCGTCCTCCTAATTGACGTTAAGAATGTCTTCAATACGTCCAGTTGGCAAGCTGATCAAAGCCGGGCTAGTGAAGCGCAACATTAGCCATTATGGTTGCGAGCTACTTGAGGGAAAGATCCGTGGAAATTGAAGAGGAGGTGAAACTAGAGGTCTCCTGCGGTACCCCGCGCCCACTTCTGTGGAACATACTCTACGACGGCGTTCTGAACGTGGGAGACGGGGGAGGGGGGTGGACCTGCTGGCTACTCCGGACGCTCGGGCAATTGTGGTTACCGCCAAGACCGAGGAAGGTCTAGAATATAAGGTGAACTACGCACTAAGTAAATATCCGAGTGGATGGAGGCGAATCTGCTGGAACTAGCGTCAGGGAAATCTGAGGCACTGATGGAAAAAAGAAGCACAGATCGGTGAGTTTTATCCTCAGGAACGAGGTCATCGTCCCGAAGCCGGCGGTGAAATACCTGTGACGGGAAACCTCTCGTTTGGCAGGCATATAGACCACGTCGTGGGAAGGGCGCAGGCGACGGCTGCGGTAAACGCAAGGATCATGCCCCGGACACATGGTAGCTCGGAAGCGAAGAGGAGAGTCCTCGGATCGGTGGTGGAGTCCATATTGCTCTACGCGGCACCAGTATGGGCGCAGAAGTACAGGCAGAAACTTCTCGGCTGCCACAGGGTGTTAATAGGGCATACAGAACAGTCTCCACGGAAGCGACACTGACAATCTCAAGGATAAATCCGATAGACCTGTTGGCAATTGAAAGGGCTAAATGTATGGGAGCTACTTTGTCAAAGAGAAAAGAGTTGAGAAAAGAAACCCTGACGTGCTTGAACACGAAGTGGAAGGAATCAGAAGCGGCGCGGTGGACGAGGCGCTTGATACCGGAGCTAGGCCCATAGTACGAAAGGAAGCATGGGTAACACAACTTTTAACGAGGCACGCCTCCTTTGAATCATACAGATACTGGATTAAGAAAGCTGAGACGCCAAGGTGCAGATGCTGCCAAGAGCATGATACGGCCAAGCACACTTTCTTTAAGTGCGATCGCTGGAGGAACGAGAAGACTTCGGTCGAAGAGGTTGTTGGCTGCAAGGTCTCCCCAGACAATCTTGTCGAAACGAAACACAACGAGGAGGCAAAATGGAAGGCGATATGTAAATTGGCAGAGGACATCCTGATAGTCAAGGAAAGAGAGGAAGGTGGTACCGAAGGTGCTGCGAAGATATACCGGAAGGTGGTACCGTAGCAGGAAACAGGGGCAAAGAGGAACGCAGTTTAGTTGGTAGGATCCTCCTTTTTGCTTGTAGTTCCACTTTAAGACCGAATCTTGTACGATCGCGCTAGTAGGGGAGACCGGATATAAGTTCATTAACTGGCGTCGAAGGAGCGCGGGAGCAACAGCTCCCTTCCTACTTCACTTAAGTCCGCTCTGAAATGCTGTGACGGAGACACGTGCGTTCGTCTTTTTCGCACAGCGAAAGTAGTTTTTTGTGCATCTGTGTCGAGTCTCGTAAGTATACTTAAATTTTTATAGTAATATACCTTTTCGTGTATTTATGATGTTAAATATGTGTTTCATGATACCGTTATATGGTTTTTTTAAATAAACATTGATTGAAAGTTATTTTGGGATTTTATTTTCTAAAACGTGTTTTGGGGTAGGTTGTCTCAGGTTGACGGGGGCTAGTAATCACATGTGGCAAACAAAAAAGGAACAAGGAGCGGAGAAGAAGAAAGTATCAAAACGTGTGTTGAGTGGGAATAAGGAAAAGAAAAAGGTTTGTAAAGGAAAGAAAATTAAAAAGAAAGCAGTTGACAACGAGGAAGACGAGAAAGAGGATGATAAAGAGTTTTGCTTGGTCTGCTTGTCTCCATACTCTGCTAGCAAGGTTAGGGAAGCCTGGAATCAGTGCCAGGATTGCAGGTTATGGGCTCACGAAGGGCTACCAAATAACATTTGGCCAAAATTGTGATTCTGAATATTCAGACTGATTTTTTAGACTGACTAAATATAATTTCCTTAGGTTAGGTATTTTTTATTAAAAAATATTGCGTCTAAAGGGATTAGTGACTGATTATGATTAATTATATTTTTATTTTCGTTACCAGAATTCCGAGTTCGTTAGAAGTTATTCGCTTAAAGCGAATTTTGGTTCTTTTTTTTTGTTATGAATAAGACATTTTTCGTTCTTTTCTTGGGTACAATTAGTTACGTACAACATTTTATCTTTAATAAAAATACTCATTTGATTCCCTTGCGATGGAATTGTAACCAAAGTTGCGCATCCGGTGCTTATTCAGCGTCGCGATCGAAACATCGACCGCGGAGCGAAAGAAAAAATGATGATACAGTATCTGTACAGGAAACAAAGATTGAAGCAGTGTAAAGAAAACCTTTTTAGAATAAACACGTAGTTTTAAGAGATAACGTGTTTTAATTTCAATGTCCACAAAACCAAACGATTATTGAGTTTTTAAAAAATTAATAAATATTACACCCTCCTCAATTTAATATGTGACTACCGACCCCAGGCACTGTGACAACCATCCCTGACACGGGATTAAAAGTCACACTTCTCTTTTTTTACAAAAATTGTTATATTTCCACAATAGATAATGTTAGAGAAAAAGTCTTTATTTATTTTTAAAGTAGAATAAATACACTATCCATTGATATGTAAATGTCATTGCTAAACTAAGAACATGGGCATTAAAAATGCAAAAGAAAAAAAATGTGACTTCCAACCCCGGTCTCCCCTAATTCTGCTCATCGCCTAGAGTGTACATCGTTGTATGTTGTGTGAATTGATCAGACTGAGACGTTTGATTGAATAATGAACGGAATTACAATAAATTGTCTCTAGGCAATTCAAAGTATTCTTTTATGCTTCTCTAAGCCTGATCTCTACAAATAAATTAGGTATTTATGGCAAACAGGTCGTAACGTGTATTTTCTATTGCCAGTCAGGCTTTTTTTTGTTGCGGTCTTATTTGGGGCTACCCTGCTGTTATATTATGGTACTGAAAAAGCTACTTATCTACTCGACTTAGCCTGCTCGATCCTTAACGTTCGAAGATTAGGGCGAGTACGTACGGGAACTTTGGACGTTGCTTCGACGCCCCGTCACCCCGCAAGGGTTATAACTGACCTGAGGAAGAATAGGTTGACGACCGTTAGGACAATTTAAGGTTGGATTTTTTGATTTGTTGGCGAGACGTTATGAATTTTGACGTTTGTTTCTTTTTATTGTGGTGCGAGTTTGTGGAATTGTAAGTTTTGAGAACTGAACTCATGTGAACGAGCATGGGGCTCCGCCCGACGTGGTTATCCGATGTTTCTTTTGTAGTTAAATCATTTGTGCATTTTATCACACACAGCTTAGATCTTTTGGGTTGCTCGTGAATTATAAATAAAGACAAGTATGCCATAGTCGGTGACTTTTATTTATTTTTTGATTTAATGCCATTTTACTTTGGGGGTTACGTATGACCTCGCCCGTACCATTTAGTTAGCCGGAAATCGGGACGATCTTAGTTTGCCCTCCCATAATTTGCAGCCTTTAGGTAGACAGCAGCAGAAACTTGTCCGCGACCATTAGGGCGTTTCTAAAAGGTCCTAACTGATACTCCATCAATACCTTTCGTGATTGTGAGTTCCCACTAAGTTATGGCGTAACTTTTTAGTAAAAATAATATGTGTCAAAATAAAAATAGGCTAATTTAGATAATTGACGTAACATTTTACAGTTTTCCGGTTTCGTGACAGGCCAATGTTTCAGGACTCGTAAAGTACTCGCGTGTTGGCTTGCAGCAAACAGGGTATTTGCGTTTGATTCGTGTACGATGAGGTAGCAAGATTGGATCTGTGCCGCAGAGCGCCATATCATTAGCGCGCCATTACGATATTAGCGGATCCAGCAGAATTTCAATAATATCATCGCAATCATAACGGCGAAAGCCAGTTCGTTTTCATTGTCTGAGAGGCGGCGGCCGCCGCCGCATCGCCCGCTTATAATTGGAATTCCGGATCCCATTGTACAACCGAGGTAAAATATTACCGCGATATAGAACAATTATTGATATTTATGGAATGTAAAGGGAATTATTACGTTTAAATTACTGTATTTTATTTCGGGAATGCGTACTTAAACGGTTCGCATTATTTATTATGTATTTACGCGCGCTGGGGTTCCCAAATCCACGCATTTATTTCATGATATATTCAAATGCCCATATTAATAAACAAAGGGTTAAAACTCCTAATATTTCAAATACTTAACTTATTTTCGAAAATTTTTTAAAAAGAATTACCCATCCTAAGCATTTTTCCGTGTTGTATACAATGACGCAGCTATCATATATGCATTCATATGCGTTAAGCTGAGTTGATGCAATCTTCTTTCTATATTATTTCATAATATTTTTTATTGTTCTTTATAAAATCGTAAACAAAGGAAACTGGTACAACCAGTCTTGCATCGAATCTGGAGGTATTAAGAAGAGTTAGAATGACGTGTACAACATGTGAGTAATTTATAAAACAACCCAAACCAATCAAGGGAAATTGATACAAGCTGTATACAACGAAGCTTCTAAAAAGTATCATTTCTGGAGATACTATAATTTGTATAGTTTATACAACAATACTTACAGTGACTCTGTTAACTAAATATAGATATATAATCAGTGGAATTCTTGGATGATATTGATTTACCTGAACGTGAATCTACATAATTACATCGTAACTAATGAAATGGAGAAAAATTACTGTGACATGCAATGTACAACATTCACAACCAGTAATTTTAATAAAGAAAACAATACATTTGCCACTCGATCCATAGCTGCACGTTCATTGCAAGAAGTTTGCATCGATTTTATGAGAACATGCGAGCTTCTCCTACTAAACATATCGAATTTTTATCTCTGCCTCAATTTGTAGATAAAATCTAAGAAATGCAACAAATCTGATTGATGTTAGGGGGTCTCAACTGTAAATATCTATTTTATGTGAAATCTAGCTGGTGTGGATTCTCCGAAAGCTCTCTCCTACGCATCAATAATTGATTGGAACTTAATGAGCAAAAAACGTGGCGACATTAACAACAATCGTGCAGCGCCTCGTTCATTACCACCGCCGGCTAATTAACATAATTGCAGCGTCATTGCGGCCGAGCTGTACGTCCACTTAATGGCAGGTTAAGTTGTATTTATTGCCGGGTTCCTACTATTTCAGTTTACTTTATCCGCTCGTGACCTGTTCTCGAAGCGATACTGTAATTACAGGCGTTTGAAATTTACGCGCGGGAGCAGCCCCCGAAGAGATTAATTGTTTTATAAGTGCGCCAGGATTGGGCCAAATTTATCAATGGGGCCTGCCCGGCATCGATCGTCGCCGTAATTATATTTTCATTAGATTAATCCGGCCGATAATGTTGATAATGTCCAGTGCAAGATCGACGTCCATTTGCATGCATTAATATTAATTCGTAATTTGCACTACGTGATTCCAACAAGGAAATCAGAACGCCACCAAAATCAGTCGGCCAAAGCTTTCCGTAAACAATTACTCCTATATAAATATGAATCTTTCGGAAATGTCAATGTCAGCTCCCCATGAGTCATATGCCAAGGCATAATTTCATAATCCCCGGGAAAGACGTCCTCGGACGAAACCCCTGTAAAAAGTCGACACCTGATCATTAGATCATTAGTGTGATAGCTAGTCAGAAGAAATCTTGTTTCATTGTGTAAGTGACCAAGCCATGTAAGTTACCCTTAAACGTGTAACACGCCCACTAATTAGCCTGGTTTATTGACTGTTACGTACAAGTAAACAAGCAATAAAAATGTACAAACAAACCAACTTAAAATATATGGCCAATTTAAATAACTGGGCCGACCGTATGACCGGGGAGCCACCCAGACTTTACTACGCCAAGTGCATTCACTCCTAGCCGACCTTTCCAGACGGTCGCTACCTGCTGTGTCTAAAGATCTACCGCCGGCGCTAACGCTAAAGGGGTTAGTTTTTACTGGCCTACTTCTGTTTACAGTTGAAACGACCCTCCGGAGAACCCGCTATAAAGAATAATACCTTTAATTATGGCTCGTGATCGCCGTGAATAGGAAACTACGTCGTGATAACCCGTTCTCTTGGTGCAAGCGGTAAAGAACTCTTCAGAACGAGGAATTAGATACTTTACAATAAAAACGTAACAATTAACTTTAAATATTTATTTATTGCAAAAAAAAATGGGAAAAACTCCTGATATTTGCCTCTGTGGGATCAGATTTAAGTTACCCTTAAATGTATGTAAATAAATGTTACGTTATACTGAGCTACGACCCTTATTTCAATTACATAAATTATTTCTGTAACAGTATGTATAGTGTAACATGTGCCATGTTGCTTGTGAATAAGAAATGTGATATACATACCTAACGTAGATACAGGAAAGTACTTTTACCGAGAAAACAACAGATTTCCATCGCCTTGCATATACAAACATAAAAGCGATTTGCGTAGATTCGAATTTCACAACAGGAAAGTCGTTCGATGTCCTGAAGGATGCAAATAAGATTGGGTCGAAACTAGACGTAGAAATTGTACGGTTAAAAAAAAGAGATTATACAAAAAAAATGAGCTTACGTACGGGTTTCTTTTTAAATCGAATTTCAATTTCATTGTGGCGTCCCC
Organism: Dorcus hopei; assembly: GCA_033060865.1. NCBI lineage: Eukaryota > Metazoa > Arthropoda > Insecta > Coleoptera > Lucanidae > Dorcus > Dorcus hopei. The sequence goes on along the minus strand of CM065425.1, from coordinate 2,087,005 downwards.
GTGAAAGGTGGTGGATGCGCCTGCGATGCAGAACTGACGCAGTCGGGAATTAATAATAACTTCGGGGAATTCTCAGCCAAACGATTGCACAAAACAGCAATAACCGAAAGGAGTAATCGCCATTTTTCCCTGTCGCGTCGCCCAAATGCAATGCAATTGATCCTTGACGGGCGACACGAAAACTATTTCGGGGGCATTAGATTTTTTTAGCGCGCCCCTGAGGGACCCCGGGCCTCCGGAGAGGAGGAAAACACGCACATGGTTATCGTAGAGGGCGCAAGATTGATTTCGTGGGCCCATGAATGTTACTTGCGCGATAAATGATTCACAAAGGACAATCGTCGATGTTAAACACGCACAGGACGAAAAACACCAAGGAACACCGTGAGATGGATTTCGTGAGTTTATAAATGTTTGATGAGATTCTCTTCGAACGAGCGGTCTCAAATTTTTTTTAAGTCGTATACTTTGCGGTCAGTTATATTAGACGGTGATTGATGACGTCTAAAAACATGTTACTTGGCCGCTTATCGATAATCCAGAGCCTGTATTACTACCTAATTAAGTAATATTTAATGTTTGATGTGCGTGCGAGAACGAGCCAGTTTCCCATTAACATAATGAAAACGCCGAAAGAGAGGAACCGAAACGGGAGAAGGAATGAGCGGAGGCGAGGCAATAAAAACAGAACGTTATCGATTTCGGTTGCATAGAGTGATATCGGTGGAGCACGAAAATAGAATACGTTTCGAACCATTGACTGAAACGTACCGATACGGGGAATTGCAACAAACGGGGATAGCGTTATGATTGTCAATATAAAGCCAGTCACACGGCAAAAGGGGGATTTAATAATAAAAGCCATAAAGAAACACGTAATTTCAGAGAAACGTCCTTGCAAATAGAAATACTTTCTGTACAAATTGTAAAAGCTCACGTTCTTCGTGATTATTTTAATGATTGCAGGTTTACACCCCCAAATGCAGCTTTAATAATTAACATTGTCCAAGTAGTTTCAAGTACTACTCTGAATAATTTCTGATTTAATTATTCTATCTGTGGTCTCTTCCTCTGTCTAGACGATCTCGAGGGGCCCGAACTTAAGAAATGAATCGACGGAAAACAAAGTTAGGATCTCGGCGAATCACGTGCGCACTAAAAAATTCATTTAAACGCCGTCGAGCAATTTAAAAAAAAGAGAAATGCGCCCCCTTAAATAAGGCCGAGGTGACACTTCGGCCGTAAAAGTGACGCATAACTTATAATCAAGGAAAACATCTAATAATCCCCGGGCCAGAGACGTTAAGAACACGGCGGCGGTTTTCGTATCTGTTAAGCAGTAAAGCACCCGCCTTCATCGTGCATTATGATGGGAGATATGACCTTCATATCCAGTGCGTAAGACGGCGTAAGCTCGGATCCTAGGGGACCGGATATACGGGCTCGTATAAAACGTAATATCTTACAAATGAAGTTATAAAATATTTGACGGTTACAACTTGTAGTAAAAGTTTAAATTTAACGCGAATACGTGGCGACGGGAAAAGAACGACTTACCTCGCAGCTTGACTGATTTATGTTGCTTAGATTCAGTCGATATACACGATCCCTGAAAAAAGAAAGAAGAAAGTTCAGTAAAGATCACACAAAAATCTATCGCGTTAAATTTAGAGCTCTCTTAAATCGTTCTAAAATTGGTAAATCTCGCAACCACTTCTGTTTTTATAGAGGTCTCATCTCTCGCACAATTTCAGTACTATTTTGTATCAAAACCTAAGTGGTAATTTCCATAAAAAAAGAAGATTTATTACGTCGCGTCGCGTCGGTGCCATATAACTAGGACGTAACAATAATAATAATAATAAGAAGGATGAACTGATGAATGTCATGAGTGTAGACACTCCTCCTTAAATAATTCAGAAATCAGTTATAAATCTCACAATCTGACATGTCTAATAGCGAACATGATTGGCATTTAAGCAAAGTCCTGCGAGGATATACGCGCCCGTACTGACACTGACGTCTTGTCACGTATTCATTCTTGGGGGTATTGTACGAAAAGGTCTTATACATTATTACGTTACCCACGTCAGCCGTGCCTCCCCCTCGCCCCCTCCGTTATTTCCTCGAGTTCCTCCGCGAACGGATCCCGTGGAATACGCAAAGATTTCCTAAGCTTTAAAATTAAAACATCAATGAGGATTCTTAATGCGAGGCACTCAGGGGCTTTTAAGACGCTCTAATGTCGTTCGAGACGAGATCAATGCATTAAGGACGGACAAAAAGCTCGCTCGCTAATTGTTCGCGGATTTGGGACGTCATCGGGGCCGCACTCTCCGCTTATTATTTACTAGCTTCAATTATTTTTAATTGCTTTTTTCTCGCGCGCCCGTCTTCCCCGCTTGACATTCGCAAAACGTAAAGTGCAGGCGGGCGGGCCCTTCCCCCCCCTTAAAACAATTACAAAGGTTTTAATTGTATCGTTCGGAACGACAGATCTTTTTATCTCATTAGCACTACGGGCGCTTTACTAACGTCTATGTGTTAATTTAATTAGTGTCCTGAAATCGTCTTTGCCTGCGAGAAAATTATTTTGCAGCAAAGCATTCGTTTAAAGTAATCACGGGAACATTTTATTTTTTGTACATAGGTATCACATGTACCGGAAAGTCTTCATTAACGTATTCCCTTTGCCATGCTCAGCGCAGAGGATGGACTAAATCTCCTTGATGCATTTCCTACATACTCGCTTGTGTTCGGTACGACCCATTGCTTCCATCCATATTCATCGTACCAAAGCACTTCGCCGCGCCGCGCCGCACCACCCCGCTTCACTGACCTAGTGGGCGCTTAGCTTAAGAATCTGCTCTTCCGCGTTTCAAACAGAAAGCGACTTCATCGGCCAGTTTACATTATTCTTTCACGAATAAAATTCTTGTGTAGATCCTGGATTCCAGCATCGCTAGTTTTCAAGTAGGGATTTAATTCCTTTTTGTGTCGACTATCGTAAGTTACAGTCTTTTTCTATCGCTTTTCCCCTTTTGTCTAATGTATTTCCTAATTTGTCAAATGACTTTCCAATTCGTTCAAAGTATAGTAGGCCTGCGGATTAGAAAGTCATTTGACAAATTCGGAAACATAATTGACAAAAGGGGAAAACCAAGAGAAAAAGAGTTACGACCAATGACGTCCATCCATTACCTTACGTGTCTAATACCCTTGCACACTGAGAGATGCCAAATTCCTCTCGTCACTTGACATCAAGTCAACATATTGGCAGATCTCAGTGGCTGAAGATTCCCAACCCAAGGTGCCCAACCGTGATTTGTTTCGGGCAAGGATGCCGTTTGGTCTTCACAAGTCGCCAGCGACGTGGCAAAGGTTTACTGATCGTGTTATCGATGCTGATCTTGAACCACATGTCTTCGTCTATTGTTACGGTTGAAAAATCTATTCAAGTTATTTATAATAATTTTCCGAACACCCTGTATCATCGTGGGAACTTTTAACGTTCACACGGCCTACGTGCCGATCGTCACATTGCACCATATTTCACAACATAGCGTGATGTTAACTATCCGCTGTTACTTCAGGCATTCTACATAGCTCCATCTCACTCAGGTTCCGGGGTAAACCTGTCTTGATCGTAACGACTTCTGTCTGAACCGGCGTTGGGGGAAGAACGCGACATGCATCCGCAGCCAGTCTCATATCGCAAGCTCTCCCGTTCGCATCGTCCATTTTGTGCGTGTGTGAATACAGCTCCTTTGTGCCCCTTTCACTGGTTTTTGTGAAGGAGACGGAACCGGGTTATGCCGAGATTTGTTATTATCGTACGAGGAGAGAATTTTAAGCTTGCTAAACAGCTTTCCAAGCCTGTCGTCGAAATACGAAACAGGTATGTCTTGCGACTTTGTTCTGACTGCGAAGAAACGTAACGCATATTTTCTTCCATTAGGCTTTTAGTACGAGTAGAGGCTTTCTGTTGAAGCTTAAGTTTGAGATATAGCCCCAGCTCAAGACAGCTTGCCGAGGTAGTTCTATTTGGGTGAGAAATATCGTCGTCCCCTTGGGTGCAGGAGAAGCCCGGAGTTGGCTTCGTCAACGAATTGAGCCCCGCCACCTGGCCTTCCCCGTCGTTGAAAATAGGCTCGCCCTGCAAGACGACGTTATTTCTGGCGGTTTTCCCGCTTACCGCAACAGTGGCCCACTTTGCTAACCACCGCGGGAGGACGCTCCGATCTGTTGACGTTGAACAGCTGACTGACATTGACGCTGGATCTTAGGAGGCCCTTTTATTTTTTTGTATTTGCAGGGTTCGTTTATTGTTACCCGAGTCTGAGTATCATTAATTGCGTTGTTCGTCTAAATCGTATGTGTAACCGAAGCACAGATCTGTGGTACGGATTTAATTTAACGTGTTACTTGTTTATTGATATTTATTGTTCGTGTTTGAGTTATAGTTATTTAAAGTTTGAGCAAGCGAAATATAAACAAGTGTGCTCAGCTGGTGCATTTTATTTTAAATCATTTTTGCCCACCTTTTGCATTGGGGTTTCGTCGAACCCTCCCTTCTCCACGAGCTACGCCGAGCAGTGTGGAGACTTAAGTCCCTTCGCACAAAATTTGCAAACCTACAGGTAGGTAGCACTATCTTGACGACATTACTATCGAGAAACATCCCGAAGTCCTCGAGGAAGTTCACAAGTTTCGAAGGATGCCGTTTGGTCTTGACAATTCGCGCCAGCGACGTGGCAAAGGTTAATGAACCAATAACATGATCGTAAGCAAAAAGTGCATTCGCTGAATTTTCTAGACGTTATTAGACCAGACCCTTTCCCTAATCGCACCTTTACCTTATCAAGCGGTTCCTAGGCGAATTAGCCCTTATCCGCTTGGGCCTCGACCAGAGCCATCGGATTGAGATACGCCCAATCAGCGCGCAGGACGGGCCCACCTTTCGGTGGCTGGCACTTAAAAGTGACTTCCAACACACTGCTACCAGAGTGGTCCGGGGTGCACGCCCTTCGCCCCTTCTGGTCAAGGGAGACCTATCTAATCTCTACTAGCTAACCGGGCTGGTGCCGGAACTGAGATCCGCAGTTCACTCGTCGGAATGGATGGACATCATCCCTAGCCCAAGCATGCGGGCTTGCAACCACTGCCCCCGTGAGTCCAACCCAACGCTGGTACGCCAACTCGGGACAATGGCTCGTCACACCCATAGATACCCTATCAAACGTCCACAATGGTCACCTACGGCCGAAGCCGTTGGATTCACGTCTCGGTTAGCAGGTCTAGACGTTGTTAGAGGGAATTTCGAAAAAACGCAGAGAATACTTTGGACGGGAATTTCTATTTGGCAACTTTCCTGCTGGACAGATTTTTAGATTTCGCCCCAGTTTCCGAATGCACCCCAAAAAACCCTTTTTTCGCACTTTTTATGACGATAGAAATTTTTCTATAGAAATCCGTATATATGATTTCTCGTTTGATCCTTGGGACGATTTTTGGTAGCGATCGCCCGTCGTAGTAGCCAGGGGGCGGCACGTCAGACAATGCACCTTTGTAGAGTACTTTTCGGGAATTTTTTTCGACCGTTAAACGTGGTCGAATCGCGACGAGCCTTTCGGTATCGTAGGATGAAAAAAGACCGAAAAAACCGACGGCGGCGTCTGTTTCGCGATCGGACGCCGGAAGGAAAAGTTTTTGTATGGGAGTTTCCGAAGATTGCCGTTTTCGACGGTTCAAAAAATTCCACGGCTCTTATTTACTAACCGAATCGGACCAAACTCGGAACTTAGGCCGTGGTTTCTCTGAACGCCCGTCGCGTGCGACGTACGACGGACGCGTGTCCGTTGCCGTCGTCGGTCGCCGGCGCATGGTTTCTCTGAAAATGAAACTGGCAGTCCGCCACGGATGCTGAACTTAGTCAATAGAGTTTTTGTTGCCAATAACGAACAAGAAAACATTATTTTTTTAAATTTAGAGGAAGAGGAGGATGATGGACTAATATTGGTTTAACGCAAAAAAAAAACAAATAAAATGTTCAAAAGCTGAGAAACCGGTTTATATTGAAAGCATCGTGTAGTACTACATTGCATTGAATAAATTCTATTAAAATTTCATCTTTTTCTTTGCTGAAAAAATTCATTTTGCCTGTCAACCGTACAGCGTCCACCCGTCGCTATGCTACAAAATGATAGCGACCGACGCGTGTAGCGTGTGATTTCCGCCGTCAACGCTGGCCGCCGCGTGTGACGTTTCAGAGAACCCGTGCCCATATATTTATATACACATCATACGGCCGTCGCAGACAACGGACCCGCGTCCGTCGCACGCCGAACGCGACATATGTTCAGAGAAACCACGGCCTTACACGTAATACCGGTGGCGGTTTCTGCCTTCGGGCGGTCGGTTCCGACTTCGACCCTGGATTTGAGTTAGGGCCCGAAAACCACACATTTTGACACTCTGGCGAAAATTTCTCGAAAACTAGACGCAGCGATTTTATAGAACTCTCTCACACGCAAGTTAAGCGCCTCAGGTACCTAACCTATGGGGCCTATATCCCAGGAAAAAGCGTTTTTTCGAGATATGATTTTTTTGAAAATTATGAAACTTGTAAGCTTTTCTTTTCGGAATTTTTTACGATACCTCGGGGGGCTCGGATCGGGTCGAGCCGCACGTCATCGTATGGCAGAAAATGATGAGGAACACGATGCCGCGCCGTCGCACGCTTGAAGATTGGAATACCCGGAGCGCTGGTACAGCACCGAAATCCCGGAAAAGGGTGACTTTCGCGGGCCGCCCCCGCCAAAATTACCGACGGATCTGGCCGGGGACACGTTTCCGCTTAGCCCCGTCCTTCCTCTTGCCGCCCCCGTCCGCCGCTTCCCCCTCGCTCGCACTGTGATCCCGACGCTATGCGTTCGAGCGGAGCGGCGCTCCCAATGTATTTCAAATGGTGAACTTTGTTTTCATGGAAGATTTTTGATTCTATTCCATCTAGACGGCTCCCTATTAATCCCAGGTGGACGCGCTTTTGGCGGCCGTTAGATTAGTTTCTCCCGAGTCTTTTGAGGCCCCGCTCGTTCCGGTGGGACGCTCAGGGCCGGCTTGGGAGGGCTTAGAGTTCGGCTACGGTTAAATAATGCTCCGGAAAAAAATTCATTTCTCCTGAACTGGAAGAGATATCGTCGAGGTGTTTCAACCGGATGATCATACCTCTACGCGACGACACCAGTTTCGACCCGATAGCACCGTAAATAACCGAACGGCTAATTTTTTAAATCGAAAATTCACGTCAGGGGCTTTCGCAGAAAATCCGACCCGGCGCAGACGGTCAAAATTGAAAGCAACTTCCCCGGTCCAATTAAGCCGTACGCACACTGGCGGTTTCCCGCTCTGTTCGAGGAAATAAACCCCTCGTGTCGCACACCAAATGAAAGATCTCGACGAGATGAACTCGATTGTCATATGGACGCCATCTTGGAATCAAAGATATAAAGAGATAAAACCGTCGTGTAGCATAGAGAAAGTAATTTTCGATCGTAGCGCCGCCATCTTTGATTCCAAGATGGCGTCGCTACGACATTCGAGTTCCTCTCGATCAATGGATTGTGTTATTGGTGCTGCCCTTGAACAACATGTCTTCATCTATCTTGACGACATTATTATCGTGACCCAAATTTTTGAGAAACATCTCGAAGTCCTCGAGGAAGTTCACAAACGATTGACTGAAGCCGATCTGACTCTGAATAAGGACAAATGTCGTTTTTGGCCAACCGAAATGAAATATCTGGGGTACGTCGTCAATCGTCATGGCCTTCATGTTGATCCTCAGAAGGTACAAGCTATCTTGGGAATGCCGAAACCCAATAGGCACTGCTTCTTGGTATCGCAGATTCATTCCGGACTTTTCTTCTGTTATTGCCCCCTTGACGAATCTTTTCAAGAAGAATTCCAAACATCGTTGGGATGAGAGTTGCGATGAAGCTTGGGAGGAAGTTCGTGAACATTTGGTGTCTGCGCCGGTCCTTACGTAGAGGATCGATCTTTTACGAATAAACTGGAGCGTTTTCTCTCCGATTTATTTTTCAAATTCCCACGAATTTAGCACGGCGGCAAATGATGAGCGATGGCTCCTCTAAAAGCGGCTGCATATTATATTCGGTGCACATGTTTGGAAAGAGTCTGACCTACTGAATTTTAATCCGAACGGCACGGAAATAGCGCTCAACACGGAAGTGCTTTCGGGAATGTGAATTAAATTCTACTGAGTTTGACGAAGTCAATCGTTCTAATTTGACTGTTTTAGTTATGACTGTACGACTTAATCACCGTTGTATATCGGCCCCTATTTAGCCGACATGTAGAACCAGGAGCGTAACACGCCAACTGGGGGTCACTTCGAAAAACCAGGCGCTTCTTGTTCCTGTTCAAACTTCGAACGGTGTCACTCCTTCTATTTTTGGGTGTCCTGAAGATAAACCAATCGCCTTTGATTGGTTTCATGGGCCGATATCTCGCTATGAGTGGATGCATGGGCCTTCCTTCACAAAACTCCAACCAGGTGGCCTCCCCACCTGTTTAATCTCTGCATCATCAATATGTAGCCTCGGCAGAGGCTTCTTGAAGCGACGCCAGTTCGAGCGGTGTCACTCCTTCCATGTTTGGGCGTTCTAGAGCTAAATCAATCGCCTTTGATTGCTTTCATAGGCCAACATATTGCTATGACCGGTTGCATGGGCCTCTGACGCTTCCTTCACAAAACCCCATCCAGGTGGCCTCTCCACCCATTTAATCTCTGCGTCGTCAATATGTAGCTCGACGATTTCCTTTGGTCTTGACGTCAGGGATGCAACGACCGTACGGTGTTAAGGGAGGAGAGGTTTAAAAAGGTTCCAAGGGCAAAACACTCACTCACTCTTTTACCAAATTTTTGAACAAACCAAAAGAGACCCGGTCGCAGTTTTCTTGTTTTGGCGTCTCTGGATCGAGTTATTAGGTAGGCAAAAATTGCTCTTGACGTCCTTTATTTATGACACGTAAATTTTTGGCCCTTTTGTGCTATGTCGTTACTGTATAACTTCAGGTTTGTTGCATTTTCCTCCTATTCTTCTCTTTCTTTGTTAAACAATACTTAGACAATCTGTATATATTCAAGGAAGATTCCCGACGAAATCTCGCGTTGAAAAAAGAAAAGAAAGTGTCACAACTCACGTCTTTCTCCTCCCAGCAGCAATATTTAAAACATTTCTTATCAAGTATTGTAAGAGGCGGCTATCGTCAGGCGAACCAATTCAAAATTTGAATATTTCTGTCACGCGCGAGGTTCTAACCGAGGAGTAGCTACCGACAGATGGCAGTTGGATGAAATCTTCATCATTTTTTCCGGTGCACGTACGCAAGTTGGGCTAAACTCGTCTCCATTTGTCGAACTATCGGTTTCATAGCGGCGCCGGTCGTGATAAGAGCGGAAATTATCTGCGGAATTCTATTGTTCAAACAGGGCTTCACGCGGTCTTTTGAATTTCATCTAAACAACACAAGATTTCCGCTTCGTTTTAAATGTAACAATTTGTTAAGCTACAGTCTCCTTTGCTTGGACTGTTTCGATTCTTTTGATGGCCGTTAGATTAGTTTCTCCTGAGTCTTTTGAGGCCCGTTTGAGGTCGTTCCGATGGGACGCTCAGGGCCGGCTCGTGAGGGCTTAGAGTTCGGCTACGATTAAATAACGCTCCGGAAAAAAATTCATTTCTCCGGAACCGGAAGAGATATCGTCGAGGTGTTTCAACCGGAGGATAGCTCGATCATCCCTCTACGCGACGACACCGGTTTCGACCCGATATCACCGTAAATAACCGAACGGCGAATTTTTTAAATCGAAAATTCACGTCAGGGGCTTTCGCAGAAAATCCGACCCGGCGCAGACGGTCAAAATTGAATGCAACTTCTCCGGTCCAATTAAGCCGTACGCACACTGGCGATTCTTCGCGTCGGAAAAAATGAAATTTCTTATACAGATTTCGGTTTCTAAGAGCGATAATAATGAGTAAGTTACTCTTTACTGGTTTATCCCTCTGTTTCTTTTGTAGTTGGGGGGGTATCACAGCAATTCGAAAGGCATCTAGTTGCAAGTTCGAGAGAAACGCGACCTGATTAATAATATATAAGTCAAAGGATGCTTCGACAGTACAGTTAATTTCATTACTCCGTTAATTATTCCGGGACTTCTGCAGCGAATTCAGCAGTAGCATTTCTAACGTCGAGTGTATTGAAAGGGTTCTCTGGATGGTACACGTCGTCGGGGGCGAAATTGCATCTCCCGCCGCCGCCGTTCAGACTGGAATCAGAGAGAGGTGTGTGGTTTCTGCACGAGTACCATTACATTAGGCGGAATAATCTTAGGAGTGCTGGTGCTAAATACTGCGCAGCGAACTGGTACACCGAGCTACATGCAGAATAAAGCGACCCGCATACTAGGGCTACAAAGGAGATGATAATCTGGTTATATGTGCGAGCCGCGATGCGCATGCTAATGGAACAAGTATTGGAAACCGGGAATTATATTAACACGCAAAGTGCCGTATCATTAAAGGCAATGCGCTTCAACATAATTGTCCTCGTTAATTCATGTGTGAATGTGAATTTGAACTTATTTATTTATTGAAGGGGCAGATAAGATCTACAGCACCGCTCGAAAGTTTAAACACACCAAACTAATTCTTATAGAACCTTAACGATTGCTTCAACCTGCCATAAAATTTCCATAATCGTAAGACGAGCGTCTTATTTCTCTCGAGATATTTCAATCGGCTACTCGTCGAATAACTTGTACGCTCAGGTATGCGTGACGGGGACTTTTTAAACTCCATCATTATGCATGCGTGTACGTCTTGGATTGCGTACAATATTATAATTACCGTCAAGTTTGACGTGCACTAAATTAATCACTTGTTCCTCAAGCATCGGCCATAATGATCTTCGAAACAAGTCCTCCTCGATAACAATCTAACAATTACTTATTTATACACAAGTGGTATTTTTAAATCACTCATTCCCGTGACAGTTACAACTACCACCACCGTCATTAGGTACAAACTACTACTGTGGGTGATAGACGCAAGTAGGTATCAGCAAGTCATTAGTTATAATCGAAATGATTCGTTCGAGTTTCATCTCGATAAAGTTTGGGGCGATTTAAGGAATCTGTAATAGAGTAACAACTTTATACAGTCCTTACTGTAAATAACGGTAATTTACTCAGAGCCGCGCGGCGGGAAACAGCTGCGTCGACTCTTTTCGAGATGCCCTGGAAAAACCATTACACTTGCAACGCGGAAATTGAGCTGCAGCAACGAAGTGCAAACGTATATACCATATATATTTTCATCATCTGAAAGGAGATACGCTCTTCCGCTGTCAAGTCTGGATCGTTTTAATTGAGACGCCACTTGTGCTCACTTTTTAAGCTGAACTTATTAACTACACAACCCAAGTAACGTAATTCTTCCTGACAAAATTGACATTTCTCCCTCTTTACATAACGTGAGACCTTATGATGATGTCATCGAGATATACAAAAATGTATACTTTTAAGTCAACACCTGTAAAACGTTGTCAGGTAGCCGGAGCTTTATGAAGTTTATCGTGTAACAACTACTCCCTCGTACTCCCTGTAGATATATGTAATAGTTTTATATTTTCCATTTTTGTAAAACATCCTGTACATACCTTTTTGAATTCTACAATGCTTAGAAATGGAATGATACCAAAAAAAAAAGAGAGAGGGAGAAAAAGAATTTATTGCATAACGCAACTGCAAATTCCGTGTGTAATTGTAAAGTATGCGTGGGGGGGGGGGCGGTGATATAAATTTGGCGAAAGTCAAGCCCCCTGGTATGCTGATAAACGCGGTCGTGTTTATGGATTTAAACGAAGCGATATGTGGCAATGCTCGGAAGCGCGGAAGGAACGGGTACACACACCGCTATTTTCAAAACATTACTTCCGCTTCGGTGTTCCTTTTCACGTCGCGGGCCGCTCGCTTATCGAATTCCAGCAAATGGCAATATATATTATACAGCGGACCAGGCCGAACACTGGAGATATCAAGCGCGCATCCGGAAAGAAATAAATCACTTATGAGCGCCGGGATTTACGCCAGATTGCGGGGACGCCCTGTAGGTAGGGCTTTGGCGCGCAATGAGTCTACTTTGATAATGTAGAATAGATGATGAGATAGCGACGCTGAGAGCGGGAAAATTGTATTTAATAGGATTTAAATAGATTACCTCCCTCCGTGAGACGTGCTACGTTAATGAAATTACGAGAGATATTTTTTTACCTTTACGCGAAGGGAATTAAATTACAATCGAGATTTTTTACTGTCACGTAACTCTGACTTTAGAGAAGTTTATCTAAAATTTGATTTTACTAAAGTAGGCAACGTATCCAAGACCCGTCAGAGCTTGAGGGAAAGCGAAGAAAGTTGCCCATTCAATTTCAACGCGACTTTTCCTGCCGATTTTCCAACTTCGTCGCGCGGCTGTAAGCACAAGGACAGTAATATCATCCCTGTAGAAGGTCTTATGTAGCGAATAACGATGCGTCAGCGATTTAGACGGAAAGCCTTGTTGAAATGGATAGGCTCGTGGAGTTGCCATCTTAAGTTGGATTCCATTCAAAACCGGCAAATCATGTTGCTGAAAAGCAAATGAATGACACTGCAGCTGCACAAAAAAAGATTTTCCTACCTAACATGCAGAATTGATGCCTTGGACGGAATACACTTTAGGAATTGGGATCAGAACTGCTTGGCCGAAAAATTGAAGGATAACTGCAGGAAAAAGGAATGCAAAAATTTCGTACAAAAGAAAAGGCTTGAAGTGTTACTAAGAAAAAGAAGAAAGAACAAGTGGGCGAGTCGACGCCCAACTGAGTATCGAATTCGGCGGAGGGCCGCTGAAGCAAAGAAGGCGTGTCGCTATTCCCAGTGACCTCTCTCGTCGCAAGTCACCACTAGCGGTTGGGCGAATTCAAGTCCGGAGAGACAGGGGAGTATGGCGGCGAAATAACCGTCGTTGACGAAACTGACCTTGCGATAATTCGAAGTTGGTTGGCCCCAGATATCACCACGAAGGTTTGAGTAGCCAAGGGGATGATAGCAGTATTAGTCGTAGACGTAAATAATAATAACAGCAATCAGTAGCAACAGCAATAACAGCCGTAATAGTCAAGCCCAAGTAAGAAAAGAAAAAACATGCGTTACGGGCTGAACCACGCCCAAACACTCGCCTTATTTACCTAATCGAAATTGTTGGGAGTAGACTTCGAAAAATATTTACAAATGTTTATAAATGCAGGGGGTGACGATCCGGTATCTTCGTCACCGTTCATCATTCAACTAGGCGATTTCAGCCTGTTGACTTTTATCGAAACTCACTCCGACACAACATCACGACGTTTACTAGTGCCTCCATCATGTCACGCTAAGGGCCTTCACCATGTCGCGCTAAGCCTCCACTATGTCGCGACGGTGTGTCCTTAGCCTCTTTATTACGTAAATAATTAATTTAGTTGAGGGTGGTTTGTCCGTTAAAATTGGGGGTGCGGTCCTGGGTCGTTCGCGGCGACTGGGGTTGTTGATTCGTCTAAGACAGAAGAGCGGGCGACGTTTCCTTAGCCGGGGAAGACTGGCGAAGTTCGAGGCCGGTCCGTGACTGGCGTGGTGGGTCAAGGTCGGTCTCAGTGACAATGTTCCTTGGCTGGAGCACGACACGTCCTTGCTCAGCCTATGGGTGATCGGATTGGAACAGCGTGGCCAGGGCAGAACTACGGTAGTGTCTTCTCTCGGACAGCTAGCGAGGCAGATGGTCCTCGTTCTCTTAGGACGGATTCGGCAATGTTGTCGGCAGCAGTGGCAGATGATGTGGCTGCAGCAATGCTGATGCTGGGGTGGCGACGACGGCGACGGTGTGGTTGGGGCGTCGGCGACGGCAATGTTGCTGGACGGCGATGTTGGGCGTCCCCTCGTAGAGTTTGCACTTAGTGCCAACTGAGTCGGTCCGGTGGCCTCGACTGACTTCCCAATTTTGGCCCGCACTTTAAATACACGTTTTTTGCCTGGTCGCGCGTTGCACTTTTCGTCACCTGCTCTGTGTCCGTATAAGCGCGTGGCCCCGTTTGTAATAAATTCCGCTGATGTCTTATTATGAAATATGAACCTTTACGTTACGTTGTATTAGTTACCTCCTTATTGTGTTTACATTTCGACACGGTCGCAATTTGCCCTCAATTACACAAGTTCGCGTTTAAATACTTTTTATGTTTTTTATTCGCGGATCACAGAAAAAACCCCCTCGTGGTTTTTAGAAAATTCCCCCTCGTGACACTATGGCCAGCTGACATTCCCCAACAAAAACTTGATGACCGAGATGGCTGTTTTGATTCTGATCTTATGAAGACCAAGTTGTTACGGGTGAAAAATTCATTTAAATCATTTTCAGTGTTGCGTGGGAATACGAAAAGTCAGTTGTGCTCTTCTTCACGTTTCAACATATATTGCATTCGAAAACAAAAGCCACTACGTACGCCTCAAGGTAATGTTTTATCTCCCTCATACCCCCCCGTCTTTCACTTGTCCGTCGATCTCGATGCGCGATCGAAATTTGTGAAATTCGCCAGACCTTAGATAGAACGCTTTGGGTGCACATCATTTTGTTTGTGTTTGAAGAATTCTTCAGGCTGAAATTGCCTAAGTGAATTATGTACGGTAAACAAGATACCTACCGGATTCTGAAATTTTCACCCTCTGCGTCTACAAGCATTGGCAATGCTTCTCGAAGTTTAATCCCGACCAAATTCGATTAGGTAAATAATGCAAGTACTTTTGTACATGTCCACTCTATCCTTCGTGGTGATATCTAGGGCCAACCAGCTTGAATTATCGCAAGAACGTACTCAGCCTATCAGAAAATAGTATTCTTTGGCCACAGGATCCCCTTGACTTATCTTGGATTAAAACAGAAAAATTTTCAGCGCGCTTTGACGAAAATGAGGCATTTGCTTTTACTGGTCCAAACGTTATCTTAACCAAAGCACAATGTGTAGACTTCAGTGAACCAAGAGGAACCAAAAGACTAAGGCGACGCGACGTTCTATAATCCTTAAACAGAATCAACTATAATACTCTTGTAAGAGCAAGAATTTAGCAGACATTAAGAGATAACGTTGATTAAGTGTTATTGAAGACGTTACTCCCATTTTACGTCAAATTAAATGATTGAGTGCTTAATGGAAGTGCCTCAATATTGTATTGAAATGAGTCGTAGTATAAATTGCATGAAGGTGCAATAATATGTGTGAAGTAGATGTGACACGACCGCACCTCCTCAGCCAGAGTGTCATATTTACTTATGTCGGCGATGTCGTATTGTATGCAAACGATCCCGAAATATTTACCAAATGAGTCGCCCTGCCCACATATTTAGAGATCCTCCGCGTCACATACAAAACCATCCACTTACCATAAAATGAAGAGCATTAACAGTTGAGAGCATCGTAAAGGTTACACGGAGCAGCAGCTATTTATGCTGTATGCACGTCTCGCTCTTGTTGCTTCAGGTGGCATGCAGGCGTCCCGCTCGACAGACGTGGCGCAGGCACCGTAAGAAAACATCAAGATATCGTGTTTCTAAGTGTGTGAGCACGTTTGGTGGTTTCCACCCCAGCTGTGTTGCATAAGATATGCACATTTGAAAGTATAAATTCGGCTTTCCAGACTCGCTCGGGGAAAGCATTAGTTTTAACACGATATGTAAGAAAACCAACACGTGCGCCTCCGTGAACAATATCAATATCGTATTATAATGTTTATCTTCCTACTTCCTCCAGTTTTACATCTATATTTCAAAAATACTTGTAGTTTCATCGGATTATTCACGTAATCCCGAAAGAATTCTAGAGTGAGGTATTGATTATGATAAGTTTTATCAAACCTGGCCTCCGTGAACAAACAATATCAATATCTTCCTACTTCCTCCAGTTTTACAATATCAATATCGTATTATAATGTTTATCTTCCTACTTCCTCAAGTTTTACATCTATATTTCAAAAGTACTTGTAGTTTCATCGGATTTTTCACGTAATCCTGAAAGAATTCTAGAGTGAGGTATTGATTATGATAAGTTTCATCAAACCTGGCTAAGAAACGTTGAAATGCCTCCGTGAACAAACAATATTTAAAAAATACTTGCAGTTTCATCGGATTATTCACGTAATTTTAGAGCACGGTATTGATTGTGATAAGTTTTATCAAATCTGGCTAAGGAAGGTTGAAAGCTCTGTGGTAAACAAACGATTACCTGTCGTCTCCTCTCTCCACGTGTGTACACCCCCGCCCCTAAAAACGTTATTTGTAGATAACAAAAGTAGACTGACGACGAAACACAGACTTCGGGGACAACAAATAACACATGGCATGCGTCTCTCCAGACCGGAATGAATGTGGACGGTGAAAAATCGCAAAAGTAAACTTTATCGAAAGAACGCGCTGCCACAGGAAGGAATGACAGAAAGATAAATACGTCTTCCAAAAAGCGTTAAATATATTCCGGAGATATTTACTTTGCGCGATGCATAGAATACCCCCGGTTAAGTTTTTTGCTCGTACGCAAAGAAACGGCGAGTCTGAAATGGAAAACGTGTATTAACTTTGCCCGACCACCTCTGACGGAGAACAAACTCTAATTTAATAATTTACCCCGATCAGTTCGAGTGTACGAGGAGATTGGGGACGTTCGGCCGGCGCGGGCGGCGTCGGCGTGAAAAACGGCAACGAAGAATTGCAAGCATCGTAAAACTCTCATCAATCATCAGTTATCGGGGAAAAGCCAAAAAGTGTATCATTAGTTTCATATCAGTACGAGAGTTTAGCAAGGCTACTCCGAGGGCATACCGTCCTAGGGAGTAAAACATATTTGTAGTGGTAAATAATGGTGCGAGGGAAAAATAGAAAAAGAATCGCCCGCCGGATTTTTCTAGATAGAAAAACTTTTTCTCGCTATTTATTGCAATGGTTACGAATAACAGAACGTAATGGACGTTTTTATGTGATGCTACTTTATCTTTCGCTTGCTTTGAAAAAAATTTAATACCCTTAAGTGATTCAGGAAACATTACGGTTTTATTACTTACACCGAATCAATTCCTCATAACATCCTGCCATAAACCTTTAATAATAGGCTCTCCAACTATAAAATTAATTTGTTTACAATAGAATCACCGCTTGTGAAATTAAAATTAATTTTGTTTAGTCTAAGCTAGTATCTATCTCTCTTGCGTTCAAAAGTTAATGCTTTCTATTCGAATTAGTTACAAATATTATTCATCTTAGTTTAATATTGTAACAGAAGAAAGAATCATGTAAGATCCATCCCTGGCTCATCCGTACATCACAAGCAAACCTTGGCCTATAATCGTGTTATCAACATAATCGCGGAAGCTGGCAATGGAGAAAAATGAGTCATCGGGATGTCTCAAGAACAATCGACACCTGCACAGCCTATGCAAGTGGAAAGTAGGTCAAGTCAACTCATTTAAATAGATAGATTTTCCGATCAAAAAACAGACGAGATCTTTATCGAAGTGCGTGAACTCATGTCATCTAAGTAAAGTGCCGCTGCAGTTGGTCATGTAAGAATATTTGTAACCCCAATAATGTACCTTATGTATTTTGTGCCTTCTTAATTCTGACTACGCCCTGCAACCCCTTAAGTATACGTTACTTCTTGGTACAAACTCGATTACCAAAAAGGCAACGTTACAATGTAATGATTGAACATTGAATCACGATTCAATTCGGTTGAACAATTCAACCAAATTGAAGCAATTGTATTGGTAGTTTTGCTTTCGACCAATATAATTGCTTTAAATTGGTATTTCCGTCTTTAGACCGCCCAGGTGACAGAAAGGTTGTCCTGTCTAGATTAGTCTTAGACACCGACAGAATCTCTTCGTATAAACAAAGCAAGTATTGAATTTAGTAGAGGTGGAGGTAAAAAGAAGGCGCCAACTTACGAACAACAAGAGATGGATATTTAAAGCCTTTTGGACAAGTCAAACTACACTTCAACACTGGATATTAAAATCCCGACATCATTCGGCAAGAATTTCTTCAGATACATACGCCCCAAGACTGTTCTATCTAATAGATTGCCAAAATGAAGAGTTAACGTTTGATTTTATTTACTTTAGGACATACATAAGTAGTTCACTCCGCCAATTTGTATTTAGGCCCTTCTTATTGTGAACAGGAGAAAATTTAATCTCCACGTTATTAAATGAAAATGAAAATCTCGTTAGAGACCATATTGTAACGTAAACATTCTCATATGATGACGAATTCGAGCGGAAAGGTCCTAGTCTCTCTTTTAGATAAACATACTCGAGCGGAAAGCTCCTAGCCAAAATACTGACTCTCCTTGAGATAAATGATCATTAACAAATGTAAAAGTAAATAAAGAACTCTTAAAGCCCATGTTTTTAGGACGACTGAACAAAATGCCCTACTTACTACCCTACGAGATAGGCACCTTAAGTCATTCCAGTCACCTAATAGAACGAGATCGAAAGGGCACCGCGATTTTGCCGCAAACCGTTTAGTTCTTTTTTTAAGTCTTTATTCCCTGAAAATTCCCCATAAACTCCCTGGGTCTTAACTAGAGTCTGAAAGAAGGTAGAGGCTCAGCTAGAACCTAAAAGAAAGTAAAAAAAAACCCGGAGCAACTACAGCCAAGGGGTCCTCTGCTACTACGTCTCGTCCTCCCTAAAGGTAGGAACAGTTTGTATCCCTCATGACCCCCCCATTGTATGGAGTTTACTAATTAATACTTGAGAATACGTATGGAAGAAAGGAGTAATGGAAATCAGAAACCAAAGAGCTTGAGAAAAGGGAAACATGAAGGACAGGAAAAGTGAAATAATAAGAGATGAAAGAAAAATTAGCGAAAGGTGGAGGGATTATTTTATGGTACGGAAGATGTGATCTAAAGCGTGGATATGGAGGATTTGGAAAGTTAGTAGCGACAAATTGGCGAGCAGGAAGACAAGGAGATGTTAACATTAGACGAATTAAGAAAGTGAAATATGGGAAAGCGGCAGGAGAGGATAGTATTAGAGGAGAAATGCTCCGGGACTGGGAAGTAGGAGTCGTGGTGCCTATTCTCAAGAAAGGGGACCGCAACTATGGGGGGTAACATTATTAAGTGTGGCCTCCAAAGTATTTTAAAGAATTATAGAAAGTAAAAACATGGTTCATCCGCGAAGTGGGTTCAGAACTTCCAGAACCACATACTTTCGATATAGCAGATAACTGAGAAGATACTTGAGCAAGTAGCTTCGATTGTTACGTTCAAATCTCGCGCCAAAATATCGTGGCGGTACATCATTCAACTGCGTTTTAACACTGTTGGCAACCCTACATCCCTCCTCTTTACTACTCGGCGTTTATTCGTGTGACACACCACGTGACTGGTTTTCGGTTTGGTATCCTAGCAACCTTCACCTGCTACAAATTCACCTTGATGAAGGCCTTTCTTGTTCGAAGTGTGTTACAAGTCGGACGTAATTTATGAGTGTTGTGAAATTATCGTAGTTTTCGCTCTCTGTGAGGAATAACTCGGAAAATCACGTAATACCTTCGAACACATTTGGAGATCAGTTTGACTCCAATTCGAAGCCCGGGAATGAATTAGTCCCAGGTAATGTAAAAAAGTGCAATGGCGAGCTGTTAACGAAACCTTTTCCTCTTTACATTCAGGCTTTTCTGTTTGGGCGCAAGTTTCAGCGCAGGCTTGTGTAATCCCCGCACGCTTTCACGCGAGGGTTTCCCGTTTGTATCGAGTTTTGGTGTTCCAGCTGTAGTCTGCCGTTCTGCAAGTAGCGTGGGTCCGCCATTTTGCTGCCAACCAGTTACCGGCTCGGACAGGACCACTAGATGGCGTGGTGACAGCCAACTTCACGGCAAAGACGGTACACTGACAGGTATCGGTCGCGAGGTAACCATTTAAATTTATTGCGCATGCATTTTCAGAGCGAATCAAGGCCTCTTCATGCGGATTTAAGTAACAGATCGCTTTATTAGTGAATAAGCCACCTTTTGTAATTGCGTAAAGTGTTGTGTGTGTTCGAATTGTTTAATTAAACGCTTATAATTTATGTTGTGTGTTCTTGTTTAAACTTTCACGCACGCCAGTGAGTAAAGTCTCGCCTCTGATTATTATTGATTCCATTTTCTGCACGATTTGGTCGATTGGAGACGACGACTGATCGAATTACGTTTAGCTGAAGATCAATTGTCTTCTGGCGCCCTTAATAAGTTTACCACCTTCGATTAACCCACTGTTGCTAGCTGGGGCTCAGCTGATCGTAGCATCGGCAGAAGCTTGTCATCCGAACCGTGGTAAGTAGAGGCAAGTAAAATTAAATTTAAAATTTGGCGACACATTTGGCTTCGATAAGATACCGAAACACAGAGCGTGGGACATGTTGAAAAGAAACAATGTAGGCAAAAAACTAACAAATGCCATAAAAGGTATTGTCACGATGTCATTTTCCGGGAAAATAAATAAATTAAAATTCGTTTCGTAATTATTGCAATTGTGTGCATTTTAAAATTATGCAGGATCAGCACCCATTGACGATGAGTAGGACAAGGCGCGGTGCAGAAGCTCGCATTCCACTTACGTATAAATGCAAGCTCTGCGGAATGTAAGCGTGTTGTTTACATGTGCCAATTAGAACGTTTGTAAGAAACAAATTTGGCAAGGGTTAACTGATGTTGACACCTTGAGAACTTTGTACCTTGGACCGAACCCCAGCCACCAGGACAAAAGAACCGACTGTGACGTAGATTTAGAAATGTATAAAAGATAAGAGACCAACCCGCAGGTAACAGAGATAGTCAAGAAGCAGAGAGAGAAAAGCAGTAAAAATGTAGCAGATATAGTCAGATAGTCAAGTAATTAAGAGCAGTCATGTAGATAGTGTAAGAGTAGTAATTGTCGGATAGTGAGTGAGTAAGTGTCGGATAGTGATTAGTAAATTAGAAGTGCGTAGGAAAACGCTTGAGATTGTAGAACGAAGTCAGTTGAAGTGACTGGGGCATCTGATTAGGATGGAGCAAAGTGGGCAAGTCAGAAAAGTGTGGGAAGCAAAATCTGTACCAAAGAAGGACGCCGAAAGGGAGGGGTACACCATGCAGACAGCCAGGAAGTTAGTTAAGAACAAGTCAGAGTGGTGCGGAATATTATACGACACATAGATTGGGAAGTAGATGGGGTGTAAGGCTAACTGCTATAATTATTTATTGCACACGGAAATAAAAATTAGTTGCCCTGACTGCAATTTCTGTGTTTGTAAGTTTCTGAAAAGTCAGCGAATATTAGAACGCTACAAGAGTTAACATTTGCAAATTCGGCATCAGCACAATACGCCGGGCGGCGGGCGTCTGCGTTTGAAAACTCCCCGAAGAGAGAGGAAAGGAAAATTCGCCGGTTTAACGTGATTTATGGCGGAGTAAATTGTTGGTAAATAATTCTCTCGGGGCGCGAGCGATATTTAAATAAACGCGCGAGCAATTATATTTCGCGTCGTAATTCCGTGGGAGTTGTTCTGCAGCGCGTTCTAGTTCGCTGTTCAGCACATGTTCGACAATATATTTCGTGTTAAATGATTCGATGGAAAGTTTATACACGCCGCGGGCTTGTTTTACAGCCGCTGCAACTTTCCGTTGATTTAATTTATTTAGCGATTATTTCTTCTTCCTTCTTTTTTTTTTGAGTGGGCACGTGAAATTCTGATCAAGTTTCGCGCTCACTTCTACTTTTATAATCTTCATCTTGAAAGCTGAACTATCAACAAGACATTCCTTTCTGTTTTGTGGGTGGCCTACTCACCAGGATCCAATGCTATTACGTTTTCAATTAGTTCAATAGATGAATGAACGCACCTAGCTCAATGAGTGTAATTTATTTAAAGAAAAAGCACACGCTCATGTGTCATTAGCATTTTGCGTCTAGACACGATAAATTCTCTACTATTACATTTAGTAATTGCCAGTTATTAATAGCGCCGGCGTTAAAAATTGAAAACCAGTTCGCTCTTCTCTCCTCTCCTCTCCTATGAAAAGCGTCGCTGATTATAAACAATTCCGAAGAAAAAAATGTGTCTCGCGCAAAAGGAGTAAGACGGTTCGTTCCAAATTACCCCCCGAACACTTTCCGCGGAGAAAACTACGAGCTAATTTCCGTATAGCTTGTAAGTTCGTTGTTCAAGTTTAATTTCCGGAAGAGATTAAATTACGGTGAATGCAACCGCGGCGCGTTGCTCTGATATCTGAAATGGTTCGTGTATTTCGCATTATTTAATTTAAAATTTTCCGGCGACGTTCTCGCGTTTTGCTTAATCCAGCGCGCGCTATTTAAGAAAACACCGGCGTCAACCAAGTTAAATTTTCCTCGAACAATGTCACATGTTTCGTCGTGTTCGTGTTTACCGTTTGCTGCGAAGCGCGCGGGCATTTTTAAACAAACATTTGCTCCACCACCGCCGTTTTTGCCCTTGCTTTGTTGATGTACCCATACACGTTCGATCGCAAACACTCGCGTTTGCACACGTAAGCAAACGCAATTAGCATCGGCAAAATCAATATGACAGATGGTTTCGATTATTGCAGCGAGAGCGCAATCAAATATAATGACTATTAGATGGAACATCGACAAAACAACACAGAGCGCCCGTATTTATAGATCAGTAAATCACTCCCCGGTGAGCGAGCTCTTCGCTCAATGCGGGCTTGAATCGCGGAGGTTATATGATAATCCGTCATAATCTCTGCCCTATTGTCAAGTTTTTGCGACGGGCCGCGCGTACTGGCGGTTCGCACGAGGCCCCGTTGTGATTGTCGGAAATGGGACAGCTGCGACTGATGTTATCCTGATATGTTCATCTTAACAATGATCCCGGGTTAATATGCATAATCCTTGACACTTTCACTGAAGGGACTTTGACGCGATAACAGATTTATTTTATACCTCATAAATCTTGCGGATTCAGATATGAAATTATACATTACGTTGAAAGTAACTGATAAACCTTGGAAGAACCTCTGAGAGGAGGAACCCTTTCATTTTAAAGCTGACAATGCGTGTATGTTGCATTAAGGGCCCTTGACACTTGATTGAATTCCCTATGTAAGAAATCGAGCATTTCATAATCATTCAGCTCATTATCTAAGCTAAACTCGATACAATACGCCCACCTAAAGATTATGTAGGATTATGTAAGCAAGCATAACAGCGGCTCGCTTTATTAAAAGCCTTGGCCGATGAGAGTCACGATTGAACTTTGCAAATTCGAAGAATTGCAGGGGCATTGAAAAAGCTCACCTTATGAATCATGGCACAAATCCGGAGTGTTACATGACCTTTGAAAAGAACCATACAAAAAGCCATGGCAAAGCGCGACAGATCAGACAGCCAGTGCCCGTCTTGTCGAGTGTAACTCCTCAAGCCCGAGGGCGCAATCGACATTTACAGAATGTTTCTGTTATCAGTTCTTAACCACCCGTCCCTCACACCTAAATAAAATCAAATCCGCTCTTGTAGTCCTTATATAGTGTCCTGTACCTTTCGTACCTCGTGTCTACAAGCAAAAATTTGCTGTGTTTATACCTTAATGTATCCACCTTTCAAGGACATTGATTCACATTATAGTATTAACAACATACAGACAAACAACTCGTTCCTTCGTATCCCTATGTATTCTAATGGTCATGTACCCTGTGGCGCGCCCACTAAGCCCTGTTTGTTTGTTTACTTCCCGGACAACTAAATAGACAATAAACTGTCCGAACAAACCACAACAATTGAAATTTATCGTCCCCTTAAGTAACGGTAGTGAGCACTTATCTTCAAAGAGTTCCGAGAAGGATCATCCAGATGTTAAAGCTACCACTAGCATGCTTTAGTCTGGCCTCTGTCTGTCCTACCTACTCAAAGCAAAGGTTTTATTTGCCGGCCGGCTACTATCGTTGGTCCTAATGACCTAGATTTAGAGTTGAATGTCCCTTCGGAACTCGTGCGATAAGTTACCACTCGTTCTACGTTACGTTGTGATCACCTGGTTATTTTGGTACGAGCGGTAAAATAATTCTCCGGGACAAGGAATTAGATAATTTAATAGTGAAACGCAACAATTAAATTTAATTGATTTATTGAAAAAAAAAGAAAAAAAATGGGAAAAACTCCTGATACCCGCCTCTGTGGGATCGGAGATCGTGAGCGAGAAACCCTTGCGTTTGAAATCAATACAAACAAACAAAAAATACGATTTTCAGAGAGTACAGGATAACTCGTTTAACAGATTTCACTTTCGGATATCGGCGCGATCTACTTTCAACTTAGCTCGAGTCTTGGTACGAGTGTTCGTAACTTCTGATCGTACTCAAAGACTTGTGTCACGAAGATTACTTTTTAAGGGGACACCGGTATATAATTTACTGTAATTATTGCGCGGGGCACTTTGCTGAGTTGACAAAATCGATGGGCGATCGACCGGTGTTCGATCGCGGAATGAATTAGCGACGTGGGGTCAACTGAGGAAGGTGTCCCTGGCCGGTTCCTGAGGTGTGCCTAATAAAGTGTTGGGAAAGAAGACGGTGTTTTCCTGAAGTCCATTCGGCTCCCCCGAGTAAGGCTAACACGGTAAGTTCACCCCTTCTTTTACTGGACCGGCTCTTCAGTCCGGACAACTAAGACGGCGCCTAATACCGCTGAGCTACCCCTCACCTTTTTAAAGGCATCGCCACTACCCCCTGGAGTGAGCGTTACACTTGTTCTGTTTAATAAACCAACGCACAATGTGTCACAGTAGGACTACAGTGTACTTAATTAATGGAGTTAATCAGATGTTTTGAAGAAGCATGCGATCAATTTGCAAGTAAATCCGTCGTAATCACCTGTTTTTCAGGGACTCCCGTGGGAGGTGTTAGGTACCTATCTCTAGCTAACCTGATTAATATGGTGCGTGTAGTGAGCCGAACTTCTTCTACTCCGTCACCAGAGCGTTAATTAATTGCTTTGAGGGCGGTGCTCTACCCACTTGCCTGTTTTTCAGGACCCTCTGTCTGTCGCTCTTTCGCCGTCTAACCTATCTAATTAATTTATAGCGCAAGAAATTAGTTTGACTGTGGTTGCACTCCGCTATGGGTGGTTTTGGCTTTGCAGTCTCTAATTAACCGACAAATCTTTCGGCAAAGACCACAGTTTGAGTTAATGCTTCAATGCGTTTCTTCGCGGTCCCTATTCCCAAGAAAACAATTAAAACACACCCCCTCGGACTTTGCAGCGAAATTCTGAAACCACTTCGACCAATCATAGCCGTAGCATTAAGTTCACACACACGCCTATCCCAGATGCCAAAAAAAATCAGGATCAGGAGACCACCCATTAACTTACCGGGAATGTTCGCTGTTCGTCTGTCGCAAATGAAGCCCCCTATAAATTTTATTGTTCAAGTGCAAAAGCTGACTTTTTTTAAGGTATCTGTTGCCTAACTGAAAGGGACCAGACTTCAGCGAAGGTCTCAACTCGTAATGTAATTTGATATCTTTAACCACATGGGCCATTTATCTGCAATTTTAAAGCGACGGAATGTGTACAAATCTAAGAAACCAATTTAAACGTCAAAGAGATTTATTTTATGGTGTCTGTGCATCTACAGGGTGTCCCATACGGTAGCAATGGATAGGTGACCATATACAATAACTTTTTTCTTCTAATAAAATTACGAAAACAGCATCGTTTGTGAGATATGCTAAAGTATAATACTGAGTACGAACTTGCCTTCCCTAACCTGCGCAACGGAGGGCATTTCGAACACTTGCTATTATACGTCACGACACGTCACGTCAAGACATAACAATCGCAGTCCAACGACCTCGGCAATGCGTGTCATTATGTTGAGCAGGTCAGTTTTATTATCGTTTTACAATCGAATTATCTTCGCTTTGAATCACATCCGCTTACCTATGACGTATAGAGTTTATAAGCAAAAGAGGACCGTATTCCGATCGTAATTTCTTCAAAAATTTCCCCAAAAAAATTACCGAAGCAGACCACGTTCATTTACACTCGCGGATTCTATACGCACCTTTGAGTTAACCCTCGCATTATGGCCCCCTATTTACGGGACACCCTGTATAGTGGATTTGAAGGCGCCAGCTTTGGAAACAGACAAAAACAACACACTCCAACTTAAGAGTAATTCGATATGGTTTTTCCGCTAACGTACAAGTACTTGCGATTTCAGCGTGACTAATTTTCGTACAGAACTTCGAAATACCCAGATAAAGGTTACTCTGACAGATTTACAACTAACCGAGGGTGGTCCAATCTGAAAGGAAAAACGAATTGTTGGCCTGCCGCTCGCAAAACACCGCTGAAAACTCCGGGAAGCCGGCCATTTGTTTGCTATTTGAAATTAGACGTGTAATAATCGCTTTTATTTTGAAAACAATTGTCGCGCCCTCTTCAACCCCCTCCCTCTCCATTGGAAAATGATTATTTGTTAATAAGCAATTAAGCAATTTCCTATTGGTGGAGATATCAACGAACCATTTTTTGGTTCATACATTTTGGAAATATTTACTGCATTTTCTACAGCTTTTGAGTCCAAGAACTTAATCCTCCGCTGGCGCTCCAGAAATTAATTGGTACTGTATAGACGTACACACCACACACGTGAGTAATCGCGTTCTGTGTAAACAGTATTTGAGCCTCGCACACACGTTTTGTTTAGAGCACATATTCGAAATGCCGCACTAATCAAAAGTAAATATGATTATCAAGTGCAAAGCGAGTCGGATTAGCCCGTTTTGTATTGTTGTCGGCGTCGGGCGTAATAAGACGAGCACACACGTTTAAATCACTCAGGTGTGCTCTTATAATTACCATACGTTAACGTAATTCACAGCTACGAGATTGAATTACGCGCTAGATCAATAATGCGTTTTCGCGTAGTAATCCATTTAAGGACGGCGGCGCGGCGCGATGGTGTTTGCCTTGCTTTACTGACGTGGTAGGAAACACTCGAGCGAACTCTCTCTTTTCTTAAACAGGACCGTGTATAACCAGTGCGAAATCTAAACCGACGACGGCCATGTATAATAATAGAGAGGCGACCTCGGAATAAATCAATTACCAACTCTGTCCTCGGACTTGTAAACTCCATTGTACAAGTGTATCTCACCGAAGACATGATGGATTAGGCGGTATTGGTATTCATTATTGATGGTTTACACCGGCGGGATTGCGGAACCGCACAAGAAAATATAGATGGATTACCTGCCCTAACTTGCGCTAATAAAATATTTACTGTCTCATGATTGATGCCGCTTTCCAGTTTCCGACAAGTTTCTTTTAGATGTTTGTCGCTCGCGCGGATGATTATACAGTGCGTAATCGAATAAGTTTCACCTACTGTGACCACGTAAAGGGCCAAAGGTCCTTGCCTCGCTCCAGCATACATAACATCAATTGCATTAATATTTTTTTAATAGTTGAAGAGGGCGCGGCAATTGTTTTCAAAATAAAATCGATTGTTACATGTCTAATTTCAAATAACAAACACATGGCCTGATTCTCGGAGTTTGCAGCGGTATTTTTGCGAGCGGTAGGCCAACAATTCGAGGCGCCGCATTTTTACTTTCAGAGTGGACCACCCTCGGCTAGTTGTAAATCTGTCAGAATAACCTTCATCTGGGTATTTCGAAGTTCTGTACAAAATTTAATCACGCGGTAATCGCAGGCGCCAGGCGGAGGCATTAGGGTTGCACAGACGTCATAAAACAAATCTATTTGACGTTTAGATGTGTTTTCTTAGATTTTGAATACAGTCTGTCGCGTTAAAATCACGGGTACATGTACATTAGCGGAAAAGGCATATCGAATTACGCTCAAGTTGAAGTGTTTCTTTTCCAAGTGTAGAGTCATAATTCTGTGTCAACTCAAGAGGCTTTTGAAATGAAGGCAGAGAAACCAAATCGCAGACATCGTGGGACAGACGCATTCCTTATGACAGTTTGGAGCGCATAATTTATAGGTGTTTGTGAGAAAATGCATTCAAGGGCGTGGGCTAGAATTAAAATCAACGGTTACCATTGGTCGAAGTGATTTCAGAATTTCGCTGTAAAGTTCGGGGGTGTGTTTTAATTGTTTTCTTGTAAATACGGGACGGGAAGAAACAACAGACAGATAGCATTGACGCTTGACCGAGAACGGTTCTGTTCAATTCTAGTTTGGCTTAGGCGCTTGTAATCTTTATTCATTTTTTGTTAAATCATTTATTTCGGTACGGTTAAAGTACAGTGTGTTAAGAAAGGCAGTTAAACCAAACACGTAAGCGTCGCGACGCGAATGATTTAATCAGAGTGGTAGTGAGCGGAATTGGTACACGGATTATACGGCTTAGGTAATTGACATTGGCGTGAGGCAATTATATCTGCCGCTGGAACCAAGTGCGCCAGCACAAAATAAACAAAGAAATCAAGGCCAATTAATTATCACTACGAATTTCGTGAAACTACGAGGCCGAACAATTTGAACTGCATAGTCACAGCCATTTTCTTGGTAAAGTTTCTTTCACACCCTGTATATGTGTGTGGATCAAACTGTGGTCTTCGCCGAGAGATTTGTCGGTTAACTAGAAGCGATTGCAAATGCCAAAACCACCCATAGTGGAGTGCAAAAAACAGTCAAACTAATTTCTTGCGCTATAAATTAATTAGCTAGGTTAGACGGCGAAAGAGCGACAGAGAGAGGGTCCTGGAAAACAGGCAAGTGTGTAGAGAGTACTGCCCTCAAAGCAATTAATTAACGCGGGGGAGTAGAAGAAGTTCGGCTCACTACACTCCACCGTATTAATCAGGTTAGTTACAGATAGGTACCCAACACTTCCCAAGGGAGTCCCTGAAAAACAGGTGATTGCTGCTGATTTACTTGCAAATTGATCGCCGAAGGCGGCATTTTGTAACACATGCTTCTCTCAACACACCAATTAAGTACACTGTGGTCCTACTGTGACACATTGTGCGTTGGTTTATTAAACAGAACAAGTCTATGAGTACGATCAGAAGTGACGAACACTTGTACCAAGACTCGAGCTAAGTAGAAATTCAATTAATTATTAACCTAATTAAGGAGCAGAGCTCTCCAACAAATATCTGTGTAGACATTAAACCACCAACGGTGTGAATCGAAAGAAAGTACAAAGTGGTCAAGAATAACTGTTTGAGTTGGCAATACAATTAAGACCATTTTTTTATTCCACTATTTGCAACACTGCAACCGGATATATGTTTTGTTGATTTATTTGACGTAACATCAACAGCGACAAAATGGCAGGTTATGTGAATAAAAACTGGCGTTTAAAATTTGAATTTGAAAAGCCATATGACGCTTGTAAAGTGACGGCTGTCAGTGTCAACCGGAAGTTACTCCAGTTGTACCATTTAAAAATAAAATTCAGCATTGCCAACTCAAACAGTGATTCTTGACCACTTTGTAGATCGCGCCGAGGTTCGAAAGTGAAAGTTGTTAAACTAGTTATACTGTACTTTCTGAATATCGTAATTTTTGTTTATTTGTATTGATTTCAAACGCAAGCGTTTTTCGATCACGATATCAGATCCCACAGAGGCTGATATCAGGAGTTTTTCCTATTTTTTCTCTCTCTCTCTCAATAAATAATTAATTAAAGTTAATTGTTGCGTTTTATTTATTTATTATTATTATTTTTTTTATCTGTGGTGGTTGCCCAGGAGCGGGAGTGTATTTGAGTGTGTGTAAAGTGTTCCATGGCTTTGTTACTTCCAATCTTCTCGCCGTTTAAGGGAAAGCATATCCCCAATATTGAAGGGTGCCTGAAGTCGATACCGACCACCCCCGAGATAAATCCCGAGTGCGGTTCGAACCGACGACCATGCGATTGCAAGGCCGGTCCTCTTACCACTGGACCGTTCAGGCGTTAAGTGTCAAATTCCTTGCTCTAAAGAGTTATTTGCTGCTCTACCAAAAGAACGGGTTATCACGACGTAGTTTCCTATTCACAGCGATCACGTAAGCCCTAATTAAAAGTATTATTCTGTATATCGGTTTCTCCGAACGGTCGTTCAACTGTAAACAGAAGTAGGCCAGTAAAACTAACCCCTTTTGCTGTAGCGCCGGCGGTAGACCTTTAGGTACTCAGCAGGTAGCGACCGTCTGGAAAGGACGGTTAAGAGTGCATGTACGTGGCGTAGTAAAGTCTGGGTGGCCCTTTGGAATGTCCCCTATCACACGGTCGGTCCAGTTATTTAAATTGGCCATAAATCTTAAGTTGGTTTGTTTGTACATTTTTATTGTTTGTTTACTTGTACGGAACAGTCAATAAACAAGGCTAATTAGCGGGCGCATTACATGCTTGTTTGATTTACGTGGTCCTTATCGTTCAAAAAACTACCCTGTTTTATTAAATATTAAAGAACCTCCTTCGAAAGAATTATAAAGTTTTACAATGAAGCAATGGTTTAATCCGGTCTTTCACAGAATGAGAGCAACTGTTTTGCTGGGTTAGTTGGGCAATTTTTTAATTTCAGAATCCATCCGAGAATTTCCCGACGTAATCTCTTTTGCGCGACGGCCGCCCCCGACTGAAACAAGAATTATTTATCGCCGGCGTTAGTTGAGTTCTTTAAACCTCGTCGTTTCTTTTCCGCGCAATTCGGAATTATCCAATTTTATCACTACAATGTAAGAAGCAGCCGTTCTGCTAGGATTTAGACAAAATTTTAGAAGATTTTATAAGATGTTAATCAAGGAAGGAGTATCTACAATCAAACAGCTCGAGCAAAGCAGTTAAATGATGGAGAAGCCAAATGGAAAAAATTATCGTCTAAGAAAGCTTGCCCAGCTTTATAGTATCTGTATGTATCAATAGTTGTTTTTGTAAGTAAATAAGGTCAGCTTTAAGAAAGAATTTGCCTAACTCTGTTTTCAACGGTAGTAATTTCATTGTAAATTCAAATCTCTGATTTTTGTTACGTGCTGCCGTCCTGATTTTATCGATTCAACAACGCAGAAAGCACAATCAGAGAGAGCTTTTTGTGTGTCATACCCGAACGATTACATTAACCGCACCGAATATTATAGGCAGCAGCCGTTTTAATAGTAACGCTTCTTGTGACTGTGCAGAAAATCAAGCCTTTATTCTCCTCTCCGTAATCTTATTAAGCGAAACCGGTGCCGTTGCCGCCGGTTGTTTCAGTGAATCAGCAGCCCCTCGGACGCACGGGGGTGAACGCGAACTAGTTCGTTCGAACTATAGCCAGCCAAATAGTAATTCCCCAAATTGAACCGCCCCGGCGCGGACCCTTTCTGTTGATTATATATTTAACTTCATTCAGCAGATAATTACATAAAATAAATCGAATTTTTCACTCGCCGCCCAATCAGGGGAATTTGTTACGGTTACAGAGTACTTACAAGGGGTCAGTCAAATACAACTAGCTTATTTTTTTTTCTTGCGTTCGATATAATTTGGAATTCGTTGTGAATGTGAATGTGAATGTGAACGTGAAAGAGGGAAGCAAAACCATTTCCGACTTTGGTTCGTTTGGATCGTTATGGCATGGCGGAAGCTCGTCGGTATTAAAATATGTTCCACGCTCGATTAAGAAGGGGCAACCACACCACCATTGATCTTGGTCATTTCTTTCTTTCCTCTCGGCCCTGCCTGCTATGCGGTTTACTATGTTATTGCCGAAATCAAACCGAGGAATGGGGTCGTGCGTCGCGGGCGGCGCGGCGCGGCGGTCGTTTCCTGCAAGCTTTTTGCTCCTGGCTTTGTTACACGACGTCTGCACGAAGTAAATCATTTCCAAGGAGATGTTCGCAGTGTTTTTAGGGCCGCAGGAATTAAGACAAGGGAACTCGTACGATAAATTTCACTTCGGTATCTCACACACAAAAACCCGAGTTGTATTAAAATTGTCTGGTCGAAACTAAAAGCCGCCCCGTGCATTAACATTCTGCGCCATCAGTTTCCATCATCTTTGTTATGCATGCGCGCACAAAGTGTAATAATTTGCGTCGGGGACAAAACCAAAATAAACAGCTTTTAGTCCGAAAATTATAGAGATAACTTCTGGCTGCAACGCGGCGCGGCGTGCATTCGAAATATACGCGCGCGGCTAAAATAGAAAACCCTAACAGCATTTCCTTGTTGTCACATCCTGTATTTTATGCAATTAAATAAAGAACACATATCCGAACGCAATTTACTATGGCGCCCATACAATGGCATCTATTACAATTAAACCTCAACAAACCAGAATACATTTGCAGGAGTTAGCGAGTGTGACCGGCGCTCGTTTTTCCGCGCCGCGTCCATAATTTTGCGTGCGCCCCCGGGGCGGCGGGGTGGAAAGGAGGGTCCGTCGGAGCGTGGTGCGTGAACATGCGGTAACAAGCGGTTTAACGTCGGACGGAACGAAGCGCGTGCGGCGAACCGCCGCCGCCCAAACTAAAACATTTTATGCTTATTAGGACCGTACTATACTATTCCGGGGTTACTACCTATAATTTGTCGGAGTATGTTCCCTTTACTGGTCCTTAACGTTCTACGTTTGCATTAAATTCTAAGGGAGAAACTCCGACCTCCCTTATACAACCAACATCCATTAAATTATACGGAGCCGCCTAAACAGAAACGTTCGCGCTGTGTAAACGATATGTTCAACTGAAATATGGATGGAATACACTCGTTAAGAACTTTACATTAACATGTGTCTTCTCGTTACGAATAAAAGATTCTCCTCAGACGTACCTTGTTTACCCTCTCGAGACACGTTGTTTAAAGTATAAAGTTTGCGCCGTGTGTATAAGCTAACGGAATTAACGGGAACTGCCGTTAAAACTGCGCAGAAGTAGATCAAGGCGAAAACTATTAACTCCAATTTACTCCCAGGTAAATTAAGTTGAATGGTTTCAAAAACAAAAAAAAAGTTTAAAGCTGAGAATACAAAACGGCGCGGCGACCCGTATTCTGATCTTACGTTTAACTAAAGTCGTGATTAAAATAAAGAAGCTACTATTGATCCAATGGATGTTTACCATCACACCATCAATGCATGTGTTGTCGTTGTTTATTTTATCAAGTTTAGAATTTAGAAAAGTTTATGCATTTTCAATATATCCGTAAAACACGAGCATGTTTGTTTATTTTGTCTATGGTTTGGTAATATGATACGGGTATATGCGTCAGGTAGAGAGATGCAAGGAAAGAAGGAACGAAAGCACTTCAGTCGGGGCGCGGTTCTTGAGGGCGAACGTCTTGGTAAAGTTACGCTAATTACGTAAACGGGCCCGCGAGTGTTGTAATAAATTGCAAGGACATGTGATGAAGTGATGTGCAAGCGTAAAAGGTTTGCCGTTGATAGATGATGCTCTGAGGTAGAGTAAGGTGCCAATCCCGTTGTGTCCGCTGATGGCTCGGACAGAGAGTAAGAGATTGGGCATTCTTTCATAAGGGTGATCGCCCTGGATTCGCCCATAAATGGGAGAAAGTCGAGGATCATCCCACCTGTATACGGTATCTGACCATATCCGCTACTGCAGGTGCGTGAGTAGTAGATACCGGAAATACAACTAGTTGTAATACCTGACCAGGTGATTGCCTTGTGCTTTCAAAACGGTCATGACTTGGTGTTGACTGGGCTGTGGCCAGTGTAGCAACACTGTGGAAGTCAGTAGCACCAATGATTCTGAGAACGTACGCTCAGAAGGCAAGGTATGCTAATATCCACCTGGGGTTTGTCTTTATGCATGCGAAGTACGAAGATGGATATTCGAGGACACCTTCTCCGTGAATTCGCATCCCAGAAGGGAACTACCGCATTTAGAGTCTCCGCTGGATAGTGCGGGGCCGGGAGAAGGCCCCGGTAAGTAAACAAGTCCTATAGTCTCGAGTAGATGCTCGTAAATGGTTATTTGTAATTTTGCATGATGTCGAATCGAAAAGCGAAGCCCAGATGTTAAGACGTTTACCCTCAGCTCCGCAGTGGTCGAGAAAGAAAGAAAGAAAGAAAGCAGGGAAAGAGAGAACTAACCAAATGGTGAGTGAATGTTTATTGTAACTCGGTCCTCTGACATTGTTATCAGTTTATGTTATATTTATGTTTGTCATGTTTAACACAAAGAAAAAAAAACTATCCAACACATGTTAGAATAAAATGCATAATGTTCTTCAACCCATCTCTGTTTAATACAACAGGATAAAAGCAAATGAGAATGAAAACATTTGTCGATTCGGACGTATAAAATTGATGACGTAATGGTAAAGATCCATTGGATCAATAGTATACGTCCATTTAATGTGCAAGAGTGTGACAGGCGAACGTACCCATGGGAATTAAACACGTTATTAAATTAATCATAGGATGAGAATACGAGTCTTTTTGGTAGAAATAGAAATAACTATTTCATTCGAGTTTAGTTTGTGACCAGATCTACTTTTCTTTTTTATGAGAGAGCGCTGCTGCCAACTTGTTGTTGTTGGTACGTCTTGGTATTCTTTTTGCTTCTATCATCTGCGTTACTATTAACACGGGCATTCGATGGACAACATTGGGGTAAATAATTGGTCACGATGGTGAAAAGCAGTGGGCCTAAAACCATGCCCTGAGGACACCTCTTTTAACGTCATAGCATTGAACGACTACTTAAAAAAGATCCCATATATAGGTTGCAACTTATTAAATACAAAATAACTCTTGAAAATAATGTGGTTAGCACAATATGTGAATCAGCTTTATTTACGGTTTTTGATACACAATTTCAGTGAACTAATTTTTAATGGATATTTTTAGAATCATGAAAAAATAACAACTTCATTTATTTCAAACACACACACTAGATACTAGATGGAGAAACTGCTGTGAGCGCATATTCCAACACCCCCTCTCGCTGTAGCAAGTTTCTACCATTCTTCACTCAAGACCTTCAAGACATTTAGAAAATTTTAGAAATGACTCTTTTGACAGTGGCTTTGTCAATACGTCAGCAACCATTTCATTTGACGGACAGTACAACAGCTGTATTATCCCTTTCTCACGCAAGTCCCTTAAATGGTTTTGTGTGTGCTCCAAATTTATCTGATTCTATTGAACGAATACACCCTTGGTTGTCTTCGTAAATAATAGTTGGGTCTTCTGTTAATTTTCCCATACCTGACAACAGCCTTCTTAACCATAGTAGTTCATGACTAGCATATGAAGCAGCCACATATTCTGCTTTAGTTGATGACATGGCAACGGATGTTTGTTTCCGACTTGACCATGCAATGCTGCTGTCTTGTTGATTTACGATCGGTTTTATCTCCAGTCCAGTCCGCGTCTACAAAACATTTCAATTCGGTTCCTCCAGCTGAAGATAACCGCAATGGTTTCTCAGTGGTTGACACTAGATACCGCATTACTCGTTTTACAGCTTTCCAATCAGCTTCAGTTGGCTTTTCCATTCGTCTCGCGAGAAAATTAACTGCTAATGTAATGTCCGGTCTGAACACTGTAGCAATGTACAACAAGGATCCGATAACTTGTCGATAGACAGTATTGTTCGGTAACTTTGGACTATCGTGTTCTACTGTTCCTAAGAATCCTCTCTCCATTGGCGTTGCTACCGGTTTCGATCCAAGCATATTATTCTTCTCCAGCACATTCACGATTTTTCTCTTTTGACTGATGAGGAAAGTTCCATCTTGTTCGCGTCTAACTTCAATGCCGAGGCAATGCTTAACTTGTCCCAAGTCTTTCATTCTAAAGTGCTGATTTAATTCTTCACCTACTTTTCTTGTGCTGTCTGCCAATTTGCCAGCTACGAGCATATCATCAACGTATAACAACACATAAGTGGTGCTCCCATCTTTTTCTTTTCTGAAATATAAACACTGGTCGGCATTCCCTTGTCTGAAAGCCAACTTATTCAATATTTCTGTTGCCCTCTTATTCCAAGCTCGTGCTGACTGCTTTAAACCATAAATACTTTCGTCTTTTGTTCTGGGTCTTCGAATCCAGGCGGTTGCTCCATATAAATCTCATCAAGATTTCCGTTAAGGTAAGCACTTTTAACATCTAAATGACGAACATACAGTTTTCTCGAAGCTGCAACCATAAGAAGAACTCTGATTCTTTCATGTTTCACAACTGGAGCAAACGTATCATCATAATCTTCTCCGTAGCATTGTGAAAAACCTTTTGTCACTAAACGTGCCTTGTAAGTGTTTATCCGTCCTTCTTCATCTAATTTCGTTTTAAATACCCATTTGCAACTTACTGTATTCTTTCCTGGAGGAAGATCTACTAACTTCCAGACCTGGTGTTCATTCAAAGACTTAATTTCTTCTTTGGCAGCTGTTATCCATTTACGTTGCTCTTTAATTGGTAACTCGAGCATTTCCTCCTAAGATTTTGGTTCTGTTACAAAGTCTGTCTGTACTTTGTATACAAAACGATCTGGTGGGATTCCTTTGTTGATTCGTTGCGAAGTACGCTTCTTTGGTAACTCAGTTGGCAGAGAAATTTCTTGCGTCTGACAATTTTCATTAGATTCTTCATCTTCTGAATTATCTTCTTCCACAACAACCGGAGATCTACTATTCTTCTTCAAATCAAAATAAACTTTTCTTTCTGACACTTCTCGGGGAATTTCATTCGTCGTACTATTGCATTCTAAACCATTACTTGATTGTTTTGCTTTCATTTCGATAATTTTCACAGATCTGCAGATTCTCACACGATTTGTTTTCTGATCTAAAGTGCGATATCCTTTCACGTTATCATCATAGCCAACTAACACTCCTTCTTCAGCTTTATCATCCCACTTCTTTCTTTTCTGCTTGGGAATGAAAGAATAAGTTTTTAATCCAAATAGTCTAACATGGCTAAGATCTGGTTTCTTCCTGATGAATAGTTCAAGAGGAGTTTTCTCAATACTGCGACTTGGCATTCTATTTTGTAGATACGCCGCTTTTAAAGCTGCTTCTCCCCAAAAACGATTATCTAAACCAGCATCTAGGAGCATACACTTAGCTGATTCTGTCAATGTTCTATTTTTACGCTCCGCAACTCCATTTTGTTGAGGAGTATACACAACAGTGAATTGCGCAAATATTGTTCCAGCTCTCGAGTAACGTATTCCTCACCAATATCTGTGCGTAGCACAACTGGTTTTCTGCCAAACCTCGTTGTTAAGGCTGCAATGAATTCCTTTATCACTTCAATGACTTCTTCTTTAGACTTCAACAATCGTAAAACTGTAAAACGTGGATAGTCATCTATAAGTGTCAAAAAATATTTGTTACCACTTGGAGTTGCTGTCTGCATGGGACCACATAAATCTGAATGAATCATTCTTGCTGGCTCCTTTTCTCTCGTTGTACTTGTTGGAAACTTTGTCTGCGCCAATTTTCCCTTGGTATGTGCTGTGCAGACTTCTTCAGCAAGTAGCAATCTGCTTTAAGATGTCCAATTTTATTACAATGAAAACACGTTCTTGTTTATTTATTAACTTCTTTTCTCTTTTCCTTATTATTTTTAAAATTCCCAAATTGAATATTTTTCTTGCTTTTGCTAATGGACGCGGCTGCAGCCGATGATTGTAAGGCTACCTCTGAAGCACCAATTTCCAAACGTCTCTGAATGCTGTACAACTTGCGTCTCAAATAGAATCTGCTTCCAAAAGTAGATCTTTCATACTTTTTCGACAACGCATTCCACATACTATGAGCGTCTTCCAAATGTGCGACATGAATCAATTGATTGTCTTCTACACTTAAAGTAATGTACGCCATGGCTTTATTATTGTCCTTTTTCCACTTGTCGTCTACTTCTTTGGGCTTGGGTTTATCTAGTATGTCCCACAGTTCAACACGTACTAAAATTGCATGTAATTTGGTTTTCCAAAATACATAATTTCCTCCATTTAGCAAGGAAACTGACAATTTTAAATCGTCTGTCATTTCGATTTTTGACTGCCCGCAAACAGTCCGATGAGTTAAAAAAGGACTTCTTGAAAAAGCTCACGCAAATGGCAAATCTTCCTTATTGGCACAGTTCCGCAGAGTCTGGGCCCATAACCTCTTGAAAATAATGTGGTTAGCACGATATGTGAATCAGTTTTATTTAAAGTTTTTGATACACAATTTCAGTGAACTAATTTTTAATGGATATTTTTAGAATCATTAAAAAATAACAACTTCGTTTATTTCAAACACACACACTAGATACTAGATGGAGAAACTGCTGTGAGCGCATATTCCAACAATAACGAAATGAGAAGAATTGAATTAAATGAATAATAAAGCAAAAGATTGACACAATATACTCGCTGATTAATTTTACGAGAAGGTAATGTTTTCAAGCTTTTTACTTTATCCAAACTCACCGTACGTGTCCAGATAATACGGATTTACGTCGTCGTAAATTAGTCAGGACGAGTGTACGTGAAACATAACGATATAATAAAGACGGTCTGAAACCGTTGCGGTTTTAACAACGCCCCGCGTGGTTTCAATAAATAACGGAAATTTTCTCCGTTTATTTTTAAACTACCTCCCCCCACCCCCCACCCCCCGGCTATTCGTAGTAGTGGTTTCCGACATTTTACGAGTAGTAAAAGCGAGTAGCTTTAGTCAATTAAGTTGTTACCCCTTTACATACCTATACAACTTTTCAAAACAACATAAAACGAAAGTCCAAGGCGATTAAAATGTGTTAAAACTTTTAAGGAACAAAAGAAATTGGTGTAATTTACATAAAAATGCACTCCGGCGTTTTATGTTCGCACTAATTGATCGTCTTCGTTAATTAGGGGTTTTAATAGCTGATAATGACGTCGTCTCGTCCGGTGGTAGTTACAAAAATTATAATTTTAATCTTGACTAACTAAAAGCAATATTTCTAGATTGTGGACGTGTAAGGGCGTATAAAGGACGAGCGAGGGGACGGGGGGGGTGGCTTCTGAAAGCAAACCTTGGCGATTTTAAAACAGTTAACATTGTTAAATTAAGCACACGAACTTCAAAGGTGGCAAAGCCGTTAGAAGCTGAGCACGTCGATGTCAAAGGCTTGCTTGGCCGATGGTGGCGCCGCCGCGTTGGCCTTATTAGCACCCCGGTCACGTGAACCTCTGGTAAGCAACAATGGCCCCGGAGACAACATCGCTAATTGCATTGGCTTCGTGCGTCGTCCCGGCGAGGAAGAAATTGCGGATCATTTCTAATTCAACAACTCTTTATATTTAGCCGTCAGAAACTTGGCTAAGCCCGGGGGGGAAACTATCCTTTAATACTAACTACCCGAAACTTTCTCTTTTTACTGCATGCACAAAGCCTTTACGGCCAAATTCACTAAAGGGAAGGGTTCCCGGAGCGTGTAGGTGAAACGTATTTGGGGCTGACGTCGTAAAGTTGGCACGAATGCGAATTCAGGCAAATATTTATGTCCAGTTTTAGAGGCTCAAAATTATTATTTCATGAATTGCTGAAATAAACAACACTGAGCTAGGCCTTTTTTTTTGAAAACAGACTACAGGAGAACATAAAGCTCCTTAGCTTGAATTGAAAATATAGTGAAAGGATTTGATACCCTGCCAAGAAAATCGATATGGTTTTGTTAAAACGTTACGAATTTTAAATGATTAAATTAAAAGGTCAAAACGCAGCCGAGCGATGGCGCGACCAAGCGGTAAATTAATTGTTGTAACTTGAGCCTCGTTACTGTCGAGCTTCAAGAGGCCACGGCAATTTCAAAGAGAGGGATGGAACTCTTCAAATGGGGATGAAAGCTAAAAAGAGCGAAGCAATTG
Organism: Dorcus hopei; assembly: GCA_033060865.1. Taxonomy (NCBI): domain Eukaryota; kingdom Metazoa; phylum Arthropoda; class Insecta; order Coleoptera; family Lucanidae; genus Dorcus; species Dorcus hopei. The sequence continues at coordinate 2,047,039 of CM065425.1, read as the reverse complement.
TGATTGCAGAACCGCTTGGAAGGACGAGGACGAAAAGGGCATGGAGCTTTAAAACCTAATCGATAATAACAAACCAAAAGGAATTTCAGGAGGCCGTAACGATTTTGAAGAGAGGGGTGGAAGTTAAAGGCGACTTGGAAGAACAAAAAAGAATTGGAGGAAATTTTGTAGGCGAGAGAGATAGAAGTGGTGATAGCAATGATGATTGTAGAACCTCTGACAAAAAGGGAACGAAAAAGAAATGGAGCTTTAAACTTCATCGGTAATAACAATTCAAAAGATATTTCAAGACGCCGTAAGGCTTTCGAAGAGAGGGGAGTCGATCGTAACTGCAGTGGTAGTAGATGAACAAAAAAATAGCAATTTTGCCCATCTGTAATAACGACCCAACAGGAAAAGAGAACACCTCAAGCGAGCGCTATGAAAGGAGGAATAAGAATGAATCTATGGTAAGGTTGGGTAGGATGGTAGACTAATCCATACGGGATGCCAGTAAAGAGGACATGGGGAGGCAAAATAATTTTTACTATCAAAGAAGAGAAGAGGACCTAGACAGACCTGAGACAATGTAAATTTTACGGGAAAGAGGAATGAAACAAAGAAAGGATATGAGAAGCCAAAACAACTTTGACAAAGGAGAAGAGGAGCCTACTCAGACGAACGTAATAATGACACAACAGGAAAAGTATGGAAAGCTAAAAAAAGCAAAGACGGAAAGATCTAGAGCGATCTGGGTCAAAGTAATTTTGACGAAAAAGGGAAAGGCGTGGAATGAAGCAAAGACCTCAGCAATAAATACGCGTACTTCGTACTAAAGGGTGCGAAAGAGAATCTGCTTACATATTTATGAATAAAAAAGAAGAAATGGAAGAAGAAAAGTTATATGAGGGAGAAATTAGTGAAGATTTGATTGGTCGGTTCATCTATTTAGACAACTGGGGTTCGCATTTATTTAAAATTTGCCATTCTCTATTGGGATTACTTATGTCATTATGTTAGGACCTTTCGCTCTTCTAAGAAATTTCATTACTCGAGCTTCCATTCCTCTCACAATGTTTTCGTCGCAACATTTTTCGTCCATGCTTAATCGTAAACGGCAATGATCTCTTACTTGTCCATACTTCATAGTAAATGGCAATGATCTCTTCCATGTCCATACTTATTTTGTTTATCGTTCGTGCTTCACTCTCACGTCCGAGGACTTTAGAGAGGTACCATTTCAAGACGTCCTTGCCTTTGCTTCACGTGTGGCCGGCGCAGTAGTCAGTTTCTTCGTTGGTCAAAAGATGGCGCTGCTTTTTTTCACTGACACATACTGTGATCAACATTGCCTCTGAAATATTTACGAATAAATCAATCAATTCCCCAACAGATATTTATTGTCTATAAGGATATCAATAATAATTTCTACATATTTCTGGCCTTGCGGACAATAAAAAATACTTTTATTTCTTGAGCGATATCATGCTGTTTCTGTTAACAATTAACAGATGGCGCAATGTCAGTTTCTTCTCTGGTTAACAGATGGGGTTTGCAGCTATTCTTCTTCTAAGACAATCTTCTAGGAATTTTCTTTTCTTAGGAGCAGAATATTGCTTATTAACAATAAAAATAGCTAATAGATGGCGCCATGCCAAATATACGGATGGTTTATTTAGGATATTTTTCTGAGAATTTATCTTTTACTACTTAATCATTCCATATCAAAAAGGTCGTCGAAAAAATAACGTTAGTGCGTTTTGTTTTTGTTAAAAGAGATTAGCGGACTATTGCTGGTGGCTAATAGATGGCAACGTAGTCAGTTGCTTCGTCGGTCAATAGATGGCACTGCTCTCTTTCACTATTTACACATTCAATCAATTCCGCAACAGATATTTACTGTTTACAAGGATATCAATAATAATTTCTACACAACGCCTTGCGGACAATAAAAAATTATTGTAGAGCGGCGCATTCAATAATTGTTGATCACACTGTATTAACTGTATAACGCATTTAACGTTAAGAAGAATCATGGCCAGCTCCATTAACATTCACTGACGTGTTTGTATGACCGTTTCAATTCGCCTAAAATTCGATTCCGACAAAGCATGCCGTGGAGTACTCCTCTCAGCGCCTCCTTATTAAAGATACTACAAAACTACAGATAGTAACGTAATGACAATTGTAATTACTTAAAAACTCACAAGATGTGCTGAGGGGAGTACCCGTCAAAAATTTTAAAAATCGAATTGAAACGGCCATACATACACGTCAGTGAATGTTAATGTACATAGCTGGCCATGAGAAGAATGAGGCAGCTTTTAATGGTGACTGATAGATGGCTCAATGTTAGTTACTTCAGTGGTTGATAGATGGCGCTACTCCAATTTCTTCGGTAACTGTTAATTTTTTTGCTATTTCTTTGCTTTGATAGATGGCGCGATGTCAGTTACTTCACTGGTTCATAGATAGTTGGTGCTCCTTTTTCTAAAAATTATTTTCTATAGCGTTTTCGATTGATTGCTCTAGAGCACTCTCAGAATATCTCCATCCCTTATTATTATATGAGGTTGAAGTAAGATGAGAATACTCTGAGATTGCAGACAATAGAAAACGTTATTAGATTATTAATGATACGAGACACTTTCATTTTTTGTTGGATTATGGTTAACAGTTGGCACTAAACTATACTGTTATATTTTTGCTTTTACTGGTAATTGATAGGTGGCGCAATATCAGTTAGATGGCACTATGTTAATTTCCTTGCCATTTCTTTGTTTTTGCTGGTGATAGATGGTGCAATGACAGTAAACTTCATTGGTTGTTAGATGGCGCTCGTTTTTCTGAACATTCTTTTTTGGATGATATCTCAGCACATGTGTTAATAGTATGATAGGCTTTTATTTTTTGTTGGATAGTAGTTGGATAGATGACGCTATTCTAATTTATTTGCTTTTACCGGTGATTGATAGATGGCGAAGTATCAGTTACTTCGTTAGTTGATAGATGGCGGTGCTTATTTAAATTCGAAACTCATTCATTTCTTGTTGGATACATTCTTTTTTGTGGATTATATCCCCAACACACATGTATCAATAATATGAAACTTTTATTTTTTTGTTGGATGGTGATTAACAGATGGCGCTATGCTAATTTCTTTGCTGCTTCCTTTTTACTGGTGATTGATAGATGGCGAAGTATCAGTTATTGCATTAGTTGATAGATGGCACTGCTTTTTCAGAACGTTACTTTTTGTGGATTATATCCTAGCAAACGTGTATCAATAATACGACAGACTGTTAGTGTTTTCGATTGAGCAGTCTCAGAGTATTCTTATTTTAGTTTTAACTTCAGGCAATAGTAAGGGAAGGAGATATTCTGAGAATGCTCTAGAGCAGTCAATCTAGAACGCTAGTTTATTTTTTTGTTGGATGGGGATTAACAGATAGCGCTACGCTAATTTCTCCACTGCTTCCTTGATTTTAACGGTGATTGATGCATGCTAAACATAAAAACGCATTTCGTAATTGTAAAGTAGAATCATGACCAGTTGATTTGGTTGGCCCATTTTCTTTCATTAATTTTTTTGGGGCGTTCACAGCCACAAACAAATTTTAATTGGCTTGTTAACTGGTGATTACAGAACTTGTGATAAAAAGGGAACCTCTTGGAAGGACGAAAAAGAAATGGAGCTTTAAACCTCATCGGTAATAACAAATCAAGAGACGCCGGAATGATTTCTAAGGGAGGGGTGGAAGCTAAAAAGTCCGAAGCAATGACGATTGTAGAACTTCTGACAAAAAGGAAACCACTTGAAAGAACGAAAAGGAAATGGAACCAACGAACTAAAAGTAACTGCAAGTGGCCGTAAAGAATGGAAGCCTGTGAAATTGGGATAAGTCCTAAAAAGGCCAAGGCAATGGTGATTGCAGGGCTTCTGACAAGAAAGGAATCACTTGAAAGACGAAAAGGAATTCGAGAAAAGTTTACAGACAATAGCCGGCAACGATTTCAAGAGGGGAAAAAAAAGGTAAGAAGACCAAAGCTACGCTGATTGCATAACTTCTGACCAAAAAAGGGGTTCATTTGGAAATACGAAAAGGAAATGGAAAACTCGTGGAGGAAATGTTGTAGATTAAAGGCTAATTGGTAAAAGAAGACGAAATGACTCGACCTTGAAAACCTTACAAATTGCGGTCTTCTTTGACGTTGGAGGACCTATAAGAACAATTAACTTAGTGGAAAGCATTCGCTCCGATTAAATAACTTGAAAATCCAACGTAGAAATTTTCCTTTGTCGTCCTTCGACATTGGTAGAGGTGAAGGTCCTACCAGACACTTCTGTCTTTTTAGATTCTTATCTTAAAAGGACTTGGCATAATCTTACTTCCTGTTTTACGTGTAGGGGAAAGAAAGACAAACCCTTTTCATTTCTCTTATAAACGCGACCTAAATGACTTTCCCTGCCTAAACCCCTGCACTCCACCCCCTCGTAATTGTCTGCTAATGAAAATTACAAATCTGTCTTTAAAATGTTCGGTCGAGTTTTGGAAATAGTCATTGGAGAAAAAGGATAAATTGACCCCAATACGCCAACCGATACAATTCTTAAAATGTGCCAAATCCAATTAATAGGTGGCCCGTGATCGTATTACAACAGAGATGTTATCAATCCGCTGTAATCACATGATACCCGCGCGGCTGCCGGATCCCGGCTAATGATATAACCCGATCTAATTTACTCTCTCAGCTATTATGGCAGCAGAGAGCGCGAGCCGCAGGACCTATCTAACCAGGCTATCATCGCCATATTAATTACAGCGGTCCTCCCACTTTGTTCACGCTACTTCTTCGGGCTTGTCCTCCATGCACCGTGCAGCCAACTCCTTGATTGATCGCCTCGGTGCTGCTATTAATTACCGATATCTGCAACCCATCGGGGGTACAACGAGCTCCAGTAATGAGACAATTAGTAAGCACGTTCGTTACGCCACTGCAACAAAGAAGGTTCATCTTTGGCCATCAAAAATCTGATAAACGTTTATCTATTTCCGGCGTGCATTGCGCTGCAGTAAATTCGGTTTGAATGCGGAATAAATTGGAAACGTATCTGGAGGCACTATATATATATACATCAACGTGCATGGATGTTTTGAAAACCGCAAAAAAATGTAAGTCTGCAAATTATTTTTATTTCATATTTTTGAATAAAATGGGGCTTGCAACTTTCATAATGGAAACACCTCATCAAAAGTCGCACTATCAAGGAATCTATTGGCAACTTCGAACATGACCCCCAAGATAAACTCATGCACGTGAGGGGCGAAATTCGCCTGCAATAACCACCAGTTATCGTTGAGAAATCGATTCATCTTCTCCTCTGTAATGAACTAGATCGCATTATTTAGGCAATCGCATCATACTGTATTTACCCAGAATTCTATCGCCGTTGAATAGGTTCGCAAATTGGTACTCGATGCTAAGCACGTCGTGGTCGACCAACGGCGAAGACACCACCTTTATGCGATCTACCCCGTCCACTCGATACCTTTCAAAAATCCATATCGCTTCCAGGCTTACCCCATCTACAATTCGCGTGCGATCATTTCCTTAAAAGAAAACTCCCCGCTCACTTACGAAGGATGACATTAGCGAAGCCGCTGCCTCTCACGGGGGTGTTCCCCACGAACCCGTAGATTTGATACCTGCCTTGGAGCTCCAACTTGGGAAAGTGCAGCTTTCCGTACTCGACCAAATTCGCCAAGTCAAATCTGAAGCATTGGAGCATCACCACCCAGAACTTGGGCGCAACGATTTCAAGACTTACTCCGATTCGTTGAAGACGACCCCCTTGAAATTCGACAGCCACCCGTCGAAATCGAAAACGTAAGGGAAATACGAGGGGCCGGAGATTTTTGGGACCTTCAAGTTTCTCAGCGGAGGTAAATTCAACTCGCTAACTCCTGCAAGTGTTGACAATTAGCTCGCGTGATGGGGCGGGGGGGGAGCGACTTACCTTCAAGAATGTGGGGTAAGGCATGGTTGGCGTTGTCTTCGCAACATTGGGAAAGGTCAGGCCTGTTTCGGCTGCACGTTCTAATGAACCAGGCTGTAATTTCGCGTGATGAGGTGTGAATCACTCGTTAGATACTATGCAACGAAAGGGACTCACGCAATTTCGATTCTGAGCACCTGGTCGTCAGCAGTGTAAGCACAATAACATTTCTGAGGCGGAACATTGTACGTTAGTGTTTCTGTATTGAGCGGAGTAAACTGAAGCACGTAATTCTGATTTGATTTTACCTTGAGTCTTATCTGCGCCGAACAAGTTGCGAAAACACCATGAAAATGAAACGATTTCCAAAAGTTCTTTCACGTGTCAGTTTCGTATCTACAGGACCCTAAACCGTGTACATGCAGCCTTCGAAAGGTTGGAATTCATGCCTGTTTCGACGGTGTTTCGCAGGTAGGACGCGTTGGGGTTGGTTCGTCCCTCGATCAAGCTCCACATGTAGTAATCTATAGGGTTTGAGTCTTGGAAAACGTATCTATTTGGCCAAAACCTATGGACGTTGGATTAAATAGGTTGCATGATCGGGTACGTCGTCTTGGTGGAAGAATATAAATGGCCATGGCTTCACCTTTGCCTGCAGCACTTCCAAATACACTTCTTTTGAGATTGCTTCGCCCTTCTGAAATAACACTAGTCAAAAATTTGGTCCTGCCCACCTTGAGTACGTCTTCCAATCAACAGTCACCCTTTCGATTTATTTTAGTATTCATGGTGAAGACTCTCTCGTCAAAGGAAAACCTAATGCAGTTTCATTTTTTAATGAGCACGCAAGTCACAGCGGTCTTGGAAAGAAATTGATGGAACTTAGGGGTGCATCTCAGATTCTCCTCAGGGATTCGATGGAACATACCTTCACTCACCCCCAAGACGGTGGCCAATTTCCAGAGCGAGATCTCTGGGTCGTTGGTAATTAAATCTCGAGATTTTTGGATGAGCACATAAGCAAGTCATAGCGGTCTTGGATGGACCTTAGGGGTGCATCTCAGATCCTCCTCAGCGATTCAATGGGCTATGTCTTCGCTCACCCCCAAGACGGTGGCCAATTTCCGGAGCGAGATCTCTGGGTTGTTGGCAATCAAATCTCGAGCTCTTTGGATGAGCACATAAGCAAGTCACAGAGCCCTTGGAAAAAAATTGATGGACCTTAGGGGTGCATCTTAAATCCTCCTCAGCCTTTCGACGGACTATACCTTCGCTCACCCCAAGACGGTGGCCAATTTCCGGAGCGAGATCTCTGGGTTGTTGGCAATCAAATCTCGAGCTCTTTGGATGAGCACATAAGCAAGTCACAGCGCTCTTGGAAAAAAAATTGATGGACCTTGGGGGTGTATTTCAGATCTTCCTCAGCGGTTCGACGGATTATACCTTCCCTCACCCCTAAGAGCGAGATTCCTGGGATGTTGGCAATCAAATCTCGAGCTCTTTGGATGACTTGTGGGGTCCTTGTTGACTTGAGTTTTCTCCGCCGGGGTGGATGACTCGTTTGAAGCTACGTACCTCTTCGTTATATGGACATCGCCGAGCTTGGGTATTCAAAGATTGCTGGCGTTCATTCTTCCGTTATATTCTGAGCTTGACTCGGCGAACTCGAGCAACTTGGGGTTACTTGACCTATTTTAGCCCTAACCAGCGCTTATTCCTGAATTTTAATTACTTTAAACGACGCACTCTTTATAATTTTCGTCTAAATCAGCGGTGAAAGTTGACAAGAAGAAAAAGTAACAAGCGAAGGAAAGAGTTTCCACCAGAATCTTGGTCTTCCAAGATTCGAAAATCCCTTTTGGCCCCGTCTGTGAAAATGGATCCGGAGGAGATAAATGGGACTCCAAGGGCGATGAAAAATTACAGCAATGGGTTATTGGGTTTGTTCTTTCACATCATTTTTTTTTTACTAAAGTTGGGTGACGACAAGGAAAAGTGTTTCATCAAAATCTTTGTGCTTTGCCTTCCAAGATTGGAATGGAAGCATCTGGGATACACAAGAAAACTTTGGAAGTTTTGTGACATGTCTCTTCTTGCCGTCACTAAGTTTTTTTTTTGGGGACAAAGTAGATGCGAAAGCAAAGTACTGGGGGGGTCGAAGGGCTCTTAATAGCCTCACAGAACTGTGCGAAATTGATCTATTGTCCAAATCCTACGTAAAGGAATTAGAGAGTAATTCTCAAACACCTTTTGCAATCCAAATTACGGTGCTTCAACAAAAGCACGTATTTTTTTCTGATTTCTGAAAAAAGTAGAAGTCTCAGCATTCACAGGGACTTACATATATTTTCGTCAATGTTTCCCAAAAAATCGTCGACTAGTGTAAAAATAATCCATCACTTTCACCCCTGTGGCCTTTCCAGCTGTGGTAATTTTTTTGCGCGCTCCAATTCTGTGCGTGTCTTTAAACTTTACAAATGAAATAAAATCGTGCCATTTTTTTTAATTTCAATGAATTTGACCGAAAAAGTGACTTCTTAACATCTATTTGACACCACGTCATCTCCTCAACGGCTGCTATCCTCGTTTACAGAGGAGAGAGAGATCGGGATGCCCACCAACACACTTTTGCGCGCTCGAAATCTGTGCGTGTCTTTAAACATTACAAATGAAATAAAATCGTGTTACTTTCTTCTAAATTTGAATGAAAAGTGTACCTTTTAACCTTTCCTAATCGACACTACGTCATCCCCTCAAAGGATCCCATTCTCGTTTATAGAGGAGAGTGACATTGGGATGCCCACCAACACAATGACACATCGCGCTCCCCCTTTCTTCGGTATCGTGGTGTAGAGATTCGCAAAGAAGATGTCCCCGTTGCGAATTAAACCAGGAAGAAACTCTTCTATTTTTTTGCAAACCGACTCCCCCGTACATGCAAAAACCATTTAAAATATTGTCGCGAACGAGGAAAGTATTAATTTTAGTTTATGTTAAACTAAACGAATTACGATTATGTGAATTAAATACGGAAAATGTCCTTAAATTAATTTTATTCAATCTAACTTAACACTTTAAACTATAAATTATTCGAAGCCTTTTAAATTATAACTTAATGTAATCTTACGTTTACTGTTGATCACTATGCACTTACTTCAAATCTAATCCTACTCTTTTACTTTTATTTAACTCTACATTACTTCTCGGGGGAAAGGGCTTGGCCCAGCCGGCCAGCCCTGCGCTCGTGGAGAGCTCACTCGGTTGTCTCGGCTTTACGCGCACTCGTTCACAATTTACTGTCCAATTAATTATCTTACTAACTGTTAACTAATTACTTTTAATACTCTTCACTACTTTAATACTACTTTAATACCACCTTAATACTACCTCTCCTGACCTGTGGGTCGATTTTTTATACATCCCTATCTCTACGTCACAATTGGTTCCTTTACTCTGGTGGCCGGGGTGCGATCAAAGTCCAAAGTTCTAAACCGCATCAGCATCAATTGATCCTTGCCAAATTTGTTTTTCTTAAAGCGTTCTAATTGCCTCGATCTTAGTTGGTACATGTAAACAACACACCTGCATTCCGCATAGCTTGCGTTTATGCAAGTATGTGTATCGCGACATTGTTCTACTTAACTTTCAATGGATGCTGATTCTGCATAATTTTGAAATGCACAACATGATTGCAATAATTACGAAATGAATTTAAATTTACTTATTTCCTCAGATAATGACATCGTGATAATATTTCGGCGACGGCAAATCAAATGCAAATCTCTCGCACGTCAGTTAATTATTTAGATTTTATTATTTTCACATCGTCGATTTGTTAATGGAGTACCTCAGGGATCGATCTCAGGACCGATTTTATTTTCCACCTTTTTTCCCTGATCTAGGAATATGCCGATATTATTATTTATTCCAAGGGGATTATTCGGGTTTCGTCCTTTGATTCGATTTTCGAGAATCCTATCAATCTTGAAGAATACAAAAACTGTTAGTGGTACAGATGCAACTGAGAAAATGGATTCGGACGGAGATAAATGAGACTCCAAGGACGAAGAAAATTATCAGCAAAGGATTATGGGGTTTTTCCTTCACACCTTTTTTTTTTTTAGTAAAGTTGGGCTAACGAACAAGGGAAAGTATTTTATCGAAACCTTTAAGCCTTGCTTTCCAAGATTGGAATGGGAGCATCTCACAAGGAAACTTGTGCCATCACAAAGTCTTTTTTTGGGGGGGAAAAATTAGATGCGAAAGGAAGGAGCATTGTTGTATTGTACTGGGGGGTCGAAGGGCTCTCACAGCACTGCGATCAAATAGATCTATTATTCAAACCCCACGTAAAGGAAAGAGTAATTCTTTAAACACATTTCCGAAACACGTTTCTGAAAAAAGTCTTTGGAGTACAATCAACAAAAAAATCGTTGGCTAGTGTAAAAATGGTGAATCGATCCACTTTTTACGTGAAAATATGTATTACCAAATTGAAATGATTATATCGTGCGGTGTTAATTGTTTTTATTACTTCATATGCATTAAAAGTGGTGTAGATACAGTTTGACTTCATCAATATTTTACGTCGACCGAAGTGATTTTTCATGTTAAAAGCCTTCGGGTGCGTATCGATCATCCGCCCAATTTACTAATAAATTCATGAACGTTTGCGGCATAACATTTTATTACCGGCAGATTTTATATAATCCCGCGTGTACCACCACCACACTCAACGCAAAAAAACGTATCATTACGTAACTAATACGAGAATGTTTAGTAGTTGTTGTCGTGATCGCCCGATTTGATTACGAACGCGTCGTTTTCGTATCTCTCCCCTATTCCTCGAAGATTGACGTAAATCTTGATATGAACGCCTTTTTTGAAATCAATGCCGGGTATGAATATCAAGCACTGTTTTTATCAAGATGGAGGGGCGGGGGGTGAAATCAAAAATTCATGGCCCTCGAATACCCTTATACATGGCAAGTCAAATATTTATACAGCAGTAACTTAAACAACCTAATGGTTCGCGCCGTTTTCTTCTTTCTTCCTCTTTCTTTGTAGGTAACACCTATTGTACGCGACGCGGGGGCGGGGGGCGTGCTTTTATTATGGTCGTTATGGGGCGAGCGTGTGCTCGGTTTAGTTAGTCATACGAAAGCGTAATGTAAAAAATAAACTTTCGTGATTGCGTTTCTGTGACGCATTGTCAAAACATGCTGCTACCCTCGGGTGAACACACGCCCCTTATCAACGGCGATCTTAAATAACTGGGACGTCAAATACGCATCTGATACGGGTGAATTATTAGATGCGAGTGTTCCTAATGAATACTTAATACCTTGCTGAAATTATCAAACGATAATTCACCCCGTTTCTTGCTCTTTAATTGGAACGCCGACGTTCGCGACTTCTTTCTCGGGCCTCTCTCCGTCCGCCTATGGCATTTACAGAAATTACACGTTGGGAAAATTCGATATGCACGACACATTTCGCTGGATTATTTAATAGCTTAATAACACGTTATGTGTGTCAACATAACTAATTATGTGTTTGCCGCTGTGTTCTAAAATAGGAAACGCTCTACTCCAGATTATTTATTATTAATTTAGTCAAGAAAACGTTCCATTTACTTCGGACACAGGTCAGAGTGCCATTTGCAATAATTAGTTAACGAGGACGACCTAATAGTCTCGATAGGAAACAAGAAGGTCCTTCGTAGGAATTGTGAGAGCCTTACGCTCCATCTCTTTTGTCTGTTGTATTTCCTTTGTTCTCATTTTACAACAGCGACCGGTATGTATCGTGTTCATCTCTGCGAGCATAGCTCCTCGTCTATGGCAGGCTAAACGCGACGAAAAACCGCTTTTTGTGCGTTCATTTTACTCGTGATCGCAGTGATCGAGTTAAAATAATTAAAGTAAAAACGTGTGGCAAAAAAATTGAAAATCGCCGAAGGTATGCGTTAGTCAGTCGTGTGGATGCTCGCTGAAAGCGATGTGCTCGTTTTGTTTGAAATTAAAAAATTTTCGCGTCCGGAAAACGCGCGTCAGGAAGACGTTTGGTGGCATCGTAAGGGTGTCGTTCTAGGGGTGCGTGTAAGTGTGTGTACGAGAGCGGAAGATAATGGTTGCATCGCCGTAACTTACGAAATAACTTAACACTTTTTTTCTTTTGGCAAAGCAATGGTGGAGGAGCCAATGTTCCAACGTCTTGAAAATAGACGAAAATATCCTCGTCACAATTTGTAGAAAAAGGGGAAAACGCACCTAGTTTTAATTGTTTTTATTGTGTTTACTTTTTCGAAAATTTTATTTAGATCAGGGGCTGTCCTAGAAGTGCTTCTTGAGGGAGGGAGGCGATTAGATTTCGTTAGGGTTAAAAATTGTAGACGAACGTAATCGAAACGTACTAAAATAAATTATATGGCGCTTGAATTGGTCGTAGTCATAAAAACATCCGAACTTATTGCCTTTATTCAGAAATCATAAGTTCTTGTAGAAGCTCGTTTCCGTTTTTATTACGCGCTTGTTACGTAAACTTTTTTTATTACCTACAGTTCTTCCGCTCGATCTTTGCAGTTACGTCACAAAATTATCGACTCAAAATGACAAATTTATAAATTCTGTCATTTTTTTAACATACGTATTAGATAAGGATAAAAGAATATGTTGATTTCGTTTCTTGAATTGGGAAAGTGTGACGTAACTGCAAAGATCGAGCGAAAGAACTGTATGTATGTATATCGTTAGTGGCGCAGACTTTGAGTTCCTTTTAAAATGCTAACTTGCTACACTTGAAAAAAAAATCGATTTGGTTTTAAACTATGTAATTAGCAACAATAAAGAAAATTTTTATATGTTCCGCATGGCTTGCGTGCAGCATTTGTGATTGGCTATAATTTTGAATGATTTTAAATGAGCCAGTGCGTATTTAGCTTAAGGTGTAGCTTAAGCTTAACCAGAATAGTACCATGTGTTTTTTTTTAAATGCCATAAGAGGTGAGCTATGGCAAAAAAAATCATGTCGTAGCTTGATTCACCACTGCATTATTTTTGACGTCTAACGAATTTAAGCCAGAAACTTAAAACTGATGAATTATGAAGTGATTAGGGGTAATGAATGCTTAGTTATTTTTATTATCTAAGAGAAACGTTTATTTTTTAATAAATAAATTTGATTCAAGTTCTAACAGTAGTCTACCACTGCCGGTGTTGATAAAACTCACAATTATTTTTTAAATAATCAAAAATCGTTCATTTAAATTAAAAAAATCAAGATTTTTGAGTTTTCTTACATGAGGATCTCATTTTAAATATTTCTTGACATTTCGTATAATATTTTTAAGCAAATAATAAAAAAACAAAAATGTAATTTGTAATGGAATGCAACTTTGGTTTAGAAACTCACGCGTTAATCTAAACAACCCAACCGGATCTAGTAGAAAGTTTAAACTTTTTTATTCTTTAGTCCGTTTGTAAACCAAAATAAATTGAAATCATTTCTAGACGAAAACAGTCAAAAATCGAAAGCTGTTCAATTTTCGTGTCTGATAAAAAATATACAGGGTATAATTTAATGATTGTAAAAAAATTGAAGGGGTGATTCCTGAGTTGATTCTAAGTAAAAGAACGTTCCTATAAACAAGTGGCGTAAAATGCTTCGTTTTCGTTGTACAGTGCCATTCATAATTTTAGTGACACATGGGAACATTTTTTATTATTGATTTTTGTGAAGAAATTTTACTAAGATGTAAATCAAGACAAAAAAAGCAACCCAACCACATCATCGAGTTAACAATTTAAAATTCGGCGGGAAGATTGAAATTCTCAAAAACGAAAAACTGCAACACGAAAAAGCTTCGATGTGACACATGAGTTCGTACTAGATGTTGATCGAATTAAATTCAAAAATACAGTGCTACACAGCGTGTTCCGTAAAAAAGAGTATTTCATTAATAAAAATTAAACTTTGGTTTATAACTTAGTTCACAAACAGATCATCTCTGGCGTTGACCGCGCGACACGTGGTTAAAAATGGTAAATGCAGGATGAGTACGCCATCTCGTGAAAAGCGACTCACCGCTGAAAGCTCGAATCAACCACGAGTTTTGCGGGAATACGCTGACTATTGAAAAAATCCCTCTTTTGATTTTTTAGAGTGGAAGCGAAAGCTTAAATAGACGCCGCGTCCGCGAGCGAAAAACGGACAGTTCGCGGCTCCCTAAGTTTCGTCCGCGTTAAATTCTCGTCGAAATTTTAATTTAATTTCTTTTTTGTTCTAAGTTCGGTTTTGCTTTAATTTAATATAAAAATTTTCCGAAGTTTGATATCGGTTTCAGGGTAGAAAAAGTAGAAGCTATTTTTTCGTGAAGTTTTGCGCTCGATAACGAAATAATTCTCGTCAATTTAAATCAATAGTGTTTTCCCTAAAATATGGATACGAGAAAAAAAAACAATTTAGATTCGTCACCGGTAAGCTCGATGTCTTTACTGCTTTAAAGCTAAATAATTATTAACACGGAGCATTTTTCTAAGTGTATTACACCATTCTCCCTTCTTGTCGAAGTTTGTTTCGTTTTGTTATATATACATATTTTTCAGGGTATTTTGCATTGTCTTTGTTTTATCTGTTCTATTGTCAATTTTGTTATAAGTTCTTTATAGTAAAGTCAAATTTTGTTTTGTTCGGAAGTCACAATATTAAGACACTATTAACTCTGTAGTTTACTCGATATTTGGTTTTGTAATTAGTTTCATGTGTTTGGTCGTAAAAATTATTTTGTTTCAGGATATTAAATTTGTTAAATTTTCTGTGTTCTCGTTAAATTTTCTTTAATATAATTTTAATTGTTAAACCTTCCGAATTTTTTTTGATACTCAAAGTAGAATTTAGAAAATCTTTTAATAAATAATCGGTAAATCGAACAAGGACAGGAGAAAGATTCAACAACCCCAAAATCGTAAGTCTGTGGGTAAAAAGGGCCAAAATTCATACCAAGTCAGAAGAGAGCGGGCGGAACGACTCCTGGCTAAATCATTTAGCTAATTCCAGAAACGCTACTGACAAAGGAGTCTCCTTTTGCGTCTCGTTTCGGTTTGAAAAAGTTTTGGGTAACGAAGGGTGGTAAAAGTTTAAAAAGGATGTTTCAGAGTCTAGTGGAAGGCAAAGTTGAGACATCCTAACTCCTTAACTTCCCATTGTAAAATACATTTATCATAAAATTTGGTTATATGTAGAAGAACCATTTTATAAAAATATAAACCACCCTTTCCCGTACTCGCGGTCCTTGCATCGCCATTTGTCGAACGGTAACTAATTAGCTCCATCTGTGGAAGAACGACTTCATTAGAATTCATTATGTGATGCTTTTTTTTAAACTACAAAATCAACTTTTACGTTTGACCTCAACGAGTTTCGTCTTTTTTTAATTTTTATGAGTACAATCAAAAATAATGTCGGCATGTCTCCAACAGCAACAAAATTAACGCCATCTATAGTAGAGTGGAAGAATGGTTTCATTATAAGTCATTTTCGTTTCATTTTCTGTTTTTTTTTTAATTACAAAATCGACTTTTAAGTTCGACTTCACGTATTTTCATTTTTTTACAAGTACAGTCAGAAATAGTATCGCCATTTGTCTAATAGCATCAAAAGTAACGCCATCTGTGTTGTAGAGTGGAAGAACGATTGCATTACAATTCATTTTCGTTTCATTTTCTGCTGTTTTATTTTTTTTTATTACAAAATCGACTATTACGTTCGACGTTACCGATTTCAATTTTTTTTATGAATACAGTCAAAAGTCGGTCAAAGAATTTGTTATATAATAAATAAAATAAAAGAGTTTTGTTACGTTTCAATTTTCCCGCCACAAAAAACGCGGAATTGAAACGATATCTAACCCGCTTTCGATATAGTTGGCTAGCCTGCATCCCTTCTTTGCTTTCTCGAAGTTAATTGGTGGGTGATACACCACGTGACGGTCTTCGGCTTCGTATCCTAGCAACCATCACCTGCCACAATTTCGCCAATTTCGTTGAGGTTCTCTCTTGTTCGACGTGTGTTACAAGCCAGACGTGTTTTACGTGCATTGTAAATTATCGGAATTCTTGCTCTTTGGGAGAAGTAATTCATTTGCGGTTGTGCCGGAAGATTTAGTGACACCATCAAACACATTTGGGAACTTATTAGCCCCCAGGTAATGTGCAATGGCGTGTACCAAAATGGCCGCTAACGGAACCGTTTCCTTTTATACTCGGGTTCTTCCTCAACTCGCGAGGTTTTCCGTTTGATTTAAATTGGGTTTTGGTGCCACATCGAACTCCCTCTGTGCTTCACCGTGCCGTTCGTGATAGCCTACGACCGTGTCGACCCTGTAGCGACGAGTAGCGTAAGTCAGCCATCTTGTAACCGGATCCCGTCCGGTATCAACTAGTTGTCGGCTTGGCCAGCATCACCAGGTGGTGTGACGACCGCCAACTTCACAGCGTAGTTGATACAGTGACTTGACAGCTCGGTCGTAATCATAAGTTTATTATTTAATCCAATTTGCGCTTGTATTTTTAAGAGCGAAATACGGCCTTTTCCTTTGTGTTGCATGTTGTAATAATAAAGAACCAACCGCCCTAGTCTTAAATAAGTTCATGTAACGTAAGCCATTGCTTTGGCCTTGTGGAACCTGTCAGTACTTTGAATCGTTGTACGACTTGTTTAATTGTGTTAATTAAATTTAAGTAATCCTTCACTGTTGTGTTTATATTTACCACCTTGACGTACAAGTGAGTGTAAAGCCTCTGTTTTATTTTTGATTTATTTCTGCCCGATTTGGTCGATTGGAGACGTCGACTGGTCGATTACGTTTTGGCTGTAAAGCAGTCTCCTGGCGCCCTTTAATAATTTTTACCATCTTAATTAACCCACCCCTTTCTTCACTGTTGCTAGTCCGGGGTACAGCTGATACGTTTAGTCAGCAGAAGCTTGTCATCTGTCAAAGGTATTTGTTATATAATAAATACTACCTACTATTTATTTTATTTTCTTTTTCTTCTCCATCCAACGACTTAATGTGAAACTTTCTCGGTTGCGGAGAGGTAGAGTAGCGCCATCTATGGTAGAATAGCGGAACGATATTATTACAATTAATTTTCGCCTCATTTTCTGCTGCTTTTTTAATTTCGTTTTGTAAAACAAAATAATTACGTTCCAAATAAAAGAACTTTTTCGGCGTCCCTATATTTGTAATTTCTATATCGTCTTTTACTTACGTTAGGTTTAATTTTTGAAAGAAAAAAAAATCATTTTCACCTCTGTGGCCTTTCCGGCTGCGACAACTTTTTTTGGCCGCTCGAATTCTGTGCGCGAGTTTAAACATTACAAACGAATGAATCTAAGCGAAAAGTGTATGTTTTAAACTCTTCTAGTCGACACCACGTCATCTCCTCACCGGTTGCTTTCCTCGTTTATAGAGGAGAGAGACATTGGGGATGCCCACCAACACAATTTTACGCGCTCGAATTCTGTGCGTGACTTTAAACGTTACAAATGAAATAAAACCCCGTCATTTTTTTTAAATTGACTGAATTTGAATGAAAAGTGTATCTTTTAACTTCTCCTATTCGACACCATGCCATCTCCTCAACGATTGCTATCTTCGGTTATAGAGGAAAAAGACATCGGGATGCGTGTCTTTAAACGTTAGGAACGAAATAAAATCCCGTCATTTTTTTTTAAATTGAATGAATTTGAATGAAAAGTATATCTTTTAACTTCTCCTATTCGACAGCACGTCATCCCCTCAACGGATCCCATCCTCGTTTATAGAGGATAGAGACATCGGGATGCCCACCAACACAACGACATATTGCCGTCCCCCTTTCTTCGGTATCGTGGTGTAGATATTCGTAAAGAAGATATCCCTGTTGTGAATTAAACCAGGAAGAAACTCTTCTGTGCTTTTGCGAGCCGACTCCCCCGTACATGCAAAACCATTTAAAATATTTCGGTGACGGCAAATCAAATATAATTCGCACGCCAGTTAATTATTTAGAATTTATTATTTTCACATCGTCGATTCATTAACGGAGTACTTCAGGGATCAATCTCAGGACCGATTTTATTTTCTACTTTTCTCCCTGATCCAGGAATATGCCGATATTATTATTTATTCCAAGGGGATTATTGAGGTTTTGTCATTTTATTCGATTTTCGAGAACCCTATCAATCTTGAAAAGTACAGTGGTGCAGAAAACGCTTCTTGCTGATGCCACAGTGGGATCATAAGTGCTTAAAGCGGGACACACACTGAGGCGGTTGCGATAGCGATTACGATAGCGGTGGCGATGGAAACCATTCTCATACATGCGACAAGAATAGATCTGCCAAGGAATTTACGTAACTTTACTGTGATCGCTCGCACGTGAACGTTTGTGACCGCCACCGTCATCGCAAACGCTACCGCAACCGCTTCAGTGTGTGTCTCGCTTAAAGCTGCTCAAACAAATAAGAGAGCACGCGATTAAAAATGATTCAGTAATCTGATGTTTTATTCTTGCATTATACTTTGAGGTTTTAGCAGAAGTAATTTCGACCATAATCGCTCGGTAGCAAAAAAAAAAATGAAAAGCGAAATTTAAAACGAAAAGCACTAACGCCCAAATTAGTTCCTGCATCTAATGCTAATGGAAAATTCGTTACTTTTAATGTGACCTCGTGAAAAACTGGGCACGAAATTAACGAAAAGCAAATCCAGGCCGTTTTGCTGCAGCAGGGATGGCGGCGGCGGCATTTACATTAACGAGCTTTCCAGGGAAACACATTATAAGTGGACACTGGTCATTACCCATAATTCATTAGGGCGGCCATAACTTTGACCCCCGCATGAAATGCGTGCGTCCGTTTTTACACGAAAAACAAAATTTAATACTTATATGTATATTCTACACGTTGTAACTTTCGAAATTTATATTTTATGAATATTTATGTCCGCGGGGCAGAATTTACGGCCGTCGAAATAAGCAGAAAAAATAACGCAATAACACTGACCCCGCAGATTTTCACCCGTAAACAGCTTGTTTATTTTGACACCATAAATCAAACTACATAATTTTTAATCATTACTGTATCGCGCGTTACCACCGAGGGGTCAGAATCATTCTGTATTATGAAAAATTACAAAAGTGACGCCGGAAATTCAAGTGCGAATTCTTCCTCATCCCCCCCCAACCCACCCAACCACTTATTACACGAGCGCATCGTGTAATTTTTAGCGGTCGGCCTCCCTTTTCGAGTTTTAACACGTTCCGCCGTCGTAAATTAATTATTTTAACGCATTATACGAAAATGTATCGCGTAAACGCTTTATCTGCGGGGCCGTGGCGGCGGCGATTGTGCAAAATAAGTGGATTATCTGTAAAAGCACGTGTAATTTAATATTCGTGCGCGTAACGCTACGTGTTTATCAGCATTCTAATGAGTTTAACGATAAAAAAAAAGCAATCGCCGTTACATTTTCAACAAAAAAAAAATGAGTTTCATGTCATTGCGCTCGCACGAATCATCGAGGGAGACACGAAATACTATAGGTGTGTGTGCCTTTTAGCAATTCAAATTTCACCCGAACATTAAAGAAAAATCGCAAACACGAACTTCAAAGTTACTTAAGATTAGCCTTACAGAATCCTTCCGCTCATTATTCCCGAAAATTTCATTTTCTATCTTAAAAGGTGGTTACGTAATCAAGAACAACATACAGGATGTGTGGTAAAGGTATTCCTTAAATTCGAATACAGATTCAACGATGAGAACTAAGCACAAAAGTTTATATTGCTGCGGAAATAATTTATGTAACTGAAATAAGGGTCGTAGCTCAGTATAACATATATTTAAGGGAAACTTACGTTGCTTGGTCACTTACACAATGAAACAAGACTTCTGACTAGTTGTGACACTAATGATCCAATGATCAGCTCGTCGACTATTTAAAGGGGTTTCGTCCGAGGACGTTTTTCCCAGGGATTATGCCTTGGCATGTGACTCATGCGGAACTGAAAGCGTGTTACCCGCCTTCCTTGACGTTTCCGAAAGATCCATACTTATATAATTGTTTACGGAAAGCTTTGGCTGAGTGATTTTTGCAGTTGCGAATTCTTGCGCTCTAATTTCCTGGTTATAATATAAATGTAGGGGCATAGACGCTTTGTTTCAGATATATTCCTCGTAAGTCTTGTTATTCCGTTGAAACGATGCCGGTCTTTAATTCATCGCGAAACACGTCAACCTGCTGTCCAGTGGTTTACTTAATTTATTTATTCTAATGCGTTTCTACGTTAAGTGCCCCCCGTCAGCAGCAATGACATTCTGACGGTTTGCATTATGCAGCGTTTTTCGTTGTGTGAAATCCTTTTAACATTAATAGATTAAAACACTTTGCAGATTTGCAAATTGTATGTAAATACATATGTATATCATGTGCCTGATTGTAAGTGATAGTCAAGGCAAAGAAAAACTGCATGGAAGTAAACTTGGTACTTTATTCTGATTATCAAATAATATATGCTTTTATTATTAATTCTGCAATTGTTATACAATCCGTTTATTTCCAAAAGGGTATATGAATTATGTTTGCGGTGAGATACACAAAAGTTATCCGAGCTGTGGTCGAACCGCGGGGGGGAGGGGTAGGTATCCATATTACATCAAAGCGTGAGGTGCAGGAGAACCACCTGAATTTTGCATTACACAGTCAAACAAGTCTAATCTGTTGGGTCGTTTAGCTGGGCGGCGGCGCCTTCTTACTCAATTATTTGCTGATCAGTTTCAGCAAACTTTCAGGGCACTTGACAAACTTCGAGTGGAGGAATTATTGGGGAAACGGCCACACGTTGCAGCGGAATTAATTTCCTTCCTGCCCTCGCAAGGTTTTACACCGGGCGGTTTATATTTATATGTACGGGGGGGATGGTGGGGTGAGAATGCAGCCGCCGCCGCCGCGCTCATCTCGAGAGCAAACAAACGGGGTGGCTTGAAAACAATGCAGTTCGGGGAAACAATGGATGCACGAAGCATTGCGACCCATGAATTTCACACCTCGGCGTTTAACAAAAGACGAAGAATAATAGATAAGTGTGAAGTGAACAAATCCCATGTCAACTTTATTATTAAATTGAGTATCTCCCTATTAATTTCACCCCAACCATGCAGACACGTACTAAAGTATAATTAAAACAACATACGAAAGTGCTACTTTTTTAAAAATCAAATCGGATCATTCACGTTGAGAATTCTATTTTCATTCTACGGGGTGTTAATAAATATGGAAATCCGTAAATACGTGTTTTAGACACTCGTGGTGGCGATTGCGAAGCGATCGCCCGTCGCTGTCGGGAGCCAGGGGACGAAACGCTCGGGGGTGCACGTTTGGAGACCACTTTTCAGGAATTTTTTTCGACCCTTAAACGTGATCGGATCGCGACGAGCCTTTCGGCATCGTACATCAAAAAAAACCCGAGAAACCGACGGCGGGGTCGATTTTGCGATCGGACTCGGGGGGGAAAAGATTTTGTATGGGGGTTTCCAAAACTGGCCATTTTTGACCGTTCAAAAAATTCCACCGCCCTTATTTACGGACCCAATCGGGCCAAACTCGGAACGTAGGTACGGGGCAGTAATATCTTTATACCTGCGGACGCTCGGCTCCGAGTCCGGTCCTGGATTTTAGTTGTGGCCCGAAAACCGCCGTTTTTACACATTTTCGAAAATTTCTCGAAAACGTGATCTTAGAGAATTTTTTTAACTCTCTCACACGCAAGAGGACCCCCCCGGGTACCTAACCTATGGGGCCTATATCCCGGGAAATGCGTTTTTTTTCAAGATATGATTTTTTGAAGTTTGTCGAATTTGCAAGCTTTTCTTCCGGAATTTTTTGCGGTACCTTAGGGGGCTCGGATCAAATCGAGCTGCACGTCATTTATGGCGCAAAATGACGGGGAACGCGATGCCGCCGCGCGTTTGAAGATCGGACGACCGGGAGGGCTGCTACAGGGCTGCTACACCCTTCCGGAAAAGGGTGGGGCAGCCGGCCATTGGGACGAACGTTACGTTTGAATTTGCTGCTAAGAAATCGTGGCAACAAAGCATCGTCTAAGCCGCGTTTCGGTACGTTTGGCAACCTTGTACTCCTTCCCCGTTACCACGAAGCTTATTCGAGGTAGGACACCACGTGACTATATCATGGTTCACCATTGGTTACCGCTTGCGACTTTCGCGCGTTATTTAGCGTCCACCATCTTAGACTCGCGTTCCTGTTTCATTCTGCGTTCGGTCATCGTGAGGTGTAGACGTGTTTTAGTGTAATCTCGGGGTTCTTGCTCTTTATGTGAGGAGAATTCATCAACCTGACTACACCACCGAACGAGTTTGGGGTATTTTTAATCCCATTCCAAGCCTGGGAGCCTTGTAAATCTCAGGTAAAATATGTCGAGCAATGGTGGATGCCATTATGGTCACTAATGTCGTCGTTTCTTTTATACAGACTTCTAGCTGTAGGCACAGATCTTCGGCTGCGCTTCAGCCTTCTTAAGTTGTACCGTAGTGAGTTGGACTCAAATCGAGTCAACTCGTAGCATTTTTCGGGGAAACCTGACCAGCCATCTTGACGAGCCCTGTGATTCCAGTTTGAACCGGATTGTCGACACTGCTCGCGATCGGCAGAGGGCGTCGTAACTACCCACAGCACTTCGGTTGGTAATTTTGACCTGACGTTACCGACTGGACGCTGTCCAACTTAACTTACTTTGAGATGTCGTGGATTGATTTGTTTATTTCTCTTGCATAACCGAATTGTGAGAGCGAATTACGGCCTTTGAATTTGTGGGGAAACCACATTATTGTATGTAGTCAAATTGTCGTGTACACTTTTATGTCTTTAAGTATTTAATTAAAGTTTGAGTTAACTTGTGCTGTTGCGTTTGTGTTTACTCCTTGACGTACCAGTGAGTACGTACTTCTGATTTTCTGTCGATTTGGTCGATTCGGAGACGTCGATCAAATCGTTTACGTTCAGCTTGCTTTCATACAAGTCTGCCCTGGCGCCCTTTCGTTATTTTACCATCGTAATTAACCCACCCCTATCTTCACTGTTTGCTAGTCGAGGGGAACAGCTGATACGTTAGTCAGCAGAGCTCGTCAACTGTCAAGGTAGGTACGAGGCAAGTCATTTAAAGTTAAATTTGGTGACAGAACTTAATAATTTGCAGCCTACCGGTAGATAACACAATTCAGAAGATTTCTGACTTACTTAATCCTTGGACCTACCTACCCTTACGGGTGTAAGGCATTTGGGGTTGGAGTTGAACTACCTGCAGTTGATCATTTCCAAGTCTCTTTCCACCTCTCTCTGGCTCCTTTTTTCACATTTCTTCCAGTTAAAATCTTCTCGGTTTCCCTCTCCCTTTTCTTCTTTTTTTCGGTTTTGACCTCGAATCCGTACCATCTCCATCAAAACGTTTTACTTTTAAATTCTGTCTGCATCTCGCGTCTCCAATTCCATCCATTTTTGTTTCGTTTTCTATTCCTCTTAAGAATCTCATTTCTATTGCGGTTATTTTTCTTCTTTGCCTTTACCATTGTCCTAAGCACTTACGTTCTTATTTCTTTATGGATTTCTCTTTTTCGTGGGAAGGCGTTTTTAATACCATTGAATGATTTCTTTCAGCTGTCGTTCTTTCTCCCCTTATTTCTTCCTCCATTCTACCCTCTACCGATATTATTGTCCCCAGATTTGATTGATTGTTTTACTTTAGAGGCTTTCTTCAGATCCAAAATCTTTTGGCCATTTATGAATGATTTTGGCAGGAAGTATCATTAAGCGGAGAAGATCAAATTGTCATTTTCTTCAATCATCATAATTGAATGATTTGGAAGCAAATCAATGAGATAAAGTTTTTAAGCTGCCCATTATTATCAAAGAGAGGATTTTTTACGGTATGACGAAAGCACGTATAGTCGGCGACGCTTATAGGAAGACGAAAAACCGGAAAAATTCCACTCTCTGATTATTATATTATTATCGGACTTCTTTTTTAATACCGCTAAAGTTTTGCAAGCATTTTCATTGCGTTTACGTTAAATAAATGACGATACCAATATTATTGATGCTGTTTATAGATTTTGTTGTAAATATTTAAATGGTTAGGGTTTAGATAAAGCGATCAAAATTTCAGGTTAAATTCTACAGAGAGAAAAAAACATTATGAATAATTTATTAGTCTCTGAAAAGTCCCATATCTCGAAAACCATTGAGAATTGGATCTGGGTTTATTAAAATTTTTTTCTTGTTTTGGTCTTTACTATCACCTGTCAACGTGTGTAGGGTTTTCTTTATTAACACCCAGTATTATTGTAAGTGATTTCTTCTGGCTGGCTTAGGGTCATGCTTTTGTGTAAATCAGGGTTCTTTTCTTGCTAAGGCGTAATTTTGTTGTCGAAATTCTTCACGAAACGTTTTCTGTGATCAATTTATTATCTCCCGATCGAGTAAAAGTGAAGGATTTCCGCGGTAAATCCAAGGCCTATCTGCTTATTATCGGGCCGGTATTATTGGCCATTAACATTTCGGCCGGAAATTTGAAAGGAAGGTGCTAGGAAACGCGATAGGCGAGCGGTCGTTGAAAACGACGGCGCCCAGGGTGCACCTACACAACGGGGGAAGAACCAGATGGGGGGGGGCGAATATTTACGCCGTTCGGACCGAATAAATAATTTAATGCCTTTCCTCGGTAATTACCTGCAGTCGAAGTTTCTTTCATGCACCCCAGGCTAATCGATATACACGTTAGCCACCTGCCGCCAGCCATTTTTTTACATAATTACTCCAAATTAGATCGTATGACACGAACGCAAAGGCACTATGTACTAGAAAGAAGAACGTATTGAATGCCGTTGCACAAATAAATTAATTCGGCCCCTTACGCGGTTGGGAATTCATAAAGTTGTGGCGTAGCGTTTTCAGGCGGGCCTTGATATTGTTTATCTCCAGAACTCTAGGAACCAAAGATAAATCGTAACGCCCCGGCCGAGGGTTCAAATTTAATTGAAACGGCATTATCAGTTTCGTACATCAACACCTAATCAACCCCCGCATTTAATTAAATTAACTTAATGACGACGTCCTCCGAATATATGCTCATTAGTTACTTATGTAATTGGAAAAATAATTAAGTGAATTATTGGGCGCACATAAATTTTTCTTTAAAAAAAAAAGTGCCGTAGTTATCTGGTCGTAATCAAGCCGAAGCGACGTATCATCGACCAATTATATTATTTGTTTCGGTACAGTGGAGATTTAACATTACGTTTCAAACGTGTATGTGTGGTTGCCTATCGTGGTGGCGCGGGGGTCCGCTCTGAAACAGGTTTTAACCGTTCGGAAACCTGATACCTGTTTTACCTGCTGATACCTGTTTTACCTGCTGAGAACATCGTTGCTGAATCGGCAACCACACAAACACGTTTGAGACGTTTTGTTAAATCTTCATTACAAATTGAGCTAGAAGCCCCCGCCCCCCTTCTACTATATGTACCTGTCCTGCGTTAAAAGTAGTGCAAAGGAGAATATTAAAAGGAATCCTATAGGTTATTACGAACCAATCACGCCAGCGAAATTTTTAATATCCACTTTTAAAACACAGGCAATTTCCTCGAGGAAAAACGAAGGAATTGTCGACGGCGGCGGCGAATTTCTGAACAGATTATCGGGGGATGCGTCGCGACGTTAAAATATTTCCGCAGGCAAAAATAAACAGCCGCGCGCTAAAATTTTCGAACAAAGGAAATTCCCGCGCGATAACCCGCGCGCACAAAACGTTACGTTACGTTATGTTGCTCTCGCTTGATTAATTACCGAAAGACACGCCGTGTTGGGTAAACAACGGACACGGGGCTTTGTGTTTTAATCTTTGAAGATTTTTATAAACTGTATTTAATTACGTAATATAAGCGTTATTCGTCGCGCCTCTCTCCACTTTAATTATTTTAGATTAATTAGTCGAGATTATATTATGTGTCCCCCCACTTTTACGTCGCGGCTTAAGTTATTACAACAATAAAAAAAATCTGCGTGTCGCCTTTTTTCAGTTTAATAAACGTGTTAACGCCACGAGAATATATCATTCTTTTAAGTAGTTTTTAATAAGTTCATTTAAATAAAATTACTTCGTTATGTATTCCCATAGGGGGTAGTTTCGGTAACTTGGCGCCCAAATTCATAAGGTGACGCCCAAATTCATTTTTCCACTAACACTAATGTTCTTTCATATCTACGTCACACCTACGTCACGTTATTCTAAGAATAATGCTTATCCGACGATTGTTTAATCGGGCCTTAGTAGGAATCTACATCCTTTTCACGAAATAAATCCTTAACGAAGAACAACCCATTGGAATATGAGGCAAATAACTGTATTCGGGTTATCCAATATTGATTCGTGTTTTCGTGTTGCTTTGCCACGCTGACCCATTTCCTTTTTTCTTTCCTCGAATCTCCAGCTTCAGCGATACACATCCCAAAGGAATGATTCGTCCTTCACCGCGCGTATTTAATAAAAATTAAGAGAAACTGCTCGGCTTTCGCGACTCCTCCCGGAGCGTCCGCCGTAATAGAATTTCTAATCCCAAGGAAAACACCCCATTTGTGCTGCTGACGTACGTGGACTGAATTATCTCTCGCCGCTGACAAACCGTAAACGTAACTTGGAATTTCAAGACGAATTCCACCCGAAGAGAGTTGGAAAATATTCCGCTTTTGTGCTTTAATTTTAGCTCTATTAAAATTACCTCCTCGAGCTTCATCAATTCGACAAATTTTGGGTGAACTCTTTTTGTATTAAGTTCAAATTCAAAGTACCGCATTTTGGGTTCGAGAGCGGCAAGTACAAATGAAAATACTCTTCTAAAGAAGGTGCGTAACAGAACATCGTAACGTATCATATTTGGGGGAAGGATGTTTGACCCATCGCGTATCGTTAGCATCTAATACACTTTAGTCATTACATATACATTCGCTTTAACTATTCCTCGACTTTTTTAGTTTCCCGTCTAAGCACAGCAAATAAAACGGCGCGTTTACATCTCGTGGGTTCCAGATCTTTGCCGATCACTTCCTAGACATCGTCTTTTTGTTTTGATTATAACCTTGGGGATGTTTGGAATTTGACAGTACTTCTTTCTCATGATACAAATCGACGAAATGTATAGAGTTTTCTTTCCTCCTGTTACAATTTATTTTCGATCGTGCGCGAGCACACCCTGTATAATGCATATTTCAACGATTCGAGCTAATTTTAACCCGTCTTGTTCTGTTTCTCCACTAGGCGTAGGAATGTGCCATTCCATGCCTACGCATTTCACTCAACATTCTCTTTTTAAAATATTTTTGCAAAAAATTTCAGACCAGCCGAATAATTGCATATTATAATAATTAACCCCATCCTTGCTTTGTGTCAAGTTTGAGTCTGCGTAATTTTTAATTGTCCAATTTACATGGTCCTATTTGGAGACGCGTATATTAGCGGTCGAACGAGTTCACGCTTAAAGAATGTGGTTAGGACCGGAAATTGTCGCCGATGCTAGTAACCTGTGCCCTTTATCTTGATTGGCTTATGTTGACGACTTAAAATCTGTCATTGGCATATTCGAATATATCTCTCTCTTTAGTAGTTTTTTTCTTTTCCACCGGTCGGGGGTAGCGTCATTGTCTCAGTACGAATCTGTCTGTCCCATGAACTACATGTGCCTGTCGTGGAAAATTTAGTGTCGTGTTCGCTTCATCGAGGAGGTGAAAGTGATTGATACGGCTTTATGCCGGACTTCTTTAGTTCATTTGGGAACAGGAAAGCTGCAGTTACCCTGCGGTTTGTGTCAGCCTAGCTTTGCGACTGGGTAAGTTCTGCATGATGCTACTCTCTCTCGACCTGACTCTGACGTTCATTTTTCTCTTCCTTCGTTTATAGGCTTTAGGTCATGGCGATGACCATTCTTTTGATTACGGTTGTTGAACATCCTTCTGCTGATCTCAATTAAGGCCAACCTCCTATTGCTGATCTTGGATTGGCCCAAGCTCCGGTAACTCGTGGCAAAGTGCGACTGCAAAGCGACGCATCCATCCGGGGAGAGGCCGACGTCCACGGAAACGCCCCATAGACGGACGTAACGACGCTACTTAGCAGGTCATATTTTTCTATTGACTGTTGTATCTTTTTTTCCGTTCTTGGTGGATTGAATGTAGCCGCATTTGTGCAGGTAGTTCGCGTACGCTCGCGAAATTAAGTTTCGATTCGCGGGGAATTCTCCGAATATTGCGTGTCAGCGCACAACGCGGTTTCTTTGCCGCTAGCATAGACGATTACCATCTCGTGTCATTTTAAATAGTTTTGTAGCAATTTCGGATCCGAAAAATTAGGTATTATCGTATTATGTTTGTGGCCTAATTGTTTATTTGAATTGTTCGACCTGCGTTGATTTTATTTTATTTGAATTGTGTGTATATTAATAAAATTGTGTCATGTTTTGGACGTAACGTGTTTTCTTAATTTTTCACGCGTTTCCTTTTACAAAAAAAAAAATTAAGTGGCGCCTGTTTTGGTTTGGCCTTCGCGTTTTGGTTTGCGAACCCCCCCGTCCCACTGCAGCTGGCTGGCAACATTGGAGTAAAGTTTCGCTCCAATGTAAAACTTCTGCCTATCTACACAGGTAGGTAGCACTCCATCCCAAGACATTTGGGGGGTAGTTCCAAGCCCACAAACGAGAGATTTTCGAGCCTCGTTTACCCCTTCCGAGTTTATGGCTCGGTTGACGAATCGAGTATGCACTTTGCCCAAAACGCATGCGGTACAGTTCTCCCCTCTAGTGAATTGTGGTGAAAGGAGAAGCCATGCAATGCCCGAGCTTAGGTCACCCACCGAAGTGGAGATCCACTCCTAGCCAAGCTCAAAACATCCCGGTGAGTTCCACCCAAGTGGCTGAGAGGTACACCCAGCCTAAGCCAAAAGCATCCCTAGACAACGACTCCCTCCGTACGGCTAACGTCATCGATTGGGGGGGTCATTCGTTCCAGACCATTTCGGGATTGATGGAGTTGTCAATCAATTGGGTCACGTAGACCATATTCTGAAGGAATTTCGACTTTGATGTGATTCCAAATGATGATTATGAACCCTGGACGAGACGGGACGTAACGTAACGCCACCGCATACGCACTTGTTACGGACCGATGTTACGCGCTTAAAGAACGACGTGATTCCTGAAGGCTTAAAAATAAAATAACGACAACCCTGCAAACGTACGTTCTAAAATGATAATACCGTGCGGTTAAATGAGAGGACGTAGATTTATGTGAACGCGCAGCGATTTGTCGTATCTTGTACGACAAGGACGCAACGTGTCGGTGTGTCCGCATCAATCACGCTTAACGCCCCGAACTTGCCACATCATTCCACGACCATTTGTACTCTGCCGGGACGTTAATTTCCAAAATTAGACTGGGCTTGGTTCCACTTGATTCACGTAATTCAAACAAACTGAGCTGATAACGTATAATAAACTGAAGCCGCCAGACTTACTAATAATAATAAAAGTAAGTCTGCTGTATTTACCTACTTGGTAATTGGTAATGTTATATCTGCGAATTTCGGGGGGGAGTATGAAAAGGAAGCCCGACAAACTAAGGCAATTTAATCAGAAAAATCGAAAACTTCGCTCAAAACGCGACGTCGGTCGTCGGTCGTCGGTTGTCGGGGACGGGGGGGCTGAGTTTAACTAACAGTGTTTATGATTAGCGAATAATAATCATTCATTAAGGGCCGGGCAAGTAATGGAATTGTACGGAACGTAATCCGGTAAACAACGTGTCCCTCTGGGCTCACATAAACCGAAGTTTCGAACTAATAGTGACAGCAGCAGTGTAGTCTAATGCCTGCCAGGGACTTATATAGCTCGTCCATGTTTTGGTACACGCTGCTTGGAGCAGGAGCTCACCTAATTGACGGATAATTCTGTTATCGTGACGTTAATGCCGAGTCGAGTTTTCAAAATTGATTAATTAAATACCAGTTCTTAATCATCGTTGATTATGTAGGGTGGGTAATGAATACCCCGGCATTAAATTCTTGCGTCGAGAATGTCTGCCCAAACACACTAAAAATGCAGAACACGTTGAGAATTATTTTGATATTCGCAGTATTTAGCAATACGTTCTTGAAATACTAAACTGTCTAGGATCGCATACGTCCCGACATCGTTCCTTTCGGGGGCCCCCCCGAAAAAGAGAAAAAAAGAGGACCGGACGCGTCATAAAACGTGGAAAGAAGGAAAGTTACTTACATTGCACCGACGTAAAGGGCGTCTCGTTTGCTGTCCAAATAAAAGGTTCGGTAGTAAAACATCCCACATGAGAACTCCCGGACATGATCTGCAAAAGAAAAGAAGACTTTGAAACTTTTGTTCTTAGACCAGCACGTTTGTACAGTCAAGAAGACTTGATCGTCAGAAAATCATACGTAATATTATTTAACAACCGAACATCTTGGATGGAAGGGACTTTTTCTTAAGAGCTCGATGCAAGTCACTCACTCGGACATTCCTGGGTGGCTGTTTGTGTTTGTTAAACAGTCGCCGCCTTCCATATCAGGTACTATTAGTTCGGTAATGGCCGTAATACTGTTTTCGTGTTTTATCTTAGATAAATACGAGCCAATTTCCGCTTCGGACCGCAAGATTACCGTGTTTTCTTGCGTGAATGCGAAATTAGGTTTTAATTTTATCTGATGTAACACCTACGGAATATAAAATAATGGACGCAAATTATACGTTACGGGATGGCAGCCGGTTTTCTCGGCTTGCGTTTTTACTTATTAACGGAATTTAACGAGAACCTCGTTACGGTTTAATAGCAAGCTCCTTGCATCCGGTCGGACGCGACGTTCACTCGTCTATTTAGAACACATTCTTTTTGATTCGACACGGCTCTATCTATGTATGTTGAAGCATCAAGTTCTAACCATGAACATTTTGAAAATCCGAGATTTGAATTTAAATTTAATCAAACACAAGTACTTTTTTTTTGGACTGTACTGACGGAAGCAGCTGATAGTGAAAAGTAATGATGTGGATCAATACCGCAAGTAACTACTCGCACATGAAAAGAAACTTGCACTTTCCTCGGTTTCCGTTTCAGGAAGGTTTCCCCAGGGTGGGTTTGTTTATTCAACCCAGCCGACTTTTCTCCTTGTCGATTTAATTTATTGTTAATTCGATTGTATCCCATTCTTCCGTCTCTCAGGTAAAATTTTCTGTTTATGTAACTAAACACTCGGATTATGTAACTATTTGTTTGATTTAATTGGATTTCATCAAACACAACGACGATTTGTAACTAGGCTGCTTTAACATTCAACCCTAATAATTGGGATTTCGGTTCCGTTAACGAGACAGTTGGTTCATTTTCGTGCTCAACGTGAGTGTTCGGGATCGTCTTATTTATTATTAGTGAGCCGAATGGGTCATTTATTTAACCAAACGGTAAGGGGCACTTTCCACTCCCAAGTAAGGCATCATCCTGATCGTTTCCGAAAGTGTTCTTTTTTGTTTAAATAGAATAACGGATTTTGCGACCGTGTAAAATCAGACTTTAACGAGTTATTTGATTAGGTGTTCGATGAAATGTTTAATTAGATGGTTGATGGAATGGGAATTGTAATCACAGCCAGTAGATTGGTGAAGTACCAACACGAATGACGACGTCACAACCCATAGGGCATCACGACGATCTGTCAGCTGTCAGCGTTGGTTTAATTACGCATTATTTTCATGGATACATAAGTATCATTATCATTTTGGTTTTCATAGATCTAACTCTAACTCTATTGTCGTTCACAGATTACATTATGAACACATTTAGAGCGTGTTCGTAAACTCTCTTGGGTATACCAGAGTAATATTCTTTCTCTCTCATACATGTGATTTTGCATATTTTGCTTTTCATTTTATTCACTCCCAGCGTTACCCATGGAGACTTTACGAACCCAGCCTTAAGTAGGATGAGAAAAAATCGCCTGTTGTCATGGTAACAATGCAAACACAAGATTTTTCAAACGGATGAGCGAGATACAGAATAGGTTAAAAATCGTGAGTGATAAAGATACATCCGACGTATAATTTTCGAACGCAACAATTATTATAGAGACTACAACCTCCAAAGTGATGATGAGGGTGAAACTGGAAGGAACAGGAGATGGAAAACACCGCAAAACTAAAGGCTGCGAGAAGTAATGAAAAATATTTCAGAAATGAAAGGAACTGAAAGAGTAGAGCAGAGAATTGAAAGTCACCGAAGACTATAACCTTGTTATGGTGTGACATGCCCGCTATTATATTATGGGCAGCCCCTGTAAATTGAGCAGTGGCTAGCTCATAACAGAATGTAATATGGCAAGGGTGAATCTGAGATTATGGAAGAAAGAAATGACTGGAGAAAGTATGAAGTCTTCCAAAGAAAGAAACGTCAAAGATTGGTGGAGTAGTAGAGAGAGCAGAGAATAGGAATTAAATTATGGCGAGGGTGAATCTGAGATGCAGACGGAGAAGACAGGTTGTGGAAGAAGTGACCAGGAGGAGTATAAAAGTCTTCCAAGAGAAAAACGTTCACCCAAAGTATTGTGCACTACGCCCAGAGAATCAGGAACGCAGTACTCTAGAAATAAGTTATTAATAATTGTAGTTAATGCATGATTGTAGAGAATTAGCTTGAAGTATTTCTTGCATTGTACGAATGAGCGATTTCTCTGGGTTAGGCTCGGAAAAGCGTGGCAAGTGCTGCATCGCTTGATCGCTGACCAGTAGGTTGGCTGGGGTGGCCATGCTGACGTAGGGATTGTGACGTCAGTTTGCTGGACATATTTAATGTTCGTTGAGCAGTGTGGTGATGGCCATCCCCGAAGGGAAATCGTACTAACAGGGTAAAAGCGCAGCCGAGAGTGAACGACGTACTGTTCACCGTCCCATGGTTGACATCTTTAGGGACTTAGATGCAGCGGATTGGGAGCCCTAAGGTTATTAAATTGTCATCACCCCGGCACCCTACGTGCCGGATATGAAGGGGCGTCCATGGTAAGGTCGTCGCGTCGGTCACCTGGTAAGATGAGGGTTGACAGGCGTCACCTGGTGAGATGCGGGTGACGCCGGAGTAAGTCACCTTGGCGGAAGAGTGGATTGGTGGTAGAGAATCCACGGGTCGGATATGACAAAGACGTAGGGTAGAGTACGTTTGCATGTCATTGAGGCTATCTGTGTTGCATGTGGCGTGTGTTTCTGGAGATAACATTTCAGAGCAATAGTTTATGAAAGAGCAACAGATGTGATAATAAAGGCCCAAGGTTGGACATCATCAGGAGCGATGATAGAGGCACTAGGTTGAGTTGTGAATTGACCAAGGGGTTTAACAGGTGCAGACCGTTGCGTTGGGGCCAGGGGACAAATAATTTACAAATGATTGTAAACACATGTTATTATTGTTGCATGAACGCACCATGTCAATGGGAGGTGATGGTAGCGAACGGTGACCGGTAGCCAAAGGAAATGGTGAGCGTTTTGATTACTTACATTTATGTATACGCATTACCACATTTTAATAATACTGAAAAAAAATATGTTGGTAATTTCGACCGACCTTACAATATTATAGTCGTGCTTGGCTTCCATTTTTTTTTTAATGAAATACAGTGTACCCCCCTCTGTTATTACTTGTTTAAACTAAATACCTTTTCTTTAAAGAAAACGCAATTTTCTTCCTCTGTTAGAGTCGTACTTTAATTTTTTAATGCAACAAGCAGTTAGCGCCCTCTGTTATTACTTCGTTAAACTAAACAGCTTTTGTTGCGAGAAAACGTGGTTTTCTTGTTCTGTTAGAGTCTTACTTTAGTTTAGTCAATAGGCAGTTAGCGCCCTCTGTTATTACTTTGTTAAATTAAACACCTTTTGTTGTGAGAAAAGTTTTATTTTAGAAATTTTTCTTGTCTCGAGGAAGTACTTATTTTGATTTTTTAACTTAATCAGCGCCCTCTATTACTTATTTAAATTAGACAGTTTTTATTTCGAGAAAACTGCGTCAATTTTTGATTTTCTTCTAATACAGTTACGCTTGGCCTTGATGTTTTTCTTAAAGCAATAACATCGAGCGCCCTCTATTAACTAAGATTACTGTAATGAGAAGGCAGCGCCAATTTTCTATCACACTCTCTTCTGCCTCTTTTAATTTGGCGACGTCATCACAAGCTCCATAGAAACAGTAACTTGTTATACATCTTATTTGTATATCTATCCTTCTCGATGCAGTAACCTTACTATTGCAAAGAGTAAGCGCCCTCTGTTATTACAACTTTAAACCAAATAGTTTTACTTTCGAGAAAATCGTGGCAAATTCATCGTCATCATTTTTTCAAATGAAATAGAGCGTACCACCTCTGTTACTACTTCTTTAAACTAAATGCCTTTTCTTTTGAGAAAATGCTTTCGGTTTTTCTTCCATTACGAGTGATGGAGTAAGCACTTAGCGTCCTCTGTTATTACTTCTTCGAACTAAACACTTTCTATTTCGAAAAAACCGCGTAAAATTTTGATTTTTAAAAATCTTTCTTCTCTCGAGTTAATACCTTGATTTTTTAATTCAATGAGCGCCCTCTGTTATTACTTATTCAAATTAAACAGTTTTCATTTGGAGGAAATTGCTTGGAACTTTGATTTTAGCGATTTTTTTCTTAGTGCAATAACAGTCTTACTTTAAACTGCATTTTGCAACCGCACTGCATCGAATTGCGCCACCCCCTCTATTGCCAACGCATAAAATTAGAGGCAATACATTTCCAAAAAAATTTTTTGATTAAAGCGTTCACCCCCGGGGCAACCGACCCATCCATGTTCGTAATGTGGTCAAACGAACACGAAATAATTGCTACGGATTAGACGTGACCGCCGCCCCGTTTTCCCGAGGATTATTCCACCACCGCCGCTTGCTTACTCATCGCGGGCGGAAGACAGAGAGGCACAGCCCGATGATGTCGCGCACAACAGTGGACGAAACAGAGCAATAAGTGCGTGTTCCCACAGAGGCACGTGAGCCGAACGACGGCCGGCAGATTACCCTACAATTATAGGCATTCCTATTACATATGGAGCGTGTCTCGTTTTAATAAATTCTTATTTTATGTGCCCTTATTAATCCGGCTGGTTATGGCTCCATATCTTTCCGCCCTTCGCCTGGCAGAGAGAGGAAAAAAAAAACATAATTGATATTGCCAGAGACTTATTTTGGGGTGGGACAGACGTAAATGTCTTTCACATGTGAAGTATTTAATATCACTCAATAATATCAAGTTTCATGAAGTTAAAAAGTTGGAACATTGTCAGTCTAATGGATGGATAGTCGATATCAAAGGGAGAGGATTCAGGAGGTGAAGGATTCAGCTGCAAAAATTCCAGCAACCTGTTTAGCAAAAGAATTCATCTACTTTATGTAATCACAATCAGACAGATGCTTTTAAGCATAAGAAGGTTGTCGAGATAAGAAGAATTAATTTCTTGGGTGATTCAAAACACGTCACACTGAATGTAATCCAATTCCAAAGAAGTCAAGATAAAATCAACAGGTAAAAACCTCACGCCACACATGTACGTCGCCGTCGCGTCGGTCAAAGCGCAAAAACATCAAAAACATGTTTAAACCAGCGACATAAACATATCAGCAATAACGGTGTAAACACGGGCGACACGCGAATGATGATAATGTCAACTACCCCATACGTCTCCATACGGAATAAAATAATTGTGGACTTATCAAACGTGAGTCATATCGTAATTCACGACTTCAATATACTTTACATGGCGTTCGCGGGGACGCGGCATGCAACGCGGAGGGAATGTGCGCGAAAAAAGGCCTAACCTGCGAGGGGGTTTCATGCGGCACGCCACATGCTATGCTGGAACTCTCTCACATGTGATAGCAATACCACCCGCGGAAAATGTTACAATGTTACCGCGACTTATCTGGAATAACTTTATGAAGTCATTGTAATTTTTATAAAATGCAAATGGGCAACGCTCATATCTGGCTCGTACTTACAACTTGTATTTTATCGTTAATCACGAAGATAACGGCGTTATTTACAAACTTAATGGAAGCAAATGATGATCGCGTTTAATTCCGAGTGATGCCTTGCATGAAATACCCTTTCATTTGAAAATGTAATAAATTAATGAGGAAATAACCTTATTCCATATCAAATCTAAATGAAATCGCGTTTTATTTCGTGACTCTGTATAGTGGGAGGTGAACAAAATCCAAAATTTTATCGATGTGCCACAAGGATCAATGTTATTTAACAATTTCGTTACTGATCTATCATTTAAATGAGTTATGGACTTAATTATGCGACCTTTATCGCAGTGGGTGATTCATATCACATTTACGTGACATGTACATGATCCATAACGCATGTACATTGCTCATATCATACATATATGATTCATTTCACATGTATATGATCCATATCACATGTTGTACATGATTTGCACCATATATATATCATTCAATAACACATGTACATGATCCAAAATACATATACATGGTCCATATCATAAGTATATGATCCGAATCACGTGTACATGATTCATATCACACTTATATGATCCATATCATATCAACATAAACCGAATCACGTGTATATGATTCATATTACGCGTACATGATGTATATCACATGTTGTACAAGATCCAGAACACATATACATGATCCCTACCATATGTACATGATCCCTACCACATGTATATGATCCCTACCACATGTATATGATCCATATCACATGTTGTACATGATTCGCTCCATATATATATGATTCAATATTACATGTACATTATCCAGAACGCATATACATGGTCCATTTCATATGTATATGATCCGAATTAC
Source organism: Dorcus hopei (assembly GCA_033060865.1). NCBI lineage: Eukaryota > Metazoa > Arthropoda > Insecta > Coleoptera > Lucanidae > Dorcus > Dorcus hopei. The sequence goes on along the minus strand of CM065425.1, from coordinate 2,010,050 downwards.
ATGTACATGATCCAAAACATATATACATGGTCCATATCATATGTGTATAATTCGAATCACGTGTATATGATGTATATCACATATTGTACAAGATCCATAACACATACATGATCCCTTCCACATGTATATGATCCCTACCACATGTATATGATCCATATCACATGTTGTACATGATTCGCACCACATATATATGATTCAATATCACATGTACATGATCCAAAACACATATACATGATCCATATCATATGTATATGATCCGAATCACATGTACATGATCCAAAACATATATACATGGTCCATATCATATGTGTATAATCCGAATCACGTGTATATGATGCATATCACATGTTCTACAAGATCCACAACACATATACATGATTCATAGCATATGTGCATGATCCCTACCACATGTATTTGATCCATATCATATGTACGTGATCTATATCACATGTATATGACCTGTACATATGAATACCTTGGTACTAAGAGCATAAAATAAAGCATTGAATGTCAATTAAATAAATTCTAATCAAGTAGTAGTGATACTGAAGCAAAATGCTATATTTAACAGAGTATATATCATTCTGAAGTACGTGATTTTTCTTTTAATTAGGCATGAGTCATAATATTAAGAATGTAGATGAGGACTTTGGGTTTGTTTCAGGCACGCGAAATTAGACATGACCCAATTCTTTTCCCCGGCATTTTTACTACAACTAAGCCATTAAGTAATAATCACAAACGTAAATCAAACTTAACAGGGCGACAGTAAAAACCTTAATACTCCCCGTTTATTCAGGAGCGCATTTACATACGCACATGTAGGTAATTTCACGAGAACAAGAAGAAACGGCTTATAATAACACACGGAACGTCGCATAAGCCCTCGATAACACGAGCAGAAACTCGAAATTGCAATGATACCGTGGCGTGCGCGGGCCGCGATCGTGCAACGGAGCGCATTGCTAATGGATCCGAATATTGCATGAGTTATGGCGGCGGTGCGATTTTGATAAACCGATAGCAGATAGCCGCAATGGCTATACTTACGTTGAAATGAGTCTAACTTAATTACGCCGCCGAGGCCAGATAACCATGAACCAGTTTTATATACGTCAAATTGTCAGCTAAAGTGACTGACTCGTTTAATAGAACGTTTTCGTAATAAATCTCGTGTTTCAGCCTTTTTTTTTCTTTCTGCCTTAAACTCGCCGGTAAATTATATTGAATTATTTTTCCTTGCCTGGCAAATTCATAACGTAACTGCCAAGCGCAAGTGATTGATTTGATATTTGTCTCCTTTGCTATAAATCTCCGTTATTTTTTTATTTATTATAAAAAAGTATATCTTATAGGTAAAACAAAAGTAATTACTATTTGTTTCTCAACAGTGGAACCATATTTCTTCCTTGAAGTGAAAAAGGACATGATTAGTGCCCAAGGGTATCTGTTTAGTTGGACGCTATGGTACATCTGTATCATTAAATCCCTTTTTCGATATCTTTTTCTTAAAAGTTAGGACTTAGGACCCCGTTGGGCAACCACCCCAGATTAAAAAAAATGTGCTACATGAAATAATCAAAGACTAAGTAACTACAAAGCACAGTGTGATTGTTTATTTTCAAAGGACAATAAATATTGAACGGAATCGTGAAACACAAGCGTATAGAAGTCGCACTCGTAAAATCACAATGTGCTACTCTTAGAACACAAGCGTTAATCAAACATTTCAATACGCACACCAGATATTATTTTTATTACGTGCCGGCACTCGTTAAATATTTACATACCCATTTCTGTGCACCAGAGGCGGTGCGTCTCAAAAACCAACGCAAACACAAGAAATTCCGGAACGAATGAATGGGCACTCGACTAGTTTTCTTCTGGGGCAAATTATTGGCCCCACGTTTCCCTCGATGGCGGCCGAGTAATTGCCGGTTACCAGACCATGAAAGCAGCGAAATTACGGACATAATTATACATCCAAGTCGGCCGTATTTTTTTTTTAACGAATACGTATATTACTTATCGTTTACTGCACCTATTATCATCAGTCAGTGTAACTTCTTATTTTTTTTTTTTGTTTTAGATTGGAGTTAATGGATACTTTCCTCGCCGTAATAAAACATAATTGACTTAATAAGTTCCTTATCAAAGGCAAATACTATTTTGCCTTAAAGTACACGTACACGAGAAGATTTGCATTTTATACGTATTATTTTATACCGCCCACCGTAATTACGTAAGCACCTCTAGGTTCGGGTTTCGTTACGCAACTTCTGCCAATATTCGAAAGGAATTTCCGAACGCCGTTCATCCAAAGCCAGGCAGGCAGGCATCCCGATAATTAATAACTATGAACGCACACTTTTAATGAAGTGCCGGAGCCTTCGCGATTGGATCATCATTATATTGTTTCGAACCACTATCCGTCAGATTTTTTCCCCCCCCGGCGATAATTGGTAGCCGCTTCGTTTTACACAACAACGGTGCCTAAGCAGCACGTACGTCTAATAAATAGCGCTTCATTAATGTGCACAAAGTAATTTTTGAAATAATGAAGTAATTTGGGGCCGCCGACTTTAGAATTAAAAAAGAATTCGAAACGTGACGTGTGTAACAAAAGGCTCGGGCTTGGTGATTGGGTGTTATATGCATACCTAACAATAGGTGATCTAACATAACAGTTTATTTAACAAAAGACCGCCGGTTATAAGTACTACCTAGAACAAATATCCCAGCCTCGGCTTGATGTACTGTACAGCTATCAAAAGTGCTAGTGAAATTCTACTGCTTTTACAAATGCAGAACTAAATAGACCAAGTAAAATTCTCTTATTTACGTGGAGCAGATAACGTCCGTCTGTTTCGTCCGTCTGGTAAAAAAAGAATCCGGAGTTAAAGGCAATAAATATCCTTATCTGCGCTATCTCGCGAGATCAGACTTCCAAGGAGGGTATTGAAAATATTTGATCCAAGAAATCTGAGTGCGCGATTCAATAAATAAATCGCGCGAGTGATACAAAGAGCTGAAGAACAATGGATTGCGGAACCGAAGGAGAGTCGAACGTGTAACCGGAAACCCCGGAATCTCGCGCGTACTCAAAACTCGACGATTAAATGAAACGTTCGATTTTTACTGCGGAATGCCGAAGGACAATCGAAACGCAAATAATTATACATACGTACCGCCGGAATTATTTTATGCATTCGGCAAAGTGCACTTAAATTTTACTGTTTACGCGGTATAAAATCGACGATAAATACTGGCGTTATTATTATAAACATAAAACATAATTACCGTTATTGATTCTTGTTTTACGACCTCTCCGAATGTATTTCAATAATTTATGTCGTGCTGTATTATTATTATAATATTAATTATTCATAAGTATTTTGTTTTATTGAAATTACGTTCGAAAATGCGCCCTCGTAATGGTTAACTAATATTTACAATTCGTTTCGATCGCGACTCCCGAAAATAATGCGCGTTATTAATTATCATTTTAATATTTTTGAATATTATATATTCCTCTAAATAAATAAATAAATTTTTCGTTTTTCGTTTGATTAACACTCTCTAATACTTGCGGGTCGATCTTTTATACATTTCTTAAATCTACGCCACAGTTGGTTCGTTCGCTCTGGTGGCTGGGGGTTCGGTCCAAAGTACAAAGTTCTAAAGGTGTCAGCATCAATTAACCAAATTTGCCAAATTTGTTTTCTTAAAACGTTCTAATTGCCTCGATCTTAATTGGCACATGCAAACAATACGCTTACATTCCGCAGAGCTTGCATTTATACGTAAGTGGAATGCGAGCATGTGTACCGCGGCTTGTCCTACTAATCGTCAATGCCCGATTTCTTTATCGCCTTATCTTGAGGTTAAATTTATCTGTCAGTTAGAATGTGACGCATAGTACATGTATGGTGAACTGTACGTCACATTCCAAAAATTAACCTTAGGTTAAATATGGTGAAGAAATCGGCCATAAGGCGCATAGTTAAAAGAATTAAAGAGATGGAAGGATTAGAGATTATTTATTGATCAGACGGTTTTAAGTTCATCGCAAGATTCTTCTGAGCAATTTTATTAATACTGGGTGTTATTGAAAGTTGTACAGATATTTTAACTGGCGATAGTACTCTTTAAATAGATGCTAAATACCTAAACTTCCTTTACACAAAAGTTACTGGTTTCAGAGATACACAATTTATTGTTTTTGTTTGAGAGCCACAATAAATCGTAAGCAAATAATTCCACGTCCCTTATTTACTGACCGAATCTCACACGCAAGTTAAGCCCCCCAGGTACCAACCTATGGGGCCTACATCCCAGGAAAATGCGTTTTTTCGAGATATGATTTTTTGAAAATGATGAAATTTGTAAGCATTTTTTTCGGAATTTTTTACGGTACTTGGGGGGTTCGGATCGAATTGAGCCGCACGTCATCGTATGGCAGAAAATGACGAGGAACGCGATTCCGCCGCGCGTTTGAAGATCTGACCATCTGGAGCGCCGCTAGAGGACCGGACTCCCGGGCGACAATAAACTGTGTATCTCTGAAACCAGTAACTTTCATATGAAGGAAGTTCAGGTATTTAGCATCTATTTAAAGAGTACTATCGTCAGTTAAAATATCTGTAACCTTAGTAATATTTAGTGGAATTCGCAGTCTATAAAAGCGAAAAGAGAAAATTTAGAATTTCTTTAGTTTGATCTTAAAATCGACATTGCACTTATATATCTGAAACTTGGCTTAAACCTTCCTCTGTTTTTAAAGTTAAAGGCTATAACATTCATAGGAACGATAGAGAGGACGGTTGTGGAGGCTCTGCCATTTTTATTGAGGATTGGCTAGTGTATGTCTCTTTAAATTTACATTTTCAGGTTCCTGATGTTAATGTGTGTGGCATTCATTTTCCCCAGCTAAAAATTTCTTTTGTGAGTGACTCGTGTAGTTTTGTATTATAATTTGTGAAAATATGTTTCACAATAAGCGTACGTTACGAATACTAGCACTAGCTAGGGAGATAGTTGTGTAAATTCCCGAAAAAATATAATATAAAAATATTATAGACACTCACATGTCCGTATGCGCCGGGCGGTCACGTTCCATATACAGTTTAAATGGAATCGGCGGTCAGATTTTAGTTTCAGTTAGATTTGTGTGTTCACTACTCAGCGGCCTATATGACCGCCATAGCGTGTGAGGATAGTATGAATATCGGCCTAAATGACCGCTGTGGCAGTGAACCTGTTAAATACAGTGTGTTAAGAAGGGCAATTAAAACGAATACGTGATACGTGGCGCCACGACGCGAGTGTTTTAATCAGAGTGAACAGTGCGGAAGTGACACGGATTAACCTGTCGTAGGTAATTGACCTGCATCGCACCTTTGCTGGTAACAATTGTGGAGGAATAATGTGATTTGCATTAATTAGACTAAAGAGTCAGTAAGGTTCATATTACCATTGTAATTAGATAACTTTAATCAAACTATTTTTATTTACATTGAAACGAGTATTAAAACTCACAAGTGACATTCATCTTAGAAAAATTTGTTGGTTATTGTTTCTTTAATTATTAGAACAATTCTGTAATTTAATCAACCAACAGCAATTAACTATTCCCCACATCTACCTGGGAATTCAATACAGAGTACTTTTGGAAATCATTCTAACCTTGGGGGATTTTCTCCGGCAAGTTGGAAACACGCTAACGGTTGTTTTCGATTTGTACAGGGAAATCGCCGATCCAAATCACTGGCTTGAGGCAAGTTATATCTGCCGCCGAAAATCACGTGTGCCAGCACAATTTAACTCAGAAATCAAGACAATTAAATTGTCTCTACGAATTTCGTGAAACCACGAGACCAAACAATTTGAACTACCTATTCATAGCCATCTTCTTAACAAAGTTCTTTCACACCCTGTATGTGTGTGTGGGGCAAAACTGTGGTCTTTGCCGAGAGATTTGCCGGTTAATTAGAAGCGATTGCCTAGAGACTGCAATGCCAAAACCACCCATAGTGGAGTGCAAAAAAAAGCAGTCAAAAACTGAGTTCTTGCGCTATAAATTAATTAGATAGGTTAGACGGCGAAAGAGCGACAAATAGAGGAACCTGAGATCCAGGCAGGCGGGTACAGGGTACCATCCTCGAAGCAAGGCGAAGGTAGTTGAGAAGCTCCTACGATTTCGACCTCTATGGGAGGAGTAGCAGTAGTATCGGCTCACTACACTCCACCTTATTAATCAGGTTAGCTAAAGATAGGTATTCAACACCTCCCACGGGAGTGCCTGAAAAACAGGTGATTGTTACGGATTTACTTGCAAAGTGATTGATGAAGGCGGCATTTTGTACCACATACTTCTCCAAAACATCTGATTAATTCATTGATAACTCCATTAACTGAGTACACTGTAGTCGCATTGTGACACATTGTTCGTTGGTTTATTAAACAGAACTCTTAGAGTACTATCAGAAGTGACAAACGCTAGTACCAAGACTCGAGCTAAGTTGAAATTCAATTAATTGTAAATCTAATTAAGGAGCAGAGCTCTCCAACAAATTTCTGTGTAGACGTTAAACCACCAATCGAAAGAAAGTAGATCGCGCCGATGTTCGAAAGTGAAATCTGTTAAGCGAGTTATACTGTACTTTCTGAAAATTGTAATTTTTGTTTAGTTGTATTGACTTCAAACGCAAGGGTTTTCCGCTCACGATATCAGATCCCACAGAGGCTGATATCAGGAGTTTTTCCTATTTTTTTTTTCAATAAATTATTAGATCTAATCTCGTGTTTGTTCTTTCATCGTCTGCACCAAGAGAACGGGTTATCACGACGTAGTTTCCTATTCACAACGATCACGAACCATAATCAAAAGTATTATTAATTAGAGTGGATCCCCGCAAAGGCCATTCAACCGTAACCCAATTCGTAGATATTAACAGCTAGCGCCGGCCGGCAAGTACGTAACAGTCAACAAACAAGGGTTTGATAACGGGCGCGTTACAGTGTATTGATTCAATATGCTGACGATTTTTGTGTAGTTGCATTCGAAAAATCTTACGAATCTTTATTGAATAATTTACATGAGTCTATGGGGAAGGTTAAAAGTTCTTAAACCATATTAATGTTATCGATGAAAAATGTTATAAATGTCATGCAGATGGTTACAAAAGTCAGATGGGGAGCAGATTTTTTTTGTTACGCAAATGTTATATAAAGCCTGCATTAGATCTCACAATCAGTTAGATTATGAATGCATGTTTTGCGGCTCGGCGTTCAAAAGGCAACGTGAATGTTTTGAAAACATACGATTCTCCTTTCCCGTTAAAAAAAAACTTACATTTTTATTTCTTTTGTCGATATCTACCGACATACCCGAGTTTGGTGCATCTTCATCGAAACGACCTGTATAAGTCATACAATATTTAAACGTTCAAAAAATTTCACAGTGAAATTTGTCAGCTGTCAACAGTAATACCATCATTTGCATATAATAAATACATTGACAGCAAAATCGTTTTTAATATGCTCGGCGTTAAACGACATGCACAACAATGCACGGTGTCCGGTCTTGCATTCGCAAATTTAAACGTCCGCTGATTCAATTGCGCCCTCCAAAAAACGGCGCTTTTATTGAATGTTTATTATTTAACAATGGCCGGCTGCATTATATGCGGCGCACCCCCCTTTCAATAATGAAAAAAAAAAAAAGTTCGGACGCGTGCATCAAATTTGTTTAATAGCGCACGTATGCAGAACCGGATAATCCACGGATGAAAATAACACCGGCCGCCATGTCTATTCTCTTTGAATAATGCATCCGTTATTACGGATCGATTTCCTATATGTAAAGGTTTTCGTCGATTAATTATGAATGGCCAAGCTGCAAATCTCGCAATCACGGTGCTAAAAATAGGGCTTCTATGTTTGAAATGCATTCGTTATTTATGGGGTGGAATCAGGTCGATGTTTATTTATGGAGTTGACCGTGCAAGTTTATCTCTACGTCATAACAGAATTATTGAGGAAATAATTAAATCAAAACAAGCAATACTTCGTGCTCACGTCTGCTTTTATAATCTTGAAGATTTCGCGTGAGCTACTAGATTATAAACAGATCTGAGTTGTTGGTGGCCTATTCGCTAGGATGAGGCAGAAATAATTTATTACATAAAAAGAAATTGCTGGTTGTAATTGAAATGGCACGCAAACACGGTGCGAAAAATAATTAACTCGTGAATTAGTAAAACAGTAATACATAAATAATTGACGAAGCAAACGAACGGCGAAAGAAAACTGTCGCGAAGACGACACGACACTTCTCCCGAAGCGAAAGCGAAATTATAAACTCGCGACGGGTTCATTATTAAATTCGAACATGAGACCGGAAGGAAGTAAATCCGTCAAGTTTCGGCGGGAACACAAAAGGCGACATATCCGAGCGGAGCCGATCCCCTCGAGTTCTCTCCTCAAAGCCGACTTTTGGATTCAATTCATGAATAGAAATAAAAACCAATGGTTCGGATACTTTCGTTATTCTTGGCGGAGATCTCCTATTGTTTTTTCTGTGCCGTTGCCAAGGATGGACTCTTAACTTTGCGGATCACTTGAATGGATCCAATCTATTTCACTGCTTCCATAAAGTAAAATTATGGACCTCCTTAATATATTAGATAGGATTACTTAGAGGATTTTATAGTTTATGCTCTCCGAGGGGAATATACTTTATATACATACATACATTTCTCATTTAACTTTTTTTTCTCTCGTCTAAATCTTTTAGCTAATTAAAGTTCTATGTGATTTTAAATAATTTTCAAGATCACTTTCATCTAATACTCAAAACTTATTGGAATTTTATACATCCTGATATATAGGTTACCCGCATGACATGTCTAGAATGGCCCACACCTTCCTAGAAGTTTCACGGAATTTCTAGTCGACGCTAGGCTATTCGATTACAAAAGTTATGAAGGGCGCATTATATCTTGAAATAATAGTCATTAAGTTAAGCAATGTTTTCTAAACGAAATGTAAAATCATTCGACGCAAGGCAATCCCGCGGATACATATTTTACCGCGTGTAATTTAATTATCCTCGATAGCAATGTTTACGGTCGTAACGGTTAGAGCAAAGGCAGAAAATCCTTTTTATGCCCGGCATGTTAATTTCAGACGTCTAATGCCCCGCATTCAGCAATTCCACTCAGGAAGTCATAATTTTAAATGCGGTATGTGAACTGCAGTCATGCCACTTAGATAACTTAATTTCCTTTTGAAACGGACAGGTCTGCGGTATCCGTTGCTGCAATTTGAATATTTATGCCAGTTTTATAATTACCTTAACACAGATTGCGCACGCCCGGCCTACCTGTTCTCTGTCGGATTTTATTCGTGTCTAATTAGAATGTCTTGCTCGATTAAATACTACGGCATTCTTTAGTTTCTACTACGCATTAAAAAAAAAACTAGAAATCATTAAAATCCCCATTTTACTTCTTATGCAAATGAAATGAAATATTGATAGTGTCAAAAAGAGTAAGTAATTATTTAAAACGAACCCGATTAGAAAGGATTACAAACGATAACAAACAAAGATTTGGAGGAAAGGGAGAACGAAGAGACAGGAGAGAGGATGTCCTGAAAGATGTTGAATCGAAAAAGCATGTGACCGGAAGAGGAAAAAATCTAGAAATGGAAGGCGAGGAACAAGACAGGCGTTGGATTAGAAACAGAAAAAAGGGGCCCAAGAAGTATCCACAATTTATGTGAACAGGTGAGAAAGAAAAATCTACAAATATAAATCAAGAAAAAAGAAGAATCGTCGTGGAAGATGATGATGTTAGGCAACCAGTTAGGAGGCAACAGTTTAAAGAAAAAGGAAATCCAGGAGTGATTGTGAACTGAGAGAATGGAACTCAATTGAGGACGAAAGAGAAAAAGTGAAGATATTGAATTAAGGATGAAGTGGTACTCTCAGAAACATCGAAAAAGAAAAATCCAGGAGTGAAATACAAGCGAATCAAAAATGTGTGAGAATAGGCAAGAGAGAGTCTAGAAATGGAAGGCAAGTGAGAAAACATTGTGGAAGACGTACAGAAGAGAAAGAGAAACCTAATTAACAGGTGATAGAAATTAAAGACAAGAGGATGTTGCACCTTAGTAGAGTAGATTGAAAATCTGATAGAACCGACGAAAAAGGATGAACAAGGAGCGAAAGGCTTGGCAGAGGACAATAATATTGAATCGAAAATGAATGGAAACAGATAAGAGGAAGTGGAAAACAAGAAAAGAAAATCTATTAAAGAAACCCAAGACGCTGTTAAGTGGCAAGACGCCATAAATCGATGGAAGAAGCCTCAAAGAACCAGTTAAGAGGAGGCAACAGATTAAAGAAAAAGGAAATCCAGGAGTGTTTGTCAACTAAGTGGATGGAAATCAATTGAGGACGAAAGAGAAAAAGTGAAGGTATTGGATTAAAGATGAAATAGGACTCTCACAAGATTGGATCGAAATAAAAAGACAACAGATGAAAAATAAAAATCCGGGAGTGAAAGACAAGCGAATCAGCGATTGGCTGCCTTCCAGAATGTTCGATGACTTTTTAACTTCCGGTTCGAGCGTTGGTCGCTTGGACCGTCCGCACGTATTCATTCTCCATTTAGTGCCGTGAGAAGTCGCACCTGTTTGGGGTCAGCCTGCTTTTGGTTCTTGTGAAATTATCGTTTGGAAGCTTGCAGCAAAAGGGTCTGTGACCACAGGTGAAACTTGAGGTGTTGTTAATTTTCACCCATCGCTGCTGCGGCCGTAATTTTTCTTTGACTTCTCAATCACCGGCACGTGGAATTTTTTTTCGGTGCTCGTAACCCCGTTACGAGGTAAGTTTTCTTTTTAATTCTCATCCATAGCGCATGTGAATTCCGACCCGCGAATTTGTCTTATTAGTTACGTTTCCTTTTATTCAGCAAGCAGTACGGGATCTTACCCGGACTTGCATGCGGAAGTCACGGCTTCACCACCGTACAAATCGCATTAGCGCCCGCGGTCCGGCCCTCTTTTCCTTCAGACTGCCAGCTGCTCTAGTCCTCTTCATCACAGAACGAGCCGGAACTCCCCCCTTCATCGTCGCCGCGGCGTACTACAGCGTCCTGCGTTTGGCGTCCACCGACGAACTACGTGACTTTTGGTATCGTTCTATTTTGAAATTTTTTTTGCCGTTTCGCCTTTCCGAGGACCGCTACCCGCGCTTTGGATTTACGTGACCTGCGACCCGAGTGTGAAGTTTCCGCTAATCTAATTTAGTTTATTTTTATTTTCCTGACCACAGGTGAAAGTCTGAGTTTTGTTAATCTTCCCCCATCGCTGCTACGGCTGTGTTTTTTCTTTGACTTCTCAATCACCGGCACGTGGAATTTTTTTTCGGTGCTCGTAACCCCGTTACGAGGTAAGTTATCTTTTTAATTTTTCTTCCATAGCTCATGTGGATTCTGACCCGCGAATTTTTCTCGTTAGTTTCGTTTCCTTTTATTCAGCAAGCAGTATGGGATCTTACCCGGACTTGCATGCGGAAGTCACGGCTTCACCACCGTACAAATCGCATTAGCGCCCGCTCTCCGGCCCTCTTTTTCTTCAGACTGCGAGCTGCTCTAGTCCTCTTCATCACAGAACGAGCCGGAACTCCCCCCTTCATCGTCGTCGCGACGTACTTACAGCGGCCTGCGTTTGGCGTCCACCGAGGAGCTACGAGACTTTTGGTATCGTTCTATTTTGAATTGTTTCTTGCCGTTTCGCCTTTCCGAGGACCGCTACCCGCGCTTTGGATTTACGTGACCTGCGACCCGAGTGTGAAGTTTCCGCTACTCCAATTTAGTTTATTTTTATTTTCCTGGCCACAGGTGAAAGTCTGGGTGTTGTTAATTTTCCCCCATCGCTGCTGCGACTGTGGTTTTCCTTTGATTTCTCAATCACCGGCACGTGGAATTTTTTTTCAGTGCTCGTAACCCCGTTACGAGGTAAGTTATCTTTTTAATTCTCTTCCATGGCGCATGTGGATTCTGATCCGCGAATTTGTCTTGATAGTTTCGTTTCCTTTTATTCGGCAAGCAGTACGGGATCTTACCCGGACTTGCATACAGAAGTCACGGCTTCACCACCGTACAAATCGCATTAGCGCCCGCTCTCCGGCCCTCTTTTTCTTCAGACTGCGAGCTGCTCTAGTTCTCGTCATCACAGAACGAGCCGGAACTCCCCCTTTCATCGTCGCCGCGGCGTACTTACAGCGTCCTGCGTTTGGCGTCCACCGAGGAGCTACGAGACTTTTGGTATCGTTCTATTTTGAATTTTTTTCTTGCCGTTTCGCCTTTCCGAGGACCGCTACCCGCGCTTTGAATTTACGTGACCTGCGACCCGAGTGTGAAGTTTCCGCTAATCCAGTTTAGTTTATTTTTATTTTCCTGACCACAGATGAAAGTCTGGGTGTTGTTAATTTTCCCCCATCGCTGCTGCGGCTGTGATTTTTCTTTGATTTCTCAATCACCGGCACGTGGAATTTTTTCTCGGTGCTCGTAACCCCGTTACGAGATAAGTTATCTTTTTAATTCTCACCCATAGCGTATGGGGATCCTGATCCGCGAATTTGTCTTATTAGTTTCGCTTCCTTTTATTCAGCAAGCAGTACGGGATCTTACCCGGACTTGCATGCGGAAGTCACGGCTTCATCACCGTACAAATCGCTCATTTTCTTCAGACTGCGAGCTGCTCTAGTCCTCTTCATCACAGAACGAGCCGGAACTCCCCCCTTCATCGTCGCCGCGGCGTACTTACAGCGGCCTGCGTTTGGCGTCCACCGAGAAGCTACGAGACTTTTGGTATCGTTCTATTTTGAATCTTTTTCTTGCCGTTTTGCCTTTCCGAGGAGCGCTACCCGCGATTTGGATTTACGTGACCTGCGACCCGAGTGTGAAGTTTCGGCTTATTTTCCTGCTTTCACGGTTCTTAGTTTGAGCAACATTTTTTTTTGTTTGCTTAAATATTTAATTTTTTTTATTAATTCAATTTTCTCTACATTTTTCTTGAAATATCAAGATTCATTCCGGCAAAGTTTAATTTATTTATTCATTTATTCATCGTCGACGATTGGGCCCATGCGTGTGCGGTTTGTACTTGCGATTTACGTGTATTTATACTTTTTTGTGTCAGAACGTTTTTAATGTTGACGGCACATGCTTTGCCGACTTTATTAGGTGCATCTTGAACCAGATTTTCCAGGTTCTGTTTATGTTATACGTTGTTATTCAATATACTCCTGTTATTACTCTTGATTTGGGTTTCCTTTGTTTTGGCGGGATTTGGGTTTGCTAATAATTTACCCCGCCCTTCTGGCGAGTCATTCAGAGGTGGACTTATACAAGGTGACCTTCCCCTAGCGTCGGTCCATGACTTTGGGGAACGTTGCTTATAAACTAAGTGGCGCCCTTTATGGTTCTCAGCAGCTGGGAAGTCCCCCCATCTTGTTGACGGACACTTGTGCGTATCTACCGCGCCCACGACCGTCTTCACTGAGCTACTGGGACAGGAGGCGTTTCCTTCAGCTAAGAACTTCACAGGTAGGTCCGACCGACCAAATTTTCCCAAAATTGTTTACCCTAGGCGGACAGGTGGTTGTTGCCAGTGATTACTAGTCACGCGTAGCACAGAGCATGTAAGCTCTTCTCTTGTAAGGTGTAGTGCGAGGCTGACCATGTAAGTGCAACATTGTTTAACTGTACTGATTTATGTCCAATATATTATTTAAGCTGTGCCCCTTGTTTCGATTAATTCCGTAACATTTTGAGAGAACCGACGGAAAAGGATGAACTAGGAGCGAAAGACAAGGCAGAGTGAAAACAAATGGATACAAGAAGAGAAGCCCTAAATCGAAGGCACACAGAGAGGTTCATGACTGCCCAAATTTTGCAACATTATTGTCCTGAACTTTTGAAATCAATCGACCTGGGGGGGGGGGCGCTCGGTGTAAAATTTCAGATTGAATTATAACGTCGGGGTTTCCTATACAGTATAAACAGCGACGCAGTAAAAGGGCGTTTGTCCCCTTTTAATAATACATTTGCAAAGGCGTGAGCTAACGGACGCATGTGCCCGCTTTCTCTCACGGTTTTCCAGTTACCGCGTTTCCCTTGACAGCTTGACGGACGTCGGCTGGCTGGGAACTGACGAGCTGGAAGGCCGTGATAAGGCCCCCGTGTATCACCGCTAGGTAAACCGTTCGGATTTACGTTTTGCGAAATCGCACTGCGGTTGTATAGCGTGCGGAGATTAAGCACATGCATTCCGACTTGTACTCAGTCGATACGATTGCATGAAGTTAATAAACTCTGTCAGAAATTCTGGACGATTAACGACTTCAGAATAATACTTAAGAGCTGGATACGACAATAAATTAATTTTGTATTGCTTCGTCGAGTTTTCATGTCGTGAACGGTTTCTAATGACAACTAGAAAGTCTTTGAAACTTCTAGGCAGGTGTAGGCCATTTTAGACGTGTCATGTGTGTGGCCTATACATCAGGCGTTTTAAATTTTGAAAATGCTTGAATTGGTCGATTGGCTTTGTAATTGGTTCCTAATTGTGCGCGATCTGTACGTGTAATGAACGTGTTTATGGGAATTCGTACGAGCCAGCAGTTGAGGCATCGAGTTGATTAATCGCGCGCCTAATTAATTTGAATGGGCGACGTTAAAAGAAGAAGCTGTGTGGGTTCTTTGTGCCGTTAACGTAACGCAGACACAGTTTATGTAACCGTTCGCGCGTGTTAATCAAGGCGAGCATTATTTAGCAGCCGACATTTAACATGTAAAGCTAATTAAAGCGCCTAATTCCGTTTCCAGTTTTATATTTACGAGTTTTCGGTTAATTAAACAATAAAACGGCGTTGCATAATTGAAATTGACGAAGCCGCTTATGAATTTTCCGCGCATATGCGAACGTGACCGTTAACCGGCTAATCGCCGGTAGTATTTTGATTAGTTTCCGCATTTATTGCTGCAGCTTCGATATTAAAATTACTGGCGCGACGCGGCGGCCAAAAGTTAAATGAGTAAGAAGGAAGGAATTTTATTTGCGCTTTTAGCTTTCCGTTCCGAGAACTTTAAGTCAACAAAGAAGTTTCGCAGACTTTTTCAGACATATTGTCCAAGTTTTCGTGATATTGTTCTTTGAAAACAATGTACATTTACGAAGTTATTGTCTGTGAATTTTTATTAGTGTAATAACAGAATGCAACCAATTTAGACTCTCGAGCGTACTTCAGTTGAATCCCTTTTACATGATAGCACTTTTCCAACTCATTTCTTTTTTGTGTGAATCCGTAATGATTAGTTGAAACACTTTCAAAAACGTACTATACATACATTCCTTGAAAAGATTAAATAAACTAGAGTCAACGACATTTATGTTTTGACAAAATTAAAACGAGATTATATCATCGAAAACCAAGGCAGACAAATACGATTGGGACGATGCTTTATGTCTGTATCTTACTGGCGACTTCCTGTTTCGATATCCTGGCCAAGGAATTTACGTTAACCCCCGACGGAGATAAATAACGTCGCCGGGCTATCTGAAGTTGTTAAATTTATGCGACGAGATTTTATTAGCAGTTATAAAAATGTTATCGATGCTTTTCCACGTTTCGCTTCCAATTAAATTAAACAACTAATCTCCTCAAAAAACAACAACGAAAGAAAATCCGGATTTAATTTCCTCTTCAGTGGAGCAAGCACAAAAATGCAACAACGGCTCCGTGCTTTAGTTGCTAATTCAATTTTCTTACTCTTGAAACGTGTAAGTACAGAAGAATTCTTTCGCTGCAGAGTTAAATTAATTCTAAAGTGAATTGCAATTTCAACTCGGCTCTGTTCTTTTGAAAACATAAATGAAATTCGTCGTGCGCTGGCGGCCGTTTGCAATTTTTTTTTTGGTTTATCTTCCGCGGCAATCACGGCGCGGCGGCGGCGGCGAAGAGTTTACGTAATGGGTGTAAGTAAGTTCGGTTTTCCGTTCCGTCGGATTTTCCGCGCGGCCGGAAATACGAGTCGCATATGAAAATTTTCAAAGAAATTCTCTGAATAAGAAACGAAGCCGAACCTTTGACATCGCCTCTGTCGCACGAAATCGAATTTAAAATTCCGTCCCGCTCCGCCGCCGCCACCGGCGCGCGCCAACGAAGAGGAGACCGCCGAAGATCGATGGATATGCTCTCGTTTATTTAAAAACGCGGTTATTATTCGCCTGCTTGAGGTAGCCGCCTTTATGACAAAAGTAAACCGGGTAATCCTGTTTGCTCTGAGCGTTTGAAGTTGCCTTTCTTTCAATTTTTTTTTTGCAGACGAGCTCGGGAGGGTGTGTTTGCACGGACGCATTCGCGATTCTGATCAATACGAATCATTATTATTAAAGAAAAACGTCGGTTCTTACTACTTTCAATTAAAAGAGTATTGCTTTCCAAGAATTTTATTTATATTTGTACTCGGGACGAAATGTTTTCACTGCCAGATTCGGGATTCGGATTAAAGCAAATCTTATTAAAAAAACCTCACTTCTTACTGCTTACTGCAATTAACGTAGAACTGTATTTTGATTTTAACCGCTTTTTTCTACTCGGGACGGAATGTTTTAACTGACAGATTCGTGATTCGGATAAATTCGAATCATTAAGAAATGCATTATTGAAAAGACACCTGGCGTCGGTTCTTACTCCCTTCAATTAAAAGAGTATTGTTTTTCCAAGAATATTATTTTATTTCTACTCGGGAGGGAATGTTCTCACTGACAGATTCGGGATTTGGATAAATTCGAATCATTAAGAAATCCATTAGTAAAGAAAGTCGGTTCTTACTGCTTTCAATTAACAAAGGATTGTTTTTCCAAGAAAACTCGGGACGGAATGTTTTAACAATCGGGATTGCGATCAATGCAAATCATTATTCAAGAAACGTCAATTCTTACTTGCTTTCAATGAACACAGAGCTGTACTTTCTTTTTAACCGCTTTTTTCTACTCGGGATGGAATGTTTTAACTGGATTCGGATAAATTCGAATCATTAAGAAATGTATTATTAAGGAAATTCGCCTCTTACTGCTTTCAATTAACAGAGGATTGTTTTCCAAGAATTTTATCTTTATTTTCACTCGGGACGGAATGTTTTAACAGACAGATTCGGATTGGGATCAAAACAGATCACTAGGAAATGTAGTACTGAAGAAATGCCAATTCATATATAGTTTGATTTTCTCTACTCGGGACGGAATGTTTTAATAATAATATAATAATAATAATATATTTACTTTTAACCCAGAAACTTGATAATAACAATATAACTAAACTAAAGAAATAGAAATAACATGGGTTAATGAACTGTGGCTCAGATTGGTCTCAAGAGCCATCTGTTCTTGAATGCCATAGCCCCGCAAGAAAGAAGGGAAAAAAAAATAATACTAGGCTAACTTAAAATAGACTATCTCCTAGAAAATAGAACGGAAAAAAGAAAAGCACAGAAAAGAAAAGAAGAAAGAGCAGACAGATTCAGGATTCAGATCAATCCGAATCACTAAGAAACGCATTATTACTGTACTGTTACGGTTCTCAATTAACAGAGAATCGTTTTTCCAAGAATTTAACTTTTATTTCTACTCGGGACGGATTGCTTTAACAGTCGGATTCGGGATTGGGATCAAAGCAAATCATTAGGAAAACTCTTACTGAAGAAACGTCAATTCTTATTGCTTTCAAGTAAGGGAGAGTTTTATTTTCATTTTAGCCGTGTTTCTTCATTCGGGACGGAATGTTTTAAGAGACGAATCCGGGATTCGAGTCAATCTACAACATTACGTAATGTATTATTAAAGAGTGTCATCAATTAATACAGGATTGTTTTTACAAAAATTTTATTTTTATTTCTACTCGGGACGGAATGTTTTAACAGTTGGATTCGGGATTGGGATCAAAGCAAATCATTAGGAAAACTCTTCCTGAAGAAACGTCAATTCTTATTGCTTTCAAGTAAGTATTTTAGTTTTAGCCGTTTTTCTTTACTCGGGACGGAATGTTTTAAGAGACGGATTCGGGATTCGGGTCAATCTATAACATTACGAAATGTATTATTAAAGAGCGTCATCAATTAATACATAGAGGATTGTTTTTACAAAAATTTTGTTTTAATTTCAGCCGTTTCTTCCACCCGGGAGGCAATGTTTTAACATACGGATTCGGGATTCGAACCAACTCCGATCTTCAGGAAACGTCTTATTAAAGAAAAGTGTCAATTTCTACTGTTTTCAACTAAAAGACAATTCCTTTTTCTTTTCAGCCGTCTTGCTTTTACTCGGGACAGAATGTTTTAACCGACATATTCGGGATTCGGATAAATTCGAATCGTTAAGAAATACGTTATCAAAGAAATTTGGTTCTCACTGCTTTCAGTTAACAGAGGATACTTTTTCCGAGAATTTTATTTTTATTTCTGCCCGGGAAGGAATCTTTTAACCCTTTCAGGCCTGAATTAATCTTTTAAGAAATAAAATAGTTGTCTTTTTAAACCAAAATTAATGTGTATAGCCGAAAATTCAAAATATATTTAAAAAATTATAAGTGCAATCCATTTGTAGACATTCTAAGAAATATTTTCCAGATAAACTTACCGAAAGTGTTCATTGTTAACAAATTATCTTAACAATAAACAATACACAACGCAACCTAAGCGATAAACACCATCCACGTGCCCATTTACTAGTGAATTGCAACTATTTAATAATATGCCTTTATTAACAGTAAACATGCTTGGTATAAAACAAAACAAATGTAACGGCTCCTTATACTGTTAATTAGGTGCAGGTTCAGATTGGCCAAACAGCACTATCTGATCTTCCACCTGGACCTAGGGTATAAATAATAGACATAATGGTGAAGAATTTACATCAGAGAACTCACTAGGCTTGTTCAGGTTCTCGCCAGAACAGTCCTAGAATCGTCAAAAAAAAACCGCAAGCTTTTCTGTTGTGTGCATGTCCCTGACGATTGTAGAACTGTCCTTGCGAGAACCCCAACAAGCCTACTGCTTTCTATGGTTACTCAGCAAAACCACTAGGAAGATAGAAAAAAATTATTTTACTTCGTGGTTACACTTTGGAACCACTTGGGCTGAAAGTGTTAACAGACGGATTCGGGATTCGGGCCAATTTGAATCGTTAGGAAATGCCTTATTAAAGAAACGTCAATTTCTACTGTTTTCAGTTAATTTTGTTTTCATTTCAGTCGTCTTTTTTTACTCGGGACGGAATGTTTTCACTGACACATTCGGGATTTGGATTAAAGCAAATCTTACTTAAAAAAACGTCAATTCTTACTGCTTTCAATTAACAAACAACTCTGTTTTCATTTTAACCCCTTTTTCTTCCACTCGGGATGGAATGTTTCAGCTGACAGATTCGGGACAAATTCGAATCATTAAGAAACGCATCATTAAAGGAAGTCGGTTCTTATTGCTTTCCATTAACAGAGGATTGAATATCTTTCCAAGAAATTAATTTTTGTTTCTACTCGGGACGGAGTGTTTTAACAGGCGGGATTCGGGATTGCGATCAAAGTAAATCATTAGGAAGTGTCCTATTAAAAAAACATCAACTCTTACTGCTTCCAATTAACACAGAACCGCTTTTTTCTACTGGGGATAGAATGCTTAAAGATTCGGATGTTTTAGCAGACGGGATTCGATATTGGGACCAAAGCAAATCACTAGGAAATGTCTTACTAAAGAAACGTCAATTCCTATTGCTTTCAAGTAATAGAGTATTTTATTTTCAATTTAATCGCCTTTTTTTCACTCGGGACGGAATGTTTTCAATGATAAATTCGGGATTCGGATGAATTCGAGTCATTAGGAAATGCATTATTAAAGGAAGTCGATTCTTACTGCTTTCAATTAACACAGGATCTTTTTTCCAAGAGTTTTATTTTTATTTCTACTCGGGACGAAATGTTTTAACAGACGGATTCGGGATTCGGGATTCGGATCAATGCAGATCATTAGGAAATGTCTTATTAAAGAAACACCATTTATTACTATTTTCAATTAACATAGACCTCTGTTTTCATTTTAACCGCTTTTCTCCACTCAGGATGGAATGTTTCAACTCACAGATTGGGGATTCGGATAAATTCAAAGCATTCAGAAATGCATTATTAAAGAAAGACGGCTCTTACTGCTTTCAATTAATAGATGCGATTGTTTTTCCAAGAAATTTATTTTTATTTTTACTCGGGACTGAATATTTTAACTGAATTCGGATAAATCGAAACGTTAAGAAATGCATTATTAAAGAAAGTCGGCTCTTACTGCTTTCAATTAACAGATGCGATTTTTTCCAAGAATTTTGTTTTCAATTCAACCGTTTTTGTCTACTCGGGAGGGAATGTTTTAATAGACAGATACGGACCAATCAGAATCATCAGGAAATGTCTTAATTAAGAAACGTCAATTCCTACTGTTTTCAAATAAAAGAAAATTTTGTTTTCAGTTCAGCCGTCTTTTTGTTTTACTCGGGACGGAATGTTTTAACTGATAGATTCGGCTTTCAGATAAGTTCGAATCAATAAGAAATGCATTATTAAAGAAAGTCTGTTCTTACTGCTTTCAATTAACAGAGGATAGTTTTTCCAAGAATTTTATTTTTATTTCTGTTCGGGACGGAATACTTTAACAGACGGATTCGGGATTCGGATCAATCTGACTAAATCATTTAGAAATGTATTTTGGAAGAGAGTGCCTTCAATTAACAGAGGATTGTTTTTACAAGAATTTTGTTTCAATTTCAGCTGTTTTTTTCTTCCAGGGAGGGAATGTTTTAACCGTCTTCATTCGGGACATAATGTTTTAGCAAACGGATTCAGGATTCGGACCAATTCGAATCATTAGGAAATGTCTTATTAAAGAAACGTCAATTTCTACTGCTTTCAACTAAAAGAAAATTGTGTTTTCATTTCAGCCGTCTTTTTTTTACTCGGGACGGAATGTTTTAACTGACAGATTCGGCTTTCAGATAAGTTCGAATCAATAAGAAATGCATTGTTAAAGAAATTTGGTTCTTACTGCTCTCAATTAACCCAAGAATTTTATTTTTATTTATGGTTGGGAAGGAATGTTTTGACAGACGGATTCGGGCCAATTCGAATCGTTAGGTTCATTAGAATCATTCAGTTAACAGAGGATTCTTTTTCCAAGAATTTTAGTTTTATTTCTACTCGGGACGGAATGTTTTAAAGGCGGATTCGGGATTGGGAATAAAGAAAATCATTAGGAAACGTGTTACTAAAGAAACGTCAATTCTTATTGCTTTCAAGTAACAGAGGAGTTTTTCTCTACGCCGGACGGAATGTTTTAACTGACGGATTCGTACTGTATTATTAAAGAAAGTGCACTCAATTAACAGAAGATTGTTTTTCCAAGAATTTTGTTTTAATTTTAATTGTTTTTCTACTTGGGAGAGAATGTTTTAACAGACAGATTCGCGATCGGGTCAATCTAAATCATTAAAAAATATATTATTAGAGAAAGTGCCTTCAATTTACATTTTACAATTTACGGTTTTAATTCCAACCGTTTTTCTACTCGGGAGGGAATGTTTTAACAGACGGATTCGGGATTCAAATCAATCCTAATCATTAAGAAATGTATTATTAAAGAAAGTCGGTTCTTACTGTCCCGAAATAACAGAGGAATTTTCTTTTAATTTCAGACGTTTTTCCACTCGGGACGGAATTCGTATGAATCCAAATCATTAGGAGAAATTTTAGTAAACAAACCTCAATTCTTACTGCTGTCAATTAACAGATTATTCTAGTTTCATTTTAGCCGTTTTTCTTTTTGCTCGGGAGGGACATATTCGGGATTCGAGATTTTGTAAATTTGAATTAATTTTTAGTTGAATCTTGAAATAGAAACTTCCAAAACCAGTTGGGAACCAAACTACACTTGTTTTCAGCTCGAATCGAGTTTTATAATAAATTTTTAAATGGCCGGCTTCTTCACCATACTTAACCTAAGGTTAATTTATCTAACAGGTGGAATGTGACGTACAGTTGCCCGTACGTATACTATATGTCACATTCTAACTGACAGATAAATTTAACTTCAAGCTAAGGCGATGAAGAAATCGGGCGTAAGACAAACAGGAAGAAAAACAGTAAGTGGAAGTTTTACGCGGTAAATGTGCTCGAGGAAACGAAGTTACGTAATAAATCGAGTGCAAGGCAAATGAAAGCAAGGAACAATCTCGAGAGCAAATATGAAGAGCAACATTTTAATACGGGGGGGGAAAGCACCTATTAGAGGAGCTAAAACGTCGAAGGCAAATTGCGCAAATATTGAAACTTTCAGGCGAACGTGTCCTTTGTTTCGCCATTAGGGGGGAAGGCATTAAAAATACTCCTGCCCCCGTCTTACTTTGTATAATTTTCCGATTCGAACCGCAGATTTTACCGATCCGAGTTGAGACTTTCCTTTACGCGCAATTTAAGTTATTATTTATTTCCGCGCGGGCAAGGTAAATGCTTGCTTCACTTGGTTTTTATTAAAACGCGGGGGGCTAGTTTTGTTTCGAGCATGGAGTTATTGGTCCGGGGGATGGAATTTCTTTCTCCCTCTCTCGTATTTATGGCCGTCTTTAAGGCTGCGGGAAAATGATATACGCGATGTAACAGCTGGGGCGTACTAAAAATATACGCACATGTTCGAGATGCAACAACATCGATGCGATGGTGCAGGTATGTACGCAGACGACTTCATCCCTTGCAAATTTCATACACTCCCGCCAGGATCATAATTTAATCCGGGCGCTTTAATAAAACTCCTTTAAGCACTATCCTTTCAATTTTCGAAGCGCGCGGCGTAATTAATTGGTTAATTTTCCGCGCAAATAATAAATTACTGACTGCTTTAGTTTTATTTATATTTAATTTGCTCTAACACCTTCGTCCGTCTATCTAAATTGTTGTTATTTTTCGGATTTAATTTTCCGTGTAGAATTTGGATCACATCTGCCCCGGAAAATCTGAAATGATCTATTTAGTGTCGCCTTATGTATAAAGAGGCATTAAAGTAGAACCGGGGCCACCTGAGTCACCAACGAATGCAGCGCATTGTCACCGGCGAAAATGCAAGGCCATTTTCCGCGAAATTTCCTCAAAATCCGCGCGCGACAAAATAAAATTTATTAAACGCCGAAAGCGTCGAATTTGCGCCGGAAAAAAGGACGCCGCTCGTATTTCGCGAGCGCGACGGAAAAAGTAATATCGCCCCGTCCTCTTACGTGCGAAATTATGGCGTGCATATGCACCGGACTCTTTAAATCTTTCTTTATTAAGATCGTTTATCTAGGATGTGTTCGGTAAGTCCGGATTTCGCCTCACTTATGGCTTGGTTTACGTGGGCGACTTGCCAGGTATTTTCCATGCTTACTATTCTTTACGACATCTAATATCAAAACACTGCCTGGGGGGGATTTAGTACAGGGACTTGAGCTTTTTATTTTTTTAATTGGAAAGCTCATCATATTTCATAGATTGAAATTGATAGTTCTATTACATTATGGTTAAGACCACGTCATGCTCTAATAAATTAACCGGGTATTAATTACCCAGAAAAAGCTTTACTCCTTACCCCTGAAGCCCTTGTGTCTTGCAATCAATTATATATTCGATTCACTGGTCTAGAGCCCCCTCAGAATATTTTTCTTTTAATTTTGTATAAGGAGATGACTCTAGGACATTCTAAAAGTGTTCTAGACTCGCGAATTCCAAGTGCTTAGGACTTTTCGTAAAGGTTGTCGCTCTCCATCAAACCCGGCGATTAAATTAATTAATAATAGAGTAAACATTAGATATTCCGAAAGGTTTGTGGAGACGTGCACTTCATTTCACATAAATAAATTAGAAAAGTGCATAGACACGACACATCGCATGACGCGGCCGTCTTAGGGCGAGAACACGGCCGTATAGAATCGCCGAAACTTTTCGTTCTTGGAAATTATCGACGTTACCCACCCGAACCGACCGGAAACTTCTCGCTCACGAACGCTTATTTTCGAATCGTCCTGACAACCAGACGTCATTAAAAATTTCCAATCACATAAAACAAAATGGAAATCAAGCCCGTCACGCGACCTCCCCCGACCCTCCCGCCCGCCCCCGGATCCCAATTAACAAAATAAGCGTCCTTTCGGGGACGGTGGATATTATATGCAACGCTGAAAATTAAATATTCATAACTTAATCTACCTGGATAATCACGTGAATTATATTCGGCGAGTATTAAATTCGCGGGGCGATAAATTTCCCGGGAAAAATTTAATTATTTACCTGGCATCCTTTTATTCGGAAGGAAATTAAACATGAGACGCTGCTGCATAATACTGAGCGCGGAATTATGAAATTTCTTCTAATTTGGCGCCGCCAAACCACAATACAACATTTCGAAGTAGACGTAATATTACGGTGCAGCCTGCTCGATTTCAGGACGAGGTCCTGAATGTTTTATTCGTCTCGCCGCCCCGAGAACGGAATATTAACAATCTCGTAATCTTACGTCGGAATTAATTCTCTTTGAAAACGCCGAATCTGTGTGTTATTTGGTACGCCCTGGTGCAGATGTAATCTGTATATTATTTGAGTTTCCTTCCTAAAAGAATACTTCCTCGAAGCAAATTATAATTATCTACTGCAAAGATTTTCTTTTAAATAAACTTACACAACTTGCCCCGGTTGATAGTACTACATATACAGGGTGTAATCGATTAAGTTTCACTTATTAATATTGTATGCTCACATAAGATAATTAATTCCGCAAATATAATGGTCTACCTAAAAAATACAAGAGCGCATCGTCCTTATTTTCTTTGATAACCTCTGCTTGTGCGTTTGCGGTTTTTATAAACACATCGTAAAACAATAGAGCTCCAACAAAATTTACGATCACTCAGTCGCCTATAAGCAATTCGTTAACGCGAGAAATTCGCGTTCATTACTGAATTAGTTACTATAAGTTTAGAAGTCAATTTTTACGTATTGTTAATGCAGTTTATAACTGTTGCTCATAAAAGGGTAGCAACTTACATCGTTAAAATAAAGTATTGTAATCTTCGAGCGTCTGTTTCGAAAATCGACAATAATTACATCATAATATTCCATACCTTGTAAACAAATAACAAACTGTTTGACATATTACGCGGCAGAATCCAATGAAAACCCTACAAGTGCTCTAAAAAATGCACCGAACGGAACCTTGTCTTATAAATTGGGAGAAAAGTTATTTTCAAGATTTACTGCTCTATCGTTTATTGTACATAATAAATTAGTGAAGTCTTACAAAGAAATGGGCCGAGAAAAACGTTGCAATATTCGAGCGAAAGTGAAGGAAAATTTAATCGAACTGAGCGCCATCTATTGGACGGTTAGGGAACATAAAAGGGGAGTCGATTATTTAGGTGCGTGAAACTGTGCAAATAAAGGAAACGATGGGTTTAACAGAGTTATCGATTTCGCAAAGTTTCAAGAAGAAACGGGTGGAAAAAGAAAGCGAAGTAAAATTTAAACGAACCGGACGCCATCTATTGGACAAGTAGAGAACCTTGAAGTTAAATGCAAACCAATTATTATTAAAAACAAGAGTCGATTTAGGTTCGTAAAACTACAGAATACGTAAATAAAGAAAATTATCGATTTAACAAAGTTAACGTAATTCGATGTTGGACGAAGAAATGAGTGGAAAAAAAAAACGAGAAAAAGTGAAGCGCCAAATTGAGCGCCATCTATCGGATAATTAGAGAAACTTGAAGTTAAACGTAATTTAAATAAAAGAAGTGTCGTTTACTTTCGAGAAACTAAACAGAGAAAATGATGGATTTAATAAAATTATAAAAGTTTAACAAAGAAATTAGTCGACGAAGACGTGGCAATGTTCGAAAGAAAATTTAGGAAAATTTAATCGAATTGAACTCTATCTATTGGACAATTAGAGAACCTTGAAGTTAAACGTGCATGAATTAAAAGAAGAGTCGATCAGGTTCGAGAAAGAGCGCCATGTATTGGATAATTATTAGAAAACCTTGAAGCTTATGCTAATTAATTAAGAAAAGAGTCGATTTAGGTTCGAGAAACTACGTAATGACAATAAAAATGGGTAGAAAGAAACGTCATAATATTCGAGGGAAAATGAAGAAAAACTTAATCGATTTGCGCGCCATCTATTGCACAATTACATAATTTTGAAGTTAAGTGCAAATTAATTAAAAAAATAGTCGATTTAGGTTCGTGAAACTATGTAAACAAAAAAAAAACGATGGATTTAACAAAGTTAACATAATTCGATAGGTTAGACAAAGGAATAAGAGGAAGAAGTGGAGAGAAGGAAAATGTAATCGACTTGAGCGCCATCTGCTGGATAATTAGAGAACCTCGAAGTTAAATTAAATAGGAGAGGACTCGATTAAGTTAGAGGAAATATGTAAATAAAGAAAACGATGGACTTAACAGGTATAAATTGCGATAAGTTTGACAAAGAAACGGGTGGAAAAAGACGTCGCAATATTCAAGAGAAAAGTGAAGCAAAATTTTTATCGAATTGAGCGCCATCTATTGGACAATTAGAGAACCTTGAAGTTAGACGTAGATTAAATAAAAGAAGAGTCGATTAAGTTCGAGAAACTAAACAGAGAAAATGATGCATTTAAAAAAATATATACAAAATTCTATAAGTTTAACACAGAAACTTAGTCGAGGAGGACGTCGCAATGTTCGAGAGAAACTGATGGAAAATTTAATCGAATTGAGCGCCATCTATGGGACAATTATTTAAGAATCGTTAAGGAAAAGCATCCGAAAAAAGACGTCGCAATATTTGAGAGAAGACGAAGAAGAATTTGATTAAGTCGAGCGCCACCTGTTGGACAATTAAGGAACTTCGAGGTGTAAGTTAAATAAAAGAGGAGCGCCAATTGGCTTTAGCGAAGCTAAACAAAGTAAAGTGAACGGGTCGACGAAACTTATAAATTTGGGCAAAGCTGAAGAAAAATTTAACAGAATTGAGCGCCATCCTTCGGACAATTTAAGAATCTCAAAGTAAGATGCCAAGAGAGACGTCGAGAAGACGAAGAAAAATTCGATCAAATTGAGCGCCATCTGTTGTTAGACAATTGAAGAACCTGGAAGTGTAAATTGACCGAAAGATGAGCCAATCCGTTCAGTGAAGCTAAACAAAAGGAGTTTAGTAAATTTACGAGATTAGGCAAAGCTGAAGAAAGATTTCATCGATTTGAGCGCCATCTATTGGACAATTAGAAAACCTTGAAGTTGTTCTTTAGTAATTAAAGAAAGACTCGATTTAGGTTCGCGAAACTATGTAAATAAAGAAAACGATGGATTTAACAAAGTTAACATAATACGATAAGTAAGACAGAGAAATGAGTGGAAAAAAGCGAGAGAAAGTAAAAGGAAAATTTAATCGACTTGAGCGCCATCTATTGAACAATTAGAGAACCTTGAAGTTAAACGTAGGTTCGAGAAACTGTGTAAATGTTCATTTATATTTCAACAGACTTAAATTACTTACAATAAAATTCGTCATTATTCTGTCGTTCGCTTTGTTCTTTGTAAATCGATGTTGTTTGTTCGAATTTTCTTTTTAATGTATATTACTGTAATTATTAATTATTTATACGTATTACTATGAGGATGACGTCTTCCGGTTGCGTTATTTTAAAGAAAATGCAAAATTGTGTGGCAGCACCATCTATGTAAATCTTGCCGCACTACATTCTTTAGGCGCGAAATTTGAAATGCCTAAAGGTATCGAAAAAGCGTCGATGTTGGAGAAGAATCGTCGATCTTCCTTTGTTTTCTGTTCATTTATTTCTGTGTATCGTGACGTTTAAGTCATTTCTCTTTTGTGTATTTCCAACAAATTCATTTCCCTGTCACAGTTTCCTTTTACTTTCTCTGTTGTTGGTCTCTTGATCTTCGAAATAGAAGAACTCCAAATTGCTTACAAATTGCGTTGCACCGGTGCCATCTATGACAATTTTATCGAACTACAATTTTTTGGCGCGTAATTTAAAACAAAATTTTCATATTTGCTTCCCCGCCAAAGTCTTAACCCGTAACTTATATTAAATCTTTTTTTTTTTTAATTTGTTTCGGTAGATATTGGACCAGGTATTGGACATGCTTACTGCATAACAAAGGATTCCGAAAAAATTAGCTTTCAAACAATATGAAGGAAGATATACGTATCCGTTTGAAAAAAGAAGTTGCCATCGTTTGACGTAACAGTTGGCATTGAAGCAAAGTGGAACTCTTATCAAATTGGTAGGGTGGTAGTTATTCGTTTTTATTCCGCACTCGGTATAAGGCAAAATAGAAATTTGTAGAAGGCTCCAGTGCCAACTAACACACTCTCGAATATGGTGCAAACACGAAACACAAAGGAAGAAATCGTGTCACTTGGTAAGAGATGGCGCAATTAATAAATTTCATTACTTGGCGATAGATGGCGCTAGCAACAAACGTTACTTGGTGATAGATGCCGCCAGCGACAAGGAAACAGATTGAATCTCTTGGCGAGCAAAAGAAACAAGCGGCACTTAGACTTCCAGAAATGACTTCGATCAAAATCCAAACTCAATTTTAATCGGAAGAGGACGAGTCGATTTGAAAACATCCAAACTTATTAGTTTTTGTCAAAAATGCGTTGCTGATTGCTTTGACTGATATATTGCGCCCTCTCTTGACGAGTAATAAAAGAACTTTTGCTATAAACGAATGAATTGATTTGAATTGTTTGGCGAATCAAAATGCATTGCTGGTTGCATCGAGCTACTCACAGCGCCATCTCTTGACGAGTAAAAGAGACAAATCGCACTAGATTTCCAGAAACGATTTTGATGAAAATTTAAACTCAATTTTAATCAGAGGAGGATGAATCGATTTGACAATATCGAAAGTTTTTATGCACCATTTCGTCTCGAATCTTCCAAAACATGCATCGACTGATTTACAGCGCCTTCTTAGCTCGTGCATTAAATTTCGAATAACGATCAAAATTTTTGGGCAGCATTTTTTGACAACTAAATTAATCGCTGGTTGCATCGAATAATTCACAGCGCCATCTCTTGACGAGCAATAGAAACCAGTTGCACTAGATTTCATTAAATGACTTTGATAGAAATCTAGGCTCAATTTTTATCAAAGGATTTTGGCGAGCCTTTCATAAAATTGCGCTGTTGGTTGCATCAAGTACCGTCACTAAATAATTCCAGTATCGCAATCAGCCGCCATTTTACTGCAAAATATTGGCGGAAAATTTAAATGTCGCTAACAACGTCACGCTTGGGTATTTTAACCTTTTATTTGACAGGTTTTCAGTTTGATTAAACTTGCCGGAAAGAAAGTCACTAGAAAAGTCGGCCATTGAAACTTGCCGGAAAGAAAATTACCAGGGAAGTCGGCCATTTTAGTGCAACAATGTGATTTCTTTGTTTTACACATTGCGGTACTGTATTTATTTAGTGACTGTAGCATCAAGTAAGGTTACTGTATTTAGAAGGTACCGCCATTCATTTCCGCGGCTGTCGTCCCCCAAATTAAAAAGGACGCGATGAAGACTCCATGAAACAGTAAGAAGAAAAAGGATAGATACATAACAAGTTACGGTTGCTAGGGAGTTAATGAATGAATTTGATTAACCCCAAATTAAAAGAGATAGAAAGTTGGCGCTACCTTCTCGATACAGTAACCTTAGCATCAAGTGATTTTCAGCGCCATCTCTTGACGAGTTGAAGAAACAAACGGCAGAAATAGCTTTGATGAAAATCCGAACTTAATTTTAATCAGAAGAAGATGAATCGATTTGAAAATATCCAAAGTTTTTAGAGGAGCATTCCTTGGCAAATTCTTCACAAAACGCGTTGCTGATTGCATCGACTGATTTACAGCGCCCTCTCTTGGCGAACAATAAGAAAAACTTCAGTAGCTTTTTCCTCGCCAGAAATAAACTGGCAAGACTAGCACTTTGGATCAAGTTGCAGCTTGAATTTATCTTCTTCTTATTCTTGCACTAGGTACCTACTCTGGAATCTGGAATCAGCACGCTATCGCTTTTCTTAAATTCGCTGTTAGGAAACAACAGCCTGACAAGCTCAAATTCGTTACAAAATAGAGGGTGTTCCATTTAAAATAACGAAGTAGTACATCGTACAGCCAAACTGGGACATCCTGCATATTCGAAAATAATTTTAAATTATGCGGAGCTTGAAAGGATGATACTAACCCGGTTAAATGTCACACCCTGCATATGTATTTTTATTATTGTGCATCGCAATTTTTGATGTGTGTAAGTTAGAACTTTATATTTACTGCTCCTCCAGGTTATTACCAACATATACGACTGCGCATTAATTTCCTCCCCCAGCTTCATCTGGTGCAGAAGTTAATTTATTAGCCACTGGCTAATAAAATATTTATTCGGCAGACGCACGTAGCGTAACTATGACGAATGTCCCGATTGCACATTTAGACAGAAACCCCCGACTTCGCAGGACGTTCGCGGCGAATCCTTGCGCGGTCCGCTGTACCGCAGGAGCAACGTGATGTATAGACGCATTCGTTCCGATTCGGAATCTGAATACATATTTTCCAATCACGCTTTTTACCTTCAAACAATTCCCCATCTCCCCCTAGTTTGCACTCGCGGAATTTAATTTTCTATTTACCGATGCGCCTGCATATTCGAAATATTTTCAATTTCTGCGCGCCAAATCAGGCAGCGAGCACACGCATTCAAAAGCTATGTGTAGGTACTATAGGCCCCTGCAAATAATTCCATTCCGTCATCATGAACATTTTCTGTTTTTTAGAAATCTTTATGAACTGTACAGATACAACATCCAATTGCTAATTCGCGTAATTGACAAGACAAAGGAAGGACAACTTCAACAACAATGCGTGGAGATGTGCGAAGCGCGAGCCGATTCCCCTACCTACCATGTTTAATAATTATGTTTCACAAATTGGTTTTCAAAATGTGTAGGATATGTTTATAGGTAGTACTCAAGTAATAAAAAAGTTAAAGATTTCTATTGACGGAGGATCCTGTAGTGTCATGTCGTGCATTAAATATGAGTCGTTCATTTTTAATATATCACGCTTTCGCCTTCTCCAGTAAATTCCCATAAGTTTTCGGAGAGATTGAGAATAAGAAAGCCGAGAGAAAGACATCAATTGAAAATTGAGGCGACCTCCGGTAACGGTAAGCGTTGGTAAAAATTTAATGCCCGAAGCTGCGCCGTTCCGCGTCGATGTCAAAATGCGGCGACCCGGGCGTTAGTTTTGTCTGTCCCCAGAGAAATACAACTGCGGCGCCCCTACGTTTCTACTCGCGATTTATTGTCTATAAAATATTTACCCCCCCACGCGAATCAATGGCACCGGCAAAATGCTTGTGGGGCGAAACGTAATAAAGCAGACAGGTGAATCCGACTAATTATCTATTTAGATGGTGCGTCGTTACTAAAACATTACCTGACGCGTGACGTCGCGACGTCAACTCGTAAACTGCGCACGTCACCTCGCTAATTATTACGCGGATGAATTCTACTTACCCCATTAAAATGTATACGCCCGCTGAATTATTAATTCAAAGAGGGATGTTATTGTTGCTGCACAGTTACATTGTGTTACGTAAATACCTCTTCACGTGTACGAGTATGTTTAATAGTTTTGGTTAACGGGTGCGCGTAGAGAATAATATATTTCCTGTTTCAAAAATTAAAAACTTATTTCTATGTTTATATCCTTGCCATTTGATTTGCGCCCCCATATCTTTATTGGAGCAGAGATATCAACAGTGCGGATACGTGGACCTCAATGAGTCGTCTAGGGAGCAGCGATACTGTGGCGGTCTGGTCGGTCCTTTAGGATGCGTTGGCAGCAAGGGATGTCTTCCGCCTGGAGTAAGAGTCGTCCAGGGAGCAGCGATGCTATGGCGATCTGGTCGGCAGCAAGGGATGTCTTCTGTCTGGTGTAGATGACTGGTCCGGAGCAGCGGCGGAACGACGTCAGTCGCTTGGTGAAGAAGAGGGGGACGTCCCTCTTCTAATCGATTTCCAACATCCTGTCCAGATTATTTATACCTACCAATATTTTGTTTACATAAAAGTACAACGGACTACAGTGAATTGTCTACGTCATGTGTAGGATAGTTTTTTTTTGTTAAACATTCTCTGTTGATAACAACGTCAGAGGTCGGAGTTACAATAAACATTCACTCACCCTTCGGTTAGATCTCTCTTTCCCTGCTTTCTTTACCTTTTTCTCGCTCTCTCAACCACTGCGGAGCTGAGGGTAAACGTCTTAACATTTGGGCTTCGCTTTCCGATTCGACAAGCATGTCATGCAAAATTACAAATAACCATTTACGAGTTCACCGGGGCCCTCTCACGGCCCCGCCCACTCCAGCGGCGAATCTAGATGCAGAAGCTCCCTGCTGGGATGCGAATTCACGGAGAAGGCGTCATCGAATATTCATCTTCGTACTTCGCATGTATAAAGACGAGCTTACGTTTTTAGAATCTGCTATCTCCTACAGAGTTAGCCACACTGGCCCGAGCCCAGTCAACATCAAGTCATGGGACGCACAATGCAATTGACCAGGTCAGGCATAAAGCTAGTACTCACGTCTCAGCAACCGGCGGATACGGTACAATGCCTTGTGCAGGTGGGGTGATCTCGTACTCTTAAGGCAGGCGGCTACTGGACGCGAAACTAAGCTAAGCTAAGCGAAACTAAGTTTTTTGAAAATTAGATCCAACGTAATCTTACGCGAACGTGGCAACTAAAGCTAAGGGAAACGAAGTTAGGATAGCAAAGATATAAAACAATGTTTATCTTTGCTCAGTTGCCTCGTCCGCGTAAAATTACATTGGATCTAATTTTCAAAAAACTTAGTTTCGCTTAGCTTAGCTTAGTTTCGCGCGCAGTGGCTGCTCGCCCTTAATCCGGCTAACCGGCGATTACAGCGAGATCACCCATATGATAGAGTGCCCAATCTCTTACCCTTCGTCCAAGACATCAGCGGACACCGCGAGACTTGCACCTTACTCTATCTCAGAGTATCATCTACGAGGGTAAGGTGAAAAATTCTTGGCCTGACAATGAATGAAAGACTGCGACTTTCAGTTAAAAAATGATTTTATTTTTCTACACAATCTCCCTTGACTTCAGCACACTTGGTCCAGGGTTTCTCCAACATCAGTATTCCTTCCCGGAAGTGAGAGTCTGGAAGGTTGTGGAAATATTCATCTACGGCCCTCTCAACTTGTTCATTGGATGCGAAGCACTTCCCACAAACAAATTCCTTCAAGTTTGGGAACAACCAATTTCTCTCTGGTGTACTGAGACACCAAGGGCACCCAGGCGTTAGCCCATCTCCCTTGAGAAAATGGCAGCGGGGATCCCGTCCGGCACGGTCTTCCCACTGTCCGCCAGCTGTGACACTGCCACTAGGAGGCCAACACCAATGAGGGGGACCGGCGGGCTCCCTCTCCCCCTAGCACTCATGTCAGCAAAGTTTCCTTAGCTACGTTTGATGAGTAACCGTCGAGAACGCTTACGCGAATCTCTACTACACATCTCATACTAACCCCAGCATCCATTACCCATATACGCATACCCGCGTATATGGGATAGAGCAGCTAGGCAGGTTAGTTTTAAGGGTAACCGACGTGTGG
Organism: Dorcus hopei; assembly: GCA_033060865.1. NCBI lineage: Eukaryota > Metazoa > Arthropoda > Insecta > Coleoptera > Lucanidae > Dorcus > Dorcus hopei. The sequence goes on along the minus strand of CM065425.1, from coordinate 1,976,207 downwards.
TCTGCATCGGTTCTCGTCTCGGATCCTAGGCTTCAACACAACGGGCTCCGACACCTCAAACGATGGCTACCTACAACTCTTCTCGGATACTAGTGTCCCGTGCTATCGGCCCGACACCTCAAGCGACTGAACCGCCGACAACTTCTGCCAAAAGCGACATCCGGGTACCCGGCACTGATTGGGAACAACCAATTATTCTCTGGCGTCTTTCGACACCAAGGGCACCCAGGCGTCAGCCTATCTCCCATTGAGAATTGGCCAGCGGACCCCCGTCCGGCACGGTACACCCGCTGTCCACCAGCTATGACACTGCCACTAGGAGGCCAACTCCTATGAGGGGGACTGGCAACTGATTGGGAACAGATGGAAGTCTGAGGGTGCCAAATCAGGAGAATAGGGGGGATGGCCGAGCAAATCGTACCTCAAATCCCGCAATTTTCCCATCGCCAACGCACCCTTCGTGCAGGTGCATTGTCCTGGCTTCTTCAAGCCAGGCCTCTTCTCGCGCATTTTGCTATCCAGCTGGTCAAGAAGGTTGGAGTAATATTCGTCTGTAACTGTTCTGCCTTTTGCAAGGCAATCAATTAACAGGATCCCACGCTGGCCATGACCTTTCCGGCAGATGCGATAGATTTCGCTTTCTTTGGGGCTGAACCACCGACTTCCACCCACTGCTTGGACTGCTGTTTTATTTCTGGCGTGTAGTGGTGGACCCATGTCTCATCCATGGTGACAAATTGCCGCACAAAATCGGTTGGATCCGTATTGAATCGGTCCAAAGATTACTGCGAAAATCGTTTGCGCGTTTGCTCTTGATCGGCATTCAGCAAATGCGGCACCCATCTTACGCAGAGCTTTCGCATCCCTAATTCTTTGTGCAAGATGTTTCCGATATCCCCACAGCCTCAGCTATCTCACTCACCTTTACTCGCCTATCGTCCAACACGATATCATGCACTTTTCAATGGTTTCCGGTGTGCTTGCGGTTTTTGGCCGTCCTTCACGTGGGTCATCTTCGAGAGATGTGCGACCACGTTTAAATTCAGCTGCCCACTTTTTAACGGTCGACATGGAAGGAGCAGAGTCAACTTCGGATGAATTTCCTTAGGGGTTAATCCATCCAAACGAAGAATAAGTTTAGACGTCTACTCCAAAAATTCGTGTGAACAAACTACTTGAGAGAACTTGTCATACGAACTAATGACACGTGCACCCAGGCAGGAAACATCAATTTTTCCTGATTGGAGCGCCGAGAACTATTCACCTTACCCTCGTATCATCAGTAAGCCTCAATTCTTGCAAAAACTCCTTCATTACATGTCATTGCAATTCATTAACAACACTTGCGAGCCCGTCTGCCTAATTGGCCTAAAGGCTCACCCGGAGACTAACTGCTACCTTTTGTACATCCCTCTGCCTGACACGTATCCCCGTATCATATTGCCAAACCATAAGACAAAATAAACAAACGTGCTCTTGATTTACGGATGTATTGAGAGCGCGTAAACTTTCCTAAATTCTAAACTTGATAAATTATAGGTACAACGACAGCAGCTATGTGTGTGCAACTGATTTCAGATGACATCTCCGATGGTTCTGCTTCTACCCCCTAGGAGACACTATTAGGGATCTATCATCTAACTATTATGGCTTCTAAAGTGCAAGAGCCTAGCTAGACACTTGCGGGGCCATTATTTAAAATTATGGATAATCCTCATTAATGCTGTGAAATAGTTTTATACGTCTTGATAGCATTCATGGAAACATGTATCAGTTCTTTTTTTTTTTTAATTTAATCTAATCAAACGTGGCATTCAATTTATACACACGATTAGAATATTTTTCAAACAATGAACCTGAGCGTAGAATTTCGTTTGAAAATATCAAGTTACTGCCACGTCTGTCTGTAAGTGGGCAGCACGTTCCCAGGAAAACAAACTGGAACTTGTTTTTGTTTATAAAACACTTATCGGTTGATGCACACGCGGTTGAAACCTGTACATAAATATTGCTACATTCTTTTTGAATTCATCATCACGCATCACTGCACCATTTTGTTAAATGAATAAGCACGTTCATTAAAAGTTGTATACAAAAATAATAAACGTAAAGGTACCACAGATTACAATGAGGAATTAAGAAAAATTACATTAACATCTTGTTGGTCACTTGGCACAGAAGGGCATTTCAACATGAAAACATTTCTACCAAAAATTGGCCAAAGATTGGGTTTGAGTGTTTCTTGTAAGTACACCCTTAGCATTCATTCAATGGCATTTCGCATCTGTGTTTCTTGTTGTTCATCATCTCGCAGTGTACTTTTTCTTTTTAATATAGTTTCCAATTCCCGTCGAGAAAGAGCGGATTATTCTACTACCGACAATTTTTTCTTGCACGTTTATTGCAGGATGTCACAGAACGGTGCCGTGAAATTATGTGCGGCTAAAACTGTTATTAACAGAACGGCCCTCGACGGACTATTTTGTTTCTGTAATGAGCGCCGCATGAAAATCTGTGATTTATGGGCGATTAAACGAATTACTCCAAGCTTTAGCGTCGGACCGACTTTATCCCCGCAAGCCAAATTGTTTAACTCGGAATTTATCAAGTTCATATTTACCACCATCGGCATCTGCTGGTTCGCGTTCGTTCCAAACAAAGCATCTCTATTGTTTGTACAATGGTGTCCAAATGTATTCACACACCAAAATCTTATTGCTAATCAGACGAATACTTTTGGACGGACCCCATCGTACGCCCTCAAAATTACGTAATAAATTGATCCAAAAAATACGATCCCCATTCGAAAGTCTATATAAGGCAGAATGAAAATAATTAAAGCAAAATGATCTCTTGCACATGATGACACGGATTATTTGCGATAAACTGTGTACAATGGTGTCCAAATGTATTCACACACCAAAATCGTAACGAACAGATTTATTGCTAATCAGACGAATACATTTGGACCCCATCCATCGTCGGCCCCACAATCAATTAATTTTAATTTATTGATCCAAAAATATGAGTACCATTCGTAAGTCTATATAAGGCAGAATTAAAGTAATTAGAGTAAAATGATCTCTTGCACGTGATGACAGGGATTATTTGCGATAAACTCATCGAATAACTCGGGCAATTAAAAGTACCCCGGCGTAGATATCCAGATACCGTCATGTCAGTTTCCTGGCGGCAGTTTCGGTTTGAAAAATGATACGGCGGCGCTCGTATCATTTGTATCGTTCATGTTAACGACACGAGCCGCGGACATTTATCAAGGCACTTCATTAGTATGCCACATTTCAATTGCATAAACGTGTGCTGCGCGAATTAAAATAAAAAGCGTCCCGCTTGCATTACTTCGCCGCGTTGTTTCGAGAACGCGCCCCGATTTTTGCATACAATTAAATTTACTCTTTCGGCGGCTGCGAATTTATTTTATTTTACTTTATGCATAATCCTTGCGAATCCGTGCTTTATTGTTGGGGGGTTCATGCAATATGCAGTTCGGCGTCATGTAATTACATCCGTTAATTAGAATTCGCAAACTATTTTCAAGAATAATTTCGAGTAAAATCATTTATGAGTTGTAAAAATATTGGAAAGTTCATGTAGTTCTTGTAGAAACTGAAGAAATAACAATATGTTCGAAATTATCTTTTATAAAACATACAAACATCAGCATTGCAATAAGCAGCACGTAAGTATAAAAGCCCGAAGGCTTTTGTGAAGGGTGCAAATACATGTCCAGGCTTATTCAGATGTCCGCCCTTCCTTATCGGACGCCGCCGGTGTAGGAAATGAAAAGGGAGCTGCAAATCCGTCAGGATCTCAAGACCGATCCGTTGACAGGCGGGTATGCCCCCTTAACAAGCTCCTATAGATCACAGGACATGTCTTTCTCATGTAAACAAGATGAAATTGAAAAAAGCCCTTACTCCGGCGGAAGTTTTAACGTGAGGAGTCCGTCAAAGGAGCAAGTTCCTCCTCGTCCTCGCAAACGGTTTCACTAGCTGTACCTTCGAGGAAGGAGCAAACAGGGCTGTAAATTCACACCGCCGAGTGTTTAGTTCCCCAATTAATTTCACCCCCGTCAATTTATTAGGCGTTCTCTTTCAAGAACCGTTCAAAACACGCCTCGCTTTAAGGGAAGGAGAGGCCCCATTTTTATCGAGATTGTTTAAATTACTTGCAGCGCGTGTTTCTGTTGTGAATTATTTACAGTTTTCATTAATCACTTCGCTCGCGAGTTTTAAAGGGTTCTAAAGCAAGACGGCGGCGTTTTAAAAAACGCTTTTATTAATTGCGTAAACACCACGTAAATAAAGGGATATTACTTTTGTTTGCTTGCTGAATAAAGAATGAGAAGAGGAAATAAAAATTTATTTAGTTGCACCCTGTATATTGATTGTAATTAAAAAGGGGCGAGTTGTTGGCTTTTGTATACTGGTGGTTCCGATCCCCCTCGAAGGAAGTAAAGAAAAAGAAAGTAAAAAGTTTGGGGGGGAAAGTTATCTAATCAAAATCCTTGATCCATACGGATTTAGAATCCATCGAAGTTCAAAACAGCAAACGGGCCGGACTCGATATTCATTTTACACCGCCGTTAACGTATTAGCGAGTCCTCAAATTTAAATCCCTAAAATAATTTCCCATGGGCCGCGTGATTATACGAATTCTGATCCCCGGCGGTAATTTGGCAAAGCCGATCCTCCGAGATGTGACTTCGGCTCGCGCGCGGCGTACACACGCACTTGCAATAAATAATCTCCTCCTGCGTTTCCTATTTTCTCCGTCGGATTCGGAGGAGAGAGGCAGGCAGTTAAGTTCAACATGTTATTAGTCGAACCTGGCAGTATATTATATTTTTAGGGGGGCCGTTCCGTCGCACGCAACGCGAATCCGGGGGTATTTTCGGAGTTTATTTGAACGTGTAATTTACAACGAAAACTTTTTGTCCTACATACAAATTACTTTAAATAGTTACCAAATTACTTTGACATTCCTGTTACCGCGTGGCTTAAGAAAATTATAGCGCTCGGGCGAACTCCGACACAAGCGATGCCAACTAAATTAATTATACCCCCCCAACTTCGCTGGATGTATGTGAAAAATTAAAAATTTACGTTTACATACATCACCTGTCGCGTTACCACAATCCCCATCAAGTATTTATATCATCCAGATGCAGTCCGACTTTTAAACTCTAATAAATATTTAATTGTCTCAATTTCCCCAACTATCATTATATTAAGTTTTAACCCCTTCCTTTTAAACAATTGTAATAAACGTATTTTTATATTTAAACCAAATGGAGCAAACACTTTCCATTAAGTATAAAGTGGTCGGCTTCCTTCTTGCTTGTTTCCTTATGGACTGTCCCATCGTGTGTGGGTCCTTTAGCTTTGGCTTTCATAATTTGTTCTCCTTTGAAACATCATCAATTCTGCTATTGCCGGGCAGCACTTTTATGTAGTGATGAAATCAAGATGTGCACGAGGCACAGCCTGACCTCGTGGATTGCATTGTGCATCCCGAGAACGAATCAGAAAGCGAAGCCAAGATGTTAAGACGTTTACCCTCAGCTCAGTCGAGAATGTTTAACAAAAAAAAAACTATCCTACCTAAGAGTTGAGATTCGGAAATGTCAGATGTCCACCCAACCCAAGGTAACAAAATTGAGGGGAAATTTTGAACGAATAAAAATTTCAAGAATGATGCGATGGTTCTAAAAGGTCAAAGCTGCAGGTTAAATGAATAAATAAAAAAAAAACCGAACTGTACGAGTGCACGTTACAAAGTACTTGTAAATGCATGAAATCCTAATCGCCTTAAAATTATAAGCCCCTCTCCAACCTGCCTCGCGCTTAGGAATATTTTCTTGGTGCGGCGGTGGCTTAAATGCATTTGACGCGCACTTACTCATCAGATTATGAAGAGACACTCCGCGACCGAAAGAATAATAACAACAACAACATCGAGGACGACAATGGGTCCGGACGGGCAGGTGTAATTCATCATCTCCATTTGTCGTGGGGCGTGGGATCACCGCGACCAGGAACGTCTCCGCTATCTATGATAATTAATACCCGCAAGACCGAGTGCATTCTTCGTGGTCTTGAAAACCTATTATCAGCCGGTACACGCTCGTAAATCACGCATCATCACGCATCACTGCACCATTTTGTTAAATGAATAAGCACATTCATTAAAAGTTGTACACAAAAATAATAAACGTAAAGATACCATAGATTACAATGAGGAATTAAGAAAAATTGCATTAACATCTTGACGGTCACTTGGCATTTCAACATGAAAACATTTCTACCAAAATTGGCCAAAGATTGGTTTGAGTGTGTCTTGTAAGTACGCCCCCTCTTAATACCCTTAGCATTCATTCAATGGCATTTCGCACCTGTGCTTCTTGTTGTTCATCATCTCGCAGATAATTTAGGCTTCGCCTAATATAGTTTCCAATTACCGTCGAGAAAGAGCGGATTATTCTACTACCGACAATTTTTTTTGCACGTTTATTGCAGGATGTCACAGAACGGTGCCGTGAAATTATGTGCGGCTCAATTTCCCCAACTATCATTATATTAAGTTTTAACCCCTTCCTTTTAAACAATTGTAATAAAACGTATTTTTATATTTAAACCAAATGGAACAAACACTTTCCATTAAGTATAAAGTGGTCGGCTTCCTTCTTGCTTGTTTCCTTACGGACTGTCCCATCGTGTGTGGGCCCTTTAGCTTTGGCTTTCATAATTTGTTCTCCTTTGAAACATCATCAATTCTGCTATTGCCGGGCAGCACTTTTATGTAGTGATGAAATCAAGATGTTGCATAAGGCACAGCCTGACCTCGTGGATTGCATTGTGCATCCCGAGAACGAATCAGAAAGCGAAGCCAAGATGTTAAGACGTTTACCCTCAGCTCAGTCGAGAATGTTTAACAAAAAAAAAAACTATCCTACCTAAGAGTTGAGATTCGGAAATGTCAGATGTCCACCCAACCCAAGGTAACAAAATTGAGGGGAAATTTTCAACGAATAAAAATTTCAAGAATGACGCGATGGTTCTAAAAGGTCAAAGCTCCAGGTTAAATGAATAAATAAAAAAAAAACCAAACCGTACGAGTGCACGTTACAAAGTACTTGTAAATGCATGAAATCCTAATCGCCTTAAAATTATAAGCCCCTCTCCAACCTGCCTCGCGCTTAGGAATATTTTCTTGGTGCGGCGGTGGCTTAAATGCATTTGACGCGCACTTACTCATCAGATTATGAAGAGACACTCCGCGACCGAAAGAATAATAACAACAACAACATCGAGGACGACAATGGGTCCGGACGGGCAGGTGTAATTCATCATCTCCATTTGTCGTGGGGCGTGGGATCACCGCGACCAGGAACGTCTCCGCTATCTATGATAATTAATACCCGCAAGACCGAGTGCATTCTTCGTGGTCTTGAAAACCTATTATCAGCGGTACACGCTCGTAAATCATTTATTTCAGATTAGAAGAGCGTCCGGGGGATCGCATTTAAATAGATTTTCAATTTCACCCACGCCGTTGTCTTATAGGCAACAATTGCGGTGGTGGTGATGATGGTCTTACTTAACAGATCTCCCATTAATAGATCCCCCAACTGATTCGTGCACGAAAGCGTCGCATCGTCTTGAAATTGAATGCAGTTACATACCCCCGCCCCCTCCCCCCAACCACAAATAAGTAAGTAGTACATTAAATCACAGCTTTAAAAAAACGTTAAGTAAGTACCTACATAACTTTCCGAGGCGCATATAAATAAAACATGATTCCGGCGCTGGAGAGTTGCTTCTTCGTCCGCTCCTCAGAAAAGAAGCAGCTTGTTATCCCTTTCACAACAAGTGTCCACCCATCTAGTCGGGGGATGATTTATCGATGGATTCTCTCTTAGACCCATATATTTCAATAACGGAGGGCAGGTTAGGGGAGTCCGAATAAGATACGCACGTCACGACGCGCCGGACCGCCGGGGAAATCGAAATAAAACGTCAGTCTTTTTTTTTTTGGTAATTAAAGACGACGTGAGCTTTGAATAAATTGAAACAGAGACTTGAAACAATAGGGGCTTGCTACTACCTGCTTTAAAAACTCCTCTTAGAAATATGCCCGGCTCAGCGGAGACGGGGGTGGGCCACAAATAGATTGGCGGTAGCTTAAACGTGGATGTAAAGAGGGCGCCACCTCGCGTAAAGTTGTCCAAGTGGGCTCGTGGTACCGCTAGGCCTACACACGGTGTTGAAAGTAATTGAAATTCCACAGGTTTCTACTCGCATAACATATACGATTGATGGTTACCCTGTATAGGGAAAAATGTACAGTCGCCATGTATCGTAAGCAAGAAACAGACAACGCTTAATATACACAGGCATGTGCAATAAAAATTTGCAAAAGACTGTTACGCAAGCAAAGTCAAAAGTTAAGTATATGAGACGTACTATTTTATTGAACAGCGCGATATTAAATGCGCAAACACCGGCTTTTATTTAAATAATAAAAAAAAATACAAAGCCTCTGTCATCAGGACAGTAACGTCATTAACTTTACAAATCGGGTTCGGAAGGAGCTAGAAGCCTTCGTAGGGCAGGCACCGAAAGCCAACGCAAAACAGATCAAATTTTAACGATACCAACACGATCTCCACGGAAGGGATGCAATCCTCGGTGAGTGCTCTGTGCGGTTCGGCAGCTCCGAACAGAGATCCTTCTCTGCGAACACGATGTCAAAGTAGATAGGATCTCGATGACATCAACGGCAAAACTCGTCCTAAAAGTGGCCCCAAGACTCCATCCTACAAGGGGGTGCTCCTAATTCATAAGATGTGCCCAAACAACGTGCCCACAGATCAAGGGGCGTGTCGGTTCACGAGAAACTCTTCACAATCGACAGATCTCAAGGTGGACTTAAGGAGAAAGCGATACTTTGCATAGTTACATTTTTAAAAGTAAAGATTTACTTTGGCTTAGGTCCAAAGATTTGTCTGAGCATGTGGGCATAAATCTCTATTAACTAGGGGTGGCCTTAATAACTCCAAAGCAACAGCACAGAAAGCGTGAAAATACTCGACCGTCGTTTGCAAACCCTCTGCGTTCTAACGAAGAACTGGCAAGGCGTGCAGAGTTTTCGACGCTTCTAAAGATGGACGGGGGGTTGATAGAAGAGGACAGTTGACTCGCATGGGAAATGGGAGACAAAAACAATTCCGTGTTGCGTAGAGAAGGATCTTGTTTAATTGCGCATAAATTAAACGCGCATGGCAAGTAACGGTCTCTTCGTGTTCCTACGCAATACATGGTGACTCGAAAAACTGAAAACGATCTTAACGAGATTGCGATCGAAAGCTTTTCAACCTCAATGTTATCGGCGGCAAAAACGCGACGCCATTTTATTCTACAATTATTTCCGGAAAAGTCGCTTGAAGACCTGATCGCCTGTACGTGTATACATCCCCGAGGGTAAGGAGCGTGAAGTCTTGAATGCTTCCTTTGAGAACGCCTGTGGTAAAAGTATCCAGGGGTTTCGGGGGTACCCATCAAAGAAGGCGAGTGAATGCATCAAAAAGTTGCTTGAAGACCTGATCACCTGTACGCGTAGACATCCCCGAGAGTAAGGAGCGTGAAGTCTTGAATTCTTCCTTTGAGAAAGAAGGTCTGTGATAAAAGTATCCAGGAGTTTTGGGAAGGCGAGCGTCCTTCGTCAAGAATGCATCAAATACCCTTTTGCAAAAGGTGATCACCCAATTGTGTTACCTCTCAGTTGGTAGCATCTCTGATGGCATTACCATTTTCTCCACATTTCTTCATTGGGTGCCATCTTCTGCACAAATCTTCTTTATAAACCTCAAGTCTTTTCAAAAGGGTACTCATAATTTGCCTCTCCTTTTCTCTTGCTAATCGATCAAGATTAGCTATAGTCAAGAAGTTGTTACGGTTGAAAAATTCCTTTAAGTTATTCATTATAACTAATATTTGGCAATCACCCTGTATTTAAGCGGGAAGTACGAGTTCAGAGTGCCTACGTGTCGGTCGTCACATTTCTCAACGTTTCACCACCAGACCATATGCTGTTATTTAGTCCTCTATTTTCCTCTGTCGCCCGTCCAAAAATTGATCTCAGTCGTAACAACCCCCATCTCAACTTATGGTAGGGGAGAACGCCGCGTTCGCTCGCATTAAGTTTGCCTCCAGAGCTCTTAGCGTACGGTTCGTTTATTTTCGCGTGATTCTGTGAAGGAAGACGGAACCGGAATTACCCCGAGATCTGTGCAAACGGACGTTGAGAGAATTTCAAGCTCGTTTAACAGCTTTTCGAAAGCCTGTCTTTGAAATAAGGAACAGGTATGTCTTGTTGGCCATTCTGAGTATTCGAGCTGTTTCGTAACGCGTATCTTTCTTCTATTAGGCTTCCAGTGGTAGTTTTACCCATCTGACAAATCTGAACAACCCTTGTGGGTGAAATAAAAGGCCGGAATTGAAGCGATTTAAGCCTCGTAACACACCTTCTCCTCGCCTGTGAAAGTGGGTTCGACCTGCAAGAAGACGCGACGCTACTTGGCGACATAACCGCTTCACCGACTTACGGCGCTAACCACCGTGGGAAGGCGCTCCAACACTGTTGACAGCCGGATTCTGGTTACAAGGTCGGAGTTACTCGAATTATTTTATGCGTTGACTCAACTTTACGCGCCGTTGTTATTTATTTTATTTCGAGTCTTCTCGACTCACTTTAACGTTTATCGGTTTGTTTCTAATTTGATTGTTCGCCTGTTAATAAAGTTCATTTTCGTGTTCGTTTCACTGGACCCCGTCTGAGTCATATTTAACTTTGTACTTTGTACGCCTGTTTATTTTTACCAAATTTTGAGCGTTTTAAATAAAAACAAGTGTGCTCAGCTGGTAATTTTTACTTTATTCACTTGGCCCACCTTTTTCTTTGGGGTTTCGTCGAACCCTCCCATCTCCAAGAGCTTAGCCGAGCGGTGCTGGACAAACGTCAGTCACTCGCACAACTTGTTGGCGTTCAGGTAGGTAGCAAAGTGGACTCTTTGTGAACCTCATTTCTCTTCAAAGAGGTATTCATAATGTGCATCTCCTTTTCTCTTGCTGATGGATCAAGATTGGCTAAAGCCAAGAAGTGACTTCTTTCGTAACCAAGCCATGGTAACCAAATGTGGTCCTTTGACTTTTTTGTAGCAGCAAAGACCCTTTGTTAACTTCATTTCTCTTCAAAGGGGTACTCATAATTTGCATCTCCTTTTCTCTCGCTAATGGATCAAGTTTAGCTATAGCCATTTCTCTTCAAAGAGGTACTCATCATTTGCATTTCATTTTCTTTTGCTAATGGATATTGTAACTAGGATAAGAAAACTAGCAAAGATGTACAGCTGAAAATCAGTCGAGCGTAACGTAAACATAAGACGATAACATAAACATAAAAATGACTCACTTGCAATTAGGTAACGTAGACTCACCCGCAGTGCAAAAAGATGCACCTGCACATATCACAGCGATGATTCATTCGCGGGCCGTGTGCACAAATGTCAAGGCAATAATTGACGTCACGAAACCCCTATAAAAAGGCGACAAATCGAACGTTAGCGCATAATTAGAACAGTTCTAGCCAGTGTCAACTAGTCTAATTGTCCGTAAGTGCCCCAGATACAATGTGAGTAATTGTACTTGTAATTAGTTGTAAATTATTGTTAATAAATGTATTGTTATATTAAGCTACGACCCTCATTTCATGTTACTTAAATTATTACCGTAACAATATAGATTAGCTATAGCCAAGAAATTGTATGTTCGTCAGCACATTCTTCTTTCGTTACCAAGTCTGATGAATGTAGTCGGTTTGATTTCTTTGTAACAGTAAATATTTATGTTTTAGGCCATCTTTGCATTAAAGAAATTCTCTTGCCCCTTCAGGCCTTCATGCATCGAGCTGAAGATAAGAAAAGTTCGATGACGTCAGGAACTCATTACGCATTAAAAATTTCCCAATAAATCGCGAGAAAGTTTTACGTATTTCCCCCCCACCATTCTGATTATTCCGGAACACAGGAGGGCCGTATAGTACGGGAAAAGAAACTTCCATATTACGGATCTTGTTAGTTTCGTTCGGAAGACACGGAAAAGAAATTATTTTCCGGGGCATTTCCCCGACGCGAAGTTTCTTTAAACAGTCGGCGAACTTTTTTTTTATTTATACGCACAGAAAAGATAAAGATTTTCGCGGATGTCATCATCCATTCGCTGGCGCGCGCGGCATAATTCAATTCGGCGAACGCCCGAACGAACGAAGACAGAAGAGGAAACTCTCCGAAAAAGAAGTTTATCTGTATTTAAATCGATTGATATATTTTCTCCTCGAGTTTCTTAACAACTCAACGGGTTATTTATGCCGGGCGTTTTCTACGTGAACGTTAGATAAAAATTCCTGATGTAACCGAGATAGGGTCCTAGATGGGTGGTCCTGTACGCCGCTCTTTTTTTTTTTCTCCTACCGCAGTGATGTAGGTGTTTTTACAATCGAGTAAATTCGAGTTATGAAAGACTAAAATGAAACTGTAACTTACCGACGTTAATTCCTTAAAACGTATACCTGTTACAAGAGATATATTGCTTGTAACGGCGCAGGTAATGATTACGTTTCGTGATTTATCGAAGAAAACTATTTGAAGAGAGATTTATTACCGAATTGAAACGTGAATACGTAAATTAGAATCACGCAGACGTCATAATTAATGTTCGTTTTTTATTCGATGCCTAGTTCTAAAATTGCTTTTCGTAATTTACTCCTCCTTATCAATTACCCATTGAATTATGAGACGGGGCTTAAAATATATGTACACACAAACGAAAGGAAAACGATGACTCCTTTTTCTTTTTAAGTTTGTTAATTAGACGAGCTTTAGCGTGCCTTTTTAGTAGTGCTGCGCGAGAGAGTAATGATCAGATATCAAATTCTATTTAGATACAAAATTATAAATAGTGGCGGGGTTCTCCGTTTTTAATTTCCGCCGCGATAATTGCAAAGATTATGTCGATCTTGGCTGGCGAACTTCCACCGACAAGTGAAATAAATATCTAGGAAATTAATGAACTTGAATATCTACCGTCAGTCGTCGACGACGTCGTCGTCGTTCGGCCAACTTTGGGGCGAATGAATATTAATTCAGTTCTCACTCATATCTGATCACGTCTGGGAATTTGAATTTTCACACAAATCGATGTTTTTATTTAAGTGAATTTGCTTGTACGTACATAATAACACGAGCTTATCGATCCACTTCATTAACGCAGGCTCCGAGATAAATAAATACTTTCGTTATTTATAAAACGCTCAAATAAAAATCGTTTATACGGTCCGAGTCCGAGTCCCGTATTTTTTCTTTTATTATTATTATTATAAGAACGAGCGCGTTATCTTTATGCAAATGAATTTGATTTCGTATGCCGAGATAAACTCCAAGTCCCGTTCGACTTTTATGTCTTATATTTATAGTTATTTTTATACGGATAGGTGTGTGTAACCTAGCCTTAACGCACGAATCTATGTATGTATGTATGTGTGTGTTCGTTCTGCCTTTTACGTCCTCGCGATACACGCATATTTTTATTTCCGCTCGAACGGCCGAAACCAAACTGTAATTTTATGCATATATGTGGAATACTGATTTCGAAAGGGCGAGGGAAAACGAAACTGTTAACATCATTTCGGTACGTGAGAAAATATTTGCTTGATACAAGAGTAGCATGGCTAAAGCACCCTGTATAATATACGAAATAATCTTTGCGTTGAATTAAAAAAAAAAAAAAAACCGAACGAATTCGTGAACTCTCGCCGCCCTGAAATATTAATTAATGTGCTGCTAATAAGGATCTATTCAGAGTGTCCGGGTAATTAGAGTCCTTTTAGGCGCACGGCCGAAAATTACACGGAAGCCTAATTGAAAACTGTAATGAAGAGCGCCTCACAGTTGAATTAATATCTAAGGCGAACAAAAATAGGAAACCCCACCAAACGAAATTCGAAACGTTTACTAAAGAACTTCGAAATCCTCGAGTTGTTTCCGCGCCCCGTCTAATTGCGACTCGAATTTAAATTATTTAATAACGGCTACGAGTGGACATGAAATTTTGTTTGCTTGCAGTGAAAGAACGGACGTAAAAGAACACGCCGGATGATAAAGCGATAGGGCTATCGAGAGAGAGAGGATTGCGGCAGGCGACGCTTCCGGCGACTGTCACTTGTCAAGTCCGGGCACTGTGATAGTACCGGAGTCGAGCAGCTCCGGCACTTAGCGGACGTCAAGTTTCATTCTTAATTTACAACGCCATTATTCACTCCTCACTCTGCCGTTGCGCTAATAACACAGACGAGTTGATTTTCATTCAAATCGTAATGCCACCTGAAGAATTAAAAAAAAAGAAAGAAAAATACGCGCGTAATCGAATAAAATTAAAAGCGAGAGCGCGCGCGTAAGCCGCGTTTACGAAAATATTTACGGCGCGAAATTCAACGCCCCCGCGCGCGCCGAGTTGGGAGTTTCGCCCCGCGTGTTTATTCGCAAAACATGTTGTGTTGTTGCGCAAAATCCGTTGTTATTAAAGGCGATAGCTCGTGTAATAACACGAAGCTGAATAATCAATAAAATATGTTTAACTTCTGTTGTTAAACACCAGTGAAAGTTTTCGATTCGATTTTCGTTCTAATCGATTTTTTTTACTACGTTTAAAACATCTACCCTATTCAGTCATCAAGTTGAGGTGTAAAAAAATGCAAATATATAAAAAAAATGTTATACGTGACTGGGGGGGGGGGTAACTAACCTACTCACGTTTTGATCTTATTAGATATCATCAGTTTGAAGTGTCATTTTGTAACGCGCCCGTCAATTACCCTTGTTTCTTGACTGTTACGTACAAGTAAATAAGCAATAAAAATATAAACAACTTAAAATTTATTGCTAAAGAAATGGCGATCCAGACCGTTTACCTAGATTCCCTACTACGGCTGTGCAAGCGTCCTTAACTACGCTACTTGCCGGCCGGCGCTAGCTGTTAATATCTACGAATTGGGTTAGGGTTGAATGGCCTTTGCGGGGATCCACTCTAATTAATAATAATTTTGATTACGGCTCGTGATCGTTGTGAATAGGAAACTACGTCGTGATAACCCGTTCTCTTGGTGCAGACGGTGAAAACCACTGATGCCAACGAGGTAGCTAAACGTCCGTTCGACTGAAATTGGAATAGCGACAATTGACGGTCTACGAGCGCGCCTGCGTAAACGCAGCCTAGATTGGAAAGAGATTTAGCCGTTGGCATCAGTGGTGAAAACTCTTGAAAGAACAAGGTGCTAATTACATTAATAAGCACGAAATTAAATTTAATCAATTATTTATTGAAAAAAGAAAAAAAAAATGGGAAAAACTCCTGATATCAGCCTCTGTAGGGGGTCCGATATCGTGAGCGGAAAACCCTTGCGTTTGAAATCAATATCACTAAACAAAAATTACGGTTTTCAGAAAGTACAGTATAACTCGCTTAACGGATTTCACTTTCGAATGTCGGCGCGATCTACTTTCTTCCGATTCACACCGTTGGTGGTTTAACGTCTACTCAGGTATTTGTTGGAGAGCTCTGCTCCTTAATTAGATAAACAATTAATTGAATTTCAACTTAGCTCGAGTCCTGGTACTAGTGTTCGGTACTTCAGATCGTACTCTAAGACTTGTTCTGTTTAAGAAACCAACGCACAGTGTGTCACAGTGGGACTACAGTGTACTTAATTAATGGAGTTAATTAATCGAATTAATCAGATGTTCTGGAGAAGTATGTGATACAAAATGCCGCCCTCGGCGATCAGTTTGCAGGACAATCAATGCAATCACCAGTTTTTCAGGGACTCCTTTTTGAAGTGGTGGGATACCCTAACACTGGCTAAACTAATTAATTGAGGTCGAATGGGTAGGGTCCCTCCTAGCTACTTCAAATCGCCTTGAGAGAGTGGCTGCTGGCCCTTTTTTTCCAGATCCAAATAGTGGAATTTCAACTTCTGATCATACTCTAAGACCGGTTCTGTTTAATAAACCAACGCACAATGTGTCACAGTAGGACTACAGTGTACTTACTTCATTGAGTTAATTAATGAATTAATCAGATGTTTTGGAGAAGTATGTGATACAAAATGCCGCCTTCAGCGATCAATTTGCATGTAAATCGGTAGCAATCACCTGTTTTTCAGGGACTCCCGTGGGAGGTGTTGGATACCTATCTCTAGCTAACCTGATTAATAAGGTGGAGTGTAGTGAGCCGATACTACTGCTACTCCTCCCACCAGAGCGTTAATTAAGGTCGAAATAGTAGGAGCTTCTCGACTACTTTCGCCTTGCTTCGAGGATGGTACTCTGTACCCGCCTGCCTGGATCTCGGGTTCCTCTATTTGTCGCTCTTTCGCCGTCTAACCTATCTAATTAATTTATAGCGCAAGAACTCAATTTTTGACTGCTTCTTTTGCACTCCACTGTGGGTGGTTTTGGCATTGCAGTCTCTAGGCAATCGCTTCTAATTAACCGGCAAATCTTTCGGCAAAGACCCCAGTCTTGCCCACACACATACAGGGTGAAAGAGAAACTTTGCTAAGAAAATGGCTATGACTATGCAGTTCAAATTGTTCAGCCTCGTGGTTTCACGAAATTCGTAGTGACAATTAATTGGCCTTGGTTTCTTTGTTTATTTTGTGCTGGCGCACTTGGTTCCAGCGGCAGATACAATTGCCTCACGCC
Organism: Dorcus hopei; assembly: GCA_033060865.1. Lineage (NCBI taxonomy): Eukaryota > Metazoa > Arthropoda > Insecta > Coleoptera > Lucanidae > Dorcus > Dorcus hopei. Next base: position 1,959,370 of record CM065425.1, on the reverse strand, counting down.
AGTGATTGAGATTGGCGACTTCCCCGTACAAATCGCTAGCGTGTTTCCAACTTGACGGAGAAAATCCCCAAGGGCAGAATGACTTCTAAAAGTACACTGCATTGAATTCCCAGGTAGATGTGGGGGATAGTTGGTTGTTAAATTACAGAATTGGTCTAATAACTAAAGAAACAATGACCAATAAATGCAATGTCAATATGAACTTGACTGACTCTTTAGTCACTAATTAATGCAAATCAAATTATCCCTACGCAATTGTTACCACCAAAGGTACGCTGAAGAATACAAATAAATGTCAATTATCTAAAGCCGTATAATCCGTGTCACATCCGCACACTGTTCGCTCTGATTAAAACACTCGCGTTGCGACGCACATGTTCGTTTTTAATTGCCCTTCTAACACACTGTATTTAAACCGTACCGAAATAATGATTTAACTATAAAATGAATAAAGACTACAAGCGCTCAAGGAAAACCACAACTAAGCCAAATTAGAAACGAACTCAACCGTTCTCGATAAAGCGTCAATGCTATCTGCCTGTTCTTTCGTGTTCCCATTCCGCAAGTAAAAATTAACAGCGCCCCTTCGGACTTGTCAGATAGATTTTTGATTTAAAATTAAATATTTTGTGTATTGTTGGTAGTGTACTGCGGAAAATAGAAACCTCAACATTCTTGAGGTATCTAAGAAAATGGAAGGTATAAATGAGGACAACTAAGATGGTACGGCCTTGTGAAAAGGATGAAAGAAGAAACAATTACAAGAAGAGTAGACTAGAAAGAAAGAAAAAAAACAGGTAGACGAAGAAGGGCATGACGGGGAGAGGTAAGAGAGACGGCGGAAAACGTTGAGGGCTGTTGGACGAGGTCCCAAATAGAAAGAAGTGGAGAGATTTTTGGAGAGGGAACAGCTTCACACCAGTAATGGTGGAGAAGGCGTAAGGAGTAAGAAAGTAAGTAATTTGTTTAAAATTTAATTGGCTCTCATAGCCAGGAATATAAAAGAACTAAAAGAGTCAACAAAAAGAAAAACTGCATATTCCCGGAGTGCTGGAAAGGACCTCACCAAATCGGGGAACAGAAGACCGTCAGCCTCCTTACAGGCTTCGCGAAGGTGGCGGAAAGAAGAAGAGGGTGGCGGAGTTCCTAGAGTCAGTAACCGTTGATTTGAATTCTAACCCGCCCTGAATGCATTTTATCATACACCTATAAATTACGTGCTTGAAACTGCCATACGGAACGCGTCTGTACTTCACCATATGCGATTTGTTTTTCTCTCCTGCATTCCTTGAGCTGACCCGGAATTATGACGCCAACTTTGAAAAGAAACAGACGAAAACAAAACACTTTAACTTGAGCGTAATTCGACGTGTCTTTTCCGCTAATGTACATGCATCTGTGATTTTAACGCGACAAACTTTTGTACAGAAATTCGAAATATGTACCTACAAAGATAAAGGTTACTCGGTTGGCGGATTTATGGCTCTCTGTCTGGTCCATCATTACTCGAAAAGGGCTGCACGTCGCCCTGGCTTATCGCTTGCAAAAAATACCAAGAATACGGACATGTGTTTGTTATTTTAAAACTAAACATGAAACGTTTCAATATGTTTATGTGGTCGAAAGAAAATTATGTTTCTTTTTTTCAAAACACAATATACTGTTATTCTTTTTCTGTTCTTTAATTATGTTCGTATCCGGCTATGGGAGTATAAAACGCGTGGGATTTAAAAAAGGTAAGTAACAATTTGCGTCGCCCAATCTCTTTTGTTCCGATCGTTTCTGCGAAGGCTTTGTTTAAATGTGCAGCGCACACGAAAGTCTGATTAAGATAAAACAAGCAACGAAATCAAAATAATTAGAGGGAGCGCGCGCGCGGACGGGAAAAGCCGGGCGAGCTCCGGGGGGCGCGAATCGAAAAATAAAACGAAAGTAAAATAAAAACGTGTAATTGTCACTCATTATTCGGAGTCGCGGGGTTCGCGGGATTCATTAACCTCACGAAACGTTCGTTTATCGCGTTCCTGAACTTTTATTATTAATATACGTAGAAAAACACACATCGGCCTTATCGAGTGTCATGCAAATATGCCGTTCGGAATTTTTCCTTACGCATGCAATAACAGAACACGTTTGCTTGTCGCGTTACCGCCCCCCGACCACACGAATTGTTACTTCTTAATAATTCAGGATTGCGAATTTTTTCGAACGGGTTAAGAATAGGGCCCCCAGTTAATTTATGAATCACTCGATAATATTTGTAAGCAAGCACATTCATTATAAAAAAAGTAAAATAAAAATGAGATTTTTGAGGCACGTCATTAAGTGCTTGTCACGCGCAAGTTGTTTTTCCCCCCCCGGACGTGAATTTCTTCTTGGCGATGCTGCCGGGACTTTTGAATATACATGTGAATGAGAAATTATTACGCTCGCCTGGGCAAATTGTCCGTTTACGTTTGGCAAGAAAATTATTTTCGAGGCGAGAATAAACTTATTGTGGCCGTAATATTCGCCGGCGAATATTTTTCGATTACTGCGCGGAATAAAAATTCAAATATGAACCAATTTCGGGGGGAGAAATATTCGACGCGCTCGCTGAATAAAACTCTCTACTGAACTTCGCCATCATCGACGCCGTCGCCGCCGCCGCCGCCGCCGTCACCGGAATACATTCTGATGAGCTTTTTTGTGCCCGTTTACGTGAACTATTTTTATTGCCATATTGATAAGTTTCTTTTTTGGTTCGTTAGCATTCCAATTGTAACATCGTATTTTTGAGTTGTTCTTTATTCACTGTACTTTTCGAATACTATTTGAATCCTTATTCACGGGTGTTAGTGAAAAGGATCTCAGTCTTTAAATTTGTAATGAATTTCGCACTGAGATTTTTTTTTTTTAGAAAAAGTCATACTCGATGCGGAATATCGTCGACGACGACGCGACGTGGTTTACGATGCAACGGAGAACGCAGTACGAAGAAAAGAAATTTATTGCAGCTATTGAAGTGAAAATTTCTGCGATATAAAATAAATATATTTCACAGCGATATGCACACCCTTGAGAAATTGTTGGCGCATATGTTTAAGATACTGACTGCAACGGATAGGTGACTTTCGGGGCCCGGCCCCAATACACTTACTCAGCCATTCGATCAGGCAGAAACTTCACGTCTGATTTCACTTGAATAATAGCTCAATACTCACAAGTGTTAAAGTTCGCGAATCGATTTCCTAAAATTTAGGAGCCGTGGAGTTTACACAGCCGCGGATTCGGCCGCCCCGTTGCAGCGGATCGGGAGATAAGACGCCGGGAGAATTCACCCTGATGCCTTTGTAATAGAAAGATTAGACCCCGTCGAGTTCAAGTTTGTTGGGAACAACAAACAACACATAACAACGGAAATAGGGAAATTGTTTTCACAGTCAACAAAAGATTAGGGAATTTAATTGTCTGCTGAAGTTTACCCGGCGAACGGAATCGACGAATTTATTTATTTATTGCCTGAGCACAAGGCTTGATTCTAATGGGGTGATACAACAAGATGTGATTAACTTTATATACAAAGTTACCTAAGTTTAATCACTTAATACTTGAAACAAAACATGCCGTCTATTATTATATTCATCGATTATACAGATTCGGCAAATGTTCAACTTAACATCCTGTATTCATATTAAGTATTTCTATCTTTAGATTTTGTAAAAAGGGAGATGTTTCCTCGAACATGTCTACAAGCATTCGCGCCCCTTCAAAGAAATTGATTATACGAATCCATTCCACTAAAAATATTTCACTTTATCCCTCCACAAATATAAACCAAACGTGCGTGTTAATATTCATGAAGAATAAAGAAGAAACAAGGCCCCGAACATCGTCAGTTGTATTTTGGCCATAAAAATGTTATCCGTTGTTTAACGTAACCGTCCTCTTCGGTCCTCCTCGCGAGGAACAATTCTTGCACGAAATTCTCGGCGACCCTAAAATTTTATTTCGATCTCGATCGAGATTTACTCCCATCTTGATTCTTTACTCGGGCGTCGTAAAATCAGGGCAGCAAGAAATTTAAACTGCCGGATGAAATGGGCCCATAAAAACGTCAATTACGTCGGATTTGGGATTTTTCATCGGAACAACAACACTCTCGGGGTAATAATAATTAAACGTGAATTGGGAATTAGTTTCGACTTTCGAGAGGACGTGTTATCCATCCGCCTTGCATAATAATAAACTTACGTCCTTTCCGGACGTCGTTAAGGATAGACATGTCGACATTTAAAAAGTAAATGTAACCCACACACCTTTCACGTCGCCGACGGAACTCGGGGTGATTTCTAAATCACCCTGAGATTCGATTAAATCGGGAGAAGCAACTCAAAACATCACACTCGGGTTCACACCGAGATAAATTGATTTGAGGGAAACGCCACGACCTTCTGCTAGTATCAAGGATTTTAAAATGGTCATATCAGATTAATTTGAGCTATCTTCATTTTCTGAAGATCAGGTGATGGGGCATCCTCTGGAGGATGCCATAAATTATGAGACGATTTTAATAGATGTATCTATCCACTTAGCAACAACCCATAGGCATAGATTTCGTCGATCTGCGGTCGTCTTAACACCATTCCACACGCGTAGCTTGCCCATAACAATACGTTACGAAGAACTTTACGAGGTGTCGGACAGTAAACACGCGAGCAGCCGCTTTACGGCCGTTTTGAAGTAACGCTATATCGAAACACAATTTACAGCGTGATCTCAATTTAATTTTTACGGCGCGTCGTAAGAATGCAGGCAATTTGTGTTTACTTTAGTTTATACAGCATAAACAATATTACAACCTGAGCTTCCCTCATTAAATCCATAAACCCGAAAACCTTTACGAGTCACCATTCCCTCAAAAGCTTCCTCTGCTAAGTTCCCTTTAAAGCCTCATCAAAGCAAGGAAAACGTGTTATACGTATGGGGTAGTTTAATTGTTCTTCTTTCGCTTGCGTTTTAAGAACGTGTCTACTAACGGTTCGTTTGCTCTTTTCCTTTTGATATACATAGTTAAGGATCTAAAGCGCTTTGAATCCACGTCGCGAGCGAAATAAGCCGATGGAATTCGTTAAAATAATGTACAGGCACGAGGAAGTTCGCTCCTGCGTCTTAGCTGGGGAGAAGATGTCATCTTAGATTCTCATTGTATGCACTGTTCATCGCAGCGGCGGCAATCCGTGCCCCTTGCCGAATGTCACGAGTCACAACCCCGGCATCCACTCTATCAGGATTCCATTTACCTCCCTTAAAATCCACCCCACGAAATCCCTAATATTTTCCGAATCTTCCTAATGGACTCTAAATGGAGGCGACTCGTATGACGACGGCGGGCAAACCGATGCCTCTCTTCCCCCCCTCCCGGGGACCGACTCTAATATCCAATTAAAAAAATAAACTATTAAGTTCTTCGGTTACACCGAGAGCATTCGTAAAAATCTTTTAATATTTCAGATATTAAGTGCTTTGCCTAATTGGGTGCACTTAAATTGACACGAGGGCCCTCGAGGGGTACGATTCTTGGTAAGTAGTAAACGTGTCTACAAAAGATTATTTTTTATGCACAAAAATGTTCGACCATTTTGGTTTTTTTCTCCAAAAAAAGCTTCGTTCCAAAACCGTCGCTCATATTACAACGAAAAGTTTCCAACCGTACGTCGAAGTTGATCTAAAATTAAATATTTTGTGAACTGTTGATAGTGTACTGCGGAAAATAGAAACCTCAACATTCTTGGGGCATCTGGGAAGGTGATAGAAAAAGGATAACTAAGATGGTACGGCCTAGTGAAAAGGATGAAAGAAGAAACAATTACAAGAAGAGTAGACTAGGAAGAAAGAAAAAAACAGGTAGGCGCTAGAAGGGCATGACAGGGAGAGGTAAGAGAGACGGCGGAAAAACGTTGAGAGCTGTTGGACGAGGTCCCAACTGGAGAGGGAACAGCTTCACACCAGCAATGGTGGAGAAGGCGTAAGGATTAAGACAGTAAGTAATTTGTTTAAAATTTAATTGGCTCTCATAGCCAGGAATATAAAAGAACTAAAAGAGACAACAAGAAGAAAAACGGCATATTCCCGGAGTGCTGGAAAGGACCCCACCAAATCGGGGAACAGAAGACCAATCAACCTCCTTACAGGCTTCGCGAAGGTGGCGGAAACTGTGCTTAAGAAGAGGGTGGCGGAGTTCCTAGAGTCAGTAACCGTTGATTTTAATTCTAACCCGCCCTGAATACATTTTTTCATACACCTATAAATTACGTGCTTGAAACTGTCATACGGAACGCGTCTGTACTTCACCATCTGCGATTTGTTTTTCTCTCCTGCATTCCAAGCGCATCTTGAGCTGAGCTGGAATTATGACGCCAACTTTGAAAAGAAACAGACAAAAACAAAACACTTTAACTTGAGCGTAATTCGACATGTCTTTTCCGCTGATGTACATGCGTCTGTGATTTTAACGCGACAAACTTTTGTACAGAAATTCGAAATACAAAGGTAAAGGTTATTCGGTTGGCAGATTTATGGCTCTCTGTGTGGTCCATCATTACTCGAAAAGGGTTGCACGTCGCCCTAGCTTATCGCTTGCAAAAAATACCAAGAATACGGACATGTGTTTGTTATTTTAAAACTAAACATGTTTCAATATGTTTATGTGGTCGAAAGAAAATTATTTTTTTTTTCAAAACACAATATATCGTTATTCTTTTTCTGTTCTTTAATTATGTTCGTATCCGGCTATAGGAGTATAAAACGCGTGGGATTTAAAAAGGTAAGTAACAATTTGTTCCGATCGTTTCTGCGAAGGCTTTGCTTAAATGTGCAGCGCACACGAAAGTAAAGAGTAAAAGAAACCAAACCAAAAGCAAACCAAAAAACTGCTAGAGAAGGACTACCACAAGGATCGCCGGTGCTATTCAATGTGTTCGTGAGAGATGTTCCAAAGTTTGAAAGGGACGAAAACGTAAAGTCGATGACACAGCAAATGAAAGCTGTAGAAAGAAAATAGAAGAGTTTTCAGGAAGTAAATAGCTACGCCAGGAACGAGAAGTTTAGAAATGGGCAAGTGATTAGGCACGGAGAGAGGATGGTAAAAGTTAAAAGGCCGGCAAGGTACCTGGGACTGGTATTGGATAACAAGTTGAATTTTGGGAGGCACGTCAAAGACCGGGGGGATGGGAGCAAGAAAGACGATCTCCAAACCTATAAAACCAGAGAGTGGACTGTCGATGGAATGCAAGATGAAGATACTGAACGCCGTAGGAATCCCGATGCTTTCTTTCGGGGAAGAGATCAGGATCTGGATCAGGGGAAGTTTGAAAGCAAGAAAAGAAGTGGAAAAGACCCAGAACGTATTAGCACGTAAATGCGAAGGGATTCCGTGGTTCATCAGAAACAAAGACTAGATTTGGAATTCCCAGGGGAAAGGGTGGAGAAAAGAAGATTGGCGGCAATCCAAAGAATAAGGGAACATCCAGCGAGCGCCATACGTGAAGTGGGGACTGAGAGGATGTAGGAATGAAATACCCAGAGAAAGGGAAAACAAAGTGCCAAACACTCCAACCAAGCGAACACCGTAACATTGGGTGGAGGAGATAAAGAAGCTGAATCATAGCCTGAAGGGCTGAAACTTCAGAGAAAAACAGGGAGAATGGTAGAAACAGCAACTTAATCAATCAAAAGAAATGAGAATAGGATGATCTGGGCGAAACACAATTTTAGGCTTCACCACTAATTTAGGGAATAACAGTGAAGTGTGAAGAATGAAACGAAATAGATCCAAAGCGATGAAGCTCTGAAGCATCTACTAAGGGCCGCCAGTAGTAAGGTCAACAGCAATAAGCGGTTAGGAAACTTGGATTCTAAATAAAAGAGCACAAGAAAACTTGCTAAAATGGGACCGAAAAATAACAATAAGATTGTTGAGCCAGTAACAGACATGATAATAAAAATCACATTGAAAGAATGGCGGAAAGGAAAAGGCCAAGTTGTAAGAGAAGGGACAGGAAGCCCAAAAATGTTGGAGAAAACTTGTTTGATCATACTTGGAGGAAAAAGTTGTAAGAAACTGGAAAACCAAAGCCAATAATAGAAATGAATGGAAACGGATTACGAATTGGGGGGCTAAATGACCAGCACAACTTTTGCTTTTTGCTGAAAAATAATAAATACGTAGGCACAAGAAGCAACTGGCAGAGGTCTCCGCATCATATAAATTCTTGTAAACACCTACAGGCATAAACTGAACCAAAAACTTGAACAAGCGCAGGAGGACCATTTATTTTTTAGATCGCCTACAAGTTATGTTGGAGTAGGGATATGAGAATGGGAAGAGAGTACTCCAGTTCAAAGTAAACTTTCCTCAATGGATTGGAACGAGCACGAGGATACTTCAATCCGATGATTGAATGGGCTTACGTAAGGAAAGTTTTCGTCACTTCATCCCTTACTAATCCATCAGGTAAATTAAAGTACGAAGACGAATGTAGAAACTAATTGATTACTGCTCAGCAATATGAAGAAGAGAATGGATTAAATAATCCGCAAGTCATGTTGGAATAGAGACCCACAGAGTTCAGATGGAAAAAGGCTATCATCACTTAATGTTTTTACCAACTTATCAGATACATGAAATGATGCGGTTACAAATATGCTCAATGGCCCAAATTGTACGAATTATGTTTTGCACGATGTAACACTTTCAACGTTGAACATTCATGAACCACATAGAGAGATAAACCGGAAATCCCTAGAAGAGTACTGCAATAGAATCAACAAGGTAACAAAACAAGGAATGTCCAAAATATCCCCCATCAAAATAAAGACCCAGTGGGTGCAACAATCCTCCCTATGATCTAGTTGTTCATGTTATGGCATCTCTTCCTCTTATTGTCATCGTACTTGGCCTGTTACAGCAAGACCTTCAAGAGGTCCTCATCAATGTCCTCTCTATAAGTTGTCTTCGGGCTCCGATTTCTCTACATTGAAGTTTTCCATAGCTGTGCCTTTTATTCTCCTAAGTTTTTGATGACTTTGATCTTTCCTCTTACCTCATCGTAGCTATCGCAGCCATCTTGTTCTCTGAGTTTTCTCTCATAATTGGGAAACGCACGATCCTCCCCATGATCTAGTTGTTCATGTTATGGCATCTCTTCCTCTTATTGTCCTCGTACTTTGCCTGTTACAGTAAGACCTTCAAGAGGTCCTTATCAATGTTCTCCCTAGAAGTTGGCTTCGAGCTCCGATTTCTCTTCATCGAAGTCTTTCATAGCTATGCCTTTTATTCTCCTAAGTTTTTGATGACTTTGATCTTTGCCTTCCCATCCTTCCATCTAATTCTACATTTCCTTTAATCGTCTTCCCTCTTGGTAGCTATCGCAGCCATCTTGTTCTCTGAGTTTTCTCTCGTAATTGACCTAGTTGTTCATGAAATGATAACTCTAGGCATCTCTTCCTCTTATTGTTATCGTACTTATGTCCTTAAAAATTGGTGAACTTGCTCAGAAACATCAGGTTTTTTCCCAAGTGCCCCCTCCTTTGAATTGGAGTCTGTTTAAGCCGCTCGCTCTCTTCTAATGATATTTTGAATGATTCGCCAAAGAAAAATCCTTTGAGTGCAGAAATGTAAAGTAAAGAAAATTGCAATTTAAAGTCAGAACACATTATTTTCTAAATTGCAAAACGGGAGTCGTCAGAGTCGATGATGAAGCCGGAGCGGTGCATTAGTTTTGGATTTTTTTGCGGAAAAGCCGTGCCATTAACGTGACCCGGATGGTTTCCTTAAAACAGCGCTCCCATAAAGGAATTGACTGAGACATAATAGGGCGCGCAAGTCGAGCGGAAAAGTATGGATTTTATTTATGATTGGGGCAAGGATTCGGTCGGGTTCGACTTCGATTTAAAGCGAAAATGGGCGCGGGAAATGATTCTCGCTTTATTCACACGTACAAGCAAATGCGACCAGATTCAGTTCAAGTAAAAATGCCAGAAGACTCGAATATTCTTAGCAATTATTTCACAAGTACCTTCTCTCAAGTGAATCCTTATTTTAGTGCGTAACATCGACCTTAGGGGTAATCGTCGCTTAACATTCACATTCAGTAATAATGAGGAGAGCTCAAGCAGGACAAAATCAAGGACTTGCCAGGTAGATACCCCGAGTTCCTCCAGGAACCCCGTTCGCATCTAACGAACCGTATAGGACGGACGCAGCTTTCGATTGAATATTACGTAGCTCGTAACTTGGTTCAGACAAAGGGTGGTTAGAGATTATATGGTCGGATCGGGGGTGTTTTTATTATATGTTGGCGCAGCCTCGAACGTTTCTTTGTCACGGGTTACCTTTGCCCGGTGAAACGGTTCACTGGCTCGTATTTTCAATGATCTCAGGTTACCTTTGAGCCTCTTTTTCACCGGCGGAATCCGAACACAATAAAAACCATATTTAGCCCCTTGCATCGTTCGCGCAAATAAAGCAATTTCTTTCCTCGTGACGTAATATAAATTACTAAAACTTTCTGTAGTCGTGGGGAGGTTTAACCCTTGGGTTGTAAATAAATAAAAAAAAAGCTCTTACGTATCGAGTAAAGGATAAATCTGGTAATCTTATCTTTTCGCAGCTTCATTCTAAACGAGTGAAGTGTACGGGCGGACAAGGGGGTCCGAGGGTTGTAGTAGTAAGGTTTTAAGGTTGTTCGAGCAGGGATTTGTCCGCCGGTATCCGGGGGCGCTGAATTTACGTTTTCGAATGCGTGAAAGAAATTGAATGTCCCGGCACGTACAGATGGCGATCTTTGAGCCGTAAATTGCGCACCTTCGACGATCGATCCGCGGGGGGCGGGGGGCGAGACGGGGGGCGCGAGCCGGCGGACCGTCTAACGAAATCAAAAGCGTACGGAACCGAGGACTGAAGTTTGGAATTCAATTTACAAACGGGACACGGGTCAGCCGGTTTCCACAAGACAATTCTGACGTTAAACCTGAAAAATGATCAATGAATAAGATTTTCGTTCTTTTCTGTTTTCCAATTTAATTTCGAATCCCCGACAAAACTTCTCTCTCTCTACGTGAAGGAAGGACCAACAGAAATCGTCGACATTATCTCATTTTTAGTTACCACTATATTTATTAAATTTGCTGGACAACTGCGCAGGCGAAATTTGATTAATTGGATGGGGGAAGGGGGATATTTGACTTTATAAAGTAATTATGTTTATTGTTAGTTCAACTTCCTTTTGAGACATCATCGGACTGCTTCTGCAAATAATTCTAAAAGACTTGACTAATAACGTTCATTTCTGAATATAAAAACAGGCAGAAACTTGGAGATTTCTTTTTCTAAAAAAAAAAAAGAAGAGACGAAGGCAACGAGAAGTAAATTATCAAAGTATTCATTACAGTTTGTGTTAATTAATAACAATAAAACGATCAAATCTGAAAGGAGTTCATTAGGCGGGGCGAACAGGAGCGGGAGCGTCAGAGCCGAGAAAATTATGTCTTCCCTTTGCAAATGAGTAATAAGATGCATTAAACTTAGGGAAAAGTTTGTAAAGGAATTAAATCCATCTAACTTTTTTAATTACATGAAGGAACAGTGAGCGTTTCTTTTATCTCAAAAATTTATAGTAGTTACGTCCCTGAGAAAAAATCGCCGCGCCCCGACGCGACGCCGACGACGGTGTGAGTTAGGAAGCGTTAAATTAAAAGTGGAGGTCACATCAGAGGCGCCCATTGATATGCTCAAATTGACTCGCCGAAATTACCATATTATTGAAAGCCTCCTATAGATGTAGTAGTAGCAAATTTCAGTGCCCGTTTCAGAATTAGTTTCTTGAAAATTCGAAAATGTAGTGACGAGGAAATAAATTGAGTGTAGGTAGGGGGTTTGAATTGCCCAGAAGAGAAATGAAAGTCCATTTCGTAGCATTTTGTTTCGTTTGAAACGCACAATGGGACTGCAAAATTCGAATTGAATTGAATTGAATAAGCAAAGCAGCACGAACCGAGAACTAATTGAACCGGTGAGCGCGCGTCGAAAGGGGTGGAACTCCTGGAGCATGTCGTAAATTAATTCTGAAGCGCACAGCCGATTCAGAAATCTCAGTGAGCATGGTAATGACAAGTTATAAACCGCCGATGTCGTCTGCAACCTCAGAGGCCTGGATAAACATGACAAGACAGGGTTTAATTAAGTCCCAAAACCATCATTGTTTTAGAGACTCTACGTAATTATACATATACTCACACCTCCGGCCTTCGAACAACGCACTGTGACTTCCCTCCGCTTTAATTGCGAGCTCTTCACTTTGTCACGGAGATGAAACGGAAACTCCGATGTTTATCTCCCTGCTTTGGTTTATTATTAGTACCTTGGATCTAAAGTTTTGGGGAAGTAAACCACAGATAACCAAAACACACCTACGCAGTATATTGGGGGCCCATCCCAAAACTATAACACGAGTATTTTATAGTCCAACTAAAAGCTTCCACTTGAAAAAAAGTCAAAACGTAAACGAAGCGACGAGTTCATTTCCTCGAACACTTGAACCCAAAGGAAGTGGTCGATTCTAATATCCGTTTGCCCCATTTAATTTGGGGGTATTATCTTTGAAATCTGGTGCAATTTTCTTTCCTTTTAAATCGTGCATCCCACTTTAATTTGGAGAGACGGACAAGAAAATTTGGAATGCCTTTTCGATCAGATTTTGAAAGGCAGACGAAACATTGGGCTCTACGAATCATCCAAGGCGATTAATGGATGATAAACTACGGCGTTGGTGCAAGTCCATAGTCCTTTCTAATGTAACACGCAAGACACAATTACCAAAAAAAATAAAGACGACGTTTTTGTTTTGCAAATTCTTAAAATCTGGGGTGGTTTCTGTTGAGGCCTTTTCCATCTTTTCTTGTTTCTTGTCTCTTTTTTCTGTCGTCACACGTTTATTTTCCTCATGTGATTTCCACACTTCCTTTTTCTATCTCTCTCAACGTGTTCCCGTTTTGGTTCTTCCATCCTCTTTGATCAGAATTAAATGTGGCATTGGATCTTCATCACATCTGCTTGATTCTCCGTCCATTTACTATCTCTATTATAATTAGTTCATTCGAAAGGTCTTGACTTGCCCTTCTTTACCAATTTCCTCCCATTTGTCTCCTTCTAAAAATTCTGACGATGTTCCCGTTTTCATTCTTCTTGCCTCTTAGAGTATCCATCAGGATTACTTTTGGCATTTCATTTGCTTGCGTCTTCAGCAAATCTGGCCTAATTCTCTATCTGCTTACTATTTCTATTAAATTTAGTTCCAATTTCCTTCTACCTGTTTCCATCTGACAATCTTTGTGCCTCAAACTTCCAGATTTTGTTATGATAGTATTCCAGTTACACTTCCAAATGTACTGGACTTACTATTGTTTTGTAAAGTTCCATATTTCAGATTTCTTTAACGTGAATGAATAACTGATCATAGGATGGAGGCGTACATGGTACAATTATGTTTGGTAGACCCCTACCATCCTGATTGGATTTTGTGAAGACTTTCTAAATATGTGTAGCTAGTGAACGTTAAGTTTTTTCCATAGTTTTTTCAATCTCCTACTCGTGCCTCTTATAAAGAAGAAAGAATCAAGAAGCGTGTGATCTTTTCAGAGAACCAAATGTAATAGGGATACGACAAGGGACCTACTGGTCTAAATCACACGAGGATACCACGTGATCGAGCAAGGGAAGCTCACATCGATAAGACTATTGTCCTCTGGAATTTCATAAACGCTTTGATAAAGCTTAGAAACTGAAAGCTCTGGTAGCCCTCTACCAACAAACATAAAAGGCTAGGCTGCAGACTTCATTCGGACTGAGTCAGATGAGGAAGCTAGATGACCTAGCAAGGAAAGCTTGCGTCGTGCCTTCTGGTCATCTCGAAACCCTGTGATAGGATTCAGAAATTAAAAGCTTCTACGCTCTCTACATAGGTATGGTTCCAGAGGGAGTGTTACGGTTGAAAAATTCATTTAAGTTATTCATGTATTAGCGTGGGAATCTAATGGCCAAACGGCCTACGTGCCGATTTTCGTTTTCACAATGTTGTGCAATATTGCTTCAGATAAGATTGAGCGTTGTTATTTAGTCATACAGTATATCGCCGTTTCACTTTGTTTCCTGGATAAATCTGTTTTCAATCCTAACGACTCCTCCTGAACTTGTGGTAGGGGAAAAGCGCGGCGCGGCGGTCGCTTGCAGTCAGGCTCTCTTCAGAACTCCCAACGTACGGCTCGTGTGTTTGCGATTTTTTATCTTTGTGCTCCCTTTTCACGAAATTCTGTGAAGGAAGACGGAATCGGAATTTCTCCGAGTTTTGCAAACGTACGTGAGGGAATTACAAGCTTCTTAAAAGCCTGTCCGGTCGTTGAAACGAGGAACAGGTATGTTTGTGGCCATCTTGGGTCCGTGTCGAAGCATAACGCGTATATTTTTCTTCAATTAGGCTTCTAGGTCGAGTTCCTATAGTAGTTTTATCTATCTGGAATAACCCTTGAGGGTGTAAGGAAAGGCTGGTTTCCGGTTTTTATACCGAACGAAGTTTCGCAACCCTGCCTACCCCCCACTTGCGAATCTTGCAAGACGACGCTACTTTGGTGACGTTGCTGCACTGACTTACGGCGCTAACCACCGCACACTGTCGACAGCCGAGTGTCGTTACGCCGGATCCTGATTACAGGTCGGATTTACTTCAATTATTATTTTTTTTAATTGCCCATTTCGGTGTGCTCAAATTCCGCGACGTCGCGGTGCATAGTTTAACTTGTCTAAATTAATTGTAAGCGAAGAACAGATCTGTTTGACAGAAGATTTCTAATTTGTCAAATTATGTAACTTTCTGCGTGTTCGTGTGACTAGACTCCGTTTTTTATTAACTCTGTTTATTATATTACTTTTACCAAAGTTTTGAGCAATTTAAATAAAAGCAAGAGTGCTCAGCTGGTGCTTTTTATTTTATTCACTTGCCCACCTCTTGCTTTGGGGTTACGTCGAACCTCCCTTCTCCAAGAGCTTTGCCGAGTGGAGTGCTGGAGAAACGCCAGTCCCTCTCATTAATTTGCTGGCCTACAGGTAGGTAGCAGGAGAGGCTGCAGACTTCTTTCAGATCGAGTCAGATGAGGAAACCAGATGATTGACTATAAGGGTATTGCTCCCTGAAGCCCCCTAAGCCTCAGAAACTAAAAGTTCTGGAAGCCTCCACGTGCTCCACCGGTAGTTGTAGAGGAAGAGACTTCATTCATACAAGGACACCAGATAATCCAGTAAGGAAAGCTCGCGTCATGCCTTCTGGACATCTCGAAACCCTCGAGCTTCTACGCTCTCTATCTACAATTCCAGAGGGGGAGGTTGCAGACTTCTTTCAGATCGAGTCAGACGAGGAAACCAGGTGATTGATAAGGAAAGGCTATTGCCCCCTGAACTCCCTCAAGTCTTAGAAACTAAAAGCTCTGGAAGTCTCCACGTGTTCCACCGATAGTTGTAGAGGAAGAGACATCGTTCAGACGAGGACACCAGGCGACCTCGCGTCGATAAGGCTATTGCCCCCTAAACTTCTCATAAACTATTTGATAAGGCTCAGAAACTGAAAGCTCTGGAAGCTTTGCTACCGACAGATGTAGTGAGCTATAGGCTATTACCCTCCAGAAATCTCATAGATTATTTGGTTTGGAAACTACCTGCAGGTAAAGAGGGGGAGGCGGAAACCAGATGATCGAGCAAGGAAAGCTCACGTTTCCCTCTGAACATCTCATAAACCCTATCTAAGGCTTAAAAACCAAAAGCTCTTGAAGCCTTACCGCTTTCTTCCTATAGATACGTGCATAGAGAGGGCAGGTGGCAGAGTTCGTTAAGACTGAGCCAGAGAAGAAAATTCAAAACGAATGATCGAGCAAGTTCTGGATTTTTTACGGTCAATAAAGACTTTCGAACATATAGCTTACAAATCAAGCACACTTTATTATGTAGGGCAGGCATAAGCATCTAGAACCAAAGGCCCAAAATACCGAGCGTTGAGCACCATGTGAGATTACGTAACAAATTGGTCCTACCGATTGCGTCATTTTTATATTTTCAGTTTGCGTTTACTTTAACTTAATTTTGAACTTTGCGCATACGTACGTGTTGTTTTCGTTCTACTTTTCGGGATTAAGTAAAATTATAGCAGACGATTTAGATATTTACCGAACGCAGTAGATAACAATGCATTTACATTTGATTCTTTGATTTTGTCAATTTCCTTCCAGCTACTTCCTCTGAAGACATTTGTCTTGAACTTATAGATTCTACTCTTTTTCCTTTCGTTGTAGCTATGATTCTTTTTCATTGGCCATATTGGTGTTTCCTGCGTTTCCATTTTTAAGATTTTCAAAATCTTCTTTAAGAACCCAAAAGAATCAAAAATAGAGGAGGCAGCTTTCTTACGATTTGGAATATTTTAACATTTTATGAAGGATCTGTGGTTATCTGTGAAGCACTTCATGGTTATGGCAGTAATGAATTGCAAAGCTAAAATGTTCTTGCATGGATGAAGCTTTTAGAAAGCAAAATAATCTGGATTTTGAAGTAGAGGTTATAGCAGATGAAACGTAGGAGGTGGATTTCAAAAAGAAGAAATCCAATTAGTAAAGAAAATTAAGGTAAGATAAGATTGTTTTTTCGGAGAACCAAATGTAATAGGGATAGGACAAGGGACCTACTGGTTTGTTTCCTCATTGCATTTACATTTGGTTCTTTGAAAAGGTCTCGATTTTGCCAACTTTCTTTCACCTACTTCCTCTTGAACTTCTAGATTCTGCAGTTCTTCCTTTCTTTGTACGTATGATTCTCTTTCATTGGCCATATCACTGTTTCTTGCGTTTCCATTTTTAAGATTTCTTTAATCTTCTTTAAGAATCTCAAAGAATCAAAGATAGAGGAGGCAGCTTTCCTATAATTTGAAATATTTTAATACTTCATGAACGATTTGTGGTTATCTGTGAAGTTCTTCGTGGTTGTGGCAGTAATGAATTGCAAAGTTAAAATGTTCTTGCATGGATGAAGCTTTTAGGAAGGCAAAAGATTCTAGATTTTGAAGTAGGTTGAAACGTAGGAGGTGGATTTGAAAAAGAGGGAATCCAATTAGCAAGGAAAATTAAGATAATATAACTTTTAAAATATTAAAGTAAATTATATATCCACAGCATTTCAATTTCGAGACACTTTCAAAGGAGTTACGACAGTTGTTCCCTTTGATATTTTTCCTCTCAATTTCAAGTTAATTTAAGGCGGCGAGCCGGAGCGACGGGAGTTCAAGGTCCCCGAATCAGAGTTCCCAATTTGCCGCGGCAAAAGCTCACACTGAGCCATTTAATTCACGAATTGCCGCCGTCCCGAATTCTATTCCACGATGGTAATTAGGTTCCCGCAGAACCCGGAGTTTGTTGTTCGAGGAGGAGAGGAGAAGATCCGGCCAAGTTCTGCGCTGCAACTTCTGCATCCATTACCGACTCCGACTTTCCATTGTGTAATTGCCACTCTTATTGAGTTAGTTCGGGCCTCATAAAGGTCTGCGCGTGACAGAAAATAATTGTCCGTGTACGAGTGAACTTCCGAGTTGGAAATTATTTAAATTTATTTCGTACTGTTGGTATGTACGTACATACAACTTGGATGTGATGTGAGAAGGAAAAAGTAAATAATAAAGAGAAGAGAGTTAGGGATGCGGTAGACCGCGATGAAAGAATGAAGTTTATAAATATAAAATGTGGTTCTTACAAAGGTGATCATTCAAAGTGTCTATCTAGTCCAGACTTGACATAAGAGCGTCCGGATGAATAACGAAGGTTTCGTAATCTATGACCGCTTAAATAATACATGGACCGTTCTCGTCGATACCAAATCATATTTCTAAACGGGGTCTAGCAACAATATCACGTCGTGATAATTTACGAAATCAAGTCCCTTCTGTATGCCCCATCGTATATCTCTGCGCTTGATGGCAATTCAGGCTTGAATTATTGGGAGATGCGATGGTACTGGCTGGGTGTTATTGACATGTGCAGATCACTTGATCCTTGTCAATATTCTGCCCCGATAAGTCGAGCTCCTGTTAAATTTGATTACGTAATTCCCCTGTTTCCAAACTCTATTCACGCCTAATAGATTTGTGATGCCGCACTCCTGATTAGCTAATCGAAACCCGATTGGCATCGTTTAGTTTGAACTCTTTTAGAACGCCGATTGGATTCGAATCGATTCGCACCAAAACAATATGACCCACCCCCCCCAAAAAAAAACAAACAAACAAACAATAAAACAATTAACAAAGTTGGGGAAAAAACACGGTAGAATAATTTATTGTATTTGTATATTTAGAATGCCGGCGACGACTCAATAATAAAACGTTTCGCCGTATATTTTATTTTACAGAAGCACATCTGGCATTGTCGAGGGAAGCATAATTATGTGGACAGATGCGACAGATTTTAAATATGTCGCGCGCTGTAAAACGGGAGAGCGCGCGGAGCTTTTACAAAATTCATAATTCTATTCCCTCCAGATAGTTATGATTGATTGCGAGTTCGCGCAGCGCAACATCTAAATTAAATAAATAGCCGCGGTTTGAATCAAATTCAATAACAATTCATTAGCGCGCAAATATTACGCCGGAATTTATGTTCCACCGCTCGAAATTAATATACGCACAATTTCAGCCGGGAGTTACACTAATTTGAATCCCCCCCCCCCTCACTCGAACAAAAACAAACTCGTTACATGTTCACATGCGAATGTAGGTATTTGGAGATCCAAGTTGTCAATCCCTTAGTGTTCTTATAACTGAAGTCATACAAAATCCCATTGTCTGTTAATAACGGGCTATTATGTTCCCAAAAAAGGGGAAAAAAAACGTTTCCATTGTGAAGTGAGAATTTTATAGGAACTTTGGCACTCGTAGGGCTTCCGCTATGCCTCCGAATTCCATGAACGTCATCTGAAAAGACTTCTGGGTTGTCTATTGTGAGAGGATGCAAGCGGGAATTGCAGAGCGAAGGCGGCCAATTTGTATCACTTAGTATACTTATAACTTTTCAAAGTTCTAATAAAAAGTCGTCGGCATTGTTTGAACAATGTTCGCCGCCCGCCCGCCCGCCCGCCCGAACGAGGAGAACGAAATGGGCCAGACGTAAAGGGCGCATTAGCGCGAGAGAGGAATTGATAACGTCCCGGCTGCAATTTGCGAAAGTTTTCTTCCTCCTGCATTAAATCTGACCTCCGCGTGCAGATTTTTATGTTCCGGGAAGGAACAAAGGCAATAACGCCGAACTAAATATGAAAATTTGAATGTCTCCGTCTGTCGTCATCGCCGTCGCCGTCGCCGCCGTCGTCGTCATTTCGCTTTCAAAGCGAAACGACCATCGCTGCTGCGAGATAAGATTTTGATTGAGTTAGAGAGACAATGGGTATTTCTCTTCTGCGAAACAGAACAGTTCTGCGTACTCTCAGATTATATTTCTATTGGATTAGGCCCTTTTTATAGCGTCGGAGGGATTCAGTCTTCAACGTATGTGATATTAAAATTTATGTTACCCCCAGATTGATTTTTCACTTCTTATAGGGCGAGGGGGGGGACTCAACACAATGGATTTCATATCTCATGAGGCTACATACACCCCCCCCTTAAAAGTCTTAATGATTTTCAGCAACACGCCAGTTGAGGAAAAAAATACAAATTCCCTTCTCCCCCAACCTTTTGGGTGCAAGGTACGGACAAAAAGTTCTTAGAAAAGTGTATTTTAATTCAACATCCAACGACGAGTCTATTTTGTGAGGCTCCTGCTTTTGAAAGGCTCTTCAAATTCCCTAAATTTTGCTCCGGCGGCGGCGCGGCGTCACGTGTTTGCTTTCGGGAATACAAGGGTGGGAATTATTTTGCGAAAGTAAAACGCAAAGCCACTGTAACACGCCGATGTGCTACGCTTGTTCGTTGACTTTTACAGACAACTAAATAGTAATAAAAAATGTCCAACCAAATAAACAATTTTCAATAATTATTGCCTCGTGATCGCTAATTAGTGAAGGACTCTACTTACGTCTGTGCACCCCCTGGTTCGAATCCCGGTGAGACGGTGATAACTCTGAGATAGCGGGACTTGGCTACGTGTAAATAAAGTACGGACTTATATTTAATTAATTATTTATTGCAAAGAGCAAGGTAAAAAACTCCGATTTCTAGCCGCACTGCAGTCTAGAAAAATGAGCGGAAAAACCTTGTCGTTTTAAAAATCCAATACAGAGGAACACACAAGAAAAATTACGATTTTGTAAGAAATACAGTAGAATTCGTTTAACGGCTTTCTCGTTCGAATATCGTGACGAACTAACTGTTTTCAATTACACAGCTGGTGGTTTTATGCTTGTCCCAAACAATAGTTGTGGACCTTTACATTAACAATTAAGTTGTTTTCTAAATTAGATTGGTCTCAGGTTTATCACTTTCGATAGTACTCGAAGACGCTCTGTATAATCAACCAGCGCACAGTGTGGCCTACAGTGTACTTATTTAATAAACGTAATTAATTAATTAATCAGATATTCGGGGAAGTATGTGATACAAAATGTCGCCCAGGCGATCAATTTGCGAGAGGATCAATAGTAATCGCAAGTTTTTCACGGAAGCCCTCCTGAGGAGGCGCGTGAGCCGATTTGTTTCTAACCTAATAACGCGGCGAAGGGGGAGATTCTCAACCGCTCCTATCGCCAAGAGGTGGAGGTGCAGTGACTCTCACTTCATTTGTTAACCTCTGATTGCGTTGTTTTCGACGATTATCTAACCCTATGCGCAATGGCAAGAATTTTATTTGATACTCTACTGTGGGTAGTTATGATCTTTCGGTCTCTCAACGAATTACTTCTAATTAACCCGCAAATCTCCCGACAAGGACTACACTTCGGTCCACACACAGGGTGTGAGGGAAGTTCGGTTAAGAAGATGGCTATTAATGTGATTCAGAATTGTTTGGCCTAGTAAGTTTACGAGACTCCTAACGGCAACTACTTGGCCTTGATTTCGGGAATTAACTTGTGCTGGTCACACTTGATTTTAGCGGCAGATCTAGACTTGCCTTAGACCAGTGGTACAAAACAGTCGACTTCACTACGCAAATCGAAAACCCCTTGTTTGAGTGTTTCCAACTTGCCAGAGAATATCGCCAAAGGGATTAACTAATTTTACAAGAGTACACTGTATATGGATCGCACTATAGCTTGAAAGCGTCGGTTGACTGCCTCTGGCCGATTTAGCAAATTAGTCTAATAATTTATACAACAAATGGTCAGCTAACTCCACTAATGTGGATGCAACTTATTTACCTTTAAGCTCGGTTAGAATGCAAATGAAAACACTTTAATAAAAAAATGGCACAAGCCAAGCAAGTACTGAAATTTACAGCTTATCTGGCAACAAATGGATGAGGGAATTAAATGATTTTTTAAACAATTTATATATACCACCAAGTATGTAATGAATAAAATACAAATTAAGTCAGATTACCTAACTCCGCGTCCGCGAAATTAAAATCTAATACACTCACTGCACTAAGTTTAAATATACCCGCGATTAATTTACCGTGCGCGACCCCGACTTGTTTAGTTTTGTTTATTTAATTGCCTCTCAAACACTGGAATTTTAGGCGTACCGATATAAAATAATTTAACTCTACTGTGAAAACTAAATCAGAGAAACAAGTACCCAAAGCAATTCGCCAAGCCAAAAAATACGACTGATCGTTTTAAAAGCTCGGAGCTATCTGTCCGTAATTTTAATTTTCATTTTTCGGCTGAACAAAATTAATTCCCCTTCCTCCTATCAGAAAACCAAATTCAAACACCCCTTGACCAATTGAGCTGTGTTTAGCATTCAGAAAGATAAACGTCCCCCGATTCCTGGAATGTGTTTTTCTAAGCTTTTAAAACGACCACCCCGGCAGACCACATGTCCTGTTTTTTTCCAAAGTCCACAACAAACTTCTTAATTACAAGTACCCTCTGGACATGTTTATGTTTCCGCTTACTGTGGAAACACGGCGCGCCTGCAGATTTTTCTTTAGAAGCAGATAAAAATCAGCCTGTTATTGCCCGTCACGCCCTGCAACCGATAGTTTTCAATAGCAGCATCTTCTTACAGACGCTTAAGCGTGTCAAATTGTACAATTTCTAAAGAACACCAGATGACCATTAGAAACTCGCATGACAGATTTATATGATAGTCAACTCAAGAAAAATTGAAAGTCCCTCAAGTGTGACAAGAATTTATGGCCCCACCCTTGTTATATTGCCTATTGAAAGCTATCGTAACGGCCTACCGATATTGCTTCCGCTGGACAGTTACAATTCCTAGCATATGTACATTTATTTGTTATTTAAAATTGAAGTTACAACAAGAACATGCTTTTTGTTTTATAAACAAATTCGCGACCGTTTCACCACTTAAGATAACATTTCGAAATCATTTATAACAATTACGCACCTGCGACATTCATACATACACACACACACATAGATATGTATCTTTATTAAGCGCGCTCATAAATACAAAGTTGCTTGAATGGATTGTAGCTACGTGTGAGCCAACAATGCATTTTTTTAAGCCCCCCGTGCGAGCGTAATTCCCCCACATCTATCATTGGACGTGCTTTTTTGTGACTTAAGACGCTTACAGAACGCGCCGAGTCATCAAAACCTTTAGAACCACTTTTCTAATCTTGTTTATCCAAGGAACGATCTCCGCGGTCGTTTGTTTTGGTCATACCTCCATTGTACTAATTAAATTACACCATTTATTACTTTAATGACACGATCAGAATCTCGTAGGTACGTTCGGATTCCTCTCTCTCTCTCTCTTTCTTCCTTCTTCGATGCGCTGGGAATGATTTGTTACTGTTGGTGATGAGGATGTGCATGCTTGCATACAATGCCCTTTCATGTCGTCGCTCTGAGTGACGTGTGAGGCCTTGGCTCCGCTCCTCTCGGCCTAAAACGTTCAATCAAAGCCCGCAATGTTTTGCCTGTCAAACGAACGATTGTACGAACAACAGAAGCAAGAGAGAGGGAGAAAAAAAAAGGGTACACTCAGACAAGACGAGACTGGGCGGTCGCGCCCTTTCATTTCGAGAGCATGCAAATAAGACTTAATTTAATACGTCGGACGACTTGGGTCCATTTGAATCAAAAGTAGAACCTGTTCTATTTTCACGATCAGAACGTGATTAAATGTACATAATATTTAATAACGGACGAAGTTTTAATGGTCGCCATATTTTGTGGTAGTATGTGAGTAAATAACATCCAGTAGGCAGCCTGTAGATGTTAACTTGTGATATACCGTCGCGCAGATCCACAGAAATGGAGACGAATGACCAGAGAAACCCAGCGTGATGCACCGTGTGCAACTGTGCTACGCAGATAAGGCGAGGATGAATTTAATGTGTCGCCACCGTCGTTTAAAACTGCGACTTTCGTCGGCGACGACGAGGATTATCAAGGAGTGTGATTAAACGCCTCCTCTCATGTGATTACGCGGCGTAATCAACGCGCGGTCATTCAATCTGGGAGATGCGTTGATTGCCGCTGCAAGCTCATCATCCAGAAAGAGCACGTCTCCAAATTAATGTGATGGGTTTCGTGACGAAAACGGCCGACACGAATGGGGGGGTAATTAATTTGAAACATTACCTGCCCATACGTTTTCGTAATTACACTGTTTTGCGGAATTTATAATGTAATTCATTTTTAAAATTACTGCCAAAGATAAATGGGAGAGAGCCCCATTTCATTCTGCTTCACATTTCAGTGAAGTCACCCACTCGCAGCAAATGTTTGTCTAGACTAGAGAGAAAGTGACTTGTCAATTAAAAAAGAATGCATTCTATTATTTGTCTTTTCCAATTAAAGCCGGTCGTCCCCATCTACGTGTAATTAGAAACGTAACAATCCTTTTATTTCGGACAAGGACGACCCCCTGCAATTTTCCATCGTCGGCAATTACGAATTCAATTTTCGGGGCGCACGTCGAGAGAACCGCCGTAAAATTCGGGCGTAATGCGTTCACGCGGTACCAGGTGGGACCGGTAATGAAAGGATTGCAGGCGAATAAGTATCAAACAGGGTTATGCGAAACAAATGAAACAATTCCTCTAATTCCGGCGAGCGAGAGACACGAACCCTTGAGGACGTTCCCGCCCGGCGATGCGGCGCTTTCGGTTTTTACCGTTCCGCCTAAACCAATTCCGCTCGCAATGCACCTGAGGATAAAAATTATTTGTACGTACGAAACGCAATTATAATATCACGTCACATCAAAGCCGTCTGAACGAGAACGTGAACGCGAACGCGAGCGCGAACGGGGAAAACTGAAAGAAAAAAAAAATGAGGGGCGTGGATTAACAAATTTACAAACAGTATCGGAACAAAAATTTAATTAATTTCACAGTTCAGCGTCGGCGGCAACCGCAGCGTAAACTTACGTTTAATTAAACCGAAGTTCGACCGTGGCTTGGTCTATCCTAAATGTTTAATGATTGCAGAGGGCCACAATAAATTTAATTACGCTAAGACTAGCACTTCCGCGAGAATATGGCGGCTAATTTCATCAATAATATATTCGGCCGCGTTTGTACCAGTCAAATTAAACTAGATCGGCCCGCGCAGAATGGCAACTAATTAAGAAAATATTTAACAAAGCATTCATTAACGTCTGCGTTAATGAATGCGTTCGTTCCCCCCTTTCCCTTCGCATAATTTTATCCGTAAGGCAAATTCCATCCATCAATCCATTTTTTTCTGTTTAGAAGAATGTTCCAAGATCCAACAACAAATCACTGTACTTATAATATTTACAAAACCAATTGTAAAAAAAGAACGGATGCCTAGAAGAGCATACTGTTTTAAATCCTTCCCCATTAGACATTCTCTTTTCGGGAGCTCTCTAGAACCGATAAATTCAAGTCGTAGATTGCATCGATTATTCTAGATCCTTCTGGAAACTGCTAGATGGCGAAACAATCATAAAAATGCCACTTCGCTTTCTTAATGGTGCCAGGATGAAACCAATAGTTAAGTGTCGTCATAGTCTTTGATTAGACGGGTCTACTATTTACAAAATCTAAAGCTTTGGGGAAGTAAACCACAGATAACCAAAACACGCCCACGTATATTGGGGCCCCATCCCAAAACTATAACACGAGTATTTTATAGCCAAACTAAAAGCTTCTACTTAAAAAAAGTCAAAACGTAACCGAGGGGTTCATTTTCTCAAACACTTGAACCCCCAAGGGAAGTGGTCGATTCTAATTTACGTTTGCCCTATTTAATTTGGGGGTAGCATCTTTGAAATCTGTTGCATTTTTATTTTCTTTTAAATCGTGCATCCCACTTTAATTTGGAGAGACGGACAAGAAAATTTGGAATGCCTTTTCGATCAGATTTTGAAAGGCAGACGAATCATCCAAGGCGATTAATGGATGAATACGCCATAAACTATGGCGTTGGTGCAAGTCCATAGTCTTTTCTAAAGTAACACGCAAGACACAATTACCAAAAAAAAAATAAAATAAAGACGGCGTTTTTGTTTTGCAAATTCTTAAAATTTGGGGTTGTTTCTGTTGAGGCGTTTAGCCTTTTCCATCTTTTCTTGTTTCTTGTCTCTTGTCTCTTTTTTCCGTCGTCACACGTTCATTTTCCTCATGTGATTTGCCACTTCCTTTTTCTATCTCTCTGAACGTGTTCCCGTTTTGGTTCTTCCATCCTCTTTGATCAGAATTAAATGTGGCATTGCATCTTCATCACATCTGCTTGATTCTCCGTCCATTTACTATCTCTATTATAATTAGTTCATTCGAAAGGTCTTGACTTGCCCTTCTTTACTAATTTCCTCCCATTTGTCTCCTTCTAAAAATTCTGACGATGTTCCCGTTTTCATTCTTCTTGCCTCTTAGAGTATCCATCAGAATTACTTTTGGCATTTCATTTGCTCGCGTCTTTAGTATAGCTGACCTAATTCTCTGTCTGCTTACTACCTCTATTATATTTAGTTCAATCTGATTTGGCCCTTCTTCTACCTGTTTCCATCTGACGATCTTTGTGCCTCAAACTTCCAGATTTTGTTATCATAGTATCCCAGTTACACTTCCAAATGTACTGGACTTACTATTGTTTTGTAAAGTTCCATATTTCAGATTTCTTTAACGTGAATGAATAACTGATCATAGGATGGAGGCGTACATGGTACAATTATGTTTGGTAGACCCCTTCCATCCTGATTGGACTTTGTGAAGACTTTCTAAATATGTGTAGCTAGTGAATGTTAAGTTTTCTCCATAATTTTTCAATTTCCTATTCTTCCTCTTCGTGCCTCTTATAAAGACGAAAAAATCAAGAAGCGTATGATCTTTTCAGAGAACCAAATGTAATAGGGATAGGACAAGGGACCTACTGGTCTAAATCAGACGAGGAAACCAGACGATCAGGCAAGGGAAGCTCACATCGATAAGGCTATTGTCCTCTGGAATTTCGTAAGCGCTTTGATAAAGCTTAGAAACTAAAAGCTCTGGAAGCCCTCTACCAACAGACATAAAAGGCGAGGCCGCAGACTTCATTCGGACTGATTGTGAGTCAGATGCGGAAGCTAGGTGACCTAGGAAAGCTTGCGTCGTGCCTTCAGGTCATCTCGAAACCCTGTGATGAGGCTCAGAAATTAAAAGCTTCTATGCTCTCTACCTATAGTTCCAGAGGGAGCGGCTGCAAACTTCCTTCAGATCGAGTCAGATGAGGAAACCAGATGTTCGATAAGGAAAGGCTATTGCCCCTTGAAGTCCCTCAAGTCTTAGAAACTAAGAGCTCTGGAAGCCTCCATGTGCTCCACCGATAGTTGTAGAGGAGGAGACTTCATTCAGATGACGACACCAGATAACCTAGCAAGGAAAGCTCGCGTCATGCCTTCTGGACATCTCGAAACCCTGTGATGAGGCTCAGAAATTAAAAGCTTCTAAGCTCTCTACCTACAATTCCAGAGGGAGAGGTTTCAGATCGAGTCAGACGAGGAAACCAGGTGATCGATAAGGAAAGGCTATTGTCCCCTGAAATTCCCCAAGTCTTAGAAAATAAAAACTCTGGAATCCGTTTTCATTCTTCCTTCCTCTTAGAGTATCCATCAGAATTACTTTTGGCATTTCATTTGCTTGCATCTTCAACATATCTGACCTAATTCTCTGTCCTCTTACCATCTCTATTATATTTAGTTCAATCTGAAGGTCACAAGACTTGCCTTTCTTGACCAATCAGATGTTTCCATCTGATGATGTTCGCAGCTCAAACTTGTACTATTTTCAAAATGGATTGCATGTCATAATTACGACTTGACTTGGCGGTCTTCTTTCAGAAATAAATTGCTGGGTTCTCATTTCTTTTTTGATTCGTTAATGCCTTCGTTAAGTTCCTTGAGCATAAAATAAGATGAATTCCGGGAAAGGAATGACAGCTCGATTTAACAAATGACTGTTATGCCGTACGATGGAGGAGAATCAGTTAAGATGAAAATCAAGCATTACAGAAATCTACTGCAGCGGCAATTTCATTCAAGCGAGAATTGTGCATCTTTTTGAGTGAAAATATTAAAATCAAAAAGAATCGCTGCTCGAACGTTAATCAGTGCAAAAATCTATTCGCTGAAATAAATTCTAAAAAAAAAACCAGTAAACAATGAAGTGGTTTCAATTTAAGCCAATAGATGGCGTTGCTAAATTCCAGGTAAACTTGCATCTAACATCTGCGTTACGAGTAATTCTGACGAGGAAAAGTTGAGCATACAGAGCCACATTTAAAATCAAATACAATCGCAAGAACTTCTTGATATCAATTAAGAGATGGCGCTACTAATCGTCCAATGTAACTGCAAAATATGGTTCTGTTAGAAGAAAAAGAATCGCGACTTGAAACTTAGTCAGTGCGAGAACGTTTTTAAAAATCTGAAATAAAACCGTAAACATCGAAATGTTTTCAATTTAAGCCAATAGGTGGCGCTGCTAATTTCTCGATGAACTTGCGCACACATCGACGATGCTACCAGTTCTAATGAGAAAAGCCAAATCAAATCGAGAACGTAAAGAGCTACCTTCAAAATCAAGTAGAATTGCAATTTCTTTTTGATTTTGACTAAGAGATGGCGCTCCTAATCAGCTAATAGAACTGCAAAATAAGATTCTGTTAGGAAAAGAATCAACTTGGAGCTTGAGCAAAGCAAGAGCGTTTTAAAAATCTAATCTCTGAAGTAGATGCTACACAAATATCTTAAACAATGGAAGTGTTTTCGATTTAAGCAAATAGATGGCTCTGCTAAATTATAGGTAAAGTTGCGCAAACAACTGCGATACGAGTGATCCTGACGAGAGAAAGTGGAGCACGTAGAAAGCCACCTTTAAAATCAAATAGTACTGCAAGAACCTTTCAGTACCAATTAAGTAATGGCGCTACTATTCGTCCAACATAACTGCGAAATATGATTCTGTTAGAAAAGGAATCGCGACTTGAAACATAATCAATGCAAAACAATCTGAAATAAAACCGTAAGCCAATAGATGGCGCTGCTAATTTCTGGATGAACTTGCGCAAGCATCTACGATACTAGCACTTTTAATGAGAAAAGTCAAATCGAATCAGATTGTATTTCCAAAATCAAGTAGGATCGCAAAAAGGAACTCTTGATTGCGACTAAGAGATGGCGCTCCTAACCACCTATTCATCTAATAGAACTGCGAAATATGATTCTGTTAGAAAAAGAATTGCGACTTGGAACGTAATCAAAGCAAAAACGTTTTGAAAAATCTGCTCGCTGAGATATATTCTAAAAAAAAAAAAAGTAAACATCGAGTGTTTTCGATTTACGTAAACAGATGGCGCTGCCAAATTCCAGGCACAAACTATTGCGATACGAGTGATTTTGACGAGAGCAATTTGAATTCTTTATTGATTGTATTAACTAAATTTATAATAGGAATGCGAAGCAGGCATTTTAAGTAGAATTTTATCGGGCGTTGGCTTGGACTTTATCAAAAGAATGAGAGAAGAAAGAGCGACAAATAAAATCTATCAATCAGGAGGAATAAAGAAGAATTAGAACGCGGAGCATTAGAAAGAAGTGATAGGTCTGATAGAACAAACCCCAGAAAGGAGAAAGTTAAGAGAAACGTGAAAAAGATCATCGAAAGAAAAATAGATCGTCCCACATCATATGCAGTCTTATAACGTGCCTTCAAATGAATTTCTGATTAAAGTAACTTGTGATTTTTTATAAAGTCGGCGACACAATACAAAGCCAAGAAACAACAGAAAGCGATTCGAAACAAATCTCACTGAATTCGGCCAAAAAGCTTTCAACTATTTTACTTGAAACCAAAGTGGCTTTAAACTGTAATAAAGGGGGAAAAATTAATCTACAAATCGATTTACAATTATGTAAAATATTTCGTATAAGAAAGAGTAAATTCAATGACATAACGAAAAACTGATTGAAAAGATAAAGCTGGTAAAGGAAGACACACAAAAGAAAGAGTAAGAATGATTCTTACAATTTTTTTGTGCAAATTATAGAAATAGGATTAATTTTGAAAGTCAAAAACGACTAAACCAGCACAGACTCTGTGACCACTATCCTGCTGCCATCTTTGGAGTCGTATCTCATATATTTTGTCCTAACTACCTTTTACATTCACCTTGGCTCCATTACAAATTCATTATACCCGCTATAAAGAATAATACCTTTAATAATGGCTCGTGATCGCCGTGAATAGGAAACTACGTCGTGATAACCCTCTTGGTGCAGGCGGTAAAGAACACTTCACAACAAGGAAATAAACGAATTACATTTTTGTGTTATTGTTTTTTCCAACAGGTTTTACTATTGCATAAAAGTTTATTCGGTTCATAAAGAATAAAAACCGCAAATGATTGTTTAGGAGCGCCCTACACATGGCGGCCAGAAAGCCGAACGCTTAGTGGTCGGGCCCCTTTCTATATCCTCGTCAGAATACCCGACTTTTCCCGACTGCTGAAGGTGCTCTTTAGTAACTACCCCATCATAAAAAAAGGTGCGTCGGAAATTAAATCAAATAGACGCTTCTACACCTTTTTAATTTTTTCCATAAACATGTTCAGAGATGAAGATATATTTTCATATGACGCAAGTTATTTTATACTACGACAAAACCGAATTCGGTTTCCTCTCAAACATTAAATAAATGTTTTGACTCTAGCGGTTGCATTGCAGAAACGATTCGCCGATTCCGCAGCGCTTTGATCGGGAAGGGTTGAAGGGTCGAGGTTCTGAATTTGTCAGTAACTTTTGGGTTAAAAAGGGTCCAGGATCCCAAACTTGCGCACGATTTATCCCGCTTCACGTCCACGTAGATATAACACAGGTATCACCCATTCCAAAGTTTATTTTAATTATTATTCAAGACATAATGATGTTAATTCTTTCTACGTATATAGTTTTGTAGATTTTCCCAAATTATTTTTATTGGTGTTTTGTAACTGTAACTATAATAGTATCGTAAACATCCAGGTGCTTTTTAATCTCCGACTTTTCTAAACATGGTGGGCTTCTCTTTGAAGTAGTTGGCCCCTAAATTTGAAAGTTTTGACGCTGATGGGCCACAAACGTCGCGCCAGCTAATTTTAAGATACCATTCGGCCAGGTTGCGTCGCTCGGTTGATTTTTACGATTCCGGTTGTAGGCGTCGGGTTGCGTGGCGTGTTACACTTCCCCGCACCGGCCGGTATTATTTACGCGGACGTGTTCGTTTTAACGAGCTTTAAAGAAGCATAAATAACCGGGAACAAAGCTCGCCGCTTATGTGATAATTACCGGGGCCCGCGAGACACAGAAATCACGATGCGTTCGCGTTCCTTTGCCCGCCGCACGGGAGAAAAAGGGTCACGATCTTTAATTTAAGATCGCCGCCATGGCAACGGCATAAATCTACATACTAACTCACCCCGTGACAACTGACGGACGTTGAATGGTTAGGCGAGGGTTTGCAAACAAACGGTACGCAATTTTCAACTGAGTAACCTGACAGTAGCTAAATCTACGTGGGAGTTCTCGTTACGGGGTCATCGAAACTCTCTCTCTCTTCGTTCGGATGTCTATACTTACGACGAGTAAGTTGGAAGACTAGTCATTGATTTTACGTCGGGCATTGCCGGCTTGTAATTAGTGTTCTAATGGACGTTTGTAAATTAAAGTTTATTATTAGACCTAGTTTCGGTATTGCGTTCTGCTTACCTACGAACCAAAGGATTTATTGAATAATTTGTTCTACGTCTTACAAAACTTTTTCAAAGTAGTGTAGGTATTTCAGACAACATCTGTTGATTACGTTCTTGCCTCGTAATATAATACATTATAAAATATGAAGAGGGGGATGAAGAAGTTCGAGTTAATTTGGAAGGAAGCCTCATCAGTGACCACCATCATGTAATAATAAGGTCGGCGGCGGCGGCCTTCTTTACCTACCGTTTCAATTTCGCTCTCTTTATCAGGTTTATCTTGATCGCAACGCAGCAATTTCCTCCGGCTCATTAAAGACCCGAACCTGCTCGGGCCCGAAATCAATGCGACGACCCCGGATTATGCGTAATAAAAAGCTCCGGGCTCATCATCATCATCTATTTGCGAGACAATCGTGTCCGATTGTGACTCGACTCGGAGCGTTAATTTATCTTTTGTTGTGCCGCCAACTGGCAGAAGTTATTTCAGGGCTGCGCAGTCAACCCTTCAGCGTGCGGCGTCCCTCGGTGATAACGGAACATTAGCGTCGCTCACATATTGATGGCGATTCATCAGGGTACAGTCGGGTTCGTCTGCTACGGCGGCGTGACTGTACAATCCGCGAACACGTGCATACATCAAGCACGGTGACAGATGGCGCAGCCTACCACAACCCCATCGCGGAGCTCGATAAATGTCCTGGACGCGCTTCGGCGACCATAAACATCCTGTATTGTACAGCTCGAAGCCATTAAAACAGACGTCACTACCTGATGTCCAATCATAATTAATACATTAGGACGTGATGTTCATATCTTCTGACGACCTAATGCATCACATCTAACAATAATGGCTTGAATACGAAATCTATTGCACTAATCACTTTAGTCAGATTATTTTGATGACAGTAATCTTTTGTTATGTCAAAACGTTATGAGAGAGCAGCCTTAAAAGAAAAAAAAGTGGGAGATTTCAATGCTGCGTTAAGATGCAAATCTTGGCTTCGCGATGGGGGCGCCCGGGCGTTTTAAAAAAGATATTCAAAACGTATTTCAATAGATAAATTTTAGCTGACGTTGCAGCATAAATGTGTGTGTGGGGGTGGCGGGAGGGTGTGATTGAGGCAATTTAATCTCTTTGATAAAATTGTTCCGCAACAAAGCAACACACAATACACAATTTATTGCTTAATCAATATAATTAATAATGATAAATTCGCAACATGTAAAATTGAACGCCGATAACGAATTTACGACCGCGGCGGCGTCGAACGTGTGCCACATAAAACGCTTAATTCCGGCGCGCGGCCGATTCCGGAACGCCATCGCATTTAAATTTAAAAGTTTCCGTCTGCAGCTGCAGCTTAAAAACAAACACACCTCTTGGCATATTTATTATTAAAATTTTCTCAGCGCGCCGCCGCGTCGCACTAAATATCAAAGTAATCCCACGTTCGGGAACGAGAACGGGAAGGAAAGCGAAGAAAAAAGCTCGCGTACACACTCGACTCGCGGAAAGTAGTTTTCAGTAGTTTTGCATTACATGTCGCGGCACGGCCCTTAATAAACCGCCCCCCGAAGTGGCGGAGCTGGTTCACAACTTTTAGCAGTAAATTAAATTGCGGTCACTACACAACACAATTTGCAAACAAGTGCGGAATATACATTGCAACAATTTTACTGCTAAGCTTCGCTAATTGGCTTCAGAATTACTGAATGCGATTCTTAAATAACTTACGAGCTAAGTAATTAGACTGGCGGCTAATTAATTTGCACGCCAGGCCTCGACACAAATACGGTTTTAGTTTAACTAAGTAAGATACGTGCGATAACCGAAAAACATGCCGCCCGCCGAAAGTGGGCCACGCATCGATTCAAATTACGAAAATAAATTCATTTTTTTTTTACTGACATGACTTGAAATAGAAACATTAATCAAACTGCACGACAACGAAATTATTTCTTGGAGGAAAGGAATAAGCTTCAATTAAATATAAATATTCAATCGCGAGGTGTTTTTTTCTTTTGTTATAAAAAGAGATATGCGTTCAAAATTGATTTGGGGAGATGAAGAAGAAAAATAATAACAACAAGAAACTTCTGCCTACGCGTCTCATTGATCTATTTACGAGTTATACCGTCAGCGATCAAAGTTTGTTACAGTTCATTTTTTTCATTCCTGTTCTGAATACCCCCTGTATATGCATTGCCACCGTCCAGCCTTCATTTCTGTTCCGAACACGCCCTGTATATGCGAAATTCGACGTGTCGGATTATTCCTCGGACCGCGTCGTTGTACACATTGCAGTCAGTGTAGGAATACCCGTATTTCGCCGGCGTAATTTTTCTTAAACTTTCGTTTTAGCATATTTCTATTAACAAATTCATTTTATATACGTAATCCATCCTTATTTGAGTTCAAAATCGCGTGTATGTGAGGAATTGAACGAATTATAACGAAGTTCTACTTCTGGACGCGTATTATGCGTGATCTTTGCCCTTTTAGCCGATTGGTTCCCACTGTTACTAAGAAAGTTCCCCGGAGGTAAAATTAGAAGGTGTCTCGCTTGTTTATAATCGTTCCTTGTTTGTCAAACGAGAAATGTTGCGCCATTGTCAGAACGAAACTTGCCGTCTCTTGGGTCACACTCTCTTTTCGTAAATATTTTTATTTGTGCGTGCCATTACATCGAAGGGATGTTAGTGCATTTCTACGGCTAATTGCCGACTCTGATTAGACCCAGTTGTGAGACAGGAAAAACCGCGTGTCCCGTGGTTTGTCCCAGCTTCGGTAACAGACCGAGGTAAGTTCTATACGCAGCAACTCTCGGTTTGACTTATGTGTTCGTTTTATTTTATTGCTTATAGGCTTTTCTCGTGAGCTTCTAGCAAAAGCTATCGTTAATCCTAGACTTTAATCTTGGACCTATATCAAGAGTTATTTCTCGTTGGGTGCATCGCGAATTACGGCGTTGGAAGTTCCCTCCCTCGCCTCTCTACGCGGAAGCCGGCACACTACAAAGCGTCGCTGCGACATTGCCGCAAAGACACCGACAAACGAATCGGACATCAAAGGAATAAAGGTCGGAGCGTTACAATTTCTTTTCTTAGTTTTGAGCGATATTTCGCGGATTTAGTTTTGATCCATTACTTTGATTTTGCCGCAATTAAACTTGCAACTTATTGCGTAACTGCCGGTGTAATTTAAATATGATATAAGTAGACGAGCGTTGACGCGTGCAAATAACCGGAGATTGCATTCTTTTGTATTCTGTTGCATTAGTTACGATTTGAATTATTTTAATATTGTTTAATGCGAAGTTCGGATCCGACCAAGATGAATATGTTGTAAACGTTTGTGTTCCCCCTATATATTATTTATTTGTGTATATTCTTTTATGATTGTTGTTTGTGACTAAGTAAATTGACGTGTTCTGGATGTAACGGGTTTTCTTAATTTTCACCTTGTCCCCCCTTCAAAAAAAATTAAGTGGCGCCTATTTTCTTATGGGTTTTGGCCTTCGCGGTTTGGATTTGAACCCTCCCGTCCCACTGTAGCTGGCTGGCAACATTGGAGTAAAGTTTCGCTCCAATGTAAAACTTCTGCCTATCTACGCAGGTAGGTAGCAAGTTATCTCTAATCAGCAAATTCCAACTCAAGTATTTCAGGATTACGAAAGTCATGGGGGTTTCACTGTTACTGATCAAACTGATCTTTAATCAATTAGTTCTGATTCGTATTACTTTTCAAGATTTAGCCGAGGCCTCAGGATCACTGTACAAGGTCACTATGAGAACTTAGTAAGTCTCATTGCAGCAAGTTCCGATTTAAGTACGAAAAGGTCATAATTGATCTTACCTCTACATTTCGAGTAAAATCTTGCTTTAGCTGATTGTGAGTGCTCAAGATCACTGACATCATCTTTAATGCGTGCAAGGTCACCATGAGGCCCTTAGATTAGCCTCGATGATCTATTTATGGATTTTACCGTCGGCGATCTTTAATCAGCAAGTTCCAATTCAAGGTGAAAAGGTCTTAAACGACCTTACTTTCACTTTGTCAGAAAATCATGATTTAGATGAGACTTCAACATCACCGACGTCATTTTTAATATGCGTAAGGGTAAGGTCATTAGATCTTAGCGTCGGCGGTCTTTAATTAGCAAGTACCAACTCTAGTATTAGGTCGTTCGGAAAAAATGTCGTATTACGTCTAGAATTTTTTGATTCCAGAAAAGTTGGGTGATGTCATCGTGGAATACAACTGCTAGCAGAAAGATGGCGAAAGGTCACTGATGCAAATGGTGATTATATAGTTTAATCAAAATTTATGTACTTATGTATATAAACATTCTAAATTAAAAAGAAAGCGACCTAATATGAAAAGGTCCAAATTGACCTCACCTTCATTTTGTAAGCAAAATCTAGAATCAGTTGAGACTGACGTCATCTTTAATCCGTGTGAGGACCCTATGAGGTCTTATTTATAGATTTTACTAACAGTGACCTTTAACGGACGGGCAAGTTCCAAGTCAGGCATGAAAATATCATAATCTTTGATTATTTAGATGAGACCTCAAGATGTTTGACATCATCTTTAATCCATGCAAGGTCTCAATGATCTGTTTATAGATTTTACCGCTGGTGATCCTTAATTAGCAAGTCTGAGAAGGCCATAAATGACCTTACTCGTTGAGCAAAATAAGGATTCGAGAGCATCACGTTAATCTGTGCAGAGTTACTGGGAGTGTCGTTGACTGAGGGGTCACTGAGCCCTAAACGAAACGTGATTTTGTTTTTTGGGAGGGGGAGAGGGTTGAAATAGGAACAATGAGTCGATACCCAGCTCGTAAGCCGTCGTTGCAGGTGAGGGACCTATTGGAGAGGAACGGCTTCTCGAGTCAGTTCCATTGATCTGTTTAAGGATTTTAATTAGCAAGAATGACCTTACTCGTTAAGCAAAATCAGGATTCGACAGTATCACGTTAACCTGTGCAGAGTTACTTGGAGTGTTTTTTTTTGTTATAAAAAGAGATTTGCATTCAAAATCGATTTAACGAGACGAAGAATGAAAATAATATCTAACAAGAAACTAACAAAGTTAGTATTAAACGGAAAACGTAAGTTGAATTTGTTGTTAAATATGCAGAAAACAATACAGCCAAGTTTTGAAAGAAAATAAACGAGAGAGTATTGAATAAATAGGCGGAGTTCTTTGCTCGAAACTTCGGTTCACATTCTAGACAAAATAGGAACAAAGAAAGCACCGCGTTTATATAGATAGCCGGATTTAAAATATCCCAGACACTACATTTTTGTTTGCTATTACTCCAAGATTCATTTATATCTGTCGCAGGGGTGTATTATTAACTGTTGTATATCGCTGTGCCATTTGTTTTTTAATTCCTGGAAAGGCGTTTTCCATCGACTGCTTGAAAGCACTCTTATTTTAACCCCATGTAATAATAAGAGGGTTCTAGAGTAGCCAATGAGGATGTTATGAAATAAAAATTAATTTTCAGAGTTCCTATCGTTCGATTTTAAATTATACCTCGGAGCAAAGTCACCACCACCGCGCGCAAAAATCGAAGCGATTCGTTTCGAAACGGGGGCGGAAAAAAAGTACAAAACAAGCAAAAATCGCCGGTGAGCGAAATTCCGATCGCGATACCGTAATTTATGGTCGGAAATGGCCCGCGAAATCGCTACAATAAATAATCGGAGGAGGTGGGCCTTCGGCATCTTTATTATTTTGCGCATAATAAATTCAGATTAGGCGCAGCTATCATTAAGTCGCCTTTAAAAGGAAACGGCGAATTAATCCCGTATAATAACACAATAAATTTCCGGGAAATCAGATTATTTTACAATAAATATTTCGTTATCGATCCACCACTCAGCCGGGCTAATTAAAACGCGAATATTTTATTATTGCGATACACTTTCGAAACTTTCGATGATGATTGATGGCGTGTTAAGAGATCATGATCGCGCGCGAATAGTTTTCTGGCGTGATGATAACATGCGTAAACCGACTAAAATAACAACAGAATCTTAATATTTTGGCGGACTGGTAACTGCCGCCGAGCACGAATACACTTTTTAAATTAATGTGGTTTTAATACCACATAAACAGTATTGGAAGTGGTTCCATTTGCACGATCGTCATCGGTGGCACGAACGCGCCATTATTAAAGTCGAGCCAGACATGGGGAAACCGACAACATAATATGAATACGTCGTATTTTTAGCAAAACTAATTTCAACACGAAATTGGTTGTAACTCCTACACGTTCATTACGGTTGAAATAACGCCGCGCTTTGTTTTTCAATAAAATCGACAACTGATACGTCGCCCCGGCACTGATTGGATTTTTGTGTGTCCGCGAGTGAGTGTTTTACGTTAATGAATTATTCGTGTAGTGTGTGTGTGTACACAAACACATTTTGAAACGGGCTTTTACCGGAGACAAAAAGCTCGTGAAGAAGAAGTATCAAAAACGCATTACGGACGGACGGACGAGTCACACGCATGCAAGGCGTTTTAATGATCCTGTGCGTGTTTCGAGATACCTATAATACTCACACATGTCTGTCTACGCACGCAATAAGAAACTAATCACTAAACAACCATGGTTTCAAACTCTCTCTCTCTATTATAAAGTTCAACGTAACAACAAGTAATTCTGTGAAAAGTTCTTTTGAAGACGCCCCTTGAGAGTTCCCATCGCTTACGATTAACTATCATTACGAAATTTTAAAAATTTACCTCAAAACACTTGGAGACTTCAATGATGCGTCAGGGCGGGTGATTTTTTTTGTTTCAAAATCATCAGCCTTTAGTAATCGAATATCTTATTTATTTTTTAAAAAAAGAAGAAATAAGGAGCAAGGATGAATCGACTCGCTTCAATTTTTGGATTACTTCAAGTTGTATTCTATAGTTGAATTGAAAAGTTGCTAGAAAGCCTCCAGCAGTACAGTCGGATTGCACTTATAATAAACCAGGGGGGCACTCACTTATTGTTCCCCAATTTTAAAGTGCTACCTACCTGCGTAGATAGGCAGAAGTTTTACATTGGAGCGAAACTTTACTCGAATGTTGCCAGCCAGCTACAGTGGGACGGGAGGGTTCAAATCCAAACCGCGAAGGCCAAAACCCATAAGAAAATAGGCGCCACTTAATTTTTTTTGAGAGGGGGACAAGGTGAAAATTAAGAAAACCCGTTACATCCAGAACACGTCAATTTACTTAGTCACAAACAACAATCATAAAAGAATATATACAAATAAATAACATATAGGGGGAACACAAACGTTTACAACATATTCAACTTGGTCGGATCCGAACTTCGCATTAAACTATATTAAAATAATTCAAATCGTAACTAATGCAACAGAATACAAAAGAATGCAATCTCCGGTTATTTGCACGCGTCAACGCTCGTCTGCTTATATCATATTTAAATTACACCGGCAGTTACGCAATAAGTTGCAAGTTTAATTGCGGCAAATTCAAAGTAATGGATGAAAAACTAAATCCGCGAAATATCGCTCAAAACTAAGAAAAGAAATTATAACGCTCCGACCTTTATTCCTTTGATGTCCGATTCGTTTGTCGGTGTCTTTGCGGCAATGTCGCAGCGACGCTTTGTAGTGTGCCGGCTTCCGCGTAGAGGGGCGAGGGAGGAAACTTCCAACGCCGTAATTCGCGATGCACCCAACGAGAAATACCTCTTGATATAGGTCCAAGATTAAAGTCTAGGATTAATGATAGCTTTTGCTAGAAGCTCACGATAAAAGCCTATAAGCAATAAAATAAAACGAAGACATAAGTCAAACCGAGAGTTGCTGCGTATAGAACTTACCTCGGTCTGTTACCGAAGCTGGGACAAACCACGGGACACGCGGTTTTTCCTGTCTCACAACTGGGTCTAATCAGAGTCGGCAATTAGCCGTAGAAATGCACAAATATCCCTTCGATGTAATGGCACGCACAAATAAAAATAATTACGAAAAGAGAGTGTGACCCAAGAGACGGCAAGTTTCGTTCTGACAATGGCGCAACATTTCTCGTTTGACAAACAAGGAACGATTATAAACAAGCGAGACACCTTCTAATCTTACCTCCGGGGAACTTTCTTAGTAACAGTGGGAATCAATCGGCTGAAAGGGCAAAGATCACGCATAATACGCGTCCAGAAGTAGAACTTCGTTATAATTCGTTCAATTCCTCACATACACGCGATTTTGAACTCAAATAAGGA
Organism: Dorcus hopei; assembly: GCA_033060865.1. Classification (NCBI taxonomy): domain Eukaryota; kingdom Metazoa; phylum Arthropoda; class Insecta; order Coleoptera; family Lucanidae; genus Dorcus; species Dorcus hopei. Next base: position 1,919,737 of record CM065425.1, on the reverse strand, counting down.
GGGATTACGTATATAAAATGAATTTGTTTAAATAAATGAAGGTCCTGTTAATGGAAATATGCTAAAACGAAAGTTTAAGAAAAATTACGCCGGCGAAATACGGGTATTCCTACACTGACTGCAATGTGTACAACGCCGCGGTCCAAGGCATAATCCGACACGTCGAATTTCGCATATACAGGGCGTGTTCGGAACAGAAATGAAGGCTGGACGGTGGCAATGCATATACAGGGGGTATTCAGAACAGGAATGAAAAATGCACTGTAACAAAAGGAACTTGCATTAATTTTTTTATTAAAGGCAAAATTGCTCTGACCGTCGCGCGTCGCGTCGCTTGTGAGTGCCCCCTCCTTTATGATAAGTGTTAAAAGCAACGCAAAAGCAATCCAAGCGTACTGCTGGAGGCTTCCTAGCAACATTTTATTTCATATTAAATTACCGAACATTTACCGGAGTTTTTAATTCAATGTTTTAACGTCCTGCTCTTCCACTCCGAATATTTCATTCATGATGACAGTTTTTGCGTGCGAGGCTGTAAATGACGGCGATAATTAAATTGTTTATTCAATATATTTAATAAATTCTTAGCCACTGCATTGAAACCACCGAATTAATCTTCAAAAAAAAAAAGCACAAATTTACAGGTGCGCTCCAGATTTTATCGTCCGAAACTCGAATCATAATTTTCCGAAAAAAAAGGTATAACGAACACTATTAAGTTATCTCATCCCATTCCACATGCAAATGACCTAAATTCCGACGACGAAAAAAAAAAGAGAACCTAAGGCAAACGAACGTCGTGCAAATTAAACGTTCGCATTGTTTACATAACAGTATTCTTGTTTACAAGTGAATTATGATAAAAGAAATATCATGGTTGTGCGCAATTAAAACGAGCGAATGCAAATTCGAGGGCGCCTATCGAGTTCGTCGCGGCGGCGACGCCTCCGCGTCGCGTCGAATATTTGTGTGGCCCGCTGTGTGTCCACAACGTTGATATGTAAATTCTCTCACGCACGGTCATGCAAATCTAGAAAATGAATTTTATCCCATTGTTACGACGTACGTAAAGCAAACATTGCTTCACAAATATTAAAATTTTATTCGCCCTCCCCGGCATCGGGGAACGCATCCTTATTTACCTCCCTTAATAAACATCCGGTAACCAAACGTAATTTAATTAATTTAACCGAGCTAATGTTTACTTTGCCGCTTCAAAAAAATAAAAATAATAATCACCCCAACCCCCATTAAGTTACTTATTTCGTTTATTAAAAATTCTCGCTCGGATTGATCGCGTGTCTTCTCGTTGTGTTGAAAGTCTGTCCGCAATTTCCGAGAATGTTACGGCCTAATGAAAACGAAGTTTACTGCTCCTGTATCATTAAGGAGCAATTACGCTCGGAATTAAATCTAATATCGCATAATTCTCTGAGCGTGAGCCCCCTCGCCCCCCACAGACATACATATTTTATTGAAACGGGGGGGAATAAAACTGGATACGTGTGTATACACGTTTTATCGTATTCCGAACGCATTAAAATACAGTATAACGGGGTATAATGAAGCAAATAACATGAATAAGTAATGGGGAAGATCGCATGTCAATTCCTATATACCCCCGTTTCGAAACAATGCATTCGTAAAATGAAATTCCTTAGTTTTAGGGGGAGATAAGAAAACAATAGGATACACTTTGCACATGAACGAATTACGAACGCGTTTCGTCTGTCTGGTAGCTTCGTTCTTCATAAAAGTATAGTAACTTTGCAATGTGTAATCTCTGAAAATCACACACGGAAGTCACAGTCATGTAATATGTCACATTAAAAAGAACGTTCAACCTCGTTCCGTTATGGTAATCAGCAATTCTGCCACAATAAAAACATGTTAGTTTTATCATACCGCGTAATTTACAGGGCTCGTATATTACAATTATACCACAATAATTCATTCTAAAAATAAATGGCGACGAATAAATCCCAGGTGGTGGTCGTGGTGGTTACATAAACACTTTTAAGTTTCACGCTTGCTGTAGCTGTGCGGGTAGTTCCGAATCTCGTCCGGCGTCGCGACGAAAGTGTTCCTGACTTGTAATTAATAAGTTAATTAACGCGTCTGTAAATGCTTTCAGTGAAAATAAATACTGCGAGTGTGCTTGCACTTTAATGACGTTTAATTTCAACCGCCCGCGCTCGCCACAAGGAACGCCGGATATTTTTTCATACTAAAACGTCCTCTAAATTTGTTTCAAAACAAAATTCAGTATTACATGTTTAGTTTTAAAATAACAAACAATGTTCGTATTCTTGGTATTTTTCTTGCAAGCGATAAGCCAACAATCCAGGGCGACGTGTCGTCCCCTTTCAAGTAATGATGGACCCACAGCTAGCTGTAAATCTGTCAGCAGAGTAACCTTTATCTTTACATTTCGAATTTCTGTACAAAAGCTGGTCGCGCTAAAATCGCAGATACATGTACATTAGCCGAAAAAGCATATCGAATTACACTCAAGTTAAAGTGTTTTGTTTTTGTCTGTTTCTTTTCAAAGTTGGCGTCATAATTCTGGGTCAGCTCGAGGGGCGCTTGGAATGCAGTAGAGAAAAACAAATCGCAGATGGTGGAGTACAGACGCGTTCCGTATGACAGTTTTGAAGCACGTAATTTATAGGTGTTCATGAGAAAATGCCTTCAGGGCATGCGTTAGAATTCAAATCAACGGTTACCATTGGTCGGTGGGTTTTTAAAAATCTATCTGGCAAGTCCGAGGGGGTGTTGTTAAAGATTTGCAGGTTAATTAGAAGTGATCGCCAAGAGACTGAAGTGGCCATAAACACCCATAGCGTAGTGTCGAAAAACAGTCAAATGGGTTCTTGCGCTAGAAATTAATTAGATAGGTTTAGACGATGAAAGAGCGACAAATAGAGGTACCTGAAACCCAGGCAAGCGGGTACAGAGTACCACCCTCGACGCAAGGCGAAAGTAGTTGAGAAAAGCTCCTACTATTTCGATCTCAATTAAACGCTCTGGTGAGAGGAGTAGCGGCGTTCCCTACACTCCACCTTATTAATCAGGTTAGCTAGAGATAGGGTTATACCACCACCTCCCACGGGAGTCCCTGAAAAACAGGTGATTGCCACTGATTTACTTGCAAATTAATCGCTGAAGGCGGCATTTTGTATCACATACTCCACTAGAACGTCTAATTAATTTATTCCACTAATTAAGACCCATTGTGTCACATGTACGTTGGTTAACAGAACAGAACGAGTCTTAGAGTACGATTAAAGCGACAAACACTAGTACCAAGACCAATCTAAGTTGAATTCTAATTACTTGTTAATTTAATTGGGGAACAGAGTTCTCCTACGGCTATCGGCGTGTTTTAAACCACCAGCTGTGACAGAAGGCAGGTTAGACCGCCGATATTCGGAAAGTGAAATCAGTTGAGCGAACTACACTGTACTTCTAAGCACGGTAATTTTTTTTTGGTTCGTTGTATTGATTTCAAAGGCTCACGATATCAGACCCCACTGAGGCCGATACCAGGAGTTTTTCCCATTTTTTTTCTTTTTTTTCTCAATAAATTATCAATTAAATCTAATTGTTGCATTTTTATTTAACGTATCTAATTACTTTGTTTTGCACCAAAAGAATCAAGTTGTTTGACGATCGGGCCATAATTAGGGAATATTATAATTATTACCAGCTACTGCTCGAATTCCGGAAGGCATTCACCGTAAGCCGAAGTAGGCCACTAACCCGTAAACCGTAGCGCCTGCCATAAAGCCCACAGGTAGAGACAGGACCGCATGCAGCTATAGTATTAACATCTGGTGAGCCTCTCGGAATTCTTCGAAAATAAGTGTTCTATACAGTTACTTAAGGGGCAATAGATTTCAATTGTCGGTTTGTTAGGATCGTTTATTTGTTTGCTTGTCAACAAACAGTAAACAAACAAACGGGGTTTTAACTGGGCGCGTTACAATACCCCATGAAAAAGAAAAAGATATACATATTGTAACAAGTGACTGTTTCTTTGGAATTTGCAATGATTATTTCAAATGATTACAAACTGATTTTTAATCTTTTTCTAAATTTTTAATCGGCGTTAAGGAATCACGGCCGAAGCAAATGAACCACAATCTTTACAGAGCTGACGAACCAAAATTCAAAAGTTAACTTGGTGCACCGCCCAATAGATGGCGCCCTCGCGCTTTCGTTTTTAAGTTTACTGAGGAACTGGAACTTTGTAAGTAATGTCACTCGTGATAGGAACGAATATACGCTCTAGATGTCACAAATTCGAAAACTGAACATTTGTCACAAACCATTCGCTAATGCTGAAGCTCAGCTGGTTCGTTTACCGCCAGATGTCGCTCTTAAGTAACGGAAAAATAAGTTTAAAGAGGGGCCAGAACACAATCATGTGACGTACGGTTATTGTTAAGTGATGAATAATAAGTTGTGAATTTCTACCAAGTAATAATAAACTTGACTTGACTCAAAGAAAATACCGAGAAGCTAGGGGCTGAAGGAGCCTGGATAGGACCGGGGGGTGGTGGACCGGAGACAGGAGTAAGACTTCCCGGGCCAGGGAGAACGGTCGTGTCATGTAACATCTTGTATCTATCAAATAAAATTAGTTTCGTTGAAGTAAGAAAAACCAAAGTTTTCGATGTGTTAATCTCTACCTCTAAATCTCAACAAAAAATCAAGTGTCTTGTGACACTGAAACTTGGGTTACCATAGTTCAACAAATTAACAGTTATAATGCGCAGTTAATTCTCCTTTCAAACTTTGCGCATCACACCTCTTAGTTATACGATTTGTTTAAGTGTTACTTATATTGTTACGGTAATAATTTAAGTAACATGAATTAAGGGACGTAGCTTAATATAACAATACATTTATTAACAGTAAATTACAACTAATTACAAGTACAATTACGTACATTGTATCTCGGGCACTTACGGACAATTAGACTAGTTGACACTGACTAGATTTGTTCTAATTATGCGCTAACGTTCGATTTGTCGCCTTTTTATAGGGGTTTTGTTTCCGGGGTATGACGTCAATTGTTGCCTTGACATTTGTGCACACGGCTCTGCGTTAGATCTGTGCCCGTAGATGAGTCATAAGATTTTGCGCACGGCACACGAATGAATCATCGCTGTGATATGTGCATGTGCATCTTCTGCACCACGGGTGAGTCATACGTTACATAATTGCAAGTGAGTCATTCTTATGTTTATGTTATCGTCTTATGTTTATGTTACGCTCGACTGATTTTCAGCTGTACATCTGTGCTGGTTTTGTAATCCTAGTTACAATATTACAGGCTTCGGTTTTGCTGGCATAAAACAAAAACAGACGATTTTATTATCGCTTGTCACTTTTCCAAAACGCCAATTTCGTTTGGCTTTCGCCCAGAAATGGTCAATATTGGTTGAACCCAAACGATTCCTCCAACAAGGATGCCATTCCGTTGCTCTTGTTATTTTCTTCAAAAAGATCTTCGTCGAAGACTAAGAAGAACAGCCTGTTTGCAGAGGCCATCCAAGAACGCAATACCCTTTAAAATAGAATCCATCTTTTTTTTTAATCTGTGGTGGTTGCCCAACGGGGTCCTAAGTCAAAGACTTGTCAGGACCTCAGGAGCGGGAGTGTATTTGAGTGTGTGTAAAGTGTTCCATGGCTTTGTTACTTCAAACCTTCTCGCCGTTTAAGGGGAAGCACATCCCCAATACTGAAGGGTGCCTGAAGTCGATACCGACCACCCCCGAGAAAAATCCTGAGTGCGGTTCGAACCGACGACCATGCGATTGCACGACCGGCCTCTTACCACTGGACCGTTCAGTTTACTTTATCTGCCAGATTAAGTGAATTGGAGATGATAAGATCGGGCCCAAGAATTACAAACGAGATAGTTTTAAGCGTTCGTTTAATATTAGTGGACAGACGGAATAGAAACGCTTCAAAGAAGGTGTAAGAAGAAGAAGCCACCCATTTCTCGTCCTTTCAACTCTTCCATATCAACATCTTCTCCTCTAGTCTTTTTCCCCTTCTTGAGTGATTAGGTCAATCGAATGTTGGTTCAACTTTAATCCCTTTTGTTGACTTTTTCCCCTCTAATGTCCGCCCCTAGTGATTTTAACGTTCTACATGAAAGAGAAGGAATAATAAGTCTTCTTTAATAATTCCCCACAACAGTTTTCCATGCCTTCAACTACCATCTCATTTCTCGTCTTTTTTTCCCTTCTGTTACCCACGTTTTCTTTATTTTTCCATTCACTATTGCCCTTGTGTGTTAATATTCTTATTTATTATCCCAAGTTATTATTTTGTTACGTTCAAATCTCGCGCCAAAATATCGTGACGGTACAACATCATTCAACTGCGTTTTAACACAGTTGCTACTCAACGATTATTCGTGTGACACACCACGTGACTTTCGTGGTTTTCGGTTTGGTATCCTAGCAACCTTCGCCTGCTACAAATTTGCCTTGTTGAAGGCCTTTCTTGTTCGAAGTGTGTTGTAATTTACGTGCGTTGTGAAATTATCGTAATTTTCGCTCTCTGTGAGGAATAACTCAATTGCGGTTGTGCCGGGAGATCACGTATTACCTTCGAACAAATTTGGAGGTCAATTTGACTCCAATTCGGGAAGCCCGGGAACGTAAAAGTACAATGGCGGGTGTATCAAAATGGCTGCCAACGAAACCCTTTCCCCTTTACATCCAGGCTTTTCTATTTGGGCGCAGTTTTCTGTGCGCAGGCTATTAAAGCAGACCTTTTAGCATAGTTCTCCGGGGGTGCTCCTGCCCTGTAGTCGTACCGAGACCCGATCGAGAAAACCTGATCAGCCATCTTGACGATCTGAGCGGGTCCAGTTTAGACCAGTTTGTCGAGGCTTCCTGCGGTCAATAGAGGGCGTTGTAACTAACCACCGGCCACTGCGTTTCGGTTGGTATCGCTGACTTTGACGTCCGACTGGATGCGCTGTTGCAACGTTAGGTTTTCAATTTAATCTGACGTTTTGCCGATGGATCGGTTTATAATTTTACTCTTGGCTCGTGAGTAATAATCCGAATTTCGAACTACGTGATGCGCTGCGCTTACCGTAGTTAATTTAAGCCTAAAGTAAGCAGACAATTGTAATTGGTTACTAATAGTGTAGAGTGTTTATTAAAGTGTATAATAAATTGTGTTCACTTTAGCTAGGTACGATTTTAATTTCTACATTCACGCACACCAGTGAGTAAAGTCTCGCCTCTGATTATTATTGATTCATTTTCTGCACGGTTTGGTCGATGGGAGACGTCGGCTGATCGAATACGTTTAGCTGAAGATCAATTGTCTTCTGGCGCCCTCTTCAATTAACCCGCCCCTTTCTTCACTGTTGCTAGCTGGGGCTCAGCTGATCGTCAGCATCGGCAGAAGCTTGTCATCCGAACCGTGGTAAGTAAGAGGCAAGTAAATTAAATTTAAAATTTGGTGACAATTTCCTCTATTGATTTTAACATTCTATGCGATATGCCAAAGTATTGCCTCGCACTCTTTCATGCTTTTAACTCCCATCTCTTAACTGCTTTTTCTTCAACTTACTCAATTGTGTTGCCCTTGTGGGGTGATGCACTTTCTCGTCCTTTTTCAATTTTATCTCTTCCATCCACTGTTGATTTCTTTTGTTGACTGCTTAGTTCTTCCAGTCATTCTATTGGCTTTATCTTCTACCAGTAGGCAGTAAAAGCCATGCCCCTAGCTCCCATATCTTAAGTTCTTTTCAATTCAGTTACCCTTGCGGGGTGAGGGCTTTTTACCCCTTCATTCCATCCATTCAACAGTAGCACCACCACATGTTTGGTGAGCTCTCTCCAAACTAAACCGAGTTCTATTATCTGTGCTAATATCAACCACTACTTGCTGCTAACTGCTTTCATGAGCATAGAGTGACCGGCAAATAGCTATTGGTATTAGTTATAGGTAGGTAGAGTCCACCCCCTTAGATAGGTAAGGAATCGCCAATTTTCTATCTCGTCTCTTTTAATTTGGGGTTAATGTGCATCATCGCAAATTCCATATCTATCTTATTCTTTTTCATGGCGGCTCTTTTAAGTTGAGGGATGAAAAATGCTCGAACGGTCTTGCATCGACTAGACTTTATTTCCAAGTTCTGCATATAGTAAGTGTTTTTATTAAAACTCTATCCGTATAAAGGGAATAATAAGTATGATTTATGTTAATGAGCAGCATGCTTTACTATTTAACATAAAATGGCGTGCCAAAAACTCATAATCTTGCTTGTACGATTTAGCGCACAAAGAAATAACCGATAACACACCCCGTTAAATTGCCCCCTATTACACCGTGCCGATTACACCGCGTGACGTAACTACCCAAAAAAGAAAGAAACCTGTGTCTTATCTGCACCGAGTAAACATGAAGCAGCCCAGCAGCTTACATGTCTCATATACATTAATAACGTCTGCAAATGTATAAGGGATAATTTATTCATCTCGGGGCTTTTATCGGTCGGTCGCGTTCGGGGCGAGTTACTTTTGCATGGCGAAACTTTTATAGAAAATTATAATATCGGATGGCTGTAATTTCTTCGGATTTTGCGTGCCCTGGAACATGATATTTCCCCATTTATTACCGGCCTGCCGATTATCGTGAGCTAACCCGTAATTATCGCAGAACTCCCTTACAACACACGTTACCGATAAGGCTCGTTTGTGTTGACAAATTACGTTTCTTACATGCTCGCTCCGCAGGATTAAAAAGCAACGACGCTAAACGGTCGGTGTATTTGTAAATTCGAGGTCGCCATGCTGCTTACACGCGTATTAATCATTTGATACTCTGATGATATCACAGTTACATTCAAAGCAAACAACTCTCGTAACAATATTTTTTTTTTAAACTCATTTCCGATGGACGTGTACGGATCGAACTTAAGTGTTACATGTAACACTGTCCGTTTGGGAAGGCGAAATTCTTCCTCGTTGCGATTAGTTACGGGCGCAAGCCTAGACGAGAGCTCGAAACTTACTTCCGCAGGTGTACTCAATTTAAAATTAATTTAAGTCTCGATTTTATGGCGGCGCGGCGCTTCGCGCCGGTGAAACGCGCTCATTTTTGCCGACGACGACGACTCGCAAATTAGCACAAAGCGCTCCATTAACAAACCGGGCGAATTTGATGCCCATCCAACTTTAAAAACGTTTCGGGCATTTTTCGAATTTTGTTATAAAACGCGCGCGCTTGGTTAATTCCAAAAAAATCGTAGAGTATTTTATAAACTTCCATTTGGAACAGTTCGATTTTCTAAAAGTAATAAACTGTTACAAACTTAAATTATTATTTCAATCATTGTTCAATAGATGGCGCTCTATTACACTTGATTAAAACTTCAAGTTGTATTTTACAGTTGAGTTGAAACAGACATTGAAACAAATCATCAGTAACATAAACGCATTCAAATAAGATGAGCTGTTAAAATTGAAATTTTATTTCGTTCTTCTCTTAATTTTTGAAATTCTGAACGAGTTACATGAAAATCTTAGTTCGCTCACTGCTCAATAGGTGGTGCTTTGAAACTTCTGAAAAATGTATCATCACTTGTTTCTAGAACGACGGTGGCAAAGAACTTTCGATTAATAAAAAAAGAGAAAACACATTTAACTTTTTCTAAAAATTGAAACCATTGTTAATGAATTACAACCGAGGTGAACGAGCCACGATTACTTAACTATTTAAAAGCAGTCAGTACAATAAATTCAAAAGTTGATTTCGATCTTTGCCCAGTAGATGGCGCCCTCGCGTTTCGTCTTTATAACTAATTTTTTTTTCGCTCATAGCTTTGAAGTTTCTAAGAAAATTTCTGTTTGATGCTGATAAGTGAAATTCCAAATTAAACTTCGCTCTTTGCACAATAGATGGTGCTCTGAAGTTTTTCAAAACTTTACCATATTACGAAACACCTTAAAGAAAATTCGAAGTTCATTAGTTTCTCGTTAGATGGCACCACGGCACTTTGTTCGAATACAAAAGAAACGAGTCAGCTTCTTTCTAAATATCCAATCGGTTTTCCGTTAATGAACCGCAGCTTTACAACACATGGCAAAATCGTACCCATTCGATTGAACAAATTTCAAAAATTGATTCGTTCAGTGCTCAATAGATGGCTTCGGTCATTTCAGTTAAATTACATCGACGCAGGATAATAAGCGAAATTCAAAATTTTACTTAGTTCATGGCTCAATTAGGTGGGGCTCTGAAATATTTACTTAATTCTATTTATTTGTTTCTTTTAATAAATCACAGTCATGCTTGAATTGGTGTCCGGTCGGAGCCGCGTCACGTTGACTTCTTCTACTGCCGACATTTAATTATTCAATGCAGAACAACTTCCTCACGGCTGCTGCTGTTGGTGGTGATGCTGCTGCTGCTGCTTCTCGTTAGTCGTTAAGACTGTATTATTATGTCTGTTGTCGTGGTGGGGGTAGTAGGTCGGAACGGTGAGCGGAGATTGTGGAGGTATTACGGTTCAGGTTATAGGGGTGGTTGAGGCTTTCTCAAACACGGTTCAGGTTATTGGGGTGTTTGGAGGATTACTCCAGCATGCATTTTTGGAATTTGTTAAATGCGTTAATTCCAAAAATCATGGAACGAACTGGTCATTTATAATAATTAAAGATTTATAAAATCAGTATGTGAGGAATAACTTCATCTAACATCAAAATTACGTAAGCTCATCAATCACCGAAGTTGCAACCGACAATTATTTCAGTATTATTTCTTTGTTAACGGTGAATGAGACAAAAGGATGGAGTTATACTTCTTATGTCTGACGCGTTTTATTTCTCTTCCCTTATGAAAAATTTTATCCTGGTGTAAAATTGAATTACGAACTCTGGCAAGAGCAACAACACCAGTTCCGTCCTTTTGTAGACGAGCACGTCGTAATTATTCGCTGTAGTTTCGCGTATGAAACGTCCGATTCAGCTCGAATACAGGAATTTCTTAGTTTGGAAACTTGAAGCATAAATGCAAATAATACAGGGCGACTTAAGAGGCGTGCCAAATTACGCCGCGTCCGTGTTTCATCGTGCAAACGCTGTAACGCAATTCCCATGCGAAACTGTCCGGTCTTGGAGAACCTCGGACAAACCGTGGATAATGCGATTTCACGCGGACGACCCCGTTACTTGGACTGAGCCAACAAAATAAATTCTCGTCTTCAAGAGGCCCCTCAGTACATACATAGTTATTTTCATTCATACCAAAAATATTTTAGAGCAAACTATTCTTTGTTAAAGAAAATTAAATATACGAAGGACGATCAAAAAGAAACCATTCCAAATAGAAAAAATCGTGTAATTTGAAATGTAACAAAACCTACACCATTTTTAACATTGATCATTACAACACCATAAAGCATTAAGGCTCATTATGGCGGTGCGAACTCGACGTGTGCAACCGCGCCTAAATTACGGCCCCACAGTGGCGTGTAAATCCCTGGGTGCGGGACGTTGCTCCGTTAAAATGATCTAGCACGCGTAGGAAGGTAGCCAGTGGCTCTGCTGGCCTTTGTGAGCCAGGTATATGCGGTACAGAAGTGACCATAAATATCAACTAGTTTCAGGTCCACGTAACAAAGGATTTAGTGGCGGGATGCATAGTCACGGGCACCATCCCCTCCCCCCCCCATCCCGGCCAGGTATGTTTATGAGGTACAGTTTATCATATTGACAGGAGCAGCGGTGCCATTAATGCACTAAAGTCTTTCTTACCTGTCAACGGAATTGCGCTGTCCCGGTTTAATTTGGTGCTGCTCATGATTTACGTATACGTACAAGATCCGCTGCCAACTTTCTTTCCGTTCATCAAATCCAAATAATAATTTTGTATCTTTAACGCTTGATTAAATTAAACTGGCCAGGATTGCAAAGAGGTCGCAAACCACAAAGTCCGGCCTGAATAATTCATGAACGCGGCCGTGATTAACTCCTCGAGTCCTTTCAGATTAAAGAGAACGGACCATTTGAAATTAATGAGGAAAAATAATAAGGCCCGAGCTAATCAATTTACATACTAACTAGTCTAAGTGTTCGGTAATTACTGTTGAGTTAGTGTCCGTAATTGCCTGGCAATCTATCTTAATTTTCAGCGAGGAGCCGATCAATGCGCGCACTCCGCAAGACGAATGCTTTTCATAAATAACGGAAGCGGCGCGAGTTTTCGCGAAATTATAAACCATCCCCGAGAAAATTGTAGCCACTGTTGCAGGGGGTATATACTTGTAATTATAAATTCGACCTTACTGCAACGGCTGCTTCCGTTTCCGAACACGCGTCCGAAGAACTTTCAAAGTGCATTAATAATTTTCCTTCCAATTTACTATGCAGTAACCTATATTTTAATGGAGTATCTCAAGACAGGACCATGTAAAATGCATGAGGCTTTCGTAAATTATAAGATAAGAAACAATTTTCAAATTACAAGGAGCTGCTTCACTTACAGGTCTTCCTTCATATACCCGTCAGTAAGTAGGTTTTCCTCCACCACTTATTAGGGATGTTCAGAATCGAATCGATTCTTTGCAAGCGATGCATCGAAAGTATCGAATCGATTCTACGTGTTTAAATGGAATCGATTCAAATGAATCGTTTGTGAATCGATTCATCTGAATCGATTCCACTTAAACACGTAGAATCGATTCGATTCTGAACATCTCTACCACTTATGGTCACTAAGGCCCAGTTTTACAATCGTGGAATAACTGCTCCTTTAACTTTCCTCCATATACGTCACGTTATTCTAAGAATAATGCTTATGCGACGATTGTAAAATCGGGCCTAACTTATAAGAGTTAAAGCAGTTCACTCTTCATTATTAGAACTGTCCAGGACTAAGGATGGCAAAGAAATTTTGAGAAAGTAATTGCAATTTATTTGAAACATTGAAGTTTAATTTATTTGAATAAAAATCAGCCGTGACAGAGTCGTGTTGAAACCGCTCTCACTCGGTTGTTTGGACAGTCCATTCAAGGTTCATTAATGAGCGGCGCGGCGGCGATAGGAACAAATAAAAATGTTTCCGTTAAACGTCGAACGCGTAAAACCACAAAAACCGCGTATAATGAACGCAGATCAGGATGCCAGGAGAATCGTTTATCACGGGGCCGGACGACCGCAAACATCGAATAAAACTGACAGCAGCGCGCGGTTGAAACACCTGCCGAAAAACAACTTCATAATCCCGAGAAGTGTCGCCGTCCCGTTTATTGTGTGGGCGCGTATACACGTGAAATATTAATCGTCGGCGTACAAAGGGCGCAAAAAAATTTATTCGCCCAACGGCGGCGGACCCACTGCGCGCGGAAACGCCATAAATATGTATGGCGGCGGTAGATGCTCGTAAATAACTTAATCTTGATCTCATCGCGTGATTGCGGCCCAATTCCACTTGACCTTGAGCATGGGTCTACCTACCCAAGCGGTCTCCAACGACGGCTGTCAGACCGGTGCGGATCATAACTTTGCGCGTTGGTCGGTGGTGGGTAAACAGGCAATGCATCTTTCCACCACAATCCTTTAACTATTGCGTGCTTGGGTACGTACACTTATGACTTCATCTCAAAATTTATTGTTCCGAGGGGATACAACTAAATATTTCTGCAAGGCAAGAGCGAAATTGAAAGCACGTAATTAACAACACGTTTTGCTTTTGAAATTGATTGCCCAACGAACAACCTACAGGTGCACCTTCGATTTTGGAAATGAAAAAGTCTGTAGGAACCAACTCGGGCTACGAGGGCGCATTGATAAGTTCGCGTTTTCGCCGCTACGGGTTCTAGTACATGTAAACAAACATAACCTAGAAAAATCACAACTCTTTAGAAGCCTTAGTTCACAGTTTCAGGAAAATTCTTCTTCAGTTTGTTACAGAAAATTGTTATTAATCAATCTATTAAATAGACTATTTGAAAATGGAGGAATGGCGGTAATCCAATATTTTAATTTGAGAGGTTTTTGGGGGTTGTCGTATTCGTTAGCCAAACAACTGATTGTCACAAACACAAAGAAAATGTCTTTATTATTAATAACAATAATACAAGGATGTAAATATGTCAGAACGCCTGGTGGTTATGTGCACGGTGCATGGTATGTCCACGGGGATGAGTTCGTAGTTGTCCTGGGGCAATGGTTGCAGGTGGTGGACGTGTGGGACCGGATTCCTCGGCAGAGTGGTCGCTGATGGGTGACGTTTTCTGACCTGACGTCGCGTCGGGGGAAGCGGTGAAACGGCGTGGGATATTCTGCTGATGCGTTTCAGTGCCCGACGAAGCTGGGTGGTTGTAGGTGTTTGATGGGGGTGAATACCATGTGCGAAGGATTATCCGACATTTCGGCTGGCTTTGGGCGAGTAGTCTCCGACCTTTCGGCTGGCTTTGGTTAGCAGGTCCGACCTTTCGGCTGGCTTTAGTTAGGAGGTTCCAACTTTGCAGCTGGCTGGGGCAGAATGAATTTTCACGCTGCTCCGCACGAGTTTATATGGCCCCGGCAGTTATCTTGTGTAGGGGCTGAGTGAGGTGTGGAACGGTGTTAGAGCTTGGTGCGTGGCAATGGTATAGAGATGTGCCGCAGGTGGCGCTGTGGTCGCTACAGGTTTAACGCCGATCGAAATAAAAAGTGAAATGGATTCCACGCTGGACGACTCTTCGCCATCAATGACAACCATTCGCAAATGGGTAAACGAGTTTAAACAAGGCGGCACCACGTTCTTCAACCCCGAAAACAGCTACCAATGAAGAAAACGTTGAAAAAGTAAAGAAAATTGTTCTTTCAGACCGACGATTGAAGTCGCCGAAGTTAGCTGAGGCTACGGGTATTTAAAAAGAACGAACACACCACATCTTGCATGAAATCTTGGACATGAGAAAACTCTCCGCAAGATGGGTGCCGCGTTTGCTCACGCCAATGCAAAAACAAAACCGTGTGACAACTTCAAAACTATATCTAGAGCTCATTCGGCAAAAACCGGACTTCTGGCGACGTTTAATCATCGTGGATGAGACTTCGCTTTACCATTACACGCCACAAACTAAAGAGGAATCGATGCAGTGGACAGTAATGGGCGAGTCAGCCCCAAAGAAAGCGAAAACTGTGCCATCAGCCGGAAAAATTATGGACACCGTTCTAATGATTTGGTTTGAGGGCTGGAGTGACCTACAATGACGTGATGAGGACTCCACCATTGAGGAATTCTCAATTGCTTCTAAGATCAGCTGGCCAGCTTCTTCTGTTGGCATGTGGTTCTAGTAATGAGTGTAATAGAGCGTTTGTGTGACTTTCCAACTTGTTGTGGTGTTTTGCGCTGTAGTTTTTGATGAATGATGACGTCCTTGACATAGAACACTTGTAAGTGTCCATGGTTGGTTTGATTTGAGACGTACCAGGATGCGTTAGTGATCAACTTATCATTCTTAGTATTTTTGACTAGCTTCTTTGGATGATGGCTATGTTTGACTTGCTGGCACAATCCCATATGTCCAGATTAGTTTGATGATCGTTTTGTAAATCAAAATTTTGTTTCCTTGGACTTCCTTCCGATAAGCCAGTATAAATCCTTTGTTTTTAGATCTATCTGTTTCCTTTTTTTGATAATGTGCTCTTTCCATGACGTGTAGATCCAGGTGCTTTGTGCTCCTATAGATGTGGGAATTTGTACATTGTTCAGGTTAAAGGTGGGATACCTTTTTTTATCCAGATTTCTATTAGGTTTAAATGATTTTGTAATCTGTTTGAAGCTACGATAGGATTCTCGTTCGCAGCTAATACAACTGTGTCGTCAACGAATGTACCTATGGTTGTATCTGTTGTTGTTGGTGTATCTGCAATGTACAGCGCATAGAGCAAGGGACCAATGACGCTGCCCTGAGGAACTCCTGATTTGATAGCACAATTTTCAGCTATGTCTGCATTAACTTTTGGTTCTGAATTCTCTCTCGCTTGAATAAGATTCCAGTAGACGAAAGTAGGTTATAGCAAGGAGTAGTTTGTTTTTGTTATGTAATCTTACAGTTCCCTTTTTGTGTATAACGATATTGCTAACCGTCGAAATTATTGGTGAGTGGTCAGAGCTTGGTGCAATATCCTTCGGTTAAAATGATCCCCTTCAGGCCCCGATATGTTCATCTCTCAGTAAAGTGCTAAGTTACTACTTAACAGATCAGTGCAATGCGTTTTCCCATCTTTAATCTGTCCAGTATCTTACTGGCCACTTACTGAGGGCTTTAGTCTGAGGACAAGGCATAGCTTGGCGCAATATCCTTCAGTTAAAATGAGCCCCTTTAGTCTTCAGTTACGAAACATGCTTGAACCGATTTATACGACAAGCCCAGCTGACTCGTTCAATAATTTCTCGGGGGAGATCCACATTTGCTTCAGTAATTGACGATGGTGATGATGACTTTCCATTTCGATCGTCTTCCTCTTCCTTCTCTTCCACTCCAAAATAGTGATTTCCTTTGGTGCATTTGCCTATTTCTAAATTAGTTAAAAACTTCACACTTCAAATCATCCGTGCTGGCGCAATAATAGGCTACTCTATAATTATTTTATGGAAGTTATAAACATACGACTCAGGACATGGTGAAATAGGAGCACAAATAAGGAAACGGAAAGGCTGGATCACATGTGGAGAAAAGATAAAGTAGGAATTCCAAGAAGAGGGCTAGTGCCTGTGTCCAAAAGGGAAAAGTAAGCCAAGGGCGAATGGCCCAATAAAAAACGAAAGAGTCCTTTGCAAAAGGACCTAAAACGCTGCCTTCAACTTTGACCTTTATTGAATGCAAGACTACAGCAAACTCCTCTGCAGTACCCCATTGCATACCCCATTGCACGTACGTTGGTTACGTTTGGGATTAAATGATCGAGTTGGTCACGTTTGGGATTAAATGATCGGGTAAATCGCTGCCTTCAACTTCGACATTTATTAAATGCAAGACC
Source organism: Dorcus hopei (assembly GCA_033060865.1). Lineage (NCBI taxonomy): Eukaryota > Metazoa > Arthropoda > Insecta > Coleoptera > Lucanidae > Dorcus > Dorcus hopei. Next base: position 1,902,719 of record CM065425.1, on the reverse strand, counting down.
ACAGCAAACTCCTCTGCACTAAAGTATCTAAAATACCCCATTGCATGTACTTACGTTGGTTACGTTTGGAGATTAAATGATCGGGCAAATCGTTGCCTTCAACTTTGACGTTTATTAAATGCATGGCCAGAGCAAACTCTTCTGCATCTAACAATGAGTAACCTTGTGATAACCATCTCTATCAGTACCTGAGAGTTTCCAAATTTTCTTAGCACAAAACAAGTAGAAATGGAAACCCCCCTTTGTGTCAAAAGGAAAATGGGATTACTACTGCTAATACCATTGATATAAAGTCTAGAAATAATGTCAGGGGCCCAATTCTTGAAATCATTCGACAAATGTCGTAAACGACATGACGTCAAATGACGTAGACGCTCATACAAAACTATACAAATCGTTCGAAAATTGCGTCATTTTGACGTCACGTCGCATACGACATCATGTCGAATGATTTCAAGAATTGGGCCCCAGGAGCCCTTTTTGGAACAAAAAGTAATCAAAGGAGGCGAAATATTGTAACAAGAAAATTACAACGCCACCAACACGAGAATTCGGAGCTGGAAATATCAGTCAGCCAAAGCTTTCCGCAAACAATTACATAAGTATGAATCTTTCGGAAATGTCAAGGAAGGAATACGCATTTGAATTCCGAATAACACGCTTCCAGTTCCCCATGAGTCATATGCCAAGGCATAATTAAATAACTTCCCTGGAAAAATGTCCTCGTACAAAAATCCTTTAAGGCCCAGTTGTACAATGCCAGTTTAAAGTTAAGCTAAGGCTTAAACTCATAGCAACGATTATTTCAATTGTTGTTATGGGTTTAAGCTTTCGCTCAACTTTAAACTGGCATTGTACAACTGGGCATTAATAGTCGACGGGTTGATCATTGGATCATTAAAGTGATAGCTAGTCAGAAGGGTAGAACTCTCTATTTCTTTATTGTGTATTGTTTAAGTGACCTTAAATATATGTAAATAAAAGTTTCGTTATACTGAGCTACGACCCTTATTTCAGTTACATAAATTATTCCGTAACAATATCCACACTTGGAATAGTGATTCGGGTATCAACGTCGGATCAACGCGGGTTTACGTTAATCCGGATTGGGACCGTGAAAACCTGATCCGCCCTACACTAATTAGAAGGGTGACAAGAGCAACAAATATTTTCCAGCATTACTTTTGCAATAGATTTCATTCCCACATGGACACCAGATTTTGGAAAACGAATTGTTTCTTGCCCCTGATTTCATCTCAGAGTGGAGAAGCCAGAAGAAGTCCTTTTTTTTTCGTAATTAATTGCTTTACGTTGTATTCAAACTACTTGAAAGATTGGTGCCGTTTGAGCAGGACATCTAAAGGAGTTGTTGCAAATCTACTTTTACTTTTTGTTATAGGTACTAACGCCCGATTTTACAATCGTTGGATAAGCATTATTTTTAGAATAACGTGACGTATTCCACGACTGTAAAACTGGGTCTTACTTTGTTTAATGTTGAGTGAATAGGGATCATCAATGCATCACCTTTCAGGAAACACAACGACCAAATTCCTACATTTTATTTTTTTTAGGTTTAGCGTGTGTTCTTTGATGTTGTTTTTATTTGGGTCAAGTTCAGAGTCGTTCAAAGGGAACGTCTCCCTGTGAGACAATGTCGCGATCCTGTCGAAATCCTTCCTTCGACCCAAAGCGAATTAGACAAAATAAATTTTCTGAACCCACCCGCACGCACGCACAATCCATTTTATAAATACCCAGGTTATTTACTGCTGCACAGACGAGTTCACATATCTGCATATTTCCATTCTAAATAAAGCAGCTCCTCGGTATTTATTAATCATGCGGAATGTACGTTTGGTGTTCTTCAGCTGACGCGTTTAAATCGCCCGGGGCGAGTGTTAATTTCGAGGCAATTACACTTGAAAAATTCATGGTGCAAGGGCAAGCTTGCGTCAGCTTTCCACGGTTAGAGGAGCTGAAAGTTAATGAACTCTAAATTAGTTCAAGATGTGATGGTCGGCTGCTACTGTGTTTGTGAAAGCTCTGATGAGTTTATGTTGGAGATGAGGGTGGTAAAAAAAATGTTTATTATAAAATTGGAGGAATAGTTGTATGACCGACGTGCATCAGCTGCGAATCTCAGACCTCCCGTGAGCAGCCGCCAGCGACCGCACAATGAAGATATCTCAAGCAGCCACTCCCAGCTACGGCGTGAGATCTTTGTAATTTGGTTCGGGGAATCGCTCATTATTACAGAACCTCTCGTGACCACATCTCGGCAGCCGACCACATCACTTTCTTCCTCGCCCGCCCGTTCCATTCACGTTCATCCATCGCGTCGGGCGGGCGACTCTTACTTTTATGAATATGTAAATCGATTTTATCGAGACGAGTGCTTTCGTATCCCACTCGATTTTTCCCGATAATTGCCGTACGCCGAGGAAGCCGCGTCGTTTCCTTAAAGCCGAAATCAAATTCGGACCAAGTCCCACAACAATAATTAACGAGTAACAAGGTTTGCCCTCGCAAGTTAAAATAATGCTTTGGGGAGGTATTTAATAGTCGACGATCTACAGGTAAGAAGCCGTAAAGGCTCGCCGGTAATTGCAATGGGAATGAGAATAGGAATCATGTTTGTTTCGACCTGAGGCCGTAGTACATAGGTACAACCGATTCGTGCCAAGACGGTTTCCGGTTAAGATCCGATCGTGAGCGGCGAAGTTCTTGATCCCCACTGGATGTCTGCGTCTTCTGAAACTGTCTAAAGTAGTCTCGACTTGTTTTACTCTTGCCCTTAGGGCATAACTTTAATTGATACTGTTTTATGGTCTGTGCAACATACTGAAGTCATTTTTTCTTCTTGCACGTCACGAGGGGGATTTTTCTAAAAATCACAAGGGGGTTTTCTCTATGTTCCGCGGATAAAAATCATAAAAAGTATTTGAACGCGGACTTGTGTAATTGAGGGCAGCTTACGACCGTGTTGAAATGTAAACACAATAAGGTGGTAACTGATACGTAAATGTTCATATTTCATAATAACACATCAGCGGAATTTATTACAAACGGGGCCACGTGCTTGTACGCGCGTATACGAATTACGCGGAACATAGAAAAAAAAACCCTCGTGGTTTTTAGAAAATTCCCCCTCGTGACAATACGTCGAAAGAAAAAGACGTCTCCCTTCTCGCACGGGAAGAGGGCACTATCGTGAAACTAAGAAGTTTCTAGAGAAACACAAAAAGATGATAGAACTACATAAGAATTCTAAATTCCTCAACGTCTAAGGCACCCCCTCCCCCAAAAAAAAGAGTCCAAGCTCAATTCACCCCCCAGCTCAAAAAAGAAAATATGAATTGCAAATTTATTTGTTTACAACGAAATGCTGAGCACAACCAACAATTATTATCTAATTCTTCATTACAAGCATGAAATTAGTATTCAAGCATCAGCAATTATTTCCGTCAAACAACACAATTATTTCTTTACATTGCTTGAATGTTACGCAAACATTACGCATCACACACACGGAAATAACTCTCGGTGATGCAGAAGATGAGTAACTTCGCATGAATCATGGAGAAGACCTCAATTAAAAAATAAAGAGGGACGTTCTTTTTGGATTCTAAAAGTAAATTGGCGTTGGAACAGGTGGATTATTTATGTTGTTACCTACCATCTGTTTCCAAAAAAAAAAGAAAGAAAGACAATTCGATGGAAATTAAGAGGTAAGAATCTAGTTGGTGAGTAGGTAAAAGGGGGACGAAATAATTCGTCGGTGGATGCGTCGACGAGCAAGCATTGTTGCCACCTGCCCGGGGCCTATTATGCTGGGTCACACCACCTGGCGTTTTCCTTGTCCTGCCCTCGCATTTCGCCCTGTCAACCTCGTTACGGCCCGAAATTCGTGCGTTCGCGTTCGTTCGAAATCCCGTCTTCCGCCTCGCCGGCGGACGCAACTTTAATAAGCCAATTTGTAACGGCGCGGCCTAATATATTTTCATTTGCACAGTTGATGCACGACCACTACCCGGAGTGTTTATTTTAATTGTGCGAAATTAAACGTCCATGTGTTACGCGGGATGCGCACTGCGACATGATCGAATTTGCGAAGGCACGAACGCGAAATATAAATATTTATGCGGGAGAGGAAGTGATTGTAATTTCATTGTCGTGTGGCGGCGGGTAATCATATGCGTGTCAAGGAGAGACGACATTTTCATAATGGATGCTTTACATCATTCAAATCGTCGCCAGCAAAGTCGTGAGCGAGTTGAAAACAATTAAGAAAGAGAATCGATTAGATAACGCCCACGACTAATTAATTACTTTGTTTATACTATACATAAATATTTTTATGTTCTAAAAAAAAAAATTACTGCTTAATTACATAATTATCTAGCCAGAGAATTATAATTAGAAACAACGGAATAATAATACCAGTTATTATTTGCTATGACCGAAGATGTTTTTAGTTTTATATAATCTGCCTGGCCATGGAAATAAGGAAGTTACAATTACAACTTTTCTTCCTAAAGGACTTATTGTTAGTTAAAAAAAAATGAGTGAAGTGATGCTCTGAGATTAATGTTCAAAGGAGGGCGATGAGACAGTTGATGAGTGGATCTGACATAATCTATAAAAGGTCGACTCGTGTATTTCGGCTGTCACTTTAGAGTGCAATTTCGGTGCTGTTGGATAGTTTTATTTTTTCTTTGTGTTAAACATGACAAACATAAATATAACATAAACTGATAACAATGTCAGAGGACCGAGTTACAATAAACATTCACTCACCCTCAAGACTATAGGACTTATTTACTCACCGGGGCCCTCTCCCGGCCCCGCCCCTTTCCAGCGGCGACTCTAGATGCAGAAGCTCCCTTCTGGGATACGAATTCACGGAGACGGTGTCCTCGAATGTCCATCTTCGTACTTCGCATGCATAAAGACAAACCCCAGGTGGATATTAGCATACCTTGCCTTCTGAGCGTACGTTCTCAGAATCATTGGAACTACTGCCTCCTACAGTGTTGCTACACCGGCCTAAGCACAGTCAGCACCAAGTCATGACCTTTCGTGGAAAGCACAATGCAATCACCTGGTCAGGTATTACAACTAGTTGTTTTCCGGCATCTACTACTCATGCATCTGCAGTAGCGGATAAGGTCAAATGCCGTATACAGGTGAAATGATCCCCCACTCTCTCCGTTTAAGGCGAATGCAGAGCGATCATCGTTCATGATAGAATGCCCAATTTCTCTGTCCGAGCCATCAGCGAACATCACGTGATTGCAACCTTACTCTACCTCAGAGTATCATCTACCATCAGCAATTACTTCATCACATGTCCTTGCAATTTACTACAACACTCGCGAGCCCGTTTGCGTAATTAGCGTAACTTTACCAAGACGTTCGCCCTCAAGGACCTCGCCTCGACTGAAGTGCTTTCGTTCCTTCTTTCCTTGCATCTCTCTACCTGAGACGCACCCCGTATCTTATCCCAAACCATAAGATAAAATAAACAAACGTGCTCGTGTTTTACGGATACATTGAAAATGCGTAAACTTTCTTAAATTCTAAACTTGATAAAATATACAACGACAACAGGTGCAAAGAAAATTGATTGAAGTGAATCGAAGGAAGTGGGGAAAACATCAGTGAATTGGTTTACTTTCAAAGCTTGTTTCAATTTGACTTTCTCAATCCAAGTTTTCTGTTTCTTTGGTCAAGGTCTTTATTTCATTTGCTTCAATTTCCTACCCCCTTCATACTCCTCTTCTCTTTTTCTTCCACTTCTATTTCCACTTTCACTTTCAGAGTGAAAGTGACTCTTAAACCACTGGTTTAAAGCTCCTTGGTCTTTCAGTTATGATATTTTGTAAATTCTGCTTTCGTTTGAGTTCGTCACCTCTCAGTAAGAACTCTTTAATTTCTTTTAATGCAGAAATTTTGGAACCTCGTCATCTTCCTCCAGCATTTCGTCTACGTACTTTTCAAAACACTCTACAAAGTTCATTACTGGGGACGCCTTGTTGTGTAATTACGATTTGAAAAATATTTTCTCTTTCGAAAGTGGGCTTCAGGAAAGGCCTTACGGAATTGTTTACGGCTTTCAAAGTAGAGACCCCGCACTCTTCTCCCAGCGTTTCCTCCATTTTTCAAAACACTCTGCAAAGTTTACCATTGGAATCACCTTATCGTATTCTCTTGGATCGCATCTAAAAGTTGGGCTTTAGCAAAAGTCTTATTAGTCGGTTAGGCACCCTAGTTCGAAGGACTTCATACATTTCTCCCAACACTTTTCAAACTATTCTGTTGGGTGTTCTCCAGAATCATGTCTACGATCTCACATCATTTAATTTTGAAAGGTAGGCCCTGCTTATAGCGACTTAGTTTTTTTCAAAGTAAGAAGCTTCTTCCACTGTTGCCTTCACTTTGCTATAGTTCATTATTGGAATCGTCTTGTCTTCTTCTTTAGGATCGCTCTGGCGTGTTCTTCAGAATCGATCTAAAATCTCTTCCTTTTCAAAGATGGATTTCTGCAAAAGCCCTAATAATTATATTTGGGTAAGCGTACTCTTGATGGACAACACCTTCAAAATGAAATGAAAGTTTCGTAAGTTACAACTATTTTGCATAGTTCATTGTTTGAATCGCATCTGTGATCATATTGTTTGACTTTGAAAGATAGGGCTTGGGAAAAGACGTGTTAATTGCTTACAGCGCCTTATTTCTTTTCAAAGTAGAAACCGTTTCCTTCACTTTTCGAAATACCTTGTTGGAATCGTCTTGTCGTCTTCTCCAGAATCGCATTTCCCTCTCGAAACATAAGCTTCTGGAAATGTCTTATTAATGATTTAGATGAGCGTATCTTGATTTGATGGACAACACCTTCATGACGAAATAGCTTAGGTCTTGAAAAAGTTGCAACTATTTTGCAGAGTTCATTGTTGGAATCGCCTTGTCGTCTTCTCCAAAACTGCATTTACGATCTGATATCTTTTCCCCCTCAAAGATGGGCTTCTAGAAAAGCCTTATTAATTGTTTGGGGAAGACAATCAATACCTTCCCCAAGAAATAATCAATAGCTTAGACTTTATTGAAACTTCTAACATCAAACGGTACTTTCTTCATCTAGCTGTTTCAAGGTATTGCAGAATCCATTCAGGACGTGCTCGACCTTCTTCATCTTCACCAGCGGTTCCCCGAATTGGAAAAAATCATCTTTGAGCCACTACTATTCCTAATGGCAATGGATTTGGCTTTGAATCTGGCCCACTTTGTGCTTATTTACGATCTCTAGTCCTTTAGCAACAATCTCCACTTCCGGCCAGTTCGCTTCAATTTTCTACACGTCCTTCTTCCCCTTCCGTTTCCAAGAAACTTTCGATGTGACGGCTTTTCGGCAAAGATCTTTACTACCTGCGAGCTTTGCCTTTGATGCCTTCAATTTTCCGTGACCCTCGCTCATGAGAATCCCCCTTTTTTCCGCTTCATCCTTTCACTTTCAGAGTTTATTTGAGCTTGCCAACTCTCAGTCTCAAGTTCCAGGCTCTCGATTTTGTTAGATCTTGTGTCTTCCTCTTCTTCTCCAATTCACTTCTTCTCTTAGCCTCAAGCTCTCTGGTCTATTACTTGTACTCTTTAGTTGCCTTGTACATGTAGAGGGCGACACATTTCGCATGCGTAAATGTAGAGGGCGCCACTTGCCGGCGAGTGACGGCTGACGGTGGAACTCCTCACGCACGCGTCTCGTAATTTTAATGAGTTGTGGAACGATGAAGCGTAAGAAAGGAAACAAATACGAAACGAAATGGTTAGACTCGATCTCCGAAGAGAAGACGCAGAAGAATATTATAGATATAGGTATAAAAATGAAGGGCGCTAAAATAAATAGCAGCTTATCAGGGCATATCCACGGATGTATGCTTGGAGGAGGTCCTCAGACAGAACGAGACAGACTGAAAAAAGGATGGGGAGGCCAAGCAAGAGATGTAACAAAAAAATTAAAGAACAGAATAGAATTAACAAAAACAAAATAAATAAGTTGAAATACAGAGATGTGGAAAACACTAAAAATGAAAACGTTTCCAACGGCCAAGAGGAAAAACTTGTAGAGCAAGACGAAGACCAAGATGAAGTAAAAGAAGAGCTAAGAAGAAACGGATGGTAAAGGTCCGAATGATCTTGAAACTCCACGCTGAAGCATCAAGCTTTTTACCTACTTCCTTTTGGAGCACAACTCGATTGGTTTTCTTTCTTGCTAATTTGGCTCGGTTCTCCCTAGTTCTATTTTTCCTTGGTAATTGCTCTTTGGTATGCTTGGTGATGACGTCGTTCTTTTTTCTTAGGGTGCTTGTCTCCTCTCTTTCTGATTCTTGCTATTTTGGTCAGTTTTTTCCCTGTTCTTATTTCTTCTTCTGCTTTTCACTTTTTTAGATGTCCGTCAGTGCCATTCTCTTTTTTATGATGCACCCTATCCATCTTAATTTTTGTTAATTAGTTTTCCTTTATGGATGCCCACCCACAGACTTGCTTGGTGATGACGCCGGAATTTTCTTTTCGTATTCAGTTGTCATTTCATTACTTCTTACAAGTTCTGCTTCTTTCTTTTCTATTCTTCTTTTCCAGATGCTCTCTGGTATACTTAATAATGTCGTCATTCTCTTTTCTTGGGGTGTATCTTCGTTTCTTCACTTCGTTCGTTAGTTCGGCCAGTTCTCTCCTTTTCAGAAGTTTTCTAACATGCCTGGTGATGTCACTGTCTTCTTTCTGAAGATGTAAGTCATTTCTTGTTTGTTTGATCAGTTTTCCCTCGTTTCTCCTTGGTTCTTCTTTTGGTCTTCCCGTTGAGACGCTCTTTGGTATGATTGATAATTTCGTTGTTTCATTTTCTTATGATGATTTTGTATTTCTTACTAGTTCCTTGTTCTTCTCTGTTCCTTTCTTGCTAGATGCCCTCTGGTATGCTTGGCGATCTCGTCGCCTTCTTTTCTTGAGATTCTTCCTTCCAGTTCCTCATTTTTTTTGTTCTTCCCTGTGTTTCGATTCTTTTGCCTTTCAAATCTTCCTCTTTTTCTCCAATTCACTTCTTCTCTTAGTCTCAAGCTATCTGGTCTATTAGTTATAATCTTTGGTTGCCTTCTTGCTTCGATTTATTTGATCTTTTGCCGTCCAAATCTTCCTGGGCCTTCCTCTTCTTCTCCAGTTCACTTCTTCTTTCACTTTCGTTTGGCTTCGATCTAAGTACAATTTCTGGTAGTCTTTTAGCCATTCCTGCTAGTTTACTTGCTTCAATTTTCTGCAACCTCTGTGTCCATATCCTCTCCTTTTCACACTTTAATTTAGTAAAAAAAAGGACTTTTCCAACAATTTTATTATTATCTGGTAAGCTCCCATAATTAACTTTTGTTTTACAATCCCAATTTGGGTACACCAGATTATTTCCTATTTCCAAATCTAAAAAAAATAATTTTGCTTTGATGGGGGGCTAAAAGAAGACGTGTAGGATTTTAGCAGAGCTACTAAAGGAATCTTTTCAAGGTCATTACGTTATTTGGTATGTCAGTAAGTCCTATATGGACGGGACGGGAGCCAGGGGACGAAACGTTCGGGGGCAGATCACTTTTCGGAATTTTTTTTCGACCCTTAAACGTGATCAGATCGCGATGAGCCTTTCGGCATCGATGGCAGAAAAGATCCGAGAAACCGACGGCGGCGTCGATTTTGCGATCAGACGTGGGGAGGGAAGGATTTTGTATGGTGGTTTCCAAAAATGAGCGTTTTTCAGCGTTCAAAAAATTCCACAGCCCTTATTTACGGACCGAATCGGACCAAACTCGGAACATATGTCTAAGGCCATAAGTTCTCTATACCTGAGATCGCTCGGCCCCGAGTTCGGTCCTGGATTTTAGTTATGGCCCGAAAACCGCCATTTTTACACATTTTTGAAAATTTCTGGAAAACGTGACCTTAGAATTCTTTTAAACTCTCTCACACGCAAGAAAACCTCCCCGGGTACCTAACCTATGGGGCCTATATCCCGGGAGAATGCGTTTTTTCGAGATTTGATTTTTTTTTAATTTGTCGAATTTGCAAGCTTTTCTTCCGGAATTTTTTACGGTACCTTAGGGGGCTCGGATCGAACCGAGCCGCACGTCATCGTATGGCAGAAAATGACGAGGAACGCGATGCCGCCGCGCGTTTGAAGATCGGACGACCGGGAGGGCCGCTACAGGGCCGTACTACCGGAAAAGGATGGGGCGACTTTCAAAATTTCGAAGTCCCATATCTCGAAGACCATTGAGAATTGAATCTGGGTTTATTAGAATTTTTTTCTTGTTTTGGTCTCCACTATCTCTGTCTGTCAACGTGAGTAGGGTTTCTTTATTAACACCCTGTATATTCTGCCAGGAACTTTCCTAATCAAATGAGCGCAGCTTCACTGAAAGGCTTCTAGATAACTTAAAGCCTTACTCTGGATTAAATTACCGTTGACTATAAGCGAAGCGAAGGTGTCTTCTTTAATCATGCTGGTTTAAGCTCCGTTGCAAAGTGTTATAATTTTCTAAAGGGTTCATTTCTAAAAAAACATTCTAAATCAAAACTGCTATTTCGAGGTGGGGATTGCATACTAAATTACGTGGAGGGTCTTAATGATGAACGTGAAATGTAGAAACCGACTGAAATCTGGCGGATGCAACTGTAATAAGTAGGTGATTCTGGAATGCTGCCAGATCTAAGCTGAACGTGAACATCTGCGGTCGATCGGGTCTAACTTTGTAAGTACACAAGTAGTAAACATGTAACGTGACATTTTTCATCTACTTTAACACGCTTTAGTTACTGTGGATTGACTTTTTTCGAGGAGGAACAAAAAACCTTGCACATTCCCAACCGGTTGCCTGTGAAGGCAATAAAAATACTTTAAAGTCAATTAGTCCGAACTGAATTAGTAGAACGATTTACTTAGTAAACTAATCGCGAACTGCATTAACTCTATCTCTGCGATGCACTCGCCATATACGCGTGGCATTCCTGAAGTGGCCAGACGGTGAATGCTGATAAAACATTTTCATTCCAAGAACCAGGCCTAGAATCTAAAGCAGTGCGTATGTGGTTCTTTATCAATACCGGACGCCTACCTGATACCATTGAACCCGCTGCTGCTGCTTCAGTTTAAAAATCGAAACCCCCGCACCGATGCGGAGCAGCGCTCCGGCCGGGACATTACACATACAATGGCATTGTAAACAAATACACCAACGTCATTTACACTTATATATTATTAATGGATGCGTGTTAGTAGCATGTTTGTTTTTTAAAAGTCCCGCCGGGGAATACGTAATTTGTACGTTGTGGTTTTATTGTAATTAGATGCTTTCTCGTTAAAAATACCTTTGTCCATTAATTTCCAGGGGGGGAGACCTCGATGGAATTGTCATGTCAACCTTGTTTTGGCTTAATGATCCACGTCAACGTGAAACCTATACTTTTACCGAGGTATGCGCTAACATCCTGACCACAGGTTTCTAGGAGTCACCACCAACTAATTAGGTAGATGTGAAACCGAGTTGGATCATCTTCGGAAATGTTGTTGTGCAGGGACAGGTTTCATCAAGCCAAAGCCACGCATTCCCCGAAAGTCGTTTCGTTTTTAACTGACGTTAACGCATTGATTAACGACAACTGTTTAACGTCGACGTAATTTTATGGATTATTTATTTTAGTGGGGGAATTTACGACCCAAAAATATTTTCGTTGACTACCTACCACGGTAAATCAAATAAGTGCATTTCGACCGATGCGCGATGCGATGATTAGTGACATGCAGCAGATCGGGGAATTTGAGGTGGAGGTTTCTGCACACGTGTGTGCGGACACCCTCCGGCTCTGCGCGATATGAATAAGCGGTTTCCGGACTTGTGGGTGGTTCATCTCGAGGAGAACGTCCCAGGACTTTCGCTTCCTTGACTTACACCCACCGACTTGCGAGTGAATTAGCGGTTATCGTCGGTGATTTATGTGAACTGATGAGCTTTCGCGATTCAATCTGCCCGTTATTATCTCTGCTGCATTTATCGAGTGGGATGAATGGGCTCGTTGTTTTACGAAAGGAACATGTGGGAATTATTGAAGAATTTCTCGGAAGAATAAGCGATGCCGGTGGTCAGAAAATTATATACGAGTATTTCCGACGCATTTGTTATGAATTTATAAATTAGTTACACAAAGACGGGTCCTATTTTAAACGAAACTGCAAACCGCATGTAATGCGCCGCCCCAATTACTTGGTTATTGATTATTACTGACAAGTAAACAGACAATAAAATTGTATAAATAAATGGACTAACAAAACCCACTTAAGATTTATTGTTAAGGGAATGCCTGTCTAGACGGTTTACCTAGAGTTACGAGAAAGTCGACTACAGCTGTGCATGCACTTAACGACACTACCTGCTTACTGGGGTTGCCGGACACACTAACGCTTAATCCTACGAATTGGGTTAAGGTTGAATGATTTTTGTGGAATTCGTTCAGTACTGACCTAACTGGCCCGATCGTCAATGTAACCTCGCAAGTACGTTGTGTTAACCTGGTTCTTCTTGGTGTAGCAGTGTAATAATTCTCCAGGACAAGGAATTCGATAATTTAATAATGAAACGCAACAATTAAATTTATTGAAAAAAAAAAGAAAAAAAATGGGAAAAACTCCGCCTCTATGGGAACGAAGATCTTGAGCGGAAAACCCTTGCGATGAAATCGATACAAATAAGCACAATTTAAGATTCTCAGAAAGTACAGTATAAATCGTTTAACAGATTTCACTTTCGAATATCGGCGCAATCTATTTTCTTCCGATTCACACCGTTGGTGGTATAATGTTTACATAGATGTTTGTTGGAGAGCTCTGCTCCTCACTTAGATTAATAATTGATTGAGTTTCAAATGAGTTCGAATCTTGGTACAGTGTTCGTCACTCTGATTGTACTCAAAGACTTGTTCTATTTAATAAACCAACGCATAAAGTGGCACTACAGTGTACTTAATTAATGGAATTAATTAATGAATAGATCAGATGTTTTGGGCGAAGTATGTGATGCCAATGTCGCCTTCAGCGACCAATTTGCAAGTAAATCAGTAGCAACCACCTGGTTTTACAGCCCCCCCCCCCGTGGAAGGTGTTGTTTTAACCCTATCTCTAGTTAACCTGATTAATAGAGTGCGTGTAGTGAGCCGATACTACTTCTACTACGTCACCTGAGCGTAATTAATGCTTTTGAGGGCGGTACTTGACCCCTGTGCCTTCTTATCGAGGACCCTCTGTATATCGCTCTTTCGCCGTCTAACCTAGCTAAATAATTTAAAGCGCAAGAAATCCGTTTTGACTGCCTTGCCTTATTCGCACTCCACTATGTGTGGTTTTGACGTAACAGTCGCAAGGCGATCGCTTCTAATTAACCGACAAATCTCTCGGCAAAGGCCGCAGTTTGACCCCCCACATATACAGGGTGTGAAAAAAACTTTGTCAAGAAAATGGCCGGGAATGTAGTTCAAATTGTTTGGTTTCCAATTTGACTGAGAGAATTCCCCTACTGACCCATCAATTTTTCGAAGATGAAAGTTGCTTGTGAGTTTCAATACTCGCTGTAAAAGTAACTAAAAATAGTTGATTAAATTTTATTCAATGTAATGGTACTATGAACCGTACTGACTCTTTAGTCTAATTAATGTAAATCAAATTATCTCTGCGCAGTTATTACCACCACCAAAGGTGCGTGAAGGAAACAATAAATGTCATTTACCCCGGGCGTATGTATAATCCATGTCCACTTATACACTGTCCACTTGATTTAAGAACACTCGCGTCGCCGTCGTGACGCCTACGTGTATAGTTTTAATTGCCCTTCTTATCACTGAATTTAAACCGGACCGGCATAAATGATTTAACAAGCAAATTGGATAAAGACTACAAGCGCCCAAGGATAAACACAATTAAGACAAATTAGAATTGAACTCGACCGTTCTCGCTAAAGCTTCAATGCTAACTGTCGTATCTTCGCCCCCTCGGACTTGCAGCGAAATTCTAAAATCACTGCGACCAATCCTGGTCGTAGCATCCAGTTCACACGCACGCCCCTACCAGATGCCAAATGTATCAAGAAGAGACACTCTAGTAACTCATCGAAATGCTCGCTGTTAGTGTCGCAAATGAAATCCCTCCATAAATTTTAACATTCAATCGTAAACGTTGACATTTTTACAGTATTTGTTACCTGACTGAAGGGACAGAGACTTCAGCGAAAAGGTCTCAACTCGCCCAGTAATTTTATGTATCATTTATTTTATTTATCATTTACCTACAATTTTAAAGTGACGGAATGTGTACAAAACTAAGAACCCAATTTAAACCGTCAAATGGATTTGTTTTATGGTGACTGCTGCGAATGTCGCCAGTTTCAAGACAAAACAGACAAGCGAGACCTGCTTCAAAATGCCCGCAATTTGATCTTTTACTATATCGGACATGTACTTCAAATTTAGAAAGCACTAAGCTACATGTTACGATGATTTGTTTAAGCGTGTGCTTGTGTGGCCCAAAGTCACTCCAGCCGGCCAACGCGGCGCCTCCGCACCCCCCCGCTACCGCTGCATCTTCGAGAAAGCGAATTTGTGTTTATTGAAATTAGACATGTAATAATCGCATAACGACCGTTTCACGCACAGTCCTTCCTTATTCATAGAAGATAGCACTGATTCTATTCAGAGATGTAAGAGGTAACCGAAACCGTTCTACAGTGCCAGATGCACTTAAAGCGCGAGAGGACCGGTCCAAGGAACCGAATTGCATCCCTGTTACCATTAACGCCCCAAAAAAGCAATCTTAGTTAGTCACTCTTAACTTTTACGAATAAGGCCCTTTATAATAACAGAATGAATTTAAGGGTATGCTGTATGTTGTCGTTGTTTATTTTATCAAGTTTAGAATTTAGAAAAGTTTATGCATTTTCAATATATCCGTAAAACACGAGCACGTTTGTTTATTTTGTCTATAGTTTGGTAATATGATACGGGTATATGCGTCAGGCAGGGAGATGCAAGGAAAGAAGGAACGAAAGCACTTCAGTCGGGGCGCGCTTCTTGAGGGCGAACGTCTTGGTAAAGTTACGCTAATTACGCAGACGGGCTCGCGAGTGTTGCAATGACAAGTAATGAAGGGTGATCGCTCTTTATTCGATGAGATCGGAGAGAGGGGATCATCTCACCTGTATACGGCACCTGACTGTATCCGTCTGCTGCAGAGGCGTGAGTAGTAGATGCCGGGAAAAACAACTAGTTGTAATGCCTGACCAGGTGATTGCATTGTGCTTTCCAAGAAAGGGCATGACTTGGTGTTGACTGGGCTGATGCCAGTGTAGCAACACTGTGGCAGTCAGTAGCACCAATGATTCTGAGAACGTACGCTCAGAAGGCAAGGTATGCTAATATCCACCTGGGGCTTGTCTTTATGCTTGCGAAGTACGAAGATGGACATTCGAGGACACCTTCTCCGTGAATTCGCATCCCAGAAGGGAACTACCGCATCTAGAGTCTCCGCTGGATGGTGCGGGGCCGGGGGAGGGCCCCGGTAAGTAAACAAGTCCTGTAGTCTTGAGTAGATGCTCCTAAATGGTTATTTGTAATTTTGCATGACATCCTTATCGAATCGAAAAGCGAAGCCCAGATGTTAAGACGTTTACCCTCAGCTCCGCAGTGGACGAGAAAGAGAGAAAGAAAGCGGGAAAGAAAGATCTAACCAAAGGGTGAGTGAATGTTTATTGTAACTCGGTCCTCTGACATTGTTATCAGTTTATGTTATATTTATGTTTGTCATGTTTAACACAAAGAAAAAAAACTATCCAACATGTATAAACTAGCAAAATATCCACGGCACCTCTGTTATGCCCCAGAGGGTTTGTTCTGTATATTTATGACCATCCAGGTAGCTTTGCCATATGCTCTTCTTCCGGTGAAGGTTCTATTTTTGTTCTATTTAAGTTTTACGTTTGGATATTTAAAACGCGCTTGAAAATTCTACTTGAATTGGATAACTTGTTATTTAAATTATTATTTGAGCCAATAATAATACAATAAAATTTTACGTAACCACCACCACTAACTAATTGAAGCAATGCGATGAGACCGCGCGCGCCGTGTAACGACGTAAAACGGAATAATTTTCCAGTTACAGTAAAACGGAACAATCCGTTTAGCCCGAAACGTCCACGTCCACATACAGGGCGCGTCGAATTAACAACCCTAACGGTCTCGCCGAATTAAAAATAACTTAGACCGCCGCGCCGCCATATGATGCCCGTGCAGGAAATTAACGAATACGCATTTAGGCCGAGCTCGTTACTGCCTGCGATGATGAGGCAACTTTCCATCGCAAAAAAAAACTTCTTTCGATTTCCTGTTTGAAGTCGATGTGTAAACAACTCGGATTATATGAACAAATATGTGACGCTTTCCAGAACTGCACGGTTTGTCGCAAATAAACTGAAATCCAGATTGGATTCATTTAGGCGAGGCAACTTGAAGACGTTCGTCACGTCCGACCCAAGACATAAACATTGATAAACGTTTCGACAATTTCACAACTCCATTGTTTGCTTCGTGTCTTATAAAATTTCGACTTCCTTGTTAGAAACGAAATTAGCTAATACGTTTAAAAACTGCTTGCTTGGAATTGAAAACTTACTGAACTAAAAACTAACTCAATTTCACAGCACACACATGTAGTGCATAAACTAATTTGAAACGTGGAATTAGTATCTGCGCCTTATCCGTCAACAAATCTAAAATTAACTGGAGCTCCTCACCCGGCGCGGCGCGGCGCGGTGGTGGAAGGCAATTTAAGATCCTTTTAAAACAAACGCGTACAATCATAACAGCGAAGATCCGTGTAATTAGGGAACAAATCCGACAACATCATCTTCCCCATTGTTCATCGAGATTACGTCCTATCAGTGGCAAAGTAGTAAATCATCAATCATTAAGTGGCAAGTTTTGTTTAGGCTGACAATGAGTTTATCGA
Organism: Dorcus hopei; assembly: GCA_033060865.1. NCBI lineage: Eukaryota > Metazoa > Arthropoda > Insecta > Coleoptera > Lucanidae > Dorcus > Dorcus hopei. The sequence continues at coordinate 1,885,636 of CM065425.1, read as the reverse complement.
GGTCTAAGCGGACTTAGCTGAAGGGTTGAGGCCCTTATATATTATAAGAACCCCCCAACTACAATGCCTATTTAGGGTTACTCGGGTTTTTACTCACTCTCGTCCAAGTTGCCTGCCGCCCTAACTGCTACTGACTCACCTAGAACAAGAAAACAAGCTGTAATTATAACATCCATTAAAGATATTAAACAAAAAAAAGAAGTGTGATTTACGTGAAAGAAAACGAGGCACCTTCGATATTATTTAGTGCTTTTATTAATGAGCACTCACGATTACCATAGATATAGATAAAAGCGCCGGTAGGAGTTTATTTCCAGCCGCTAAATAATGTAAATTATTACGTACTACTTTCTGTTAAAATAAAATGCACGTGCGTTCCTCCGTATCGTGGAACGAACGCCTGCCCGAACCGTATAATTAAACATTATAATTCAAAGATGTGAGATTAATGTACGGCGTACGATGCATGGTAATGTCGCTCATTATGATAGTAACAGATTACGAACGTTTCTGATACTGTCGATATAATGGGGGGACACTGCCCCGTTGAAACCCACGCGGAATAATCAACGTTGGTTCTTTCTCCTCTGAACATCACACGTACGAAACGATTTGAATTTTAAACGACTGTTAAATATTTAAGATAATTTCGGAGGTTACAGGACAAGCATTTCTTATTTCAAGTTGAAGACGCCATTTTCTTTTCAATACCCTCACGTCTTGTAACAATAACAAAATGGAAGGCCTTCTTCTACACTGAAGGTTTAACTTAACCTAAGCAAACTCGCCGAGGGACGTATACCTCAAGGTAATGCGTTTGGACCTTAATTTTTGGGTAGGCGCAAAGAAGGTCTTCCAAAATATACTTTCCTTTACATTGGAGGTTTACCTTAACCTAAGTAAACTCTCCGAGGGACGTGTACCTCAAGGTAATGCGCTTGGACCTTAATTTTTGGGTAGGCCCAAAGAACTGTTACAGTTTATTTTTCATTCCTGTTCTGAATACCCCCTGTATATGCATTGCCACCGTCCAGCCTTCTTTTCTGTTCCGAACACGCCCTGTATATGCGAAATTCGACGTGTCGGATTATTCCTTGGACCGCGTCGTTGTACACATTGCAGTCAGTGTAGGAATACCCGTATTTCGCCGGCGTAATTTTTCTTAAACTTTCGTTTTAGCATATTTCTAATAACAGGACCTTCATTTAGTTAAACAAATTCATTTTATATACGTAATCCATCCTTATTTGAGTTCAAAATCGCGTGTATGTGAGGAATTGAACGAATTATAACGAAGTTCTACTTCTGGACGCGTATTATGCGTGATCTTTGCCCTTTCAGCCGATTGGTTCCCACTGTTACTAAGAAAGTTCCCCGGAGGTAAAATTAGAAGGTGTCTCGCTTGTTTATAATCGTTCCTTGTTTGTCAAACGAGAAATGTTGCGCCATTGTCAGAACGAAACTTGCCGTCTCTTGGGTCACACTTTCTTTTCATAAATATTTTTTATTTGTGCGTGCCATTACATCGAAGGGATGTTAGTGCATATCTACGGCTAATTGTCGACTCTGATTAGACCCAGTTGTGAGACAGGAAAAACCGCGTGTTCCGTGGTTGTCCCAGCTTCGGTGACAGACCGAGGTAAATTCTATACGCAGCAACTCTCGGTTTGACTTATGTGTTCGTTTTATTTCATTGCTTATAGGCTTTTATCGTGAGCTTCTAGCAAGAGCTATCGTTAATCCTAGACTTTAATCTTGGACCTTTATCAAGAGTTATTTCTCGTTGGGTGCATCGCGAATTACGGCGTTGGAAGTTCCCTCCCTCGCCCCTCTACGCGGACGCCGGCACACTACAAAGCGTCGCTGCGACATTGCCGCAAAGACACCGACAAACGAATCGGACATCAAAGGAATAAAGGTCGGAGCGTTATAATTTCTTTTCTTAGTTTTGAGCGATATTTCGCGGATTTAGTTTTTGATGCATTACTTTGATTTTGCCGCAATTAAACTTGCAACTTATTGCGTAACCGCCGGTGTAATTTAAATATGATATAAGTAGACGAGCGTTGACGCGTGCAAATAACCGGAGATTGCCTTCTTTTGTATTCTGTTGCATTAGTTACGATTTGAATTATTTTAATATAGTTTAATGCGAAGTTCGGATCCGACCAAGTTGAATATGTTGTAAACGTTTGTGTTCCCCATATATTATTTATTTGTGTATATTCTTTTATGATTGTTGTTTGTGACTAAGTAAATTGACGTGTTCTGGATGTAACGGGTTTTCTTAATTTTCACCTTGTCCCCCTTTGAAAAAAAATTAAGTGGCGCCTATTTTCTTATGGGTTTTGGCCTTCGCGGTTTGGATTTGAACCCTCCCGTCCCACTGAAGCTGGCTGGCAACATTGGAGTAAAGTTTCGCTCCAATGTAAAACTTCTGCCTATCTACGCAAGTAGGTAGCAGAACTTAAACAATAGTTTCTCTTAGCTGCGAAGCAATGTAATGTATCTTCTCTCATCTGATATATTAGACGTGTCAGTTCTTTTAAAAAATCGAGCACGTAAAGTCGTGTTTCGGCCGCGCGTACAAAGTAAACGCAGCGTGAACATTACAGAAAAAAAAATTAATGGCATTTTAAAGCGTCCCATCGAAAGCGGGCACCTCGTCGGCATTCCGCGCGATCCCCCCCCCGTTCCAAACGCGGCCGGGACTTGTAATAACCCATAAAACGTAATGGTATGCGACCGACGTACAACATACACGAGTGAACTACTCGAAGCAAGTTAGTTTCGAGCAGTATTTGCGCTCTTAATGTCAGTCTTGGATAACTTGAGCGGCATAACGTCCGGCTAATTTCGCGTATGCCGCTCTCCGCGCCCGGCGTTGTCGAGAAACAAGCTTCAACTTGCCAGTCCATTAATTTACGGTTCTGTGTACACGGGTCCTCGTGTTTGTAAGTCCGAACGAGATTTTGACTTGCTTACTTACCGGATGTTTCACCTTCTAACTCGGGAACTGCGTCGGGAAACTCAAAAAATAGGTCAAGTATCGATCCACCCAAAATTAACCCAAAAGTTACACAGACACACGAACTAATCAATAAACAATTGTTGCGTCGTTGAAAGCGATGCCTAAAACTTTCACCTAAACTAAAAAAAAATGACCCAGTTCGTTTGTTTTTGGTTTCCGGTTGTAGCGCAACAAAATCCTCCGGTTTTCGTCTGGGTGACTTGGTGCAACCGGAAGCCAAAAGAAGAAGCTTGAAGTTATTCACTCTTTTTGACACCAAAACATAAAGCTTGGTAGCCTGCGCCATGTTTGGCACGAAATTGTTAACTTATTGGCATCTTCAAGACGTTACCCAATAAGAATGTTACAACCAGGCCATTTCCTTTCGTGGTTTCCATGCTATATACTCAATTGAAAATCACTTTGTTAATCTTCCTGGAAATGCCCCAAATAACAACACAATTCCTTATGCTTTCCAAAAGTCATTTGAATTTCCTTCCAAACTGGAAGCTTTGCCCTTTTTGTAGTTGGAAACGGACATCCTACACGCAATGGCTCCAAACTATTAGTACTTTTTGGCTTCCAGACTGGAACCACATCAATCATCGTTTCGTCTTCGATCGTAGAGGGTATTTTCATGGATGATGTTGCTACTGGCACTTTTACTTAATCAATTCAGGACTAAATGTCGACAGAAGAAAATTGTGGTTGTGGAATCCTTCGAGTAAAAGCACTAAAGTGGGCTCCAATCGACACCGAAGGTCTGCAATTAAAGAAGACATCAAAACCAATGCCAATAATTTTTGGAAACATCCCCCAATGATGCTTGTATGCCATTAAGCGCCGCCCCGTTTGAGGTATTGTCCTTCGCACAAATTCCTTTCGCCCACCTTCCCATCTCCTCTTTTTCTCTTGCTTTGCTACTTCTGAAAATACATGCACATTTGAAGACCTTCTTCTTCCACCTTTGAAATCTCTTGGTCCAAATTCATCATTTCAAGAGAAAGACGAGTCTAAAGTGAATTACACGTACCCACTCAAATTACCCTCGCAGGCACAGGGGGTGTATGTTTCATTGGACTTTCGCTTTCCTCTTCTTTTATATGGAAGTAATTACTTTTACGTACACTGCCATATCAAAGGCGTGCATCCGTTTTTAACGACCGATGCTTATCCCCCAGGCAAGTATACGGCAAGCATAAAATAAAGTCGTTGGCGATTCGAAGCGAACCGTCCAACCAACGACGCGACGAATCAAATCAAAAGAGACCTGGAAGCTGTTAAATAATTATCTCTGGAGATGATTACGTAAAGTTGGCGCGGTAATTAATGGCGTACGCTGGAAAATAAAGAGGCCGGATCCTCGTTATGCAGCCGACATGTGACATAAATAATACGAAAACGTTAAGACGATCGTAACTCACACGAATGTGTTTTCCTTTTGGCCTCCGGTAGAGGGAGCTGTGTAAACTGTATAAATAGCGACAGCTGCGACTGACGAACGCATCCACGCACCCATAATTACAACTCTGCAAACGCAAGCGAATGTGGACGGCCCCGAAATTATAGAATTACAACGTCCTGTTGGAAGACAATGAGCAATCAGTATCACAAATTACTTGATGGAGTGAATCACAATGTGAATTACGCCTTTAAATAAAACCGGCAGATATAACGAAGCCCCATTGTAGTAAAGCGAAGTCGAACAAAGAAAGACAGGTTTGCTTGCTTACTGCGACTCACAAGGAGTAAGCATTCTCCTTTTAAAAAAAAAAGAGGTGTGAGGTATTATTTAATTATACCGTGAATGTATCATATTCTGAAACATGCAAAACACACACATACGTTTGTTGCTAGAGTAACGTAATTATTAAATGACAGCAATGTATTAAAGCGTGTATTTTATTTTGAAACATAGGATGAGTTCGCGTTTACGTTTGGATCAATCGGAGTTCTTTTTCTCACTCTTACCTTACATGCAGTGAAACGCAGTCGCTCTCCCTCACACTTTTGATCAGAGCGTACTCCGACCGTAAACGCGAACTTGCCCATAGGAGAAATAAAGTAACGGAACAAAATTTAAAAAAATTAATTAAGTACATAGAAAAAAATTAATTTAATGTAATGAAACAAAAGTTAAGGAATTAATTGCATCCATAGAAAAAATACATTTAAGGTAATGGAACAAAATCAAAAACTAATTTAACAAATTTTGAAAAATGCCGCCGTTGACGGCCAAACAGTATCCTAAGCGATTGTAAAATTCAATTTATCGTATTTCGTATATGCTCAGGAGGTATTTCTCTTGCAGGCACTCATATTTTATTTTTTAAACGATATTGTTTATAGGTTCTCCATTTAAAACTTATTTTTGATACATGCCCAAAGAAAGAAATCGTTTGGAGACAGGTCGGGTGACCTTGCGGCCGAATCTACTGCTCCTCCACGTCCTATCCAACCAAAGATTTGGTTTAGAAAGGTTTGGACTATCTGAGAATTGTGTGCCGGCGCACCATCATGCTGGTACCAAACCTCACCATCAATATTTAATTTAAGGCGTTGAGGGCCGGCAGAACTCTGTGCTCAAGCAATTCTAAATATCTTTCTCCTGCCCATTCTTTCAAAATTTAAACAAGCTGAAGTTAATAATTGTTTTGACAACTTATGTTTCAAAATAAAATACACGCTTTAATACATTGCTGTCATTTAATTATTACGTTACTCTAGCAACAAACGGATATGTGTGTTTTGTATGTTTCAGAATAAGATATATTCACGGTATATTTTTTTTGAGTTACCCCCGGTCACTTATGTGGCGGATATTTCCGAGCACGCAACCCAATGGAAGAAAAGAACAAGTTCTATTACGGCGGAGCGCACATGTACACAAGTTTCTAATAAAATATAACTGGCGAACATAATGCGGAATAATGGGCCATTATTGTTTGCCTTACGTGCCCTGAATTTTAAGGGCGCAAATATTATGAAACGCAAAAATCCGCCCGCGCCATCTACAAAAAGGAGTTAAAAATATAACCGTAAGCTTGCCGCCGTACACACACGTACGTAAACTGAGCATAGCGAGCCAGCTGTTTTGAATAATTAAAATGGCCGTGATATATTCACGAGCATCAAAGGCGGGCGTGCAACTTTCTAACGAATTACACTAAAGCTGAGTGATCTCAAAAGGGAACAATCATTTTTAAATTTATGCAGCGGCGTTACGTAAATCAACAAGCAACTATAATAAATGATGTTAAATTTGTCTTCCGCCGGTCCTTAAAATAGGATTCCCTTACAGGAATTTCGATAGAAACTGATCGAGGTAGTGAAGTTAGGATGAGGAAGTTGAAAGCTCTAAGAAAACATCTTTCATAAAAACTTATCCATCTGCGCACGTTGCTGTTCAAAAGGTTGAAGGTCGCTTGTCAGTTTCCTGTGTGCTTGACTGGAGCGAGCTTAGCGAAACTGTGGCAGCGCCTCCTTCCTAACTGCTTCTTCTAAGGGCTGATTAATTAACTAAGGGAGAAAAGGGTATTTCACATATGACAATACCAAATCGCACAGGAAGATGTACAGGTCAATCAAAGCTTGAATTAAAGAAGAAACGCGCAATTAGAAATCAAGATGGCGTCAGCTGTTTGCTTAGAATTTACCTGGATTTTAATGGAAAGCCAATCTCGGAGCTCTAGCACAATTAGGCGAAAAGTAACGCCGTGCAACAAAACGAAATGGGTTGACGCGGAGTAATCACAAACGAGGTCAGCAACAACCAGTAGCAATGGTTAATTTTCCCACGTGTTCATATAAGGAGTCGACAGACGCGGACGCGTCGATTCTGACGATTAATAATTTCGAGCTTGCGCAGCAGTGCTTGGGAAGTCAGGGTTGCAACAATGAACTTTAAATTGACCGAAATTACCAATGGTTGCCAACTTATCTCGTGCGAGATTTTGAAACGTAACAACGCTACAACAGGTAAGTGTAAGTGAACATTGAACCCGAAATAAAGAGTAAGAAGAATGAGACAAGACCAAGGAAGTCACAAGGCATACGAAGCTTTACAAGCTAAAGTGAGGAAGAAGAAGAAGTAAATACTTCTTCATATATGTAGACCAAGGAATCAGAGAAGGTCCAATACAGAAAGAACGTAACAATTATAGACATGCAAAGTCAAAAAGAAGCAAGGGCAGGAAGAAGAACAAACCCTAAAGCTGAATGAGCAGGAAAGGCAAAAAGGAAAATTGCTGCAAAGTAGAATGGTTTCACGAAAGGTACAAAACGAATTGAAAGAAAGAAGACAAGCCAGAGGAATTGATGTAGATAACATGAAATTGGAGTAACTCAGAGCTAAAAACAAAATCACTATTTCACTTTATTTTGGAAATGACAATGGGGGGAAAAAGGTTATTACGCGAACGATGTAACTAAGCAGAAATTAGAGGACGTGGATGGGAAACCCAAGCAATTTCGGTTTTCTGCTGAATCAATCAAATTTCTATGATTACAGACGTTTTGGAAAAACTATTACAACTCAAAATGTAACGAAATTGCGCGAATTGCGAACTTGTATCAACATCAACAAAATTAAATAAATTACCCGCCGGAACTCAAACGAGGGAGGGCAATTTCTGTTTCGTTCAAATACAGCGTCTCTTCTTCCTTTTATTTATGTAAATCAACAATAACAGGTTTCTCTTTTTCTTCTTCCTCATTTCCTTCACACTCATTTCCTCTGTCTCCTTCTCATTACTCTTCAGTCTTCTCTGATAGCTTGCTTGTATCATTAACTGTGAACTTCTGCGACGAGTGCATTTTTCTTCTGTCGCTTTATCGGAAATGAAATGGCACATACGTTGGCAAATTGACATGTACGAAATCGATAATGGTCTACGACTCTAGAGTGATGAAAGCTCTAGGGTTGAAGACCATTCTTTCAATTAGATATTTTTTAAAAGTGATGTCCTATCAAGGTGCATGAAGCAGTATTTGGTTGAAAGTTCCCATTTTTTGGTGACACTAGGATCGAAGACCAATGTCGATGAAGCGCACTGTATAGTAAAAGCCTTCAGTTTCGCAGCTGTTAGGGTGTTTTATGAGTTACGTGCTTACAGACTTGTTACGAGTGAGAAATTTATTTAAACCATTTTTGGTATTGCCAGTCACCCTGTGTTGCGTGGTAACTCGAAAAGTTTTCAACACGAGGTCATTTTGTTTGGCTGCAATAAACTTCACCCCTTGGTGGTGTTCTATTTCACTCTTTTGCCCGGATAAAACAGAATCTCGTAACAACCCCGCCCAGATCTATTTAGTCTGCGACCCGTCACTCTTGCCGCTGGAGTCTTAACCTACACACGTATTGTCAATGGAGTGCCTTGATCATGTTGAATCCTTTGATCGAAGCCTGAAACGGAATCTATTTACTCTGAGACCTGCTTAAGTGCACGTTAAGCAGTACGAGCTTTCTTATAAGCTTTTCTAAGCCTGTTGCTGCGAGAATAGAACTGGTAGGGTTTTATTGGCAACTTTGTGCGTATTTGGGTTTATAACACGCGTCTTTCTTTTACCATCTGTGGAACGATCTGACAAAAGCAGATAAACAGTTTCGAGTTATTAATGAAAAACCTTTATCTATCATGCCTGAAAGTTGAGATAAGAAATAGTGCCATGCATTCTATGAAGCTTGGCCATTCTACAGTTAAAATAGGAGTCTTAATATTTTTAACTCATTTAGTACGAGTTATCGATAAAATTAAAATGGATTTATCTTGTTTTGCTTGGTTGAAATGGATACATCTGATTTTGATCGAAATAGAAAAAGGGAATAGGAATAGGAAAGCAAAATTTATTTTAGTTTCTAACCAGGTAAGTGATACACTGCACAAAAATGGACGTAATCAATGAAAACAACAACAAAGAGCAAGTTTATTCTATAAAATTTTATGCAGTTTAAGTGAATCTCTTCAAGACAATCACATTCTTCGTTTTCATTTTTGTTGGGCTGGTCACCATTATCTAGCAATAGTTTTTGGTACCATTTCATGTTTTTATCTTCCTCCCACTTGACGCTAAACTGTTTTTCCAGTAAGTGTCGAATAGTTTTCTTCTTTTTGCCTGGAAGAGATCGACCTAAGGCAAATTCTTTCAACTGCATTGGAATCACCTTTCCTCTTTTCAATAAACTCTGTGGTTGTTCGTCGTTAAAAATAAATTTAAACTTCTGATGACATTGCACCTCCACTGATTTCCTTCCTGCATTTCTTTTCTTTCGTATGTGAATTCGCTTGTAATCAGATATACCCTCAAGTTTTTTTTTTAATTATCTTGCAATCTTTTAATGTCGTAGACCTTCCAGTCAACACTAAGCTGCTTTACATGACCAAACTCGCAATATATTCTTCCTGCTTAATACCTAATGGTTGGCTTTTCCACACGTCCAAAAGCCCTGTCCGCAGGCAAGAAACTATGACCTCGAACAGGATAGGTTACTTGAACTTCTTCAAGTCCACGAGGAGATTTCATTTTCAGCCAGTAGCAGAGAGCATGAATAATATGAGAATTCCTTGTCTGCCCTCCGCAACCATCGCAGAATAATCTTAACACCTGCATGTTTTCATAGTCTAAGGAGTCCATCCAGGAGATCTGCGCTAGAAGCGCAGAATCAATTTCGACCGATCCTCGTCCGGCTAGATTTTCAGTCCATTTATAGAATGTAGGATACTTCGAGTTTATCCCAACGCAACAAGAAACACATACTAACTTGATGGGAGTAGAAGGCATCTGATATAGGAGTCCGCGGCAAAGGCTGGACCTGCTGCATGTCAAAGCAAAATGAAAGTGAGTTTCTTTCATTGATTGATAAAAAGCGTTGGCTCTTTTCTTACGAATAGTAAGGTCAGCAACCACACTAGATTTTTTTGTTACGTCTTTTTCAGTTTTAATGTTATGCTTAAGACAAGTAAGTACACAATGAACGACAGTCAGCTGCAGGTGAAGCAAAACCTATATTAAATTCGCGATAAAAAACTCTTGAGAATATAGACAAGCTACATTGATTTATATTTCGTTTCTTCACATTTCGAGGTATATATTTTGTGTAGCTTGGCAATACTTAAATCAGCTGGCATTTTGAACGGTTACGGTTGCTCTTTGTTCCTCTGAGATTTCCAATAAATTCCATAATTCTAGTTTCCTTACGTTCTGATTTTTTTGATACTCTATCATCACCAAGGTTTTGTCTAGGAGCCTTTTCTTCATGAACAATTTTTGCAACAGAATTAATGCGATTTTTTATGATACTCAAAACTTTAGTGAACATCTTTTGGCATAAGCGAATCGATTTCTTCTTTGTGCTTTTTAGACGGTAAGAGATATTAATAGAACGATTTTAGGGTCGCAACGTGTAGATCGTTTCCTCATTACATTACAAGCACCCATCGTATGACAAAGTTTAACATCCTGTGTGACTTTGTCAGGTTCTTCTCAATTTGATTACACATGTAGCTCTTACCATTATGATCGCAAGGTCATTTCAAATCAACTAGAAAAGGATCTTTATCTATATACTTTTGTTCTTTCTGCAATTTTCGTTTTACAAGAGTTCGTGCAGTTTTAGAACGACTTCCTCAACTGCCTGTTAAAAAAAAGTATTTCAATAAGGCCTGGTCTTTTCATCTCCAGTTAACTTTATCCGATGGTTTATTCCCATGTTACAGTTCATTTTTTTCATTCCTGTTCTGAATACCCCCTGTAGATGCATTGCCATCGTCCAGCCTTCATTTCTGTTCCGAACACGCCCTGTATATGCGAAATTCGACGTGTCGGATTATTCCTTGGACCGCGTCGTTGTACACATTGCAGTCAGTGTAGGAATACCCGTATTTCGCCGGCGTAATTTTTCTTAAACTTTCGTTTTAGCATATTTTTATTAACAGGACCTTCATTTATTTAAACAAATTCATTTTATATACGTAATTCCTCCTTATTTGAGTTCAAAATCGCGTGTATGTGAGGAATTGAACGAATTATAACGAAGTTCTACTTCTGGACGCGTATTATGCGTGATCTTTGCCCTTTCAGCCGATTGGTTCCCACTGTTACTAAGAAAGTTCCCCGGAGGTAAGATTAGAAGGTGTCTCGCTTGTTTATAATCGTTCCTTGTTTGTCAAACGAGAAATGTTGCGCCATTGTCAGAACGAAACTTGCCGTCTCTTGGGTCACACTCTCTTTTCGTAAATATTTTTATTTGTGCGTGCCATTACATCGAAGGGATGTTAGTGCATTTCTACGGCTAATTGCCGACTCTGATTAGACCCAGTTGTGAGACAGGAAAACCGCGTGTCCCGTGGTTTGTCCCAGCTTCGGTAACAGACCGAGGTAAGTTCTATACGCAGCAACTCTCGGTTTGACTTAGGTGTTCGTTTTATTTTATTGCTTATAGGCTTTTATCATGAGCTTCTAGCAAGAGCTATCGTTAATCCTAGATTTTAATCTTGGACCTATATCAAGAGTTATTTCTCGTTGGGTGCATCGCGAATTACGGCGTTGGAAGTTCCCTCCCTCGCCCCTCTACGCGGAAGCCGGCACACTACAAAGCGTCGCTGCGACATTGCCGCAAAGACACCGACAAACGAATCGGAATAAAAGGAATAAAGGTCGGAGCGTTACAATTTCTTTTCTTAGTTTTGAGCGATATTTCGCGGATTTAGTTTTTGATCCATTACTTTGATTTTGCCGCAATTAAACTTGCAACTTATTGCGTAACCGCCGGTGTAATTTAAATATGATGTAAGTAGACGAGCGTTGACGCGTGCAAATAACCGGAGATTGCCTTCTTTCGTATTCTGTTGCATTAGTTACGATTTGAATTATTTTAATATAGTTTAATGCGAAGTTCGGATCCGACCAAGTTGAATATATTGTAAACGTTTGTGTTCCCCATATATTATTGTGTATGTGTATATTCTTTTATGATTGTTGTTTGTGACTAAGTAAATTGACGTGTTCTGGATGTAACGGGTTTTCTTAATTTTCACCTTGTCCCCCCTTTCAAAAAAAATTAAGTGGCGCCTATTTTCTTATGGGTTTTGGCCTTCGCGGTTTGGATTTGAACCCTCCCGTCCCACTGTAGCTGGCTGACAACATTGGAGTAAAGTTTCGCTCCAATGTAATACTTCTGCCTATTTACGCAGGTAGGTAGCACCCATAGTAACAATTGTCATCACAATCGTTACCATGGAAATTAATCGCTAGATGAAGTGAATTAGAGATGAAAAGACCGAGTCTAAGTTACAGAAAATAGAATTTAGGATTTTTTACCTTCTCGCACAGAAATATCCGTGATTCTTGATTCTTCCATTTTTTTTTTTTTAGAAGAAAGAAGAATAATAATAAAACAGAAATTAAAAAATAAGCAATATCACTTGCAAACACCGAAACTTAAATCACAGAACGCACCTTTAAATTTCTTACAATTACAAGAAGACAGCTGTCACATTTAAAGCAGATGAAATCTGTCTAAAGTCTAAATAATGTAGATTTATCTTGTTTTGGTTGAATCATAAATTTAAAACACTGTTGCTGTGGATTTATCTGCCTTTGTTTGATTCAGTAGATTTTGAACGCGCCTTTCAATAGAATTAATCTTGTTTAGCTTGATACTGGCTTCACCAATGGATTTATCTCACTCCTATTACTATGAAACCATATCTAACTCACTTTTCGTGAAAAATGGATTTATCTGCTTTTGTCTGATTGCTCCACGTTTAGGCTTATAGTCGTACCCCCTCTCTGACTACTTCTTTCTTCGTAACGCCCTTTGAGACCGACCCTTGAGTGGAAAAGCCGTAAGCGGAGCCTTAGCTGCTAAAGGTCAAAACATCGCTGTCCACCCCCTTTCTCCCGTTGGAGTTGGACTCGATCTTATACGATACAAGTCAACAGGAGAGACCGTGACGTGACATCTTGACGTCATCCTTCATGGCGACGCAATTGGCAACACCGTCTCCCTCCGCTTGATTATATCTCGATTGGCATTTCCAACCTCACTTTGACCAGTGAGCTAAGTCTCAAAGTGGATTTATAACAAGGTCGGATCTGTTTTATTTTCTTGTTATTGTCGCATTAAACGGCGCGTTGCGTTAATTTTATTTTAAGTGGATAATCACATTTTGCATTTTTGTAAACGAAAGGCAGATCTGCTTCTCGGTTAACGATTTAATTAATTGTTTACTTTCTTTTCTTAAATTCAACGAGATCCTGTCTGGGTTGTACGATTTACTTTCGTTTTATGTGTTAATTTGGAGTGACACCAAAGAAAAACAAGTGTGCTCAGCTGGTGATTTTTATTTTATTCGTATTTTATTGTCCCTTTAGTTTTTGAGGTTACGACCCATACCCATCTTGAAGAACTTAATTTCCCCACCTACAATTTGCTGTCCTTCAGGAAGGTAGCACTATTCTCTTCCATATTTTTGCTAACAACTTCTGACTTGTGCCCTTCGTTTCGTTTCCTGCCATGTCATGTTTCGCTTCTCAATTTCTTCTTCTTTCTGTGTGGCTTTGCTTAGTGTACCCCCTCCACGAGTTAGCCAGCTGTGTTGGGGAACTTAATTTGTCCTCCTACAATTTGCTGTCCTTCAGGTAGGCAGCAGACTCAAATTATTTTGTGTGTACTTCAAGTTTCTCTAAGGACAACACACACAGTTACATTTGTATTGGACTACGTAAGAGCAACAGTAACAGTACCAACTACCAAAAAGAATATCGCCGGATCGTACGTTAACAACTTCCATACTCGGCGTACAATGAACGCAATAATGTTTTCGGTCCGGCAATGTTTTCATTAAACGAGCCATTATGCTCTCTCTAAACTAACGAGTGGAGTAATTATATCGAAAACAATATGCGCTAACAAAGGAGAGAGATGTCGTAAAACTCGCCGGAATTCGATCGAACAATACCAAAAATAAACGCGCGCGGCCGGAGATAAAATGCGGAGTCACCGTAATTAATACTGCCTTTATGCTGCACCTCTTTGTTTTTGATAACATCTAGATTGCCGTGCATAAGTAATCAGTTTTATGGTCGGATGAAATAGGGGCGATGTTGAGAGGAGAATTTTTTTCGTAGGTAATGGCCCACACTGTCTTTAATAATAACAACAACAATCGATAAAGCCTATTTTGATTTATTATTTTAATAATGGCAACTCAACTTCACTTGCACATGCACATCAGTCTTTGTGTTATTATCATTAGAATTTCCGTCAAACCGGAAATTACCTATTTAAGATTTTTATTGTTTCATGCATTTTACGAGTCGGGCGAAAGCCCCATTGTTTTAAAGTTGGGTCAATAAGGAAAGCGATTTGCTTAATATACACGTGTAGTGTTACCGGAAACGAGGGCCCATCACTTACACGTCGGAATAAGCATGTGTACGGGTCGCTCGTGGAATTCGAGGCTTCTTCTTACGTTGATTTATGTGTTTTAATATCATTAAACGTATTGTGCGCGCGCGCGCGCGCTATAAAACCATCCAATTAAAATAAAAAGGCACTCTCGACGGAAAAGAGGGTCGCCTAATATAAACATGAAATCCGGTTAATTTAATTAAATATATAGGGTTCGGTCAGCCTTAAGCATATGGCCGGTGGCGATATGTATCAGGGGCTTTCCCGGAGTTATTAAACATTAACGTTATTTAATGTTTCGCGTCGGACATATGCTCCACTGATGCTAATTTCCAATTGGCATGTTGTATGTTGTACACCAACGTGGGATACGCCCGATCGTTTAATCTAGGGTCAGTTCTCAGCCTGCCCTAACTTACGAGAGTGTGTGCGACATGTGTTACATGTATCGATCATTTTTTTTTCTCTTTGTATCACTCCAAATTTTCCTGAACTCATCTGTGCATCAATTTAATTGAAAGAGAAAATGCACAATCGGCTTGCGTTCATAAGCAACATCAAACTTTCAGGCGCACAGTTCAATACTCATGCAAAGTTTCTATCACGGTGGTTACCCTAAGCTTTATTGCACGGGAAGTGCAGAGGTATTAAGGAAGGATTACATGCTCCTCGAGTATTTTAAACGCATAACACGATGTTTCCGTTAGCCCCCTCGTTCCAGGCGCAGGTGGATTCTACGTTACATCGTGATTATTTACGTGCGCTTTAATTCGGTGCGAGCTTCGAGCACGTCAAAACGTTCAACGCAAACAAGACGACGACGACGAGTCCGTTAATTCCGCGGGCTCGTAAAGCGCCGAGCTTTTTCTTTACGGCGCCCCATAAAACGTTGTTTAAATTGTGTCCAATTACTTCAAACATCCACGGGGCCACTGACGACAATTAAACGAAACGAACCGGCTCGCACATAAAGCTATTTCGGAAGCGCGCACGTGCATTCTCCGGTGAAAATAAATCGGACGGGGGGAGAGAAATTTTTTGGTGTTATTAAAAAGATGGCGATAATAGAGGCAGGCCATGTGTAAGCAAAATACATTAGCCGGCCGAGATTACGCCGCTTTATGTTGTCGGCGGTGCCGTTGAGATGTTACCAACACAGAACAGACAAAACGGACGCCAGAACAGACGAAAATAGCTCGCGGCGGTGTGTGTTTATCTTAACGCAGGGTCGGAGATACCGCCACCAACGTGAGACGGCCCTCCACTTTGTAAAGACGATTTTATATAAACACCGCGATCTGTAATCTAAGAACAAATCGAAACGAGCCGATAACAAAAGCTCCCTTTCATGTTTACTTGTTATAAAATCAAGTAAATATTAATATTTATTTTTAGATGTGTTCGAACCGCGAGTTCTAACTAATTATTTCAAAACATGCACAAAGAGCTACTTCGAAGGCCAACTAATTCGAATGGTTCTGGACTAGTCAGAGCCTGCGCTTCGAACAAACCTTTTGTCTTTGAAATCTATCCATAGATGTTTATAGATTTTTTAAAATGAATAACTCTCCAAGCGGTCTGCTTGCAAAGCGGGCGGTCACAAGGCTGGCTGAATCTCAATCGGGTCGGCGTGCGACGCGAACGGTTCGCGGGTGGGCGAGAGGCCCATTTAATATATTCCACTTTCAACATGAAACAGTCTCATTACGAAAGACTCTAGGCTCAAATAAAGACATCGTGATCTACAGGATATTTGAAGGAAATCGTATCGAGTATCTAAGACAGCTTTTTTTTTAATTCTCTGCAACCGACAGCCTCAGCTTTACCTTGACCAGGTGCGCTGTATCTTCCACGAGCTTTCCCCTCGGCTAGCAACAGTGAGGTAGGGGTGGGGTCTAATACGATGTTAAATTATTAAGGGCGCCAGGACGGACTTACCCAGCTGATCGACAAACGACCTCGTCGCGGTGTCCCCGAACCGATTTGATCGTGCAAAAGGCTAAAATTTACAACACAAGGCTACACTTGACTCACTGGTACATGAAGGAAGGGTGACGCAAACACGAACTTAAAATTAACAAATTTAAATTTATTGGTAAACAAAGTTCGAGCAAACATAGGTTCAAATTACACCGGGTTATATAGGTGCTTGCTCACAACAAGCAAAATTCAAACAAAGATAAACTGCGGAAACTCTAAGGTTATCCACTTATTTACTCAACGACAAAAAAAACTATACAGTGAAAGCTCTCTTAGGTGGACACCGACCGTGACCAGCAAATTGTCCGTCCGTTAGAGGTGTCCGCCTAAGAGAGATGCAAATGCATGTAATTTACATAAATGGGAGATTAAAAACTGTCCAGCTAAGAGAGGTGTCCGCTATGGGAGCTTTCACTGTATATGCACTCTCTGCATTCAGCCGAAAATTCGCTTTCCAAAAGGCATGCAATAGTTGTGCAACGATACGAAATTCATGATAAATCAAATAATCGAACTCATAACTTTTATGTCAAACACGGTCGGTAGTGTCAGCTCCCTTGTATACGACGTGAAGTTGGCGGTCATTACGCCATCTGCTGTTCCTGTCCAACGTCGCTAATCTGGATTGAATCGGTGGACAAGGGCCGCTAATATGGCGAGACTGCGTTTCCAGGTTAGGCGTAGAGGAAATACGAAGATTGAGTCGATTCGGCCTGAGTCAAACCCAAGGCAGCACGGTAATACAAAAGCGTGAGTTAGAAGTAGAGCTAACACGTGAAGTAGAGCCAAACGTAAAAGCCTGAACATAAAGGAAAGAACAGACTCGTTAGCGTCCAAAATGGCGTCAGCCAATTCGCACAATTTTTTATCTGAGATTCGTAGTTTTCTCAAGTTTGGAATGGGGCTAAAATACCCCAAGACTCAATCGGTGGTGCACTAGGGAAATTTCGGCGGAGCCGTAGATAAGCACTTCTCAATTATTTAAGCAAGAGCTTCGATAGTTTCTCTAAGCGGTATAACGCATCAACATGGCACCAGGGTCCGACGAGAACTAAGATTTTCGAGGCGCGAAACTAATATGGAAGGGTTGCCAGGATTATGCGGCGCTTTCAACAAATGACAATCGCGGAAAGCAAAGAACACGCGGGGCTGCCAGATGAACTCGAGGAGTCGCAGCAGGCGATGCTCTGTTGCCACGTTTTCGTAACGGAAATTTAAACGTAACATGTCTTCAGGTATGTCTGAAGCAAAACGCAAGAGAGTTGAAATCATGGCAGGACATAGATACCTATAGATTTTTTGAAGTGATCAAAGACCCTAATTAAAAGTATTCTCAAATCAAATCAAATGAACGTAGGATGGAAACATTCGACGATTAAAAATGGAGCTCCCCAAGGTACACTTGTTACGTTTTAAATTTGCCGCCAAAACATCGTGGCGATTGCGTTTTAGCACAGTTGGCTACACTGTTCCCCCTCATTTACATCGCTATAGGGGAAACCTGCGTGATGCGAACGCTCAACATCCATAGACTATGAAGGCACCATGTGATTACTTGATAGCTCATTATTGGTTATCGTCGGTAATTCTCGCGCGTCTTAGCGACCTTCTCCATCTTCAATTTCGTCGCGTCCTTTCTTGTTCGGATCGTGGTGCAAGCTAGACATGTTTTACGTGCATTGTAAGTTATCGGAATTCTTGCTCTTTGGGAGAAGTAATTCATGAGCGGCCGTGCCGGAAGATTTAGTGACACGCGCGGTAATTCTCGCGCATCTTAGCGACCTTCTCCATCTTCAATTTCGTCGCGTCCTTTCTTGTTCGGATCGTGGTGCAAGCTAGACATGTTTTACGTGCATTGTAAGTTATCGGAATTCTTGCTCTTTGGGAGAAGTAATTCATGAGCGGCCGTGCCGGAAGATTTAGTGACACGCGCGGTAATTCTCGCGCATCTTAGCGTCAATTTCGTCGCGTCCTTTCTTGTTCGAATCGTGGTGCAAGCTAGACATGTTCTACGTGCATTGTAAGTTATCGGAATTCTTGTTCTTTGAGAGAAGTAATTCATGAGCGGCCGTGCCGGAAGATTTAGTGACACGCGCGAACACCCTTGGGGATAGCTTTTAACCCCCATACTAAGCCTGCGACCCCAGTTCTTTCCGGTAAAATATGACGACATACGCCGACGAACAAGCTAACATGGCCGCTAACAAAAATCGTTTCTTCTATGTAGGCTTTTCCGTTTGGGCGCAGATTTCTGGGGCAGGCTTTTAGTCCAGGCTTCTAGGCCTAGTTCTCCGGAGCGATTCTGCCCTGTGGATGTACTGTGACCCGATGGTGGAAACCTGATCAGCCATCTTCACGATCCCAGCGGATCCAGTTTGAACCAGATTGTTGACGCTACCCGCGAACCCACCGGCCACCGCGCTTCGGTTGGTAACGTTGACCCTAACGCATGACTGGACGCGCTGTCAAAAGGTTAGGTATTCCAACTTTAATTTAATACGACGTTTTGCGGATCGATCAGTCTTCTGGCGCCCTTTAATAATTTTTACCATCTTAATTGACCTACCCCATTCTTCACTGTTGCTAGTCCGGGGAACGGCTGATACGTTTAGTCAGCAGAAGCTTGTCATCTGTCATCTGTCAGTGGTAAGTGAGAGGCAAGTCAAATTAAATTAAATTATAAATTTGGTGACACACCCCTGCCATCTTTACTGTTTATTATCTTTATGAATGATTTAAAATATTAACCTTTGCAATATTAATCGTGGGCTTTCGTAAAAAGACACCGAAAATAATCCGACGATAAATAAATTTCATGAATATTCTATTAATATTCCGGGGTGCGTATTCAAAGCGTTCATTATGTTCACGTCGAATTTTTCTGCGCTTATAATTAGACTCGATTAATATTTAATGGGCGCATTCACTATTTATTCGTCAGCTGTTTATCGGGCCGAATTTTGGCCCGCCGCCGGCCCCGAGGAAAAAAGCTTTGGTAATTCTGTACGGGGAAATTTAATTAGCGCGCGTTATTATATGATATTAACAAATTAATGCGCGAATTATGTTTATGTAAACGACGGTGCGTAATTAAAATTTTACACAGTTGCTTTTATAAATAATAATAATAAATTTCGGCCGCCACCTAAGGCCATGTTTATTAAGCTTACTTTTTTTTTGGGGCGGATTAAATTTTCTTTCGCGTGAAACTCCAATGTTAGGTTAAACTTGGGGGGGAGGAGAATTTACTTCCCGCAATTATTATAATTTTACAGCGGCGCGCCGTGAAGTTAAAATTAATACGTTCCGTTGCCTCACACGCCGGATCGAGGCAATTAAATTCGAATGGAAATTAAGCTCGGAGATCATATTATAAAAACCATGGCTAATGACTCAATTACAAGGACGAAAAAAGTCGATTTGATTTCCAGCTTAATTGCCTTGAATTTCTGCCTGTGTGACGTTCGAATCAAAATGGAACCTTCCGGTGAAACCGTAAAGACAAACTAACTCATTGGTGACTAAAGTATTTGAAATATGTGGAGGATTCTTTGTGGCTAGGACCCACACTCACTTCTTCATTAACGATGGGATGAAGTGAATCCACATTCAAAATTTCCAAATAGAATTCTTATAGAACGTCTTCAATTTTAATTAGGATTAATTTGTACTGTAGCTGTTTGCTGCCTTATACACACATTTTTCATCCGGAGGGCACATGACCGCACAAGAACAGTTAAGTACGGCGTGGTAAGTCAAGGCATTATCAGCGCCAATTAGCGGCAATTAGTGGAAGCGTCTTCCACGGCGCGGCGGCGGCGGTGCTTCAAACGAATTTACTTAACGCTTATTCACGCCGTACATCAAAAGCCCGCACAGTTTCTGCGTCATTTACTTATTACAGTTCACTTTATCTCGGGCGCATGTAGACGTAATTCCTGTAACCATTAAGGTATGAAATGGAAAATGCTGGCGCGTAACCGCCGCTGCACTTGAAGTTTCAAAGTCGAAATCGCTCGTGCATTCACCGCAGAATTTTCAGCCGGGGCGGCTGAATGCGTCTGTCATATTCACGGTGCATTATCGTTCGTTATAAATTAAAGGTTCCACGTAAAAAAAAAAAAGTTGCCCGTTCAAAAGGGTTAGGAGTTGAGAGCGTTTTTGATGCAGGAGCTCAAAATGCTCTTCCCCACCATTTCAGTTCGTTTTTTAAACTTTAAGTTGTGAGTGCTTCTTCACTTTCAGAAACAGAGGTCGAACCTGTTCCTATTACCAAACTGGCGGGAAAGAACGAAGGTAAAAGATAACCTCTTTACTCAGATAATAATCTGCTTATTAGAGGTTTATAGAAAAATGACTTGATTTGCTCTCAGACTTTTATGACCTTGACAGTTCAATGAGGAAGTGCTTGGCCTGATGTCCAACTTCCGCGAGTTGATGTTAACTGAGGTGCTTAATATCCGAATAGTTTTTCAAAACGGTGATGACTTTCGCCCATTTTTTGGAGAGCAAAACCCACCCTTCTGTAAGCGCAAACGTATTGATTCGGACTGTCATAAGGATAGGGGGAAAGAAGTTGGTGCGTCTCGTATTTTCTCTTCCATGTTTCTCCTTCCAATTCTTCTCTATGCATATCCTCTATTTATGCGTTTAAGCCATTACTCAATATGCGCCGGTGACAATCATTTGCTCCCGCATGCTTCTGTTCATTAAAGAGGTGCCTTAACGTCCATTTTTTTGAGATCAAAACGCACCTTCAGGTACGACACCATCCTGTAAACGCAGTCAATGTTGATTTTGTTACGGTGAGAAATTTCATTTCATTGCAAATAATCTCTAGCTTTCGAGTCATCCTGTATATTGACGCAGAAGTTTGATCTTTGGAACTTGGACTATTCCAAAAAGTCCGCTTTAGAACGCTAAGCAAGCCTGGGCAACCCTATTCTTTCATAATGAGACTATCCCATGCCGACAGTGAGATATATCCCACGTTAATACGACGAAACGAACTTGGAGAAGCATCGAAGAAGGCCTAGGCTGGCCGCAACCAAATTAAAATCCGGGTTTCATACCCGTCTCCTTTTTCACTCTGAAACAATCACCGTTTAATGAAAAATTGAAACAAAACGAGAATAACTCTCAGTGCGGTCTGAATGCGAGCGAGTAGTCACAACGACATTCACGGTTAGGGGGAGAGGTCTTTTGGCCAATGACAGACCTTTAATATAATAAAAGGCTCTAAAAACCTTTATGGCGGATTTCACAAACGTTACTTAAATTTAATCATCCGTTAAAAGTAAACGTTGCCATGGTTACATGTGTTGAAGGTATAGGAATGATTATTCTTAATCAATGATTACAGTTAAGTGACGTTTGTGAAATCCAGGGTTAATATATTAAACATTCGCATTCAGACCGCACTCATTTTGTTTAAATTTTTCATTAAACGGTGATTGTTTTGAAGTGAAAAAGGAAACGGGTATGAAACCCGGATTTTAGTTTGTTTGCGGCGAGTCTAGGCCTTCTTCGAGGCTTCTCCACGCTTGTTCCGTCGTATTAAACTGCAGGTACAGTAGCGGACAATAAAATCCGGGCAAGAATTTGACATGTCGTTCGTATTTAGATAAATTTGGTAAATTTGAGGTTATATTTCTGTCAAAATCTGTATTAAACGTCAGAATTACTTGCGGCATCTTGTACAGGTGTATGTATTAAACGTCAAAAATATTAAAGTGAGGTTTACATTGCACAAATGACGTGCGCGGATTTTATTGTCCGTTACTGTATGTTTTAGAGTCACATTGGGCGGCGGCGGTCGGTTCATAATCCGTGTTTTCTTCTATCTAGCTTTTTTTTTATATTACCATTTGGTTCTTTTTCCTCCCCTCCCCCCATTAATTCTGGACGTTCACCGGAGTTCCGTTAACTGGGAGCTCCGTGGCGTCTTTGTTGAAAGGTTGGATGGCGTCGTTATAAATCGACCTCGGCCGTCCATTTTGGTGTTTGCTAACACGACGGTTCATTACGCCGTACTTCGCGAGAGGGCGCGTTCCTTGGGACGAAAGTGTTCACTGAAGTTGACGCAAGTGGTCACTTAAAGTTCACGAAAGTGGTAACTGGAGCATTTCCCCCATCATATTCCTACCTGGTTCGGCTGAAGCCATGCTGTCAATTGAAATGACGCGGCGCTCCTGTTACGCCTAACTTCGACAACCAAAGGTTGGAATTTGATCTTTATTTTATTTGTTTCATTTTGACACATTGTAGTATTAAGGGTTTAAACGACGAACGGCGTCGACTCGCGAGTTCTAGTATCGAATTGTGTTGGTTACTTTAATGCCTTGCGTAAACGGATCCGTACTTAAATATTTTAATTTATTTTTAATGCTAACATGACTTCCCAGTTTATGTACTGGTTGACTTCTTATATAATCTTGTAAGATTGTTGAAAAAAAGTGTTTTTATTTCTTTTCGAATTTAAATTCATGCCTTCGTATTGGGATCCACCCTATCTCCACGAGTTAGCCGGATGTGAGATGAATTTAATTTGCACATTTCAACATTTGTTAACAGGTTGGTCACAATTTGGACTGATCAATCAATAAGAAGAAAGAAATTGACTACATTCCGCATTTTTTCCTCCACGCCTATCCAATCATCTCCTTCCAGTTTCATTCTCTGCACGTCTCTTTTAATAAGCCCAAGCCAGTCTTCTTCTTTTCTTCTTGAAAGAAAGGACGCCCAGTCTTTTCACAAGACCACATCATTGCCATTCCTTCTATCACAGTTTTCTCAAGAAGATCAGTAGCCCTGAAGAATTTCTTTTGTAAAGGAGAACGAAACGTCAGCAGAGAAACAACATAATACATACTTCCATCGTAAGCCACGTAGAAGTCAAGTAGCGGCTTCAAGTTTGCCTAAGAAACCTCTGCGGAGAGGACATCCAGCCAGACAACTGTGCCAATGGAGAGGATATAAAAAAGAAAACCACGCAGCTAGGACGACCTCGTGGCGTCAGCAGGAAGATCAGCGGACCTGAAAGGAGTTCTCCATAACGAAGGACGAAACATCAGCAATAGAATGACATGGTATGCGGTTCCACTGGTTCCATTTGGTCTTCGTAATTCGATGTTTTACTTCCTTGACATCCTGCAACTTCTTTGTTAAAACTTTTCTACCATTTCTTGTCAGTTTCCATGCCTTTGATCCTTAAGGTTCATATACATCATACCATACCGTTTCGTATAGTCTGTTCTTTTCTGTGCTATTCAGTTTTTTGGCCTCAAGTTAGTTTGGCTCTCAATTGATGACCGCAACTTCCTTGTTAAAACTTTTCTACCATTTCTTGTTACTTTCCACGTCGCCGATTCATAAGGTGCATATACATCATACGACCGTTCCGTATAGTCTATTTCCTCGTGTGTTATTCAATTCCATTTGAGCTCAAGTTAGTTTGGCTAACGTTGGTTTGATTTAAATGTAACTACAGATTACTTCAGAACGACATTGGAAAAAAAATTCAAAACGATTTTAAAACAAGAAAAATGGCAGACGTTAGTTTCTAAAAACATAGCCAAAATGGTGAAATCAATTAATAAATTCTCACCCTAAACCATCGTACCAGATACAGAGACGGACGGATTTTTTTGGAGATCAACCACACACTATGACGTTCTGTAAATGTCGACTACGCCCTCGGGCTTGAGGAGCTAAACTCGACAAGACGGGCACTGGCCGTCTGCTCCGTCGCGTCGCCATGGCCTCTTACGTGTTTTAAACCGGAAATTAAATTAAACTCCAATCCCTGGATCGTTCGCTTTTAGTTATGTTTACGTAATGCGATTTTTTGATGAGTCAACTCACTCAACAAAATTTCTGCGAACGCAGCCTCATTTCAAGAGTTAGTTCTGACTCATATTAGCGGAGCTTTTGACAAAGCAAGGCGTTTGTTTACATGATTTTTAGATGAACATGTTTCCCGCGCTCGCTTAGACCATATTGTATCGAGTTTAATTTATGTAATGAGCTCAATGATTATACATATGAAATGCTCGATTTCTTACAACGTCAATAAGGTTACAGTAAGTTTTAAGCGAGACTGTTAGAATGTTAGAACTATTCAGTGTTTTGCTATTATAAAATGTATGAAAAGATTTCTTTCCGTTGTCCTTCTCGCCTCGCTTTGTCGATAATTTTAAACGTACCTCCCCCTAATTATATTTGGAGCGTGCCAGAGATTTGAAAGCTTTTGGAAGACGAGTTCCTAACGCCGAAGGAGAAAAATCCGTGCAAATTAGAAACGTGACGATTTTAACTCCCGGTAATTCCCGATACCTTCAGGATCAAATCAATACCTAACCAATTCCCGAGGAGACACCTGAACGCTCGAGTGAATTAGTCATCTCCTTGTGTTGCAAGTACCAGATAAGATTTAAAGTATTTAATTGATGATGATAATTAGTGGTTACCTTTTACTTTACAGTGATCTCCCCCAGCTTTCTGTTTCTGCCTTCTATGGCTTTCAACCCCTAATCATCGCCTCTAAAATCCTTTTGCCAATGTACTTTGTTATTGTTTCCTTGTCCATGACAGTCCTTTTTTCCTCCACATGATAACTTTTTATTGGTCTTTCTGTTTCCACTTTGCCACCGCTCTCTAGACGTAGCCCAATCATTTTGACCCCAACCATTTTCTTTCCAATAAATTGTTTTTCAATTCTTCCTCTTCATTGTTGGGTAACTCAGATTTATTTATTTGATATCAGTTGGGTTTATTTAATTTAGAACTTCTAGTAGCTTTCTGAAAATTCTCCTTCTGTCGTTCTACTGCTAACGAAACCAACCTTTCCAAACATTTACTTTAAGATAATGAAATCCTACACCGCTCAATCACTATCTGTACGCTAGCCCGTTTTAAAATAGCACATATCGTCGATTATAAAAACAAATTCCTGCGCAATATTTACACTAAGCAAGGAAATCAAACGGAGTTTGTTTTAAGATAATCTCATCGTCGTGACGCCAAGTATAATATGTTCTTTTTTTCGCATTCAGATTTAATAAATCCAATTAACGTCGTTGCTTGCTCGTTACAACCGGAGCAAAAATTACACGTACCTGCAGGTTATGGCCCCACGTAGTTTCCGGTGATGTGTGCCTTTTTTGTCGCGGCGCGGCGGTATTGTTAATGCTAAAACGGCTTTTTTTACGTGTGTGTGTGTGCTCGAGGTATGCATTTCAAAATACCAGTCCTCGGCTTCTATGAACAATGCGTACATATCGTCCCATTGTTTTTGCCAATTACGGACATGGGAACTCGCAATTTCTGTTGTGTAGGTAGGCTGATGTATTCTTTTTTCTCTCGTCGGATTTATCTCTTTATTGTTACATTAACGCGACTCCGAATGCTTAGGCTAATATCAGATAACGGGACGATGAATTGGCAACGCTAATATTTGCTCGATGCAACTGATAACCACGAGAATGTTTGGAAATATTTAGATACTATGAAATTGCTTAGGATTTGTTTGTATTACAAGAACCACATTCAAAAATTTTAGTTTGCATTCAAATTCTTTTTTTGGCTGGGCCACTTTCTTCTTTGCAAGCTCATCCTTCGTCCTGTGAACGCGACCATCCAATTTATATCTATTATTACAAGCCTGCCTGGCCTTCATTTTTAACAATTCCATTCCATTCTACGACCTCTTCAGTGTAGTTGCTTTATTTACTTCTTCTATTTGCGAATCATTCTATTTTCGTTCTTCTTTTTTCCAAGTATACTTGTTGTAATTCTCCCTTCGTTCGGTTTAAATATCGTCTTAAGCTCAAGGATATCAACAAAACGTTGTCTTGCTTAGCTCTTGTAAGTTTAGTTTTGACTTTGACGTATTAATTTAATTAATCGATGGCTCTCGATGACGCGGAACTTTAATTTTAAGCGTTCGGCTCGTCGCAAAAAAACAAAAAACTAAGAAATAAAAACAAATTTTCGAAATTCCCTCCCCCGAAAGAGGAAACGCCGCCGCAATATCGCCCGCTCTTTTGAAACTTCAGCGCGGAAATTAGCATTGAAAAAACCGGCGTGATTAATGAAACCCTTGCAGATCTGTTTCGACAGAAGAGAGAGTCACCCCCTCATATTAAAATATGCCAAAGTTGCGAGAGGTGATTGTGGCCGCGGTATAATTAACATTTGATTAATGGCTTACATGCTGGTGACAACGTTGCGCAAACGAGCGCCTCTTCGGGGCCCGCGAGTGCATCACTATCGACACCTAGGGCAATTTTTGTGTCGACCTTTTGTCTAGTGATTTATCGCCTAATTGGACGAAATCTAATTTTAAATTCGGGTTGCCAATTAAAAGGACACTTTTGCAAAACACCATGAACCGTTGATTAATTGTCTCGCATATCTATGCATGCCATCGAAGACATTTGTTACAACCATCTAGAAACTTCTCGATGATCCTAAAAAGACGCGAGAGTTAATAATGCTTAATGATACATCGAACAATATTTGTAGGAAAATACTACAATACCCCGAATACGTTTCTTTTTGATTTTATGAAATCGTAAAGTATTTCTCTTATCTAACAACTCGATTTAAAACACGAGGCTTTCAAAACACACACACATTTCAAAGTTTTACGATTTTCTTTCTGTTTTCTTTTCCAACGCTTTACGGTTCGGTTTTATTGTTATTACTTTTTAAAGTCTGCCGGTGTTCCCCCCTCACAATCACCGAAATAAATACACGCACTTATTACACTGTGTATCTAGTATCTACAGACAGTAACTTATGAACTTTTAAAACTTTTCCTGCAATTTCACTCGCGTTTGTTTATCTAGAATCTAAAACCGATACCGCAAAATAACTATTAAACTAAACGTATCCGAGGAAAGTGAAGATAAGGGGAAACCACGATTACCGAGAACAAAGTTTTATAAAGATATGTAGTAACGAAAATTCCTAAAAAAAAAATGTGATATGGTGATAATGAATTATCGTATCGATACAATAATAAATTATTCGGCAAGATTACTTAGAAGTCTAAACGTAAGTTCGTAAAATAATATGAAAAATAGAACAACTTGAGAATAGATTCCAAAAATAGAGGCCTCTGCATTCGTACACTTTTAGTTTGGAACAACAAAACCAAAACGTTTTTTGACAGTTTACACGCGTGCGCAATTATTAGCTAATATTAGTAACAAATAATAAGCGAACCAGTGGCGTGCAGTCTGCATGCGCAAGGAAAGCATTTCGTCCTGTTATTCTAGAGGCACCTTTTATTGATATCATTTTCATATTCATCAAAATGATGAACTCAAACCAATAGATGTTATTTTAATTAATTATCTACAGGGTACAAGAAATAATTATTGTAAAGTGATTTTTTTTCCACTTTAATCTCTCTCATTGTATACTAAGAAAATAAGGAAAACATGAAAAGTATACTTGTCTTGCCAATCATGGTTTTACCGCAGAAAATTCTAAATCTTTTTATCTATTACGTGAGTAAGTTCAGTTCGTTCAGGCTATGATTAACATACTTTGGCCTAGTAACAACACGTTGATAAAATAATTTAAGAGCAAGTCAATTCAAAACAAATACTCAGATTTCTCAACTTTTACCAAATCACATTTATAAAGAAAACACTCGACGTTTACTAAAAATAAAAGATCAACCAGAAACTAAGCGAGTCTAAAAGATCTTCACAGAATGCACAGATGCATTCATAACAATGAATTACTCAATGAATAATTTACTTAGATGGATGAATTTGAAGTTGCTCGGTTCAAATAATGTGGAAAAAATTCCTCTGGATGATGAGTTTGAATTTGCTGAGCTCGAACAACATGAGATTTTCGAACGTTGTCAATCAATGCATGGTGTTTGAAAAACAAGGAAAACGAAGACAATGATTATAAATCAAAATGCATTCATCTGACATGTGAGAAGCAATTATAGATGCGTCTTCAAGTCTCAATTTATAATATAAAAACACTTCAACAAAATGGCGCTACATTTATTATGACCACGTTCCTTAAACTCAATCGAGATTGGCCATTTTGTAAAATGTTATTTCATTGTTTGGATTTGGTTTTGCATTGTAGACATCTGAAGTTTACAACAACTTGGGAACAATGAAAACAGAGCCCTTGGAGTTGTCTGATTTAAGAAACGCCCAAAATTGATGCCGTTAATACTAGCAGCGATCCAAACAATTCTGACAATGGAAAAATGGAAACTCCAATGTTGTGATTGTATGAACAAAGCAACTCCCCAATGTTTCTACATATATCCAATTATTTCAGTAGCGGAAATCAGTCAAGTCGTAAAATACAACGTGCTCTATCATGTCTCTCACGCTAAAGATTATAGCGAGTTATCGCAACCATCACGTTAACTTACGGTGAACGTTAAGATCATGTGATCCAATTGAAAATGAATGGGGCCACGTAATTTTAACGTTTACCGTAAGTTATACCGCTTATATCTGTTCACCGTTACTTGAATTGCATAGTTAATGCTTCTTTCGCTGAAAGAAATTTTCCAGAAAGATTAAAAATTGCAATCATCGTTCCCATTCCGAAAGGTAAGAACAAATTGAATTTATCTGACTACAGACCCATTGCTTCATCATCAGTTTTTGCCAAGATCTACGAAAAGGCATTTTATCTCACAATCAGATTAATGAAGTATCTCTGTATTAAAGCCGTTTTAAAAGAGCAACAATTTGGTTTTAGGAAAAACTGTAAGTAATACCTTTCGCTGAATAAAAAATCTTGAAAAGATTTGATCTTACTCGTGCTTTCGATGTCGTTGATCACTGTTTATTATTGCACAAAACTTCAAATGCACGGCGTCCGAGGTCTTGCTCTTGACTGGTTATATGTACTTATCTTCAAAACGGATACCAACGGGTCTTGGTTAAACACGACAATAAAGTCTACTTTTCTGATTTCGTTAAAATCAATATAGGACCCCTCAAGGTAGTATATTGGGTCCTTTGTTATTTCTTGTTCTTATCAATGATATAAGTTCAGATGATTCTCATTTAACGCTATTGCTGCTATGAGTTCAAGCGCATCAACTTTGATTTGAAACTTCTCAGAATGTATTATTTCTCACATGTTCATTCTTTGCTGAGTTATGGCATTGTTTGTTGGGGGAACGTGGCAGCATTAATGACGTATTATTAGCTCAAAAGAGAATTATTCGAACAATGACTTTTAAAAATCCTCAATCTTCTTTGCTTTACATATTACTTTGTGTTACTTATGTTCGTTCTCATAAAGATGATTTTCAATGGTTAGATAACAGAAATGTAGCTTATAATTTTCGTCATAAACTTAAGGTAGAGGTTCCTGAACATAGGTTGTCTATGTTAGATGAAAGTGCTTACGTTATGCCTATAAAACTTTTTAACAGTTTGCCTGAAGATATCAGAGGTATCAACTCTCATATTACATTTCGTATCAAAGTTAAAAATCTTCTTCTCTAAAAGAGTATTTACTCAATTGGTGAATTTTTTACAATTTGCTCCAATTTATAATCAATTGTCTGCCTTTTGGCTCACGTTTTAGTTTGATTCAATAGATTGTTGACATTGATTAAAATTTTTGTGACTAAATTATTGTATGATTATATTTTTTATGTGTTTTAGCTTAGTTCTTCGTTGACTATTATGACTGCTTCCATATTACACGCTTGTAATCCGAGGAAATAAATAAATTGATTGATTGACTGATTATAAAAAAAAAATTAGTCCCTTGTAAGATCTATCTGTCGCCCCCTAACAAAAAACAACAATCACGTTTTCATACTAAAATTATTCCCAGATGATTTTGAAAGGGCCTTTCAAGAATGGATTTATAATGTCTATTAGGGCGAAATTTTGGGAGATCTAATTCGATTGGGAATTCTGGAATTTTTGGTTTACAAAAATGTTGGACTGTTAAATAGTTAAATGTCTTCTGTGATTCTTCAGCGAAAAACGAATTTAATTGGAATTGGAACTACTTTGAAAAGCTTTTCGAGGCAATTTTGAAAAGACTTTCGAAAATACATGCGACGTTCTCACCTCAAGCGAAAAAAATAGGGATTGGGGCATTTTCTTACTAAAATTGTCCGTGAATTTTTTTTACCGTGAATTTAATCAATGGTGACAACGATGGGATACATTTCAGTGTGGCAGTAGAATTCAATAATATAAAATGTTTCTAGCATCAGTTTCAGTCTCTTTTGAGCTGAATTGAGTGCTTTTTTAACACTCTTAACAAAAATCTCAACAACATTGAATGCAAAATATGCACAATATGTTTCACAAAAAGTTATTATTTTCTGCTGTTTATGTGTATGTTTGCTGAAAGCTAATACGATTACATAAAAGGAACATTTGGGGCATTTACTCTAGTTTGATGCGGTCCAATGTTCAATAAGAACGTAAGCAATACAGAACCTTGCGAAAATTAACAAATTTTCCTTCTAAAAGAAACTGTAGTTTCTTTTTTTCTTGTTTTCGTTTCTCACGTGGCGCACACATTTCCGGACAAGAAAGAAACCTAATTCTGCATGAGAATCACTTCAGCCCCAGCTGAAACCGCCCGATTTCTTTCAGGTACGAAAGTTACAAAAGACGTCCGAGCGACCGGAGCACGTGACGCCCGGACCTTAGAACCGTTTGCGGGATTAAAACTTTGAAACGAAATTGTTTCGGCACGAACGCCGTTCCGCCGCTACCTGAGCAATTTCCTGACAGGACCGCCGGTCAAAATTTCTCTCTTTTTCGCGAAAGAAGCAAACATCAGGCGCTTTAAGGCGTTATAAAGTTTGCTATGCCAGAGCTTTTTCTGTGAAAACAAACAAACAAAAAAAATAGTAATGAATACAACAGACCTCTGTGATGTCGTACGTGGTGATTTCCGCCTCCGGAACAGCACGGTTGTTCCATGTACATGGTCCAACTATTTTCGAAATCAGCACTAACCATGAGTAAAACCCCAAACTGCACCAAGAACGAAACACTGAGCGTAATCTTACTGAGGCAAAACAAGAACGGACGCCGCTGTTGCATTTTGGCGATGTCGTCGTCGTCGGCGTCGTCGAGGGGAGCACGTGGTCACCGATCGTTCGGGCGTCGAATTTAGCTTTGAGAGTGGCTTCGGAGTAAAGCGAACGAAAGCGGCGGCGGCGGATGAGTAAATAAAGGCCAGAGTTTTAAAATAAATTAAGTCTGGAGTTTCGCTCGTTCACAACTAAAATAAACGCATGGGTTTCGAACTGGAAAGTCAATGTTTCGGATCAGGGGCAATCATCAAGATGAGAATACGTGGTCAATTTCATTTAGGACACTTCGAAAATCGCAGCCGTACCGCATTGTTTACGTAAACACAACGTTTGCGACCATGCGGCGTGATCTCACTCTACCGTGGTCGAGATCGAACTGAATTCGAACGCTCGCAGAATGGCACTCCGTATCCTCGGCCGGTCGGGCATAGACTCGGCAAGCGTCGTCGGAGCAGCAGGAACTGCCACAATGTTGCGCGTCCATAAGCGTCGTTTTGCCGACGGCGGTACGAACGCCGCGAACATATTCGTTTCGCCCCGGTCGGGCGCGGGGGGGCTTTGTTTAAGAGGACGCACAGATTCTTACTACAACAAATTCCTTTGTGTTGTAACGGTTTCTATTAATTATTCCAAGTTGCGATTAGGAGCTATTGTTGCTCCCAAATTCGAACGCACTTCGCAGAAACTGCACTTCTCTAACTTCACCACCAACTATCTTAATTATTTGGTTACGTGAACCGATTGTTTCTGAAGTCACGATGACGGAGATGATTTAAACAATCGGTCGGAATTACCGAGAATCGCACGCTTCATTAGTTCTACTTCAAATAAATAACCGCGTAGAAAGCAGCACATCCAACGATTTAAAACTTGCAAGTCTCAGAAGTTTCTTTCTACCTTCACGTAAAGAAAAATCGGTCGCAGGATGTCGCAACCTAAACTATTTAAAACAGGTAGTCTACGTGAAAAATTGATTTGAATTAAACACGAAGAACTTAAAATTAAGAACTTGATTGCATTCACGATAAATGGAGCTGTAGTTTTCACCCATTTTTTTAAAAACAGTTTAAGTATAATTCAAAAAAGAAACGATCTTTGAGTTTCAAATTTCTTTGGGTACAATTTCTGCAATGGAAATTTAGGGCAAGAAATGTTTGGGCTGCGGATACGGTTCGCAGATAGAACACGTTCTGTTTTTCCAGATGGTTTTTGATTGAATTGAAACAAAAATATAAGGAGGAAAGGACGAAGGTGTGACAGCGAAACGTCAAAAGAAAAAAGACCCGAAAGAGACTCAAAGATGTCAGAGTCTGGAAACCTACCAGGTTCGCTCCTATTTAATTATCAAAATGGTTTAAGCTTCAGAATTGGGTAGAGTCTATTTACAGATCCTGTATCAGCGACGTCATAGATTCCACCCTCTAGTATCTAGACTCTAGACCATAGACACCAGCTCGTTTATTAATTTTATTAACAAAAACTATTTGAGCTTCTTCAGGATCAGCTAGAGTCTATAGATACTATGGCAGCTAGACCAGAGGCAACGACTACTCTGGAAGATACTTTATACGAAGATTCTACTGTCAACAAACCAGCTCGTCTCCATTGATTTGAATTGCAGAAACTAGTGGAACTTCTTCAGTATTCGCCGGAGCTATAGATCCCACAACAGAGACAACGATTTTGAAAGATGCGGAAGAAGATTCCACTATCGACAATATCAACTCGCCTATATTGATCTTAATTAATTAAAAAAGAACTACTTCAGCTTTTTTAGGATCAGGCAGAGTCTATAGATTTTGTAGGAAACTAGACTATATCTAGAAGATCAGTAAGAAGATTCTACTGTTAACAATTCACTTCATCTCTATTGATTTGAATTGCAGAAACTAGTAGAACTTCTTCAGTATTCGCCGGAGTCTATAGATCCCATAGCAGCTAGAACAAATACAACGATTCTGAAAGATCCGGAAGAAGATTCCACTATCGACAATATCAGCTCGCCTGTATTGATTTTAATTAATAAAAAAACTACTTCAGCTTTTTTAGGATCAGCCGGAGTCTATAGATTTTGTAGGAAACTAGACTATACCTAGAAGATCAGTAAGAAGATTCTATTGTCAACAATTCACTTCATCTCTATTGATTTGAATTGCAGAAACTAGTAGAACTTCTTCAGTATTCGCCGGAGTCTATAGATCCCATAGCAGCTAGAACAGAGACAACGATTCTGAAAGATCCGGAAGAAGATTCCACTATCGACAATATCAGCTCGCCTGTATTGATCTTAATTAATAAAAAAAACTACTTCAGCTTTTTTAGGATCAGCAAGAGTCTATAGATCCTGTAGGAAACTAGACTATACCTAGAAGATCAATAAGAAGATTCTACTGTCAACAATTCACTTCGTCTCTATTGATTTGAATTGCAGAAACTAGTAGAACTTCTTCAGTATTCGCCGGAGTCTATAGATCCCATAGCAGCTAGAACAGAGACAACGATTCTGAAAGATCCGGAAGAAGATTTCACTATCGACAATATCAGCTCGCCTGTATTGATCTTAATTAACGAAAAAACTACTTCAGCTTTTTTAGGATCAGCCAGAGTCTATAGATCCTGTAGGAAACTAGACCATACCTAGAAGATCAGTAAGAAGATTCTACTGTCAACAATTCACTTCGTCTCTATTGATTTGAATTGCAGAAACTAGTAGAACTTCTTCAGTATTCGCCGGAGTCTATAGATCCCATAGCAGCTAGAACAGAGACAACGATTCTGAAAGATCCGGAAGAAGATTCCACTATCGACAATATCAGCTCGCCTGTATTGATCTTAATTAATAAAAAAACTACTTCAGCTTTTTTAGGATCAGCCGGAATCTATAGATCCTGTAGGAAACTAGACTATATCTAGAAGATCAGTAAGAAGATTCTACTGTTAACAATTCACTTCGTCTCTATTGATTTGAATTGCAGAAACTAGTAGAACTTCTTCAGTATTCGCCGGAGTCTATAGATCCCATGGCAGCTAGAACAAATACAACGATTCTGAAAGATCCGGAAGAAGATTCCACTATCGACAATATCAGCTCGCCTGTATTGATTTTAATTAATAAAAAAAACTACTTCAGCTTTTTTAGGATCAGCCGGAGTCTATAGATCCTGTAGGAAACTAGACCATACCTAGAAGATCAGTAAGAAGATTCTACTGTTAACAATTCACTTCATCTCTATTGATTTGAATTGCAGAAACTAGTAGAACTTCTTCAGTATTCGCCGGAGTCTATAGATCCCATAGCAGCTAGAACAGAGACAACGATTCTGAAAGATCCGGAAGAAGATTCCACTATCGACAATATCAGCTCGCCTGTATTGATCTTAATTAATAAAAAAAACTACTTCAGCTTTTTTAGGATCAGCCAGAGTCTATAGATCCTGTAGGAAGCTAGACTATAGGCAAGGAGTTCTCTAGAAGATCAGTAAGAAGATTCTACCATCAACAATTCACGTCGTCTCTATTGATTTTAATTGCAAAAACTAGTTGCATCCGCCGGAGTCTATAGATCCTATAGCACATCTCATCTGTATTGGTCTTAATTAAAAAAAAAAACTGTTTCAACTTCTTCAGGATCAGCCACAGTCTATAGATCCTGTAATTAGCTAGAGCATAGACAATGAGTACTTTGGAAGATCCGGAAGAAGATTCTACTTTCAACGAAACCAGCTCGTCTATGTTGATCTTAATTAATTTCAACTTCTTCAGGATCAGCCAGCGTCTATAGACGACTCCGGAAAATCCGAAAGAAAATTCTGCCGTCAATAAAACCAGCTCGTCTGTATTGATCTTAATTAATTTGAACTTTTTCAGGATGAGTTAGTGTCTATAGATCCTGTTAAGGTGCGGATAGACATGCGAGAGAAAACTTGCACGAGTTACCGTCCGACACTGATGTCGCTAATGTAAATAGTGTTGCGAGTCGACTCGCTGAAATGTCTAGAAGATCTCGCGCTAGATTCTTTCTTGCCAGTCTAAACACGCAGAATTGTAGATTCGCCATTTATTTATTACTTTAGTCACTGGACTTGCCCGACAGATAACTGCGACAATTATTGCTAATAGTGTAAACAGACTTGGAAGTAACTTGCGCGAAATTCGTCGCAAGTAACCCGCCAGTCTATCCGCACCTTTACAGCTAGACAAAAGATAACGACTCCGGAAGATCAGGAAGAAAATTGTACTACCAACAATACCAGCTCGTCTGTATTGATCTTAATAATAAAAAAAAAAAACATTTCAGTTTCTTCAGGATGAGCCAGAGTCTATAGATCCTGTAGGCAGCTAAAGTATATTGGAAGATTGACAAGACCAGCTCGTCTCTGTTGATCTTAATTAATTTCAAATTCTTCAGGATCAGCCAGTATCTATAGATCCTGTAGGCGGCTAGACCACAGATAGACAACTCCCTTGAAGATTCTACTATCAACAATTCCTACTCGTCTTTATTGATCTCATTTACAAAAACTATTTGAGCTTCTTCAGGATCGGCCAGACTCTACAGATCCTACAGCAGCTAGACACACAGACAACGACGACGGAATTAGATACTACTGTCAACAATCCTACTCGTCTCTATTAATCTTAATTATAAAAATTATTTATGCTTCTTCAGGATCAACCAGAGTCTACAGATCCTAAAGCAACTAGAACATAGACAACGATTTCGGAAGATTCTGCTATAATTTTGATACTGCACTATTTGTACACTATTTGTACAGTCGCAATCATAATTCATGTCACTTACAGCAAGCTTAGAGAACGTCGTATTCTTCTCCTTTAAAATAGTGAACGTCGAACGTACCCAAATCTTACTACCTACTTAAAATATTGAATCCGGGATGCCATAAATTATTCTTTGTTTGAAACCATTGAAGCACAACGTCTACGATGAGTTTCTCTGTAAAGGTTATGTCATGAATTACGACTGCGACTGTACATAAAATGGGTTGCGAAAAACGACCTTTTTAGATCAACTTTTTCAATACATGTTTTAAATTTAATTTGATATTGGGGGGCGGGGGGCGGTTGCGTTGCTAAATCGCAACATATTTTGCGTTAAACGTTAAACGTAAAGGGAGGGCGCTGTTAGGCGAAAGAATTTCAAAGCTGCATATTTCTCTTTTTTTTTTTTGGAAAGCTAAAACCGTCGTTTTTTGTAACGGGGAAAAAATTAAATGAAACACACTTTTAAAAAATAATTAATTTCGTTGCACATTTTGCAAACACTTGTGGGAAGAACTTTCACAAGAAAACAGAATA
This sequence comes from Dorcus hopei, assembly GCA_033060865.1. Lineage (NCBI taxonomy): Eukaryota > Metazoa > Arthropoda > Insecta > Coleoptera > Lucanidae > Dorcus > Dorcus hopei. The sequence continues at coordinate 1,848,841 of CM065425.1, read as the reverse complement.
AATGTTTCCAATTTAAAGCGAAGCACATTGCGTCCAAAAAAAAAAAGAAGTGGGAAGCGCCAAATTCAAAGTGTGTAATTAGATTTTATTGCAAAGTAATTATCTGCTTGATCGATTTCGATTTATTTTTAATAAAACCGTCAAACGCCGAGGTATCATCTAAACGAGATCGAGCGAAAAAGTCAGAACTTATTATTGAAGAATTAGAAGAGAGATAAGTTGCCGTTAATTTAAATGGTAATTAAATTACAGCGAAATTATTCGCCTCTCCTTGCACAGTATTGAGTATTTAATTAAGGAAGGTATTGATTCTCGGTTAACAAATGTCCAATGAATTGCGTAATGTTTTCGAACCTGGCCAGGTTCATCTTCAGTGTTTACACGCGGCAGCTAGTGATTTCACGAATAATTAATTTCCGTTCGGGTCCATTTGACTTTGACCTTTAAATATTTTAATTTTTCATTTTTTCAATCTTAATTTATTGCTTTAAGTTGAGTAGAGTTAGGTTAGGTGGACCTTTAACTTGAAGGCTTACGCGGTCATCGTCCATGTTTGAATTGGCTTCCGATTGGAACCGCGTCACGTTGAGTTCTTTTACTGCCGACGTTTCGTTCTCAACTAGTCTCAACAACTAACGAAAAACAACAGCAACACCACCAGCAACAGTGGCCTTGAGGATGTTCTTTTGCAATGGAGAACGAGACGTCGCGGTTCCAACTGGAAGCCACTTCAGACTAATTTTTGCTTGGGTCGAGTAGACTTAAGCTAACTTGCGTTGACCTTGAAATTTCATTTGACCTTGATCTTTAACCTTTTTGAGTTTTATTTCTTTAATGGAAATACAAAAATTTTAAGTCATTTTCTTTGCATTTTTGCTTTGGTTGAGTTGACCTTGACCTTGGACCTTCCCTAACCTCGTCGCTTGAAGTTTTAAGCTTTCAAAGGACCTTTCCAATTTTACTCTACAACTATTTCGTAGTATGTATTTCCTCACGGGTCCATTTGACCTTGATCTTTAAAGATTTTAATTCATATTTCTAAATTTTTTAATCTCAATTCCTTGCTTCAGTTGAGTACAGTTAGCTCGGGTTGATCTCGAAGTTTTATTTGTCCTTCACGTTTAACTTTTAAAAATTTTTATATTACATAATTGTTGCTCCAATCTTCATTTTTGCTTAGGTTGAGCAATTATGTTGACTTGGGTTGACCTTGTAATTTCAATTGGCCTTAACCTTGATCTTTAACCTTTTTGAGTTTTGTTTCTTCAAGTTAATTTTTTTCCAATCGTAACTTCTTGCTTGGGTTAAGTAGAGTTAGGTTGAAATGGCTTGGGTTGACCTTGAAATTTGATTTGATTTTGATGATTAACTAAACGCCTGAACGGTCCGGTGGTAAGAGGAACGGCCTTGCAATCGCACAGTCTCGGGGGTGATCGGTATCGACTTGAGGCACCCTTCAGCGTTGGGGATAAAATTCGACACTGCTTCCCCTTAAACGGCGAGAATGTTGGAAGTAACAAAGCCATGGAACACTTTACACACACTCAAATACACTCCCGCTCCTGAGGTCCTGATAAGTCTTTGACTTAGGACCCCGTTGGGCAACCACCACAGATAAAAAAAACTAGTTTTTTTGCCTTGGGTTGGGTTGACCTTGACCTCTGGCCTTTCCGAAGCTGTGCTCTGGAAATACAAATTTTTTAAATCTTTTCTTCACTATTTTTCTTGCTTTTCTTGCTTTGGGTTGGGCTGACCTTGACCTTGGACCTTCCCTAACCTCGTCGCTTGAAGTTTTAATTTTTTAAAGACTCTTCCCATCTTTACAATTATTTCGTAGTATTTCCTCACGGAGAACTTAAATAAATAAAAATCGTGCAGATTCGTGAACATTTCGCTATCGATAACGAAACGCGGAGAATATGCGCGATTTTAAAGCTGTCCGAGAAACGATTCACGAAAATAATAAATTATTAAATGAGAATCAATGAAGTAAAAGATACTATTTTAATTAATCGTATTAGAAAGCGGTTGTCTAGGTTCAACAATAAACTCACTTCAGTTAGAACTGTATAATAAACTTTCTTTTCCAATAAAATACGGTAATTGAAATAAACGTTTCGAGCTTTCCGCTCTTGCAGTGAATTACGATTCAATCAAAATCTCAAAATTTATTTGATTGGTTTCAAATATAAATTTGTAGGAATAATTCAATTATTTTCACAACAGTTGATCGCCGGAATTTGAATTGGACAGTTCAAAGTCCAAGTCAAATTCCGGTTAAAAAAAAATAGTAGTTGGTGTTTTCCTAGAATACATAAAAATGAAATCAATTGATAGAAAGTTTATATTTAATTAACAAATGTAGACGATAGCAGCTTGAAGAAGATCATAAAAAATCGAAACTGGTTACCGAACTAAAAAAGGAAGGAAATTAGAAAGCATTTTTATTTTATTTTAATTTACAATATAAAAATACGTTTTGAGTATTATGAAAGTTTGAAAAATTAAAAGGGTTGCAGAAAAATAAATTTTGGTTTCTAGGAGAATCGTAGTTGATTAAAAGTTCTCCGGATGAAGTAGATTTTTGGAACTTCCCCCCCGTTCGTCGTCAAAAAATATATATTTTTCATAAACCCCGTGCAGCATGATTTTATGTGAAAAGTAGCGTTTCAGTTTTACAGCTCGTCTTTAATTCCGGTTGATGTGCGGCCATAGATCCCCCCCGCTCGAATATAATTTTATTGAGGGAGTTTTAGCTGTTTTTCGAACGGAGAGTGCAAAAAGCTCGATCGTACGTACATCTTAAATATGTTTTCCTGAAGCATTTTCAATCATGGCAACTTTTACGGCGCGGCCATACGATTTTATGTTCGCCCCCGAGAATTCCGTTTGATGTGCGACGCCGGATTTGATTAAGAAAATTTTCGCAATAAAAGAAATGGAGTCTCGGGCTTGTTCATAGGTGGAGTTTTAACTACTCCGGGCGCCGGAGGGGTGGCGGCGGGGTGGTGGGTTTATCAGCCGAACGGCGAAAGTGTGACGGAACAGAGCTTCTTTGATCGGACCGTAAGTAATTTAGCGCTCTGAAAGGAGGGAAGCTTTACTTTACGGACCACGAGCACGGATTGAAATTATTCCGCTTTTCTAAACGCTACGTTCTGTGTCCTTTCCAGTTTCTGTGCTACGTTCGAAATTAATTCGCGCTTCAACTTTTAGCGCGCGCGCGCGCGCGGTCTCTCCTCGTAGCTGATTTCATTATTCGAACTCTTTCGAACGGAATTAAGATGTCGTTACGTCAACTCTCTGTTCCGTTTCATTATCGCGCAATTAAATCTCATTGTACACTACTACTCTTTAGCGCCGGAGGCTCTTTGTTAAAGTTGGATGTAAAGAGTAATAATAAGGACGCTTTGTTTTATGTTACATCCTGAAATGAAATAACTCGCGAACTCCGTATTATAAAAATAATTGAATACATTCGCGCTGTATGTGTGTTTGGAGTGGAGTGCTTTCAAAAGACTTAAACGCGAGATGAAAAAATTACTTTAAATGAATCTGTGCGCACTTTGAATGAGTGATTGCAAATATATGTATAAAATCGAAAGCATTCTATAATGAAAACATGACCGAAATTTTTGAAATTTTCTGTCCTAAATAAAAACGTTATCTCGAAAACACTAAACGGAGTGTGTAGACACGCAACGTTCTCGTTCTCGGGAGATGCAAAACGCGAACGCGTTTCTTTCGCTTCATTACGTATGCCGTATATTTCATTTAGGCAATCAGTTTCTATTGTTATCAGACACATCTGCAAAACAATTAATCATTTTCGTAACGACAAAACAAATAATAAATAATTGCAAACAACAAAGTTATTAAATGATAACGCATTAACGTGGCATAGATAGGATCTCCCGTGTGCCCGGGGCACCACCGCGCAATGAAATATTTCCCCGGGCGAGAGCCCCGGCCATCGAATAGTAATATTTTTTTATATCGGCGGTGCGTGCAGACTTACAGGCAGACAGGGTCGCAATTACACCAATGTGCACGAGTACGTAAGTATAACTCACTATTTTTCCGATAGTCACGCAGTGGTATTAGGCGTAATTACTTTTATTTGTTTTCGATTTCGTGTAAGATACTTGCGTCGGTAACAAATTGTACATACAGAGACGCACGTAAATGAAACCAACTGATTTATAAGAGATCTCCGAAGTTGTGCCAGAAAGGAAAAGAAAAAAAAACAGGGTAACGGGCTCTGAATTATTTATAAGCGAACTTATCTCGCATGTCACTCATTATAACTCCGCGGGTACTATTAGGAATGCATGTTAATTACACGAGGCACTTCGGATTCCTGCTTTTATAATTTTATTTTCCAGGCAGGATCTCTATTATTTAAATTTAATTACTCGCTCGATACTTGATGTATTTCGAAGTAAACAAAGAATTCTTTTTTCGTTCTATTTTAATTAATCGATCGATTTATTTTAGTCCTAACATCAATTTGAATTGGCGTGTACTGCTACCTGGTTGCAAATGTAGAGGCTAGACTCGAGGAGATGACCAGAAAAGAAAGGTAATTAAAGGGGCAAAGGAATTTCACCAGAAAAAAGAAACAATACGCACCTACCCCAACAGTATCGCCTATTGGAGAAGTCAAGAGGATGAAGAAGACGAAGAGCAACACAAAGCAGCAGGATGAAGCAAAAGCTGCACCGACAACGAAAAAGAAAAGGTTACACAAGGGGATGGCCAAAAGAGAAAGACTGAAAACAAGAGGAGCTACTAGAAGAAGAAATTTCAACCGAAAAGCAATTTCAAAGGCAAATTTCATATAAACAGGAAAGAAACGCATTTAAAGGAGTATCCAGAAAAATAATATCCCTGTGGTGTCGTACAATGGAAAAGTAAAGATGAAAAAGGTGTGGTTAAGGAAAGCTGGGAGAATGAAGAGCAACAAAAGCTGCACCGACAAAAAAGAACTTAAGGAAAGCATAGCCAAGAAAGAAAGGTAATTAAAGGGGCGATAAGAAGAAGGAATTTCACCTACCCCAATAGTGTCACCTAATGGAAAAAGTGAAGATGAAGAAGGTGTTGTTAAGCAAGGCTGGGACAACGAAGAGTATGATGTTAAAGAAAGCCGAGAGGAAAGCAAGGTAGAAATTGCACCGACAATGAAAAACAAACGCTTAGAGAAGAGAATGGCCGAAAAGGGAAGATCGCAACGCGAGGGGCACTTGAAGGAGCAATAAGAAGCAACTTCGAAGAAGGCATACTTCATAGACATCTGCCCCGATAGTGCCGTCTAATGAGAAAAAAAGATGAGAGAATGAAGGAGATGATATTAAGGAAATCTGAGAGAATGAAGATGAAAGAAAGAAGATTATTAAAGAAGCAGTAGGAGGAGGAAGTTTCACTAAAAATACAACTTCGATTGCAGAAGAAATTTGACATAAGTTCGCCGTAGAAAGCAACACAACAGTAAGAGTAGATTCGCTGGAAGAATTTTAAGAATGTATGCACGTCATCTAGGCTACAAACTTTAACGAGTAACGCAGAGGATCTTGACATTGCTTTAAGCAGGACCAAGCTGGTGGACTAACAATAAGTCAGTCGGCTAATCTGGAACTGGTGCAGATAAAACTGGATAATTCAATCTCCAATCTCTCTCTGAATGGGAAGATTTGAGAAGGTCAATTCAATTTAGCGACTAGGCTGACATTGATTTGAATGAAGCTGGTAACTTCTTGGCTAAAAGTGCAATTGGATAAGTTGGATTAAACGTGTGGTATCTGGACCGATTAGGTCAGTTGAATACGTTGGATCGCACTGATGTGACTTTTGAAAGACCAAGCGAGAATTGATTGTAATGAAACTGGTAGGCTGATCTCTAGAAAGATCAATCCTATTAGTTAAGCTGATATAAATCTGGATGAAGCAGGTAATCTCCGGAATGATCAGTTCAGTTGACTAATCGTAAGTGGGAATCTGACTCTCTAGATATAATCCATTTGAGTTAGGTGGAATGAATCTGGATTAACCTGGTAATCTCAGGAAAGATCAAGCTGGAGCGAAACTGGTGATCTCTTGAAAAACTGTTTCACTTGGCTAAGTAGGTAAGGGAGAGTGGGCCACCTTGAGACATTTTCCGGTTATTTTGAACTACAAGTCATATCTTACGGATTATTGAAATTTCAAATATGGATGTTGATGTAATTATTTGTTACACAACTGAATCAAGTAGCACATTTAAATTATTTCAAACTGATTCTGTTTTCTTGACATCTAAAAGACTTGACTTTGTCTCGTGGTTGCCCATTATATGGGCTACCGACTTGATCAGGTTACCTTAAGACATACTGATAAGAAATTCGAACTCTTCCATTTATTGGAAATATATAAATCTGTATTTATCGTATTTCAATATTATCAAATTTGATAGCAAAAGTGATGTATGACTGTCCTGTCTTTTGGTGCCTCTGCAGTTTTGGGGCTGCGGCAAAACGCATTTGATATCTTCTTCTTTTATTATCGAAATATCCTCCACTACGGGAAACACAAATTTGTTTGGAATTTTAGCACTATGGCGCAAAAAAGTAAGTTCAAAGCCATTGTCTTTTATACTGGTAATTTTGGCTACGTAAAATACAGTTTTTTTTTATTATTAAACTCTACTAACACGTAAGAATTGACTTGAGGAATATCTTGATGTTTCCCAAATTCGAGTTCATCAAAAGACTCTATGTCTGAAGAATCCGAAACGAAGGAATCATTTTCCTTAGAAAATGATGATGATGATAATACCTCAGGCTTTTTGGAAGCAACTAATTTTTGTTTTGTTCCTTTGGACAACTGGAGAGATGCCTTACGCTTCTTCTCATTTTCGTTCTCTTCTATTTCCAACTTTTCAGGCGTATCAGTCAGAATCTTGCTTCTTCCTTTCTTTCTTTGTGCCGTACACTTTCTTGCTTTAGCTTTGGGATAGCCAAATAATTGTTCCGGGCCTTTGAATGCAGTTCTTTGTATTAGAACTTGTTTTCTGAAGACTGGTTAGTGCAGTTCTCATCCAAACTCTCCATTTGTGTCTCGCTAGAATTCTGTTCGATATTCATTGTGAAGGAAGTTCTCGGGCCGGCATCTTCTTGCTCCACTTCTCGAACAACAGTATCTTCTTTGCTTACCACGGGATCCTCTCTGTCAGTTACGCTACTCATTAAAAAATCATTTTCGTCGAATATATTCCCATCGAAAGGCACTTTCAATAATAATTCTTGATCATCATTAAAAACTCTCTTGGTATTATGCTGAGGTTTGTAAGACAATTTTTCATCAGGATTTTCTTTTCTTTTTTTCACATAACGAGCCAATGTTTGATGCTTAACATTATCTGCTGCTTTTCTGAGACTGAATTTATTCTCTATTACATCTTTCACTGCTTTTTCCATGGATTCTAGACTAAACAATCCTTTATTCGACTTACGCTTTCGTCCTCATGTCATTCTGAAAATGTCATCTGATAATAATCACCTAATCTTAGGGCATGGGGCACCTTGAGACATGTCTCATTGTGGCCCATTGGGACTGTCTGTAGGAGGCCTATTTTGCAATCATGAATTTCAAAACTGATAGCAGTGCTGCCAGATGCGATGTGTTCCTTTTCCCTAGAATTTTCACTAAAAATTCCCTAGATTTCCCTAGACTTCTTTCTCTCTCTTTTAAATTTGTTGAAAACATTGGAATTTTGCAATTTTGTACTAACAAAGTCATTGAACCCTGCACAATAATCTAAACTAATAAGTCTGAACTATTAATTAAGTACAAAAATGGAAATTTATAAGAATATCTTATAGCGTTTTTCACTGGGATTAAATTGTGCACTGAGTGCACACTCAGAATATTCTCAACTTGTTTTAACCTCATATATTGAAACGAGATGGAGATACTCTGAGTGCGCACTCAGTGCAGAGTTTAGTCCCAGTGAAAAACGCTATTTAACTATTAAACGTGAAATTACTTATGTACTTACCAGAATTGTTACACAAGCGATATTTCAATGGTTTGCAGCTAGAAGTGTAATTGACCTAGTCACTATCAGAGGGCAGCAAAATCGATCATCAAAATCAGCTGTACAGGAAAACTTTCGCGCGCAACAAATGGGAATACACATTTATAAGCCGTAATTTTAAACAAAATGTATCTGATCTGAAATGTTATATTAAAATTTTGGTTTCAAAGAAAAAATACTGGAAAGTTGGATAATAATATTTCAGACGTCAATAGGTACTTGGATTTCCCTAGATTTGAGACGAAATAATAAATTTCTCCCCTTTTCCCTGCTGTGGTACAAATATCCCTAGATCTAGGGAAATTTCCCTAGACCTGGCAGCAGTGACTGATAGTATGATAGTATCATAACCTCAAAATATGTTGAGTACAATAACGGTTTAATCAATCCCACCCTATGAAATAATAATGTGATGTACTCTCTGGTAATTTACACTATAAGTAGATAAAGTGATGAAAAAGCTTACCTGTATTCGAAACAAATTAACCACGATAAATAAAAATCTTGAAGATGTACACTCACTCCTAATACACGAGGAAGACTGCTGGTTATATTTGTTCAAACTCGTGGAGTCGAATGATCGACTTAGCGCGTAATTCAAAGATTACAACCACTGTCTCATGATGAACGTGTCTCAAGGTGGCCCACTCTCCCCTATAGGTCTGGATGAAGCTGGTAATCTTTGGAAAAATCGATCCAGTTGGTAGAACCATATAAAAGGGCAAGAAAAAGCAAAGCTTTCATCTCGTGCGAGTGAAATGCACTGCGATTTTCTGGAAAAAGGATGGACTTAACAGTTCTTGCGGTGCTCTTCCCCTTCCATCTCTATTCTACACCTAAAAAATCACAGTGCATTTCACTCGCACTCGTTAAGAGCCGCATGCAAGCTTTGGTGTGCCCGGCCGGTGCGTTTTATTGGATTTGAAAATAAAAACTGAAGAGAATATCTATCGAGTGAAACAAAAATTTGGAGAAAAGTGATAAAGCTGCAAAGGGCAAAAGAAGGGGATAATAAAAATCACTATTTTGATTGTGTGGCGTGACCACGATGACTTTGACGACTTCATGTAGCGAACCAATTTTTTTCTGCGCGAAATTTTTATTTGAATGAATCAGGAATCAGTCAACGTGATTTTTTTCTCTTGGGCAACAGAAGGTTTCTTAATAAAGTAAATTAAAAGTGTGCATTATCGTAATGTCACATAAAAACATTCCAAGCTTGATTACATCGTCCGCGCCCCACACGTCAGCCTGTCGTCGTCGAGTATCGAATTCGGTGGAGGGTCGCTGAAGCCAAGAAGGCGTGTCGCTATTCCCTGCGACCTCTCTCGTCGAAAATCACCAACAGCGTTGGGTGAATTCAAGTTCGCACAGACGGGGAAGCAATGGCGGTGACTGTAACCGTCGTTGTCGAACTGACCTTGCGATAAATTCAAGATGGTTAGTTCCAGATATCACCACGAAGGTTTAGGTAGCCAAAGGGGGATGATCATAGTCTCGTATAAGACGTACTAATAATAACGTTAACAGCAACGCCAGAAATCCAGAAATAGAAGATGTCCTTGTATAGTTCTCTTTCTTTTTTTTTAAATTTGTAATAATTATGTTGTTGTAAATATACATTAATCAAATCTTAAACGTTGATAAAAGTCCTGGTGAATTATCGTTTGGTAAAATTTACTTTAGTCATTTTTTCTTAATTAATATACACCGTCGGGTCTCTCACACGTAAAATATGGCTGAATTATAAATGCAATTTTAAAACGGTTCCGAGATTAATATGTCACTCCGTCTTAATTAATTGTACTCGTGCAACATGCGTGAGTTTAACGAAGCAGCGGAGTCACTAAATGAATGCTGCGTGCATTGTCAACCCGGAATGAAACAACCAGCTCATGAAAATTCCGGCAATAAATAGGGATGCCCGTCTTACAGAGAGAAAATTAATCAGACTGCATTAGGGGGGACGTCGTGAGCCCTCACGGTCATCTTTCCTGTGCGATTCAAGAACGACGCTAATGTGCGAAGAAGGAATTTCGAAAATGCGCATACCATATGTATTTTTTTCCGTCACGAAATCGCAAATTGGTTAAATTTAGGCATCGCCTGGTGCGCTCCTATTCGAAGGCAAATTGACAAACGATCTGGTATTATTAGTGTTTAGCGCGCGGTACCTTCTGGGGGCGCCATCATTTATTAACGCCAGCCACGAACTAGTAGATATTATCTAGTTATCCGCGACGGTACCTCTGGGATACGGATGCAAGGGTTGGGAAATTGTTTTATATTATGAGACATGATGCAGGGTTATCTCTTTCGTGAATATTACATGCACGGGGTTACCGGGGAAATAAGACTTATGAACACAATCGGACTACATCTTAAAGTAGGTGATATGTTACCCCCCGGGGTCAATCAGGATTTAAAATGGTTTCGACGAAATCTAAGGGTTATAGTAGTGTGTCTTAGTTTTTGTTAGTCGCATGAGTGATTTAGCGGGGTCCGGGACCCCGGATGGAATCCGGTGATGCGTGCACGCACCAGATTCGGTTTTTCTCTGATTTGGGACCGTTGTCCTTGACAGAAATTTATACGACTGGGCATTAATTGCCGGGCGCGCTGACAGGTCAGGACGAGCGAGCAGGTTCGCCTTCTGCGGTCCTAATTCGGGCACTGACCGTTCGCCACCGCCTGTGTAAATAAGCGGGGCCCCCCTTCCGAATTAAGCCGCGAAGGTTACATCAAAGCGTGTAATTCGAAACTTCTTTCGGATGAATTATTAAGTTCCAGAGTGTAAAAAGTGGCCCTCCCCCCCTCTCTCATTCTTTTTGGGGCCTAACAACTTCATTATGCCGATGCTCGGCTTTAATGAGGACGTAAAGAGTTTTTAAATTCGTCTTCGATTTATTACCGACTGCATTCATATTTAAATACACTCGGGTGTAATAATTCCTTAGAACTTACATCCTTTTTAAGCCACGACCGCGGACGTGTTTGTAAAACTTGCTCTTGGACTTTTAATAAATAATAAAACTTGTCTCTCTATTCTCAAGAAGCAGAAGAAGAAGTATTTGCAGTAGATCTACGAGCGTATCAACTTCAAGTTAACATATTCCAGAATTAATTTGGAAGCGTGTAGTGAATAAAATAAACAATTAATTACACCTTCCTCTACGCATTCAAACGAAGTGAAAATCTATCGAACGATTCAAGAATTTCTGTAGTTTCGAAAGCATTTGAAACACGTGTGAACGAACGAGAAAAAAAGAACCCAAAACGAAGATGATGATAATCTAAATAAGGCCCGAGAGAGGTCCGATTATGCGTACGATTACAAATGTCATCGCGTACGTCAGCAAGATGAACCCCCTTTATTAGAATTCATGAAAGTTCCTCGGCCCAGAGGAAGAAATCAAAGGTGGGGCGTTTTCCTTGCGAGAAGGGCGAGAGGTATGCACCTTGGCCGCGCCGCTAACTAGATTTATTAGGTTCGTTTCATTTCGCAGTTTCTGCCGTCGTCGCAGACGCCCGATTCCATTCAGGACTGACGCCGGGGCTTTGTTAGAATAAAGAACGACCTGCATAATTATAGATATTCAGGAATTTTTCAATTATCTGGGGGGATGGGTTTTTTATTTGGAGAGGAAATTTGTCTGCTCAATTATAGGATTAGGGGGGCGGCATTCATTGGGGCAGACAGATTAATTCGTTTTTATCATATCACCCAGTAGACAACTTCACTTAAAGCACAATTAAAGGTGGGCTCGTATGTAAATGTAGAACTTTAAGTTATAGCTTTTTGTTAACTTGTGATTAACGTTTCGAAACAAGCTCGCAAAACTGCATCGAACCGCCACGTGCAAGCGATTTAATTGAAAACGAATTTTCTTGACCACGTGCGGCCAACAACCCTGCCGCGCCGTGCGCAGGGGGCTGTTTAAAATTCGCCGGTGGCAATTTTCCTTTAACAAAATTCCACGCGTCGATTTCAAAGCCAAAAAAAGCTTGCCAATGCATAAAGCGTGTCGAAGGGGAGGATGCACTGGAGCCAAAAGTAAAAAGTGCAGAAGAAATCTGAAGCCCGGTGAGGTTGTAACCCCCCCGCTTCAAAATAGAACCAATAACGATTCGACGACGTGTCCGGAATGTAAAAAGCGCCGCCGGTTTTGTGGTCTCTCCGGGGCACGGCCGTAAATCATTTTCGCAATTAGTAAATTGAAAGGAAAAGTGGAAAAGTAAAAAAGTTCGACCGGTAGCAACAACTAACGGCCGCAGCAATACGGTGTCAAAATCTTAAATTATCTCTTTTAATAAAAGACTTTAAATCGAAACCGTAATTTCTCCGAAGAAAAGCAATACCGCGGTCCTTTCGAAACAATAAATCAAGGTTAAACCACCGAATTTAATACAAACAAACACGATTTTATTAAACTATTACTTACCGACAATAACGCACACGCGCCATGGAATTTGAAAATAACTCACAATCAGACCCACTCCATGGGAATCCACGGCATTAGCATAAATTATAGAAACCGTAATTGCCGAATTATAATGGAACAGTTGAGGCATTGTCCTGAAATATTTCGTCAGAGTTGAAATAATCTAACAATGGAGCGTTACAAGTGTACCTTCGTTAACACAAATGTTAAGGCGTGGGACGACGAAAGTTTCTGAATCTCATTACGTGTATCTCCTTCTGAATAATGATCGATGCTGACGTATAGACAGTTATTAACCGATATTAATTCAGCGTTCCATCATAATATTTCGAATTTATTAAAGACGTTTTGGAATAATCATAACCAAGCCTAAAAATTCTCTCTTTTTAAATCTAATCAATTTCATTGGCTCCAATTCCGACCAGAATAGTTTAGGACAAAAACACGACGAGGATATTACGGTTGAAAAATCCATCTGAGTTATTCGTAGTAATTGGCAGTTGCCCTGTATTTGTGCGGGAAGCCAAACTTCAGTATGCCTTATTTCTCAATATTACGCCACTAAACCATACGCTGATATTTAGTCCTACTGTATCTCTTCATTTCACTCTGTCGCCCGGCTAAAACCGATTTCATTCGTAACGATCCCCGTCTCAGCGCATAGTTGGAGAGAACGCCGCCCTAGGCTTCGCGCTCGTTCTTTCAATAGCGCTCGTGGCATGCTGACGCTTCTGTTTGTGTCGGTGATTAAAATCTTTGTGTTTCTTTCATGTGAGTTTTGTGATTGAAGCCTGAAACGAGATTTGTCAAAGGCAGGCCGAGTGAATTCAAGCTCATTACTAAGCTTTTCTGAAGCCGATTCCTCGGACAAAGAACAGGTATGTCTTGTTGGCAATTTTGTGCGTATGTTCTGTTGGTAACGCGTATCTCTCTCCTCTACCTACTAGACTTTTAGTGGTAGTCTTACTTTGGTTGAGAATATAGTCAACCCCTTGGGTGGAAGAAAAGGCCGGAATCGGAGTTTGAAACGTATAAATTTCCGGCCCGTGAAAGTGGACCTACAAACGCGATGCCACTTGGTGACGTAACACTTTTGCCGAATTACGTCATTGGCAATACTTACCGCCGCTGGATGGCGCTCTCTCACCCCTGACAGCTGTTCGCCTTTACGCCGGATTTTGGTGACAAGGTCGGAAATATTTTAATTAATTCTATTGACTTATTTGTCGACTCACTTTAACGCGGCGTTGTTATTTATTTTGTTTCTCCCGTTAATCAAGTGCTTTCCGTGATTTACTTCAAGGCGTATCGTGAACGAGGAGCAGATCTGCTTATCGGTAAAATTCTAATTTGATTGTTCGCCTGATAGCAAAGTTTATTTAATTTACTTTTCGCGTTCGATTCATTGGACCCCGTCTAAACTTTTGTGAGTTAACCGTTTTGCTTATCTTGACCAAATTTTGAGCGTTTTAAATAAAAACAAGTGTGCTCAGGTGGCGATTTTTATTTTATTCAACTTGTCCACCCTTTGCTTTTGGGGTTTCGTCGAACCCTCCCTTCTCCAAGAGCTTTGCCGGCGGTGCTGGAGTAACGTCAAAGTCACTCGCACAATTCGCTGTCCTTCGGGTAAGTAGCAAGGAACCCAAGGACGTTTGTTCCTGCCGTGTATTTCTAAAACCATCCTTGGCGATGAATTATTATGAAAGGATCATTCTTTAAATCTACTTAAATTTTGGTTTTGCAACGAAATCCTCTCCGAGACTTGTTAAAGCACGTCGAGTGAATTTCAAGCTCGTTAAAAAGCTTTTCGAAAGCCTGCTTCTGAGATAAGGAAAAGGTATATGTCTTGTTGGCCATTTTGTGCGTATCTCTCTCTTCTACTAGACTTTTAATTGTAGTTTTATCTTGGTTGAGAATATCGTCAGCCCTTGGGTGGAATGAAAAGGCCGGAATCGGAATTTGATACGTATAAAACCCTCGGCCCACCCTTCGTTCGTGAAAGTGGACCTGACCGACCTGCAAACGCGACGCCGCTTGATGACGTAACACCTGCGTCGAAGTACGTCATTTACCTTCGTTGGAGGGCGCTCTCTCACTACTGACAGCTGTCTGTCTTTACGCTGGATTTTGGTTACGAGGTCGGAAATACTTTAATTATTTTTATTGACTTATTCGTGTTGACTCACCTTACCACGGCGTTGTTATTTTTATTTCTTTTTTATTTGTTAATGAAATGAATTTCTTTAATCACTTTAAGCGTTCATTGTAAACGAAGAACAAATCTGTTGATCGGATAATAATGTAACTAGAATGAGAAGACCACGTGCACATCCGAATGCAAATGTCAAGGCGTATGATTCATTCGTGTGCCGTGTGCAAATCTAAATGTCAACGTATATGACTCATCTGCGTGCATAGATCTGAAGACAAAAGTCGTGCCGTGTGCAAATCTAAATGTCAAGACAACAATTGACGCAATACCGCGGGAACAAAACCCCTATAGAAAGGCGACAAATCGAACGTTAGCGGCATAATTAGAGTTCTATCTAGTCACAGTGTCTGTAAGTGCCCAAAATAAGATGTAAGTATTTGTAGTTGTAATTAATTGTTAATAAATGTTTTGTTATACTGAGCTACGACCCTCATTTCTTGTTACTTCAATTATTACCGTAACAATATCTAACTTGTTGTTTACTTAAGTACATTTCGTGTTTTTTTTCATTAGGGCCCCTTCTGGGTCGCACTCGATACTGTAAATTATTTTTCTTATTCGTTAACTATTCTTGAACGTTTTTAAATAAAACAAGTGTGCTCATTCACTTTGCCCACCTTTTGCTTTGGGGTTTCGTCGAACCCGCCCTTCTCCAAAAGCTTTGCCGAGCGGTGCTGGAGAAACGTCAGCCGCTCGCACGATTTGCTGGCCTTCAGGTACGTAGCAACTTAATTCTTCAATCTTTGTTCAATTGAAATAAAGAACGTGTTTGAATAAGTGAGTTTACGGTTGGTTGGTTTTTAAATCGGCTTCTGTTAGCACCGCATGCCGCGTTAAGTAAAGTTCAAGTAGAGGTGGAAGAAAATAATTTAGCGATTGTAAAGTGAATTTAGCTGATAACGTTGCTCCTCGAAACAAACTGCCCGCTAATAATTCAGCTCGGCTATCTTATCCACACAAATTAAAATCATGCCACTAAACAAGGCATTACATTATGGACGCAATCAAGCATGAACCCGCTCGCCGAGCTGCAGGGGAAACAGCCGCCCAAGTAGTCACCGTTTTAAAATCCTTATCTGCTGCGAAATGAAAAGAGTCGTGACGTCTGCTGGAAGATAACCGCCTTATTAATTGTTTCTTTAATTTAACAGCGGCGTTCAATTATTTCACGACAGTCGTCCTCGTAAAATAAGTCGATGCAAATAAAAAATAAAAGCTCTCCCATCTTGTTCTTAAAAAAAAGGGCCGACGAAGTTCCATCTTTTAACAAAAGTAGTTCATTATAACTTCATTATTAATTCGGCGAGTAAGTATTCGAAAAAGCTCGAATAAAGCGGCTCTAAGTAATATATTGTGATAAAGAGCAAATGTAATCAAACTTTTCCTTTTGGGCGTAATGTGTAAGTACGGAGAGGGCCACAGCTGAAAGCTGTGATTAAAAAACTTGCGAGTTTCCGGCCATAAATCACACCACGGCGAAATTTTAAAAGTTGTTAAGACCGGCGGCGGCGTAACGTTATACTCCGGGAAGGACGATTCAATTATGAATTAAGAGATGATAAAAATAATTCAAGATACAAATACGCGCGTCACCCCTCGACGTTGTTTCTTTAGCGATTTGGCCTTAATTGGGTTTAGATAATTTAAAGTCGAGAGTGAAGTTGTCTTAAATTTTAGCGAGCGTAGTCCCTTTAGCCAATCAAATATGTAGGACTGCACATATCCTCCTCACTCATGTGCACTGATTGAATTAAACGAGCAGCATCCAAGACGTAGTCTAATGGAGAAAACGTGTTCGTGCTCTCTGATGACATTAAGTTGGTTTATCGCGGCTCGAGTAGGTGTGCGACTCCGGCATTCGTCAACACCTGTCATCCTCCGCGGGTCGTGTTCTTTTAATTTTCAATCCGGTGCCCAAAAAACAACCTCCCCCCCACCCCCAGTGAAGCACAAACGCAGATTAACCCAGGGCAAAAGACTTCGGCGCTTCGTTATTGGGTTAATGTTTATGAAAAAGTTTCCCATTTCGTCGACATTATTTATTTAAAAAGCGCATTACTTTTTCGAAACTTTTTAATACGCCGTTTTATTCATAAAATATATATTCATTCCGGGCCTTAAATGGAAAGTTAATTGCTAATAACACCGCGCGCTTTCATGAAAACATTTTATCTCCCTTTTTAGTTTCGTTTCCTGAAATTCAAAACTTGCGTTTCAGCGTACTTTTCCCTGATAATAAATTAGTACCTGCAACATTAACTTTTCCTACGGAAATGTGAAATTAACAATTCCATTCTGCCCTTCGCACAGAAGAGCCCACGAGACTTAAAGACCATCAAAAAATTTATTTCTTTTTAAGACCGTACTTATCCTCGATCTATTGCTTCGATTACACGTGGAAAAATCCAAGAGAGTTGGCCATCAAATTTATCCTCGATGTGTTGCTTCTTTTATCCATGTGTTACACAAGGATCGGTCTCAAAAGAAAGAAGTAGTCAGAAAGGGGTACGACTACAATACAGAAAAGTTCAACACAAAAGTAACACCCTACCTACTATTTTTAAGGGAGATACCGTCTATCACATACATAGGTTGTGGCAGAGTGCTCTGCCTTAAGTAAGAGACAACACAACACTTGTCGACATTTAATTGGAGCTTATTATACTCACACCATGTAACCACACGACTCAGATCCGTCTGTAACTCATCGATATCTTCATCCGATGTAATAGTATTGTAAATTTTAAGATCATCAGCATACGCCAAAGCCGAACAGGATAAGGAGGAAACAAAACAAGTAGCAATGGACTGAGATTGGAACCCCGAGGCACTCCAGAGGTTGGGGTAAACTCAAAAGAAGAAAAGCCATTATAGAAGACGTATTGTTTTCTTTGCATCAGATAGGATTTCAGGAGATTCAACAAGGAAGATGCCACACCCAAGGAATCCAGCTTCTGCTGTATAACCTACACGTGGGCTATGATGGACTATGTCAAATGCACGGGGGAAATCTATACACGATTGTCTAATATTTCGCATAAGTGTTGCGACAACGATGCTAGATTAGTTACAGTAGATCTCTTTGGCATAAAGCCATGCTGATGCAATGAAATGAAGGGATGTGTGTGGCGGAGAATGCAATCATATATTACTCGTTCAAATACCTTGGAAAAGGAACAAAGTATCGCGATTGGTCGATAATTGGTGAGGAGGTGACTATCACCTTTCTTAAAAACAGGCGTGATACATGCTCGTTCTTATGGAGAGTTTTATAATAATGCGCGGCGGAGTAGCAAAGGTCACGCAACAATCCTTAATGAGGAAGCTAGGTATCATATCTTCACCAGCAACAGATCCACTTCGAAGTAACTTCATAATCCTTATTAAGTTATCTTCGGTGTAGTGTAAAAGAGGCAGGGGCAGGCGAAGTGATGGATAACCCCACTTTCGAATCAAGAACACAGGCAGCAGAAAAAATTTTGGCAAACGCATTAACAACGCCTGAAGGATCATCTACCTCAATGTCATCACCATCACTGAGTACGGGGGGGTATGCGAGTCAAATGTAGTTCCAAAGCTGTGAAGGATCGCGCCTAATGTTATTCTCAGCTGATTCAGTAAAAGACGTATAGTATAGGCTTGCAGTAAGTTCTAATTTAACTTGGTTCTGCAATCTTTTAAATTCATTGAGGAAGAAAATGTTTTTAGTGGTAGACCATTTATGCCGGTAATAATCCTTCTCTTTAACATTTGATATAATCGATTTGGTAAACCACGATGGAAATTTTGGGCCACCTGATCTAAACTTAGGAACATCAAATCTATAACTGACAATGAGTACAGGTGCTCGTAGAACTTATCGAAAGCATGGTTAGGTGAGAAATACTGCGCAAGAAAAGGCCAGTCAACATTACACAGATCAGCATAAAGCTTTATAAAATCAGCACGTTTGAAGTTGTATCTTAAGTTCGTTGCAGAGGGAAAAGGCTTCACTGTGGGAGATGGCTGAATATATATGGACAGAGAGAGAACAGGATGATAAGAGTCTTCAAGTACCGAAGGGGAGCCGCATCTTTGAACATTTATACTGAATTCAAAGTTGGATAACACAAAATCTAAGATAGTGCCATTCTGATTGTGAATAGCATTGAACTGGTGAAGTTGAAGTGTTTGCATTGCTTGAAGTAAGCTTGCATTGCTTAATGTGCACCTAAGCAGATCTCGGAGTAAATAAATTCTGTTTCAGGCTTCGATCAAAGGATTCAACATGATCAAGGCACAAAATCGTGGACACTTCACGTGTGCACGTTAAGATTTAAGCGACAAGAGTGACGCGTCGAAGAAAGAACACGCGCTGACTAAATAGATCGGGACGGGGTTGATCCGGGTGAAAGAGTGAAATAGTACACCACCAAGGGGTGAAGACTACCGCAGCCAAACGAAATCACCTCATGATGAAACATGCCGAAAGTCACGTAGGCACAAACGGACTTTTCGAGTTCCCACGCAATACAGGGTGACTGGCAATACTGAAAATGCTTGGATAAACCCACGGGGAATGAGGACTTGACCATCGTAAATCTATTGCTTCGATTCTTAGCATTCGCGTTTGGAAGACTTAGATTAGTTTCTTCCATTCCCCAATCTGCTGTTCCTATTCATTGCAACTGCTCGAATTCAATTGAAGTGAATTGCAGAGGAAAATTCCAAAACCAAAATTTACGTAGATTTAAAGAATGATCCTTTCATAATATGTAATTCATCGCCAAGGATGGTTTTAGAAATACACGGCAGGAACAATTTTGGTAACTCGAAACGTCCTTGGGTTCCTTGCTACC
Organism: Dorcus hopei; assembly: GCA_033060865.1. NCBI lineage: Eukaryota > Metazoa > Arthropoda > Insecta > Coleoptera > Lucanidae > Dorcus > Dorcus hopei. The sequence goes on along the minus strand of CM065425.1, from coordinate 1,829,278 downwards.
TACCCGAAGGACAGCAAATTGTGCGAGTGACTTTGACGTTTCTCCAGCACCGCCGACAAAGCTCTTGGAGAAGGGAGGGTTCGACGAAACCCCAAAAGCAAAGGGTGGACAAGTTGAATAAAATAAAAGTCGCCACCTGAGTACACTTGTTTTTATTTAAAACGCTCAAAATTTGGTCAAGATAAGCAAAACGGTTAACTTACAAAAGTTTAGAACGACCCAGACGAGGTGCAATGAATCGAACGCGAAAAGTAAATTAAATAAACGTTGCTCTCAGGCGAACAATCAAATTAGAATTTTACTGATAAGCAGATCTGCTCCTCGTTCACAATACGCCTTAAAGTAAATCACGAAAAGCACTTGATTAACGGGATAAACGAAATAAATAACAACGCCGCGTTAAAGTGAGTCGACAAATAAGTCAATAGAATTAATTAAAATATTTCCGACTTTGTCACCAAAATCCGGCGTAAAGGCAAACAGCTGTCAGGGGTGAGAGAGCGCCATCCAGCGGCGGTAAGTATTGCCAATGACGTAATTCGGCAAAAGTGTTACGTCACCAAGTGGCGTCGCGTTTGTAGGTCCACTTTCACGGGCCGGGGATTTATACGTTTCAAACTCCGATTCCGGCCTTTTCTTCCACCCAAGGGGTTGACTATATCCTCAACCAAAGTAAAACTACCACTAAAAGTCTAGTAGGTAGAGGAGAGAGATACGCGTTACCAACAGAACATACGCACAAAATTGCCAACAAGACATACCTGTTCTTTGTCCGAGGAATAGGCCTCAGAAAAGCTTAATAATGAGCTTGAATTCACTCGGCGTGCCTTTGACAAATCTCGTTTCAGGCTTCAATCACAAAACTCACATGAAAGAAACACAAAGATTTTAATCACCGAGACAAGCAAAAACGTCAGCACGCCACGAGCGCTATTGAAAGAACGAGCGCGAAGCCGAGGGCGGCGTTCTCTCCAATTATGCGCTGAGACGGGGGTCGTTACGAATGTAGTCCGTTTTTAACCGGTCGACAGAGTGAAATGGAGTTATACTGTAGGACTAAATAACGGCGTATCCGGTGCAATATTGTTGAGAATGTTGAGAATTGCGACGACCGGCACGTAGGCAGCACCCTGAACTCTTACCTCCCGCTTAAATAGAGGGCGATTGCCAAATATTATTGTGAATAACTTAAATGAATTTTTCAACAGTAACAAAGTGCCATCATAGATACTGCGAAACTCCGAACGTTGAAAGTAGATGAAGACTGGAAACAGTATGGGGTGCGAAGCTCGAAACATTGAAATATTTGTTAGTTGTTAACGTCTTCTTGTGCTACTTCCTTTCGAAGACAAAAATGGGAACAAACCAGGAACAGAAAACGAATGGATTCTATTTGAGTTTGCACGCGGAAGCGAAATTGTTTAATAATCTAAAATCAATTAAGCTTGCGAGATGCAACCGTAGTTAACTATTTTTACGCCCAACGGAGAGGCGTTTCGTTCTGAATGATAGAAAACGGTCAGTCTGCTGCTTCAAATTTCATGCTTGAATGCAGTTTCCTGTTGCAGACTCGAGACTCAAAGTGTTTATCTACGCCGAGCATAAAACGAATTAACATACACGCGGCTGCTGATAAAACGTATAATTTCTTAGAAGAAAAAAAAAAAGAAAAACTCCACTCGGTTTTAATTATTAATTATACGTACGTGTTGCCCGTTCTACTCGGTAATTATAACGACCGCTTGACCCGCAGATCGAAACGTATATCAGATTTAAAACTACTGCAATTTATTTTACATTTACAAGATGTAATAAACATTTATTTGAGCGTTGCGCTGTCTCTTCGTTGATTGTCGTCAAGACGACCGACGTCAGAAGCGAACAATAGAAAATATTTGCTTGAACGTAATAAACAGTTTCAGTTTGAGATGTGAAGTTCTGAAAGTGTTCGAAAACGAATGTGATACTCGCAGCTAACAAAGGGTTAAAGGCATCATGAATTACTTAAGCAAGTTAGCACACAACTAGACCGAAATTTTGTCGGTGACGCAAAATCAATAACGTAATTAAATTACCGATATGCATCGAGTAATACGCTGATGCACCGAACTTTGAATTTGCTCGCTTGGATGTTACATAAGTGAGTTACGCCGGAGTTGGCTAAACTGGTTGGTAACGGTCGGGAACAATTCAGCGGACAATTAGCACTCTGGAAAATGGTTGTCGTCGCTATCTGGGTCAAACTACAATTACAGCTAATGCCCCGGTATACTGCCACCACTTTACGCTAATAAACAAAATAGTGATTAATGACTGCGAAACTAGTCGCGCTCAAATTTACTCCCGGCGATTATTTCAGTCGGTCGAATCGAAACCATTCGATTTTTTTTTTAATCAAAAATAGTAGAGACCTGCATATTGTTATCTGTTGAATGAGGACGTGTAGATGTTGTTAGTCTAAATATAAAAAAAAAACAACAATCGTGAAACTCCATTATGTGCAAACGCTTGAGAAATAAAAATCGAGCGCAAGATACCGACCGACACGCAACTACAAAGTAACCGTTTCCTTTATCACAATAATATCAAACGATGTGTTCAAAGGGCCGTGTCGTTAAATTCTCTTTATCGCGAATATCCCGACACTTCACTTAATTAAGCTGCTACGTATCGTTAGCGAAACGTGGGTGGTATTACGAACGCGAACGGTAAAATTTTAATTATTTTACTTTGTCACTAATTGCATGCACGCTAAACAATACAAGCAAACTCTCAAGTTATCCTTTTTTTCTTTGCTGCACGATAATGTGATAACACGGACGAATCCGTCCCCGGAGAAATATTAATACGTGAGGGAAGATTGAAATAGTTGCGCATATTTATGACCTGCCCGAGGCGGAGAGTTTTGCGCGCACAAGGGGGAAGGAACAACATGTGTACTGACTCTGTACGAAATACATAATTAGAGGGTGTCAGGTGATGGAGAAGATGAAACCGAGCGCGGGGTTTAGCCGCAAGCAAGCCACATTAAGGGTGTGCAGGAACACATCCTGGAAAATTCCAGATCGTCTTTCACAAGTTTACAATTCACTCTTCTTTAATAAAGGCTTTGGACATGCTGATTTAAATCGAAGATGAGGGTGTCAATCAAGAAAACACTCATTAGCTCTTTTGATCAACCCTGATGCACTCTTTATAAAATTGGGGCAGAAAAGAGTAACAGTTTTATGAAAGCTTCAAAAAAAATGTTTTGTTACGGTTGAAAAATTCATTTAAGTTATTCATAATAATATTTGGCAATCGCCCTGTATTTAAGAGGGAAGTAATAGTTCAGGGTGCTTACGTGCCGGTCGTCACATTTCGCAATGTTGCACAATATTGCATTACTTACAATTAGTCCTACAGTATATTTCCATTTCACTCTATCGCCCGGCTAAATCTGAGTTCATTCGTAACCACGGTCCGTAAACTATAACGGCCGCCTCATCCGCGCATCAACATACAACGTCATCGATAGACCTCGCTCGTAGGTTGCCTGGTAACTGGTAAATTTCAGTCAGTGAGAATGTGTGCGGTAAAACGTCACTTGACCCATTTAAGTCTATGCACATGGGCCGTTTACGATCTTTTTTGATACGAGTATTCGATGTTAGGGTGAATTTGGCGTTATTGTCACTTACGTATGATGAAAGTATGATGAAAACCTTTATTTTTGTTATTACAGATTGAGATTCCGCACCGGGTTCCAGGTATTTTGTTCACCTGTCAGAAAATTCATACTAAATTGAATTTTTATCAATTAAAGTAAAAACTAGTCTACAATTGCCCGGGAATGTGAACACAGATGAGAAAGGTAACAATAAGATGGGACTCTCAATAAGGTTCATTACGGTCAGTTGCATCAAACATTTAAGCTCAACTTAACTTTAAGCGTCACAATCTAGCGTCCAGCATCTAACTAGTCTGAAACTGTCAAGAGCATGCGCCGATCAAAGTTTCACATTTAGCGCAACTCTTGAAAGCGATAATTAATTCGATGGGAGAATATATTTGACAGTTTCGAACTAGTCCGGAACTGTGTAGGAACAGAGCATAACTTACAATGTTGGTTATCTGAAATATCACATTATTAACACCGCTTAAATTTATGCTCAACTTAAGAATTTGGTACAACTACAGTTCTTGTAAACTTCCAGCCAACTTTCGTCATTCATATTTATGACGTAATGCTATAACAATGTTGCCAAGTATTGATATGATCGGTGGTTGACGGCGTACAGGTTACGTACGTGTTGTATATTTATACATACACATCTGACGTTAGTGATAATTGAAGCGGTGGCAACATTGTCATTTTCAAAAACTTGTAGTAACAAAATGTTACTAAATTTCGACGCATACATCGTACGTTACATCTTGAGTTCAGTTGGTATTGGTTTAACGTCATTAATGACGAAAGAGTTCAGGAAGCCTACGTGCCGGTCGTCACAATTCTCAATATTGCATCGGATAAATCATACGCTGTTATTTAGTCCTACAGTATAACTCCATTTCACTCTGTCGTCCGGTTAAAAACTGACTACATTCGTAACGACCCCTGTCTCAGCGCATAATAGGAGAGAACGCCACCCTCGGCTTCGCGTCGCGGGCAATGTTTCAATAGCGCTCCTGGCGTGCGTGTCTTCAGTCTTTGTGTTTCTCTCATGGAGTTTTGTGATTGAAACCTGCAACGGAATCCTCTCCGAGATTTGTGAAAGCACGCCGCCGAGTGAATTTCAAGCTCGTTAAAAAGCTTTTCGAAAGCCTGCTTCTGAGATAAGGAACAGGTATGTCTTGTTGACCATTTTGTGCGTATGTTCTCTTGGTAACGCGTATCTCTCTCTCTTCTACTAGGCTTTTAATTGTAGTTTTTCCTTGATTGAGAATATCGTCAGCCCTTGGGTGGAAAGAAAAGGCCAGAATCGGAGCTTGAAACGTGTAAAACCCCCGGTCCACCCTTCGTCCGTGAAAGTAGACCCGACCGTCCTGCAAAAGCGACGCCGCTTGATGACCTAACACCTGCGTCGAAGTACGTCATTGTCTGCATTTACCTTCGTTGGAGGGTGCTCTCTCACTACTGACAGTTGTCTGTCTTTACGCTGGATTTTGGTTACCAGGTCGGAAATACTTTAATTATTTTTATTTGTGTTGACTCACCTTACCGCGGCGTTGTTATTTTTATTTATTTTTTATTTGTTAATGAAATGAATTTCTTTAATCACTTTAAGCGTTCATTGTAAACGAAGAACAAATCTGTTGATCGGATAATAATGTAACTAGAATGAGACGACCACGTGCACATCCGAATGCAAATGTCAAGGCGTATGATTCATTCGTGTGCCGTGTGCAAATCTAAATGTCAAGGTATATGACTCATCTGCGTGCATAGATCTGAAGACAAAAGTCGTGCCGTGTGCAAATCTAAATGTCAAGGCAACAATTGACGCAATACCGCGGGAACAAAACCCCTATAAAAAGGCGACAAATCGAACGTTAGCGGCATAACTAGAGTTCCATCTAGTCACAGTTTCATGTAGTCTCTTTGTCTGTATGTGCCTAAAATAAGATGTAAGTATTTGTAGTTGTAATTAATTGTTAATAGATGTTTTGTTATACTGAGCTACGACCCTTATTTCATGTTACTTAAATTATTACCGTAACAATATCTAACTTGTTGTTTACTTAAGTACATTTCGTGTTTTTTCATTGGGACATCTTCTGGGTCGCACTCGTCACTTCTAAATTATTTTCCTAATCGTTAGCTATTTTTGAGCGATTTTAAATAAGAACAAGTGTGCTCAGCCAGTGATTTTTATTTGATTCACTTTGTCCACCTTTCGCTTTGGGGTTTCGTCGAACCCTCCCTTCTCCAAGAGCTTAGCCGAGCGGTGCTGGAGAAACGTCAGTCACTCGCACAATTTGCTGGCCTTCAGGTAGGGAGGGTAGCAGTTTAATGTAAATTTGTTTGTTTGTAGTAGAGGACTATATGGGATATGATCTTAATCAATTATTTAGATTCGCATCAAAATGAAGACGTGTGATTTAATTAATTAATTAGTTGAGGATTGCTTCGTAATGTTATTATCAGAATTAATTGAATATTTATTTCGCATTGGGCCCGGGAATAAATATCCGAAGAGAAATTAGCATAACAATTAATAACTCCTGAGCCTAATCTAAATCGAGCTTAATCCAATTGAAGAAGCGTACTTGCGGAAATTAACGCAATTCCCATCTGAGGCCGGCAAAGACCGCCGCCGCCGCCGCCGCCTCGACGTTACAGTTCGGTCACAAAATTGCAAGAGTGCGTATAAATATGTAAATTGGCGAGAATTTGCTTTGTGTCCCACGTCGCAGCTCCGGGGGACCGAATGTGGATTGATTTAAAACGAGGGGGCACGAGTTATTGCTTTTCAAATATGTAAATATGAATTCATGCAGTCCGGGGCAGAAATAGATGACAAGGAACTACTGCGCTTGATTTATTGTCTGCGCGCTCGGGTAATACCCGAACGCATCAATACGGGGTTTTAAGTGGAGAGTGAAGTCGCGATTTAGTATAAATCAAAAATACGTGTCGGAATTTGGGGAATAAATTTATATTAGATTCTGCCCAAAGCCTCTGTTCGTCATGCTTACCTACATTCTCTAACGGCGCTAGTTTACGTTCGATAAATTCAAACTCCCAATTACAACAGTCTCTAGTTTATTGCCGTATAAATCAATTTTACTTTAAACGAGAACTTTTACATTTACATTTACATCCGTGAATGATAAATTCTTTAAAGTCTTTCACACCGATCTCATATACAGCACGCAAATGCTTCCTCTTAAGGCCTCCTGATGACGTGGTCGGTTAATACGATCGTGTCACTCAGATGACCTTAGCAGACGTACGCGTACTGTATAGCTGATAGGACTCCAAACGCCCAAGTTGATTCGAAAATGTAACCATTAAATCTCGCGCAGTAGGATACATTTAATAAAACTATTTTAAACAGAACGGAATCCCTAATAGGAAGAAATCAATTTGAAAAAGAAAAAAAATTGTAAATCAAAGTAACGGTACGTTTTGATGTTCTCGTTTCAACAGGTGCTCGTCGCGTAAGAGTAGTTTCTGAGAAGGCCTTTATTTTGCAATCCTTGCGAATCTCCTTCGCGTTTAATTACATCAAAGGATGATGGGGCGTCATTCAAAGCGCAATTATGAACGCAGCAGTTACGCTCAGAACTACATAGACAAACGTAAGCATACCAGAAAGATGCGTGACGTATGAATAAAAATTTGTACTTATATATAGTTTGAAACAAAGTAGGTACCGTCAACAAAAATGACGCCGAACAAAAGCGAGTCGGTCGAAAATTTGAATTTTAATGCTCTCTCTCGGAGAGATCTATTCAATTATTTAAATGAGTTATAAAATATGGTAAATAGCCGGTGCGCTCCGCGAAACATAACTATGCAGATTGGACGGGCAGGGAATATACAATGACAGGGCGGGCGGCGGCGGTGGAGATGATCGCGCTCGGGGGCGGCGGCACGCACGTTCCTGGTTTTGACGTGCGGTCTGCGGCGACTTGTTTGATAATCGACCGCCGCAATTATCACCACGCACCGACGCCCCCAAAGTAAATTTCGTCGCGAACACCTGTCCCGGTCATGTTGGATGTTGGTCAGTCACTAAATTTTAAATTCACTCGACATCATCAACAAACCAAACAACATAGTTGAAGAGGGTTTTCCGTTTCACCACTGCAAACGCACCACGAAAAACGGCCAACTATAAATATGCATAAATTAAAGCACTGGCAGACATGTTGGAAGTTGAAGACCCACACTCTGAAACTCCCTCCCATTTGGATTAAAAAAATGTTAAGCAAAAGATGATCGGGAAAGAAGAGAATCTTCTCAATGGACACAATATTCAACAGATCTCGTTTTGGCAGACGAAGAATGGAGATACAAGGACATCCAGATGAGGTGAAGTCCTAGATATTACAGCAGAAAAAATCTAGATTTAATATTCATTACCAAATGCTTTCAAAGAATTCTCCAATCCACCTTCGATACCAACACGATCTCCACCAATCTATTCGCGTGTTCATCTGCGGAAGGGGTGTAATCCTCAGTGAATGCTCTTTGCGATTTGGAAGCTCCGAGCAGAGGTCCGAGGGTGCATCCCTCGGTGAGTGCTCTATGCGGTTCGGCAGCTTCTCTTCTGCGAACGTAGATAGGATCTCGCGATTCGACGGTAAATTTCCAGTGTTACTGGTAAGGTAACATTCATTTGTTACCGGTAATCTTTGAACGTGTTGCCAACATATGGGAAAAGCTATAATTGTTCGAAATTTCCCCATTTTTTCAAACGATTTATTGACTTCTGAACTTATAATATAGGTATAGGGTGTCGCGACCTAAGGCTATCGGTTAATAATTTTATAATCAAACAAAAGACGATTGGCAAGTAAGTAGAGTGGAAATTGAAGAAAAAAATAATGACAAAGAAAGCAAAGGCGATTGGCACATTAAATGAAAAATTTGTAAAAAGAGAGAATTGCAGAAAAGTTCAAAAGACAAGAACGAAAATTTACAAAATCATGCACGTATTAATAAACGTGGGATCTGAAGGAACCAAAGCCTTCGGCAGTGACGGTATACGATGCCGCAAAAGGTACCCAACAATTAATCGTAATGAAACGTGACAGATACAATTCTACATTATGTTCGGCATAGAAGGGCTGCAGCACACGACACTTGTTCAACACAGATCGGCAGCTCCTTCAAGAGCTCCAGAACGGTGAACGACGGTGTTATGGTAGAAGAGGCTCTCGGAAACGGTGGTAATCACGGCAAAACTCGCTCGGGGAGAAACAAACGGTTACGTCAAGGTCACGAAAAAGCGACGCAGATTTCCCACAGTTTAACCCTCACGTAGTTGCTAGCGGAAGAAACACGAAAGTAAGTAAAAGAAACCAAACAAAATTGAAACTGACCGCTCCCAAAAGCTTTAACAGTGGACTGTGAAACACCCTGCGTACTATTTCACGTGTAGGATGTTCCCGTTGACTCTAAGGAGTTATGCCAGTGGATATCAAAACACCCTGTGCACCATTTCATGCTTACAACTAAAATCCAAGGCTCCTTAACAAGATGCTTTAACCCTATCGAGCTAACGAGTCCAGAATCTTCCCCACAAGCTTTAACTGTGGATTGGGAAACACCTTTCATATTATGGAGTTGCCCTCGGAAGTTTTGCCCGTGGATATCAAAAGACCCTGTGTACCGTTTCATACCTACAACTAAAAATCAAGGCTCTTTGACAAGATGCTTTAACCCTATCGAATCCAGAATCATCCCCACAAGCTTTAACATTGGACTGGGAAACGCCCGTGGATATCAAAACATCCTGTGCACTACTTCTTGCCTATAACTTCCTTGACGGGATGGGATGCCTTATCTCCATCGATTCCAGAACCGTTCCCAAGAGTTTTAAGAATCCATCGTGAAACACTCTGCATATTATTTCACGTCTAGTAGGTCCTCATGGATTCTAGAATCGTCCCCAAACGATTGTGGAACAGTTTGCAGATCAGTTCATGCTTAAGATGAGAAACCATCCCAGAGGATCGCCCTTAGGAGTTTTTGCCAGTGATCATGACACTCCCTGCTTAATCCTTTCAAGTTTCAACCCAAAACTAAGTCTTCCGGATACGTTTCCTTATTTCCGTCGACTTCAGAATCGTTCCTAAAAGCTTTGGGATAATGTACCGTGATGCCATTTCACGTCTGGAACTCTAGAAACGCCCCCAGAAGTTTTGCCAGTGGCTAGTGAAATAGTTTCCAAATGATTATGCCCGGAACGAGAAGCAGGCATCCCCATTGGCTGTAGAGCCGTCCTCAGGAGCTTTTGCTTATCATTTTAAGTCTAGCTGGGTCTCCCGGACAAGTTGCTTAACCCCCATCCAATCCATAAACGCCCCCAGAAATTTTGATAGTGAATCGTGAAACACTCACGTCTAGAATGTTCCGGTTGATCCTAGAATCGCTTCCAAAAATTTGGCCAGCGGGTAGCGAAGTAGACCATTTGTTGTCCAGAATGGGAAGCCTTATCCCCATTGGCTTTAGAATCGCTTTTAATAGTTTCATGAGTGCATATCATTTCAAGTCCAGAACCCCGTCGACTCTACTCTAGAATCATCCCCAAATGCTTTTGACTTTGGATCAAGAAACATCCCGCATACCGTTTCACGTCTAAGAACGTTCCCATTGATTCTAGAATCGCCCCCGGAAGTTTTGCCTGTGGATAGTGAAACAGTTTGAAGACCATTTCATGTCTAAAACGGAAAGGAAACATCCCAGCGTAGTTGTTCTATCCCCATTGGACTTCAGAGCCTTTGCGAGTGGATCCATAACACTCCTTGTGAATTAGAGTCTAGACCCAAAACCAGATAAGTCTCCCAGACAAGTTATCTATAATTTCCATCGACTGTCGAAAGGTCCCTAGAAGCTTTGCCAGTGCATGGTGATGATCTCATACATTATTTCATGGTCACAATTAAAAAGCAAAGTTATCTTATTGACAACGACTCCAGAATCTTTGACCTTGCCCATATCGACTCCGAAAGCGTCCTTAGAAGCTTTATCTATTGATCCTATACGTCATTTCATGCTTACAATTATTAAAAGCCAAGTCTCCTAAAAAATTGTTTTATTCAGAATCTTTGACCTTGCTCCTTTCGACTTCGACAGCGTCCTCAGAAGCTTTATCTGTGGATCCCAAACTTACAATTAAAAGCCAAGCTTCTCAAATAGGTTGTCCTATCGACGGCGACCCCAGACTCTTCCTCAGTACCTCTGGCTTGTTCCTATCAACTCCGAGAGTGTCTTCGGAAGCTTCATCTGTGGATCCTATGCGTCATTTCATGCTGTACAATTAAAAACCAAGTCTCCTAAACAATGTTGTCTTATTCACAACGACTCCAGAATCTTTGGCCTTGCTCCTAACGACTCCATTACCGTCCTTAACGGATCTTATACATCATTTCATGCTTCCAACTAAAAGCCGAGGCTCTCAAACAAGTAGTCTTATTCGCAACGATTTCAGAATCTTTGACCTTGCTCCTATCGACCCCGACAGCGTTCTCAGAAGCTTTATCTGTGAATTCCATACTTACAATTAAAAGCCAAGCTTCCCAAACAAGTTGTCTTATCCACGACGACTCCAGAACTTCCTCAGTATCTTTGGCCTTGCTCCTATCATCTCCGAGAGTGTCCTCGGAAGCTTCATCCGTGGATCCTATGCATCATTTCATACAATTAAAAACCAAGTCTCCTAAACAATGTTGTCTTATTCACAACGACTCCAGAATCTTTGGCCTTGCTCCTAACGACTCCATTACAGTCCTCAACGGATCTTGTACATCATTTCATGCTTCCAACTAAAAGCCGAGGCTCTTAAACAAGTAGTCTTATTCACAACGACTCCAGAAACTTTGATCTTGCTTCTATAAGCATCCTGTGGACCCTATACATCGTTTTATGTCTGCAATATTAAAAGCCAAGTTTCGCAAACAAATTGTCTTATTCACAACGACGCCAGAATCTTTGACTTTGCTCCTATCGACTCCGACAGCGTACTCATAAGCTTTATCTGTGGATCCCATACCTACAATTAAAAGCCAAGCTTCCCAAACAAGTTGTCTTATCCACGACGACTCCAGAATCTTCCTCAGAATCTTTGGCCTTGCTCCTACCGACATCGGAAGAGTCCTTCGACATCGGAAGAGCTTTATCTGTGGACCTTGGAATACTTCTTGCCCAGAACATGTTACCTTATCCTCAACGACTCCACAATTGACCGCAAGAAGACTTACCACTTGTAGAGTAAGGGCCTAGAGCACGTGGCGTCCTCAAACAAAATCCAGAACCACTGGATTAAACTCCCAGAAGTCGTTCACGAGCCTTTGGGTGGTCAGTCTCCAAACAGAAGCTTCCAAAATAAGCTCCAACGAAAATGCGACCACAGTACACGCCAAATAATGGCTTCTAAGAAGCCCGCTGGATCGGAACAAGTCGGATATCGAAGACACGCCCCTTCCGCTCTGAATTCTAAGAAAATTATCAGTGTCTCCAACTGTTATGGAAAGAGACTAGAAACAACTTGCAAACGAAATTAAACTAGGACCTTAGAGTTCGTAAACAGATCACTGAAGCCAAAATAGATACAAAAGGTTAAGAAATCGTTAACATTAGCGGTAAAGTAACACTGCTCTTCACAATCGACACTACAACCTATTAACTCGAGGCGGCCTTAACTCCAAAGCAACAGCACAGAAAGCGACCGTCGTTTGCAAAGCGTGCTCGTGAACTTACCAGAATGTTTTTAAATTCGCCAGAATTATTCACTCGTAGAACGAAAGGGACAGGTGATTGCAATGTTTGTCGGTCAGCAACAGACACACGTTTAAGGTGTAATAGAAATAAGTCGTCATCCATTCTAATATTCATCTTTTTTCAAATGTAAACTTATCCAAGGGATCATGGTGTTTATTTTTATATTCGTATTTATGAGTGACTTGCTGTCACCTCGATAAAACTTGAATTGACATTGAGTAGGCTCTCTTGCTGTAAAAAAAACACGCGTAACTTTCGAAGAACATAAAACAAAGTACTGTACTGTAATTTAACTCGGTTTATTATGATGGCGAAACAAAATGGCGCGCCGAAAATTTCAATTTCGTCGCATCGCGACATGCCGTCGTCGTCGCCGAAAACATATCTTAGAACGTAATATTTCGGTTACATCGGAAATATTCCTGCGAAAAGATAAAAGGAAGGGGTGATGGAGTCTTCGCAACCTTTGATGTTAAAATGTTCGAGCATGAAAATTGAATTTCTTAGAGAGAGCGCCTTTACATCTTTTAGCATATATAATCCGGAGACGAACGCATGATGATGAGCGAATACGTCCTAATGTTGTTTCGGTGCAAGGGAAATGCCTTAAACCGAAAACAAATTTCGAGAGCGCAATTTAAATATTTGCTCGTTTCGGAATGGAATTATTTCTTTACTCGCTCGGCGCGCGTCGCGACGCCCCGCGTGCGATAATAAATATTTTACAGCGAGCGGACACAAAGGAATTTTAACGGTACCTGAAATAAAATTGTGGCACCTAGCACTCGTTAATTTTATAGGTCACTGCACAATTTAATTTTTTGTACTCGTACATCAAACTGTAGGTACAGTTTCTTTTTTAATACACGAATTCATGAATGAACTTTGAACCAAAAATCGGCAAGCCAAAGTTTCGCCGCAAAGTAAATTATACCGTGCGGCAGGCAGTCGAGTCGGAAGAGTTAATTTTTAATAATAACAATTAACAGAAGTTAGATTGCTCCGTAATGATAGATCTCCGAAAACTCGGCGGCATGCACGCCATTAATTTCCTTCTTGCGTTTCGTAGTTAAAACTTTTAATTCGCAATTAATGCGATTCCGTCTTGCTCCTCCTTACTTAATAGATTGTATTCAGGTGTACAGGCGGGGGGATGCTCCTCTTTCACTGGCAGACGTAATTTCAGGCGAACGTCTTAAATACAGGGCACGTTTTCGGAGGGAGGGGGGGCGCCATTAAGTTTCTTATCTTTGAAATGACTTCAGACGTAGTTACACCAACCAAAACGTACCTTCTTGTAGATGGACCGATTCAAAAAATGTTGTCGATTAATTTCGTTTTATTTTTAGATGTGTTTACAGAGGGAAGCACGCATGGCTACTCGGGTAACGTAAAGGCGAACACGTTCCCAACTAAATTATTTAATTAATAAAACGCGGTTTTTATGTAGCGGCGTTTTCGGGGAATGCCGGAGATTCTTTCCTCACCGAAACAAGACGCGCCCAATTATTTCGGGTTACGGACGACGAATCTTGGCGTTATAAAATTTTCGTGTTTATTGCACCTGCTCGGCATAAATTTATGGCCACCGGTTGCCATAATGTAGCCCGTTTTATCACCGTTTATTTAAATATTAATATTGAAAGTAAGGAGGTTTTAAATTCAAGTTTACGGCGAACCGAACACGTACGGATCATTAACGCGATAAAAGTCCTTACTCATTCACTGAAACGCAACGAGTTTGAGCATTTTGAGTTTCTCTTTTTTGATAGTATAGTGATACCGTTTAATCCCAAGTTAAACGTTGCTTACCTTTCACTGAAACATTTATCCGGCGAGGGCGTCGTGCGTCGGTGTTATAAAAAGCTCGTCGCTGAAAGATTCAAGCGCGGCCTGAAAAATTAAAAGGCCGCCGCGTTTAAAACTTCGTTTAATGCCTCGCACAATGTCATTAAGTTTTCAGGAAGAGAGCTATTAAATAATGAAAGGCGGCGGCAGGGGAAGGTGTAAAATGCGTCCGGAAGTGGCATACAACGCGGAGAGCACTCCCGACATGTTTATACAGAACCTGTCGGCGAGCTGCTGCGATTCATGCGTCACGTACTTGCACCCCCCCCCCGCCTCTATACAGGCCGGGCCGAAAATTTTAAACCCGAAAACGATTTAAGTCGGTGATTCCGAGTTTATTCGATTCACATTCATCCACAGATATGCAAATACGTGGGGGCCTCCATAAACAACTGGACGACGACGTGGATTGCATGCATTAGGACGTATGCAAATATTTTATATTTATTCATATTCACGGCGTAAAAGTACACGACTCGACGGTTCTACGTAACGGTATACTCGAATGATTATATAAATATTGAATTCGTGACGATAATCTCTTGGCAAGCAGAAAGTTGCACTCTCGCAAAATATAATAGATTCATTGACAACCATTGTATAGAATCCATTAAGCGTGATGAACCAGAATTTGGAGAGTGCAAGATTATGACGCGGTTATAAATTACCGACAACAACCGTGCAAATTAACAATAAAATTTAATATTCTCCCTAAACATGGAGTAGCCGAAACGGCGCGTCGGTCGGATAACTCGCGAAGCGCCAGGCTAAACCCAGTAGTAATAATAATAATAATCCCGGCGTATAATCCGCTGCAATGCAGCGCGCCCCGACGCCGGACGTCAGTCGGACGACGCGCGAACTATACTTATAAATAAGCTGATTAAATAAAAACCTGGTCGCGGTTTGTCGGGGTTAATGGAAATTGGAGGCCCGAATTATTAATCAAATGGCGTACGCGATTCATCCGCGAGTTACATGAGCGCGTTCCGACCGAAAAGTCAACAACAACGTTCCATTATTATCTAAAATAACCGTTTAATTTAATTCAGATGCGATTACTTAAATTCCGGACCAGCCGTGCGTGAAGAACGTCACGACAGACAACAATGCAAACGGGAATGGCATTAATTATTAGAACCGCTGGACCCACATATACATGCGACAAAGATAATCATTATCGTTGATTGCATTGCGCTGTCATTGTTTAATAAATTCTGCGGACAAAACTATCCGGAAATTAAAAGTGACAACTTCGGGACTAGAAGAGTATCATGGTTGCATGAACTATCGCAGCAGCAGCAAACGTCGAGGAAAACAAATATGGTTGGCAAATGCAGCAAGTTGCAGCCAGTCACTTTGGTGATTGCGGATTTGAAGTGCCAAAGTTGAAGTCACAGTGGATTCGGCAACGGGAAGTTCTTGGGGAATTAATGTGACCAAATCACTGCACAAGTTACGAGCGGGAGTTAATAAGGCAGTAAACTGGGGGGTCGCTCAAAATTCTTTTTCTCTCTAAGTTGAGGTCACTGGCGTTTATGGTAAAAAAAAATCGATGGTCGTTATTAAATTATCACCGGATTTAATTCGTAGTCCCGTTGCAGTCAATGCGATCCTGAATTAGCGCCATCCAATAAACTGGCATTTGCGTTTTAACTTTCAATTGCAGTTGGGCCACAATTATTATTTGATTGGCGTTTAATCTCTCATAATCAATTTCGACCGAATTATAGGTGCTATTGCTCATCAAAAATGTGAATAAAAAGGCACTTAACCCGGACAATTTTAACGCAATTTACGTAATATTCCAGTTCCAGAGTATAGTAATATTTTTTGGGCGTATGTTTGATGTGACAAAACTGCATTCACTGTTACATCCCGTTTTCGCGACAACGATTTCTTAATTTTTTGTATCTATTTTGGCTTCAGCAACCGCTCCATCTGCTTACAAACTCTAAGGTTCTGGTTTTATTTCGTTTGCAAGTTGTTTCTAGTCTCTTTCCATAACAGTTGGGGACACTGATAATAATTTCTCTAGAACTCAGAGCGGAAGGGGTGTGTCTTCAATATCCGTGACCCGCGTTCTTCTTAGAAGCCATATTTGATGCGCACTTCACGAACTGTGGTCGCATTTTAGTTGGAGCTTAGTTTGGAGCTCGTGTTTTGAGTTTGGCCACCCAAAGGCTATTGGGAATCTTATCGTTCGTGAAGTTTTATCCAGTGCTTTTATAGCAGCTAAAGTCTGCGTCGTTGAATATTGTTTGAGGACGCAACGTGCTTCGAGCCGACGCGTTGCAGTTTCTTTCCGCTCTAGGCTCTTACTCTACAAGTGGTAAGTCCTCCTGCGATCGATTGTGGAGTCGTTGAGGATAAGATAACATGTCTGAAAGGCTTTATGTTTAGTTCTGGGCAAGAAGTATACCCCAGTACACAGATAAAACTCTTCCGATGTCGGGGGACTCTTCCGATGTCGATGGGAGCAAGGCTAAAGATTCTGAGGAAGATTCTGGAGTCGATGTGCTTTTAATTGTAGATATGGGATCCGTTAAAGCTTCTCAGGACGCTTTTGGAGTCGATAACAGCAAGGCCAAAGATTCTGGAATCGTTGTGAATACGACTACTTGTTTAAGAGCCTTGGCTTTTAGTTGCAGACATGAAATGATGTATAAGATGCACATGTAAAGCTGTTGAGGACGGTTATAGAGTCGATAGGAGCAAGGCCAAAGATTCTGGAGTCGTTGTAAATAAGACAACATGGTTTAGAAAACTTGGTCTTTAATTTTAGGCATGAAATGATGCATAGGATCCTCAGATGAAGGTTCCGAGGACACTCTCGGAGTTGATAGGAGCAAGGTCAAAGATCCTAAGGAAGACTCTGGAGTCGCCGTGGATAAGACAACTTATTTGAGGTTTGGGATCCACAGGTAAATCTTCTGAGGACGCTGTCGGAGTCGATAGGAGTCAAAGTCAAAGATTCTGGAGTTGTTGTGAATAAGACAATTTTTTAGGAAACTTGGCTTTCAATTATAAACATGAAATGTTGTATAGGATTAACAGATAAAGCTTCTCAGGATGCTTTCGGAGTCGATATGGGTAAGGTCGAAGATTCTGGAGTCGTTGTGAATAAGATAACTTGTTTTTTAATTGTGACCATGAAATGATGGATAGTATCATCATCATTCACTAGCAAAGCTTCTAGGGATCTTTCGACGGACGATGGAATTAAATAACTTGTCTGGGAGACTTATCTAGTTTTAGGTCTAGACTCTAATACACAAGGAGTCTTATAAATCCACTTGCAAAGGCTCTTAAGTCCAGTGGAGATAGGACAACTACATTAGGATGTTTCCTTTCCGTTGTAGACATGAAATGGTCTTCAAACTATTTCACTATTCACAGGCAAAACTGCTGGGGGCGATTCTAGAATCAATGGGAACGTTCTTAGACGTAAAACGGTATGCAGAAAGTTTCTTGATCCAAAGTCAAAAGCATTTGAGAATGATTCTAGAGTAAAGTCGACGAAGTTGAAGTTCTGCTTCTACTCTTGAAATGTTATGCACTCATGAAGCGATTCTAAAGTCAATGGGGATAAGGCTTTTCATTCTGGACAAGAAATGGTCTACTTCACTACCCGCTGGTAAAATTTTTGGAAGCGACTCTGGAACATTCTAGACGTGAAATAGTGCGCAGTTAAACCGTTTTACAGTCCATTGTTAAAGTTTTTGGGGGCGGTCAGTTTCAATTTCGTTGTTCTCTTTTACTTACTTTCGTGTTTCTTCCACTAGCAACTACGTGAGGGTTAAGGGAAAATCTTCGTCATTTTTTCGTGACCTTGACGTAACCCTTTGGATTTCCCCGGACGAGTTTTGCCGTGAATACCACCGTTTCCGAGAGCCTCTTCTACCATGACACCGTCGTTCACCGTTCTGGGACTCTAGAAGGAGCTGCTAATCTGTGTGCTGCAGCCCTTCGGGGCCGAACACTCCTTTTTCTCTGGCAACCTTTTGACTCTTTATTTCTACAACTTTTACGTAAACGAGTTCTTTCATAGTTTTAGCATTTAATTAATTTTGACGTTGTATTTCCACGCCTTTCCGTTTTGCTTCTAAATCTTTTCTTGCGTGATGTTTTTCTTTCCTTGTTTTTCTTCCATTCTTTATGTCTTCTAGTCAACTTTTTCTAGATCCAACTGCATTTTCTCTGTGCGACCTTTTGACTTTCCATCGCTTTTATCTTTGACCACATTTCTCTTTTCGCTTCTTTCAGTTAATTTACTTTGTTCTCACTGCTTTACTTATTCATTCGAATTGTTTACAAAGAAATCTTGACTCTTGGACGGGCAACTATTAGGTGTGGGTCCTGGTGCATGTGTGAGAGATAGAGTACTTATGTGTCGAATTGTGTTTCGGATTCATATCGGCTCCTTCTAACTGAGTTTTCTGGGTTTCCTCAGTTTGTAAGACGAATGCTCAAGGAGAAATTAGTATTTAAGTTGGTCGTAGTCGCCATCCCTCTCCTACAAGCTCTGAGCTTGGGGTAAAATTGGGTGAAAAAAACTTACAGTGCAAAAAGTATTGATCCAAGTAAGATACTGAGATACCACCTGAGATACTCCAACATTATTTTATAACTCTGGCCTTTAATTCACTGAAAGGTGCAGAGCATTGGAAAGAGTTGAGTTTAATTCTACATTTTCTCTTCCAGAATTTTCACCATCCTCTTCTGAATCGCTTCTTTCAGTTACTTTCCTTTTTTTTCACTGCTTTACTTATGAATATTCATTCATTCGAATTGTTTACAAATGAACTAAATACTATGGTACAAAAAGAATTGGCCCAAGTAAATGCACCTGAGATATTCCAACCTTGATTCCCGCTAGCCATTTTTTCAATTTAGGGAACAAATAGTAGTCCGAGGGAGCCAAATCTGGAGAAAATGGGGGATGTGGAACGAGTTGGTACTTTAATTCGATCAATTTTGCTGCCACAACTCCAGACGAGTGAGCTGGTGCGTTATCGTGATAGATTGTGGGCCAATCGTGGACATTTCTCTCGCAGTTCGGTTTTCAAACGGTCCAATAATGATGCACCCGTAATAATTTTACCCATTTCGATGTAATACGTGTAATACACCTCACACGATTTCGTTTTTGGTCGACTGTAAGCAATCGCGACGCCCATCTTGCGAATAGCTTTTTGATGCCCAAATGTTGTGGGCAAAATATTATGTACCCGTTCATTCGAGATGCCCACAACATTAGCAATCTCACGCACCTTTAGTCTCCTATCATCTATCACCATATCGTGGATTTTCTGAATGTTTTCTGCAGTAGTGACCTCAACAGGGCGTCCAGGATGTTCGGCGTCGCTTGTGCTCATATGGCCGCTCCGGAAATTTTAAAACCACTTATAAACCGTTCTAATCGAAGGTGCAGATTCACTATAATGTTTATCAAGCCTTTTCTTAGTCTGCTGAGGCGATTTGCCTTTCGTAATGCCCAAAGTAATGTTTGATCAATTCACTTTCGTCCATTGTCTGGAAATCACTGTACTTCCTCGATTCAAACGAACGCCAAACACAGAAAAATAGAGCGATCTGACTGAGACTTGGGGCGTGTTCTTCCAAGAGATGCTACTAACTGAAAATAACCTCAATACGCACCGGTGGTGCCATCTCTCTGACTTTGCACGGACTTATCAAACCACCCTCTGACATTTGCCTCTCACCAACCTCTGCTTTTCTTTAAGGAAAAGAAGGACGAAGCAAGAAGTTTCAAGCAATCGGGGCGTTTGAGGCGAATAATTCTAAGACGTCGTGGATAATAAACATCGAAGTTTTAAGAAGAACGGGGAAAGAAAACAAAAGAAAAGATGCAGCTAAATTATGAAAAAAAAATGCAGGAAGGAGAAGGATATCATAAGTCGCATGACCTGAAGGAATGGTTTGGATGTTTCCCAATGCCGCTTTCTAAAGCAGCACGTTCTAAAATTAAAGTAGCTGTGATGATTGCCTAATTTCTAATCGAGATATCAACCTAAAGAGGAAGCCTTTTCTTCCACAATTCAAATTCAAATCTTGGCAGAACACAAACCCAGTTCTCCTGATCTAAGCTTAAGAATGGTTTTGCTCCAAACGGACGCTGATTATGAAGACAATGGGCCTAGATACTTATTGCAAGTCGGTCTTGATTGTACAACTGGACAACCGTTTCGGCCTTATTTGGGACCGTGTCAACAGAACGTCAAAAATTGGCGCAGCTAAACGCAAACTGTATATGTTGTTACAGTTCATTTTCATTTCTGTTCTGAATACCCCCTGTATATGCATTGCCACCGTCCAGCCTTCATTTCTGTTCCGAACACGCCCTGCATATGCGAAATTCGACGTGTCGGATTATTCCCTGGACCGCGTCGTTGTACACATTGCAGTCAGTGTAGGAATACCCGTATTTCGCCGGCGTAATTTTTCTTAAACTTTCGTTTTAGCATATTTCCATTAACAGGACCTTCATTTATTTAAACAAATTCATTTTATATACGTAATCCATCCTTATTTGAGTTCAAAATCGCGTGTATGTGAGGAATTGAACGAATTATAACGAAGTTCTACTTCTGGACGCGTATTATGCGTGGTCTTTGCCCTTTCAGCCGATTGGTTCCCACTGTTACTAAGAAAGTTCCCCGGAGGTAAAATTAGAAGGTGTCTCGCTTGTTTATAATCGTTCCTTGTTTGTCAAACGAGAAATGTTGCGCCATTGTCAGAACGAAACTTGCCGTCTCTTGGGTCACACTTTCTTTTCGTAAATATTTTTTATTTGTGCGTGCCATTACATCGAAGGGATGTTAGTGCATATCTACGGCTAATTGCCGACTCTGATTAGGCCCAGTTGTGAGACAGGAAAAACCGCGTGTTCCGTGGTTGTCCCAGCTTCGGTGACAGACCGAGGTAAGTTCTATACGCAGCAACTCTGGGTTTGACTTATGTGTTCGTTTTATTTCATTGCTTATAGGCTTTTATCGTGAGCTTCTAGCAAGAGCTATCGTTAATCCTAGACTTTAATCTTGGACCTTTATCAAGAGTTATTTCTCGTTGGGTATTGGTTGTCACCAAGAATCTACGGAAGTTGAATTCGATCCGGTTTGTACAGGTGCATCGCGAATTACGGCGTTGGAAGTTCCCTCCCTCGCCCCTCTACGCCGAAGCCGGCACACTACAAAGCGTCGCTGCGGCATTTCCGCAAAGACACCGACAAACGAATCGGACATCAAAGGAATAAAGGTCGGAGCGTTATAATTTCTTTTCTTAGTTTTGAGCGATATGTCGCGGATTTAGTTTTTGATCCATTACTTTGATTTTGCCGCAATTAAACTTGCAACTTATTGCGTAACTGCCGGTGTAATTTAAATATGATATAAGTAGACGAGCGTTGACGCGTGCAAATAACCGGAGATTGCATTCTTTTGTATTCTGTTGCATTAGTTACGATTTGAATCATTTTAATATAGTTTAATGCGAAGTTCGGATCCGACCAAGTCAAATATGTTGTAAACTTTTGTGTTCCCCATATATTATTTATTTGTGTATATTCTTTTTATGATTGTTGTTGGTGACTAAGTAAATTGACGTGTTCTGGATGTAACGGGTTTTCTTAATTTTCACCTTGTCCCCCCTTTCAAAAAAAATTAAGTGGCGCCTATTTTCTTATGGGTTTTGGCCTTCGCGGTTTGGATTTGAACCCTTCCGTCCCACTGAAGCTGGCTGGCAACATTGGAGAAAAGTTTCGCTCCAATGTAAAACTTCTGCCTATCTACGCAGGTAGGTAGCAAAGTATGGCGCCTATATCAAATGAGTGCCAGGAAAAACGAACTCCTCACCAGAATAATTAAATGAAAATGTATTCGAAAGAGTTGAGAGGTTGATGTCTTCGGAGAAGAGAAGACAAACAGGATGATATATTAGATCGTTGGTTTCTGCAAGTGAAGGTACTGTCATTTAGAATAATTTCAGAAAATACTAACAGCAAGTGACAACAGTAATTGAGATTTACGCTCCTGCGTTCGACGCCAATCTCTGTGCCAATTAATGAATTGGAAATTGAACTATGAACTTGTTTACGGTCTGGCCAGTTCGTTGTGTCGAACTTAATTGAAACGGAGCCCAACGCCGTTCGATGGAGCTTTCTTCGGCGGGTTAATTAAGCAATTGCCAGTGCATGAGCAAGTGCATCTGCTCCTTGGCGTGCATGTGCTCTGGCATTTCTGGCGGGGGGGCACGCCATCTGACCTTTCGGCAGCTTCGAAGCGCAATGACCCTTCAGATTGCACCAAGATAATGAAGGCGTCTGCCATTTAGGCTAACCTTTAGGAGGAGGATGAGGAGGAAAGTGACCGTGCGTACGTGGCGTGCTCCCAATTACACGCACAATTTGGCGAAAAAATATGTACTGCCGGATTTGAATTTCGGGCGTGAGCGCGGGGGCAAGGCACGATTAATGGCGTCTATAACCACCTGAAGTGTTTCAGAGATGAGTAAGTCGCCGAACCGTATTATGTAGGGCCCTCCATTATCAGCGTCAGCGTGATATCGCGCAGTCGACCCTTGCGAAGCACGTTTGACGACACTTGTCTGCATATAAGGGGATTATATAAGATGAAAATAGGTGTGAAATTGTTTGAAGATTACGAAAAGGCTGCGCTCGACGTTATTACGTATCGTAACGCGGCGAGTTATACTGCTTATTAAATTTATCTTTGCACTTAACCGCGCTTTATTATTACCTTTTAATCTACCAACAAATTACTAAAATAAAACAACGTCCAAAAGAATTTATACTTATACTTAAATTAAATATAACAATCCAGTTCAAGAAGTGCAATAAATCTTTGAGAATTGTAAGTTAAACAATGGCCAATATACTTGTGTAAGTTCTGTCTTTATGGAAACATAAATAACGTATAGGAAAGGAACACAGTGATTCGCACCATAAACTACGTTGCACTATCTATTGTTCGGGATGGTAAAAATATGAAATAGTAAAATACAGCGAGATTTCTTTAGGCATGACTGGATTTTATGTGTCTCCTGCATTGTTTATATTCTCCTACAAATGCGAGGACGTGTAAGTTTCAGCTTCGCCGAAGCAAGACAGAAATTTCCGTTGTATTTAAGCAGGACACCAAAGAAGATAAACAAACGACTACAATCGAACCCCCCCGCCTCCACCCGCAATGAAAGTTAAATACATTCAGATTTCCATCTATAATGACCGATTACCGCGATTAGAATGCGGAGAACAGTAATGCGTATTTCGGCAGGAAAGAGGAAGTAAATATTTGAAATAGTAGATGGCTTTTCAATATCCGGCCGCGGTGGATCGGTGATTTTTATTTTCTCCCCGGTTTTAAGTCTGGCGAATCTAGAGGAGTGTTTTTCTAATGCGGTCTCTTCCTTGATCCGTCGGGCGAATGGTCGCCGTTTCACGTCATATTTTACTCGCTAAATCCCCATAAGCTTTATGGTCGGTGAATTTTTAATGGGCGTCTTTACTTCTCCTACTACTTCAAATCGATTCCGCATCATCTGAGATTTAAAATAGCCAAGACGAGTATAGGTACAACGCGAACCCCTCCTATTGTCGAATTGTAACGTTTCTAACAGAATTATTTACGCTCACATTTCGAAGTTTAAATAATTCAGGAACATAAAAGTCGCCTCTACTTTTACTTATTGAAATCAGTTGATTTAGGTCTGACGTATTCAATCAATAAACCACGCGAGCTTACAGCTTGGCTCTATCGTATTTGGAAGTCAACAAAGTATGTAAGGGTAGAAGAAAACAATGAAGGAATCAGTTGCAAAAGATACGAAATACAAAACCACAGAAGAACATTTACATAATCCAAATAGAACTGCTAAAGATGTTTGCGTAAGAAGAAGCTGTGAAGAATCGCTGGAGGAAAAGGGATTAGAAAGAATCTTTGGATGGAAGCAAATCTGAAGCAGGAGAAATGCTCCACAATTCAATTAGAATTGAAAGAGCAGGATGGCCCAAAAAGAAACAGTAAAGGCCGAATCCACGTAAAGAAGAAGAAGAAGAGGACGAGAGACTCAAGTGGAGGGAGAAAGTATGAAAGATTCTTTACGAAAAGAAGACGAAAGCAGATCTAAAAAAAAATAGAGCTCTAGAATTCACATGGAATTGAAAGAGCGGAATCTGCACGAAGAAAAGACCGAACCGGAGAAAAGCAGAAGATGAAGCTACAAAAGGCGACAAGTGGAGAAAGGAGCACAGAAAGAATCTTTAGGAGAAGGAGATGGAAGGAGAATAAGTAAAGAACTGAAAGTACAGGATGCCTAACGAGATTTGAACACGGAAGATAAGACATTAGAGATCAAATCGGAGATGATGAAAAGAAAGCGAAGTCTTATTTTGTTGCTTCCTTCTTTCCAATTCTTATCATACCTTAGTTGCCTTAGAACTGAAGGTACAGGATGGCTAACGAGATGTGAACGAAGAAGATAAGACATTAGAGATCAAATCGGAGATGAAAAGTAAGCGAAGTTATAAAGAATGAAGTGGAGAAAGAGAAAACAGAATATTTAGGGAAAGACCTTCAGAATCCAAATAGAAACGAAAGGGCAATAAAATAAAACCATTAAAGATGGACCATTCGACATTTAAGCAAGTGTTCTTCTTTCTATTCTATTCTCCATTTTCATTCTCACTTCTTCCACCTTAATCCGATGTCCTCGTGTAGTTCTATTACAGCAGTTTTCGTTTCACGTGTTAGACGATATTCTATCATCGCCTTTTTTATGTTGCCAATCCTTATCGTACCTTAGTTGCCTTAGAACTGAAGGTACAGGATGGCTAACGAGATGTGAACGAAGAAGATAAGACATTAGAGATCAAATCGGAGATGAAAAGTAAGCGAAGTTATAAAGAATGAAGTGGAAGAAGGGAATACTGTGTGTTTAGGAAAAGATGGAAACAGATCTAAAGAAGAACTAACAAATACCTTCAGAATCCAAATGGAAACGAAAGGGTAAGAAAATGAAACCATTAAAGATGGATCACTAAGTTTCTATTCTATTCTGCATTTTCATTCTGACTTCTTCCAACTTAATTCGACGTCCTCGTGTAGTTTTATTACAAAAGTTTTCGTTTTACGTTTTAGATGGTATTCTATCATCGCCTTATTATGTTGCTTCCTTCTTTCCAATCCTTATCTTACCTTAGTCGCCTTAGAACTGAAGGTACAGGACGGCTAACCAGGTTTGAACAAAGAAAATAAGACATTAGAGATCTAGTTATAAAGAGCGAACTGGAGAAAGGGAATGCAGAATGTTTAGGAAAAGATGGAAACAGATTACTAAAGAAGAACTAACAAAGACCTTCAGAATCCAAATGGAAACGAAAGGGCAAGAAAATGAAACCATTAAAGATTTAGGCAGGCATTCTCCTTTTTATTCTATTCTCCATTTTCATTCTGTTTTCTTCCAACTTAATCCGATGTCCTCGTTTTTCTCTCGATGTCCCAGTTTTCGTTTTTCGCTTTAGATGGTATTCTATCATCGCCTCATTATGTTGCGTCCTTCTTTCCAATCCTTATCATGCCTTAGTTGCCTTCCACTATTTCTTGATTTTGATTTATATTTCTCTCAACTTAGTTCGACGTCGTCTTTGTAGTTCTTCCCCAGTAGATTTCTTTTTCCTTTTATTATGTGGATTCCTTCTTTCCAATCTTTATCATATCTGATTTAGGTTTTTATTCGTTCCATATATTATCCTAAGTTATTTATTTCTTCTTTCAGTTGTCGACTTGTTTGAGTTGGCTTCCTGTTGGAACCGCGTCACGTTGACTTCTTCTACTGCCGACGCGACGTTTCGTTCTCCATTGCAGAAGAACTTCCTTAGGGCTGCTGCTTCTCGTTAGTCGTTGAGACTGGGTGGGTATGCCTGTTGTCGTGGTATTTATAGTGGTCGGTGAGCGGGGATTGGTCTTACCCCCACAATACCTGGAAACGTCTCATTAACGATCCGTCACGCCCCAACAGACCCGTTCTGACCCACAACCCCCACCGACCACTATAAATACTACGACAACAGACATATCCACTCGGTCTCAACGACTAGCGAGAAGCAGCAGCAACATCACCAGCAGCAGCAGCCCTGAGCAAGTTTTTCTGCAATGGAGAATGAAACGTCGGCTTCTGTTCCGCTTGTTTAAGTCTAATTCTTAATTGGTTTTTTCTTTAGAATTTCCATTGCATTTTGGAGTGATGGAAAAACGTTTGCAAAGAGAAAATTTTGAGTTTTCGCTCCGAACTATGTCCCGTTTTAATAATCAATCGTTGTTTGTAATATGTAAGAGTTAAGCGCAGAGAGATGGAAACTAATGAAACTGAAGAGCCGGGGGTATAATCTGAAGTACTCGCAGATTACAATTTTCATTAATCCGGCCCGTAAATTCGCAAACTATCGGCCATTACTTGCTGTAATTGCGAGAGCACTTCAGAATTACCACCGGCAATGACCGGGGGCCCGAAGAGCCAGCCAATAATGCAAATAGCAACGGGCGCGGTATTTATTCAATTCCTGACGTCCGAGCTAATTAGGTTTTATTACCTCTAATAGGCCTCCGGATGTTCGAAATAATTAACAACGTCGTATTAATTTTTCAGGATATTTCTGTGGGGATTGAATCGTAAACTTTATGTACCGGCGCGGCGGTAAATTTCGGGGGGCAATGCAATAGACTGCATAATTTAGCAGGGCAACCTATCGGCTCCTTTTTTTTTGTCTAGACCGAGAACGACGAGATTATGATGCAGCGGGTAGGTGGCGCCGGGAGGAAACGCCTGTACTTTTGCACCGGAGGTGCGCGAAGATTAAATTTAGGCGAGGCATGCAGGCGGCCCCGGCGTGTTTTCAAGAAGTTCTCCGCCGCTTTGAAATATTGATCAGTTTAATGTACCCAATGTCGAGACAAATGTTAAGCTGTTACGGCTAAATTACACATCGGACGGAAAATTGTAGATGTCACGCTTCCGGCTTAATATTTCATGGCGTAATAACAGACTGAAACCTGAAACTAAAAAGCAATGCCTTTCCGTGAATTTAATTTGACACAGACACTGCGCTGCTGCTGTTACGTTTACATCACACCGAGATAAAAGCATTATTTTCACATTATTTTAAAACACGTTACAGCTTGATGTTTAATAATACAAATAAACAATTGAAACTTGGGCATAACTCGCTGGTAAGTGAAACATATTCGATTACACACTGTATAAGGCTTTTTTTGATCACAACTATAACTGTAATATAAATGAATCCAAGTCTAAATCCAAATAGAATGTGTTCTGAAACCTGTCGTTACATGCACCGGTAAAAGATCGTTAAAAACATTATAAATAATTTATTACA
This sequence comes from Dorcus hopei, assembly GCA_033060865.1. NCBI lineage: Eukaryota > Metazoa > Arthropoda > Insecta > Coleoptera > Lucanidae > Dorcus > Dorcus hopei. The sequence goes on along the minus strand of CM065425.1, from coordinate 1,801,565 downwards.
AAGGTGTTGTTTACGACACACAAGCACGCATGCATTATTAAGGTGCAGCGGTGTAAAAATGATTTCCTCCGCGGAGGAGTTGCAATTGAGGCGATGCACGGGCTCTGAAGTGTTCATCTTGATGCAGTAATGAAGGAAGCGAGCTAAGACATTAATCGGAGGGCGTCGCACACCGACGCTGCCGCCTAACAAAGGCCCGACGTGTGTCTCAGCCCGCCATAAAGGCCCTGACACGTGTCAAGAGCCGCCACTAGAATAATTGTCTCGGCTGAAACTCACACCTTGCAGCTTTTCATGAGTTTCGAGACTGAAATATACGAGGCGCCGAGGAAAATGAGCTCTCACTCCACGGATGACTGACGGTCTTCTAAAAAAATTATTTATTTCAAATTGTGTCTGTAAAGCTTTTCCTAAACTGAAGCGTTGTAATTGTAGCAACAACACAAACACTTGAAACGGTCGCGAATTTGTTTATAAAACAAAAAGCATGTTCTTGTTGTAATTTTAATTTTAAAAAAATAACAAATAAGCGGAAGCAATATCGCCACGGCCTCGGCAGTCCTTACGACGGTTTGTCAATAGGCAATATAACAGGGGTGGGCCATAAATTCTAGTAACACTGTGGGACTTTAAAATTTTTGTTGAGTTGCATATCATATAAATCTGTCATGCGAGTTTCTAAGGGTCATCTGGTGTTCTTTAGAAATTGTACAATTTGACACGTTTAAATTTCTGTAAAAGGATACTGCTATTGAAAACTAAACGGTTGCAGGGCGTAACGGGAAATAACATGCTGATTTTTAATTGCTTCTAAACAAAAATCTGCAGTCGGGCGCCGAATTTCCTCAGTAAGCGGAAAACATAAAGATGTCAGAGGGTACTTGTAGTTAAGAAGTTTGTTGTGAACTTTGAAAAGACAGCACATGTAGGCCCCGGGGTGGTCATTAAAAGCCTAGGAAAAAAAACAAGACATTCCAGGAATCGGAGGGCGGTTATCTTTCTGAACGCAAAACACAGCTCTATTGGTCAAGGGGTGTTTGAATTTGGTTTTCTGATAGGAGGAAGGGGAATTAATTTTGTTCAGCCGAAAAATGAAAATTAAAATTACGGACAGATAGCTATGAGCTTTTAAAACGATCAGTCGTTTTATTTGGGCTTGGCGAAGTTGCTTTGTGTACTTGTTTCTCTGATTTAGTTTTCACAGTAGAGTTAAATCATTTTTTATCGGTACGCCTAAAATTCTAGTGTTTGAGAGGCAATTAAATAAAAACTAAACAAGTCGGTGTCGCGCACGGTAAATTAATCGCGAGTGTATTTAAAACTTCGTGCAGTGAGTGTATTGGATTGTAATTTCGCGGACGCGGAGTTAGGTAATCTGACTTAATTTGTAATTTATTCATTACATACTTGGTGGTATAAATTGTTTAAAAATCATTTTAATTCCCTCAGCCATTTGTGGCCAGATAGTCTGTAAACTTCAGTACTTGCTTGGCTTGTGCCATTGTTTTTACTAAAATATTTTCATTTGCATCCTAACCGAGCTTAAGGTAAATAAGTTGCATTCACATTAGTGGAGTTAGCTGACCATTGTTGTATAAATTATTAGACTAGTTGCTTGGCGTTCTGTAAGTAAATCGACTAGAGGCAGTCCAACGACACCTTCAAGCTATAGTGCGATCCATATACAGTGTACTCTTGTAAAATTAGTTAATCCCTTTGGCGATTTCCTCTGTCAAGTTAGAAACACTCAAGCAAGGGGTTTTCGATTTGCGCAGTGAAGTCGACTGTTTTGTACCACTGGTCTAAGGCAAGTCTAGATCTGCCGCTAAAATCAAGTGTGACCAACACAAGTTAATTCCCGAAATCAAGGCCAATTAGTTGCCGTTACGAGTCTCGTAAAATTACGAAGCCAAACAATTCTGAATCACATTCATAGCCATCTTCTTAACCGAGCTACTCTCACACCCTGTGTGTGGACCGAAGTGTAGTCCTTGTCAGGAGATTTGCGGGTTAATTAGAAGTAATTCACTGAGAGACCGAAAGATCATAACTACCCATAGCAGAGTATCAAATAAAACGGTCAATTCTTGCCATTGCGTATAGGGTTATATAATCATCGAAAACAACGCAATCAGAGGTTAACAAATGAAGTGAGAGTCACTGCACCTCCACCTCTTGGCGATAGGCGCGGTTGAGAATCTCCCCCTTCGCCGCGTTATTAGGTTAGAAACAAATCGGCTCCCGCGCCTCCACAGGAGGGCTGTCCTTGAAAAACTCGCGATTACTATTAATCCTCTCGCAAATTGATCGCCTGGGCGACATTTTGTATCACGTACTTCCCCAAATATCTGATTAATTAATTAATTACGTTCATTAAGTAAGTACACTGTAGGCACACGGCCACACTGTACGCTGGTTGATCACACAGAGCGTCTTCGAGTACTACTGAAAGTGGTAAACACGAGTACCAAGACCAATCTAATTCTGAAACCAACTTAATTGTTAATGTAAATTGAATAACAAGGTCCACAACCATTGTTTGGGACAAGCATAAAACCACCAGCTGTGTAATAGAAAACAGTTATTTCGTCACGATATCCAAACGAGAAAGTCATTAAACGAATTCTACTGTATTTCTTGCAAAATCGTAATTTTTTCTTGTGTTCCTCTGTATTAAATTTTTAAACGACAAGGTTTTTCCGCTCATTTTTCTAGACTGCAGTGCGGCTAGAAATCGGAGTTTTTACCTTGCTTTTGCAATAAATAATTAATTAAATATAAGTCCGTATTTTATTTACACGTAACCAATTCCCGCATCTCAAAGTCATTATCGTCTCGCCATGAGGCAATAAAACCTGACCTCTTTCAGAAATTCTGACCGAGCCGTACCCCTTACGGTAAATACGCTTTAAATTCTTGCAGACAGCCAATTTTCAGTTATCAGTCAATTAGTTTGGCCATAAATTAAATTTGTTTATTTGTTTTGACATTTTTATTACTATTTAGTTGTCGGTAAAAGTCAACAAACAAGCGTAGCACATCGGCGTGTTACACACTTGAATTACTCTCGAAAGCTATCCTCTAAAGGTTTTCCACAAACATTTGAGTTATTCCCCAACACGATTAATTCATTGATATTCGTTACAAAATGTGGTAATTATATAAAACGAACCGTCCGAAAAACGAAATAAAAGTATAGAAAGCGCGGAGTAAGCAGGAAAGCCGGGCTCGCTTCAATTCAAGTCACAAAGCAAACAAAACGGGAGTCCTTACTCCTTACACCTGCACGAATCGAAGTATTTAATTTCGAGCGTAAATTAAAACGCATTCCATATTGTAATGACTTTATTATTAGTATTTTGAAGCGGCGGCACAAAAAACGCGGTAATTTGCTGTTGGAATTCGTCGTCGGAGCTCTCCTTCTTTTTTCTTCTTATTCGGCCCGACTCGACTTACAACAAAATGAGCCGGTAGCTTTAGAAATATATTAAATTATAGCGAGATAATAAAATATTACAGTTAATTACGGAGCTTTTTGTGTTGCGCTTAAATTACGAAACTATTTTTTCTCTTACATAAACGAGCACCGAAGGAGATTTATGGGTTTTGTTCTGAAGCGTTCTGGTAAATGGTTGTTCGCAAAAACTTTCCCGAATCAGGGGCGGAATCGGATTAAGAACAAATCAGAAATATTACAGCTTGCCTTAACCAGATTAAGTCCCGTGGTGTATAGAGATATGTTGAACGTTTTCCCCCCAACTGTACGTTGACCCTCGAGCGGGCAGGCCCGAGATCCGAAGTGGGTTTTATCTTGTTATACAAGTCTTTACCGCGACAGTGATAAGTAATCTTCTGATTGGAGAGGAACAAATAGTTTATCTAGAGGAATCAATATTTGTAGCTCTTTCTCCCTTTCGTACTATGATATCTTCCTATAGCGCATTCAACTATGAAAGTTTCCTCAAATTTGTTGACTTGACTTTGAGATATACGTACATGCAAAAACGCCGAAATTGTGAACCCTAACTCCCCCAAAACTGCCTTGTTGGCCCTACTCGATCCACACGTGCATTGTTATATCATAGTGGAGGCGTAATGTGTTAAATCTTAAAAATTAAAGTAACCACTATAAATTCCGAAGTATTGGTGGCAACGGTGGGATTTCGAAAATAAAAGATTTGATTATGACGACTGAAACTGTCACAGTGTCTCTATGCACCTCACATTCTGGGGGTTTACGAGGACAAAGAAGAATAAAATTTGAATTTTAAGGAATTCCACTTTTTGCATCGATAAGACACAAAACCCGATTTGGATTTAAACTTGTCAGATTCGTCCTAATCGAATCTGACAAGCGACGCACAGGAGACCCTCTCGTTTTCCTCTAGATCCTCACCTCACCTCGCCTCACCTCACCTGAAATAAACGAAATTTCACCTATTACGAGCTAAAGCTCGAAACGAGATTTTTCCCTCCGACGCATCTTGCAGTCAGTTAGTTTGAAAAGTGAGTTACCGGACTATTTCCCAGAGCAGGGGATTGTCAGATTACCGGAGAAGCCAATAGTTTCCAGATATCGGAGCCCCCTAAGCCCAGACTTTTACTTGTCAATGCCCGCAGGATTCCGGGGCGATATCTTTCTCTCGGAAAAGTCACCGGCTTGATGTTCACGGCATCCGCTCCTAAGATGGTGATCGCCCTTTTTATGTATCGATATTCGGGGAGCAACAAGTGCGTCTCTTGAAGAATAAACAGGATCTCGCGAGAGCGCCGCGTGCGATTGTCCGACTCATATTTAACATCTATTTATATTCCGAGGAGACCTTCGCGACGGCGATTCTAAATAAAGCCTTAATATACGGGCGACACAATGCATACAAATTGTTCATTACCAAATCGTAGCATAGCATAACGGAATATCTAAATAATAGGCATCCTGGACATCTGTTTCAACGTTATATTTCAATGGAATTACGTGAAAATATTTATTTAGCTTAAGCTTCGTATAAACTGTTACCTAGAAGACTTCCAGAATTAAACAAGGCAAAGCTGAAAATACTACCAAGAACTAAATTGGTTCTCCCAGCTACAGAGAATAGAAAAAATGAGATGGTACGTCACAAGTTGAGAAAACCATCGAGAGACATTCTTGTTGGAAGGAACATCCCGATAAATCTACAAGCAAATTTAAAGACCTGAAGGCCTTGGAGAAATCTAACTTGAGGAAAAGATCGAAACGTTGATGGACTAAGTCATAATCATGAGGTTAAAATAAGAAAGGAATACTCGGAGAGTGCTCTAGAGCAGTCAATTTAAAACGAAGTAAGGAATCATGGGTTAAGAAAAGCAAAGCCAAGTCTTCATCAGAATCGTTTTGGCTCTTCAGTTGCAAACGGTTCTCTCAGCACAAAAGCAATGTCATCAAATTTCTGTTGTAGAAGATAGTACAGTTCACGGGGAGCAAAATATGAACCTACTTCCAAACAATTTTATTTAAAAATAAAAGCCAAGTTGTTTGGTTTAGTTCGGCCCAAATTTCTCTGTTCTCTGTTCATCTTCTTGACCAAAAATCAAATTGACCAAATTCTCTCTGAGGTCTTGGTCTTCATTTGTTATGCCTCATTCATGATTTTTTTAATATGTACCTTCTTATGGTTCCCTTCGTGCAGAAGACGAAGGCCATGATAGTAAGCAGGAAGGAGAAGACATACCAAATAAAGTTAGGAGACAAAACTCCTAGAACAAGTCAAGAGTTTTGAATATCTGGGTTCAATAGTGTCACGTGATGGAAAATTAGATGAAGATGTAAACGATTTCATTCAATAAAAAACCAATTTTTGGCCAAAAAAAAATACCAGAAGTATTTTACTTGGGCAAGAATAAGAGCGTTGGGGTTTTGATTCAGGAGTACCATAACAAGTTGGTGAAGGTGAAGGGTCTGTGTTTCCATCTCACATACAACAAGAACGGTATGAATCCTACGTACAATGCTCCTTTGAAGAAATCGAGGACCAGCGCCTTCTTTTGACATTAGGGGCATTATTCCACTTGGAATGACAGACAAGGGATAAAAACTGAAATGTTTAACGACGTTGACCTTTGGTTCCGACACAAAGCACATGTCTCACAAAGACAAAATTACTTAAAAGAGATTCCTCAGAAAAAGAAAGGGAAAACCAGAAAGGATAAAATAAGAAACACGATCTTGACGGAAAAGCTGAAGGCAAAACCAGCCGTGCAAAGGAAAACTAAGATATGTAGTTCGGACATGTAATGAAGATGGTCGAAGAAGAAAACGGTGCACGAAGCAAAGCCACACAAAAAAAGAAGAAGAAACGAAGACCGAGAAGGACCTGGACGGAAGAGAAGCGAAACATGAAATGGCAGGAAACGAAACGAAGGGCACAAGTTAGAAGTTGATAGAAAAAAATATGGAAGAGAATACTGCTACCTACCCGACGGACAGCAAATTGTAGGAGAGCAGTTTAAGATCTCCAACACAGCCGGCTAACTGGTAGAGATAGATGTGGGTCGTACGTAACCTCAAAAATTAAAGGGAAAATAGGATATAAACAATATTATATAATATTTGGTGCAAATCAAAATTAACACATGAACAAAAGTAAATCGTAGAACCCAGACAGGGTCTCAATGCAATGAAGAAAAGGAAGTACACGATATTTCGATTAATTACATCTTCAACCGAGGAACAGATCTGCCTTTCGTTCACAAAAATGAATAATGTAACTAAAGCAGGTTTTTGCCCGATGAAAATTGTATCATAAAATCTTTTAAACGGACACTAAATAGCGAACTGAAGAAGCTACCAAACGATAGCGAAACATGCGCTATTTAGTGTCCGTTTAAATGACATAATGCGACTATTCGAAATTATTCACTTAAAAAAAATTAACGCAACGCAGCGTTTAATGCGACAATAACAAATTTAGAAGAAGACCAATCCAACCTCACACTTTGACACTTAGCTCATTGTCCAGGTGAGGTTGGAAATACTAATCGAGAAACAATCCGGTAGAGGAGGACGGTGTTGCCAATTGCGTCACTACGCAGGATGACGTCAAGATGTCACGTCACGGCCTCTCCTGTTGACTTGTATCGTCTAAGGTCTAGGCCAACTCCAACGGGAGAAAGGGGTGGACGACGATGTTTTGATCTTTAGCAGCTAAGGCTCCGCTTACGGCTTTTCCACACAAGAGTCGGTCTCAAAGGGCGTTACGAAGAAAGAAGTAGTCAGAAAAGGGCACGACTACAAGCCTAAATAGTAAAAGAAAGACGCGTGTTACAAACTGAAATAAGCACAGAGTTGCCAATAAAACCCTACCTGTTCTTTTCTCGCAACAACGGGCTTAGAGAAACTTATAAGAAAGCTTGTTGTTCAGTCAAATTTCATCGCAGCGAGTTCGCGAAGCATTTTTAGCGAGCTGGCAACGTCACTTGTATGTACATATATCTTGTCTGAACATCCGACAACACTGTTAACCTGTGCCGGAAACGTCTTTTTGAATTCTCGCTTTCGTATTTGTTCTTTTATTCAAAACTCTTGGCGTCATACTCATGCTATTGGCTACCGCTTATGGCGTCCTTCCGTTTTACGTTAGTGCCTTTGTTCAGTCTTCATTACGCTCTGTTGGTGTGCAGTTGCATGGTATTGTGATAACGAATTTCTTGCTCTTAAAGCGAGGAGAATTTAGCAACGGCCCTGCCGGAATAGAATTCACACCAACGAATAAGTACTGGGGTATTTTCAGCCCCATGACAAACTTGGGATTCCTACTAATCTCAGGTATGATATTGAGCAAATTGTCTGACGCCATTTTGGACGCTAACGAATCCGTTCTTTCTTTCTATTCAGGCTTTTGCGTTTGGGTTACACTTCATGTGTTAGCCCTACCTCTAGCTCACGCTTTACGTATTTCCGTACTTTCTGGAGTTCGAGTCAAGCCGTGTCGACTCAATCCTCGCGCCTAATCTGGTACGCCGACCCTCCATCTTAGCAGTTTTGTCCACCGGTTCGATCTGGATTTGCGACGCTGGACGGGAACAGTAGAGGGCGTGGTGACCGGCAACGTTACAGCGTAGACCATAAAAATTGACATAACCGACGGTACTTTGACAGCAAGCCGTGAGTCTACCCATATGATTTATTTTAACTGCGTATCGTTGCACAACCATTGCATGCCCGTTTGGAGAGCGAATTTTCGGTCGAATGCAGAGATTCCATAGATAGTATGTCATTGAATAATATAGTAAATAAGTTTAGACTTATCGTAATTTATCGTCGTTGATGTAGTTTTGTAATCTGCATTTTGCTACCTACCTGCGTAGATAGGCAGAAGTTTTACATTGGAGCGAAACTTTACTCCAATGTTGGCAGCCAGCTACAGTGGGACGGGAGGGTTCAAATCCAAACCGCGAAGGCCAAAACCCATAAGAAAATAGGCGCCACTTAATTTTTTTTGAAAAAGAGAGACAAGGTGAAAATTAAGAAAACCCTTTACATCCAGAACACGTCAATTTACTTAGTCACAAACAATAATCATAAAAGAATATACATAAATAAATAATATATGGGGAACACAAACGTTTACAACATATTCAACTTGGTCGGATCCGAACTTCGCATTAAACTATATTAAAATAATTCAAATCGTAACTAGTGCAACAGAATACAACAGAATACAATCTCCGGTTATTTGCGCGCGTCAACGCTTGTCTACTTTATCATATTTAAATTACACCGGCGGTTACGCAATAAGTTGCATGTTTAATTGCGGCAAAATCAAAGTAATGGATCAAAAACTAAATCCGCGAAATATCGCTCAAAACTAAGAAAAGATATTATAACGCTCCGACCTTTATTCCTTTGATGTCCGATTCGTTTGTCGGTGTCTTTGCGGCAATGTCGCAGCGACGCTTTGTAGTGTGCCGGCTTCCGCGTAGAGGGGCGAGGGAGGGAACTTCCAACGCCGTAATTCGCGATGCACCCAACGAGAAATAACTCTTGATATAGGTCCAAGATTAAAATCTAGGATTAACGATAGCTCTTGCTAGAAGCTCATGATAAAAGCCTATAAGCAATGAAATAAAACGAACACATAAGTCAAACCGAGAGTTGCTGCGTATAGAACTTACCTCGGTCTGTTACCGAAGCTGGGACAAACCACGGGACACGTGGTTTTTCCTGTCTCACAACTGGGTCTAATTAGAGTCGGCAATTAGCCGTAGAAATGCACTAACATCCCTTCGATGTAATGGCACGCACAAATAAAAATATTTACGAAAAGAGAGTGTGACCCAAGAGACGGCAAGTTTCGTTCTGACAATGGCGCAACATTTCTCGTTTGACAAACAAGGAACGATTATAAACGAGCGAGACACCTTCTAATCTTACCTCCGGGGAACTTTCTTAGTAACAGTGGGATCCAATCGGCTGAAAGGGCAAAGATCACGCATAATACGCGTCCAGAAGTAGAACTTCGTTATAATTCGTTCAATTCCTCACATACACGCGATTTTGAACTCAAATAAGGATGGATTACGTATATAAAATGAATTTGTTTAAATAAATGAAGGTCCTGTTAATAGAAATATGCTAAAACGAAAGTTTAAGAAAAATTACGCCGGCGAAATACGGGTATTCCTACACTGACTGCAATGTGTACAACGACGCGGTCCAAGGAATAATCCGACACGTCGAATTTCGCATATACAGGGCGTGTTCGGAACAGAAATGAAGGCTGGACGGTGGCAATGCATATACAGGGGGTATTCAGAACAAGAATGAAAAAAATGAACTGTAACAATTTGTTCGAACTTTTGTGCGTAAATAAACCTTAAATTTGTTAACTTTAGATTCGTGTTTGATTTCTACATTCACGTACCAGTGAGTCGAGTGTAGCCTCTATTTTTGTTTTGGCCTTCTGCCCAATCAAGTCGGTTCGGGGATACCGACGAGGTTGTTTGTCTGACGGCTGAGGTGCGTTCCGTCCTGGCGCCCTTAATAATTTAACATCAATTTAGACCCACCCCCTTCTCACTGTTGCTAGCCGAGGGGATCAGAGACAGCAGAATTTGTCACCCGGTCAAGGTAAAGTTGAGGCTGTCAGTTTAAAGTAAATTCGGTGACATTGTATTGCTTAACGTGCACCTAAGCAGATCTCGGAGTAAACATAACTTCTGTTTCAGGCTTTGATCAAAGGATTCAACACGATCAATGATGCAAATATCTAAAATAATCAAAATTGATTCAATCTAAAAATGAAGTGAGGCTGAGGCCATCAACCTATTTACAGAAATGGACGGAACAAAAAGAATTGTGAACGAGCGCTGTCGAAAACCAATAAAATTTTTATTGCCACCCCCGGAGCCTGCCCCGAATTAAGATTGCGCGTCAATTTTACGTGGAATTAAGTTGTAATGAAATTAGAGCGTATTTAATAAGCGCGAATGAAATACGGAAGCGGAATCTATTAGCAGCGAACGGGTGCAGTTTTATTTCCCCGAGTTTCCACTGCATGTTCCAGCAATTAAGAAGTTGTTGCTATTAAAAAAGCTCGCGCAGTAATCTCGTTTAGATGGCGCGGCTTGTTCGAGACGTTTACTGCTTTAACGTATTTTTCACGTAATTAACACGTATCGCCGTATAAAACCGGAAGTTCACCATAGCTTTTAAATTTTACACAGCAAGTCATCTAGAATATTTCTGGGGGGTGGAGGCTTCCGATCATAATAAAGTAAGGGAGATAGTTTTTCGAAACGAATGTTACTTTTAAAATGGTTACCCCAACCCCCCAAGAACCCAACGGTCATTTAATCGCACCATCAAAACATGCTAGCGAGTAAAGAGAGGGTCGTTTCTTATCTCCCAGCGCGCGGAAATGAACTGTTTGACGGTCAATATCGCCATGTCTTTATCGCATCAGCAAAGACTTTTCTCCGGAGCTAACGTGTTGTGAAATTTTATGCCGTTGGTAAAAGTTTTACAGCGGTTGGCTGGGTATTGTTTTCACTTTTCCTTAGTTCACACGGAAACCTGTCGCAGCTTGCAGTTCGTCTTTGCCATATCGTACTCACACGTCACAACAATGTAAACGGTAACTTTCTCTCTTCGTTATTACAACTTAGTAGTTAATCAGAAGTTTAAAATGGAAATCCTCGCGGAATACAAATAATTATTTCCTGGAGGAAAACTTCGGGGTATCTCCTCGAGTTAGTTGAGACATTAAAAATACAGAACAGAGTTAATCCGATCTCGGCCTCGAATTTAATGTAGTCAAATTTAGTTTTAATTTGCCGGCGCAAATCTGAATAATTGCGACTCGGCGCGATTTATTTAACTCCAACTACAAGGCCCTTCTTTATTAAATTTCAGCGCTCGTCCAATAATTTAAATTTAAATAGTCCGAACGAAAATCGAAATCCCCCCCTCGCTTATGAAACTACAAAAACATTGTGACGTGCACCGGAAATAGGTGCACTTACGCACCCTTTGACTCAATTAAGGGCCGAAGCGTTGATTGCTGCAGATGAAGGCGAATTGGCCACGCGAATTGTGCAATGATGGTGCCTATGGGTTTGCATGTTCGCGTGTGCGTGAGTCGAAGGTAATCGCACCACGCGTGAACCCATTTACGAAAGCGAACTGGTAATTGATGATGGATAGATGAACTTAATACCGAATGCGTAAACGATAACGCGCAAACGATTTACACAACATGAATAATCAATTTAACGGAACACTTAATTGCATGGTTTCTTGATCGTGTTCGAAAAATATATTTATTCTCATCCCTTTTGCAATCTTATTATCGAACACACATTCTTTCTTTAAAAAGTTAAAGATTTCGAAAGCAAAACAGCGAAATCAAAGTGTGGGGGCTCGCAACGAAAGTCGTTATGATGATAATAAACGTTTCGCTAAATTTGTTTTCAAAACAAATGTTACATGTTTAGTTTTAAAATAACAAACACATGTCCGTTTTCTTGGTATTTTTTGCAAGCGATAAGCCAGGGCGTCGTGCAGCCCTTCTCGAGTAATGATGGCCCACACAGAGAACCATAAATTTGCCAACCGAGTAACCTTTATCTTTGTACTTCGAATTTCTGTACAAAAGTTTGTCGCGCTAAAATCACAGATGCATGTACATTAGCGGAAAAGGCGTATCGAATTACGCTCAAGTTAAAGTTTCTTTTCAAAGCGTCATAGGCGTCATAATTCTGTGTCAACTCAGGAGGCTTTTGAAATGAAGTCAGAGAAAACAAATCGCAGATGTTGTGGGGCAGACGCGTGCCTTATGACAGTTTGGGGCACGTAATTTATAGGTGTTTATGAGGAAATGCATTCAGGGCGTGGGCTAGAATTAAAACCAACGGTTACCATTGGTTGAAGTTATTTCAAAATTTAGCTGCAAGTCCGAGGGGTGTGTTTTAATTTTTTTCTTGAAAGATGGCATTGACGCTTTACCGAGAACGGTTAGGTTCAATTCTAATTTGGCTTAGTTGTGTTTTTACTTAAGCGCTTGTAGTCTTTATTCATTTTATAATTAAATCATTATTTCGGTACGGTTTAAATACAGTGTGTCGAGAAGGGCAATTAAAAACAAACACGTGCGCCTCGACGCGAGTGTTTTAATCAGAGTGAACAGTGCGCGGTCCCACATCTAACTGTGAATCCAATACAGTATACTTTTAGGAATCATTCTACCATTGGGGATTTTCTCCGGCAAGTTGGAAACGGTTGTTTTCGATTTGTACAGGGAAATCACCGGTCTAAATCACTGGCTTGAGGCAAGTTATATCTGCCGCCGAAATCACGTGCGCCAGCACAATTTGACTCAGAAATCAAGACAATTAGATTGTCTCTACGAATTTCGTGAAATCACGAGACCAAACAATTTGAACTACCTATTCATAGCCATCTTCTTAACCAAGTTTCTTTCACACCCTGTATATGTCTGTGGCCCAAACTGCCGAGAGATTTGCCGGTTAATTAGAAGCGATTGCCTAGAGACTGCAATGCCAAAACCACCCATAATGGAGTGCAAAAATAGCAGTCAAAACTGATTTCTTGCGTTATAAATTAATTAGATAGGTTAGACGGCGAAAGAGCGACAGACAGAGGGTCCTGAAAAACAGGCAGTTGAGTACAGAGCACCGCCCTCAAAGCAAAGCGAAAGTAGTCGAAAAGCTCCTACTATCTCGACCTTAATTAACGCTCTGGTGGGGGAGTAGAAGTAGTTCGGCTCACTATACTCCACCGTATTAATCAGGTTAGCTAGAGATAGGTACCCAACACCTCCCACGTGAGTCCCTGAAAAACAGGTGATTGCTGAAGGCGGCATTTTGTATCACATACTTCTCCAAAACATCTGATTAATTCATTAATCAACTCCATTAATTCAGTACGCTGTAGTCCTACGGTGACACATTATGCGTTGGTTTATTAAACAGAACCAGTCTTTGAATACGATCAGAAGTGACGAACACTTGTACCAAGACTCGAGCTAAGTTGAAACTCAATTAATTATTGATATAATTAAGGAGCAGAGCTCTCCAACAAATATCTGTGTAGACGTTAGACCACCAACGATGTGAATCGAAAGAAAATAGATCGCGCCGACGTTCGAAAGTGAAATCTGTTAAGGATTCATACTGTACTTTCTGAAAATCGTAAATTTTGTTTAGTTGTATTGATTTCAAACGCAAGGGTTTTACGCTCACGATATCTGATCCCACAGAGGCAGATATCAGGAGTTTTACCCATTTTTTTTACAATAAATTAAAGTTAATTGTTGCGTTTTTATTGTAAAGTTTCTAATTCCTTGTTCTGAAGAGTTCTCTACCGCCTGCACCAAGAGAACGGGTTATCACGACGTAGTTTCCTATTCACGGCGATCAAGAGCCATAATTAAAGGTATTGCTTATTTACTTGTACGTAACAGTCAACAAACAAGGGTTTTATTAGTGGGCGCGTTACAACGTTGTCAGAAACGTCAAATAGACAAACATCAAGACCCGTCAGATTGACAACATGAGACAATGTCAGATAGACAAATATGGGCGAGCAGTTACGATGACAAAGTGATGACGGTGATGATCGTCTCAATTAACGAACTAAAGCGAAACCGCATTCTCAAATTTGATCGCTAAGACAACCCCCGGAGCAAACTGTGACCTTGCCTGGTTACAAATGTAGAGATGGGTCTATTAGAATCACCTCCCGACCGGCTAGACTCGATGAGAAGTGTATGGGTTGTACGTAACCCCAAATCATTTAAAGAAGTTGAGTCTATTAATCCGAAAGAAATAAGAGCCACCAGTAATGCACACTTGTTTTTATTCATGCCTCAATTCAAAAGTTTAAATTAATTGTATCAAGTCAGTGTTAAGAATAAACTAATAAGAATAAATAAGAATATTAAGGAAAAAAAACCTAGATAAAAGATAACGCGAATTACGAACCGACCGTCGCACGATGTAACACTAAAAACATACCTGCCGTAAATACAACGGAACGAGCTTGGAGAAGCCTCGAAGAAGGCTTGGATTTCGTTACAATCCGGGCAGTAAACCGGTTTACTTTTCACTTCAAAACAGACCTCGTTGAATGAAAAGTTTAGACAAATTGAGAGGGCGGTCTGATTATATAAGCGAGTAGCCACAGCGACTGAAAGAAATTATTAACAGGGCGTCGTCGTTCAATGTGAACGGTTCGCGGGCAGGGAGAGAGGTCCATTTGGCCAATGACATACCTGCCGTAGATACAACGGAACAGGCTTGTAGAAGCCTCGAAGAAGGCTTAGATTTCGTCGCAATCCGGGCAGTTTCGCTTCAAGACAACCCGGTTTAGTGAAAAGTTTAAACGAATCGGAACTAACCCTCAGTACGGTCGGATTGCAAACGAGTAGTCACACCGATTCAAAGAAATTTACATCTGGGCGTCGTTCGATGCGAACGGTTCGCGGGCAGGGGGTAATTACACGTTCGTCAATATACAGCCTGATTCGAAAGTTAGAAAATAAATTTAACGAAATTTTCACCCGTAAGAAATCACAAAAAGACTGCCCCCTAACAAATGAGATACAGCTCTGATGACACCCTCAGGCCAATGAAGCAGAGTTACTTAACCCCCGCTAAGAAAAAACCCTATAAAAGCAGACCGCTCAAGCTTTAGTATGTCCAGGGCAGCCTACTATCGGCAACACTCACCAAAGCCTCCCGTGCAACCAATTGTCGCAATTTATTGTCGGAAGCAAATCCAAAGCCTCCTATGCAAGCAATTGTCAGGAGCAACACACATAACCGTTCCATGCAACTTATTGTCGGAAGCGCATCATTAAAGTGGGATTCAAGCAGAAGCAAGATGCCCTGAGGTAGTTTCTACGTCAACTCCGTGTTCAACGTCCCTTACTACGTTACCAGAGGCTTTACCCTCCAGAAGTTCAGACATGGTTCAGACGATGACCGGCCAGGAGAGCAGAGCGTCGCGCATATTGTTTATTTATTGATTTTATATTGTTTCAGTTTCAGGCTGTGCTGAAATAAGTTATATACCAGAACACGCTACTTTAACGATTAACAATAAAAGCTCCACTTTAATAATTACGTATGCAAATGAAAAATTTAAGCGTGTACGGCCGAAACCGATAGGTTTTTATGAAAGCAATTTAAAGTCGGACAGTCGGTGACAGTTAAATTTCCTCTTTATTTCATATGACAGCGACAAGCCCGATAATATATCTAGCTTAGCATGGGTACAGTCCAGGTATTTGACGCATTGAATCCAATCTCCTGTTAGCATAAACACTATTTCCCAGTTTAGAAACAATTTCAGCGGCATTACGTCACGAAGCTCGATCCCTCCCCCCAATCCGATGAATTGCTGCCTGGGATTTTATTTATTTTTAAGTCGCTTTTGTGCGGCCGAGATAATGCCGCTGTAAATAATTGAAGTCGGTAAATTCGTTCCCATAAAGCAGCACGACTTCTGCGCTCAGCGTGATTTTTAGTTCTTAGTTGAGACGTTTTAAGTTCTTCGTTTAAGGCACTCGTGAGTGGCTCGCGGATAATCGAAATGGAAACCCACTGAGACGCAGACCGACGTTAAACTTAAACGTATTAATTTATTGAATGAATTTTGCACCTCAGAAGTACGCAAGTATATAATATCATGATTCGTGTAGAAATTTTGAGCAAGTATGAATTGAAGAATTTACTTACTGGATCCTTACGTCTACTCTGGAATTGTACAACAGTGCTTAAGCCGATCGAATAACCAATCATGTTCTACTATAGTGTAATCATTTTGCCTAACGAATTAGCTTCTTTTGTAAGCTATAATATTCTTGAATCTTGCTTCATAGTTAATTACCATAATCGAGCACTTAAAAAAATGATGCGTGTATGTGTCCACACACAATTTGTAAATCGTTAGATGTTTATCGTCGTGGTACCGAGGATGACCTCTTTTATAATAACATATTCGGTGTTCTCATGATACATTTATAATGGTGCGCGGCCCCATTCTTCCTATGCCTTGTAATCATGGCGTAGTTAAGAATTTTTCCTGCGCCGTCAGTCGTGACGGACCCATCTCCCGAATGTCTTCATCTTTTTGTTGTTCTTCGACTTTAATAATGAAGTCATTAGTTCTGCCGTTGCCGTCAAAACGGATTTTAAAATCCATTCCTTGCGCTCGCCTCTCTCTTTCCGTTCGCGTTCGCGTTCGTGTTCTTTTTTGTGCCGCGCTGCCGCTTTTTTTTTTCGGTCAACCTCGAGATCGTGAAATGCATCTCAGGTGTCTTGTAGCGTAAGCAAAACATAGGATGAGGACGAGGATGAGAGACGACATTAAATGTTAGATAGTTTGCTGGTACGAGTAGATTTCGTGCTAATGATAGCTGCTGCTGACAGGCGACCGGTGTTGTTTAATGCTGCTGACATAGTTTGGTTTAGGCGGCGCGGGGCTTAAAGATAAATCATTAATACAATTAAAGTTATTTGCTAGGAAAATAATTACTTATTTCAAGTACGTGTTTGTATCGAAATAAAAACCTCTGTTCTAAAATGATTCTATTGGGAAGGGCCATACCTACGGCCTTGATTGTATTTAATCTAAAAGCTACTACGTCGATGCACGAATATAAAGGTATGCACTTCGACCTGTGTTAATTTAAATAAGATTCCTCCACGTAAACGTATCTAGAAAAATCGCTTGCCAACCCCTTCGCTTCAGAATCCATCCGGGCCATTAAATTCAATCGTAGCTGCGCGAAACGGTTATTGTTGCACCCGAATCGCTCTGTACATATCTCAGGGCGTTTAAATTTCTTAACGACCCCGTACCGGAATGAATCAGCGGCGCTATTTATACGGGGCACGTCCTGTCTTGTATTTTCTCTCAAGGGCTCCGTTCCGCGATGAACCTTTTAATGGCCCGCCGAATGTAAAGTCGTAAAGTTTTTTAAGATATTTCGTACGCCGCCGAAATATAAGTGTACAGATTACCGTTTCGGGTTCTTTATTTTTAACTCGTAAAGTGTTTCGTCCGCGGCGCGGCGTCTTGAGGAAGAAGAAGAAGAAGAGATAGGATAGGGCCTTACACACACACCTGAGCTACGTGACACATATAATTTACATGAAATCCTTTTAGCTCGCATAGAAATTTTATAATAAGAACAAAAACATACGGGGTGGTTTGAATCAGCCACTCGATAAATTTAGAATTAAATTCGAGCTTTTTCCCTTTTTAACCCTTGCCGTCGTAAAAAGGGGGGTAAAAATAAGCAAGGCAAAGTGTCAGTACGCAATAAAAATTTCCATGAAATTCCCGCGAACGCTAACAGAACGGTTTCGGCGCATGTAAAATATAACAGCGTCAGCTGTACGTGAATTTTACATCGTTCATGTGCCACATAAATAAAATCTGGGAGCGTCGGTTGGTGGCGAATATCGGGCGTATTTGTTGCTCCGGAAGAAGGAAGGAGGAAAAAAAAGCGCGGCGTTGCGAAATCACCGCGGCAGCGTCGACTTTAAGCGTAAAAACTACTCTGAATATTTTATAAGCTAAGTTTAACGTGAAATGTGACGCGGACGAGACTATTCGCGGCCGGGAAGAAAGCAACTCTGTGTATGCATTTGTTTTTCCCGGAATAGACGTCGTTACGGCTGACAGATACTTTTAGTCTTTCATGAGACTGCAAAACTGGAACGATATGGTTGCTTCTCGTTACTTTGTGGGCATTCATATTCATAACTATAAAACAAAGAAGTCTTTCGCCTTAAGAAAAGACATAACTTCAATTTAATTGCTCCAATCAAAGAGTGTCGTATCTATTACACTTATATTCTCAGGTCCTTGTAACTTAGAATAAGAATTAGCAAACTACGACCCACTTTGTATACTGCAAGCTGTCATCATTACTGTAGGTGTCAATAAAATACATTGTCTATGGGCAAGCCTTACGTAATGTTACGGAAATAATTTATGTAACTGAAAGTAAGGGTCGTAGCTCAGTATATTTACATACGTTTGAAACGTTTCACAAAATTTGTTTCAAAACAAAAATTTTGTATTACCTCTTTAGTTTTAAAATAACAAACACATCTCCGTATTCCTGGTATTTTTTTGCAAGCGATAAAAACCACCCATAGTGGAGTGCAAAAAAAAACTAATTTCTTGCGCTATAAATTAATTAGATAGGTTAGACGGCGAAAGAGCGACAGACAGAGCGTCCTGAAAAACAGGCAGTTGGGTACAGAGCAGCGCCCTCAAAGCAAGGCGAAAATAGTCGAGAAGCTCCTACTATTTCGACCTTAACTAACGCTCTGGTGGGGGAGTAGAAGTAGTTCGGCTCACTACACTCCACCGTATTAATCAGGTTAGCTAGAGATAGGTACCCAACACCTCCCACGTGAGTCCCTGAAAAACAGGTGATTGCTGAAGGCGGCATTTTGTATCACATACTTCTCCAAAACATCTGATTAATTCATTAATCAACTCCATTAATTAAGTACACTGTAGTCCCACTGTGACACATTGTGCGTTGAGTCTTTGAGTACGATCAGAAGTGACGAACACTTGTACCAAGACTCGAGCTAAGTTGAAACTCAATTAATTATTGATCTAATTAAGGAGCAGAGCTCTCCAACAAATATCTGTGTAGACGTTAGACCACCAACGGTGTGAATCGAAAGAAAATAGATCGCGCCGACGTTCGAAAGTGAAATCTGTTAAGCGATTCATACTGTACTTTCTGAAAATCGTAAATTTTGTTTGGTTGTATTGATTTCAAACGCAAGGGTTTTACGCTTACGTTATCTAATCCCACAGAGGCAGATATCAGGAGTTTTACTCATTTTTTTTTTACAATAAATTAAAGTTAATTGTTGCGTTTTTATTGTAAAGTATCTAATTCCTTGTTCTGAAGAGTTCTTTACCGCCTGCACCAAGAGAACGGGTTATCACGACGTAGTTTCCTATTCACGGCGATCAAGAGCTATAATTAAAGGTATTAGTCTTTACAGCGGGTTCCCCGGAGGGTCGTTCAACTGTAAACAGAAGTAGGCCAGTAAAAACTAACCCCTTTAGCGTTAGCGCCGGCGGTAGATCTTTAGACACAGCAGGTAGCGACCGTCTGGAAAGGTCGGCTAGGAGTGCATGCACTTGGCGTAGTAAAGTTTGGGTGGTCCTTCGGTCATACGGTCATAAATTTAAGTTGCCTTTGTTTGTACATTTTTATTGCTTGTTTACTTGTACGTAACAGTCAATAAACCAGGCTAATTAGTGGGCGTGTTACACGTTTAAGGGTAACTCACATGGCTTGGTCACTTACACAATAAAACAAGACTTCTGACTAGCTATCACACTAATGATCTAACGATCAACTCGTCGGCTATTTAAAGGGTTTGTCCGAGGACGTCTTTCCAGGGAAGTTATTTAATTATGCCTTGGCATATGACTCATGAGGAACTGAAAGCGTGTTACTCGGAATTTGCGTATTCCTTCCTTGACATTTCCGCAAGATTCATGCTTATGTAATTATTTGGCTGACTGATTTTTGCAGCTTGCGTTGGTAGCGTTCTAATTTCCTTGTTACAGTATGAATCTATTAAATAAAGATCATTTGTTCCGAAAGGAAGTGAAATAATAAAAGCTGAATAATGAATTTGTAATGGAGTATCTTCTTAAGTAATTATTAGCATTGGAAACCGTATAGTTAGTACGACTTGGAAATTAATTTTGAACGTCGGGATTAATTCGGAAGCAAATAAGGATTTAATAAATTCGTCTTAAGTAGGACACTACAATGCCGAAGGCAGAACGGGCTCAGTATTAGACGCATAAACGATCACAAAAACAATTCAAACTGCCTATATAAATCATGGTAATGCTTTCCGGGCTCTTCGTTGATATTAGTGCCGAGTAACATTGGAGCTAGAAAGCAGAGTTTTATGTAAAATATCTCATCCCTTGAGCGCGGCGACGTTCTCTTTGAAGGCAGGGCCCGAATAAATTGAAGAGGAAAATGTTTACATTCCGGGCAATCGTCGTAAAAAATCAACGCTAAACGTCTCTAGAAATCTATATTTACAAGGAAACACAACGAAAATAAAAGCCGAACCTAATTGAATAAGGCGGGCGTGCACCGACTTTGCAGCACCGGAATAAATGGACCATAGCCGAAGGCATGGATAAAAATCACTAGCTGAAAAGAAATCTTAACAAGATCTCGCGGTTGGATTGTCACAAGCCCGGCGAAATTGCTTATAATCGCTTATTAGAGTTCGTAGCTCTGATATTCGACAGATTATATCTCGTGCTCGACTTGATTTTTTACAGGCGACATCTTCCGGTTTTTCTTTCTTTCTTTTTTAATACCGGCGGAGGGTTTCGATCGTCTCGAAATTAAATTTTTCATATAGCTTTCCGGCGAATTAATCACGACAGACTTATAAGTCCTAAATTCGATAAAACTTTACTAAACTTTTTTTATTGCCTATTTACTTTGCGCTCTCAAGGTAAATATAGCAACAATAACTTGTATAATCCATTCAAATATAAAATAAATTAGGAAAAGGTGAAGTATTTCAATGTACATATCTATAAGACCCTCAGGTTTTCTCTTTAAATTTTCATTTCATTTGAGCTTTTTGTTTTTATATTTCATTTTCTACTTTTAATTCTTCTTGGTACTGGGCCTTCAGTACAAAGAAAATTGCAGATGCTTAAGTGCTAATAGGAAAGCTATGTCCATACGCGTCATTTGGAGCCTTATTTATAGGTGCAGCCTCAGAACCTGCAATGTTCAAAGAAATGTCGCGACGCAGACATCATAACGAGATCTGTGAGATCTGTCGGTTAATGAGAAGCAATTACCCCGAGACTGAAAGGCCATAAACACCCATGGTGTAAGTGCCAAAAAAACAGTCGATCTGGGATCTTGCGCTTTAGTTTGATTTAGCTAGTTGTCGGCGGACGAGCAATATACAGAGAGTCCTGACAGGCAAGGCATCGGGCAAAAGCGCCGTTCTCAAATAACATAAAGCTCGGGGCGTCGTAGCGGAAGTAGTACGGCTCACCGCACGCGTCCATTAATTAGGTTAATTACAGGTAGGTAACCCAACACCTCCCAAAAGGGAGTCCGTGAAAAACGGGTGATTGCTACTGGTTTACCTGCAGATTGATCGCTGAAGGCGGCAGGAATCACATACTTCGCCCCAAAACATCTGATTAATTCATTAATTAAGTACACTGTCGTCCCATTGAGACATTTTGTGCGTTGGTTTATTAAATCGAACAAGTCTTGGAATAACAGCAGAGTTACAGACGCTGTACTGACTCGAACTTGAAACTCAATTAATTATTGATAAGTCAGGAGTTGAATTCTCCAGTGAAACATCTGTGTAACATTATACCACCAACGGTGTGAATCGGACGTAAATACCGATACCCGCAGTCGAAAACTGCTACAAGAATCACACTGTATTTTCTGAAAATCGTAAATTTTTGATTAATTGTCTTGATTTTAAACACCAGGGATTTTAAACACCAACGCTCACGTTGTCAGTTTCCACGGAAGCGGAGAGCAGGAGTTTTTTGCCCTAATTACAATAAATAATTATATAAATTTAATTGTTGCGTTTCATTATCAACTTGCCAATTTCCTTGCTGGAAGTCATCATTGTACTGTCGCACCAAAACAAAAGAACCTGGAAATCACAACGTAAGGGCCATTTACATCCGATAGTTGGATCGTAATTAGGTGATATTGGAATTAACGTCTGCACTGAGCGAAATCCGGAAACTTCAACGACTAGAACAGTGTGTCGTTTCAGGCATTATGATGGCGAGCCCACGCAGGTAAAGGCTAGACAGTCTCGTTATCAAAGAATAGGGTTGCCCAGGCTAGTTTAACGTTCTAAAGCGAACTTTTCAGACCAGTCCAAGTTCCAAAGGTCAAACTTCGTCGTAATTAGACTTTCGTCAATATACAGGATGACACGAAAGTTAGATAATAAATTTTCACCCGTAACAAGTTTAAATCTTTTTGCTTTGGGAATTATTTTAGAAGAGTTCTGAATATTTATTAATTCCCGTTCCATTTTTGGAAAGTTTCGCCGTCCATTTTCCGTTATTAAAAAGTTCCGTCGTTCCGAAAATGAAATTAAGCGCAATTTCATATTTATGGATAAAAAACAACCTGCCGCGGAGTTTCGGCGGTACTTTTACGAGTTCCATTTCTATTCATACTCGGACCGAATTAACGTTAACTGAGTTATGAGATAGTAAAATAAAATTATCCCAGCTGGCAGGTGGCTTATTAAAGTTAGCCCGTGGAAATGGCCGGTGACCGTCGGCCGCAGACGACCAAAAGTTTAACGAAAGCCCGCGGATTGGAAGTAACAGGCGGAATGGAAATCGCAGCGAGCAAACCTTAAATGTGCAACCGTGGGGTTGGAAACGTATGTGATGCGAGTGCACTGGTGACAAGTAGATTTATCGTCGCGTTTTGCAGATTCCGGCTTTGATGATGCGACGACCGCGAGCTAATTTCGCTTTAAGCCCCCCGGCTCGCCGTTTCTTTTTTTGTTCTTATCAGCGTCCGCGTGCATAAACTTTTATTTCGACTCTCGATGCGTTCATATTCAGCAAAATATAAGTTTTACGGGCGGGCGTAAAAAAATCACCGCCTTTTCTTAATAAAATCCCCCATAATTCGCTTTATGTGTGCGAAAAGTAATTTGAAAAGTTTTATTGGCGCCCCTGCCTTATGAAATTCCGAATATACGAGAGTTATTTAAATGAACGCGCGAGAAACACGCGGACGCTTAAATCGCCGTTTACAGTGACTTTTTAATTTCGCCGGGCAGACGTTTTCGCGTTCGCGGATTCCGGGCACGGACCGACGACACATAATTTCGCCTTTCTCTTGCCAGCTCAAATTCAAATTGCCCTCTTTTTAAATAAGTATACTTTCGAATTCTTACTCGGGGGTTTATGGTCGGGGAAATAAGGGCATTAGATGTGATCGTGTCGGAAAGAACTCCAAATTTGGCAAATTTATGGACATTTATGAAAACGTATCGCATATTTCACAAAATATGTCACGACATCGATTTCATTGCTTTAAAAACTGCGTCACATCTAAATTAGAAACGCAACAGAATAGAATGATTTTAGAACTGAGCAGGTCGTACAGTGAAAACCTTTTTCTGGTTTTCCTCGCGATATGCTGCCTGTCACTCGTACACCGGAACTTGGGTGCCTTATCCGGAGACGTTCGCATTTCACAACGTGCTTTAATCTAATCTCTCGTGTAATGTGACAACATAAAGACGCGGGCCGAACAAAAACTTTCGCCGTTGCAATCGTGTAAAGTGGGGAAGAGAAACAGCGGCGACGGTGACAATCTGGACAACATCCAAAACTCCCCTTCGCAAATAAGCCGTGATTTTACTCGCGTGGATATTGATGCAGCGCCAGAAAGTCTAAGTGGCACAGTTTAGGCATGCCCATTCCGAGAACGACCCCCCCGTTTTCACAGGACAACAAATGTTTTATTATAATAGAAAAGAATCTGATTATTAGTTAATGAATCGATTCCAAGTATATACGAGCCAGGTATAGCTACTGATAATTACAGTAGATATGACAATAAAAAATGGTTCCATTTAAGCGTCTCAAAATATCGGTAATAACTGATAGTCATCTTGCTCGGATGTTTAGAAACCTGTCATTCCGGCCGTCAAAAATGTAAAGTAGATTTTTTCTTTTTCGTTTTGATGGCGTAACAACTCCCATTCGATTGATTTATAGGAGACACAAAGGTACAATAGGCAGCGGCGCTCCAGATACTCTAAAAGCATCCTCGCTATCTTTGGATCTAACTCTTACATCCTTTTGGTTGCTGCAACACAAAAAAAAAAATAGAAATAAACTTATTATAATCGGGTCGGAACAAGCGACGTTTAATTTTGTATTCAGTTTCTGCGAGGAAAAAGGATGGGGGCGCGCTCCTTATTACGGCGTTGTTCTTTGCAGGAGGTCCTGATTAAGAAACAATCGCTCGCTTAAACAGACATAACAAGGAAATAATGAAAAGCGTGTATCTCTGAACGTTATTAATTAAACGTATTAAGGCGTGCTCAGAGCTATATTTAATTATATGAAAGTTTGTTGTCTTGCATCCTCCGAGCTATTCATCGTGAGATTTACACGGAAACGAAATTAAACAATAATTTTGTTTAGGAATCAGATCTATGTAGGAAAAAATGCGACGGACTAAAACTTTGGATCAACAACATCCTGTCGTCTCGGAGTTTAACATAAATTTCGCATTTCACCCCAAACTAAACATTTGTTCGCAAAGTTACGAGTTTGCTTACGGGAGCGTCTCCGGATTAAGACTTGGGCGAATTAATTCGTTCGGTAAAAACGCCCCTTGTGGCCGACGACTGTTGGTATGTGCACACACACACATTGTTTCAAGAAACTATAAATTAGGTGGAGAGTAATACGACGGCCAGGCACTATCTGCCCTGCCATCATAAACGTATAAATCAGGAGATGAGTGGGCGAACAACGGCAATAATTCGATATTGTTAATGAGTGGGAATGAGAATAGATTGTGTGTTATTACTTTAACGCTTATTGTGAAAGGGTGCGGCTTATACATATAAGTTATACCCGAGTCGAGCACATTTATAAACTTGTTACTGTAGAACCAGGTGTTTACATAAATTTAAAACGCCGAAAGAAAAAACGTATGTACACATTAAAAGATTAATTACACTGCACTTAGAGAAGGAAAAAAGTAAAACAGGGTGGTAGCTTGAGCCCTTTGTTATTCACAATTCACAGCATCAACTCAAACAGAGCTATTCCTCATTGCCAACCCTATTCACTTAGGCCCCTGTTTCTTCATCTCCAGTTAACTTTAACTGACGGCTTATTCCTATAGTAACAATGGTTACTAAGGGAATTAATCGCCAGATAAAGTTAACTGGAAGTAAAAGAGTCGAGCCTTAGGGTTAGTCTTTCCATCACTTGATAAACTAACTGGCGGATAACTACCAATAATTGAAAGATGGATCGGCCCTTACATTTTAGAATCCTAATAGAATTAGGCAAATTATGTACATACGCAAGTATGAAGCAAGTGGAATTATTTACAACAACAATAAAAGTCAAAATATTTATCGTCGTCTTCCTCTTCATCTGCTATGCATTTCAGCTTTTATTAAGTAATTAAACTTTATAGATACAGAGATAAATCTAGTCGAAGACGAGAGCCGTAAACCTAAGACAGAAATAATTGTTTTCTGTTGTCCTGGAGCGTGCGTTAAAACCGGGCGCGTCCATAAATAAGCTTCATATTCGCTTTCTGCTATTGTTTCAACGAGAACGCGAAACGGCATGGATGGGCACGCATCGGGGGCGCGTTCCGCCCCCAATTTATGTACGAAAACAATCACGTTATTGCCTCGAGGACGAAATCTTCAAAACGAAAAAAAAAAAAAGGATGCGTTGTGGTGGTGTTGGTGGTGGTTATTGCGCAATCGATGTTGTTCGCCCCGAAATAAATCTGGAAATTTTGGGGCGACGCTGGAGATAAATCTGTTCTGCTTGTAGTGTCGGAGTTTATTGTGGTACTTAAGCCGCATCTTCCCGACGATGAACCGCCGGGGTTCTTGCGACAGTGGCACCCCCGTCGAGATGTGATGTAGTGATCTCGTATTATGCCAAATACGAGGCGAGGTTGGCGTACTCTCGAGAGATGCGAACATCTTCATCATGATTTGTCTAATATCAGCGCGGGGATTCGTTAATTTCGTACGACCACACGAATTCGAATGTATTTAGAACGGATTATTTTTTGTGCTTTGTGTATATACGAGTACAGTGAAAGCTCTCCTTAAGCTCTCTTATAAGCGGACAGCTCCCATAAGCGGACAAAACAGAGCTTTCACTGTATATGCAATTCGGAAATAGACGTAGACTTTTCGGTTGCACCACAAGCCATGTATGTATATCTCGCCGGAAAACAGATTTAATTCAAATGCATGCATGCACCGACGAATGATATTCCAAATCCTTTCAGATATTCCGCGCTCGCAATCGACTTGCTTGTGTATATACATGTGTTGTGTACAGGAAGTGCTGAACATCCTTGCACAAACGTCTCAGCCTGGATGGCGTCCGGATGCGGATATACGCTCCGACTGGCTCTGTTTATATGACTCGATTTTATCCTTCGTTCTTCATAAATAACTTTACGTTTAACGCACATTTTCTTCGACGTTGTTGAATCAAGTTGAATGTGGAGCGAAACTTCTTGCTTTCAAAAGTAACACACACACACACACACACACAAACACACAGAGGCATTTATATTCAGCGAGTGCGGTCAGGAGGCTTCACAGATGAATTCATCTGAAGCAATCCGTCATATTTAAATACGACGAGAAATGAATTATTCCGACACCAAATATAAAGTAGCATTGTGGTGGCTGATGCTTTATGCATGTACAGGCGCGCGCAAAAAATTCGGAAGATATATTAATCCGAGCCCCCGTACACCGGGCCTCATATTTTCGCCGCTTCTCTGTTTATTTTCAGTGCACCGCGATATTTTCAGAGCCATTGTTGCGATAAGAATAAGTTATAGTCGCTGCACACTTAGAACTGCAGCGTATTTGATGATAACCAACTCGTGGTGTGGAAATTGAACGGATTCTGCTGCTGCTGCTACTACCGTGAATCTGTCCATCTCATGTTTCTCACACCACGTTCGTGTAGCGATTTACGAGTTTATTTTTAACAACCCAAAGTATTTTTTTTTGTTTAGAAGGAAACTGCTTGAAATAAAACAAAAGGTAAAACGAAATTATTTGGATAAAGTTACGTTATAACTTAGATAACAAAAATAAGGGCCGTACCTAGATTAAACAATACATTTATTAAAAGTAATAGACTTACATGATTACACTAGGTGTACCAGAAGAGGAAACTTCCCTCTGACACTTGAATGAATTACAAATGAATTTCCCGAGTATTTATAGGATTCATTTTAGAAAGCTCGACCATGACTCGAGGTGACTCATTATCATTGGAACTAAACCGCCTTACGCCATTTGTTTATATTAACGCTATTTTGTTGGTAAATGTTGCGACGTTCTAATTTCCCTGTTGCAGTATTTGAATCTAGATCGGGGGGGTGTTGTGTGGCCTTTGAATTTTTGCATCTCCCTCTAAAAACAAAGCAAGTAATCTCTAATTTGAATTGCAATCCCGTAAATCTCTCGAAAATTGATACATAGCCGCGTGCCCTCCTCACGGAAATACATAAAACAAGAAATATCAGCCCCGTTCCGCGCGCGAGTAGAAAACTTTTCCTTTAATCTCGCGCCGCGTTTAAAAGTCGCAATTCCTCTCCACTTCGGGAAGAAAGAAGAAGCAAAAAAAATAATAAACTCCGGCGGAGGTTTTCATTAGCAAAAATGTCGCCGCTCCGCCTGATAGAGCGGCCCGCGAGAATTAATTTATTCTTTGACAGTTCGCTGATGCCGCCGGCGAAGTTTTAATTTGATATACGCGAAAGCGCCTCTCCTCTCAAGATTTAGAGGAATCGTTACTCAACTGCATCCTAGGCTAACGCCCGCAAAAATCACAAAACAAATGCAAATATCTCCTCCGAATTGTCTGCGCGAATTAATTTCCACTTTGACGGTTTCCCGATGTGATGCCGGGAAGTTTTAATTCGATGAACGTCTCCGCCCAGGAAAACTGAGAGAAATAGGTAATCAATCAGGCGATAAGGACCTGCGCTAAATTGCAGCACTCGAGACCGATATATGCAAGCAAACATTAACATTTCGCTGCACACTACATCAGGGCGAAGAGTGGCGCTGACGTTTAATTTGTGTACTTAATTGAATCTCGCCCCCCTTTTTAAATCAGAAACCTCCCTGCAGAATAGTAATCCTCGTCTTTTATTTCCTTTATTAGGATGTATAAATATGAAGTGGGGCTGCATGCCTCGTGATATAATTGCTTATTTAACTGGTGTCGTCCTCGTCGCTAAACGGTGAATCATAAATTGGGCGCTCCTCTTTCGGGAAAGGCCCTTTCCTAACGACGACGACGTAACGGAGAGAAAGTCGTAATTTGCTTTTCCTTTCAACTAATTATCCTTGTTAACACTGCACGGCAATATCCATTTAAATCAACTCCATCATCCAAAGAAGGCATTCATCTCGTCAAATTTAATTACGCCCATTCTAGAATAAACTATTCAGATAACCACCAACCTTTCGATTTCATTTCAGATCTTTCATCATTATAAGTCGATGCTCTTGATTCTTTGGCTACAATAGGGAAGGTCGTAAGAAGCTAACCAACTGCAGTTTTCTTCAAGTAGAGTGGGGCAATCAGAAGGAACTACTTTTCCGAAACTGCTTTCAAACGAAACCAATGTTGGTCGTATTGTGGCAATCAGAAGAATCTTTCATGATACTTCCCCGAAAGCGAAACTAATTTTCAATACGATGTTGGTCTATAGTAAAGATCACAGCAACTTGTAGAGGAAGAGATTGGCCCAACAGTCTCTTCCTTGTAACACTGATTCATTTGGGGCAATGAAGAATGTGGCATTCAGGTAATCAAGACTTTCGACTTCGCTTCAGATCATTCATTATTGTAGCTCGATGTCTTTGATAACATTTTGGCATTTTCTTGGATTTTTGGTTGCTGTAGAGAAAGACGAAAGAAGCAAACCAACTGCTTTATCCTCATGTAGAATAAGGCAATCAGAACGAACAGCTTTTCGGAAACCTCCTTCAAAATTGTTTTAAAACGGAACCAATGTCTGGTAAGATGCTGGTTGGGTAGCTACATGCCGTAGTAAAGACCATCAACATTACAGTAGCTACTTGCAGAGGAAGAGATTGGTCAATTCTTGGATTCTTTGGCTGGCGTGAATAAGATCAGAAGAAACCGTTTTATTTCCATGCGGAGTAGGGTAATCAGAAGAAACTGCTTTTCGGAAACCTCCTTCAAAATCATTTCAAAACGAAACCAATGTTTGCTACGATGTTGGTCGGTAAAGACCATCAACATTATTGATAGTTATCAGTGGATACTTGTAAAGGACGAGATTGGCCAATTCTTGGATTATTTGGTTGGCGTGAATAAGATAAGAAGAAACGGTTTTATTTCCATGTAGAATAGGGCAATCAGAAGAGACTGTCTTACCTTTGTTTTAAATCTGAATCAATGTTCGGTGAGTTGTTGGATGCATTGGGTTGTGACGATCGTAAGAATCACTTCCCGAAACGTTCCGTCAAAACGAAACCAAGATGTTGGCCATAGTGAAGACCGCCAACGTTACTATTTTTCTTCTTTTAGGAAAGACTCATCGGTGTCACAAGGGAGAGACGATTCCCTTTGCTCGCCGGGCATTCCGAGCCGCCGGTCGTGGCTCGAACGCAGTTTTCCGCGGAGTCATTCGTTCGTCGATGTTTGGACTCAGACGCGTTACGTTCGCGTTACCTCTAACCGCTCCTCCTGTTCTTATCCTGATCCTGAATGGGTGTCTCACTCTCTCTTACCCGGTGCGGGTGTCTCGCACATCCCAGAGTGGGTATCTCACTCTCTTTTACTCGGTGCGGGTGTCTCGCACATCCTAACCCTGAGTGGGAGTTTCACTCGCAACCATACCACCGATCCGATCCCCGGAGGCTATACCGGAACGTTTGCAAGTGCGTTACCGTCCTGTGATTAGTGTCCGTAAGACACACCGTTTCCGAAATTACCGTCCTGCGATTAGTGTCCGTAAGACACACCGTTTCATTAGTGTCCGTAAGACACACCGTTTCCGAAACTACCGTCCTGTGATTAGTGCCCGTAAGACACAATTTGTAAACACCTGTAAATATAGACAAAGTTTGTAAATAAAGTTGTTGCAACGTGATCGACGCTTTTATTTCCTCTGAACCTGGTCACCGACGAGCAAACCCGAACCGCCGAACCGACGTCAAGCAGAGCAACGATCAGCAACACCAGACGACCCGAAAAATGACGAACCGTTACACCTTCAACCCGTACCTTAGAGTACTGTAAAAGGGTTTTATTTTAAAACAATTTTTAAAGAAGTTTCGAAGTATTTTCACACGTGATTGGGGGCAGGACCAAACAGGAGGAAGGTGCAATCGGTCTGTTCTTTACCATCCCACTTGCAGCTTTCCCAATCCAAACAGTTAAGATTCCTTAACCAGTTTGTCTACCCCAAGGAATAGCTGTGAGCTACTTCTTTTGATATTGGAAGTCTTCTACTCAACGCTCTTCTAATCTAAAACATGGAAATTTCTTGTGACTTTAATTTGCCACTATAATACAAAATGGAAGGAAACGTAAATGATGCCTTTCCTACATTGTTGGGAACCTTTCCCTTTTCCTCCCAATTTTATCTCGCTGGTTGAAATTGCTCTTCAATGATGAATAAGGTAAAATGACGGAAAAGGAAGATTCAAGCACAAGAATTTTTTGGTTAGTACACGGCCGTCGTTTTGCCAAGAGTTACGTGATGAAAAGGACAGAACCATCAACTTAATAGAGACCATTCCTACAAAGTTGTGATAGTCTTCCTCTCCTTCTTCTTTCACATTTTTTTCAGTATTGGTCCTGTCCCTACAAAGTTGTGATAGTCTTCCTCTCCTTCTTCTTTTACATTTCTTTCAGTATTGGTCCTGTTTTAAAATTTGCATCGTAAGTGTCCTTAAAATTATAGCAAAGATCGACAAGGTATTATTTATTGAAAATATTAACACAACTAGCACAAGGAGAAAAAGGAACAGGAAATGACGTCGTTAGATTATGGATAAACACACTGTTGACACCTTGACAAATTAATGATGTCATGGGAAATCGCGTAGAACGCCATGGCACACATGACGCAGATGCAAGTGAAAATTTTGCTCTTGAAAGAGAGCGGCGGCGCCTCTTGGTCATCTTTGGAGCTGGCGTTCAAGTACTTGCACTCGTTTCTGAGATCCGGGTAGAATCCAGAATCGATTCGCTTGACGAAATCCACCAATTCCGTGTACGTCTTCAGCAACCTCGGGATCTCACTGGAAGGAAACGGGAGCTTAATCAGCGGGGCCAAGTACGCGTAGACCATGGCGTCCAGAGAAGTCGGCGTGTACCCGTAGAAGTACTCGCACTTTCCCAGGCGCGTCCTCAACGTGGTGAAGCACTTTTCCGCCGCGTTCACCATGAAGGTTTGAAGCACCTCAGAATCGTCGGATTGCACGAATAAAGACTCGATTAAGTTCCTTGCCTTACGCCGTCGGTAACTGGGGTATAAGAAGTTGACCGGGAGAGGCATGGCGCGCAAGTGCCACTTCTTGGCGAAGTGTTCGTAATTCCTCCGGTCCACCCACCAAACGAACTCGACGATCGGCTTCAAGGTCTTCTCGAGCATGTTGGAGAACGCGTAGGACTGACTGCACTGCTTGCTGCTTAGGCCAAACTCGGTGCCGTAGCGTTTGATTCGGAGGTAACCCATCATCAACGGGACGTTGGTCGTAAAGATCCTTCCGTGTCTGAAAATTGGGAAATCCTCGCCGATATCCCAGTACGGATTTTTCTTGAAGTTGTACTTCACCGGCACCTTCGCCAGTTTCATGTACAGCATGACGTAGATGCACTCGGGGCTCATGGAACACAAACCGTAATCGCCCTCCCATACGGTCAGTTCCATCGGTAGGTCGCCGCTCATGTTTTAATTGTGGAAGAAGTGAAAACTCAAAATTTTGAAAATCGAATTGTCAGTAATGACAGTGACTTTAAACAAAATTAAAATCAGGAGCGCTCGGTGATGATGTGAAGTGATGTGAAGGGAAAAGGAGAAGACCTGGAGCCTCGGGCCCAATCTTAATTTGACTGTTGCACGTTCGCTCGTCTTTAAATAAATAAGTACCTACGAGTTTATGATGAATGTCTTTTGATATAAGTTTCCAATGACTTCAAGTCTGTTACGTGTAAATACTTGGAAGTACTCAAGTGTAATTGTAATATTTACTTTTATGCTAGCTACATAATGAGACCCGATTATTTCTTGGAAGCCATAACTTCGGAGCTCATTAAATGTACGAGTAGCTAGCTGATGATTAATATGTGTTGTTATAAATTGGGTGTGTTTACTTTGTTGTAGATTAAAGGTGTTTAATAATGGGGTAACCCGGGGGACCTCGCTGGCGGCGAACGGGCGTCCCAATCCCAATCCCAATCCCAAATAAAGCAAAACAAATGAACAATTTTTAATAAGTCGGGCACCCCGCGACTCTTCATTCGAGGGGAGCCCGAGCCCCGATAATCCCACTTATAATTCACGTGTGATTGGCGTTTTCAATCAATTCTACCTGTCCGCGGATAATTGGATTCCGAACTTTATTTGACAAGTTGTGATGGGAAGATAGAGAGTATTTATGGATTTGTTTAGTGGCTTTGTGTGGGTCGGACCGTAATAGTGTCTAAAAAAAAAATAAAATAGAACGTGCGCACGCATCTGCTATGAATTATGCGATTGTTTGAGACGCTAACGAAGGACCTTTTGTGTTTGCCGTTAAGACAGAGGGTCTTGTGTTACAAAAAAAGTTGCTATTCATCCTCTACACTTCGTTGGAATGCTGCTGCGTTTGTGATTATGATCACGATTT
This sequence comes from Dorcus hopei, assembly GCA_033060865.1. Taxonomy (NCBI): domain Eukaryota; kingdom Metazoa; phylum Arthropoda; class Insecta; order Coleoptera; family Lucanidae; genus Dorcus; species Dorcus hopei. The sequence continues at coordinate 1,768,328 of CM065425.1, read as the reverse complement.
CAAATAGACTATATAACGTATAGAACGCATTCGACACGTCGGCGTTGGCGTCGCCCCTAAGAGTAATGATTAGTTTTAGTAAACGGGGGTGTACCTCAGACGACTATTTTGGTCCTCTCGTATTCGTAATTTATCCACGCACTTACGACTGTCGTAAAATCAAATGGCCTTTAGTGCTTTATGCCTACTAGTAGATTCGGACAAATTACAAACAAACTGTTGAGTTTACATTAAAAAAAATGGGCCCTAAAGAAAACGTTAATCGTCTGGAATAAAAACTAAGGTACTTAAGGAGGAATGTAAACACGTTAATAGTAAATCTCGGCGGTGCTTAAAAGCCATTAAGCCCCTAACGTATTGTGCGGCATGTGATAACGATATATCACTTGGTAAAAATGCGCCCCGACAATAAAACCGTCGTTACATAATCACGTGCGCTCATCTCCGACGACCCAAAAGAAAAATGCGATCTTGTAACAACATTATTTACACGCCGGCGGTAAAAAAGGACAACTATTAATAACGACGGCATAAACTACGTCTTAAGCATTGCGGCTTATGATTTCATGACTTAACTTCATCCTGATTGATCGGCCTGTCGGGTATAAAACCGGGGAAAATAATCGACAGTCGCGGGGGGCATCCGAATGCCGGACACTGTACTTCGCAAAAAGCAACTTTATTATTTATGGTGAAACACAAACGTAACTCAAAATCATCATATTTTATGGTTATTGCGTATGGCGGCGCGGCGCGGCGCGTCGCGTCGGTGCTAACTAAACTATTAATGGTGATTAAAATTAGTCATGCACCCTTATCTCCAAAGATTTGACTCCCCCCCTTCCAGCTCCGTGAGTTATCTTCTTCCAAATTACCGCGTTAAGTATTCTTGTGTATTATTAATATTGCGCGAACTGATCATAAACTTTACACTAATGAAATGCTGCAGCTCAATTAATTATTCATTAAGTATTAACAACATCCACATCCAATTGAAGCTGTAACTTTACGTCGGGGCGGAAACCAGAAGATAATTAAATATTTAATATATTTTAATCGGAAGGAATTCGAAAGCTGCTCGAATAATTCCAAAATATGCAGATTCGGTAAATGTTGAACTGGACATCCTGTTATAATGCGTGCGACAGGGAACGCGCTAGAGAAATAAATTTGACCAATCACGCCCACTTGTTTTCGATGTCGGCCACAACCGGGCCGATGCAATTAGTTCTCCGCGAACGGAATCGAAGCTACGTCCAGTACACAAATCTCCGAATCTGTATAATCCATTCCTTATCTATTTCTCATCGCACCATGCCGTGAGAGTCTAGCGTGAATGTGGTAGCAACTAAATTTTGACAATGAAAGTCACGTCGACTTAAGAAAAATCTAATTTAAAACATGTGGGGGGAATTTTTTTTTTTAATAAAAAATTAACCGATGAATATTAGACATTTTTCAAACAGTGATAACCCGTTACAGTTCTTTGGAGATAAGAATTTTACAGAGATGAAATGAAAACAATCGGAAAGTTGCCCTAAAAATTAAACAATTAAATTAAAGTTAGTAGAATGCGAATGGGTCCTAGGTCTTTAAAGTCCATTGAATTAAAGGCAGCCAACAATCCAGAAACACACTTCGTTATTCGTAATTTAAGTTGTCTTGCGATACTTATGTAACGCGCCCAGTTAAAACCCTGTTTGTTTGTTTGTTTACTTCCCAGACAAGCAAACAAATAAACGGTCCAAACAAACCGACAATTGAAATTTATTGCCCCTTAAGTAACTGTATAGAACATTTATTTTCGAAGAATTCCGAGAGGCTCACCAGATGTTAATACTATAGCTGCATGCGGTCCTATCTCTACCTGAGGGCTTTATGGCAGGCGCTACGGTTTGAGGGTTAGTGACCTACTTCGCCTTACGGTGAATGCCCTGGTAATAATTATAATATTCCCTAATTATGGCCCGATCGTCAAACAACCCTGTAATTACACTGTGGTAACCTGATTCTCTTGGTGCGAGAGGTAAATAACTCGTCAGAACAAAGGAATTAGATACGTTAAATAAAAATGCAACAATTAGATTTAATTGATTTATTGAGAGAAAAAAAAAATGGGAAAAACTCCTGGTATGAGCCCCTGTGGGGCCTGATATCGTGAGTGTAAAACCCTTGCGTTTGAAATCAATACAACGAAACAAAAAAAAAATTACAGTGATCAGAGGTACAGTGTAATTTGCTCAACCGATTATCGACGGTCTAACCTGCCTTCTGTCACAGCTGGTGGTTTAAAACACGCAGATAACCGTAGGAGAACTCTGCTCCTCAATTAAATATACAAGTAATTAGAATTCAACTCAGATTGGTCTTGGTACTAGTGTTTGTCACTTTAATCGTACTCTAAGGCTCGTTCTGTCCGGCCAACCAACGTACATGTGACACAATGGGTCTACAGTGTACTTAATTAGTGGAATAAATTAATTAGACGTTCTGTTGGCGTATGTGATACAAAATGCCGCGTTCAGCGATTAATTTGCAAGTAAATCAGTAGCAATCACCTGTTTTTCAGGGACTCCCGTGGGAGGTGGTGGTATAACCCTATCTCTAGCTAACCTGATTAATAAGGTAGAGTGTAGGGAACGCCACTACTCCTCTCACTAGAGCGTTTAATTGAGGTCGAAATAGTAGGAGCTTTTCTCGACTACTTTCGCCTTGCGTCTAGGGTGGTACTCTGTACCCTCTTGCCTGGGTTTCAGGTCCCTCTATTTGTCTAGACGCGAAAGCGCCGTCTAAACCTATCTAATTAATTTAAAGAGCAAGAACCCATTTGACTGTTTTTCGACACTACACTATGAGTGTTTATGGCCATTTCAGTCTCTTGGCAATCACTTCTAATTAACCTGCAAATCTTTCGGCAAAGACCACAATTCGGTTCACACACATAGAGGGTGTGAAAGAACTTTGGTTTAGTTTATTCCTATAGGAGCAATGGGAATAAACTGAAGATTAAAGTTAAACTGTGATCGAGAAGCCGGGCATAAGTAGATAAAGTACAGCAATTCATTAAGCCAATGTAAATCCAAATTCGACTGAAAATGGTGGATAAACGCATTGACACCTTGAGGGACACTAAATAATCGAACTCACTCCCTTTTCGGATCGACTTTTATCATTTTTAAAGCTGCAGGTCGGCATTTTTAATTATTATATATTTTTTTAATCCGTCAGTCAGACAGAGCCTGTGAGGAGTTTAAAATTGCGTTTCCAAGGTTTCGCGCGTTTATTTTGACTCATAATGGCATTTAATTGCAGTGCTTTATCTATTTAGAGACTTTAGAAATTACACTCCAATGGCGCCATCTATGAGCATTTCCTCGAATCGTGTGGCGCCCTCTGGCGGAAGGAGAGGAATTGAAAGTGCTGCTACGAACTGAATTTATTTTATCATATTTTAATCTTTTTAATTTAATTTTTTTTCTCAATTTTCAGGAGAATTCAAAACAACGAATGCGTTTACAAATTAAATGAATAAATAAATAAATTATGACATATTTTTAAAAGCATTTAAATTCCCAAGATAAGTCTATTTAAATCGAAGCAAAATTTGAAGATTTTTAAAGCGTAGTTAAAGCGATTCGTACAGCGACATCTGTAGGCGTAATTCAAAAGATGTAACTACCAGGTGGTAAAAAGAAAGCGCCACCGCGCGCCCTCTGGATGGTAACCCGTTCCCCCCACTCCCCTGCGAATATCGTGGCATGAGGTAAAGCAAATTTAAGAAAAAAATTCACGTTTCATAAATTCAAACTTAAAGTCGTGTGGCGCCATCTGGTGGAGAGCGAGGAATTAAAAATGCGGCGGCAAAATTTGGCGCGCGAACTGAATTTATTTTATTATATTTTCGTTTTCTTTTATTCAATTTTTTTCTCATAATTTTGAGAACAAATAGAACGAATATATTATGACGCATTTTTAAAAGCATTTGGATTCCCAAAGCACGTTAATTTGACGATTTTTAAAGCGATTCGTACGGCGACATCTATCGACGTAAATCAAAAGCTCTAAGTAAAAGAATCTGCCACCGCGTGCCCTGGGGGCGGCAATCGCTTCTCCCGAGGGGGAATTTAGAGAAAAAAATTCACTTTTCATCGATTTTGATTTAAAGCTGAGAAAGTTCTGCGGCGCCATCTGTCGGAGAACGGGGAATTAAAATGCAGCTAGGAAGATTGCAGAGGCTAGGTCATCAAGAACGCGTTGTAAAGAGAAAAAACAAGAAGAAAATGAAGACAGAACGAAAGCTGAGGAAAACAAATAAAAATTTGGACAGTCAAACAAGAAATGGGAACAAGTAACTAGTGAATAAAGGAATAATAATAAAGGCTAAGAAGGAGAAAAAAAACAGGGGATTTACAATACTGGTTTATCCCGAAACAAGGAGTGCCAGATGTCATTCTCATATTAAGACGAGTAAGTGAAAAGGGCACTAAGAGAAACAGGAAGTGTATCTATGTTTCATTACTTTGAAGAAAGGCTTTGGTATGGGTTATCAAGAATAACATTTACAGAATTTCGAAAAGTAGGTTGATCAAAAATGCAAGAAGTTATAGAAGAAAAAATCATTCAATAAAAAGAGGCTTGCTTCCTAAGTCCGCTCTTGTTCTTTCTAAGTCTGGAAGCGACAATTAAGAAAGAAACAAGCAAGTAAAACAACATGAAATCGTGACATTAATAATAATAGATTTATATTTATAGTTGGATCTTGAAGCCCAACCAACGGAGTATGGAGGTAATGAGGACAATGGACGAAAATTTTATAAAGTGTATGAAGCACGAGGAAGAAGAAAGAAATCACGAGTAAGACAAAAAGAAAGCATGAAAAAAGGAGGTCAGAAGTATAGTGGAAAAGGAAATGACAAAAAAGCTAAAGAAATAACATAAACTGAAAAAAAGAAAGAACATCAGACTGAATGGTATAAGGAGTATATGAAAAAAATCTTAAAACAAAGGATACTAGACGAAGCCCAACAAATATGAACGTGTAATGAAGATAACGGACGAAAATTTGGTAATGCATATGAAGGAGAAGAATGAAATCATGATTAAGATAAAAAAGCATGAAGAAAAGCGCTCAGATATGCAGCGGAAAATAAAGACTACATGGTATAAGGAAAAAAAAATCTTAAAAGATAGTAATGTATATAAACACAAGGGAGAAAAAAGAAACCATGATTAAAGCAAAAAAGCAAGAAGAAAGGAAATCAAAAATGCGGCGGAAGAAAGAAATAGAAATTGAAGGAGAGAAAGCAAACAACAAATGACAAAATAAAGCAGATAGGAGCAAGAAAAAAACAACCAACTGTGTAACTCAACTTTAACCCCCGCATTACATCCTTAAGATTAAGTAAACCAATCAACATTGCGGACCTAAATGGCCCGGGTTCAAACCTTTGGAAAAAAGAAACATCATATCATGGGTGCGAAAAGCGAATCCAGAAAGAACTCGACGAATCAGCTGCGGTCGAAGCGATAAAAGCAAGAAGACTGCAGATGCTAGATCATCAGAAACACGTTGAAGATTTGAGGACAGTACAGAGAAAATAAAAGAAGAAAAGGAAGACAAGAGGAATTTAAGCAAAATTAGAAGAAACCAAATAAAAAATTGGAGAGTCAAACAAGAAATGGGAAGAAGTAGCGAATAAAGGAATAATAATAAAGGGTAAGAAGAAGAAGAAGAAGAAAGCACAACACGTGTTTAGCCCGAAACGAGGAGTGCTAGGTGCCATTTTCATATTAAGACGAGTAAGAGAAAAGGGCACTAAGGGAAGCAGGAAGTATACCTGTGCTTCATTGATTTGAAGAAACGCTTTGATGAAGGTTACCAAGGATTACCCAGGAACTTCTTAATTTAACTACTCGAAGGCTTCCGCGGCTGTCATCCATAATTGACGCGTAAATTGAATTTTTGACAAGTTACGCCATTTTTATTTTATTCATTTTCTCTCTCTCAAATTCGAAGCTACGTCAAAAAAGGAATACTTTTAAGAAATAAACCAATAAATTAGGAAGCTCTTTTAAGAACAATTAAATCCTCAAAACGAACCAAATTTAAATCGACGCAAAACTTAAGTATTTTAATTGATTTTAAAATTTTATAAAATATATTTCTCAAGCGATATCTATCGGCGCGGCGTAATAAAAAAAAAGTATAAAACGCCATCTCTTGGTCAATAAATAATTGAAGTTCAGTGATGGTGTAGAGCGCCGTCTCTTGTTGAATGAGTAAGTTCTGGACTTTCGCAGATTTTTAAGACTTTCTTAGAAATGTCTCTGCAAAATCGTGTTTTTTTTTTCAGGAAAACACATAAAATTTTCACCAAATTGCCAAGAGGAACTCTCATGTACCCACAGGTGGCGCTCGGTGTTTACCATTTTAACTAAATTTGATGGTTAAAGAAGATTACACATAATTAAGGTATGAGTACTGATTTTTTTTGCAGCTACTTTCCTTTGGAAACACAGGATGTATCGTTTGCATCCTCCTGGCTTCATTCACATTGTACATCATTGTCATTGTACATAAGTTTTGTAAATTAATGAAGAATTCACGACCAAGCAGAAGGGTGCAAACCCTCCATCCAACTCATGATTCTTTTTTGTGGAAACGGCTTCCTTGGTTTCGACTTTTGGAGTTGGCCGTTTTCTTTTTGGAAGTCTTTCAATTGGAGAATTGGAGGCGCCAGTTTCTTGGCCTCTTCTCCGGAGTCGATTTTTCCATCTTTGCGGGATAACAGAGGGAAAGGAGGCGGTGGTGTGGTCTTTCCAAATAACTTTGATTCGGCCACCCTCTTCACTTGCGATTTCGGTATCGTGGGTTTCTTGACGGTCCACCAAACCTCTCATAACTTTCAGTCATTGTTAGCCAAGATAGAAGAAAAGAGGAAACTTTTGGTATTCTAGGAGTAATCTATCCTTCAAAAGAACGCTGATAATCACCACCATCCTTTGCAAATTTGTTTGCCTCGTTCATTGTTTTTCTTTTTTTAACCTCTGGCATTTCTCGTATTTCTTAGGTCTACTCACTCCCTTTTCTTCTTCCAGCAATTGGGCTTCCAGGCGTAACCCAGCGAAAACACGTACGTGTAAAAAACGTTGTAAAATAACATGTAACCAAACGTTGAATTCGTGTGGTATTGTTACGTTGAAACAACGAAAAAATGTCGCGGCAATCAATTTCTTTTAAACGTCTCTGTCCACGTGTAAGAAACGTTGTAGAATAACAATTAATCAACGTTGAATTCGTGTGTTATTAATACGTTTTAACAACGCTCGAATCAACTTCTTTTAAACGTCTTTGTCCACGGTATTTCTACGTTAAATCCCAGTGCATACATACGTATAAAAAACGTTGTGGAATAACATGCAACAAACGTTGAATTCATGTGTTATGGTTACGTTAAAACAACGAAAAAATGTCGCGGCAATGTGCACGTGTAGCGTTGAATCAGACAATTATGACGTGTATTAAAGCTGGGTCTAAATCATTAGACTGAACAAACATACATCGCTAATGGTGGAATTCGAACCCACGCCGCCGAGTGACACGACTTTCCAAGTCGGCTGGACTAGACCGCTAAGCCATTTGGAGATCCCAGTTCCGTATCGCTTCCGTAATAAAGCCGAACCGGGCACTTTAACTTACAATAGCTACGCGCCGCCCTCACTCGTTCAATTTCCGAACTCATTAATACCTACAGATTCCTTCTAACATCCATATTATCATAACATCATTAAATCAATTTTCTAATTATTACAATCCTAAGCTTATTTTCTTTGTATATACATTTCAAAATTCTAAATTATTTATTTATAATAAACATGTAATTCTAAATCGCCTATTTCTAAAAAAATATTTTAACTAACATAAAATATTCGATAAAACTCATTTAATACATTAATTTCACTTTACTTTATTATTTACAATATTATTTTTTTATTTATATTTAAAAAAATTACATGCTGCTCATGAACACCGCAGTGGGTGAAAAGTTTAACTGGAATAAATTCTGTAACTTGAAAATTGCCATTTGTAGCAAAATTCTTGGAACAGGTCAATTTTATTTTATGGCGCATATTATAAATGGATTTCTTTAACTTTTCAATTATTTGGAAGGATGAAACAACCCCTAACTATTTTTTTTAATGGAAGGGTATGTTGAGTAATTTTTTCTTAAAGCTTGTTCAATTAGAATACAGCTACGTTTTTATTTTTTAATTTTTCTTAAACAGTAAAAGGCGAAAAAATAAAAAATAAATTTTTAAACTAGAACGATTTTAACGCATCAGATGTTCAAAATGCTCGCCACCTCTCACTCTGACAATACCCTAATCGATTATAAATTCCATCCCTAACAGTTTGTAAAATTTCCGGCGTTACTCTCCTAATTTCATGCAGAATTTGAAGTTCTGAAGTTCTGCTATGTCGTTTGGTTTAGTCACATAAACTTTACTTTTAAATACCCCATAAAAAGTCTAAAGGGGTGAGATCTGGAGATCTTGTTGGCCACTCAATCGGTCATCGGTCATCTTCTTCCTATCCACCTATTGGGAAAAACTTCAGTGAGGTAATTACGTACAATTAAAAATTTAGCGCATTGGCAGCGCCATCTATTGGCTGCACGCAACAATACGATACCATATGGAATGCTTATTTCTTCTCATCAAATAATAAAAAATGGAGTTCCTGAATTTTTGGCATTAAAAACGGTTTTAGTAAAAAAATTCTTTTTTTTGTTTTTTACCTTTTACTGCTAAAGAAAAATAAAAAAATAAAACGTAGCTGTATTCCTAATTTTTTCAACATATCCTTCCATTAAAAAAAACATAGTTAGGGGTCGTTTCACCCCTCCAAATAATTGAAAAGTTAAAAAAGTCCCTTTGTAATATGCGCCATTAAAAATAAAAATTGACCTGTTCCAAGAATTTTTTTACAAATCGTAATCTTCTAAGTTACAGAATTTATTCCAGTTAAACTTTCCACTCTGTATACAGCTGTCCCCAATGAGTATTCGTGACAATATGTATGTATAATTGATTGACTATTGCGTTCTTTAGTATTTTTAATCACAGATTTTGGGCATCAAATTCAAACTAACTTAAAATTATTTGACAGATTACGTCAACTTAAAAAGGGTTGTGGTTGACTCGTATGTCCAAAATTAGCAGTACTTTTCATACCTGTTTCGTTTCATTTCAAAGCTGCTAAGCTTGGAGAAGAACCTCATATTTCATATATTTTTAGTAAAATTAGAATTCAACGGTGTGAAACACGATAGAAAATCACTGTAAAATTAAGTGTTTTCTAACGTCAACATCACGTTTTGTAAGGCATATTTATTCGGTATACGTTAAAATAACGTTATAAAACGTGGGTTAAAATTTAGTTATAAATTATGATTTATCTAACGTATTAGTTTCGTTAATTTTTTTCTCATTTATTACGTAGAATAGTAGATGTTGAATTAACGTTGAAATGATGTGGTAATCAACGTATGGTAGATACATCGCATTTACTCATAGTATAAATCACGTCGTAAAAAGACAAAATTGTTACGCATTTATTTCACGTTATAATTACGTCCATATTAAACTGATCGTTAAAAAACACGTCATACAAACGTGATATAATTATGGTTGCTAATTCAACCAAAAAACAACGTTGCATTTTTCAACGAATAACGTTATTTCCACCATTACAACGTGAAATTAACGTTGAATAAACGTACATGTTTTCGCTGGGAAAGAACCATCTTCTTCAGAGTCTTTTTTTGTTTAGAAAGTGGCAACGGTGAAGGAGGAGAGGTTGGCTTTTCTGAAACTCTTTGAGACTTGACCTGCGCTTTCGATACATTTATTTCGCCAACTGCTCCTTGGCTCTGCTCTGACGGCTACCTTCAGTTTTTGATTTTCATAGTTTCGAAGTTTCGAAGTTTAGCCGTTTAGCCTCCCATTTCTTCTACATAAGACCATTTTGAACGTTCGTTCTCTTCCAAAACAGTTTCCAAAATTCCTTACGCTTTAACAGATACAGATATATTGTAACTTTCGGAAATCACGGAGACGAGAAGTAAAGTAAGACAATAAAGGCTAAATTAAAATTTTTAGTTGTTTTAATTGATTCGGGAAAATATTTCAAGATGGCGCCAGGAGGTGCGCCCATTGATTAGGCCGTAATGTTTCAACTCTTAATATTAGTGGGCCAACAATATTACATTTCAGTGGCGCCATCTTTGAATATTTTTTCGACCTTAAGACTAAATTAAATTCGCAGCAATTTAATTTTTTTATTTGACAAATATTTCATACGTGGGCTCTCCTCGACTTAATTTTGATTAAAATTTTATTTTTCGGAGATGAATCTAAAGACGAGAAAGAAAGAAATGCCAAAAATGTATCGATTTGTAAATTCCAAAAATGTGCTTAATTAAACGGGTACCAGAGGGAACCGGTGTGAATTACTTTATTATTATGAATCGCTGCGGCGTTTATCGCGCTGTAATTTAACGTAATTTCGTAAAACAACGTACACGTCAGTTTATAGCAGTTTCGTGTATTAGAAATTACATAGTAAATTTGCTACTGGATATATGTATAATAACAACAATAGGGCTTGCAACGAGCTTAATGCGATACACGCTTGAAACAACGACTGAAATCTGAAATTCGCTCCGCTCTAGTGACAAGCGCTTAATTGCGCGCGTATTAATTACGATACTATTTCTAATTTCGGTGAGTATGATAAAGGGATTTGTTTACAATTATATACGTTCGGCTGTTCGTAGCGTATTAACGTCAATTACAGAGTAATTAAATTAATCAGCGCTCCGTTTGATATATTTCCATCAAACCCGGCGCGACGACAGCGCGTCGTATTGATGTCACTCAAAGGCTCTATAAACGGGGGCAACAACGTACATAATTAACAAGACGGCCCCTACGATATTTCATCCTTTAACGGAAGTTATTACTCGCCGTGAATTTAATAAAGTGGAAATTTCCAATTCCAATTGATAAAATTCAGGCGCCTCCACCACCATCACCAGTGAGATAAATCCACTGAGATACCTGTGCATGCACGGGTTTTTAACACCCATTTAACACCAGTCGTAAAGCTGCATTTAAAAAAATTATCCAGTTAACTATCTGGGCTTCGCTTTACTGCTGCCGTGTACAATACGCCGCCGGGATTATAAAGTGAAAGTGTAATAATAGCTACCGGTTATATCTCATGTCGTACATAATGATCTGATAATATTATGACTTATTAAGCACAGACGCGGCCGCAGTGGTCCTACAGCTCATTGAACGAGCCTGCAGGCGTAAAGATCAAGGACAATGCGAGCTGATAACTATTTTATATGGCCGGGCATCGCATCGGTCGTGAATCCTGTTTAGTCATTGTTCTGTGTGCAAGGGCTACCCCCATTAATCATCACTGGGCAAAAAAGTTCCCAACTAAGTTGGAGTATAAAAATTAAAACCAGAGTACGATTGAATCCGATTTGAATATTAACTTGTTAATCACTTAGTCCTTTGAGGGGCGCACGAAGCCGGAAAACTGGAAAATTTCCCCGGGCCAAACTGTATCAAAGTAAAATAGTTTCTCGTGACGTATAAATTTTAATAACGCGGGCTTACTCTCACTTACAAATTCTCGCATATAAACCCGTGGCCCGGGAGGTTGTTGGCGGGCACGCAAGCAAAAGGGGTAGAAGTGGAAGGGCCCGGTGCCTAGGGAGCCCCCGATAACATCACCCTAAACTCAGTCATTAGAATGATGGTATCTGCAGCCACTCGAAGTTGATCTTCTTGATCTCTTGCGCAACCCGAAGAGGAACTCCCCCCCTCTCTCTCTCTCTTTTTGATATCATGATTTAATATCTACTCGAATTAATTCGTTTTGGGCAGGTATGTATATTATTAAAAAAAAAAAAAAGGACGAAAAGGTAATCAAATAAGTTTCTTTATGCGCGACACTTTCGCCCTTCAAAAAACGCAAGAAAAAAAGACGTCGTTAAGGAATTTGAATATTTTAGCATCGACTTTCCGTTTGTGCTCTCTCGTTTTTAGAGTGCTTTATCATTTACGACCGAGCGGGGCGATACGTAATTTCTTTTTAATTTTTTAATTCACCTGCAAAGTGGGGAAAAAGTTTCGGCGCTGCTTAAAAATTAACGTCGTTTCGGGCGCGCGGACTAAGTAACGAATTAAAAACGCCGAACGACGGGCCATAAACCAGACGGGATAAAGATAAGAGATATAAACAGGCGGCGACAAAGACGAAGAGGTGACATTACCGTACCTCTTGGTCCCTTCGCCCCGGCAATCTTATCTGGCCAATTACGACACACTCATTCCCATCGCCTCCAAGTCTCCGCCTGCTTTGTTTATGTGTTTTAGGAAATTACTCGCCAAAAAGTTACATGTTTGGATTGCATTCTGTTTATTGGCTTGTTAAGATAATAACAACCCACAGATGAAAAAGCCACGTTCTATTTAAACCTAGCTCATGGTTTCTAGAGAGGTGCAGACTATTCTAGATAGGTCATCGCCCTTTGTTATGTGGGTGGCCTATATGTCAGGTTCATTTTCTGTTCAGCTACTACCTACCTGCGTAGATAGGCAGAAGTTTTACATTGGAGCGAAACTTTACTCCAATGTTGCCAGCCAGCTTCAGTGGGACGGGAGGGTTCAAATCCAAACCGCGAAGGCCAAAACCCATAAGAAAATAGGCGCCACTTAATTTTTTTTGAAAGGGGGACAAGGTGAAAATTAAGAAAACCCGATACATCCAGAACACGTCAAGTTACTTAGTCACACACAACAATCATAAAAGAATATACACAAATAAATAATATATGGGGAACACAAACGTTTACAACATATTCAACTTGGTCGGATCCGAACTTCGCATTAAACTATATTAAAATAATTCAAATCGTAACTAGTGCAACAGAATACAACAGAATACAATCTCCGGTTATTTGCGCGCGTCAACGCTCGTCTACTTTATCATATTTAAATTACACCGGCGGTTACGCAATAAGTTGCAAGTTTAATTGCGGCAAAACCAAAGTAATGGATCAAAACTAAATCCGCGAAATATCGCTCAAAACTAAGAAAAGAAATTGTAACGCTCCGACCTTTATTCCTTTGATGTCCGATTCGTTTGTCGGTGTCTTTGCGGCAATGTCGCAGCGACGCTTTGTAGTGTGCCGGCTTCCGCGTAGAGGGGCGAGGGAGGGAACTTCCAACGCCGTAATTCGCGATGCACCCAACGAGAAATAACTCTTGATATAGGTCCAAGATTAAAATCTAGGATTAACGATAGCTCTTGCTAGAAGCTCATGATAAAAGCCTATAAGCACTAAAATAAAACGTACACCTAAGTCAAACCGAGAGTTGCTGCGTATAGAACTTACCTCGGTCTGTTACCGAAGCTGGGACAAACCACGGGCCACGCGGTTTTTCCTGTCTCACAACTGGGTCTAATCAGAGTCGGCAATTAGCCGTAGAAATGCACTAACATCCCTTCGATGTAATGGCACGCACAAATAAAAATATTTAACGAAAAGAAAGTGTGACCCAAGAAACGGCAAGTTTCGTTCTGACAATGGCACAACATTTCTCGTTTGACAAACAAGGAACGATTATAAACAAGCGAGACACCTTCTAATTTTACCTCCGGGGAACTTTCTTAGTAACAGTGGGAACCAATCGGCTGAAAGGGCAAAGATCACGCATAATACGCGTCCAGAAGTAGAACTTCGTTATAATTCGTTCAATTCCTCACATACACGCGATTTTGAATTCAAATAAGGATGGATTACGTATATAAAATGAATTTGTTTAAATAAATGAAGGTCCTGTTAATGGAAATATGCTAAAACGAAAGTTTAAGAAAAATTACGCCGGCGAAATACGGGTATTCCTACACTGACTGCAATGTGTACAACGACGCGGTCCAAGGAATAATCCGACACGTCGAATTTCGCATATACAGGGCGTGTTCGGAACAGAAATGAAGGCTGGACGGTGGCAATGCATATACAGGGGGTATTCAGAACAGGAATGAAAAAAATGAACTGTAACACAGCAGATTGCAATTCGTTTAATGAAAAAGTTTTAGTTGGAATGATTTTGAGGATTCTCTTGGTGTGGATAAAATGTTTTAATTTAAAGTTCCGCGTTCCGTAGTGCTGTGCCCATTAAATCCAAATTTTTAATTTGTTTATACAAAGTCGTAATGGAATTCGCCGCGTCGCGTCGTTTAATTAATCCGGGGACACTTGCCGGAGTGTGTTATTTTAAATGACGAGATTAAATTACAATATATTAAAAAGGGCCGAAGAAAGGCATTAAGCTCGTTGTTCCTCCTTGCAAATTAGATCTTCCGCGGAGGAGCCCGCGCGGCTTTAATCAAGGATTCCGATAAACCCCAAGCAAAAATCAACTACAAAGTCAGTTTTTTAATTAGAATCTTGAAGCTCGCCGGGCAATAAAAAGTCGGTCTTTCAGATAACATCGGTAACAGTGCTGCGAGGGAAGGGAAAATTAGGAGGGCTGAGAAACGAGTAAAAAAGTTACTCAAACTGGATTATTTCGAGGCAAAGACAAAGCGTAAGGGGGTGCATAACGAATTAGCGGGCGTTGAGGCGAAAATGGGAAATACTTAAAATATTCTAAACATGATTTTTCCTCGGGGAATTATCGATCGATTTTTTGTTATGAGAATATAAATTCTAATTCTAATTAGAGAATAAATCGCCGGGAATTAACTGAATAAACGCGGCGTGAAATAACCAGGCGGCGTGTGTCGCCCGGCTAAAGATAAATATGTGACAGCACACTCGGGCGGGCGATGAAAGAGTTAAATCTGACGGTGACGTCACACAAGGGTGTGATAATCCACCTCCATTCACTGTAATCCCGCGGCAATCACCGCACTATTATCTTGAGCAACCCTATTTCTCTTCTGGTTGAAATTTGATCCGTTACCTGCATTACGATTTCATTCCTATCTTTCACGTTTCAGGACTTCTTTTTTAAAGGATGGAAAAAAAAGACGTCTTTTCAGCTTACCCAAGGATATTCACATTCATTTCCTCCTTTCCCATCACATCAGGAAATTGAACGCAAGATTATTAAAAACTCTCAATTAAAATTGGATTCTATTATAATTCTATTTTGTCTTTGCTCTTTTCTATGTAAGTTTTTTTGGGAAAACTGAAGTCGGTGGAATTGTTCCATAAATGCAGAACGATTCCAGCAAATCCACTTATTGATACAACCGAGAGGGCAATTTAATGCCATTAACGCGGCGCGGTGTATTCCATTATGATTGCGTTCCATTCCAAAGCAGTTCGCCACGTTTTTACTGTATAGAGCGCGGCCGAAAAAAGGGCGGCCGAAACGTGAAACGCCGGAATCGTCTTCGGATAATGAACGGGAGGATAAATAATACGCCGACCGCCGTGAAATGTGAAAGTCATAGCCGACAGAAGTCCGCTTTTTCACCGCAGTCACCTTAATTAGCTTCTTGCGGATCTAGAATAATAGAGAATGGTGCTACCAGCTATTTTGTTACACAAAGCTCTGCGCGTTCGCTTGATCCATCGTATTTATTTAAATTTCACATTCCCAGAACTTGTTTCAAACGAATTAATTTTATAATTCCAAATGCTTGGCAGAACATCTTAAAATGACGTCAAAATGCTTTTTATAAATCGTGCTTTGATCTACTACAACCGTCGCACATTAACGACATGCAAAGTGCTTTGATACGGAACGCATAACCGTAGCTTAACTCGGACGAAATTACATATTACTTTTCGGAGCAAATAAGCAGTGTCCTCTCCCTATGATTACACGTCGTGTTCTTTTGTACACGTAACCTGAGCCCTGACCTCTCATTATCCTACGTTCGGAAAGAAACAGGGCTAGGTGAGTCACGTAATAGCGCTGTAGATCCCGCCGCCCATTATGAACCAGATATCCGGGCACAATACGCTATTATTACGTCCTGCTTAAAATCTGGCGACCAGCTAAATCCAGATCGGAAAAAGCCCCCCTTAATTTAATACGTCCTTAAAAAAAAATCAAAAATGTTCTACGTTCTTTCAGAAATAGTTTCTCGAGTTGCCTGTCCGTTAATCAGGATCGATAATGATTGATTTTTCAATTTGTACGTCGCGTCGCGCCCGGACGTTCACTTTGCCACTTTTTTTTTCCTCTATTTACGCGTGCATCATCATCATCGGTTAGATTGTGTTATCCGGGAGAGATCGTTCGTTACGTTCCATCGCATCGACTTGAATGGTTGAATAATAAAGCACAATGCAAACAGCTTACGGTCTCCAATGCCGCGTTAAATCAATCTTTTTTCAGGCGAGGAAGAAACTTTGAAATACTGAGAAATTAATTCGACGCTGCGCGCGTTTCATCTTGAGCGCATTCTCTCTCAGAGGAAGGTTAGAAAGCAAATTTGTTTACGCAACTAACTTCTCGGGATGCCTTTAAAAGCAAACGTTTGACAGCTTCTTCAAGATTTTATTTATAACACAAACTCTTTTAAACGGACACTTAACGTTTCGCAGTCGTGCGACAGCTTCGTCAGAACGACTGCGAAACGTTAAGTGTTTGTGCGCCATTTAGTGTCCGTTTAAAAGAGTTTGTGATACAATTTTCATCGGACAAGAACCAGCTTTAATTTATTTATAACGTTGCATGTTAACCTCTGGTAGGAACTACCGACGCGACGTCTTGTCGGATTGTACATCCATAGTTCGCTGGTTCATATCCGGCTCGAAGGGCCAATTTATATTGACGTCTTGGGCTGGTGTCTCTGATTGTTCAGCACTCCTTTACGACGTTTCTGCTTATGCTTCACTGTGTTGAGTGTACTAAATGAGAGTCGAAGTAATAACGAACTTATTTATTCAGCATCTCATCTACAACTGATCCTGCGCTACTTCTTAAAATCTAAGGGTGGTCAGGGTGAGTTAAACACAAATTAGGGTGCGTGGGAACTGACGTGCTTCTTAGAAGAGCGGTATTTTTACGTGAGCTTAGGAAATACATGATGTAACGATATTTCCTAGAGGGACGGTCGTTATTACGAAGGAAAAGCAAATGTTGAGGAATGTTCAATATTAAACAGACGAGGAAGCAAGAAAGAAACAAATGGGGAAGGATGGAGACAGCGGAAACACAAACCACGCTAATTTGATCGGATAATGCGAGACACAAGGCAAAGAATAGGTTGATGAAGACTGCACACTAACCTAGAATTGAGAAATCAAGCGAGAACTGACCTAAACAAACGCAAATAAAAATAACACGAGGCAGAAGAAAGTACGAAGTCGAAGGTGATCATGTGAATAAGGAGTTAAGGAGTTTTTCCTCAACAGAAAGAAGGACCTCAGACCTTCAAGTTGAGAAATATGAAGAGGGGGCAAGAAGTAGAAGAATCAACACTTCCGAAAATTGAAGAAGAGAAGAAGAAGAAGACAAGGAAATTGATTATTATCCTTTTTTTGTTTCTCGCAGTGATTAACAAGTTTCCTTCTAAAGCTTCCATCCCTCTTCTTCACTGCTTTGATTTATTCCTGCGAACGACTATTCATGGGGGATCTTCAAGCTGGGCTAATCCGATTGGCAGATAATTTCGAGGAATTACCCAAAGACTTTGAGTGAAATGGAGAAGCAAACATGAAACTTCAGGAATATGGAGAAGAACCAACGTTTCGAGGAATTAAAGAAGAAGACAAGGAAATTGTATTTAAAAGGCCTAAGGATTTCATTCATTACATGTCTCACGCAGTTTCCTCTTTCGGCGATTTTACTTTGTTTTATCCTTATAAAGGACTTTTTGCAGGGGACTTTCGAGCTAGACTGAACAGAATGGCAAAGAATTTCGAGGAATTATCAAAGACTTTGAGTAAAACGGAATAGCACACATGAAACTCCAGGAATATGGAGGAGAGCAAGTAGTAGAAGAACCAACACTTCGGGGAATTAAAAGGAAAAGACAAGGAAATTGTATTTAACAGGTCTTTGGGGACTTCTCCTATTCCTCTTTCGGTGTCTTCTCGTTGCTCTGATTTTACTTTGGTTTATCCTCACAAATGACTTTTTATGGAGGACTTTCGAGCTAGATTGAACAGAATGGCAAAGAATTTCGAGGAATTATCAAAGACTTTGAGTAAAACGGAGTAGCAAACATGAAACTCCAGGAGTACGGAGAAGAACCAACGAGGAATTAAAGAAGAAGGCAAGGATATTGTATTTAAAAGGTCTAAGGATTCAATTCATTGTTTGTCTGTTGCATTTTCCTTTGAAGGCTTCTTCTATTCCTCTTTCAGTGCCTTCTCGTTGCTCTCATTTTCTTTGGTTTATCCTTACGAAGGACTTTTGATGGGGGACCTTCAAGCTAGATTGCTAGAGTATTTCAAAAAATGATGAAAGACTTCGAACGAGTTGGAGCAAGAAACTTGGAGGACTTCTTCTACTTTCGCTACCTTCTCGTTGCTCCGATTTTCTTTGGTTTATCCTTACGAAGGACTTTTGATGGGGGATCTTCAAGCTAGATTGCTAGAGTATTTCAAAAAACGATGAAAGACTTCGAACGAGTTGGAGCAAAAAACATGGAAGCCCAGGACTATGAAGAAGAGCAAGAAGAAGCAAGAGAATCAACCGTTCGGGATGTTGAAGAAGAAGAAGACAAGGAAATTGGATTTAAAAGACCTAAGGCTTTCATTCATTATTTGTCGCTCGCAGTTTCCTTTGAGGACTTCTTCTGTTCATCTTTCGCTATCTTCTCGTTGCTGTGATTTTACTTTGAGTTATCCTTACGAAGGACTTTTCATGGGGGATCTTCAAGCTAGATTGGTACAGTATTTCAAAAAATGATGGAAGACTTCGGACGAGTTGCAGCAAAAAACTTGGAAGTCCAAAACTATGAAGAAGAGCAAGAAGCAAGATAATTCACAGTTCTGAAAGTTAAAGAAGAAGAAAATTAGAAAATTGAATGTATAAGGGTTTAAGGACTGTTTAGTTATTCACAGAACATCTCTTCTTCTCAATTTAACTTGAAAGCTTCCGGGGCTATCGCAGAAGAACTTCCTCAGGGGTGCTGCTTCTCATTAGTCGTTGAGACGTTCTTCTGCAATGGAGAACGAAACGTCGTCAGTAGAAGTCAACGTGACGGAAGCCAATTCCAACTTCTCTTCTTCTCATTCTCTTTTTTGTTTCTCGCATTTATTAAGATGTTTTCCTTTGAGGTCTTCTACTAATTCTTTTTCCTTTTCCTCTTTTAGTATCTTCTTCACTGATTTGGTTTAATTCGATTTACTTTTAACAGTGCATTAGCTCGGATGCAATGACCCAGTGATTGAATAGCTTGATATTTTTTTGTCGAAGAATGAATCAAGAAATCTGGAAATATGGAAAAAAAATAGGAAGCAGAAGAACCAATAGTTCGGGAAGTATATGTATGAAGAAGATAACGTGCGTTTTTTAAAATTCCTCATCGCAGTTGGCCGTGAATTGTTACTTGTGAACTAGCCTTGCTAGACACTTAATTGCCGTATATCATAACCTCACTTTTCTTTCTTGTATTAGGCGCTTTCCAGGTTAGCGTCGGAGAGGTCCTGAGCTTCTAACCTGGAGAGCGCCTATTCATTGCTTCTAGTAGGTTATGCTATTTCATACGCCAGCTCGATTGAGGTTGGTTCACAACTAACAATTCACGGCCAAGTACGAGGGGAAATTTAAAAAAAGGCACGTCATAAAGCTTTGCTGAAAAAAAAGGCTTAAGGTTTGTGTGATTCATGTCTTTTCATCCTTTGCTTGTTTCTCGCAACTGCTGATGTCTAGACTTTAAGTTTTTCTTCTAATGTCTTTACTCCTTCTTTCAATGTATTCCTCAACGTTTTGGTTTTACATTGATTCGTCCTTAACGGAATAGTTGAGGTGTAATGGCTGATATGACGGGAAAGCCTTAATCCATGAATTCCGCGTTTGTTTTTTGCCGAAGGAAATTAATGAAGAAATCTGGAAATACGAAGAAGACCAGACATTAAAAGAACTAATTGATCGGAAAGGAAAAGAAGAAGATGGGGATACGGTTTAGAAAGGCTTAAGGACTTCTTGCAGTTTGTTACAGTTCATTTTTTCATTCCTGTTCTGAATACCCCCTGTATATGCATTGCCACCGTCCAGCCTTCATTTCTGTTCCGAACACGCCCTGTATATGCGAAATTCGACGTGTCGGATTATTCCTTGGACCGCGTC
The DNA here is from genome assembly GCA_033060865.1 of Dorcus hopei. Taxonomy (NCBI): domain Eukaryota; kingdom Metazoa; phylum Arthropoda; class Insecta; order Coleoptera; family Lucanidae; genus Dorcus; species Dorcus hopei. Next base: position 1,747,979 of record CM065425.1, on the reverse strand, counting down.
GTTGTACACATTGCAGTCAGTGTAGGAATACCCGTATTTCGCCGGCGTAATTTTTCTTAAACTTTCGTTTTAGTATATTTCTATTAACAGGACCTTCATTTATTTAAACAAATTCATTTTATATACGTAATCCATCCTTATTTGAGTTCAAAATCGCGTGTATGTGAGGAATTGAACGAATTATAACGAAGTTCTACTTCTGGACGCGTATTATGCGTGACCTTTGCCCTTTCAGCCGATTGGTTCCCACTGTTACTAAGAAAGTTCCCCGGAGGTAAGATTAGAAGGTGTCTCGCTTGTTTATAATCGTTCCTTGTTTGTCAAACGAGAAATGTTGCGCCATTGTCAGAACGAAACTTGCCGTCTCTTGGGTCACACTCTCTTTTCGTAAATATTTTTATTTGTGCATGCCATTACATCGAAGGGATGTTAGTGCATTTCTACGGCTAATTGCCGACTCTGATTAGACCCAGTTGTGAGACAGGAAAAACCGCGTGTCCCGTGGTTTGTCCCAGCTTCGGTAACAGACCGAGGTAAGTGCTATACGCAGCAACTCTCGGTTTGACTTATGTGTTCGTTTTATTTTATTGCTTATAGGCTTTTATCGTGAGCTTCTAGCAAGAGCTATCGTTAATCCTAGATTTTAATCTTGGACCTATATCAAGAGTTATTTCTCGTTGGGTGCATCGCGAATTACGGCGTTGGAAGTTCCCTCCCTCGCCCCTCTACGTGGAAGCCGGCACACTACAAAGCGTCGCTGCGACATTGCCGCAAAGACACCGACAAACGAATCGGACATCAAAGGAATAAAGGTCGGAGCGTTATAATTTCTTTTCTTAGTTTTGAGCGATATTTCGCGGATTTAGTTTTTGATCCATTACTTTGATTTTGCCGCAATTAAACTTGCAACTTATTGCGTAACCGCCGGTGTAATTTAAATATGATATAAGTAGACGAGCGTTGACGCGTGCAAATAACCGGAGATTGCCTTCTTTTGTATTCTGTTGCATTAGCTACGATTTGAATTATTTTAATATAGTTTAATGCGAAGTTCGGATCCGACCAAGTTGAATATGTTGTAAACGTTTGTGTTCCCCATATTTTATTTATTTGTGTATATTCTTTTATGATTGTTGTTTGTGACTAAGTAAATTGACGTGTTCTGGATGTAACGGGTTTTCTTAATTTTCACCTTGTCCCCCTTTCAAAAAAAATTAAGTGGCGCCTATTTTCTTATGGGTTTTGGCCTTCGCGGTTTGGATTTGAACCCTCCCGTCCCACTGTAGCTGGCTGGCAACATTGGAGTAAAGTTTCGCTCCAATGTAAAACTTCTGCCTATCTACGCAGGTAGGTAGCAAGTTATTAACATTTGCTCTTATGAAAGTCTGTATTGCTTTGGGTTTACTTTTGTTTACCCTTAACAGCGTGCTAAGTGGAATGTAATGATTGCTCTGATTGAAGAGCTTTGGTATAAGTCCACGAATTCCTCGTTTGTTGCTGTTCGAAGGACCAGAAATACGGAGAGCACCAAAAAATAGAAGAATCAACTGATCGAGAAGTAAAAGATTACAATTACTGGGCCTACTCCTTTAGGGTTGCTTTTAATTATAATACCTGGAGTGCATTTTGTAATACTTCGAATAAAATAAGTTGTGCGAGAACGTTATCATTTTGGAGATGGCGTTTCGTTTTGTTTACCTTATTACGTTTATAACAAACTGCGCAGTTGTAAACAGCGTGTAATTGCGACATAAAGCAAACCTAACGCTCACCTTTTGCGGATAAATTCAATTAACAGTAACGCGCCCGTTCTACAGCGGCAAATTGGAATTTAACGCCCGGCGTTGTTTCATCCCTTATCACCTCGCAGAAAGACGATCGGCCGACCATTCGCGCCACCGTTCTAGCTGTTAAATTTAAAGCTTGTTTATCTGCTCGCCGCGCCGGTCAAGCACCGAGCTTCAAGCTCGACGGTCGTAATCGTTAACGCCGAATACTACTAGTATGCGAAACGAGAAGGCGTCCGATTTAAAAGTGCATTAAAAACGAGGGGGGGTGCTTTTTACGGCCCCATAAAGATAAATCGGCCAAGTTTTCAGTTGCGGCGCTCGACTTTACTACCTATTTGGACATTAATTCAATATTTAAGGCTTCCTCGGGCTAATTAAAATCAAAGGAGTTAACGGCTTCGTTTCCGCGATAGCGCCCGGCTACAAAGTGCCCTCTTTGTTTCGCTCGTTTCATTTCAGATGCACTTTATGTTTTTATGTCTTCGTTAAGCGGGAGGAAAAAACGGCACACTTCAATTTTAGCGCACTCGTTATAACCACTCGAGTTTTCTTTCATAAACTCAAACATAAAAATTTGCAAGTTTTTAATTTAAATTAAACTGTTTTGCGATGTTCGATGATTTGAGTGTCACAGTAAATGCAACTTTAGTAATGATCCAATTTCTAGAAAAAGTGTTTAATTGGGTAATTTTATTCAGTAATGTAAGTTGGGCTTGAAGTAACATAATGCAAAAGTACTTTTCCATTTCAGCAGGTAATGAAGAGCACTGGTAAACCCATTAAAGCTTTCAGAGTTTTATATACGACCTATTCTAGGTCTCACCGCACCAATCAGGCTTGCCCTTACAACATCCTTTATTTCAGAGGCCATTCTTTACAATTTCTGCTAGCTCATTGTCAGCCCTTTTTGTTCTCGGGGGCCAATGGGAATTTTCGATTTCTCGGACAAAGTTTTCATTATGGTTTCATTTAGTTAGTTCTCGCCCCCTTAAGGAGCAAGCCGGAGTCATTTGGAAATCTGTTCGCAGTAGATTAGGTTCCTCGTTATTGCGCGTAATGGAAAACTTCCGGGAAAAAATAAAAGCCGCCGCCGCACCGTCCGTATTTTTAATTCACTTTGCGAGGAGAGAATGTTTCGCGCGCAATTAAAAATTATCCTGGCGGCGTTATTTATGGCTGTTTTTCCCAAACGGAATAATTGGAAAAGTTGAGCTGCAAAAAATGAGAGCGGCGGATATTCGTAATCTAGAATATGCTACATTATTAATATATGATTCACTAAACGCTGCGAACAGACTCCGGAATATTATTTTGCAAGTTGGTAGGAATACAGCGGCGCGTCCAGAGAGAGGACAGCTTTATTTATAGGTGGTCCATAATCCAATTTGTGAGCCGGTGATATATAATGGCGTGCGTTTTATATGGGGATGCGCTTTTGAATTAATTTATTGTTTTTTGGAATGCATATTCATTCTGTTATTCGTTTGAATTTTATAGTTTAGATTTATAGTCGCTGGGCTCTTTTATTTCAGAATACATTAACGATTTTAACTGTACTCATATGCGCATAATTAAAGGTTTTTGTAATGCAAATAATGGACGGGGGCCTTTATGGCCCGGCGATTTACACGATTTATTTATTCGCCCGAAAAAAAAATTAATTAATATTTTGACATCCGCTTGGGGTCATAAATTTATTTGCAGCAAAAAAGAAAAAACACAGCCGCGTCAAATGCCAAACAAATCTCAATAAGAGTTTCATTTCAATCGTACATATAATAAAATGCACAGAGCTATTGGGGGAAATTTTCAAAAAAATTAATCTGTGAATAGAACATTTCAAAAAAATATAACTCAGGATTAGACAACACTTCTCTGTCTTGTTGACGTCAAGAGTAACACCGACACGAACGAAATAAACCGTACATTTCAATTAGCAGTGTTCTTAAACTTTTGGACGGTAGTGTACCTTTTGCCTTAAATTTTTCTTTTTTCGTCACATTTTTTCGCTTTACTTTTCTTTTCTTTTGTTGTCACTTTTTGCTGTATTTTTTGAAGAAAAACCTGTCACTTTTCTATGAAATTCTGTGTGCTTTTCATCGCCAATTATTATCATTTTGTTTTAAGTTTTATTGTACAACGTTTTCAGCTTGTGTTCCTTTTTTAAATTTTTCATTAATCTACAAACAAGCTGTTAGTCCAATTTCTCATATTTCATCGTTTTGTTCCTTTCCACTACTGTTTTGAATTTTCATTTTGAGTACATATTTTATTGTTCAAGAACGATTGTCAATTGTTTTTTTTTTCTTGCAAACGTTAATTACTTTAGGAAGGAATTTAATTTAAACTTGTTTTTCAGAATATTTTAAGTTTATGTGAATATTTTGATGGAAATAGGCGATTTGAAATTAAATGTTTATTATAAATAAATTATTTAGAATTTTTGAAATGTAAATACGTAGAAATTAAGTTTAGAATTGTAAATATTAGAAAAATTTATCTAATAATGTCATGACAACTCGGATGTTAGAAGGAAACTGTAGGTAGTAAGGAGTTCGGAAAATGTAATGTAGCTGCTGTAAGTGAAGGTCCTCGGTCGCCCTTTATAGCACGCAAGGCCCGCTGTAAGGGGCAGTCAAGCACGCGGTTCGGATGTAAGTAAGTAAGGTATGTAAGTAAGGTATAAGTAAATAAGTAAGGTATAAAGTAAGTAAGGTATAAAGTAAGTAAGGTATAAGGGCGGTTTTGTGAAAAACCGTCCAAACGTATTATAAACTTCTTCTCTTTAAAACTCCGAACTTCTTTATGGGATAAATTTGTTTGTGCAACTCTTTGAAATTAGACAAATAAACTGTCGCTTTGTTTACGTTTTATTTCTACGAAATACCTTCTTTATTAATCAATCACCCACACTGACACAGATAATTTTGAGTGTAAAGACTCGCAAGTGCCATCTACATCCAAAATTTATCACACAACAAATACACTCTACAAGCAAGAATTGGTCTACGAGATACACTGCAAAATTCACCATCCCAGCAGGAGACTACGCAAATAAACAACGAAGTAAGAAAGCAATAAGAATAATAATAGACAGGATAAGAAACAGAAAAAATTGAAAAATACCCTGAGATACCATAACATTGCATAAAATTGGCTTCACCAACGTGGGGCCAGAAAGAGAAAATTTCTTCTTGATAAGTTCATCATAACTGTTTCCCGTTCTCTAAGTTTTTCTTTTATTCACCACGGACGTTTGTCAACTGTATCTCTTCAATTTTAATTTATTTTTGTGTATTTTATTGCCAGTTGTTAATTACTGTAAGGAAAACTTCAATAATTTTTTGTTAATCTTCAATATTGTTCCCTGATATTTTATTTTCAATTCTTTATAATCACCGTAAGCAACCAGATCGATTTTCTTTAGTTTCTTTTCAACATTATCTCTTTTCTTCAGCATTGTTTAAAATTGCTGTGAACAACTAAATTGTTTTTTTTTTTTCAATATTGTACGTTCGTGTTTCTGATCGCTGTAAACAACAAGGACATTTTTCTTTTGTTTATTTCCAGTATTCCAATATTATCTCTTCCCTCTCTCTTCTTGACAATTGTTTCTAATCACTGTAAGCAGCTAGATCAATATTTCTTGTTTCTTCTCGAGATTACATCTTCGTTCTATTTTCCCATTTCTTTCTTCTTTCCATGTTCGTAATAAATTGATTCTAAGCAACTTTGTCAGTCGTCAATTGCTTCTGATCAATTTGGTTAATTTTCTTTCGCCTTTACTCACAGATGAATTGTCGATTGTTTTTCTTCAATGTAACCAGTGGTTAATATAAAAACGAATTAGAGTAGGCATTGGAATGCACGTCGTTAATAACGTCGTATTAATACTGATTGTCAATCAATTGCGACATACATAACACGCCGGAAAATGTTGTTTAACGTTAGTCATGCAGTTGTCCGTAAAGTTTAAAATTATCTTGATGCAGGCAGTGATCACTTAATCTTTTTAAAATAAAACTATTTTCAAATTAAGGTCAAGTTCAAATAGAAACGTCAAACGTGACCGAAGGAACGTTCGATGAACTCAGTGCGCTCATGCGTGTTCGCCAACTCTATTTCATTTGATCACTTCTTATATTACCTTTTCATTTATTTTCGTGTATTTTGTCCGTTGTGATTCTTCTTGCAATTGTTAATTACCGCAAGCAACTCCTCAATAGTCTTCGGTTTATCTTCGACATTGTTTTCTGTGTAAGAATCCGAGCATCTTATATATAATTATCAAAGCCTAGTGCGGAAGTTAAATTCAATGCAACGCGACCGCGAAAAAATTCGCCCACATAAAGTTTATGTGAGTAAGCGCGGCTGCGCGTGGCTTTATCAAGAGCCTTGGCCGAGATGAGACATAATTGACATTTGCAAATTCGAAGAACTACAGCCGACCTCGTGCTGAATCACACACATAATCGGAATTGACCTTAGAGAAACCAAATGAAAAGGGGCCGTGGAAAAGCACACGGCATCAGCAGTTTGGTCGTGAAGACAGCTAGTGCCCGTCTTTTGGAGTACATCTCCATAAGCCCGAGGGCATAATCGACATTTACAGAATGTCTTAGTGTGTGTGGCTGTTCTCCAAAAAGTCCGTTCGTCTCTGTGTCTAGTCCTATGGTTGGGTGAGAATTTAATTATTGATTTTACTATTTTGGCTATGTTTTTATAAGCTAACCTCTGCTTATTTTAATTATGAGATGCTGTTTTTCTTGTTATAAAATCATTTTGGATTTGTTTTATGTTGTCTCGTATGTTGTAATCTGAAATTGCATTTAAATTTCACACTGTGATCTCTAGCAATTTGACTAGAGTGTTGTGTGTACGTAAACAGTTTTAAAATTGTTCGACCCTCACATCTGATTTTACATTTTCTCCTTTTCTTTTTACGGTAGTTTAACAATTCTTTAGTATCACTGTAGACGACTAGATCAATTTACTTTCGTTTCTTTTCGACGTTATCATTCTAATTACTCTAATTTTCTCACACTTTAAGTCACTAAATGTTCTCTCTCACATTTCTACTCGTTATACCGCTTGTATTCCGAGCGAATTTTCTCTTTTTCCTTGGCAATTGTTTCCACCAATACTTCACGACGTCGACGCTTTGAAACTCGGGCGCCTCGAAAAAGTTCCAGGACAAGGGAATTAACTGCGCCGTCGGCCGTCCCCAAGCGTGTCGAAAAAACGCTCGGATAGTCGCTTATAATCGCGTAACCCGTTGGAAGTATCTATTAAAATATTCGGCCATGTGTTCCTAATGCGCCGGACGATTATAAAAGTAAATTCGACGCGCTCCTAATCTGAAAGGGGCGGCGGCAGCCAGTGGCGGCGAATCTGCTTTCGAATCGCAGGACCAGCTTAGCGTCGCGCGTCATGTCGGTGTGAATAATATGGGCACGACTAACGGGGTTGACACCCTCGTGAAGATTAATAAAAGTTTCGTTTTTTAAGATGCATTGTGTTGCATCATTTGTGCCAATTCAGTGATCAAAGGCTCTAGGGGGGGGGATGAAAATTTGTATTTACGTACTTGTAAACCTTTCAATTTAGTAGATACAATTTTTTAAAAAAATTAATGGGTTTTCGCAATGAATCAAAAAGGTTTTGTTTCACTAGTGCGGTGGCGTTGCCGGCGACGATGAATAATTCAGGCCGACGTAATATCTTATAATTCACAATAAAAGCTTCAAAAGGAGCGAAAGCAGGAAGTGTAACGAATACAGAAAATTGCAGTAAAAGTCCGACGTGAATCAACAATGGAATATCCCACCTTGAAAAGGATAGCCATAAATATACATCTGCATATATAATTCAGCGAGACTGGCAGCTACAAGGGGAGAGTTTAGGCATGGAAATGAGATCTCTCCAGCATCCACACGAGTAACATCTGGTTTTATAGAGCGCCACGGCGAGACAACACATCCCCATTAGTTTAACATTGCTGCGTTCGCATCTGACTCTGGAGACTTACGTTGCTTAATGGCCACCCTGAATGATGCATGATGTCACCGTGTACTCTCCACTATCATATTTCTACATTAGCGAATTTTACTGGTTAATCCATTCCCAACTTTTCCACCCCCCTTTTCAAGTTATGATTAGCCAACGTTTTTATAACTGTATCATTACAACTTCTAAAGGGGACCGGATTCTATGGTCCACTAAGGGTTTCTAAAGCCTAATATTTTTAATTACTGTTAACCCACCGCTGGGATTGACGACCGACTTTTTTATGGGGGGGGGATTGTTATTTCAATTCTTTGCTTTTTTTATAAATAGTAAAACTTCAAGCTACTAGTAAATGAAGTGTTGTTTATTAGGTTAACAGGTTAACCCCCCTCGGTCGCCCGTCATGTAATTTGAAAGTTCATTAGTAGAGTAAATTGAACGGAAACACACTTGGGTGAACGTGAAATACCTATCATCTTTGAGGCTTAATATCACGTCAAATTGTGGATTCTGCGGATTCATCGGTGGATTCCACATCGATTATTTATTATTATAAATTAACTATGCGAATAGTTCAACGGGGCCGGGCATGAAATTCTGAAATTAACGTACATCGTTTCGGGGGGCGTTATTGATAATTGAAATCCTCCTAGACGCGTTTATTTTCTAATTGAAACCGAACTTTTCTGAATACGTCGACTTGATGGACGAGATATATTTCGAATAACATTTGAATAAGACGGGGGGGGTGGCGGGTTTTTATTAAAACTTTCCAAGTATCATCATCATAAATTTACAATGAATAATTTTTTTATTGGAAAAATTCATTCCACCTCCGAAATTAGGAGTCCATTTTCGGGCTCTTCGTATTCAAATCAGGCCACGCATAACTCGATATTCAATATCGTAAGTATCCTCCATTCCGCGAGAAAGCGCATTTCCGCCGGGGCCCGCCGCCGTAGAATTTTACGATGATTGTGGGCGGGAGGCAACCGCCGAGATGACGTTTATAAATTTCACGAGCGATCGTCTCACGACGGCCCCCGGAAAAGTCGAAAACTTTCAGACGCTCCCGCCGGAATCAAAAGGCACCTCCGAATGTGAATATCTTGTACCTATTTTAGTTTATAGCTAAAGTGAGCTCTATATTTTTGATCCTTGCTATGTTTTATTGGCAGCGGCAACTCTCCCGGGCACAATAATTCCTCAGCTTGGTTCCACGTTCTGCTTTACTTACTCCTCGGTATACATTAAATATGTATATCTTGTTTTAAAAGTGATTACCTCAAACTACACGCTTATATTTTATTAATACCCCTACACTTAATCGAACTCATTTATAATTCAGACACGGTTTCATTTCAACTCATTCCTTACATTTACATATTTACATTAGGCTAATTAAACTTTTGAATTTGCTTCTTTAATAACGTTACATCCTAATGAATAGGCCACCAGCAATACAGACAGGAATGACCTGTCTCTGTGAGGACGAGGAGGATTCGTTAAAAATATATCGCACGTCGCGGAAATTTATTTTTTCCCCGTACACTTACCCGTAATTTCATAAGCTTTGTTACGGAGCTTGAAGCTCGAGTGATTCTTTTTGCGTCGACAGTCAAAGAGAGAGCATTTCCGAACCATTAAAAAGACGCGAGCGCCGCGACGCCTCAACTTGTTTCGAGCGTTAACAAGAAATTACGGCGGCGGTTCATAACGGTAACGACATCGCAATCGCTCAGGGTGATCTCGCCAGATTTATGCATCCTAATTCTACAATTACACTATTTGCATAATTACAGTTCTAATCGCTAATTATATTCGGCCGTAATTGAGCCGAGTTGTATTAGATATGGTTTACGACCGCCGAGTTACACTAACGACCAAGATTATTAAATCAATTATCTCCCGAGTTCAATATTTAAACTGGGACGATTGCGTTACGCTAATTAGGCGCGGAGTTTAAAAACTCGACTGCGATTTACTCCACGTCCACATATTTCCTGCAGTGATTTATACAGGAAGGGCAGTAAATGTTGCGGTATTAATCACTCAAAGTCCGGGCTTGATGTAGGTTATTTGAATCTCCAAGGTGTAAATCTACTCCTTTGAGTACATCCTCGAAGGCCCCGAGTTATATATTGCGAGCGATTCGTTTCCATTAAAGAAAGTGGTGGAATTTAAATTTATTTAATTATATAATAAATTCATTAACGCCTCAAGCTAGGCAACACATTAATTCGCAGCACGTCAGTGCTTTCAATAGCGGAATATTGGTTGCCTAGATTTAAGGCGTATGAGCAGTTCGAAAACAAACTAATCTGATGGTAGACGTCGCAATAAAATCAATGAAAGGCATAAGTTCCGACGATTGAGCGAAAGAAGTAATCAAACAAACGTTAAGGCGGCCGTAAAACATCGACCGTTAAGAGTGAACCGTTCGCGTTCGTCATAAAGTACCTGAAACTATTCGACTTTAAAACGGAGTCTTCGCTTTTACGGCCGAAACTTATTTATTATGCGTTTAACACGGGCGCCCCCCCCCCCCGGATCCGCGAGGGCTCCGGACTAAATAGAGCCGGCTCTGAGGTGGCGCAGTTTAAAAGCGCATATTTCACAGCGCGCAAAAAATTCCCGGGCTTAGTTTTTGCATCCGGCGAAGGGATGTTCTTTTTTATTTATTTTTTTTTTATCTATGACGTTCGCGGTCACCGTAGCGTGAAATAGCGATCTGCATCCGGATTTTCGCTAAATGACGCACGTTTCCTGCCTGCATAAACCGGGGGGGAATTAACACAGTTTATGAAAAAATATGGAAAACTTCTGAAAGCTAGGACGTTGTTTGTAATCATTCCTCTCTCCCATTTCGATTTTTTTTTTTTTACTTAATTTTACAAGTTTTATAAACAATGGACGTTACACATAATCTAAAATAGTAATTTGACGTTGATTCTGGCATCTGAATTCCGACATACATATCGAAGCATAACTTATCTAACCCCCGACATTCCCGCCATACTCGCGTTAACCAGGGATTCTCTTCGAATACTCCGAATTGCTGCGCAACACCCTCATCATAGGTGCCTCTCATAACTTCCCCCCTTTCCGGATGTGTTTAATTTACACCGCCCGCCCGTCCGTTTGAAAAACCCTCTCCCGAGATGTCCGGTTTTTCTTCTTTTTAATTTAAAATCGTGGACGCTTTCGTGCACCACTAGCAGGGAAGTAAAAGCACAATGTATAAAAGCGCACTCGACTAGATTTATGGAGCCGTAAAAATGTTGAGAGTCATAGCGGCGGTTCAACTTGCTTTACTCGTGTTTCTTATGCGCATTCGTCTTACGAGGAAGACAATTTCGAGTTTTACAAATATTCAAATGTCCATGGGATTTTAGGGGGCCGTCCATGATTTACGCGCGTCCGAGGCCGGCAGTTACTTCCCAGGTTTCTCCGTGGAGGCGCAAAGTCCCACACACATAAAATTCCGGGGCCGCTATCGCAATTTTTACTATTTTACTGCCGAGGAGATGCGGCGGCATACATACAACATAGAATGCCCTACTAAATTAAATAACAGACCGCAACTGTTCATGTATGCGAGCGTTTCTTACGTAAGAAGGGGGGCGGCGGGCGTAAATAAATAAACAATGTGCATTTTAGATGGCGATAAAATAATTCGAGGTTATTAGCTCCGAGACGGCCGACGTTGCGTGCGGAAATTTCAGATGCAATAAAATCTTTTTATTATCTCGAATGTCGGCGCAATTAAGCCCGAGATTTGCAAGTTGCGCTGTGGTCATTAAAACCACTGTAAAAACAAAAGTTTAATTTGCCCTTATTTGCATTTAATATTCGAACTTTCCGCACGAAACGTTGCGCCGGAATTTAATTCTCCTTCTCTGGCCGCATTATTTTGCATTCGAAAAATCTGAACACCTAAACTGAATTAACCCCATCGAGGGTGAACATTTTTAAAGCAAATGAACAAAAGGAGGAAACGAAAAAGGAAGCAGAAACGCTCACAAAGTTTCAAGGAAAAGAACACCTAAAAGGAGAGAAAAAGAAGATCAAACCACACTAAAGATAATGAGATGTAAGTAAAAGTAGAAGGACTTTGATATTAAAGTAGGGGTAAGATTTAAACTAATTCCAGAAAGAATCATGAGGGATAGCAAAGTCAAATGTGTATGAAAGCCATCGCTTTTGCGAACGACGTAACTCTCATAGGACGAAGTTAAAAGCATGCCAAAACGAATGGTAGAGCAGCAGAAGAAGTGGGATTGCAAATTATTCAAGAGAACAAAGCCATCGTCTGCAAAGGTGAAGAAGTTATTTAATTTTAAGCTGCTAAGTTTATAACCTGTGAGCAACTAAAAATCAGATTAGAGCAGGCGGTGTAAAGAAAATGTATGTCTGTGATTAAATGAAAAGTCAATAAATTTGACAGTCCATGAATGTATCACGTCAATTAATTCAGTTAATCACAGACATACATTTTCTTTGCACCGCCTACTCTAATCTGATTTTTATTTGCTCACTTTTTATAACTTCTACCCGGCCTCAAAATCTTTGCATTTCAGTTTCTTTGAACTTCAATCAATCTTCTCGGCTTCTCCACCGCTTCTAAGCTTGAAACTTGGCTAAAACCTTTGGAATTCAATTTTAATTGAGGTCAGCGAAGCTTCTGAGCTTGTTAACTCTTCACCAGCTAAGATTTTTGTGTATCCCCCCAGTTTAATTGAACTTCATCAATTTTTTCAGCTTCTCCATTGCTTCTAATCTTTGTACTTTCAGATTCTTTGAACTTGAATCAATCTTCTCGGCTTCCGAGCACTGCCCCAAAGCTTGAAACTTGGTTAAAATCTTTGGAATTCAATTCTAAGCCTGAAACTTGGCTAAAACCTTTGGAATTCAATTTTAATTGAGCTCAGCGAAGCTTTTGAGTTTGTTAACCCCTTCACGAGCTAAGATTTTTGTGTCCCCCCCCCCAGTTTAATTGAACTTCGTCATTTTCCTCAGCTTCTCCATTGCTTCTAATTTTTGTATTTTCAGATTCTTTGAACTTCAATCAATCTTCTTGGCTTCTGAACACTGCCCCTAAGCTTGAAACTTGGTTAAAATCTTTGGAATTCAATTCTAAGCCTGAAACTTGGCTAAAACCTTTGGAATTCAATTTTAATTGAGCTCGGCGAAACTTCTGAATGTGTTAACCTCTTCACGAGCTAAGATTTTTGTGTATCCCCCCAGTTTAATTGAACTTCGTCAATTTCTTCAGCTTCTCCATTGCTTCTAATCTTTGTACTTTCAGATTCTTTGAACTTGAATCAATCTTCTTGGCTTCTGAGCGCTGCCCCTAAGCTTGAAACTTGGTTAAAATCTTTGGAATTCAATTCTAAGCCTGAAACTTGGCTAAAAGCTTTGGAATTCCATTTTAATTGAGCTCAGCGAAGCTTCTGAGTGTGTTAACCCTTCACGTGCTAAGATTTTTGTGCATCCCTCCCAGTTTAATTGAACTTCGTCATTTTCCTCAGCTTCTCCATTGCTTCTAATCTTTGTATTTTCAGATTCTTTGAACTTCAATCAATCTTCCTGGCTTCTCCACCGCTTATAAGCTTGAAACTTGGCTAAAATCTTTGGAATCCAATTTTAATTGAGCTCAGCGAAGCTTCAGAGCTTGTTAACTCTTCACCAGCTAAGATTTTTGTATCTACCAGTTTAATTGAGCTTCATCACTGCTTCTAATCTTGAAACCTGGCTAAAACCTCCAAGACACAAATTACACCAAGCTCAACGAAGCTTCTGAGCTTGTCAACTGCTTTACGGCGTTCAAATTGGGCTAGAATCTTTGGAGTTTCAGTTGAGTCGAACTTGAATTAATCTTTTTAGCTGCTCCAATGTTTCTAAGCTTGAAACCTGGCTCTATTCATTGGGATTTAATTTTAATCGAACTCAACCGCTTGAAATTGCATTAAAATTTCAACTCAACTAAACTTCTTAGGTTCTGCGCTGCTTCGTAGCTTGAAACTTGGCTGGAATTTTGGAATTTGAAGTTAATTGAGCTCAGTGCGCGAAACTCGGCTAAAGCCTTCGGAATTTGAGTTAAATTTATCTCGGTGAGCTCGACAGTTGCCCTCGAACTTTGAAGTTTAACCGAGTTTATCTTTTTTCTTTGGGAATTTGAGTTCACCTGAGCTTCTGACTTCTTATTTGGGGGGGAGGGGCAATAAAATCGAGTTCTCTGTGCACTAATAAAAGCTCAAGCTTCAAAAGCACTATTCAGTCTCGTGGGATCGGTCGTATTCGTAGACTCTTTCAAAACAAGTAAGATTTTCAAATCCGAGGAAAGGAAAGTAGATTCTTGTACGACGGCAACTCGGCGTGTGTGTGCGCGAGCGTTTGTTTTTCTCTCATGTTTTAAACGTGCTGCAGTAAGTCATCGTTCCACCCGCCCATCGGCGAAACGTATGAAGTTATAATATATGTGAGCGGATGAATAAATCAGGGACAATTAGGGACGTCAACCTTTTAAGATTATATCAAGAATTTTGAAGCTCAAACTTTACAAGTCAGTAATTAGGCCAAGACATCTCAGGAGAGAGACTGTCATGTTATTGGATACGGGTGCGACGAAGACTATCTTGAGACCCGACGTTATCAAGTCATCAAGACGCACCGAGCCAACTAAATGGAGACTGAGGACAGCAACCGGAACATCAGCGACTGTCCATGGTGAAGTAGAGGTGACCATTACCATTGGATCGACCCCCATCAAACACCGTGCGCTGGTAGCAGAAATAGAGGACGAAGCGATTCTGGGCATGGACGTCATGTGTGCCCATGGGTTCCAATTGGATCTAAAGCGTGGCGTGATGGCGGTTAACAACGAGGAGTTGGTTCTACATCAACGAGAGGACGTGGCCGCTCGAGTTGTTCTCGCAGAAGATGTCGTATTGCCTAGCAGAACCAAGGTTTTAGTCGATTTCGGCGCTTTCCAAGATGGGCAAGTCATTATGGTCGAACCTAATACTGACGATCAGAAGATTGGAAAAGGAGTTCTCGTTGGAAAAATGTTGTTGACAGCAAAGAAGGAAATACCAGTCCGCCTAATGAATGTGAACTGTTTCACCGTCAACATCAAGAAGGGTACGATCTTGGGAAGCTGTGCCATGGTGTCCTCCATCTCCCGCCAACTACAAGCAAACGTGCAAGAGAGGAAGGTCCCGAAGAAGTTGTTGGAAATGGTCATGTTAACGGCCCAGGAATTGACTCCAGAACAAAAGATAAAAGCGAAGAACCTGATCTGTCGCTATCAAGACGTGTTTGAGGTGGAAAATGGACCTAAGGGAAGAACCGACATCGTCAAACACCGGAGAAGAAAGACCCATCCGTCAAGCTCCAAGGAGGTTACCATTGGCAAAGCGTGAAGAAGCAGAACGCATTATTCGCGAGTTGGAAAAGACCATGTAATTGAGCCTTCGATCAGCCCATGGGCGTCACCGGTGGTGCTTGTGAAGAAGAAGGATGGATCCACACGGTTCTGCTCGATTGCTCAACAACGTCACCAAAAAGGATAGCTATCCTTCAACCACGGATTGATGACACCTTGGTGAGAAAGAAAGATTTTGAGAAAAATTTATAAGGGAAAAAGATGGATGACGAAATATATGGAATGCAAAGATACTACAGTGATTGAGGCACTTACAGAGGATGAAGGAAGATAAAGTAGCATGGAGACAGCCGGCTGGCAAGAGAAAGGAGACCAAGGATATGCAAGAGGAGAGGATCTTGACTTGGGAAGAGAAAACCAGAGATAGTGTTACCAACGCCGTTTCGCGGCACATTGCAATTTTTTTCTGTTAAAAAAAAAATAAATATATAGAGCGCGGGGGTCAGAAAAATAAACGTCACGTCCGTTAAGATCGAGTTAAAAATTGTTAATATTAGTAAATATTCTCTTAAATAAAGTTTGATAAGTTCACCTATCAGTTGTTCCCTCACCCGAGAACGTCGAGTGATAACAATAGGAAGCAATAGAAAGCTATGAAATCATGAAACACAAGCAATAAAGCCTTGCTGAAACGTTAAGGAGATGGTTTTAAATTCATAAATAGATCTAAGCTATCTAAGTCAGTATTGGCTGAAGATGTGAGAAATCAGAGACACACTTCGACCAATTACAAGGGGAAGGTTGGATTACGAAACGAAATTATTTTGAAAAATTGTCATACAGATCATTCTTGTACTATATGCTGAATCGTATAGATCTGAGTTAAGAAAATATACGACGAAATGACGTCGTGACATGACAAAAGCCGCAAGACTGTTGCACGAAAGTCAGACGGAGATAACTACATAAAAGTTCTTTGACTTATCGATCGATCGGGGTATATATTGGAAAAATGAACTGTAGGTATTAATTGAAGGGATGCAAGTGTCAAGTTTACCATATTTGGCAGTTTGACATGTTGACTACATGTTGCCATGTCAATTCACAAAAAAATTGCACTTAGATCCTTATGGTTCTAACCCCTTTCAATTGATTAAGTTAAAAAAAATTTACGTTAAATGAAGGAACCCTATTTTACTTTTCTTTGCAGATTCAACTGATTTATGTATGATTCACGAATTTTTTAATCAAATTTCTATGCTTGCTATACATCTGTTGAAAGTCAAAACTTTCTCCTTTTTTCTAGTTTCAACGAAAACACTGACAGTGTTAGGTCTTTGATGAAAGAAACGCCCCAATCTTCCATACCATTTTATTTTCTTTTGTTGGTCATATTGTAATGTTTCACTTACCTTCATCGATTTTTTCATTCTCCAAATCCCACGTCGCAGCCGCATAAGCCAAACACAACAGGAATAGCCAAAGGGTGGTTCCCATCTTGCTTCGGTCCTTGACGACACCTACACCCCTCTGAAACAAGCAGAAATGAAAATTAGGGCTGGAAATGTTTGCCAAAATAAAGAAAAAGGGGGGGAAATCGGGACTAGTCCGGTTGCAATTAAATTACCGTTTAATCAAACGAGTATCAGGCACAAAGTGCCCGCCGCCGCCCCGTCGAAATGCAGACGCAGCTACTTCGCACGGCCGGTTAAAGAGGTCGAGGGTGGTCTCAAAGGCTTGTCGGGAAATATGGGAGGAACGCGGGAAAACCTGGGGGTTGCTGATCGTGCGCTGGACGGCGGCCAAGCCGCCACCAGATAAGAGCTACTTCATACGGTACCTGAAATAAACGAGGGAATTCATCAGTCAAACTAATGCAAGTATGAGAGCCCACACACGACCTGCAACTTGGATGCTCGAGTGTGCATTTAAGAGCCACGCCGATAATGGGCAATTTCAATTCAATTGTCTTATTCATGAAGAGGGATTGGCTTGTCTAACGGATGGATTTGCCATTAATTATAAGCTAATCTTAAGCTACTGCGCGACGACGACGACGACGATAAAGACGAAACAAAAAAAAAAAGTCAACACCACCCTCAATTATCTCGCCTAGCTTCGAGCAATTTAAGGTACCATTGTACCGGTAACACCTAACTTGAGAACCAGTTTGAGCCATCTGAAAGCACAGAAGATTGGTTAGCATCACAGAATTAGCGTTCGTAGACGCGTGACGAAGGCTATAATGACTCAATACGAGTCACTGCTTGACTGGCATCACTTTAAACCTGTAATTATAGTTAATAACAGGACGAAGATACGCTCCTGACGACGGCGTCGGCGACAATGGTCCCTCCAAATTATCGTTATTTACGAAGTCAATCACCAGCCGAAATTCTTTCTTCGGGTTAACATCGGTCACGCCTCGTTTTGACGAGTCAATTTCCAACAACACATTCGATCCGTTTTTTTCTATTTTAATCTCCAAAATACATTCCCGGACGGTACAATTTATTTAAAATTTAAGCACGTCGGAAACTCGTGCATCCCCCGGTTAAATATTTGAAAATTGTGGTTTACACTGACGGGGGCGGCGGCGGCGTATGACAGGTGGAGTTTAGCCGAGTGTATCCGTGAAGTTTTAATATTTACCATAAAATCTGTTCTAGACGTGTACGTTCATCCTACGGTGATATTTGATATGCGCATCCTTTCGCGTAGCCTGCTACGGTTTATGAAACTTGACGGGCGCGCTCAAAGGTTAACGCTGCCCGTCCGTCCTGTGCGACGAGGAGGTTTTTCCAAATTAATTAAAAAAAAAGCGCGGCGGAATAAAATCGTTCATAGAGATTTTTTCGTTATTTAGGGCATTTGCTTCGACAAACGAAACCGCCGGCCGGGGGGCAAAAACCGATTGTTTACGGCCGAGGTGTTTCAATGCTAGCGGAAAATTGTATGTTTGGAAACTTCTGATGCTTTTAAAACGTCATTGTAATTATTAACCTTTAAATCTAAGCTTGGAATGAGATCAAAAGTGGGATTAAAGTGAAATGGAAAGCTCACAGGTTCACATTCACGAAACTCTTTCAACTTTGAAGAAGGTAATACAATTAGGAAGAGAGAGAATGGATAGCAAAAGCTTTAGAGATAGGGACATGTTCTTAGACAGATTCGGGATTGAAAGAATAAGGAATATTGGACGTTTAAATTGGTTTCTTAGATTTTGTACACATTTTGTCGTGTTAAAATCACGGATACATGTACATTAGCGGAAAAGGCATATCGAATTACGCTCAAGTTAAAGTGTTTTGTTTTTGTCTGCTTCTTTTCAAGTTGGCGTCATAATTCTGGGGCCTTTCAGTCAGGCAACAGATACTTTAAAAATGTCAGCGTTTAAGCGTGAAATTTATGGGTGCTTCGTTTGCGCCAGACGACAGCGAGTATTCCTGATAAATTAATAAAGTGTCTCTTGATGCATTTTGGCATCTGGAATAGGCGTGCGTGTGAACCAAATGCTACGACTATGATTGGTTGAAGTGATTTCAGAATTTCGCTGCAAAGTCCGAGGTGGAGTGTTTTAATTGTTTTCTTGGAAGTACGGGACGCGGGGAGATAGCGTTGTGTTCAATTCTAATTTGGCTAGCAGTTTTTCCTTAGGCGCTTGTAGTCTTTATTCAATTTATTATAGTTAAATCATTATTTCGGTACGGCTTAAATACAGTGTGTTAAAAAGGGAAGTTAAAAACAAACGCGTGCGCCGCGACGCGAGTGTTTTAATCAGAGTGAACAGTGTGCGGATGTTACACGGATTACACGGGTTTAGGTAATTGACATTTATTTTTATTCTTCAGCGCACCTTTGGTGGTAATAATTACGTAGGGATAATTTGATTTGCACTAATTAGTGACTAAAGAATCAGTAAAGTACCATTGCATTGAGATAACTTTAATCAAACTATTTTTAGTTACATTTCAGCGAGCATTAAAACTCACTAGTGACATTCATCTTAGAAAAACTTGTTGGTCATTGTTTTTCTTTAATTATTAGGCAATTTCTGTAATTTAATCAACCAACAGCAATTAACTATTCCCCACATCTACCTGGGAATTCAATACAGTGTATTTTCAGAAGTCATTCTGCCCTTGGGGATTTTCTCCGTCAAGTTGGAAACACGCTAGCGATTTGTACGGGGAAGTCGCCAATCTCAGTCACTGGCCTAAGGCAATTATATCTGCCGCTGGAACCAAGTGCGCCAGCACAAAATAAACAAAGAAATCAAGGCCAATTAATTGTCACTACGAATTTCGTGAAACCACGAGGCCGAACAATTTGAACTGCATAGTCATAGCCATTCTCTTAGCAAAGTTTCTCTTTCACCCTGTATGTGTGTGGGCAAGACTGGGGTCTTTGCCGAGAGATTTGCCGGTTAATTAGAAGCGATTGCCTAGAGACTGCAATGCCAAAACCACCCACAGTGGAGTGCAAAAAAAGCAGGCAAAAACTGAGTTCTTGCGCTATAAATTAATTAGATAGGTTAGACGGCGAAAGAGCGACAAGTAGAAGAACCCGAGATCCAGGCAGGCGGGTACAGAGTACCATCCTCGAAGCGAGGCGAAAGTAGTCGAGGAGCTCCTACTATTTCGACCTTAATTAACGCTCTGGTGAGAGGAGTAGCAGTAGTATCGGCTGGCTCACTACACTCCACCTTATTAATCAGGTTAGCTAGAGATAGGTATCCAACACGTCCCACGGGAGTCCCTGAAAAACAGGTGATTGCTACTGATTTACTTGCAAATTGTTCGCTGAAGGCGGCATTTTGTATCACTCCATGAAGTAAGTACACTGTAGTCCCACTGTGACACATTGTGCGTTGGTTTATTAAACAGAACCGGTCTTAGAGTATGATCAGAAGTTGAAATTCAACTAATTGTGAATCTAATTAAGGAGCAGAGCTCTCCAACAAATATCTGTGTAGACGTTAAACCACCAACGGTGTGAATCGGAAGAAAGTAGATCGCGCCGACATTCGAAAGTGAAATCTGTTAAGCGAGTTATACTGTACTTTCTGAAAATCGTAATTTTTGTTTAGTTATATTGATTTCAAACGCAAGGGTTTTCCGCTCACGATATCAGACCCCCACAGAGGCTGATATCAGGAGTTTTTCCCATTTTTTTTCTTTTTTTTTCAATAAATAATTGATTAAATCTAATTTCGTGTTTATTAATGTAATTAGCACCTTGTTCTTTCAAGAGTTTTCACCACTGATGCCAACGGAGTTGCAAAAATTGGGCTAAATCTCTTCCCAATCTAGGCTGCGTTTACGCAGGCGCGCTCGTAGACCATCTATTGTCGCTATGTCAATTTCAGTCGAACGGACGTGTAGCTACCTCGTTGGCATCAGTGGTTTTCACCGTCTGCACCAAGAGAACGGGTTATCACGACGTAATTCCCTATTCACAACGATCACGAGCCATAATCAAAAGTATTATTAATTAGAGTGGATCCCCGCAAAGGCCATTCAAACGTAACCCAATTCGTAGATATTAACCGCTAGCGTCGGCCGGCAAGCTTAGTTAAAGACGCATGCACAGCTGTAGTAGAACATCTGGATGGCCTTTTTCTCGGGAATCTAGGTAAACGGTCATTTCTTTAACAATAAATTTTAAGTTGGTTTGTTTGTATATTTTTATTGCTTGTTTACTTGTACGTAAGAGTCAATAAACAAGGCTAATTAGTGGGCGTGTTACAGTATGAACAAAATGTTTACATAAATAAAGGCACAAAGACAAAAAGTATTTATAATTAGAAGGATAAAATAAATAGCAAGAAATAAGGAACACAAAGCCTTAGATAGTCAGAAAAGAACGAAAAGGACATCTAGAAATAGCATGGTGAATGAAGCGATTGGAAAAACTAAAGGCAAAATGATAGAATGAACAAAATAAGAAATCTGAGTTAAAAAATGAAAGAACTGAAAAGAGCCACTAAGGGCCGCCGCATATTGAACCCAGCCCAGGCACATCACACACACAGCCCAGATCTAGCCCAAGCACACGATACTTGAAAGGTAGCGCATATTGAACACAGAACAGATCCAAACTAGTTCCATGTTTCAAAATGACTGGAAGCGAGCAACAAAAACTTCTCGATAGGATCTGAACTTGCTGTATTTGATCAACAGAAAAAGAAAGAAAAGTAACACAAATGCATATTTACGAAAAAGACAGAGTCACGGAAAGTTTGAGTGTTTCGATTAAATAGAAGACAATTAAGCGAGATTCATGAATTAATTAGTTTCATACAACATAAAAGAAACTCACGACCCACGAAACTGTGTTTGACTCACAACTCCATCCCTGTAATGGGTTTAATATGCGTCACTCCGTCTTAAACCGTGTAATACAGAATAACCCATGCGTGGGCTGTGCGTGTGATGTGCCTGAGCTGGGTTCAAGCCCTAAAGCTCTTGAAGTCAGTACCAGGAAGGTAGGCCTGGAAACTAATGAAAGAAAAACAAAGTACACGCATATGAGAACAACATGGAACAGGGATCAATCTCAAAATAGAAGTGAAGGACGGTGGAATTGAAGGGGTTCGAGGGAGTATGTCTAACTGAAAACGGTGAAAGCAATGCGGAGGTCACAGCACGCATGATTAAAGAGAACAGATGTGCGAGGTCTTTGCTGCAGTATTGAGGTCGAAAGACAACTCAAGAAGAACAAAAATACAAATGTATAGAACAATGATGAGGCCGACAGTGACTTATGGATGTGAAACGTGGGTTATGAGTAGTAAGGAAAGTAACAAGTTGGAAATTACGAAGAATATTTGGGGGGAAGAAAACAGGAAACAGATGGGAGAGGAGAAACAACGAGGAGGTGAGGCAATCATATGGAGAGGCGTCAATAAAGCTAGGAAATGTAGACCCTTTGATATCTAGAAGAAAGGACCCTCCGAAAACCAGATGAATTCAAGCAGTTAGAATGGGACTTGAGGGAGAGAGGAACGACGGATTGGAAAACACGAGCAACAGGTAGAAGTCAATGGAAGAAAATCATCAAGCCACGGGCCTAAAGGCCTGTGAAGACTTGCTATCATTATTTACTAACGAAAAATGAAACGATAAAGAAATCAAAGACAGACAACCAGCTATCGAATGCAATTAGAAAAATAAAATAGGAACCAAGAGACAACGGACAACATAAGGCCTTATGTGACCAGGCTATATCTCAGAATGAAGAGAGAAATAGCAAAAAAGCTTTAGACAGCATTAGTGTGAATAAAGCGAAGAAAACTCTAAAGGCAAAGTGGAAGGATTAAGTAAATAAAGACACAGAACAAAAATCTGGAATTAGGCTAAAATAAAGAGCGAGAAAGAATGGACAACGGAAAGCCTTAGATGGTTAGCAGGGGGAAGAAAAGAACCATCAGGAAATAGTGTGGTGAAAGCGATGGGAAAACTAAGACAAAATGAGAGACACTAAGAAATGTGGTTAATGAAAAATAGAACCAAAGAAATCCAACCAGCAAGCAAATATAATCAGAAAAAGCAAAAGATAAGGGATAACGAAAAACCTTACAAGGCCAGGCTGCATCTCGGAATGGAAAAAGGAAACAAGAGAAACAGGAAGAAGAAACATTAGAAAGAGTTAGTATGAAAAAAATGGTGGGAAACTTAAAGGCCAAGTGAAAGGATTGAGTAGAAAACGATTCTAGAATTAGAGGGATAAAATGAGAGCAAGGAAGAATTGACAACAGAGGGCCAGGAAAAGGAAGAAAAGGTGAACTAAACGATCGAAAAAACCGAAGACAAATTAAAAAGAATAAGGAGAATCGAGCAAAAAGATGGAGAAGATTTAAGATGAAGCAAAGCCTAGGAACACCTACAGTTATAGGAACAAAATAAGAAGCAAGACAGTTCGGGCAACAAAGGCGATAGATTGAGACAGGCAAAAAAAAGAAAAGAATATTAGAAGGTAAGATAGACGGATGAGGTCGATGAACATTTACTTTTGGACAATAAAAGGCATATTCCATAATGAAGTAGGAATGGATTTAAAAAAGAACCCAAATGGTATTTTTGTCATAATACAAATGACAAGATACAAAACAACACTACGCCCTATCAAAATAAATAAATAGTAAAAACGTATATAACTCTCTCTCCCTTCGCGGTGCATTTCAAATGAGTGCATCTGTTGTCGTATGAGGCACAAGATGAATGGCCCTAATGACAACCTATTATTTACTGACGCATCCCGATTTTTTACGGCCATAAATAAGCCATAGCGTCGTCGTCTAGACGTACGCGTAGCTGCGTGGTGCGTGTTTAAGCAGCCCCCGCAAACAAAACTGCATCCTCCTCTCTTTCACTAAACGAATATAAATGACAGTATCGAATAGCAAATCTCGCTAATCCGGACCCTTCCGGGCGATTATCCAGCGATTATCGTCCTTGTGTAGAGCGCCGCGTAGGTCGAACTCATGGTGTTCATCTAATGGTCGGATGGGATTCTTAAATCTCACTTTGGCCACTGTCTAACCAAGTGATTGGAAGCGGGGGATTGATGCCATCTGTTCTTAAGGGGCAGGATTAACGTGGTATGTCTAGCTTATTACGTGTACAGTCGAATGGCTTGAAAACTTTAAGCTACGGCGCTGCATGAATATCGAGTTTCTGTTAGTTTAATGCGGAACTATTCAAAGGAATCAAATTTAGGAAATTTTCCGGGCGAACGTCCACAAAAGTTTCCCCATTGAAAAAGAGCCGCGGCCTCACGTACGCGAACTTCGGCGGGCAAAGGCCCGACTTCGCAAACTTGGTCATAACGCCAAGTATTTTTCAATTACGGCCAGTCCATATAACGGGAGCGATCAGCTTTTACGATATTTGAAAACTCTATCAATCACATCGCGTTAGCTTCCCTTCAGCCATCAGTCTCGAATCAAACAGACTACTGCTTTCGCCTTCCCCCCTCAAACAGGAAGAGAGACCGAACACCCCCGGCCCCGGCTCGGCCCAAGACAAATCTATGTAATAACTGCTCTCAAAGAACCGAAATGTGGCAGGGAGTAAATGGCAGGATGTCAAATGACAACGTATCACGTTTTTCTTTGCAGAGAAAGAAAAAAATAACCTTTCTACTTTAGAAACGATAATGTACGTTTATTTTATTATTAAAAAACCCATTCCATTTTAATTGATTATTCTAAATGTAATTTGTGCTGGTTTTAAATAACGTTACATCCTGGCGTATAGGCCACCAACAAAGCAGAAAGGAATGGCCTGATAATTTGCCGTCATAATCCAGTTGGCTTGCCACGAAATTCGAGTGAAGGGGTTCAATTGTAAAAGCGGACGTGAGCTTGGGGCGGCCGTAACTAATTCAACCAAATTTCTGACTTCCAAAGATGTGGTTGTTCTAGTAACGAATTCGAACAATTAATTGCTTTGTGAAAACTTTTGACTTGCAACTTGCGACCCTTATAATGTTATAACCCGTGATCGTCAATACAACACCTGGCCTTACGTTGTGGTAACTCAATTCTTTTGGTGCGTCGATGAATGAACTTGAGAGGTTAAGGAAACAAATGCGTTTAAATAAAATGCGGAACTGACTTCAATCACACAGCTGGTGGCTTGGTGCACACGCAAATAGTTGTTGGAGAACTCGATTAAATTAACAATTAATTTAAGCTCAACTTAGAATGGTCTTGGTACTAGTGTCTGCCACTTCAGATCGTACTCTAAGACATGTTCTGCTCAATCAACCAAGGCACAGTGTGATACAGACAGACAGACAGACCAGCTCCCTAATCATACCCTAAAACGCTACGAGCGGCACCTGAGCGAGTTAGCCCTTCTCCACTCGGGCCCCGACCAGAACCATCGGATTGAGATACGCTCAACGCGCAGGGCAGCCCACCTTTCGGTGGTTGACACTATAAAGTGTTGTCCTGCTACCAGATTGGTTCGGGGTTGCACGCCCCTCACCCCTTCTGGTCAAGGGAGACCTGTCTAATCTCTACTAGCTATCCAGGCTAGTGCCGGAACTGAGATCCGCAGTTCACACGTCGGGATGGGGTGGGCATCATCCCTAGCCCTAGCATGCGGGCCATCAACCACTGCCCCCGTGAGTCCAACCCAGTCGACCGGTGGAGGTCCTCTCTGCTCGCTCCACTCCAGAGGAGGGGAGGGTATCCTCCGGGCTAACCGGTCCCCACGGTACCAGTTTGCTTCACTGGTGGGAAGTTCGACCACGACCGAACAAGTCGGCCGAGTCCTACAGATTAGGTTACGTGCAACCCAGGCACTGGTACGCCAACTCGGGACGGTGGGCTTGTCACACCCATAGCAACTCTATCATACGTCCACAATGGTCACCTACGGCCGAAGCCGTTGGATCCACGCTTTAGTAAGCAGGGTAACCCCCCTGCTGGGACAGTGTGATACAGTGTGTCTACAGTGTACTTAATTAATGGAAGTTATTAGTTAATTAATCAGACGTTCTGGAGAAGTATATGATATAAAATGCCGCCATCGGCGATCAATTTGCAATCGCCACTAGTTTTTCAGGGACTCCTTCCGGAGGTGATGGGAAACCCCATCGCTACCTAAACTAATTAAATGAGGTCTCAACTACGTCCAATCGCCTTAAGGATGTGGTACCTTGCATTGTTGTTTTTAAAAGAAAGCACTGAATCGTTTATTTAAATTGTTAATAATTTGTTCCAGTTCCTTATGGTTTTCTGCTTCAACTAATGTTTGTTATCACTTCGCCCTGCGTAATTTAGTTGATTCGCGTTTATTAAATTATAGTGTCAATCGATAATACGTTCAAACCCGTGTTGCTTGTCTCAACCCCGACTGAACGCCGGTCGTATTTATAAACTGTCTTGGAAAAAGCTCAAATGCGTCATACAATGATGAATATGGATCGACAATGTTTTGTGAAAACGCGAAACCAAACTTGATATAAAGGCAGAAAGGAATGAGAGTTATACTACTTTCTGAAAATCGTAATTTTTGTTTCTTTGTATTTTATTTCAACGCAAGGGTTTTACGCTCACGATATCTGACCCCACAGAGGCAGGTATCACGAGTGTTTCCCTTTTTGTTTTCTCAATAAATAATTAATTAAATTTAATTGTTGCGTTTTTATTATAAAGTATCTAATTCCTTGTTTTGAAGAGTTATTTATCGCCTGCACCAAGAGAACGGGTTATCACGACGTAGTTTCCTATTCACAGCGATCACGAGTTATAATCAAAAGTATTATTAATTAGAGTGGATCCCCGCAAAGGCCATTCAAACGTAACCCAATTCGTAGATATTAACCGCTAGCGTCGGCCGGCAAGTAAATCCCAGTAAGCAGGTAGCTTAGTTAAGGACGCACGCACAGCTGTAGTAGAACATCTGGATGGCCTTTTTCTCGGGAATCTAGGTAAACGGTCTAGACAGTCATTTCTTTAGCAATAAATTTTAAGTTGGTTTGTTTGTACATTTTTATTGCTTGTTTCCTTGTACGTAACAGAAAGGAATGACCTGTTTATTATATTTGCCGTCATAATCTAGTTGGCTTGCCACGAAGATTCGAGTGAAGGGGCTCAATTATAAAAGCAGACGTGAGCTCGGGGCGGCCGTAACTAATTCAACCAAATTTCTGACTTCCAAAGATGTGCTTGTTGTAGTAACGAATTCAAACAAGTAAATCTGCGATTACTTAATTGGTTTGTGAAAACTTTTGCAAAACTACTGCAATAGAATTCAAATAGAACACATAATTTCTTATCCGCTGAAAATAATCAAGCTCGTAACCAGTTCGTATTTTTCAATCGGAACACAGTAAAGCTTTATTCTATTGTACTGTACGAGCGTGGGGGGGGGAGATGGGCGGCCAGGCCAATCTGCCCGATTCCCTCCGTCTTGCCGAGCTATATATTTTCTGATTAATTTGGCCCGTCATGTGCTGTAATAACTTAACTTGCATCGGCGTCTTTTTCTCACATGTCTCCCTTCAGATCTATCTCTCGGCTTCCTCTTCACATTTATATCTCGCCGCTTTATATCTTCTCCTCGCGGGGGGGTGGCGGTGGTGGTTGCGCTGCGTCGCCCGCTGTCCGTACCGCGCGACATACGGAAATTGCGGATGGTTATATATGAGGCGAGTTTTCTCCGTCTTTAAGTATGAGTTTAACTTCGTCCTACTTTTTTTTTGACTTACCCTAGCATCTGCGGTCGGAGGCCATCAGAGATCCTTGCGAGGAACCGAGCCTGGAACAATGAGGAGAAAAAAGGACGTGAGTTAAGCTTTCGCCGGCGGCGTTTACACGATGCAAAAAAGCTGCAAAGCTGAATTAGACTAAATGATAAATATGGCGGCGGCCTACCCGTTATTTATGTATGTAGACAGCTGAGGTGTCAAGACCATAAGAGTGACATGATAGATCGCCACAAAAATGCTTTTTGCATGTGACAGTCCCCCATACTAATTAAGTGCTGCGTAAAACGTAAACACCGAAAGCACACAAACATATCAGAACTCGCGTATTTTTTTTTTAAGTTTAATAACTCTTAATATTCCCCCCCGCCGCGCAGCGCCGTTGGGTTTGAATTTTATAATATAAAAAAAAGTGGGCGATAAAATCAGCTGGAACTCTAGCAACTCCGACTAAATAATTCGGGGGAGTTGTTAAATTAGCGAAATTAATTAAGCAGAGGAAACATAAAGATGCTTCGTCCCGCGCTGTAAATTATTAAAGGCCGCGAAGATTAAAAAATTGATTATGTATAGGAAGCCGCCGGATTACTTTGGAAAATTTTTAATTAAAACGTTAGGAGACGTCGCCGCGCTTGAAACTTTTTACAACCGGTGGAAATTAAATGAGATCGTCTAATTTGTATGCGGTGGGTAGGTACTACTTTTATGATGACGATGATTCGACTAAAATCGTTGGTACTTTTGCACCTAATGACCAATTTATACAAACAAGGATCGAAGGTGATAAAATCATTCATCACAATCTCCAACCAATAAAAAAATAAGTGTTGTTATTTGGACAACTAATTTCCTTACCCCATAACAATTTGTCGTGCGCAAAACTTGCGAGTTCAAAACCCCAACTTGATGGGGCGAAACTTATTCATACCTGAGCTCGCTCGCTCGCTCGTCCTTCAAGAACACACCAAATTAGCATCGGAAAGTTGGCTCGCCTGGTTGCATCCGTCCCTATCACATATCATGCTCGTATTAATTTAAAGTTATAATTTGATAACTGAAGTTGCCAGGATATGAGAAAACTACTTCGGCCGTCAATAGCAGTCCTGGGCTTCGTACTTGCCGCCAGTTATGACGCGCCATCATGCACAGATGTGCATCAAACGTGCAACTTGGGCGGGCGGGCGGGCGGGCGCACTCCCGAAATACACGCCGAGAAACAGGATCCGTTCTAACCCCAAACTTACTCAGAGCCAATAATTCAACGTACTCTGTAAATTGTTAGGCACAAATAATTAATAACTACTTCTATATCTTTAAGTTTATTCAAGTAACTAATTCAAACAAGTAAATCTGCGATTACTTAATTGCTTTGTGAAAACTTTTGACTTGCAATTGTAGGTTCTGATGCGACCCTTGCGGGAGTCCGCAATAAACCTTATAATGTTATAACCCGTGATCGTCAATACAACACCTGGCCTTACGTTGTGGTAACTCAATTCTTTTGGTGCGTCGCGTCGGTGAATAAGCTTGAGAGATTAAGGAACTAAATACGTTTAAATAAAATGCGGAACTGACTTCAATCACACAGCTGGTGGCTTAGTGCACACGCAAATAGTTGTTGGAAAACTCTGTTCCTCAATTAATTTAAGCTCAATGCTACCTACCTGCGTAGATAGGCAGAAGTTTTACATCGGAGCGAAACTTTACTCCAATGTTGCCAGCCAGCTACAGTGGGACGGGAGGGTTCAAATCCAAACCGCGAAGGCCAAAACCCATAAGAAAATAGGCGCCACTTAATTTTTTTTGAAAGGGGGACAAGGTGAAAATTAAGAAAACCCGTTACATCCAGAACATGTCAATTTACTTAGTCACAAACAACAATCATAAAAGAATATACACAAGTAAATAATATATGGGGAACACAAACGTTTACAACATATTCAACTTGGTCGGATCCGAACTTCGCATTAAACTATATTAAAATAATTCAAATCGTAACTAGTGCAACAGAATACAACAGAATACAATCTCCGGTTATTTGCGCGCGTCAACGCTCGTCTACTTTATCATATTTAAATTACACCGGCGGTTACGCAATAAGTTGCAAGTTTAATTGCGGCAAAACCAAAGTAATGGATCAAAACTAAATCCGCGAAATATCGCTCAAAACTAAGAAAAGAAATTGTAACGCTCCGACCTTTATTCCTTTGATGTCCGATTCGTTTGTCGGTGTCTTTGCGGCAATGTCGCAGCGACGCTTTGTAGTGTGCCGGCTTCCGCGTAGAAGGGCGAGGAGGGAACTTCCAACGCCGTAATTCGCGATGCACCCAACGAGAAATAACTCTTGATATAGGTCCAAGATTAAAATCTAGGATTAACGATAGCTCTTGCTAGAAGCTCATGATAAAAGCCTATAAGCAATGAAATAAAACGAACACATAAGTAAAACCGAGAGTTGCTGCGTATAGAACTTACCTCGGTCTGTTACCGAAGCTGGGACAAACCACGGGACACGCGGTTTTTCCTGTCTCACAACTGGGTCTAATCAGAGTCGGCAATTAGCCGTAGAAATGCACTAACATCCCTTCGATGTAATGGCACGCACAAATAAAAATATTTACGAAAAGAGAGTGTGACCCAAGAGACGGCAAGTTTCGTTCTGACAATGGCGCAACATTTCTCGTTTGACAAACAAGGAACGATTATAAACAAGCGAGACACCTTCTAATCCTACCTCCGGGGAACTTTCTTAGTAACAGTGGGAACCAATCGGCTGAAAGGGCAAAGATCACGCATAATACGCGTCCAGAAGTAGAACTTCGTTATAATTCGTTCAATTCCTCACATACACGCGATTTTGAACTCAAATAAGGATGGATTACGTATATAAAATGAATTTGTTTAAATAAATGAAGGTCCTGTTAATAAAAATATGCTAAAACGAAAGTTTAAGAAAAATTACGCCGGCAAAATACGGGTATTCCTACACTGACTGCAATGTGTACAACGACGCGGTCCAAGGAACAATCCGACACGTCGAATTTCGCATATACAGGGCGTGTTCGGAACAGAAATGAAGGCTGGACGGTGGCAATGCATATACAGGGGGTATTCAGAACAGGAATGAAAAATGGACTGTAACAAATTCAAACAAGTAAATCTGCGATTACTTAATTGCTTTGTGAAAACTTTTGACTTGCAATTGTACGTTCTGATGCGACCCTTGCGGGAGTCCGCAATAAACCTTATAATGTTATAACCCGTGATCGTCAATGCAACACCTGGCCTTACGTTGTGGTAACTCAATTCTTTTGGTGCGTCGCGTCGGTGAATAAGCTTGAGGATTAAGGAACTAAATACGTTTAAATAAAATGCGGAACTGACTTCAATCACACAGCTGGTGACTTAGTGCACACGCAACTCTGTTCCTCAATTAATTTAAGCTCAACTTAGATTGGTCTTGGTACTACTGTTTGCCTCTTCAGATCATACTCTAAGACACGTTCTGCTCAATCAACCAACGCGTTAATAGATGAGATAAGACTTTAATACCCCAAGAGGTACAGGATAAGAAGTTTAATCTCGAGACAATTGATAGAAAGGGATCGAGTAATTACGGCCGGATGAGTTTTATTGGAAAGGTCTCTCCCCGGTTCAGTTTGCCGACGAGTAAACGAACTGATCTGCGCGAGCAAAATAAAATTTCGCCCCGAGCGAGGTGCATGGCGTCGGATAAGTAAATGAGACCGAAGCTGCTGGAAACGGAAGCAGGACAATTGTCGATGTGCAGGCGGTGTAAAACTCGCTCGGCACCGGCCAAATAATGTTTGTGCTAATACAGTCCTCGTTTACGCCATGTATAAAAACATCCCAGCACGGGATCTACGATATCGTTTGTATGTTAAGTCGGACTCATTGTAATACAATGGTCTCGGCTGCCAGAAACGCTGTGTTCACACGCGCCGTTTGTTGCGACTCATGATTGTGCATTTTATTGGACTCCGAGAGTCCCATCGATGTTATTACCTGTCACAGCTTCGGGTGTGAATGTGAATGTGAACGGTGATGTCTGAGTCTGTTCCGCGTGTGCACATTGCATGCTCGAACTCATTACACAGGTTTACAGCTCTATAGAATTTAGATGGAATTGCTTCGCTTTAATCGACAGAGACGATAAAATGTTAACTTAATTTAACTCTACAAGGAAAAAAAATTTAAAAAATTATACTCCAGATGTAACTTGCAATGACGGATTCGAACTCGTCAGGAACTGCGATTGCAACTAACCTAAACGTGTTTTAACTAGTCGAGATATCCAGGCGATTTATGAATCATGAAGGTGGAAGAGTCTAAAAAAACTGCGCTTATGCAAATCTCATAGAGCATAAAGTAAGTGGCATGCGTGTAATGATTCTTTTATAATTCGACAATTCGAAACACGATTACAATACATATAATTCCATTATGATAAGTTTGTTTTGCGGTAATTTTGTATTAAATCATGAATAATTGTGCGCGTCAACAATAATTTAACACAATGGACGGCCCGGTTCGAAACAAATAGCCGTTCTCTGACACGAAATCATGATTGGCACAGAGCGCCGGCGACACATACATAAAACACACACAGACACACGCATTATTATTAAAATTTAATCAAATGTAAATGTAAATTATTTCTATTATTTTCGCGTATTTTAATCAAGCTGGAAACGGGGCCACCGCATCGGAAACATCACAGTTATCTAATTTAAATAATCCCGCGGCGGCGGGGCTTCCCCGATGGTGACGGGCTGTGATGGCAAAAGCAAAAATTGCAATTTAATCGGCGGGCAATGCAGTTAGCCAGATATCGGCCGACGGAAACCCGCTCGTTCCGATTTCATTTTGCAGTTTTGCACTCCTGGAAATTTGTTTTCATCGAAACCATAAATGTTTTACGCGTTGTTTGGAAATTGCAAACGACTTCCCATCAGCGCAATAAAATACGAAATTCCGATGCATTTCCTTTCAATCAGATTTCAAAAAAATTAATTTAAATTAATTGGCCTCACCCGATCAACGTTTTAAAATTAAACAAAAACTACACTGAGCTGCCTGCACTGAAGTAGAGAGATTATATTGAGCTTTTTTTAACAAAGTAAGACGCTTGTTTGTGCCGCGCGCAATTTCCAGATAGTTACTACATTGTTGTAAAAGAGCCGGAAAGATGAAAGCAAGTTGTTAGCGGCATTAGCCTATAGTAAACAGCCAGAACACGCTGCTGCATGTCATGTACCGAATTAAAAGGGTTATGAACATGTCAGATGCAGTTTCTCCGGCGGAGCTTATTATATTAGGAAGTGCAGCACAAATTAAGTTCACTGTCGCGTTATGAGTAACGAGCAACGTGATCGCAATTGTTGTTTCAGTTTCGTTTAATTACTCGCAGAAACTAACTTTGCTGATTCTACTCATTTTACACCGGCTCAGTTCGGTTAGTATTTATTTTTAGTTTTGAATAATTAACTCCTTTCAAGTTCATTTCATTACCTGAGTGCGCCCTTTCAGTTTCAGGAATCAAGAAGGACAAATTTTTCTAAAGCTAAAACAATCTATTCTCTTTGGAAACTTCCTCCACTGACTTAACAACTTTGCTACCTACCTGCGTAGATAGGCAGAAGTTTTACATTGGAGCGAAACTTTACTCCAATGTTGCCAGCCAGCTTCAGTGGGACGGGAGGGTTCAAATCCAAACCGCGAAGGCCAAAACCCATAAGAAAATAGGCGCCACTTAATTTTTTTTGAAAGGGGGACAAGGTGAAAATTAAGAAAACCCGTTACATCCAGAACACGTCAATTTACTTAGTCACAAACAACAATCATAAAAGAATATACACAAGTAAATAATATATGGGGAACACAAACGTTTACAACATATTCAACTTGGTCGGATCCGAACTTCGCATTAAACTATATTAAAATAATTCAAATCGTAACTAGTGCAACAGAATACAACAGAATACAATCTCCGGTTATTTGCGCGCGTCAACGCTCGTCTACTTTATCATATTTAAATTACACCGGCGGTTACGCAATAAGTTGCAAGTTTAATTGCGGCAAAACCAAAGTAATGGATCAAAAACTAAATCCGCGAAATATCGCTCAAAACTAAGAAAAGAAATTGTAACGCTCCGACCTTTATTCCTTTGATGTCCGATTCGTTTGTCGGTGTCTTTGCGGCAATGTCGCAGCGACGCTTTGTAGTGTGCCGGCTTCCGCGTAGAGGGGTGAGGGAGGGAACTTCCTTGCCGTAATTCGCGATGCACCCAAGGAGAAATAACTCTTGATATAGGTCCAAGATTAAAATCTAGGATTAACGATAGCTCTTGCTAGAAGCTCATGATAAAAGCCTATAAGCAATAAAATAAAACGAACACCTAAGTCAAACCGAGAGTTGTTGCGTATAGAACTTACCTCGGTCTGTTACCGAAGCTGGGACAAACCACGGGACACGCGGTTTTTCCTGTCTCACAACTGGGTCTAATCAGAGTCGGCAATTAGCCGTAGAAATGCACTAACATCCCTTCGATGTAATGGCACGCACAAATAAAAATATTTACGAAAAGAGAGTGTGACCCAAGAGACGGCAAGTTTCGTTCTGACAATGGCGCAACATTTCTCGTTTGACAAACAAGGAACGATTATAAACAAGCGAGATACCTTCTAATCTTACCTCCGGGGAACTTTCTTAGTAACAGTGGGAACCAATCGGCTGAAAGGGCAAAGGTCACGCATAATACGCGTCCAGAAGTAGAACTTCGTTATAATTCGTTCAATTCCTCACATACACGCGATTTTGAACTCAAATAAGGAGGGATTACGTATATAAAATGAATTTGTTTAAATAAATGAAGGTCCTGTTAATAAAAATATGCTAAAACGAAAGTTTGAGAAGAATTACGCCGGCGAAATACGGGTATTTCTACACTGACTGCAATGTGTACAACGACGCGGTCCAAGGAATAATCCGACACGTCGAATTTCGCATATACAGGGCGTATTCGGAACAGAAATGAAGGCTGGACGATGGCAATGCATATACAGGGGGTATTCAGAACAGGAATGAAAAAAAATGAACTGTAACAACTTGTATCTTGGCTGTAAACTGCAACAAGGGCTACCAACGCAAGAAATCACAGCTGATAATTAACATAAACAATTACATAAGACGGTTTTGCCATGCACGGAATCAGCAGTATGAGCCATTGGAAAAGCACGATTCATCCTTTAGCACGATTTTCCGATGACTCATACTGCTACGTTATTCGTTATAGAGAAATTAATTTGTTTATGTTTCAATAACGTACGCATTCGTCTATAACATGAGATTCTTTCAGATTCAGGGCGTAATCTATTCCTTTTGTTTTAACTGAATAAAATCTATGAGCGCTTTTGGTGCCTTTGCAGATAACTTTTATGCTCATAAATAACTCTGGCCAAATTTTCACCCGTAACAAAGATTCGACGCAGTATTACGGTTGAAAAATCCGATTAAGTACGTGACTTTTGCCATATTTCTCAATGTTGCGGCATTAGGCCAGACGCTGTTGTTTAGTCCTACAGTATATCGCCCGTTTTCATCCCGTAACGACCCCCGTCGTAGCGATGGTCGGAGAGTACACCGCCCTCGGTCTCGCGGTCATTGTTGCATCAGCGCTCGTGGCGTGCTGTCCCTTCGTGTTGGTGATTAAAAACCTTTGTGTTTCTCTCATGGAATTTTGTGATTGAAACCTGAAACGGAATCTTCTCCGAGATTTGTTAAAGCACGCCGAGTGAATTTCAAGCTCGTTAAAAAAGCCTTTTCGAAAGCCTGCTTCTGAGATAAGCAACAGGTGTGTTTTGTTGGCCGTTTCGTGCGTATGTTCTGTTGGTAACGCGGCTAGGCTTTTAGTGGTGGTTTTACCTCGGTTGAGAATATCCTCGTCCCTTGGGTGGAAGAAAAGGTCGGAATCGGAGTTTGAAATGTATAAAACAGTAAACGTCGAAAAGACAATTTATTTTACACACGTAAGTATTGAAAGTGACGGAGCAAGTTTTCGTAAAGAAAAATATAAACGAAGAAATGACGAGCGTAAATGCCATTTGATGAACGTTGCACAAATAAAAGCAAGGAGAATGCATAGGAGTGTTATGAAATAAACAAATTGAAAGGAAAAGGTGAAAGTTGGAGAAAAATAGAGAAGCACAATAGAGATTGTGGGGAAAAACTTAAATTAAATTAAATTATTGGAGACACAATTCGAAAAGAGAAAAAGCCGAAAAGCCGAGGGTGTCTTGCAAGGGGGATTGTATGGAGCCAAAGCGAGGACACCACCTTGTTACGTGTTTGTGTGGAAAGCCGAACGGAATCTTAATCCGTGATTTGGAAGTAGGCACTCTACGTGTAACGAAAGCATCTTTTAACTGCTTTTCGAAATCTGACGAATAGACCCAATTGTAAGTTGCTAGTTTAAATTTGAGCTGAATCTTAAACCTTTAACAACGATTACTCCAACAATTGTTGTTATTAAGGGTTTAAGCTTTAGCTTAAAGTTAAGCTGGAATTGTACAACTGGGCGGCCTTAGTTAGGTAATTTCTGGGAACAAAATGTTGTACAGTTGAGGTCGAATGTTGTTTTCGTTCTTTTATTATTTAGACTGATACTCTTACGATAGATTTTTGATTAAGGGACTTAGCTGGACTAAATAATACATTTATTGAAAGTGATAGACTTACATGATTCACATTACACTAGCTTACAAGAAGAGGAGACTTTCCTCTGACAAGATGTACACTTGAATGTTTTACAAATGAATTTCGATAGGAGTCGTGGATGGTTCTCGTGTAGAAATTTTATTTTTCTGTTAAAAATAACGGCGGCCCGTCCTCACCGTCCCCGTTGATCCCTGTCGTCCATTATTATCGATTTTCGAAGGAATTTTGCGATTCAGGTTCAGGTGACCCCCCCTCCGCCCTGTATTTTGCATATCAGCGCAGAATCAAGTACAATCGCGCCAAGAATAATGTTGCTAAACGCGTAGAGTGCACATCGTCTTGTTTGTGAATCATCAGATCGGAATATTTAGTTGAAAGTTGAACGGAAGACTTTAATCCGTGCTCTGAACGAGGCGCTCTAAGCAGATGAAAGCATTCATCTATGCTTTTCGAAGCCTAACAACTACACAACTTGTTACGTTCTTTCATTATGTAGGCTTTTATTTGGTGCCAAACGTTCGCTGATTGTGGGTTATTTTGGTGCCGCTCTACGAAACTCTTGTGACACCGACGAGATCTACTCCGGTCATTCGAACTTGATGCTTGCCATCGTCAACTAAAGAGGTAGACACTACACACGGGAACCCTGCTCCTAGATCTTGGAACCCGGACGTCTTCTCCGGCACTAGACCATCTGGTGCGAGGTCTTAAGGTCGGATCTTTTGAGTTATTTATAGCAATTTAATTTGACGCGTGGTGACAGATTTATTCGGTTTGGTTTGTAACGTATGCAAACGGAAGAACGGGCCCCGTTACTTCGTAGCAAACTTTAACTTTCTGCGTTGCTCAATAGTTCAACTCAATAGTCCAACAGTATATTTTACTTACATCAGTTTTTGCTTTACATAGAAGATGGAACGTTCTATTTTCTCTGTAATTCAGTGGACAGCGTTAGAGGGATAAATCAACAATGCCCAGAAGCTTAAATCTACTTTACTGGCGATAGATTTTCGCAAATAGTACCGCCGATATTAACTTCACGACGGAATGAAATCCTCGACTTCATTCACCTGAGATTACGCTGCAATACGCCGAACGGTAAAAGCCGGAATAAGACTCACGTTGGTCCCAAATTATTAAATACATTATTCGTAGTTGTTTAATTAAAACGCACGAGTGAGTAGCGTTGAATTTATGTCGTTCATCTGCGATTCATCTGATCTAATAAGTGTAATGGACAGTGACCGTAAAATGAGCACTTTTCAAACCGAGGGGCCCGGATATGAGAGTGCATAGCTATGTATTCGGTCGTCCTTGTATCGGAATGAACCGGGGGTAATGGTAATGCAATGTACTGCCCCTAAAATCAATCAGCTCGCCTTAGGCCAACTAGACTATCGGACATAGATATTATCTGGCAATGTCTGTATTCGATTCCTCTGCACGACGACGTTTATTTCACCACCGCAATTGCCTCTTAGTCATATAAGTGATGGTTCATCTCATCTGAACTAATAATATTAAAGGTATAACGTTTTAACGTGTCGTTACGGAAATAATTTATGTAACTGAAAGTAAGGGTCGTAGCTCAGCATAACGAAACATTTATTTACATACATTTAAGGGTAACTTACATGGCTTGGAAGTTATTTAATTATGCCTTGGCATATGACTCATGGGGAAGTGAAAACATGTTACTCGGAATTTGCGTCTTCCTACCTTGACATTTCCGAAAGATTCATACTTATGGTAATTGTTTGCGAAAGCCTTGGCTGACTGATTCGTGCAGCTGCGAATTCTTGTGTTGGTGGCGTTCTGTTTACAATATTGTTTTACATTTAAGGGTGTCCACTTTACACGCTTGTTTTTTTCATCCCCTTGGCCAGTCCAGCTCTGTAAAGTGAAGCGTAAACATACAGATTAATAATTTCCGTATCTTTAATCCCCCCCTAAAAGCAAAATAATTGCAGTTAGCTCGTATAAAAACACCACGGCGGGCAAAGGGTCTGAAAATATGAATGCCGGAAAGGTATTTCCTATTATACAGCAATTTCTCGTGCGCACACACACACACACGCACTGTATTAACCGGTGGAAACTCTGCGGCAACAACATGGACATAAAGCAGGGGAGTGTATTTCAAACTAGGGATAACTGCTTGTTTCGCAGTATGTGAGGACCATTTCAATTGCTGACCCTTATCATTATTGTGTTTAGTCTCCCTTTCGTTCGGCGGGCCTCCGGCGAACTAACTTGCATCGGATCCTGCCACTCAGCAGAAAACTTGAATGAATAAAAAGATAATTTAATCCAAATGTATTTTGTGTGGTCAATTAATTCAAGTTGCTTGGTTGCTTTGATGATTTCGCCTGGGCGAAGGGGGGGCGAAACTAATTGCAGAAACATCCGAAATAGATTTAATGAATGGAATCGAGGAATGCACTTGATTACTTGTTAAATATCAAAACTAGTACCTCAGAGCAAAATTTCGTTGTGGCAAATCGAGGACGAGGCGAATATAAATTGAAATTTCGGCGGCGCAACTTTAATCGAGCCCTTTTCCCTTTATT
Source organism: Dorcus hopei (assembly GCA_033060865.1). Lineage (NCBI taxonomy): Eukaryota > Metazoa > Arthropoda > Insecta > Coleoptera > Lucanidae > Dorcus > Dorcus hopei. Next base: position 1,709,267 of record CM065425.1, on the reverse strand, counting down.
CTTTCTCCTTAACTTTCCCCCGTCTGCTTGTAATTCCAATAGACGCAGTTCTTCCGCATGATAGAACATCGCACGCAATCTGTAAGTTAAGCTCCCGTCTGATCCGGTGTGTGTCTCCGGGAACGCGCTTTGATTTGACTTTTCGATTTCCACTCCTCGCTTTATTATTATTATTTTTTGTTCCTTATGAACTTCTTTAGCGCACGCTACATGATGGCGTCCATCATTTTAAATTACGACCCCCTGAAGATTTTTGAAGTAGGCAACCCATCAATCAAATCAGAAACAAATAGCGTACAGTATGCACAGAAGTAGAATGGGTTGCCTACCCTCTAACTTTAATTTGCTGTGGAAGCACATTTATGTGAATTTCCAGTAATGTTTTTAAATACTTTAGGTAAAAGGAATTCCAAGTTAAGTTAATACGATTAGGTATTCTTGGAATTGCCAAGGAAAACTGTATTGGATTATAGTATTCGTGAGAAGGCTGTCTATTGAGTTGTCTATTAAGCGGTCTCACCGGGGGCCGCCCGGGTTCGAAATTTCGCCTAAATATTTCAGGGGTCAAATCCGTTTCAAATATTTACCTCGCCCCCGCGTTTATTTGCGAAGCAAGTGGAGCGCCGCCGTGCCCGTTTCCGGCGGCGGCGGCCATCGAAACGCTTAAACGCTTAATTTAGATAAACAGATGGAGCGCCGCCGCCGATGATGCGTCGTCATACGGACCGCCAGTTGAAATTTAAATGGATTTTAAAAGTTTTTAATTGAATGCATCGGATTCAATTAACCGGTACGCGAATAACAGCTTACCCGTTCAGTTTTTGCCGAACACGCGCCCGTAATGGACGCCGCTTTCGAAAAGTTGTTTATAAATTAAATTAAAATGTTCTATTTTTTTTTTTCGTTTCGTAATACGCTTTACTAGTTTTTTATTTGAATTCGTTCTGTTGGAATTAACGCGTGAAATATTTTAACGATTTTATTTATTACAGTGTTACAATTATGTACCGCTCGTATCCCAGATTACTTTTAAGAAGTTGTAGAGGCATTTCGTTCTATTGTACTTGCTTACCTTAAGCTTGAAGCGAAGAGGTTCTTCAGCATAAACAAACACTCTGACGAAAGAGAGCCGTGTCCGACGAAACATGGCCGGGTAATGTCATTGCATTAAGACCAACCAACAACGACGTCTCTAATTCCGCACTCGGCGGGCAAGACATTGTAGAAGAGACGTTGGCAAAGTAAGAGTAGAAAGCTTAAAAACACAGCGGTTCCATTAGCCAGGTCAACAGTACACAGCTGTCCGCGTTCCCATCACCGGGAGGCGATTTCGGCGTGGTTTATATCGGTGCCCTTCCGGCGCATCTCTATTACGAACTTTGTCGCACCTCCATTAATCTAAATTTTATGCCGAATCATCTTCCGGCGATGACACGTGCCAGGGTTAGATTTATTACCCACAATTTGATACCCACACTTACGCTATTTTTAATTACCTCTTCAGTTTCGTGGGGGCCGTTCCAAATGAACGCCTTGAATAACGACGAGCGCCGACGAGCTGATATAATTATCCTGGAAAAGCTCCATTAAACACAGGACGAATCTGCATATAATAAAACTTCCACAAACCTTTTACCGAGTGTTAAAAGCTTTCGGAACTTTTTAAGCTCGTTTTGTTTTAGTGTTCAGACAAAATTTGGTGATACATTTGAAAGCTCGTAGGTACTACTTTTCATTAGGTTCTCGTTCTCTTACCGAACTCGATCGGAAAGCTCTCGCTGCGATGTGACGTTCGATGGGTAATTAAAATTAGCAATGTGGTTTGATGTTGAATAAAATAAAAAACTTGGACACAAATCTCAATTTCAATAACTAACGCGTAATGGAAATGGACGGGCACGTTTTCGCCTGCCGTCGGCGTAAGCATTAAACATTAAGCGACCCGGTTACATGTCAACGCGCTTTTAAAATAAAATTGCTGCGCGAAATTGCTAATGACAGCTTGCTCGATGCAGGAGATTTTCGTATGTATATTTTTATGCAGCAATGGTATATCAGAATTTAATTATTGCAAAATCAATGACTTTGAAGCACATTGTCACATTTAATAAAATAAATAGTAATCAAGTCGTTACTTGTTCGTCTACTTGTTAACAGTAGACGTTATCGAAACGAAATGATTTTAAAGTACTTAAATCGTGTAGGAAATCGCAATTTCTTTTATGGTGAAAGATCGAGTTTCATAAGCACTCTCTAGATGTAGGTCACATAAGAAGTTTATCGCGATCTGATTCCTCCGGAGGATTCAGCTAACACTCGTTTACTTCATCAATCATCGCCAATCTAGATAAGTATATTTGGCATCGGAGAGATCAAGTTTTTCTGTTCACTACATGCAGGGGGGGCACGGGCCAATCAATTCATAAAATTATTTTTCGACTTCGCACACGCACACGACGTTTGATTGTGTCTCGGTCCCCCCATCCCTCCCCCGATCAATAAGACGGAAATCATTTAATCTGACCGCTTCGTCGGAACACCGCGCGGAGTGGATCTTAGGAGAGTCGGTGCTTCTTTTTATTTGCGAAAGCGGAGGAGAAATTAATCAAGAACGGCCGGGAGCCGGCGGACAATAGCCTCAAAAGAAAATAATAATAAATCAATAAGCTGCCTTAGCCCCTAATCGCGCGGATAAAAAGTGGCCCGACTGTTCGCCGCGAATGAACGGGCGACCGACCGGCTTTGAATTATTATTGTTTGGAAATTTGTTGCTTTAATAAATTCTAATTCAGTCCGATGCCGTTTACAAAAGGACCATTGTTGGGGGGGCGCGCGCGCGCGCTTTTTCACAGCGGCGAAATCAAATTGAATGTACTCGGTTACAACAATGAAACACTGAGCTTTTTTGATCGCGAACAAAACGTCCCTTAAAGCTCCTATTACGAGAGGAAAAAGTAACCCCGACTTCTTATAGATTTTCCATTCAGGGAATTCGAAAACTATTCGATTTTTTAAGTAAATATTTCAATCACTTACGTAATACGTAAAAACCCCCATTTTTAACTCTTGCTCTCGGGTGCGAAAAAGGCGCGCACAATTTAAAATTGAATGCTGCCCCCCCTCCCCCGCGCCGCCACAGATAATGCGCGTATTAGAGTTCCCAATCGGAATACGTATATAATATGCAGATATGTACTACAACGTACAAGGAGATGTAAATCCCGAACTCAATAATGCCAGTGAGATTCATATCTGAAATCATATGTCAGATGGCATTAAATTGTCCAAATGAATCCTTGGCGGCGGGCCGGGGCTCATTCATCAATGCCCCCGCAGAGTCGGAATGGCCGATTGTAGTGGTTGAAGTAAATGGGCTCGGTAATGCAAAATGCGGATTGAAATGCAGGGCCGCAGTGCGTAAAATTGAAAACGTGTACCGATATGATGTATTAGCGACGTCTCCGCCACCCTCGTTGATAATTTCTTACTCCACGTCTCCAAAGGGTAGCCTCATTTAACTTCATTAATGGACCGGTAACATCGGCCCCCCTTATTTTACCTGCCGGTACAAATTCCTAATTTCACGACGGCATAAATTATTCTTTTACGTTTTATTTTACCGCAGCCGATGGGTTTATTCTATTTTAACAACGTTTGATACGGTGAAATATACGACTCCATAAAAGAAGTTAATGGCTTGATCTGTAGACTTTTGATTTATTAGGACGATGAAATCTCATTCAACATGAACACAGGAGAAACAGGAGAAAGCACAGAATAAAAATAGACTTACATTCATTTCAATAACAACCAACACATTTTGTTAACAAAGCTCCCGCCAAATTCTTTCGTATTATAAGAAATCGAGCATTTCATACTCGTTAAGCTCATTATATAATAAGTTAAACTCGATACGCCCACCTAAAGATTATGTAGAATTGTGTACGCAAGCATACCAGCGGCTCGCTTTATCGAAAGCCTTGACCTTTGCAAATTCGAAGAATTGCAGAGCATTATGAACCATAGACAAACTAGCATACATGTGGAACACTACGTAATCGAAATGACACTCCTCAAGTCCGAGGGCGCAATCATCATTCACACAATGTCATAGTGTGTGGTTGATCTCAAAAAATCCGTCCGTCTCTCTGTATCTAGTACCATGGTTGGGTGAGAATTCATTAATAATTGAGTTTATCATTTTGGCTATGTTTTCAGAAACTAACTAATGAAATGTTGTTTCTCTCGTTATAAAATTCATTTTGAAATAACGTACGGAAGTAGTTTGTAATTGCATTTAAATTTTTTTAAGTAAAGGATAATTCATTCCCTTTCGGTTGTCGTTTTTAATCACCCGTCCCTCACAGTATTGAGTTAGAACTCGGCAAGTCGTAGAAGACTTTAATCACGTCAATCATGTAAACGACAAGCGACAGACAATAAAAAAAAAAGAAGTCTTGCCTGGATGCTTGCCAACTAATTCGATTTTTTAGTATTATTTAATAAACGCTGACGTGAGTTAGTTGTTAAGTGTCAGAGGTGCCCTTACGGCGCGCCGTATTGGCGTGATAAAGATAAGAGGTAATTCCATCGGAATATAGACATATGCTAGATGCGACAGCTGCCTGTGGCAACTCTATCTAAACGGTGATCTCTAGACTGACGTATTGGATTCCCATGCGAATAATGCCTGCGTTTACCAACAAAGGAAATAACTCGGAGCTTTTTATTTATGTTTCGTTCGCCGCGTTTAAGCTTCCTTTCCCTTCACTTACGTCAGCTATTAATTACTATTCCTGATTTTGTAAAACGACAAACTTCGTTTGGACGAGTCGAAAACGGGGCGCGCGCGTTGCTTACATCAGACAGTTCGTTTTCGGATAACATCTCTTTGTTGGGGCGCTCTGCATGACGCGCGCTTTCATTTAAAACTACATCAATAGCAATTTCAACACCTTTTCATATGCTGCCTCCGTTTTATATCCTTTTTATTCTCTGCTTAAACATTACCAGCCAGCAATCTCCCTCTGTACACAGAGAAGGAGACTCGCGCGGTGCTTTCAAGAGAAAAAATATGAGGAATTGTGGATGGCCGAATCGATTATCAATAAACCCGGAAACAATCGCTTCTAAATATACGTTACATTTTTTTTTTAAATAAATATACCTCCTACACGGAAGAAAGAATAAATCCCAAAATATATATTTTATAGCTTTATATGTTATATGCGATCCATATTTTCAATTCGGGTAGCATTTTTATGCGCAATAAAATATACAAAGTTTCGATAAATCAACGTCGGACACAATTTATACGCGAACGCATTAGAATACATAAAATTTCTTTCAGAATTTTAACGTATCAGAAAATTGAACGCTCGCAGCGGCATCGCGCGCGAACTAAATCACGGGAGAGTGTCAACTATCTTGTATTTATCCCCCTCGGATCTGTATTTAGTTTGTTCGCGGAATTTCCTCTTTGACTAACGAATCTACGCCCTCGCCTAGTAGAATTCATCGTGCGAGCGAAACACACACGCCAGGAGCACTTCCTGCCAGGTACGTCGAAGCGCGGAGCTTCGCCGAAATTGTGACAGGAGACGTTCCTTCCTCATTTAAAATTTTGAAGCAATCGGCGTGTTTGTCCCGATACTTCGAACGCCCGCCGTCGTCGTCCTCGTCAAAAGAAGTTAAATTCAATTTCGGGACATAATCTTAAAAAGCGATTACTTTGTAAACTTTCTGCAATAAATACGCACTCCGTTTAAGGCGTTTAGACTGATAATGGAACGGGGGGGTTCTTGTTACACTATTAATTATCGGAGCGTCTCTAACAAGGAATAGCACTTTGCCTTCGGGAAAATTAGTTCAGATCCAGATATTCTCTTGTGAACTTATAGAAATCCTTTCTCATTAAATTATATTGCGCGAATCCCTTTATGCATGCACCATTTCATTTCCCACGTTTTCTTAAACTCAACTCTATTAAACATACATAATTCGAAATTACATATATTTTTTTTATTATTTATTATTAATATATTGAAAATTTAAAACATAATTTGCAAAATGGGCCTCTCAAAATATGTAGCGCGCTTTCAACTACTCCAAAGTACCACGTGATCATCTAAATTAGGTAAAGAATCTCATGCACGCATGATAATAGTTGAGAAATTTGTTGCAAGTCACTTTTGATTCCTCGAGCATCCTCTGGACATCTATTTCGCCCCTCTTAGCAGAAGAGTAACTTGAGAACTCCTCCGCAACTCGTCTTAGTACAAAAATCGGCCGCAGGATGTCGCCTCCTAAACTAATGGTAATAATTTGCTACCTACCTGCGTAGATAGGCAGAAGTTTTACATTGGAGCGAAACTTTACTCCAATGTTGCCAGCCAGCTACAGTGGGACGGGAGGGTTCAAATCCAAACCGCGAAGGCCAAAACCCATAAGAAAATAGGCGCCACTTAATTTTTTTTGAAAGGGGGGACAAGGTGAAAATTAAGAAAACCCGTTACATCCAGAACACGTCAATTTACTTAGTCACAAACAACAATCATAAAAGAATATACACAAATAAATAATATATGGGGAACACAAACGTTTACAACATATTCAACTTGGTCGGATCCGAACTTCGCATTAAACTATATTAAAATAATTCAAATCGTAACTAGTGCAACAGAATACAATCTCCGGTTATTTGCGCGCGTCAACGCTCGTCTACTTTATCATATTTAAATTACACCGGCGGTTACGCAATAAGTTGCAAGTTTAATTGCGGCAAAACCAAAGTAATGGATCAAAAACTAAATCCGCGAAATATCGCTCAAAACTAAGAAAAGAAATTATAACGCTCCGACCTTTATTCCTTTGATGTCCGATTCGTTTGTCGGTGTCTTTGCGGCAATGTCGCAGCGACGCTTTGTAGTGTGCCGGCTTCCGCGTAGAGGGGCGAGGGAGGGAACTTCCAACGCCGTAATTCGCGATGCACCCAACGAGAAATAACTCTTGATATAGGTGCAAGGTTAAAGTCTAGGATTAACGATAGCTTTTGCTAGAAGCTCACGATAAAAGCCTATAAGCAATAAAATAAAACGAAGACATAAGTCAAACCGAGAGTTGCTGCGTATAGAACTTACCTCGGTCTGTTACCGAAGCTGGGACAAACCACGGGACACGCGGTTTTTCCTGTCTCACCACTGGGTCTAATCAGAGTCGGCAATTAGCCGTAGAAATGCACTAACATCCCTTCGATGTAATGGCACGCACAAATAAAAATATTTACGAAAAGAGAGTGTGACCCAAGAGACGGCAAGTTTCGTTCTGACAGTGGCGCAACATTTCTCGTTTGACAAACAAGGAACGATTATAAACAAGCGAGACACCTTCTAATCTTTCCTCCGGGGAACTTTCTTAGTAACAGTGGGAACCAATCGGCTGAAAGGGCAAAGATCACGCACAATACGCGTCCAGAAGTAGAACTTCGTTATAATTCGTTCAATTCCTCACATACACGCGATTTTGGACTCAAATAAGGATGGATTACGTATATAAAATGAATTTGTTTAAATAAATGAAGGTCCTGGTAATAGAAATATGCTAAAACGAAAGTTTAAGAAAAACTACGCCGGCGAAATATTCCTACACTGACTGCAATGTGTACAATGACGCGGTCCAAGGAATAATCCGACACGTCGAATTTCGCATATACAGGGCGTGTTCGGAACAGAAATGAAGGCTGGACGGTGGCAATGCATATACAGGGGGTATTCAGAACAGGAATGAAAAAAATGAACTGTAACAAATTACTCCTAACATAGAACACCCCAATTACAATAATAGAATAATCAGTGGCGTAACCCTACAAATGAAAGTAACAAACGTAACCTAAAATGATGTTCACGATGGTTACATTTTTAGCAACACGAATTTCGATCCAATTTTCGGCAAACCGAAGAATAGATTGATTCAATCATCTGGAAAGAAACGTACTGATTTTATTAAATTGGAAATCAACGAGAAAATTGATCATCGACACTAATTTACGATTCAAAGAACATATCACTTCCTGCATCAGCAAGGCATTCTGTAATTTGAAAATGTTATATATACCCCAGGAGACATATCCTTACCACCAAAGCAAAAATAGCTGTTGGTGATAGCTTAGTTCTATCTTACTTTGATTGTTGTGATGTCATATACATATAACTCGTGTTTGGATGCCAGGCGCATTCAAGTTTGCATTCATTTATGGTGTTCGAAGACGGGAACACATTTCGCATAAATTGAATGCTGCTGGTTGGTTTCAAATGAAAGACAGACGCCGTCTTCATCTTGCGTGCTTCAGTCATAAAATTTTGTTTTCAAAAACGCCTCCATACCTTTTTGTTAAATTTAGACATAGCGCTGATGTTCACAATATCAATGTTCGACGCAGGATCTATTAGGTGTTCCTTTGCATCATACATCTCAAAAGATGTTTTACATACGCTGCTACTCAATGTCTAAATAATATTGTAACAAGGATAAGGATAACGCCGCCAACGCAGGGAATCCGCAGCTGCAGGAATCCGAACGGAACATTATTGTAAACATAAGAATGACTCATTTGCAATTATGTAACGTATGACTCACCCGCGTTGCAGAAGATGCACCTGCACGTCCAAATGTAAATATCAAAGCGTAGGATTCATTCGTGTGCCGTGTGCAAATCTTATGACTCATCTACGTGCATAGATCTAAAGCCAAAAGTCGAGCCGTGTGCAAAAATGTCAAGGCGTAATACCCCGGAAACAAAACCCCTATAAAAAGGCGACAAATCGAACGTTAGGCATAATTAGAATAAATTTAGTCATCTAGTCTGTTTGCCTGTAAGTGCCCAAAATGAGATGTGAGTATTTGTAGTTGTAATTAATTGTTAATAAATGTTTTGTTATACCTTATTTCATTATTACCGTAACAATATTGATGCTGATTTGAAAACATGACCCCCTTAGGTTCTTAAACGTAAACTGAAGTGTGTCCCTGCTCAGTGTGACTTTTAGTGAGCGAACTTGCATGTTTTTCTTTTTGCTTTCCTATTAGTCATCTTACTCTTCTCGTCAGCTTCTTTTCATTTAGTTCTCTCTTCCTTCTGTCTCTCTAATTTACTTCTCTCCTTCGCGCTCCTGGCCTCTCTTCACATTCTTAATCGTTATTTTCTTCTTTCCCTTTCTTCACTTATTCCTTCATTTTTCCTTCTCTCTCCGTGCTTCTATTGGAATAATTTTGATTTTAATGTTGCTTTTTTAATTTTTATTTTTGTTAAAGGTACGCCAGGTGTGCTCCTCTGGAGCTTGCTGATGGTATACCTTTTGGTTCGGCTTTGTTACACAATTTATTTAGTTTGGATGTTACTCAAATCTGTTCTTCATCTGTCGAATCAATAAATACATTATTATTATTAAGAAGAACCAAAAGAAGACCAAGGAAAAATGACTAGGTGGCGTACTGGAAGACCTAGAGAGGGTTTAGTGCGAAGAAAAGAAGAAGAGCTAAAGATTGTGAGCTTAAGAAAGCCAAAAGGAAAAGGAAACCAGTTTTTTTTCCCTCACTACGAAAAATGCCGATGAACATCGAACAGAACAACTCAGTATAAAAATCCAGTCTTTGTGTTGAGTTGACCTAATCATACGGCCTAAAAGGCTTCGTTTTCGATATACAGGGCGATAAAGTTGCTGTGAAACTACCCGAAATACTCCAGGGTTTCTTCAGCGAGTTCAGCAATCAATGCGTGATAGTTTCGAACACTTTTCACTTTCTTTATTCAGTAATTGCAACAAATGTAAGGCACGTTTAAAAACAAGAACAAAAATAAATTTTATCACCCTGTAGGTATATCGAAAACGAAGCATTTTGGACCACATTTTTTTACTTAAAATTAACTCGGGAATTATGTCGTCCAAATCACTAAGTTACACCTTACACCCTGTATAAATTGGAATCTATACTTTCTTGCGCCATTTGACGACATAATGACTGTACTATCAGTATACACAGGGTGAATGTTAATTGTTGCGCGTATAAAGTTTTATGATTATTATTTTATCGGCCATTGTCAACGTGACCTTGACACATATTACATGTTTAACAGGTGAGAACGAAAGTGTGAGTTATGGTTTTTTTACACGCCATATTTAAATGGTGCTTAAATTGCTGGAGATGATCGAAAATTTCAGAACTCAGACAGAATTACTAGAACTCGATGATCACATTTCCAAGGAGTTTTCTCCAAAACTGCGAAACGCTCTATTATACCTGCAATTCATCGCTGACAATTTTTTGTTTCTATTAAGGCTAGTCTGAGCCACCTAAAAAAACTTTTTCCCCTTATTTTCGGTATTAATATGAACTTTTCGTTAATGTTTGAAAAACACCGTTTTTTAATTTCGTTATTCCTATTTTCGCTTACTAAGGCCCGATTTTACAATCGTCGGATAAGCATTGTTCGTAGAATAACGTGACGTAGGTGTGACGTAGATACGGAAGGATATTCAGCGCACAGTTATTCCGTCCTTATTCCACGATTGTAGAGCTGGACTTAAATGAAGTAACCTGAGTTGTTTTCAGCATCGTGCTCCTTGCAGTTCCCTTTTCATCATTCACTTCATCTTCCTTTCTGCAATTTTTTTTCTCCCCCACAAATGTCTCTGGCTATCCTTTACTCTCATCTAACTTTTGCATGCCTTCTGAAACTCGCTAGTTCAGCCGTGCCGATTTCCTTCTTTCACCTTTTCTTTCCGAGAAAAAATCAATTCAACTCTCTTTTGCCAGATTTCTTCTCTTCTACGAATATCTTTTTATCTGTACATTTCTATGGGACTGCAACTTCTTATTTCAATTTGTGGACTGCCTTAGCTCTTTTCGGAAAAAAAATCACTTCATACTTCGTTTGCCTTCTACTACTTGCCCGTCCCATTCTTGTTTCAAATTCTTTACTTCAATTATGCCTTCTTTCATCTTTTCATCAGTTCTCTTTCTTTTGCCAATATCTTCCCTTCTCCACATTGCGCATCCTTTCTTCCCATACTATTTCCAATTATTTATTCAATTGTGCCATCTTTCATCCTTTTATCAGCTCTTCTCTTGTGGGAAACTTTCTTTTGCCAATGTTTTCCCTGCTCCTCCTTGCTTGTCCTTTCGCACACCGTCTCAAATTCTTTACTTCAATTGTGCCATTCTTTTCTTTTTTCTTTATATTCTAGCGGTATATTCTTTTTCTTCTTTTTTTCGCATCATCAATTGAGTTTTTTTTTACGAAAGGACTTTGTCTTCTTCTACAACTTTCAATTCCTTCTGCAACAATTATAATTTGTTTGGCTTTCTTCCCATTCAGAGAAAAAAAGAGTTTGTTCTTTTTTTCATTTATCCATCGCCCACAGTACTTCTTTTATTTATTTTTTTCTTTTCTTATGCTCCTATTTCTCAATTCGACGATTTGCTTTTCTTCTCTTTTCTCTTCTGATTGTTCACGTCCATAATTATTTTACCTTTATATATTTCCATTGTGCCGATTTCCTTCTTCCCTTTTTTTTTCTTCGTTAATTCTTTCCACTTTTTCCCCTGAATAAAAATCGCTTTGTATATCTTTTACCAATATTTTCTCCTCCAGAACACGTTTCTGCGTCCCATTTTTTCGTCTCTGTAATACGTACATGCCAACTTAAGACTCATTTCGCTGTAGAATTTTTTTAAGATTGGTTTTTGAAACAAATAAGAGATTATCAAAGAAGAAAAAGTAGAGGGGAGAGCGAGATGTGCTGGAAGAACTGAAGGAGGTTATGTGAAGAGAATTCGGGCCCGATTTCTATATTTTTCGTTTTTCTGTTCAATTTATAATCTCAGGTTGGTTTATATTTATGACTTTAGGTTTTAGATTACGTGTAAATAATCTCTAAAATGTTTGCTAGCAAATAAAATATAACACCCATGTTACAATTCTTTCGATTGAATGCTAATAGTAATTGAGAATTTTGTAAGTGGGCCAACTGAAGTGGGACAGGGCTCGTAGAACTAAAATTTAAGAATGGAAGGGTTGGGGAGAGTTTTGAAAAGAAGAGAAGATGCAAAAATACAAGACAAAACAACGAGCTGCTACCAAGCAACCCCCTACTACTACAGGCTACTTCTTGATCCATCCACTTGTACACATTAAAAACGTTGTCTTTGAAGAAGATGAATTGAGAGCAAGAGAATATCAACAGGAATTAGAACTGGAAGAGCAACAACAAAATGAAGGCTAGACGAAGACTGAATGCAAAAGAAGGAAGAGGAATGATGAAGAATAAACTGCTGGCAATCTGATTTTTGAAAAGATTTTTGGGGAGAGTTTTGAAAAGAAAAATGAATTGGAGCAAAAACATTGAGGCAATTAAAACCCACCGTGAAGTTTGAAGACAAAACGATGAGCTACCAAGCAATCTCCTACTACTACAGGCTACTTCTTGATCCATCCACTTGTACACATTAAAAATGTTGGTTTTGAAAAAGATGAATTGAGAAAACTAAAATTGGAAGAGTAACAAGAAAATGAAAGCTAGACGAAGACTGAAGGCAAAAGAAGGAAGAGGAATGATGAAGAATAAACTGCTAGGAACCTGATTTTTTAAGAAGAGGCAGAAAAGACCTAAAGATAAAGGCTGCGTTAAGTAAGCTTGCGCAAAATCGTCAAGCCAATCAGAAACCGGAAAAATTAGTCACGTGATTTAGTTCAACTGTTGACTTGACGATTTTGGGTAAGTTTACCTAACGCAGACAAAGAAGACTAGAAGTCAAGGAAGAAGGGCTGAAGATTGTAAATTTAAGAGGACGGAAAGGGTTGTGTAAAAGGAGGGGATATTAGTGAACATTACATCATTCGTGTGCATAGGAAGAAATTACAAGAGAGAAAGCAAACATCAAATTAGAAAATAATTAAAGGAAGAGCCAGAGGAAGACGAAGAAAAAGAAGATTACTTGCCAGAGATTATGAACTTAAGATAACTGAGAGATTTATGCATGTTGTAGAGAAAGGATGAGGAAGAGAAAAACTGTTGAGAAGACCTTTAAAGACAAAAGAAGGAGAAGTTTTATTTATCATTGTTACTTCCCTTTTTTACTTAGAAAATTGCATAACCAAAAAGAACCTGGAGGAACCTTCGAATTTTCTTGCTTCGATTGTGCTTTACATCTATCGGCGTAATAAAAAAAAAATAGTATAAAACGCCATCTCTTGGTCAATAAATAATTGAAGTTCAGTGATGGTGTAGAGCGCCGTCTCTTGTTGAATGAGTAAGTTCTGGACTTTCGCAGATTTTTAAGACTTTCTTAGAAACGTCTCTGCAAAATAGTGTTTTTTTTAAGGAAAACAAATAAAATCTTCACCAAATTGCCAAGAGGAACTCTCACGTACCCACAGGTGGCGCTCGATGTTTACCATTTTAACTAAATTTGATGGTTAAAGGAGATTACACAAAATTATGAGTACTTACAAAGTTCCCCTGCATTTTTTCGCAGCTGTTTACGTTTGGAAACACAGGATGCATCATTTGCATCCTCCCGGCTTCATTCACACTGTACATCGTTGTCCAAAACCAAAACTGTATTGCGCCTTAAGTTTTATAAATTAATGAGGAATTCACGACCAAGAAGAAGAGTGCAAACCCCCCATCCAACTCATGATTCCCTTTTGTGGAAACGGCTTTCTTGGTTTCGACTTTTGGAGTTGGCCGTTTTCTTTTTGGAAGTTTTTCAATTGGAGAATCGGAGGCTTTCTTTTCAGCTGCCGCCAGTTTCTTGGCCTCTTCTCCGGAATCGATTTTTTTTATCTTTGCAAGATAACAGAGGTAGGTAAAGGGGGCGGTGTGGTCTTTCCAAATAACTTTGATTTGGCGACCCTCTTCACCTGCGATCTCGGTATTATAGGTTTCTCGGCGGTCCACCAATCCTCTCGTAACAAAACATTTAATTACAACTACAAATACTTACATCTTATTTTGGGCCCTTACAGACAAACAGACTACATGACACTCTGACTAGATGGTACACTAATTATGCACCTAACGTTCCGCTTGTCGCGTATTTATAGGGGTTTTGTTCCCGGGGTATTGCGTCAATTGTTGCCTTGATATTTAGATTTGCACACGGCACACGAATGAATCATACGCCTTGACATTTGCATTCGCATGTGCTGTAACGTTCACATTTTTCGCTGACCGTTACATTATATTTTTTACGTATTTTCTCGTTAAATTGCTGTTGAAATTCGAATAAACACCGTTTCTTTCTTTTAATTAATTTCGTATTTACGATTCCACACTACCACGACTACCACGCCTCTGTCTCTCAGGATTTGTGTTTTAATTTCAGATAGTAATGCGGACTTCACTATTCTTCTTTAAGCCATTTGTTTTTAAGTTTCGGACATTAATCTGTAGATGTTGTACATGGTCATTTTGGTCCATATTATTGATCGATGCTTCTTGATGACGTATGCGGAAATTGCGTAGTAAATCTTTGACGTAGTTCCGTCCTCTTCGATATTAGGGCGATTACTTGTGTGCTGGGACGCCATCGCAGACGCGTTACGTGCGACTCCCATTTTCGTAGTTTTGTTGGAGCTGAACGGCTTCGAGATATTCCAGTTTGGCAATTTATTACGTGTTTACTATTCCGCATACCCTACTGTGTCATTTTGCCGCCAGTTCTTTCAGCTGCTTACCGTTTACTTCCAAGCACGTGTCTCGTTCAAGTTCTCGCTCGGAAAAGCTAGCACAAGATTGTAAGTAGAGTGTATTTTTAGTTTGTTGATTAGACTCCTTTTCTTTTATGTAGTTTTATGAGTTTTTCCTACTGCACGGGAGAGTTTTATCGGAAAATCCCTTGCTATTTACTGCGTTGTCGTTTGAAGATACTACCGAACAGGATTTCCTTTTTCTTTTGGCGTGGTCGTTCCTGGAAGTAAGATCTAATTTCTGCGTGGTCGTCTGAAGATATTACGGGACAAGATTTTCTTTTTGCGGGGTTGTTTCTGATTATATCAGAACAGAACTTAACTTCAGCGGTGTCGTTTGGATGGAATCCAGGTTAAGTTTTACAAAACAGGTAAGAATCTACTTACAAAAAAGTGTATGTCACAATTGTTAGCCAAGACAGAAGAAAAAAGGAAACTTTTGGTATTCTATCCTTCAAAAGAAAGGATTACACTAGCACCTTCGTACTAACTCATTAAAATATTTGTTTAATAGTATTGCGTTTTGCAATTTTTGACGCACTGGAATTCCTCCGCTGCGTTTTTTTGCCAAAGCATTTTAATGGAACGACATAGCCGAGTTACCACGTTTTCTCCGTTGCGTTTTCTTTCATTGAAATAAGATGAGCGTTCTCTCTCTTTCTCGTTCTCGCCAAAAAAACGGAGAAAACGCTCGTCTATCTGAGGCCTTAGAAAGTATTAACTTGTTCTTCTTGAAGTAAAAATTTAAACAAGGATTTTGTTGTGTTTGCGATTTCTATAATCTTGTATGTACCTACAAAGCTCAATCCTCCGGAACTTCGGAATGGTGGTAGTAAAATTAATTATTTAACACAGTAAACATTAACACGTAATAACTTAGGCTTACCGCCGTGCCGCGCCGCGCCGGAGCAATGTTTACAAACTTTTTATTCCTAAGCACTTCCAAAGTAGTCACATAAATAGCCATGTAATATAAATATATTGCCGACAATGTAAGTGTAATTCCGCCGTAATACCGTTTCGGTAATTTTAGCTTTGTGTGCTTTGGTAATGGCGAGAATTTATGGGGGGCGACGGGAGGCCTAATTCCGAATGAAGGCGGCGACGGGGGGGAAGAACGCACACGAACGCGTGAGTCGTTAAGTCACAATAACCTGGGCGTAATTCCTGTCTCGAGGAAGACAGTGGCCCCCGTATTATTCCGGAATTCAGCCGTCTGCATTACGAAGCGTGGAACTCCGGGACCTTCCACTCTTCGTTTCATTAGACTACTTCATAACAACTATTAATTAATGTACAGGCTACGCTCACTCCCAGCGCAATTATTTTAAATAATAATTTACAGACCGGCAACAGGAGAGTTTACTCGCGTTTCATGTCACACAACAACAAATTCATTGTTTAGTTGACGTACTTGCTTTATCTCTTAATTATTTCGTTCATCAAAGAGGGACTTTTTGCATCCCGTACCATAAATAGTGGTACACACAAGAATCAATTTGTGCGTGCCCCCGCGTAATATGCAATATCGCAAAGAAAATTGTGCCTTTGATTTTCGTTTCACGCTCGTGGAAATGACTAGGCGGTAGCAGGCAACAGCAGCAGCATTTGGTGTTGTCATATCGCATTATCGCGTTACGTACTCGTACATAACTCGACGTACCTATTTCCATTAGGGGGGGGCAAAATCACTATTACATCGCGAGGCACTCTACAACTTAACGCTTTCAGAAGTGCGAATAGGCTACAGGCGAAGTTTAATTACGTCGACGGTTTGTAGGATTTGTTAACTTATCGGTACTGCTTGCAATAAAAAATAGCTACGAGGTGCTAGTAATAAGATAAATCATCCCGGCGGAAAGTACGCGGCGAATTAATTTAATTTTTAATTAAATTTATTGGAGATACCACATCGCGATCGTAATTCAAGCGGAATTTAAATGAACAAGAAAGTTTTAGGATGGATAGTGATGATTTATTCAGTGTAGGGTATTAGGCAAAAGCCGCGTACTTGTAAATTATGGGGCCGTTTTAATTAATCAATTTTTATTCGGGGGAATTAATTCCCCCGTCGTCTAATTGCCGACCTATTTCCGAACGAACTATGAACGATTAAGGTTGAGAAATGCGAACGACTTCTGCGATATTAACTATGCAGCGAGTGACTTTCATTTAATGATTCAACGTTCGATTAAAGTTCTAGATTTATTTCCGTCTTTGTTGATGATTAATGTATTTGTTTAATTGGTTAAAAAGTAGTTAAAATTATAGCCGAACGAATTTGAAGCAGCATCAACCGTGATTCGCAAAATCAATATCGAACAAATTCGATGATGAATATGCATTAATCAATCACCAGCCGAGCCGGTTGAAACATGTACCCCCCTTATTTTTATAATTGACCTGTTGCCTAAAACTCAAATGCACTGAAATTTTATTTGTGTACTCTCTAAAATAAATAATTTATTCATATGGTGGGCCAACAACTTGAAACCACTTGCTTTACTCGCACAATTATTGCAGTTTCAAGTTTCCGACTTCCGGTAAACTCGTGCGAATGCATCGAAGTTAGATGAAAAGAAAAGCGAACAAAAACATGTAAAGAAAACGCGAGACGAGACGAGAGCGAGCGAGCGCGGGGGATAGACTCCGGAACTACTCCGGGAGGTGGGTTTCGCCATGTGTAGCGTAGAGTGTATATTATTCCGGCGAGATTACCGGCGTTTACGAGGGTGTTAAGTAAGGATAAGAATGAAAGATACTCAAGCCGGGTTCTAATAAGATTGTATCAGTAACTCATTACGGAGTGAATGCGAGTCGCAGCTCGGGCGCCCGGAGTTGCGCGCCCCGGTAATTTCAATTTTAATGTCGAGAGACGCGGGAGCCGTCGAAATGAAGGACTGCATCTCTGTCTGTCTGCCTTCCAGATAAGAGCATAAAGAAATTTCATTTTAATTGCCAGATTCAGATCTACATCTCGGTAATTAAGAAACTTGTATAAATTCTGATTTTCTGTGACAAATTTCAGGCGCGTATTTATATAACTAATTAATTTATTTAGGATTTAAATTGTGTTTGCTTTTAATCACGAGCACACCGGAATTTTTTTCCCGAATTGAAATATCATTTTTGTTAAATATTTTCCTTTCCCTTTGTAAATACGAGCGGAAAACTCGAATTAAATTAAATTTTATTTCACACTTTTAAACGGATTATGGAAATACCGACTAAAGATAACATCACTATATTAAACCCTCCAACCTTTGAATTACTTTCTCATTTAACTCTAACTGAAAGAAGGTTTCTATAAATATAAATAATGAAATAATTGCATTCTCTAGAAAATGCGCAATCCTTTCCAAAAAAGAGAAATATGTTCGTCTATTAAACTTACTAGTTACTGTGGATTACGCAGTAGATGAAATCGTACACGAACCGAGGTCTAAATAAATCAGCTCGAAGCTAGACTATTTTAACAGTCAATGAATGAATTTTTCTCAACACACGGACCGAGGTCGAAATAAATCAGTTGTCACCTTTAGCTTAAAAACGATGTAACTTTCTTATATCAACCGCGAGCTATGTTTTTGATTGCGCAGGCAGATAGAGGGATAAAAGATCTTTAATTTGATCCGTGACATGCCAGGTTTTATCCGGCGGAAATGTAAGAAAAATGGCTCCTAAGCGAGGAAGCACTTCCGGCGGAATAACTTTATTTCCAGCGGTACGAATGGACTGGATTTTTGTATGGATGTTGTCTAAGGCATAACAAAGCTTGTGACAAAGTTTGAAAAGAATCGTACCATGGGAAGTTGGTAAAAAATGATGAACTTGAATGGCGGCGGGGTCGCTTGTTCTGAGAACTGCGAAACGGTACATGATGCAGCGTGGCTATGTGTCTGTGTGTTTAAACCTATGCCTAAAACTAAATAATTAACGTAACACATGAGAAATGAAAATAAACATTTGTTCGCGCGTAATTCGCGATCGCGTTTAAAGTCGCGGATTACGTGTTGGTCACCACGGCGGACCCGCTACGAATGTTTGTGAGGTTTTCGTCCTCGCGACGCGATTGGTCGACGGTTTGCGCGGCACCAATTCAAAATCAGCGGTAGAGCAAGAAGTTAACTTGGTGTAAAGTTCGTTACCTAAGTCCGGGATAACTTTTATACTCGTCGGTTTATTTAAATGAGAGAGCGATAAACAAAGCGTAGAAATAAGAACATTTATTTTCAAAACAAAGTTAAATGATTGCAAAGCGTGTTTAATACATATAAATACGAGATAGCCAATGAGACGCGTATCAGAGTTCGTTTAAGCGCGAATCCGAAAAGGGGCGGGGCTTACACTTCGGTAAACGAAAGTTTCACCGCGCACTTGCACCTTTTCACTCCGCGACTTCTTCAGAGACAAAACCACCGTCCACGTCGCTCTGCGGCGGCTGCTGCTTCCTTTTATGTCTTCGGCGGACTTCTGTGGGCCAATTACCACCTCGGATCGCGAAGAAATCGAACGAACGTTCCTTACTGGCTAAAATCGGCAGTTAGAGCAATGCACGCACCGAAACTAAATATCCATTTAATGTTCACCCGGTAACACAGTCCATAACTAATCGGATCGTTTTCATTTTTTATGTGTAGGTATTTTTTCCAAACCGAATTTTAAAGAATGTTGCCCGGCAAACAATTAATAATAATAATAATTTTAAAAGCATATTTTTCACAATCTTTTTAAATTCATTGCGGATTATGCATTAGGTGAAATCGTACACGTACCGAGGCTTAAATAAATTAGCACTCTTTTAAGAGCCAATGCATGAGGTTTTCTCAACACACGGCGGACCGAGGTCGAAATAAACCAGCCTATAACTTCTATTTTTATTCTTTAAAAAAAATATTATGATTAAGTGCCGTTTAATATAATATTGGAAAGGGCCTTCACTTTTTAAATCGTTCATTAACTGTCGTTTACTTATTATGTAAAATATTTCTGACGTTGCTTTAACGTTCTAAGAAAGATTATAAACATTATCCTTAATTAATTTTAGTTTTACAAAACGACTAATCTTTTTATTAGATTAGGCCATAAAGCTAAGAACTTATTAAACCAACTTTAACGATAACATAATATACTTTAATGCGAAGCCATAACGTTACGACATGAATTTAAAATACGAGCCCCCCATCAAATATATAAAACTATTAGTTTCAAAGGGGCATTAAAATTAGTGCGCCCGTAAAAGCGGAGTTATTTTAATTAGCAACTTTTCACCGAATTAAATAGTATTTCGTTACGCGTGTGGAGTCGAGTCGGTGGAACACGTAGGGACATCTGTGGCCCTAAGCCAAATCTATTTTTGTGTAACCCAATTCCGAACCGTGAAGCCTGCCGGATCAATGAACGCGCGCCCGGTGTCGCACGCGGCTTTACCGACGGCGGAGACGTGCCGAAACTGCGGCGGCACCATCACGGCGCCGTCGCGTTCAGTTCTAAATTTCCACGCTAGAGGATGCTGCTGCTACGCGCCGACCGCGACGCGACGCTTTCAGTTTCACCGGAAAGTTCTTTAACGTCAGTTTTTTATTTACATTAATTAATGAATCCAATCCAATCCAATCCAATCAAAGAGCAAATTTATTTATTATTAGTCGCTTAGAGAAAAGAATCATTTTCGAATTCGAATTCTTCTTCGTCTTAGTATTTTTGCTTACTTTTTTTTGTTGTTAAAAAACCGAATTGTTTTTGCCTAATCAAAATGTGCACGTGGCACACACATTTCGTCGTATGTGCGTTTTTTTTTTTTTTGGATAATTCATGAACATGGTGAAAAATATTGTTACGGTTGTAAAAAGAATGAACCTGGCCCGGAATTGAGATTGTCACCCCGTTCCAGCGATTCACAAGCGCCTAACTACCCCCCCGGATCATTGATCGCGACACCCGAGGCGCGGGGCCACCCGAGACCGATACTACTCAAGTCTAAAGTCAATAGAGCGCATTATTAATGACATTGCTTTAGTGATGTGATGGCAGATCGCCCCGAACCCTTAATATTTCGACGGAAATTGCGGAGCAAAAATTTGCAAATGATTAATTCATTCGTTCGCGTTCGAACTGGGGGAGGGGGAGGTATGAACGACTCGCAACTTACGTCGTGGCAATTAAAAAATTATAACATAAATAAAGAACTAAAGAAAATTGATATGCCTGGGGGCTTTGATGTAGAAGTATAAGAACATTATGGGATTATGAACTGTCACAGTCTGCTACTATTAGACATTAGCCCGTAATAATAAGATTTCAGGCAACCTATTACCTTAGGGTGGGCTTAATCCAGCCAGTAAAGTACTGGCGTCCTCTCGTCGGGGTCAGAGCCTGGCACGTCGTAAAATCAGTTGACTTACCTACTGGGGATCACAAAGCAAAATCTACTTATTTAATTTTATTAAAATTCCGACGCTTTTGTATAAAATAAAACCGCTTACGTCGACGTGGTTTGCCAGTAAAAATCGTTCGGCAACTCGGTTTCGATGGGGCGTACGATGAGAGGTGATGATAGCCGATGATATCCCACAATTTAGAATACAATAAAAGTAACAAAGCGCAGCGAATCGTACGTAGTAGCGGTTATAGATTTCCCATTAAGCGTCACGGAGCGTCGGATACGGGGTAGAATCAACCACCCGCGGAGAACAAAACTGCACGATATACTTTCGGCGAAAGTATCGCCCCCCGTTTAAGCACCGCGCGCTCACTTAAAAATTTATCATCGCACTGAGTCGGAAATTCACAAGTTAAAAGCGACGTTTTTCCTACGTAGGTAGGAGGAGACGAAGGAAATATTCCAGCTCGCGTGCAAATATTCCAAACGAAGAGCTCACACTGCGAGCCTAAATTAATCCCCATTAGCTGTATGTAAACCGAGTTTTATCCGGCTATGTTCTGGTCGGGGGTATTTAATAAAAATAAACAAGCGTTTATTTTCACGCTGGGATTCGAATTAAAATTCATATCCCACGGCATCCCCCTCTAAATTAGAGCGTTCGATTTTTTTGCAAGTATTTCAAGTACAAAAAATAATTTAAACTCATCCCTCCCCCGCCCCCCAAAATAATATCAATCACGTACGGCAGAGCACACGATATAAATCAGGGGCGTCCATCAGTATCCAATTAAATACATGATTTATGCCAGGGTTCGCGGTGGCCCTGTCAGTTTCGACTTTTGCGCTTGAGTGATGTATGTACGGCGCGGTCTACCCGATTTGCATTAACGGAAATGTAAATTATAAAACGAATCGGACGCGGCGATAATTTACGAGACGCGTAAGACCGTCCGACGACGTCGCCTGCACGCGTCGCATCGAACGAACCCTAAATTCACGCCGCGCCGATAAGTTAAAGAAATCAATAAATAATTTGCTTCGCGATTTATCTGCGAAGGGGGATCTTTTATTTTATTAATGAAAGGGAAGAGAGGCGAGCGGCGGTGATTTTTTGTGCGTGTCCAATAAGGAACAACAAAGTTATGGGGTTTTCAAGAGAAGTCAATCGCTTATTAACAATGAAACTTCTTAAAACTTATTCAATTCTTTACAGCTACAAAAAGTATTGGACATCTTTAATAAATTAATTTTTTTAATGGAGGAAATCTAGATTATTTCTTGAGGACTAATCAACCTAAGCAGAGAAAAGAGGCCCGATTTTACAATCGTCAGATAAGCACAACGTGACGTAAATATGGAGGAACAATTATTCCGTCCTTATTCTACGATTGTAAAACTGGGCCTGAGTGGGATAATCTGTGGCAAAAAGCGTATGGGCGTAAATCTAATATGCAGATGAAAGTTGGCAAATACACGAAAGGTAGATGGGAATATCTGTGATGTGCCGTTTAAGAAGAACATCAGGAAAGAAGTCCAGACAGAAGCAAAAGACAAATACCTTCAAGCACTAAAACCAACATAACAAATAAAATGGCATGGGTCCGTAGAAGAGATGAAAAAAACAATGGTAGGTGAAAGGTGCAACAAAATGTTAAAGAATCAAAGTGAAGACTTCAAAGAAGATACTTTGGAAAGCTGAGACGAATCACTTGGGAAGAACCTCAGGAACTTAAATAGAATCAAAAGAGGAATAAAGCAATTAAAATGACATGGTGGTCCCTAGGAAGAATGAAGGAAGATAGTTGCTGAAAAGGTAACAAGAGCGGAATGAAGACTTCAATGAATGGCATCGAAGAAAACAGAAGATTTACGAGCAATTCATTGGAAGAAATGAAAATAAAAGTAGGGGATATCCAATCGTGAAAGAGATGCCGCAATCAGCTCCCTTTCCTACGGCAGTCAGAGCTCTTTGGGAAAGGATCGATAAAACTTTCTAAAATTTAATAAATTTCGCTTGATTATAGCCATAAAAAATATTCGTACAGAAGGAATGCAGGTGCCACCGTGCGCCCTCTGAATGTTAACCCCTTCCTCCCACCCCCCTGAGAACATCGCGATACGAGGTAAAGCAAATTTAAGAAACAAATCCACTTTTCGTAAATTCAGAATTAAAGTTATGTGGCGCCATCTGGCGGAAAGCGAGGAACTAAAAATTTGGCGCGCGCGAGCTGAATTTATTTTATTATATTTTCAGTTTCTTCTCTTTAATTTTTTTCTCATAATTTTGAGAATAAATAGAACGAATATATTACGACGTATTTTTGAAAGCATTTGAATTCCCAAAACAAGTCAATTTGATGATTTTTAAAGCGATTCGTATGGCGACATCTATCGGCGTAAATCAAAAGTTGCAGGTTCCATGTAATGCCCTTCTGCACTAAATTTACCGTGCCGACCCTGTTACTTTAATAAAGAAGACCTCGATTGCCTTTGCTAGAATCTGAGCGAAGAAAAAAAAGGAAAGAGGAAAAATGAACTGTATGGATATTTAAGGAGCTAAGCGGAATTATTGTGGGAAAAGAAGCTCATAAAAGAACCAAAGGTGGACCAGAGGAGAATTGGAAGATATATGAAAGGCAGATGGGGACAGCTGAGGTGGGTTTTGTATGGACAACGTTACCCAGATCGCCCTTTCCCAAATAGCAGATCCTTTGTGTCACTTGTGCAGCGAGCAAGGGATACGGGAAATTTTTTGTTTGGCGAATTATTCGTGAGCAACAATTACACCCGTTCTATTTTCAAATTTTATTTTCAAATAGTGCAAGCTCTGATGCCCGCAGATTACCTCCAACGCATGCGATTTTGTCGGTGGTTACTCCGGAAACAGACGGACAATCCGAACTTTGTTAATAACATTCTCTTCACCGACGAATCAACGTTTACAAAGGATGAGAAGAAAGAATCAAAAGATAAATGCACCAGTAAACACTAAAAGAAATAAAACGATTAGAACGGTCTGGCCGCGTATAGGGATAACGTTTGCTTGAATATTTTAGGCAGAAAATAAGAGAAAATCTACTGTACGTATTTATGCAGAGCTTGGCAGATACAGCAAAAGTAGATGGGAGCTGTGACACAAACAGAATTAAAAGAAACTAAACAAGTTGGGTGTGGGTCTATAGCCCAAAAAAAGATGAAGAAAAATGCTGGCACAAAACTTTAATCTGAATGACTCCTGAATTATTTACCTTGGCCGGTACACCTAACAAGTCTGCGCTGCATCTTTCGTCAGCTTTTCCTCATGTAACAACAGTGAAGAATGGGTGCGGGTAATTAGGTTTTAAAGTAGGTGCCGGGGTGAACAAAATACCCAGGCCGCCACAGTGTTCCCAAAGCATCTCTGCTTTGCAGTTGATCGTCCCCAACAATCACAGGACATTTAATTAAAACTCACTTGCAAGTTTGGGATAGTGGCATAAATACACAAACGGCTAAAATAATATTTGCTTTCGTAACAAATGCACAATTTACTACAATTGTCACAAACAGGTTAATAATGTACGACAGAAGATCGCCGAAACACTACGTCTGGAGTGACTCAAGAATGTTGTACACGAGTGTACAATGTATTTAAATCAAAGCCGCCTTATTTCCACTACAACAATCCTACATTACGTAACTAAAGGCGCAAGAACTGTCGAAAATTCGCTCTTTAACAATGCAGCGTCACGAAACAGTTAATAAAAATATACCTAACAAACTCAACCAAGTGTGTGTGTCCTGCAGGTCAAGGTCGTTTAGCCTCCCTGGGTGTATTCTGCTCGATGTCCGAACCGTCACCTCCACTAGCACGAAACCGCGGGATGAAAGTGATGAGTTTCGATAGGAACAACTTCCGAAACGTTGGTTAAATAACGATGTACCAAAAGAGTATCCAAACGAATACCAAAGAGACAGAGTATCCACACGAAAGAGCATGAGTTAAAAGAAGAAACGATATAATCAATGACAAGATGGCGTCATGCCGCCGGATCTCAGGAAAACCAGGCCCTGGCAGGGTAGTGAAAGTCACCCCAAACGTTGCACTAAGAATTTCCGACCACGTCGAATCTTTCTTAGCAAAAACTCCGACAATTTTACTCACAACGATGCAGGCATCACCAAAGTTAAACGAGAAGTGAAGCGTTAAATCGGATCACGCGAGAAGATCTCAGATGCCGTCAGCTTCAACCAATCGGAAACCATTATTATCTATATGCCCATGTTAGGATATGTCACGTGGCGATGGGGTTGTCAGGGTTGCTAAGTTGACTAAAAATTTTCGAATGTTGCGAACCTATTCCTTACGTGATTTGGGATTGTAACAAAGGTGGTAACCGAAAAGACCAGAGTGAAGACTTGAACGAACAGGCATTTACTCTTTTCGCACTCTAAAGAGGGAGATTGAATAATTTTTAATACAAGTAACAATGAGACAAAAGAGTAAACAGAGTGAACGCGGCTAGAGAACAGTTAGCAACGAACGAAAAACTTTCGGTACGTCTTAACAGATGGCGTTGTTAAATATCTTACAACAACACAAGTCATTTTTCATTTGCTTTGTTCCTACACAATTTCGGACTACATAGTTTGAAACTGTCAAATATATTTGCCCGTCAAATTAATCACCGCTTTCAAGAGCTGCGTTAAATATGAAACTCTGATCGGCGCACGCTTTTGACAGTTTCCGACTTGCTGTTGGAGCAGGCCCATTATCGTCCAGAAATGACTATCGGACTGTCAGTTGAAACTTGGATGGAACAGTGGATGGTGGTTTTAGGGCGCATTTAGGTGAGGTCTTTATGGGTTGTAGCCCAGAACCTCGTCCAATCAAAGGTAAAGGTTGATAATTGTGAAAAAATTAGGAAAATTCGTAGAACAGATTAAATGATTGGTAGCAAATTAAAAGTAGACGAAAGAAAGGCGAAAGCACACCTTATTTTGCTTCAAGAATTAAGAATATCATCGCAGAGTGCACAAGACAATCCCTAAACTTAGGTTCAACCAAAATTTAAGTGTCGATCCTGTTCGTTCAGGTAACCCTCAAGGCAGCGTACTTGGACCTTTGATCTTTGGTATTCATTTATTCAGATTTACAAAAATTGCTTCGAAACTTTCAGTGAATTACAAAAGAGAATAAATTTGATTAACTTACTTTGTTGACTTGCCAGTTTTGGTATTAATGTTTTGAAGACGTTTCTACTTGCAACCCAACCCAAGGCAGGAAATCTTTAAAAAGAACGATGGTCCGAAAAGGTCAAAGGTCAAGGTCAACTCAACTCCAAGTCAACCTAAGTCTGCTCGACACAAGCAAAAACCTAAGATTGAAGAAAAACTTAAAAAAGCAAAGCTCAAAAAGATTAAAGGTCAAAGTCAAACGAAATTTCAAGGTCAACTCAACCCAAGTCAACTTATCTCTGCTCAACTCGGCAGGAAAATTTAAAACTTAAAAAAATAAAACCTGAGTCAATTTAAAAAAAAATGTCGACGTGTTGAATCAATTCAGTTTTACTGTTACGTCATGAATGTTTACATTAATTAATTAATAATAATAATTAATAATGATTCGAAAAGGTCGAGGTCAACCTAACCCATGGCGAAAAAAATTGGGAAAAATCTTTAAAAAATTAAAACTTCAAAAACTATGTTCGGAAAGGTCAAAGATCAAGGTCAACCCAACTCAGGGTAAAATAAATTTGGAAAAATCTTTAAAAAATTGATACTTCAAGAACCGCCGGTTCGAGAAGATCAAAGGTCAACCTAAGCCAAGGCAAAAATTGGGCAAAAATTCTCAACAACGATGGTTCGAAAAGATCACAGGTGAAGGTCAACCCAACCCAAGGAAAGCGACGGGGAGAAATCTTTAAAAATTAAAACTTCAAGAAGATGGTTCGAAAACTTAATCCTTGGTCCCATCTACCCTTATGGGCGTTACGTACCTGGGGGAGTTGAGCTGTCTCCGGTTGATCTCTTCTTTCTGCTTTGTTTCCTTTGTTAATTTTCATTTCATTCATCTTTTCACCACTTCTTCTCGGCCTCCCTTCTTGCTTTCTTTTTCCCGGTTTTGGCTTTCAATATCTGTCTGTTATCCTTTCCACGTACCCATACCATCTTCTTTTATCTTTTCCTCCATAGGTTTCTTTTCATGGTATTCATTTTTATCTTGGTTTCTATTTTTTCTCCGCTTCCATCGCCATCATTTTTCTTCTTTGTCTTTCTGTCCATGTTCATGTTGCTGCCGCATATGTTTCTTAGAGATTTTTTTTCCCATGAAAGTATTGTCAATATTTTTATTTCTTCCTCCACTCTTCTGATCCAAAACCTCCTGGACACTTCATAAATTTAAACTTTCCTGTAGTCGTTTTTTTTTGTTATATTATTTGGCCAATAAACATTTTATTATTACTATGAGTATCATCTTCAGCAGAAACGTCAGATAAAAGGCTACGTGAAGTAAATGAAAAATTTGCACCGTCCAATTTATTGTCTACAAGTGCATTTCGCTTCTTCTTTAAAGACCATCCGCGTTTTTTTAATTTCTTTGCAAAAAACTCGGTGGTATTTGTTTTTTTTTTGTTTAGCAGCAGTAAAACGGCTAGATTTAATTATTAACATATCTTTTTTTTTGTTTCAGAGTGACTATTATTGGTGCGCCTTTGTGGATTTACGTGGACCTTGGATTCGGCAAGTGGATCGGCACGCTTCGAATCACGGTAGGGTAAGTAATCAAAATTTCCTGTATTTTACTAAATATAGGTAATCTTGTATTGTTTCAGTTCCACGTCGGTATGCAGTTGGGGCAAAGCTCGGTGAGTACTCTTCAAATTTTCGTTCTATTTTTCGTCCTCATCTTCAAGAGTAGTCGAAAATTATCCAGTGCCTAGTGGAACCTGAATTTGGTGCATGTGCAAATTACTCTTGAATGAAACGAATGGTAAGTAAAATCATTAACAAAAATTTGTGTATATTTTATGTGAATAGATTTTTAAGATTTTTAAAAATAAAAAAGCGATTTACTGCATGTTTGATTTCAATAAAACACATGTTGCAGCATTGAGTTGTTGACCAAGGCGCCACCGGGACCGATGTTTCTGCCCACCCAGGAGCACAATAAATACATAGATCATCGCCACATGGGTTTGAATGTTTTCTAAATTTCAAGTACTCGCCCTGGATCACGAAGACCAGACTGCAGGCATTTGAAAACATGTCTGGCTGTCCGTTTCGTGTTTGGAAACTGACGACGTTCGTTCGGTAGAGTCATAAACCAACCTATCTTGACATTTCAAGTTGTTTTTCTAAACTCTTATGTATATATTGCTTTGTCAAAACTGCAAAACGTGCAAGCAAAATGCACGAGGATATCACGTTACGTTGTGGGTTGAGGCTTAATCGCAGTCTGTCTTGTCTCAGTCCGAAAAAACAGACCTTTTAAAAACGTCAATTTCCACACTTGAATAAGTAAAATTTATAGATGTTCGTGAGACATGAACAAAACACCCCCATGGAGTAGTAGAGTGCTCGTAATTTTTCTAACATCTGCAAAGGCAGCATGTGAACCAAACATACCACGAACGGGATTGGCTGAGGTGATTTTGAATTTTCGCTGCAAGTCCGAGGGCGGAGCTTAGTTGTTTTGATGTTAAGTAAAAGACGCGGAGGAAGACAGATAACATTTACGCTTGAACAGAAACGGTCGAAATAGAATTTTCTTTAGTTGAGTGTCGCAGTTTTCTTAGGCGCTTGTAGTCTTGATTCGAATTTGTATACTTATATAATTCGGTTGTTGTTAAATCATTTTACAACGGTCCGATTCAGCTTAGTGACAAGAGCAATTAAAGTAACACACGGGCGCCGCGAGTGCCGCGAGTGATTAAAAAAGAGTTATGATAAGTGCGTGAGTGTCACGGATTAACGCGTATTGGTAAATTTGCGTGTATTTGTATCCTTCCATCGCACTTTGGTGGCATAAATAGAGCGAGAATGATTTAAATTGCATTAACTAGTTGTCGAAAGATTCAGTAAAGTTCATTCTTATCATTACATTTAGAGAGCTTTAATTAAACTACTTTTATTCACTTGACTGCGAGTATTAAAACAAATTAGTAATTTTCGTATATAAAAGCTTTGATTGGTCAGCGTTCGTAACTTGTAGCCGAGTTCGTTAATTTAATTAATCAACGACCATTTTCTCATTCCCTACATCTACTTGGGACTTTCCATACAGTGTACGTTAGAAACCACCACACTCTAAGGGGATTTCTCTCAAGCAAATTATAATCCAGACAATTTGTTATACATTCCTGACAATTTTCTTGACCAAGGTTTTCACATCCTGTACCTGGGGGAGGGCCAACCTGTTGTCTTGGCTATGAGATTTGCAGGTAAATGACAAGCGACTGCCTCGAGACTGCAAGGTCAAAAACACCTGTAGTGTAGCACCAGAAAAAGCAGTCGAAGGGACCTTGCGCAATTAGGGGTTAGATAGGTTTAGAGACATTTGAAAAAAGATGTCAAGGGCCACTCTCTCAAGGCGATCAGAAGTAGCTGGGAAAGTCCCCTACCCATCGACCTGAATTAATTAGGTTAATTAGAGAAGGGGTTACTCCAACACCTCCCCAAGGGGGAGTCCTTGAAAAACTGGTGGTTACTTTTGGTTTACCTGCGGATTGAGCGCTGAAGGCGGCAGGAATCACATACTTGCCAAAACATCTGACTAATTCATTAATTAACTCCATTAATTAAGTACACTGTCGTCCCACCAAGACACTTGGTACGTCGGTTTATTGAATCGAACAAGTCTTTGAATATCAGCAGAGTTACAGGCGTTGTACTAAGACGCTAACTTTTAAACCAATCAATTACTGATAAGTCAGGAGTGGAACTCTCCGATAAAACATCTGTGTAACATTATACCACCAACGGTGTGAATCGGAAGTAAAGAGATCGCGCCAATACAATAATTTTGTGATTAATTGTATTGATTTCAAACAATCAGGGTTTTTACACTCAATCTCTCTGATTCTATAGAAGAGGAGAAGCGGAGTTTTTTCCCTTACCAATTTTATTACAATAAATAATTAATTAATTTTTAATCGTTGCGTTTTCATTATCAACCTGCCTATTTCCTTACTAAAGCTAATTGTACAGTCGCACCAAACAAAGAATCTGGGGAAAGCATGACGTAGGGTCAACAATTTATATAAATAAAAAATTATTAACACCAGAGAGGAAGATGAAAGTTTAAACTTGTACAGCACGAAACAATTAAAATCGTATGGTCCATAGAATGGATGAAGGGACAAAACTGACGAAAGCTAGAAAATCGGAGTGAAGTGCATTAAAAAGATCGACGAGAAATTCAGGAGTAAACCATTGGAAGAATGAAAATAGAAGCTAGGTATGACAATGAAATCGAAATGTAACTGGAAGCACGTTCTCATTAAAAGTGATTCCGTTTGCTTATAATGTAGATCCCTATGATAGAGTCAATATTTGATGCTGCCGCTTGTCCCCGTAGCATACACCTTTGTCACGTATCTCATGTTAACAAGATTTACAGGTTTATCCACTTAACCAAACAACGAATTAATTGCCGGATAATCGAGTTAACGTAACGTAATGGTCGCAGTAAAAGTAAAACGTTTCGCTTTGAGGTGACATCCGATAACATCGCCCATGCAAATTTGCGCCTGCTTGCAAATAGAATTCTAATGCAAGTCGTCGACTTTACGTTTAATGGGCAACCGGAAAAGCTTCAGCAAACCGAAATGAATATAAAATCATTACGGGGGGGTGGACGTAAAAAGCACAAAATTCATTGGATCTACTCACTGTTATAGTGTTACGCTCTAGATTACTGATTCTCTGAAAAGGGACTTCCGGTAAGTATGCAAATGGCATTTTTTCTTTGATGACATACTTGATGTCATTTATTGAATGTCTGCGGGCATCATAATTTATGAGGACAAGTTGAATGCGAATGGGAACGAGGGGGGGTTTCTTCTACTTCTTCTTCTTCTTCTGCCTCATATTTGTTCCGAATGCCTCGGTATAATCGAGGTCGTCCTACGCAACTAGGAGAAGCAGATGAGCGTTTAGCGAGTTAATGCGGGGCTCGGGAACTGACAGGGGCCTCGGGCAGAACACGTACGACGATACATTTCGCTGTCGTACGAGCGACAAAGCGCGAAATAACTCGAAGGGGGAGCAACAAAACATGCCCGATAAAGTCGCTGAACTCCATCATCAAACGCGCGACTATTCCGAGTCCATTTGGAAAAAGATGAACGCACACATTTGTTACCGTTAAAAGGAAATGGATGCCATTGAACGGGCGATCAATCACTCCTAGCTGCCGCTGGTGCACGGATTTGCATATATCTGCCATTGATTGGTGGCTTCGCAATGGGAGACGAGAGATTGCACCAAGTTAATACCGCCATGTTTTGCATAATTTCCAAAGATATGGATGAATGGATATATTCGTGCATATCTGTAGTAATTATCTCTGGATGTATGAATGACTGGCAGCTTGTTTTAGTAGGAGTGGGTTATTAAAACACAAACGACCTGTATTACCATAGTCAATCCTGACACAGTTCCTCCCACTTTGTATGGATTGGAATTGTTTCTTCATTTGCCAGTCACAGTTACTTGAATAAATTTCGGCGATAAAGCTAACTGCTTCATTTCTCTTTTTCTTTGGTCTCCTAAATTGAACCTAAATCGAATTTAATGGGTTAATTCTTTTTGCACCATCTTCATTTAAAAAAATAGAATCGAAAAAGAACTTGCATTAAGATAAGGTAAAAATTTGTATACAGGTTCACTCTATGGACTAAATTTGATCGTTAAAACAAATTTTCATTTGGTGAAGCTGGAGCTGTTTACAATTCCTCTCGGTGCAGTTTAGTTAAAAGTTGAATATCCCTAAATACTTCCACGTTGACATAAGAAATTGACTTTACGTTTACGTACGATTACGTCTTTTCCGTGTGCATCCAGGTAAGAGGGTAATAAAACTTTCCGACTCAAAGGGATGGGGCTGCGTTTGGAAATCGGCCGCGCGATAGCGTCGCGACGCCGCGACTATTCACGGCGAGCGCCCGAAGTGGATTTGATTAAAACCAGATACGTCAATTTGGGGCTGCGATTTAACGATAAGTAACCCTCCTGCCATGCCCACTCGATAACGTATTCGCACGACGTTACCTCACGGATTTCCATTTAGAGAGGGTCTCGGCTCCTTTTTGCATTTCTGCGTTCGTCAGATAGATTCGGCCGCGCCAAACGTACGCCTACGGTCTCAAATACTGACACGTTCATATTTTTGGCGCCCGGACGGAGTTGCCTTTTAAATTGCTTCATTTGTTTGCGAGTCATACAAGTCGATAAGTATGCGGGGAAAAAAAATTTCGAACCAGTTATATTTCGTGAAATATTCACGAAACACAACAATAAGTAATAACTTCATTGAGAGACTTATTTTATATATCTGAACGTCACAACAGTTCGACCAAGACTGCTTCAGAAAGATGACAATTACTTACAATTATTATATACACATGTAGTATGATATTAGTAAACAAGATCGAGGTTGGGCAGATGCAAGTTATGAACTCCTGAAGCATGATATTAGTGAACAGGATCAAGATCACACAGCTGCACTATTTACGTAAAGGGATTCATGTTTTGATTTACGCAATTTGGATGTCAACAAAGTTATAAGAAAACCTAGTATAGTATTAATGTAATTTAACATTTGTTAAATTTTATTATTGTTGAGAGTTGAAACTTAGTAGAATATGACTTGGCAAATCTATAACGACAGGCAGCTTATGAAAAATTCTTGATATATGACTTCCTGTCTTTGCACAGCCCGACGATGCTCTCGAAGTCAATTACGAAACCTCCCTCGAGATGGGGGGGGTTCTTTGACGGTCTTTTTAACTCATTTCCATATCTATTCATCTTATCTTCGAATTTCACACAGTCATTTGAGGCGGGCCGTTTTAGAAAATTCATTAGAATCGCCCGGAGAATTTTAATAAACGCAAAGTCAAAATTCGCCGCCGCCGTCGTCGCGGACAAAACGAAACAAATTTTTGTAATTCAAATCGCCCGATTTAAATTCTAATGGCGTGCGTGAATCTTCCATTCAGTTGAAAATTTTTCCCCCCTATTCACCGAGAATGTTTCCGATTAGGTATGCGAGGCACGTAGTTCGGATTGTACTAATTCAAGAAGCAGGTGCGAAACGACGAGTTGCAATGCATGTATAAATTGCAATTATCTCGGCGTGTCGCCGCTTTTGAACGTAAAGTTCCAGGCGATAATTAGTCTCCGGAGCACAATCCGAAGTGTGGAGTTTCGTTTTCGTCATCTTAATACAATGTGTTCCCGATCTAAGTAGCTTTTAATCCGAGACTGAGTGGCTGCTAGTTACAGTTTCAAATTCTAATCTGGTCGCTGTTTCCACCGGAAACCCGGGATTAAATGATTCCCTAACTTTCAACGAAGCTACAGGCATATTTCAAGCGTGGAAACAAAATTGTGGCAGCACAGTGTACATCCAAACTGAATTCTACTCGCTTGATGCACACGGCGCGCACCAAAGTAAATGGCATGAACTCGAGACGCACAGCGAAAAGATCAAATATTGCAATCTTGAATTGAAGGCAGAAAGCTACCGGGAGACAACAATCGGAACTGTTGTAAACGGAAGTTTGGTCCGACTGAACAATCAGAGAAAGACGTCGAAGAAGCTTCTTTTAGAAGAAGCGCGCCCAGAAACGAATTAATAATAAACTGAAAATAATTTGGTGTCTAAAGGGGGGAAGATCCGAATTGAATTTATGCTTTGGGTACGTCACGAAACAAAAGTGCGCCTTCGAGTAAACAAACAAAGCAAGAGAGCCGACCAACCACCTTTTATTAGCAAAAGTTGCCGAGGTAGCAGCGAAATAAAATAAAAAAGGAGAAGCAATAAAACAAAGGGAAAACACAAGAACTGAGGGTAATAGAATTACGAGTCCCAAACAACGGACGCCGCGAAAAACGGACGGTCTCGGCACGTTCGGACCAGGAAATGCACGTCAGGACTACGGGGCCCGGTCGGTCTCGTGATTAAATTTGTTGCGGCGAGTCCTGTGACTGCGTACCTCTAAATGTATTAGCTGCCAGGCCCAACGACCAGCTAACCTGATGCGGACGTGTGTGTCAAGTGCAGCTGGAAAGGCGGAAATAAGCAAGAACAAAATGGGGAATCTCTATTGAATTTCTTTTAGGGAACTCAGAGGTCAGCACATCTATATACAATCTTTCAACCGGTTTCTATAACATAACAATTTGAACAAGACAAAAAAACGTTACTTTGCAAAAATGTGGTACACTTTCTATCAATATCCTTGCATATACATATAAAGTTAACAGAGTTTTAAATTCCTCGAACGAAGCGACGTTAACATCCAAACTACCTTTTCTTCTTTTATTTACGCGCAGCGGTCTCTAAGTGGATACGCTGATATAAACGCTTTACTCTCGCGTCCGGGTTAAGAGATAAATCGGGCGATATGCAAATAGCATGTTATATTTTATACATGGGACCCAAAGCGCGAGTTTAATTCGAACGGGTATTCATCCGGAGCAGTCGGAGCTTTCGCTTTTTCCAACGGGGCACATTCAAATGGAACGTTATCCTATTTTGATTGAACGTTTTGAGTTAGTTACATTTGGACAGTTTTCTAATAGACTAACACGTTACTAATTAGGGCCTCGAAAGTAAATGTTCGGGATTGAAGATCAGTCGAATTTAGTGACGGTTGGACACTCAAACGGGGCTGATCTTCGCTCGATTGTATGTCGCAATCCCTCAAGAATAGAATGGCCAGCGCCGCTGCCGCGTCCAGTTTAATTGTTTATTAATTAGAGAAGGGGTTACTCCAACACCTACCCAAGGGGGAGTCCTTGAAAAACTGGTGATTGCTTTTGGTTTACCTGCGGATTAAGCGCTGAAGGCGGCAGGAATCACATACTTGCCAGAACATCTGACTAATTCATTAATTAAGTACACTGTCGTCCCACCAAGACACTTGGTACGTTGGTTTATTGGTTTATATTTTGATTGAACGTTTTGAGTTAGTTACATTTGGACAGTTTTCTAATAGACTAACACGTTACTAATTAGGGCCTCGAAAGTAAATGTTCGGGATTGAAGATCAGTCGAATTTAGTGACGGTTGGACACTCAAACGGGGCTGATCTTCGCTCGACTGTACGTCGCAATCCCTCAAGAATAGAATGGCCAGCGCCGCTGCCGCGTCCAGTTTAATCTCACGGAGTCCGAGCACAGATAAACCCGCCGACCGCGAAGCATTGTTTGCAACTAATACACGGAAGGGTTACTTAATATGTGCTGCTACAACATTTCACTATTAAACCGCCGGATTTAAATTAGACGGCCAGATAAACGCGGACGAGTCTCGCTAACGAGTTTATGCATTCTATGTGCGATTGCGGACACTTCTTCTGGTCGTACGTGAGCTTCGTGCTGCGATGATGGAGCAAAAACTTTTTGAAATAACTAAAACAATGGGTGCGCTTCGATAAAGCATAGTCCTAAGTGGTACAGACAATTGCAATTATTCACTGATTCGACGTAAGTGAAACGATCAAAGAGTTTCCGGGGAAATAAAACTGTACGAATAGTCCATCTCTAAAAGCAGCAAGACATTACGGAACAACAATAGAAGCTAACGATTCTAGATCGAGAAACAATAGAGTCTGAAATAATCAGCTATAATAGCGATTACTTTCCACTGAGCTGCAGTAAGTCGTAGCGGATCAAAGATGGCTGAACGGTTCATTGTTTAGCAATATGTATTGCTGCTATAGAGCAACGGATATTTTCACTTGCACAAGACTGTTTTGCCCCAAAGTCCTGTTCAAAACAAAATATGAGTTTCATATTTTATTGGTAAAAGTCCGACAGAACTATATGTGAACTTTGTAATCTCGACGGTCTATAGTTCCTGTGCTCTAATGCTCGTGCACATAGATCAAAATCAAAATCCGAAAGAACTGTATACTTGCTCGGCCTCTGTACTCCTCTGCCAGCGCTCTATAGCTCCGTACTTTAACAATTGGTAAAAGTTCTGACGACCTGTAACGCTATAGCTTCTGTGCTCGGATCACGAAGATGTAAGTAGAATATTTCTGTTCGTAAAAGTGACTGCTCTTTTGATTACGCTCTATAGTTCCTGTGCTTTAACGTCTGTTTACTAAAGTGTCTACGTGCACTTGGCCTCTGTGCTCATCTGCCAGCGCTCTACAGCCCCATGCCCTAATATTTGATGAAAGTTCGACAGGACTCTATCTACACCCTTCCATACATGCTCTTTAACTCGTGCTCTGATCAGAAAGTTATAAGTTTTAGTTGATAAATGTGCCTGTGCTCCTTTGATTGCGCTCTATAGTTCCTGTGCTCCAATGTCTGTGCACATAGTTGTAGGAAGAACAATTTTCTTGGTAAAAATGCATGTGGGCATGACCTCTGTGCACTCTACATATAAACTCGTGCTTTGGTATTTGGCTTTTCCATTTATACTCTGCAGCTCCCGTGCTCTGATTAAAAAGATGTAGGTAAAATATTTTAATTGGTAAATGTGATTGCACTCTACAGTTCCTGTGCTCTAATATCTGTGCACATAGCTTTAGACAGCTCAATTTTCTTGTCAACAATCCGAAATCCATGTGCTTAGCCTCTGCGCTTCTTTACCAGCAATCTATAGTTCCGTGCTCTAGTATTTGGTAAACTCTATCTAGATTCTTCCATTTATCGCTGTAGGTCCTTTGCTCGGATCCTAGTGATACAAGAAAAATATTCTTTTTTTGGGGGAAAAGTGACTTTGTTCTTTTGATTATGCTCTAGAGTTCCTGAGCTTTAATATCCGTACAAATATAGAAAGGAACGACAGAACTGGTATTCTATAGTGCTATGCTCTAATACAAGTTCCAGTACAGGTTCGACGGAACTGTGTCTACGCTCTATAGCTGCTGTGTTCTGACTACAAAGATGTAATTAGAAATTTTCTTTTTGGTACATGTGACTGCGCTCTGTAGTTCCTGTGCTTTAATGTCTGTTTACTACAGTATTCTATTCTAGTTCCGTGCCACAATTTCTAATGAAAGTTCGACAGAATAAAGTCTGCGCTCTTCCATATATGCACTATAGCTCCTGTGCTCTTATCACAAAGATATAGTTTCTATAGAATATTTTTGTTGCGCTGCTCTGTAAGCACTCTTTAGTTCTTGTTCACAAAGATGTAGCTGATGATGATGATTTTATTGTAGAAAATTTGATAGAGATGTGTGTCGTGTTCCTCTGCCTGCAATCTATAGTTCCACGTATAATAGGTTTTCGATATACGATGCCTGCGCTTTTATTTTTGTACTCTGCAGCTACTTTGCTCTTCCATTTATGCTCTGTAGCTCCTCTGTTTTGATCACAAAGATGTTTGTAGAATATTTTTGTAGATAAATGTAATTTCACTCTACAGTTCGCGTGCTCTAATGCTTGTGTACATAGCTATAGAGAACATAATTTTGTTGGTAAAAATCCGAAAGGGCTGTACATGTGCTTGGCCGCTGCGCTCCTCTACCAGTATTCTATAGTTCCGTGCTCTAGTGTTTGGGTAAACTCTACCTACGCTCTTCCATTTGTCCCTGCAAATCCTCTGCTCTGATCCTAAGTAGAATATTATTTTTTTGGTAAAAGTGAATTTGTTCTTTTGATTATGCTCTGTAGTTCCTGAGCTTTATGGGCGTTCACAAATCTACAAATCTACAAAAACAACAGAACTAGTATTCTATAGTTCCTTGCTCTAACACATACGAGTTCCAGTATAGGTTCGACAAAACTATGCCTACGTTCTATAGCTGATGTGGCCTGATTGCAAAGATATAATTCGAATATTTTTTGGTAAATGTGACTGCGCTCTATAGTTTCTGTGCTTTAATGTCTGTTTATAAAGGTACATGTACTACAGTGCCCCAATTTCTAGTGAAAGTTCGACAGAATAAAGTTTGCACTCTTCCATTTATGCTCTATAGTTACAGTGCTCTGATCACAAAGATATGGTTTGAATGGAATATTTTTGTTGCGCTGCTCTGTGTTGCACTCTTTTTTTCTTGCTCTGCACTCCTCTGCCAGTACTCTATAGTTCCGTGCTCTAGTATTTGTTAAACTCTATCTACCATCTTCCGTTTATCCCTGTGGATCATCTGCTCTAATGCTAAAGATATAAGTAGTTTGGTAAAAGTGAATTTGTTCTTTTGATTATGCTCTATAGTTCCTGAGCTTTAATGTCCCTCTACAAATCTATAAAAAGACGACAGAACTAGTCTTCGATAGTTCCATGCTCTAATACAAGCTCCAGTACAGGTTAGACGAACTGTGTCTACGCTCTATAGTTCCTGTGTTCTGATTACAATGATGTAGGATATCTTTTTTTTGGTAAATGTGACTGCGCTCTGTAGTTCCTGCGCTTTAATGTCTATTTGCGCTCCTCAGCTCCCAGTATTCTATAGTTCCGCGCCCCAATTTCTAGTGAAAGTTCAACAGACTAAAGCCTGCGCTCTACTATTTATGTTCTACAGCTCCGTACTCTGTTCACAAAGATATGGTTTAAATAGAATATTTTTGTTGCACTGTTCTGAATGCACTTTATAATTCCTGTACTCTGAAGTTTGCTCACGTAAAAATATTTTATTGTAGAAAGCTTGATAGAGCTATGTGTGTCGCGCTCCTCTACCAGCACTCTATAGCCCCGCCCATAATAGATATTTGATATAAGTCTGTGCTTTTATTTTGATACTCTGCAGCTCCTTTGCTCTTTAATAACAATGACAGAAGAAGAATATTTTTAGTGTTATTATTCCTTGTTTTCTACAGTTCCTGTGCTCTGATAAGGTAACGGTATTTGCGGTCTGTATTCTCTGCGCTCTACAGGTCCTACCTTTTCAATACTTATTCATGATAGTAAAGGTAGGTTATTGGTTCTATAGAACTACGACTTGGCATTCTACTGCCTATTCGTAATACTAACCAAATTAGTAATCTAATATCTTCTGTAAAGTGACAAGTTGGCTTCCTCTTCTCTTCAGCTCCCGGTGAACCTTATGATGACGGTAACTATATAGAAGATTAATTAAGAAAATTAATCTGAAGAGCTGGTTTCTTTGAGCTTATAAATATAGAACATACGAGTATAATGTAATAAAACAAATTTCTAATAATTACCTTTGATAATTTTTTATAACTTTTCACTTAATTGGCTTTTAATCGCATAATCTCGATTGCAAAAAAGGAAATAATTAATCGAAGTTTCCCGAGTAGTTTTATCGTCAGACTAATCAACATCGCCTGATAGAAAGAAACAATAAAATTGGAAAACAAATGTGTAGTTCCGTGCAAGGCCCCATTCAAGTCCATTTCAACTTTCAAACTGATTTACTAATGGAGAAAACAAAAAGCTCGTCCAAATTAAATTTCATAGACTTAGTTCTCGGGAGCGTGTCGTAAATGGAGTTGCAGCGCCGCGCCGCGTCGGATGAACTCTTCCGGTGGAAAAAAGCGCCGAAACTTTCCGGCGATAACGCCGCCGGAAACGCTCGTTTTACGCCCGGAAATCTCGAACCGCACATGCGAAATTATTGAAAACAGCTGCACCGGCAAGAACTCGTGCAACAAAACCGCCACGCCAGTTCGAAGTTAAAGGCAATAAGAAGTTGCGTAGGTTTTATCTCATTAAGCAAGACAACGATTATGTTGTTAATTAAAGAGAGATTATTTCCGAATGAAATTCGCGTCGTTAAAGTAATTGGGGACGATGCGAAAAAGAAACGCTGATTAATACAACTGGTTTTTAATTATATATCATGT
This sequence comes from Dorcus hopei, assembly GCA_033060865.1. NCBI lineage: Eukaryota > Metazoa > Arthropoda > Insecta > Coleoptera > Lucanidae > Dorcus > Dorcus hopei. Next base: position 1,669,152 of record CM065425.1, on the reverse strand, counting down.
GCAGGGGGCCCATTATTTTTAATTGAAACGCTATTTATTATTCATGAGTGGAATATGCACGTGCATTAATAATGTACTATATTGTAAAGCAAATAATTATTTTAATGGGCAATCATTAATTTTTAATGATCTCGCCCTACGTACCTACAGTTTTTCTTGCTGCAACACGCAAGGAATTTATTTATTTAAATTTAAATGTGTCGGGTTGACTTTCGTCGGTAGACGTGTGGAAGTAAGTGACGCTTATTAGTTCTGTTTCGTGGGGAGGAGGGGTCATTACATTCGGTGCACAGCACGTATCAAAATCGCTTTCGGCCGCCGGTCAGTCAGCATTCCGGAAACACTGATCGGTATTCACACAACACGGCGGCTTACAAGTTGATCCTGGCAGATCCCCATTTCCGCAAGTAATTCCTCTTAGCCCTGCGGCGTGCTCGCAAAGTCCCGGTCACTTCTTACGGAGCTATCGATCCGGAACCCTGGGGGCATCCATCCACTGACCATGTATTCTCTTTCAATCCCCCCAGAGACTTTACCAATCAACTTTTATTAATATTATTTTGTTTATGTGTATCTTAACTTTCGCGTAATGGATCTATCTAAGGATTCAAACTTTTGTTTACTTTACGTAAAAAGTTGGGCGATTAAATGAAAACATCCCCTAAACAAAACAACAGATTTTTAATTCTCTACGAGCCGAGACTGGATTGTCTCATAACGCGTCAAGAAAGAATGTTACGACGGCGTGTGAATCGCACCTCGCCGTTTCCCGTTCCATTATGGGGGCGAGGAAAATTACCCCCCGGATCCAATTTACGTCGCACTTCGTCGCGACTAATTTTACGAAACGTCTAAGAATCCGGGGCCTTAAATTCTCGAGGAAGAAGATGGGACGCCGCCGCCGCCGGGGTGAATGATGTATCGACAAAAGTTGCGCGTTTACTGCAGCGATAATAAACACGGCAATAACGGGGTAGATTTATGAATGTTTTAGTGTTCCACGTCCGTATGTCGTTAAGCAGTAAACAAAAGTTCCTACAACTTCATAAGAACTACCCCGTTTGTCTAACATAATCGGGGGAAGTTCGCATAAAGATTGATTTCCTAAATATTAATGAATCGAGCGATGTGAATATATGAGGAGGAAGAATTTCTTTTGCGCTTTAGGAAGGAACTTTTCCAAATTACATTTACCATCCTTTTACCAGAGTACCCAAAGGCCGCGGGCGATCTACCACTTCCACTTTAGAGAGAAATTCCGCGATAATAACAAAGTTTACGACGTTTCGTTTCCTCTAATGGCACCTAAAAGCTGCTCTGCTAATAACTTTGGTTGAAAGTGAAAATTATGTCGACGCGTATTTATTACAATTAATTTTTTCTTCTTTTTTGAAATTGAAAAGAGTTGCTGTGAACCCGATCCATTTCGAAAGGTAGCTTAAAGACCCTAATATTAGGTTTGTTCCAGCAGTAGTTTCTCTGACTAGTTCGAAACCGTCTTCTCAAAGTTGTACTTTTGATGAGGGTGGGCGGTTCCAAACTTGTCAGAAATTGCTGCTAGAACAAACTTGTTATAATTGGCAGAGTTTCTTGTTAGTTTTAAATCTATGAAACATCTCGAAAACTAATATTCAATTTATCGAATTCAATCACAAGTTATTATCGTATTTGCAATATGGTTATGATGATGAGCTTTTAAATTAAAGCTGAACAGAATGCAGTTCTTTTTAGTTTCTATTTTTGTCTGTGCCAGAAACTAATTTCCTCCCGTCATATTTTTGCGCGACGTTAACTCCCAAATTGAAGGAATTTTCAATAATATGCAAAAACGTCGCGGCGCTCGTAAATTTTATCTTTATTGTGCGCCCCCCCTGGATGATGCGCTTGCCCTGGTGAGAAGAGCTCCGCAGCTCTCCCGGTATTAGCGAATCAAACAAATATATATCCATTTTCTTTTATCTCCGGTGCCAGATGATCATCAGTATTCTACTCCTGTTGTTATTGACATCTGGGAATTAATATTGGCTCCGCCAATGGAAAGCCAAGCCCCGGCCTTTTTATCCGTTTTACTTATTACATCTCCGGGGCGGACACAATGACAAAAACGTAATTTAATCTCGCAGAGAAAATCTCTTTCGTTTATTGAATTAATTTGTTTATGAGAGTTTTCCTCGGTCCGCTTTCCTTAACATCCACAGACGAAATTGGTCGCTTTTCGATGTTAACCTAAATTCTTTTTTTTATTAAATCATACGGTTCTCGAGTTAAAAGGAGCCCCGCGCAACTTTAATGGACACACATCTTATGAAATTTTAAATGAAATTCAGATAATGCCGCGGCGCGGCGGCGGTGTAATAAATTGTTATCGAAACAGAGGGCGCAGCTGCTTCCTTCGCGTACGTATAAACCAGGAATGTCACTTTCAGCTAGAGCTGATACAATCTCGCGAGATCAAATTGAAATTTGTTTCAGGAGAACGTCGCCCACGGTCGTGTGAAACACACTGTGGCACTGATATCTCGATCTTTATAAACCCTTATAAGTAAACTCATCTAAAGACCAGCAGGACGAGAAGCAAAGTAATTTGGCTTTTTTTTTTTAATAATTGAAGTTTGAAGTCTAAAGAAATAAAAAAATTTCGGTAGGCGAAATGAAAGATGAATAATAACAAATAATTTCATTCGTTCCAGAATTGATTGAATAATGCAAGAGAAGCTACACAATTCATGAAACTTTTGCGATCCGAGTCGCTTCAAAAATTAAAATCGTCGCCAGAACTTTTGTTGCTGGTCTTTAAAGTAGCTCGAGCAAGTAAGTTCTAAAGCTTTTGTCACCTGCGGACAACTTGACAAATTATGATAAAAATGCTGCTGCCACTACTTCGCCTTGTATTCAAGCAGCATCTGCATCTACTTCATTCACGTTGCTCACCGCCAGAGTCCGCGTCAATCGCCTGCTTAACGAGCCAATCCCCGCTCGCAGTTATCGACTCTATTGACCTAGAAGAATTGATAAACTGAATTTGATGGCTCGCTAGCTTTAATCTAATGAACGCGGGGGAGAGGGGGGGCGCGCTTCTTGCTTGCAGGAAAGCTTTGCATATTTAATTCAAAACGGTGGCCCGTTAATTAAAGCAGCCCCCCCGCCACCATAAATTATACTTTCACTTCGAAACGTGAGCCGATTGCCCCGTGCGTAGTTGAGTAAAATTTTATTGTTACACCGGCTAATTGTTATTTACGGCAATTTGGCACAAAGAGCAACACAAAAGTCCCGTAATAATCCTCATAATTCGGCCGCTACAGCTCGCCCATTGTTAGGGTTTAAAATCTGGAAGAGCCATTGTGCGGACCTTCATTTCAACTAGCGGCAAAAGTAACTCCTTCGTCCTAAATAACTTTTTCTTGCTCTCACATTATAAAATGACATGTCGGGGGGCCGGGGGGCCGGGGGGAGGTAAGGGTAGATTTCTTAACTTTTGCTAAATTGAACGTACGTCTTTTTTCGTGGGGGGTGGAAGGGCGCTTCATGAATGCAACACTCACACACACACACACACAAGTCTGAAACTGGAAACTAAGTTCAGGAGCGAGTGTCACCGAACCGCAAATCTTTTGTCCTGCGAGACTCAAAGGGCGTGCAGGGTATATTTTATCCGGCGGTGTTCGGGAGATAACGATCCGCTGTTAACCGTAGGTCTGATACCCGGGGAGGAAACGACTGCGGGAAGCGATTCCGGAAATGTCGCTTCACGTGATTTTGCAGGCGCGTTTTAACTATATACACGCCGATCTCCGTACACAATTTCAAAGCTGCGCCTAACTAAAGGAGACTCGTCCCGACAATACCGAACTAAACATGCGGCGGCGCTACAATCTACGTTCGAACAATTTCGAAAGTTTGCACGATACAATTAATAGTAGCGGTAATTGGTAGAACTAAATTTAATTAAAATACAACACAATATCCCAATTATTAGTTGCTAAATTAAAATTAACGAAATCTCATGGAGAAGCCATCGATATGTATCTAATTAGAAGTTCGAATCAAGAGGAGGGCTGACGGAACTAGACGAAACTAAACAAACTCGGAGTTGTTAATCAAAGCATCGAAAAGCAAAGCAGTGCACACACAGAGTGAGTGTCATTATGTGTCTGCAGACGCGGTTATCTGTGCAAAGTTCAGCCGGAGCTTAATTCCGGTTTTTGGCGTCCCGTCTCTCAAGACAATGAAGGAAGAGCTGCATCGCAATCTGATGTACGTTTCTCCGTCGAGAATTCCGACACCTCCTCTATACTTGAGTGTCTCTAGAACAATGGCTCGTTCTCATTTACACACGCACAAACCAGGCCATTCAACACCTCGTTACTTGTAGTTCAGTGGAACTTTTGCTTTGCACTTCGTGAGTTCGTGACTGATTAACCACACGGAGCGAGATGATAGATTTTGGAAGGAATTAGGAGACGACCATAATACCCCCAACGTATAAGTTAACATTTACAAGTGTAACAAATTTTTGCATCGTTCGTAAGATCTTCCGTAATAAACCACCCCCGATTCTTTTGTGATTCCTTTCGCATTGTTTGATAATATATCGCAGCGTTTTATTGTTTCGTACGCTTCCAAGTTCTTCCGCCGAGAATTTTCAATAAAAAGCTGCGACGAGAGGAGCATAACAAAAGTTGTAATTGCTCGGCTGACACGCAACTCTTCACTTAAAAAACTCTTAGGCGGTTGCCACACGTTCGCGATGAATTATATGCGCGAAGGGGTGTAGCTTTCACGGAGGTGTTGTAATCAGTGTTTGAATTACGGGGGTTAATTGATCCCTTCAAGAGCACGTAAGGGCTCAAGGGTGTGCTACGCAAACATATGTCGCGGGTCTCTAATAACAAAGCGTTTACACACACACACACCATCGTCGGCACAATGAACAACATTCGTTTCATTTCGTTGCGTCAATGTTTGTGTTTCAAACTTTCCGCGTTTTAACGACGGTTAATTTAATTAATTGCAAGAAATTATTAATGCGATGCAAAGAAACTAAAACAAATTACGTACACACCTGCTAGAAGAAAGAGTATTTGAGGTTTGAAACAAGTAACCTCTTCGGCCGCCATTTTTTTTCTTTTTAATTAATTCAAAGCTCTAGTATATTCTGTGTAGGTTTGTGTGATTAATGCAAATCGTAATTAAACTTTGTTTAGCGGCGATCTTTCACTCGGCACCGGAGTCCCTCCTATAAATAAACAATACCGTTTCGAGTCTTAAACTGCACGTCCTAGCATAAATTAACGAGGAATTTAATTATCGCATCGCGAACTCTCAAAGAAACATCATAAGGTCTGCTGAAACTTGACGTAATTAAAATATTTAATTAAACACATCGGAATTTCTTCAAAAGGCGTCCGGGCGATGCATCTCTCCTCCGGCCTCGGCGCCTAATTATTTTCAGGATCACTAGCGCCGGAGCTATGTCGGGATAATGTATTTATTAATTTTTTCGGCGGCGTTAAATCCTTTGCGCGCCGAGAGGCGCAGTTCATAATACAGACGCTCCGACTTCCGGTTCGCTGAGCAAAATTTTAATATAGATATGCCTTGAAACACGAGGCCGAGACCGGCTACACTTTGCACTCTCGGAAAACTGGTAATGTTATCCGACGTGTTTCAATTTGCTCTGCTTTATGCGGATGACGTAAATAATTAATAAAAAAAAAATTCATATAAATATAATAACAACACTCACCCTCCACCTCCAACGTGCAGTATTATCTTCAGACGTCTGAAACAAACGTGTTCATCTATGAACTAACTCGAGCATTAAATTTTAACTACAATACAAAACGTGTCACCCTCCTCGCAACAACTAATTTCAATATGAATCGCGGCGAAAATTTATCGAAAAAACCCCGGTACGTGCTTGCGTCGTCGTTTCCTCCGTTCGTCCCAAAACAGTCGTCGTCGTGCGTGGGCCTTTCAATATAATATCATGGAGTGACGGCCAAGGCTGTGCGGAGCAAGATTGTAAGTGTTTTGGACCTGCGTTACGTTTCGCAATGGGTCGGACGATATTACTGACGTAATAAACTGTTTTTTTCCTTGGGGAAACTCGGAAACGCCTGCGAGGGTAGAACGCGTTGAGTTTTTACGCCGGGCGCTTGCTTTGCTTGATACAATCAGAGCGTTTTATTCATTAGGCACAGTATCTAAGTTCTACGACGACTTTAGGGCTTGAAAAAATTTAGATGAATACAAGGCCCCTAAAAAAGGAGAGGGTGGCTTTTGTAACAATACTTTTTTTGTCCCAAGTTGTGGCGTTGTAGAATCGAACGAAAGAAAACTTAGGGCTTGAATTCCATAACACAGAAAAACCAATACATATAATACCAGCAAATGAGCAAGAGTAGGTGAGAAATAGAGAAAACATTCAGAAATGGCCCTACAGATATAAGAAGATAGAAACTGATACACACTTAAAGGAAGACCTATGGGCACTTCGGGGGTGGAAGCCACTTGCAAGTAAGAAGAACTATTACGGAAAAAGAAAAATGAAGAAAAGATAAACCATAACTTCCGAAGATGAAGGAACGTGGGTTTAAGAAAAATTATCATAGGCGAAGCCTAGGATTGCCAAAGAAAAGAGGAAAGGATAAAAACCGAATGAAACGTTGAAACTTCTGGGGGTGGAGAGGAATGAAGGCATTAAAAAAAGTATCACAGAAGAGGTGAAGATTTTCTAAAGAAAAGCACCTCCAGGCACGAAGAAAAACTTGTAACTGAAGAAGCAAGACCTTGCCAGGAAAAGGATGAAACCCCATATCACACAAATCATTCTTTAGAAGAACCCACGTAGATCTTTGCAAGTTGAAGAGAACTTGAGATTAAAAAACGTTGTCACAGAAGAAGCAAAAAGTTGACCGATGAAAACCGATAAAGTAAAACCTGTAGAATTTTGAAGACGAAGGAACGTAAAAGCATTCAGGAAATAACCTATACGGTCCTTCGAAGGTGCAGAGGAATTGAGACGTTAAAAAAATATCACAGAAGAGGTGAAGATTTTCTAAAGAAAAGCACCTCCAGAGACGAAGAAAAACTTGTAACTGAAGAAGCAAGACCTTGCCAGGAAAAGTATGAAACCCCATATCACACAAATCATTCTTTAGAAGAACCCACGTAGATCTTTGCAAGTTGAAGAGAACTTGAGATTAAAAGACATTGTCACAGAAGAAGCAAAAAGTTGACCGATGAAAACCGATAAAGGAAAACCTGTAGAATTTTGAAGACGAAGGAACGTAAAAGCATTCAGAAAATAACCTATACGGTCTTTCGAAGGTGCAGAGGAATGGAGACGTTAATAAAATATCACAGAAGAAACAGAGCTTCTAGAAAAAAAAAGAGAAACATGAAAGCTGTTAGAGAACCTCTGGGGACGAAAGAAACTTGTAACTTAGGAGAAATTATCGTGGAAAAAGTAAAGGGTTAGCAAGAAAAAGCATTCAAGGACGCATCCACCTCTGAAGGTTGAAGAAAACTTAAGTTGTCAAGGAAAAGAGGTAAAAATAAAAGGGCACTACATGTGAACTCTATAGTTCCTGTACTCTAATGTCTGTGCTCATAGATGTAGGAAAAAATAAGTGAGTTGGTAAAAATCCGAAAGAACTGTAGTCAACCGCCAGTGCTCTATAGCTCCGTACTCTAATAATTGGTAAAAGTTCGACAGAACTGTATCGTTTATGCTCTATAGCTTCTGTGCTCCCATCACAAAAATATAAGTAAATATGACTGCTCTTTTGATTGCGCTCTATAGTTCCTGTGCTTTAATGTCTGTTTATAAAGATATAAGTGTGTACCTGGTCGCTGTGCTCCTCTGCCAACGCTCTATAGTTCCACACCCTAGCATTTGATAAAAATTCGACATTATTCTATCTACACCCTTCCATATGTGCTCTATAACTCTCATGCTCTGATCACAAAGATATAAGTAGAATATTTTTGTTGATAAATGTGACTGTGCGCTCTATAGTTTCTATGCTCCAATGTCTGTGCACATAGATTTAGGTAGTTAAATTCTCTTGGTAAAAATATATGTGCTTGGCCTCTGTGCTCTTCTGCCAGTAGTCTATAACATTTGGTAAAAGTTCGACGGAACTGTAACTACGCTCTTCCATTTACGCTCTGTAGCTCCTCTGCTCTACTCACAAAGATGTATCTAGAATATTTTTGTTGGTAAAAGCGATTGCGCTCTGTAGTTCCTGTGTTCTTCTAATGTCTGTGCACATAGTTGTGGGCAAAATAATTTTATTGGTAAAAATCCGAAAAAGCTATACACGTGCTTGGCCTACGAGCTCCTCTGCCAGTACTCTATGGTTCCGTGCTCTAGGATTTGTTAAACTCTCCTACGCTCTTCTGTAAATCCTCTGCTCTGATCCTAAAGACATAGGTAGGTTTCTTTTGGTAAAAGTGACTTTGTTCTTTTGATTATGCTCTATAGATCCTGAGCTTTAATGTGCTTGGCCTCTGTGCTCTTCTGTCAGCAATTTACAGTTTCGTGTTCTATATTTGGTCAAAGTTCGACAGAACTATAACTACGCTCTTCCATTTATGCTCTGTAGCTCCTCTGCTCCGTCCACAAAGAAGTATCTAGAATATTTTTGTTTGTAAATTGCGCTCTATAGTTTCTGTATTCCTGTGTACGTAGTTGTAGGCAGAATAATTTTATTGGTAAAAATCCGAAAGAGCTATACGTGTGCTTGGCCTATGCGCTCCTCTCTTAGTACTCTATAGTTCCGTGCCATAGTATGCACTAAACTCTATCTACGCTCTTCCATTTATACCTGTAAATTCTCTGCTCAGATCCTAAAGGAATAGGTAGATTTTTTTGGTAAAAGTGACTTTGTTCTTTTGATTATGCTCTATAGTTCCTGAGCTTCAATTTCCGTTTACAAATATATTAAAAAAATGACAGAACTAGTATTTTATAGTTCCATACTCTAATACAGCTCCAGGAACTGTACGCTCAACAAGTTCCGTGCTCTGATCACGAAGTAAAATATTTTTGTTGATCAATGTGACTGTGCTCCTTAGATTGCGCTCTATAGTTCCTGTGCCCCAATGACTGTGCGCATAGTTGTAGGTAGAATAATTTTCTTGGTAAAAATATGTGCGCTTGGCCTCTGTACTCGTCTGCCAGCAGTCTACAGTTTCGTGCTCTAGTATTTGTTAAAAGTTCGACAGAACTGTAACTATGCTCTTCCATTTATGCTCTGTAGCTCTTCTGCTCTGTTCACAAAGATGTATGTAGAATTTTTTTGTTAGTGAATGTGATTGTGCTCTATAGTTCCCGCGTTCTTCTAATGTCTGTACACATAATTGTGGGCAGAAAGAGCTATACTTGTGCTTGGCCTTTGCTCTCCTCTGCCATTACTCTATAGTTTCGTGCTCTACCTACGCTCTTCCATTTATCCCTGTAAATCCTCTGCTCTGATCCTAAAGACATAAGTAGAATCTTTTTCGGGTAAAAGTGACTTTGTTCTTTTGATTATGCTCTATAGTTCCTGAGCTTTAATGTCCGTTTATAAATATATTTAAAAAAAAACGACAGAACTAGTATTCTATAGTTCCAGACTCTAAAACAAGTTCCAGTACAGGTTTGACGGAATTGTGTCTACGCTCTACAACTCCCGTGCACTGATCACAAAGATATAAGTAGAATATATTCATGGATAAATATAACTGTGCTCCTTTGATTGCGGTCTATAGTTCCTGTGCTCCAATGTCTGTGCACATGGTTGTAGGTAGAATAATTTTCTTGGTAAAAATTCGAAGGAACTATATGTGTGCTTGGCCTCTGTGCTCTTCCGCCAGCACTCTATAGTTTCGTGCTCTAGTATTCGGTAAAAGTTCGACAGGTCTCTATCCATTTTTCCCTGTAGATCCTCTGCTCTGATCCAAAAGATATAAGTAGCATATTTGTTTTGGTAAATGAGAATTTGTTCTTTTGATTATGCTCTATAGTTCCTGAGCTTTAATGTCCTTTCTTTTTTCTATTTCTCATCGTCTCTGTATTTCTTTGTACCTACCTTTTCTATTTTTTCATGCATTCTATAATTAATATCGTGGACATTTGGGATGTAACTGTTTCCGATTACAAAGATACAAAAAAAAGACAGAATTATAGGTGTTTTACTCTGCGCTTTTCTGTTAGTATTCTATAGTTCCATGTTCTAATACAAGTTCTAGTACAGATTCGATGAACTGTGCCTACACTCTATAGCTCTATAGCTGTTCTGATTACAAATATATACGTGTACTTTTTTTTTCACATTTTGACCAGATCAAACTTACTCTGCGCTCCTTTTCCAGTATCCTATAGTTCCATGCCCCAACTTCTAGTGAAAGTTCGACACAATAAAGTCAATTTATGCTCTATAGCCCCTGTCCAAAATGGGAAAGGAAAAGAGATAAAAACCTACGTAAACCTCAGAAAGTGAAGAAAACTTTAGACTGAGAAGCGTGGATGCGACTTTAAAATTGCATAGAGTAGGCCACTGAGCAAAATAATTGAAGAAATACAACTGCATTGGCTAGGAGGAAAGTCTAGCAAGAATGATATAGAAAAAAACTAGGACAAAAACCTCCATATCATGGAAGACGTTTTAAAAGTAAACAATATAATAGTAAAATGGGCCAAAACTACAGCATATGAAACGGTAAAGTTGAAGATGAAGTTAACAAAAGAACACGACGGATGGTGGATGTGCCACGTAGTACATGGGAGCGTTATAGTTTTCTTGAACGGTCTCCAAAATTTTTGGCAAAAAAAGATGGAGCGAGGGCACCTTTTAAACATGCCAGAGGAGAGACCAGTAAGCGTTATAGTTTTCTTGAACGGTCTCCAAAATTTTTGGCAAAAAAAGATGGAGCGAGGACACCTTTTAAACATGCCAGAGGAGAGACCAGTAAGAATGACGTAGGAAAGGCAAGAGGCCACGAGGAGGACCAGGGAAGATCCTTTAAAAGCAAAGAACTGTGAAATAGACCAAATAGCAGGAAGGACAGGAAGGAAGAGATAAAGTTACTTTCGTCATTGAGTAATAGTCATTTTTCTTGTGTAGTTCGGTGGATGCCTCAGTAGTACATATACAAAAAAAAGGTAAAAGGAACAAAGTTTGCCAAAAAAGAAGAAGGTAAACGGAGAAGCTAATGGTATTGCCCTTCTCAAAGTCGTTTGCCGAAGTAAACTACGTTTATAATTGGAATCGATTTGTGATCATCATTGCCTCATGACATGACAAAAACCAATTTAAAAGTTCGAAAGCGAAATGATCGAAGTTACATATATGGAAGTGCGGTTTAGTTTGAAAGGTGAAAGCTTTATATAAAAGTAGCTTTAAATTTTAAGCAAAATTGAAGAAGGTCCAGCTTTTTCACATGCATCGTGACTCAAGAGAGCTTTCGGAGCAAAATTGGATGGAGAACTATAACGCGGTGCTTAATGCCCCTCGCCAGTATCCGATAAGAAAGGCAAGTGAAAACTAATTCGTATTTATCGTGTACGACCGGCCGAGTTGAATTATTTATCGAACGTATTCAATTACGGCGTCGAGCGTAACACGGAAGATCGGCGAGAGATCCGCGGAAACATATTATTACCGATATTGCAGGAGATATAATATCGGTCCCTCGACGCTGAGCCGTTGCAGCGGCAAGCAATTGCGCCCGGCAGAGAATTATTCCAATAACGGACCTTCGCGATCGCATTTATATCAATAACCTGCTCGGATTTGCAAAGCGCCAGCCGCCGATCACATATCCAATAAATATCCGCGATATTAGATTTGTTCTCTCACGGCCGGCCGAAAATTGGAGTGAGCAGCGGAGCTATTTGCTTTACACACCGGGCCGAGGAATAAAATCGATATGCGTTGTTTCGTTGAATTATTGCCTTTCAGATAACAGCCCAGTTTACTAATGCTTTCCGCTTGATGAATTCGACTTGCTAAAACGATCAGAAATCGGTAACGATTCTATTACGTGGGAATAATGTTTCCTTTTAGTAACACGATTGGCATTTTAGTTAATAAGACCGAAAGGACGACGAAATTGAGACACGAAAGTTATTTAATAAGGTGACAACTGTTACACGACCAATTTCGCGTACGGAAAGTTACAACCAAGAGACCAACCAAATAAATTACGAACACGTGCGCGCCCCGAGCCACGCGATGGACACGAAACTATAACTTACTAAATAATTAAAAGAAGCTTCCGACAGGTTGGAATTTAAAAAAGAAAGAACGAAAATGGAAGTCGCAAGATTGGGCTAATATAATTTGTAAGGTAATCCAATAGCAGGCGCACGTAAAGGGCTTCCTTAACACCTTTGCTCATGTACTCGCACCACACGTGATACGTGATACAGCGCCGTACAAAAATTCGTCGATATCAAGTTGCTGCGACGACCGTTTGGTTTAAGCCCTTAACACAACAATGGGCGATTACATTTATAATATGTAGCGCATTAATATGTAAATCATAGTGTACGGTAGTTACAGTAATCAACAATCGGTTGTAATTCACCGGGCTGTGGACAGTGAGATGACCTAGGGACTGATTGGTGCTATGGACAATGAACAAAGCTACCTGCACGAGATGTCAGTGCGTACCCTACCAAACAATAGTGTGAATGTGAAGCACATGTATTATACGTGCATATGCGAAATGGGATTTCATTGTTATGAGCTGAAACTGCAGAGGCACGGCGGCGGCAAGCTTGATGGATGGATTTAGAATTTCTATGTATATTGCGTATCGATCGATTCATCTACGCGGGCTGATGATAATCAGGGCAAGTATGGGATTCTACCTCATAATCAGAAAGCACACACATACACACATAGTAAATGTCACCTCGTTAAATTCGCCTTCACCAAATCAAATAGATCCAACGTCAACGAGGGATTCACCCCCTATGTGCAATGGACATGTGCATTCGAACACACCTTAAAATCAATCGATGAATTCGAAGCTTATTTTCAGTCAATAGCATTTTCTCAGAGTATTTTCATTTTGTTTTCACCTCACTGTGAGTGTGCCTAGAGCAGTGATGGCAAATCCATAACCCGCGGGTCACTCTGGGTCACAGAACATTTAGAGTGACCCTTGTAAAAGGTTTGGCATCCCTGCTCTAGAGCAGCGAATCGAAAACTCCATAAGTTACATGTACAAACACAGGCATTATTACATTTCTACATGCAAACTATTACCATTTATTATTACATAATACTAGAGCAGCAGTCATACTCGTAGAAAGAGATGGCGTGGTGCGGGGGCGTAATGCATTCGGATTGTTCTATTTTTAAACGGCCTGTTTGTTGTTCGCCGTCTTCGGACGGCTCTTATTGATGTGCTTATATCAGTCTCTATTTTAGAGAGAGAATGGAAAGCAGACGTATAATCTCGAGAGCGACGTCGAGGTCACTCCTCGCATTTTTCAAATAAAAATAAATGACCGCCGTTTGACTCATGATATTTCTGTTAAAAGGAATTGTGTGCTTTCGTGGATCTTTGTTGCAGTAAATTTCATAGACAATTCGGCCCCCGAGATTTATTTATGAGGCCGGAAATCGATGGCGATGAAAAAAATAAAATAAAATCACGATGACGTGTGCGACAGACAATCGAAAACCCCGATGAATAAAGAACGGATCTTGTGATGGCGAGATTGAACTTACCGATGTAGCTGTCAAACGTAAAGGATCCGCATTAGCATTCTATCAATCATGCGTCGGCGCTTACCGTGCAACAAACATTGCTCGCTCCGTTTGGTGCGATAGCATCTGGCCTAGAGCTTTACGGTACAGGATCTCGATCCTTATCTCGCGCTTGATTTATGTACTACAGCGAATAGCGTGTCCTTTGACTGCATTTAATGCATTAATGCTGTCACCGACTTTCTACCGGTTTAGAACGTCCGAAGTCGTGTATATTTTTTTCCTTTTTGTAATCGAACAGGTGAAGAAAACACATAAAGATGTGGAACAAATTGAAGCGAGCGTAGGTAGTTAATGTTATTGGCAAGGAAGGAAAAAAGCTCTTCCTACCCGGGATTTCGAGCGTAATAGTTCTCGCCGTGAACCGTCCAAATATAGTGATTTGGGAAACGATGTAAGTATCCTCGGGATATTGGTAAGACAAGTGGTAGTCGATGATGGGCTACTCCGTTATCGCGCCTCCGGGGTGCCATCGAAGCGGTCAGCCGTGCCGAGAAGCCGCTGCAATTGAAGATATCGCTCCCCTAGGTACTTTCCCACCCCCTCCCACCCCAAAACACCTCAAGATATGTCCGCGTGTAGCGGCTTTTTACGCCGGATTTAAATTATGTATAATCCCCTCCCCGTCGCAAACCCGGGGGCCGAGGAAGAAGCTCGTTAAAAATGTATTATCATTTGGGATGTTACCGTCGAGTTTTACGATTTAATGTTGTGTGAGAATGTGCTTATGCATTGTTACGAGAGGAAGAGAAGAACTATCAAATCCATACCAAAAGGAAAAAGAGAACGTGACGTAATTTTTAAACTAAAACTTATTTCAACTGAGCAATTAGGTCAGCGAAGAGGATCTTGGAAAATTGATTGATTATAATAATAAAATGAAGCAAATTCTTCTGCCTGGCAATGTAACAAATCGATTGGTACTTGATTAATTCTGAACATTTAAATTTTCCGTGTGTTTCGCCCCGGGCGCGGGCGGGGGTGAAACTGGAAACGTATAATAGCGTGCACGCCCGAATAATCTTCGCTTGTATCGAGAAGGCAAACAGGGGTTTATATCAACGAATCGAGTACGTGCTACCCCCCCGATGGTCAGTCAAAAATACAACCTGTTATGCACCCTCGCAGATAACGTACGTACTACATGCCTCGCAGGTTTCATATTAGTATTAATTTAGCATTATCGCGGATTTTCACGCACGTGAAGCGTGATTAATTGTCACGTCTGAATTGTATCAACGCAGCGATTTTTATCCGGGAGGGGGAGGGTCCTATTTCCTGACAATTTTTTTCCGTTTCACATCTCTGCATACATACTTTAACAAATGTATTACAAACAATAATAATTGCGGCAATTAGAACAATATTTTACATGAATTATTGAAATCCTCGTTAAAATAAAATTATTAAATACGCGCTCATCGTTTCGCTTCCCAATGCGAGACAAGACTGGCCGTCTCGAATACATACATCCGAGGCACGCGTCGCCGACCTGCTTGCTTCAATCAAGCTGTATAAACCTAGCACGGTGGAAGCGTAAAGGCATAGTTACATGTCTTTACTAACTTTTTTTTTAGAGATTGCTACCGTAGCAGCCTGTTTTATTTCTTTTGGAAGCGAGGCCCCAATGAATTAGGTGTATTTAGAGAGATGTTGTACTTGTTATAAGCAATATACAGGTCACTTTTTTGTGTCTTTAGTGTCTTTACAATGTACGTTTTGAATTTGATTAAACTTATCTTGATTTACGAAAGTATATACCTAAGCAAAGTTCGAACATATTGCTACCTACCTGCGTAGATAGGCAGAAGTTTTACATTGGAGCGAAACTTTACTCCAATGTTGCCAGCCAGCTACAGTGGGACGGGAGGGTTCAAATCCAAACCGCGAAGGCCAAAACCCATAAGAAAATAGGCGCCAGTTAATTTTTTTTGAAATGGGGACAAGGTGAAAATTAAGAAAACCCGTTATATCCAGAACACGTCAATTTACTTAGTCACAAACAACAATCATAAAAGAATATACACAAATAAATAATATATGGGGAACACAAACGTTTACAACATATTCAGCTTGGTCGGATCCGAACTTCGCATTAAACTATATTAAAATAATTCAAATCGTAACTAGTGCAACAGAATACAACAGAATGCAATCTCCGGTTATTTGCGCGCGTCAACGCTCGTCTACTTTATCATATTTAAATTACACCGGCAGTTACGCAATAAGTTGCAAGTTTAATTGCGGTAAAATCAAAGTGATGGATCAAAAACTAAATCCGCGAAATATCGCTCAAAACTAAGAAAAGAAATTATAACGCTCCGACCTTTATTCCTTTGATGTCCGATTCGTTTGTCGGTGTCTTTGCGGCAATGTCGCAGCGACGCTTTGTAGTGTGCCGGCTTCCGCGTAGAGGGGCGAGGGAGGGAACTTCCAACGCCGTAATTCGCGATGCACCCAACGAGAAATACCTCTTGATATAGGTCCAAGATTAAAGTCTAGGATTAACGATAGCTTTTGCTAGAAGCTCACGATAAAAGCCTATAAGCAATAAAATAAAACGAACACCTAAGTCAAACCGAGAGTTGCTGCGTATAGAACTTACCTCGGTCTGTTACCGAAGCTGGGACAAACCACGGGGCACGCGGTTTTTCCTGTCTCACAACTGGGTCTAATCAGAGTCGGAAATTAGCCGTAGAAATGCACTAACATACCTTCGATGTAATGGCACGCACAAATAAAAATATTTACGAAAAGAGAGTGTGACCCAAGAGACGGCAAGTTTCGTTCTGACAATGGCGCAACATTTCTCGTTTGACAAACAAGGAACGATTATAAACAAGCGAGACACCTTCTAATTTTACCTCCGGGGAACTTTCTTAGTAACAGTGGGAACCAATCGTCTAAAAGGGCAAAGATCACGCATAATACGCGTTCAGAAGTAGAATTTCGTTATAATTCGTTCAATTCCTCACATACACGCGATTTTGAACTCAAATAAGGATGGATTACGTATATAAAATGAATTTGTTTAAATAAATGAAGGTCCTGTTAATAGAAATATGCTAAAACGAAAGTTTAAGAAAAATTACGCCGGCGAAATACGGGTATTCCTACACTGACTGCAATGTGCACAACGACGCGGTCCAAGGAATAATCCGACACGTCGAATTTCGCATATACAGGGCGTGTTCGGAACAGAAATGAAGGCTGGACGGTGGTAATGCATATACAGGGGGTATTCAGAACAGAAATGAAAAATGAACTGTAACATTATTTCTAGTAGCTAAACAATTTTAATTAAGTTCAATTTAATAGAAAAAACTTTTGAGTTGCACATCTGAAGACGATCACGATTGGCATCAAAAGTGAGAATAATTCGAGCCACTAATTCCTCTTCTCTGTTGACAGGGGTTGCATAGATGATCGATTTAGTACGACCCCAAACGTACAATCGATCGAGCAGGCCAATAAAAAGAACCATCTTTAAAAGAAAAATCCCTGGATTGGAAGAAATGATCAATTTGCTTGGCCTGTACGATCGATTGTACGTTTGGGGTCGTACTAAATCGATCGTCTATGCAACACCTGTCAACATAGAAGAGGAATTAGTGGCTCTTGCTTTAAATACCATTCGTGACAGTCCTCAGATATTTGGAAGAATTCGTCGTTCACCATAACTTACGCGTTCACCATAACTTATGCAAATAAAATGGTTCAAGTTTTCTTATTAATTATTTATTAATTATTATGTTATGTTAAAAATTCCGTTGTTTCGTTTACTTCGTTTTTTTTTGAAATTATTATTCACGTTTCTTTGAGTTTTCTTTTACTTTCTCTTGATTATATTTTTAGAAAACCGTTCACCTATAGTTTTCCTTTTTTCATCTAATTTGTTACGTTACTTACGCGTCATTTTTTAAAATTATATGCCGATCGATCGTTTAATTTCAAGAACTTTTATACAGACCGAGTCAAAAATATGGAATAATCAAAATAATATGTCGAAAATTATTAAGATATTAGCAAATAAGGCGAATCAGACCACTATACCACAGTATAAGAATGTACCCAGTAGCGACACTCTGTGACGTCACTGGGTTCACAGGACTGGTCATTTATTAAAAGTGACAATGTTGACAATTCATTTAATTTATTTACTGATACCTTTTTGTGGCTATTTGATTTACATTGCCCTAGAAAAGAGGTAAAAATCGACATAAAGGCTGAAGGTAAGAGATGGATCACAAAGGACTTGATAAATGAAGGAGAAGAATTGCGAAATCTTTTCTTTCTGGCTCAGGCTACACAAAACAACAACTTAAATGAAGTAGGTATATAAACAAAGGAAGAAAATACATAAGAATAACATTGTCAAGGCAAAGCAAGATATGAAATTGATAAGGCAGTAAACAAAAATTTCAAAATTTGGGTAATAGTGAATGGAGAAACGAATAACGGTAAAAATAAAAACATCACATTAGAAAAAAATAGCTAAGTTATAGAAGATCCAAAGGAACTGGCAGGAATCTTTGGTCAATATTTTTCAACTGTCACCGAACAGAAATTACATGAACATTTCAAGGGATCTATTTCTCAGGAATGTACTTTCTCGCCGAGTGTAAAAACTCGTTATTTTTCGAGGAAGTTACCCAGGTTGAAATAAAAAGAACAATTTATTAATGGACTAAATAATAAAATAAGTGTTGGTGAGTGATACATTTAAGCCGTTTTTTGGCGTACAAAACTGTTTTAAAATCGAATGGTGCTGTTTCGAAACTGTTTTAATTTTGACGTCATTAATGATGATGCCGCTAAAATATCTTTCCTATACTGTTTCAAAACACAGTCGGTTTGCAGGTTATGAGTAGCACTTAACTTGTTACTTTTAACCCCCAATCCACCTTGAAATAATTTCAACAAATTATTTCACAGCGTTTTAAAATGTATGCAGCCGTTTCAAAACATGACGTCATTGTTTCAACGCTAAAAAATGCACATTTCGAAACATACGAAATAATTTCAAAATAGTGCACCGCCAAAAAACGGCTTTATTGAACCATTGCACTTTTTAATCAATTTGTCAATTCGAAAAGGTACTTTCCTTGCTAATTTAAAACTTGCTATGATCGCACCATTTTTGAAAAAAGGAAACTGCAATAAAAAAGAAAATTACAGACCTGTGTCTCTTCTGAGCACCTTCTAGAAAATCGTGGAAAAAATTGTATGTAATAGATTAACCAACTATTCAAATAAATTTCAACTTTTGTCGGACACGCATCATGGTTTTCGAGAAGGACGCTCGACTGAAACAGCTGTATATAATTTAATAGAATTTATAAATAAAGAGCTTGACGGTGGACGTTATGTGACAGGTCTATTTTTTTGACCTGTCACTTGCTTTTGATACAGTAAGAGCCCGCGCACACTGCAGACTTACTATCGGCCGATAGTTTATTCTGCATCAAGCTACGAGAAATGTGACACGTGGCTGTACATTAAATTATTAGAGGCCACGTAATCATACTTGATTCAGAACAAACTATCGGCCGATAGAAAGTCTGTAGTGTGCGCGGGCTCTTAATTCTAAATTTATTGAATGTAAACTCTACAGTTTGGGCGTACGAAATTGGATAATATCTTTTTTATCTCAAAGAAAATATTGGTTGTAGTACTTAGAAGGTGTTCGCTCTCAAGAATATGATTTAAATTTGGGAGTTGCTCAGGGGTCGAGATTGGGACCACTAATGTTTTTATTGTTCGTTAATCATTTACCACTACATATATCTACAGGATTAGTGTCTATTTTTGCAGATGATACGGCTATTGTGATCTCTGCCTCGAGTCCTGAACAGATTCAATAAAAAATAAGTTGTGTCAACAATGAAACGTCTTTATGGTGCAAAAGAGACAATGTTATTCTTAATAGCAATAAGATAGTAACGCTTAACTTTTCAAGAAACGATGTTTCGATTTTATTCTTACGTGTAAACTTAGACAGTGGAATACACTGGGATTCTCAGATAGAACATCTATCGTAATCATTGAATTGCAGCTGATACCTGTTTTGGCACGACGATAGATGATTACGTCTATCAGCTTGATGAATTGCAGCTGATACCTGTTTTGGGACGACGATAGATGATTACGTCTATCAGCTTGATGAATTGCAGCTGATACCTGTTTTGGCACGACGATAGATGATTACGATAGATGTAATTATCTATCGTCGTGCCAAAACAGGTATCAGCTGCAATTCATCAAGCTGATAGACGTAATCTTCTATCGTCGTGCCAAAACAGGTATCAGCTGTAATTCATCAAGCTATAACTGCTAATAAGTGCAAAGAAATTATTATTTATCTAACGATATAACAGATAGTAAGATAGAATCTGTTTGTTAGTGTATTCAAGAATAATGAGAAATTAAGTTGGAAAAAGACTTCCCGTGCTGATCATACAAATGCCGTTAGTCCAAACAAGAACAATGCTGTTCAAACATGCGCCGCTGTACCTGTTCCTCTCATGAGGAACATGCTGCAGATAACACTCAAACTGCCAGTCACCAAATGAGCTTAAATCAGTGTTAATAAATCAGTGTTAATACACTTAATCTCATGTTCCTCATGAGATTTCAATGATTTGTTACTACACAGACTTTCATTACAGGTACAATTGTGAGTCATTTTTATGTCTAGTAAACTGCATTGTTGGAGCAGCAGTTTATTTAATTCATTAATTTGACCTTTCAAGAAGCTTACAGTCTCGCTTAAGTTTTCAATTATTCGATTATTAATTAAAGGTAAATAAAAAAAAATCGATCTCCCCACTACTGTATAATGTGACAGTTATACTCGAGTGTCTCTACAGGGTAATTTTTATACCCGACATTGTTGCCAACCATCTACTTTCCCAATGATACCAACTTTATTATGCTCAATGTAATACCCTGTAATTTTTTTTACATTTAGATAGAACTCTAGGTTTTCATTGCATTTCATTGGTGTCAAATTTGCTTCAGGTTTCGTTACTAAGCCCAAAAATTTTGATATTTAAATATACCGTTGGTACCTCCTCTCAAATGAAATCTAATAAGTTACTTCATCTGATCGGCATTTAGTAAAGAAATGGCGTTTAGTTCAGTTTTCTTAACAGGTTATTCTTTCAATTTCTTTTTGACAAATTGGTTTCCATATTTCATTTAAGTTTTTTTTTACAGTTTTCTATCACTTATGTTTAGGTCTCCAACGTGACCAAGAAAGCGTCAATATCAAGAGTTTCCAACTCTTCAAATCCAAGTGTGTAACACAGAATCCTTTGTTAACGCTATCGTTGATTGAATTGTCTTCTGCCTTCCCATATGATTTTAAGATTTAAGTTATCCTAAATGGTGTTTGCGTTTCGTGTTCATTATCAAACACACCTTTCTTGATCAATTCCTCAGTTTCGCCGGTGCATACATGTACGTCACATAAGTAAACCAATTACTTTCAGGGGGCCATTAGTAGTCACGCAGGAATCAATAGAACGCCAGGCCATCCCGTTATTAGTAACTCTGTCTGGAAAACCAGACCAATTAAGCAAGCTGTTTTCGCCGGCCTATCCAATTTCCCCACATGGAAGCGTTTTTATATAATGCGGCCGACTTTATTTCTCATATAAAAAGCGGCCGGGCGTAAAATTTCCGGCCGGGTTTTTCCATTCGCCCCCATGAAATATGGATGCGCGTTAGAATGTTTGTTGTTTGCTTCAGACGCGTGCGTTTGGGGCACCGTCATTAATACAGCGAGCGCGATGATGGAAGGGTTCAAGTCGCTAAGACCCCCCCCCCCCGAAATTACAAAACAATTGCAGACGAATGATAATTATATTGACACACAATTTTTTCCCTTCGTGAAATTAATAGCAGAACGTTTAGCGCTCAAATATTTATTTATTACGTCCTAAATCGACATATAATGTATCTAGCCGGCAAACAACTCGCCACTGCCACGTCCTGAATAGCTAACGATGTTATTTCTTTACATTAGCGACGTGTCGAAGGTACCGGATGTTATTTATCACACGGGGTAGGCTAAACGCAAATGATACCTAGTTACCATGGTATAAATAAATCTCTTGTACATTGTGCCGTCGCATCTATCTGACACCGGAATCACCGGGTACCGACTCATAAATATTACGTAATATGACGTGCACGTACCTTATGCTTATCTCGTGGGAAATCACTTATAGATATCAAGGTGTCGATGGTATCGCATTCCGTTTGTACGTTCCTATTCATGACTGCGACATGTATCAGGGAGGTGAAAAGATTGATGTTAAAAGAGTTTAAAAATATTAAATCAAGGCAAAACGGTCAAACCCAAGAAAATCTGATGGGGGTCTTTTTGGGGCTAACGACTTCATCGATCTGTTTGGTCTACCAAAGCTTAATTTGCATGGTTTTTTACGGAAACGTTGGACGGTGCCCCAAAGGCCCCCAATGGACGTGTCTCTGCTCGATTGAGTTTGGTCTCATGGGGACACCGGTTTAAGAAAAAGTGTGTCTTAAAATACGTGGGAAATTTACTTTTTTCAAGCGGTTTGCCTGTTAAAGCGATGCAATTTAAGCAATGAAAGAAATTAAAGCATTATATGTGTCCATGCTCCTCTTACGCTCCCCAAAATGATACAAGGAATTAGAAAAGGAGCAACCTGGTACATATAAAAAATTATTGGAAAATGTTATTACAAGAAAATTGGCTTTTAATAAAACAAAAACCTGAAGATGACAACTAGAGAGTGTGGAGCATCAAGGAGAATAGATGTAGGATGGGACGGAAAGACAGACTGAGGCAAAATCCAACAATTGGAGCTGATAATGTGTAGAATATGAAGCAAGGAGGGATGAGAAGTAAACGGGTGTAAGTATCTCAAACGACAACAAAGCACATCACATCGTATGGTCATCAATCTTCAAGCCAGAAGACGTACACCGAGATAAAAGAATAAGGCTTTACAATTTCAGCTCTAAACAAGTGAGACATGTAGCTGTGGTCATCATCAGCTAAACCATTAGATGTACTTGAAAAAAAATCAAAGCATATGGATCTGGAAGTTAAAAATGGAAACTGATTTTGAAGAGAAAGATTGAATCGAGAGATCTCTAGGTGATGCAAAAGAAGAATCAGAAGCAATAGCATCAATTAGTGTTTTAATGGAAGGACGTAGAAGCTCAGGAAGAGGATAACGAAAAGTGGAAGAAAACTGAATGACGATCAAGAGTCAGGAGGAAGGAAGATGAAAGAAATATACGTAATTTAACGTCAGAATAACTAAAGCGGGTGATATTGGGGGAGACTAGCGTTACAGGATCGAATAACCAGATTTCGAAGACGTGGGGGATTATCTCGAGGAAAGATGAAAGAAACAGACGTGATTCGACATCAGTATGACTGGAGGGTCAATAGGGCTCAGAATAGTTGTGTTAGCCAAGAGTCAGGAGGATGAAAGATGTATAGGAAGACATTGGGGGAGACTAGGATTGCAGGAATAAGTGATTGTCGAAGACGCGGGGAGGATTAATTTGATGGAAGATGAAAAAGCATTAGAACGGCTGGAGGAAGATACTGGAGAAGAGCAGGGTGATGGGGCTCAGGAGAGTTCTGAATAAGTAGATCTACAAGACATTGCACAGACTAACGCGAAATGAAAGTATTAGACAAAATTCAGTGTGAGAATGTTTGGAGGAAGACGTTGGGGAAGTCATCTCCGTCTAACAATAAGTAGGTACATAAAAATGAAAAAGCTACATTGAAGAAGTGATAACGGATAGACAATCTGGTCCTTAATGGTATTAAATTGGAAGGAAAAATGTAGAGCTGGCAGTTGATAAGTGGACAATGTGAAAGAAGTTATATTGGAATAAGAAAGTGAAGGAGAGACTAAAGGAAGAAGAAATTAGATGAGAATAGTAACGTGTGTTCATTTGAATTTGTGACCATTGAAAAGAAAATCTTCTGGAAGTAAAAATGGAGAGATCTCCAGACGATGCAAAAGAAGAATCAGAAACAATAGCTTCAATTAGTGCCTCAATCGAAAGGCGAAGAAACTCAAGAAGAGTATAACGCAAAGAAAAAGAAAACTGATCAACAGCCAAGTGTCAGGAGGAAAGAAGTTGGAAGAGGTATGCGTGATTCAACGGGGGGGACTAGGAGTCAGAATTATTCCAAAAATATGTTGAGTAAGTAGATTTCGAAGACGTCGGGGGACTAGCTCGAGGAAAGTTGAAAGAAGCAGACGTGATTGAACGTCAGAACGACTGGAGGGGAAGGGGTTGGGTTCATAGGGCTTGGGAGGGTTATGTTAGCTAAGAGCTAAGATATACCTGCTAGTCTGGCAAATAATTTTGGAGCAAATTTTGTCACTTTTTCTTAATGTTATTTTCTAGAATTTACTTTCGCTTTGATGATAGGCGTCCTTGGATCAGGTCCGGGCAGTCTTTTCCCTTTTTATTTCTTTCGAATGCCAGTAAAAGAATCGACGCTGATCAGCGGAATAATAAATTCCGAATAAATAAACTCTTTGCATTTGTAACGATCTGTTTTTGTTACGATAAGTTGACAATGTCCCGAAATTCCAGGCGCACCCTCCTTATCAATTTAAATAATTCGCGTCTAATTTTCTCGCATCCGGAGGGGGCGGCGGGGGGCGCACGGGAGCGTAAAACAAAACCGCACTCGCCGCGATCGATAGGCCCTTTTTATATCATCACGGGGAAAGAATCTGGCGCAAAACGAGCGTGAGTGCGCGCGCGGGAGAAATTTTTCTTTGGCACTTCACCTTTCTCCCAGCCAGCCGCACGCACACTTACGCAAATAAGGGAGGTCGAGGCGCGGCGTTTATTTTGCTGCGAAGTTGGCGCTCCGGCGGCGGGCGGTTCTTTATAAGAAAAGCAAGCAAATCTCTTCGAGATGGGAGCATCAAAGGATTCCGTGCGAGTAAACACGCCGGCTTTTAACATACTACTCGCGAGTAATCACAAAAGGTACACGCTCACAATTACTTTTCAAACTTATTTTCCCGAGAGATTATCATACGCCAACCCCCGCCCCTCACCTTTCGTGTTTAATGAAGCATGTTTTAATGGAATTGATACGAAAACGGATTGAAACAAAATAGAAAATAGAAAGAAAAAAGAATCGTCTTCTTATTTTTATCTGACATTGTTATTGTTTCACAAGCACGAAAGAGTTGTACCATCACTAGAAAATTAATGGCACGAAAGTAAAGACGATAATTTTATTATACATACACACATAGATATTGTAACTGGGACGAGAAGACCACCAGAGAATGTGCAGCTGAAAATCAGTCGAGCGAAACATAAACATAAGAATGACTCATTTGCAATTATGCAACGTATGACTCACCCGCGTTGCATAGATGCACCTGCACTGTGACATACTTGCACAAAAAAAAAACTTAAAGTAAAAAAATAATATGATGCAACTATGGCTAAATGACCCAACAAAAAAATGTAACAATATCGCTAAACAAATTCGAAAGTGACCCAATATACTACAAACATTGTCCACGACAATCAAAATAAAAAATTAATGGACTATTTCCATACGGCACGGTAATGTTTCCAAAATGAGACGGCACGATACGGTAGTTTATTCAATACGGTACAGTACGATAATTTTCTCGATACGATACGATCGATACGATAATAATGGTAATTGTTTCTTACTCAATCCTGACGATAACTTGACCTGAGTTCCATTTACGACACCGCTGAATTATATCTTCAAACGACTCCGCAATAACTTGACCTGAGATTCCATTTACGACACCGCTGAATTATATCTTCAAACGACTCCGCAATACTTGACCTTGATTCCATCCAACGACACCGCAAAAAAGAGGCAATCCTGTCTGTATAATATCCTCAAACGACCCCGCAGTAGTTGGATTTGTTTCCAGGAACAACCACGTCAAATAAAAAGAGGAACTCCTGTTCGATAGTATCTTCAAAAGACACGCCGTAAACAGCAAGGAATTTTCCGATAAAACTCGTACGGCAGAAGGAGGAAAGCTTCGGTAACTCAACCCAATTTCGGGAGTCAAAAAAAACTCTACATAAAGAGAAGAGGAATCTTAGAAAATATTCTCCTAAACAACTAGGGTACTTACAATCTTCTGTTCGTTTTTCCTGAGCGAGAACTTTAACGCAACACGTGCTCGGATACGTACTTGAATGGAAGCGGTAGCAGTTGAGAAAAACAGACGGCAAAAATGACACAGTAGGGCATACGAAATATAGAGACGTAAACGTTTACCAAACTGGAATATCTCGAAGCCGTCCAGCTTCACAAAACCACAAAAATTGAAGACGCACGCCACGCGTCTAAATGGCGTAGCAGCACACCGCACAAGTAATCGCACGATCCTCGAAGAGGACGGAAACTCGTCAAAGATTTTGCACGCAATTTCCGCATACGTCATCAAGAAACATCGATCAATAAAATCGACCGAGGGACCATGTACGACATCTACAGATTAATTTCCGAAACAAAACAGATGGCTTTAAGAAGAAATAGAAGTCCGCGTTACTATCTAAAATTGAAACACAAATCCTGAGAGATAGAAGCGTGAAGGTCATAAATACGAAATTAATTAAAAGAACGAAACGGCGTTTATTTGAATTTCAACAGCAAAATAACGAGAAAATACGTAAAAAAATAATGTAACGGACGGCGAAAAATGTGAACGTTACAGCACATCCGAATACAAATGTCAAGGCGTATGATTCATTCGTGTGCCGTGTGCAAATCTAAATGTCAAGGTATAGGACTCATCTGCGTGCATAGATCTGAAGACAAAAGTCGTGCCGTGTGCAAATCTAAATGTCAACGCAATAATTGACGCAATACCCCAGGAACAAAACCCCTATAAATACGCGACAAGCGGAACGTTAGCGGCATAATTAGTGTGCCATCTAGTCAGAGTGTCATGTAGTCTGTTTGTCTGTAAGTGCCCAAAATAAGATGTAAGTAATTAAATGTTTTGTTAGACCCTTATTTCATGTTACTTAAATTTATACCGTAACATTTTAAATATAATGAAACTTACCTCCGCCTTTTTTCTTTAGGTGACTTCATGCTATTGATTATGATTAAGATCAAGTTTAAAAAAGAAGTTAATGACCTACGCTTTTTTTCCCTCTGTAACGAAACTAAAGATTTTGTTCAAGGTTCTTTACCTTGTCAGACGAAGTTCGTTAAGCTCCGGGGATGTATCGAATATCCTCGAGAGCTTGGCGAAATTGATTTAATGCACGTTATTAAGTTAGAAAAAGTGTGACCTCGCTGCATCAACTTTATAATGCAAATTCTCAAATTACGTCCCTTTATTGCATTAGTAACTTTTGCATTTTGTTTGAGTAGTTTCCACTTAGCGAGCAAAATGTATCCGGAATAAGATCAAGCACCCCCGCCCCCGCCCCCCGGAGGCGCGTAATAATATCACCGCGGTGATATTAAAATTTTATTCTAAATAAGCGCGAGCTGCGAGATTCGATCTGACAATTTGTAAGTAATTTACATGCATTTACATATTTTCGAGCACTTTATTGCCCATCTCCAAGTCCCCCGTATTAAGTGCGCGTAAATTGAAGGTGGATTTCGAACGGGGTGGTTTTATTGTTGGAAACCGGACGAGGAAAAGAAATTAAAAACGAGCACACGAAATTTATGCTGCCATAAAACTTGCGCACGGGTTTGACCTAGAGCCATTAATATTCTGCATATTCGCCGGAACGTACATACTTCAAATAATGTTATTTTTTTTGTTTTCGTTTTGGTGGCGCTGCATTGTTTGCGTTGGGACTTCTTCTGTGTGTACCGATACCGCATAAATATTTCAGCCTCTTTGTACGTTCGAGTACTTTCCTGCGAGTTGCGAAATGCCCCGGAATATATTCTTAGGAAGTTGGCCCCATAAATCGTGCGCAAGAACGGTGAAAAATCGTCGCTTCTTACGTTCGACGTTATGTGTTCTATTTTACTTCAACATTTTATTCACATCATGCAATTTTATATATGTATGCGGTGAACATCGGTCGTTCACGGAACGGCAAGTGCCCCCCGGAACATCCGCACTGCATATGAATTGAACACCGGAATAGATGACGAGAGCATGAATATTTTATCTGTTAGCTTGATTACACTCATTTACTCTTTCTCTCTGTGAACGTCGAGTACGTAATATTTTGCGTTCCAATTGAACGTAAAGGACCGCAATTTTATATGCGTGCAATATGAAATTCAATTTTGAAAACAAGCGTTTTCATGTTATTCAAACGGAAGCCGTTTGATAAAAAGCGGTTTGAATCTTTCACAACTCGCGAATTTAAAAATATTTTTACGAACTTTACAGTTTGAAAGCTCCGTGCAAAAAAAGGGCAGCCGCAAACAGTGTATATAAATATCGCGTTTCATAATCCGCATTCGGAATGCCATCGGGATTAAATTCCGTCTGCACTTATCCAATATTCAAACAACAAGCGCGAGCGGAATCAATAAGCCGATCCGGATGCTCGGGAGGTGCGAACCCGGCCTGAAACGGGCTTACATCAGTATTCTCGGTGCGTGCCTCCGCGCTACGGGAATATATGGTTTCGCTGTATTACCGAAAGTGCTGCTGCTTTCAAGCGAGGGATAAAAGATTGCCTCACCACGTGGACACTTTCAGTTCCTTGGAGTTTACTGCTGCATGTCCCCGCTGAAAGCCACACAAAACAGTTTTATTAAATTAATTACTTTCACAAATTAAAAAAAAATAATTCACGTCTGCCCGTTTTGATGTCATGAACCCAAGATACAAAAATCTAAAACCAACCAGAGGACGAACGCCGAAACAAAGAGGAAGTTAAACGATAACATCTTGGAAAGGCAATGCAATGGGGTTCACAAATTATAATCGACGTTTATTTTAAAAACACTTTAATGTCTACGATCGTTTAACAAACAACACTTCTATAAATTAATCGTTCTACTAATTCGCTAGACTCGCAAAACATTGCTTTCTAAATAAAACTGTCCCTGGCTTATATACTAATTCCCTTTTTCGCAAGGACATTTTCGAAGTAAGAAATAACAAAGCAGGGTGGTAGGTTGAGGCCTCTTCCATTTATAATAGCGATGAATTTACTATTATTATTATTATTATGAAATCTAACGATAAATTAAACGCGCTAACTCTCGATCTAAGTTGTGTATTTGCAAGTGAACTTTTAATTTTGATAATTTTATTCTGTGGGGGCGTGGGGGGGGATGTTATCCGGTGCTCGTAAATCAAATAGAATTCCACGTCCATTATTAAAAGTCATGTCGAGATTTTTTTCTACAAAAACAAAAATTCCCCGATAAAAAAGTTAAACCGCGACGTAAATTCTGTCACGCGAACTAATTTAAATTTCGTCTACGAAGTGGCACTAATTAAAACCGACGCTGAAATAAGGCTAAATTACGTGGCACGGAAAAAGGTGAGGCTAGGTGGCCGGAGCCGGTCACGTTGAATGTAAAGCACCTCCTTATCCCGGAAAGCCCGGCCGCTAAACTCCGTGCACCCGAGTGACACACATAAAACACGGGAGTGCTTTCGAGCTTTTAAACCACTGCCGGTCATTTCGGCCCGCACTTTGTTTACCACCGAGAGAGCGAAGGCAGTTAGCGTGATTTATCCGACGATGTGCCAAGGAAAGAGTTTACTTTTACAGTTTGAACTACATGGTCCTGAGCTTTAATAAAAAAATGTTTTTGTAGCGAGATTCTCTTGTCTGTAAAGTTGCAGGAAACCAAGAAGTCTCAACGCGCGCTTGAGCTGCTCGGAATTTGAATCAACAATGAGACGAACGACGAAGTTTGACGCGAGGAGCTTTTAAAGCTTTCTTCGAGGCGGGCCTTAAGAAAAAAACTTCAACTTGTGGATTCGTTCCGTTAGTTTTCGACGCATAAATTAGGCTAATTTCGCCGCGCCGAAAATCTGAATTTCAAATGGCCCGGCGAGAACGCACCGCGTCAATTTTTACTTCACTCGCGTAATTGCAGCCGGCCAACGCAAAATAAAAGTAGTTCTGTTTGTTTGCAGTGTTTTCTGCGAAATTTCAAATGCGCTAAATTAAAAATGGTGTACGCCGCCCGGCCGGACGAAATCATAATGCCATTCATTCCATTGTGCCGAAGAGAAAACAAATTAAACCGCAAAATTTAATTCCACGTGTGCTTCAATATCAATTTCGAAACTGAAATTCCGATGCGTTCAAAAACCTATTGAATAGCACATTTCTAATATTAAATAAGTAAGGAGCTTTGATAGTATCATGTACGATTTATTTGGGAATTAATAATTCATTCGATGTTTGCGTTGTTCACACAAAAGTAATGCCGATCTGAAACATTTAACGGCCTAATAAATTCGAATTAATTATCGAGCACGCACGTTAATCCGACGCGTTGTACTTCCGCCGCCGTGCGTCGCGTCGCCTCGAACCCGGGCAATCTGTTATTATTTAATCAACAACAATTTAGTTCCAGTTCTGCAAAATCAACACGGGAGTTTGTTTAACAACAATAAATCTCAGCGCCGACAATAGTTTATTTGTATCCATTAGGATTCGATTTGCATTTACAATTCATTAAGCCTCGGCTCATTAATACAAATTAGCCGTGTAGCACTAATTCAGGGCAATAGCAAAAGATAAAACACGCGCCGGAAGGTGGAATTTATTGAAATGCATATTTCAGCGTGAAATTTAGGTAACGCAGCGTTTTCGTAAACGTTAACCGAACATCACCTCATTAAACTAATGAAACAGTTGGATGTTTCACTGACGATTATTTATTTTTCATTTTATAATACAACATTCTAAACAGATTCAAGCAGTATTCAGTTTTTTCCTCATCTGGTAACTTAATGCCATAGATAGAGAAACTAAGATAAAATAGATGTTGTTGGTTTGCACAGCAAGAAGAGACATTTCTCCGAAAATTAGAAAAGCTTTAAGCCCATACCAGAGCCGAGTAACAAACACCCTTGTGTAACTTTGCTATTTATATAGTCGTCATGTTCGGTGATGCGATATTTACTATTCCCGCATCGAAGTTTAAGTCGTTGAGCTTCGCCCACAAACACCATCGAACATTACAACTATAAAAATGGCAGTATCTTATTTGTTTCACAATTTCACACGGGCGTTTATTAAATGAATTGCCTTAGGCATCTAAACCTCCAGAGCCGGTCCTTTATGCAAATGTTTTCAATATTCCTTTTGCATATTATGTCACCATCACCACTCATGACCTTTGAATGAAAAGTCACTTCATATCCACGTATCCTATTTACATGCATAGAAGTGCAACACGCAGTGTTTCATTTCAATCACAACAGCCAAATTTGAACGAGTCGCAGTTATTGGGGTTCCCCCATTGAAACTGAATTCTAAACTCTCTATTAATAAATTGCACACGAGTTATGAATTTGTATACTTGTTTCAAAATAGCAACGAAATGAAAAACTATGTTACTTTTGTCGTCGTTGCACGTTTGCCTGTGGCTTTTCGTTTATACACGAACCCGACAAGTTTATAATAAACAAGGAGATGCCAAGAACATTTCCATGCAAAATCGAAAACACCCATTCGGGACTCGCATAGGAAATAGTAACAGACCCCGCACCGTTCCGAAGGTAATTCAGTTTTCCTTTTATATTATTCTATACCTGAGCAACATTGTTTGCCGGGTAAATCTCGGGGAGAGCTGTATTTCTGAATCGGGTTTATAATTTATACCACGCATTACCGCGGAAAGTATTTTACAATTTGAAACCATCGAACGATAAATGAAAGTGTGTCGTATCATTGATACATACACTGGGATCTAATCTAAAATAGAATGTTCAAGAAAAAAGCAGCGCCATCTATCAACCAGTGAAACAACTGACATTGGGCCATCTATCAATCACCTGCAAATGCGTTTTTATGTTTAGCGCGACAGTGAAACAACTCACAACAGTCACCAGTAAAATCAAGGAAGCAGCAAAGAAATTAACATAGCGCCATCTGTTAATCACCATCCAACGAAAAAATAAAATAGCATTCTCGATTGACTGTTCTAGAGCACTCTCAGAATACCTCCAACCCTTATTACTACCTGAAGTTAAACTAAGATAAGAATACTCTGAGAGTGCTCTAGAGGAGTCAATCGAAAGCGCTAAAAGTCTGTCGTATTATTGATACATGTGTGCTGGGATATAATCCACAAAAAAGGAATGTTCTGAAAAAGCAGCACCATCTATCAACTAGTAAAGTAACTGCAATTACGCCCTCTTTCAATCACCAGCAAAATCAAAGAAATTAGCAAGGCGGCCCCTATATCCAACGAGAAATGAACGTGTTTCGTATTACTAAGATGTACTGGGATATAATTTTAAAAAGAACTTAAATAAGCGCCGCCATCTATCAACTAATGAAGTAACTAATATTTCGCCATCTATCAATCACCAGTAAAAGCAAAGAAATTAGAATAGCGCCATCTGTTAACCACCATCCAATAAAAAGTGAAAGTGTCTCGTATTATTAATACATGTTCTGGAATATAATCCAAAAAAGGATGTTCAGAAAAACGGGCGCCATCTAACAACCAATGAAGTTACTGTCATTGCACCATCTGTCAATCACCAGCAAAAACAAGGAAATAGCAAGGAAATTAGTGTAGCGCCATCTAACTGATATTGGGTTATCTATCAGTTACCACTAAGTCGGCTTTCACACCAAAGTAGCAATCTGCATGCTGCTTGCATCCTGGATGCACGCTTCATCCCACTAATTTTAGAACCTATGTAAACAATGGATAATATTCACACCGGTGTAGCGTAGCGTTCATGCGTCCTGCCTTCTAAGACGCCCTGCGCGCCTGCGCGGCACGCTACTTCTCAAAAGATGCAAGAAGCATGCAGCTTGCTACTTTGGTGTGAAAGCCGACTAAAAGCAAAAATGTAACAAAGAAATTAGTATAGCGCCATCTGTTAACCACCATCCAATAAAAAGTGAAAGTGTCTCGTATTATTAATACATGTTCTGGGATATAATCAGCCGCGGTCAGCCTCTCCCCCAACAAGTAATTTTTTTTTGAATCATGCGGAACCTACATAAAAATTTTCTCTATTGTTGAAAATTAGTTAATATGTAAATATTCTGAATGCAAAGAAATTAACAGATATCGAAGAAATTGGAATTGCGCCATCTATCAAGCACTGAAGTAACTAACATTGAGCCATCTATCAGTCATCAATAAAAGCTGTCTCATTCTTCTTAACGGTAAATGCACACTGTGATCAACAATTATTGAATCTACAATAATTTTTTTTGGTCCGCAAGGCGTTGTAGAGAAACTATTATTGATATCCTTATATCCTTGATCACAATGTATAATAGTGAAAGAAAGCAGCGCTATCTATTGACCGATGAAGAAACTGACTACTGCGCCATCTATTAGCCACCAGTAATAGTCCGCTAATCTCAAAACAACAACAAACAAAAAGAAAACGCACTAACGTTATTTTTTTGACGACCTTTTTGATGTGGAATGATTAAGTAGTAAAAGATAAATTCTTAGAAAAATATCCTAAATAAACCATCCGTATTTTTGGCACTGCGCCATCTATTAACTATTTTTATCGTTAATAACACCATATTCTGCTCCTAAGAAAAGAAAGCTCATAGAAAATTGTCTTAGAAGAAGAATCTCTGCGAACACCATCTGTTAACCAGAGAAGAAACTGACATTGCGCCATCTATTAACCGTTAACAGAAACAGCATGATATCGCTCAAAAAATAAAAGTATTTTTATTGTCCGCAAGGCGTTGTGTAGAAATTGTTATTGATATCCTTGTAGACAGTAAATATCTGTTGCGGAATTGATTGGATTCGAAAATATTTTAGATGCAATGTTGATCACACTGTATAATAGTGAAAGAAAGCAGCGCCATCTATTAGCCGACGAAGAAACTGACTACTGCGCCATCTATTAGGCACCAACAAAAGTCCGTTAATCTCTTCATGGCCAGCTACATTAACATTCACTGACGTGTATGTATGGCCATTTCAATTCGACTTTTAAAAATTTTGACGGGTACTCCTCTCAGCGCCTCTTGTGAGTTTTTAAGTAATTGCAGTTGTCATTACGTTCCTATCAGTAGTTTTGTAGTATCTTTAATAGAGAGCGCTGAGGGGAGTACTCCATGGCATGCTTTCTCGGAACCGAATTTTAGGCGAATTGAAACAGCCATACATACACGTCAGTAAATGTTAATGGTCTCTTTTAACAAAAAGAAAACGCATTAGAGTTATTTTTTCGACGTCCATTTTGTTATGGAATGATTAAGTAGTAATTTCAGAAAAATATCCTAAATAAATCATTTGTATATTTGGTATTGCGCCATCTATTAACTATTTTTATCGTTAATAACGCAATATTCTGCTCCTAAGAAAAGAAAACTCCTAGAAAGTTGTCTTACAAGAAGAAAAGCTGCAAACACCATCTCTTAACCAGTGATGAGACTGACATTGTGCTATCTATTAACTGTTAACGGAAACACCATTATATCACTCAAAAAATAAAAGTATTTTTTATTGTCTGCAAGGCGTCGTGTAGAAATTATTATTGTTATCCTTATAGACAGAATTGATTGATTCGTAAATATTTTAGATGCAATGTTGATCACAATGTATAATAGTGAAAAAAAGCAGCGCCATCTATTGACCAACGAAGAAACTGACTACTGCGCCATCTATTAACCACCAGCAAAAGTTCGCTAATCTCTTTTAACAAAAAGAAAACGCATTAACGTTATTTTTTCGACGTCCATTTTGTTATGGAATGCTTAAGTGTTAAAAGATAAATTCTCACAGAAATATCCCAAATAAACAATCTGTATCTTTGGCACTGCGCCATCTATTAACTACTTTTATTGTTAATAACGCAATATTCTGCTCCTAAGAAAAGAAAGCTCCTAGAAAATTGTCTTAGAAGAAGAATAGCTGTAAACACCATCCGTTAACCAGAGAAGAAATTGACATTGCGCCATCTATTAACCGTTTACGGAAACATCATGATATCGCTCAAAAAATAAAAGTATTTTTTATTGTCCGCAAGGCGTTGTGTAGAAATTATTATTATTGATATCCTTATGGAGTGTAAATATCTATTGCGGCATTGATTGATTGATTCGGAAATATTTTAGATGCAATGTTGATCACAATGTATAACAGTGAAAGAAAGCAGCGCCACCTATTGACCGACGAAGAAACTGACTACTGCGCCATCGATTAACCACCAGCAAAACTCCGCTAATCTCTTTTAACAAAAGAAAACGCTTTTTCGACGTCCGTTTTGTTATGGAATGATTAAGTAGTAAAAAATAAATTCTCAGGAACATATCCTAAATAAACCATCTGTATCTTTGGCACTGCGCCATCTATTAACTATTTTTATCGTTAATAACGCAATATTCTGCTCTTAAGAAAAGAAAGCTCCTAGAAAATTGTCTTAAAAGAAGAATAGGCTGCAAACACCGTCTGTTAACCACTGAAAAAACTGACATTGCGCCATCTATTAATCGTTAACGGAAACACCATGATTACGCTCAAAAAATAAAAGTATTTTAATTATTATTAGTCTTGGGATATGATTTAATAAAAAAAGAAAATGTTTCTAAATAAACATCTGAAAAAAAAGAACCCCTTCTATTTGGATTTAGTTATTCAAGTTATATTCTCTTCTCTTTTCAAAATTGATCCCGGAATAGAAACTAGATATTAGACGGCGTCTCTAAGAGGGGGAAAAATGGCATCACCCGTAATATTTAAATTTAATTATTTTTTTATCGCGCGCATAGCTTCCGAACGAAATGTAGTCCATTTCTTATGTCTGTTTGGTACGACCATCCGAGGTACATTTTCTCAAGGTATGCAGCTGCGAGTATTCTACAAATGAAGTCAGTCCTGTCCTGATAGGACCGAACGTTTTCTTTGAATTGTATTTCTTAGTTTGGGCACGGCCAGCTCTGTACAAACTTTCAAACTTCACTCATTCTGCAAACCTTAATTTTCACAGGTGAAAAAGATAAAGGCCCTTTAGTGAAAGAAACTAACAACCCCAACATGATTTTTATCATTTCAAATAGTAAAATACGGCTGCGGCAGACGTGATTTACGTGGACCAAGTCCGATTCGTTCTGAAATGCAGCAACATGTCCGTTTAAGTGGCCTCGTAAATATCAGTGCGTCACGATTTCATTGTATCGCAAGGTTGCACGGCGTTCATAAAAAGAACGCGCAATCATAAAGTAAATTGCACGCATGTAGATCACGGGACAGATATGCACGAGCGCGCGTATTCACAAAGCTGTGCAGCGGGAATTTATGCTGAGCTTTGAAAATATTTTCAATTCATAAAAACCACCCTGTGTATGTACCTACAACGTGCACGTGGTGTAATTAAATAAATTTGGCCTGAGTTTAATTCAAGACGTTCTAAAAGTTATAATTTGTAATAAAAAGCTCGCTGTCGTGAAAGAAAAATTTCTACCGAAGCTAAAATATTTTTATGTAAATTTATCTGTAACGTAAATAAAAGGAACATCCTGCATAGAATTATTGAGATTCTATTTGTTCATCGGTCGAGGAACATTTCCGATTGTATCTCTCTCCCTCCTCTACGTAAAATATTTCACTTGATTAAATCTACAAGCCGAACCGAGCGGAGCTAAGCGCGTTTCAAAAATCGTACACGGAATTCACGTCGCTCACGAATTTGTCCGTCTGAGGGCCTCGAAGCTCGCGGAATAAATCGAGTATTCTTCGGATTTTCTGAATGAATTAACCGGACCAGACGGATTTTCGCTTCGGCGATCTTTCCCGCCGCCGGACAGATATTCGCGACGTACCTGTACGTTTCGCAATTAGTTCGACGAGCGCGTTCGAATTTATTCGATTTGAGGGCTTGGCAGATAGCTTCGATGGAAACGCTCCGAGTCCGTCAGGGAGTCAGGAGATTAATGTAATAATTCGGGTTGCGATCGTTCGTTTTAATTCTCCACCGTGATTGGCGTAATACGTATTGATTGAGATTGATTTATGGACGGAGATAATGGCGTATATCCCGGGGAATGGACGGCGGATATATCACGCCGTGTAAAGACATATAACATGTCACATCTCCTGTTCCGGAGATTACCGGATTCAAACTATTTTTACCGTTGCAAAAATAATACCGTTTCATTATTGTTATTAATAGAATTCCGCAGCGGCAAAATAAATTTTAATTATACACACGACGCGACGTAATATTTTCCGTTTTAAAGGTAAAACGCTCTGCGGATTTCGAAAAGGTTCGCGAGCACGTCTGACAGCATGTAAAAAGGACAAAGCAAGGATATTATGTTTGGGACTGAGAGTCCGATGGGAAATAATGTTTGCGGGAAGTAATCCTTCGAGAACACGCACACAAATTGTGTAGAACATAAAATAAATAAAAATTTCCATCGGAAAGCAATACGAATCCTTCGATGCGAATCGTGCGCAATAAAGTGGAAACCTCGTTTCCTAAAAATTCTCCTCCACGCCTCCGCCCCCGACGTCACATCCTTTTAAATGCTCCGTGTGGCAATTAAGTTTTCACAAAAGTACGTCGGATTATAAAACGGACGAGATGAATTAAAACGGCGGTAATGAAAAGCTAACGCGTAAAAAATTAATGAATGGTAAACATTCGTTATTTAAAAACGCATTTGGCTGATGTGATAAAATTTCGCTTGCGGCGGCGGGTCCATTCGTGAACAACACCGGAACGTTTAGATTAACTACTGAACTGAAAACAGAAATGATTAGATCGCTACCACCGAACACTTTTTTCACAAATCATCGATGTTACATTACAATCAAAATTAATATCAATTCCTGCTAGTTTTACTCAATTTACCGTCACATAAATTCCAGCAGAGAGAAGTTTATTATTAAAAGTATTCTAAAGATATTATTTTTAATAACGATGACTCGTATTATTCGCCCATAGATGGGCACGTTAGGCGTCAAAAAGTGTTTGCGTTCTGTTAGATTTCTAAAATATGATGTTAAAGGATTCAATGAGAAAGACATTAGATATGAGTATGCGATTATAAAAGGGGCTCAGGCGCACATCATAAAATAAAATAAGTGAACGGGAAAAAGCGAAATTTTCAATGAATATTAATTTCGGGCACGAACGAATTCCGCTTCCGTATTCTTGGGCGCAGGGAAGTTCGCATGGAAAGGAAGCCGCCGATAAATTACGAGGCGTATTTCATATGTGAATCCTTTATATAGTTGAGTTGCCTTATTATTTACGAGACCGCCCGTATATCTCAAAATACCGGAACTCGTTTACTCGCGGTGCGGCCCAGTGACTCCGAAAGCAACTTAAGGTGGTATAAAGATCAAGGATTTATACGTGGAACACTCACGCCCGGAATCTAGGCCAATGCAAATAGCCTGGAGATTTGGGCTTCGATTTTAAAGATATAAAGCGAACCTGAAGCCCGGTAGAGAGATGTCTGGAACAGATTTCGTGATCTATGTCCTCTTTCGATTACTACGAATCTCGGTAGATGTACTCTCCAAATCTACATTTGATGCCGCCCTTTTTCACATTACTTACGACTTCCTTTGCAATACTTTTATTATTGCATTTTAGGTCTAATGACGTAACAACCCCGCAAAGCTTAATTAAAATAGTAAGTCGAATCGAAAACTCCGGTGATTTTGGAGCTTTCATTTTTATCGTTCCACTTTACGGCACCTTAACTTCCACCCTACAAAGATCCGCCGAACAAAACATTTCCAGCCACCGAAGTATTGGAATTTACGTTGGGAAATTTATTGTTTCGGAACAATGGCGCAGTCTGATTGATTCAGAAGTTACTCCCGTTCCATTCTGAAGACTCACTCGGCAACGTTATCTTTTCATGGAAATTCGAGAAGGCCCCGTCATATTTAAACGCACGTCGCTAATTCCACCTAAACACAAACGTCGTTAGGAAGACGGAGTGAAATTCGGGCCCCGAACTAACGGTCGGAAGCTGGCCCGAACTTCTATAATTTCCCTGGAGTACCGTAGTCAGTGAGCATTGTTCATGCGAATCGACCGCGAATCGATTCACCGAATACCTGGTGGATCCCTACACAACCAGATTTAGATAATCACTGTTCATAATCTAATTTATCTGCTCAAGATACTACACCATCCATATATTCCATGACTAAATACAAATGCTTTATCATGAAATAGAACCTAAATATAAACTTCTTCAGAAACCTTGTGCTTGTAATACAGATTAGGGTTGATCGAGATGCATAATCATACTTAAAATATTCATAATAGGTAAAGACTTTGGATATTTTTGAAAAGGAAGAAGATATTTAAATAAATTCGTTAGGTTTAAGCAAATTAACGAGGATTAAATTTGCAGTACGCCCGGAGACGGAATGTTTTGCGCGTAAAATCTCTTTGCCTTAACAAACGCTCCGGATGAAATTGTGTTTCGTTCTCTTTGATAATGCACATTTCTCCTTTGTGTGAAATACCTGGTGCAACATTTTTTCGCGTTCTACATTTCATGAAATTAGCACGCAAATTTTTGCTCTCCCGAAAGCAAACACGAGCGACGGAATTCCCGATTGGGAATAAATCAGTCACTCGTGTTGTTATTAAAACATGAGAGCCGATGAGATTAAAATTTCATTCGATACGGGAAATATTTTATTGCGAGCGTACATAAGAGGGAAATGGTAGGCTCTCCTCATTCAGGTTGAAAATATTGGAGAGAGCAATTTAAAAATTCTGCTCGGCGGGCAAATAAATTAAGTTTTTTTTTTGGGGGGGCGAGCGAAATCAATTTCATATATTATTTTGTGAGTATTAATCCGCAGATTGATTTTCGGGCCTTGTGGGTGAATATTATTTCAAAATATAAATGTAAATCATTTCCCTCTAGCATTTCCAACTGTACTATAATTTTAATCCCCGATTGTGAGTGTTTTTTTACGTTACATTTGCACAACTTCGAAAATAAATATTTGCTTTTTTAACAAGCCACCGCCGACTTTATAAAAATTTTATTTATTTATTTATGGTATCCAAATATTCACTTTAAACACAAACAACATTGTTATTTTACGTAAATTCAATTTAATAAGCAAAAGTACAGATAATATTGTGACTTTTTTTAATCACTTTACAGACATTTGCAAATGAGACTGTAAGCTCAAAAACAGGAGAACACGAGAACAGAACAGACTTAACGTTCACAGAAAAGAACGTTGTTAACATCAACAATTTACATTTTCTTTTTGAAACGCCAAGAAGTATTGTGCTCGTGCAGAAATTCAAATTTAAA
This sequence comes from Dorcus hopei, assembly GCA_033060865.1. Classification (NCBI taxonomy): domain Eukaryota; kingdom Metazoa; phylum Arthropoda; class Insecta; order Coleoptera; family Lucanidae; genus Dorcus; species Dorcus hopei. The sequence continues at coordinate 1,628,899 of CM065425.1, read as the reverse complement.
CATCAGCCCGAGACCATTCATTCTGAAACGAACGTAAACCGTCAGGCAAAATATAACAACGCCGCTACGTAAGCCAGCCTAAGGCAATGCCACGTTGCATACATACCGCCGTATGCTAGGCTGTACGCTTCATTGAATAGGAAATAATTAATTCGCTTATAGTGAGAGCTTTGTGATGTATTTAATTCAATCTGGGAAATAAGTGAGCCGGCGATCAAAGCAAAAAAAGCTCGCGCAGAAATAATTTGCTACAATTTTTAATTTATGTACATACGTACATATACGAGGGGCATTCAGTTTCAAACTGGAATTTTAAATTCACTAAAACAAAATATATACGTCGCATCACAGAAGGAGAAGAACGCAGAGCTCAAAGCGACACAGAACTTGAGACTTTCAAATTTGGTATTTAACTATTTTAAGTCATTGAAGTGGTTGCAACAATATAAGATGAACATTAAAGTTATCGTTCTACATTATATTTGCTCGTCCTCGTAGAATTATAAATGTTGCAATTTTTTCTCGTCTCTCAACAATTCGTATGTAAACTAAAGCTCAGGTTTCACAAAGTGAGTTAACTCGACTCGGAACTTTAAGTTAATTAAAACGTGCAACGCGCGAGGCGTACTGAAGAACTGACGACGACTCGTCATTTACGAAACGTGCCGGTCCGTAATGTCCTCTACGCGCAGAGGATTTATCAAAAGAATCGCGTAAGTTTTTCAAAAATTAATGGATTAATTCAAATTCGATTTATTTTTGGCAATCGCTTTCTAGCATTACTTGTCGTGTTTGCATGCTTGGAAGTACACTTGCATTTGGAATTTGTTGAAAGTTAATTAAAATTAAACTGAACAGATTTCTTTTCGTTGTAAATGCGAAGGCCTTAACATTATCGGTAACAAAGACAGTTTGATTTGTAATTTTCTGTTGTATTGTATTGTAAAAAAAAAGAAGGGAAATTAAATTGTCAGAAAAATAAATTCGCAGACAGTTTACGTGGTATCCTTTGTACGCAATTCATCAGATTGAAACGTAAACGAACGCTTTCACCGGGGAGCGTAAAATTTCCACCGAAATACAAATAAAAGCGAGCCCGGCTACGTCTGTCTACGTCCATAAGTTCCGCTTACGCTTCGATGAACACAACATAAATTAATTAATTCGCTTGTGGCTGACGGTATGAAATATTTAATTTAATTTAGAAAATTAGTGAACTCCCGGAGAACGCCACACGCCAAGCGTTAATTTAATACAAAAAAAACAAAGTATTGAATTATTCGAGTCCGGAAAAATTCTTCCACGTCGGCCGAAAATCGAGCAAATTAAACGCGTCGTTATAAGTTAATTAAAAAAGTGCAGCGGCACAGGAGGTTATATCCGACGAGCTGACAACGCGTCATTCGCGAAACGTGAAAATCCGCGTGGTACTTTTTTATTCCCTTTGTCTGCATTCCCTGGCGCCGCTCGTGTATTGATGTCACAAACGAACGGGGCCTTTATTTTAGATGACGAGAGCTGCGCTTTTTTATAAACAATATTTAACGACGTAAATTCAAAAGGCCTCGCATGTAAATACCCTTCGTTACAAGCGCGCAAAAAGCGTAGCTGTATTAACGACGTGACATACTATATGAATTTTTTTTTCACAAAGTTAATATAAACACAAAGCGTCATATAAATCTCGCTTAACAATAGCCTCAATGATGGTAGTTGTTTGTTAGGAATTTATCTACTCGTCCGAATATATAAAAAAAAAGGTTGTGAAATGTATAGGTTCATCCATTGGGTAATGCAATGATAACGTATGGAAATCACGTCTTATGCTAACTCGAGAACGTGATGTCCTGAAGCCGAAGACGCCCGGAGCGGCTCCCTAAGGGACCGGTCCTTGCAAAATAACCCGCTCCCGGTGAGGATACGCACGTTCGGCGTGGATGAGCTCTCATAAATGATCATTTGATCGAAGCCTAAATAATTGATGAGGAACAGTGACGTACTTAGATATTCCGTTGAATCCTCATCCACTCTTGTTGTTTATTTTCTTTGGAACATGAATACGCCCTCGTTGCAGTACGTTAACTTATTGATCTATGTACACGAATCCTATTACTTACAGCTGAATTATTTATTTTTCATTTTATAATTCGACGTTCTAAATACGAGTAGATTCAAGCAGTATTCAGTTTTTTCGGCATCTGGTAACTTAATGCCATAGATAGAGAAACAAAGAAGAAATAGATGTTGTTGATTTGCACAGCAAGAAGAAACAATTTTCCGAAAATTAGAAAAGCTTTCAGTCCATACCACAGCCGAGTAACAAACACCCTTGTGTAACTTTGCTATTTATATAGTCGTCATGTTCGGTGATGCGATACTTACTACTCCTGCATCGAAGTTTAAGTCGTTGAGCTTCGCCCACAAACACCATCGAACATTACAACTATAAAAATGGCAATATTTTATTTGTTTCACAATTTCACACAGGCGTTTATTAAATGAATTGCCTTAGACATCTAAACCTCCAGAGCCGGCCCTTTATGCAAATGTTTTCAATATTCCCTTTGCATATGTCACCATCACCACTCATGACCTTTGAATGAAAAGTCACTTCATATCCACGTATCCTATTTACATGCATAGAAGTGCAACACGCAGTGTTTCATTTCAATCACAAGAGCCAAATTTGAACGAGTCGCAGTTATTGGGGTTCCCCCATCAAAACTGAATTCTAAACTCTCTATTAATGAATTGCACACGAGTTATGAATTTGTGTACTTGTTTTAAAATAGCAACGAAATGAAAAACTATGTTACTTTTGTCGTCGTTGCACGCTTGCCTGTGGTTTTTCGCTTATGCACGAACCTGACAAGTTTATAATAAACAAGGAGATGCCAAGAACATTTCCATGCAAAATCGAAACCACCCATTCGGGACTCGCATAGGAAATAGTAACAGACACCGCACCGTTCCGAAGGTAACTCAGTTTCCCTTTTATATTGTTCTATAACTAAGCAACATTGTTTGCCGGGTAAATCTCGGGGAGAGCGGTATTTCTGGATCGGATTTATAATTTATACTTCCCATTACTGCGGAAAGTGTTTTACAATTTGAAACCATCGAACGAAAAATGAAAGTGTTTCGTATTATTGAGACATGTATTGGGATCTGATCTAGAATAGAATGTTAAAAAAAAGAGCGCCATCTATCAACCAGTGAAACAACTGACATTGGGCCATCTACTAATCACCTGCAAATGCGTTTTTATGTTTAGCGTGACGGTGAAACAACTCACAGCAATCACCAGTAAAATCAAGGAAGCAGCAAAGTAATTAGCATAGCGCCATCTGTTAATCACCATCCGAAAAAATAAAATAGCATTCTCGATTGACTGTTCTAGAGCACTTTCAGAGTACCTCCAATCCTTATTACTACCTGAAGTTAAACCAAGATAAGAATACTCTGAGAGTGCTCTAGAGGAGTCAATCGAAAGCGCCAAAAGTCTATCATATTATTGATACATGTGTGCTGGGATATAATCCACAAAAAAGGAATGTTCTGAAAAAGCAGCGCCATCTATCAACTAGTAAAGTAACTGCAATTACGCCCTCTTTCAATCACCCGCAAAATTAAAGAAATTAGCGAGGCGGCACCTATATCCAACGAGAAATGAACGTGTTTCGTATTATTAATACATGTACTGGGATATCATTTTAAAAAGAATTTAAATAAGCGCCGCCATCTATCAACTAATGAAGTAACTAATATTTCGCCATCTATCAATCACCAGTAAAAGCAAAGAAATTAGAATAGCGCCATCTATTAACTGCTATCCAACAAAAAATAAAAGTCTCATGGCGGATTTCACAAACGTTACTTAAACTTAATCATACGTTAAAAGTAAACGTTGCCATGGTTACATGTGTTGAAGGTATAGGAATGATTATTCTTAATCGATGATTAAAGTTAAGTGACGTTTATGAAATCCAGCGTCACACTATTAACACATGCGCTGAGATATAATCCAGAAAGATGTTCGATGTTCAGGAATAGGAGCGCCATCTAACAACCAATGAAATTACTGTCATTGCACCAGCAAAAACAAAGAAATAACAATAGCGCCATCTAACTGATATTGCGCCATGTATCAGTTACCAGTAAAAGCAAAAATATAACAAAGAAATTAGTATAGCGCCATCTGTTAATCAGCATCCAACAAAAATTAAAGTGTCTCGTAATATTAATACATGTGCAGGGATATAATCTAACAGCGTTTTCGATCGTTTGCTCTGGTAGAGCACTCTCAGAGTATCCTCTTGTTATTTTAACCCCATGTAATAATAAGGGATGGGAATATTCTGAGAGTGCTCTAGGGCAGTTAGTCAATCGAAAACGATATAATAAAAAATGTTCAGAAAAAAGGGCGCCATCTATCTATCAACCGGTGAAGTAACTGTAAATAATACAACGCAACGTCCTAAATAAATTCAAGTAGTATTCAGTTTTTTCCTCATCTGGTAACTTAATGCCATAGATAGAGGAACAAAGATGAAATAGATGTTGTTGGTTTGCACTGCAAGAAGAGACATTTTTCCGAAGTTGTAATGAGGAAATTATAAAATAAATTTGAAAGTAATGTAGAAAGTGGGTTGGCCTTTATAATTGGTTGTTAAGCCACCGTACGGGGAATACCGGAATGACAAAGTGACCAGAATCTACCCGTTTCACTGCATTCCTCGAGTATTTTTCAGTCCTGACGGCGACGCTGCACGTATGCGCGAAATCCGCTTGCAAACGTTCTTTGAAAACTGTTACGTCTATCGTTCACATAATATACCTTGTGCGTACTTCAATGAAGCTCGTTGTCCATCTTCCCTATGACTTCCGGCGGAAGCCAACGCCTCGACCTTCATTACAGAAGAACTTCTTCGGGACTGTTCTGCCGTCCTCCTTGCCGTTGTTCTTCTTGTTAATCCAATTTTATGTAATTAAAAACGTGTTTGAAAATGATCTTTTCATTGACTTGCCTTATTTCAATAGCCATAACGAGGGACGAAACGTTGGCAGGAAAATAGTTTCATCAGGAGTCATACAGAAGAGTAAATACCGAATTAGTACACTCCAGGCCAGCGATGGCAGGCCATGGAGTGGCCCACTAGAATATTTGGAGGGACCCTTGTAGATATTTATAAAGCGTACAAAAATTTCGATTTTGTAGAAATTATTTCTATCATGGACTTCTTTTCACCTCAATAATACGTCTTACTATGACCATGACCTACTAGATATCATGAAACAGTGTGTCTTATCCGGTCTGCGCAATCTATTAGTTCAAATGTTTCTCCGCTGGCATCACTTACCAAAAAAAATTGGAAGCGAATTTTATCCGGAACGTCATTTTCAATTAATGTCAACTTTGCGATTTGTATGTCTCACGACCTTATTTTTTTTTTTCATATTCTTTTGTTACTGTGTTTGCATAAATAAAGGCTATTACTCTTATTATTATTAGGAGAGAAGAGGGCTCAAAGATATACTGGAAAAGTAATATTATAATTCTAATATCATATAGTCAATTTAATTAGCTTTTTAATACAACTTTTTTGCTCTAATAATTTGTCCACCTTATTCTAATATAGACGATCTAAGAGATATACTGTCCTCTTTAAATACAAGGAAGGCTCCCCGGAATAGACAGTATACCTCTATCACGTATCAGGACTAACCTGGACTGTGTCGAATGGCAGATTAGAAAGATGTTAAATCTCTCTTTGGAACAGTGCACTATACCTATTGAAATGAAAATAGCCGTGATACGACCGACATATAAAAAGGGAAATTGACCCCAATATGGTAATTATAGATCAATCTTATAGGGTTTGGATAAAATTCTTGAAAGACATGCTGTGTCTCAGACTATGTTAAATTATCTGTCAACGTTTAATTGACAAAAAACAATTCGCCTATCAAAAGGGTAAAGTTACAGCTCATCTGTTAGGAGACTTCGCTAATTTCGTTATCATTAATAATAAGCTGAATCACAAAATGCTTTTCCTAAGCATGACCGTTGATCTAAGCAAAGCTTTAGACACTATAGGACATGACAAGTTACTTGATATTCTAGATGGGTACGGCGCGGCGTGAGAGGCAAAGTTAATAATTGGTTTAGGGAATATCTTCAAAACACTTTCGGAAGAAATCGATATATTTAAGCGATCATTGTATTCGTCGCGTCCTGTGTAGGTCGGAATCGGAGAAAAGAATTTAAGGACTTAAAATACCTGACCCCTGGTCCATTACTACAAATTGACCCATTGGTAAAAATAAGGTTCGCCATCCCCTACTCTAGGCTATCCTGTGATTTATTTGACAAGAAAAAGTCTCACGCTTCTGAAGATCATTTTCATTTAAATGAAAAAAAAAACTTTCTACATAAACGTGACTCTTTTAAAAATTTCTAAAGTGACTGAGGTTTTGACAATACAGAAGGGGACCAGACTTAAAATAATTCACTTTTGACCATCCTATTATTAATTAGCGCGATTTAATTAATGAAAATATTACTTCTCACATCTGAAAATCGCATCAATTTAAATTAAATAAATAATACTATATTATAGGAAAAATTATTTTCCCGAAAATTCAAAAATAACCGAATTTTAGGGGCCCCCCTCACCCCCCCGGGGAAAATAGACGCGATTTCCTATCGGCACGGCATTCCCGCGGTCGCCCGTAAAACGCCTGCGAAATTTCGGGCCTCAAACTCGTCGGGAAACCGCCAAAACCGTCGCCAGAAAATTTTACTACAAAAGGGGATTCCGTGCTGACGTCACGCGCCGATTTACTATATTTCTGGGAATTAAAGTAGGTCACAAGGTCGTCGGCGCATTATGAATGGCCGCCATTTGTTTTTGCGGAGTACTTCGGGTCGTTCGAAAGTCGTAAGAAATGCGTAAGAAACGCGTTGTAAACTTAAAGAATAACATCGTTTCGATTAGTTTGATTAGAATTTGAATAAATAAGTGCGTTAATACTCGTATTTTCGGTAAAGTTAGGTTATGCACTTTCGGAAGTTTCACGCTCAGCAGTTGGCGGCACTGCGTCACCGTTTTCTGACGTTTGTTAGTTAGTCGTCGCACGAAGCAAATAAATTTAATTTATTCTCAGTAAAAATTGGACAATAATCATCAGGGAGGACCGAACAATATGGTAAATATTGAATACTATGCGTAAATCGGTTTTCCGCCGAAGAATGCATAACATAACCTCAAATTTTTTTATGTGACTTAACTTGCACCAAGCAAATAAATCTAATTTATTTTCAGTAAAAATTGGACAATAATGACCCTGGAGGACCGAACAATACGGTAAATATCGAATACTATGCGAAAATCGACTTTCCGCCGAAGACTACGTAACATAACCTCAAACTTTTTACTTGATTCAAGAGGAGTTTAGTTTGGATTTTGCGGCAAGCGACGAGGTTTTAGTTGTTGTTAAAGTAAACCTTGAACGTGTTTAATCATTTTTACGTTTTCTTGCAGGATTAGCATACATTAGGTTGCAGAAAGATTGCACGAAGATGTTGCCAAATAGTTTGTAGACTCAACAGGGGGAAGGAATTTAGATATTTGCGGAAATCTGATCTCAAGAAGCGAACAATTAAATTTTTTCAAGAGCTGTTAACGTCAAATATACTTCACATTACATTAATGCAAGGTAAAACATCTTTATTTTCCTGGTTTAAGTAACGTAGGTAATTTTTGTTTGAATTGGCTTCCGGTTGGAACCGCATCACGTTGACTTCTTCTACTGCTGACGTTTCGTTCTTCATTGCAGAAGAACTTCCTCAGGGCGGCTGCTGCTGGTGGTGGTGTTGCTGCTGCTTCTGGTTAATCGTTCAGACTGAGTGGGTATGTCTGTTGTCGTGGTATTTAGCCTTCAAGTTAAAGTAAGTAATTTTTATTTATTTATTTTAAATCATGGCTTGAGTTTTTATGCCCCGAATGAACAGAAAGATTTCTGACAAATACTTAAATAGTTTCAAACAAATTTATTTCGTTCCCTTTTCCTTCTGAAGTTTTATTTATGTTTTTATTATTAAAAAAGCAGATTTTACTTAAACACGTTGCATGTGCTGGTACTTTTATTTATAATTAACTTGCAGAATATATTTTTTTATTTAAGTTACATGTCTATGAGGTACCCTACATGTGTGTAGTAGTAGTAAAATCTAATACGTACACAGAAATTTCGAGCAATTTACATTTAGGTGTTCTCTCATTCCTCCAACTTATTTAAAACCGAGTTAGCACTTCATATGCATTGGGTCTTCTCTCGGATAAAGCCGTTGCAGTCGCAAACAAATAGTTGCAACAAAATTTACAATACAGCACACAGGCAGTCCGAAGGCAATAAAACTCGGCACGTAACAATCATAAATAGTTGGGGAATCTTGTTAAGCTACTGCAAAATAGTGTGGCCGACGATCCATCTTCCGGAATGACAGCCGAGCAAAACGCAGAAAGTACATTTACAGCCGGGAGGATTGCGCGAAATTTCTCTCTTCTCTCATATCAGTTCGCAAGTAACGAGATTAGGGAAGAAGGTATTCCCTTGTTTCCTGCAAAAATTCTATACGTACAACTCCGAGAAACGGAGAGCCTTTAAAGTAACTAATCACCGATGTGATAACGATTTTCGAAATATGAAAAATTTGTAATCGGATTAGTGCAGTTGTAAAATTGCTTTAACTCCGAAAGCAACAGAACAAGGAAATAAATCCAAATAAACTCAAAACTGAAAAAATAGGGGAATGAGGGGGGTGTTATTGAAAAACGTACCGAACCGAGAGAAGATTAAAATAACATCCAGTAAGCCGATTAAGGCGGTTAATCTCTTGCAAGGATTATGTATGCAAACCAACATCCAGTGATGTACTCAAAGTTTCGAATAAAAATAGATTATGAACGTGTTTACTTAAATTTTTAATTTACCGTTTCTGTTCATTTCAAGCAACGCACGCAACTTTCTCTTTAAACCTTTGATATTCAGATTAAAAGGTGTACAAACCTTTTTTAACTTAATTCTTACAGTCTTTTTCTATTGCTTTTCCTCTTTTGTCAAATGTGTTTCCTAATTTGTCAAATGATTTTCCAATTCGTTCAAAGTATAGTAGGCCTGCGGATTGGAAAGTCATTTGACATATTCGGAAACATAATTGACAAAAGAGGAAAAGCAAAAGAAAATGACTGTAAGACATTTCCTAATGATTCGAATTGGTCCGAATACCAAATCCGTCTGTTAAAACATTCCCTCCCGGGCAGAAGAAACGGCTGAAATTAAAACAAAAATCTTGGAAAAACAATCCTCTGTTAATTGAAGACGTTTCCTTTCATAATACGTTTCTTAATGATTTAGATTGATCTCGAATTCCGAATCTTCTGTTAAAACATTCCATCCCGAGCAGAAATAAAAATAATATTCTTGGAAAAGCGATCCTCTGTCAATTGAAAGCAGCAAGAACCGACTTTCTATAATAATGCATTTCTTAAGCCCGATTTTACAATCATTTATTATTCTTAGAATAACGTGACGTAGATAGGGAGGAACACTAAAGGATATCCTTATTCCACGATTGTAAAACTGGGCCTTAATGATTCGAATTTATACAAATCCCGAATACGTCTGTTAAAACATTCCGTCCCGAGTAAACGAAAGACGGCTGAAATTAAATTTTCTGGTAATTGAAGATATGTAGTAGAAATTGACGTTTCTTCGATAAGACATTTCCTAATGATTCGAATTGGTCCGAATCCGTCAGTTAAAACATTCCCTCCCGGCTAGAAAAATCGGCTGATATTAAAACAAAATTCTTGGAAAAACAGTCGTCTGTTAATTGAAAGCCCTTTCTTTCATAATACTTAATGATTCAGATTGATCCGAATCCGCCTGTTAAAACATTCCGTCCCGAGCAGAAATAAAAATAAAATTCTTAGAAAAACGATCCTTTGTTAATTGAAAGCAGTAAGAACCGACTTTCTTTAAAATAATGCGGTCTTAATGCTTTCTTTAATAATCTGTCAGTTAAAACATTCCGTCCCGAATAAGAAAAAAAGACGGCTGAACTGAAAACAATTTTTCTTTTATTTGAAAACAGTGGAAATTGACGTTTCTTTAATAAGACATTTCCTGATGATTCTAGTTGGTCTGAATCTGTCTATTAAAACATTCCGTCCCGAGTAGAAATAAAAATAAAATTCTTGGAAAAACGATACTTTGTTAATTAAAAACCGCACAGTACAGTATGAACCGACTTTCTTAGTAATTCGGATTGATCTGAATCCCGAATCCGTCTGTTAAAACATTCCGTCCCGAGTAGAGAAAGACGGCTACTTGAAAGCAATAAGAATTGACGTTTCTTTAATACGTCATTTCCTAGGGATTTGCTTTGATCCCAATCCCGAATCCGCCTGTTAAAACAGTCCGTCCCGAGAAGAAATAAAAATAAAACTCCTTGGAAAAAACAATGTTCTGTTAATTGAAAGCAGTAAGAGCTGATTTCGTTTAATAATGCATTTCTTAATGATTCGAATTTATCCGAATCCAGTTGAAACATTCCATCCCGAGTATAAAAAGCGGTTAAAATGAAAGTAGAATTCTATGTTAATTGAAAGCAAGTAACAATTGACGTTTCTTGAATAAGACATTTTCTAGTGATTTACTTTGATCGCAATCCCGAATCCTGTATGTTAAAACATTCTGTCCCGAGTAGAAATAAAAGTAAAATTCTTGGAAAAACGATTCTTTATTAATTAAAAACCGCAACAGTACAGTATGAACCAACTTTCTTAGTGATTCGGATTGATCTGAATCCCGAATCCGTCTGTTAAAACATTCCGTCCCGAGTAGAGAAAAACGGCTAAAATGAAAATTAAACTCTCGTGTTACTTGAAAGCAATAAGAATTGACGTTTCTTTAGTACGACATTTCCTAGTGATTTGCTTTGATCCCAATCCCGAATCCGCCTGTTAAAAAACATCCCGTCCCGAGTAGAAATAAAAATGAAATTCTTGGAAACACAATCCTCTGTCAATTGAAAGCGCAGTAAAAACCGACTTTCTTTAATAATACATTTCTTAATGATTCGAATTTATCCGAATCCAGTTGAAACATTCCATCCCGAGTAGAAAAAAGCGCTTAAAGTGAAAGTAGAGTTCTGTGTGTAGAATTGAATAAGACAGTTCCTAATGATTTACTTTGATCGCAATCTCGAATCCCGTCTGTTGAAACATTCCATCCCGAGTAAAAATAAAAATAAATTTCCGGGAGAAACAATTCACTGTTAATGGAAATCAATAAGAACCGACTTTCTTTGATAATGCATTTCTTAATGATTCCATTTTATCCCGAATCTGTCAGTTGAAACATTCCATCCCGAGTGGAAAAAAATTGATATTTTGGTGTCCATTGCGGCGCATAAATGAAAGAGAACAACACAACAACAAGTAAACGAATACAAACAGGAAAACGTCCCAAACGAACAGATACTGCTTCATCTTAGCGCCATCTAATGTTCAGCGGGGAAAGCTATTTCCTTGCCTAAGACCCGCTTGACACTATGATATTTCTTGTGCAAGATTTGTAACAAAGTGAGAGAGATGAGCTACCACAGTGAATTCTGATTGGTTGAATTGGCACTTCTTGCTCACTTTATAACAAATCTTGCACAAGAAATATCATAGTGTCAAACGGGCCTTAGTTTTAGAAAGATTTTGTTTTAAAATGATTGTTTCATAAATGAAAGAGAATGACAGAGGAAGAGGTGAGCAAGTAAGTACAGAAAGCGTTGCTGTATCTTGAATAAAGAAATCATAACAGCGCCTTCTGTTGAGCAGCGACCGAAACTATTCCTTTGCTTTACTTTTAAAAACAGTTTATTTAAAAATTTTTACTCGATAATTGAAAGAGACAGAAAACCGTTTCAAGACAAACCGACGCTGCATTGTCGTGAGAGAAAAACCGAATAGCGCGCCATCTGTTGAGCTAGGTACGTCGTAAAGTATTTTCTTGCCGTAGTTTTAAAAGGTTTTGTTGTACGAGTAATTTCTTTTTGCTTGATAAACGATTTAAAAAGTTTGAAAAAGAAAACGTTCGTCTGAAAATTAACCTCAAATGACTTCAGCTTCGTTCAAGACATGCTTGCAACGCCATCTCTTGACCGGAAATGTAACCGGGCGCCATCTACCGGATAGCACCGAAAACTATTTCCTTGGCTTTGGCGTTAGAGATGGAAAAGAATGACAAAGAAACAAGGTATTTCAATATTTTGTAGAATCTGAAAGGAAAACGGTTCGTGAAAACTAAAATCTCGTGCTCCCCCCCCCCCCAACTCCTTTTAATTTTAGTTTTAAAGTCGCAAGAAATTTGAATATCAAGATATGTTGCTTCGTTTCACTCAACTAAAGGCAAATTGCGAATGCTGGCGAAATTAATTAATTAAGAAATTAATTTAAAATAATTTGAGCCAGCCAGTTGGTGGCTGCAGCGCCATCTTTTGCAAGTAAGTGAAAACCTGTAATGTTTCATGTCTTACGATTGATGATCGACTTGTTTTCAGTATTAAAAAAATTGTACTTAATGCGATGCGATACAGTTATGTATAGAGCGCTATCTCTTGACGAGGAATTTAACGGCGCGGCGCCATCTATTGAACAGCGCTGAGCACTATCTTCTCGGCCTTAACCGATCAACGAAAAGTATATCGTTTTTTTTTTTTTTTAATATAAGAAATCTTCACGTAATGATGCAACAGGTTCGAGTTGCGTTCGCCTCTTCTTGAGGAGGAATTTAACAGCGCCATCTCTTGAACAAATGTGAACACTATTTTGACGACCACAGACTTGATGATCAAAGTAAAATGAATCAATTTGATTGGGATTTCCCGACCTGTTTTTTAAAGTTTGAACAAATCGATTCAAGAACCTATTCAAAGACGAAACTACATTCGCAAGACACCTATTTTTTTCTTGTAATGTTATAGTCGTCCCAGTTTTGTGTCGGTTTTATGGTCTTGCTATATAAAACCGATACAAAACTGGGACGACTATATCTCAGAAGCGGCTTTATACTGGAAGTACCTCAATTCTCTCGGATTATCACTAAGGGCATGTTATATAAATCTTGAATTACTAGCATAATTCCATTGGAAAATGAAACAGCAAGTGTAATTACCGGCGATAAAGCACAAAAGTAATTAAGTAAACAATACATAACCTGAGCTTCCACACACACACACCCACACCCACACACAGAGAAGTTCCATAACGGCAATCGCATTCGGTTTAATTATTGCGGCCATAAATCAAACTAATTTGCGCAGTCATCATTGCTCTTGAACGAACAGCAAGTCTGATTAGGATTATAATAGAAAGACGTAAATCATTAGAGAGGAGAACGCAATTAAACGGCGTGCCGTTTTGATTTAAAACTCTTGGAAGTTATTGCGCCGAACGTGCAATCCGTTCGGGTTTAATTCACTCCGTCACATTTATTGCAACAGATAACGAAGAGGAGGAACGATTTTGTTTCGATGCAGGGGATCAATACGTGCATGAGTGTGCACTAAACGCCTCAAATAGTTTAATGGAGTGACGAGATCGCCGGCATCTTAATAGATTAACGGACCCTTAATCTCATTAAACCAGTATCAGGTTACGGATCATCAGGTTGCGACTTGCTAAGAGACGATTATTTAGGTCAAGTTAAATTGATGGCTCTGATCGGAATCGCTGCAACTTTTAATGCGTCTTAAATTGCAGGCAGGATGTTATTACTTCGTGTGCGTAATTTTATAACTCCGGCGGCTAATTTGGCAAACTAGGAAGGTAGGACACAAATTAAATTATAATCAACCCTTGTAACTATTTTGTTAAGTTGTAAATGCTGTTTAATCTACCTACATATCGGTACCTAACCCTTACCTACCAGCCTTTTCCCCTCGGGCATATATATCTTTTCCTGCTGCGTATATAATGCGAGAACTTAATTAAGCTCCTTCGCCGGCGTTCGTAAATAAAAGCCGGGCTAATTTCGCCCCCACGAAAAATTAAAATTAAAAAAGGGCGTCGCGAGTTCACTTTTCGCCCGCAAGAAAAAAAATTGGGAAGAACGTGTCGCCGGCAACTGATTGGATGGATACCTGAGCTGACTCGACTTCAAAGCAGGCGTTCTCTTTGTGTTGTGAATGCAGCGATATCATCCTCACTTCGGAAAGGAAACGAGCACAACCTGGATTAGGTGCGCCTAGAACCGCGATTATATGACTTGCACATTTCATGAAACTGCGGAATTCTACCTTTAATTTCCGAAGCTAAGCAATTGACAATAGGTGCTCGCTCATCTTTCATGGGATTTTACACAATCCCTTCGTTTAGTCTTTTCGGTCACGTGATTTCCTTTAAAGAAGTCGGTAATTCGATTCGTGTTCTATTTGTGTTCACAAAACACAATGGTCGTTAACGAATTGCTATTCAAATTTAAGTAAATCAAATCCTTCAATCATTGGCAAAGTTTCTGGTTCACGTTCTGGAGGCCTTTTTATTTTATTTTTATTTATTTACAATATTTTGTAGATTTTGTAAGATGTATAAAAAATTAGTTGAATTCAAAGAAACTCAAATTGGAATGTCTTTAATATAATTTCAAGCAGATTTGAGCCAAGTTTCAAGCTTAGAAACAGTGGATTAGTTGAAAAGATTCAACTCAACTGAAACTCCAAAGATTTCAGCTCAGTTTGAACGCCTTGAATCAGTTGACAAGCTCAGAAGCTTCGCTGAGCACAATTTAATTTGAGTTTTAGAGGTTCTAGCCAGGTGTAAAGATTAGAAGCAATGGAGAAGCTGTGAAAATTGATTGAAGTTCAATTAAACTGGATATCCAAAGACTTTAGCCCAATATCAACGACGTGAAGCAGTTGACAAGCTCAGAAGCTTCACTGAGTCCAATTAAGTTCAAATTCCAAATATATCAGCCAAGTTTCCAGTTTAGAAGCAGTCGATAATTAGTTGAGTTCGAAGAAACTCAAATTCGAAAGTCTTTAATATAGTTTCAAGCAGTTGAGTTCAATTAAGATCGAATTCCCAGGATTTGAGCCAAGTTTCAAGCTTAGAAACAGTGGAATAGTTGAAAAGATTAATTCAAGTTCAACTCAACTGAAACTCCAAAGATTTCAGCTCAATTTGAACGCCTTGAATCAGTTGACAAGCTCAGAAGCCTCGCTGAGCTCAATTTAATTCGAGTTTTAGAAGTTTTAACAAAGTTTAAAGATTAAAAGTAATGGAAAAGCTGAGAAAATCGATTGAAGTTCAATTAAACTGGATATCTAAAGATTTTAGCCCAATGTGAAGCAGTTGACAAGCTCAGAAGCTTCACTGAGTCCAATTAAGTTCAAATTCCAAATATATCAGCCAAGTTTCCAGTTTAGAAGCAGTCGATAACCTAAGATGGATAAGGAAATTAGTTGAGTTCAAGGAAACTCAAATTCGAAAGTCTTCAATATAGTTTCAAGCAGTTGAGTTCAATTAAAATTGAATTCCCAGGATTTGAGCCAAGTTTCAAGCTTAGAAACAGTGGAATAGTTGAAAATATTAATTCAAGTTCGACTCAACTGAAACTCCAAAGATTTCAGCTCAATTTGAACGCCTTGAATCAGTTGACAAGCTCAGAAGCTTCGCTGAGCTCAATTTAATTTGAGTTTTAACAAAGTTTAAAAATTAAAAGTAAAGGAAAAGCTGAGAAAATCGATTGAAGTTCAATTAAACTGGATATCTAAAGATTTTAGCCCAATGTGAAGCAGTTGACAAGCTCAGAAGCTTCACTGAGGCCAATTAAGTTCAAATTCCAAATATATCAACCAAGTTTCCAGTTTAGAAACAGTCGATAACCTAAGTTGGATAAGGAAATTAGTTGAGTTCAAAGAAACTCAAATTCGAAAGTCTTTAATATAGTTTCAAGCAGTTGAGTTCAATTGAAATTGAATTCCCAGGATTTGAGCTAAGTTTCAAGCTTAGGAATAGCTAACTCAATATGGGATCGTAGAATTCTATTTGGATGCTTCTGGTTCGTTTCAGAGTGTGACGGAGATGACCTAATTAGATGTCTCAAATACTCTCACATTTATTTGGCCACATCTCGCGAGTTTTATTACCTTATCGGAAATTTACGGACCGTAATTTCTGCGGCCATTAAAAAGTTTATTTTCGCTAAAAATTGCTGTAAAACTTCCGAGAGGATTCGCCCATAAAGGGAAAGTATCGTAAACCGCAAATGACACAAATCTGCGGCGCATTGATAAGTTTTACGAGTCATCTTCGCTCCGGCCCCGGATCTTACAATGTCCTCCCTTCGTTGACCGGAAGCTGTGACGTGGATTCGTGTATTTAAATTAGTTGGGAAAGTGAATTTTTATGCGGACGGAAAACGTTATAAATTAAAATTTTAAATTGCGAAGCATTGTCATGCATATAAATTTTCCGGGCACACCGTAACCGAAATTTTATTTCCCTCGAAGATTTTAAATTGCCCGTTATAAGTCCAGGGCCCCCGGTCGGCGGACTTTCTCTGTCAAAAGACGCGACGTTTATTTAAACATTGGAGAGAATTACGAGCCGAATTCCATTTTTTTTCCCTCTCGAAATTCTCCCGTTTATTACGGTCTCATGCGAGATACCACCGGGCTTGTCGCTTACCTCTCGAGACGTTACCGCGAATTTTCGCTCTAATACCCGCATTCAACTTTTACTCCTTCGCACAATTCGATAATTCTTTTCCCGCTGCGTGCTTCTACCACAGTGGACCAGGCGTACACTCGGGAACTTGTCTGTTTTTTGGGGGGCGGTGAGTGTTTGGTCCGCACGCACGGCATTCTTGACAGTCGTTTTGTTTATTTTCCGCACTTCCCAAGTTTTTTCACATGAACGCTTTTTCGCTATCTGTTCTTATTTACAGTAACTTTCATTATCGCGGCAGCCTCGCGTTTTCCTACTTTAAACACGAAAGACTCTCGACATCAACTCCGGAACTAAATCAGAGTTGTAGATAAAAGCCAAAAAGAAGAATTACTAACAAAATTCTTTTTAAGATGTAACGGACAAAGCTTTGGTTCACTTTTAGTTTAGATTATATTTCGATTGACTGGACCACAAGCCAAACTCGTCAAATTCATTCAAAGTATTTGGAACAGAACCCAACATGTTTTTTTAAATTGGCCAAACAAAATTAATTAACGTTCCGATTACTTAAACTAAATTCAAGCATTTATCCTAATACACCGACGCATATAATGAAGTGTGTCAATTACTGGCGGAGCTCAGAAGTAATTACCGTCGCTTGTCTGCCTCTAAACTTCTCTCCGGCTTATGACTGATGATGCTTTATTTCGTTAGCCGTTCAATTTTGAATATATCATTTAATCATGTTTGTTTACGTGCTCGCGCGCGCGCCCCCCCGCAATGAATGCGTCGTTAAGCCGCGTAAAATTTCGGACGATTAATTCAAATGTGGTCGCTAATTGTACGGAAGCTCAGAAATTCAAATTAAATATAATTGCCCGCGCTCTCCGCGCAAGATCTGTCGTCATTAAGGGAAACTTTGAAGAAGCTAATCGCGTTCGGTTTCGAGGAAAACTGACGGGGATTTATTATTTCACCGAGCGATTTGTTACGTTTCCGTTAACGTATGTGTACTTCAGACGGAATTTACTGGCGGATTATGGACTTACGGCCAGTTAACATAAACACTAACCAACCACCGGGGACATTAAGGGGTGCGCTACATTAAGCAGGACCGGACAAGGGTTTTAAATCACGCGGAACTTAAATCAAACAAATCCACTCGAATTATTTTCTTAATACTGTAACCAGGACAAGGAGAACGCCAACGCAAAGAAGTCGCAGCTGCAAAAATCAGTCGACCAAAACTTCTTGTAAACAATTAAAATGTTACGGTAATAATTTAAGTAACATGAAATAAGGATCGTAGCTCAGTATAACAAACATTTATTAACTAATACTCACATATTATTTGGGGCACTTACTGACAAACAGACTAGATGGTACACTAATTATGCGCTAACGTTCGATTTGTCGCCTTTTTATAGGGGTTTTGTTTCCGGGGTATTGTTGCCTTGACATTTTTGCACACGGCTCGACTTTTGGCTTTAGATCTATGCACGTAGATGAGTCATAAGATTTGCACACGGCACACGAATGAATCATACGCTTTGACATTTGCATTGGGATGCAGGTGCATCGCGGGTGAGTCATACGTTACATAATTCTTATGTTTATGTTACGCTCGACTGATTTGCAGCTGCACATTCTTTGGTGCTCTTCTCGTCCTAGTTAGATTTTTAAGTATGAATCGTTCGGAAATGTCGAGGAAGGATTACCCAAATTCTGAGTAACACGCTTGCAGTTCCGGATGATTCAAATGCCTAGGCACAAACGTCCTCGGACGAAATCCCTTTAAATCCGCCATGCGCGCTAGAGGGGAAATGATCCCCCACTACGCTAAGCAAGTATCGACGGGGTAGTCGGAGCATTTTAGGCGGAGTCTGCTTCGTTCCACAAAATATGAAATAGTAGACGGCCTAGTCGTTTGGCTGCTGTTCATATCGAATTAAGCCGAAAATTATTATAAATATTGTTTAAAAAAGGTTTGTTTTTCAATTTAAAATGGTCTCGAACTTGTACGACACTGTTAAACGCTAATAAACCAACATGAACTAACTCGCTCGGCGCTCTCTGTTTTGGATTTCATTGATACGACTGAGTCAGTTATGTGCCGGCGCTTGTTTGTCTGAAACATCGGGATCGTCGCAAATAATTGAGGGTGAAGGTCGAGCTTTCGGCGAACTCGTCGTGCTCGTCACTGCTTTAAATAATCGACGAGCTGATCATGAAATCATTAGAGTGACAGCTAGTCAGATGTTGTTGTTATAATTATGAACAATCATGTAAGTTTATTGTATATAATTATGTTTGACTTTATGTATTTATATTTAATATATTATTTTAACTGAGCTACGACCCTTATTTCATGTTACATAAATTAATACGGTAATTATCTCGTGTCTTATAAAAGAATAATTTATTTTCAAGGGTATTTACTCAAAGGGAGTTATTCTAACGAAAAAAAGTTACTGTTTTAGCAAAAATTGTTTGCAATAAAACGGTAACGTGAGGTCCTTGCGGTTCGTTTAAGTAAATACGCATCTGATTGAGTTCCGAACGCATTCTCGTTAAAAAGTTTACCTTCGCCGGAACATAAACTTTTAATTGCTCATTAAGAGCTTTCACGAAATTTAAATATTTGAGCAATTCTTATGTAAATATCTTGCGAATTTGCAAAATATAAATAGAGGGAAAATTATTTGAAATAACAAAGAAAGATTAATGAAATCTTTGTTGCGCGAGCGAAACGAGGGGGCCGGAGTTTAATATTATTTCGTACGTAACGGCTTTAAGGGCGGGTGGGCCGAGTAAGCCCTTGTACGTATCCGTTTCGATTTTGTTGTCTCTGTTGCGTAATTTAATTAGGCAACGCGCTCATTGTTAATTTCCGAAAAAGGATTTTCTTCTTGGTCATTGGCAGGGAATTGCGCCGGCTCCCGTTACGAGGCCCCAAAAAAATTCGAACGCGTCCTGCGAATTAAAAGGGATCGCGATTTTCATTTCGCCGATTTAATTCCTCGGGACGTCGCAATAAATAACACGAAAACAAAGACATTAGCATTTCTACAATATTACACCTACCCTATTAGGGGCTGCGCCACGCCATGGTGAAACCTTTCCGAGGTCGCTCGCGCTCGTCTGTTTAATCTGTTTAGTATTTTGGACACGCCGAGACGATGATTTTTTCCGTATTTAAATGCAATTAAGAGAGGGTCCGTCGTTGTCTGTCGGACCACGATAAAAACAACGAACAATGATTCCCTCGAAACGCTAACGACCTAATACATTATTCATACCGGACCACTTAACTAAATCCACTCCACGCATAACGCATTGTGGACCAAGATATCTTTTATGGGATTCCCAATCGGTTCCCAATCGCGCCAGGTTTCGTCATTCCGTGAGGTCGCTTCAAAGTCAGAACGCCTTCGAAATAATTCATATTTTCACGCCGTCGTTCCCTGTTTACGCTTGCGAATGTATTAAATAATTGCCGCGAGTTAATATCCGAGTTTCAGCAAAACTGAAATTAATTACAAATTGAAATTAGTACGTTGAGGTAGGGTCAGAGTCATTAATTAGCAATCCCGCGTTACCGCAGGGACCAGAGACAATATGAGTTACAAGCAAAATTTTGTAATCGCTTTAAAACCCGTTTAACGGCGACGTAAATTCGTGTCCACAACCCCCAGAAATATAAATTATTAATCGCCCTAGAACTAATACCTGCGTATTTCATCCCAAAATTGGGATCGACGTTTCGCTCCATCGCATCAAGCTGAAGACAGGCGTTCCTCTTTCAGGTCAAATATCAAACTGTCTTGGCAATTCTGTTCTTGAAAAAGACATCCTCTCTATTACAGAGAAACATCAATTCGTGATGAGTGATTTCAAAAGTGTCCTGATTCGAAATTCATTATTTCATGTACTCCTTGTGATATAAATAATTAATAGCTCTCTTGATTTCCTTAATTAATTAAAAAAGGGCCCCCACTCGATTACCGCGTTAAAGCTAATTTCGCGCGTTAACCAAAAGTTCAGGAATTTCCGGCTCGATTTTTAATCACGAAATAATTCAACAACTCCGAAACATTCAACTGCAAAGTGGTCAGCGCGCGTTAAGTGTCTGGAATGTTAGTAACGGAGGTGGCCATTCCTGAATGATATTGAGGTCCTTAAAATAGTCCCAGAATGTTTGCGTAGGACATGGTGGAACGAGAGGCATTTCGCATTAGACGGCCAAAGTTTATGTCGGCCGACCTAAGTTATGAGTGACAGAAAAAAGTCGAAATGAATTAGAATCTCTTGGGGGGAATTTTATGTTTTGTTTTGTCGCGGAAAGTGTGCGAAATCTAAATTGATTTTTAGCTCGATTATTCTCACTTAAAACCGGCGCTCCCTGGGAAACGTCACGCGCGAGCTGTCTCGAGATCTCCAAGATGTGAGATATCGTCAAGACGTCCCTGAGATGAATATCGCACTATTGTGCACAACACTAGCGACGGCTTCGCTGTCAGTTCGCTTCTCCAGCGAAAGCTCCACTTGACTTTAATACAACGCGACGTCAGCCTGGCAGCATTGCTAATTGTCTAAGCGAGGCTTAATTTTATTTACTTGTTTGTCTGCTTCATTGTATCGCATGTTACTACTACCACTGCCTTGGTTCTTACTTAATAAAACACGCTCGACGCTGACTTATTACCTCCCCCTCCCCCCTACTCAATAAATTACGGCTTACCTGCACTTACAGACGCACAAGATATATTAATCGGAATTAATTTAATCTTTGAAAATAATTTACATACTTTTTTAATATTGTTACGAATTCACCGGACGATCTAATGTTGACTAGTAAACCTGAAAAGTTTCCGGAAATATTGTAACACCACCACCAACGCAAGGATTCACAGCTGCGAAAATCAGTCAGCCAAAGCGTTCATACATAAGTATGAATCTTTAGGAAATGTCAGGGAAGGAATACGCAAATTCCGGGTAACACGCTTTCAGTTCCTCATGAGTCATGTGCCAAGGCATAATTTCATAACTCCCTGGGACGAAACCCCTTTAAAAAGTCTACGAGCTTATAATTAGATGATTAGAGTAATAGCTAGTCAGAAGGGTATTGCGTATTATAATTGTGAACAATCAAGTAAGTTTCCTTTGTATAAATATGTTTGATTTTATGTGTTTATATTCAATATATTATTTTATCGAGCTACGACCCTTATTTCAGTTACATAAATTATTCCGTAACAATATGTTGGGTGTGTGGCCTATGCATCAGGTTGTAACAATTTTTATATTCAAATAATAATTATATAATAACATGAATAATTATTTTAGGAATAAGTTAGATTAGAATTCTTTTAGTATTCGATTTAAAAATCCGAAGCAAATTGAGGTCGTTCTTTTATTTTAATTCGAGAATTACGCGAACGTTTGCATTTATGTAAAGCGCGCCTGCAATTTCCTCGGAAGTAAGCAAGCCCCTTTCATGCTCGCAAACGTAATCAGCCCCCCCCCTCCCCCCTCCCCCGGTAGAATCTATCAAACTTTTACAACTCCATTCGGTAAATAGCAGTCACTTCCCTAAAAGGATTTTCGTCTCATATTAATTATGTCAGTTTAACGAATTCAATTATCTAACTTTCATCTCGCGGGGGGCGAACGTCAAGTTCGCCTCGCCCCCCTCCCCCCCCCGCCCGCCCCTCGATAATTCGTCGTCGCGTTCGAATCGGGAAGTTCGGGAATAATTAGAAAAAACGAGCGAGCGGGAACGATTCAATTTCTTTGGTCGGGATTCAAAACGTGCGCCTGCATTTCTTATTTACCGGGCGGGCTAATTCCGCATGCGTAAGCCGAGGACCAAATTAATTTCCACTTTCCGGAGGGGGGGGGAGCAGGGGGGCGAACGCCCGCGCCTTAATAATATTTTCCCGTTGACATTTCATCAGTATGCGCTGATGTCGGCGGTCCCTTTGGAAATCTCTCGTAATTTGATTTGACGCCGCAGTCTCTTGAAAATATTTCGACGATTAAATAAATGATTTGTTGTACATACAATCAAAATCGAAACGCCCTGTGTGAATTTTCTTGGCGTGTAACTCGGTGATCTTGACGAGGACATGGAGAGAGGGTCATAACTTCGCGGAAAAGGTTTGATTATTTTACGAAGTAAACGAATAAAACGCCCCAGCTACCGAATACATAAATTTTATTGGCATACTTCCCTGATTATAATAAAATTCATATTTCTTTTATGCACACGTCCATAAAATAGGTTAGTGTTCTCCATTTGTGCTTTTATATTTATGGTCCTATCTCAATTTATCGCCCGCAAGAATACAACATAAATAAAAGCTAATTCGGGAAGCTAAACACATATATACCGACGAGGACGAACGGATGCGATAGCTCGGGAAATTTATTTTGTTTTATTTAGTAAAAAATAAAATAAACTTGCGTGTGTATGTGTGCGTGCTTGTGAAGTCTTTTCGACTTTCGTTTTCCTTAAGAAAAATGATTTTGATTCATATTGCTATCAATTAATTTTGGAGGCAACACTGGAATGTGATTGAAACTATAAGTGGGCCATTCGTTCCTGTTGTGCTGGTGGCCTATTCACCAGCAATTTAATCAAAAAAAAAAAGTTGGCGTTTTCAATTTAACTATCTACATTTATTCCGCCTTTGTATTTCGTGCAACTCAAATATTTATCCGTGGGCGTTTAGGTTAGTTTTCGTGGGCGAATTGATTCGATAAATATTTAATCGCCAAGTAATACGCGCGCGGCCGAAAGTTATAGTTCCTGGATGGCGGATGAACCGGATTAAGCTTTCCGGAGCGAAGCTTCTAAATATTCGCGCCGCAGTAAATGAATCGGGGTTACTTCCGCTTTTTGTGAATGCGAATTTTCCATACCACTTGCTTGGTGGCCGGCCAAACGCTGATTCAATTCGTAATGGTTCATAAACTCCATCAAATGGTACAGTTCAATTGTTCGGTAACTGTTACTGCCTCAGGAAGCTGTCCAACAATCACTGCCTTACATCCTTCGTACAATGCATTGCGGATACTGCAGTCGTACATATATTTTTACATTTTACTTAGAGTACATTATATGAAACCATTTTTTTTTAAATTTCTTAAAGCTCGCCGAGGAGTTCCTTAACGTTCTACATATTAAGTCCATTAGTGGCACTTGTAATTAATTATTAATATACTTCATCTTAGCTGCATGTACAACGTGTGCTATAATAAATAATGAAATGATCAAAGTTTGTTTGAAAGTTTGCGTCGCGAAAGCAGTGTCTTTTTTTGCATCCTCGCTTTATACCTTTCCTTTCGTAATAAAATCCTCGTATTCAACTCATATACGCGGCTGCGAACATGGAAATGCTATTTGCGTAAAATTATTCGACGTGTGCTATCAAATGACGGAAGTAGGGCTAACGCCGGGGATCCTTCCTCTCACCCGAGCCGAGCAGATCTCAATCGTCCTCGTTATTGCCGCGCGCAAGAATTTTTTTTGAAGGGCTCATCCACTTTCAGGATGAAATTAAGCAAACATGTCGAATGGAGCCCGACGACGGAAGGGAGCGGGCATTAAAAAAAGAAAATCCGGGCATCATCATAAAGTCCCTGATCTCAAATGAAGCACTTGAGCTGCAGGCAGGGGAGATCTGTTATGTTTAGACTGGACAATGGTCAACATCCCGGGCACTTCAGGAAATTGAAGCGATGTGTAAATACTGAACTCTGATTGGGAACGTGTCTTATTTGGAGGCAAAGGGAAGCTGCAACACACAATAGGAAGCTCAGTAATAAAGCTAATATTGGAAGAGGGAATTAATTTCGCTGATGAATCAGCTATATAACATTCTTAATTTCTCAACTTAAAAAACTCCAATTATTTATTCCATTTCTTTGGCCCTGCCTGAGTACACGGCTTTCGAGTTTCCGAGTTATATTTTATTAAAATTCGCGCATCGAAGCGAGGAGATATTAGAAAAATAGTCGAAAAGAGCAGAATTCATATTTTACCTTTCTCGCGGCCGAGTAAAACCGGGAAAGCAGCTTATCGTAAGCCGCTTGCTGTGACTTATGGCTGTCCGTTTGTGGTTTAAAGGTATAAAACATTAAAATGACCGTATTTAAGGGGGCCCCTCCTCTCTTCCAATTTTAATAACACGTCGGGGGTTTTATTCGTCTTAATATCATAATATATTTATGCGCTCCTCTTTCGCCGTCGTCTTCACTTGATCGAGGATTTCGTTCTTCGGCCGCACTTGAGGGAGTCGTAATCGTAATTCTCTTCTTATATCCGAGGCGGTATTATTAATGAGACCCTGTCATAAATCTGTATTTTGGACTGAGGTACTTACTTACGTCCCTCTGACGTCTTGGTGTACTTAATAATTCATTCATTGTATTTCCTAAATTTGTTGATGTTTACGAACAGAAATAAAGTATATCTCAACACGACTTTCTTCTCAAGCACATAAATATTTTTAATTATAAAATAACTCTTGAATGCACATATGCAAAGCATTGTTACATCCTTGTAAATAGGCCACCAAGAAAACAGAAAGGAATGGCCTGTCGTCACTTCAGCTCTCGAATGCTCGAGGGAATTCATTTATAACAAAATTTGAACAGACCCGAGTATACGGAATATAGCGAATGGAAACTGTGCAAAGAAAGACCGATGTTAGGTGTAATACTGGTAAGTTGAGATTACCATTTTTTTTTCCACTTCTTATTTTGGGCAAAATATTCCACCTCTTTCCATTTTACGTTCCTTTTTTTTCGCCGCTTGTTCACTTTCCAGGTTTTTCTTGGCCTGCGTCTTCTATTTCTTCCTTGAGCTCTGGTTTCGTAGACTTCTCTGATAAGTCCTTCTTCTTCCATTCCATTCGAATTGTCACGATAAGATACTCTCAAACCTTTACCATATCAAGATACGAAAAGATTGTTATCCCGCACACCTCAACCAGCCGATCTTTGATGCTTTGAAGAGAAAGACCTTTTCGAGTAAGATAATTTCGGCGCTTACACCACGTCAAGAACGGAAGGGATGTACTCCCCCTTGTTACGTTATAGAAAACGTTGGTTCCCAAAAAGAAATAAATTGTCCTTTTTTAAGTGCGCCTCCATCACGTTACGTTGTAAGGAAAATGTAGTCAACGTAGTTATGTTATAAGGGGGTCGCCACCACGTTACGTTTTCCCTTAAATTGAACACTCGCTTGCAGGGCAGGATATTGGCGAACGAAACGTAATAATTAATTCAAATTTTACATTACCTCGCCTCTTTGCACCACACTCGACCAAACGCCGCCCCCAAGGACCGACTCGGAAATCACAAGTAAAAGTCACCAAATACATTAAACTAATTATATTAATGAATACTCTGGAAACTGCCTGTCGACTGTTTCCGACTATCCAACTCATTGATTAACAACTAATCAACTACTGCCCATTTGATTTCCAAATTTCCCTTTCTATACCACCCGTGCCGGATGCCACAAAGTGCGTTTCCAAAGGTTCGGGTCCAAAGATCGATGTTCCAAAATTGTCAGCGTCACATTTAATGAGCGAGCACTTTAATTGTTTTGAATTCAATTCGAACTGTTGTGTAGCATTCTTAAGTAAGTTCAAACACCTTGGTTTTCATTTTTGTCAGCATGGCATCCCCTCTATTAAAACGTTAATTTTGCATAAGTTCCATCGACCGAGAAAGAATTTGACCTGCAAGCTAAGCCGACCTCGGTAATTCATGCTAGACAGCTTCCGCGGCGATTAAGGCTGCGTCGATGACCGTACTTGTGAAATACGAACTAAACAATCTTGTCAATTAAACCTAAAAATACGCATGTTAAACTTTGTGTAACTCCAAAATAATTAAGTTAACTAAGTTTGCTCGACCCAGAGCAAAACATCTTCGTACCATCCATCCGCACGGTATTGTTACATCTAGATGAAGTTAAAAGAAATAAAATATGAACCAAAATACCCGTCTCCTATACCCAATCGACTTTAAAATCTCTGAATGAAAAATGGGAAATTCCCCAAAAACTTATTATTTTGTCGCAAACCGTAAACACAGATCGTCTAATGAAATGCGAGCTCTGTGCTCACCATTTCCAATTTCTGCCGGGATTGGTGAATGGTACTGCCGTTGGACTCCGGGGGGGTCGGCTACTCGTCTCCTCTATTTCTTCATAGACTTCCGCCGCACTGCTACTGGTAAACGGCCCGTCTCCCCTATGTGGATGCTTGGTAAAATCCATAGGACATCTCTCGTGAGAAACGCCGCATTTTCTTTTTTCTTGACTCTTCGTAGACATCTCAGGAACTGCTTGGCTTAACTCGTGAGGGCTGATTTCTGATTTCTTCATTGTTCTTTGATCTTCTTCATCTCCTTCATCTTTGTGAAGGAATTCTTAGCCCCAATCGTCTCGATCTACTCATCTAAGATGCATTTGTGAAGACCTTTGCACTTTTGACAAAATTTCTGCATTTTCTTCGTCTTTCCGAAGGAATCTTCAGCCCCAATCGTCTCGATCTACTCATCTAGATGCATTTTCGAAGACCTTTGCACTTTTCGCAACATTTTGACGTCAGTTTTTTAACCTTCTTCGTTTCGTCATCTTTTTGGAAGGAATTTACAGTCTCGTTTGACTCGATCCAGCCCCCTTGATGAGTTGTTGAAGACCTTTACTCTTCTCTCAACATTTGACGTTAATTCTCCAAATTTTCATTGATCTTCTTTTCTTGAAGGGATTCTCGAAGGAATTACCACGATCTCTTCTTGGTTTTCTTCTTCTCCGTCTTGAAGGGTTTTACAGCCCCATTCCCCTCGATCTAGACGTTTTTGAAAACCTCAGAGCTTCTGACAAAATTTTGCCGTCAATTCTCCAAGTTTTTTTTTTAACCTTCTTCTTCCTTGTCTTTCTCGATGGATTTACGGCCTCATTCGTCTCGAACTAGATCTACGAGTAGATGATTTTTAGAAAACTTCTGAGCGACCTTTGCATTTCTGACGTCATTACTACGAATTCTTTTTGGTCTTTTTCTTTTTCTTCTTCATCTTGAAGGGATTTACAGCCCCGTTCCCCTCGATCTAGACATTTTTGTGCGCACAATTTTCCTTATTGACCAACGGCTGGGTAACATCCTTAGAGCCGCGTTTCAGGTTGGATTTAACATTTGTATTCTTCTTCTGCAGGTATTCTTTAATCTTCATCCAAATTACAATTACTAACAAAAGCAGTGCCAATATCAAGGCTCCCTTTGAGGTGTAAACAACAACTTCGTGGTGGGTTTGAAATGCGAAGGCGGATCTCGCTAACATCGTTAGAGTGAAATGGGTTCGTCTTAATAGGAACAGGACAATGACTGTGAGGATTACATTCCAGATTAGGAATGCAGTGTAACTTTGGCTTTTCCTCGATAGTTTACCCTAGATGTTTGTTAGGTATTGTTGGAAATTTGACGACGACTGACTAGGAGTGATGTTAAGATGTGGAATTGATAAACTCCAGTTTGAATTGATGCATTCGCTCGGGCTTGCTCCAAAAGGTTGGCCTTAGGACGAATGATTTTAAGTTTGTCCAAAAGGCAGGAAGAATATGTGTAATTTGTGCATATCCTTCTTACTTCACGCAAGGAGTAATGAGACGACATTGGCAAGGCAAGAATATTCTCAGTGCGCTGGACTTGGTGTAACGTTGCGCTTGCAACTTCGTAGTTCCATTTTGGCAGTTGTTTTTCCTTATCATTGGTTTTGTCTTTAGATGTTCTCTGAATATATCATTACTAATCCGATCGTATTTTTTTTCCCTGAAGCTTTCTCAAAAATCCAATCTCAGGGACGTTTATTCGACTCTCGTGCCTCTTTGCAAGTGCCCATGTTTCACTTCCACGTATTAATTATGGCGTTACTATCTTATTGACCAGTTGGGCCTTCTCTTTCTCCAAAGAATGTTGGCTTTAAGGAACTTTAGGAAGCTTCTGACTTGCTAGATTTTATGTCCCTTTAGCCTAATCATAGTTTTTCTTTTGTGTACACTTCTCTTTTGTTCTTCATTAAGTAGATACATTTGTCACGCTAAGGTCCTTCACCACGTCGCGCTAAGCCTCGACTATGTCGCGACGGTGTGTCCTTAGCCCTTGGGTTGATTGGGGTGCGTAGGTTTATCAGAGGGTAGAGCTTTAAAGACAATGATTTACAAAATTAATACCTCTTTATTTACGTAAATGATTAATTTGGTGGAGGGTGGTTTGTCCATGAAACTTGGGCTGCGGTCCTGGGTCGTTCGCGGCGACTGGGGTTGTTGAGTCGACTAAGACAGAGCAGCGGGCGACGTTTCCTTAGCCGGGAAGACTGCCGAAGTTCAAGGCCGGTCCGCGACTTGCGTGATTGGTCTCAATGTTCCTTGGCTGGAGCACGACACGTCCTTGCTCAGCTTACGGGGTGATCGGGTTGGAACAGCGGCGGCCAGTGCAGAACTACGGTGATGTCTTCTCTCGGCAGCTGGCGGGGGAGATAGTCCTCGTACTTCTTTAGGACGAACGGCAATGTTGTCGGCGGCAGTGACAGATGATGGGGGCTGCAGCAATGCTGATGCTGGGGTGGCGACGACGATGAAGCGGGCGGCGGCGTCGGCGTTGTTGAGCGTTGGTGGCGGCAATGTTGGCGTCCCCTTGTTGGTTGGCACTAGTGCCCCCGGAGTCGGTCCAGTGGAAAACGACTGCCTTCCTAATTTTGGCCCGTACTTTAAATACACGTTTTTTGCCTAGTCGCACGTTGCATTTTTCATAACCTGCTTTGTGTCCGTTTGCGTCCTTCGTATACGCGCGTATAAGCACGTGGCCTCGTTTGTAATAAATTCCGCTGATGTGTTATTATGAAATATGAACATTTACGTATCAGTTACCTCCTTATTGTGTTTACATTTCAACACGGTCGTAAGCTGCCCTCAATTACACAAGTCCGCGTTCAAATACTTTTTATGATTTTTATCCGCGGAACATAGAGAAAACCCCCTTGTGGTTTTTAGAAAATTCCCCCTCGTGACATTATTTTAAAATTACATTCGTCGAAGTGTCCGTATATGATTGCAATAGAAAATATGTGATAGTATGCAGGAGTCACTTTTCCGAGTCTGCCATATCATCTCTGAAGAAGGATCTTACGGTTTCCAATTTACAGTATCCCGAGTGTAGGGCCTTATTTTTTGTTTTGCCTTTTCTCTTGCATCAACTAATACGCTCGAGGACAACAGTGGGCTTAGTACGCAACCCTGTTTTCTTCTTCTTTTCGCGACCTTCTAACTCGATCAAACGCCTCTTCTAGATCTACATAGCATACGTGAAATTCTCTATTTTTGCCTAAGGTCTTCTCTATCGCTTGTCGTAAAATGAAAATTGGATGCTTTTCCCCTTTCTAAATCCGAAGCGAGTTTCCTTCTTCTTTTCTCCTTCATTCTTCCTCTATTATTGAACATTTTTTTGGACAAACCCTTACCATACTACCTCGATTTGATCAACTTTTGTGAAAGCAAGCGACATGCCACGTTGAAGCAAACGTGACTCTTCTGCATGCACGATTTTTATTTTTTTTTAAGTGAACCTTAGTTTTTGGTACTGCCAAAAAAAGAAAGCGAGGGAGCGCTTCGGGTTTAATTCGAAATATTCAAATATTCAATTGGGTCCATTGCCACGTTCAAAGAGCACGAGCTATCTCCCGCATAACCGTACGTGTACGGCGTGTAATGGCAACAGAAAATAATGAGCAAAAGCAAACTTCTTCTTTCTAAAGCGTACGCCTTTTTGACCAAACGAGAACACAGGGATGCATGTAGGAAACGATTTCAGACGTTACTGTAATAAAAATAATGAGTTCCTATTTTAAAGCGAAATAGTGTACGCCAACTTTCCTCTGAAACATTTTTCTTTGAGTTAAACTTTTTTCTCTACGCTCAGTGTGCAACTGCAAAACGTTTTGCTTAAAGAAATGACGGAGTCTTAATTAGGCTTCCTCCTAAAGGTGCGTTTCTCCAAAGATTGCATGCAACAGATAATGACGAGTGCTTCCGTTTTGAAAGTAAAATATTTTACAATGCCTGAAAGTTCTCAAAGGCTCATGTTTCAGGAATCCTGAAAGCTTTTGAATTTAAAGCACTTGACGTTGAGGGTGGTGGTGGCAGTAGTGGCACATACATGTATAATCGAATTATCCAAACGTGTGTGTGACCGTTATGTAAATCCGGCGCGAAAAAGAAGGTCACGTTTTAAATGCAAATGTTAAATCTGCGTGAATTCTGAATTAACCATAAGGACTAAGATGAGAGTGAGTAGTCGCGGTGATGTTTAATTCATGACGGCTTTAAGTTCGACACACTTGGCACTCGCCACTTATCAACGGACTGACATCGCGTCAGAATGGGACGTGTCCCGCATCGCGTGTGAACACCAAAGCAACACACTTAGTCCTTTCAGCTTCCTTTTCAGCCAGACGTACGTAACACCCTCTCTCCGAGTTTTATGCATATTATGTTTTTTGGGGGGGAGAGCGTGTATCGCCCCGGCGAAGCTGACGACTTTTTTATTTAAAATTTCTGTGTTTGTATTCGCAACTTTTTTTTGTGCGTGCGAATTTTATTATAAGTTTCACTGCGGGAAATTGAAGTTTCACAAAGAAGAAATCCGAGTTGTCATAAGAAAAATGCGTGTTTGTTTATTCGGCCTACATTCCCGCTTTATATTATAAATTATTGCGCGTGTTTACTGAATAAACAACAAACAGCAGCCATCTCCCATCATAAATACTGTGCTATTACAATCATATCAAGACATGCAATCATAAGACATGCACTACGTCATATGCACTTGGACAACCTATACTTACATTAAATGCATACCATCAATAAATAGTCTTTAATGAGACTTTAATGTTGCAACGTTTAATGTCTAGCACTTCAAGTCAGCTTTACACGATGCAATCTTTTACCTCAAGACATTGAGGTCTTGCCTGCAAGATTTAATCGAAATCTTCGAGGAGAAGTTTCTACAGCCCTGACCCAAAAAAAAATTTGAATTCATTCAAGATCCTTTCTTAAAGCGGCAGTAACTCTCGAGTTGAAATTATTTTTAACTAGCGGTCGACCCTCGCTTCCCCCCCAGTACAGTGCAGGACCGCATTCTCCTCGCAATAATTCACGGAGCCTCAAATTTATGTACGACACTTGGACACGAACACGCAACCAACTAAAATAACGAACCACAAAATTATTCCTCGGCAGCGTAAACTAGTACGGTCCCACAGGTTTGTTGACCTTCGATCATCTGGGGAGACATCAGCTTTCTTTACGTGAAAATTGGGGGCACTGTTCAGGTGCTGTGTGCTTAAAATCGAATGGGGGGTCTTGGACCTTGAGCTTACGGACATCAAACTGGTTCGAAAAGTATTATATTTCGACTATGCGCAGGGAACGAGGATATAAATTCTAGAAGTGCCTGGCATTTAGAGTTTAATAAAAAATGGGCAAGAGTTAAAAGCAAATTTTGATGAAACTGCTGCTAATAGACAAAGGCTTCTTTACACATCGATTTATGAGCGAACGTGTTTTCATATGTCAGAACTAATTAACTGGGGCACGGTGAAACCTTTTGCAAGTCACTGAAATGCAGGAAATCGATAAATCTAATTAATGAACTACAGGTGAGTTGATTTTAATTGGCGGAAACTTAATAATAATTATGTTGACATAATGTTGTTATTTCTGCTTTAGTAATTAGTGAAGTCATTTCCATGGGGCAATAAGATTCAGCTGGTAGCAATAGAAAAGAGGAAGGTTCATGGTAAAACAAAAGGAACAGAAGCTAGAATAGTGGACAATAATGAACCAAGATTGGTGAAGTATGCAAGCAACTGCGTTGCAGTTATCAAGATTCTTTTGACATGGTACAGTAATAGAATCTGTGGAATCTTAATTCAAAAGCAAATAACAAATAGGTTTTCATTAAAAGCTCATTGTCAACGCCACCAACTCTGCTCAGTTTTACATGCAAACTATCGTGATCGTCGTTGCAAGTTGAAACTTTATCACCGCTTCGTAACCACACCGTTTGCATAGAGCCAAGCTTTAATGATCTGTTCGCGTCATGTTGTGTCCGATCGATTAGCGTCCTCGTGTACTTCAAGAACGCCAACAGCAGCAGCAGCAGCAGCATGCAAATGGCAATGTCCGCGAAAAACTCGCCAGCCGGTATAAGTTAATTTACGGCGCGCTTAATTTTATTACAAGTAAACACACCGCATGCCGACGAGCACCTAGTTTTCCTCGCTTTAAATCCCGAGGAAAATATCGGTCGTAAAGTCATAATTTTCCTGCATTCGGAAAATTTGCTCTAACCGCACGGTTCGCCTAAGAGGAACCACGGATAATTAACGTGAAGTTATTAAAATTTGCCTGGTTTTCATTAACTACCCCTAGATTAAAAATTGCCACACTTAAATTCACGAGGAACATTATTTTATCGAAGTTAAAGCACCTGACTACTTCACCTACTCATCAGCAGCAGAAAGAACTTGAGAAACTGAATATAGAACTTATTCGTCCCAACTAAAATTTGATGACTTTAGTAATACAATTGTTTGTTACTCCTATTATTATAGGCCACCCACATAACAGGGGCAATAACTTGTCTAGAGTGGCCTGCACGCTTCCAAAAATTTGTATTTCTGGTCAACAACGGTGGAAAAATTCATATATAATAATATTTGGCAATCGCCCTGTGTTTAAGCGGGAAGTAAGAGTTCAGTGTGCCTACGTGACGGTCGTCACATTTCACAATATTGCATCAGCTAGTCCATACGCTATTATTTAGTCCTCCATTTCACTCTGTCGTCCGGTTAAAAACTGATTTCATCCCGTAACGACTTCCGTCGTAGCCATAGTTGGAGAGTACGCCGCCCTCGATCTCGCGGTCATATTTGCATCAGCGCTCGTGCCGTGCGTTCCTCTCGTTTGTGTTGGTGATTAAAATCTTTGTGTTTCTCTCATGTGATTGAAACCTGAAACGGAATTCCCTCCGAGATTTGTTAAAGCACGCCGAGTGAATTTCAAGCTCGTTAAACAGCTTTTCGAAAGCCTGCTTCTGTGATAAGGAACAGGTACGTCTTGTTGGCCATTTTGTGCGATTGCTCTGTGAGTAACGCGTATCTCTCTCATCTATGAGGCTTCTAGTGGTAGTTTTATCCGTCAGAGAAAACCTTTTGGCTGGAAGGAAAGACCGGAATCGGAGTTTGAAATTAGTTGAACCCCCGGCAACACGGCTCACCCTCCGTCCGTGAAAGTGGACCTGACCCGATGACTCGACGTCATTTGGTGACGTAACAACTGCGCCGAAGTACGTGACTAACTGACTTACCTCCGTTAGAGGGCGCTCCCCCACTGTTTACACTAAGGTTACTGTATTTAGAAGGTACCGCCATTCATTTCCGCGGCTTCGTCCCCCAAATTAAAAAGGACGCGATGAAGAAGCCATGAAACATTAAGAAGAAAAAGGATAGATACATACATAGATACTGTTGCTAAGGAGTTTATGAATGAATTTGATTAACCCCAAATAAAAGAGAGAGAAAGTTGGCGCTACCTTCTCGATACAGTAACCTTAGTTGACACGCCGGATTCTGGTTACAAGGTCGGAATTACTCTAATTTCCGCGGCGTTGTAATTTTTATTCTCTTTTAATTTCTAATCAAGTGAATTTCTTTAATCACTAAGCGTTAATTGTAAAGGAAGAACAGATCTGTTGATCGGACAACATCTAACTTGTCAGTTTACTTATTTACATTTCGCGTTCTTTCATTGGGACTCCTTCTGGGTCGCGCTCGATATTTGTAGATTATTTTTCTTATTCGTTAACTCTTTTTGGGCGTTTTTAAATGAAAACAAGTGTGCTCACCTGGTGATTTTTATTTTATTCACTTTGCCCAACTTTTGCTTTGGGGTTTCGTCCAAGAGCTTAGCCGAGCGGTGCTGGAGAAACGTCGGTCACTCGCACAATTTGCTGGCCTTCAGTTAGGTAACAAAGAGATCGTTTGAGCTGAAACGAATGGACGTAGATTTTCAAAAAATAACAACACCTCCATGAATTCTCGTTTCATTGTAAAAAAAAAAAATACTAACTCGTACATTGATAAGGCCACGCAATAATAGAATGGATGATTCTATATAAAATAATCGCACGTCAGTCAATATTATTTGTTATTATTTATTACGATAGCGCAGAACGAAGAGAAAGAACAATGATGTATAGGTCAGAAGATGTCTTGCAAAAGGAAACAAGGACATAAGACTTCCCCCAACTTAGTTCTTTCGGAAAGTTCTGCGAAGTTTTAATAATTTTATTCGGATGAATGCAGATATTTCCTACGAGTTACTGGACACATAAAGAAAATATATTATTTCGCGTGGCCGTCTCCTTTGCAAAACGAATTTTGAATACGTAAAAGCAATGTAATTCGGACTGGTTTCAGACTTACTAACGAAGTTCAAAATCCATTAAATTAGGTCATTTACGTGCAGCTCGCAGAAATATTTGTTGGCGTAAAGACCAGCGAGCTTCATTATAAGTTGCATTCTTCGGTGCTCCAGTTCGGTGAGGCGGAGGAGGCAGGAGATTCGCCAGTTTTTAATTCAACGTGCGTAGTTATTCTTTGCAAACGTGGCCGGGGAGTATTCTCGGCACGGACCGGGGATCTTGTTAAAGGTTCTTGGCTTTACACATCGCAGCGCCTGCATTACCGAGGGATACAACACCTTACCGCACGCCTCTACAAGGCTCAAACGAGGACTCGCAGCGCTTCTGCACTTGTTCTTACCAAATTGGATGGATTTATGTTTCACAAGTGTATCAGCACAATTATTTTCATCTTTTGTAGAACTCTTCAAGATAAATCCCGTTTTATAACATGAAAGTACACGAATACTACTGCGAAAGCTATTATCAAAAGGAACTGAAATACTCAGAAAATTATAGATACAACGAGAGATAATTGTAACAGTTAAGTGCAATGTTGCAACAAAAGGCAAAACGTGGACCTCAATGAACTCCTCGGGGGTTGCGTAGATCCAGTGAAGTGATGGAGATGACAACGAGGGATGTCTTCGGCCTCGGGGTAAAGAGTCGTCCTTTTGGATACGTCGGCAGCAAGGGATGTTTTCGGCCTGGTGTAGATGACTGGTCTGGAGCAGGGGCGTAACAACGTTAGTCATTCGGTGAAGGTGAGGGCATTACAGAGGACTTCCTCGGGGCTTCTGCTACTGTTCGAATTCTTCTTTAACTAATTTTTTGGTTAGTTTGACGTTTAGGCTGCGATTTTGTAGGAAGTAAAACATGCGCTGATGTTTTAATTGTCTTGTCATTGTCTTTCAATAGACGAATACACATTCTCGTTCAGGTGGATCAATACCTTTCGAGTTCTCTGTTAACGATAAGTAGCGTAGCAAGAGTATCGATTTAGCTGAACGAAACTGTAACCTACAATTATAATGTTTGCATGTTTTGTTTAATTAAAATTAAGTCAAACGTGCATATAAGCTATAACTCGGGTATCTAACGAATCCTGTTTTCTGTCTAAAAAACAACGAAAATATAAGAGTGAAAATTCTTCTTTTTTTCGCATAAACCCAATTGTACACGTCCTTGTAAATTAGCACACTTTTGACTCGGTCACGGTCTTTCGCCTGTTCATTCCGTCCGTGCGAAGACAGGCGGATGCAAATTCCGGCCATTTGCGTAATAAAAAGCATCGTTAAGGTTGTTATTTTTTGGCATCATAAGCGCAAGACAATTCGAATCAGCTCCGACTCGGTGCAACGCTTTGTTTTCGGCCACCATTGTTCGGCGGACTATGTAAAACAATGACTATAAATAACAGGCAGTCGTCGAGGATTCCGGCCGCCTAATTAGACGAAGACGTTTCCGACCATTCGTTTTAGACGAAAAAAAATTTACTTTTGTTCTCGAAGGATAATAATATTCCTTCGTTGTTTCGATTTTTTTTTTTTGCATGTACCTAATTAACATCTGAACCCAATTTTGGATTTGCATTTCTTCTTTGAACTCGCAAAATGAACTTTCTTTTTCAATTGTGTTGGATATGGTAACAGCAATGCGTACACCGCGAACCCAGCAACCGTATTGATTGTCGCCAACTACGCTAAGAATTTCCCAGAAGGCAGCTGGCATCCTCACGCCTCTTTGTATTGTTGTGTAATTATTGTTCCCGCACTTCCGCCGTCCTCGTTCACGTTCACGTTCACTTATTTCACACACGACGTACTAGATATAATTCAAGCTCCTCCGAGGGAGCAAATAAAACGTACCTACCTGCGACGGGGGGATATTGATTTCTCAATCGGCGAAAGACTTTCGAATTTAAAACGTCTTCACGGACGAGAACGCCGTCAGACAAAGGAGATGAAAGGTGAAAGTGGAACGGGCCCTTTAGTCCTGAGAGCGCGGCCACACGTTCATGCCGGCGAATGGAAAAAAGGAGAAAAAAAAACTATTTTCGCTACCCCCTTCTTGGAAAGCTTAGTGGCTGCGGACGCGTTTAGACGGAAATTTATACTCGCAATAAAACACACGGCGGTCTTAGCAGGTGACATTTTAATGGTACAGGACGAGGATAAGGCCGGAACAAAGGTATAACCAAGGTGTTCAAGGTTTCAGGATGATAAAATGTGTCCTTTATCGAAAAATGCAACAAACAATATATTTTGTGTCAACTACGGCCTTGTTTTTTAAATTTAATCTAAATTCACTCAGTTCTATTGTCCTTCAATTTTTCATTTTTTGACTTACAATACGACATGTGCATACTTCATGACTAATACAAACAAACTAGTTTATTGAAATGAATTAAGGCAAATTAATGTCTTCTCACTCAAACCATGGTACTAGATACTGAGAGACGGACGGATTTTCGTAGTTTGTTCACACACACTAAGATATTCCGTGAATGTTAATTTCGCCTTCGGACTCTGGGAGTCCCCCAGTTCGAGATGTATACGACTTTTTACGTGGTTTTAGACCGGACATTCCGATTATGAAAAATCTTACGTATGGAACTCTCGCTCTAGCAGTCATAGTGATCATCCTGGACTGTTCGCTTTTAGTCATGTTTGCATAAGCTGATTTCTTTGATGAATCACCTCACATGCAATGAATTAAGGTAGTTTATTTTAATAAACATCCCCCAAGTATAAACTGTTGACGCGTCCAATTACGGTAGTTAGTTTCGTGCGAAGTCATTAAGCGAGAGTCTCTGATTAAACCAGTTTCTCGAAGGAAAGTATTGTTTATCTAATCATCGCACAAATCATCGCGTCCTTTCTTCTCCCAGATAATAACGTCCCACTTTTCTAGTCGAGCGCGATAGTTCGGCGTTGAGGGGGGGGGAAGGACGACGCTTTGGCGCAAACTTCCGAACTTGGCGCTTCGTAACCGGATTAATTCAAGTCCTCCGGAGACGCGCTCCGGCTGCTCAAGATCCTCGCACGCCGTCTTTGCCTTATTGTTAAATCCTCAAATTACCTCTTTATAAATAATAAATTTTAATTTCCGGTATTTGAAATTTCGCTCGACTCTGGGGGCGGCAGGGGGTGGAGTGGAAGGGGGCGTATTGATCGCCCGGGACTGACTTATTGCTCTTATAACTTGCGAAGTAATTGCAGAATTCTCTTAATCTCTTTCTCTCTCTACTTCGCGATTCATGCACGTGATGCATAGTTTTTCTTTTTTGGCTCGCCGGATGGACGGACGGAAGAATTGCGCGCTGCTGCAAATTCGGGCGAATGTTTAGAGGAAGAAGAAGAAGAAGGTATTGTTTGAGCTCGGAAACGGGACGGCAATAAAATTGAAATATCGTTTTTATGCCGGGCGATTTTAAACTCGCCGTAAATGCACTGCTACGGTACGAGACAAAGATTTTATTCGGCGTTTGTCTCTCGGAATCAAATTGAAGCAACACACTGGCAGGAAACGCTAAAAGTCTGAATTAGATTCTTTTCACCGTCAGTTTATTTAATTAGAAATAAAAAGAAAAATCTTACGCCCGCTAACACAAAGAACTACGTCGAGTTGATTCTTAATTAAAAACATATATTTTTTTTGATATAAAACTCTTTCGTTTCTGTGCAACTTCAACTACAAAGTGTCACACTACCTCGGCAGCTATTTTCCTCACAAGAAATAACTAGGGGGTGTTGGCTACCTACCTGAAGGACAGCAAATTGTAAGAGGGCAATTTAATATCTCCAACACAGCCGGCTAATTCTTGGAGAAAGGTATTGTAACGTTGCCTCTTTGTTAATCCAGTTTGTACTAAGAAGTAACGTATACTTAAAAGGGTTGTAGGGCGTAGTCAGAATTAAGGTGACACAAAATACATAAGGTACATTTATTGAGGTTTGCAAATACAAGAATTATACTTACATGACCAAGTAGTTAAGGTACTTTACTTAGACGACATGAGTTCGCGCACTTTGATCAGGATCTCTCCTAATCGGAAAATCGATCTATTTATATGAATTGACTTGAGCTACTTTCCACTGACGTAGTCTGTGCAGGGTGTTGGTTGTTCTTGGAAATTCTGATGACTCATTTTTCTCTGCTGCCGGCTGCCACGATGATGCAATCCTTGCAGATGCGGATGAACCAGGGACGGATTTTACATGTTTTTGTCTTCTGTTACGGTATGAGAAGGATTTTAACGGGATTTTCACCCGTAACGACTCCCTCCTTAGCGGTAAGGGGACAAACGGTCCACAAACGTCTCTACCAAAGTAGAGGTCAAATCCGAGAAGTGACTTCAAAGTCAAAGTCAAATCGCTAACCACTCAACACGAGTGAAAAGAGAACAAAAAGAAAAAGGAAAGAAAAGATGTCCAATCGGAACACACCTGCAGCAACCAAGGTACCCGCGAGAGGCGCTCATCGTCAGACCTACAAAGAGAAAAGGCAAGAAATGCCTTCACGGAATCCAGCACGCGTGAAATTCCCACACCTTCGCGAATCACGAACGAACCCCACACGGCTATCAAGGCCGAGCCGATCAATCAGACCAGGGAATAAGGAGAACAGAAGAGAAAAAGGAAGAAAATTTGTTGATTCATTCCAGTACCTTCAAGTTAACCAACCCAAAGGCTCCAGGCGATACAAAACCGACAACCTCTCCAGTCGATCGCTGCACTATTCATGGGTCCCTGAGACACAACTGAAAGGATTGATTTCCAGAGATGACAAGGGGAAATCTCTGTTTCCTTCAATCGGCTCTTACGACACGCGGAGTTGACGTCGGGCCTATTCGCCTAGCCGTACCCGCAGGCCAAATGCAGTACGACAAAGGCTCCAGCCGATACAAAACCGACAACCTCTCCAGTCGATCGCTGCACTATTCATGGGTCCCTGAGACACAATAGAAAGGATGGATTTCCAAAGATGACAAGGGGAAATCTCTGTTTCCTTCAGTCGACTCTTACGACACGCGGATTTGACGTCGGGCCTATTCGCCTAGCCGTACCCGCAGGCCAAATGCAGTACGACAAAGGCTCCAGCCGATACAAAACCGACAACCTCTCCAGTCGATCGCTGCACCATTCATGGGTTCCTGAGACACAACTGAAAGGATGGAGTTCCAAAGATGACAAGGGGAAATCTCTGTTTCCTTCAGTCGACGCTTACGACACGCGGATTTGACGTCGGGCCTATGCGCTTAGCCGTACCCGCAGGCCAAACGCAATACGACAAAGGCTCCAGCCGATACAAAACCGACAACCTCTTCAGTCGATCGCTGCACTATTCATGGGTCCCTGAGACACAGACAGATAGACAGACCCTTCCCTAGTCGCACCTTTACCTTATCAAGCGGTTCCTAGGCGTGTATGCCCTTGGGCCCCGACCAGAGCCATCGGATTGAGATACGCCCATTCAGCGCTCAGGGCGGGCCCACCTTCCGGTGGCTGGCACTATAAAGTGACTTCCAACTCACTGCTACCAGAGTGGTCCGGGATGCACGCCCCTCGCCCCTTCTGGTCAAGGGAAACCTATCTAATCTCTACTAGCTAACCAGGCTAGTGCCGGAACTGAGATCCGCAGTTCACTCGTCGGGATGGATGGACATCATCCCTAGCCCAAGCATGCGGGCTTGCAACCACTGCCCCCGTGAGTCCAACCCAGTCGACCGGCGGAGGTCCCCTCTGCTCGCTCCACTTCAGAGGAGGGGAGGGTATCCTCCAGGCTAAGCGGTCCCCACGGTACTAGTTAACTTCACTGGTTGAGACGCGTCCTGCAGATTAGGCTTCGTGCAAACCAAGCGCTGGTACGCCAACTCGGGACGGTGGGCTCGTCACACCCATAGAGACTCTATCAAACGTTCACAATGGTCACCTACGGCCGAAGCCGTTGGATCCACGTCTCGGTTAGCAGGGTTCTCCCCCTGCCGGGTCCCTGAGACACAATAGAAAGTATGGAGTGCCAAAGATGACAAGGGGAAATATCTGTTTCCTTTAGTCGACTCTTACGACACGCGAATTTGACGTCGGGCCGACCGTACCCGCAGGCCAAGACGAAAAGTTAATACGTCATTACTACGTCAACGAATAGAAACAACGACAATGTGCCAAACTGGTTTAAAATTTTGAAAAACTCAAACCCGTACGTTAGGCGATAAATTTACTACCTACCTGAAGGGTAGCAAATTGTAGGAGGGCAATTTAAGATCTCCAACACAGCCGGCTAACTCTTCGAGAAAGGTATGGGTCGTACGCAACCCCAAAAAGAGTACAGGGTGACTCGAAAAACTGAGAAGGATTTAAAGGGGATTTTCACCCGTAACAGTGTGATACAAAAAGAAACGTTCCATAGTGATTAGTTTACATGAGTTTGTGTAGTGATTTTAAAAGTTCACACGGTCGAGTATAACGAAGGTTATAAATCCGTTGTTTTGTGGACTACACATAAACATCTACATAAACGGTTTTCGGAGTTTCCACTTCTGTAAAAACTAGTGGGCAAAAAACTGAACTGTCAAGCCCCATTAATAAAACGAGAAATCCAACGATAAATTAAGCAGTAAAAACGAGGGGGCCCCCCCAAAAAGAAAACGATGGTTTATTATGTTCGTCGTCGGAGTGACGAAGGACGGTAAGTAAGCAAAAGCAAGCGACAATATGGTAACAGAGGCGTGCACGCGTTTTTTTTTTCCCCAACTCATATTGTTTTGCTATTCCCGGGAGCGCCCGGTTTGTCAGGGCCGAGACAAATTGTCGGCGCGAAAAAATGTCACGTCTTCTCCGGCCGGGCGTACATATAAAAGAAAAGACTCTTCTTATCTGAATCCGAAGGATGGCGGATATATCATTTCACGCAGGATGCGCAATTTTCATTCAATCAAAAACGGGCGCAGACTTCCCGCTTTCGCCGCGCTCTTCTCCATCGGGAGGCACATTTTAATGTCGTTTCATCAGGAGCTTACCACACGCTCCCTATCATCACTCAACTCCCTGAAAATTTTACTCCCTTTCGATTTTTATTATAGGAATGATCTGGACCCTTCATGTAATAATTAAATGCACAAACATAAAAGAAAATCCCCTAACATTCACAGCTTCAACTAAGTTGTCGTTCTATTATAATTTGTTACTAAAAACGTTAGCGTTAACGTTGGTTTCTCTCGCATATTTTCTCCCAACGATTTATGTGGCGTACAGAGCGAAAACTTATATATATATAAAAAAAAGAAGAGGTCGACGAAAGGAAAGAGCGGGAATTGAAGTGTTACACGTTAGGGCCGAAATTGCAGTCGGAAAAGTCGAAACCAGCTCGTAGATCGTTTCCGGACGGTAAAGCACGATATATGGGGCTAGCAGGTAATCTTTCCACATGTTCCGAAAGTGGTAACATACGACACG
Organism: Dorcus hopei; assembly: GCA_033060865.1. Classification (NCBI taxonomy): domain Eukaryota; kingdom Metazoa; phylum Arthropoda; class Insecta; order Coleoptera; family Lucanidae; genus Dorcus; species Dorcus hopei. The sequence goes on along the minus strand of CM065425.1, from coordinate 1,586,176 downwards.
ACGGGGAATTCGCGCAGGGTGTGAAAAGAATCATGCTAAAATATAGTGCGCCGTCCCCGTCCGCGCACCCTTCGCAGTGTCAATTAATTCGCCCTTCGGAATGTATTCGGCTACGTTTTTAACCCGAGTTAATTCAGCTAAAATATGCGTTCGTACTTCGCTAAGCCCCCCGTAATATCTATGAGACCAATAAAGGGCTCAAAACTGAAACCCGTCGGGTCGGGAGAGCATCATCAAGGAATGAGGTAAGTTCCTAAGCTTCGCTGAAGAACAATGTTTCCCGATACTTCGCAACAGTAAAGTGGTAAACATGTAGGGTTTTATTCCGGAACTCTAATGCCGCAGCACAGCCCCCTGACTTAGTGGTTCACATGCTCGCACGGGTGGTACCACCCCCAGAATTACTTGGGGACGTCCGCCCGCCCGCCCGCTCACACGCTCCTTGGCAAGCTGCCGAGAATGGAAGTTTCGCATTATGGCGCAGCTTAAAATTTCAGATTATCTCTCGAATCGCACATGTCCAAAAATTAAGTTCCTCCGACCGACCGATCTCCCCCCCTCCCCCCTAAACTCAAAATAGTTCGGTGTGAAAACCGCAAATTAACAAAATCGTTCGAACGAAGTGACGCCGCGCCGCGCCGGGGCGAATTTAATTAATTAACGAAATAACCGTTTTAAAATCACATTTTTTCATGTGCGTATCGTTTACTGTCATCCGGTATTGTATTAAAGCGTTCACAGCGACATAAATCACCTGTTAATTAATTATGTTTCCAAAACACGCGTAAAATTGGCAGCGACCGGTTAAATTTTATGGTTAATTTTTCGTTTTACGGTCGCCCGAATTAAATGACGTAGGGCACAATTAATATGTGCACGTAAATTCAAAACCAAATAGTTAGTTATGTAACAAGGTAGTAAGGTGGTACTTTATCGAACGAGTTTGCAAATTGCGAGCCAAGGCGAGCAAGCACACTTTACTGCTGTGTTGCATACGACTACCACTTAGACACTTTTCACTCTAAGAGGTACATGATGACTCATCGAAATCTGACCGGCCGACTGCGAATATCTGATGATCAGTGATGTAGAGGAGACAGATAACAAATAAGCCCCAGTAAGGAGTGGTGAGATAACTGAAGTTGTTCGTTGAACTTCGCGTGGCTGCTAGGCCACTGTACTCCAACCTCCCCCATTATTTTAAATATGGATTCGTCTGATGAAAACTCGTTTCTGCGCATTGTGTACTTCTTACGGTAAAAAATCTTTGCTAAAGTCAATCACTCGAAGTGTTCAGAACTTATAGATTTATATTTACATTTATAGTTCCATAAATTTTTGAAAAATGTATTTCATTGATGCTAGCTCAAACGATGTATAATAAAACTCGTTTAAATATTTTTTAGTCCTCTCAAACGACCCCTGACCGTTGTCCTTGAACGGCTTCCTAATACACTCGGCGAAATTTTTTTAATGCCATTAATTTCACGAACGGTTTCCCTATACATAAAAGACGTTTCGAACTCACACGGAAACAACATTCGAAAGTGGCGGCACAAAGCAATATTTCCGCAGACAGCTTTTCATTATTTCCGAGGTGACTAATGACTAATGAAAATTGAAAAGTTTTTTCCTTGACGTCCATCAATCACAATGAGATCCAAAAAAAAAGTCCATTCTTCTCGTCGGCGTCGCCGTCGTCGTCGTCGTCGTTCCGGGGCTTCACCGGTGCTGGCGCAAAAGTAATTTGCAAAATGTGTTCGGTTTTTCGTTCGCACGTAAGACAAAGGATGTTTTTAAATATTCGCAGCGACGGAACATGTAAATAAAACGACGATAATCCATTACACTTTAAAAATAACACTACGCCATGAGTTGTAACAGAATGAATAAAGTGCGTGACCGGAATACCTACATAAATTCGATATTAACTAGAAATCTAATAACGATCAAACTTTAATAAAAAGTGCGTTTATCATTGTTACAGTTCCACTTACTTTCACAAACACACATACGCATAAAAGTTCGTTCGGAAGGAAAGCATAAAGTTCCATTTCTGATGTCTATCTTTTCTCGACTTCACCTCTTGTTTAATAAAGTTTTTATTTATTTCTATTACTCTTTCTTTCTTTACGGCCGCGAGAAGTGATGTAGGTAGCTACTTTTCCCCACGGACAGTTATAAGTAAGCATTTTGGGACTGAAAGCGGGAAAAAAATGCCGGTTATTTATCCATAAAGTTCAAGTTTGTTATTTATCTCGGGAAAACCGTCAACACAAAGCAAAACGTAGATATTTTAAGTCTTTAAAAAAAACTACTGTTTTTCTTTTACTGAAAGTTTTCAAAAATTCATAATTTTTTAGTTGGTCCCCTTATACCTAAACAAAAATAAATAATAATAAATAAACAAAAATGTGTGTGTGAGGGATGGTTAAAAATGATCGATGATCAGTTAACTCAGTTGTTTCTAATAACATAAGAGATTGGCAATTAAATTAATGTTTTCTCGCCCAAACCATGGTACTAGGTACAAAGAGACGGACGGATTTTCGGAATTTGTTCACTCACGAAAGCCCCTTTTAGACGCTCACATTCCTTGTAACAAATCTGTTATCAAATTGATATACTAATGAATTATGACCGTGTAATAAAGAAGTTTACTCCACAAACAAGATTTGTTCACAAAATGTAATAGAAAATGAATCAGATCCTATTTCTATACAATTGTGACGCGGGCATGCGCGATGTATGTACTATGTGATACGTATCGTGAAATCCAGTTACAAATAAAATAATATAAGTAATTTGTTTTGAGAGTCGTTCTTTATTACAAAAAAAAATGATAAATCAAATAATAAATTTGACTATAAAAAAATTACGACCCTCGCCTAAAAACGACATTATGTAGAAACGGACTTCAGAGACGGATTCAGCGTCCACGATTCCCTAAAATGACACCATTCTTATTCACTGCTCCTACCTTGACTCCATCCTTGTTAGTTCAAGCAATTCGAAATTTTAGCCATGAGAACAAACCACTAGGCAAGTTTCCGTCCTTTTGGTAACTAGACCATTGAAGTTGGAGAGCGTGTTGTGGAGCAAAAGCGAATTCTTATAGAACGCCATTTGGTTAAAACCGATCGAAATGGTCAAAGTTTTTCTGACCTTCCGGAAAAACAAGTTGTTGATTCTCCTTTGTGCTTAACAATCTCACTCATTTCTTCTTGACTGAAAGTAAACTTTTGTGTGCTGTTTTTGTTGCCTTTTATTATTCTCTTTATTTCTTTTAAATATATACTTCAGAGAGATATAACTTACAATATTGTCACGATAAGATACTCTCAAGCTTTTACCATATCAAGATATGAAAAGATTGTTATACAGAAATTATAATTTCGGCGCTTACACCATGTCAAGAACGGAAGGAATGTACTTCGCCTTGTTACATTATAGGAAACGTTGGTTCCCAAAAAGAAATAAATTGTCCTTCTTTAAGTGCGCCTCCATCACGTTACGTTGTAAGGGAAATATAGTCAACGTAGTTATGTTATAAGGGGGTCGCCACCACGTTACGTTTTTCCTTACATCGAGCACTCGCTTGCAGGGCAGGATATTGGCGAACGAAACATAATAATTGATTGAAATTTTACATTACCTTGCCTCTTTGCACCACACTCGACCAAACGTCGCCCCCAAGGACCGATTCAGAAGTTGCAAATAAAAATCACCAAATACATCAAACTAATTATATTAATGAATACTCTGGAAACTGCCTGTCGACTGTTTCCGGCTATCCAACTCATTGATTAACAACTAATCAACTACTGCCCATTTGATTTCCAAATTTCCCTTTCGCTACCACCCGTGCCGGATGCCATAAAGGACGTTTCCAAAGGTTCAGGTCCAAAGATCGATGTTCCTAAAATTGTCAGCGTCGCATTTAATGAGCGAGCACTTTAATTGTTTTGAGTGAAATACGAACTGTTGTGTAGCATTCTTAAGTAAGCTCAAACAACTTGGTTTTCATTTGTTAGCATGGAATTCCCTCTATTAGAACGTTAATTTTGCATAAGTTCCATCGACCGAAAAAGAAATTGACCTGCAAGCTAAGCCGACGTCGGTAATTCATGCTAGACAACTTCCGCGGCGATTAAGCCTGCGTCGATGACCGTACTTGTGAAATGCTAACTAAACAATTTGGTCCATTAAACCTAAAAATACGCGTGTTAAATTTTGTTTAACTCGAAAAGTAAAAACGAATTTAGTTAAGTCAAACGTGACAATATTCATATAAAATTTCTGGGCTTTTACCTCTATTTAATATTGTCGCGAAGCGCCTCCGTAAGGGCGCCTTCACCATGTCGCGAAGCCGGGGGAAGACTGCGGCTTCACCATGTCACGAAGGGCCTCGGCCATGTCACGAAAGTGGTCCTGAGGCCTTCGGGGTTATCAGGGGGTAGGGCTTTAAGACAATGATTTAAAAAAATTAATACCTCTTTATTACGTTAATAATTTAGTTGAGGGTGGTCTGTCCGATAATCGGGGATGCGTTCCTGGCTCGTTCGCGGCGACTGGGGTTGTTGATTCGTCTAAGACGGGACAGCGTGCGTAGTTTTCTTAGCCGGGGGAAGACTGCGGAGCTCGAGGCCGGTCCGTGACTGGAGTGGTTGGTCATGGTCAGTCCTCGATGGCAACGTTCCTTGGCTGGAGTGGAGCGCGACACGTCCTTGCTCAGCCTAGGGGTGATTGGGTTGGAACAGCGTGGCCAGAGCAGGCTCCGGTGGCGTCTTCTCTTGGACAGCTGGCGAGGGAGATGGTCCTCGTTCTCTTAGGACGGGGTTCGGCAATGTTGTCGGCGGTAGTGGCAGATGATGTGGCTGCAGCGACGCTGATGTAGCTGCAGCGACACTGATGTGGGCGGCGGCGACGCTGATGTTGGGGGTCCCCTCGTTGAGTTGGCACTAGTGCCCACTGAGTCGGTCCGGTGGCTCGACTGACTTTCCAATTTTGGCCCACACTTTAAATACACGCTTTTTGCCTATTCGAGCGTTGCATTTTTTCGTCACCTGCCCTGTGTCTCTTTGCATCATTCGTATACGCGCGTGGCCCCGTTTGTAGCAAATCCGCTGATGTGTTATTATGAAATGTGAACCTTACGTTATATCGGTTACCTCCTTATTGTGTTTATATTTCGACACGGTCGCAATTTGCCCTCGATTACACAAGTTCGTGTTTAAATACTTTTTATATTTTTTATTCGCGGAAACAAACAAACCCCATCGTGGTTTTTAGAAAATCCCCCTCGTGACAGTATTTTTATTTCGTTGCACTGACTAATTCAATCTTTTGTTCTTATTTAAACTGATTTAAGTTGCTATTAACGAACGCGAGGATCAAACAAGTAGAATTAGAAAATCGTTGTTTATCAAAAAAGAAACTCGAGTTTATTTATTTATTAACAAAATAATGCGAGTTTCTTTATACTATGTAGCTTCTGATTGGTTATCTATTATTTTATGTTCTTTTGGTGGAAACCCGAAGAAGGAATTACCGACTCGCTGTTAAGGACGTATTTACTTTTACATGTTCGTTTCGTCCTTCTTTCTCGAACATGATCTGTATTTTATTCTACCTGTAATGATGTCATATGTGATATAACTGAAACTATTGACTTTTTGTTTTGGCTTATTAAAAAAAAAATACCTTTCTATTGAATATTTATAAATTTATAAATCCGATTTGAATAAAGGCCTTTGGCTTTTCAAACCACATCACTAGTTATGACAAAACTTTAAAGAAATTTGTTTGTAAATTGCAAGTTTATGAGATTGCCAGAAGTGAAATAATAAAATTTGTTTTCTATAGTATTTTTCCGACGTGCAAAATATAAAATTGATAGTCTAAGTTTTACGTGAGCAAAAATCATATATTACCCGGCGAAAAGTCAAATTAATGAAGTCTCGGTCCTCCATTTCACAATTCCTTAACTCGGCCATTAATCTTTATACCATATCTTACGAGATGACACCTTTGAAAAAGTGAGTGTCCAAAATAATTCCATAAAGACACAGAGAGGGTAAAGGTCAATTTTCATGCAAATCCCTCCTGTCAGGAGCACCATTTGTCCTGTAACGAGGTTTACGCGACCGTTCTTCTAGAGTTTTGTCTTATTTTACGCCCCGTCGGCTGCAGCTTCCCTCTGGAGTGCATATTAATCAATACTGATGAAGACCAAAGTTTAAAGTGACAGTTTGAGGTCGCATTATATCATGATTTATTACGCGCGCCACGCTTGCGCGGCCTTTGTTCCCTTTTTATCATTCAGATTCCCTTAAATGCTTTTTTAATTTTGATGAATCTCGACTCACTTAGAATAATAATCCATTGTAAAAATCGGGGCGAAATTAATTTGAGACTGCGGCCTTCTCATTAGGAACATCTATGGATTCTTAATTAATTTACTCCACGTACCCACCCGACGACGACGGTATTTCATTTGATGAGACTGGGCCTGCTTTTGAGGTAGCAACGCCAAGTCCTAATTAGAAACTTTACCTTCGTTTTATTACTTTGTCTGAAATGTTGTACGATTTCTCTGTAATCACTGTAATTATTTACCGGCGAAATTAATTCAGTATCACATTAAATTAATTAGTTAGCTTCCTCCGAATCCTTTCATTTCACGTTTCAGAATTCATTTTTATCTTTGCAGCGTTACGCAAGTCCGAAATTTGCGTCGCTCAGGTTTTTCCCTTTGAGCGTTGTTTACAGTAAACGATTTGAATCCTTCCAGCAAAATAAAACAGAACTATCGAACCGGTGCGGTGCAATGGCCCAATTAACCTCTGCCCCTACAAATTTGATGACTCCGCCGCCATCGAAGTGATCCTTTCCGTTCACCCGCGTGGAAACTTCGCCAGCTGGGCGATAATCGCTGAAAAAAGTTCGCCGCCGCCGCCGACGTCGCCGTGCGGTTCACCGGTAGTAAAAGTTTAATTCTTCCGCCGTAGTTAATGATTTGTTGCAGCAGCTCGTGCGCCCCCCCGGATTCGTTTTAGTTTCTTTCCGTGCGGCCGAACTTGCGCCGCCCGCTCGTTAGGAGCTTAACGAAGTTTCGTTCTTACTTAAGTTTCATTAAACCCGAATACCCTTATAAACAGTTCACAGCTCATTTTGGCCGTTGAATCGATTTTAACTCAAATTGCAACTTACGTATAGTATTTGGCATAAGTAAATTTGGTTGAGGAAGTCTACAGTTAAGTCTACACTTAATTTGAGTAAATTTGTCTCCTCAACTTTATCTTCTCGTTTTGGGAATATGTAAAATTTCGTCAAGGGATGAAAGCGTGACAATTATCCGTATAAAGCGGAAGCGCGAGGGGACACCTGGGGTGGTATTATGCCGGCAAAACCAGCTTTGAATGCGTGTAGAAGGCATTAAGTGGCCGGTAAGGTGTGAACAGCTCTCATGTATGTCACACCAGTCACAATAACCTGCTCTGAATGCGAGATAGAACGAGAGACCCTTCACGTTCTCCTCACACCATCACCCATGTTTGCGTTTAACAGTTCAGCGCCGGCGACCATATTTATTAAGCATTTTGAAACCGTATTGTATGTACACGCTAGCGCTCAAAAACTAAGCTAAATTCGTAATGCAATGTAAGTCCTTTGTGTTTCGAGAGACATAAATCATCCACTTCTGCTTGCGTTGCGCTATATAATACAAATACACGTTATTTAAAATAGGGAATAAGGAGAATCAGTAGAATTAAGGATAATATGCCGATTGTTATGGGGGCCACTAAACCTCTCGAGAGCGCAACGAGCGGAGAATGCTGTTCCCCCCATTGAAATTTCTGTCTGCCCGGATAAAATTCCTTTGCAAGTATTGTTGGTAATTGAATTGAAGTACGAGTATATATTTGAGCACTTGTAACTACTATTGTGTTTTATCGAATGCAGTTATACAAGTTGGGTACTCAGGAACTCCTACTTTACCTAATCAATTCATAGTTTTAAAGTTCTTCCCTCGTTCCCCCAAACCAAGAATTCTCCGGATGACCAGATTTGTATGGAATTTATTTAATCCCTAATCCCTACTTATCGCGATTCGGTTAAACTGTCGGGAACTTCTAGGTGAGCGGCAAAAATATCTGGCATTCTTTGCAGGCTAATTTATCTTGTCGGAGGTCCAAGGTCAAGTTATAAAACTGTAATTTCGGCGAAGCAAGCTCGCTCGGTTGTTTCGCCATCTGAAATTTACTGCTTTTAGCTAAGAGTTTTTCGCGACGCCTGCTATTGTCTTATCTGTAGATTTATGTACCGAGCCGATAGCCAAATCCCGGCGCAGAGTTACGAGGTATTCGCGCACTTCTCCAATGGATGCATAAAGTATCCCCCTATATACGTTTCAAGTTTCTTTTGCTTATAAAAAAAATCTTGACGTAAATATGTACAACATACATACAAAAAGGCAATACAACAGTAAACTGTAAATAGGGCGCAGCTATTGCTACCAAACTTAATGTAATTAATCAAAGCAACGTACGTATCTGTGGGTGTTGCGGTACTTATCATTCAATAGGTGTACCAGCAATACAGTAAACATGTCTCTCTTCTTTTTGTAGTTGAGGAATAATAATCACCATTGCCGCAATGAGTAATGGCCGTGGTCACACGGTTCGCATAAGATAATGGAGACGTCAAAGGGAAACTACATTAGTGCCAGGTTAAGCTGAAGATTAATGCGACGTCATGCGTTAGCGAAGAACTGTCTGGTAATATTAAACCGGCATGAAATTTTAATGTGATCCGTTCGGGATAAGAGATTCGCCCGGGTAACAAACAAACAACTTTCGTTTCGTCTTAGCAAATTGGGTGACCAAGTTTGCTCTGCGTTGGCGTAATTAAAAAAAAAAGACCAGATGGAAGAGGAGGGAAAATCGGGAAATTTTAGTGAAACTTTGATTACGTCAATTCGTACAATTGTGCAATTTACGAAGTAACCGTCATCAGAAATATGTAACTGCAAAAAGTAATGAGGAATGATCAACTAAACGGAGAAAGGGACGCTATGTACAGAAGTCATCAAGTGGTAGCTTACGCAGATGATGTGGCTCTAATACCACGAAATAAAAGGGTGTTAGTAGCAATTACGGAGAGTGTAGAAATAAATCAGGATCAGTTGGAACGTAGGCAAAACCAACTATATATGGAGGAAAAAAGGAAAATGGAATTTGAAGAGGTAAAGGAATTTGTACATAGTAAATAGTAATGATGGTACTGAATATAAATGGCAGGGATCTTTTTCATGTCCATACTTAGTAGTAAATGGTAATGATCTCTTCCATGTCCATCTATGGCGGATTATGCTAGTACCCATTAGGAGTATGTACTAGTGTCTACTAGGAGGAAGACCTCGTGCCTACTAAGAGGAAGACCTTGGTTTGAATTCCTTGCTTCTTGCATTTAACATTTTTTTATTAGAGGACCACTTTTAACAAACTGCTTACATTCTTCTCACAACTTTTCGTTTTCGTCCGTACTTAATCGTAAATGGCAATGATCTCTAACATATCCATACTTAATAGTAAATGACTATGATCTCTACTATGTCCATATTTAATAGTAAATGGAAACGATCTCTTCCATGTCCATACTTATTTTATTTATCGTCGGTGCTTCACTCTCATGTCCGAGGACTGACTTTAGAGAGGTAACATTTCAAGACGTCCTTGCTTCTGCTTCACGTTTGGCCATTAAGGTTTACTTAGTTTCTTTGGTTGGCCCATATTCTTTAATTTTTTTCTTTTGGGGCATTCACAACCACAAACAAATTTTAATTGGCTTGTTAATTGCCACCATCATTCAACCAACCAAGTAGAAATAGAAAAAAGCAAGTGTGAAGAGGAAAAAGAAATAGATATGAGGCCTCGGTAAAGGAAGCAGACTTGCGGGAGAAAGAAATATTATAGAATATATCGAATATAGAATATATAAAAGAAAATGACGGAGGACAATTGTGAAAGAAATCCCGCGGAAACAAACGGACGGCAGAAAAAGGGCAGATCAAGGAAAAAATGAGAGTAAGTGGTGATGGAACATTTACGAGAAAAGAAAATCGTAGACTGGAGAAAGAAAGCCAAAGAAAGGAAGCAATCGAAGGGAGCGGATAACTTTTTTTTTTAAATAAAATGCAGATAAGGAGACACGAGAGGTTCCCTTAACAACAAAAGAAAATGACGAGAACTCTCACTTTTCACTGTTGTAGCGAAACTGCGCCAGGAAAAAATCGCAAAGGCCAAGCTGGACCAGACAATTATACAGACAAAAAACGGCCACTGCAAGTGAGAGAGTTTCCAAATGAAAAAATTGAAAAGTCAGTTGCCCCGAGCGAAAACTGTCACCATCAAACGCAGTCCTTTTTACCTACAATTCTCGGCCACGCAATCACCAACATAATCGCCACCAAAAATCGTCCGAGGTGGGTGTCTAGAAAAAATTATTTATGCAATAAAACCTCCTTTCACGCCTTCAGGATCAAAAAAGCCACTTTTAGCAGTTCTTCATTCGTGCGCATTGTAAACTTCAAACTTCTAAGTTAAGAAGAGTAAAAAGTGCTGCTACCTTCCTGAAGGTTGCAAAATACGGGAGGGCAAACTAAGATCGTCCCAAATGCCGGCTAGCTCAATGGGACGGGCGAGGTCACTCGTAGTCCCAAGGTAAAAGGGGCAGTAAATTAAAAATAAGGTGGTCACCAGTCATTACACACTCATCTTTATTTGCGCAACGGTTATGCTTATAACAAAACTAATCCACCGCAGGACGATAAACTTAAAACACGAAGCACGAATCCGCTTTTCGTTTACAAAAATTTAATTACCACATCAACGCCATAATTACAACCATTCGGTACACCGCGACGCAATTATAAATTCTTACAAAGAAAATAAAATAATCCAACCTTACGTTGTCTGCGCATACGTCAAACTTTACTTCGGTCCAGAAATAGACGTCCGAGTGTCACGGTCAAGGGGCGGTGTCCGTATGCTGTTCGGCGTCTCCGTGTGAAGCCTCCTTAGCTTGCTTATCACGTCATAGAACTGGCTGGCGAAACTGCGACCGGTCGGCAATTAAATATATGTATCAGCAGCAAATAGAAGCCTAATTAAGAAAACGAGAATAAACGTAACAACCCAAACCACGCGCAGAATTCGCTTGCATTCCTGATTGAAGTGTCGAAATCAGGCTTTGAAGAGCAATAAAAGTCTTTCACGTGGTGTGCTTCTTATAAAATTGCGGAGCAAATCTCCGTTCGTTTCCCTTTCAAGTACACACACTTAAGGGAACAGTACAAACGCACTCCAGTACGTGAGATACAATACTGGTGAAATCCTGCGCGCATGTCAAGCTTCCTTAGCTTGCTTACCACGCCATGGAACTGGTTGGCGGAACTGCGTCCGGTCGGCAGAGAAATATATCAGCAGGGTAAACCACAAATAGAAGTCTAATTAAGAGAACGAGAACCAACGCAACAACCCAAACCACGCACAGAATTCGCTTGCATACTTAATTTAAGCGACGAAATCAGGCTTTGAAGAGCAATAAAAGTCTTTCACGTAGAGTGCTTCTTATCAAATCGCGGAGTAAGTCTCCGCTCGCTTCCCTTTCAAGTACACACACTTAAGGGAACACTTCAGTACGTGAGATAGAATACCTACTGGCGAAATCCTGTGCGCAGCGATCAATCTAGGGAGGAAGGGAAGTCACACGTCCCAAACTGGCCAATCACCGAAAATTAATACGAGCCACAATCGAACCACGGTTTCGACGGCCATGTTAGAACATTCTAAATTCCAACGGACTTTTACACCTACACTTTGCATTTGGTGAAGATGATGTGGTTTGATTTGTTATGTTTATCTTTGTGTGCCATTTTCTGTCCAATATTCAATTTGGTTCGGGTTGTTTTGAAATAGTGCGACTAAGATCACCATACCTATGAAGATATACGATTTGTAAAAAGAATAGGTTCTAAAGCAAGACCTGCTAGCTACCTGGTTGCAAATGTAGAGATGGGTAAAATTAAATTCACCTCCCGAGCGACTGGACTCGAGGAGACGGGTATGGGTCGTACGTAACCCCAAAAGTAAAGGGGCTGAATTTACTAATAAAATACAATTTACCAGTACAGCACTCTTGTCTTTATTTGTGGAAACAAGGAAGCACGAGTAACAACAAAACCTAGAAGGGGTTAAAGATTTACATAAAGAAAATGCAATACCACGAATTTGTCAAATAAATATCCCGGAAATTCGGATCCGACTTTCGTTTACAAAGTCAAAAGTTAATTAATTAAACTCGTTGCTTCATTTAAAAGTAACATCACCGTAGCACTATCAAAAATAAAATCCAACTTGTGATTTACATCGCCCGCTCCAATACACGTCAACTGTCAAGTCGACGACGACGTCCAACGAGAGTCGAATTCGGCGGAGGGGTTGTGAAGCCAAGAAGGTGTGTCGCTATCCCCGCTGAAAGGCTACCACTAGCGTTGGACAAATTCAAATCCGAACAGACAGGGAAGTATGGCGGCGAAGTAACCGTCGTTGACGAAACGTCAACGCTAATTCGAAGTTGGTTGGCCCCAGATACCACCACGAAGGGTAGAATGAGCAGGGGGTAATAAGTAGGAAGAGAAAAGCATGCGTTACCGTCTGAATCACGTCATATTTACCTACGGTATTAGACTTCGAGAAGCATTACCAATGCTCGTAGACGCAGGTGGTGTCCGATATCTTGTTTACCGTACCCGTAATTTCAGCCTGAAGAATTCTTCAAAAGCAGACACAAACACAAACAAAACGATGTGCACCCAATGGTTCTGTCTAAGTTCTAAGTTCCGGCGGATTTCACAGTTTCCGTCGCGCATCGAAATCGACGGACGAGTTAAAGACGGGGGTTGGTAAAAGAAGACAGTCGACTTACGGCGGGGTATGAGGGAGATAAAACATTACCGTGAGGCGTAGGTAATGGCTTTCGTTTCCTGATGCAATATTATGTTGAACCGTGAAGTAGAGCACGTAGGCACAATGGACCTTTCGTGTTCCCACGCAACACAGGGTGACCCGCAATACTGAAAATGATTTAAATAAATTTTTAACTCCTAACAGACCCTGAGGAACTCCTCGTTATACTCCACGTGAATAACACTTCAAAATTAAACAAGATTTTAGTTCAGTTACAACATTACATAGTGCCACACTCTTTAACTTCAAATATTCTATTTATACATACAGTGAGAGTAATAAAACCAAAGTCAAAGATACCCTCTATGGACCAGTTGTACAGAGTAGGTTTAAACTGACGCTCATCTGAACTAGGTTCAAAATAAACAAATTCGCATGGGATCTTAATGACATATTGTTACATTTAAATTTGGCGCTAAAATGTAGCGGCGATTTACCGCCTAGTAATTTCGTTTTCGCACCGTGGCAACCCTGATGCCCCTTCTTTACATCGCTATGGGGGGGAAAACCTGCGTACTGAGATCGTGAGTTCTGATAGGTCATGAAGGCTCCATGTAACTTTCAGGCCGTCTGCCATTGGTAATTCCTACGCGTCGAGGCGACCTGCTTCATTTTGCAGCCTGGTCGCTCTCTCTTGTTGTTCGAGCATTGTGTCGTAAGGACGTGTTTTTTCGCGTGTGATAAAATTAACGGATTTCTTGCTCATTTGGAGAAGAAATCAATCGCAGCTTTGCTGGAAAATCATTCGAAACTGCCGAACAACGATTGGGGGTTGTTTTAATCTCCGTACCAAGCCTGAAGCTCCAGTTCTCTCAGGTAACATATAACGACGCATATCGACCGACAATGGCCGCTAGCGCATATCATTTCTTTGTATTCTACTTGGCTTTTCTATTTGGGCGCAAGTTTCAGCGCAGGCTATTAGACCAGATCTTCTGGCCTAGTTCGCCAGGGGCGCTCCTGCCCATAATCGTATCGAGATCCGATCGAGAAAACCTGAGCAACCATCTTGATCTAAACGGATCCAGTACAGGCCAGCTCGTTGACGCACCCTGCGGTTGGTAGAGGGCGTTACGATTCACCACCGGCTCCTGCGCTTCGATTGACGTCACTGACTTTGACGGACGTCTGAACGCGCTAATTCAAGGTTAGGTTTTCAATTTTACTCCAATGTTTGCGGACTGATCGGTTGTTAAATTTACTATTCACTCGTGAGGAATAAACCGAGAGTGCGAATCGCGAAACACGAATTGCGCTGCGCTTACGTTAATTAATTTAAGTTTAAAATAAGCAGCCAATTGTAAGTGTTTATTAAAAGTGTATATCGTTTTCATTTCCTTTGTGTTAACTTTAATTACGATTTTAATTTCTATTTTCATGCACATCGTGGGTAATAGTCTCGTCTCTATTTAGTAGTGTTTCTTATTTCTGCACGACCTGGTCGATTGGAGACGTCGACCAGTCGAATTACGATTAGTTGTTCTTAAATTGTCTTCTGGCGCCCTTTATAAGTTTACCACCTTAAGTTAACCTGCCCCATTTCCACTGTAGCTAGCTGGGGCGCAGCTGATCGAAGAATCGGCAGACTTGTCACCTAGAACCGTGGTAAGTAGAGACAAGTAGATTTAATTTAAACTTGGGTGACAATATGGCAATATATAATATAATGCATTCGTAAATAAAATTTGATGCGATTTTGTTCACTTTGAACCTGGTTCAGTTGAGCGTCAGTTTAAACCTCCTTTATACAACTGGCCCTAAGTATGAATCTGTTGACTTTGTTAGTTTCATACATTACAGTCTTTTTCTATTGCTTTTCCCCTTTTGTCAAATGTGTTTCCTAATTTGTCAAATGACTTTCCATTCCGTTCAAAGTATAGTAGGCCTGCAGATTGGAAAGTAATTTGACAAATTCGGAAACATAATTGACAATAAGTAATAGTGTTTTATGTACCATGGAAATTATGAAATTTTCAGTTCAATTTTCATTATGGGAATAGTTGAATAGGTAATATTTTTTAATTAAGATTTAATTGTTATTCTCCAAGTTATATTTTAATTAGCTAACTGTCATAGAAAAAAGCATTTTCCACTTTGTGTTTGTTTATACGAGTTGAATGTCTACTATTTCGGAGTAATATTAATAGTCGGCGTGCGCCATCAATTCTCATTTAGTATGCTTTTACTTGTCACTCCCGGCTCTTCCAACTATTACATTTCCCGACAATGCGCGTTCCGATGCAAAAGAATTATTTATTAAGATCCATTAGCTTCGCGAGTTATTTTCGCATGTACGCTGCCAAATCCAGTAGCATTTTGTGAACAAATGGGCGCTAGTAAAGCGAGGATAAGTGTATGACGAAATATTGCGAAACGCAACGATGATGATAATTCATCGTTAGCGCGCAATGACAGCACACTATCCAGTGTGAAGTTAATTTGACGGCTTTAAAATAGATGAAAATGATGCGCATTTATGTTTTGATGTGTGTTAAAAAAGCTGCTACCATTTTGTTCAATCTGCAACATTTATCTCAATGCGGCTCACGTCGTCCGTGACACTTGTATACGTTAGTAAAACACAATTGAAATTCCTGTTTCTATAGCAGAACAAGATCTATGTACGTAACATATACGAAGCTACAGTTTTTTTAGCTTATAATAAAAAATGTAGGGGGTTAAAATATTATCGTAAACATCGTAAAAGCGGGGGTGATATCGTTGGAAGCCCCCCGGATCATCTTTATCCTTTCAGAGGCGAAAAGTTCATCCGACGAGGATTAATTATTATCGATAGTAAAAAACGCCGGGAATCAAAAGGACGCGTAATCAAATTAAGGGAGCTTGTTATGAAAACAGCTCAGGGAGGCGTTATTTTTACTTTACGGGCGAACGGCTGCGGTAGGGGCGGTTAAAGTGTGTTAAAACTCAAATAACGGCGGCGCGTGCTCCACCGCGCCCTGAATTATTCAATCACGGTCCAAATGGAGCTCTGCTTTTATTATTTTATTATGTCTCGCCATTCAAATTGCAGGAATTCTCTCAAGTTTTCTCTCCTGCCTGGTGGCGGGCATCCGCCGGAACTAATCCCCAAGTTGTCTGCGCGCAAAACTTCAATCTTTAACGCGAATTTTTAATTGAGTACATTCTCCTTCTTTTTTCTTTCAATTCTACCTCGGAAACTACCACCCACTAACGATTAGTAGAAATAATGATATCAATTCGTTTATACAAATTAACTTTGGCTAAAAATAAAGCGTCAGGAATAGCACATAAACGGAAGTCGAGAACGAAACGATAAACGACAGCCAGATTGTATCATGATCATCATTCGCGGCACGGCAGCCGCACAAAACAAGTTAATCAAATATGGCAACTGAAAATGAGAATGTCTGCTCCATATGCCGAGAGTAATTTAGCGATTCGCTTAAACAGCGGATCCCGGTGATTGCGGTGTTTTGTGATAATCTGCGAATCGATGCCGCACAAATAAACCTACGGCGGAACGCGGCCGTTCATTTAGTCGGGGCGCCCGCGGTTTTTCAATTCTTCCTCTCTCTCTCCCGCTCCAATTCCATGGCTGTATTAAATTTAATTTGCGCTTGCCATAAGAGATGGACGTCATCGTCATCATCATTTCACTTGTTCGAAATTGAAAACCGATTACGCGTTAATAACACTGTAATGCTGTCAGTCAACTCGTCAAAGTTGTTTTCGACATAAATATAGTGGATGTTGTTGATATTTACGAAATTGCGCTGATGATTTTAATAAATTTTAATAAAAGTCGACCCACGGAAATATAACTTTAAATTTAATACATTTTTAATCTCACTTCTCTATTTGATGTTGATTTGACACATTCAAAATGTTTGTCGAAGACTTTACAACATTACATCCTGGTACTTAGGCCACCAGCAAAACATAAAGGAATGACCTGCTAATCGTTGCCGCTATTAGTTACGAGATTGTAACATGAACTTCTCATGTATGAGCTGTGTTGTATAAATCCCCAATCACAGGGTGAATGACAATTGTTCCGACAAAAAACGCATAAGAGAATCGACGTCACAGATTAGGGGAAAAATTATTTTGAACTGTTTATAATTAATTATCAAAATCAAACTGCGGCACTGCGTGCGAAATACGACACCACGTTTTATAAACGCAGCAGTATAATAGGACCATAAATTTTATTGACTTCTTGCCTGCACACAATGCGACCTTGAGACGTATCTCAATTTCATTTTATTGCACGTTTGACAGCCCTTTTAAATCTTCCCTTCATCATTAATTTCCAAAATTAATATTTTATATAAACTACTTTCTAATTTTAATATAACCCCTGCCAAAATTATAGAACCTGAAAGTGGAAACTGGGAACGGAAATCTGAGTTGTCTCTTTTACGTAATTATAAGTAATTTCTAAAATAACTGGAGGAAGCATAGAACTATTCTTCGATGTTTTAGATAGTATTCTTGCTTTACTGTATGCTCGTAAACAATTGCAGGAGATTTTAATATTAATTCTTTCAGGGCCAGTTTTTCAATCATCAGTTAACTTTAACCTTCAGTTTATTGCCATAGGAATAGTTGTTTTCATAATTGTTACCACAGGAATAAACTCATAGTTACAGTTAACTTGAGATTGATAAATCGGCTCTAAATTAGTCTAAAGATACTAGAGATCTTAAATCGCTACTAAATTCGTATGGAGTCGAACTGTTAATAAAGGAAAGCACGCGCACTACTCCCACCTCTAAATCATGCCTTGATGATATTATCTCTAGCATTAAAGAAAAAAGAATAACGACTGTCATATCGCATATTTCAGATCATGATGCCCTAGATATGCGAATTTAGTTTAGAAAATAAACAAACTGTAGATAAAAGAACAATTCGTGATTATAGTGACACAAACGTAGAAATTTTGGTAAATAATCTATTGCAAGAAAAATTATGACATCAGTGAACTTTTATTTTTATTTATTACCTTAATATATATTAGTATTTCATGGAAAACCATTGTACACAAAAAGAACAAAAAGACTTACCACATCTCCAGAGATACTGGAACGTAAATGATAGTTAGATATTCTGTACGTAATGAAAAACTATTGTACTGATGCTAAAAATGATTACAAAAACACTAAGAAACACTACAATCTTTACGCACAACAACCAATGGAGTAAAACTCAACATGGATTTCTACAAGAAACTGCTCTCTATGAATTTACTAAAAAAGCTTTAGAAATGTTTGATTGTGGAAACTTGACTAAAGCTTTCGATTCCCTTGCCCTCGCCCACAATATACTCTGCAATAAACTTGAAAGTTATGGAATACGAGGTATTGCATTAAGTTGGATTCGATCTTATCTGTGCAACCGACAGCAAAAAGTTATTGTTAGGAATCAACTCAAAATGGATTAATCAGATCTACGAACAATTAATATAGGCATACCCCAAGGTGGTATACTAGAGCCCCTTTTATTTGCTATTTTTGTAAACGACTTACCAAAATACATAGACAACGCAACGTGTCAAATTTTTAATTATGCGGATGACACCACTATACTAACTAATTGAAGGCTTAAAATATACCGACTGTCACCAAATTTTAAATTTAATTTACTTGCCTCTTACTTACCACCGACAAGATGACGAGCTTCTGCTGACGAAACGTATCAGCTGTGCCCCAGCTAGCAACAGTGAAGAAAGGGGCGGCTTGATTAAGGTGGTAAAATTATTAAGGGCGCCAGCTAAACGTAATCGATCAGTCGACGTCTCCAATCGACCAGATCGCGCAGAAAATGAATCAATAATAAATACAGAGGCGAGACTTTACTCACTGGTGTGCGTGAAATTATAAGCGTTTAATTAAACAATTCAAACAAACAGCACGTTACACAATTACAGGAGATTGCTTATTCAATAATAAAGCGATTTGCCCGCTATTTCAATCCGCATAAAGAAGCCTTAATTCGCTCTTAAAAATGCATGCGCAATAAATTTAAATGGTTACCCCCCGATCGAGATCTGTCAGTGTACCGTCTATGCCGTGAAGTTGGCTGTCGCCACGCCATCTTGTAGTCCTGTCCGAGCCGGTAACTGGTTTGGCTAGGGGAAACGTTGGCAGCAAGATGGCGGACCCACGCTACTCGCAGAACGGCAGACTACAGCTGGAGTTTGTCGTGGCACCAAAGCTCAACACAAACGGGAAACCCTCGCGTGAAAGCTTGCGGGGATTACATAAGCCTGCGCTAAGACTTGCGCCCAAACAGAAAAGCCTACATAGAAGAAAGGATTTTTGTTAGCCGCCATATTAGCTGGTTCCTCGGCGTATGTCGTCGTATTTCACCTGAGAGAACTGGAGTCCCAGGCTTGGCAAGGGGAATAAAAACTGTCCCCAAGGATGTTCGGCGGTGTCAGCCGCAAATGAGTTATTCCTCCCAAAGAGCGAAAACTCCGATAATTTCACAACACACGTAAATTACGTCTAACTGGCACGATGTTCCGAACAAGAAAGGACGCGACCAGATTGAAGATGGAGAAGGTCGCTAAGACGCGCGAAAATTACCGACGATAACCAATGATGGACTACCGGGTAGTCACATGGTGCCTTCATAGCCTATGGATGTTGAGCGTTCGCATCACGCAGGTTTCCCCTACAGCGATGTAAATGAGGGGGACAGTGTAGCCAACTGTATTAAAACGCAGTTGAGTGATACTGTACCGCCACGATGTTTTGGCGCGAGATTTGAACGTAACACGACATAAGTGTTTAACTACAATAAAGGAATGGTTGACAGAGAACAAATTGTTACTAATTGTGTGCCGCTTAAAGCTGCAAATGTATACAAAAATCCGGCGACAATTAAATTTGGAGTAAATGAAGTCACCATCAAGAACTATGTCAAATTCCTTGGTCTACAGTTAGACGAAAATCTGAACTGGACAGAACATGTATATTATTTATGTAATAAACTTAGCAGAGTTACCTACTGCATTCGTGTGTTATCTCCAAAAGTTGACTGTGATGTGTTTAAGACTGTATATTATGCTAATTTTTACTCTTTGTTAGAAGTACAATACAATGTAATTATCTGGGGTGCGGCCGATTGTGATAAAGTTTCCATACTCCAAAAGAGAGTATTGCAGATAATACTTACACTACCAAAAGCTCACTGCTGTCGTAGTTTTTTTTAGAATAAACTAATTGTTAACTTTCTATAGGCTATACATATAACGTTGTGTAAAGTTTCTGGCAAAACATCAACCCTATTTTAGTGAATACTTAAATAGAAATAGGGTCTTTGTTTGTATCTTTTGTAGTCACTGAAGAAGAACCCGGCCGGGTTCGAAAATATTATGACGCAATAAAAACATTTGGACCGAGACCTTCAAGAGTTTTATTTCCACAGAACTATTAATAATGTTAATGCCAGAAATATACTGTACTGTTATCCTCCACCATAGATTAACAAAGTTTCAAACTAGTGCATTCTTTAATTGTATGAAATTATACAACAGGCTTCCTGCGTATATTAGAAAATTGTCATCTAATGAATTTAAAACTTTTGGCACTTCTAATCAAACTACAATCATATTCTGTAAATTGAGTTTGTGCAAATGTAATTAAATATTAATTTGACGTTTTCATTCGCTGTACAACGATCTTGAAATAAATATATTGTTATTATTATTAAATAAGTAATTGTTTGTTAATTCGTGCGGATTATTTACTAAAGCTGCTTGGTCCCAAAAGAAAATCGCAAGGATTTAAATCTGGTGATCGCAGGGGTCAATGCACGTCCCGACAGGCAGCTGATAGTAAAATCTTTCGTCTCTTTATCGCACGGGGACAATAAAACTATTAGGATACATTTGTCGCCGCTAGAATTTTTCATCAAATCACGTACGTTAATGAAAATTAATTAATTAATTGTAAATTTACTCAGAAAAGTAGGTGTGTTTAGACTAAAACGCCAAATTCACAACGTACGTATGTCATAAACGTTTTACGATATTTACTCAGAATAAAGCTTGTAAAACTTGACCTCCCATAGCAGACGTGTTAATGGGCATACATACGGTCAAGTATGCCTTCGCGCCTAATTGAACGTTTTGAGGATCGGAGGTAAGTGCGAATGTGTGTACGCTGAACTGATGGTGCGTTCCTGGCCTAAATAAATCTATCATACTTGCTCGCAGACTTGCCTCTCAAGCAAGCGCGAAGACTTGCCTAACCGTGTGTATGCCCATTTAGACTTCAAAATGCCTCGGAATGCGCGGCGTACGACCTCGAGTCGATCCGAATGCCGTCGGTCTTCAGTGTAGACGTAATATTTTATATCCAAATTTTTTACAGACGACTTCGAACGGCGGACGCTCTCATACGTCCTCGTGCGGAATTTTTACGAGAGCGCGACGAGACAATTCGCGTCCCTTGTCAAGCCTGTACACAGCTTTAAGCAGCTGACGAAAGAGTGCGAATAAGTGCGCTAAAAACACAGGAGATGGAGTTGCAAACGCGTCTTGAATTTGCTAAACTTTTAAGAGATTTGTGTTTTAATAATTCGTCACACACAAAACGAAATTATAATAATTAACAATCGAAACAAATTACGAATGAGTTTACTGATTATAATGTTTTTAAATCTCATGTTGAAGGACACGTTTAAATTAAAATGAAAAAAAAAATACTTTAACACGGAGATTTGAATTGATTTTTGTTTTGTTTGGTATTAAAAGTGCGGTCATCGTGATCCTTTGTATGGAATAATCTGCTTCAGGTGATTTGCATGCATTTGTCAAGTAAGTATTTTGATTTTTGTTGTATGACGAAATATTGTCCGTATCTTACATATCTGTGGTTTATTGAATATCTTTTACAAGCTCTGGAACATCTGGTTCTAATGGAATTGTTTTCAGAAAAAAATAAATAAGAAAAAGAAATGAGCAAATATATCTATCGGAGATTGAACAAAAGACAAGAAAGGAAAAGAAATATGGGAAAACACTACAAGGAAGGTGAGAGGTAAATTAAAAAAGAACTCGACAAGAATGAGAAACAAGGTGTCCAAGGTCGTAGAAAAAAGGAAGAAAATAAAAGAGAGCAATTAGTTTTTAAGGTGCACTTTCATATTTGCAAATTACAGGAATGAACGTAAAAGGTCACAACATTAAATTCCAACAAAGAAAAGTTACTGGAAATAAAATAAGAAAGGAGACCACAGATATATCCGAAATGCAGAGGAAAAAAAAAAGGAAGACGTTTCGAAGGAAATCTGAAGAATAATTAAAAACAACGAACAATATGCTAGGTAAGAAGATTTCTGTAACAAAATAAAATTGTACTTAAAAAAAAGCTTGTGGAATTCGCATATGATTAAATTCAAAAGAAAAAAAATTCGAAGCAAAATCAAAAAAGGAAGGCAAGAAACAAACGTCGAGCATCGAATGTAGGAAAAAGAGAAACAAATTAAAGAACTGTGGAATGTAAAAAGAGAGTTAGAAATAGTGAAAGTGCAAGCGGGAAATGGGAAAAGAAATTTAAAGAACAATAAATAAAATGCGCATCAATAAATAAAAGAGATAATGCGCCAGAGACAAAAACAAACGAAAAAAAATATGAAAAAACTAATTAGAAAATAATTGATGCCCCAGCGGAAAATCAGTTCTAAGGAAGCAATTTTTGATACAAAATGGAAAGAAGAAACATCCAAGAACGAATGCGGAAAAACAAAGATAGAACGAGCACGAGATTAAAAACAAATCATAAGGTTAGGTCGTGAATCGCACGGCCAATTGTTGACCTAACATTGCGTGCGAATTGACATCCAACAACCCAACGTACACAAAGCGGCCTCATAATGTTTTTACATCTGTGAGGGACGGGTAGTTAAAAATGATAAAAGAAAGGGGATGAATTACAAGACCTCGTCGAGATACTTTTCTCTTCTAATTATCACGACGCATTTCGTGAAAGCAGGTCGGGCGTTGACCTAAAAACGGAGTTGACGTGAAATTCCGCTTAAAGGTCAAGTTTTCACTATCGATGCTACGCCGCCGTGCCTACCATAAAACATTCGTGAGGGCATTTATGTTCCTCTGTCTTTTAACCAGAGGCGCATCGTTGTTTTGGGGCTAATTTTTGATTAATTGTTTCTCAAAAACTAAATTAGAAAAAAAATTTTAACATATTTCCCACTCGCTTTTTATCGTGGTTTCATTTCATGTCTGGTTAATTAACAGTCACCTTATATATAAACAAATTTTTTATGATCCTAATTACTACCCCCCCCCTCCCCAATCGAAATACTCTGCACCTGCGTTTGCAGTTCATTTCGTAGGTATTGATTGCAATCCAATTGAATTCTAAAAGGATTCTGGAATAAATTACCTCCTCGGTTAAAAAGGTGCCAATAGTCTCGTCACACCGGAAGATTTACAATGAGTTTATCGCCGAACCCGGCGGCCATTAACTCGATAACATACTGCATTGATTGCGGTAATTAAGATCCTCGCGATTGCACTGTTTATTTCTTTTCCCTCCCCGACCACCCTGACGGTTCTCACGCTCAAGCGAAAAATACTGCCCAATTTCTTCGCGGCGCGTAAAAAAGGGTTGCCCGCACAATAAAGGGGGGCGCAATTTCCACGGGAATAAGTTAGGATTTAGCAGTGGCGGGCGGAAGTTTTATTTTATTTAAGGCCGGACGATGCGCCGCGCCGTCCGACGTAAATCAATCTGCTCGTACACAGAACGTTTTAAGGTAATTGCGTTATTTCAATTTACATGCTAATTTCTGAGAGGTTAGATGAATGATTAATGTGCAGCGGCGGCGCCCCAGAGGCTGACGAAAAAAGAAACGCCCATTAATGCTGTTTATTACATGTATATGGGTAAGCAACCTTTTCCCAATCATCCCTGTGCAAAGCTTTTAAAATGAGTATCATGTTTATACATGTTATACTGGAACTGTACAGGGTAATTTCATGTTACGTGTAACTGCAGGGTGCAAGTGCGAGGACGGATGGCATCTACATGCGAACGAAGACGTATATATACTGCAGGGGGAAGTAAATGGGTTCGCACTCTTGGGAGCCATTGTTTGAGGGCAATGATAGTGCAGATAGTAGACAGACATTTCGGTGATGCATGGTGATTGCAGAAAGGACCAGGGGTCAGTTTAATCTTCCTGTTAAATTCTGACACACTTCCTCTATCTGGGCAACGCCTGTGGTTTAAGGTCAATTAAATTCGATTCGGGGCGCAATATACGTAACGATTGCGAAATTTACGGCGGCGCCGTTTCCGACAACGTTAACGTTATTATTGTTTAGTATGTTTTCAAAGTGGCCGGTATTATTAAATCAATGGGGGGATAAAATAAAGGAAACGACTTTACAGCACGACTATTAAAGTCGCTTACTACAATAATAGTTATTTGGTATAAAGAGCTATGAATACAATAATTATTAAATTGGACGGTTAATCAATACATGATTGATGGAATTAATAAACTAAATAAAAATAGATTAATTATTGTCACGCTAAGGTCCTTCACCACGTCGCGCTAAGCCTCCACTATGTCGCGACGGTGTGTCCTTAGCCTTTGGGTTGATTGGGGTGCGTAGGTTTATCAGAGGGTAGAGCTTTAAAGACAATGATTTACAAAATTAATACCTCTTTATTTACGTAAATGATTAATTTGGTTGAGGGTAGTTTGTCCGTGAAACTTGGGGTGTGGTCCTGGGTCGTTCGCGGCGACTGGGGTTGTTGATTCGACTTAGACGGAGCAGCGGGCGACGTTTCCTTAGCCGGGAAGACTGCCGAAGTTCAAGGCCGGTCCGCGACTTGCGTGGTTGGTCTCAATGTTCCTTGGCTGGAGCACGACACGTCCTTGCTCAGCCTACGAGGTGATCGGGTTGGAACAGCACCGGCCAGTGCAGAACTACGGTGATGTCTTCTCTCGGCAGCTGGCGGGGGAGATGGTCCTCGTACTTCTTTAGGACGAACGCCAATGTTGTCGGCGGTAGTGACAGATGATGGGGGCTGCAGCAATGCTGATGCTGGGGTGGCGACGACGATGAAGCGGGCGGCGGCGTCGGCGTTGTTGAGCGTTGGCGGCGGCAATGTTGACGTCCCCTCGTTGGTTGGCACTAGTGCCCCCTGAGTCGGTCCGGTGGAAAACGACCGCCTTCCTAATTTTGGCCCGCACTTTAAATATACGTTTTTTGCCTAGCCGCGCGTTGCATTTTTTCATCACCTGCTTTGTGTCCGTTTGCGTCATTTGTATACGCGCGTATAAACACGTGGCCCCGTTTGAAATAAATTCCGCTGATGTGTTATTATGAAATATGAACATTTACGTATCAGTTACCTCCTTATTGTGTTTACATTTCAACACGGTCGTAAGCTGCCCTCAATTACACAAGTCCGCGTTCAAATACTTTTTATGATTTTTATCCGCGAAACATAGAGAAAACCCCCTTGTGGTTTTTAGAAAATTCCCCCTCGTGACATTATTATAAAATTACATTCGTCGAAGTGTCCGTATATGATTGCAATAGAAAATATGTTTCGCTGCGCCTCGTTTAAGTGTGCGAGTAGCATTACACGCTCATTCTAATATAGTCTTTCGATTTAGTTAATTTTGTTACCTTGTCTCTTTCGCACTTGCTCTCATTGTATTTGTTGAATGTTCTTCATCTGAATCAACGTGGAGCAAAAGCCTTTGAAAAATTAACAATATTCAAACCGGTCGCACAAAACACGTATTACCTTTAACCATTTAGCTCGAAGCTTTGTCCCGATCGGCCGCGATTTAACGCAGCAAATAAAATAACTTTTTTCGCGATTTGTTTCGATAATTTTGAGGCCCGGCGAGCGCTTTAAAAAGGGGGAGGGCGGTGTGCACGCACGGCCTGTCAAAGAGTTTCCTGGTCAGTTGAATCTATTCAATCGCGTTTGTGTTTTTGCGGTCTGCGATTCGTTCGGTTGCGAAACGTTTTTCTCGTTGCCGGACGCAAATAATAATTTCACCTCCGAAAGGGCCGGCTCGCTTCAAATATTCATTCTCTTGGAAAAGGGGGTTGATTGTTATCGTTCAACGCAAGCCAGTTACAACACAAGCGAGAATAATTCCTTTTGCCATTCAAACATGTGAAAACTCAACTTCCAATTTAACTCCCGAACTAATTGTAAGACAATCAACTAAAAAAAAAAACTCTTTAAATAAGAGCCTTTTACTTTGGGGGAAGGAAACGGTAGGTTTTCTTTTTTAATTCTGTAAACGATTATACACTATTATTGTAATTTCTAAGAGGTTCGAACGTGAGGATACATTTGTATTATCGCTAAATAAAAACATGATTAATAGTCCCGCTTGATTCGTGTACGAGGAAAAAAAGGCCCGATCGAATATTTCAAAGGCGACAGGCGATTAAGAACCACGAAACAAGTGTCGGCCATGGAAAGAAGCGTTAAACCGGATGAGTAGCGACGGGGCCAAACAAAACATCCACATGTAAAGATGACCAGAAATTAGATTGTGTCAGATAAGCGGAGATTGATTCCGTTTGTGGCGCACAAAGGCTCGGCGGTGTCCCGGACTCCCGAGAGACTCGAAGAATTCGAGTTGCCCGACGGCATTCCGTTCGTCTCGATTTTCTAAACGCTAGGGCGTTGTTAAAATTAATTTCGTACGTAAGCAGCGAGTTTTCGATGTAATTACTGTGCAAAACATAAGGGTCAGGTTTTACTAGCGAACGGGAGCGCGGTCGCAAGTCCTATGCGGTCTCGACCACATTTACCATACCGACCTCGCCGCCTCGTATCACACAAAGTTACGTGGATTAAGTCTGCGGTTAGTCTGCATTTGATCAATAATTGAGGCGCTAATAAATTTCGCCTAACTTGATACCCGGAGACAAATTCGTGCTGATTGACTTCGTCGACTCGAATACCTATTCAATTCACTAGGGTTTTGTTCATTAACAAGCTACACATATGTATATATACGAAACAAGTATTCAGATTTATCTACAAAACTCAATACGTATATTATACAACGTGCAAACGCGTAAAGGATGTGCGAAGCACCCGCACCGGGTAAGAGAAAAAGTGAGACACCCACTCTAGGATGTGCGAGACACCCGCACCGAATAAGAGAGAGTGAGACACCCACTCTAGGATATGCGAGACACCCGCACCGGATAAGAGAGAGTGAGACACCCAATCTAGGATGTGCAAGACACCCGCGGCGGGTAAGAGAGAGAGTGAGACACCTACTCTAGGATCAGGATAAGAACAGGAGGAGCGGTTGCAGGTAACGCAGATTGTTAAACGCGTTTGAGTCAAAACATCGACGGATGAATGACTCCGCGGAAATGTGTAATATACACACCGATCAAAATAAAGGAGGAAATTTAGGGCGTTTGAATTTGGCGCGCTGTCATTTTAATGACGTTTAAGTTTTAACTTTGGTCTACGGTATGAAACGAACATATCGGCCTACGGATTGTAGAACGATTTCAGAATCGGAATCTTATTATGAATACTCACATAGCAAATTCAATATCCAATTACAGAAAATAATAAATAACAATTGCGTACCTTAATCGTACAATTTCGTTCAGACTCTCGGACACTTCCAGATATTGCGCGCGGCTTTGTGTGCTTGCCCATATATTTCACGATGATAATAGTAATATATGATTAGCCGTAAATAGCCGGGCGAGTTTTCAGTGTGCATTATACGCAAAAGGCACGAACGATATTACATGTGATTCAGATAAACGACATTCGCAAGCGCAACAGATGGGCATAAATAACTGAATGCATTTCTGCCTTGTCATATACACACACACATACTTAGATGAAACATGATTTACGAGAGCGCGAATTAAAAAAAAAACTGTATACAAGGTGACTGTCGATTAACCCGATGAAATGAAAGCGATGTCCAAGTATTGGAAGAATGTTAAAAAAGTTATTTCCGGGAAATAATTAATTAAAATTTAGTCCCTAATCGACGGTACGTCTCTGGCTAAAAAATAGAGAAGCAGATCAACGAAATAAATGTCCTACCAAGGTCACGTCAACTTCGTTTTTAGGTCAACACCCGACGCCGTGAAATTAATACGAACTACAAAATATTTATTTAACAAATGCATGCAGAACAAGTTGATTTTATTGATTTATTAGCACGACGCAAGAACGAAAAAACTCTTTCTTGATAATTCCTCGACTCAAACTACATTTTTTATTTAACCAGTAATAAGTGTCTTGTGAGTAATGACTTCCACAAGTTATTACGCGGAACCAGAAGCAAAGGGTAGCAGAGGTGAAGAAAACCGTTACCAACTTAAACCCTAACAATAGCTACATTAGCATCATGCATAATGACGACGAAAAAATAATCAAAATTGATTCTAAGCATCCATAAATGTTGAGCTAAGAGACAAGCTGGCAAGAGCGCAGAACGAGATTGAGCAACTAAATGAACCAAAGGCAAATTAAAAACAAAAATATGTCAACTCGAAATACACAATTGGTCATGCATTCCTATACCATCTCTTCCGGACGGTCGACTACCTGCTAAGTACCTAGGACCTATCGACGGCGCTGCGGGTTGTTCTACTGGCCTCTATTCTGTTTCGGTTGAACGACCCTTCGGAATCAGCGATAAACCGTAATAATATTGATAATAATTATAATCTCGTGACCGCGGTGAATCTAGACTTACGTTGTGGTAACCCGGTTCTTTTTGGTGCGTCGGTAAATAAGTCGGGAGAACAAAGGAGCTAATTACGTTAAATAAAATACGAAGTTAGATTTAATGAATTATTTATTGTAAAAAAAAGATAAAAACTCCTTGTACGAGCCTCTGAGGGGTCTGATATAATGAGCATAAAAGCCCTGCATTGAAATCAATACAAGAAACAAAATTTTCGGTTATCAGGAAGTGCAGTAGAACTCGCTTAACTCACTTTCGAATATCGGCGCGGCCTAACTGATTTCAAATCACGTCGCTGGTGGTTCAGTGCATACACAGATAGTTGTTGGAAAGCTCTGCTCCTTAATTAGATTGACAATTAATTTAAGTTCAATTGAGATTCGTATTGGTATTAGTGTTTGCCACTTTAGATTGTACTCTAAGACTCGTTTTGTTCAAACAACTAACGCACAGTGTGACACAGTGGGTCTAATTAATGGAATTAATTAACTAATTAATCAGATTTTCTGGAGAAGTATGTGATACAAAATGCCGACCTCGGCGATCAATTTGCAGGACAATCACCAGTTTTTCAGGGACTCCTTTTGGAGGTGATGGGTGACTTGATAGAGGACGCGTATTGCCTAGTCGCACTCTCGTAAAAATTCCGCACGAGGACGTATGAGAGTGATCACCGTCGAACGAAGTCGTCAGTAAACAAATTTGGATATAAAATATTACGTCTACATTGAACACCAACAGCATTCGAATCAACCCAGATCGAGGCATGTTATCTGCAAGCAGTTTAACACGTCTGTTATGGAAGATCAAGTTTTACAAGCTTTATTCTGAGTAAATGTCGTAAAACATTTATGAGATACTGTAATGTTTGGGGGTTGGGTAATACCCGATGGTCGGGTAAGAATGAATTTGAAATGCAGAAAACGCCGCTTTTATAGTGTCCCGAGTTGTTGACATTCTCGTTGCCATAGTAATGAACCCTTAAATTACGTCGATTACAACGCCCTCACCTGCATAACCGCTAATTTGTAATTTGACGTTTGTAAAGAATGTTATACTAACATTACGCAAATTTACAATAAGTTGTTGTTTTCAAACTTAACTAAAACAAGGTATGTACAAGTTCCTACACTACTATATACGAATTCTAAATAATATTTACTTGAAAAACAAAAAAAAACTTAATGTCTACATAACCTAACCCACTTCACTTTTAGGACATCTCATCAAAATCACTAACACTGGGCTGCCTCACTTCAAATGGTCCTCACAGATCTTTTGATAGTCAATTCTGTCCTCAGGGTTCTTATCCTGATTCGACGTCCATCCTCTAAGTATACCGATCTCTTCTTTCTTCCTGTCTTGGCAGGATTTACAGGCCAATCAATATCGCGCTGTAAGAGGGCGCTGTGGCCTACGGAACCTCTTGTCCATCCAAACCTTAAAGTTGAGCCAGTTTGCTTTGGACTCGAACTTGGTTAACCAATCCACCTCGCTGTCTTCTGTGGATATGTGCACGACGTTGTTGCTGTGCAACAAAATAGACTGGATGTTAATAATTTGTAGTAGAAGAGTGTTGTGTTGTAGGGTGCTGTTGTTTTTAATGTGTGTTTGTTTGTAGGGCGAAAAAAAACGATGTTTGTGGCATCCGTTGTACATCTTCAACTGCCTGCGATGGACCCTGTTGCTCTGGTGTGTTCGACAGTCTCCCATGCGTCATCCGTTGCGTCAATTGGTTGTGGTCCTTTCACTTAACACGTTGACCTTGGAATACATGATGTCAAACTTGTTACGATTTATTGTTTTTTGTTGTCGAAATACTGTTTTTTTTTTTTTTTTTGTAAGAGACCAAGGTAATTATCACTGCGCTGTGAATTTGGCGTTTTAGTCTAAGTGTACCTACTTTTTGGGGTAAATTTATAATTAATTGATTACTAACTGTTCCACAGAATTTTTTACACATTTTGTCGTGTTCTGTGACATGCATTCACGTACGTAATTTGATCAAAAATTGTACGCATAATGCTAGCGACGATTAAAACAACTGTATCCTAACAGTTTTATTGTCTTCGTGCGATAACGAGACGAAAGATTTTACTATCAGCTACCTGTCGGACCGTGCATTGACCCCTGCGATCACCAGATTCTAATCTTTGTTATTTTTCTTGTGGACGAAGCAGCTTGTACATTCCGCTCTAGTAAATAATTCCCACCGATTAACAAACAATTATTTACACAATTATTTCACACGCAATTCCAGTTACTTTAGAAGTTACAAATAATTACGTCGCGTAAAAGAAACAACTCGCACTTCCGTTCCCAGCTGTTAAACGTGCAATAAAACGAAATTGAGTTACGCGTTAAGGTCGTATTGTGCGCAGGCAAGACGACAATAAAATTTACGCTACTACGTGATTTTTTAATTAATTATAAACTGTTGAAAAGAATTTTTTTAAACATTTTGTCCATAACCTGTGACATCGATTCTCTTCTGCGTTTTTCTTTTTTATCGGAACAATTGTCATTCACCCTGTATAAGGAGAAAACAAAAGGGTCTCTCGGCTATGTATGAATAAATAAAATGTTGTCGGTCAGATGAATTATGGCGTGCCCATTTAACTGGTGAACTAACTAAGGCAACGACTTAAATTAAGCCCCAGGGCGATGAACTGGAAAGAACTCGTAGAAAAGCGAGATTAATTACGCCGCTGCCGTTGTTTCTGAGAAATTAGTTCTTACTGCAGTACTCCTGTTTGTATTTATTCAAACTCTAAAATGAAATATTAATAAACAAGCGTAATATGCCGTGCGTTTTTATTAACTATTGCAGGGGGTACTTGAAATTATGCTGCTGGAAGTAATTAAAATGCTAATGATATTCAACACTGAAATTAATCCTGAGAGTTACAAAAAAAAAAAAGAAAAAGAAACGAGTTCTAGTATTGAAGTACAAAACTTGAGTTGGTGCATTCGGTATTAATCGCTGCTACTTTTCATTATCAAAGTTCGCAAGACTTTATCCACTATGAGTTTGGAGCAAAGTTTCTCTGATTTATAATGCAGAACATTAGCGGAACGTTATGATTCGTGCTTAACCTTCCAGCTCGTAAGGAAAAAAAAAGCAATGGAGAGAAGAAGCGAAGCAAAATTCTTGGATAAACTTGAACGAGCACTTCTTTTTGAGAATGTTTCGAGTTAAAACCGTGACGTGTAATAATACATCGAGTTTGTCAGACACCAAAAACG
Source organism: Dorcus hopei (assembly GCA_033060865.1). Classification (NCBI taxonomy): domain Eukaryota; kingdom Metazoa; phylum Arthropoda; class Insecta; order Coleoptera; family Lucanidae; genus Dorcus; species Dorcus hopei. Next base: position 1,554,155 of record CM065425.1, on the reverse strand, counting down.
AGGAGAGGAAAAACGCCCATCATAAATCCGCAAGTTGCGTAATTTATCATAGTTTAATTAAGATTTTTTGATGCGGCAAAAATGCTCACATAAGTTCAGCTCTTCACGTGAGCTTTTTCAGGCGATGACGACGACGAGAGAGGACTTCTTTGTGCTCGCCCGTTCAAGAGAGGTCACGTTATTAACAATATATCACACAAAAACCTGTAAAATATTTGCCGGCGTTAACGGGATGCAAAAATACACCCGGATGAAAAACGGTTATCAAACACATTTCAGAGCTTTTGTCCGCATACGTATTAAACACGATTACACGAGAAGCAGGTTACTGATAAGGCCCCTGCTACATGACTTGCCACCATTAATCATTTCCAAGAGTCAACCCGGCGGACTTGTTCACTTGTGTTATTATAATATTCTAAAAGTACGTGACACCAATTATAAAAGGATTACGCGAGCGGACGCTTAACAACGTAACAATTTCAAATCATGCAAATTAAATAAAATAATTAATTAAATCAATCAATCACATATTGCACTCGTAGGTACGAGAAAATAGGATTCGCTTTAATAATTGCAATTAGGAAACGTACACGTTGTGATTGCCTAGAGCTTAGAGAATTTGCTTAATAATAAAAGAAAAAGTTTCGACCATTTGCATAAACCAACGTGCGTCGTTCCGGGAACTCGAACACAACCATTACGGCGAGAGAGTAGAACGAGCGGCGGCGCGGCGAGTTCATTAAAAAATTACTAATAGGTGTAAAGGGGATACTGAGCGGCGAATATATTCCATTTATGGTTAAAACAGGCCGAAAATTAAGTCGTCCCGAGAAAACCTGCGCGCGCTTTGAATAATTGGCCGGCTATATGAGCTCGGAAAATTGGAATTGCCTGGGAAATGGAATATGAAAATTACCTAATAACTAGGCTCCTCTTACAATAACCTGTTGTGTTACGAGCCGCGTAACAAAGGCGAGCAATTTCCGAACGAGTTTCCCTCGATAAATCACGATCGAGCACGTGTTAAGTTACTGCCGGTAAATATTATTAAATTTCTTAAATGCGATACTATGGGGAAGCAATTACGTGGCGCATTTTTCACGAGTAAAGTTCTTTCTTCATGCACGAATAAAACGCTCGATAAAACTCGAATAATTTTCTCAATTTAAGTATACTCGGAGCTTTTTTCTGTTTTATTTACATTTTGCATTCGTATTATAAGAACACGTAATTAAATTTGAGTACACATATGAACTATCGACAGATGACAGCTGATGCGAATGATTGCAACAAAATAAGATTAAAAAGAAATGATGGAATGTTATTATTATTATTATTAGGAAGGGGGGGTTCAAACTTAAACTTAAAAGAAAACACTAAGTGGCCCAACTTCCCCATATATTATGGGGTAGTCGGACAAATCTCGGAGAGGATTCCGTTTCAGGTTTCAATCACAAAACTTCATGAGAGAAACACAAAGATTGAAGACACAAATAAACGATACGCACGCCAGGAGCGCTGTTGAAAGATTACGCGCGAAGCCGAGGCTGGCGTTCTCTCCTACTATGCGCTGAGACGTGGGTCGTTACGAATGAAGTCAGTTTTTAACCGGACGACAGAGTGAAATGGAGATATACTGCAACAGCGTGTGATTTATCTGATGCAATATTGTGCAACATTGAGAAATGTGACGAGCGGCACGTAGGCACCCTGAACCCTTACTTCCCGCTTAAATACAGGGCTATTGCCAAATGAATATTATGAATAACTCAAATGAATTTTTCAACCGTAACACAGTTTGCGACCAAATTTGTTGCATCATATGCGGTTAAGAAAGCATAATCTGGTGCAAATGGGACTGACTAATGCTGTCGCACGAAATCCAGATATTACATTATTTGCAGTTACTGCTTTTACCCAGGCGTCTGCCAGTAAACCATCGAAATTTAATCTACTAATTCTTTGTTGTGGATTCCGTTTTATAAAATTATTGCAGGCCTCATACTGCAGGATTTTTAAAGACTTAAAAACTGTCCTATCTAATTGCTGGAGATAATGAGTAGTATGGGCAGGCAGACAAATCATGACGGTATCATGTTCATCTGCAAATTCCAGCATTTCGCACAAGTTATGGCCATCGAGAATTAGAACAATTTTGCCAACAGGTTTTCTCGGCAGAAAATGGAATTTAAGCCAATCAAAAAAGATTTCTGCAATAACGTATGCAGATAAATGCAGTACGGAGGTAAAAATCTACCTTCGCCATTACAACACGCCACGACGCCGATCGTTTCACCTTTTTCACTAGAGGTAAGGGAAGAGACGTTTTTAGAACCCTTAGCAGCAAGCAGTAACTTGATCTGGTTTATTATTCAACTGTAACCCAGTTTCGTCGACAGTGAATATGTTTCCAGGTTTGTCGAAGAGAACGTTTGCCGAAAATACTTCTTCTACTAAACGGAAATAACTACTGACAGTCTCTCTACACAGAGATGTTCCCTTAGCAACACGTACTGATAAACCGGAATTCCCTTGTATAATTAGCTGCAGCCAATCATAACCTGCTTTTTTCTCTTCTTTATTAAAGCGATGAACTGCTCCGCAAGAGCGAATGCCATAATTCGGACATCATTACGACTGGGAGCGAATCCAAATTTTTGAAGTTTTTTTTTTATGTGGGAAACTAATTTTCTTTCATTTTCATATCCCAACGTTGAACAAGGGCTTAGAGAAGACGTCTTTATCAAATTTCCTGACGCTCTTCGTCGAAGTAACGTAGCCTTCGGAATGCCAAATGTTCTGGATCCTTTATTAACTCCAAACGGACCATCGTTTATGGCATTTACAGCTGCTTTAAGCTGTTCTTCAGTCTAGGTGCCTCTAGACGCACTCTGTTTGCGTTTGTACTTCGTCGCCATGCTGCCAGAAAAATAACTAGAATCTGTAAATAATGTAGAATTATTGCAGATTACAGTCGGTTCATCTATCCTCAACTAAAGTAGTTCATCTCTCCCGTTTGCAAGGGTGAGATGGACCAGTAAACATTAACGCCCTTTTCTATCAAATCACCCCGTATAATGTACAGTCGGAATCATAATTCGTGACGAAACGCATCGTGGTTTCCAAGCAAGAAATAATTTACAACATCTCGGATCCTCTAGTAAAGCTGCGTTCGTTCATTCACCTCTGTTCACTCTATTTACTCTATTCGCACTTTTGTCTCGCTCTTGCTTGCATTAAAACTTAATCGCTCTCACTCTTTAGATGCGAAAAGAGTAAATAGAGTGAACGGAATTGAATAAACGAACTTATTTAATCTCCTACTCTTTTAAACTTTAACTTAATTACTTGACTTTAATTAAATTCTACATTACTTTTAGGCAAAAGGGCCTGGCCCAAGGCCAGCCCTGTGCTCGTGGAGAGCTCACTCGCTTGCTTCGGCTTACGCGCACTCGTTCACAATTATTACTGACCAATTAATTATCTTACTAAACTGCTAACTAACTACTTTTACTGCTACTACTCTCGATTCTACCTGCGGGTCGATCTTTTATACATCCCTATCTCTGCGTCACAATTGGTTCCTTTACTCTAGTGGCCGGGGTTCGATCGAAGTACAAAGTTCTAAACCGCATCAGCATCAATTGATCCTTGCCAAATCTGTTTTTCTTAAAGCGTTCTAATTGCCTCGATCTTAATTGGCACGAGTAAACAACACGCCCGCATTCCGCAAAGCTTGCATTTATGCGAGCATGTGTAACGCGACTTTGATCTACTTCAATGGGTGCTGATTCTGCATAATTTTGAAATGCACATGATTGCAACAATTACGAAATGAATTTAAATTTACTTATTTCCTCAGATAATGACATCGTGACAATATTGCAAGATTTAGGCCCAGTTGTACAATGCCAGTTCAATTTTAAGCTGAAGCGTAAACCCATAAAAACGATTATTTCAACAATTGTTAAGCTTTGGCTTAAAGATAAGCTGGAATTGTACAACTGGGCCTAAGAGATTTTAATACATAATAATGTCAGGATAAGATACTCTCAAGCCTTTACCATATCAAGATACGAAAAGATTATTATATAAAAGTTATAATTTCGGCGCTTACATCATGTCAAGAACGGAAGGGATGTACTCCTTGTTACGTTATAGAAAACGTTGGTTCCCAAAAAGAAATAAATTGTCCTTTTTTAAGTGCGTCTCCATCACGTTACGTTGTAAGGGAAATATAGTCAACGTAGTTATGTTATAAGGGGGTCGCCACCACGTTACGTTTTCCCTTACATCGAGCACTCGCTTGCAGGGCAGGATATTGGCGAACGAAACATAATAATTTATTTAAATTTTACCTCACCTCGCCTCTTTGCACCACACTCGACCAAACATCGCCCCCATGGACCGATTCAGAAGTCACAAATAATTCACCAAATATATTTAATTTATAAGGTATTTCCCCTTAAGATTGACCGGTCATTTTTAATTTTGTGTGGGTTAATGAAAAACTTCGGTCATTTTGTTTTTTTTATTTGCATAGTACTTTCGACTGGATCCAGTCCGTCATCAGTCAAGTGAGTTTGTTCTGCCTACGGAGAGAGCGAAAACAGTTCAGTTCGCTCTCTCTCCCGTAGGCAGAACAAACTCGCACTTGATAAAAGCACTGATGACGGACTGGATCCAGTCCGAAAGTACTATGCAGAAGTAAATTCAAAAAAAAAACAAAATGACCGAAGTTTTTCATTAACCCACAAAAAAAAAAAAAAAAAAAAAAAAAAAAAAAAAATCACCAAATATATTAACCTAATTATATTAATGAATACTCTGGAAACTGCCTGTCGACTGTTTCCGACTATCCCTCTCATTGATTAACAACTAATCAACTACTGCCCATTTGATTTCCAAATTTCCCTTTTTATGCCACCCGTGCGGGATGCCACAAAGTGCGGTTCCAAAGGTTTGGGGTCCAAAGATCGATGTTCCAAAATTGTCAGCGTCACATTTAACGGAGCGAGCACTTTAATTGTTTTGAATGAAATACGAACTGTTGTGTAGCATTCTTAAGTAAGTTCAAACAACTTGGTTTTCATTTGTCAGCATGGAATTCCCTCTATTAAAACGTTAATTTTGCATGAGTTCCATCGACCGAGAAAGAATTTGACCTGCAAGCTAAGCAGACGTCGGTAATTCATGCTAGACAACTTCCGCGGCGATTAAGCCCGTGTCGATGACCGTACTTGTGAAATGCTAACTAAACAATTTTGTCAATTAAACCTAAAAATACGCGCGTTAAATTTTGTGTAACTCCGAAAGTAAAAACGAATTTAGACAATAGTTTTTCAAACGTGACAATATAATATTGAAAAGATATTTCGAGTAAAGACGGAGATTGTTAATTGCAATTACGAGACAAAGAAATTACGCGAATTAAATTCACAAGTGTCATTTACGTAACGCGTTTCGCACAAGAAACATTTCAACCGTGAACTTCCTCATAATTGCATTTAATTACCAATTAGCGTGTTTAGAAGGAAGTCGCTCTACAGTGACGTTTGATTTACACCTTGCACATTCACTGATTTTTATTATTAAACATTGCCTCCTCAAGATGTTATTTTTTTTATGAAACGCAACAAATTTGTAATACTTGTTACTTAAAGACGAGGGTCTCGAATCAATTTGTTGGTTAATTTCTTTTACGTGAAAATGTTCTCCTTGAATTTATGACAGCAGTATAATTCAAATACGCTTCTTTAAGCGATGCATACAACGTAATCGCATTGCATTATAAATTTTACCCCAGGAAATATGCACCTATTAAGGCGAATGCCTGAAATAATTGGCGGCCATTTAAAACGCCGCCGCGCCGGGGAATGAAATAATAACTCGCGCGTAGCAAAAATTGTAAAATCTCGCCCATAAATAAGCGAAGCACGAGAAGGAATATTGAAAAGGTTCTTATTTATTACCTAGCGAAGAAGCCGGGCATAAATCTTGCCAAGGTACGTCATGAAATATTGCGGGCAGATTTATTGCTTTCTAATGGACAGCCAATGTTATATATCTATCTAAAAGGATCAGGTCCCCGGGGTTGCTTTGCTTTTTCCCGATTCAAAAGGTGCCTTAAATGTTTAAGAAAGAGGTATATAAATAAACACCTGTTACGAGAAGAGTTCGCAAACAGATTTGCGAACGAACGTAATCCCGTTCCTCCTCTTTGCATACGTTGTGAGAACTACGTAGATCAATAACGGGGGGAAAAAAAAATAAACCGCCGTCTCTACCTTGCAAATCAAGAATGTAATAGACAAGACGGAACGTCTCTAGGAGGAGGCATAGGCGATAATCCCGGGGAATACGGTCGTGGAGCGTCGCGACGCCGCCGCCGCCAGCTTCCTCTCCAGATTAATCACACTTCGCAGCTGGTCACGAAACCGCACAATCGCTTATCACAGCCGCTTATGCGCCAGACTTTGATTAAAAAATAATCCTAATCCTGAAATAGTGCTCCGCGAGTGCAGGTATTAACTGGAAAAAATTACCCCACACTCTCGGTTTTCATGAATTTATCGGGGCGTCGGAGGAGACGCCTCGTAAAAACCTGATTGCGTTAAAATATCAACGCCATGATGGAAAATCCGATTTAAAAGTTCTTTTTTTTATGAAAGGAAGCGATGGGAAATTTCGGCATTTTTTTTCCCGCGCAGTCCTTTCGAACATGTCACAATAGACCGTATTTTCGCAGAACATAAATTGGATTTTTTTTTAATCTTTGGAATTTCTAGGTGAATACTCTGTCACGTTGCAACATACCCATCATATACAGAATCGGAAATTTGGGTACTGGACATAGCAAGTTTGTTTCGATTCGGTTCGCGGAGAACTAATTGCAAATGGCCCGGCGAGGCAGACGGTGACCGGTTGTTACAGTTTATTTTCCGCCTGTGTACGAACACACCCTGTACAGTACACATTTCAACGTTACGATCTATTTTTAGCATACTTCGTTTTGTTTCCCACGATTACGCGTAGGAATTTACAATTCCTCGTTCGTGTAATTTACCCAAAACTTTCTTTTTAACATGCTTTTCGCTAAAAGCCTCAGATTGGACGAATAAGTTCATTATATAAAATTAGCCCCATCCTTGCTTAGGGTTGGAATTGCGTTTACGCGGTGTTTATTTGTCCAATTTAAAGAGTACTACTTTGTGACGCGGACGACGACGGATGGTCGAATTCTTTTGTTTTAAAAACATCCGCACCTGAAACCGGTGCGTATGTCCGTAACTCTTGCCCTTTATTTCGATTGGTTTCCGCTGATGTCACATTCTTATGTTATTGGTACGATTCAAATAGACCATCGTTCATCTCATTTTATTCCGTTTTCCACCGCTCACGATTTTGCAAAACGCCGGAATTGCCAGTGTGTTGTTGACCGTCAGGTGATTTGCGTGTAGTTAGTTTTGTGGGTTCCCGCTCTAATTTCTCTTAGAGGAAGATAATAGATCTTACGGCTGTTGGCTGACTCTAATTAATTCACCTGTACGAGAGAGTTGACTGTGTGCCAACTCGTGTTCAGCCTACGTCCTATCTGACTTAGGTAAGGTTTACTCCATCGTTTTGCATTATCTTGCAGTTCACGGTCATTTTGGCCCCCCTTTAGGCTTTTCGTTTTGGCTGTCCTTTCTTCGTTCGGACGACTAACCCGTGCGTGCGACATTTACTGGGATCATCATACCGCCCGTAGTACCGTACCGACCCCCCAGTGCGCGGATCGTTAAACCCCACCAGGAGACCAACACTCCGAGGAGCAGCGACGTCGCTTACCGCTTTGCAACGGTGGAACACCCCTGACTCGACAGACGTATGAATGCTACGTAATCAGGTCGGATATTTACGTTTATTTATTCCTGTGTTACGGTGGTTTTGATGGTACACGTAAATTTTGCGTATACTCGTGATGTAAACTCCATTTCGGAGGAATTCACCTTTTCTCTTGCGTTGCGCTTACTAAACGTAATTCATCGAACGAGTACTTCGGCGTTAGAATAAGTGAATTTTTTTTTATTTAACTTTGTGTTAATTTCGAATCCGAATTGTTAGGATTTACTGTTTAACGTTAGTTGTGTTGTTCACCATCTGATTTAATCGATTACTTGTGATCAATCTTTTAATAAACTTGGACGTATCGTGTTTTTCTTAATTTTTACGCGAATTCCTTTCAAAAAAAATTAAGTGGCGCCTATTTTGGATTGGCTTTCGCGTTATGGTTTAAGAACCCACTCCCGTCCCACTGAAGCTGCCGGCGACACTAGATCAATTTCGCTCCGGTGTTAAACTCTGCTTATCTACACAGGTAGGTAGCACGGTGACTGGCATCGAAAAGATGTGGGCGTGATTAGTGAAATTTCGCTCTTTATTTTTCTAGAGCGTTCCTTGTCGCACGCATTATAACAGGATGTCCAGTTGATCATTTACCGAATCTGTATATTTTTAATTGTATATTTTGTGTATGAGCAAGAGGTGTAAAGTCTTCTTTTTTAGATCAGCAAATGAAATCGTGCTGGCGATAAAAAATTGTTGTGATAAGTTTGAGAGCAGACATCGCGAGTGATATTTAAACAAGAACCGGCTCATTTAACCAGCTTTTAATTAAGCGATTCTTAATCAGAACAGACAGGTCCGACTCAGCCAAGCGATGGGTGGCACTGGCGAACGAGTTCGACCGGTGGTAATTCGATATTCTCGCAAGGTGCAGCCTGGTCCTGGAGACTCGTAACTTTTCCCTTTCGTCCTGTGTTTGCGTTCCGTAATTTGCAGTTTACATAAATCCCGAGCGGCTAGATTTAAATTTATTTAACTTCAAAACTTGAGCCACAAATTCCTTAATAAAGAAAAAAATACAGATACTTCGAATGGGAGAACGAGCCCTTATTAGTTCGGGAGTTGCGTGACACCTAATTAGGTGCCAGCAGACTAATAACAACAATTATTGCATTCGAAGAAGCAGCAGCAAAAGCATTAACTGCGAGCTCGGCGAACTCCTTTATTTGGCAACTAATGAGAAACACATCACTTTTGACACATACCTCATTAACGAAGGGCGCCCAGGAAAGCGCTTCTGCTTTGAACTTTACTCGGATATTTCAGAGAACCCACATGAATTCGCTTGTTGCGGAACTTGGCTTTGAAAGTCTGCTGAGAATAGAACCGCATCATAATACCTTTTACATTTTTCTACTGCATTTTTACGTTTAGACCAATTACAGAAGCGGGATAGTAATAAATAAATAGGCACTCGGGCGTATCTACACAAGGCTATCGGGGTATCCTGTGTATTGTTGATTACCTAACGCGGTAGTCCATTAATTTGATATACGATTTCGTATTTGAGATTATTCGCAATGATTTCATGTAGAATACGTTATGGAATGCTCTTGTGCTATCGAACGAATTCATCGAAAGCAAACTTATACTCGTATACCTGACTGTGTGTGTGTGTGTGTGTGTGTGTGTACGGCGGGCGTTGAAAACTGACAACTATTATAAAGGCCGGGCTTTGTTCAGTACCGAACCATTATATCGGATTTCATTATAGTTTGTTCTATTGACATTCTACTGGGGATGTGCATTGAAATCGGGCTCTCAGCAACCAGCACGAAACAACAAACATCTTCCTTTGTCCCGCGAATGTAATGCGCTATTTTTAGAACGGATCTAATTCAAACGGTTTAACGCCTAAGTGGATGATACCACTTCGAGTTTAATAATAACTTGTAAGCGAAAGTGCTAGTCATTTTCTTGAATTCCAAGCGAGTTTCAAAAGTAACTTCAGTTGATAACAAACACCTCCTTCGAGAGTGAAAGTGCAATTAATTTCAGGCACCAGTTTCAATCTCATAGGCAGAAAGAACAAAAAGCACGATCCAAGTGGATTAAGACTTATTAATCAAGAGCCTGCTCCCTCCAATTGACACATGGTGTATAAGAAGTGATGGGTTTTTTGCCTTCCGGTAACTATCGTTAACATGCCCGGGGGTGGATCGACGATAAAAACAGCTGTTCTCGCAAGGAATCTCCCAGATTACCTACGAACAAGGAATTTTAATTCTCCACCTCGAAATAAATAGATTCACCTGTCTCAATTTTCCTAATAAATTAAATAAATCTAAGTCAATCGTTTTTTCACCTCCAGTTAACTTTATCTGACTGTTTATTGGCATAGTAACAATTGTGATCACATTCGTTACTATGGGAATTAATCGCCAGATAAAGTTAACGGGAGGCGAAAAAAGTTGATTAGAAATGACGAAAGACGTAATTATTTAAATCTGGTAGAGGAATTCAATTTTCCTCCTTTTAATAAACAGATTTATCTTGTGTAGCAGAAGCTGAAACAGCAGAAAACAAGCGCTTACCTCTTTGATTTATTTATGCAATCCGAAAAGCCCCTCAATAATAACAATCATTCCTGAGAGCAGTTGCTGTAGTCGACGGCTTAGGAAAGCTGAGGCTCGGAACTTGTCCGATGCAGCCGCATTTGTCAACAACGGCCCCCGGATTATGACAGCTTGGCTACCGGAATGTCATCCTCTAATTTACACACTGTAAACTATGATAAAGCTCCGACCGCCGCCTTATGTCGTCCAAGTTTCAAGGGGTGGATATTAAAACGCCCCCGGCGACAATAAAGCTCGCTTAGTGTTTATATTGCGAATTAAAACTGTATTTAACCCCGAACGGTCGATTATAGAGATAATCGACTCAGTGTAAACGGCTACGAGCGAAAAGCTCTCCGCAATGTGTAATAGTGAAAGAGAAATACTAATTGCCCTCCGGCGTTAAAACCTAAATACAGTAGTTCCCTCTCTGAAACTTTTAACTAAAACTACGCCGATCATCGTTTCCGTTCTAATTTACTTTCGCACGGCCACTTTTACCCGAGAAATGTTTTATTCCATTAGAAAACATTTAGAATGCGGAATTGTTATTCGACGTAATTCGTCTAACAAAAGACGCGAACTTTAATCGTCGGGAAGTAAGACGTTTAATCCATTTTATTATTTGTGACGCCTTCGGAAGGGCAATTTTTCAATTAAACCGTCCGAGCGCTTTAACACGTCCGGGGGGGAGGCGTAAACATTGTGCCATTTCGAACCGACTTTTGACTTATGCGTTCATCTCTTAATTACAGCAGCGCGAGGAAGGAACGATTTATTACGAAATTACGGGGCCGTGAACGCACGTTTAATTGACAGTTAGTTGCTTCGACCACCACATCTCAGAGCCACGATTAATTAAATTTGAAAATATAAAGCGTCGCGTCATTTAGAATTATAATAGAATTCGCTAGTGATTGCGTTCCGATGATGTTTGATGTTAGAGGAGTACCTTAGCGAAATGCTCGACGAGAGATTTTCTTTTCTTATTTCCGTAGGTGCTAGAATCAATAGCGATTGTCTAGCTAAATGTAGGTCGCCGGAAGAAAGGAGGGGGGGAGGGGCATTTTTCGAAAAACGTGCATAAGAATTTATCGAGGTCTACAAACTCGAGCGCGATGAGAATTCCGCGAATGTCTTTTGTGCCTCGAACAACAATCAACAACCCCTCACTCTAAGTTAATATTTTAATTAATGCCGGACGCAGCTAACACGTTTAACGAGACGCACACTGTAACTATAATGAGTAAATAAAATTCGGGCGTCGCGTCGGAGGAGCAGAAAATATTTTTCACGTGAAGTTTTGCATAAAAAATAAGCTTATGCATAATTTAGTAAAGCGCAGCCAAAGAAGGAGATTTCTATTTTCGACATACTTTATGAAACAAAGGGATGCATGAAAACGTGATTCTCTTGCCTCGCATAAAAGAAGATTAAAGGAGATATGTATATTCGGTGCTTCAAGATTAAAATCGTCTGTGTGTGTTTCGCTTCGACGCGACGTTTTCCCTGAATCACACACGTGACACGTGAATAACTTCGGAGCATATTTTTCGTAAAGCTGCAACAAAAAAAGTAGTGCAGAGAAACTTGATTGCATTAATCAAAACCCTACAACTTTTCACGAATGAAAATGATGCAGCAGACTTGAATATCAAATGTGTTAAAGATAATAACTTCCGACGATCCAAAAACAAAACGAACCCGGCGCGTTCGTTACACGACCCGCTGTAATAATAAATTCCGAGACAGGTGTGGTGATAACTCAGCGCCGCAAAAGTAAGAACTCTGGAGATTCGAATGACAAATATGAAGACAGATGAGAATTAAGCGGAGGAAGAGGCAAGAACTTAATACAAATGCATAAATAAGGCACTCCCGCTTGGAGGCAAGTTTCCGCTCGAATTGAGGAGTTTCGGACTCGGAGGTGGCGGCAGCTTGCGGCCGAGTGCTAATTAAAAAAATCCCGCAATCGTTTCGCAATCAGTCAGATTTAATTCCGGCTTTCGGTGGACTACAAAGAAAGCGTTTTTGACCTCGTTTAAACAAATCAATACGTACATGCAACGCGGCTTTATTTTCGGTCGGGGAAATGGGAGTTCGGTGAGAACCTATGTTTTCATAATTTATGTCAAACAAAGAGGAATCGAAAAGAAGAGGAAAATGAGCCAAACAATATCCATCTAATAAAAAAATACAGTACGTATTATGTCTTAAGAAACCCAGTTCTAAATTTTGCAATCATTTCCTTCCAATGGACTTTTGGAGTTTCGTGGTTAAAAAAATATATTGTACCTATTTAATTCTTTCACGACTTCCATTGATTACATTTAGGCCCGGTTTTTCAATATCAAGTTAAACTGTAACTTTCGGTTTATTTCCATAGCGACAATTGTATTCTTATGGGAGTAAACTGAAGGTTAAAGTTAACTTGCGATTGAAAAACCGGGCCTTAGTATTACAAGAGTATTAAAGCCATAACACTCCATTCATGTAATTACAACTTTCAAAAAGTGTAGTATATCAACTAATCGGTTAAAGAAGAGCGCCAGCGTGTCTGAGTCGATTTTATTATCAAATGAAGACGTAATGGAGGATTGGAACAACGTTGAGGAGAAGAAAGACGAAGAAGACGAGAAAATCCCTATCGCATTTGAGACGAATTTATTATCAGTCGAAGATATAACGGTCCAAAAAGCGGACTGGACCAACGTCGAGGAGAAGAAAGATGAAGCGGCACGTGTTCTGGGGAGCCAAAAGTTGGCCAAATAATTCTGCCAGAGTTCCATGATTTGGTTTAATTTATTTAATTTTTATGGAGCCCAAGGAGTGTACTGAATCGTCACGTCAACAAGCCTTAAGAAGAAGAAAGAAAAAGAGAAAAGAAAGCCAAGTGATTTTATCAAGATGTTAATTTTATTTATTTAATTTTTATAGGAAAGAAAGAAGTAAGTAAAAGGACAAAAATGATAGTATACAAAACAGTTTTTAGATCCACCTTAACTTATGGTAGTGAGAGCTGGATATTGACGAATCCAATGAAAAGTAAAATATAAGAATCGACATGAAATATCTAAGAAAAGTCAAGGGAATAACAAGAAGGAACAGAATAAGAAACGACACAGTACGGGAAGAACTAGAAATTAAAGCAATTATAAGTATCATAGAAGAACAGCAGATGAAGTGGTTTGGACGCATGTGTAGAATGAATAAAAATAGACAAGTAAGAAGTATATGGGAAGCGGGAGTACTTAAAACTAAAAAACGAGGAAGACCGAAGAAAACATGGAATGACGAAATAGCAACAATATTAAAAAGAAAAAATAAGAAGTGGACAGAAACCAAAACATTAGCAATGGGTAACAACAAATAGAAGAAATTTGTATATCAAGATTAAGACACAAACACCTTACACCTTAGGGTAGAAAAGTTTCCGATTATATATATAATATATATATTTAATTTTTACTGAGCTCCATGTGACTTGGAAGGCACGAAGTTTTGAACAGAGTTGCCTTTCATTTAAAGCAGGTGAGAAGAATGCTAAAAGAAAGGAAGAAAGACGGTCGACAAGAAGAAGGAAAAGGAAGAGACCACGAGCCTTGAGAGACCAGAGTGGAGTGAAGCAATAACAGACACCTAGAGAAGAAAACTTGAGGAATAGGCAACAAAAGAGGAAGCTAAAGGTCATTTTTGACTACCCTATTTCTTGTATATGTAATTGAATCAAGAACTACTGAAAAAATAGAACGTGTTCTATTTACAAACCATTTCTGCAGCCCCAGAAATGTCTTGTTCCAAATATTTATTAAGTATAGAAATGAAACCAAATCTTGTACGAGAAGTAAATATTTAAGATGTCCCAAACCTAATATTAATATTTTAAAAATACCTACTATTTAGTTTTAGTAAGTTGTAAATGTTTTGGTGAGATTCAATTTTGATTTGATTCCTTCAAAAAAACGAGAGACAGAAAGCGTCAGCAACGCGGCTTTATTTTCGGTTTGGGAAATGGGAGTTCGGCGAAAACCTGTGTTTTCATAATCTATGTAAAACAAGGAGGAATCGAAGAGAAGGAAGAGGAAAATGAGCCAAACAAAATCCATCTAGTAAAAAAAGACACTACGTATTATGTCTTAAGAAACCCAGTTCTAAATTTTGCAATCATTTCCTTACTTTTGGAGTTTCGTAGTTAAATTCGTAGTTTAATTATTCCACGATTTCCATTGATTACATTTATGCCCGTGTGTTACATTTCAACCTAAGTAAAGATTGATAATAAAGTTATTTTACTGGATGATGAGAGAAGCATAAGTTGAGGCCTAAAGCTTGATGAGTTCTGATGATTCTAATCATTTGCCCCCAACGTTAAGACTTCTTAAATTTGTTTTTCTCATCCTTTTTCCACTCTTTCATTCTTCTAGATCTACCACGGCCAAATTCCTACAAGGCTTCAGCCCTTTAATTCATTGTATCCAAATTGTTTGGTAGTGAACAGAACAGCCAAAAAGTTTAATTAGGGAAAGAAGGTTTCTAAGAAGAATATTTACATATCAAATATAACCATGGTCAACAAGTAAGAAGTGTTTTCTCCCGACACTTTCCTTGGGGAAATATTTACAAGGACTATGTCCAACATCTTCGGAACTAAATTAATGAGATGAGAAGGTCTTTGAATTTCTTCAAAAGACTTCTATCATTTTTAACAAATTTGGGGGAGGAATTTCCATGGCATTTTAAAAGCACTTATTTCTGTATCTATATCTATAAGTTACAAGCAGATAAAGTATATACTTGCATTTCAACTTTCTACAAAGAGCCTTAAACAATAACAAAAAAACACCCGCGTTCTTACTTCTTCTTGCTATCCAAACAATCACTTCTAAACTACCTTCTCCTTTGGACATTTTACTTTCAATGACATCCCGCGCTTTTACTTCCTTTCACTTGTTACGTCCCGTTTTCGCGATAACGATTTCCTAATCTTTTGAATCTATTTTAGCTTCAGTGATCGCTCTATCTGTTTACAAACTCTAAGGTTTTGGTTTTACTTCGTTCGCAAGTTGTTTTTAGTCTCTTTCCATGACGGTTGGGGACACTGATAATTTTTCTAGAATTCAGAGCGGAAGGGGCGTTTCTTCGATGTCCGGCATTCTCGAGTCCGGCGTTTTTCTGAAAGACCATATTTGTCGCGCACTTCACGTATTGTGGTCGCATTTTTGTTGGAGCTTATTTTGGAGCTCGTGTTTGAGTCTGGCCACCCAAAGACTATTGGGGATTTTATCGTTCGTGAACGACTTCTGGAAGTTTAATTCAGTGCTTTTGAAGCAGATAAGTCTGTGTCGTTGAATTTTGTTTGAGGAAGCCACGTGCTATCGAGCCGATGCGTCGCAGTTTCTTTCCGCTCTGAGCCCTTACTCTTCAAGGGGTAAGTCTCTTTGGTTCACTTTCAATTTCGCAGTTCTCTTTTGCTTACTTTCATATTTTTTCCGTTAGCAACTACGTGAGGGTTAAGCTGCGGTAAATCTGCGTCTCTTCTTCGTGATCTGACGTAACCGTTTGGTCCTCCCCGAACGAGTTTTGCCGTCAATACCACCGTTTCCGAGAGCCTCTTCTACCATAACACCGTCGTTCACCGTTTTGGAACTCTTGAAGGAACTGCCGATCTGTGTTGAACAAGTTTCGTGGGCCCCAGGCCGAACATAACGTAGAATTGGTGGGATTCGAGATTGGTTTCGTACTAATCCTCTGTATCTTTTACGTTACGTTTCATTACGTTAATTTAGCCCCTTTTACATCCAGGTATCGGGCTACCGACGATCCATTTGTAGCCCACCCGTCTCTGCTGAGCTGGGCATAAGTCCATGTAGTTTTTTTTTCTTTAACGATTTTCCCCCAGCGTTCGCATCAGATACAGGGTCAACTAGGCAGGTAGCACACTATCCAAGCATTCACTTTAAGAGCGAGTTAAGTGAACGGTCAAACCGTCATCAAGTCAACGCTTAGATTAAACCATCTGACCAATCAGCGATTGGGAAAATCGAACAGTGTGAGCGTTTACTTACTGCAACCCTAAACTACCACCCTACCCTTCAGGCACTTTACTTTCAAGGTCATCATATTCATGATCCCCGCTTATATTATCTAAACTATCTTGTCCTCTAAGTATTTTACTTTCAAGGTCATCCTCTTCATCACCGCTTACTTTTGCTTCCTTCCAAACCACCTTCTGCTTTAGCTATTTTATCTTCGAATCATCGTGTGCTACTTTCATAATTTTCTCTTCATTAAATTGCAAATCATATACTCTTCCTCTTTTACCAAAGAGTAGTTAACTTATACAAGAGAAGGCTGCTTGAACAAGGATGTGCAAATTAGAAAAGAGGAGACTTCAATGTCCTTTCGTATGCTATCGAGTGTTTCCGGGCAAAAATTGTGTTTGCGATTATCTGATTGACACACACCTTGCGCTATGCAAACGCCATTGTGTTGTTCGTTTTCCCACGCCAATTTAAAGGGACAACTGTTTCAAGGTCATACAAACTACTCGGCAAAGATCAAACGATCAGACACGCAGTATCCCCTCTTGAATAAGTTACCTACTCTTTGCCTTTACCATCTTGTTTGATACGTCCTTGAAACTCCCTTTGGATTTCATCTTTATGAGTAGGTTTGCACCTACTTCAAAAGGCATGTCTACTATCCCTTGACAGTTTTTGCAAAATGACAACAGGGAATTCCCCTAATCCAATATTCCCAACTGTCTGCACCTTCTTTTACGAGGAGATTCAACTTCTACGAGGTCACTTTAATTTGTTTAATAAGAAAAAAGCCCGTTTCAATGCAGTTCCTTTTCAACACATTTTCGTCATTTTTCTACTAATTTGTTTATACCAGGAGGTCTCGACGGAGGGAGCGATGAGGACCCAAGAAAACTTGAGTGGAGTTGATGAACCTTTAGGGGTCGATTGGGGAGAGACCTTGTGGAGATCGATGAACTTTTAGTGGACGACCGGAGGTCGATTGGGGGTTGAAAAACATTTAAAGACTTTTTGGAGCCGTGGTCGACTAAATAAGGTTTCAATTTTAAAAATTCTATTTGTTTCCATCATTGAAGACTAGGCATTAAGAAAGGTTTTGAAATTCGCGTGTCGTCAAAGTATACAAAGAATTTGGTATAAATTCCTGAGGGTTTAACCCCTTCATGTGTAAAAAATTCATCATTCTAATTATCTTTAATGCATAGCTCTTTATTACCCTATTTCAAAATAGCAAAGCCGTAGCTTTGATGACATATCTAAACGAATAAGTCCTGTTAATTGATAAACTACCCTCATAGGTTCTTTAAGGGGCATTCCCCTTCTGAACAAAATATTAATTGAAATTCAGTAACGCGAGCCTACGGTAATAAGGTAATGAAGTAGTCCTCCAACAAATTTCCTTCAATTCGAGTAAGAATGTGGAAGCCTTTCCAGGAGGAGCTCGAACCCACCCTGATGGAGTAATTGCCTCCCTCCATTTACGGCCGGGTGACTGTCAGTCCGAAACTCTCAAATCCCAAGCGCGCATACTTCTTACTGCGGCGATCCCAGACTCTTTCACACTACATTCCGAATAACTTAGTCGGTCTGACTCCCCATTTTAAGGCCAACTTTTCTCCTCGGAGGAATATAACACGCAGTAGAGAATTTTAAATTGAAGGAGGAAGAAAATAACGTAAATTTTAGTATTAACTTTTTTCGAATAACTTTAAAGACAAACCAACTTTGCAAATTTATGAGAAGTCCGGTTTTGATTCACTGATTAAGTGGGGGAGGGGGACATTTTGTGTCCTTTTGTGCAGACGTTTCAATTTTGTTGTGAATTTGCTGTAACAGAGCTTGAGGTTCTGAAGTAACGTAACACGAGAATACTCTCCTATTGAATCGATGTGAGAGAACACTAACAATGGTAAATGAAAAGATCTGTGTAATTTTATTAAACTATTATCGAATACGTTTCGTTCATCCGCAAGATTTACATAACTTCATCCTTCCGGCGTTGTTTCGAGCTACAATGCGAAAATACGCGCGCGCGAGCGCCCCAATAGGAGCAGTAAAATCCCTAAAAGCTGCTTCGTCACTTTCGAAGTGACGCGATGTATTTTTTATCCCTTTGTCATCCGTCTCGGAGAGATCAAGTGTCGTCTCAGCGAACATCGTCGTCGACCCGGGGGTGCCGGCAAAGTTGAAAAACGTGGCGAATTTTAAAGATGGGCGGATATTCGTTATTCAGAAGTTTATCGCGGGCGCGTTTGTTTCGTTCGGGAAACTATTCGGAACTTCAGTCGTTACGTGCGCCAGCGGCTTTACGAATTATTCAGAATCAAACTGCCTTAAAACAAAATCAAACAGAAAGCCCGCCGGCTTACAACTACACGCACTCACCATTACGCTTCTTTTATCCACGTCAGAATTCAAATAGAATTTATGATCACATACCAAAAAAAAAAAAGGATCCTCAAATATAACTAGCAGCAGTTTTCTTCTAGTGTGCTATTCAGAGATGTTAAAACGAAAGTTAACTTAACCATTTGCTCGATTTGCCCTTTCCACTTATCTATCCCTTAATTTTTCCTTTATTCACGAAGGTCAACTTTGCTTTTATGTTCTAATTCCTACTTCATCATCATTGCCATTCTTAGAAGGCACTGGAAGTTGCTTCCCAAATAACTGTAAACTCGTCCATGCTACATATACTATTTAATTCACGTGGTGCACACACAGCGTAAAAAATAACGAATCTACAAGTCACACAGAGCACGGGGGGAGGGGGTCAGCGTTAATCATAAAAATTAAAAAAAAAACAAAAGGATTAAGGAAAAGAAATGGAGGCGATAGAGTTTTACAAGATAAAGACAGATGGCAACAGCTGAGGAAGCCGTACGCCTCAAAACTAGGTGCAAGGGGACTAGAGATGAAGAAGAGATAGAAATGAAACTGTGGCGTAGCAACATACACGCATCTAACATATTCCCCGAACCAACCGCCATCCAGGTAATTCCGGGCCTTAATCCCCAAGCTGTACGCAGCGAGGCTATTAACGAGCGCACTAATGACCACATTAGGCGGACGGGTTCGGCGAAATTCCTGATGCAAGTGCGCACACCGGCACGCTCTAATAAGACGGATTAAACGTAGAGTATAGGATCAAGAGGGGTGTTCTTAGAACAACCCGGGAAGAGATCCTATCTAAACCGGCCGTGTGCCACTAGCAAGGCACTTCGAATCCTGCTGCCGAACAGGCCAGAACGAAGGCTCTTGCTACTGCTGCCGAATAGGCCAGAACGCAAACTTCAAATCCTGCTGCCGAACAGGCCAGAACGAAGGCTCTTGCTACTGCTGCCGAATAGGCCAGAACGCAAATTTCTGCTCCTGTCGCTGAATAAGCCAGGACAAAATATCAGCCCCTACGGTGTAAGGTCTGAGCAACACACCGCCAGATTCCAAGTCGCATCTCGAAGAACCACCAAGTTGGCGCCGACACCGGTACCACGTGGGCAGACGAAGGCGACCATCAAGAGGAGTCGTTACCGGAGACATCAGCATCGACAGGAACTCCGGGACGCATTGTCAGAAGCTCGCTTTCCCCGAGCAGTGTCCCCCTTACCGCCGTCGCCGCAACGAGGACCCGCCATCGCGTCAGAGACCGAAGGTTACACTGGGCCATACCGACTGATCCCTCTAACGATACCTCCACCGACTTACCACGAGGTATGACGCGCCCAGGTCCACCCGTTAGATCCACGTCTTCCCATGGTACAACGCGACTACGCCAAGTTAGGAGAAGAGCAATACTATCGTCAGATAGAATTTTGATGTGTATATATTGTATATAACCTGTTCCATTAATATAACTCTGCATTTACTGGAAGTTGTGTATTTGTCGGCATTACAAACCGGCTGGGCACGTGACACCCACGCACCGCACTCCCACAAAACCATGCAAGACACATCGCAAGAGCTAAGTACGATTGATGTAATAATGGAGATCGTGGTTTAGAAAAAGATATGGGAGAAAACTCCAGGACTTCACAAGAAGAAAATGGAAGACACCTAAGGAAGGCCTATCCTAATTCTGGGTAGAGAAAACAAGATGAGACAGAACTGAGAGATAGAGTTAGGAGAAACGAATGGATTCGACATGACGGAACACTTTGTAGGAACTAAGAATGGAAATCGCTGTTGGGAAAAGAATTAGAGGAAGATTTATGGGTTTCACAAAAAAAAATGAGTAGCAAAAGTAGCTCAGAAAGACCCATCCCAATTCTGGTTGTAAAAAGACCAAAGAAGAAGAAAGAAACAGCGCTGACAGGTGGAGAAAAAATTATTGAATTCGACAAAGAAAAGGATTAAAGAGAAGGGACATCAACTTGAAGGCTTCCGCGGCCGTCGTCCATGTTTGAATTGGCTTCCGGTTGGAACCGCGTCACGTTGACTTCTTTTACTGCCGACGTTTCGTTCTCCCAGTCTCAACGACTAACGAGAAGCACCAACACAACCAGCAGCAGCAGCTGCCCTGAGAAAGTTCTTCTGCAATGGAGAACGAAACGTCGGCAGTAGAAGAAGTCAAAGTGTCGCGGTTCCAAGAGGAAGCCAATTCAAACAAGAAGGGAGATCAATGTTACAATGAAAATCATGGGTAAGAAAAAGATATAGAGGAAGACTCCAGAAGATTACCGGACGCAAGAGGACCAGCGAAAGAAGAAGAAGACTTGTTTCACTGAGAGGAAACCCAGATTTCAGATATTCATTTAGAGTCGGGTTGGTTCTGATTCAATGTGCTTTTAACCGTTCAGCCTAAATTGTCATGTACTAATATTCCGTTAAAATTTTATTCTTGTTCTGTACCACAATGTGAAACCAATTCTTCTACAAACAAACAAATAATATAGTAAGGTAGATGGCATGATCTTGTGATATTCTCACATTTATTGAAGTAGGTCCTGTATAGGGAGATGTTGCCTAAATATGCTGGGTCCCAGAAGATTAGAAAAGAGAAAGATATAGTTCAACTTGAAGACATATCTATTTTCAATAATAATAAATTAATTATTCAATTAATATTAATTGGAAAGTTAGTGTATTAAAGTAATTAGACAATAACTAAACTCGATGTCGCAATAGCTCAATGGCTAGAGCCCCTGGCGCGTAACCAAAAGACTCGAGTTCAATTCGATTGCGGCGGAAATTTCTCTGCCAAAAATTTGTTAGTGTTTCTTTGAAATTTATTCCACTTTAATTATCTCTATTACACTAACATTTAATTCAGGAGATTTTATCTTACTCACCTGTACGTTGAAGGTATTCGCACAAACCACAATAATAACAAATGTTGTAATCAAAAGAAAATGCACAGTCAAAATTACATAATGTCACGTTGAGTAAACATATACGACAACAGTTCAACTAAATACACAACAGAACGCGTCAAATTCTAAATCACTATTGGTTAATTAAACGCAAGATTAGTCGAAATTCGCTCTTTGGTAAAATGCAACGCGCCGAAGCAGTAACATGAAGTCAAAACGATACAAACTCGCGGCATCCAAAGTGTGTTCAGAAGGTTGAAGGTCGCTTGTAATTTTCCGGTGTGCTTGACTGGTGAGAACTGTGGCAGCGCCTCCTTTTGGCCGGTCCTCGTAATGCTTCCAAGGGCTGATGAGTTAACCAAGGGCGAAAAGGGTACTACACATATGAGAATACCAAATCTTACAGGAAGATGTACACGAAGAGTACAATAAAAGCCTGAATAAAAAAAGAAACGCGCAATTACTTAGAAATCAGAATGGCGTCAGCCGATTGCTTAGAATTTACCTGAGTTCTAATGAAAACCCAAGCTTGGACAGAGCAAAAGAAGTATTTCTTAAACATTGGCAATGCGTCTTGTGAAGTTCCGACTACGTCGATGTAAGTTTTACACTTAGGCGAAAAGTAACGCCGTGCAACAAAACGAAACGGATTGACGCGGGGTAATCGCTAATAAGGTCAGCGCTAACCAATAGCAATCATAGGGTCGATTCTGGCGATCAATAATTTCGAGCTTGCGCCGCAGTGCTTGGAAAGTCAGGGTTGCCACAATGAACTTTAAAAATTAGTCGAAATTCCCAGATGTTGCCAACTTATTTCGTGCGAGAGTTTCAGACGTAACATCCTCCTCTTCATCTTTTCGATAGTGTCGATAGTTTTCCGCTGGAAACACTTTGGGCCTTGCCAAAGAAAATTCCTTTTTCATTTCACATTTCATTTCATCTTGTTTCATTTCTCTGGTGTTTCTGTTACAAGTGTTTTAGCCACCTCTTCATGAACCTTCGGCAATAAGAAGCAGATGCTTATCGTTTCTATTGGTGTGGGCTTTGAGAGGATTTGTGGAAATCTTCTTCAAACTTTTTGGCATCTCCGTTTGGCGTTGCCAAAGCAAATTTTTTTTGATGTCCCATTTCTTTTTCTTTTCATTTTTTCCCCTATTCTTTTCTGATTCTCCTTTATTTTTATTTCACTTCTCTGGTGCTTCTATTACTAAGTTTTTTGGGCACTGCTTCAGCTGAAGACTCTTCAACAATAAGAAGTTGAAGGACGAAGATTGTGATTGTTTTAATTGAAGTAAGCTTTGTGGAATTCTTCTTCTTTTTCTTCTTCTTCTTCTTCTTTTTCTTCTTCTTCTTCTTCATACCTTTCAGCGTCGTTAGTTTTCTGACTCTGTCCTGTTGCTTTACTCTCCGTTTTTTTTGTCATTTTTGCTTTCCTTCGTTTCTGATACTTTTCTTTTAATATTTGTGTTTGTGTGTTGATTTTTTTGTTTCCTCAGATACTATTTCACTTCCTTTTGCTTCACTTCTCTGGTACTTCTTCTGGACACTTCTTCAGCTCAGCTTTTGCTTCACTTCTCTGGTACTTCTTCTGGACACTCCTTCAGCTGAGCTAAAGAATCTTCAGCAGTAAGACGAAGATGGAGATGTCGCCGGTTTTAATTGGAGTAGGCTTCTTCTTCTTCATACCTTTCAGCGTCGTTAGTTTTCTGACTCTGTCCCTTTGCTTCGCTTTTCTTTTTCTTGTCGTTTTCGTTTTCTATACTTATCTGTTTCATTCATTTCTGACTCTTTTTTTAATATTTGTCTTTGTCCAAAGCGTATGGTCTGGCGTAACGATTGACCAATGAGGCACAGTTGAGGTTGTTAGGGTGTTTTAGGATTCCAATGAATTCAATTTTTTTTCGGCTAATGAAATGGGATGAACTTGTATGGACGAATAGAATTTGGAGCCTGAGGAAGGAAGGATGGATGACAACTATGTATGTCCGCACCCTTAATTGCGAGAAGGTTCGTTTCTGATTCTCTCATGATTTCAATCACCTGTCTTGCAATGAAGAACTTAAAAAAATTGAGTGAGTTAGGTTGTTTTTCTTTATTAAGGTTTGAAGTGGGAAGAGTCCTCTGTTTCAAAAAAGTAATTTGTTTAAAATTCTTACGATTTATAGTTTGTATGACGAAAAAGCAATTATCGTAAATAATTATTACGTTTCATCGACATAATTGTCAAATACAATCGGGAGTAGCGGCTCAATAATGCCGGGGAGAGATAGATTTATGACTTCGCTTTGTTTGCATAAACTCGACAAAACTTCCCAACTTTCGGAAGCCACCGCCGTATATTAGTATCTATAAATATATTTCTCGGGGTAAAGCGAAATCGATACCGGGTCATGCTGTTCTCATCGACGTGCGGCCGTAATACATTTAGGGAAGTTAGCTTTAGTGTGCCAGAAATGGCACAAATCCCACGAGAAGTGAGACTTTTGTTGGATTCAGCAACAATATAGATCAGGGCAGGTGAACCCTGTGGCAACTGTCATTTGTAACTCGACCCTCCACGCCTGAACTTCGCCCCTGCGGCGACATACTCGTAATTTTTTAAATTTTACCCGTCGCTGTTCGCCCACCGCTATAATCGCTATTTTATTGAACCGTTGAATTCTTCGTGTGAGTTTTTTTTATTATTACATAGAAATGACATATCTGGAAGTGGCACGTATGTACAAATATAAATCACCTGAGCTGATTTACGATAATCTGTTCCGGTGGCATATCATAACGGACCGAAATAATAGTTAGCCATAATAGAGGGCCGAGTTAAGTGGAGATCCATCTAAAACATCCCGTGCAGTAAATGACGCCCTCGAAGCTGACTCGACAAATTTCATAGCGAGCCGAGGAGAGGCCTAAGATAAGAGTCCATCACACTTAACCGGCCCCCATCTTTCATCTCTGAAGCTTCAACCTCCTTTTGCCTCAGATAAGGACACCTTCAAAATCAAAGTTCATTCGCCATAAAATCGGTGGGTGAAATTATAAAGTCGCGTACCTACACCATTCAAACTAGAAAGGAGGAGGAGGGGGAGGATATTCGTGCTCGCTGTGAGCAAGCACGTAAAATCTGATTCTCTTCTAAATGGATGCATTTATTTAAATGGAAATTGGAACGGTTAGGAGTTTATATTGCGATGGGCCATTTCTATTTCGCCCGCCCCACCAAATGACCTCCCCTAACGATAATCTGCTTACTACCATTAAATTCAAACTAGCACAAAGTTACTAAAAGGTAACGGCCAAATAAAAATCATCATTTTAGAATCCGGCCGATGCGATGCGACACATTGATATGATACGTATGAAAAGCAACAATATTATTCTTGTAAACGTCGATCGCTCTTCCGTTTGCTTGAATACGGCGAATACAAATAGTTGTGCGAGTGAAAGAATTCGTTAACATTTTCAACGGGCGGGCGGAAATTTCCTGGGTATTTATTTATTTACGCCATCTCCGACTGTTATAGTCGTGGCGATGTGTGCAGCGGGGGCAAAAGCAAAAACACCAATAAATATTCATGAAGTTTAATATTTACGGAGCAACAGGTATTCGAGGAATATTCGCCTTCAAATATTTTAACGTGTTTACACTCGGCAATACTCTTTATTGGATTTCGTGTACCTACCGAAAATTGATTTTCTTTCTGCGCCCGAGAGGCGTGCGATGACAGACTCATCGTCGTATGAAAGGACTACAACTGGACCCTTTCTTATCGTCGGCTTTCAGGAATACGTCTCTATGCATATGTGATGGAACTTCCATTATAGATGTATTGGGTTAAAAGATATTTACTGAAAGGTACATTTTCGACGATTTATTTTACTTCCATTCCACATTACTCTTTATTCTTTGCGACAACTAAATTACAATGTTACGATATTGCAATGAAGACCGTAATTAAGAAAAAGAAATGGAGGAAATAGAGTTCCACAAGATAGAGAGAGATGGCAACAACTAGGGAAGGCCGAAAACTTTTGACTTTGACATACCTTATGAAGTTGATATCGGTAGCCGCCGTATGGCTAAAAGTCAACTGGTACAGTTAGGCAACGATGTCTCCATCTGGTACACGGATGGATCAAAGACTGCAAAGGGAACCGGCATGGGTATTTATGGCCCAAAACACGAGGCATCAGTAGCCTTAGGTACCACCCCCACAATTGCTGGGTTCGGTAATTCCTCCGCGCTCACTCTATTCACTCCTCGAGCACTTTTGTCTCACTTTTACGTATAGCAAAACAGCTGCGTTCTCACTCTACTTTTCACTCCGAGCTTACACCGCGTGAATTTCCGAACTCAACAAATTATGCAAGCTGAAACACTTACAATAAATCTACGTGCCCAGGAGTGCCTAAGAAGGAACACAAAGGGTAAAAAGATTTGCCTGACAGTGAGGCAACCGTAAAGACACTCAAAGCATACTATACTGAGTCCATTTCCATATGGGAATGTAAACAATTTCTCAAGGAACTGGCCAAGGGCAATAAAATCACTCCTAAAATGGATTCCCGACCATGAGGGTATAGAAGGGAACGAAAGAGCCGATAAACTTGCTCGAATTGGTCCTTGAGGCTTCCCTCGTAGGTCCTGAACCTTTCTATGGCCTGAGCAAGTCACAGTATAGGAAAGAGACTGAAAGGTGACTGGATAGGAAGAAAATGTCCTACTGGAGTAATGTTCTAGGGCAAAGACAGGCGAAGAAATTTATCAAGTATTCGCCTGAGATTGCTCAAAAGCTTCTACTTCTGACAAAGAATGAAATAAAGACTATTACAGGTCTTTTCACCGGCCATTATCCTGTGAAGTATCACCTTAAGAACGTGGGCTTGGTGGAAAGTGAAATTTGCAGACTACGTGAGTCGGAAACAGAAACAGCCGAGCACGTACTCAGCAAATGTAAGGCATTAACAAGACTTCGGCTTAGTCACCTAGAAAGGGTGAGTCTGACACCTGACGAGATGATAGCAAAGCATCTTAGGAACACTCTACACTTCGCTGATAAGATGGGGTTCCTAGGAAATTAATTACTTGGAGGGTTTGAACAAAAGATCAATATGGTCGCAATTTTGAAAAGCTAAATAAAGTCCACCGACCCCGTAGTACCATGTGATCGACGGAATTTATAACTGGACCAGGCTGTGATACTTACCATAAAGCAAGGATGCAGCAAAACACTGTTTATTACTATCTCGTCTAAGATTGTACAAAGCATGAGCATAACCTCAAATATAACAGTTGTCACTTTATTATTCATTTCTCAGTGATATCCAACCACACAGCATAAAACAGTACAAATCACAGCCTCCTCTAATTATAAATTCCGTTGATCACCTGGTACAATACAATACAAGGAAGGCATGTGCCCAAAATTGGGTAGAGATGAAGAAGAAAAAGAGACAATAGAAAAACTGAATGGATTCAACAGAGATGACGAAGAAGAGACCTTGGAAAAACTGAATGCATTCAACAGAGAGAGAAAGAAGGGATGTTGTCAAAAGAGTGACACAATTTGAATTGAACCATGCAAGGCACTTCGCAAGATCTAGGGACGAATGATGTATTAGTGGAGATCATAATTCAGAAAATGAAGTGGGGGGGAACTCCAGGACTTTACAGAAAAAAATAGAAGACAGCTATGAAGGCCTATCCCAGATGAGACAGAACAGAGATATAGAGTCAGAAAATATGAGTGAATTCGACAGAGAAAAAAACTAAATGTAGTCCAAAGAGGGATACAACTAAAGCAGAACTGAGTAGAACACTTTTTTATCTGTGGTGGTTACCCAACGGGGTCCTAAGTCAAAGACTTGTCAGGACCTCAGGAGCGGGAGTGTGTTTGACGTTGTGTAAAGTCTATCGACTTCAGACACCCGACCACCACCGAGAAAAATCCCGAGTGCGGTTCGAACCGACGACCATGTGATTGCAAGGCCGGTCCTCTTACCACTGGACCGTTCAGGCGTTTAAGAAGAACGCACAAGAACTATTAGGATATTCGGTGTAAAAAATGGAAGTCGTGGTGGATCGAAGAGGACGAAAACTTTCGGTCTTCACAAGAAAAAAATGAAGATGGCTGCTAGGGAAGGCTCACCCCAGTTTCTGATGCAAAAGCAATAGGCAAAAGAAGAAGAAGCGACAGCGACAGATGGAATTAGGAAAGATGAATGTATTCGAAAAAGAAAAAATGTAAAAATAGCCACGAAAGAGTGGCACAACTAAAATGGAACCACGCAGAATATTTCGCAAGGGGTGCTCGGGGTAAAAATGGAGATCATTGTAAGGCAAATAAGTGTAAGAAGACTTACGAGCTTCAAGAAGGCAGCTAAGGAACGCGTACCAGACTAAAGAAAAGAAGTGACAGTAACAGGTGAACAGTTCAACAAGCGCCATCTATTGGATTTTTTTGGCTAAAGTTAAAGTTCGATATTCGGAAATATTTTCAGAAAAATTAAGCAATGGAAGCTTTTGAATAAATTAAAAGTTCTCATGCAATTTGGGTCGGCAGGAGACTTATGATTTTCTTTTTTTATAGATGGCGCCAGTGTCAGTTTCCTTTTTTTTTTAAATTCTTCTGATTGATGACGAGGGAAAATTCAAATCCAATCCAAAATTTTATGTTAAAGATTTCGTTTTCAATTTAATACCGAGCGATTTTCAAATTTTTTTATCAACTCTTGCCATGACGGCTTGGACGGCATGTCTTAGCTTAAATGAAAAGTACGTCGTTGCACTCCTTGATGCTGTTTTGCAGTAAAGCTAAGACATGCCG
Source organism: Dorcus hopei (assembly GCA_033060865.1). Classification (NCBI taxonomy): domain Eukaryota; kingdom Metazoa; phylum Arthropoda; class Insecta; order Coleoptera; family Lucanidae; genus Dorcus; species Dorcus hopei. The sequence goes on along the minus strand of CM065425.1, from coordinate 1,525,536 downwards.
TCCGAATTCCATGGCAAGAGTTGATAAACAATTTAAAAAATCACGCGGTATAACGATCGTGTCGTATTCAGAAATTCAGTTCAATCAGCGCCATCTATTGGATTTTGGCTAAAGATCAAGTTCGCTTTTCGGAATATTTTCAGAAAAATAGTGGAAGGTTTTGACTAAATTAAAAGCTGGACCGGCTGGGGACTCGTCATTTTCCTTTTTTTTTTTTTTAAATCTTTTTCATCAATAGATGGCACCAGTGTCGACTTTTTTAAAAATTCTACTAACGATTGATGCCAATAGAAAATTCAAATTTAATCAAAATTAGATTTAATACATACAGCGTGATTCATAATAAGTGTCCGACGCGTTAACTCCACATAGTACATGAACGAACAAGGCAAGAAGTTTATATGAATAGGGGGTCTTAGGTGCATAGTTTTTAAGATAAAATTAATTGAAGATGCACAGGTTCGTTGGCACTGGAATAACTGACCTAACTCACAAAATCATTTACCCTTGAACAAAATTCTAAAACGCCTGTGTTCACAACTTTTCCGAGAGATGTATGACGGGCAATTCAGACACGTGTTTGGAAATGCAGACAAAGTGAAGTTTATTGTTACAGCTGATGAGGATGAAATTTATTGTCGTTATAAAAATGTGTGGCGGCGTCAACAAGCTGTTCATATTCGTATTTATAAACATCGTACCTATCACACTCTAAAAATAGTTGTCAGTGATACTCTAACGGTTTCAATTTGGGATTCAAAAGCGTTAAATTTTTGAAATGCTTCTGATAAATTTATTTCTTGTAATTTCGTACTTGCGTAACCTAACGGGTCGGACACCTATTATGAATCACGCTGTATATCGATCGTGTCGATCAGTTCATCCAGCGCCATCCATTAGATTTTGGCTTCGAACTTCGAGTTCGCTTTTCAGAATATTTTCAAAAAAAAATTCAGCGATGAAAGGTTTTGAGCTGACACAACTTGAATCAGCTGGGGACTTTCGTCTTTTTTTTTTTTTCGAGAAACGTGCCTATTCTGATTGCGAAGAGCCTAAAGAAGAAGCGCAGAAAGATATAAAATGAAATATATGGATTCGACAGAGAGCGAAAATAAGAGATATATGAGAAAGAGTAAAAAAAAAAAAACAAGAAGCAATGTTACCTACCTGAAGGACAGCAAATTGTGCGAGTAACTTCGATGTTCTCCAGCACTGCCGACTAAACTCCTGGAGAAGGGAGGGTTCAACGAAACCTCAAAAGCAAAGGGGGGACAAGTTAAATAAAATAAAAGTCACCAGCTGAGCACACTTGTTTTTATTTGAATTGCTCAAAAGTAAGAAAATAAAATAATTAAGTCTCACTGAGTTGAACGCGAAATAAGGAGAAAAATATTGATATCAATCAAATGAATAAGTTAAACTTTTGTTCAAGAAACAGATCTGCTTTTTGTTTACCGCAAGAACTTAGAATAAATATTTACGGTCACTTGCTTAGAGTAGAGTTAACTTAACACCGCGTTTAGATGACGCAAAACAAATAAATAAATGAAATATTTCCGACCTTATAACCGAAATCCAATGTTTAAAGTAAACAGACAGTTGTCAAACGTGGGAAGAATGAATCCAAGCGAGCGCCCTCCAGCGGAGGATAGTGCTGCCAATGACGTGAAACGGCGTTAAGTATTACGTCACGAACTCTCCGATTGTGGCGTCACGTCCAACTTCTACCGGATGAAGGGGTGGCCGTGATGCTAGGACTCTTATCAGCCACGATTCTGATTACGGCTTTTTCTTCCACACCAAAGGTCGTTGATAATCATTAGAACGGGGTATGGAAGCCCAGTAGCAAAGGAAAGATACGCGTTACAACCAGAAAATACGCCGATCAAACCTACCTATTCTTTATCCCAGGAACAGGCTTAGAGAAGCTTATAAAGAGCTTGAAATTTTACTGGGCGTGCACTTCAGCAAATCTCGGAGTAAATTCCGTTTCAGGCTTCAATTAAAAGATTCACATGAAAAGAAGCACACACAAACAATAGATGTGGACGCCAAGAGATCTTCAACAGTAATGTCTGCGTGGTGGAAAGCCCAACTACGCTAGGCGGGGGTCGTTACGAGATGAACTCACTTTTACCCGGGCGAAAGAGTGAAAGGACTGATACCGTAGGGCTGGTTTTCTGGCGCAATGTGATTAAATGTGACAATCGGCACGTAGGCCCAGACTGACCTTTTTATTCCCGCACAAATACAGGGCGATTGGCAAATATAGTGGATAATTTAAATCGTAACAGCAAAGGAGATCGGAGACGATTTGATGTAAAACAGAGGTCCTAAGGTACACATATGTTTGAGGGGCCAAATATTTGAAACAAGTATTTTGTTATGTTGTGTTTTTTTTGCAATTATTGATTCTACGACGTTTCACCATTTTCTAAAACGTTTGTTTGTTTTTAATTTCGTGTCGCTCGCACATTTAGCGTTTTTTTTTTTTTCTACCTGCTGTTATTCGCTAGCAATAACATATATTATACTTCCAGTTTGTTAACGTCTTCCCGAGACCCGTGTATCGCGAATGCGTTTGAAAGCGCCATTACCGTTGGCCGACTGCGCCTGGATGCCCAGACACATATTTTACGCAAATAGAATTGTACTTCATGCGGCGACATAAAATTTGCATTTATTTAAGCATATGCAGAGCGGAATACTTAACGTGACTGCATGCCGTCGGTCGGTCGTTGTTGCAATGTGTATAAAAATGAAAACTCGAAAGAATGTAATAACTTCACGTATATTGCCCCGTACAAATTGTTCGTTTCGCGACGCGGGAGCGTCCTTTGAACGCCGACAGACACTACTGAAATGTAAATGTAATAATTCCCGTAGAAATGGACCAATTCGGTCGGCCCCCGGCTACAGCACAGAAGAACTATTTGTTCGCGGCGTTATTAAACTAAAAGAGCAAATGCTTTTCTCTATACGGGGCAGGTTATTAAAAAACTTGAATTACATTTTATTTCTCAATTTAAATTTGTATGTAATTTAACAGTTACATTATACCAAGTGAGGACTTTCAATTCAGAACGTAGAAAGTTTCTTCGTATGAAGATCGAGCCGGATGAGACGACCTCCGTCGTCATGAAGGGGAAGGACAACCAATTTCTCTCTGGTGTACTTAGACACCAAGGGCACCCAGGCGTTAGCCCATCTCCCTTGAGAAAATGGCAGCGGGGATCCCGTCCGGCACGGTCTCCCCACTGTCCGCCAGCTACGACACTGCCACTAGGAGGCCAACGCCAATGAGGGGGACCGGCAGCCGGGACCGGTGGGCTCCCCCTCTACGTTTGATGAGTAACCGTCGAGAACGCTTACGCGAATCTCTACCACACATCTCATACTAACCCCAGTATCCATTACCCACATACGCATACCCGCGTATATGGGATAGGGCAGCTAGGCAGGTTAGTTTTAAGGATAACCGGCGTGTGGTCTGCATCGGTTCTCGTCTCGGATACTAGGCTTCAACACAACGGGATCCGACACCTCAAACGATGGCTACCTACAACTCATCTTGGATACTAGTGTCCCGTGCTATCGGCCCAACGCGACACCTCAAGCGACTGAACCGCCGTCGACTTCTGCCAGAAGCGACATCCGGTTACCCGGGAAGGGGAAGGACGGGGGTATCCACCGGTTCAACCACCACGACGATATCGCTTTCGGTTTCTACCTACCCGGCTTCAACTTTGAGGCCCTCCCGAGCGTATCCTGTGCACCCGACTGGGCTAGGGAGACGTCAACAGACGCGCCAGCGACAGAGGCGTCAGGAGGGCGTTCGCTTGGCTCTAATACTGCGGCGTCCATTCGAAAAAAAAGTTTCATTTTCTGGTCAAGCATTTTCAATCCGGAACATAGAAGTTATTAGCATGACTTCGAACGCCCGACTTTAAAAAATCGCGGCTTCTTCGTATGAAGATCGAGCCAGATGAGACGACCTCCGTCGTCATGAAGAGGAAGGACAAGGGTATCCACCGGTTCAACCACCACGACGATATCGCTTTCGGTTCCGGAGAAAATAATTCTTTTTCCGTCAGCTATCTACTCGGCGCCAACTTTGAGACCCTGCCGAGCGGGTCCTCTGCACCCGACCGGGACTGGGGAAACGTCAAAAGACGACAGAGGCGTCAAGTGCGCGTTTGCTTGGCTCTAATACAGCGGCGTCCATTTGGAAATAACGTTTTCTGGTCATGCAAGAGGAAGGACGGATCTAAGGAGAAACGTAGCCCCGGCCCGATCGCCCCATAATTTTGGCCTGGAGGACTTCCTACCCATCCTGGGACGTACGTCGATGGCGAAACGATCTTCCCCGAACTTTTTCACCCCAGATAGGGATTGGCGATCCTAGCCGTTCCGGGCGCCGAAAAAAACGCGTTTTTCCCTTCGAAGTCATGCATCTTCCTATGTTCCGGATTGAAAATGGTCACTCGGTATATGTATACGTATACCTAGTTGTGCTAAGGTTTTACGAGAAAATGAAAGAGAGTTCGCTGGAGAAGAGAAAATCGATGGCAACATAACGGCGACATTTAGAGCAGCACACATCGCGCGAGATTTCAATAATCCACGCACATTTCTCTTGCCGCAAATTGATTCCCGAGCACCATAAATTGTATTCCCGATATTTTCACTTTCCTAATAAGTTTTTTCCGCGCGCGGAGCTCGGGTTCCGTCAAGCCCGCAATCGGGCGCGCCGAGGGTACTTTTACGTCGAGAGGTCTTTGATAGAAATTCTTCGTGAACCATAAACACATTGCGGAGAATTGGAATTCTCCGTAAAATAAACCACTTAGCCCGGCTCTATATTGACGGAAACGCACTCGTGCACGCCTGGGCCCTTTACGACGATTTATTTCATTTCAGCACACTTTGCTTCAACTTACCCAAGAAATTTCTAGATACACAAAAATTAATACAGAACGATTTTGTGAAAGTCACCCGGAGTTTAATGCTGCAACGGAGACTCATAACAAAACAGAGTCGCAGTGCACTCTACGCCAATAAATATGCAAAATAATAACATCTACATAAATGTCGTCGAGCACACCTTTTATGTGCATGCACATGCATACGATTTGTCCTGTGGAACGTCAACGTTAAAATGCAAAATTAATTCCCTGCATTAATCCTTACTTCTCTCTCTATGTGTGTGTGTGTATGCGAGAGCGCTTAACCGAATGCAATATTAAATACATAAATGCAAAAGGGACCGGCGTTTCATACAAAACACATCAAACGTAGTCGGGCTACGTTTGTTGCTGCTGCTGTTGCTGCATTTAGATCAATAACACCGTTCAGGCAATACAGCGAATTTACGGATAGGTAATTATTTGCTGATGCTCAACGCAAAGCACCACTGTAGCAATTTGTATGAAGCACGAAATCATGTCATAAACTGCTGTTCGGTTCATAAACTGTCTTTCACATGGTACAATTTATTTTATTAGAACAGGATGACCAAACAAAAAGAACTCCTATAAGAATCCTATTATTTCGATATCTTTGCATTCTCATCGTCCTTCCTCTTGCATGACGTTTTTTTTCGAATGGACGCCACTGTATTAAGGCCAAGCGAACGCGCTCTTGACGCCTCTGTCGCCGGAGCGTCTTTTGACATCTCCCCTGGAGGGCCTCAAAGTTGGCGCCGGGTAGGTAGCTGACGGAAAAAAATTCCTTTCTCGGAAACCGAAAGCGATATCGTCGTGGCGATTGAACCGGTGGATACCCCAGTCCTTCCCCTTCACGACGGAGGTCGTCTCACCCGGCTCGATCTTCATACGAAGGAGCCGCGATTTTTTTAAAGCCAGGCGTTCGAAGTCAAGCTAACTTCCTATGTTCCGGATTGAAAATGTTTGACCAGAAAATGTAAGGTTTTTTTTTTCGAATGGACGTCGCTGTATTAGAGCCAAACGAATGCGCTCTTGACGCCTCTGTTGCCGGAGCGTCTTTTGACGCCTCCCCTGGAGGGCCTCAAAGTTGGCGCCGGGTAGGTAGCTGTCGGAAAAAATTCCTTTCTCGGAAACCGAAAGCGATATCGTCGTGGCGGTTGAACCGGTGGATACCCCCGTCCTTCCCCTTCACGACGGAGGTCGTCTCATCCGGCTCGATCTTCATACGAAGGAGCCGCGATTTTTTTAAAGCCAGGCGTTCGAAGTCAAGCTAACTTCCTATGTTCCGGATTGAAAATGCTTGACCAGAAAATGTAAGGTTTCTTTTCGAATGGATGCCGCTGTATTAAAGCCAAGCGAACGCGCTCTTGACGCCTCTGTCGCCGGAGCGTCTTTTGACGTCTCCCCTGGAGGGCCTCAAAGTTGGCGCCGGGTAGGTAGCTGACGGAAAAAATTCCTTTCTCGGAAACCGAAAGCGATATCGTCGTGGCGATTAAACCGGTGGATACCCCCGTCCTTCCCCTTCACGATGGAGGTCGTCTCACCCGGCTCGATCTTCATACGAAGGAGCCGCGATTTTTTTAAAGCCAGGCGTTCGAAGTCAAGCTAACTTCCTATGTTCCGGATTGAAAATGCTTGACCAGAAAATGTAAGGTTTCTTTTCGAATGGATTGCTACCTACCTGCGTAGATAGGCAGAAGTTTTACATTGGAGCGAAACTTTACTCCAATGTTGCCAGCCAGCACAGTGGGACGGGAGGGGGTTCTCTAACCAAAACGCGAAGGCCAAACCAAAACAGGCGCCACTTAATTTTTTTTTGTGAAAGGGATCGCGTGAAAAATTAAGAAAACACGTTACGTCCAAAACATGAACACTTTTATTGCTAAAACACAAATACAAATAAAATAAAACAAATTCAACGCAAGTCGATCGATCTAAGTACACAACAAGACCATAGACCTAACTTTTCGGATCCGAAATCGCTACATATCTATCTTAAAATAAATCAAATCGTCACTAATGCCACAAAATGCAAGAGAATGCAACAAGTTGCAAGTTTTATTGCGACAAAATTAAAGCAATGGATCCGAAATAAAATCCGCGAAATATCGCTCAAAACTACGAAAAGAAATCAAAGCGCTCCGACCTGTATTCCTTTGATGTTCGGCGTGTTTGTCGGTGTCTTTGCGGCGATGCCGCCGCGGCACTTTGTAATGTGCCGGCTTCCGCGTAGAGGGGCGAGGGAGGGAGCCTTCACCGCCGTAATTCGCGATGCACCCAACGAGAAATACCTCTTGATGTAGGTTCCAGATTAAAGCGCTAAAAGCTTACGATAAAAGCTCACGCTAAAAGCTTACGAGAAAAGCTCACGAGAAAAGCTGACGATAAAAGCTGACGATAAAAGCCTATAAGAAATGAAATAAAACGAATACATAAGTCAAACCGAGAGTTGCTGCGTATGGAACTTACCTCGGTCTATTGCGAAGCTGTGACACCCACGGGATACGCGGTTTTCCTGTCTTACACCTGGGTCTAAACAGAGTCGGCAATTAGCCGTAGAAATGCACTAACATCCCTTCGATGTAATGGCACGCACAAATAAAAATATTTACGAAAGAGAGTGTGACCCAAGAGACAGCAAGTTTCGTTCTGACAATGGCGCAACATTTCTCGTTTGACAAACAAGGAAGGATTCTCAACAAGCGAGACACCGTTTCTTAGTAATAGCGGGAACCAATCGGCTGAAAGGACAAAGGTCACGCATAATACGCGTCCAGAAGTAGAACTTCGCTATAATTCGTTCAATTCCTCACATACACGCGATTTTGAACTCAATTAAGGAGGGATTACCTATATAAAATGAATTTGTTTAAATAAATGAAGGTCCTGTTAATAGAAATATGCTAAAACGAAAGTTTAAGAAAATTACGCCGGCGAAATACGGGTATTCCTACACTGACTGCAACATGTACAACGACGCGGTCCAAGGAATGATCCGACACGTCGAATTTCGCATATACAGGGCGTGTTCGGAACAGAAATGAAGGCTGGGCGGTGGCGATGCATATACAGGGGGTATTCAGAACAGGAATGAAAGAAATGAACTGTAACAGGATGCCGCTGTATTAAAGCCAAGCGAACGCGCTCTTGACGCCTCTGTTGCCGGAGCGTCTTTTGACGTCTCCCCTGGAGGGCCTCAAAGTTGGCGCCGGGTAGTAGCTGACGGAAAAAAATTCCTTTCTCGGAAACCGAAAGCGATATTATCGTGGTGGTTGAACCGGTGGATACCCCCGTCCTTCCCCTTTACGACGGAGGTCGTCTCATCCGGCTAGATCTTCATACGAAGAAGCCGCGATTTTTTAAAGCCAGGCGTTCGAAGTCATGCTAACTTCCGGATTGAAAATGCTCACCTGGAATGTAATGTATTTGATTTAATACTTATTTTCATTATGTGGGTTAGTACCCCCCCCCCCCTTCCTTCTTAGCAAACGAGAAATTATTAAAGTAAAATAACACTTGATGTTCCGCCGAGCCGTTATCACTTGCGTTATTATTACAAATCCCGGAAAAGATATGGATGTGGGTAAGATGAACTTATCTCTGGTTGCTAGGGGTTTACGGACGAGTCGAAGACGCTGACATAACAGATCGGGATTGGAGTGAGTCCCCGTCACAATAGTCGCAGATCCGCTTTGCCAAACTAATTTAATCGGCTTAGATGTGTGAAGCATCTCGGTTCCGCAATGGTACATCAGAATTTCTAATTTTACGTGTGGCAATAAGTGAATCGAGATTGCGCCTTGCGCTGATTAAGTCCTCGTGTAACAACGTGAATTTAATTTGGTGTTTCTTGAAAGAACAATAAGAGAGAGAGGGAGGGGAAGGAGACTATCATACTAAGCAAATGATAAAGTTTGGAAGACAATTAACTCAAATTAATTAGGCCAAAAGTTTACTACTGGGAATTGATAATTGAGTAAATTTACTTCTTGAATGGTGTTTGGACGAGTTCCTTAAAAGTGAGCTTAAAAATTCTATTATGTAATTGTGTCTCGCCCCCCCTGCAATAAACTACAAAGACAAATCTCCATAATTCACAATTTCGTCGACGTGATACACCGCCCCCCGACGCATTCTTTTTTAATAATAAGAAAAAATGAAGACCGGTTTAATCTCGTCGCTCGTCCTATTCGAGTCTCATTTCTTTCCGAATTAAGGTCAGGTACGTATCTATTTTTGGGGCCGTTCGTTTGAATGGAGAAATATGCCGTGCCCCGGGACGGGGCGAAAGTTTTTCCATTATCCGGATGATGCGTCAGGCGAAGACATGATTACGCGGAAAAATGTCGCCAATCCACCGAGGAAATGTGTAAATAATTTTATTGTAAGTTGCAGGAGAAAATGGAAAAACGGGGAAGTTTTTAACAACTTGGCGAATTACTTTTCTCCCCCCTCCCCCGCCCGCCCGCCCGCCCGCCCGTAATGCGCAACTTTTAGTTTTAGGTGTGATGGTAAAGAGGAAAATTAAAATTTTCGCTTAAATATTAAATCGCATTACTGCGCAACTTGGCGGATAGTAAATTTTTAATTCGCGCTAAACGCTTGCCAAGCTTCGGACTTTCGAATTTATGGTGACTTCCCTTGAATTTACGCGAAAATTTTACATCTGGCAGAGTTACGGCTCTACGGTTTAAATTTATGCCTGCAGTTTCTGCTACTTTAAATTAATTGCATTGTTTATTCAATATCGCTAATCAATCACCATATCGAAATACGAAAAGATTTTTATGCAGAAGTTATAATTTCGGCGCTTACACCATGTCAAGAACGGAAGGGATGTAGGTACTCCGCCTTGTTACGTTATAGGAAACGTTGGTTCCCAAAAGGAAATGAATTGTCCTTCTTTAAGTGCGCCTCCATCACGTTACGTTGTAAGGGAAATATAGTCAACGTAGTTGTGTTATAAGGGGGTCGCCACCACGTTACGTTCTCCCTTATATCGAGCACTCGCTTGCAGGGCAGGATTTTGGCGAACGAAACATATTAATTAATTTAAATTTTACATTAGCTCGCCTCTTTGGACCGCACTCGACCAAACGCCGCCCCCAAGGACCGATTTAGAAGTCACAAATAAAATTCACCAAATACTTTAAACTATTTATATTAATGAATACTCTGGAAACTGCCTGTCGACTGTTTCCGACCATCCAACTCATTGATTAACAACTAATCACCTACTGCCCATTTGATTTCCAAATTTCCCTTTTTATGCCACCCGTGCCGGATGCCACAAAGTGCGTTTCCAAAGGTTCGGGGTCCAAAGATCGATGTTCCAAAATTGTCAGCGTCACATTTAAAGGAGCGAGCACTTTAATTGTTTTGAATGAAATACGAACTGTTGTGTAGCATTCTTAAGTAAGTTCAAACAACTTAGTTTTCATTTGTCAGCATGGAATTCCCTCTATCAAAACGTTAATTTTGCATAAGTTCCTTCGACCGAAAAAGAATTTCACCTGCAAGCTGACGTCGGTAATTCATGCTAGACAACTTCCGCGGTGATTAGACCTGTGTCGATGAAGTGCTAACTAAACGCGCGCGTTAAATTTTGTGTAACTACAAAAGTAAAAACGGATTTAGATAATAAGTTTTCAAACGTGACAATACACCTACAACTTTATTCTTATAATTTAGAAGCGTGTTTAACTGACATCTTCAGGGCACTTGCCGCTAATATATTCCGCACTGCATTGTTGTTAGAATGGTCTTCAGACACAGAGGGAATGTGGATCACCCCTCCACATAGCTTCGAGTACACAATTGTGTGTATTCCAGCAAACATCAACTTTGCCTAGTTTCAATATCCAAACAGTTAGCAGAATATAATTGCTGATAACTTTAGTGAGCCCTTGCGCTTACGCTTACATCTAACACCCTCTTAAAATATCCTACGAACTAAATTGAATCCGTGAGGATCAAATAATTTGAAATAATTCCACCCGGAAGAAAAAACCCTCCCTTTTGAAAAATAGCATCCCCCCATCGCAACCAATTGCAGATAAGGTCGCATCTATTTCCTGTTCAAGTGAAGTTGATGGATCGCTGATTGCTCGATCTAGTTTATGCGAAACTTGTTTGAAAAGGATCCTATTTATCTGAACGTTAAACGAATTTTAAGGGAGGCGTTGACTCCGCGCGCCCGGATCAATCCGGGCGTCATAAAACGTTCGCGTATTGGGCCCTAATCTGGGCGCTTGCGAAAATAATTAAAAGTGAGCGCTTTAAACGACCCACATCTCAAATAATTAGGGCCGGATTATCCCTGTTGGATACACGTTAGCGGCTTTGTGTGAAAATGAAAATTTACACGGTTACTGCGACCGTGTCGGTGTTCCGAAGGAAAATATTTGACCTTTGGGGGAGCTTTTCAGAGAAAGACAAAAATGTGAAATGTGAACCAAATACAGTTGTCATCAGTAACCTCAGTTACACTTCTGATGCCGAAAAAGTAATCATGAAGCATGAAGACTTCAAGTACTTATCGTCTTCATTTCAATTTAATGCAATATCATATTTCATACGATTTGTAAAGCATCAAAGTGTAGAGAGAGAAAAAAAAATTGTTTTATTGAGTAAATTATTGTGCCTTAAAAGAAAAAGTTGCGTCGCTACGACACGACACTAAAAACAAACGAGCGGTATAATAACTCGAATAAAAAAGAAGAAACGACATGATACATTAAAATAATAATATCAGAGACGTCGAGCTTAACCGCCAGCAAGTGCTTTAGTCACGTCTTTACGACCAACTCAGATCTGAAATAATAAAACATCCGGCAATTTATCCTATCAAGTTCGCAGGAAAGTTGGACCTAGTTCGGGATTAAGACCGTTGCCATTCAAAGACAGGTTCGGGGGGGGCAACCCGTTTCTTGTTGTTTTACGTCCGGCGCGTTATTAAATTATTAAATTACAAGCCGGAAGCAAGACGGAATATTATTTCGAAGAAACCCCCAAATTGCAACGCCGAGATTTGCCTTGGCTTTATATTAATGTAATTTCAAGACGTCTGTGCCTTGGCTAATAAAATCCCTGCATGCAACTTGATGGAATGTCTTAATAACAACAGAAACGTCTATACGTATGTGAGCTTCAAGTTTTATGAAACGTGAAATATGTTATCTCTTGTTTGTACTACATACTGTTACGGGGAATAATTTATGTAACTGAAATAAGGATCGTATAAAACGAATCAACTCGTCGACTATTTAAAGGGGTTTAGTCCGAGGACGTTTTTCCAGAAGAGTTATGAAATTATGCCTTGGCATATGACTCATGGGGAACTGAAAGCGTTACTGGGAAATGTGAATTCTTGCGTTGGTGGGATTCTAATTTCCTTGTTGCAATACACACATCGAAACTGTAAGGGGGCTTCTAATTAATATACCAGAGATGAAGTGGACGATTTGAAAGCACCTCCCTTTGTGCAACATTACAAACTAGTACGGAACTTCTCGCATATTGAATTACGTCGAAGTTAGCCCGGCCCATAACGATGGCGCGAAACTTTCAAAGTGTCAGTTTTATTAGTTGGCAAAGACAGGAGATGCAGAACTCCCAACTAGATGCGTCGTCGGCATCTGCCATCTCAACACCAATATCCGACGGCCCAAGAAGAAGAAGAAGAAACTTTACGACCTATAAAACGCGCGATTATTTCGGACTTTCGTCTATATATTCAAACCTAAAACGATTGCGTTTATATACGGACAAGATTCGGGAGCACATGTGTAAAAGGAACCTTCCCCGCCGAACGTATATAGATTTAGAAGTAATATCGGCTGCAGTTTATTGGAAAATAAAAAAAAGGTTATGAAAATAAGGTCCGTTTTACGGGCCTGTAAAAATTATTGACCGTCATAATTCATAAAACAAATCCAATTTAGTTATTTAATTACTTTCGATTAATTTGGACTACTACTGATTTATTGTTTTTTTTTAATTGACGTCGTAAATCAATTTGTTTTTTAAACTATTAATTCCGAGCTTTTATAATAGAATTTGTTTAGATCGAACGATCTAGCGTCGGCTAGTAAGCTCGCGAATTTTCTGGAAGTGTGTGTAGGCAGTTCATACGTGTAATGTGGGTGGCCTATGCCTTAGGATTTACGCCCAATTTCCATTCGCTCTATGATAGAATGACGTTCGATTCTGTTGTGAAAAATCTGGGTTTTATTATCTGCGCAATACAAGAAAACTGAAACTTCTTGAAATTTTATTACAAGTGCAGCGGTATACATATGATCGACGGAACATTTGTGAGCATATCTCGACCTAATAAAAATTTTACGATCGCACATATTTTTTGGTGAAGGATCCCGGTTACGACTTCCGCGCTGTCGTCACGAGTAAATAGCGAAAGCTTGCTTTTAGTAAGTAAGCAAAAAGCCCTGCGTTTTATATCTACGTGTTCCTTGAACGTGGCGAGCGCCTCGTGGCTTTATTAAACAATAAATTACGCAAACATGTGGAGGAGAACTACGGGGGGAGATGAATATGCTACGTGGCGATAAACACGATCGTAAACATAACTATAAAATAAGTAGCTGGTTTCGATCGTAAACCGAGCAAATGCGTCGCCCTTGCGCGATATAAGATGCAAGTTTATTACGCGAAGAAGCGGCGAAGGCTTTCTCTCCATCGTAATCGAGTTATCTCGGGGCTTGATGAAATAATAAGCTCACATTGTGACGGCGCAAAAATTCCAATCTGACGTCGACGGCCGTCGCCGCCGCCGCCGCCGTATCGATTACAACATTAACACAATAAACTAATTAACTCGGCAAACTTAATTGCCACTGCGTTTATTTACACCGTAGGCGCTAACATCGCCCCGGTATTCCGTCAATTTAATTACTCCTGCATTTTCAAATAAATATGACACTGGGAAAACTCAATTTCACGTCAAATTGCATGAAAATGTCATTGCAAATCGAATCTGTACTTAGTAAACAGTATTGAGGGTTGTGATTATTAATTCGTTTAAATCCTGACGTATAGGCCACCCACATAACGCAGATGGGCGATCTAGAACTGCCTGCACATCTCCAAGAAAAGTCGCGGGCTTCTAGTCGACACCAAAGAAAAAGAATCTATTCTAAAAGCAAGCTTTATGCAGAAACAACGCTCTCCTATTCTATCTATTACTTTATTCCTCCAGTCGCAACTGATGAGATAGCGCTGAGTGAAAGAGTAAATAAAATTTAAGCCAACTTGGGTTCTTCAAGTGGAGAGATGAAATTTAATTCAAGAAAAGCGTTAACGCGTATGTGTTTGTGTTACACGTTTCATGTCACCAGATATATATGGCAAATACATAAAGCACCACGTCTATGGTAATAGGGCACGTTGCCTAGCGCATGTTGCCAAGTTACCAGCGGTCTCACGAGGTAATTAGCAGAGGGAGATTGATGGTATTGCGCTTCGCCACCACTCTTGTTCTTAATTAACTCCGTCCTGCTGCGTTGTCTCGCCTTCCTCTTAAACTCGAGAATAAAATTCTCTCTACTCACGAATTAAGCGAAACACCCCCTCACTCACTTCCACGCGCAACAATTACACCAACTAACCCCCACTTTCTTCTTTCACGTGCACCGCTCGGATGATTTAAACGCGCGCCCCCCGTCTGAGGGGTCGCTTCCGTCTCGAACGGAACGGAACTTCGCTTTGATGTAAGAAAATTTTTAGTCTTATTATGTCACCCGCCGATAGTAATCCTTTTACGCCGACCTTTTGCGAAGGACCTTAATCTTGTTTTCCGTAAATGTAAGCTTCTAATGGTCGTGATGGTATTACTCCGCTACTGAGAAGAAAATTTAAGGTTCAGCGCCGACGGAAATTCTCTCACTTTACCGTGATGTCACCTGGAGAATATCTGTGCGCACGGTTTTATTCTGTTATAAAATATATCAAGCGAGTATATTTTTTTTGTGTTACTTGTTATTGCACTTATGCAGCATGTGTTTTTTTCGTCACCAAATGAAATTGTTTCGCGCTCGCATTGTATCGAGTTTAACTTACGTAATGAGCTTAATGATTAATATGATAGGCTCGATTTCTTACATCCCTTCCCCCTTAATGATTATGAAATGCTTACAGCAATTAAAAAACCAATCAAATCATTTCATTAGGAATCTGTGCATAATATAATAACAACCCCCATCTTATATTTCATCTTCTTCTTCATTCTTTTATTAACACAGACACTCGTGCAATTGTAAACCGTATGTTTTACGTCAAATAAATATTTCATCATCGGATTAACCCAATTCAATTGGTCCTGGGGAAGCAAGTCGAGGCATTCTGCAAATTATACAAGAACTTCAGAGCCATCGCGTACATAATCAGAGTACGTGTTAAAATGAACTTGCACCGATCACGTACGGGGGGGCTGCAATAAAGGAAATTAGAATCCGAATGAATTGCGAATCTAATCAGTGTAACTGTGAGCTCCGCTGGTTCGGTTGGTAAGTTTTATCAAAATCTCAAAGCTCAAAGTCACCGGGTATTCACGTACGCCGCAGATATATGTGTCTGCCGCCGAAGCTCAGAAACTCCCAGAAATATGTGCCTCCTGGAAGCAAGACCAAACAAACCGACTACCAGTACGTGTGCTCACTGACAATGACATAGAGAACTAATTTAAAAGAGGCGTGCAGAGGGCATTGTGCAGCAGTCGCGCGGAGCGAGCTTCTGCCCGGAGAATAGGGCCCGGAATAGTACGGAATGAGATTCGCGTGTTTCACGTTTTAGTTTTAATTAAAATAAATTTAGTGCGGCTTTGTTTTCTTACGCTTTGCTTGCTTAAGGCTCTGGAAGGGACAGTTACTGGCACGATCCGAGCCAAAATTTTAGCTTCTGGTTAAAACGAAGCAACTTTTTCTTTAGATTATTTCAGTTGAATTATTCCCCAAACACGAGGCACTTGCAAAGTTCCTTTCTGTCACCGGAGGTGCTGGAGCGAGATCAAAGCAGGCTTCGATGATTAATTAAAACGTTATACTTTACAGGTTATTTAACATTTACGTGTAACGGGGGTTGGAATTAATAAAGTCGCTGTTAATTGACACGAAAAATGTTTCGGGGCCGTTTACCTAACAAACCCTAACGTCCATCATAACTAAAAGAGATTCTAATATAATTCGAATTAAAAATAATTAAGATTTCAATGATTATAGGCGCAAAACAAAAATTAATTAATTGCATCTCATTTTATTATTGCGTACCACACCGTAACTTTGCAGAAAAATTTATCCGCAACTTAACGAACGTGTTACTCTTAATTTTCAGGCGTTCACTTTAGACGTTTATGGGCAAGTTACGTCAAAAACGATGCTCGGATGGAAGCGGACACGAGAAAAGGCAAATACATGAGCGGCCTTACACAATAATTAATTTACCACTACCGTTCGCAGCCGGAATAAAATGAACACGTTGTAAAGTAAACTAAATTACTTATACGTGACAAAACAACAACGATATTAAATTATTTCAGCCAGCCTTTGTTTAAACGGATAATGAAGGTAATAGAAATAAATGACCTAAATAAACCGGTGGAAATTTAATTCGCGAAATATAATGAGGTCGTTATTTACATTAGTGCTCGCGCCTCTCTCTCTCTCTCTCTCGCTCTCTCCCTCTCGGGTTCCTCCCGGAGCCCGAAAAGAAAGACATTTCCTGGCAGCCGCCGCCGTTATTTTCGAATCGATACAGAAACTTAATAATCCATACCTGGCCTCATTAAAAAGTTCCCGGCTTTGGGTTATTTACCTGCAACAAATAAAATAAATTAGAAAAAGTTGGTTTTTTTTCTTCTTCTTGAATGAAAGTGAATTTTCACTTTCATTTCAAATATAAGATAGCATAACATAGCCAAAATCAATTCATAAATTCTCACCCTAAACCATCGCACTAGATATAGAGAGACGGACGGATTTTTGGAGATCAACCACACACTAAGAAATTCTGTAAACGTCGATTACGCCCTCGGGCTCGTGGAGTGGCACTCCACAAGACGGGCACTGGCTGCCTGAACTGTCGTGCCATGCCACGGCCTTTTTATATGGTTTTTACAAAGGTCTTTTCGACCACGTAACACTCCGCATGTGTGCTTCATAATCTCAGATTTCTCAATGCCGCTGTAATTCATCGAATTTGCAAAGGTCAATCATGACTCTCATCGGCCAAGGCTTTTGATAAAGCAAGCCCCTGTTATGCTTGCTTACACAATCCTACATAATTTTCCGCGCTCGCATTTTATCGAGTTTAACTTATGTAATGAGCTTAATGATTATGAAATGCACAATTTCTTACGGAGCTAATTTTGCTGGCCTCCATAAAATCAAATTGAATTTCAAGGAAACGGGAAATATTTCTTGGAGCCTGAAGACAATTGTAAAATTTTACGGTACCACGTAGAGAGTTTATGTATAGAAAACGCCACCGAATGAAATGCGGTATTACCTCAGCGATAAAATAGGGCGTTAATAAGGAGCGGATGGGATACCGTCGAGATTTGCGGATATAAGCCAGACGTTTCTCCTCGCAGACGCTCGCAATAAAGTAGATTCAAACAGGATCATTGATTCGAAGCCTGTTTGCTTGCTGTTCCACGGCCCTTTAATTTCCCAAATATTTCATATGACTTTAAACATCGCCACTTAAGACAAACTCGGGGGAAGAATGGGGTTCGTTTTAATTTAAGAACTTGCACCGGAAGGAGAAGTAAGCGTACGCCGTTTTTATTAATTTAAAACCCGCTGTCTTTTATCCTGTCTGCGGATTAACATGCAAATTGCAGCGTGCAAGTTAGTTCTGATTTACTATTCCAGAAGTTTTAATCTATTGTCTCGCAGTTCACGAGAGCACCAGGCCTTGTTAGTTCGCCAAGAAATACGAGGATAAATGGGCTTCTCTGCTAATTCACTAATGGGTATTGCATTAATGTGTGCTGCTGCTGCTGCTGCTGCGTACAACGTACGCTCAAGACGTTCTTTTGTGTAAACGCCAGTTTACAGAGGCGAATGCTTCAGTGTTCATGCTTTAGTAAATCGCTTTTTTAAATTGCTTAACCCGTTAGCGTATTTCTTTGGCCTTCATACGCACCTGTACCTTTAGCTTTCATTTTTTGGTATTCATCGCATTTGGTCATCGAAAATTCTACTTAAATCCTTATCCTCGTTATCTCCAATCTCGGTTGGTTCTAAAAAAATCCTCGCTTCCTGCTCCTTTCTCTGTAATTATTGTAACAAGCAAATTAGAACGCCACCAGCGCAAAAATCAGTCAGCCAAAGCTTTCCCTAAACAATTACATAAGTATGAATCTTTCGAAACTGTCAAGCAAGTTCCGAGTAACACGCTTTCAGTTCCCCATGAATCATATGGCAAGGCATAACTCATAACTCTCCTGGAAAAACGTCCTCGGACGAAACCCCTTTAATAAATAGTCGACGAGCTGATCATTACATCGTTAGTTCGATAGCTAGTCATGTAAATAAATGCTTCGTTATACTGAGCTACGACCCTTATTTCAGTTACATAAATTATTTCCGTAACGTTTTTACTTTAAAAGATGTAAAAAAGTTTTTGTGTGAGAAATCAATCGACAATTATAAAACAAATCGCATCGAATGCAAACCTAATAGAGTCGACGGTTTGAACATCCGGCGCCCCCCCGAAAAAAAAAAGAAGAAAAAAAAAGAGCCGGGGTCGTTGGTGTGGTGTTCATCAACAAACACATCGTGTGACGGTTGATTAGTCCGGAATCAAACAGCTCTGCTAATGACAGAGCCCAACAACATGTGTGCACAGTCTGGCAGCTCATTTATCTGGGGCCGATTCAATTTTCGCGCTCGCGAAGTACGACAGGCTCGGTTTATTTGAAATAATTACAGGGCCCCCGTATTGTTTTCATAAAACGCTATTTTTCCTCTAATTGGAATGCAGATCGGCAGAGACGTCCCGTAATTAAACCCGGACCGCCGCCGCGCCGCCGCCCGCCGCCGACCGAGGGGTCAAATTAAAAAATTGCCGGAAGTAATTTGGTGTTTTTGTTTTGATGTATGCCGTCATTAAATTCTTTCAATTTGGAAAATTTTTAACGAGCGTCGAACGCCGGTGTAACGGGATATTGGCCCATGTTGAAAATACGTGAAAATAATTCTAAATAAATACACACAGGTATGTGCAAATAAAAAATTCGGTATAAAATTTATTATTAATAAAAAATAAAGAGTGAAACTGGGAGATTACTTAAAATACTGAATTCTCTTATCTTAGAAAAGAAAGAAGTTCAAAGAAACCAGCTTATGCAAACCTAACTAAAAGCGAACGATCCAGGAAAATCACGATGACTTATAGGGCAAGTGTTCCACACGCAAAGTTTTTCGTAATCGGAATTTCCGGTGTAAACCATATAAAAGCGAACTGGGTTTCACATATATATCACGCAGCCAATAGTCGTGTGGTCGTATACATTCCCCACTGGGAGACTCCTAGAGTCCGAAGGCAAAGTTGACAGAATGTCTTAGCGTCACTTCTTAGTGATTCGGATTGATCTGATCGGATTGATTGAAGAAAAACGGCTAAAATGAGAATCATACTCTCTATTACTTGAAAGCAATAAGAATTGGCGTTTCTTTAGTATCACATTTCCTAGTGATTTGCTTTGATCCCAATCCCGAATCCGCCTGTTAAAACATTCCGTCCCGAGTAGAAATAAAAATAAAGTTCCTTGGAAAAAACAATCCTCTGTTAACTGAAAGCAGTAAGAGCCGACTTTCTTTAGTAATGCATTTCTTAATGATTCGAATCCAGTTAAAACATTCCATCCCGAGTAGAGAAAGGGCTCCATGTTAATTGAAAGCAGTAGGAGTTGAAGTTTCTTTAATAAGACATTTCCTAAAGATGTGCGTTGATCCGAATCCCGAATTCGTTTCTTAAAACATTCTGTCCCGAGTAGAAACAAAAATAAATTCCTCGGAAAAACAATTCACCGTTAATGGAAATCAATGCGAACCGACTTTCTTTGATAATGCATTTCTTAATGATTGGAATTTATCCCGAATCTGTCAGTCAAAACATTTCATCCCGAGTGGAAAAAAATTGATATTTTGGTGTCCATTCAAATATTTTGCGGCACAAGAGAACAAAACACAAAAACAAGTAAACAAATAAAAACGTACCAAACGAATAGATACTGCCTCATCTTAGCGCCATCTAATGTTCAGCGGGGAAACTTATTTCCTTGCCTTAGTTTTAAAAAGATTTTGTTTTAAAATGATTATTCCATAAATGAAAGTGAGCAAGTACAGAAAACGTTGCTTTATCTTGAATAAAGAAATAATAACAGCGCCACCTATTGAGCAGCGACCGAAACTATTCCTTTGCTTTACTTTTAAGAACAGTTTATTTTAAAATTTTTACTCGATAAATGAAAGGGACTGACGGAAAGGAACAAATGGAAACAGAAAATCGTTTCAAGACAAACCATTTTCGTGAGAGAAAAACCGAATAGAGCGCCATCTGTTGAGCTAGGTACGTCGTAAACTATTTTCTTGCCGTAGTTCTGGATTCTGCTTAATAAACGAAAGGAAAACAAATTTATCGATTTAAAAAGTTTGAAAAAGAAAACGTTCGTCTGAAAATTAACCTCAAATGACTTCAGCTTCGTTCAAGACTGGCCAGCTCCATTAACATCCACTGTTTTCGCTGCTATCCGGTAGTTGGCGCTGTTACGTTTCCGGTCAAGAGATGGCGTTGTAAGCACGTCTTGAACCATGTCCAGCTACATTAACATTCACTGACGTGTATGTATGGCCGTTTCAATTCGCTTAAAATTCGGTTCCGAGAAAGCATGCCGTGAAGTACTCCCCTCAGCGCTCCCTATTAAAGATACTACAGAACTACTGATAGTAACGTAATGACAACTACAATTACTTGAAAACTCACAAGAGGCGCTGAGGGGAATACACGTCAAAATTTTTAAAAGTCGAATTGAAACGACCATACATTAACGTCAGTGAATGTTAATGTAACTGGTCATGGTTCAAGACGTGCTTACAACGCCATCTCTTGACCGGAAACGTAACAGCGCCATCTACCGGATAGCAGCGAAAACTACATATTTCCTTGGCTTTGGCGTTAGAGATGGAAAAGAATGACAAAGAAACAAGGTATTTCAATATTTTATAGAATCTGAAAGGAAAACGGTCCGTGAAAACTAAAATCCCGTGCCCCCCACCCCCTTTTAATTTTAGTGTTAAAGTTGCAAGAAATTTGAATATCAAAATTTGTTGCTTTGTTTCACTCAACTAAAGGCAAATTGCGAACGCTGCCGAAATTAGGTAATCAATTAAGAAATTAATTGAAAATAATTTGAGCCAGTTGGTGGCTGCAGCGCCATCTTTCGCAAGTAGGTGAAAACCTGTAATGTTTCACGTCTTACGATTGACGATTGAAGAAAAGTAAATTATTGTACTTAATGCAATGCGATACAGTTATGTATAGAGCGCTATCTCTTGACGAGGAATTTAACAGCGCCATCTATTGAACAGCGCTGAGCACTACCTTCTCGGCCTTAACCGATCAACGAAAAGTAAATCTTTTTTTTTTTAGTATAAAAAATCTGCACTTAATGATGCAAGATGTTCGAGATGCATTCACATAGCCTCGCCTCTTCTTGAGGAGGAATTTAACAGCGCCATCTGTTAACAAATGTTAACACTATTTCACGACCTCAGGCTTGGTGATTAAAGTAAAATGAGTCAATTTGATTGGGATTTCCTGATCTGTTTGTTTTAAAGTTTGAACATCTTAGCGTGAGAACAAACTCCGAAAATCCGTCCGTCTCTCTGTATCTAGTACCATGGTTTGGGTGAGAAAACACTAATTTAATTGCCAACTTGTTATGTTATTAGAAACTAACAACTGCTTTATTTGATTCACAAAATGCAATTTTCTTCCCGTTATAAAATCATTTTGAATTTGTTTTGCATTGTGTCGCATGTCATTCTGAAGTAATTCTTGTCAAGTATATACATCACGTAACGGAAAAGACCGGGCGTACCAACTCCCATACAAAACCCATTACCAACGCAATCATAAAAAAAGCCGGAAACTCAAATAAATAAGCAATTAACTGAGCGCAAAGTTGCCAACATTTATCTGGAATTAAATTAGGAAGTTGGGAGCACATTCGGAGCAAAGTTTAATAACATGAAATTAATATGTTCGTTAGTTGGTAATACGTCCGCGCGCGGGATCATGTTTTAACGTGTGCAGCGTATACGTTTACAGGCGCTGAAAACATATGTCCTAATTATTACCGCATGTTGTTGCTCATTCCCACCGACAAGATTCATGGACCCGACCCAAGCTGAAGTAAGAAGGATCATTCAAACACCGATTACATTTTGAACGACCCCCATATCGTTCAAAATGTAATCGGTGTTTACATGATGCTTTACAGTTGTATTTTTTTTATTCGCTGAAAGTGATATGTAGGGATGTAGCGATGCATCGAAAGAATCGAATCGATTCTACGCGTTTAAATGGAATCGATTCAATTGAATCGTTTGTATGGAATCGATTCAGATGAATCGATTCCATTTAAACATCGCTTGCAAAGAATCGATTCAACTATAAATCGATTCGATTCTGAACATCCCTAGTGATATGTCAGGTTGCAGGAGCACTATTGGTCCATTATTAAATTGTTGTTCTTCGATATAATTCATGAACCAAGTAAGAAGTAAGAAGGTGGAAGCAATGGTGCAGCAACTCGGTTAAATTCAAAACAACGATTGAGCCATTATTACGTTTGTTACGAAGAGGGTTCGGCAAATACAGCGAGGCGGATGAATAAACGCTTTTGTAAACGAGGAGCCCCCCCCCCCGCCCCCCGCACCGATCGAAAACAAATTAGTCTCTGTCTGGCGAATAAACTTGCTCCTTCCTACAATGAAACCGCAAACAAACTATTTCAATAAGCTAAATGCGAACTGAGTGATCAGGAATAACCGCCGGCAAATACCGAATGAAACATTCCGGCCACTCTTCATCCATCGTCAATCGTGGCGTACGCCGCCGTGTGTAAAACCGAATCGGATCGCAGTAGCCTGTTGCGGTCTCGAATAAACTATGTACCCACGTTAATCCGGTGCTGAACTGTGATCTCCGGTATTTCATCTCATTTGATTCGGTTACAAATTGAAACCAGATACGGCCGTCTACTCAAGTCACGATCCTACCGAACACCATTGTGAATTTACATTAAACACAACATAGCTCGCAGACATTAAGGGGGGAAAGGGGGGATAGTCTTAAGATGAGATGAGATGAAACAAGGCTGAAGCTATACAGAGCAACACTAACTAAATATTATAATAATATAACATAACCTCATTTCGGTTGTGACTGCGATAATACGTTTATACCCCACTCGAATTCAATTATATTAACATGAACAAGTAAATGAATTTAAAATGCATTAAAAAGTTTGACCTGCACTCTTGTATACGCACGCAACCAATATAAAAGGTAGATGCATGATGTATAGGTATCATCACAAATTGGACTAAAATAGAAGCCGTCGCGATTATATTTTATTTATGATACAAATACCTGAAAAAATGCAACTGGCAGCAAATTTAAACGCAGGCTATATAAATGGGTAATTTTTTACATTTTTTTTAACATAAAAACCACCGGTACGCATCGAGGTGATGGATGAAACCATTAATTCGGTCAAAATTACGTTAAGTTAAATGTTGCATTCTAATTCACAGTTTATTTTATGGCGCTTTCGATTTGACGATCGCATCTTCTTTTAACCTCATGTGATAATGGAAGATGGAGATACTCTAGGGCAGTCAATCGAAAACACTATGTACGATGTACAAGAGTCCATATAATAGGCAGTGTTGGATAATATACTTTATTTTTGGATCTAATGTACATATACAATATACTTGGCAAAAGTGGATATCTGGTATATATACAATATATGTCATTTAAAGTGTATATGAATGTACATATACTATATACGATATTTCATTTGTGTATATATACATATCCATTTCGTTTTACCTTTGACAACATATTATATCCGAAATATTATATCATCCGTAAAGAAATCTTGTAACATAGTCGTTTGCACGATGGTCAATACAAAGGAATTTAAAAATCGAGCATAAAAATGTATACATGTACGTCAAACTGTATTTTTTGTGGCCCGAAAAGGATATTTATCTAAATATCCTCGATTTGTAAAAGTATCCAATATACAATATACATATCCGTCGTAAAAACTTGAATATATAAACGATATACCTACAAAGTATATCGTATGCAGTATATAATATACATTGTATATCATATATGCCCAACACTGATAATAGGTCCCTACCTGTTTGGTTAATCGTGTTAGAAGCAAAGAGTTTGCAGTTTATTTGTGTTTGAATGAAAACGGGAATTCCGCAAGGCTCTCTCTTTGGACCTTCATTATGCTTACGATGACCAAACGGACAAAGTGTACTCGATTGCTCAAAATTTTAAATGAAAGTGTTGGTTTTTGTTTAATAAATTCCGTAACAAACAAGATGGTGCTTGTAATTTATGAATTTTAATCGCACGTGTAATCATTCCCGTTGATTGTGATATAAACATACCACAAGCTGAACGTGAATTGTAAATAATTTTTAACTGCAGCTGGTGCGCGCGATATATTTCTAAAACGAGCAATAAATATTTATAATTTGAAACATTTTAAAATTCGTATGAATTATGTAACTGTTTGAAACTGCCACCGGAACATAATTTATTTCGCGAAACGTTTTCGCATAACAATGCCCCTTGTTTATCAAAACATGTGTGCACGCGCACCCAGAAAAAAAAAAAAGGAATTTTCATCCCGCAATATGTGAATATTTTGGGGCCCCCGATCAAATCACAGCACGGGCATTCGAAATGCCTGATCATAAAAGTGTATTTAATCTTAGAGATACCACAATTCATTTAAATTACGCGGTCACGTCTTTTTTACGACGTCATCGTCGTTGTCCTAAAGCGGAAAATTTAAATAAATTACGCCCGCGCGCATATTGTTTTAATGTGGACGGCATCCCGCCGACGAGAAAACGAATAAAAATGTTTTCCACATGGAAAATAAAGACGTCTCATTAACAAAATCTTCACGGAAACAAGCGGAGAGGTCGAGCCATCTTACTTTCGTTTATTTCATTCGCATTCGGTTTAAGTGGAATTAAATTATTTTTTTTTCCTTTGGCTTTAATCAAGGGCTAGCCCGGAGCTTTTTTTTTTTCGAAATCTCGAAACGTTTAATTCGTAAACTCGACGATAATAATAATTATCGTAAATTGCCTCGCCGTTTGTAACGCGGCATCAAGTACACAATTAGTTTTCATATCACTGTAAACATTCATTAGTATGGAATACCTAACTTGTAACATGTGCTGAACGCCATTTGTAAATTACGCCGACCGCAAATTTAATTACCGGCTATAATTTTCAGAAAATGTAAATGTTAGTCATGACTTACATACCAATTATGATTACCCACTACGAGATGCACAAAAGCATCGCTTAATTTCAACACGAACAGAGCAAAACAAACGTGCACGTATGTATGCTACGTATGCGCGTACGTTTATGTCATTAGTACGGTTTTTCAGGTAAACGAGGAATAACCTAATTAATTTTTTACTTACACTTTACTTTTATTGCTACACTTTTAGTAGCAAACTGAGTAGCAAATTAACCTAATAAGTGAAACTTAATCGATTGTTACGTGTGAAAATCCCGTTAAAATCCTTTTCAGTTTTTCGAGTCACCCTGTATTGCGTAGGAACACGAAAAGACCATTATTTGCCATGCGCGTTTAATTTATACGCAATTAAACAAGACGGAATTGTTTTTGTCTCCCTCAATTTCCCATGCGAGTCAACTGTCTTCTTCTATCAACCCCCCCGCTCTTTATGTTGCCCGTCCATCTTTAGAAGCGTCGAAAACTCTGCACACCTTGCCAGTTCTTCGTTGGAATGCATGGGATATACGTCGTGATGTGGTTTTTTAGTCTTATTATGTCACCCGCTGATAGTAATCCTTTTACGCCGACCTTTTGCTTAATCTTGTTTTCCGTAAATGGTCGTGATGGTATTACTATGCTACTGAGAAGAAAATTTAAGGTTCAGCGCCGACGGAAATTCTCTCACTTTACTGTGATGTCACCTGAAGAATATCTGCGCACAGTTTTATTCTTTCATAAAATATATTAAGGGAGTATATTTTTTATTTGTGTTTTATTATGTAATCTGTGTCTTTTTCGTCAGCCCACCGCTGCCACCAAATGAAATTTTTTCGCGCTCGCATTGTATCGAGTTTAACTTACGTAATGAGCTTAATGATTATGAAATGCTCGATTTCCTAAGGCCGGTCCAGACGCAACGACTTGTCGCACCAGACAAAACGTATCAGGCAAAATGGAACGTGTGGACCGCAAAACGTACGTCTCGTCTAAAGGCAGGTTCAGACGCAACGACTTGTCGCATCAGACAAAACGTATCACCGTTTGGACCGCAAAACGTTAGACGTTGCTGTTAACGTTATTATTAGAACGTCTACTACGAGTACTACGATCATCCCACTTTGGCTACCCAAACCTTTATGGTGATATCCGGGGCCAACCATCTTGAAATTATCGCAAAGTCAGTTCGACAACGACGGTTACATTCACCCCCATTACTCCTCCGTCTGTCCGGACTTGAATTCATCCAACCGCTGTTGGTGACTTTCGACGAGAGAGGTCACTTTGCTTCAGCGGCCCTCCGCCGAATTCGATATTCGTTGGACATCGACGACGACAGCTGACGTGTGGGGCGTTGACGATGTAATCAAGGTTGGAATATTTTTATGTGACATTGCGGTAAAGCACGCTTCTAATTTACGTTTAAATTAAGCAACCTTCTGTTGCCCGAGCTAAGAAAATTACGTTGACTCTGTAACGGAACGTCGGGCATTTATATTTTGACAACTTTGTTGCGTTATTTTTGCTTTTCTTTCTTTTACTTTGTGCTACATATTAGATTACCACAAATAAAGACAATTGTGTTGTATTAGTGAATTTTATTTTATTAATAAATTCTGTCCCTGTACTTTTGGGGTTACGTACGACCCATTGTTACATTTTATTTTCGACTTAGATAATACCGTAGGGTATACATCCCTTTTGCTATACCTGTGGGAAGGGTAGCATACCCTTGTTCTGATTTTCGATATGGTACGCGTGTGCGTGTTCCTTGCGCGAGTAGACGCGTGATCTATGATTGATTGACTGGTTGTTCGTTCAACTGTACGTGCGAGTTTTGTCCGACGTCTCACCGCAGTGTCTATTTTTGATCCTTTCTGAATTTCGTGTTACCTGAATTTACGGTATAACAACAGGCCTTCCTTCGGGGTTTTCAAGTTGGGGAGACGTTGTTTACTTATTCGAAGCAAGAATTGACTCGGCTTAAGCCGAATTTTGTGACTTTACGGGCACCTCACACTCGAACAACTTCATCGCATTTTGTCAAGAAAACCAGATTTCATTACTTTGGTTGGACCCCTCTCCATTATTACGCTAATTACACTTCTGCGCTTCGTAATTGTGACTGCCTTTTTCCGAGCGGCTCCTTCGAACTCGCCGTTGAACGCATCGGGAGAAGGATATAAAGCAACTTGACCGGCCTAAGAGGACTTCGCGTCTTGCAGGTATAAAGCAGTTTCTCCGGCCTAAGAGGACCTCGCGTCTTGCAGGCATCGCAAAACCACGGAATTCTAAGGTCGGAACAAACCAAATTATTTCTTTATTTTGTTTTAACAAGAACACTTTTCTGTTCCTTGTTTTAAATTACTATTGTCTCTTTCGTTGAGTTATTGCTCACGTATTTTTCGTTTCTCTTAATGTGCTAATAAACACGTAATTGCTGAATTTGTTACTGAATTAATATTTACGTATTTATTGTTACTTTCAACAAAACAATATACACGGACTTTGACTGTCAACGCTAGCGAAAAGGCCTAATCGCGAACGGCAAATTTTTCGCTTTGTAATTTGATATTTTTGGAAACGTAGTGTGACATTGATTTACATATTCTGGGGTGTGCAATATACGACGTTCAACCCTTTTATCTTCTCTTCGGTGTTTCATTTCGGATATACCCTTCCTCTTATAGCGGTTGCTCTCTTAACTGTGGAAAGACGTTTCGACCGTCCCTTCCAGCGTGCAACTGCAACTATCTCGATACCCCATATCACCTTGGGTGTAGCTTGGGTCACCTTCAATCTTTGGTGGCGCCCTTTTTCGAAAACGACATTTTGTAGTCGCGGCTTTTTGATCCCCAATAACAAAGCCACATCTCAAAAATCTCGAAAACTATAAAAATATTTGTTTAAATGTTATTAAAAGCTACTACTAGCTACTCGAATTATTAAAAATGCGACGTCGGATTTCAACGTTAGTAAAGAGCGTACGTTTTTATTTCGACTCTGTATTTCATCCGCAGCATTTACGTTTCAATATTTATCCTTTTAAAGCAGCTTTTTGCGCGCGGATAAACACTCGTCGCGGCGCTTCCCCCGTCGGCCGTCAAGTTTGTAGATTTCCGCTTGTTTTTCCGTTGGTCTCATCGAAACTGTTTCGCTTAAAACGACGCGACGCGTCTCTTCTTCCCTGCACCGCGAAAAAAGCGTCCGAGTTTTTTTGGGCGCTGTTCTCCTCCGGTCTTCTGTCTAATCGAAAAATGCAATTACCCCCGTAATCCGTCCGTTGCAGACGGCTGGATGTATGCGAGAAAGCTCTCCTTCATACTTACAATAACTGGATAAGGAAAGTAATTAGAATCTTTTTGATTTTAAAACAAAAGGGCCCCTTTTACACATAAGGTTATTTTGGTTGAGCTTTTTGGTCTCGTAAATGGGAATTAAGCGATCTTCAAGTGATAATGGCCAAATAAAGGAATAAGGAAAGAATTTAATTCTGAAACGGCAGGCTTTAGTGTATCTACGTATTAAATAAATCAGGACCGCCGAGTTTAACGCATGAAGCACCAACCGCAAGGAGTTATTATTTCCCGTCTAAATAAGAAGAAGAAGAAGCAGAAGAAAAGATAAGCAGCTCGGAGCGCGCGCCCAACCGGCGGAGGAGAAAAAAATGAATAAAAAGAACACATAAAGACAAAGCTCGCTAACAAGGTTCGTAATTCTGTAGTACTTCTTGTCAAAAATTCACTTTATTCTGGCTGAAATACTGTTCCTCGCGCCGACGCCGCCGCCGCCGTACACCCGGAGGGCCGTTGTTTAAAGCGCGCCGCCGGAATAACACTAATAACTACGCGAAGAAATTAAAAAAAGTAATCGCCCAAACAAATACGGGTTTTATGCAAATTGGGGGCGCGAAAGGTGAAACGGACGCGATTGTTTAAGTGCATTCCTTATAAATATATTCAATTTTTATGCTAATTTCGCGCGAGGTTCTACAAGGGTGGGTATAATTGTGAGGCGGATAATTTGCATTCATATATTTGGATGACATATTTATGCGGCGAGCGCGCATTAACATTTCTTCTACCTTTACACCTTCTCTTGTTGAGCAAGAACAAATTATATGTATTTATAGCCACGGCCCACGACCGCATCATGAATTTCATGGGGATCATTAAACGGAAAAATTAGAATTGATAAATAGACTCGATCAAATTTTATTTTCCACGAAAATATTTAACGTGTTAACCACCACCAATCATCTCCTTCATTTCCCAGCCCGGAGTCTTTCCTCTCGAGCGTGCGTACCTTTCTCACGGTACTACTTCTTTTTATAAATTTGAACCACTAAATTACAACGTTCGCGTTACTACCTCGACCTTAGAAATTTCACGACGAAAAACACGGCGATTTTAAGCGAACGATAAATCTCGCGCATGCATAACAGACGCAACCTGTTCGTCTCGTTCGTCGTTTTTACGAACCGGTTAAAAACGGAACCGGATTTATTACCGACTGCGACTGTTTCACGTGAGCAACATGTCGCACGTCTTCTTCTACCTTCGTGTCATATTTACGAAGCCCTAAATAACAGCATGTAATGTTCAGGTTTACCTTTTTACGATGTATGTAATAAACGTCGGCACTTCGTAAAAATTATTTTTGTAAAATTCATAAAATTTCCCAAAAAAACATAGTTATTTATGTAACAAGGCAGTAAAGTGGCACTTTATCGAACGAGTTTGTAAATTGAGAGCCAAGGCGAACAAGCGAACGAGTTCAATAAGGATACTTTACTGCCGTGAGGCATACAACATTTTTTCGACTACCACTTAGACACTTTTTACTTTAAGAAGTACATGATGACTCATCGAAATCTGACCGGAGGACTACGAACATCTGATGATCAGTGATGTAAGGGAGTCAGACAACAAGTACGCCCTAGGAACGAGTGGTGAGATTACTGTTAAATAATATTAAATAACGTTAAATTCTTAACTGACTTCCACTTTATAATAATAAATAAAATAAAGTGGAAGTCACTTAAGAATTTAACGTTATTTAATATTATTGATATGGATTTTCATCAAGTAACAGCCAACTCAATTAATTATTACTGATAAAGTTGTAGGGTGAACTTCGCGTGGCTGCTAGGCCACTGTACTCCAACCTCCCCTATAATCTTAAATGTGGATTCGTCTGACGAAAACACGTTTCTGCGTATTGTGTACTTCTTAGGGTAAGAAATCTCTACTAAAGTAAATCACTTGAAATGTTCAGAACTTATAGATTTTTATTTACGAATACATTTATAGTTTTATAAATTTTTGAAAAATGTCTTATAATACGTTATAAACGACGCTGGCGTTTCGATAACACCCAAAAGATGCAACGCGAGCGCAAAAATGTTGTTATCTTTTGAGTTGATTTGAATGACAAATTAATTAGGCATTCAATTGGATTCGACGATAATGCAGGTCACGATGCAGGCAATGCTTTTTACGAATTATCTAAAAGGAATTAAAAACCGTACTAATTGATCCAAAGTAAAAAATTTCTACAGAATTATTGAAAAATAATCAAATGTAAAACAATTAATTGTTCATCATTTATAGATAAACAATAATTTTAATTAGAAACGATAAATGTCTCTTGAGAATACGTCCAAATAGGCTTCGCCACAGTCAGGTAAAATATTTTAGGAGTTTCTATGACATCAAAATCTCTCCCTCGGGAGATAAGTAAATAATATTTCTCTCCCAAGGGAGTTCATTATATTGACACTTGCGTTTAGCGTAGTTTTTGAAGGCAATAAATATCGCTCTAATCGCTGTGTTTAGCATTTCTTGCAGTACTTGTTTTTCCAATTTCACTAATATTTCTGTCAAGTTGTTACGTACAAATCTCGCACCAAAGAAAACGCGGAGACAAAGTGATACATGAACCGCGTTTGGATACAGGTGGCTACCCTGCACCCCTCCTCTTTACTACTCGATGTCCATTCGTGTGGCACACCACGTGACAGCCCTCTGTTAACGCCGTTGGTTACCGCCCGTATTTTAGCAGCCATCACCATCTTCGAGCCGTCTCTATCGTCCTTTTGTGTTCAGACCTTAATTGAGTGATAACGTGTTTTACGTGCATAATAAAATTATCGCAGTTTTCGCTCTTTGGGAGGAATAACTCATTTGCGGCTGTGCCGGAAGATCTCGTGACACCATCGAACACATTTGGAGATCATTTTAACTCCAATTCCACGCCCGGGAACGTATTAGCCCCAAGTAAAAGTAAAAAGTGCAATGGCGTGTGTACCAAAATGGCTGGTTTCTGCCCTGTGAATGTACCGTGGTCCGAACGCGGAAACCTGATCAGCCATCTTAATGATTCCTGCGAATCCAGTTTGATCCAGATTGTCGACGCTGCCCGCGGTCGACAGAGGGCGTTGTAACTACCCACCGGCCACTGCGCTACGGTTGGTAACGTTGACCTTGACGTTCGACTGGACGTGCTGTCACAAGGTTAGGTTTTCAATTTAAACTGACGTTTTGCGGACAGTTCGGTTTATATTTTACTCTTTGCTCGTGAGTAGTTAAATCACGAGGAAGAATTTCGAACTACGTGTTGCGCTGCTTTTACCGTAGTTAATTTATCACAAACTCTTTTAAATGGACACTAAATGGCGCACAAACACTTAACGTTTCGCAGTCGTTCGACAGCTTCGAACGACTGCGAAACGTTAAGTGTTTGTGCGCCATTTAGTGTCCGCTTAAAAGAGTTTGTGATACAATTTTCATCGGACAAGAACCAGCTTTAATGGTAGTTAATTTAAGCATAAAGTAAGCAGCCAATTGTAATAGTGTAAAGTGTTGATTTGACTTGTGTTAACTTTAGCTTCGAGTTTAATTTCTGCGTTCACGCATACCAGTGAGTAAAGTCTCGCCTCTGTATTTATTGTTGATTCATTTTCTGCCCGATTTGGCCGATTGGAGACGTCGACTGGTCGAATACGTTTTTAGCTGAAGAATTGTCTTCTGGCGCCCTTAATAATTTAACCACCTTAATTAACCCGCCCCTTTCTTCACTGTTGCTAGCTGGGGCACAGCTGATACGTTACGTCAGCAGAAGCTTGTCATCTGTCAGTGGTAAGTAAGAGGCAAGTAAATTAAATTTAAAATTTGGTGACAAAGTAATAAACGTATGAGTTTGTGTTATCAAATAATGAATGTCAGGGATCACTAACGTAAAGACATGGCAGTCTTTGTCATTAACTGTTTAATACATTTCCTTCTTTGGCTTTCCATTAAAAAATCTCCAATCCATAAGTTATACAAATTGGTTTCCATTGGTTTCTGAATACTATAGACCAACCTGAGTGTTTTCTCAATAACAACAGAGCAAATGGAGTCTCTACAAAGGATTAAAGGTAAAAGGTAAGTTCAAAAGCGACAGTATTAAAGCAAAGCAGTTTATTGAAGATGGCGAGGGGCATGTACTCGTATACTTCGTTTCTAGTTAAAAAAAAATGGGAGTTTGCAGTATAAAAGAAGATTGCAACACAAAGAGAAGGAGAAGAGGAAAACCGAAGCAATACGAGGGAGAAAAATGAAGAGAAGGGGAGAGTCGTTGTAATAAACAGAGATTAACGTTGTACCAAAAAAAGAGAATGATCAAAACGGTATCCAATAAGAGTTTAAATTCTTTCAAAATAATTTTCTTCTAAGAGCCGTATTACACTATAATATTTTTCATGTAAAATTTGTTACGAAGTGAGTGAGAAGTGTCATTTGAACCAATCAACATTCGCTGTGGTAGCCTATCTCTCTCACTTTGTAACAAAAATGTTATCAAATTTAACAAGAGTAAAACGGCTCTAAGTTGGTAATAGCTATAGCCTACATTCGATGACTGCTAATGTTCGAAGCAATTCCAAACATCGCTTTCTGAAAGACCACTGAGGGTAATTCCTCTTCTTTTTCACATCTTCTGTTTTGACAAAAATGGTTTCCTTTGAGCACCGGCTTAATATTTGCGAAAAGGTGGTATTCGAAGGTTGAATAGGAAGCAAAATCAGAAAAATCGTTATGAGCTAGTGCAAAATCCACCCATTTCCAAATAATTCTGGTCGCTCCCTCCTCACGTGTTCGCATCGTTTCGACGACACTTCATTGTAGTTCTGCTGATTTACCATCTGACCGCTGAGAACGCAGCAATCATAATATCCTGAATGTGGAAGAAAACAATCGACACGTATGGCCTTGGACTTTAGACTCATACGCGTTTCTAGTCTTGGAGATC
Organism: Dorcus hopei; assembly: GCA_033060865.1. Taxonomy (NCBI): domain Eukaryota; kingdom Metazoa; phylum Arthropoda; class Insecta; order Coleoptera; family Lucanidae; genus Dorcus; species Dorcus hopei. The sequence continues at coordinate 1,491,699 of CM065425.1, read as the reverse complement.
TTGCTAACTGTACCGATTGCCTTAGATTGACTGAAGCGATAATTTTTTTTCTCAAGTTGAGAATAGAAAAAAGTTTATATTTCAGCAAGCGTTCGCTTGTACCTACGTTTAGTAAATCGATTGGGTTGGCCAAAAACACTGCAACGTGAAAATCGAGTACGCAGAAGCGAGACAAAGTGAAATTCCAAAAGGCGGAAACAAGAGGGTTTTTGGTCAACTTGGAAGATTGCTTTTTGCCCTTCCTTTGGTCTTGGGAGGAAGAAAACTTCCGCTACCTTTTTTTCTTGGCTAACCCACATACTCGTATTAACCTTATCAATGGTAAGAAGAAGGAGAAGAAGTTTCTGCCACTCTAATTTTAACTAACCCCTTCATCTTTCCATTACGTTTAGTAAATCGATTGAATTGTCCAAATGCACTGGAACGTGAAAATCGTGCATGCATTTTGAGGCAAAATGAATTGCGGAAGTAAGAGAGTTTTTGGTCGACTTGGAAGTTTGCTATTTGCCCTTCTTATGGTCTTGGGAGGAAGGAAACACTCACTACCCTTTTTTTTGAGTGTAGTGGAACCCTTTTTTGGCCAACCCACTATACCGACGTATACTCGTATTAAACTTGTCAATGATAAGAACGGGAAGAAGTTCTACCTCTCTCGATTTAATCAACCCCTTCATGTTTATACTATTTCCATTACTCTCCTGAATGAACGAGAATTTGCTGCAGGTGCTGTTCTCTTGAAAAATGTTATGGTGTGACATCTCTCTGACGGATGAGTGAAATTTTTAAACTTTTTAAAGGAAGAAAGCACAATGCTAATCAGTTTCGAAGGCAGTGGCCAATTAGCCAACGTTCAAAAGACGCTGTTTCTCAATTCACTCATCTCTTGAATGTTGACCAAAAATCGCCAGAAAACTTCGGATGTTAATCTTTCCTTGTTTGATGCATAAAAACCCAAAACTTCCTTACGACCAAATACGTTTTCTAAAATTCGCTCCGAGTAGAAATGTGAGGGAGAACATTTAGAGACTTAGTGCATGTAAGAGTGAGAAAAATGGCGCTCCGATCGAATTAACGAAATCGCGTCACAAGTTCATCTTTCGGGACTTCACGAACAAAAGATGACGATTCATTTTAATCAGTGCCATAGATCAACGTCTTCAACCTCCAAAAGGCGAGTAATCTTCAGTATTTAGTTCTTCGACGTTGGCCAAAATTTTTGAAAAATAACCAACGTCAATTTGCCTTTGTTTGGTGCACGAAAAACAGCATATTTTGGAATTTTTTTCCTTAATGTCATGTACAGTTTTGAAGCTGGTCAACGTTCAAGAAGCAAAAGTTCCTCAAAGGGGCATCTCTTGAGCGTTGCCCAAAACCTGCAGAAAACTACCAACTTTCTTACAACTCGTCTTTCGGGATTTTACAAACGAACCAACAAAAAAAAGCGATGATTCACTTTGAGCTTCATCGTTTTCCCTTAATGTCATGCACGTGAATAACCCATAATTTTCTGAAATTAATTGATTGTCAAGGTGACAGGCGGATTTTTAATCCTAAAAGTTTGAATTCTTTTCATTCTTCTGTACTCGGTCGTGAATAAAATAGTACATATATGCACTTTAGGTGAGAATGCTATTTTCCCTCGATGTAGGTACTATGTGTTTTTTTAAAAATGCCATAAGGGGTGGCTGTGGAAAAGAAAATTCATGTCTTAGCTCCATTCATTTACTCTAAATTTTCAGATTTGGCATGTGTTAGATGCCAAGCTACGACATGAGTTTTAATTTTCATGGCCAACCTTTATGGCATTTTTAAAAAAACACATGTTATAATATATTATTTATATTCCTCAAATCTAGGAGCTCTCCGACGACTCAAGAAAATTCGATGCAGCCTCCAGGTAGCACTGGAACTGTACAAGAATGTTTTCCACTGATTCCAGAGCATTTCAGAAGGCAGGAACTCCTATAAAAGCAGAACCGGGCGTGAGATTTAAATCAGGGAGGTTAATTGCGAATCGTAGATCAACAAATTTAAGAATAGAATTGAAGTGATATTTGAGAAAAACATACTGCAACTGTAGGTATACAATTAAATTATTTTAAACAATAAGATTATCCCCTGTCTATCGCCATTATGCTTCTTGAAATCATTTTTAACTTTTAATTTAATTTTTCACTATGTTTTCAAAAACTTTCTGACCTATGTCGTTAGTGGCCGAAAGCTTAGCACGTTTTGTAAATGTACACTGTGATCAACAATGATCGAATGTACCGGTCTACAATATTTTTTATTGTCCACCTGGCGTTGTGTAGAAATTATTGTTGATACCCCTACAGACAGTAAGTATTTGTTACGAAATGAAAGGTTGATATATTTCAGAAGCAAACCTTCAATCATTGTTGATCACAGTGTGCAATCACAACCAAACCAAAGGCAATGTGCATAGCCCCTTATTTCTTTTAAGGCCGTTTTGCACTACCCTATTTTTTTATACAAGATTTGGTTCAATTTCCTGAACAGTTTAAATTATGAAATAAATTAAATCGAATCAAACACTATCTGAAAAAATAGAACGTGTTCTATTTCCAAACCGTAGCTGCAACCTTGTCGAGAAAAAATTGTAGAATTTTTGCTGTTTATTTTCACTTATCAATTGTTAGCGCGCAGATATTTTTTGAAATCCACAAAATGACAATGCCTGCATAATTTGGAAAAGGAGGTATCAACGATTTTCAAATTTTACAACAAAACTTACGATGAATTGATCGAAGTAGATTAATCACGTTTTGCTTTGGTTTTGTCTACTTCTTACGCCCGATTTCTTCATCGCCTTATTAAATTAAATTTATCTGTCAGTTAGAATGTGACACGTAGTATGTATACGGCCAACTGTACATTACATTCCAACTGTTAGATAAATTAACCTCAGGTTAAACATGGTGAAGAAATCGGCCATAAGAGGTTTAATTTTTTTTTTTTTAGAGAAAACACTTGCTTTGCAGAATTCCGTTATTTTTTCAAACAATGAGGACTGAAGACTGGATCACTTTTACCTGTTTTCAAAATATTTTGAGCAGCTTCTTCAAGGTCTTCAAATCTAAAGTATTGAGTGATTGAGTTTTGAAGATGCGAGTGGCATAGACCCTTTGCTTTGGGTTTCTTCAGTTCGTAATGCAAGTGTCAAAGGAAAATGACGACGGTATATCGGTCGCAGCTGCAACCAGCAGTACCTTTTCTTTTTCAGGTTGTGCTTTTATACATTTGCACTTGATAGGATTAGTTGGATTAATCTGGAACATTCAGATTGATTAGCTTTAAGTTACTTAACGTACTTGATTCTCTTGAAATTGAATTTATTAGATTGTTCCTCTTCAGAGAAGAGTAAGAAGAATATAAAGAAAGAAAGGAGACAAGAAAGTATTTCTAAAATTAATTTAAGTTTATTACATAAATTATATGTTTGAGGGGGGACAATGTTGCGCTAAAATTTTACGAGAGATCTGTCCCGGATTCAAATCTATTCTTCCAGATTAATTGCGCTCGTAAAATCGTCCTGTTTTATTGGCTATATATCCTGGTAATTGTCGTAGCATCGGAACTTATCGTACAAAATATTTCATCGCATTAAAACACAGTGACCTGTTAAATAAGTTCGTTTTTCATTGCTACCGAAAGTTTGTTATTTTTTTTTGTTCGTCTTCCGCGGCCGCAATAAAACGCTCCCATTTCTTAAATTGTATTCGTTTTATTCCCCCGTACCGGAAGCTATAATCTCGTGAAAGAATCCACAAGAAATTGTCTGGAACTGAGCAGATTCTGTTCGTATAAAAAATGACATTTATTGTGCGCAACGTACCGTGCGGCCCGGATTTACAGAGACAACCAATTTCGAATTACTCTAATGGCGCTTCGCGCAGATACAATAACGATATTTTACGGCGGCCCGGAATATTTAGAAACGGCGAAGAGTATTTTAATAAAGCTCCGAAAACTCCGGGCGCACGTCGATTCGAAACGTCTCGTCGTCGCTCGGCGCAACCGGGAAAGTTTGTTTAGTCCAGTTCCGGATGAAAGGAAATGGCTTTGCGGACGTAAAATATGTTTTCGAGCGGATCTGACGTATCAATAATTAGAAATGCGACTTTAAGTCGAACGTACGGGCTTTGAACATGACGGCTCAATTTATTGAAAACAAACAGGCGGCGGGCGGCCATTGAGTTCCCTTTTGCTTTACCCGAAACCCTTTCATCTTTTTTTTTTGTGAAATGCATGCGCTGCATTTTCTATCTACGCACACAAGCCAAGTTGATTTTCATATTTGCCAAATCCTAAATGAGCACGTATAGAATCCTGAAAGCTCAAGAAAGGACACGTCAATTTCCTGACCGTTCAAAGCAAGTTTGATGAGTATTTTCTAAGGGCCTGGAAATTCAATCACACGTAAATTTATGTGAATAAAGCCATTTACTATTTCACACCTCACAATCACACTCACAATCAGATCAAAGTATCCGCGTTACTTGTAAGGCATGAAAGGAACCTGCGGCACATAAAACACGTCTCCGTTTTGACACGTTGATAATTAGAAATGCGACTTAAATCTAAGGACCTTTCGCTTTGAACTGACATCTCAATTTACTGAAAATAAACGACTCCGGGATTGCTGTTTGCGCTAACTGACCGCCGGCCATTGTACGCTTTGATTTGTATGTACCGCAATGGCTAAGCGGTTTTCTCTAGTTTTAAAGCCGGCGATTTTATTCAGTATCGATTTTGCTTTACAAATGTTCTTGTTCGCTTGCATGTATGCAAGCAACATTTTGTCGACAGGTTCGATAATTAGTGGTTTTGCAGCGCCGTTTCGGATTATTTATTCATGAGGGGGGGTGATGATAGGTTTAAGAAACGTGTTCTCGGCTGTGGAAAATTAAGAATCTTGCATGTATTAAAGTTGTGTTAATAAAAACGTGGACGAAGACATAACAATGAAGCCAAATCGAAACATACTAAGGGAGCTTTTGAAGTGAGAAAAGCTTTTAACCTTTAATATACTTTTATACGATAGTATAAATTATAGATTGCAAAGTATTTCTGGAAAGTAATGTTATTCCTAATTTTTTATCCGCCTTTACCTAAAGTAACCAAAAATGCTCCTCGTTCTCCTTTGATATGGAGAATCGTCGCACGAAAATTGTAATCACACAAAAGCCCTTCGCGAAATTATCTCGCGAGGAATCGGAGATGATTGCGCGAGTGGATAAGTGCATGTTCGAGATTTTATTATTTGAGTTCTGCGAAACACTTGTATTTCACGGCGCTTCCGAAAATGTGGGCTCGCATCGATTTTTGCAGGGAACGATTTCCTCGCCCTTCGTCCAATTACGGCAGATTTTCTTCGTTATGAAAAACGCCACTTAATCTTTTACTTCGAAATTTTGGATAAACCTGTTTGCCCATAGGCTCAGGCACAGCAGTTTAAATGCAGAACATTTATTATTCCGTTCGTCAAGGAGTCAACCCCTTTCTTTTCTAAAGCTCCACACAAGAACGAAAGAAATTCTATTATTTTTTTTTCTACTAGTATGTCTTCACTAAATGTTTTGAATCGAACAATAAAGTCAAGGTTTATCAACTTTTGTCAGATCAAACATGAACGTAGCAGAACTTTTTCGGGCGAACTTCTATGTGACAACGGGATCGATCTCACCCCCCTCCGATGTTACATTTAAACTTTAATACGAAAAAACTAGCGTTTCTATTATTGTTTTGCCCCCGAACGGCGTCGGCCGTGTGTCTTCTTGATAAATTTAGCAATTTTCTAACTTAAATTGCTTTCTTGTATCACGCTTGGTAGTTCGACTTATTGATGCACCCAACTTCGCGTGCGGGAAATATGTGCAGGGAAAATGCACTCCCGTTTGAAAAAGTGATTTCGTAATACACTTCTGTGTGTGTGTGTACACAAGTTTTAACACGTGTAATACGAGCGAGTTGCCCGGCGGGGATTTGATGTCTGCATTAAAATTTGGCGTGCAAGGAACTGCCGAACGTGATTTAAAGCCCCCAAACAAAATCTAAACGGCGTTCATTGTTTGTGCGTGTAAAGTATCGTGTTGTGCTCCCCAGTATGGCTTCGGGGCTCCGCCCCTTACGTGTACAATACACGCACGAACTTGTATACCGGGGGCTTTGAGTATGTCTGCGACTCTTATTGTGTCCTGCTTGCCTAAGCTTTTTGTTAATGTCAAGTTTTAAGATGGAGTTGTTCAGCGCCGTCGGAATTTCATTTTTCACCCTTTTAAACACGACACAATCTATTTTTTTTTTAATAACAAAATAGTATTGTACAGAAGCGTGATTTAAAACAAACTCCTCCGATACATGCTTTTGATTGCATGTTTTGATAGTATAAATCGAACGCCATTAGGATTATTCAAAACTCAAAGTAAAAATGAAAGCAAGAAAAAGAACAAACTGTAAGGGGCATCAATAAATAAATTAATTTGCTAAGGAGAAACAAAATGAGGTACGACTACGAAAACATAATTTCAAATTTCGCGCCAAAAAAAAATTGTATAATCCCACAAAATGTACGTAGATAGCGCCGGTGCAACACAATTTAATTTTTTCAATGCTATGTATAATAATAATTAAAATTATCTAAAAACTTTAACAAATGTTACATTGATTTTTTAGTGACGGAATATAAAGCTGAAACCTGAATTTAATTTAGATTTAGAAAATTCTAAAAGAATATTAACAAAATCTGTCAGGATTCGTATAGATGGCGCCACGTAATATCATTTTTAAATGATAGTATGTAAGACTGAAATCTAAATTTAATTTAGATTTGGAAGAATTTTCAAAAAGTCTACTTTTTTAACGAATCCAATAACTTTTGGATATTTAAAATTTCGCGCCGAAAAATATGGTAGATGGCGCCACTTTTTGTAATGACAGGGCCTGCATATAAAAACTGACCTTAATTCAGATTGAGTAAATAAAAAAAGTGTCGACGTTCTTTAACCACTTCAATAATTTTCAGGTGTTTCGAATTTCACGCCCCAAAACATACAGTCCGCAAGGACTCACATAGATGGCACCACATATCATTAATTTTAATTATTTGTATGTGTATACAGAACCTAAAGCTGAAAGCTGAATTTAGTTTAGATTTAGAAAAATTGAAAAAGTCTACGTTTTCTTAGCAACTTGAATAAAATTCGCGCTCAAAAAAATATAGTACTTTAAAATTTCCATAGATGACGCCACAGTATGGTAATTCAAAATAACCACGGGTCGAATCACGCTGTGTATATTTTGTTGAGATAATTTATGGTTGAAATCTGAATTTAGGGTCGCCCGGTGGCTTAGCGGCAGCCTAGCCGACTTTGTAAAGTCGTGTCGCTTGGCGGCGTAGGTTCGAATCCTACCATTTAGCCATGGTTGTTTGTGCTGTGCAAGGATTTAGACCCAGCTTTATCACACTATGTGACTGGCAAAATGAGCCTTAGTAGTTCGGCCAGAGTTGGCGGGTATTGCGCAAAGCAAAAAGCAAGCAAGCAAGCAAATCTGAATTTAATTTAGATTCTCTCTGTGAGTTGCTCCATTTGTTAGTAGTGACCAAAATTAATTCATAAAAGGTTAAAGGCTCGTCAAGGTCACTACAAGTAACGCAAATTCCTAATCACCTTGACGGAGCTTTAACCTTTTATGAATTAAAAAAAAATTGCCAACCAATACTTTAACATCTTCAATAATTTTTAGGTATTTGAAATTTTGGGTCCGAAATTTAGTTCGTTTGGACCCTACATAGATAGATGGCGCCACATGTGGACCTATATACATAGATGGCGCCATATGATAAATAGAATCTTAAGTTGAAATCTCGGTTTAGTTTAGGTTTAGAAACTTTCTTAAAAAATCTACACTTTTGGCAACTTTAGGGCAAAAATTTGCGACCAAAAAATACAGTTCGTCAAGACTTACGTAGATCGCGTCATTTTGTTTAATAACAAAATCTGAAGTTCAAATCTGAATTTAATTTATAGTTAATTTAATTTGAAGGCTTCCGAGGACGTCGTCCATACTTGAATTGGCGTTCAGTTTGAAATTTTACGCCCAAAACGTATATTCCGCTAGTGCTTACATAGATGGCGCCACATAATACATATTTTTCGTATTGGTAGAATCTAAAGCTGAAATCTGAACTTAGTTTAGTTTTAGAATTTTTTTAATTGTCTGGTTTTTTTTTAGAAACTTCAATAATTTTTGTATGTTTAAAATTTTGCGTCCAAAAAATATAGTTAAGATTACGTAGATGGCGCCACAAATTATCACTTTCTCTAATGACAAAATCTGTACTTAATTTCGATTTAGTAAAATTTGAAAAGTGTGTTCAACTTTCTTATCAAAATAATTTTAAGTGTAAATTATATACAATTAAACTAAGTATAGATAATAGCTTCAGATATTGGTCAAAAAGGTTGACACCATGTGGCGCCATCTATGAAAATCTTGACGGACTATATTTTGTTGGGTGCGAATTTGAAATACCCAAAAATTATTGAAACTTCTAAAGAATGTACACAATTTTTTTTAAACTAAATTCAGCAAATTCGCAACGATACTGCTGCGTCAATAAGCTATCACGCACGAGATGCTCAGTGCGTATTTCTTTGTCACTTTTTTGTTAACTTTTTCCTTGGTATTTCGTTGTTCTTTACTAAAATCCACTTTGTATATATCGAGGGCGTCATATCAGAAGGGCGTATGCGCCCTTATAATCCTATGCTGATACGCCCTTCTGATATGACGCCCTCGATATATACGGAGCTCTACAGGCCTAGCTGATCCAGGGCCTGGTTAACGATCGTCTTCCATTTTCTCCTATCCTTTGCCTTTTCCCTCTATTGCCTGATGTCCTTTTCTATGTCGTCGTCTACCTCCTTCTACCATCTTTGTCTTGGTCTGCCTAACCGACTCCTTCCTCCAATACTATGTGTCATCATCATCTTCGGGATTCTGCTGTCATCCATCCTTATTATATGTCCCATCCATCTTAGGCGCTGCGCTTTCACTACTCCTATTATGTTTGGTTTGTTAAACAGATCATATATCTCTTTGTTTGTTCTTCTTTTACATACGCCTTCTTCTATCTTTCCTCCAAAAATTCTTTCTTTCGCATAGCTCGAGTCTTTGTGCATCTTCTCTCTTAAGTGTCCACACCTCGCTTCCACATGTCACCATCTGTCTAATTACAGTATATTGTATATTCTTACTTTCAATTTCCTTGACGGTGTTTTGTTTTTAATTATTAAGTTTAGCGCCCCCATGCACCCCTTCCCTGCCACAATCCTAGCTTCTATTTCTACACTTACGTTGTTACGATTGAAAAATTCATTTGAGTTATTCATAATAATATTTGGCAATCACCCTGTATATTTGCTGGAAGCCAAACTTGAGTATGCGTACGTGACTTATCATATTTCTCAATGTTGCACAATTAGACCATAATGCTGTTATTTAGCCCTACAGTAGGTCTCCATTTCACTCTGTCGCCCGGCTAAAACTATGATCATTCGTAACAACGACTTCCGTCTCAGCGCGTAGTGGAAAGAACGCCGCACTCGTTTCGCGGTCATACTTGCATCAGCGCTCGAGCCTTGCAGTCCTTTTTGTTTGTGTTTGTGTTTTTCTCGTGGAATTTTGTGATTGATACCTGAAACGGAATCCTCTCCGAGATTTATTAACGCACGCCGAGTTAAACAAATTTTCGAAAGCCTGTCTTTGAAATAAGGAACAAGTGTGTCTTGTTGGCCATTTTGCGCAATTGTTCTGTGAGTAACGCGTATCTCTCTTTTCTATTAGGCTTCTAGTTGTAGTTTTGCCTTGGTTGAGAATACCGTCATTCCTTGGGTGGAAAGAAAAGGCTGGTTTATCGGCTTTTGAAACGATTTAAGCCCTGCAACACGGCCTTCCCCGTCTGTGAAAGTGGATTCGTTCTTCAAGACGACGTTACTTAGCGACATAACCACTTCGGGCTAACCACCATGAGAGAGCGCTCCGACATTGCTGACAGCTGACTGTCATGACGCTGGATGTTTGGATTACCATTATTTATTAATCTAGGAATTTGTTTAATCATTTTAAGCGTTAATTGTAAATGAAGAATAGATCTGTTGATCGAATAATATCTAACTCATTGTTTACTTAATACATTTCGTGTTCTTTTCATTGGAACCCCTTCTGGGTCGCACTCGATACCTGTGAATTATTTTCCTTTTCGTTAACTATTTTGAGCGTTTTAAATAAAAACAAGTGTGCTCAGCTGGTGATTTTTATTTTATTCACTTTGCCCACCTTTTGCTTTGGGGTTTCGTCGAACCCTCCCTTCTCCAAGAGCTTTGCCGAGCGGTGCTGGAGAAACGTCAGTCACTCGCACAATTTGCTGGCCTTCAGGTAGATAGCAACGTCCGGTTGTCTTCTGATAATAGTTCCAAGACATTTAAAACTATCAACCTCCTCGAAATCGTATTGTTTCCATCCTTCTATGGTTATCTTTAAATATTGTCCCTTGTTCAGTCCATGTCATGTATTTTGTTTTTGTATTATTTGTCTCTCTTTTAGCTGATTTTTCCAATTTCTTTACCACCTCTTGCATTTCTTGTTCACTTCTTGTAATAAGTGCTATACCATCTGCATAAGCTGCACACTGATGTCTTCTGTGGTATACTGACCCTGTCCTACTAACATTTGCTTGGCGTATGACCTTTTCTAGTGCTAAATTGAACAAAATCGGTGACAGTGGATCTCCTTGTCGTAGTCCTGTCTTCACTCTAAACTTTTCTGACATCTTCCCTTTGACTTTCATTCTACTTTCAGATCGGTACAGCGTCAAGTTTATCATTGCTATCAACTTTTCTGACATATTCATTTCTCTCAGCGCCTGTAATAATTGTTCCCTATCCACCTTGTCATATGCTTCTTTGAAATCCACAAATAGATGGCGTAGATGCAAAGGACGTAACCCACAATTTTTGAGAATTTCATGTTTTGGCGGTTTGTTATTGATAATTTCACTTTCCACAAGTGTGCAAAAGTTAGTTACACTGCGCTGTACCGATTTTTGATTGGTTGTGGGAAGTCGACAACAAAAACGACAAAGAACTTCTATAGTCTTGTTAGACTCAGTTCAGCAGTTTTTTGCGATTCCTGAAAAATTTTCTGGTAGTCCCATTGCATCTACGCCATCGATATACGTTCTTTTCTTGTGTTCAAAACTTTCAGCCTGTATCTCTCTTAGTGTAAATATTTGGTCTACTACTCCTCCTTCCTTTCTGAATCCTGCTTGGTACTCTCCAATTAACCCGTATATTTCGCCAATATTTTGTACATCACGTTCAGTAAAGCTATTCCTTGCGAATTCTCACATCTTGCTTTTTCCCCCTGTTTGTAAATTGGACACACAAATGCATCACTCCATTCTTCCGCATCTGTTTTTGTTGTCATATGTTTTCTCCATTCTTGTTTTTCATTCCATATTCCCTGTCTTTTCTCCGTTTCCCTCTCTTGCCCTGTCCCCTGTCGTGTTATTCTACAATTTTTCGAAATATTCCGTCCATCTCTTCACTATTTTGTCTTCATCTGTTATTAACTCCCCATTTTCTTCTCTGCAGAATCTTATTTCTTATTCGTATCCATTTTCTTCCTCTCTGTATAACTTCCTAGAAATTCACATTGGGTGGTTGTAAAAGCGCTTCATTTCCAGAACAGGATTTGTCTTCCCATTTCAAGAACTGCTACCTACCTATAGGTTTGCAAATTAGTGCGAGGTGACTAATGTTTCTCCGCACCGGTTCGGCATAGCTCGTGGAGAAGGGTGGTTCGACGAAACCCCAAAGCAAAAGGTGGGCAAGGTGATAAAAATAAAAAAAGCACCATCTGAGCACACTTGTTGATATTTAACTTGCTCAAAAATCAAATAACACGTAACAATAAGTAACACGTTAAATTTAATCCCTACCACATATCTGTGCTTCGGTCACACATACGATTTAAAGCGATCAAAGAAATTAACGATTCTCAATGAGACGGGTAACGGTAAACAAACCCCGCGATAATATAGTTGTATATCAACAACACCGCGAACACAAAAAAATAGGGCTACTCCGACCTTGGTATAAACTCCAAAGATCCAGCGTCAATGTCAATCAGCTGTTCAACGTCAACAAATCGGAGCGTCCTCTCGCGGTGATTAGCGGAGTGGGTCCATGGTGCGCCAAAGCCGCCAAAAGTCGCGTCGTCTTCCCGGACGAATCCACTCTTCAAAGGTGGGGGGTAGGCCGGTTTGCGAAGCTTCGTTTGATACAAAAGCCGGGACTTAAGCTAGAAGTCTGGAACTCGAGCTACCACGGGAACTAGAAGCCTAGTAGCTACCACGGGAATTAAAAGCCTAGTAGAAGAGAGAGACGCGTTACTTGCAGGGGTCAATTGCACAACAATGCCCAACCAAACATACCTGTTCCGTATTTCAGTGGCAGGCCTTTGATAAGTCGTTTAAACGGCTTGTAGGTCACTCGGCGTGCTTTCTCAAATCTCGGAAAACAATTAATTCGTTTCAGGTTTCAACCACAAAAATCCGTGGAGAAGCACCAAGCTCGAAACCACACAAAAATAAGCGGACCGCACGCGTCAAGTGCTATTCAAAGAATGACCGCCAGGTGAACGCGCCGTGCTCTTCCACATGCGCTGAAGACAGAAGTCGTTACTGATGAAATGAATAGAAGCCTAGTAGCTACCACGGGAATTAAAAGCCTAGTAGAAGAGAGAGACGCGTTACTTGCAGGGGTCAATTGCACAACAATGCCCAACCAAACATACCTGTTCCGTATTTCAGTGGCAGGCCTTTGATAAGTTGTTTAAACGGCTTGTAGGTCACTCGGCGCGCTTTCTCAAATCTCGGAAAACAATTCGTTTCAGGTTTCAACCACAAAAATCCGTGGAGAAGCACCTAGCTTGAAACCACACAAAAATAAGCGGACCGCACGCGTCAAGTGCTATTCAAAGAATGACCGCCAGGTGAACGCGCCGTGCTCTTCCACATGCGCTGAAGACAGAAGTCGTTACTGATGAAATGAATAGAAGCCTAGTAGCTACCACGGGAATTAAAAGCCTAGTAGAAGAGAGAGACGCGTTACTTGCAGGGGTCAATTGCACAACAATGCCCAACCAAACATACCTGTTCCGTATTTCAGTGGCAGGCCTTTGATAAGTTGTTTAAACGGCTTGTAGGTCACTCGGCGCGCTTTCTCAAATCTCGGAAAACAATTCGTTTCAGGTTTCAACCACAAAAATCCGTGGAGAAGCACCTAGCTTGAAACCACACAAAAATAAGCGGACCGCACGCGTCAAGTGCTATTCAAAGAATGACCGCCAGGTGAACGCGCCGTGCTCTTCCACATGCGCTGAAGACAGAAGTCGTTACTGATGAAATGAATAGAAGCCTAGTAGCTACCACGGGAATTAAAAGCCTAGTAGAAGAGAGAGACGCGTTACTTGCAGGGGTCAATTGCACAACAATGCCCAACCAAACATACCTGTTCCGTATTTCAGTGGCAGGCCTTTGATAAGTTGTTTAAACGGCTTGTAGGTCACTCGGCGCGCTTTCTCAAATCTCGGAAAACAATTCGTTTCAGGTTTCAACCACAAAAATCCGTGGAGAAGCACCTAGCTTGAAACCACACAAAAATAAGCGGACCGCACGCGTCAAGTGCTATTAAAAGAATGACCGCCAGGCGAACGCGCCGTGCTCTTCCACATGCGCTGAAGACGGAAGTCGTTACTGATGAAATGAATTTTAAACAGGGCGAACAAGCGAAATGGAGCTTTGCAGTATGCCTGAATTAACAGCGCACCACCCAACTGTCGAAAGATTGTACCATATGGTGAAATGCGGCGATCGGCACGTAGGCCGTTAGATTCCCACGTTAATACAGGATGTACGGAAAAATATTATTGCGCTGTTGATTGATTGTACTTAACAGAGTTAACCCAAAAATTGAAGTTGTCAACTTAAGAAACGTAAATTAATAGAATTAGCCAATTAGTACGCTTACATTTCTAACAGTGCTTCTAACTTTAATTAAGTGATTAATTTTGTTACGTTAAGTCATTGTGGACGGGCTTTTAATCACGTGATAACTTAATGGGTGAACTTATTAGAATGTGTAAATGAAGCTTTTTATATTAGAAAACGTCTTGTTTTTATGTTTGTATAAAAAGTTATGTTTGATGCTAAGTCTCGCGTTATATTTAATAACTTTGTATCATAGACGCCGAGCTGAGTACCTGACAACATAAAATTTTATAACACCACCGCCGTTTTGCAGCTATTTCCACCTCGTATGGTCACATTTTGTGTAAGAGTTATTCCTCCACTTCAAATCCGCTTTATATTCCTCCAAGTTTACACCGCAACGAAAATATGCGGCTCAATTTCGCGCAAGTTTACGCAGGTCGACCCGCACCGGAGAGACCAAGAAGGAACCGGTTTCATATTCACTTAATTACCGTGAAACGAAACGGGCTTTATTTATAATCCAAAAAAATGCCGTCGGCTTTGTTTGTTCGTTACTCGGCCGTCGGTGTGATTTTTTACGTTAATTGTTGGGCCATTATGAATTCACGGCGGGCGTGATCTTTACGCGGCCACCGCTGCGCCATTCTTCCCCCGAAAACACCGCTTGCCTCGAACGGTTGGACATCTTTATATTCTCGCATTCACGGTTTGTAAGTGGCAGAATGAGATACATTTACAAGTCACACACATGTGCAACTGAAAATTGTTTTGTGTACACGTATACCAGTTTTGTATTTCAATTTTAAAGTATGACTTTAAGCAGCGTGCTTAAGAGTGGGCGGAATGACGAGATTATTTATTTACATGTTTGTACATACAAGTATTGGTCGTCCCTATTTGAAAAATTCAAGAAAGGAGACGATTAAGTTGATTTCATCTAGGGATGTTCAGAATCGAATCGATTTATAGTTGCAAGCGATGCATCGAAAGAATCGAATCGATTCTACGTGTTCAAACGATTCAATTGAATCAATTCCATTTAAAAACGTAGAATCGATTCGATTCTTTCGATGCATCGCTTGCAAAGAATCGATTCAACTATAAATCGATTCGATTCTGAACATCCCTAATTTCATCCAAGCAATCTTGTTTACTTTTAATCGCAGAAAGTTTTTGGCGAGTTTTAATCGATCCTTCTTGAAATTAACCCCCACAACTAATTCAACCCCCCTCAGTTCTATGCCATCGCAATAATTACATTCGTGTCGCATAAATCTTATTGCAAATTTAGTGCGGTTCCGCCACAGAGACTTAAATAGTGAAATTGCAATTAATCTCTCTGCATTCATAACCTCTACCTTCCTCCTCATAACGATCTGATTTATTTATTTTGAGTTACTCCTTCCCTCAATTTTGCGAAGTCATCATTACAATCCGCAGATAATAAATAAAAGCGATTTTAATTTCGCAAGTCATAAACAACCGCTGTCCCAAAATTATTATTATTTTTTTGATTTACAACGGACTTTACAGGTGCGCGAGCTTCGGATGCCCCACATGGGACGACTTTTATTCCGGGCATTCCCCGTCACAGTTTTTCGGAACAAAACGAATGAATTATTTCCAACGCTTTGTTGCCGCGCTTATCGCCGCGATGTCATATACTCCGGCGCGATGTAATTGAGTTCGGTGCCGAATAAAATACTGGATGTGATAGTATTGTAATGTCGTGTTGTGTGATCTGCTGGTCCTTTTGTTGTTGCTACATTGAAACGGGGCTTTTTTTACGCCCCGCGGCCGATTTTGCCCCAAATAAAAGAGTTACGGTGCGCGGAAGCGCTTATGTTGTGCAAACAACGAAATGAAATTTTACTGCCTTTGTTTAATTAATCGATGTTCTACATTTATTGAAACCAATTTTTTTTTTTATAAAACGAAATAAGTTATCGCAGAGACCCAACAAATTGGCCACAATCAAAAAATACTATGAGACGATGAGCAGGGGTTAAAAGCATCAAACTTGGAGATGCAACGTGGATAATTAAAGAATAAACAAAGCAGAAAACCGGAATTGAAAAAAGAAAAATCAAATTATGGGTGGGAAAAGCGAATCCTGAAAGAACTCGACGAATCAGCTGCAGTTGAAGTAACGATAAAAGCAAGAAGATGCTAGGTCATCAAGAAGGACAGTAAAGAGAAAATAAAAGAAGAAAATTTAGACAAAAAAATAGACAAATAAAAAATTGGAGAGTCAAACAAGAAATGGGAAGAAGTAGTGAATGAAGGAATAATAATAAAGGCTAAGAAGTAAAAAAAAAACAGGGGATCTACAATACGGGTTTAGCCCGAAACAAAGAGTGCTCGATGTCATTTTCATATTGAGAGCAGTAAGTGAAAAGGGCACTAAGGGAAGCAGGAAGTATGCTTGTGTTTCAGTGATTTGAAGAAAGCCTTTAGTGAAGGTTACCAAGAATAACATTTAGGGAGTTTCGAAAAGTGGGTTGATCAAAGATGCAAGAAGTTATAGAAAAGGTCAAGCCATAAACAATAAATAAAAAAGGGGTTGCCTCCTAAGTCCGCTCTTGTTCTTTCTAAGCTTGGAAGGGACACTTAAGGAAGCGACAAGCTTGCGAAACAACATGGAACTGTGCATAGGAAGGTAGAAACACGAGAAAGGACTAAAAGCAGATCATCTGGAAATTAATAGTAAAAGGTTTATAAAAAACAAAAATAAATTGTAAGAATACACAATGAGTGATCCTTAGCAAACCTTTAGTGAAGGTTACCAAGAATAACATTTAGGGAATTTCGAAAAGTGGGTTGACCAAAGATGCAAGAAGTTATAGAACAAAAAAGGTCAAGCCATGAACAATAAATAAAAAAGGGGTTGCCTCCTAAGTCCGCGTTTGTTCTTTCTAAGATTGGAAGGGATACTTAAGGAAGCGACAAGCTTGCGAAACAACATGGAACTGTGCATAGGAAGGTAGAAACACGAGAAAGGACTAAAAGCAGATCATCTGGAAATTAATAGTAAAAGGTTTATAAAAAACAAAAATAAATTGTAAGAATACACAATGAATGATCCTTAGCAAGCCTTTAGTGAAGGTTACTAAGAATAACATTTAGGGAGTTTCGAAAAGTGGGTTGATCAAAGATGCAAGAAGTTATAGAAGAAAAAAGGTCAAGCCATGAACAATAAATAAAAAAAGGGTTGCCTCCTAAGTCCGCGCTTGTTCTTTCTAAGATGGGAAGGGATACTTAAGGAAGCGACAAGCTTGCGAAACAACATGGAACTGTGCATAGGAAAGTAGAAACACGAGAAAGGACTAAAAACAGATCATCTGGAAATTTATAATAAAAGGTTTATAAAAAATAAAAATAAATTGTAAGAATACACAATGAATGATCCTTAGCAACACTGAAAACAAGAATTATGAGAATTTAGAAGAAACAGGAAAGTAAGGTAGATCAGAAGAAGAGAAAAGATTAAAACTACTTTGTAGCAAACCAAGATGTATTGAAGCAACAAAAAATCCCAATATTTAAAACAATACTGACATTTGCCTTATGGGTATGGGTGATGATAGAAAGCCGAAGAAATAACATATAAGAAATGAGATAACTAACAAAAATGGAAGGAACATCAAAACTAGATGGGACAAGGAACACAGTGTACGAAAAAAATTGGAAACAAAGTATAAGGGACGAAGCCCGACCAACAGAATATGGACGGAATGAGGATAACGGACGAAAATTTGATGAAATGTCTGAAGCAGGAGGAAGAAGAAAGAAAATGCATGGAGAAAGAAAGTCAAAAATGCATAACCGACGAAAATTTGATAAAATGTATGAAGTAGGAGGAAGAAGAAGAAAGAAAAAGCATGGAGAAAGGACGCCAGAGATGCAGCGGAAAAAATAAATAACGTATAAAGTCCAAAAATAAGCAACATTAAGATTGGATGGTATAAGAAGCATATGAAAAAAAAATCTTAAAATAACGAATATGTAATGGACGTGTAATGAGGATAATGGACGAAAATTTGGTAATGCATGTGAAGCACAAGGGAGAAGAAAAATACTTGATTAATACAAGAAAGCATGGAGGAATGAAGCAAGTCAAAAACGCAGCGGAAGAAAGAAATAGAAATTGAAAGAGATAAGACAAACAACAAAGAACAAAATAAAGCAGAAAGGTGCATGGAAAGAGAAACGACTAACGCCTTACATCCTCAAGGGTAGAAAGGCATTAGGATTAAGTAAACCAATCAACGTTGTAGACCTAAATGGCCTGGGCTCAAGCCTTTGTATAAAATTTAAAAAGACCAAATAACTTTAAGAGGATAAATGCAAAATTGACCTTATTATTAAACTAAATTCCCAGTGTTTTCTAAAACCACTCAAGCGTTAACGTACTTTTCTTTTGCTTGATTTCTCCAAGAACGAAGGTTGTTAAAAGTCGTTTCTCGACTACCACATTCGAAAGTACAATTTTATCATACGCATTCAAGGAGAGAGAGAGAGAGCGGTACTTTACCTGCCTAGACCTGTGACGAAGCCTACTTCGACCTATTCTAAAGTGTTCTAAAGTGTTGTTTATCTATCAATGATGAGGAATTAATTGCATTACGTTTGATTATTTTCAATAATGCTGTTGAAATCTTTTTGTTTTCGCTCAATTAGTATGACTCTTAATTCCTTTTAGGTAATTTGTAAAAGGCATCGCGGCCTGCATCATCGTCGAATCCGATTAAATGTCAAATTAATTAGTCATTCAAATGAATTCAAGAAATAACAACATTTTTGCGCTCGCGTCGCACCTTTTGGTGTCGTCGAAACGCCAGCGTCGTTTGTAACGTATTATGTATCGTAAGGTAAACGAATACATTTTTCAAAAATGTATAAAACTATAAACGTAAGAATCCAAGCATCTTATAATTATTATTATAATTATGAAATGAACTAACTAGAACGCGAAATCAGTCCACATAAAAAACCCTTGAGCTAGATGACACACGCTAGACATTGCGAAATTCTAATGCATCTGCAACTGCAGTGAGGATGCTGACCTCGTGCTATATAGATCACGTGATCAAGAAAAACCAAATAAAAGCTGGCGTGGCAAAATACAAAAATCAGACAGCTTCAAGCGGTTTGGTCGTGTGCATCTCCAGAGCCCGAAGGCATTTATAGAATGTCATAGTGTTCTCCAAAAGTCCGTTGTCTCTGTATCTAGTACTATGGTTTTTATTATTTCGGCTATGTTTATAAACTAACATTGCTTATTTTAATTATGAGATGCTGGTTTTCTCGTCCTAAAATTATTTTGAATGTGTTTTACGTTGTCTTGTGTGTTGTTCTGAAGTAATCTGTAATTGCACTTAAATTTTGAATTTATCTAAGTTGTGTCTCTAGTAATTTAACTAGAGTGTTGTATGTACTAAATCAGTTTCAAAATTGTTATTCTTAATATATTTATTTATTAAATTTCCTCTTTATTTTCAAGTCGATGTTATTCTTAAAAGGAAGAAAGTAATTTTTTCGTCAATCCCGAAAAATATATATGTAGTGGCGGGCAAGGGCTGAAATCCCATTCCGTATAAAGAGGGCGTAATAGAAATAGCTCAAAGCAGATACCTACAAACAAAGAAATTGCTAGTTGCGTCCTTTACGGTCTAATTCAAATTTCAGTAAAAGAGTGAGGAGAAGAAGTGGAAATTGTTGATTATTGTGGTGTGACCTAGTTTGGGCATCGCAATAGAACTTCTCTCTTACTCTCGTCGAGATATCTAGACGGACATAGTATTTTGACGAAGCCTTGTACTAAAATTGATAAAGTTGAAAGTAAAGGATAATTCATCCCCTTTCATCATTCAATTTTAACCTCCCGTCCCTCACATAAATGTAAATATAAATCTATAAGTTTTGAGTACTTCAAATGATTTACTTTAGTAGAGATTGCTACCTACCTGCGTAGATAGGCAGAAGTTTTACATTGGAGCGAAACTTTACTCCAATGTTGCCAGCCAGCTACAGTGGGACGGTAGGGTTCAAATCCAAACCGCGAAGGCCAAAACCCATAAGAAAATAGGCGCCACTTAATTTTTTTTGAAAGGTGGACAAGGTGAAAATTAAGAAAACCCGTTACATCCAGAACACGTCAATTTACTTAGTCACAAACAACAATCATAAAAGAATATACACAAATAAATAATATATGGGGAACACAAACGTTTACAACATATTCAACTTGGTCGGATCCGAACTTCGCATTAAACTATATTAAAATAATTCAAATCGTAACTAGTACAACAGAGTACAACAGAATACAATCTCCGGTTATTTGCGCGCGTCAACGCTTGTCTACTTATATCATCTTTAAATTACACCGGCGGTTACGCAATAAGTTGCAAGTTTAATTGCGGCAAAACCAAAGTAATGGATCAAAAACTAAATCCGCGAAATATCGCTCAAAACTAAGAAAAGAAATTATAACGCTCCGACCTTTATTCCTTTGATGTCCGATTCGTTTGTCGGTGTCTTTGCGGCAATGTCGCAGCGACGCTTTGTAGTGTGCCGGCTTCCGCGTAGAGGGGCGAGGGAGGGAACTTCCAACGCCGTAATTCGCGATGCACCCAACGAGAAATAACTCTTGATATAGGTCCAAGATTAAAATCTAGGATTAACGATAGCTCTTGCTAGAAGCTCACGATAAAAGCCTATAAGCAATGAAATAAAACGAACACCTAAGTCAAACCGAGAGTTGCTGCGTATAGAACTTACCTCGGTCTGTTACCGAAGCTGGGACAAACCACGGGACACGCGGTTTTTCCTGTCTCACAACTGGGTCTAATCAGAGTCGGCAATTAGCCGTAGAAATGCACTAACATCCCTTCGATGTAATGGCACGCACAAATAAAAATATTTACGAAAAGAGAGTGTGACCCAAGAGACGGCAAGTTTCGTTCTGACAATGGCACAACATTTCTCGTTTGACAAACAAGGAACGATTATAAACAAGCGAGACACCTTCTAATCTTACCTCCGGGGAACTTTCTTAGTAACAGTGGGAACCAATCGGCTGAAAGGGCAAAGATCACGCATAATACGCGTCCAGAAGTAGAACTTCGTTATAATTCGTTCAATTCCTCACATACACGCGATTTTGAACTCAAATAAGGATGGATTACGTATATAAAATGAATTTGTTTAAATAAATGAAGGTCCTGTTAATAGAAATATGCTAAAACGAAAGTTTAAGAAAAATTACGCCGGCGAAATACGGGTATTCCTACACTGACTGCAATGTGTACAACGATGCGGTCCAAGGAATAATCCGACACGTCGAATTTCGCATATACAGGGCGTGTTCGGAACAGAAATGAAGGCTGGACGGTGGCAATGCATATACAGGGGGTATTCAGAACAGGAATGAAAAAGAAAATGAACTGTAACAAGATTTTTTATCGTAAGAAGTACGAGTTTTCGTAAGACGAATCCATATTTCAAATTATAGGGGAGGTTGGAGTACAGTCGCCTAGCAGCCACACGAAGTTCACTGAACAATTTAATCAGTAATCTCAGCACTCCTTACTAGGGCTTATTTGTATATAACATACATCACTGATCACCAGATGTTCGCAGTCCGCCGGTCAGATTTCGATGAGTCATCCTGTACTTCTTAGAGTGAACAGTGTCTAAATGGTAGTCGAAAAAATGTTGTATGCACCCGTTTGCTTGCTCGCCGCGGCTTCGCCCTTGGCTCGCAGTTTGCAAACTCGTTCGATAAAGTGCCACTTTTCTGTCTTGCTACGTAAATAACTATTATTCGCGGTACGGAATATAGCATTGCATTATTGACTTTTACAAGTAAATCTTTAAGGAATTTTGTTGCAAGTCGGTTTTGATTGCAACGTTAGGTCACAGGACGTCGTGATCTAAACTTTTCATGAATCTTTAAGTTCAAAATAAGTTTGAATTCTGACAAAGAACAACCTGTTCAATAAAGTTGTCCTTTCACAGCTGGTTCCTCTGCTTCGCCATTTTTAAAAGTATTCGCTTACAAAAAATTCCATGGCTAAAGTAGTACTGATTTCTTTTAATTAAAAACTTCTTCGTAAAAAAACTGGTTAAAGTTAATAAATAAAATTGCAGGTAAAAATAAAACTAATACCCCCGATGAAACGGGGCTCTCCGAGAGTGAAATTATAATTAAAAATTATTACTTTTCTTAACAAGAAAAAAAAATTAATTAAAATTTGTAGATTTAACGGCCAAAAAAAATGAGCTTTAATAAAACTTCTACCATTACTTCAAACGCACGCTCTACTGACTAAATGAAAAGTCGCTCGCCCCAACTTTTTTATTCGTTACAACACTGAACGTTTCATGAAGCCACACGTACGCTTTCGATTTAAAAAAAAATCGTACACTGCTTTTCTTCGATCCATCTTCCAGTTAAAGTTATCCGATTGTTTGATTTCTATGAATTGTGTCCATCCGTCAGTTAGTTTATCAAGAGGTGGAAAGACCGGCCCTTAAAATAATAATTACAGTTTGGTGCAAAATTTTAAAACACGGTTCTCTGTAACGGAGCTGCATAATTTTGTGTAGTTAATTTATACAGCTCGCGCGCTCTGGCTGTATCCTTGGAAAATGTAAATTATGTTTGATGACCGTTTAAATTACAAGCTAAGCTGGCTGCACTAAATTGTGCTGCAATGGGGGCGGCGACGGGGTCGTTTAGCGAGAGGAAAATGACACGCCGCATTGACACCGCGACGCCGGCAGGAAAACTGCTCAGTTTACGACGCAGGAGACGTTCCGAACGGTCCACGAAATATTCCTGAAATGGCTGTCAGCTCGCTCCACTTATGAGTGTCACCCGCCATATTACTGTTACCCTTTCTGACAGCACCACTTTAGAATTCTTCAGATCTCTGCCGCTATCTCTCCTTTGATGAGAGTTACTCGAGAAAGTTATAGGCCACGCCATCACTCTGGGACATTTCACTTTAGCCCCATCTGCGCACAATAGCAAATTCAAACATTTTTCTTGTAGTTTATAATTCGTTTTTGGCCATAACTTAATTAAAAGTGAAACTCTACTGAAATCATTGTCTCTCCCCCTGCGGGAGTTTCATTAAAACCGCCGCGCCGTTCACCGGGAAACAACGCGCGCATTAATTTAAACTAATTTAATTACGGCGAAATAAACAGCGCGCGAATTCCATATGTTTAATTATATTGCATTTTAATCATAGATTCGGCGGGCTAATTTAATTTTACCCTGACCGCACTCAGTTCCGCAATCAATTGCAAAGCTCCTGCAAATTAAATAACAAACAAAACTATTTTAAATTTAATCGCTCTGATTACCGGCCCCGACGCATTGGTTGTTACTTTTTTGTTTTGTTTTGGGGTGGACGCGACGGTTTAAAATAAATTCGGGTACGGGGGGGGGGGGGCGAGGTATTATAATAATAATAATCCGTTTCTAACTTCTCGATAATCCTATTAGCGAATGCAAATACGTTCGGTGCTAGTACGAGTAATAGGCGAAAGCGATTCAAATAAAAATTCAGAACGTGTTAAGATAATCCCCCACCGTGCATATCGCAACCACCTCGAATTAATCCGTAGACCATTAATTAGACAGATTACTTGATTAGGTCGATGTTGGGCGTGCTTCGTTACTGTTAATCCGCTTAAGGTAAACGTTTCATACACGGCCGGGGGGTGAGGGAGGATGTCACTACCTCGCCAACTGCTGCCCCGATAAATGGATTTACGTATTGGTTTTATAAGTCCAATTAATTCAGTCGATTCCCCGGCTTCATTACACGTGCTTAAATTTTGCTCGAATCATTTAATTTCCTTCCCCCGCCTCCTTCCGTCAAAGTTTCGCTCACGCACGCACTACATTCGCATATCTTATTAAAGGCACGTAAACAAATGTTAACTTCATTTAAAATTAAGGTCAAGACCCCCCCCCTCCCCGCACGGTTATGTAAATTACACCAGGGATTTTGATCGCCTTGTTTTAAGCGTAATCAATCATGCAAAACGTTCGGTGATAAAAATACTAAAGGGAGAAAATGTGTTGTTGGGGTGGGGAGGGGGGGGGGAGTTGGCAAGGATTTCGCTTTTCATATTTGCTTGGAATCAAGTCAAGTTGACGTAAAGTGAAAATTATGGTTGGCACTTGCGAGTTCCTCCTCGACAAACACATTCGTTTAGAGTGAAGTGATCATTCGGAGGAAATTTAATTTAAAAGTGCCCCCCCCCTCCCCCGTCGCCATTCAATTTGGATGCGGTAAACAAAGCGGGGGGCATTCGATATATAATCCGAATCGTAAGCAGTCACCACAAGTAATTCAATCAAGTTCGACGATCTCCATTATGGGGACATAATAAAATAAGGGCGCACCCCCCTTCTTCCCTTGACACCAGCGATGCACTCTCGAGCAAAATTGACTCGACGTGATTTCCAGAGGCGCGCCCCTGGTTTTTTTTATAATTCAGCTTCAGTCAGATGCAGCTGGTGATGTTGTTTATGGGACGCACGATAAATCCCCCATAAACGTCCTTGTTTCGTTAATTCTCCTTGTTATGCCCGTGGAAATTTCAAAAGATAAAATCCGCAAGATAAAATTTTATTATTTAATTTAATCAGGACGAGGGGGTCTCTATAATATGACTGTGATCCTTCAAGAAATTTCCTCGTCTCGGTTTTTGTTTATCTCGAGATAAGCCGCTAGGCGTAAATCTTGGATCCTACGGTTTACGGCCTTTGTTTCCTTTTTTTTTTCGTCGCCCACTCATGCGCAAATACGTAAACACATAAAAGATTCTATTACACTTCTTTTCATCCTCATCCTAAAATTTAATCTGCATAGATAGTTAGTACAACAGAAAGATGTACGTTTTTAATAAATCTGTATCTTTCCATTGAAATGCAACAGTGAAAACGTAATTCGCCGGTATTCGTTCGTATTGACGAACGTCGAGTAATTACAAAATGTTTCTGTCAATATTTCATTTTGATGGCGGCCAAATGAAATTTCGACGTTCAGCCCCGGAAAAGTATCGCGACGAGGGTTATTAATTAATTTTAATGAAATATTCGTCAAATTTAATTTCACATTAATTATTTACACATGAATCCGCGAGAGCGCTGTAATTAATTTTTGCGCCGTAATCATGGAGCGCCAAAACTACATACGTCCAAATTACATACATGCGTAGTTGTAATTGTGGAGGGTCGAAAATTGAAACCCCCCCGGTCTCTCTTTAAGGTGGCCACAGGAGTAAGCGCAATCAATCATTGTATATTGTTAAAGTAAAATATGACTTTTTTATAGCACGGTTCATAGACTTTCATTTCGCCTGAAATATACCCTCGCATTATTTACACGTTAGATTTTTGATGTATTGAAACATCCACCTCTTAGTTCCTTTTGATGTTGCCAGCCAGAAGTATATAAATAGCCGAATATGTTTGAAAAATGTTGCGTAATTTTTACTCGGTTTTGTACTCAAGATATCCCTCGCTCGTACATCCAAATTATCATATACAAATTTCAATATCAATCCTCTCATCCTCGTCGTTAATCTTCTTTAAATTCTTTCGTACCTCGTTATGCTAATTATGTTAGAATAATTTTAATGAACGAGCGAATACAAAGTGCAATCGCTGCACATGCACAATAAGACTCGCTTTTTCCACTGCAACTCGAAAACCTCGGCAATTAATTACTGTCACGCTGGATTTATTAACTACAACTCCTGTCGACAGGCTGAGCACTAAAAGAGTTGTCTCTTGTTAATAATAAAACGATATTCTTGTATGGAATTACGGTGCTCGCTTGGAAAAAATAAATCAAATCGCTTTTCATTTTTTAAATCATTCAAATTATATTCGTAATTTAAATATCCGTACTTCTTAAAGTAAAAAGGCTGTAGGTAAGAATTAAAAACGAATTAAACAGGAACAGACTCAATGTCAGCAATCAGAAAAAAATGAGAACGTTGAAAGCTAAAGTTGATGCAATTAGGAATACACAGATGTTTAAAATATTATTTACTGCAGGGTGTTCACTTTTAAATTAAAAAAAAAGAGACCGAACACTAGTAGCGTTTTCGATTGACCGCACTAGTGCGCACTCAGAATATCTTCATCTCGTGTTATTACGTGAGGTTAAAAGAAGATGCAAATACACTGAGTGCAACCAGTGTAGATGAATCGAAAACGCTATAGGACTGTTCTAAGAAAGTGGATAAAGTTGGAAGTACAGGATGTTCACTTGATCATATTACAATTTCCTGCTAGCAAATTTATTTATTTCTTTATTAGAGAAGAACAAACAGGATTACTCCTAATTACATGTTCTATGTACATTGCTTTAAGTAAGTAACAGCAACCTAATGAGGAAAAATTTGTTGCTTAAAAATGAAACGATATAAATGTGAGGGTGTGTTAACAATTTTTACTGAGGTCATACTAGCTTCGTTCGTACAGCGGCTTCTGGTTAGGTCGAAACTGTCAGAAGTCACATTTAATGCAGCTCTTGAAAGTGGTGATTTGACAGTTTCAAACTAGTCAAAAATGCTGTACGAACAAACCTACTATGTATGGTAGTAGATAGTACCTACGGCAAGTTTTAAAAACTTATTTTGTACACGCTCAACCATAGACATGTACTTTTCTGTTTCAGGATACCAAACGACCGACCCATATTCCAACTTTGGACTTGCAAGTGAGTTATATAATGTAGTTAGAGTTCTAGGATTTTTAAAATTAGCTGAATTGCGAATAATAAAGCTCATATTTAAAATTATTCTAGAAAAGAACTCCTAAATCTCGATTATTATATTTGCAAGATAATACCTGAGCACCCATGCTGTAATCATAAGTAAATATAATGACATTTCTAGTCAAACTAAGAATTGAACATTTATCTATATTGAAAAGTAGTTTATTTGTACTGCTTGCTACCTACCTGCGTAGATAGGCAGAAGTTTTACATTGGAGCGAAACTTTACTCCAATGTTGCCAGCCAGCTACAGTGGGACGGGAGGGTTCAAATCCAAACCGCGAAGGCCAAAACCCATAAGAAAATAGGCGCCACTTAATTTTTTTTGAAAGGGGGACAAGGTGAAAATTAAGAAAACCCGTTACATCCAGAACACGTCAATTTACTTAGTCACAAACAACAATCATAAAAGAACATACACAAATAAATAATATATAGGGGGAACACAAACGATTACAACATATTCAACTTGGTCGGATCCGAACTTCGCATTAAACTATATTAAAATAATTCAAATCGTAACTAATGCAACAGAATACAAAAGAATGCAATCTCCGGTTATTTGCTCGTCTGCTTATATCATATTTAAATTACACCGGCAGTTACGTAATAAGTTGCAAGTTTAATTGCGGCAAAATCAAAGTAATGGATCAAAAATAAAATCCGCGAAATATCGCTCAAAACTAAGAAAAGAAATTTTAACGCTCCGACCTTTATTCCTTTGATGTCCGATTCGTTTGTCAGTGTCTTTACGGCAATGTCGCAGCGACGCTTTATAGTGTGCCGGCTTCCGCGTAGAGAGGCGAGGGAGGGAACTTCCAACGCCGTAATTCGCGATGCACCCAACGAGAAATAACTCTTGATATAGGTCCAAGATTAAAGTCTAGGATTAACGATAGCTTTTGCTAGAAGCTCGCGATAAAAGCCTATAAGCAATAAAATAAAACGAACACATAAGTCAAACCGAGAGTTGCTGCGTATAGAACTTACCTCGGTCTGTTACCGAAGCTGGGACAAACCACGGGACACGCGGTTTTTCCTGTCTCACAACTGGGTCTAATCAGAGTCGGCAATTAGCCGTAGAAATGCACTAACATCCCTTCGATGTAATGGCACGCACAAATAAAAATATTTACGAAAAGAGAGTGTGACCCAAGAGACGGCAAGTTTCGTTCTGACAATGGCGCAACATTTCTCGTTTGACAAACAAGGAACGATTATAAACAAGCGAGACACCTTCTAATCCTACCTCCGGGGAACTTTCTTAGTAACAGTAGGAACCAATCGGCTGAAAGGGCAAAGATCACGCATAATACGCGTCCAGGAGTAGAACTTCGTTATAATTCGCTCAATTCCTCACATACACGCGATTTTGAACTCAAATAAGGATGGATTACGTATATAAAATGAATTTGTTTAAATAAATGAAGGTCCTGTTAATAGAAATATGCTAAAACGAAAGTTTAAGAAAAATTACGCCGGCGAAATACGGGTATTCCTACACTGACTGCAATGTGTACAACGACGCGGTCCAAGGAATAATCCGACACGTCGAATTTCGCATATACAGGGCGTGTTCGGAACAGAAATGAAGGCTGGACGGTGGCAATGCATATACAGGGGGTATTCAGAACAGGAATGAAAAACGCACTGTAACATGCTCCAACTGAGAGCATTATTTGTTATGTCTGTTTGTAGATCATTAATATTATTTATACGTTTATAAATTTTTACATCGTTGGCAAAAAGAAGACTTCCAGAATGATTAATAACACATGGTAGGTCATTTCTAAAAATTAAAAATAAAAGTGGCCCTAAATTGCTACCTTGCGGAATTCCAGATGAGGCAACATAAAAGTGAGAGTTTACTCCACGATAAGCAACTGTCTGTTGTCGGTTTCTTAGATAAGATTTAAATAACTTTATCAAATTTGTAATTAGTCCACAGAAATATATCGCGATCAACCTTATCAAATGCTTCTGCAAAATCTTGTGTAAACTACATCCATCTGAGTTCCATCCTGAATTGCATTACTTATATCATTTTTAAATACTAGTAAATTCGTGTCAACTGAACGCCTCTTAAAGAGTCCATGTTGCCTTACAGAAATTCAGTTAGAAACGTGACTATAAACTTTATTGTGCAGTATTCGTTCAAAGATTTTTGCAGCAGCACGTAATACTCTTATTGGCCTTTAATTTTTGAATTTATTCACATCATCATTTTTATGTATGGGTGTTATCTTGCCAACTTTCCACTTTTCTTGGAAAATGCCCTTAGAAAGTGATAGATTATAAAGATGAAGAAGAGGTTTATGTATGGAAGAATGTCGTCAGCACCTGATGATTTTTTAGATTTTAATTTTTTGATGGAACTGAGAATATCCTCAACTGTAATATTTTTTAAAACTAATAACTGATTTTGATTAATTTCTATATTGGAAAATCGGGATCATAAGTAGCTGCATGTGTATGTACTGCCTGCAAACCCATTGGCAACATCAATATTGCTCGTAACTATTGATTTGTCTTCATTAATAAAGGCATTGCCCTGTAGTAGGAATTTGTTCGTTTATGTTTCACAAACGTCCAAAAATAATTAATATTATTATTCCTTAAATTGGTTTCTACATCGAAACAATAATTTCCATAAGTAGTCTTTACTTTTACTTTTAACTGAGCTCTATTCTTTTTAAATTGGACCATATGGTAAGCATTCAATTTTTTTCTTTCTATGATATTCCTTTAATTTTATGCAGTCAATAATTTCACTTGTAAACCAAACAGGATATTTGCTACAACATTTTTTACTAGAATATTATACATTTGATTTTATGAAATAATTCCACACCTTCCTCAACATCATTGCATAAGAACATTTCATTCCATTCACATACGTCACAGTTTACACATAAATTCGACTATGTTCGTTCGCTTAGTTTCGAGATCAAGTAAGACCCAAATCTTCCTCGAGTAGAATCGTCGTATTTGAAAGGGGTTTACTTTAAACTTTTGCATAAGTCAGACTCTGTATGTCGATGTAAATCTATCAGTTTTGATTCTGGTTATAGAATTCGGTTCTGCTCTAATCAGAACTGATTCTACTCGACGTACACTTCTGTTTATTTAATTTCAAAACTAACGTAAACGAATGTACAGCATTCAAGGGCTTTAAAGACTGAGTTTACGCATAAATTCGACTCTGTTCGTTCGCTTAGTTTCGAGGTCAAATAAGACCCAAATGTTCCTCGAGTAGAATCAATTCTGTAATAGTCGTATTTGAAAGGGGTTTACTTTAAACTTTTACACAAGTCAGACTCTGTATGTCGATGTAAATCTATCAGTTTTGATTCTGGTTGTATAATTCGATTTTACTCTAATCAGAACTGATTCTACTCGATGTACATTTCTATTTATTTAATTTCAAAACTAACATAAATGAGTATACAGCATTCAAGGGTTTTAAAGACTGATTTCACACATAAATTCGACTCTGCTCGTTCGCTTAATTTTGAAGTCAAATGTTACCCGAGTATAATCATCTCTGATTCTGACTATTCTTACACAATCCTATTTTGTACATTCACCGCCCGTTCATCAAAACATCTTAAAGGAGCACGTGGGGATCAATCAAAACGAAACTTGTTTTGAATAGATAAAATGAACTGATTTTAATTCAGTGCATCCCCAAAAAAATGGGTCATAAATCCATAATTTCAGAGATACTGTTAAAATTCATTATACAGGGTGTATTACAACTTCATTTCCAAGCAATTCTACTGTGCAGGAAATTGTACGAACTACCTCTTAACTCTCTAATTATAAGTTAGGTATTGAGAGCTGAAAATTGATGTTAATTTAAAATAATATAAACTGATAGGTTCGTGGGGCGTTGAAGTTACTATCGCAGACCCATTTAGATTAACAATCCGTCCCTGATGAGCTTGATTAATTTTATTCAAATTAAAGCCATATTCATTCTACTTTAGCATTTAACAAAGTAGGTGGTAAATGGGGGGGCGATAAGTGTGGAAGGCTGTTCGTCAAAAAAATCAAAGAAATGTCGAACAAAGAAACTTGTTCTTGATCAGTAGGGATCGGAATAACATATTTTGACGTCGTCACGTCACACAGTGGTCTCACATAGTAAATTAGGAGAACTTTATTATTGAATCAACAACGAAAGATCAGTCTTTTTAAAAATTGACCTAAAAAGGCATAATTACGTATAACTATAATTTATTATTATAAAATGAAGAATATATTAAGAAATTATAGCTAAAAAAAATATGCTATCTGCAAGAAATTACTAATTTAAATAGTTAGATAATTTTGATGTTGTACTATCTTAGTAAAAATAAAATTAAAAAAATGTAAATAGAAGTTACAGTTAATTTTTTATACTTATTTATTGATGAGCTTTCTCTAACCGTGAATAATTAAGCAAGAAACCGCGATGAGATTCGATTACATTTTTTCTGCCATTCGTGTAAAAAAAGTAAAAGCTTTTTATCTACGTCTATGATCTCATGACACACTGACGTACGAGATCCAAAAGCAATGGTAATGTGAAGCATAAAATATAAAAATCCGATCCCTATTGATCAGAGATCATAGTTGGCCAAATTTGAATCTTTTTATATCTAGGACCACATAAAAGCTTTATTAGCTGACGTCTTCATGAACAACTTAGAATCAAATTTTTTTAACTCTGGACATTTTCTGTCACATAAAATTAAATTCCTCGCTCGTTATGTTGATGACATTTTGGTCGTTCTGGAGGGAGATACTAATCTTGCCTATGAATTACTTAATCTTTTTAATTCCTTTCACAATAATATTAAGTTCACTTTAGGATTAGAAAAGAACAATAGTATGAACTTTCTGGATGTCTCAATTAAAAGAATCAATTCATCTTTGTCGTTTAGCATTTATAGAAAACCTACTAATACTGACGCTACCATTAGCTTCACTTCAAATCATTCTTATCAACATAAAATGTCAGCCTTCTCGGCATTTTTTTACAGAGCTTTTTCTTTTCCAATGTCGAGAGAGGACTTCGTATTCAAATTTTGTCTGTAACCTGCCTTCAGCTTTCAGTATTTTGTCATAATTTTGTATTTCCATTCTTTGTTACCCATCAGTTGGTTTCAAATTTACGCGCCATCAGCTTTTATAATTGTTACCCTTAAGTTGGTATTTGTTAGGAACTTTTGTTCGCCGTAGGTTAAGTTCTTGCAGTGTTCGACTGTCATTTCACTTTAAAATGGCCATGTGCTAAGTAACTTCTTTGCTAAAGGTTTGTTGCAATTTATTTAATGTTTTCTCTTGTTAAGCGTAAATTCTTATATTCTAGATTTGAGAATGGTTAAGTTTTAACCGAAACATGTTATCCATTAAAATTTAGTTCTTGTACACCGAAGAAAATATAATACGTTTCACGACGTAGTTGGTTTCTTGTGTGACCTTTGGCATTTCGTTCAACTTCAAAATTATTTAAACAGTCACAAATCTCATGGATAATCCAATTAGTACTTTATGTACAAAATTCCAGAAGAATCTAAGACCTTTTGACCCAACGAATCGTTGCAAAGGACAAAGTCATGCAGGACCAATTCAAAAATACTGCGTCGATGCAACAGTTACAAAGAAATCGAGTTCCCTTGCGATTTTTAAGTAAAGATATAAAAGTCCTTCCTTCTTGCTCGTTTTTATTAAGAAACGTCAAACCTCCCATAATATAGACAAGTATAGATGCCCCTACATCTTTATTAATGGCAATTCTTAGTGGGCATAGTTCTTGAAGTTCCCCAGTTCGTATTTTTACACTTTTTGAAACAATATTCTGGGATATCTGTATGTGTGTATTTGAACGTTATGACAAGGTCACCTGTATAATAATGAAGTTAACTTCCGCGATCGTTATCCATTTCGTCACTGCTTCCATTGAAACCATGTTCTTCCTGCTGACTTTTTGTTATCATTCGATTTCTTCCATAAAGAAAAGCGAAACGTCGGCAGTAAAAGAATAGAGTGACATGTTTCCACCGGAAACCATAAAGCCAAAACCATGACGAGACCACCGAAAACTATAAAAAAAATCGTTTAACTATGATGAGACCTTTTAAATAAAGATGGCTAACGAGGCATCGAAGAAGAAAAAGAAGGAAAATGGTAAATAAGAGAAGGCCCAGTTTTACAGTCGTGGAGTAACTGTTCGCCGAATATCCTTTAATATTCCTCCATATCTATTCACGCGTTTCCCTAAGAATAATGCTTATCCGACGATTGTAAAATCGGGCATAAAGGAGATAAGAGCACAAGAAGAAAAGTAGATTAAATAATAATCGAAAAACGTAATCGGGGGGAAAAAGGGAAGAATATGGAAAGAAAGAATATAATAGAAAAGAGAACGAAATACGAACCAGAGGATTGCCTCCATTCTTCAAAGAAGGGTGCAGTGAGAAAGCTGACGAATAAGCAAAACAAATGGAAAGATTTAAGACTGAAAGGGAATTAATAATAGACGTTTAAAGAGAACAGAATACGAGTCAGAAAACTGTGTCCATTGAAAAAGATAAGAGCAAGCCAGATTAAACCAAGCAGACCGAAAGACGTAAGTCAGAGGAAAAAGGAAGAACAGAAAAGCTCTGACACATTAAGCTTTGAAAATTTAAAGGAAGATATCAAAATTGGTTGAATCATCAAGAATCAATCGATCTTTCCGAACTGATTCTCTCTAATAAGGTGAATATAATTAAGTTTCCCTCAAAGTGTTAATAATATTGGCGGGTTGGGGAGGTGGAGGCGGCTTGGCTTTTTGCAGGTACACTAGAAATTATACCGCAGTAAAAGCGAGCACAGATAATAGGAGATCCAAGGACAGCCATCAAGGCATCTTTAATACTGTGGCTCTGTCGCTGATGTCTTCATCAAGGAGACCGCGGCTGTGCTCTGTAATTTAGTGGCGGGCGCCTCGCTCAGGATCTCGCCCCTAGTTACGTATAACATTAACCGGACGTGGATGCATTAAACTGATTCATCCCATATTAAAAATTTATGCTTTACGAGCCTTAATAGACGTTTCGTAAGACTCGGCGTTATTACGTATGGATAATGATTGGCAGGCCGGGGTTCGTCCTGAAACGTGTAATTTTACAAATGGATTTTCGTCCTTATATAATTCCGAAGATACAGAAATCGAATTAACCTAATTTCTCTGACGACTCGTGCAACAAGTTCGTTTTTAATCGTAAGGATTCGCTGCCATTTTAATCTATTTTCGGCGCAGTGAATCTTAAGAAGTTAATACGTCTGAAGATAAATTAATCGCGCGCGTTGCATTCGCTTCCGTTTTACATAATTCCGTAATGCCGGGGCCATTCATTCCGGCACTTATAAAACACCGAATCGTTCCGAGATACAATTTCGAAGATAATTTCAGCCATTTCAGCACTCGCTGCATCCCGCGCGTCTAACTAAAATTAATGAGCGGGGCCCTCTCGCCCTGAACGCGAACCAAACTGCAGGCAGCGGCTATTTCCATCGACTTATCATCTATCGTTTTATAATTTTTCTGAGGGTGGTTTAATTAAAATTTATATTTTCGAGCGAGCCACGTTTTATTTCAATTCGATATTGAGATTGATGGGGGCCTTTTCAAGTGCAATGCGGATTTGCAAAGACGGAAGTACTTACGACTATAATTAATATCCGTGATATCCAATCTAGAATTTACAAGAAATTTTCCAAAGCAAGAAGGAATGCAATTGCAAAAGGCACATTTAATTACTTCTCATAGCCGAGCTTCGCCGGCAGATAGTTGAGATCAGATAAGGGGAATCCCAATATCGAACTAAGAACCTGCTGGAAGCCGACAGGCTTTTACTTAATTATCCGTCAACTTGGTACTTTTGAGTACCAAGTTATTTAGCAACATCGGCCTTTCCCCCCTGCAGCAATAAATAAGCCCAACGGCCGATAAGATCGGAATCACACGGCTCCCTCGTAACTTGCGGCGCAGAGGTGTGCGACACATACTCGTTCCGTCCTCATCCTTGAATGCGTTTTCTGAATTATACGCCGAAGGATCAAAAGGTTAATAATTAAATATGCGGATAAGATCGGAGATAATCATGTAAAATACTTGCCGTGGCCATAAATTGCCGCGGTTGCGCCTCAGGAATTTTTAATATTGCCCCGCGATAACCATTTATCTCGTGGAATTACGAAAAAACCTGGAGATACACGATCGAAAAGGACATGACAAACGAAGTAAAATAAACGAGGTTATTATCCCCTTACATTTTTTTTAATTGTACATATATCGCTAGATTTCTTTTAATAACATAATTTTGAAATCAGAAAGGTTTCTAATTTCATAAGCAATCGGGAGAACACAGATCGGAAAGAAGAATATAACTTGAAGACAAATACTCCAGCAGCAAGATGTGGGGAGATGCGCCGCGCGAATCGTTCACTTCCCTCTGCATATGGCAGTGAACTTTGGAAATTAAGTGAAGAAGAGAAGAAAATATTGAGAGGGTGGAAAAAATTACTCGGAAGAACATATAGGATAGTGGCAAGGTATGAGTGTAGTGAAGAACAGAGCAGGTTTGATAACGTTGAAATAAAATTTAAACTAAAAAGAAGAAAAAAAAGATGGCCTGGAATTTTAACCCTTTGTCTACCAATGGTACTTGAAAGTATCAGCATTTAAAAGCCTCGTAAATACCAACATCTGCAAGAGGAAGATGTACGTGTACATGAATCATAGGCTACTCTTGTAAGAAATTATTAAAACAGCGCGAAAAATTTTTAGTATTCAATGTTGCCACTATAGAAAATTCATAGGCATTCAGTACTCTGCATGAAGCATTAACATAAAGAGGATTTAAATCTTGAAATGTAAAGGTATCTACAGGTACTGCTGGTATAATATAGACTCTAGTGACATATCAGTATTGGCAGACAAAGGCCAAAGGAAAGAAAGAAAAGTGTAGAAAAGGCACATCAATCTTTGGAACACATGAAGACTGTTTACTGCGAAAATGGAGTTGTAGAAAAAGATTCCTGTAGAAAGGACAATGAAGAGGAGATTTGTAAAATCTATAAAAACGTCGAATTGAGTCGGAATTATACCAACTGTAGAAAACAATGCGACAGAGTAGGCCACGAAGTACCTCAGAGTCATCAACCATCAGCTTCGCTTCGAATCGGAATCTGTGGAAAGCATCAGACCTCGCAGGCAGAAAGTGCAAAGACGAAGCAGAAGAAAATACGAGCTAAAGCGTGAATCGGTATAGAAGACCCCCAAATAGTTAAACTAAAAACAGAAAAAAATTGTCTAACTTTGATAGAATTTGAATATAATCTGAAACTTCTGCGTCTACAACTTTTGTCCTCAATTTCTTCTTCAAAGTTTGAAGCCCGTTTTAAACAGTCTTATTTCTTGTAACAAATTTGTTACGAAGTGAATGAGAAGTGCCAATTCAACCATTCAACATTCACTGTGCTAGCTTATCTCTTTCACTTCGTAACAAATTTGTTACAAGAAATGTGACCGTTTAAAACCGGCATAACTCTTACCCAAGTCATCACCTGCAAGGAAGCATTGTTTAACCAATACATCCAACAGCAAGCAAAGAGTAAAAACAATCGAAATCTCATTGGCCTTAGGTTCATAAAAGTATCTGACTGTGGAGTTGCAATCTGCATTATGCTATTCCTCAAATTCTTTGGAATTCTTCTCAGGAAACAAAAAAACTCTCAGATTCAGTCGGTGGTATTCATGAAGAAGGCAACATGAGACAGATCCTGGTCCTCCAGGTTCCTCACAAGCTGCAAGAAAATTGAAATTGAAGATATCTACAAAAAAAATCTCGGATTCAGTTGGTGGTGTTCATGAAGAAGGCAATAGGCATCGCTGTGAGGCAGATCCTCATGCTCAAGGTTCCTCACAAGGTGATTTCGCTTGTATCATAGCTGCAATAAAATTGAAATTGAAGATTTCTACGAAAAAAATCTCAGATTCAGTTGATGATGTTCATGAAGAAGGCGACAAGCATCGCTATGAAACAAATCCTCATCCTCCAGGTTCCTCACGAGATGTTTTCGCTTGTCTCACAGCTGCAAGGAAATTGAAATTGAAGATTTCTACCAAAAAAATCTCAAATTCAGTTGGTGGTGTTCATGAAGCAGGCAACAAACATCACTATGAACCAGATCGTAATCCTCCAGGTTCCTCACAAGGCGATTTCGCTTGTATCATAGCTGCGAGAAAATTGAAGATTCATAAAAGAGCCTATTGGTGATGTTTAAGCAGAAGACGACCAACATCGCTATCACACTAGGAAATCCTTGCTTTGAAGGACACAAGTCCCAAAGCATACGTCTAATGTCTTTTCCTTTTCTTCAAGACAAGATGGTTTCGCTTGTATCACAGCTGCGAGAAAATTGAAATTGAAGATTTCTACCAAAAAAATCTTAGATTCAGTTGGTGGTGTTCATGAAGAAGGCAGCAAGCTTCGCTATGAGGCAGATCCTCATCCTCCAGGCTCCCCACAAGATGATTTCGCTTATATCAGAGCTGCAAGAAAATTGAAATTGAAGATTTCTACAAAAAAAATCTCAGATTCAGTTGGTGACGTTCAAGAAGAAGGCAACAAGCATCACTATGAGGCAGACCCTCATGCTCCAGGTTCCTCACAAGATGATTTTGCTTGTATCATAGCTGCAAGAAAATTGAAATTGAAGATTTCTACAAAAAAAATCTCGGATTCACTTGGTGGTGTTCATGAAGAAGGCAACAAGCATCACTATGAGATAAATCCTCATCCTCCAGGTTCCTCACGAGATGTTTTCACTTATCTCACAGCTGCAAGAATATTGAAATTGAAGATTTCTACCAAAAAAATCTCAAATTCAGTTGGTGGTGTTCATGAAGCAGGCAACGAACATCACTATGAAGCAGATCGTAATCCTCCAGGTTCCTCACAAGGCGATTTCCCTTGTATCACAGCTGCGAGAAAATTGAAGATTCATAAAAGAGCCTATTGGTGATGTTTAAGCAGAAGACGACCAACATCGCTATCACACTAGGAAATCCTTGCTTTGAAGGACACAAGTCCCAAAGCATACGTCTAATGTCTTTCCCTTTTCTTCAAGACAAGATGGTTTCGCTTGCATCATAACTGCGAGAAAATTTCTACCAAAAAAATCTTAGATTCAGTTGGTGGTGTTCATGAAGAAGGCGACAAGCATCGCTACGAGGCAAATCCTCATCCTCCAGGTTCCTCACAAGATGGTTTCGCTTGTATCATAGCTGCAAGAAAATAGAAATTGAAGATTTCTACAAAAAAAATCTCAGATTCAGTTGGTGGTGTTCATGAAGAAGGCAACAAGCACCGCTATGAGGCAGATCCTCGTCCTCCAGGTTCCTCACAACATGATTTCGCTTATATGACAGCTGCAAGAAAATTGAAATTGACGATTTCTACAAAAAAAATCTCAGATTCAGTTGGTGGTGTTCATGAAGAAGGCAACAAGCATCGCTATGAGACAAATCCTCATCTCATCCTCCAGGTTCTTCACGAGATGATTTCGCTTGTATCATAGCTGCAAGAAAATTGAAATTGAAGATTCATAAAAGAGCCTCTTGGTGATGTTCAAGCAGAAGACGACCAAGATCACTATCACACTAGGAAGTCCTTGCTTTGAAGGACACAATTCCTAAAGCATACGTCGAATGCCTTTTTCTTTTCTTCAAAACGGACTAATTATCTATTATAGGCACAGGTTTCACATTGTTGAAGACCTCAAAGCTTCCACCAAGAAAAGATTAGGTGAGATACTGAATGAAACGAAAACTATCACCTAGGCTTGGACTTTCCAATGATGATTAGGCACGGTATTGAAAGGACTATTTGATAATAAATTGTTTAATTAAAAGTCACAGGTTTCCCATTGATGAAGACCTCAAAGCTTCCACCAAGAAAGGATTAGGTGAAATACTGACTGAAATGAAAACTATCACCTAGGCATAGACTCTCCAAAGATGATTAGGTACGATATTGAAAAGGCTATTTGTTTAACAAAAAGTCAAAGCAAAAAAATTCATTTAAGGTACATAAAAAGGGGAGGTTTGTCTTTAAAGCAATCAAAGCAAAGCATTAACATCCTCTGCCCAAACAAAACAGGAGACAAATTAAAAACGGGATTCAGTTTCATTATCCCGGTGCACTTAAAAGCGGCCGTGCAGCCGTCGACGCGGCAATTCGCGCTTTTATATTCACAGTGCGGTAAAGCCGAACATATTATTACAAAACGAATTACTCCGTTAACGTGGTCCGTTGGAGCTCACCAACCACCACCAAGCTCATTCAGGCCCTCCATTCAAAATTTGTTTGGATTCGTTAATGAACGTCGAGCAAACTTCGGCATTCACGCCGGCAAAGAATTTCACCTGGAGGGAAGTGTAATACAAACTGCTTAAGCGACTGCGGGTTGTCCAAATTTACCCCCATGTTAATAAATTAGGGCGATCGATGTGTGTATTTG
The DNA here is from genome assembly GCA_033060865.1 of Dorcus hopei. NCBI lineage: Eukaryota > Metazoa > Arthropoda > Insecta > Coleoptera > Lucanidae > Dorcus > Dorcus hopei. Next base: position 1,452,249 of record CM065425.1, on the reverse strand, counting down.
CAATACCGAAGCTTTTAAATTTGTACCTTTTTACAGTCTCCACTTAGCACCTGTTTATTCGGTAGTTAAAATTTTATCTGGTGCTTTATGATTGGGGCATAAAAAGGATTATTACGTTGTATCGTTTTTTTTTCAAGTGGTGAACACGAAGTCAATGTTAAAAAAAAAACTAACGACGAATTTTGTTTGATTTTTAAGCAACAAAAAAATTGTCCGGTTGGATGTCTATAGTAATAAAAGGAGGAAGAGAGACACGGTAAGATTTAAAACAAGGAAGTGGTTGCTTCTGGTCTTAATTTTGATTATGCGTAAGTCTTGGTAAACCACGCCTTCGATTTTACCAAATACTTTTAAAAGTCCAAATAATTAAGCGTGTGCCAAAGTGGTAACTGAAGTTCCTCAAAGACTGGTGGATGTTTGGATGTTTGGTGGAATTTCAAATGTCTCATTGGAGAAGGCACACAAGAATGAAGTCATCCTCTGCTTCTCTTCTTTTCAGTAAAAAATAAATGACCTACTCCATATTCTTTGGAATACTTTCAGCAAGCAAGATGTCCTCAGTGCCAGTGGATTCCATTGGGGGGTTGAGGACAAGAAGATTTTAATCTTGGACTTCAGTATACCTTTCGTCTTCTTCTTTTTCTATTCTCTTCTAGGTTTACTACTTCTGCATTTTCTCACTGTATTTGTCTAAAGGACAATGTTATATTTTTAATTAAATTTACGTAAACTTGACTCCGGTTGATCATTCATTATTAATCCGGAATTGTAAACAACTGTTTCAATGGAAAAAAAATTGAAGTTCAATTTAAAGCTTAGTACATACAGAGCGTCATAAATAAACAGTAACAATGGTGCATTTAATCTACGTTTAAGGATGATAAATCGTTCTGGATATGTTAAGTAAGAGAGCGGCGCAATAATACGAAAAAGTTGCCCAATAACACAATAAAGCTTTCAATATAGAACAAAAGCTGCGAGCTTACACAATTTCGCACGTCTGTTAGCCCCGTAGCATGGAAATGTAAATAAACTGGTCGATATCTTAACTCGAAAGATAGCATCGTTTCATTCTCATTCTCATTCTCGTTCTCGTTCAAGCAGGTACCGAACGAAACCCCTCGCAACACGCACATGTACAACACATACAGGCAACAAGAACCAGACGGAACACAATAAATAATTACGAGACGTTTCATGTTCAATACACATCTATTATTTAAGTGTGAGGATTTACCTTACGGCTTTGCAGTAAAGTGTAATCCGATTGGGGGGCAGTTTCGAAAAGGAGCACAAGAACTTTTAATTATCCTACTTTTACAGTCAGTTCGAAGACTGTCAAACTCTTTGGGCGATGATCGTTTAAATTCAGAACATCTTTTAGCCTTTGCCAAACTTTGGAAGAGTTTTAGGGTAGATTACCGTTTTATGGGTACAGTTCACAGTATTTAAGCAGTAGAATTGTGAAAAGGACAATAATACAGATTACATTCTACTTTTTTTTTCTCAAGGGACAGTCTTCGTAACAACACTTTTAACGGACACTCGTAAGTATCGGACGCAAGCGACGCCGACGTCTCAGGTTAAGTCCAACCAACCAATACGGACGCCGATACGATCTAAGAGCGTCGCCGTCGACGATTCAACCGCAACCCGCCGTACGTAGGATCAAACTGATCCAGATGGCGCTACAAACCGGCTCCACGCGACCCGCGGAATCCGGAGTTGCGCAGCACGAGCGCCTCCGACTTGTTCTCCCCGTTCGGCCCAACTTGCTTCGATCTGCGTACACTCACGCCCAAAAAATTCAACAATTGTTTTACATCCGTCGTTAAAGTTTATTGTCTAATTAACTCGCAGAAATTTCATCGCCGCTCCTATAAATTATGAAATACATCTTGTTAATAGATTAATTTTCGAGAGTTTATTTCGTTTTGATGGGCGGCAGTTTCACAACCGGAAATTCAAATCGACGCAATAAAACAATTACGAAAAAATTTACGATGTTACTAACTCATTTACTTTAACGAGCTCTGTAACGAAACCAAAGGTGCACTTGTAAAGTTGCTCAAACTGCTGTGTGAAACCATGTCGAATTTATCAAGGTGAAAATAACTAATAATTAGATTTTCCATAAAGCATAGCGCACGTGCACATACCCTCTATTCTGCTGCGTACGCGAGCTACTAAATTTTAGAATTATTCCCCCTCGCGTCGCAAACATCTGTGGAGAACAAAAAGAAAACTTTGCGTTACTCCTTATATCAGAATGTACTATATTTTTTTTAAGACATCTCCGGTTCCGATTTAGGAAAGTGAAAGCTTGAAAACCCTGTTACCAAAAACGTCGTCGGTTATCAAAGTTGAAAAAGAGACCACTTTCAGATAAGAGTCATTTATATTACCATAAGATAAATAAATTGGCGATAGGGCGTGAGACGCACACCGATAAGTGCTGGTCAAAAGTAGACCGAATAACGCCTTAAAGTTAGGCAATTCAAAGCCCTTCGGTGATCTAAATGCCTATACGTCGACGAAGTTGAACGACTAGGCCGCGAGAGAGCAGCACCTCTCAGAAAAATTATTAAAGAGGGGTAAGATTTTGAAATTGGTAAACAATAGCCCAGGGGAGAGAACAGTTTCAAAAAATTAATTAATGTTCGTCTAACCATCGCATCGTCTCATTTATTTAAATATTCTCTCTTTGATCTACGGATAGTTTTGTCTATTTCGTTTATTAACTTAATTTAGATTTAAGTTGTAACCCTCGCGCGGGTGCGGTTTCATTCTAAACCAGGTGTGGTTGAAACTGTGAGTGCAAGGAGCAAGAACTCCACCATCCCGTGTCTTCCTTGTGGCGTAGCAACATACACGCATCTAACATATTCCCCGAACCAACCGCCATCCAGGTAATCCCGGGCCTTAATCCCCAAGCTGTACGCACGGAGGCTATTAACGAGCGCACTAATGACCACATTAGGCGGACGGGTTCGGCGAAATTCCTGATGCAAGTGCACACACCGGCACGCTCTAATAAGACGGATTAAACGTAGAGTATAGGATCAAGAGGGGTGTTCTTAGAACAACCCGGGAAGAGGTCCTATATAAACCGGCCGAGTGCCACTAGCAAGGCACTTCGAATCCTGCTGCCGAACAGGCCAGAACGAAGGCTCTTGCTACTGCTGCCGAATAGGCCAGAACACAAATTTCTGCTCCTGTCGCTGAATAAACCAAGACAAAATATCAGCCCCTACGGTGTAAGGTCTGAGCAACACACCGCCAGATTCCAAGTCGCATCTCGAAGAACCCCCAAGCTGGCGCCGACACCGGTACCACGTGGGCGGACGAAGGCGACCATCAAGAGGAGTCGTTACCGGAGACATCAGCATCGACAGGAATTCCGGGACGCATTGTCAGAAGCTCGCTTTCCCCGAGCAGTGTCCCTCTTACCACCGTCGCCGCAACGAGGACCCGCCATCGCGTCAGAGACCGAAGGTTACACTGGGCCATACCGACTGATCCCTTTAACGAGACCTCCATCGACGTACAACGAGGTATCACGCGCCCAGGTCCACCCGTTAGATCCACGTCTTCCCATGGTACAAAGCGACTACGCCAAGTTAGGAGAAGAGCAATAGAATTTTGATGTGTATATATTGTATATAACCTGTTTCATTAATATAACTCTGCATTTACTGGAAGTTGGGTATTTGTCGGCATTACAAATCGGCTGGGCACGTGACGGCGAATGTAGTCAAAATGCGTTGGCTGCAAGACGTTTGTATGCACAGCATTACCCAGATCGCCCTTTGCCAAATAGCAGATCCTTTGTGTCAGTTGTGCATCAAGCAAGAGATACAAATAATTGTTTACAAGGGATGGTATGTTTAATTTTCACAACATGCATGTATGGGCAAAAGAAAATCCTCATGCAATGTGGCGCCCTAGTTTTTAACAACGCTTTTCGATCAATCTGTGGGCAGGTATGTTAAACAGCACTTTAATCGGTATGTTTACGTCTCGCTCAGAGGGGGGGGGGGCGGTTCTAAACATTTCACAAGGAATTGCCGGATGTCAGTATGAATTTTTTGATTTTTTGTTCGATTTAATTTTGGTGGATTCGTGAAAATATCTGTTACCAAATACTCCATTAGTTTTTTTGTACGAACTTGAAGGACACCCTGTATAAATTACAGGCCGATTTCGATACTACCTGTTGTCGATAAAATTTTGGAAAGGCACATATCTAGCCATCTTCTAGATTACCTATATAAGATTAAATTAATTATTGATTGCAATCAATTTGCATATCAAAGAAATAAGGTTACTGCTGACCTTTGTGTCATTCACAAATTTGATTAATCACAAATTGGATCGTAAAATGCATGTCCTCGGTTTATTTGTTGACTTCAGCAAAGCATTTGATTGCTTAAATCACGACCATCTTTTAGAACCACCTACTTGATGCTTACGGTGTAAGAGGATGCATTCACAATTGGTTTATGATTACCTGAAAGGTAGATAATTTTTTGGGTGTGTTACGTTCAAACCTGTTAGACTGTTACGTTCAAATCTCGCGCCACAACATCGTGGTGATACAGCCTCATTCTACTGCGTTTTAATACAGTTGGCTACACTGTCCCTTCCCCCCCCATTTACGTCGCTATAGGGGAAACCTGCGTGAGGTAAACGCTTAACATTCATAGGCTATGAAGGCACCATGTGACTCTCAGGTCGCCTGTCATTGGTTATCGTCGGTAATCCCTACGCGCGTCGAAGCGACCTTCTTCATCTTCAATCTCGTCGCGTCCTTTCTTGTTCTTGGAGCGTTGTGCCGGTATGACGTGTTTTTCCGTGTGTGTTAAATCTAACGGAGTACTTGCTCATTTGGAGAAGTAACTCAATTGCGGCTTTGCTGGAAGATCAATTGACGCCGCCGAACATCGATTGCAGACAGTTTAATCTCCTTACTAAGTCTGAGACCCCAGTTCTCTCAGGTAACATATGACGACGCATCAAAAATCAAATGAAAAATCATTTCTTCTATGTAGGCTCTTCTATTTGATATTGAAAATGTGATATCGCGCACCCCTAGTGGTAATCACATGCAACAAAATTTTTGTGTTAGGATGTCGTAGAAGGGTCTCTTAAAAACCAAGGAGGGATCTGCGATGCGAGAAGGAAACTTTTATGGAGACAGAATAACGCATGGAGTATGAATGTAATCTAGCACGGTCTGCAGCTCCGCAACATATGTTTAATCCATTGATTTATGCAGACATTGCGAAAACGTATTCATTCCAGTCGCTGAAGAGTTATTAAGCGAAAAGTTGAATTAATGCCTTCTTTTATCGCAGGTCCGCGAATATCGATTAATTTATCTCTGATTTATCACAGGGCAGTATTCAAGTACTTTAAATTTTTGGTTTACTTCGTTCATTCTGTGTAGTTCAGTTTGTTTCTAATTTATCTTCAGCTTTCGTGATTTTTCTGAATTATTATCTTCAAATCGCTGGAGGTTCACAGATCCAGTTTTTATGCAGAGTTAATAATATTGTTCTGACAGTGTAATTAAGAAGAGAAACCAACGGTTCGGCCTCCAACTGTATTATTGTAATACACAAAATCAATATATAATTATTTTAGAATCAGATAGCTGGGTGAGCAGTAAATTTGCTCGACAGCAACAGAGAGCAACAACTATCGCGCTTTATTCCCAGAGATACTTAATTAAAGCCGAAACCCCTTTCGATTATATTTTATCTCGCACATTAAACTGACTGCTTTTGTTTATTGGATTCCTTAGTGACGTGTAATGCCTTGCAGTAAGCACCAGAGCGAGAGGCAGCGGCCCCCCGATGTAAATGGTTTTTGTTCGAATTTGAGCGGCGCTTGTAACCGGTTTACAAATAAGTTTATTTTGCGTTTTGATTTATACTAAACGACTGCGGGTGTTAATTAAATTATACGATCCTGCGCTACAAATTTTCTTCCCATCAAATTATATAACGGTCCGTTGCTTGGCAAAAAGTTCCGTTTCGAACTTGCCTCGAAAGGCCTTTTCAAAGTCGATTCGTCTAATTTTGCTCATTACGCTAAGTGCTCTTGTTTCTTGAATTCTTTATCAATGATTAATAAGATGGAGATTAATTTTAAAAAATCTCGAAACAAGTCGAAATGCGATCAACTGGCGAAACAGCAACAGCACTGTACAATAGATGGCGCTGCTTTTCACTGCAATTGAGGAGAATTTGCAAAATAAGAAGCTTTAAATTGAACCTGAACGGGGGGGAATTTGCTAAAAACCACAAGGGGTTTTGTTTCTATGTTCCGCGGATAAAAATCATAAAAAGTATTTGAACCCGGACTTGTGTAATTGAGGGCAGCTTACGACCATGTTGAAATGTAAACACAATAAGGAGGTAACTGATACGTAAATGTTCATATTTCATAGTAACACATCAGCGGAATTTATTTCAAACGGGGCCACGTGCTTATACGCGCGTATACGAATGACGCAAACGGACACAAAGCAGGTGATGAAAAAATGCAACGCGCGACTAGGCAAAAAACGTGTATTTAAAGTGCGGGTCAAAATTAGGAAGATAGTCGTTTCCACTGGACCGACTCAGGGGGCACTAGTGCCAACCAACAAGGGGACGCCAACATTGCCGCCGCCAACGCTCAACAACGCCGACGCCTCCGCCCGCTTCATCGTCGTCGCCACCCCAGCATCAGCATTGCTGCAGCCCCCATCATCTGTCACTGCCCCCAACAACATTGCCGTTCGTCCTAAAGAAGTACGAGGACCATCTCCCCCGCCAGCTGTCGAGAGAAGACATCACCGTAGTTCTGCACTGGCCGCCGCTGTTCCAACCCGATCACCCCGTAGGCTGAGCAAGGACGTATCGTGCTCCAGCCAAGGAACATTGAGACCAACCACGCAAGTCACGGACCGGCCTTGAACTTCGGCAGTCTTCCCGGCTAAGGAAACGTCGCCCGCTGCTCCGTCTTAGTCGAATCAACAACCCCAGTCGCCGCGAACGACCCAGGACCGCACCCCAAGTTTCACGGACAAACCACCGTCAACCAAATTAATCATTTACGTAAATGTAAATAAAGAGGTATTAATTTTGTAAATAATTGTCTTTAAAGCTCTACCCTCTGATAAACCTACGCACCCCAATCAACCCAAAGGCTGAGGACACACCGTCGCGATATAGTGGAGGCTTAGCGCGACGTGGTGAAGGACCTTAGCGTGACTATATCACTATTCATTCTTATGCCAGCGTTTCGTCCTTTACTATTGCGGAAAGACTCAATTTTTATGAAACAGTAACAGCACTGTACAATAGATGGCGCTGCTCTTCACTACAAATGAGGAAGCATTTCCAAAATAAGAAGCTGTAAAATGAACATGAAGGGAAGTATATCACTGTTCATTCTTCTGCTAGCATTTCGTCCTTTACTATTGCGAAAGGATTCAATTTTTACGAAACAGTAACAGCACTGTACAATAGATGGCGCTGCTCTTCACTGCCATTGAAGGGCATTTGCAAAATAAGAAGCTTTAAAATGAACATGAAGAGAAGTATAAAAATATTGAATTTCAACATAAACAGAAAACCGTAGATTATAAAATTAGAAGTTGCAGGAAACGAGAATAATGTGGTTGTAATGAGATTGCCCCACGATTAAACAATAGATGGCGCTGCTCCTCACTGTTTTCATAGAAACATGAAATGGCATTTTGAAAGATTAATGGCGGGACAAACAGCTGACCAATCAAAGGCGACTTGCTCTCTCTATAAACGGATTTGGATTTAGTTTCCGCTTTGTGCAAGTTCACCATTCGCTTAACGCAGCGTTTACATCCACACATTTGGTGCCATCTATTATAAAAATGATAAACAATTTCACCATTCACTTTGTATCTACAAATTTAGTGCCATGTGTTATCGAAATGACAAACATATTCACTATTCACTTAACGCAGCCTTTACATCTACAAATTTGGTACCCCATCTATTATCAAAATGACAAACAAATTCTAAAGAAGCAACAGCATGAACGTCAGCAGTGGCAGCAACAAAAAGAACAGCAGCAATAACGGTTTTGTGATAAAGGATGGAACGTCGTCGGCAAGAAACAGTAACGTCGTGCCACCGGAAACCGCAACGAAAGTACAGTCCTTGAAAGAGCGAAAAGAGACAAGAGAAAAACTAAAAAGAAGAGTAGTTTAGGTCGCGACACCTTGCGGCCGTTTTTGGCCTAAAAAAACTGACTTGCATCAAATTTCTAAAAGGAAGTACAACAGTAAACAAGTAAAACGGTTGACCTTGAAACAGATCAGTGTCAGCTTATCATAACATATACATGGTGTAGATTAGGACCAATTCGATTGATTTTAAAAATTTCAAACTGGCTTAATTTAGAACTTGTATCCAGCTGTTACCTACCTGAAGGACAGCAAATTGTGCGAGTAACTTCGATGTTCTCCAGCACCGCCGACTAACTCTTGGAGGAGGGAGGGTTCAACGAAACCCCAAAAGCAAAGGGCGGACAAATTGAATAAAATAAAAGACACCAGCTGAGCACACTTGTTTTTATTTGTACTGCTCGAAGATTGTAATAATAAGAAAATAAATAATTAATTAGCAAGTAACGAGTACGACCCAGAAGGAGTCCCAATGAGTTGAACAAGAAATAAATATAAACTTGTTATCAGTCTATGTTTAAATGAAAACTTTTACCGAGAAACAGATCTGCTTATCGTTTACAGAAAAGCTTAAAATTAAACTAACGCAGACCAGCGTTTAGACGACGCAAACAAATAAATAAATAAATTAATCCCGACCTTTTAGACCAAATCCACGTTTAGACAACACCTGTCAATAGTGAGTGAGCGCGCTCCAACGAAGAACAGTGCTGCCCGTCACGAACTCTTCAAGTGTAGCGTCACGTCTGCGATCAAGTCCAGTTTTACCGGATGAGGTGTGGGCCGGACTTCTAGCAGTTAAAACTCCGAATACGGCTTTTTTTCCACCCAAAGGGTCGTTGATAATTTTCAAAAGGGGGTACAACTACCACTGGAAGCCTAAGAGTAGTGGAAAGATACGCGTTACAAACAGAACGTTCGCACGAAATTGCCGATAAGACCTACCTGTTCTTTGTCCCAAGAACAGGCCTTAGAAAAGCTTTTAACGAGCTTGAATTGGCTCGGCGTGCACTTAAACAAATCTCGGAGTAATTTCCGTTTCGGCTTCAATCAAAAGATTCACATCAAAAGAAGCACCAAAAATCATGAACACACACAACCAATAGATCTGCACGCCGGGACTTCACTGAGCGGGGTCGTTACGAGATGAACTCAATTTTTAACCGGGCGAAAGAGTGAAATGGACTGATACCGTAGGACTAGGTAGCAGCGTAAGTCGAAACGACTTGGAACGTGTTATTAAAAAAAATGAAGGAGAAATTTATTGATTAAATGAAATTGAGTTAAAATTAAAAAAAACAGTAAAATAAAGTACGTATCAATGAGTGAGGTGAACTAAACAAAAGTTGTTACGTTCAAATTTGCCGCCACAACATCGTAGCGATATGGCATCATTCTACTGCGCTTTAGCACAGTTGGCCACACTGTTACCCCCTCATTTACATCGCTATAGGGGAAACCTGCGTGAGGCGAACGCTTAGCATTCATAGGTTATGAAGGCACCATGTGATTCCTATAGGTCGCTTGTCATTGGTTATCGTCGGTAATTTTCGTACGTTTTACCGACCTTCCCCATCTACGATCTCGTCGCTTCCTTTCTTGTTCGAATCTTGGTGCTAGTGAGACGTGTTTTACGTGTGCTGTAAACCTATCGGAGTACTTGCTCATTTGGAGAAGTAGCTCAATTGCGGCTTTGCTGGAAGATCTCGTGACACCATCGAACACATTTGGGGCATCTTTAAGCTCCATGCTAAGCCTGAAAATTTAGAAAATCCCAAGTAACGTAAGACGTGCGAGGGCGTGTACCTAACATGGCCGCTAACAAAAATCATTTCTTCTATGTAGGCTTTTCTTATTTGGTCGTAGTTTTCTGACGCTGGCTATTAGACCAGGCTTTCGGCCTATTACTCCTGAGGCACTCCTGTCCCGTGAGCGTACCGTAACCCGATCGTGGACACCTGACCAGCGAAACCAGTTTGATCTAGATTGTCGTCGCTACCCGCGATCAACAGAGGGCGTTGTAATTATCCACCGGCCATCGCGCTTCGGTTGGCAACGCCGACCCTGACTTCGGACTGGACGTGCTGACAAAAGGTTAGGTTTTTCAACGTAATTCAATCTGACGTTTACGGACCGATCGGTTTAGACTTTATTTGTTGTTCATGCATAATTAAATTGCGAATCAGAAGTTAGGACTACGTGTTGCGCTACGTTCACCGTAAATAATTAAGTAGTCAATTGTAATATCTTGACTTTTAGTGTTTGTTGTCGGCTAAGTTACCGAGTAACAGTTGACTTCTTTTAGGATTTGTTTATATAGTGTGTTACAATAAATTTTGTACCGCAGTGAATGTTTTATTGTGTCGAACCTGCGCTGAACGTACAAGTGAACCTAAATCTCCTGGAATTATTGGTCTATCTGAGGCGAACGCATTGAGGCTTAGGGAGGGAGTCTCATATGTGGAGTTCTTGCAACCGGGGGTATATACTCCCTGGCGCCCTTAATAAATACCCACCTCCTTCTTCATTGTGCTAGCTTGGGAGAACCGTTGTTTAGTGACAACGCACTTGTCATCCGGTAAGTCAGGAGTATTTTTCTCTTTTAACATTTTTGCGGTGACAAGGTTAACTAGTAAACAAATAACGACAAAACAAAATTGAACTTTATATTAAGCACAAGACGAGTATATTTAAGATTGTGAGTGATACCACCCCCTCTCGTTTACGTAGGTATAAAAGGGCCGAAGTTCAAATCTTTTAGAGTTTCATTAATTTCGCATGAAATCAATTTCCGCTAATTTCCAGACTGACAGTTTCACTCGGATTGATAATGGCAGAAGTGAAACGCCTCGGAAGTCGCCTCGATTCTTAATTCATTCAAAGTTTTCACCAACTTTCCCAGCGATTTTTCCTCCAGCTTTAAATTGAGAAGAAATTTATTTTACTGCGCTCATACCCAAGTCGTAATAAATGCGAATTGTAATTACGTTTAAGTCCATTGTGACGTCGTCAAGTTGAGATCACTCCGTCAGGCTTTGGTAAAATGCACTCGGAAATAAATAACCGATTAATTACCGGGGGTAAAATTGGTTCCTGTATAATAAATACTTCGTTTAAAACGTTAATTAATTTTCTTTATTTAGAGGACGCCCGAGGACAGGCAAACAATGCTAACGTGAAATCTATTCATTTACACAAGAAAATATAATCGAAACTTTCTGGGGAATTAATTAAAATTTTCAATTACGAGAACTACAAATTACGTACAAACATTCGTTATTTGCTCCTATTTAATTTTGATGTAAAAGAAAACCTTTTAATATTTAAAGGAACTGTATGTATAAATCGCTGTTTCATATTTATTGTCTTCGTCCATTTACATCGAACACTTAAGCCGAGCTTAAATTTAAGTGGTGTTTATAATTTGACATTTTTAGGTTGCCTAAGTCATATTCTAAGTGACACTTAGGCCCAGTTGTACAATTCGAGTTTAACGTTAAACCAAAGCTTAAATAACATGGTTGTAATGGACGTTGCTATGGGTTTAAGCTTCGCTTAAAGTTAAACTCGAATTGTACAACTGGGCCTTAGGGCCAGTTGTACAAAGTAGGTTTAAACTCAAGTTTAACTGAACTTTCGTACAACTGGCCCTTAATGTTAAGTTGAGTTTAAGTGCTTGGTGCAAATGGTCATAATTGTCGAATAGATTCTCCCCCCCTCCCCTCACCACAAGTGCGAGCCTTAAGGGAGTTAATGTAGGAAATATCAAAATTGGGAATCGTCCTAAATTATGATATGATAATTTCAATCGGGTTTGCCAACAACAAATCATTAATGTCGTATTGATTAATCTACTGTGTAAATAATATTTTTGTTCGGCCATGAATTACCAACGGATCGCGCAATCGGAAGCTATTTTGCGTGTATTAACCCTCGGTGTAATTTTGTGAAAATATTTCGGATTGTGCTTTAATTCCCCGCTATTAAACACATTGAAGGGAGTGCAGCTCGTTGATAGGGAAAGCTTTATGCATATGCATCAACCCCCCTCCTCCTCCCCCAACGTGGCGGTATTCATAAGCCAGGTTTGCGGAAAATATTGTCAGTATTTGCTGTCACGCACAAAACTTTGAAAAATCTCGACCCGATCGGATTTTAATTAACAAAGTTCCCAGACTTCATTATATAATCTTGAAGGCGCTCGTCCAAAAATCACGACGCGACCGTTCAATCGGATAATTATTAATTATTTTTACGCCCCCCCTCCCCCCCGCCAAACTTTTGCGTCTAACCCCACGACGAAATAACGACCCGGCAGGTGTAAATACAATCTAATTTATTAAGTGTCCAATTATTTGTATTATTAATTATGTCTCTCTCTCTCGCCGGTTTCGCCTGCGCTAATGACTTCGCACAACGTACTCGGCCTGCAAAGATGAATGATAAATTAATTTCGAGGGATCGAATACACGCGCACTAATTACATGTTATTTGATTTTCTTAATTGGACCTCGATGCTGAATAGACGAAGGTGAAGAGGAAACGTCTAGGGACCGGTAATGAAATTTTTGCCTTCGAAAAGAATTCCTTACACGTATAATAATTATTAATATGGACATGTCTGGAATAATAAATAACGATTGCTTGCAACAGTTACCGAAAATGTTATTGTACGTTTTTGAAATGCCTCTATGTTATTAAAAATTCCTCTGCTGGTTTGGTAAAGCTTTGCATTCAGCCTAATACGATTTTTTTTTTTTTTGGTAATTTTTGATTATGATGGTAGGAGAGCTTGCGTTATCGAATTCCTTTGCGTGTGCGTTTCGGTGGGTGGGTGTACGTTACGATTGGTATAATTAAATTGTAATTACCGACAGAAATCAATATCGGGACTAGGGGGTAGTTTCGCTTAGTTATCGCCGCGTAAATTCGGTGCGTTTGCGCCCGCATTTCCAGAAGAATTTTAATTTTACGCTGGCGGCCGCAAAATATAAATCGTTCGAATGCCACTTGTCCGAAATTGAATTTACCATGTGCAGTTGCGACGTCCATGCATGCATTTGGGACCCGTGCTTTACGACCTGCACATATATTTTAGGGCGACACAGTACAGTAGTAAACACGACTTTTTTCCTTTTAAATTCTGACACGACGAATTCTTTTATTTATAAATACACGCTGGCGCCGGCGCCGTCGAGTTCATGTAAAATTTGCTAAAAGTATAGATAAAACTTCAGATAAAAATAATAGTGAATTAAAATTTTTACGTGCCGTTGAGTTTACTAACCATGAAACCAATTTTTATGTCTTCATCACCGCCCACATCAGAATATACACGGAAGCTTCCCCGTGCCATATTTTTATGACGCCGTATATTTTCTTATTTCACGATATATTCTCTTGAGTGATGCGTTCCGCGGAAACCTATTTTCCGCCAACGGTTTTGAACTAATAAAAAATAATTTCCTTCACAGCGCCGTGTGTAAAGAATTTCCTTCTCCGCCCGTCAGGTAAGGACTTGTTGACACGACATTGTGATCCTTTACCCTCGGGTATTATTGAAATTTATGGATTGGTGACATTCGGATTCGATTCGATAGTTAGCATACTCAAAAATTTGACCGATGAAAAGTTAGCAGCAACAAAGTTATAAAATTTCAAAACGCTGTCGCCGCTAATACTAATACTCCTGAATACACTTGAAAATACCTGGTGACAAGTAAGCGTTGCTTTCCCAAAACTAGCTCAGTGAAGATGGGAGGGGTACTAAATAAAATAAACCGGGGCGCCAGGGAACTAAACCCAGTTGACGAAGTCACTTCGAAACCGTTCCCAAGGTCTCGTCGCGTTTGCTTTAGGTAAAAACGAACCTTCAGGAGATTTGTCTCGCTTGCTAAGTTCAGCGTAGGGTCAGACATAAACAAAACACACGCAGTGTATAACAATTATATTTGTGCACAACAAAAGAAATAATCGCTGTTGTCTCAATTCAATCGACTTTAAATGAACTCAGTTAAAAGTAGTGTAATTTAACACATGGTACACGTGTGATCTGCAGATCTGATTGGACAACCGGTTATTTAAATATTAATTATAATTAAAGTATAGACACCGTAACGGGCCGATTCGAAGTCCGTTTGTTGCCTGGTCCACTTTGTTTCGTACAGATGGCGTACTCGTTCAATGCAAACGACGCCTCGTGGTGTGTTCTCGTACGGCAATCCACAGGGCTAATGCGTATTTCTTCGGTAGATTTCCAAACAAGGTGAAGGCCAGCAAACAATTGGCAAAAAGGTTACGCCATACCAGAAAGGGTAGTTAAAACCCCAAAAGAAAAGCGATCCTAGTAGGACAAGGGACAAGAAGAACGGTAATTAACTTTTGCGACGCCATAAAAGAAATATTGAAACATACCTGCTAATTAGCGAGGTCGTTGGGCTAAAACGCGACTTGCGTTTCGCAAGGCACTGTGAGATACTTAAATCTTCCAGTAAAACTGTATTTAAATTGAATTTTGCACTAATTTAGCAACAATTCACGAGAGCGATGCGATACGTGGTATCTCACGACACTGCCAGCACAATGGTCTAACATGGCCTGGAAGTTGAACACTTCCGGTAATTCTAACGGGTCAAAATGACGTGGCCAATGGAAAATTATAACGTAAATAAAAGAGTCAATACAAAAACGAGCTACAGTGTTGTCAGACGACCAAAACATGGCGTACGTACAAGCGGCGTTGCAAGCTCGCTGCAAGTTCGCTGCGATGAAATTAAACTGTAACAACCGGTTGATTTGAAGCAATTAGAAATTAATGAAAAGTGACGTTCACAGCAATAGAACCATTAACCAACTCATTAACTAGCATCTGCATAAATATTTTCTTTATAGAATATGAAAGTACACATCGAGGTCTTTCATTCTATAGTAGCGAACAGTGTTTGGAATTTTGCAACAAAAATAATGGCAACTTTTTTCATATTTTTTGTAAGATTTGAAATACAGATGATACGGACGTATCATCACAATTGGTATCGATTTGGAGACTGGAGGTGACGAAAAAAAGCAAGGTTCATATCTTTTCAAGTTTTCTGGAAAATATGCATCGTTTCAGAAGGCACAATATGCGTTTTCGTATTCTGTAAAAAGTGTTTATGCAGATGCTGGTTAATAAGATATGAACATTTAAAGTTTGTATTGCTTTATTGCTGTGAAGGTCACTTTTAATTAATTTCTATGTAACGGGTCGTCTTTCTTTCTCTGGCGTTGCTGATTGTTGCTCTGCTCGACGTCGGTCCGGCGGTACGGGTTTGCTCGTCGGTGTCCAGGTTCAGCGGAAATAAAAGCGTCGATCACTTAACAACGCAACTTTATTTACGAGCACAGTTTATATTTACATATTGTTACGGTAATAATTTAAGTAACATGAAACAAGGGTCGTAGCTCAGTATAACAAAACATTTATTAACAATTAATTACAACTGCAATTACTTACATCTTATTTTGGGCACTTACAGACAAACAGACTGCATGACACTCTGACTAGATGGTACACTAATAATGCTGCTAACATTCGATTTGTCGCGTATTTATGGGGGTTTTGTTCCCGGGGCATTACGTCAATTGTTGCCTCGACATTTATCTTAGGATGTGCACACGTCACTACATTTGTCTTCAGATTTGCACACGGCACACGAATGAATCATACGCCTTGACATTTGCATTCGCAGGTGCAGATTTGCAACGCGGGTGAGTGATACGTTACATAATTGCAAATGAGTCATTCTTATGTTTATGTTTCGCTCGACTGATTTTCAGCTGCACATTCTTTAGTGGTCTTCTCGTCCTAGTTACAATATATTCACAACTTGAAATGTTTATATTCTGAACATATTTCACTTAACGGTAATCGATTGTTAAACTTCCGGACGGTATTTATAGGACCGGCAATATACGGTGGGTCTTGCGGATGGTTTAAATAATGACAACACACTGTGCATGCGTTTCCGTACAGGCTCCGGGAATCAGATCGGTAGTACGGTAATGAGCGAAACACCCACTCAGGATCGGGATACACGAAACACCCGTATCAGGTACCCAAGAGTGAGACGCCCACTCAGGGACAGGTAACAAACTGTCACCAAATTTATAATTTAACTGACTTGCCTCTCACTTGCCTTGACAGATGACAAGATCTGCTGACTAAACGTATCAACTGTTCCCCTCGACTAGCAAACAGTGGAGATGGGGGTGAGTTTAATTACGATGGTAAAAAATTATTAAAGGGCGCCAGGAGACTGTACTTTACAGCCAAAACGTAATCGATCAGTCGACGTCTCCAATCGACCAAATCGGGCAGAGAAAGTTAAACAGAGGCGAGACTTTACTCACTGGTGCGTTAAAGTATAAACATAAACACACAATATAAGTTATAAACGGGATAATACCCTACGTTACAGGATTGGCATAACAAAGAGTAACCTAGACCGGTATACAAGTGCGACTAAAGTACACGACAAACGGTAGATAAAATTTACATTAACGCACTACGTCTAAATATCTCAGCAGCGCATGAACAGCCGAGATTCGCTCTCTTTGTTTATGCAAATACTAATTCACGTAATCAAAAGTAATCAAAATGAAAGAAATAATAACAATAAATAAATACCTTAACCTCTTCGGTTAAAATTAAAGCATGACATGAAGTGTCACCGCAGATTATGACGCCACCTGATGGTCACGTCCGTTGTCGGTACACCTTGTCTAAATTGGTTACACAAGGTCCGCTCTGATGGCTGTCCGACTCGCCTCGCGTCACTAAACGATGGACGTGCCCAAAATTACCTTGATCGGGACCCGACTACAACGGGCACGAGTTCGAAATAAAATGCAGCGGGTCCCAAGTGCAAGGAAGATTAAGAAAAACCTCCAATAAATCTTCAGCAAGAAAAAAAAACTACATAAAGGAAACGATTTCGTTAGCGGCCATTTTGGTACACGCCTTTGCACATTTTTACATTACCTGGGGTTTTCTAGATTCCCAGGTTTAGTATGGAGCTTAAAAGTGCCCCAACTCGTTCGGGGGTGCAACCAGGAATTCCGACCGGAGGTTTGGTGAATTCTCCTCACACAGAGAGCAAGAATTCCGAGAACACACACAGGTCGTTGCACCAGGTCGAAGACCGAACGTAAAAGAGCGATTGAAAATGGTGGTCGGTACATCACACGTAAAAATAGTCACGTGGTGTCCCATAGCCAATGAGCTTCGAGTTAGCGAAGGAGGGATACAAGATTGCCAACTGTACCGACAGCGGGTCAGATATCGTCTCGATTCCGCGTTTTCTTTGGCGGGAAAATTGAAACGTAATGCAAACCTAGCACAGGTCGCTTAGCGCGTTTGAGTCAAAGCACCGACGACGGACGGTTGATTCGGCGAATGACTACCTTCGAGCCACGACCGGCGGCTCGATGGCTTGGCGAATGAGTACCTTAATGCGTGCTCTTGGCGCGCTTATAAAGGCTTGCGCCCCACTCTGCTGGAACTCCCACTTAAATTATACTTTATTCTGCGCAAAGTAAAACGAAATCTTAACTATTATATACAAAAATAAACAAATAAACATTAGAACTTTTAAATAACAAGTATAACTTCGTCACATCTAATTACTTCAAATCAACCGGTTAAAACTCAGGCTTCACTTGAAACGAAAGATCTCGACGTGAACTTTCATATTCCGTAAAGAAAATGTTCATGCAGCTGCTGGTTAATGAGATATGAGCATCTAAAGTGACTCTCGTTACATGACCGTGAAAGTGTACTTTTAATTAATTTGTAATTAATTAAAATCGACCGGCTAAAACTTTCCAAAGGCATTATTGTATAGATATGGATGTTTACTTTACGACTGCGTGAAAATTTTCATTGAAAACAATTTTTTTAGTGTGTTACATGAATAATGACTCATGCTGGTTTAAATAGTGGTTTTCAACTTATTATGAAATATTTTTTCCAATTTCTTGGTGCAAAGAGAATGTACGCATTATACTCTTTGCAATAGATTAAATATTATTGATCTGTGATCGTCATTTTAGCGGCGACAGAGTTTTGAAATTTTATAACTTTATTGCTGCCCACTTCTCGTCGGTAAAAATTTGTAAGGAATACAACATTTACAAAATCAGAGGAATCAGTGATTGAGCTAGGCTTGTAACCCTGTTTTATCACTTCTGTAAATACCGGCGGACAATTTGCTTCGCCGATGAGGACGAGTGTGTACGCGCAGGATCGTAACGGAGCAAATTAGGAGTAACGAAGTAATTCGTTGTAGTTACGTACGCCGGATCGTGCTGTAAATTCTTTAATCTCATCAGTTATGGCACATAATAGAGGGAACTTAACGCTCCGTGCCGGACCACAATCGTATAAGTTGATTGAGTTTGTTAATTGCGATTGTATGGCGGCTGCATATTATGGCTGTGACGAATCAACGAAGGGCGACGATGCCACAAGCATTCGCCTTCACTTTTTATTGACGTTTCCTGGATTGATTCTTTTTTTTTTGAGTTGCTGCCTTTGATTTTCCAGCGGAGCTTTCCAGATTCAATTTTTCTCTCAAGATCGAACGACTAGCTGGGATCAGGATTTGGCAGTAAATTCAGCAAAACGTCAACACAAATAACTTCTACACAGTACGAGAAATTCGTCACATGATTCGAATATAATTCTATAATAATTAATCACTGTTTCTGGGGGTGAATGGCCTGGATTTTTATGCGTCGGAATTTGTCATTTGGAAACGAATTCGGACGAGCAAAATATTTACAGTAGAAAAAAAAAAACAAATTAATTTTAAGTGTTTTCGCTGTGCTTTAAACGCAGGGCGTTTTGTTCTAGTTGTAAATGTATTGTAAAATCCTCTCTCCGTATTTGTAATCTTCGTCAATAACGATTCGGATTTGCTCGCAGGCAAATTTTAAATACACGTCCGTCCGTCCATTCGGGGTTTTACAGCGCGAACGTTTCAGTCAAAATCCGAACGGAGCGATGTTCAATAAGGGATCCGGCGAAATCCCTTTACATTTCACAATGGCTGAAATTATCGCGTAGTATTGTGTAGTCATGCAGATACATGCAATCGCTGCCAAATATTCCCAATAAATCTGCTCTTAGCGCTCGCCGTTCGCTGCAATTGGGGCATGCTGAAATTTGCAGCTTTTTTCCCACCTGATGTCTGCATCGCCGCTTCCGAGCACCTACGGAAATTCCGAGCGAATATTTTCTGTTTTACAACAATGGGTCGCAGGCAAAAAAACCGTTTTATTTGCTTTTAATACTGGCTTTCCAATAAATAATAAATTCCGGTTTAAAATCCGTACAATTTATAACGTGCATGTTTCGAATTCGGGTCGGGCAAAATAAAACTGCACACATATTGGCGGTTTCACATGAAAAAAATCAAATAGCTTTAGTAATAATAGTATAATACAATTATTCGAATAACTTTATAGAGGGATAAAAATGCCAACAATGTTATCATCGAGAAATTGAGAGTATATTGCCAAATAGATAAATTGCTACCTACCTGCGTAGATAGGCAGAAGTTTTACATTGGAGCGAAACTTTACTCCAATGTTGCCAGCCAGCTACAGTGGGACGGGAGGGTTTAAATCCAAACCGCGAAGGCCAAAACCCATAAGAAAATAGGCGCCACTTAATTTTTTTTGAAAGGGGGACAAGGTGAAAATTAAGAAAACCCGTTAATCCAGAACACGTCAATTTACTTAGTCACAAACAACAATCATAAAAGAACATACACAAATAAATAATATATGGGGAACACAAAAGTTTACAACATATTCAACTTGGTCGGATCCAAACTTCGCATTAAACTATATTAAAATAATTCAAATCGTAACTAGTGCAACAGAATACAACCGAATGCAATCTCCGGTTATTTGCGCGCGTCAGCGCTCGTCTACTTTATCATATTTAAATTACACCGGCGGTTACGCAATAAGTTGCAAGTTTAATTGCGGCAAAATCAAAGTAATGGATCAAAAACTAAATCCGCGAAATATCGCTCAAAACTAAGAAAAGAAATTATAACGCTCCGACCTTTATTGCTTTGATGTCCGATTCGTTTGTCGGTGTCTTTGCGGCAATGTCGCAGCGACGCTTTGTAGTGTGCCGGCTTCCGCGTAGAGGGGCGAGGGAGGGAACTTCCAACGCCGTAATTCGCGATGCACCCAACGAGAAATAACTCTTGATATAGGTCCAAGATTAAAGTCTAGGATTAACGATAGCTCTTGCTAGAATCTCGCGATAAAAACCTATAAGCAATAAAATAAAACGAACACCTAAGTCAAACCGAGAGTTGCTGCGTATAGAACTTACCTCGGTCTGTTACCGAAGCTGGGACAAACCACGGGACACGCGGTTTTTCCTGTCTCACAACTGGGTCTAATCAGAGTCGGCAATTAGCCGTAGAAATGCACTAACATCCCTTCGATGTAATGGCACGCACAAATAAAAATAATTACGAAAAGAGAGTGTGACCCAAGAGACGGCAAGTTTCGTTCTGACAATGGCGCAACGTTTCTCGTTTGACAAACAAGGAACGATTATAAACAAGCGAGACATCTTCTAATCTTACCTCCGGGGAACTTTCTTAGTAACAGTGGGGACCAATCGGCTGAAAGGGCAAAGATCACGCATAATACGCGTCCAGAAG
Organism: Dorcus hopei; assembly: GCA_033060865.1. Taxonomy (NCBI): domain Eukaryota; kingdom Metazoa; phylum Arthropoda; class Insecta; order Coleoptera; family Lucanidae; genus Dorcus; species Dorcus hopei. The sequence continues at coordinate 1,431,300 of CM065425.1, read as the reverse complement.
TAGAACTTCGTTATAATTCGTTCAATTCCTCACATACACGCGATTTTGAACTCAAATAAGGAGGGATTACGTATATAAAATGAATTTGTTTAAATAAATGAAGGTCCTGTTAATAGAAATATGCTAAAACGAAAGTTTAAGAAAAATTACGCCGGCGAAATACGGGTATTCCTACACTGACTGCAATGTGTACAACGACGCGGTCCAAGGAATCATCCGACACGTCGAATTTCGCATATACAGGGCGTGTTCGGAACAGAAATGAAGGCTGGACGGTGGCAATGCATATACAGGGGGTATTCAGAATAGGAATGAAAAAAAATGAACTGTAACAAAATGTTGGATAAAAGAATGGGAAACACATGAAATACCAGAAACGATTAGAAGAAAACGAAGTCGACAAAAGAAGAGAGAAAAAGAAGATATCAAGAGACAAGAAGAAATGAAAAAAATGGATAAAGAAGGTGATGAGGGCAAATTAATTGCTTTTTCGTCAATTAGGAAGTGGTCTAAAGTTTCCCATTGCAAACATTTTAGAATGTGAGGGTGGTTTCTATTCTGAGTCTCTTGTATTGTTCCTATTTACTGTGAAATACACATTAATAGATATAATTATACTGTTACGTAAACATAAATACAAGAAAGAAAAAACTCTTCCCATTCATTTTCCCACCGTGTGTCGCCACGCACCTCGCTATAATAATAACATTAAGTTACACAATAAATATATAGATCTCTTAATAACATCGAAATAAACTCCCTTTACTGTCGTAATTGCGTTGTATTACGTATAACGACCCGTAAATGACCCTTTTTATTTATAATGCGGCCACAATAAAAACTTTATTACGTGATGGCGTTCCGCCGGCGAGCTTTGGCGTTCGAGTTCGCCGCAGATCGCCGCAGGATAAAATATTTTCTCCGGGATATTTTCTTCTAAAAAGAAAAAAACTAATAAGAAATGTGCAAGTGGATAAATCACCCCGATTATCTGCAGTTTCTTTCGTAAATCGCAAGAAACCTCTTCTGAAACGTGTAGGTCTTAATTCCCTCAATCTATAACTTAAACATGCCGATGATGACCAGAGATATCCATGAATTAATGATTAATGAATCTGTAGAAACAAAAAAAGAAGACACCCTTCATAAAACATAGGCGTGCAGATTCGAATAAATTTATAATAAACAGTTGTAGAAATACAATAATCACAGTGTGTGTGTTTAACTATTTCCGATAGTAAGCCCTAGTAAGATTAATTGTTAATGTATTCCGGCGTAAATTTCGCGGACGTGGGAAAAATATACTCCGAGTAATTAAATCTTAGGCCTGAAAGCCGATGATTTATCGTCAGGACCTACCCTTTAGCGTCGAGTTTTTGCCAGACACCGACCTGCCTAGCTCACGTGTTGCCAACCGACCCTACTTGATAAATATGAATTATTTTACAATATAAAGCGTGATTCATGACAAAGTTGATGGCTGAAACGTGCTCGTTACTTCATTTATTAAACTGCATAAATACGGGGGCGTCACATGCACCTGTTAATGGGGTATCAGTGAGAGTGTGTATATGTGTGAATTTAGAGCAGAGAAACTATGATACAAAAGCGAACTTGTTCTATTTTTTTCACATCAAAGTATATGGGCAAGAATATAAAAATCAATATGTTAATTTTTGATTTCTACTAATTGTAAGATTTAAGATAAGCATAAAAATTATTATACATCACGAAAAAATAGGGACAATTCTGATAAATGTACTAACTCAACTTGAAAAATAAAAAAGATTTTAAATGAATAAAGACAAACCCAACCGTAGAAGCCAATGACTGGTAACCAACACAACCCAACAGAAAGAAAAATCAACAGAAATGAAATATTTAACACGTGCAAATTTAAAATCCAACTGAGATGGGGAGAGGAACAAAAATATAAAAGAAACGAAACGATAAGAAGAAGGAACTACTAAACAATTGAAAGGAAAAGGTAACTGTAGCGACGTGAACATGTTATGAAAATGGTGAAAACAGTATTCGAGTCTAGACAGCGAAATTGAGAATAACTGAGAAAAGTTGTGAAAAATCCAGGATGAAAGAACAATCGAGATAGAGGAAGATTGTGAAATAAACCGATGGTGAGCGGTGGCGATGGTGGGAAAGGTGAAGCAAAGGATGAAATTGGGAAGCAAGAGGAAACAGAAATACAGGAAAACAAGGGGAATGAGGTAGAAGAAAAGATAAAGAAATTGAACCAAATGACATTGAAGTTACAAAAGAGTAACTCCAAGATTAAAGAAATGAGGATAACCAAGTAACTGAGAAAGGTTGTGAATGTAACCGAAGACAGGCTGGAAAAGGAGGTGAGTAGAAGAAAACATGAAAGAAGTAAGTAGGACGACGTTCGAGATACAGAAAAATAACTCCAGGATGTAAGAAAGAGGAAGGTTGTGAAATGAACTGATGGCGAGCGGTGGTAATGATGGAGAAGATGAAGCAGAGAATGAGATTTAAAAGCAAGAGGAAACAGAAATGCAGAAAAGCAAGAGGGGAACGAGGTAGAAGAAAAAATAAAGAAATTGAGCCGGATGACATTGAAGATAGAGAAGAGTAATTCCAAGATGAAAGGAGGTTATGAAATAGACTGATGGCAGACAATGCTAAAGAACAAGACCGCTCTATTGGCGAAAGTAAAGGGGACGATAAGAAAGAAATGGAAGAAAAAATTATGAAGATGAAAGGGCTGACGTAGTAGAATCATCCAGGATCAAAGGACGATGGAGAACTAGAAAGATTGTGAAGATTGAAGAAGAAGAGAATCGCATCGAAGGGGAAGATAAAGCGAAGCATGAGATGGAGAAGGTAAGGTTAAAACAAAATCGAGAAAGACGATGAATCAAGTGAGAAAATGAGAATCGAGAAAACAAATATTTTAAGAGTCTGGAATTGTAGCGTAAATCCTGATTCTTCCTGAAAGGAGCAGAACTTAGACGATGTAGTGGAAATTGGAAAGAAAAAAGTGAAAATGACATTCACAAAACCCTTTAAAATGCAACCCAAAAAGATTGAAAAGAAAGGGAAACACTTTGAGCAAGCTTGTGTTGCAACGAGAGCTTTGAGATTTGAAGCTTCAGGAACAGTTTATATCTCTAAGGTTCTTATGGTTTTGCTTTTGGTCGAAAGCTCACCTGTTCCTTGAGGAAATAAGGCAAAATTTCGTAGTTTCTTTAAGGATTGTGTCAGTGAATCAAAAAGCTTCAGTCTAGCATGAATAATATTATCTCTTTTAGAAAAGAAAACCGCAACCATTCATTTTCTGGCGCAGATCTACATAGATCAATTCTTTTTCGTTGGAGATCCCTCATGATTTACTTTAAGACGGTGATATCACGGATTAAGTTAATTTACAGCGTTATCCACCAGTTTTTATGTGGAAAAGTTACCCTTACAGGTTTTTTAGGTTTTCGCCAACAGAGATGGACTCTCCTACTAAAGACTTCCAAAGGGAAAACGCCAAAAATGTCAAAAATGTCAAAGAGGAGTACCTCAAGGAGATGCCTTCAGAAATTAAAAGAAGAAAAGGAAAGATAAACTGAGGAGGAAGTTAAAGGAAGAAAAGGAGAGAAGCGAATGTATTTTCAACGATTAAAGTCCCTGTTAGGAGCAGATAAAAAAAGAAGAAAATTTTACATTAAGAAAAAGAAGATGAAAATAAAATAATTGGGTTTCTTTAATTTTAATGAACATCAACGTTTTTATTTATAAACTACATTGTACAGATAAAGGCGATCAAAATAATTAATTAAAGAAATGAGATGGACGAAAAGAGTATCGAGGCGATGACAAAAAGTAAAAGACGAGAAATAGAAGACCTAGGAAGTCATGGTTGGATAGCGTGAGGAAGGAACGAACAAGTGGAAGGTGAAGAAGGTCAACGAGAAGAGATCCAGAAAGCATAGTTAACTAGAGTGAAAAATAAATTAAAAGAAGAAAAGGAAAGATAGACTGAGGAAGAAGTTGAAGGAAGAAAAGGAAAGAGCAAGAGGAAAATGGATATATTTACAAAGATTAAAGTAACTATCAGGAACAGTTAAGAAAAAGCATGAGAAGTAGAAGTATACATATCAATAAAGGGGAAAATTTTATACTAAGAAAAAGAAGATGAAAATAAAATATTTAGGTACAAAACCATACTGTACAGATAATAACAATCAAAATGAAAAAGTAATTGAAGAAATGACACTGTGAGAAATTGACGCATCTTTTTCAGGTTCAAGCAAAACACTGGTTTGGGGGAGAAACTACTGAAGTACAACCCAAAATTGGTGGATGTTTCGGAGAACTTGGATCGCTTGGCTGGCGAGCAGGAGGCCATTGCGAGGGCCTGAAATGAGAAACAAGCTTGGCTGCAACAGTGTCTTCAATAGCAGATTTTCAATAAGGAAGCTGAGACGGCTTCATCTAGTCACCAAGTCTTTTTGGGGGTAAGTTGGGGGTAAGTCGATTTTTTTATGGCAACCAAACCAACTAAGCAGTAAGTTTGGTTGCCTATACAATAACAACATATAAACTTTCAGAATTTATTGAACGAGGGTACATTGACGCCAGATTTGGAAAACAAAGTGTTTCTTCTCTTTAGGCTGAAAAACAGAGTATTTTCTGTCTCTAGGTTTTTTTGAATAAAGCAACTAGAATTTGATTTTTTTAAACCAAAGGCCTAAAGTTGCTTTAAATCCGAACGAAGTCTATGCAGAAATAAAATCTCTTACTGTTTAGGCAACTGAACTAACGTAGCAGTAAGTTTGGTTGCCTATATTTAAAAAATTCGAAATTTATTGGACAAAGTTGAAGCCCTTTCAGAAAAACTCAGGGCCTTTACAAACACCCTACATCGGCGTCAGTTTTGGAGAAACAATGTTTCATGTTTTTAGGTTGAGAAACAGAAAATTTTCTGTTTCTTGGTCTTTTTATCTTGATGAATAAATCATGTAGAATTCAACTTTTCATAAATAAAACATAAAGACCAAAAGGCTTTCTGTTGCCTCAAATCTGATGTCTGTGCAAAAATAATATCTCTTACTGTTTAGGCAACCAAACTAACGTAGTAGTAAGTTTGGTTGCCTATACAACAACATATAAAAAAATTTCAGAATTTATTGGACGAAGTTCAAGCCCTTTCAGAACTGCTCACGGCCTTTGCGGCGCCAATTTTGGAAAAACGGAATATCAGATCTTTTTAGATTGAAAAGCAGAATAATTTCTGACTTTAGGTCTTTTAATCTGGAATAAATTATCTACAATTTAATTATTTTCAAAGAAACACAAAGACCGAAAGGCTTTCTGTTTCCTCAAGTCTACGCAGGAATATAATCTCTTGCTGTTTAGACAACCAAATCAAAGTATCAGTAAATTTGGTTGCCAAGACGACAAACAAAGAAATTTCAGAATTCATTTCATTGGATGAAGCTCAACCCCTTTCAGAACAACTTAGGACCTTTGCAAACATCCTACATCGACGCTAAATTCGGAAAAACAGAATATTTCATCTTTTTACATTGAAAACTAGAATATTTTCTGTCTCTAGGTTTTTTAATCTCGAATAAATCAACTAGAATTCAACTATTCAAAAAAACGAAGACAGAAAGGTTTTCTGTTGTCTCCTGTATGAAAATAAAATCTCTTACTGTTTAGGCAACCAAACTAACGTAACAGTAAGTTTGGTTGCCTATACGACAACGTATAAAAAATATTTCAGAATTCATTGGACGAAATCAAGCCCTTTCAGAACAACTCAAGGGTCTTTGCAAACACCCTACATCGAGGCCAGCTTTGGAAAAACAATCTTTCATCTTTTTAGTTTGAAAAACAGAACAGCCTTTAGGTTTTTTAATCTTGAATAAATGAACCAGAATTCAATTTTTCAAAAAAAACATAGCGATCAAAAGGCTGATGTCTAAAAATCTACTTAGGCAGCCAAACTAACGTAGGACGTGAATAACAAGAATGAAATTAATGTTGAAAAGTGACGAAGAGATTATCGAAGAGACGAGAGAGGTAAAAGGCGAGAAGTAGAAGTCCTAGGAAGACAAAGTTGGATAGAATGGGGAAGAAATTAAAGGAAGGACTAGAAAGAGCAAGCGGAAGATGGACGTATTTGTAAAGAATGAAATGAATGGTAGGAGAAGTAAGGCAAAGGAAGATTGCTTTAAACAGAGAAAGTAGATAGAAAAAAGCGAATAACTGAATTATTAAAAGGTAGCTGAAAAGAGCGAAGAAGAAATAAAAACACAGAAAGGAATGATCAACAAGGAGATGGACACGCTTGTAGAGATTGAAATGAATAGTGAGAGTGTTCATGAAATAAAGTATGAGGGTAGAAGCGCGATAAAGAAAAGAAAAAGTAGATAACAAAGCAGTTAACCTAGTTATGAAAATGTGAAAGACGAAGGACGGAAGACATAGCTGAATATAGTAGAGAAGAAATTAAAACAAAGGAAAGAAAGAGCTAGAAGAAAATGGACATGTTTGAGAGACTGAAATATATTAGAACTAGAAGAAAAAGAAAGAAAATTTTACACGGCTGAAAGAAAAGAAATAAAGAAAACAAGTAAATTAAGGAAAAAGAAAAGACGAGGCATGGAAGACCAAGGAAGTCATAGTTGGATAGAGTGAGGAAGAAGTTAAAGAAAGGAAAGGGCATACTATAACTCTGGGGCGTGTTCGAAAACTCTCCTGGTTACTCTTGGGTAATATTCTTTCTCTCTCTTATAAATCATTTTGTATATTTTGCTTTTCGCTTTATTCTCTCTGTTGGTATAACTCTTATATTTACTCCCTGTATTTTCGAACACGCCCCTGTTCTTTAATTCGGAGAAGTACTTTGAAATTTTGGCGCTAAAAACGAGCTTTGTCATTGGTAGTCATCGGCCAACTACCAATGACAAAGCTCGTTTTTAGCGCCAAAATTTCAAAGTGCTCCTCCGAATTAAAAAAACAGAGTATAGTAGAGATTGAAGTGATTGACAAAAATAGAAGTCCAGATAAGAAAAGGCAAGAAAATTTCACACACTGAGAGAATCAGGTATACGTTGTTCACAAATTAAAAAACCACCACCTGCTGCATTATGTTGGTATAAAACATAAATCCCCTATAAAACATTATCAAAATAGCAAGGTTGGCAAGGTATTTGAAGTTTCATGTCAAAGTAATTTGTCAAATCAATTTTATTATTATATTGTTCACATTTATATTAATTTTGACAAGCCATTTCAATGCCTCGAAAGCAGAAAAATATTTTAAATGCCAAAATGTTACCAAATTTCTAACTAGGACACTGTTGCCGGTTGTACTTTTCACAAGGCAACATCGCCAATGGTCTTTTAATTTGTGAGCAGAGTTTAGGTAAAAAAAAAATACTTGAACATTACTGGACAATTTGCGAAAGAAAATTATTGCAATGTTCATTGAAATTACGATCAATAAAAAAGTAATTAAAAAAGTTACGAAACGGAATTAAAACCACAAGGAAATTAAATTTTTATAAACAATAACGTACTGGCGGATAATTAGTTTTGACATTTCCGTTCCACAGTGTTCCCACACTTATAATTAAAACTTACAAAGCAATTTTAAATGTTTACAGTTCTTTATAGCAACGATACCGCCTAGACATTTAATAATTATTTTATGCTTTGTTATCTTATCTTATCTCCATAATCACGAGTGCATATATTAAAATAAATAAAATTAAAAGTATTTAACAATTATAGTAGAATTATTATAGAACATTAGTAACAGGTATGTACATCAAGCCCCTGTGGCCTAATGGATAAGGCATCGGCCTCCTAAGCCGGGGACTGTGGGTTCGAGTCCCACCAGGGGTACTTCATACATTTTGCATTTTTGATTCATGTCAAATACTTTTTCATTTACTTATTTTGCTTTCGGCTTTTGATTCCCTTAATTTAAAATTACTAGGAAGTAACAGCCCTTGCAAAAAGTCTTCTTGTATTTAACTTTTTTTTAAATTTAAAATTGTTGAATTTATGGATTTACTTTGTTCACGTGAGGGCCTCTAATAATAATAATATTATGTGCTTATCTCTTCTGGACGCAGATAAATTCCGAACGGCCAAATAATTTAAGTCGCCTTTAACCCGCAGTAAATATTTAACTTGGCGTTATCAAGTGATAGGCCTTTTGTAATATAATATTAGTTTAATTAATTATAAATATTAACAGATGGCCCGATAATGCCCCGAATACCTAAACAAGGAGGAGAGGTCGGAATGGCAAATTCGTAAGGTATAAAGGGCCGCGTGCAAGAACGGCGGGTCGTACACTTATCCTGTCCGGGGTCACATTGTTGGGAGACAATGTTTTGTATAATTACCACATAACTGACAATTTATGGGTCGCTCCACGCGCCGGTCATACCGCGTTTGAGGTATTCAGGATTATCCGAAAACGCCATTGTTTCGCCGGTCGGTGCAAAATAAACGAGCCGGCCGACCCATAAATATTCCCTTGCGCGGGCTGCTGTTGACTGAAGCTGCATATTTATGTTCGTACTTTCGCTAGCAGCTGAACTTCAGCAGATCTCTTCTTCAGTTTCAATCAGTCACTCGTGAGCAGGGGGATTACCACCTACTAGACAGATACAGGTGGTCATTCTAACCAATGTGAATTTACTGGTTGGGCTTAGTTTTTAATTCGATGTTTAAAGCCATGAGAGGTGGCAACCCCATTATTAATTATAAAATAAATTTCTAAAGAAGAATTAAAATATTGATCGCCCCAAGTCCATTAAAGTGTTGTAAAAGAATCTATCACCTCAACCCCCGGCAATGCATTAACTATGTAGAACTAGGTTAGCCTTCTGTCATAAAATTACAAGGGCTATAATGTTGAAGCCATTAAAGGTTTTTCCGGGCTTAATTGCGGTAATATCTTACAGCCGCGTGGATGATAGTTTCCCTAAGGACGTCCATACTTTCGGAGGACTTCAACAACTCCGAAATACCTAATTACCCAGCTGTGTGCTGCGTCGATGAAAATTTAATCAATATTTGGAAAGTGTTTCGTCATTCCGCGAACGGACGGGGTGTAGAGATTCTTTTGACGTATTTTTACGATGAAGCGCTCCGTATCGATTAGTGAAATGAATTCGCACTTTTTTCTGGCTCAGTTGAGACAAAAATTAATATCGGCGGCTCTTGCCTTTGTTGCTCGCCGTTCAAAGCAGCACTGCGTTTTATTTTATTTCGCGTTATTAACGACATTGAAAGGGATGCGATTCACTCAAATTTAATTTTTTTTTTCATCAAGGTGGATGCAACGGACCGTTTTTTTTATAACATCAAACCAGGCGTACTGAATTGATTGTTAATCGAATTACGTATTGAATAATGATGTCATGCGTGTACTAATCAGGTTGTTGAGTGGACAATAAATTCATATTTCGTCTAAATTAACCACCACATTTACAATTCCCTGTCACCTCAATGAGTATATTGTGTTTAATATGTTCATTATATTTGTGTTGCAATCATAATTATGAATTTATTAAATAAATTTCCTGTGTTTGGAACAGTTGACTTACTATGCAAATTCGAAACGGGTAGAAATAAAATGTTCAGTAATTAAAAAAAAATCTTTTTGCAAAATGCGATACTGAGGGCCATATATACCAAACACTTTAATCGAGCTTAAATCTGAGTGACGTTTAATATTGTGACATTTGAAGTTTCGTAACATTGTGTAAGTCATATCCTAAGTGACGCTTGAAGTTAAGCTGAGTTAATTCGTTCGGTGCATACAACCATAAAGCCCAAATTCATAAAAATCACTTAAGTGGAGATAGGTAACACTCAACTTTCACTCAATGTATAATCAAGTTTATGGCCAGTACAGGTAATTTGATCATCAGTGATTTACGATAGAAACTTAAAAATTCTTTAAAGTGAAAACTAAAACGTTTCCGAATTTCAAATTAACATCAAACTGTCGATTTGAGTGTGAGTTGAGTGTGAGTGATGTTTCTGAATTTGGCCCTTGGATTATTTTTGCGCTGTATAAAATAGTGCTTGATTTCATTTCTTGAACAATTTAAGAGTGGGTTTACAGAAAGGAAATTAAATACTCCTATTTAATTACGATTAATAACTATTTGATTGAGATTAAAACTCCTGTTGCCATAGTAATCATATTGATAAAACGTGGCAACGCGAACTTTAATCTCAATCAAATACTTAATCGCAATTAAATATTTAATTTCCCTTCTGTAAACCCACTCTAAGGGTGGATTTACAGAAAGCAAATCAAATATTTCATTGCGAATTAAACTAATTACGATTAAGTTGCCATAGGAATTACATTCCGAAGTGTCAAATTAACAATGTCATTAAAATTTAATAAGAAAGACATACTTTAACTGTCAAACTGCTTGGCAGTTCATTTTTTTGACAATTCTGCCAGTTGTGGAAGTTTTAACAAAATTTCGTAAAATAATGTAGATGTCATTCTAACTAATCTCATTCATAAAAAAAACTTATTTTAATTACATAGTTGTCAAATTGACACCTGATTTTTTGCAATTTATAACACTTGTCAAAGTTTTTCTTAATAAAGTTTTCTAGTGGATCAAACTGATTGACAGTTAATTTTTTGACAGTTACAACAGCTGTAAAGGTTTGAACATAATTTTTGTAGTACTCTATTGATATAGTCGTTCTTATTAGTCACATTAATAAAAAGAAACTTATATTTTAATTGTCAAAGTGACTGACATCTAATTTTTTGAACAATCTTGACAGCCGTCAAAGTTCCAATAAACTTTTTCTTTTTAGTAAAGTATCCATGACGTCGTTCTGATGAATCGCATCCATAAAAAGGACTTAAATTTTAGCTGTCAAACTGATTGACAGTTGTTTTTGTGATAATTATTACTGCTGCAATCTTTCTGGTAAACTATTGATGTAGTCATTCTAATTAATCAAATTGAAAATTAAACCTACGTCTGTATTTTAATTGTTAAATTGACTACCATCTAATTTTTTGACGGCCGTTAAAGTTTCAATAATTTTTTCTTTTTACCCCAACTATCGGTGACGTCATTCTAATTAATCACATTAATAAAACAAACTCATATGTATTTTAATTATGAAACTGACTGATTTTTTGACAATTACGACAGCTGTCAAAGTTTTAATAAAATTTTAGATTATTGATTACGTCATTCTGATTAATCACGCCAATAAAAAAATCCTGTGTTTTGATTGATTTTTTGACTGTTTGACAGCTGTCAAAGTTTTCTAGCACACGGTTTATGACGTTTTTCTAATTAATTACATCAATAAAACAGTAGTATACACTAGATGACGTCATTCTAATTGATCACATTAATAAAAGAATTTTTTGGATTATCAAACTGACAGTTGATTTCTTGACAGTTATGACAGTTGCCAAAGTTATAATAAAATTTTCTAGTAGATTATTGATGACGTCATTCAAATTAATCACGCTAATAAAAAAATCCTGTATTTTGATTGATTTTTTTGACTATTTGACAATGTCAAAGTTTTCTAGCACACGGTTTATGACGACTTGCTAATTAATTACATCAATAAAATACTAGCATACAGTAGATGATGTCATTCTAATTGATCACATTAATAAAAAAATTATTTTAATTATCAAACTGACAGTTAATTTTTTTACAATTACGGCAACTGTCAAAGTTTTAATAAAATTTTAGATTATTGATTACGTCATTCTGATTAATCACCCCAATAAAAAAATCCTGTGTTTTGATTGATTTTTTGACTATTTTACAGCTGTCAAACTTTTCTAGCAGACTGTTTATGACGTCTTTCTACGTCTTTAATTAATTACATCAATAAAACACTGGTATGACATCATTCTAATTGATCACATTAATCAAAGAATCATTTTAATTATGCTAATGACATTTTTTGATCATTGCGACAGCTGTCAAAGTTTTAATAAAGTTTTAGATTATTGATTACGTCATTCTGATTAATCACGCCAATAAAAAATCCTGTGTTTTGATTGATTTTTTTGACTGTGTGACAGCTGTTTTGTAGCACACGGTTTATGACGTCTTTCTAATTTATTACATCAATAAAACAATAGTATGCAGTAGATGACGTCATTCTAATTGAGCACATTAATAAAAGAATCATTTTGATTATTAAACTGACAGTTGATTTTTTGACAATTACGATAGTTGCCAAAGTTTTAATAAAATTTTCTAGTAATTTATTGATGACATCATTCTAATTAATCACGCTAATAAAAATCTTGTTTTGATTGATTTTTTGACTGTTTGACAGCTGTCAAACTTCTAGCAGGCTGTTTTTGACGTCTTTCTAATTAGTTATGTATATCAATAAAACATTAGTATACAGTAGATGACGTCATTCTAATTGATCACGTTAATAAAAAAATCATTTTAATTGTCAAATTGACAGCTGATTTTTGACAAATACGTCAACTGTCAAATAAAACGTGCCAACGCGAACTTTAATCTCTATTAAATACTTAATCGCAATTAAATATTTAATTTCCCTTCTGTAAACCCACTCTAAGGGTGGATTTACAGAAAGCAAATCAAATATTTAATTGCGAATTAAACTATTTACGATTAAGTTGCCATAAGAATGACATTCCGAAATGTCAAATTAACAATGTCATTAAAATTTGATTGCAATTAAAGTTTCTGTAAACCGGGCCTTAATGTATCAAAAATTTTATTATCTAAAAAAATAGAAACCACCACACAAATATTTTCTGTTTTCTTTTCTACTTTTGCCGAAGTTTCTTTCTTCGTTATAGAAGAGTTGTGCTGCTGTTTTATTGCCGCTGTCACTACTGTACCTCTCGTCACAGTTTCACTCAGTTTCAACGAAACAGCAGCAAGTTACAAAGAACGAAACGTCAGCGAAAGACTATACATAACGATGCTGGATGCCCTATGAAGAAGAACAACAAAGAAGTTATATCAGATGAAGTGACCATACAGCTCACAATTATTAATCAGTTGAAATGGGTTGGGGGTGGCCTGGTCCTATCAAAAAGGTAGAAAGTGTTTCAATCGAAGAATTCGAAAGACAAACAAGAAGCAGTGGAAAAAAAACTTTTATTCCTTGACTGGAAGCACATTCCATTATGAAACTTGCTCTAGAGGTGTTGCCATTCTCGTTCTGTTGCAAGGCTTGCTTCCGTTCTTCTTGTCGCAGTTTCGCTCAAGTTTCTATGAAGCAGCAGCAGTACGAAGACGAAATTTTGGCAAATTTGAAGAAGCCCTAGTGAAGAAGAACACCCAGGAAGTGACTATCGAACGCAGTCAATTGAGATGGATTATGAGGCGGATAGAGCCTGTCAAAAAAGACATACAGTAGAATCCCCTATAGCGGACAGCTCTCTTAAGCGGACACCTCTCTTAGGCGGACAGATTTTAATCCCCCATTTATGCAATTTACATGTATTTGCGTCTCTATTAGGCGGACATCTCTAATGAGCGGACAGTTTGCTGGTCACGTTCAGTGTCCGCCTAAGAGAGCTTTCACTGTATAAAGACCAGAGATTCGAATCTAAACACAGAAGATGCGAATAATAACGAGTGTCTAAATAAGAACCTGATCAAGTAGGTTGTGGTCGAAAATTTATCCATTGCATTTACATAACAGAATTACTAAACGTAGCCTACTTGACAAGGTTTTTATTTGGACACGAGTTATAAAAGGAAAATAAGTCAAAATAGAAGTCCTGGGATTCCACCGCCAAATCTGGTCCCTCTGCTGGAATCCCATTTGATTGGCTCGTCCATCGTCTAGCGAGTCTTCATTCTGTCGGTGACCAAATTATTCGCCGAATGTTCTTGGAGATCCTGCACTTACTCGTGCAAGTCAGACCTCCTAGCTTCTGGACGTTCAAATTTCAGGTCACACGGTAAACGCGTTCCTCCACGGTTTCATGCTTTTTGAAAAAGCAGGTCGCCTTTGGTCTTCATTCGAGACAATACGACAGCTCACTTTTACATAAAAGAAGTCTTTCTGCGTCTCCAAAGGCTAGAAGATTGATTTTTTTCAACGAAACAATCCCTGTCCTCAGGATATCTTTAAACTCCTCCTAGATTTCTTGGCGTTTGCCCCCATGGAACATGTTTGGGGCCTTTCAGCACATGAGATAAACTTTAAAACTTAACCTTTGGCCATGACTATTTAGATCTCCTGATATTTCCCCCAAGAAACATGTTTGGGGCCTTTAAGCAGAATCCTCTGGATTTTTTTAAACTCCTTCAAGATTTCTTGGCGTTCACCCCATAGAACATGTTTGGGGCCTTTCAGCAGGAGATCGAGTAATTTAGGTCCGTCCCTAGCTGGTAGGGGTTTCTTTAAAACTTAACCTTTGGCTATGACCATTTTGATCTCCCGATATTTCGCCCAAGAAATATGTTTTTTGGCCTTTAAGCAGAAGGTTAAGAAATTTAGCAAACAAAGCAATCCCCGTGCTCTGGATTTCTTTAAACTCCTTCAAGATTTCTTGGTGTTCGCCCCATAGAACATGTTTGGGGCCTTTCAGCAATAGATTGAAGAACTTAGGCCCGTCCTAGCTGGTAAGGGTTTCTTTAAAACTTAACCTTTGGCCATGACCATTTAGATCTCCTGATATTTCCCCCAAGAAACATGTTTTTGGGCCTTTAAGCAGAAGGTTAAGAAATTTAGCAAACAAAGCAATCCCTGTTCTCTAGATTTTTTTAAACCCCTTCAAGATTTCTTGGCGTTCGCCCCATAGAACATGTTTGGGGCCTTTCAGCAATAGATTGAGGAATTTAAGTCCGTCCCTAGCTGGTAGGGGTTTCTTTAAAACTTAACCTTTGGCCATGACCATTTAGATCTCCTGATATTTCCCCCAAGAAACATGTTTGGGGCCTGTAAGCAGGAGGTTAAGGAATTTAGCAAACAAAGCAATCCCTGTCCTCTGGATTTTTTAAAACTCCTTCAAGGTTTCTTGGCGTTCGCCCCCATGGAACATGTTTGGGGCTTTTCAGCAGGAGATCGAGGAACTTAGGCCCGTCCCTAGTTGGAAACTTCTTTGAAACTTAATCTTTGGCTGTGACCATTTAGAACTCCCCAAGGAACATGTTTGGCGTCCTTAAGGAATTTAGCAAACCTTAGGTTTTTCTTAAGTTTCTTCGAAGATGCCAACTTAACTTTTGCCACGGCCATCTAAATCTCTTGACTGTTCTGCCTTTGACCGGGAGGTTGAGGAATTTAGCAAACTAAGCAATGCCTTCAGTTCCTTTAAACTTTTTCGAAAAGGCACAAAATAATCTTTTGTCTCGGCCAACCTATAAGACCTCTTGCCGGGGCATCTGGGCAGAAGATTTAGGAATGAACGAAGCGATGCGTGCCCCTAGATATCAAGGGTTACTTTAAACCGCCTCAAGAGGCACAACTTAATCTTTTGACATGGCCGTTTGGATTTCTTGGAGTTTTCCCTCATTTTTGAGGCCCTCCAGTAGGAGATTAAGGAATTCAGACCTGACCTTAGATGGCAAAGCTTTCTTCAAACTACCTTTTGCCATGGCTATTTAGTTCTGCTGACTTTCCCCCATAGTACATGTTTGGGGCTTCTGAGGAGGAGGTTTAGGAATGAACGAAGCCCCTAGATGGCAAGGGTTACTTTAAAGCGCCTCAAGAGGCACAACTTAATCTTTTGACATGGCCGTTTAGATTTCTTGGAGTTTTCCCTCATTTTTGAGGCCCTCCAGTAGAAGATTAAGGAATTCAGACCTGACCCTAGATGGCAAAGCTTTCTTCAAACTACCTTTTGCCTTGGGTATTTAGTTCTTCTGACTGCCCCTCATAGTACATGTTTGGGGCATCTGAGGAGGAGGTTTAGGAATGAACGAAGCTGGCAAGGGTTACTTTAAAGCGCTTCGAAGAATCACAACTTAAACTTTTGCCATGGCAGCCCTAATTACCACAATAAATAACAAATTCCAATATAGAACGTTATTCGAAACTATTGATGCCGATTGTATTAAGATGTTACTGATCGCAAATCAAAACTCGTTCAGACGTGAAAAATTAACTAATGGCGTTTTCCACTGGCTGCACCAGTGCGCACTCGTTATATTGTCGTCTCATTTTAACCTCATGTAATAGTAAGAGATGCAGATACACTGAGTGTGCACTAGTGCAGCCAGTGGAAAATGCTATAAAGTGAAACATTATAAACTGAAAAGACAAGCGGTTTGAATTTGAGTATCAAATGTAACTTAATCCTATTTAACTACGTATGTATAATTCGCGTCATTCAAACCGGGTAATAAATTCGGAAACTTGGGGGATTTGAGATAAGAAAATGACCGCGACATGAAAAACTTAATTCCGATAATGACCAGAACTGGTTTCAGCTGAAATACCTCCGCGATAACACACGCCGAATCGTCGTTTACAGACGACGAACTTATCGCCATTAACAGTGGCACTTCATCAAGTTCATTTTTATGAACGCGAATAAAAACTTTTTACAACGCGATAACCGGTAATTGTTATGGTTCATTCGGCGTTATCAGTTATCACCAATTTGTTGACAGTCAACTCGTACATAGGTAATTTTTCTCGTATAGGAAAACGTGTTCGTTTGTAATAATTCTATTGTAACGGTTTGGACTGGATGCTTTGAGGGGAAAAGAAATCGAAGTTCTTGAGAGCCGTACCGTGTAATAGCGAGACCGGTATCTTATCTCCGTGATTTAGTCCCAGCAGCTCTGGGCGACATCACCGAGTGGGTGTCCTTACCACACCTCGTGCTAGATGGAAGAAAGAAGTTATTACATATCTGATATCGAACTGCCTGCCCTCAGATCATCAGAATCAAACTTTCTTGTTCGTACATACATAGGTATTTTTATTAAATTCACGCCGAATATAAAGTTTTTATTTATTGCCGTCGGAGTACTGTGTGCGTAATTAACAGGTCTCGAGGGGGGGCGTCCCATCGCCCTAGATTTTAATCAACGCACTCTCAAAGGCAGTTTTTCCGCAAACACTAAACGCAGGCCCTTTCATCATCATCGCCCGTTCGTGCTCAAAGTTAAACGCTGCGAGTTTTAATTCCGTTTCGTTCATCTATAAATCATTATCAGGTCCCATCCGCGCGGGGCCGCGGGCGCGATGTTCCCCAATGTTCCGCGCCGCGATCTCCCGTGATGTTTACGAAAGCTTTTTACTGTTCCTGATTAACACTAATGAAGTATTCACGGATACAACGGCCTGTGTGCGCGCCATTTACATATCATGTGCACACACGAACGTATTTTATTATAAAATGGACGACGCAGACATTGTTTAATGTTTGCATGTTAATAACGGTCCAATTAGAGCTGCATTGTTCCCCCTTTTTTTTTTGTTTTTTTCGTGCAGTTTTCGCTTGCGTCGCTAAAATAAACTGTCTCTGGTTAATCAAACTGGGATCGATGAAATTACAATATAAATAAATAATGGGACAGTTGAATCAACAAAAACCTTCCTGGAGAAGTTCCTCAGTTAGAAGGGAAATAAATCGTGCTAATCTGCCTTATAATCAGTGGCGGGGGTGCATGGGGTGCAATTGTACCAGGGCGCAATTGCCTAAGGAGTGCCAAAGACGTCTCACCAATAGTGAGTCCAATAGGAACTTCTATTTTCTATTTTTGTATTTCAAACTGGCTTTTGTTTGACAACTTATATCTGTTGGAGTGCGTTCAGAATCTTTACCTCCGAGAGCGTCTTGGGCGTGTAATCGCGTCTTTCTCACTCACGATTTTTAACGTATCTTGCGTCTCGCTCATCCGTTTTAAAACGTCTTGTGTTTACATTATTTCCATGACAACAGACGCACTTTTCACATCTCACTTATAAGTAGGACGCTTAGAGTGCGCCCGTTTTGATTATAGTATTGCACATAAGCTCATTCATGCAGGTTCATGTTTACTGAAATAATACTCGTGGTTAATTTAACTTGCTCTCTGTATAATTTGGTTTAAACTGTGTTAAAAAATTTAGCTTAGTTCGTATTTAATTACGTTTGTTTAAACTCTGTTAAAACTTTACATATAATAAGTATTATGCAACGCCACTCGTGCTTAAAGCTAAATCTAATAGATGTAATCTGATTTTATAGCTTCATACGAGCTTGGTTTTATGCGTTCGTTGAAAGTTCTAAAGCTGTTTATTTTAAACGGCTCTCATATTAGAACTTATTTACATCGGAGGTCTCTCTCGCTCTATCCGTACAAAACCATCTTTCAGATAACAAAGTTTGCCTTATACTTGGTTAAATTAAATCAGCGTACGGGAACTTTGCCATCAAATAATTGCGCGCCACCTAAAAGCATTAAAGTGAAAAGCGGAGGCCCCGTTCGGATGAATCGTAAGAGTTTATCAAAACACGACGGGGGCCCGCTCCGCCTCAAAATTCGCCGAATTAATTAAATTTATCGGTTAATTAGCGCGGCGAAACATGCAAATATGGAAGTGTGTATGCGGAGTGCGTCTATATGAATATTCAGGCGTCGCATACGATGTGATTTACATGGTAAACTGTTTAGAAGCGCCCTAGTATTAATAAGCAAATTGCCATGAAAGTTGGGAGACATCTTGATGGCCTGTGAAGTTTACGACAACAAGAAAACTACCCTGTACGCCTTGTAAATTTAAATTAACACTTAAACACGTTCGATACACATATTTTTTTGAAAGCAATACAAACTACCTTATTTATTCAAATTTATTATAATTATAACAGATTAGATTATTTAATTTGCTAGAAAGTTAGTTTGCACGTTTGAGAAACCGACCAGAATCATCTAGGCCTAGGCGACTCTTCGTTTTTTTGTTGTATTTATAAATCTTCAATCTTTAAATTTAATTTCTTATTAAATTAAAGCTTCCTTTATTTTACATGAAAATGTCTACTATCTAGTTCTGACGAATTGTGTCATCCAGTTAAGGCCCCCAGAGGTTCATCTATTTTCATCTGCTGTTCCGCTGCAAGTTTCCAAGATTTCCTCGTTCTGGCGGTTATAATTTATGCACGAGGTCAAATGACCCCGAATTTTAAATGCCCCCGAGCAGCTAGGGGGTGTTTCACGCGTTCAAAGGAGCGGGTGATGATTCCCACGTTTAAAAAGTCGAAACGAATTAAAAATGAAGTGATTCTCGCCTCGCTTTACCGGATAATTTCGCTGCACTTTATTGCCTTCAACTTTTACGTGCATAATTTATTTAAATCGCGTATAGTCTCAGCGGGTGTAACGTTTTTTAATTGTCCTCAATACACGTACTTACATGATTACAAGTTTATGAAATAAATAACTTATTAATAACACAGTAATTAAAATTTTTCGAAAAAAAATTACAATGAAGCAATGCTGCTAAAAATAAAGGCCGCCACTGGTTCTGAATTGTCAAAACAGAAAGAAAACTATCTTTATTAAATAATTTAAAGAAATAGGATTATTTTTTAATTTACAGTATTTACATAATTTACGTAATTGTGCCTACAAATGTATGTAGTACAGGTTGTTGTTTAACCAGGAGGGGTAATTCAAATTTGCCCGCCAGAAACTCTCAAAAGCTATTGGCTGTTCGACATCCAACCCTTCAATTTACATTATTTTACAGATTTACGTCTTTCTTAATTCGTGTGACAATTCCATTGGGTTTTAAAATTATAAGCAAATCTGTTACTAGAAGTTGTTATTAAAAAACAGGGCGACAACTATTATTCCTCCTGCAGTGTTGTCAACGTTTTAAGTCCAAAATTCCCCATGAGTTGATTAATTTTTTTATTAGCAAAATACCCTTTCGTGAAATGGTATTTAATTTTAATAGGGGATATGGAATTGTAAATAAAAAGGAAAGTCTTTATTAAAATTGACAAAAATACTTTCAATTTAAAAAAACACAAGAAATCTGTACATAATTTTAAAAACTAGAAACAAATCTACAAGTGGTCAAGAATAACTGTTTGAGTTGGCAATATAATTGAGAGCATTTTCATATTCGCCTGTTTGCAACACTGAAACCGGATATAAGTTTTGTTGGTTTATTTGACAGCAATAAGATTGGAGGTTATGTGAATAAAAATTAGCGTTTTAATTTGAATTTGAAATGTCAAGTGATGCTTGTAAAGTGACGGCTGTCAGTGTCAAGTCTTCAACAACCGGAAGTTACTCCAGTTGTACCATTTAAGAATAAAATTCGGCACGGCCAACTCAAACAGTGATTCTTGACCACTTTTTATAAGTTTCTCAATATGGTAAGAACTACAAAAAATAAATACATAATATAAAATTGAAATTAATGTGCCGATTCTTTCGCCCTACGTAAAATCGAAAAAATACCTAAGAATGAAAAATTCTTTCGGGTTGGCATTACTGTTTTACAATACAAATTTTCACGGCCGCCTAGATTAATGAAGCACCAGTGCCTTATCCGGCCAGTCGCTTTTGAAAAAAGTCTGTTCTACGAAAACTCTCGTTTAGTGTGGCTCCCTCTGCATAATTTTGAATTCAACTTCCGCTGTTGCCATAGTTACTGCGTTTAATGTTACATTTTTCATTCGAATTTTGTACATTTTATGTCGATTTGAATAATAAATCTTAAATATATTGCATTCTTATCACCCCAAAATGCTGCATTTTAATAAATTATGCGCTAGTTTGCTCACAGTCACTTATCTGAAGTTAGCAAAAGGCCCTGTAGTGTGGCTCCCTCTTCAGCACAGAAAAATGGCTCTGAACTAAGAACGTGACTAGCCGAACGAAGAACTTTCTTCTTTATTAATCTAGGAAGCCGTGCAAATTTCTAATTTGGTGTCAATTTTCTCTGATAGATGGCACTGTTAATTTTTTGGCTATTCGCGATTTTTTTTAATAGTACATAAAGCTATTACTTTATTTATTATCTTCAAATGTTTTTTTTCTTTTTAGCAGAAATATCTAAATCTTCCTAGAGATTATAAAAAATTCCCTTTGTCCCTAAATTTTCTTAAAAAAAAAGGAGGGTTTCCCTAGAGTCGGTAACAGTGTACTCCTAGTTTAAGAACAACGATACCAATGCCTAAAAACCAAAACAAATTAAATTCATCAAGTTGAAAAAAAATTGAGAATTACTTAATTTTTCCGCTTTATTATGTGACTGTTCTATGTTCTTTATTAGCTGCTTCTTGTATATAGAAATATTCCTCAAAATCAATCACATATTTTACTAGTGCTGCGTTCGAAAATTATACGTCGGATGCATCTGGATCTCATCTTTCTCACTCACAATTTTTAACCTATTTTGTATCTCGCTCGTCCGTTTAAGAAATCTTGTGTTTATATTATTTCCATGACAACAGGCGATCTTTTCACACACTACTTAAATGTGAGATGTGAAGAGATACATAGGTTAAAAATTGTGAGTGAGAAAGTTGAGATCATACGCTCCCAAGGCATCCGTCGTATAATTTTCGAACGCAGCATAGGAAAACAAATTTCCTGTGAGAGTGACCAATCAAGATGTACGATTTTACTAAAACCATTCTTCGAAACATTCAATTGCTTTTATAAAAATAAAAACAGTAATTAGATAGGGATAGGACATAGGACGAGAGTGTCCTTTAAAGGTAAAATAATAAAATAATTTGACAGTTCTATTAAATTATGTTATTATTATTGATTCAATACGTGCAGAGAAGTTATACTAATCCCTGTCGGACTCTTTGACGTTGTGGGTTCTAATTTTTGTGACTTTCGACCATTTTATAAAATGTGTTTTTCGCTGTGAGACAACAGCTCAATATGCGGTTTCTAGAATATTTTAGCTTCAAATTATGTTGCAGAGACTCATATACTACAATTTTTTAAAGACCTATTTCTAATAAATCCGTTTTAAATTAATTTGTTATTTAGTGTCTTACCTGATGAAGAAGAAGAAGAGGCGTTTTTATTGCAAAAGATTATACAGTAGGACTTACAGAAAATTAAGTGACTACAGGGCCTATTCTGCATCGAAGACGTTAAATTTAAAGGGTTGTTAAATTTCGTTACCGTAGTAACAGCCAATCACAAGACTCTATTTTGAATTTTAACGTACCCTTAAACTTTAACAGCTTGTTAATAAGTTACAGATAGCCCCTAATTGTGTCTTTTCTTTTAAATTTGTCCTACAGTGTGCTATTACTCGCAATTTAAAAAAAAGAACATTACACTGCAATCAAATGTCAAACTGACACTGCCACCTCTTACGAAATGGTGACTTGCTTCAAAGTCCAATCAAATACTATAATGTTAATCTATGGTTAGGTGATCGACCAAGCAATGATTCTTGAAGCACGCATCTAAATTTCACCACATCAATGAACTTCATATATTTATAAACGTATTTCATGCCCAGAAACAGTGTTAGAGAAATTCGCCCTTTAAAAGTTATTGATCCAGTTGTTTCAGAAGTTAATTAATAGAATTTATTAAGAAACTCCGTTTTTACGTGAATAGTTAATTTTTAGAAACGCCCTATTATATCAAAATAATTTTCGTTCTAACATGAACTTAAAAATTCTCCCTTCGCTCTCAATTTAATGAATTTCCGAACTTTTTGATCACCTGGTATAAGTAAAGTGCCAAATTTTAAAACTTGTGGCAACACTGCTCAACTAATTAAGTAATATAGGTAAATATGTATTTGTAATACATAGAATTGATTATATTTAATTAATACATTCTAACTGATGATAAGTAAATCGCTTATTAACTTAATTACTATTTACTGGAAGTTTAAATCACTGTTTAAATAAAAGTCACAGGGCTGCCAACATTCATTTAACCACGTGCGCAACTTTTTTTAGGTTAGGTTTCTTTTTGCTGTCAAGAACGATGGCAGTTGTAAAAATTACCAAACGGAAAAGAATTTCAAAGAAAAAGAAAGAGTCCTGGCGGAAACATGTAAATATAAACGACGTTGAAGATTTTTTAGAAGAGAAACGCTTAGAGGAGCGTCTAGGGTAACGTTTTTATCTATAAACTAGTAGCCTTTATTACTTCTTGTTAACACTAATATAGACCCTTAGATGCACTTACTAACGAAGAGCTCTTCGAAGTAGACACAAAACCCAAAAGCGAAGCAGAAGTACTCTCAGCAAGGCAGAGAAATAGAATTCGAACTCCAAAATGTTTTGCCGTATTAGAACCGCACACGAAGGTTCCAGATCCAATTACAAAAAGGTTCGCTTCCGTTATTATTTTATTACAACAACAGCCGTTTATATTTGATTTTGAAGGAATCGTGTGCGTACGAGGGAAGAGCGAAGGTGCGCCATCGTTAAGAAAAGGGAAGAAGAGAGGAAACTGAAGGGAATTTATAAAGCGAAGGAACTGCAACGAATGAAAGACAGGCACTTATATAAGCAGCAGTTAAAAGATAAACCGAAAGTTGGTGAATTTAATCAGGATATTTGGAGTATTGATGGTAGGTAATATTTAACAAACTTAAGTGGTCGATATTATACTATAGTTTTGTTTAGACGACGATAATAAATTCGGGGGCTTAGGAGAATGGATTGGAAAGGAAGCAAAGCGTCATACACTAAGGGGGGTTGGAGATTTGAGAAAAGTAATCCCGAAAGTTGTTAGCGCACCAATACCTACGCTGTCTGTTGAGATGCCACATCCTGGCTTGTCATATAATCCAAGCTATGAGGATCATCAAAATCTACTGCGCAACGTTGCCGAAAAAGAAATGCAGTTGATAAAACAAGAAAATCATTTAAATCGTGTTACTAAGAATATGTTTAGAAAAATTCCTGCACGGGAATTTGAGGTAAGTAGGTAAATGAGTGGTGCTTTTCCAACTTTAACTTTTTGTTTATGCAGAGTTCTTGGTTAGTTGAAATGTCTGAAGGTTTACCTAAGGCAGATATTAAAGATAATGAAAGCGAAGCAGCAAGAAAAGGAGACGCGTACAGTACTCCTGGTACTGTGGTTGTAAACAAGAAAAAAACAGCGAAGCAAAGAAGGAAACAAAAGGAACAATTGCAATTGGAAAAATTAAAAGCAGCAGCGAAAACTGAAAAGAAGAAACGAGCCGACATCCACAAGTTAAGGCTCCTTAATAAGTCAATCGAGAAAACCGAAGAGAAAGAGCAAATCCTGAAGGAGCGACGTGCACAGAAAAAAGTTCTCAAAGCGAAACAAACCAAGCGCATAGGCAAACTGAAATTCGAGGAACCCACCCCGGATTTCAACTTCAGCAAAGACATTCCGGGCAATTTAAGGAACGTTAAGTGCGAGGGAAACGCTTTAGCCGATCGATTTATAAGCTTGCAGAAGCGCAACGTGCTTGAAACGACCGTCATGCAGATTCACAAGAAGGTCAAAGTTAAGAGGTATCGCAAGCCTGGTTTTAAAGAAAATTGGAAGACGACAGTGGCGAGGTCCTTCAAATAAACCAATCAGTTTCAAAGTTTATTTTGCGAAAATAAATATTTACAAAGTTTATTGACTAGTTTATTTACATTTACGCTGATTATCGTGTTTACATAGCTCAATGATTTTAACAGACCGCGAGATTCTTTGGCTTTAAAAATTCAATACAAAATACAATTCTCCAAAAAGAAAAAACATTCATACAATAAAGCGATATAAAATTTTATTAAGTATTTAATGTTCAATATCAAAGTACCTATTGCTTTATTCATGGCAGAAAGTTTGTAAAATTTGCTTCTAGCTAATGATTAGAAAAGTCCATCTTCCATACTTTATGGACCCGTGATTTGTCATCGAATAAACTGCGTAACATTACTACTTGTACCGCACCCACCGTCAACATGATTAGTATCTGAAGCATTGAAAACGTGGTGATTTTGAAATTATTTTCTTCTGCGATGTTCCTGTCTCTCGCTTCTGTCGACTTAATAACATCCTGCAGTTGCCTGATCTTGTTTAAATCCACTCGAACCTTGTTGATTATCTCCTGAATGTCCTGCACCTTCAGTTCGTAAACTTCCTCCGGGTTTAAATCGTCTAGGTTCTCATCACTGCCCCAATCGCTCTCGTCATTCTCGACAACTATTTCAAAGAAAACCGTCTTCGTGTTGAAGCTGCTGAAGGAATTGTCGAAGCAAAACCTGAAGTCTCCGGTCGTTTGTGAATCGATCCTGTGATTGTTCCCGGACTTTTTGTAATCGGCGACCAATATCCTTCCGTTGGGGTCGAAGACGTGGAACGTTATATCCAAGTCTCCGTGTCCCCCGTCTATCACTTGGTAATCCAGCTCTGCGATTTGCTTCTCTTTGATATGTTCGAAAAAGCAGTCTTGTTTCCTCGACTCGATGTTTACAGTGATTTGCTTTTCGTGACTCTTAACGCTCACGATGCATGCAATTAAAACGACGCTTACCAGAAATGCCCTCATCGTTAAATTCGTGGGGCAGAAAGCTCTTGTTTGCCTATTCTGTGGTTTAAGCTTAAGCATCACATTTAGTAAATTTTCTTAAATTCCCCTAGTTATTTGCATGTTTGTGCATTCAAAATGCATATTCATGAATTCGTTTCCTCTAGAAATGCCTTAATTATGCCAAACGTTAACAATTAAATTAAACAACAAATCGTATTGTTTATAAAAAAAAAATTAAAAATGCTGCATTGTCACAATTCATGTGCTGGCAGTGTGACCAACCCAATTTGTCCGATCAAGATTAAAAGAAATGCCAAATATGGTTTAAGACAATTCTCTTCAAAATTATTATTTTTAAACCTGCAAATTTATTTTTAAAGACTGTGGTTGACAACGGAAATTAGATTTTGTTGCGTGAAGTCGAACTCGAAATAGTGATTTTCTTTGAGGTTGATTTGAGGTTACTAGCACTGGCGTTATAAAAACGAATGAATGCCGCGAGTCGCCATGTTTTAATTTTTTATGCTTACAAAACGCTTCCTTCTTTTTGCTTACTTTTTTAAGCAATTTGCTATCAAAATGTGCTTTTATTGTAACGAATTACTTGAAGTGCAATCGGTGTGATGTTTGGAAGTGAGTGAGAGTGCGTAAGTATTAAATTTTAGCATTTACTAAAACATTTTAAAATTGTTCTTGAAGCCCGATGATAGGCGAAGGATTGTCGTAATGTAAACGTATTTTTATGGCTATGTAAAACAGTAGGGAGTTTTTGCAACACATTACGATAAAAATATCGTTACGTTAAAGGCTATTTTGCTTAGCAACCTTATGGATTTAGCCAATCACAAACAGAGTTTTAAGGTTTAGCGTACGTAAATTTTAACGCAACCTATTGCCAAAAACTCCCTAGTAGCTAAATACCTATAACGTTATTGGGTAATTAGTAAAAAATGTAAGCGAATTAAATACTGAATAAAAAGCAACAAAGTGGTTCAGCACTTTTGTTTCGGAAAACTAATTAATCCAAAAAAACGAAACATGCTAAATGCAAAAGAGATAATTAAAAAAAGAGAGAAGAGAGAAATAAAATCATACGAACGTTTTCATTTATGCAGGGCCGGCCACAAGAGGGGGGTGCACCGGGTGCAAAACACCTGAGCACCGGGCCACACAGGGGGCCCCCATTAGGTCCGTAACTAGACAACCAAGCGCTTGTGGCAAAATTTTATCTAACGCCCCATCTTCTTCTTAAAAATACATAAAAAGAAAATTTGTCAAAATTCAAAGTATACATTCCACAAAAACTAAATCTAAATATATACAGGGTGTTTAATTTTTTTTTTTTTCGGATAGTTTACCCACTGATAGATATCATTAATACAAACACAAAAGTCTTAATAAACATAGGTCTGAAAATCAACAGTTTCCGAGATCCAGTCGATTCTGTGAAAAATAAATTTTGCCTATTAACCCTTTAGTGACTTTTCAATTTAAACTATTATCAAGTGTTCACTTCAAAAGTTCATCAAGTAGCCTTTGAATTTTTCAGAACGTTGTGAAGCAGGGTTGCGTTCACAAAATATACCCCCGAGTGCACCTTGGGCGTGTAATCGTATCTCTCTTAATTATGATTGTTTGTTTATTTTGCGTCTCGCTTATCTGTTTCAAGAAGTCTCGTGTTTATGTTATTACCATGACAACGGGCGCACTTTTTACGCCGCACTTTTAAGTAGGGTGTAGAAAATGTGTTTGTTGCTATGGAAACCACGCCTGATTTAGTTTTTTTTATGATTCATAGATGAGAAACAAAATATATAAATTCATTTATACGAGAGAGACTGCAATATTAGCCAAGAGTAACTCTAGAGTTTCTTTTATGAACACAGCCCCGGTCTTGGATTAGATCGACGCGAAATGTCACTTTACGTTATGTCACGATAAATTAAGGCAAAACATTATAATTGTTGGACAAACGCCAATTGGTTTAAGCATTTATCCCTTTTCCCTCTTTATTCTTTCATCAAAAAATCAAAACCAACTTGATGGACTTCAATTCAACAGTCGTTAGTAGTGTTAAAAAAGTCTCGATTAAAATCAACTGAGTACAGTGTGTTCCGTCCGTTCTACGCATGCTCATGTCCATAAAAATGAAACCAATTGTATTTTAAACCGTTCTCAAACCACACGTCATTACTACCACAAAACTCAACGCCCCCCGCGCGTAAATAAGTTTCATTTCCAAAACTCAAGAAATTTCGGAAACGGTTGATTTCCAGACCTACCCTACCTGGGTAAAATTTCCAAACATGTTATTTAAACACCCTGTACAAATACAAAACTTAAAAATTTATAACACATTTATACGGTCCGTAACTTCAGGATGTAATTATTACTTGCGATATTTTAATAAAAAGCTTTTATGTAAACATGTGTCTTGAGACGCTTATATTCCGAGATACAGGGTGTAAAAGCAAAACTTCGAAGAGTTTCTTAATTGTTTTTATTATTTTCTTACGCTCCTAACAATGCACAACAAAAAATGCCTCTTATATTTTTTACCTAATACTAACCGCTTATCATAATTATGTATTATTAGAAAAATGGTCCGGTATTACAATCATAAGAATACATATTCAATTGCTACACTAATCAGAGCAAATGTTAAGAACGTTGGAAAATAATAACAATAAAGAAACGCTTTTACACCCTGTATCTCGGAATATAAGCGTTTCCGGACACATGTTTATATAAAAGCTTTTTAATATAATATCGCAAGTAATTACACCCTGAAGTTACGGACCATATTTAGGAAACACCCTGTATATAAAAAACGGAATAAAATAAACGAATGTACAGGGTGTCTCAAAAATAACGCGTATGCTTAAAGGATTTTGATTCAGGAAGCCGAAACAAATTAAAATTATTATTAAATCCACTAGACGCCCCTGTTTCGCTTGCGCCTGTGACCCTGACTTCCGAACTCCATGCCATAATACTTTGCTTTAAAAAAAAAGGGCCCACAGTTCTTACTGTACCCGCGCCCCGTCATTTAGAAGGCCGGCCCCACGGTGAATTGAATACTAACGGTGATAGCATTTCGGCAACCGAGATAGCGAACCGTTACATCACCGCATACCCGCTGCTCCTTTTACACAATTATTAACCAATATTAACTGTCACGGTTGACAGTTGTATTAGAGGGAGAAGCGGGTATGCGATGACGTAACGGCTCGCTATCTCATTTGAATGTTGCCACCGTCAGTATTCAATTCACCTTGGGCCGGCCCTGTATTTGTGTATATATTTCATGTTTGCCTTCATTGAACAACCAAAACGAAATTTAATTTTAAAATATTTCCAACTGTTTGAACTATTAGCACAAAATTTGAACGTAATACCTATTGTACTACACAGGGTGGTTGTGACAATCGATTTTAGAGCACAATTTAGTGGATTCATAAATTTAAAAAAGAAACCATTTGATGACAAAACAAGGAATAATTTGCCATCCTCGTGGTCAACAGATTATAAAAAAAAATCAATACGTGGCCGCTGTTCAACATCTCACACAAATACAATTAATTTCTTTCTTTATGACGATAACTTACAATCTTCCGCATCGCGGAGAATGGCTAGTGAACCACCCCCGTAAAAACAAATTAACAAAAAACTTTCGATATATTTTAACGGATGGCGTTGTTAAATATCTTAAAACAACACAAGTCGTTTTTTGTTAACGTCTAGAAATGGCTGTCACTTGAAACTTTGCTCGATTAATGATGGTTTCAAGGTCTTAATGGGCTGTAGCCCAGGGCCCCGTCCAATCAAACTGTCTTGCTCAATTGTAAATAACAAATTTTGTATAATTTATTTTGTCTTAAATTTTTAATTTCAATTGATTTTATCTTTTGTCAGAGAAGGGGGACCTTCTCAGTTTTTCAACAAAATGGTCACTACAACTTGGGTTGGGTTAATTTGGGTTAATTGAGCAGGCCTACAGGGTCCCCAAGGTTAACGATCCGCCCCTGGGTGGTTTTGTTTAATGTCTTACGACAACACAATAAATAATAATTTTTAAAAACTTACACAAGGGTCATTTTAACAGACACTTTGAGAAACTGTGCGGAGCGTATTCGAATTATACACAGGCTACCCATTTTAAATCGTGACCCTCGAGGGTTTTAAAAAAGGCAACACGTCAATCAAATCAGAAATAATTTCGTGTTTTCATCATATACAGGGTGACTCTCAACCTATACACATAAGCTTATGACGGATGATGTAAAAAAATTCTAGTAAAAGCTTTTTAGATACCGAGATAATCTGATGAATTCGAAACAAAAATTTTAAAAATATTATTGAAAGTGCATCGTAAACTAATATCATGGTAACTATTCAAAGTTATTTCCACCATTTTCAATACACAGTTGAGCTCAACAGCCTAGTGAGGGAACTCACGGCTCTGGCTAGCTCCTTAGTCATTATTTATCATAAGCACATAAGCTATCATTTTGCAAGATTATGCGTACCGGGTGTTTCAGTGAAGATGCACCAAACTCGGTATGTTGGTAGATATCGTGAAAAGAAATAAAAGTTTCCTATAATATTTTTTTTTTAAATGAATAAGTTTTGAGATAATCGAAGGGAAAGGAGAATCGTATATTTTTAAAACGTACAATAGATGAGAGCGGCCCGAATTCTTAACCTACCTTAACGTTCTGTTTTTTACTTTATTACCTCATAAACTGTCGCGCCTCAGATGATATGATGAAATACATTTAGTTCGTTCACTCCGTTTGTTCACTAACGTTGTAGTGGCGAGTAATTAGTTGGTGTAGTTTATGCTTTTCATTTTTAAGTTTATTATGTAAGTGTGTGTGTGGGTGTGTTGGTGGTGCGATGGGCAATTACACATTTCGAGAATACGCAGATTATTCGAACACATGTTGAAAGGTAATTGCCATTTGCGTAATTCGCCCGCTTCCGAAATTGTTTCTTCCTCATGTGATCAAGTTCAGTCTGATAGGCAAATAATTTAACAGACCGGCGTGGCGGAAGCAATAATTCTATTCAACAATTCCAATTTATTAATTGTACATAATTGTAGTAATTGTTGGATACAGAAACAAATAAAAACGTTACAAGCGTTAATTATTTATCGTACATTATTAAGACTCGGCAAATTTGATGTAATTACGGTTTGCATAAACGTTAGTGCGATGAAAACGCAAGCTTTTTTCAGTGTTCGTCTTTAACACGTCTTGCGGTCAAGACCAAATTTAAAAAAGCCTCTCATAAATTTTTTCGTTTACGATAGTTATTTACTGTCTTCTTGCAGGCGCGTGCCATTCATAAAACAATTTAAATCACTCGTCTTGTTTCACGGCTGCAGAAATTTAAATCGCTACGGTATTTCTAAAAACATCGGCTCCAAATTATGCAAATTTCAAGTTGCACCGATTAAAAAATTTTATTAAGATATTTTGTTTGAAATAATGTCAGAAACGTGTCCCTTAAGTTTGGTGCATCTTCAATGAAACACCCTGTATAGGTTGAGAATCACCCTGTATAGGTATAATATCTGGTTTTCATAGCGTACATACTGAAAAACGCACAGAAGTAGAATGGGTTGCCTATTCTCAATTTTTAAGGCGACACTATTAATTAAAAAAATTCGTGGTAATTTTCAACGAATGAAAAAGTGCTTTAATAAGGTTTTCCTTAATAGATTTATGAAATTGTAAAACCCTGGATAAAAAGAATATTTATTTGAAAGTCTAGGCAAATTATTATTAACATATTTGTTTTTGTTTCAGAGTGACTGAGTGTTTTGGTGTGCTTTTGTGGATTTACATGGACCTTGGGCTCGGCAAGTAGATCGGCACGCTTCGAAACACGGTAGGGTAAGTAATCAAAATTTCCTTTACATTTTTTGCTAAATATAAATTAATGACAAAATTCTGACATTCTGCATATTCGTTCAAGTATTTAATCTTCTCTTGTATTGTTTCAGTTCCACGTCGGTATGCAGTTGGGGCAGAATTCGGTGAGTACCTTTCAAATTTTCATTTTATTTTTCGTCTTCATCTTCAAAGATGATCGAAAATTACCCGGTGCGTAGTGGAATGTGAATTTGGTGTAAGTGCAAATTACAAAGGAACTAATGGTAAGTAAAATCATTCACAAAAATTAGTGAATATTTTATGTGCATAGTTAAATATTAGAGGTTTATTTATTTCAATTTCAGTATTAACATCAGAGTAAGTATTTGCTATTTGCATTAATATGTATTAATTAAAAAATTTCAGGGAAAACTATCTTCTTCTTAGGCCCGGTTTTTCAATATCAAGTTAAACTGTAACTTTCGGTTTATTTCCATAGCGACAATTGTGTTCTTATGGGAGTAAACTGAAGGTTAAAGTTAACATGCGATTGAAAAACCGGGCCTTAGGCTGTGAAGGCCGAAAGTGCATTTTGTATAACTTTTCAATAGGTTCGTTCCATTCGTCAGGATTTCGAGTTCTGAACCGTTCAAAATCCTACTGAGCATGAGCAGTGCACAAAATTGGATATAAATTTCATACTGCGCATGATTTGAACGATTCAGAACTTGAAATTCTGCCAAATGGAACAGACCTAATATTTTCTCGTTTTCAAATTTCAGGAATTGAAAATTAAGTTGGCAACATTGATATACAGTCGATAACGTGTCGATAATAAATTTGAATACGTTCAGAAATTGTAGCTTATTTCTGCACGTATGCACCTCAGTACGTCAATTGTCAAAGTAGGAATCTGTGTTTTTATTCGAAGCTTAAGCAAAAGTTTACCCGTAAAATAGGTTATAAGTATTTTTTTCTCTAATTATTTTTGTGCATTTAAAATGCTGGCTTTACAACAATATAACAGTAGTGACGAGGAGAACGACTCTGCAGAATCTGTTACTTCGACAGAAACACAAGTAACCGGCACAGAGAGTTCTTCTGAATATTCCGTACGAAAGCTCCTTCAGATATGTGCTGCACCCACAGTCCTTCCAACAGTAAGCAGCAATTTTGCTCAATCGTGATCATTTTAACCCTAATTGTATTTCAGGGCTCCGAAGAATGCGTGAAACACATCGATCCCACTGCACAGGAGCTGACTCACAACCCCAAATACGAAGAGCTGTTTACCCCAATGGTAGGCCCGGCGAATCCATTTAAGTCCAAGCAGATGCAGTCAGAACGAAATATGCTTTCCGGCTTCATTGAGCCGGCACACATGAGCGAATTCCAGTTTGAAAATCAACGACGTACCTTCAACAGTTTCGGGTATGCTTTAGATCCCACGGTCGATGGCGATGTTGTTGCCGGTAGTAAAGTAATTGGCTCGGCAGAATTGGCAAACGATGGAAATGGTAAAACGGTGTTTGAAACAACAAAGTTAAGACCTCTGGATAAGAGGAAAAGGAAAAGAAACAACGATGCGGGAGATGTCGACGGATTTTTAGGACCTTGGGGTGGGTTTATCGATGAGCAACGTGTTATGAAGCCTTCTGAGGAAGAAGCTGCAGAATTGGAAGAGTTGGTTGCCAAACGGAATAAACGTGGTAAACCGATTGAAGAGAAACCCATTGAAGAAAAAACTATATTACACAGTGCGTATACTTTATTATTGTTTAAGTGCTTTTACATGTTGTCGTTGATGTTATTTAATTTAATTTCTTTTATTATCAGTTAAAGAACCTGTTGATTATCAGGGAAG
Organism: Dorcus hopei; assembly: GCA_033060865.1. Taxonomy (NCBI): domain Eukaryota; kingdom Metazoa; phylum Arthropoda; class Insecta; order Coleoptera; family Lucanidae; genus Dorcus; species Dorcus hopei. The sequence continues at coordinate 1,398,105 of CM065425.1, read as the reverse complement.
GTCCTTTTTGCACGCACCTCAAGATGTTGGAGTTAATTTACGATCTGATACTCCACCAGAGCGTTGCTTTCTGCCAAAAGCACACATACACACTTGGAGTGGACATTCCAAAGGAGTTGCTGCCATCCGATGGTTTCCAAGAACTGCACACTTATTGTTATCTGCCAGTATGGATTGTAGAATTAAGGTAAATGTTACTTAATATCAATTAAGATCATCATGATCTATGAATCAGAAGATTCTTTTCTTGAATACATAATCTTTCAAAAAATGAATTGAAAATGCAGTGTTTTTAAAAAGTAAAAAGCTGACAGTATAATTTAGTTTGCAAAAAATCCAAAATATTACAATAAAGACTGAACTATTACTTATATTGTAATTTTCTTTTTAATTACAGATTTGGGAAGTGTATAATGAAAGACGTTGCATACGTACGTATTACGGACACAGACAAGCTGTCAGAGACATTAATTTTAATAATTCCGGAAAGCACTTCTTGTCAGCGGGTATGTGTTAAATATAATTTTCAATTAAACTAAATAATTTAATTTATTTTGTTCTTTGCAGGCTATGATAGATACATAAAATTATGGGACACAGAAACCGGGCAAGTTCTTTCACGGTTTACAAGCAGAAAAATACCTTACTGTATTAAATTCAATCCAGATAAAAACAAGCAGCATTTATTCGTAGCGGGAACATCAGACAAAAAAATTATTTGTGTAAGTGATCGTTTGTTCCATAGGGAACTCTTGTTTATAATCTTCGTTGCAGTGGGATACACGCTCAGGTGATATCGTCCAAGAATACGACCGACATCTCGGAGCTGTAAACACCATTACATTTGTGGACGATAACAGGAGATTTGTGACCACTTCAGATGATAAAAGCTTACGTGTTTGGGAATGGTGAGTTTCTTATGGTTTTGGTTAGTACAAATTAATTGAACTTCTTTTTTTTACAGGGATATCCCCGTGGATATGAAATACATAGCAGACCCGACGATGCATTCAATGCCAGCCGTTACCCCTGCACCTAACGGGAAGTGGCTGGCTTGTCAGAGCATGGACAATAAAATCGTTATATTTTCAGCCCTCAATAGGTTCAAGATGAATCGCAAGAAAACCTTTACAGGTCACATGGTGGCTGGTTATGCGTGCACGCTAGATTTCTCTCCGGATATGAGTTACCTAGTCTCAGGAGATGCTGACGGCAAATGCTACGTCTGGGATTGGAAGACCACAAAACTGTATAAGAAGTGGAAGGCGCATGAAGATGTTTGCATAAGCGTACTGTGGCACCCCCATGAACCAAGCAAGTTGGTTACCGCTGGCTGGGATGGACTCGTCAAATATTGGGATTAGTTTTAGTTAAGCTCATGCTTATACCTTGTTTAAAATGTAAATAAATAAATATTTTTTCATTGCATTTTTGTCCCACGTCCTTGTATTGAACTTGTAGCGTTTTCGATTGATCGCATTAGTGTGCACTCAGAGAAGAGTATCTTCATCTCGTGTTATTACATGAGGTTAAAAGAAGATGCAAATACAGTGAGTGCAACCGGTGCAAGTGAATCGAAAACGCAGTTACAGTTTTTATTATTTTTATATTCGATTAAGGCCCAATCTTTTAATCTCCAGTTAACTTTATCTGACGATAGTAACAACTGTGATCACAATCGTTACTATGGGAATTAATTGCCAGGTAAAGTTAATTGGAGATGAAAAGATTGGGCCTAAGGCCCAGTTTTACAAACACAAGATAACTTTATTCCTATAGTAACAATTGTGATCACAATCGTTACTATGGGAATTAATCACCAGATAAAGTTAATTGGAGATGAAAAGACCGGGCCTAAAAATAAGTGATTTAATGACGATTTTGAAAAACGTAGAGCACGCATTTTTTTTAACCTTTCAGCATATTTAGTTGTGAAATTAAAAGCTTATTTATTTATGGTTCTGATGTTTTTAATTTTTGTATTTGTATTTTTTGGCACAGTTTGGAACTTAAATGAATTTCTTTATTTTTGGAACAATTTTATAATGCTTATAGTTCTATAATTTAGTTAAAAATCTAAAATTTCCGTGTGAACTATTGCAGGCAATTAGTTCAAAGCATAATCGACAAAGTGTAACTTGAATTTTGTTTGAAGTGGAGCGTGTCGGCGCAGATCAATACTTCCAAGCAACTCTCATAGTGCCATGTGGTTGGGCTCACTTTGTATACACTCGTGATACATACTCAACAAAAATATCATTATGTAGTGATTTTCGTAGTTAAAAGCAGTAATTAGGGTGAGCCAAATCATTTTTGTCATTTTGCGCGTGGTTTAGGACCGCTTATACTTTTTTCTTTAATTCAGTAGAAAATTTCCTTTTTTTGCTCGGTGAATTCGTTTGCCAAAATTGATTGATTGATTCCTTAGATTTGACGTGAACGTGATCCTTGCTTGACATATTAAAAAAAAAAGTTCATCCTTTATTGACTGGCGGAAAAGTACGGGACACGTTCTAGTTCACGTGCTGCCCTTGTTAATCGTGTCCTTTTATTGCAAAGTGGGTGATCTGAATGCGTACTGCATAAGTTCATTCGGCTAGTTATTAAGGTCAGGTCAAGGTGCGACCTTTAATTTGGTGCAAAATGTTTAAATCCTATTTTATTATCCAATAGAAATTCATGATTCTTTTTTGTCGCATTTCTGCATTTGACGAAACCATGACAAATGTTTACAATTATATTGCATTTATTGTTGTTTATGATTAATACTTTGTTTATCAAAATTGATATGCTTTTATCACATCGTAAGTTTAATACAGGAAAAAAGTTTGATTTAAATGATGATAGTTTTCAGTTCATTTCTTATTTTTTGTACAGCCTTCATGTATACCTACAGATGTGTTTTCCTTTCTATTCTCTGTTTTCTTTTCCTTTGATCTTAAATATATTTACCCTTGATCTTCTCCTTTCCATTGAAAACCTTTTCTTCCACCCTTGCTGTATTATCCTTTTGATTGCCTACATCTTCGTACAATTATTTTCGAATATTTTAATGAAATTATTGATTTTGTTAATTGGAATTTTTTTTACATATTTGAGTATAGTTTCTACAAAAAATTTTGATTTTCATTTTCATTTCCGTTCAATTTATTTCCTTCTATTGAGTGTGAATGCCAAAATGACTATGTTTATCGTCTTCAGAAATAAACATGACGAAGATAGACGGCGTAGGTCTCGGCTATTCCTATCATCTTCCAACAGCAGGCTGGAGTTTAAGGATAAGAAATTCTCTGTCCCAATTCAGCGACTTATTTAGCGAATTTAATAAGTACATAGCACCAGCATATCACCATGACAGATGCGAAAGGTACTTACACACCAAATTGGTGGTCGTTTTATTTTACTTTATGGGGGAAAAAATTCCAGGTCGGTACAAATGAGACTCTATTCGATGCACAAGCGGGAATTCGTCATGGTCTTCATTGCCTTCTTCGGGTGCTTCGGCTTGGGCTTATTCATAGGTCTAGCCGGTAATTAGGGCGCGCAGTTTTGATTCGGCCGTAAATAGCTTGTTTTAGGCCCACCCATCACCAACGTCACGGAATTAGACGGAAAATCGCTCCTCGTGGACAATAAAAGCATCGAAATAGCTACGGGACCTTTTACGATGAAGTCACCCGCAATGACCACTTACTGCCAGCAATTATGGTTGATTGCGAAATTAACGACGGATAATAATGATGGTAACTTTATCCCTGATGTGATAATTAGTTGTCTTTTAAGTTTATTTTGTGCTAAGTTGTTTTCATTGGCCCTATTTTGTAATTGTCTGACTAGAGTTTGTTTTGGTTTATTTCTCTTATGCTATTGTTTGCTTTCAACCAATTTATTGTAACTTTTCCTTTGTGTTTTATGAAGTCTTTGCTGCTTCTCTTTTACCACATGGCTATCTTTTTTTTATTTAGCTTTATTAATTTGGAAGTCGTTTTCCTTTTTTATTTTTTTACATTAGAAACTACAGATTACAATCGATCTTCTTTCAGACCAGATTTTCGATAAAAGTTTTCAATTAAGCGTTTCAATAGAGGGTTTGACCGAAGACCACAAGCCAGTGACGATAATTCACAGCAGGACTTCCAGGAATAGGTTCTTATTTGTCGCAGAAACTGGTGCGAGGAGAAAAAAAATAACTGTCTCGAGCTTTTCAGGACGCGCCATCTTCGTTGCGAACAGAAGGACTGCGACGAATTCATCGTCCTGCATTTGGGTTTCCTGGATTACACCCACTACATAATTACAGTCCACTTTTACGGCCTGGAAGCCTTCCACCAGCGTTACACCATCAAAGACATACGGTTTTATGTATGTACCCCCCGGATTCTGTCGAAAAGCTTTCACCAAATTATTTTCAGTTTAAAACTTACAATCCTGCTTTCACGCAGATAGAAATCTGGTTTCGCTTTATCTTCCTCGTTTCTACGTTTTTTATAACAGTAAGTACCCGCGTAGGTATTTTTGGGGGTGAATTAAAGTTGAAAATGTCTTGCATAGTGTTGGTTTGCTCACACGTTGAAAAAGTACGCGATTTTTGATTGGTCCATCGAGCAAAAGTGGATGTCGGTTCTACTGCCTTTACTCCTCTTTTACAACAGTAAGTGCATCATCGTGGTTTGCCGCCCTAGAAACACGTTTGGTTTCAGATCCCGTATTCCCCATGACTTTCCTTGTGAATTCCTGGATTCCGGGCATGATTGATGCCGTTGCACAGGCAACGTTTCTGTGTTCACTTCTGCTCTTCTGGCTCTGTGTTTATCATGGTTTAAGACAGGTACGCCTTTTATAATATAATAAATGCGAATTTTATTTTTCTTTATACCCCAGAATGAAAGGCGGATTCTCACTTTTTACTTTCCGAAATTTTTCGTCGTCGGCATGCTGTGGATTTCGGCCATAATCATTTCAACTTGGGAAAAGTGTAACGAGCTGAAAGATCCCACTTACAATCACAGTGTGGACACCACTCATTACTATGTAAGTGCCCCTTAGGGTGAGCGTGCAAGTGTACCTATAAGTTACTGCTTTTAGAATTTAAAGATTTTCTTTTTCACATTCGGTGGTGTGTATCTTGCCTATTTACTACTTCTACTCCTTCGGGCGTATAGCGAGTTACGGTCCATGCCATTCTTTGGTGAGTCTTGGCGATTTTTGCTTTAGATTATGAAATCAAAATGGTTTTCTTTTTTCTTCCAGATATGAGACTGAAATTTTTAACGCTCTTAATGTTGGTGGTACTAGCAATAAGTTTAGCCATTACGGTACTCCGTTTTGGCATTGGTGTTCTGGAAGACAATTTCGTAGCCCAACTATCGACGCATTACAACAGCTCAGCGCAGTTTATGTCCTTCTATGGGCTGTTGAACTTTTATGTCTATGCTATGGCATACGTTTATTCACCTGGTAGTAAAAATATACACGGTAAAATCACCTTGTTCGTCATACCAAGTATTCACTTAAATATTTATAAATTTTAGAAACTTGTATAACGAAAGATAATCCTGCGTTTTCTATGATAAACGATTCAGATGAGGAAGTCATTTATGGTTCGGATGAGGAGAGCAGGAGGCCGTTGAACAGAAGCAGGAACGACGACGACAGCGATTAAATCCGCGCGCCATTGCGGGCCGAAATTGAACAAATTCGAGAGAAACGAAAGGCAAGGCCTTGTTTGTTATCGTTGTTTGAAAAATGTATAACGTAACTGACTTTATAAGTCCTTAATTTAGGCGTAAGTATTTTTTGACGAGACGTTTTAAATAAAATGCCGAAAAGACGAATTCCTTTTTATAGCAGATTTGATATAATCGATGTTCTCTATTTAGCAGCGACGCCGTTTTAATTTTTGGACGATACTTATATTTTTAAAGCTACCAACAGGCGGGTGCACGATGAAATGTGAACACGGCCTTTTTTAAATCGGTGTGGAGGTAGCTTTAAGTTAACTGTGTATTATAGCATAGTATAGACGGGCCGATTATTTTCGAAATTTGCATATCGTAGTTGCCAAGTCGCTAAACGCCGTAAATAAACTACGTACACCTGATTTAACAATTTATTTACCTTTGTGTGTTATTAGGAGAGACAGGCATCGATTTAATTGAATTTTTGGAATTTTATATAAACTGTTGTAGAACCTATTTGTAGACGTGGGTCATGTACTTTCTGAAATAAAATATTTCAATGTATTCGTCTTGTGTGTACGACGAAATAATAAAGACAACTTCGATTTTAATTAATTAATTACATAATTAACTACTAGAGACTATTATAATTTCATTGCAATTTGTAAGCTCCAAGCCCAACTGACCAAATAATTATTAAACATAAAAATAAAACACAACACGTATTTCCTTGGATAAGATCACTTAGCTTTATTTATTGTGACTGCAGTTTCAACAGGTTTACTGTCATTTTCGAACTAAATTAAAATCGGAGACATGGTCGGATATATACAAACAGATGCAAAGATATTACAATTGAGGTAAACCTGTTGAAACTGCAGTCACAATAAATAAAGCTAAGTGATCTTATCCAAGGAAATACGTGTTGTGTTTTATTTTTATGTTTAATATGGAATTTCACAAAGTAACGGCTGAGAGTGTTAATTATTCAAATAATTATTATTTTTTCAACTAAATGACAAGTTATTATCTCTCTATGTGTCCTTACAGTTTATGAAATTGCCAGTACATAATTTTTAATTTGGTTTTAAAATAGATGTAAGGTGTGTTACTATGTAAGCATCTTGCGTGCTCAAGCCGGACACATTTGCTTCTTTAAATTCCCAACGCAGTGACAAATGCATCCATATCCGCTCCACACTTAATCCCATTGGTGCACTTAACAAACCCAACCAATCCGGCTTCCATTCTCCAGAGAGGAGCTAAAATTTAAACGTCGCTTACCACCAAAATCACCAAATTAGAAAGTACTGACCTGATCGAAGGGACGGTACCCAATATGAAACATGGTGTACAACAGCGGATCAGGTTGAGAGAAAACCCTGTTAGGCTCGATGCTCTCTTTACAATCGCTTACTTCTAGGTTTTGAAAGAGCCACTCGCAGTTCACTTTCATGAAATGATACAAAACCTGAAATTTTATCATTGATCGGTGAGAAAATAAATATTAATTCGGATGGTTTACCTTGAGGCTTTTCTTTCCCTCGTTCGTCATAAGTAAATCGCTGGCTAACACCTCTACCGTCTGTTGAGTTCGCTCCACCCTCTTACAACCCTCCGTCGTCAAATAATCAGTTTCTAAATTCTGCTTGGCTTGCTCTAGAAACTCCTCGATTTGATCCGTGTGTTTGTTGTCCTCGTCTATACTGCATATAGCTTCGGCAACCGCTAAAGCTATGGCCTCGTCGGAGTTGACGGTTCCATCGAAACTGCAAATCGAGTTCTTATGCGATAAGGGATCTTTCTCCTTCGCCATTCCACCGTCTCTTTCGTCTTTGCCCTCGGCACATTCACTAAACCTGACCTCCTTTTTAGACTGTTCAGACTTCTTTAATAAATCAGTGTATAACGCACTGAGGATCAAATGAAGCAAAGCGGATTTTCCCATCGGTATTACATTACCGGGCAGAAGGTCTTGTATCAAAACAGCGATCTGAGGTATCGACGGATTAATACCATCCCAAAGCTGGCAGAAACAGACCAAAACGATGGACATTGCCTGATACATGCTGGCACCCGTGCGCACTGCTGAAATAACCGTCTCTGTAATCGGGGGTAAAATTGGTTTAACCAAATCTAGGATTGCCTCGTACCATGGGGGACGTTTCTGATTCCAAATCTGGATTAAAATTTCATGTAATGCAAACGTAACGATTTAATTTTAAGTCTTACCTCCCTCTTATCGAAACACTGCCCCCAGTTATCAAATTTGGTAATCATCGGCAGTAATATCTGCGCGAAGTCCTGACTGTTTCCACTGCTCAGAATAACGTGTGCGCAGCTCAAGATTAAATCGTAATAATGTTGCGCTGAGAAAATTTGTGAGGCCCGATCCATTTCCTTGCACAAACCTTCCCCGATGCAAAGAAAACCGTTACACTTACTACACACGGTAGGGGCAGGCTTAACATCATCGGTTTTACAAAATTCATTCAATGCTTTGCGCATTATCAAACCCAAGATTTTACAGTTCCTCATGCAAACGACCTAAATTGTAAATTTTGTAGGTATTTTTTGGCTTGATTAAATAACTAATTTGTGCTGCACGTACTTTGAGTAGCAACGACCAAATGGGTTGGGGTTGTTTTAAGAGGACGATTAATTCCAGAGCTATGGCCATATTATCATTATCAGGCAAAGCAGACAATCTAGTGACTTGGCTTCTCGCCCAGTTTTTAAAGATGTTGGGCAAGCTGAACATAATCCAGGGGCTGAGACTGTTATTTTTGGATGCCAGAACTTCCGCACCCGCAGACTCTTTACGAAACACCTACAAAATAATCGTCAAGTTTAATTTTTTTAAAGTGCTAACGTACTTTGTATAAAACATCGAGGGGTGCCCCCCTTAAAATGAAGCAGACGAATAGCTCTTGGCATTTTGCATGCACGTCCCTTAGGATTTTGCTTTTGGAATTGAGGCAAACCCCAATGAATTCTTCTGCGTCGTTACAGACCGCAGGCAGGAGTTGGGCTACGCACAAAAGCAAATTGCTAATATCTACCAACATTAATTGGCTGCGAGCTTCTGTACAGTTTGCCTGTAAAAATGTTGCACATGTTGACGTTAAAATTACAACAGCAAGAAGAAAAGTAACCCCCACCTGAGCGTATCTCACAGCTAAAATTGTTAGAGTTTCATTCAGCATACCGGAGAAGACTCTTTGAGCCATCTTTGGGGGCACGGTGTTCCAAAGATCCTCTCGAGTCCCTTCCATGTACAACCACCACATCTGTACGACGTAAGAGCCTCGTTCCGACTCAAAAAATGGCTTACTGTTTTCCCAATCTAAACACTCGTCGTCTTGTAGGATATACAATGATAGCAATCGACAATGCAAGTCCAGCAGTCGTTCTGCCAGGGCTTCTCCCATCTCTTGATATTTCTTGCAGCTCGGCTGTAGTTGTTCGCTCAAGTCGGGCTTTGACGAGTTTATCGATTGCGTGTAGCACCACAAGCAATTCTTAATTAAAGCCGTGGCTCCTATAGTTCCGGTTAACACGGATAGATCAGCGTGATCCAAGGCTTCTTGCGTAAGTTTGTGTAGGTGATCTAAAATGGCTCATGATTGTGTGTGCTTAAGTTAATTTTCTTTTGTACCTAAGAACTGATCGGCGGATTTTGTAACTGATGAAATGAATTTGTGAGGATCAGAAGCTTTGACTATTCCCCCACATCCGCCCGTCATTTCTGAACCCGCTTGGAAGTTACTTTCTTTATGTTGTTGCATGAAGCCCGAGTGGCTTCTGTAAGCCGCAACGAATTCGTCTTCCCACCACAAGACCAATTTCACCGCCGCGAATGAGGCATAGCGAGGGAAGTCCAAGCGGCCCCCGACAATTCCTGCGCAAATCGTTTCTTGGAGCACAGATTGTTTACTCTAGAAGATATTTGGTTTAATGCGATTGCAAACAATAACATTCTCGCTTACTCTGTAATATTCCATGTCCCTTTGAATTAAAATTAGGACTTTGTCCATGAGGTTCCCATCTTCCATAATATCCATCGCGTCTTAATTAATTAATTAATTGCAAATTAACACAAACGAAGTTGAAATAAAAGGCGACTAAATAGATTAAATTAAACGACTTTAATAAATCAAATCACAATCGACAATACGAGCACTTGGAAAAATCGACGTCTGTCCGAATTATATCCGGGATTTCACTCTGAAGCAACTGATGTAGAGTTCGTCCGTCATGCTTATAAACCCAATACTCCCCGTCGGTTACAAAATCATATCGCTTAGGCCCCGATGTGGGTGAGCTCAACCAGATCTGTCGGTTTGGAGTTTGCCTGTTAATGACGTACGTTCCGTAAGGACTGCCGAAATTCACTGTTAGGACACCGCTCTACGATCACAACCAATTAAATACGAAGTAAATTAAGTAACGAAATACGTACGCTGTAAGAAACGTCAGCTGATTCTAGGTGCCCCGACTTCTCAACTAATTCTTCAAACCACTCGCTCAGAGACTCCAGTGTTTCCTCGCAAACCCTTTCGAAAGTGAGGGGGTCCACTAACTCGCTCTCTGTGGCTGTCGTCGAATAAAAATACGGCACTTTCTTACATAATAGACTTTGATCAAACTTTCCCGTTGTTAGGGGAAACCTCGCTCGTTTTATAACCTCAAAGCTATCGAGCTTCAGCTTCGATCCGCTGAACAGGCAACGCACTACATAGTTTTCTAGTATGGAAATACTGCGGGCTAATGAAATTAATTTAATGCATTGCATAACTGAATTTATCGTTTTATGAAACGCGAATGAAATAAAAGTGAGGTTAGGTGGTACTTGTCAAAATATGTAAAACTGCGCCGTGGGAAAAATTGGAACTAAATTAAGAGCCCCATACACGATCGGATTAGGATCGAAACATGGGCACGTGTATTTCTTCGTGCATGTTACATTTATTTTTAATAATTTCTTTTATTAAAAGAACTTTCGTAATATTTATTTATCGGATAATTTTAAAAAACTTGGTATTTTAATAAATAATTAAAATTAAAGGAAATGTGTACTTTGGTATACGTTGAGCTGTCTCAAGGTAAATAAAAATTTGAAAAGCTGTCTCAAAAATAATTATTTCTTTGATTTCTCAAGTGATAAATGATCAACAATTTATACTCACTTATTTCCGGAAACCAAAAATAATTTGTGTCTTTATCAACCTAGTTTTAAGACATTTGAGTCCATATCACGCGTTTGTTGATTTTAAAACTAGGATGTTTAAGGCAGGCAGTAATTTATTAAGTAAGTTTTATTCTTATTTAAAACCATTGATGTGGTTTAAATATTTTGTAAACATAAGTCTGATTTTACTGGTACTTTTCATATAATCGCACGTCCTATAACTTATGGGTTGCTCAGAACAGAAGTGGTTCAATTCCAAAAAGTTAATTATGGAGAAACTGTGAGTTAAAGAAAAATTAGTATAGTAATATATGTAGTTACGCACGTGTAGAAAAATCTTGTTGATATCGCGCGTATCAGGCATAATGGACTTGAACGATTGCTGCATCGAAAAGGTGCTGATATTTGCTGCAAATTTTAGTGGTTTATCCCAATTTTATAAAAACTGGACTTGATTCACTTCTGTTCTGAGCAACCCATATGTAGATAGGAAGCTTAGTTTGACATTAATTCTAATTAACTCAAGAAGTAATTTGCATTCATATAGTTTAACTGTTTATTTTCGACATAACGCAGAGTGTAAGTAAATTAGACTGTTTACAATTGATTTAGTGTAAGTTGTAAGTGGGCGTATTGTTGTAAAACTTGTTTAACTTCGAACAAGAGTGACATTTGCGCTTTCAACGAGCAACTTCGGAGGGTAATTGGAAGAAACTGATACAATTATAAGAACACGCAAGGCAGGACCGCTTTCGTTACGGGAATTAAGATTAAACGTGATACGGGAATACGCTAAAAGTAAATTTATCCAATTATACCTGATGTTGTACATATTACGTTACTCGCTGAAACCCGAATTCCAATCATCCCACGTCTCACTATTATACTTCGAAGTTATTTTTAGCGAGTTGCTAATTATTATTACGAAAGCATTAAAAATAAAAATCTAAAAATAACGAAACTACTACTATTAGCATGTATATACATTTATTAGTACATTACTGCATTAAATATCATTACATCTTTGTTTTGATAAACTCTATTCTCTCATGGGACTGTATAACATTAATAATTCAATAAACCAGACATAGAAGCACCCAAGAATAATTCAATAATCCTATTAGAAGCAGAAATAAACTTACTGGTAAGAGGTTTAATTCGTTCTAGTGGCTTGCGTTTTAAATTAAAAAAAATGAGTTATACAGTGAGTTCCTGAATCCTATCTTTTCATCGTGTGGAAAAAGAGTAATACGCTTTCTGTTTTGAAGCACAAATTATTTCGTGAATTAGAGTCGTAATAATTTAAGTTCAGTTGAATTTTGTAAACGCATCCCACTTCGGTAAACACAAACCAACGGATTTGTTAGAGGCGTCGACCTATTACAATCGATCCCGAAGCAATAATTCATTTTTAACAATGGCACCCTATTAGTGCCAGCAATACTACGCATACACACACATTCGTAAGCCGTAATTGCTTGAATATATCTCCGCATTCCGAATAGACTGCTGTATATCATGCGGCATCAATGGCTAATTTAATCGACTAAATTTGCCGCACAAAGCAAATTACGATATTACAATTTAATTGCGCTCCAAGTGCACCATTCGCTTGATCTTCGTGATTTATTATTACCTTTGTTTGCTATTTGAACCGAAGAGGACTTTTATTTTAACTTGTAGTTATAATGCTATTTTAATAAAATGTGTCGTCATGGACTCGGGGTACTTTTTCTTCCAGTTCAAGTAAAAAGTAAAATATTTATTTAAATTATCTGTATTTTTTCTTGATTTTTCAGTATATATGCCAATCGATCGATCGATAAGTCAAAGAACTTTTATGTAGCTACCTCCTTCTAGCTTTCGTGAAACGGCCTTGCGGCTTTTGAAAAGTCACGTCATTTCGTCGTAGATATATTTTCTTAATTTAGATTTATACGATCGGCATATAATAAAAAAATGATTTATACATACATTTTTTAAATATACTTAATCCATACTGTACGTAACATATTACTTTTTATTAGAAAGCTTATTACTAATTATACAATAAGTAAAGAAGAACAAGCTCGAATCCCTTCCTAATTAATAAATCATCGCTCGCGCCATTACTGAATTTCAGAATTAATTATTTCTTTATCGTCTCTTCCTACATGCTCTTTTATTTTTGATTCGCTCCCTTAAATTTCGTAGAATATAATTAAGTTTAAGATTACGCCGAACCGTTGTCCTTTTTAACAAGAGGAAACCGTACACCAGATCATTAATGTTCCAACACTAATGGAAGATTTAAGTTTCTCTCCTTCGGTAATTTAAATACTTTATCGGCTTGAGTGTATTAGATGTGCCTTTTTCGCTTAAATATTTAATTCGCCGAAATATTCTTCCGGGAGATGGGAAACTTTTTCGACGGAGAGTCGTTTAAAATTTAACTGCGCTTGTTTGCAGTTTATTTTAAGAAAAAAAAAGGGGGGGAATTAATTAAAAAGCTCGCAAGTTTACTTTAATTTCCTGCAAATGAAACTATATTAACTCGGGGGCAACTCTTTATAAACGTCCTAGATTTCGTGTTTAATCTCAGCAGGAGTAAATCCTTATATGTGTCGGACAATATGTTTCTATTAAATTCGATTTAAGGAGAGTGACAAATAGGACGTTAACGTATTTTTTATTTGTGTCAATTTGCGTACGTGCGTGAAATATCCGATCGCTTGTGTAATCCCCTAAGCAGGTTCATTTCAGCCCTCGCTCCGTCTGAGCGTGATCATCCATCCCTCCTCGGGATACAGTTCGCTTGTCAAAGTCGTCCTAAGGGGAGATGCAAGATCTGGAAAACGAGTTCCATAACAGTGGAAATTGTTTCAAACATATTTTCGTGCCGTGGAGGAAAGCTCCAAGATTTCACTGCCAGTTTTTTTTTTTTTGGGGATGGGTAATGCTAACCATTCGATTTTTATGCTGTTTTATTTTGCATAATATGTACTTTTAGTAATTGCGGATGTTACATGAAAAGAAAAAGATTAAAAATTCAGGCGCGTTTACTCAAAATTAAAAACGGAAGTCGCGAACTGCAATTCTTTATTGTGCTGTAATGCATAGAAGCGAGTCATTTCCTTCAGTTGTGCAGAAACCTCACATTTCATCCTCTGGCAGGAGCATTCATTATGCCCTAGTATCGCAGCATTAGCGTCAATATCGCGCTCCGTTTCAGTCCTTTTCGAAATAACTCCCCCAATTAGCGAAGCCGAGCAGGGCGAAAGAGAAATCGTTTGAATTTATGTACACATTCTGAAATCCGCCGAATATGAGCATTACCCGGTTTGTGCTTGACTAATCAAAGCTACCCGGCTTACTCCATAATCGTATTTTAGGTCAGGCTTTTGTTGAAAAAAAAGAGGAGATTTTTTTTTAATCCGGTGTCCTCAAAACGTAAATACTATTTAATCTAGTAATAATGACATCAAATCCGATAAACCCTCATATATTTAGGTGAAGCTAAAAAATATTATTCTTATAGAATTAAAAAAGAAGCCTATTCATAATCAATTTTGCAGAGGTGAAATTACAGAAATGTTTGCCAACATAATAGGACGGAAAACATTTATTTGGAAAAAACTAGAGGAGAAAAAAAAGCAACCGAGTGCCGGCACTCGATTGTAGTCAAACATGAACGAGATAGGGGTTGTCACAGATGACAAGCCGGGAATTAACTTTTTATTTGGAATATCAGTGTTTCCGTTTGACGAGCGAAGGTCTGCCCGATTGTGTCACATGCGGCTAGTTCACGTTGAATAGAAATTGAAATTGCAACTGAACTATACGGTTTTAAATTCGGACCTCATACGTATGCTCGCATTTTTAATTAAAGGTCTTTGTTGCTAAGCTTTTTAATTAGTTTTTTTTTTTCCTCTCGTCGCGTCGGAGTTCGGGTGAAATATTGAAACAAGTTTTGTACCTTTTTTTTTCGTGAAAAGCAAGGCAAGATATGCTGTGCTAATTAATTTTTATAATAAGTTGAAGACTGATGAATAAATACAACTTCACAGAACGTAGATTATTTCTATCACAAAATCTTTTAAGCGGATACTAATCGCGCTGTCGAACGACTGCGAAACGTTAAGTGTATAGTGCGCGATTTAGTGTCCGCTTAAAAGATTTTGTGATACAAATTTCATCGGACAAGAATCAACTTTAAATGTAGATTATTTCTTATAACACACGTGTTATTAACTTGTACTTCATTCCATTTTTCTTTAACCTTATACTCTCTTAATTTTAAAAACGGGTTTCAAACGTGAAGGGGCTTGGTTAACTACTATTTTTATTTCTGTTCTTTATATCATTCAAATGGAAGTGGTAATAATAATTTTTCTGTTTGTATGAATTGTAAAGCTTAGAACACTGACAGAAAGTAATAATTTATACATCATTGTTAAATTTCATTAGCAACCGGGTTTCTTCTTTCGCATTTGCATTTCACGTTCCGTGTCCTTTCTATTATATGTACGTGTCGCTTAATAAATTACGGCATTAACAACGAACAATAGGATTACAATAATGGCGGCGGATGCTTTCCAATTTACGCAGTCTCGTAATAACAATAATATGACCGCCATTACGAAAATAAATCCCCGAACTTCAAACGGGACCTTACACTGAAATTCATTTATGTCAACAACGTTCGGATAATGCACTTTGGTGCTTAAGCGTAACGCTATTAAAACTATGTTATCAATTGCGTTAGCGAAGTCGTAACCCGATTTAGCGCTAAATGGAGCTTGGTGCACGCGCAGAAATGATTAGCCCTGTGAACCCTCGACTTTCACGCACATTCCTTGCCATTATCGATTATCAAAGATTGATCTAAAGAGGAATTCAATTCTGCAAATTGTTATTATTTCAATAAATAACGAGTGTAGGTTGAAATCGTCGAACAATTTGTAAGCTTCTAACAATAGCATTGCTGTAGCTCTATAAATAACGTTTCAGCAATTCATGTACTTTCAAAGGATAAAATCCGAGAATGACGTACAAACTGAATAAAAGAAAATATTTATAGCGAAACCTCGCCGACTAATTTTCTCTTATTGCTTCACTAACTAAGCTCTCATTTTTCTAAATGAAATCTTGAAGCGATCGCAGAATCTATTATGAATTATTTGTTTGGTGGTCCGGACTTCTTTCGCGAAAGCTCACCGTCAAGAGATCTCGTTGCGATGCCATTCTCTTAATTTCCGAGAGCTTTCGTTATCATTAAAATTTCGTGGGGCGTAAAAGCTTCGCTCCGCGCGAAATTTTGACGCAATTAAGTTCGAGCCGCTTTCAGCGGCGGTTGCGAGCGATTATCACGGCGACCTCAACTATTCGGCAAGACTCACGGTTTAAATCACGTTTACCTGGGCAAATATTTGCAATTTACAGCGAGCTTAAGACTTTGCTTACCTGGCGGAGTACCTCGAGTACTTATCGATTGTGATGTTAAACAGTGGAGTAAGCCTACACCCCAAATGTTGACACTTTCATATACTACCTCGAGTTTATGTTTTGTGTATATAAGCACGTTTTAAAAATTCAATACATAAAATATAAATTTAATTATCCTGTATATTGTTCCCTGATTTATGTAGTTTAGATTAGTCATTAATATAATGCCTGGGGGGTTATTCAAGAATCAATGTGAAGTATGACATAAAAATTGACTTTTTCGACTTGGGGGGATCCGATGCTTTTATGAAATTTATTATTTTTATTAGAGAATAGTGTCCATTGTGCTTCATAATATATTCCCTGCTTTGATGAAATTTTGCTGATAAGCCGTACAAAGGACCTCACGAACTCTACTGTAATATATGATATCCTTTGATAAACGTAGCTTGCCCTAAATTTCCAAATGAATCCGTTACCTTTCCAGTTCGTTTTTTTCCTTTTGTTTTATTGCGCAGTAGGTAATATCGAAAGCTTGATCGTTATATCCGGGCAATGGGAGGCCAATTATTTCTTCATAAAGGCCTATAAATAGGTAGCGGCGATGTTTCGTATAAACAATGACCATCAAAAAACATTATAAACACATAAGCGAGCGTGCTTCATAAAAGCTTTTTGTGGCTACCGGGAAATTCGTTCGGCCGTAAAATCCCCACACATAAAGATCGGCCGTAAGCGCCGATGGCCCTACGATTTGTTTGCCTTAAGATCGATACGTTTACTGTCTACATTACGACCAAATAACCAACACGTTTTCGCTCTGAACTACGCTCAGGATTTGGTATACGTATAACTCAAACAAAACCGGACAATTAATCAAAGCTTGATTACCTTAACCTTTCGCAGGATGTCCACGTTTGTAAATAGAATGCGTTCTAATTAATGCAGTCTTTCCATTCAGTTTAAATCAAATTGCTTTATTCGACGGTACAAAAAGGCGTATGCCAGTTCAATTTTTTTACTTTTATTGATTCAGCAGCGCGTTAAAATTTTAAATTAATTACAGATTTAATTGCAAACTACGTTGTGATTGAATACACGTCCGCATGAACTAATTCGAAATCGCGTACTGCTGTAAATTGCCGATGTTTGATGCATTCGTGTTTTGAAATGGCAGTTTCTATGTATGTATGTAGATATTATTAAATTTTGGAACCGTCTGCGTTTATACGGCGTCCAACTACTGCCATTGACGTGCAAATGTAATGTATGCATAGAGGTATTGATTTCACGTTAATATGAAATTGAACAAAGGCATTATTAAACTGCTGTGACTTCAATGACAATATTGATTAGGGCTTAACAGGTATAAGAAATGCCATTGCTTTCCATTTGTTGGAAAACTAGGATAGTGCGGCAGTAATTTCCGTGATTGCATTTTGAAAAAAAGAACAAAGTCACTTTTGAAAATGGAGACTTTGTGGAGATAACAAACTGAATTATTTCTAGCTAATAACCGAGAGTACTGGTTCATGCTTTGATCTGCAAAAAAAAGCGTATTGATTTTGAACTTTGCCGGCTCTTCCGTTTTAGGCGCTTATTTTGTATTAAATTTTCAAGCACGCTCTTCAAAGATGGGTCTGAAAGTGGAATGGCAGCTACCATAGATATACGGCTTCAACTTAATTTTACTTGACACATTTTGTAGCTCCGTGTTTTAAGACCACTTTAGGGCTTTTATATTTAAGACACTCCGGCAGACGGTGCAGCTCGCCAAACTCCTTCCCTCTTGACGAACTTCGTTCCTTATTCCTGGCAGTGAACGACGATTATTAAAAAGGAAAACAACCCTTCGTAAGAGGATTAATTTGTGATGTTGCATGTAAACTTAAATGAAATGCGAGTGCCCCCGGGGCGTACATCTCCGCTCAGGACGTTTTAATTAAAGTATTAATATAAAAATGTCGCAGAGGACTCTGCCTCCTGGATGTGCAAGCTATTTTTATATACCTGGTCGTGAGGGCGACTTTAAATCATGAAACTTAATTCGTCACGTGCGTTGAGTTCAAGTTAATCTACTCCGAATGGATTTAATCAAATTCCTGGATGGCTAAAAATATCCTCGCCTTTTCAGGAAATCGTAATTGGCTACTCGTCCTTACAATTCTATCCCCATTAACGAAACTCGTAGGTTTATTCTACCCTTGTGATCATTTGATACAGAAAATTATTTCTTTACATTATTTAGAACTGAATTGGAGCTTTTAAGGTTTTGGCCTGGTGTAAGTATCAAGTTCAATTTCCATAATTCTATTCTAATTCTAATTCGATTCTCACACATTTAAACCCTTGGATTGTTGAGGTGCGGTTTTCTTATTGTGGGAGTAAAATGTATGCAAATATTTCAACATTACTTTCAACCTCCTTAGAGCAATCACATGAGTAGCAGAATCCAACACTCACTAGCAATTCTCAAAACGAATTCCCCAATTCTTTACAAGTTACAAGTTTATTTTATCGTTGAAAGATTTCAAGCAATAATAAACATAGAATTTCAAAGTGTGTATTTATTGGGGGAAGCTTTCTTCATTGAGGGTGCTTTAATTATTTAAAGATTAACGGCGTGTAACTGAAACGCCTTTTTGGGTATATACCTAGGTTAGCGTAACGTGAACATTAATTTCTAAATTTAGCTTTCCCGAGTAAATTGAATAGATGTCACGTAAGTGGTTATGAATAGATTCAACGTCGGACGCACAATCAGATTGAATTCGTGTCGTAACACCGAACTATTAGGACGTCGAAGGTAACAGGAAGCCGAGCGTATATCAGCACCACCAGGCAGGATTTCGCCCCCCCTGCACAGGCAACAATGCGGGAACGCGCTGCCGGGTCAGCAAAATGGAAAACAACTCTGGCGGGTCATAACTTTTAATTAACCTTAGCTTACCGTAACGCTGCCTTGCACGGTCTACGCTTATGATAAGTTGTTCCTGTTCGTGCTGTATAATAACTCAAAAAATCGCGCATGTTTTTAAAGATTAAGTCGCTTTACTCCGCAAGCAATTTGGAACTTTGATTAGATTTCACGTTTACTTTTAATTAAAAATAATGGGGCCGGAACCTTGGTGTTAGCATAATCCGAATTGGAGCTAAACAACTAATTCAAACAATGATTACACAAAGTTAGGTCATGTAGGTGAAGCAATCATTAATCTGTTGGTGGTAACTTTTATGTTAATTGCATAACCAAGTTAACTTTATAATGCTCGTCAAGGATGAGAAATAATGGGGGTACATAAAAGTAAATTGAAGGAATATTTTCGCTTTATTAAAAACGCTGCCTTTGCTTATGAAAAAGATTTGTTGCGTTTGCTTCTTGTTTTAAATAAACTGATTTTGAACGAACTTTAGTATAAAATGTAGTTCAAACTATTTCAAAGGACGAGGAAAAACATACATAGATACGATTGGACTTCATTTAAACACAAAAGAAAAAAATTCTGGAAATATTATTAGGTTATCACGATCGATATACTCTACCCGATATAACAAGCGATCAATATAAAAATGAATTAGGGTAGGCGTTGGAATTTAAATGCATGTCTTGGATAACCTCATAATAATACTAATTGTCAATCAATTGTGTCACAAATAAGACGCTGGGAGTGTTATTTAACGTTACTCATGCAGTTATTCGTAGAGTTCAAACGTGTCTTGATGCAGCAGGCAGCGGTCATTTTACGAATCTACTTTAATTTTTTTAAAATAAAACTGTTTTCTTGCTTTGTAGAAACGGTAATCTGCACACATGCGTGTTTAGTTGCATCGCTAACTCTAATTCATTTTTCATTTGATCACTTCTTATTATATCAACCATTGGATCTATGTTTTCCAGAAAGTATATTAGAAGTGTAACACGCCGACGTGCTACTGTTTTTGTTTACTACTTTCGGACAACTAAACAACTAATAAAATTGTCCAAACAATTAAACAATTTGAATTAATTTGACACTATAATTAACTGGACCGAAAATTTTATTATCTGAAGGATTTTAATGCGTAATTACTGGATAGTTTGCTCGGCCAGTATTCCTGAGACGAATCGCTATTAGTTTTATTGCCTTCCTACAACATGCAAGTTTATCTACCCCGACGAAGGGACTAAGTACCTGCTAGCTACAGATGCGTCAATGACCTAAATGTAATAATACTACGCCGTGCGGCGACACTCCCAGAAATACTTTGATATCTAGCAATATTCGATTTAGCGCGTGATCACTCTAATTAACTTGCCTTGTCCTACCTGTCCTACGTTGTTATCTAACTCAGTCCTTTTGGTGAGACGGTAAAATATAACTTGAGAGAGTTTTATTAACTACTGATAATTAAAATACGGAATTTAAATTTAATTAATTATTTATTGCAAAGCAAGGTAAAAAACTCCGATTTCTAGCCGCACTGCAGTCTAGAAAAATGAGCGAAAAAACCTTGTCGTTTAAACAATTACAGACACAATAAACAATACGAGAAGTACAGTGGGGTCCGCTTAAAAGTATTCACTTCCGAATTTCGTAGCGGCGTACTGACTTCAAAATCACACAGTTGGTGGCTTTGTTTATGCAACCAGCAATTAATTAACAATTAATTGTATTCAATTTAGATCGGTCTTGGTACTAGTGTTTGTCACTTCAGATCGTACCCTAAGACACGCTCTGCTCAATCAACCAACGTACAGCGTGACCGTGTGTCTACAGTGTACTTAATTAATGATCGTAATTAATTAATCAGATATTTGGGGAAGTACGTGATACAAAATGTCGCCCAGGCGGTCAATTTGCGAGAGGATTAATAGTAATCGCTAGTTTTTCAAGGGAAGTGACCCTACTGAGTAGGCGTCGGACCCGATTTGTTTCTAACCTAATAACGCAGCGAAGGGGGAGATTCTCAACCGCTCCTATCGCTAAGAGGTGGAGGTACAGTGAGTCTCACTTCATTTGTTAACCTCTGATTGCGTTGTTTTCGACGATTATATAACCCTATGCGCAATGGCAAGAATTGACCGTTTTATTTGATACTCTACTATGTGTAGTTATGATCTTTCGGTCTCTCAGCGAATTACTTCTAATTAACCCGCAAATCTCCTGACAAGGACTACACTTCGGTCCACACACAGGGTGTGAGAGAAGCTCAGTTAAGAAGATGGCTATGAATGTGATTCAGAGTTGTTCGGCCTCGTAATTTTACGAGATTCGTAAAGACAATAAATTGGCCTTGATTTCTGTAATTGGACGGTGCTATGCACTCGTGATTTATCGGCAGATATTAATGCCTCTGACTCGTGGTGTAAAACGGAGATTTCCTGAGCAAGCCGGAATACACCGGTTAACGTGTTCCCAACTTGACAAAGAATATCTCGACAGGTAGAATTATATTTCACAAAAATACACTGTGATCAGAATTCCCAAATAGATATAAAATAGTTAAATTTATTTGTTTGGTTAATGTTCATAAACTTTCAATCACGCGAACTTAATGAAACAACCTTTAAATATACTTATTCACAAACAAACCGATCTAAGAAATTATACAACAACTAAATTACAAATTTTACAGATGTGATTACGGCTTCGACTTGTTTGCCAATGATACTTTAATTATAATTCGTCTAAGCTCGGCAAATACTGACTTCCAGTATCCGTTAATACAAAACTAAGGAATCAATTAAAATAATTCTGAAAACAATTTAAACCACCAAATATGTGAAGAAGAAATATAAACAAAATGTTTACCTAAGTCCGCGCCCGCGAAGTTAAGGTCCGATACACTCACTGCACTGAAGTTTTTAAATACACTCGCGGTTAATTTACCGTACGCGACCGGCTAGTTTTAAATTTGATTAGATCGCCTCTCAAACACTAGAATTTTAGGCATCCCGATATAAAATGATTTAACTCTATTGTGAAATCTAAATCAGAGAAACAAGTACCCAAAGCAAATTCGTCAAGCCCAAATAATACGACTGATCGTTTTAAAAGCTCGGAGCTATCTGTCTGTCATTTTAATTTTCATCTTTCGGCTGAACAAAATTAATTTCCCTTCCTCCTATTAGAAAACTAAATTCAAACACCCCCTGACCAATAGAGCTGTGTTTTGCGTTCAGAAAGATAACGCCCATCCAATTCCAAGAATGTATTTTTTCTAAGCTTTTAACGACCCCCCGTGAGCAGACCACGTGTGCTGCCTTTCCAAATTCACAACAAACTTCTTAACTACAAGAACCCTCTGACATCTTTATGTTTTCCGCTTATAGGAGAAATTCGGCGCCCTGACTGCTTTTTGTTTAGACGCACTTGAAAATCAGCATGTTATTTCCCGTTACGCCCCGGCGATATTTTAGTTTTCAATAGCCGTATTCTTTTACAGAAACTTAACCGAGTCAAATTGTATAATTTCTAAAGAACACCAGATGACCCTTAAGAAACTCGTATGACAGATTTATATGATTTCAACTCAAGAAAAATTTCCCACAGTGTTACAAGAATTTACGACATCCCCTCGTTATATTGCACATTGACCGACCGTCGTAAGGACCACCGATGCCGTGACGAAATTGTCTCCACTTGTTTGTTATCTTACAATCAAAATTACATCAAACATGCTTTTTGTTTTATAAACAAATTCGCGACCGTTTCAGAAGCTTGTAAGCTTAAGCTGAAGAGAGCTTCAAGTTTCAAAAGAAAAAATTAATCCAAATGGTGTTGACATTACCAAAATCAATAAACGCGATTAGGGCAATGGGAAATGAATATATTGAATAAGAAAAGAATACAGCAGGGAAGCTACAAAATGTCATAAGAGCAACTAAAATGAACAAAAAGGGTCATTAAAAATAATTTAGCTTTCGTCTGGTTAAAAAAAGATCATCACCGGAAATGAAAGGTGGTCCGAAAGAGAAAGAAGACTAAGTAGCAAAGAGCTTTATAAATTTCGTAATAAGTTAACAATAGATAAAATGATCAAATTAAGAAGAGTGCTGTGGCCAAGTCATCCAGAACGTATGGAAAATTTTAAGACAAGAAAACACCACAACGAAAAAAGGAAAACAAAGAAGAAAATGAAGAGGAAAGGAACTGCAAAACGCAATGTTTAAGGACAGAGTTAACGTGGAAAATATCACAACAAAAAGAAAGGAACACTAAGGCCCAGTTCTACAATCGTGGAATAAGGACGGAATAACTGTTCGCCGAATATCCTCTAATGTTCCTCCATATCTACGTTACACTTACGTCACGTTATTCTAAGAATAATGTTTATCCGACGATTGTAAAATCGTGCCTAAGAAGAAAATGAAGAGAAAAAGAACTGCAAGACGCAAAGTTTAAGGACAAGGAACAACTTGGGAAACATCACAACGAAGAAGTGGAGACTAAGGAGAAAATGAAGAGGAAAGGCAATGCAAGACGTTAGAAGAAAAGAAAGGGAGTAGAAAGGTTACCCAATTGAAATGTTTAGAAAATGGATTTTTCACGTTAAAAAAGGGAGATTCATATTGATATTAAATCTTGTGAAAGGAAATCATTATTTATTCCTTGCACAAAATATTCAAATGTTGTATTTCCGTGGCTGTCATATAACGCGTCCACTCCACAGAATTTCTAAGTGGACCTGACCCAAATAAGCAAAAATGCCATAATGGCGTATCGATCGCCGCCTGGGTCAAAACTATTAATGTTGTCCACTCCAGGTGCAGGTGATTGGCAGATTAAAATGAGCTGCTACTAGTTATGCGAAAACAGCGAGCTTTATAATTGTAACATGTCGGCGAGCTCAATTTACTCCAGAGTCTACATAAACTGGAGCACGCGGAGCGGTTTTCATCACTGAAAATTTTGCAATTACACCAGTGCCGGCCGCCACCATGAATAATGAGCGATGCATGACACCACACGTAATTCCAGGTTGCCGGAAGTACATACATGATTGGCACTACATTACCTAAATGACCTATTCAAAATAAGTTCGTCTTTTTAATTTCATTCTAAACTTATTAATAAATAGGATTCAGTCATTTCCATTTCGTTTTATTATGTTACAGAAAAGAAAATAAGTAATTGTTTCACTCATTGGTGAAAATCTTTTAATCCCGAGCAAAACATTTTCAATTCGTTAGGGGCGAAAAAAAAAAAATAAAAGACCGAACACATTACGAATACTTCGACCCCATTTGGGGTAGGTTTAGCATGCAAATGTGTATCGTAATCCTTATTATTGAGTTGCTTAATCCAATGCATGGTGGCGGAGCGCGTTCCTGGATGTTTTTCAGTCCGGTTGGATGAGTGAGGCAGTCGGTGAGTGGTTAACGCGGGTCTGAGAGCAGGAGATATGCTCGCATGGTTGCCTCTGGTATCGATCCTGTATACGCCTGGCCGCCTGTTTTGTGTCAACCCGCTTATGCCGAATTAATCATGCTAATTGAACTGAATCATCGTGTTATATGGAAAACCGGATTATTTATAAGCTCACCTGAAGGCAGCTCTCCTAAAATAGGTGAATTATCACCTGGAAACTCGGAACAAGTGCGTCGTTACATGCTTGGAATATTAAGGCTCGCTTTACTACCTCCAGGACAGAAATTAATAAAACATTATTTTATTAGGCACACTGGATACATATTAAACTAGAAATTATGTCACGTTCCATACTTATTCTGTTACATCTTTATAAGAGAGACCTCCGTACCAAAAGCTACAAATTAAGGGGGTTGTAACATGAAATCCCGTGAGGTAACTCAAAAATAGCTTGAACAGAGATTATCTTGTCGTAAGTTTGTGGTTGAGGTCTTTGACCTATTCCCCATTTAACTTCAGGGTTCTCTAACTGTCCAATAGGTGGCGCTCAATTCGATTAAATTTTCCTTCACTTTCTCTTGAAATTGCGACTTGTTTTTCGGCCCATTTCCCTGTCAAATTTTGTTTCTCGAACCTAATCGACTATCTTCTCATTTCTTCGTCAAACTTCACTTCAAGGTTCTTAAATTGTCTAATAGGTGGCGCTCAATTCGGTTGAATTTTCCTACATTTTATCTCGAACATTGCCACGTCCTTCTCGACTCATTTCTTTGTTAAAATCCATCATTTTCTCTATTTAGTTTCTCGAACGTAAACGACTCCTCTTTTATTTAATTATAATAATCTAATAAATTTAATAATCAAGGTTCTCTAACTGTCCAATAGATAGCGCTCAATTCGATTAAATTTTCCTTCGCTTTCTCTTGAAATTGCGACGTGTTTTTCGGCCCATTTCCCTGTCAAACTTTGTTTCTCGAACCTAATCGACTATCTTCTCATTTCTTTGTCAAACTTCACTTCAAGGTTCTTAAATTGTCTAATAGGTGGAGCTCAATTCGGTTGAATTTTCCTACATTTTATCTCGAACATTGCCACGTCCTTCTCGACTCATTTCTTTGTTAAAATCCATCATTTTCTCTATTTAGTTTCTCGAACGTAAACGACTCTTCTTTTATTTCATTTACTTTTAACTTTAAAGTTCTCTAATTGTTCAACAGATGGCGTTCAATTCGATTAAATTTTCCGTCAATTTCTCTCGTCTATTCCATCCACATCAAATTTTATGACTTTCTTAAATCCATCCATTTTCTTTATTTAGTTTCACGAACCTAATCGAATCTTTTTTTTAAATGAATTTGCATTTAACTTCAAAATTATCTAATTGTGCAGTAGATGACGCTCAATTCGACTAAATTTTTCTTCGTTTTCCCTCGAATATTGTGACGTTTCTTTCCACCCATTTCTCTGTCATACTTATCGAAATCTGTAACTTTGTTAGATCCATCGTTTTCTTTATTTACATAGTGCCTCGAATCTAATCGAATCTTTTATTTAAATTACGTTTAACTTCAAGGTTCTCTAATTGTCCGTTAGGTGGCGCTCTATTCGATTAAATTTTCCTTTACTTTTGCTCGTCTTTTTCCACTCATTTCTTTCTCTACTTATCGAATTATGTCAACTTTGTTAAATCCATCGTTTCCTTTATTTACATAGTTTCGCGAACCTATATCTTTTTTAAAATTAATTAGCATAACTTCAAGGTTTTCTGCAAAATTGTTGGCTGCAAGTCGGGTGGATTGCAATAGGGCCCCCGAGCATATTCTGTATAGTTATTTCGGCCCTGTTTGGGGCCTCATCAGCAGAAAAGTAGCTCGAGAACTCCATTGCAACCCCGACGACCAAAAAGACTTACACAAAGATAGCGCGTAATTGCATACATGTTAAGGTTACTGTATCGAGAAGGTAGCGCCAACTTTCTATCTCTTTTAATTTGGGGTTAATCAAATTCATTCATAAACTCCTTAGCAACAGTACCTTGTTATGTATCTATCCTTTTTCTTCTTTAGCGTTTCATCGCGTCCTTTTTAATTTGGGGGACGAGGCCGCGGAAATGAATGGCGGTACCTTCTAAATACAGTAACCTTAATACATGTCACATAATCGCGACACCGCACGACTATTTTCTGACCTGTAAGGTTTTCTAATTGTCCAATAGATGGCGCTCAAGACGATTAAATTTTATTTTACTTTCTCTCGAATATTGTAACGTCTTTTTCCACCCATTTCTTCATTTACTTACATAGTTTCTCGAATCTGATTGACTCTTCTTTTATTTCATGTACGTTCACGTTTATTTCATGTAACTTCAAGGTTCTCTAATTGTCCAATAGATAGCCAAACTTTTCTTCGCTTTCGTCTTTTTTCCACACATTTCTTTGACAAACTTCACTGTAAGGTCCTTAAATTGTCCAATAGATGGCGCTCAATTCGATTAAATTTTCCTTCACTTTTTCTCGTCTTTTTCCACTCATATCTTTGTCTAACTTATCGAATTTTGTTAACTTTGACGAAGTTCATTTTCTTTGTTTAAATATTTTCACGAACCTAAATCGACTGTTTTTTTTTTAAATTAATTTGCATTTGACTTTAAACTTATCTAACTGTCCAATAGATGGCGCTCAATTTGATTAAATTTTCCTTCACTTTCTCTCGAATATTGTGACGTCTTTCTCGGCCCATTTCTTTGTCAAACTTCACTAATTGAAGCATGGTATTCCCAAAGGGTAGATGGCGCTCAATTCGATTAAATTTTCCTTCACTTTTTCTCGAATATTGTGACGTCTTTCTCAGCCCATTTCTTTGTCAAACTTCACTAATTGAAGCCTGGTATTCCCGAAGGGTCTAAGTGCCAAAAACTTAATTCCTAGAAAATTAAGGAAAATGATCCTTGTTGTTGAAGGCGCGCGCGAGAGAGAGTCGTCTATGTATAATTATATAAAACATTTCCACATCAGATAGATACTTAGAACCTTTTCTAATGTGTGCAGTAAGGCACATAGATTCCTTTTATAGAAAAATACGAATTTAGTAAAATTTGGCACTTAGACCTTTTGGGAATGCCACGCTTCAATTATTGGGCATTTGTACTCTATTTTTCTCACTCTTACATACACTAAGTGTTTCTCACACATCTACCTCGGTTATGAACTGGGTGAATTATCGTAATTGCCTAATATTTATGTACAATAAATGATAGAGAAGTAAATCGGCAGATGTAATACGCCAAAGGGTTTGTTATTTGTTTACAAAGTATGGATGTAATTCCTTGATCTTCTATATGTCCCTTGATTTGTGGCGACATTTAGGATAGTGGTTTCTTATTTAAGGTTTCTCTTTGTGTTCGTTCTGTATAGCTACTTTCCCTTTTTCCTATCTTGGTTTGACTGTACAATCATATCACGTTCTCATAGAGTCCTTTCCAGGTAAACTCCACGATGCGATGCAGCTTTTCATTTATGTTCTGGTCCAATTTGTGCCTGACGTTATCGA
The DNA here is from genome assembly GCA_033060865.1 of Dorcus hopei. Taxonomy (NCBI): domain Eukaryota; kingdom Metazoa; phylum Arthropoda; class Insecta; order Coleoptera; family Lucanidae; genus Dorcus; species Dorcus hopei. The sequence continues at coordinate 1,369,912 of CM065425.1, read as the reverse complement.
ACACTTCAACTTCTTCTTTTTAATGATGATGGTTTACGATATTTCACTCACGTTTTCTTTCCTAACCAAAAATAAAATTGTTTATGTGAATTCAATGCAATAAATTCGGAAATTGAAGTAGCTGAAGTTGTTTCTCCCCAACAACAAATTGAAAAGAAAGGAAACTTCTAGGCTGGATCTTTCAGGTTTAATAGTGACGTTGTTATGGAATCGGCGGTTGATAGATTCGCAGCCGAAATTTAAATATCTGCGAATGTCTTTCGTTTCCGAAAAACGGAAAAATCATCGTTGGCGTTCCGCTCACGAAATGAATACGTCTCTCGTCGTTTTGTGCGCGCTCGTCCGTTGGCTTGAGCCGATAAACGTTCCCATTTCCGATTCGATTTGCGTCGATTTATGTTAACGCGGTCGTTAACTTCACGTTTTCAGTTTGACATTTTTAATTAAAAGCAAAAAAGTACGTTAAATTATTTCGGTGCTGACGGTAGCAACAAATTTATACTCTAATCACTGTGTGATTCATCAAACACTCAAAGTGTAGATAATAAAAAAAACGCTTAGTAGCCCAAATAAGGTGGCTTAATTTGAGTAATCAAAAAAAATCACCAATCATCAATTTATTGCTCACATCGAAGTTTATGACTCTAACTTAATAAACAAGTAAAATAATTCGAAATTGAGATTTTTCAGAATTAAATGAAGTAGCACAATTTTTTTTAAACTTTTTAGTAACTTAATCATCTCTGTGTCTCTTATGATTTAGTTTACTTTAATTAGTTGGAACCCTATCGTTAGAACTTCGTCTTAAGAATGATAGGATAAAAATAGGTAACGATGAATCTCTTGATTATGTCTTCTACCTTTTTAGGGTGAAAATTGCAACGTAAAAATGTGAGATGTTAGATTTTAGAATATATCCACAAGACTACATGCTAAATTTGAATTACTTATACAGGTCGTAAGCAAGTAAACGAGCGGTGTTGTGTTAAGCAAACATAACAGTCTGTTCCGCTTGAACAATAAATAATGATTGTACTGAGATGATAGATGCAATTGCAACACAAGCTGTTCCCAACGGAAATTTCATGCATAATTGCAACAACACAAGTAAATAGTCTTGAATATTATGCCTCTCAGTCTATTACTTGTGCAGTGTAGGCTATTAGCGAAATTAGCACGTTCTCACATGTCGACCTTAAAAGACAAGAATGACTATGGCTAATTTTTCCATCTGCACTACGCCTACTTGGTGGTTGCTACCCGAAAAAGACATTTTTGGGAGGTTTCGATTTGAATACAACCCTTTATTGCTTCTGTTTTTATTAGAAACGAAATATCATCGTCATCAATTATAACAATTGGATTATTATCATAGTTTAATTTACTAAGTAAGTCATAAGCGAGACGCAGTTAATTTAACCAACTGCGTGAGCGTATAGCTAGTAGTAGTACCTACCCTCAGTTCTGTCGGGTCAAAAATGTTGGGTGTTGTCAAAAGATTTTGGAATTGGATTCCCGAGCCAGATAATATTTACGACGCCATCAAACCATTGCATGTTCAAGGACAAGTGTACGCTTTGACTTGTTATAAAACTGTATCCAGGCGTACCCTGAAGTCTTACAGGAATACTTCTTTAAGTCTAGCCAGAAATATCCTGCAGATCTTGCTTTTCTCTGGTTTGGTCGTTCAGAGTTACTTCACGGAGAAGAGCTTGGGAAAAGACATCCCTTCCAAGCTGCAGTACGTTCAAGACGCTGTCGCGAGCCTGTTGGCCATAACTCAGCTCATAATGGCGATGGTCTTTTCTCCGAATGTCGTTAGGGTTTTCGGTAACATCGACGAAGTCGATCGCAGGATCAAGAATTTGGCCATAAAGATCCCGTATAGGTAAACTTGATTTCGTTTTTGGTACTTTCGTAGGTACTTCATTTGGTTGCAGATTTACTTACGCATCGGCTATCGGCAGCGTAACTTTAAATATAATCTCTGCGGTGCTTTTGCTGGTAGGTGCGTTTTGTATCTATGGGAATAGCATGAGTATTCCGTACATTATTCTACAAACACTGGCTTATTCCATGCCATATTCGATCAATGGCACGGTGGAGTTTCAGTATCTGCATTTTACGACGATTGTTCGAAAGAGGTATCAATTGATTAATGAGTATTTGGAGTCAATTTTGAATGACGAAAAAGTAGTACCTCAAGGAATTGGTATGTGTATATGTATAAGATACTTAATTACGTTATAAATGATCAAATGAAATCACGTATAGTTCTACCATTGCATTTTCCTGATTGTAATATTTTCTTGTTTCGTTTCTGGTTTAGTAATGACGTTTCCCAAAAGGATTTTTTGCAAGTTTTAATCAAGATATCCGCTTTAAATAATTGTAACATTTGAAATACACCAGAAAACTCAACTGAATCCGAAACGCAACGTTAATTATATTTCCGATATTAAATTCCCGTTCGTAATGACAAATTTAGTCGGAAGCTCGATGGTGCGCATTCATTCGTTTATGCGAAATGCGTTTCATCGTTAAGCGAATAAAACTGGGCGATATTAATGACATATTCGGACATTCATTGGACATTTGGATTCGAGACTTGGAAAATGAAAATTGTGCGCATTTAATGGCCCAGTACTTGCGTATTTAATAATGTAATAATATTTGTTAATTACAATTTACAAAAGCCATACCTCCAACAGGGCAAACGTATTTTTTTTAAATTAATTTCATTTTATTATTAAATAAAATTGAATTTGGCTGTAGATTGTAAGACGACATTCAAACAGACAAAACTTTCCGTTATTAATATTTGCTACCCCATCTATGTTGTTATTTATGACGCACGGTTCTTGTTGTACAATTCAATTAATCATGCAAGCAATGTGCATTCCCTTTTTTAATACTTTGGAAACACTGTACCAAATTTGTTGTTCATTGTAATTGTAATTTTGGTTTAGATTGGGCGATAAAAACCAATAAAATTAACAAGATGCCGGTCCAAAAAACCAAAAGAACTTCCGAAGACGCTCTTCGCATTGTAAATACAGTCGCTGTCCTCCACATAAAATTGACAGACACATCCCTTCTTATATGTCACGCGTTCTGCGTTCAACTGTTGTTCTTGATCACCATCGCTTTCGTCGGACTTGTCATCGCACTCTTCCTGATCGCCATGAACTTTTCCAAACCCTCCGATCAAAGCACGATGAGCTTGAATATCATTTTCACCACGTGGGCCTTCATGAACATGTTGCAGCTTATGTCCGTGGTTTACGTGACTTGCATCCTCTGCGAAGAGGTACGTTTTTTACTAGTCACCACCAAAAACTTTAATAAGAGAGATTTGATTTGAGGCCAACAAGTCTCCGAGAATTCTGCACAAAATCCGCAACCACACCGACGACATCCCGTTGCACGACACGGTAACGTGGAGGAGCATGCAAATGCCTTTATTTGCCACTGACGAGGGTTTGTTTCAGATCGAAACTTATTCCCTGCAGATGTATCACAACCGTCTGCAGTTCCACGTCTGCGGCTTATTTCCCTTGGATTACACGCTGTTGTACACGGTAAGCTGAAACTTGCGCTTTAAATCCAGAATAACGCAAATTTTGCAGATCGTCGCCGGTGTTACTACCTACCTCGTTATTCTCATACAGTTTAATAACGCAGAGACCCCAAGCTTTAATAAGACGAATCTCACTGATGTAGTTAACGCAACAATATCATATTAATTAATTAATTTTTTTTGTAATATCTTGAAACGTCCGGTGTTATTAATGACATGCTTTTATTTATGCGACTGTTTCAATTAATAAATTAATTTAATTTCCTTGAGTAGGTAAATAGATTAGTGTATGAATGGAATAGCAATTATTGTTAGTAACAAATTCCGAACATCCTGGGAGTTAAGCGCATTAACTATTAACCTACATAACAACTTCTGTACATTTCAGTTCGTAGTTAATAGCGAAAGATGTTGGACAAATTGAAAAACTTTGTTCTGGATCTGTTCCCGGAACCTGGCGACGTTTACTCGGCCATACACCCTCTGTACATTTACAGCAAATTAATGGGGTTGGCGTGTTACACAACGAAAACGGGGAACAGGAAACGCTACAGTGTCACTCCTGCGGCTATGCTGCAGCAGGTCCTCACCGTACTCGTCCTGGCAGGGCTAAGCGGTTATAACTTTTTCACTCAGGACAACACGTTCTTCGGAACGGGCTTAATGAAAAACTTGCAGTATTTTCAGGACGCCATTTCTAATATTTTGATGACAACGGAGTTGGTATTTGTGGTCGTTTTCGCTAAGAAAATCGTGCAAGTTTTTAAGAACATCGATGAAGTTGATAAATGGTTTAAAAGTTTGGGGGTATTTGTTTCTTACAAGTGGGTATCATCACAGCAATATGTTTTTAAATTTATTTATTAAATATGAATGGACTACCATGAGGCACCACATTTTCTAGTTAAGATTTTGAGCCTCGAGCTTAAATAACTTTTTGATTATGTTTTAGGACCACTTATATAACAGCAACTAGCAGCGTTATTTCCGGAGTAGTTTTAACAACCGTCGTGGTGTGGAGTCTGATAATTTTAGAAATGTCTGACAATATTTTCGCGGCTATTCTGTGGAACGCCGTCAATTTTTGCCCTTACTTGATCAACTTTGTCTTTCAATTTCAATACCTGCAGTACACGATGGTGCTGACGAGGAAGTACAAAATGCTGAACAAGTATTTAAAAACGCTCCTTCGCTCAGATAAAAGCGACAGAATTGGTAAAGCGCGTGGTTTTTCGATTTGGGCGTGTTTCTATATCCTTGTAACTTTCAGTTACAGCGTGGACGACTAAATCAGAAAAATTCTACGTTTTGGACAAAGTCCGTTCGAACGTCAGCAAGGACCCTGTGTTGTTGGTCGACACGGTCGCAGCTATGCACATTAAATTAAAAGACACTGCTCTTTTGATTAATAACGCTTTCTGCGTTCAGTTACTCCTTTCAATAACGACTGCGTTCCTGGGACTTGTAACTGCGCTCTTTTTGATTGCGGTTAATTTTTCTAGACCCCCCACTGATGATACTGCTTCTTGGAATATAATTTTTACAGCTTGGGCATTTTCAGTCGCCATTTTCCTCGTCGCTACAGTCTATGTTACTTGCAACTTGTGCGAAAAAGTATCGTTGGCTAATTTAGTTGTTGATTTTTTATAATAGTTGAATTTCAGGCGAATAAGTGTCCAAAAATTTTGCACAGGATAAGGAACATGTCCAACAACAGGGAGCTGAACGACGTGGTAAATTCGAAGCGAATTTTAACTGTAGCCATCTCATTTAATTAATTTTAGATCGAAATTTACTCGCTGCAAATGTACCACAACCGTTTGCAATTTCACGTATGCGGTTTGTTTCCACTGGACTATACCCTATTATATGCGGTATGAGGAGAATCCCCCGTAGAAACGTTTTCATTAACGGTAGGAAATTTTTTAGATTGTTGCCGGCATTACGACCTACCTAGTTATTCTCATACAGTTTAATAACGCACCGTATTCGAAGAAAGTTCTGGAAATAGAAAGCAATATTACACTGTTGGCCAACGACACAAATTAACAAGATGTTATTTGAAAATTATATGCGTGTATTTAATAAAATTAATAGCATTTGTGGTGCACTTGATATTAAAGTTTCTTTTCATATTTGTTACGTCCTAAGTGATGTAATATTTGATGTAATTAACTTGTAACAAAAATCGCCGAGATAAAAAGCAAGCGCGAAAAAATAATTAAAACGAGAAAAAGCGCTTATTGTGTGACCCGTGCGTAAAATAATTAATTAAAGCTTTAATAAAAGCGAAATATTTCGAGAAAGAAGGCTCGGTTAATGCGTCTTCTGGGCGGAAATTGTAATTTCTGCGAAATTTAAGTCGCCATCATTTTTTATTAGGATTTCCAAATGAAATTAGCAGTTACAAAATGGCCGGAAAGAATTCGGAGTTTTAACCGTGGCGGGCGGCGGCGAGCATTAATCAGTTTTAGCTGCAAGAGATTTATTTTCTATTCATTACGTTTATTTGAAGACCACCATTACTCAAAGTTTTTCTTTCGCCTTGTCCTTTTGCTTTGAGCCGCCGGAGATATCCGTTTTCATTACCATTTGATGTCCTTCGTCTCAAACGAAACGTTACCCTCTTTACTTCCTAGTATTTTCAAGCACTAGAAACCATTGATTAGATTATTTCAAATTAAATTTCAATATTCAATGCTCTAAGAAACGAAAAGTTTTCGGAAACATAAAATTTTTCTCTTAGCGCCCTTTCGTTATTCAAGAAGTGTCAAACCTAAACATGACATGTTAATAGAAACGACTGAAATTCAATTACACCTTTGAAACAACGAGACATGCCCCGTGTGAAAAAGTCATTGCGAAAGAATCAAACGCAAGTATGAAAACTGTTTAAAAAAATTAATTAAAACGCTTTTTAGTGGACAGATCAAAGCGGGTCTGGAGTGAACTTTAATTTCCAATTAACCTTTGTGCGAATTCGAACGCAGTTGTTTGCAAGTATGTATACATCACATAAACATTTAAAAAATTATCACAATCACAACCCCTTTATTTTGTAACTCATAACGACATCGTTACAAAACGATAATCGTTAAATAACATATTTTTGACCAATCAGTACATAGAAATGTGTTGTATCTAAGTACTGATTGGTCACTTAACGATTGTCGTTATACAACGATGTCGTTATGAGTTACAAAATAAAGGGGTAAAGTCAGCACCAATAACTCGATCGATGAATCGTTGCCAAGTACCCGGCGCATTGTGAAGGCCAGAGAAACGATGATAGCCAGTTTTTTTTTTAAATTAATCGTGTAAATTTACATATTCCTTATGATACATCATTCAATTTTCCATTTGGCAAACCTGCATACGTTGCATTATTTTGTACATTTTTAAAATAAAATACTGCAATTGATTATAAAAGCTTTATAAAAGCTTTGAAGTGTTCTGGCAATCCATTCACGCGAATCCAACCGTTTCAAAAAAAAATGTGGGGGCAATAAATGGAAACATTTTAATAAATTTTAACAAATATATGCGCGCTGCAACAATATTCACGGGGGCTTTGAAGTAGCTGGCGAATAAAATTCGTGTTTTTCACGGCGTTCCCGTTGACTTCCGACTTTTACCTTTTGTGCGCGAATTTTTCATGTAGAATCAATTTAGAATTAATCCGGCTAGCGGAGAGCGACGAGAACTAAATTATGGATATTTTGAATATGAATGTGAGCTGTAAACACGTGTGTGTGTATTCAGTCCGCGTGTAAGCTCATAAATTCATAAATTCGCTCGCAGAATCGATATTTCAAACGTCAGCAAGTTCGTTGTTGAAATACTTCTTGATGACGAGAAATTTTACATGAATTGGCTTCCGGTCGACTGTATTTGATACAGTTTAGTGCATTTAAGAAATTAACGAAAATGAAACCATGGTGGATATGCAACTATCGGGTGATCAACGGAATTTATAATTAGAGGAGGCTGCGATTGGTGCTATTTTATGTTGTGTGGTTGGACACCACTGAGAAATTCATAAAAAAAATGACAATTGTTATATTTGAGGCTATGCTCGTGCTTTGTACGATCTTGGATGATAGAGTAAACATTATTTTGCTTCAACATCCTGCACAACATCAGCCGTCAAGAATTTTATGTTTTTGTGGATTTTTGAAACAACTTTCGGTGAGAAAAATTTGATGTCGAGTATCAAACAGTTTAAAAAAAAATATCAGAATTCTGACACTTAAAATTTTTAATTTCAAGCTGTAAGCCTGCGTTGCCAACTTCATCGTAAATATCACAGTCTGCTTTAATTATAAATTCAGTTGATCACATGGTATAAGTTTGCAGAATTTAATAGCTTTTCGAATGTACCCCCACAGAAAACTCAAAATAGAACAACCACAGGTGGTTGCTCAATCATTTTTTGTTCAACTGGAAGAAACTTTAATTTATTAAAACTTGAATGTTAAAAAGAAGTTAAGGACGCCCCGAGCTTATAAACGCAGCATCAAGCTTTGCGACATCAAACTTATTTGGATTAAATTTCTTGTCTATGCCAGGAGTTGAAACAAAACCTAGAAACCGCCTTGAGCGCTAAAATGACATGACACAGAAGTAAACATTAGTTTCTAAGAAAAATATTTATCGGTGTTTGTTGTAACTATAATAAAATGCGGTATTTTTTATTTTATTTTGAAGACGCTCAAGAATTTTAAGGCGAACTTTTTTAGAGGTCGTAACTTAAACTTAAAGAACGTGTAAATGTTTCGTCAATTCAAATAAAAATTAACAATTACGACCTCTGTACATTTTGGCCAAATTTGGATGTAACAGTCTTTGAAAATGTTACTTAAATTTATTTTCTAAAAACAAGAGCTTTCAATAGTTTACTCCTCATCTCTTGACTCCAAGCATCCCCTTATTACATATTTCTTTGTAATTGCTTGAACCACTCATCCTTTTTTTCTTCATCTGTCCAACCACTTGAATCTGTGGCTTTCAGTCTTTGTCCATTTCTTGTTGTTATTTCCCACGTCCTCGATCTATAATTTTTAATGTTTTGTTGAATTTTATTTATTTACAATATTTTACTCTAGCTGGATACTAACAATTCCGTTGGCCACCTCTTGCATCCTTCCTTCCTTCTTGTTCCTTCCTTGTTCTGTGCTACTTTCTAATTCCAGTTCCCTTGCTTCTGTAAGGCCCAGTTTTACAATCGTGTAATAAGTACGGAATAACTGTTCACCGAATATCCTTTAATGTTCTTCCATATCTATGTCACACCTACGTCACGTTATTCTAATAATAATGCTTATCTGACGAGTGTAAAATTGAGCCTAAATATTTTATTTGTTTGTGTTATTTATTTTCAGTTCACGATCTTCTCATTCCAGTTCCTTTCCTACACCACAAATATCTTTTATTTGTTTGTTTTATTTATTCTTTGTGGCCTTAATTTTTTGCTTCTGTAAACAGCTGCAAATTTAGAATCTTAATGATCTTTCCTTATCATCTTCTCCTAGAAACCTTCCTTCTTCGCATATCTCTTCTTATTTGTTTAGGCCATCCTTCCGACAGTCTTCTGCATTTTCTTTCTTTTATTTGTTTGTATTTATTCTCCGTTTTTTTTCCTAAAGCGTCCTTTTTTATTTGAAGGACGAAAAACGCGAAATGGAATGGCGGTACCTTACTAGTACAGCAAGCTTACTCTTCCTTGTTGTTTCTTTACGAGCTTCTTCCAATTCCCATCTTACTCTGCAAATATCTTTTATTTGTTTGTTTCATTTATTATTTTTTCTTCTGGAAACAGCTGCCAATTTTGGGTTTACTTCTCTAATAAATAACCTTGTCATTTCCTTCCTTCGTAGCATATCTCTTCTTATTTGTTCAAGGCTCCCTTTCGGTGCTCTTCTGCTCTTTCTTTTTTGACTTACAACTATTATTTTTTTTTGCATGGCTGCATGCAGCGTTTCTTATTCGTTTATTTGATGTTCGTACCTAACTCTTTTACATTTTCCTTGCGAAGAGTTCAATTGATCGGCTTCAATCTTTAAGTTACATTTCCATTAAGTTTCGTGCCAGCATGAATTCGATGCACGAAAGTTTGATGTGTGCCTTCGTGTGTTACCATTTACATTGATTGACGAACAGTCTCTGCGGAACCATGTTGTTTACATTTTCAAAACCCGAGCCCCTTTTGTAATTTGCGACTGCGAGGTTGCGGCATCTATGCGAGTCCCCCTTTTGGCACCGCGAATTTAGATCTCTGAAGTGACTTAAGTTGCCTACCCTGAAGGGATTGCGAGGTATGTTTAAACCTGCTGCGTTATTATTATAAGGAGAGTATTTTTGCTAAAGTTTGTCGCTTGGGTTTCTTATAGCCTTAGATTGTTTATATTAATAATTAAAGCGTGAAATTCTTTCGCGAATGCCCCTAAAGTAATTTTGTATAAATTTAAAAATTTGGAATTTAAATTTTCGGCTATTTATAAAAGCGGTCGGTGCAGCGCTGAGTGTAGCTGAATACGTTCAATGTTTTTAAAATGTTTTGTCAAGAAATACGTATTTCCAGACAGAAAAAATAATTAAGTATCCAATAATTATCCATTTTAGACATAAAATACGCAAACAAAAATTCTGTATGCGCTTAAGCCATAAAATTAAACAAACACTTAGGCTGCGTTGTATAAAAGGTTTAAGCTAGGATTAACTTTAATCATAAGTTGGAATGTGACACTAGTTATGACGTACAGCATTCTGTGTGTCACATTCTAACTTAGGATTAACTTTCATCCTGGCTTAAACCTTTTATACAACGCAGCCTTAAAATAGTGTAAAAATAGGCACATTTCCTTAAATAAAATTTTAGGCAATTGCCTAAATGTCCGGGCTTTAATTATCACCAAATCATATAAAGTTGCTTTACAAAATATTTCTCTTTGTTTTAAATAAAATTTTACTCTCGTTGTTTTGGCGGGTGAGAACCCTCAGTGTATTCTAATTTTAACGCGATGATTAAAATATTTAGTTATTCTACCGAGAACGAAGGGTAGTTATACGTACTATAGGTATTCAGGTCGGTTGGGACATTCATCATAATTTCATTTGAATTTAAGATTTATGGCCATTGCTGCGGTGAACGACGCTCACCAAGAATTTATAGGTAACATATATTTCGCAACGTAGTTAAATTTATTTTGGCCACAGAATTCGATTATTAACGTTATGTGTGTGTGCATTTTAATCCGCTTACACTCCTCCAAAGTGAAACGTTTCCATTCAGTGGGAAACCTGAATAATTTCATTCTAGCAAATATCAAAGAGGAAATAAGTAGAAATCAATAATTAGTTTAAACATACGGAGTGATTTCTTTAATTTCACACGGCGCAGATTGAACCTGCGCGACATTTCTTGACAGTTTCAACATAACCTTGTTATTTTTTTAAATAATTGTTGTCAAAAATAAATATTTACGATTGTGATTTAATCATACTTTCCTGAACTTGAACTTTGATTCAATAAAACGTACCAACCAAAATAAATGTCATTGTCCGTAATAAGCTGCGCCGTACGTTTTGCTTGTGAAATTTAAAAAATCACCGGGCAGGTATTTAAATTGAATGCGAGCCATGTTTAGCGTGCAATAGCTGCCGCATTTAGCGGTTATGGTTTGCATAATTAAATTAAAATCTCCGATCTGGTAAAATGGCGAGCGAGGTGCTCTATTATCGCGTATAAGTTAATTACTGTATCGCGGTCGTATGTTGGCAATTAAATTGTGCGCCGTAATAAGATACCGTCATACACAAGTCCTCTCGACAGACTTTAAAATCGTAATTTGATAGTAGTGTAGGACCTTGTTCGGAACTGAAACTTTGTTTGCGCGGAGTATGCTTTTAAAATTAATGAAAATGGAAACCTAAACGCTTAGACTTTCCGGCGCGTTCCTGAATTTCAATTTAATTACTGACATATTGCCGTGTGGCATAATACTTAGACGCATTCTGTTCTTGATGTAAATTGCGTTCCACGTCGTGCTATCATGTAAATAAGAGAGATTTTCATTCAGATTTTGTAAATTCATCTCTATTCCACCTTAATTTCACTCGATTATAATTTTAGACAAAACAAAATTTCCATTTCCATGAGAATTAATTTTATTTAAAAGAAATATTTAATATGTAAATTCTGTTAAGTGGGCGTGGGATAATTTGCTTTAATTTTGAATTAGCGGCGTAATTCAATTGAGTCCTCTGTTATACTCATGCCCCAATTGATAACAACTGCATTAAAGTTATAACTTAATCAATAAGTCATAAAGCAAATGGAGAACATGTGGTAGTTTGTAGACTATTAAGTAATTGGTTTTCAGGAGAGCATTTGGGAAATGAGAGGACCTGAATCGAAACGGCTTACATGACAGGCGGCTGGGGTAATTACGCCTGGCATCTTTTGAAGTCTCGCGGGGTCCAGCCTGAAGAATCCCGAATTTTCCGGAAGGTATTCGACAGAACTCTTATACCTTTATATATATATATAAACGCTCGCAATTGTTGATGAGGGAATTCAAGTCGGATTTGTTGCGAGTTTGCGAGTTGAAACACGACAAAACCTGAAAATAGATTGCCTCGCCGAAGCTGAAATTTAAACTGAATACCTCTGAAAATATTTGCCGAAGTAATTAAAAAGTTTAACTTGATTATTGAAGCGATATGTTTCTTTTTGTTTTAACTTGCAAATTCAACAACCGATGTAGAACTTGCGTTTGCGCTAAGAAAGCAATTTTTAACAAACTGTATTCCCCAAGTTTACAAAATTACGTTTTAAAATTATAATTAGCCAAGTAATATTCAAGCACTTATAATGGCTGCGAGTTAGTCTGCGCTTAAAATATGCATTAAAATGTCATAATATTAGTATAATTAGGGTTGGCTGGTGCATAATACTTAATTGTCATATAATTTACGGTGAAAATGCGACTGGAAAAGTTATTTGAAGCAGCTGCTTAATACGAATACAATTTTCTGTAAATGCAAATAATATTTTCTGTTAACCTCGTACCTTTTATTATCTACTCGTTTCTGTTAAAAAAAAGAAAAGTGATGTAATATTTATTTTCCTTTAAAGATTCGTGATTGCGCTTTCCAAAAGAAAGTAAACAAAAATAAAATTTGTCCGTTGAATTCGTTATGCGATTGGATTGGGGGGTGGGCGGCGGGGAAATCATCATTCTGACACACTTTCTTTCAATATTTAGTTTGCATCAAAATAATCAAAAATGCCTATCGTTTATTCATGACGTGGGAGGACGTGAGTTTCTCCGTCCTGCTCCTGGTAGACGTGCAGTCGTCTCTTCCGGGAATCCGGGCGCTCTCTCATGTGTTATAATGTAACACGTGTTTGTCTGAAGAAGTGTGTACCCTATCGCGTGTATGCTTCGCTGGTTCCTTACTCTGTACTTAACAGGCACGTGCAATTTCAATCATTTGCTCACGTCGTATTTTTGAGCGCCCTTCAGAGATAATCCTTTAATTACGATCGTTTATGCCAGCGAAAATGAGTGTACATTCGCTTGGGGTTATGCGACTCTACAAGCTCGGAAGGATCATAATCTTCCCGACCTATTGAGCCAGATCTTACCGTTCCCGTTTTGTCTCAAAGGGACGACGCATTATTTACTCGGAGGAGCAGGTCGCCTGAATATTAAAAGTTTTCCGTTTTAATAATTTTCCTTTTTGCTGCTCCGTAAAATTTCATGCGAACATCTTTTGAGCCAAGTTATTGGGTAATAAATATTTAAAGTGGATTATTTCGCTTTGAAGTAGAGTGTATAACAAGACGAGTACCTACCTACCTACATAGAAACGAACGTTTCCATTTGATTTTCAAATTATGGCAATTTAATGTAACAATTTTATTTCCCGATTGTTCTTGAAAACAAAAAAAATATATACCGTGAATTTATTTTAACATAAAACATTGCTGTTAGCTGTTACGTGGCTATTATGTACGAATCTGAGAATCCATAGCCACATTTACAATTTGTAAATTAAACAGTCCTTTTTAAAATAGAACATGAGATGACAGCTGTCATGAATCTGTTCTGTTATTAGTGATTTCGATATACTTGTACTACAAAATAATAGCGACTCTTTCAATTACATTAGATAAGTTTATTCTTGTTTAAAATAAGTAAACTTAAAACATAAGGAAAACAGAACACAACAAGTTTCCAAACATTTCTTCATTTACCTCCAGGCAATATCTTAAACGATTATAAAAGTTATTAATTGCATTAGTTACTTGTCAAGGGGTAATTTTTCCTGATACATTTTCACTAACTTTCTTCGCCTGACAGATGTTCCAAATTAAAATGGACAAATTTTATTTGATATGACATTAGAAACCTTAACGACGACGATCATGCAACGCCATTTTTAAAAAATTGCAATTAGTTTCCATAGTAATACGGTACATCAAATGGAATTTGTTCCAAAATTTTCCACAAGTTTGATTAGATTAGGTTTTACAGTCGTTTAAAAAGAAAATCGGCAATATTTTTTATTATTGAAGAAAACTTACAGACTTAAGAACAAACAAGTGCAAAGGTACCTTTATTAATTAGATTACGCTAAGTGCAGTTCTTTTTTTGTTCGTTTTTAATTTCCACTTTGTATATAAAACCCTCGAGCTGATTGCAAAATTTAGTTCGTTCGTAACTTGACGACGTAAGTACGTGTACAGGAAGGCACCTCAAACTTCAAGGATGGTTCAGATCGCCGGTAAATACAAGTTGGAAAACAACGAAAACTTCTTGGAGTACGTGAAAAGTTTGGGTGAGTTTGAAACCGAAATTTTCACAACAACAGGCGAAAGTTATTTAATATATTAATATTGATTGGAACACCGGGGGGAAAGAAGTAATGAAACTCGTCCATTTCAGGCGTCCCCGATGATAAGGCCCTTAAAGGCGATTCGTTGCGCCCAATTTTAGAAGTGAAAGTCGAAGGAGACAAGTACAGTTTCTTGAGTGATTCGGGCATACAAAATAGTGACTTAATTTTCTCGCTGAATCAGGAGTTTGATGATGTTATGCCTACCGGACAGACCGTCAAGGTTTGAAGTTATTTTCCTGCAATACTTCTTATTAAATAGTTCTATTTTTTGGGTCTAGAGTATTGCAACTCTCACCGGAAACACAATAATCGTTCAATCCAAACATGCAGAGCTTGGCATTGAAGGAAATCGCATCTACGAATTTAGCGAACAGGGCTTAGTAATTGTAGGTAATCTCTGATTTAGGTGAACCACCGTTAATTCCGCTTTTTCTTCTTCAGACCATGAAGAGCAATAAGTTCACAGGATTGGCCAAACGTATTTACGTTCGCATTTAAATACTGATTGATTTAAATAAAAAAGTATGTAGTTTAAACTGCTGTTTAATTTCGCTGGTTTATTCAAATTTGAAAAGTAAAGTTCGTGTTCTTGATTGCGATTTCATAAACGGAGAAGCTTTTTGTAGTGGTCAATATAAATGAGTTCTTTCGGGTCGTTCCGGGTCCTGTCAAAGCGACTGAAAGCAAAACCGTGTCGCATCATTATTTTATGATATACTACTGTTGGGGCGCGTCGATTTTCGAATCGGCGCCGACGTTTTCTGAGAGTCGCCTGATTCAATTTCTACGACCAATATAATTTAGACGGTCGTAAATCATATTTGGAAACGCCTCAGATTTATGTCAGTGAAACAGCGCAGGTGAATTTACTACTGGAAACAATTTAGTGAATTTATGTCGCGCCAGTCATGAAAGTACTAAGTAGAATGTCGTTTTCATGTTTCAAACATTTCCAGTCATTTGATTTATCTCACATCCCAAGACAGATCAAAATTTCTATTTTTGCATGAAATAAACGGCAGAGATGCTTTGGGGGTAATTAAAAAAAAAGAAAAATTAATCCTAAGAGGTTTCCGTTAGTTTCAATCTTTTTTTTTTAATGAATGTGGATTACAAGAGGTCCTCTTAGGATAAATTATAAATGAGTTTGGGTTATTTGGCAGATTTGTCGCCCTGAATAAATTATGAGCCATTTAAGTAGATTAAAGTTACAACTAATGTTTTACATTAGCCATGAATTAATGATGAGACGAAAACAGAATGCCTAACGGCCAAGCCGAGCAAGATTCTAATTTAATTCTGATTTGACGCATAGGAAATTTAAAATCTTCCGATATGTTGTTTGTTTGTCGCGCGGCCGTTATTAGAACGGCTGAATATAAAATGAAGGCCTGGATAATCGCCAATTATCGGTTTTAATTACAGTTTCCGCCAGCTTCTGTTGGCAGTCGGTACACACACACACGCACAACAATCAAGCCCTCGTATATTAACATTAAATTAAATTAAGGCTGGGACAACATTCCCCTGTAACGCAAACGCAGGCCGTTTGCTCGATTTTAAATTGACAGCCCGAAAATATTAATTGATTTTTAATACGGGCTTGCGCCCGCGTGTGCGCCCTAATGGCTTTTTAATTATTTAAATGCGTTATATTTAAAACAAACCCAATTACGCCGTAATGTATCGACCGGAGTTAGCAGCAGCAGCCGGAGTTTGGGTCGAGGGAAGAGAGTTTAAAATGCCCGGCGGCCGGGGATTTTAGGAAAATATAATAAAAAGATAATCCAATTAATTCTCTGCGTTAATTTAGTTTTAGTTGTGTGGAATCGAGTTACTTATTAAGGACATTACAAATTTTATTACTCCGTTATGTATTCTGAGAGCTGAGGCACATTAAATTTTAGTTATGAAGTTAAAGTACAAAATTGTTTAGAACACTTAACAAACATAAAAAAAACAAGACGTGAAACCTGTTTTAAATATCACGTAATAGTCTCTGCAGACTCGCCATTTTGCTTGTGGCATTGTTTGGAGTGGAGAAGAAAGCAGAACGAGTTAAGTAAACTTTAATAGCATGTTTCAAGCGAAATTAAAATTCGGTCTGTTTCGTAACAATTATGCTGAGTTGATGATTCAATTCTACAAACCATTTTCTTTTCGAATTCGTTTCCAATCGAGATCTGCGCTTCCCGACGATTTGTCAGATCTTGGTCGTGAGTCCTTAGTTAAAAATCTCAAATAAGATAACTGAATCAATAGCTGTTTTGGAAATTTAAGACTAGCATATTTCTTGTACCTACAAGATTTGGTTCAATTTCTACAGTAAACATTTAGAACAAGAAATTTCTGGGCTGCAGATACAACATGTTCTATTTTCCCAGATAGTCTTCAATCCAATTTAAATTTTACTACAATTTACTGCACGAATTAAATTGTTTAAGAAATTGAACCAAATCTTGTATTTACAAGAAATAGACTAGTCTAAATAGTTTTAAAAATGAAATCCCAAATAGGAGTTCAACGTAATATTTTTTCTGTTTTCCGAGCTTTCCACTCAGGGGCGCGCCAGTGGAGTCCGACGTCTGTGGGCAAAATTTTAGTTGGCGCCCCTCTACTCCTCTCTAATTACAAAAACTTACAACTCATATCTTTCTGATTAGTGATACGATACAGTATGTACACTGTAACAGGAGAATATAGAAAAAAGTTAAAAACTGCAGCAGATTTTTATACAGGGTTACTGACAATTGTTCCATCGAAAGAGAGCAAGAAAATGAAGGTTATCGATTGCGATAAAATTGTTCTACGGAGCAGTTTATAATTAATTAAAAATTTACCCTAAAAGCATGGCTGCGGCATTGCGTACGAAATACAACGCCACGTTATAATTGCAGCAGTAAATTAGAATATAAAGTTTTATGATTATTATTTTCTTGACTACTTGACTACACACCATTGCAACCTTGATACACATGTCAATTTCGTTCGAGTTATATTTCTTCTACGCGATATAATTATTAGTAATTTCTAAAATAACTGGAATTGCGTTTAAAATAAGGGCTAAAGAGTAACGAATTGGCAAGTAATCATGTAACCAAGATATTTACTGGAATATACCATCTTCTTGATCTATCCTCACAAAAAATCAAAGGATTTAAATCTGGTGATCGCGGGAGAAAATTCACAAGCCCGTAATGTCACGCCCATTTATTGCTGTAATTAATATTGTAATGATTCGTCAACACCAGCCGGCGTCAGTCGGCACGTAAGGCACGTCTCTTGCGTCACAGCCGACGTGCCTTAGACTAGAGGCTTCTGCAGACAGCCTGGATAATTCCGGCGGCGGAATAGAACAGACACTCTGGAATCCTTCGCGAAAGTTCACTTGCAACCAGCTCTGGCTTATAAAAGCCAGCAGCCGTAGAATGTAACCAGTTCGGCATTGGACAGTTCCGATTAAAGTTCGCGTTAGACTTTCGTTCGGCTGTTAAAATAAATTAGACATAAGCTTGTAAATAAATTATTGTTATAGTGTAACCTATAAATAGATTGGTATTGCTTTTAAATAAATTAGTTTATTAACTATATCGTGTTTTGTTTTAAAATAAATATTAATCGAACCCTTAAAATCGTAACAATATTTAACTAATCTGACAATCTGGCATTTGATTGTAAAAGCTTTTACATCAATATCGCACGGTGACATAAACTAATAAAACTGTAGAATGCACGAGTTTTGAACGTCGTTAGTGCTATGCGTACAATTTTTGATCACTTCCGCAAAGAAAAAAGAACGCGTACGTGAATGAGTGTCACAGTTTACAAGAAAATGTATAAAAAATTCAATGGAATAGTTTTGTAATTAATTAATGAAGCTTCCGAGATTAACCTTGATTGTAACATGTTTTTAAGTCCAACTGATCTTAATGAATTACAATTATTTCAAATAAAAATCCTGCTGGTATTGACGATGTTCCTTGTTTTGTCTTAAAACGGTTATCAGATTATATAATTCAACCATTAGTTGATGATAGGTCTGTTCGTAGTGCAGTTCTGACTAGTTTGGAACCGTTGGAAATATGCACCAATAAACGTTTTGCATCTAACGCAATTGTCGAAATTGATCATTACTTTGACGGGCGACTGGTTCTGACGGTTCCAAACTAGTTACAAACTGCTCTACGAACAAACCTATTATTAAGGAATTTTTCCAGATCAATTAAAATGTGCTAAAGTCATTCCTATTTACAAAAAGGGCAGTCATTCCGATATAAATGATTACCGTCCTATATCACTGCTTCCAGCCTTTGGAAAACTCTTCGAAAAAATCTTAAATAATAGACTACTTTCCTACTTGTCAAAATTTAACATATTGAATCAAAATCAGTTTGGATTTATTGCGAACGTTTCTACTAAGAATGCCTTGACAGATATCTACCATACATAGTTTGGATATAAATTTAAATTTGATCTCCCCAAAGCGTTCGATCTATTAGATCATAAAGTTTTATTATCTAAAATGAAAGCATACGGTATTAGAGGCTCATCATACAACATTTTTCATTCCTACCTTTGTCGTTGTACACAAATTATTTCTTTAACTGCTGATGTTGATGGTGTGGTCAGTGATCATTTGTCTTCAGAAACTCCTATTCGCCGCGGCATTCCCCAGGGATCAGTCCTCGGACCGACCCTTTTTTTATTATACGTGAACGATCTGCCTTTATCAATGAACTCATGCTTACTCTCACAATATGCAGACGACACAAATGTTGTAATTGCTGATGATTGTGTCAGTATGGTATCAATGACGGGTTGCGCAATTATACAGGAAATATCAGATTGGTGTGACAGAAATAAACTTTTAAACGCTAATAAAACTAAATTAGTAACGAACATATCAAGTAGCGACATCTTTTGATCGCTTTTTGACCAGCTGTACAGAGCCTGCTCGCAGAAGGGCAGAAATATTGAGATTATGAATTCATTCGAGTTAGTTTTTAGCATTATAGGAGGAGATATAGTCAATAGAGATTATTATAATATGAAAGAGGGACAGTGTAAGATTTTGCTCAAATTTTTATATTATTGCCTAATGTCATTAATCTTTTAGTTAAGCAAGTATTTAGTGACATGGATTTCATTGGTTGGTATATTACGGTGATACACCAAATACCACAGATATAAAAATTCATAAACAAATTTGCGAAATTAATGAATCTCCTGTCATGTTAAAATTAAATCCATATGATAAGAACATAGATGTAAGTAGTGAAATTTAATTTGATTTCAACATGACATATCTTTATAATGTATAGGGTGATTCAGGTTTTGAAAACAACAGAAATCCTTGTAAAATTCTGTTTTGTAACAAATAGTGCTGATAAATAATTTGTTTGAGACAAATCTATAAAATATAATTTATTTTGAATGAATTAGTAAATGAGAATGTTTTCTTTAAGTATTTTTTCCTCACCTGAAATTTTTGGCGCCTTTATTATTCTGGTGCCTGTATGCGTCGCATAAAATGCACATTATGCCGGCCCCTGAGTGCACTTGCAATAACAATTATTATCAAAAGCCAGAAGACTATTTTTCTTTCACAGTCACAAAGACCAAAATGCGATTATTATTAAATAATAATAACAATGATTATTATACAGTGCAGGACTGCACCAACCTAGAGTAAATTTTAATTTATCTAATCATCGTTTGACAAAGTCTAAACGTAACTGGGAGAGATAAAATTACATACCTATAAAATAAATAAAGGCGTTAAGTTTCAAACCCAAGACTAGCTTCTAAAATAAATAAACGAGTAAAGCAGTAACGATTTTTTTATAGTAAAAAGAACCCTACATTGTTTCTTTTGGGGTAGGTAAACCGATTTTCTGTAACTTCGCATATTATTTACAATTACTTTAAGTATTGACATGACGATGCGGTACATTATGTTGTGTAGAAACCGTATTCACGCGCTCGTGTTACATTGATAAATCAGAATTTAAAAAAATCTTATCGGGTTTATGTTTACGCAGATTGTACGCAGTCCTAAACAAAGGCTCCCTCCAACTCCAAATATTGCGGTCCGCTGTTTGTTAAATTTCAAAACGAACAAAGCTTCAAAAGCGGCAGAATCGATTCGAAAATAAAACTTCGTTATTTTATTTTTCCATGAATTAATGGTATTTAAATACAAAATAGAGCTTTCGGATAATGCTGTAGTTTGCAACTTTATGGAAACGTAATTTCTTTACGGTACGTAGAACCGACATCATTGGCACTCATAGAAGTGCAAATTTGTAAGAAGTATACATACATAGACAGAGATAAGAATAAAGCGGCCTTTAGTTTGATTTCTATTATAGTTCTATTGTACTATGTATTTCAAGCATGTTCCCAACCCTCCCTGCCGTATACTTCTTAAAAATAATGCTCGTAACTCATGTTGATTTTTCTTTCTTTTTAACATAAGTTGATTGTGATTCCAGGTTTGTATCGTTTAACTAGATTTCGATGGTCCTCCTTGTTTAGGGAACACGAATAATTTAAAAAAGCTCCCGGACGTGCAGTTCAGTATTTTATAATGAAACAAAATGCCCATTATTTACATAATACAAACGTAATCCCTTAAAAATTAAATTAAATAACGCAATGTTTGCACTCTGCAGCGGCGTAATAATGAAAACAGTTACGTAGAAAATTAGAACATCAAATACATTGTTTTAAATTGCGTTTATCCTGCTGGCTTGTATTTGCATGCGGAGTGAGAGGTAGGCAAGAAACGGGAGAGCCTCCCTGGTAATCGACTACGTGTGCAGACAATTAATGTATGTAGATGTGTGGTTACACGGGTAATAAAACCGTGAATGTTTCATGAGATGTTTGAACCGCCGGCCAACTAGGATATAATCTCGACCATTTATTCAATTATTTACATTCCCATATTGTCAGATTAGCGCCGCCGAAATTAAACCTGTACGCCACCGGCCGGCCCGTTTGTTTTAATATTTGTCGATGTGCGCCTAAAGTTTTAATTGACTTCGACTTTTGATTAATCATTTTTATAATATTTCTACGGGTGGCTTAATTAAATAGCATCGACGTTATCTCTGCGGACGTTTTAAAATGTAAAACTCAATTAACAGATGAATTACGTTCGGAAAGTTTAATTCAGACATATGAGTTGCTCCCCCTCTTCGCAGGTGGAACGAAAATAAAACGGCCACAAATCTCCATTTACACAACCGCGCTGATGTTTGATACAGTGGCAATTTTTGTTCGGAATTGTATAATTAACTTTTGCATCTCTTAAATTAGGTATACCCGCACATATTCAAAAACCCTATCAACAGAACCCTCCCCATAAAAATATATGTGATGATGTGATGAGCAGGCGGCGGGACAGTTGTGGGGTTCAAAGTCTGAACGCCTGCTCAGGTGCGGCGACGCGCGCTCGATCGTACGTAAAGTTACATATGGATATTTATTTTATTTCAGTTTTATTTCAATCAACTGACTGTTGTTTACGTATTTTGTACAGGTTTCGCGCTCTAATTAAGTCATTCACGCTACAATCCCACAAAGTTCCCTCGGCCTGGTGATGAGGTAGTAAATAGAATTCTTTTTGAATTCCAAAAGCCAAAATAATAAATTATTTATTGAAAAGCGAACTACAAATGAATCGAATGAATCAGGATCTGTTAACATTTGGTGTGTACCGTTACTTTCAAGCAGCGGTCGGATTCCATACTTAATCTGGAAGCTCAGGTTCGAAACCAACTCGAAGAAGTTTGTCTACTCGAAACAATTGATAGTTAATAATTGATTCCAACTTTAGAGTCAGCGAGTGCACTCGTAACTCTTGGAATAATCTGCTCCTCGAGGAAGCGCCCCCGGTCGATGCGGTATTAGAATCTAATCTGTTGCCTTATGAAGTAATATTCTTCACGAAGTAATTTCGTTTAGTTCATGTGCTTAAACGGCTTCTTGGTTAGTTTTGGCGTATTAGGTGTGCGAAACTTTGGAACGAATTTCAGGCAAAATAAACTAGGATAGACTCCATAGCTTTACTTTACTTACTTTTAATTTTACGCAAATACTTTATGAAATACTTTATACACGTTTGGCCCCCCGTCGATTAAATATTTTGACTGAGTGAATATAAAATTGTTTTTTGTAATCACCTGATATTTTCATTCATTTAATTATCAAGATTATTACTTGCAGAAATAAATGTCCGTATGTGGCTAATTGATCATGACGACGTATTTATACTCAAGTTGATACATCGTGCGAATAATTTCTGTGAATACATAATGTGCGCACAATTTTGAAAATCATTGCCTAAGTATTGTTCTGTTTAGTAATTTTAAGAAAGATTTTTTTATTCTTATCGATTTATTCCCCGCAAGGTTCATTTAGAACAAATTATCTGCATTTAAGTAAAAGATTCGTTAGGAATCCATTTAAAAGAAAAGGAAATAGTTACGCTTAGTTTCATGGGGACGGAAGTATACTATTGAGTTATTAAGAAAAAACAACATAGTATTCATAAATCTTTATTTAAAGCCAATTCGTATATGACTCATTTTACACTCGCTTGAAATGTTCTTTGGCAACTATCTTTGATTCCGGAGATTGGAGTGTCTGTAAAAATTATCAAAATGTAATTACCACCATCCATAACTAACTATTATATAAATAAGTACCTACCACAATTAATCCTTTGTCAGAAAAGTCGTAGATGCGCTCATTTTTTTTACCGTTCATTATAGAAGTGATGGTAATTTTGTTTCCTTCTTGCTTGGCGACATTCTACAAATATGAAAACGTTTATAAAATACGTATTATTATTATTATTAGTTTTTGAATATATACTTCTAAGGTTACTCCTTGACTTTCGATTATTTCCTGAAATGGTTTTCCGATGGTGAAGTCCAATAAGTGATCTCTGATGCTGTTCTTATTTAAAAATTTATACTGTTGCTCGCCCACAACTTCCACTGTCAAGACGCTTTTACCTTCGCGTATCTTCTTGGCGACTTCATCTGGTATTTGTTGCCCTGAATCAAATCGGTGCAGTGTCGACTTTTTTTTTGAAATGGTAGTAAAACGACTTACCCATGGATATAATGTACTCGACGAAATTCTCGCTCTTTTCCAGCTCGTATTTTCCTTCAAACTTGACCATTTTGGACAGTGGGATGCGTTGGGTTTCAATCGAAGTCAAACACAAAATTGTTTTGAGCGAACTAGGCTGCGCTTTTATATTCAAAATGCCAGTTAATTATCAAGATGATTACTTGTAGATTCTTGTGAAGTGAAACATATGTCAAGTGCACATACATCTGATAACGATAATAAACTCGTATACCTCCGTTGGTATTTGGTGATGCATCAGATTTATAATTTACCGAATTTGGAAGAAGTAAGAGTTAGTAGGAGTGGTTTATCTAAAGTATATTTGGCATGTAATGCATGAATATGACGCTATTTTAATTAGTTACATTGGTCTCTCGCAGAAAATGAAAAAATACAGATATAAGTGTGTCGATAACAACTGATTGCCTTCACTCAGATAAGTAAGATTTAATTAATTCAACAGATTCTTCAGTGATGCCCATATGTTGAAGCAAGGAACACAGTATATTGTGATTGAATGCCTTACTGAAATCCAACAAGACGAGAGCTGTTAATTGCTGATTATCAGTGGCCCTTAGTATGTCGCCTGTTACATTAAGCAACTATAGCCTGCCCTAAATCCAGACTGAATGTTGGGTAAAATTTCAGTATTTTCAATAAATTTAATAAGCTGTGTTTGGATAGTTCTTTCAAATATTTTGGATAACGTGGGTAAAATGCTTATAGGTCATAGGTCTTGATTTTAGGCAAAGGCCGAACTAGAGCATACTCCCAACAATGGGGTACATAATGGTCAATAATACAAGAATTAATTATGTGAGTAATGTATGGAATTATTAATGCGCAGCAAAATTTGATCATTGTAATATTAATACCATCACATCCAGTTGCTGTAGAATTTATATTTTTTATAATATTGTAAATGAACTCAATATCTACAGTTTGAAAAGTAAAATTTCTGTTAGATTCTAAATTATTCACTTCATAAAATGCCGAGGTTTGATTATTCATATTACCAGTACTACCAAGAAAATATTTATTTATTTTCTCTACATCCACTAGATGCGCAGGTATTTTGCAACAACGGTTTCTGCCGAAACCAAGAAGATCTAAATTTTTCCATAGCATCCTGCTATTCTTGCCTTCTTTAGTAATGCGATTAAAGAAAGCTTTCTTTTCAAGTTTAAGGCAAGTTGTTGCAAGATTTCTTAAAGACTTGTAATATTCCCAGTCAGTTTTACATTTCGTTCTACGATATTTATCTTTTGCTCTATTTGTCAAGCGCATAAGTCGCTTTTGATTATCCGTCAACCATGGAGCCCAATTTTTTGTAAAACGTCGCGTAATGAGAGGAGCATGTTTGTTAAATAAATTTAATTTTTTCTTCATCATTATCAAGCCAAAATATAAACTGAAATGGTATGGAACACAAATCGTATTGAAAATGTTCCCAGTTAACATTTTTATAATTGCGAAAAGTGCGATAGATTGGCAACCTCACGGGTTTTGATACAGGAAATTTACAAAATGCTGCGTCATGATCAGAGAAATCACAGTTAATCGAACCGCTATCAATGATTTCAGTATCATCCGCTGTACATATTAGATCAATTAAAGTAGCACTCGTAAAAGTTAAGCGAGTTGGGTGTTTAATAAGTTGTATAAAATTGATAGAATCTAAAAAATATTCAAAATAAATTGTAGAAGCATTAGTAGGTTTAAGGAAATCAATATTGAAGTCGCCACAACAAAAAAGGCAGAACAATTCCGAAAGATTCTTCTAATTCATCATAAAGGAAATTAAAAAAAGTTACACTTAGTTTTATGGGGACGAAAGTATACTATGGCGTTATTAAGAAAAACAACATAGTATTCATAAATCTTTATTTAAAGCCAATTCGTATATGACTCATTTTACACTCGCTTGAAATGTTCTTTGGCAACTATCTTTGATTCCGGAGATTGGAGTGTCTGCAAAAATTATCAAAATGTAATTACCACCACGAATAACTATTACATAAATAAATACCTACCACATTCAATCCTTTCTCAGAAAAGTCGTAGATGCGCTCATTTTTTTTACCGTTCAGTGTAGAAGTGATAGTAATTTTGTTTCCTTCTTGCTTGGCGATATTCTACAAATATGAAAACATTTGTAAAATACGTATTATTAGTTTTTAAATACGAGTACATACTTCTAAGGTTACTCCTTGACTTTCGATTATTTCCTGAAATGGTTTTCCGATGGTGAAGCTCAATGAGTGATCTCTGATGCCCTGTGTGTATGAAAATTTATACTGTTGCTCGTCCTCGACTTCCACTGTCAAGACAGTTTTATTTTCGCGTATCTTCTTGGCAACTTCATCTGGTAGTTGTTGCCCTGAATCAAATCGGTGCAGTGTCGAATCTTTTGTTTGAAATGGTAGTTAAACGACTTACCTAATGATATAATGTACTCCACCATATTCTCGCTCTTTTCCCGTTCGTATTTTCCTTCGAACTTGACCATTTTGGACAATCGAACCAATGGGATGCGACGGGTTTCAATCGAAGTCAAACACAGAATTGTTTTGAGCGATCTAGGCCGCGCTTTTATATTCAAAATGCCAGTCAATTATTATCAAGATGATTACTTGTAGATTCTTGTGAAGTGAAACATTTGTCAAGTGTACATCTGATAACGATTATATACTCGTATACCTTTGTTGGTATTCGGTGATGTCTCAGTTTTATAATTTACTGAATTTAAAATTGTTTTAAATGTTGGCGTTTCGCTATCGACTTTTTCAAACTTCAATGGCGAATTCCTTTACCTAAAGTTAAAATAACAGGCTACTCTAAAATGGCTAATTTCGTGTAAATATTACATAATCCTATATTGAGTCCTGCAACAAATGATTTACATAATGTGGTCAAAATTTGTTTAATAACTTTTTAAAACTTTTGATATTCTCTTTTATTTGTTTGTGACATAAATAATTTACAAATATTTTTAATCTAAAGTTCTTAGGGATATACTATATTGTATTTGCCATTAATTAATTAATTTTTTTCTTATACAGAATTTATTTATTGCTTTTCCATAAATCTAATTACACTTCTCTTTTAGTTAGGCTCAAAGTAATTTATTAATTTTTTAAATAAATATAAAATGGGTCGTGCAAAAGCCAGTGATTTGGTTAAGTGATAGAAGAGCAGATACGAATCCGTGGCACAGTTGCGGACCTGTATGCACACTCAGAATTAAAAGTAATGTCTTCCCGATAAAATGTAAATGCGTTCTCCTATCCAATCTTATCACCATAAGAAACAGATGGCAAGAATTCGATTGCTAGCCTATCCACTTGCCTGCCTACTCGTTATAGTGGTCAGAAGTATTTATGCCGCAATTTACTTAACTTTTTATCGGGGAGACATTACTCTTACTTCTGACTATACATTTGCATGCGTGGCCGACAGTAGTATAGCAAGCGGGATACTGCGACACTTTAGCCTTGAAAAAAAATTGCAGATGACACGTGTTCATCTGCACTGACCACCGTTTAAGGTCATTACCTTCTAGGGGGGTTGTTTCTTGTGCTGAAGAAGTAACCCTTTAGTTTTTTTTGTAATTTAAGAAGTATTGATAACTTGTAGGCCTTAAGCATGGGGTGTATGTGTCGTTCAAGGTCATCCACTTTAGTTCTTGCATCTGAAGAATGTCGACAATGATGTCATCTTACCAGAGGGTGGTTGTTGTTGATGGAATTCTTTTGGTTAGTGCGTGAGGACAATAACTTTTCAAAGGCTTGACTCTACTTAATAACTGTACAATCGATTTTATCAGTTTCAAGTAATCTGAAACGCCCTATACTCAATTTTTACGCCCCTGCTCTCCACAAGCATCACATACTTCTATTTATAAACAAGACTGCTCAGCAATTTCTTCAAGTTTTGTCCGAATAGTATTTTTTATACAAAAATTTGGTTTGTTCCAATCACCGATTTCTGACTAATTTGGAACCATACAAAGCGTGTACTTGTTAAAGCTTAACACATGAGTCGTTCATTACATTACTTCATCGGGCAACTAATTATGAAGGATTTCAGATTACTTAGAAACTACGGTTGGTACAAACCGTTACATTCTGTTGAGTAGTACATTTGGATTGAGAAAAAGTATGTTGGATGATTTCTATGTCCTGAAAGACGTATTGGCAATTGTACCTTATTGAAACTCGTATGGTTACGTCCTTTTTTAAACGAGGGTTAGTTCTTGCAATTGTCTTTTTATGTGTTCAAAATTCCGAGTAAATATTTTTAGGGGCAGCCAGAACGCTGAACGTTGCAAAGTTTAAACAAGGAGAGTCATAGCATCTTTTAAATACCAAAGGATTTAAAATAAACAAAAAATACTTAAACAGATTTATTTTAAAAGCACGTTTAATTTTACGCCCGCTTGAAATGCTGTTTGGCAACCACTTTTGATTCCGGAGATTGGAGTGTCTGAAAAAGTTATCAAAAATAATTAATTGTACCTCTATTTCATTTAAATAAACGCGGCTTACCTCAATTACTCCGTTATCGGAGAAGTCGTAGATGCGCTCATATTTTTTATCACTGATTGTAGACGTGACGGTAATTTTGTTTCCCTCTTGCTTGGCAATATCCTGCAAATATTTCACTTTAAAAATATAAGCGCAAAATGAATTAAATATTTAGGTACATCCAAGGTTACTCCTTGCACTGTTTCCTGAAAAGGTTTTCCTATGGTGAAGCTCAGCACGTGGGTGTTACTGCCCGTTTTATTCGAAAATCTGTATTGTTGTTTGCCCTCAACCTCCACTACCAAAATGGTTCTTTCTTCGCGCAGCTTCTTAGCATCTTCATCTGACAGTTCTTGCCCTGTTCGAATTCATCAAAGTTGAAAATTCAAAGACGCCAGCAGTATAGCTGTGGCTTACCCAGTGATCTGAGATACTCAACGAAATTCTCGCTCTTTTCCAGTTCGTATTTCCCTTCGAACTTAACCATTTCG
The DNA here is from genome assembly GCA_033060865.1 of Dorcus hopei. Classification (NCBI taxonomy): domain Eukaryota; kingdom Metazoa; phylum Arthropoda; class Insecta; order Coleoptera; family Lucanidae; genus Dorcus; species Dorcus hopei. The sequence goes on along the minus strand of CM065425.1, from coordinate 1,341,263 downwards.
AAGAGTTCAATCGAATTCAGACACAAAATCGTTCTGAGTAATCTAGGTCGCTCACTTCACTATTTAAAACGCTAGTTAATTATCAGGATGATCATTGCAGACACTTCTGAAGTGAAACATATGTGTGACTGTCTGATAACAACGATATAACAATATTTGATGATACATCGAGTGCATACACCATAGGAGTAAATGTGCTCGTAAGCGTGAACAAGGATTATCTAAAAATAGGATGTTTATTGGAGTAAGTGTGGATGTTTGAACACTTTGATGTCGTCGCGTTAAGATTCATTGTAGGATGAACCCCCTGAGTGATATCTCTCTTCAAATTTTTATACAATTTCCTTTTTTGTTACCTACGTGTTATCTTATTATCTATCGTAGCAAAATATAAGTAAAAACTTACTATTATTTTATTCACAGTATGTATTTACTAATCTTGTATAACTTGTATAATATAAAAAGCAAAATAGAAGAAATATTTAAAATTTAAAGAAATAAAGGGCCAGTGTAATTTCCGCTACGTTTCATGGCTTGTCCAGAATTCCATTTCATTAAATTTTCTTGTAAAAACGCTTACCAATAAAGCTAGTGTTCGAAGAACTGTAAAGCTGAAAAGAAAATTTAATCAGTTAATTAATTTTTGCGTTGTGTTTCATAAATACTTCGTACACTTATGGCGGATTTCACAAACATTACTTAAATTTAATCATCCGTTAAAAGTAAACGTTGCCATGGTTACATGTGTTGAAGGTATAGGAATGATTATTCTTAATCGATGATTAAAGTTAAGTGACGTTTGTGAAATCCAGCGTTAAAGATGTAGAGAAAAGAGCGTTAATTGCGGAAGCAAAGTATTGTTAAAAAGCGTTAAAAATTCAATCACGCAAATGATACTTACCACAGTGAGACCGTGGTCTGTAAATTCGTAAATTCGCTCACCACTGCGATCGTCTTTGAACGTGGACTTAAGAGAAATCAGGTTTTCAGTAACGGTGGCCACATTCTAAAATTAACAATTGTTAAAACATATTTGTCTCTATTAACGGGTTATGCACGATATTTGTGACTAGCTTAAAATAATTTAGAAGACGATATACAGGAAGTTCACAAAAAACTATGTCAGGATCTTCGTCGTAGTTTTTTGTGACCTTCTGGCATATCGTCTTCTAAATTATATCTTGGCAGGTTAAAGTAGAAAAGTACATGTTTTGCTTCGATTTGGATTTTGTTGTGTTTTTAATTTGTGTTCTATTTTAGCAGCTCTTCATAGTGCTCGGCTTATTTGATCATTTCTACATTTTTACATATCAAATTGTGTCTTTTTTCAAATTTTGTCTCTTCAATTATCAGCGTCAATGAAAAATATGGAAAATTCTTTTTGTATTAGTACCTGCACTTTCAATCCTGGCAGTATTTCATCTTCGAAAGTTTCACCATCACGAAAAGCTATGGTATACGACATGGGCCCAATTTCGAAGTCGAAATTGTATTTACCATCTTCAACGCTAACCGTCACGCTAGATGGGGCGTCGTTAAGTTTCTTGGCTAAATCGTTGGATACCTCTGGACCTGAAATTCAATTTATTTATCATATTGCGAGAGATCTTTTCAAAATTTTAGGTATACCAGTTTTGAAGTGAATGGTTTCAATATTTAAAAGAACTTATTCGAAAATTTAAGAATTTAAAAAATCTAGGTTCTTGTCCTGTACAAGCTGTCAACCGATACAGCGAAACGTTGAGAAATTTGCGATTTTAAAATCTGTCCGCAGAAATTTAAACGAGCTTTGCAAGATGTGATGTATATTACAACGACTTGAGCAAACTGTAAAGGTTGCAGTCTTAAAAACTATGTGACAGTGGAAAGACAAAGAATAACATTTACAGTAAGAAGTGGTTGGATGTGTTACTATCATCGATTTGCTGTCGTTTGGAAATTTAATGAAACAAAGAAGCACATGATGATAGTGAATGTTTAATAGCGAAACTTCTGGACTTTTAGCCCTGAAAGAAGTTTATTTAGGATCTTCCTTAAGCATCAATAATTTACATACATTTATGTCACCTTACGATCTTTTCAACTGCAAATGTTACCATGACCGCCGCCGCCCATGTAACTCACGTGACGAAGATCCATGACATTTATGTTGTTCAAAAAATGTCGAAGGGCAAAAATCGATCGACTCGGAGGATTTCGAACTAAAAATGAACTTATTCTCCATTCTTTGCCATCAATGTGCTAGGAACTCTTGCGTAATTATACTTACGACTTCATTAGTGATTGAATCTCTATACAATACGAGTGCAAAACTCTAACTATTTAATAAAGCTGAAGAAATGCTTACATCAAGATTGTTGTATTGTTAAGATGAGATTCTTTGAGCTGCACATATTAACTAACGATTGAGGTTACATGATAATAACTATAATTTGAAAAAAACTTGTATTTTTCTTCTAATAATAGACTCTCACGTGTAATTGCAAATAGACCCTGTTGGGTGGTTAGTCTTATTACACTCCAGCAAGAGTAATCTGAGACAAGATTCCTTGAATCGGTGTAACGATCGAGGTAATGCGATTGCCAGGTTTTCCGAGCGCACCGTAGTGTTGACTCACGCCTTCGTTCGAAAATAAGGGAAAAAGAATCAGTTCTGAAGACACCCCCGGCTTAAGGAATTCATTCAACACGAGGCGATTGTTTCCCATTCATACATACATAATAATACAGGAAGCGACTTACCTAACAACAGCAGAAATTCAAGCAAATTTTCGTTCTTCTGCAGCTCGTATTTCCCTTCAATTCCGATCATTTTCACGTACGTACCACAATACGACCCGGCAGTAAAATTATTTTACAATGTTTGGCTTTATTTTTTTTAAGTCGAGTAAAATACTTAATGCGTTAATCTTCGTGCTGATAACATCGATTATGCGCGTAAGGTGTTATCGAAGTAAAGGGATTTACTAACTCGTGATTAATCACTGTTTATTTACTATGACTAGCAGTGGAGAAAGTGTGGAAAGCGTTTATGATTCGTTCATTCTGAAACGTAAATCTTTTCTTTGAGATATGAAAACGTGTTAACGTCTTAAATTCAGTAGTTATTTTACATATTTAATATATTTATTGTTTACTTTGGATTTTTTTAAATTAGATATATTTAATCACTTGAGCTTAGGAATCGAAAATTAATTTCGTGAATTAATCCTTAGGGCAAAGATTGTTGTGTATAATTACACTTTCTATCCCTTAGCTAGATTAGTTAAAAATTGTTTGAGATTTTTTTTTCACGAAAGGTGCATTCGTTATTTCATACAATCAGAAGTAAGACTGGTTGTGACAAGATAGAAGAAATCATTTAAAATTAAACAATCATAACGACTTATTTCCAATTTGATTATATCATGTGTTCATTTAATATTCCGGTAGCATTGGCTATGGAAATATTTTATTTTCGTAAAGGCATGTCGTAGCTTAAGCTCGTCGCGAACAGAATTGTCATTAGTGTCATTCGTCTTGCCAACTGTCGAGTAAGTGTTAATTTATGAGTGAGTAGTAATTGTTATTTATGTCATGCTGACATTTAAAAGTCAGGTTGTGTTCAATTTGAACACTGCGACATGCGTTTTCCACAGGTAATGCTACCGGATTATTAAATGAACACATGTTAGAAGATGAGGTAAGAAACAAATCCGCAGCAGTTTCAAGATGAAATGTATCGGGGATCAAAGCGATTATTTCTTTTCACTTTCCAAATATTCCTGGCCTTAAAGCTTCCGATAAAACATAGTAAATATAGAACTTAAATCGAACAGATTACGATTATCTAACTGATAAATAGGGAAATGTCATAAGTGAGGGCATGCCTTATAAGTAAATGATTTATATATTGCATGTTGTACGATCAAAAATAGAACGCATATTTTTTTGTAGAATTTTTCTTATTTTTCTGAAAATTCATAAATTTCCTTGGAGTGAAATAGGAAGCCAATTATTTTAAATGAAATAAACAAATCGAAACTTTTTTTTACAATTTATTTCACGTTCACCATTTTCTTGTTATACATCAGTATTAATCATTTTGCATTTACACCCTTTTGAAAAACCTTTTGGCCGTGGTATTAGTCCGGGAAGTGGTGTATGTCTGAAATTAAAGAAAGCCATTCCTTAGAGCATTATTTTTTTTAAATCACTTTCACTTTAAATACAACTTCTTTCGTTTCCGGACTAGAACCACGTTGAGCTTTTTTCTGCCGAAGAAGAATCGCCTTCTCCATCAGCGATTCTAGCTCGGAAGCCAATGAACATTGGTCGTGAAAGCTTTCGAAGAAATAATTAAAAGTGAATAAAAAAATACTTACTATAGTTAGACCGTCATCTGAAAATTCGTAAACCCGTTGTAAATCTTCACTAGCGCCACTTGACTTCAAGAACAATTTACTTCCTTCCAAAGTAACACTCGTCTGCAATTAATAACAGGAGAAATTAGCTTACGCATAATTCCTACACATAAATACATACCTGCCCTTTTACACCTTTTATAAGTTCCTCTTCGTTTGTTTCCCCAACGATATAAGTTCTCGTTAAAGGGGTGTCTCCACTTATATCGCTGATGGTAACCTTGTTTCCTTCCTTGGATACTGCCAAAAGCGAATGCGCTTTACTGAGTCGTTCGGCTTCCTGCGTCCCTGCACGTAAACTTGTAATTTATTATTGTCCCAAAATGTATCTAGGTTTTACCTTGGCCGCTGACTAACTCGAGGAAGTTCTCGGTCTTCGTCAACTGATATTTTCCGTCTATCTGGACCATTTTTCCCGGCGAGGCACTTCTGAAATCGAACGGAGAGCGAAAACTAATTCCATTAAAAGTGCGGCCTGCACATTTATCTACCAGCGCGATCAAGTGGTTTTTTGATCTGATTCGTTCGATTAAATCTCTCCGATGACTATGACTAATTGATCGGCGCAATGACCAAGCACTTACTCGTAATTAACGCGGGGGAGATGAGATTTTAGATCTTCACGGTTTTCGAGGACTGTCACGGTCAATATTTTACTGGTTGTCTAATTTTTTTTTACTGCCACGTAATCGGTTTATAATAATCTTTAAATCAGGTGACTTTACATAATTTGCGTTGTATACGTATCTAAATTTATGTACATGTCCGTGTTTGTACATTGCAAACCAAATTTTTTTAAAATTTAAAATGATAGTTGTTTATGTATTAACGGCATAAGTAGAGTATGTTTAATGCACGACGCGAAGTGAAGTGCTTTTAAATGCTCGAGGGCTATTATCTATCATTATGCTCGTGGTACATACAACGTTTTACTTTATTTTATTTTATATCGTATGTGAGTGATGTGCACGTTGTTACCATAAAATAATTATCTAGATTATTTGTGTTACTGTGGGTTTGTTTACGTTAGCAACTTTAAAGCCCTCGGGAAATGAAGGCCAAATTATGGCCCCAATTGAGTGCCAATAAAAAAGATTATAGGTCCAAAATAAAATGAAATATAAAACGATTGTTTGCAAATTATGCATAAACCAAAGGATGACAAAATATTTTATGAAAATTATTTCAACTGATATAGAGGAGCTATCTTCGAGCATCCTCCGGACAGATGTTTGGGTCACAAGATGTTTAGACATCTAAACTTCGTAATTAAATGAAATTTTTGATATTTGGAAAATTTATCACTTGAAATAGCAATAATAATATTAAAGAAGTCGTTGTATATCACCATGGCTTCGAATTATCTATTAATCATTTTCATAATTATAAATAAAAGATGTTGTTCTTACTTCCTAATTTGTAAATTTATAACTTCGCGACGGGTTTTGATTTATTCAATCTTCATCAGACTGCTATCGTCAAAAATGATAAAAATATCAGTAATTTGAAGAAAGACATACGTTGGAGTGTACACTATCTCTTATTCTTCTTTTGTATAAAACGAAACCGGTCGCTAAATTATACATTTACAAATTATGAAGTATAATTACATCTTCTAATTATTACCTAATTATGGCCAACCTACAATTCTCTGCGTATTCTCAGAGGATTACTAAAAAAGTGTATATCAACGGGCCTTCGTTTTACTAACTTTGTAATCATTTTCATAATTCCCGAATAATCTTTAAAAAGTTATTTAAAAATATGCCACCCTGTATATCAACATGGCATCGAATTATAAACGCATCGCGTTTATGATTTTTTATTTATACCTTTTAGTATTTATCAATAAATAATATAAAATAAATTCGTTTGACGTTGAAATAAATTAATTTTTAAGACAAGTAAGACGATTGATAAATTCAGAAATTATTGATCTAATAACGAATGATCAAGAATATCATAATTTTTGTGACTTTGTTTACTCGGTGCACTGTCACCTACCTTTATTACCTACCTAGTTAACCCTGTATAAGATGCGAACGCTGGGAGAAAATCGTCGATGTTAAAGAAAAACTACCTGGACTTATGCCCGGCTCAGTGGAGACGGGATGGGCTACAAATAGATTGTCGGTAGCTCCATATTTGGATGTAAAAGAAAAAGGGGCGCCACCTAGAGAATAGGTTCCAAGTAGTACGGTGAAAGACGCGGCACCGCTAGGACTGCACACGTTTTGAAAGCGCTTGAAATTCCCTCAGGTTTAAACCCGCAAGCGAACGTGTTTATCAGACACCCTGTATAAGGTAGAACTGGCGGTCACCCTGTATATTGACGAGGAATAAATAAGAACTACGATGAACGGTGATACGGTGTTTATTAAAACGCAACAGAAATGTGGCCCGGAAATATGAACGAAACGCTCAGTGGCCTTAACAAAACGCTCGGGAATAAAAAAAAATCGTTACGTTAAATAAATTAATAGGAAGTTTTTGCAATACGTTCCGTTAAAATTTGCGTATGTTAAACATTAAAACTCTGATTGGCTAAATTCAAAAGATTGCTAAGAAAATAGTCTTTAACGTAACGATATCTTTGTCGTAAGGTATTGCAAAAACTCTCAAGTATTTACAAGTCCAAATTAACGCGAAATCACCGGATACGGCCCACATAACGATTTCCTAATCTTTTGTGTCTATTTTGGTTTCAGTGACCGCTCTATCTGTTTACAAACTCTAAGATTCTGGTTTTATATCGTTTGCAAGTTGTTTCTAGTCTCTTTCCATAACAGTTGGGGACACTGATCATTTTTTCTAAAATTCAGAGCGGAAGGGGAGTGTCTTCGATATGCGGGTTCTTCTTAGAAGCCATTTTTGACGTGCACTTCACGAGCTGTGGTCACATTTTCGTTGGAGCTTGTGTTTAGAGACTGGCCACCCAAAGGCTATTGGGGATCTTATCGTTCGTGAACGACTTCTGGAAGTTTAATCCAGTGCTTTTATAGCAGATAAAGTCTGTGTCGTTGAATTTTCTTTGAGGACGCCATGTGCTAACGAACCGACGCATCGCAATTTCTTTCCGCTCTAGGCCCTTACTCTACAAAGGGTAAGTCTTTTTGGTTCAGTTTCAATTTTATTGTTCTCTTTTACTTACTTTCGTGTTTCTTCTGTTAGCAACTACGTGGGGGTTAATCTGCGTCTTACCATTTCCGAGAGCCTCTTCTACCATAACACCGTCGTTCACCGTTCTGGAACTTTTGAAGGAGCTGCTGATCTGTGTTAAACAAGTTTCGTGTGCCATAGCCCTCCCAGGCTAGAATTGGTGGTATTCGAGGTTGGTATTGTACTAACCCTCTGTATCTTTTACGTCACGTTTCATTACGTTAATCATTGGGTACCTTTTGTGACACCGTACACCGTCACTGCCTTCCGAAAGCTTTGGTTCCTTCAGAACCTACGTTTATGTGCATGATTTTGTAAATTTTCGTTCTTGGAATTGCGTTTACTGTCCTTCTGATAGAGTTTATTGTACGTTATTTTCGCGGAAACGGAACGTAACAACACAGACGAACCGGCTTTTTAATTTTGGCTTTGTTTACAAACGAATTTTTGAGGACTCTTAACGAAGCTGCTAATCAGGCAACGCCACAACATATTTAAGAATTCTTCATGTTCTCTTTCAAGGCAAATTTCGAAGTACTTGAAAAGAAGGAACTGAGCTTGGCACCTTGATAGAACTAGTTTTGACTTGATTAGGTTTTACCTAAGGTTATCCAAACTATAACCATTGAAACAAACTACTTCTCATATGAAAAACCTAGAACTAGCCACACTCTGATCATCATACATGACATTCAATATTCTTAAATGATATTTATGGCTTGGATTTTTAAATCAGGCGAGCTTTTTAATTATAATCAATGAATTCGTTCGATCCAAATATAACTTATATCACAACTTCTTTAAAATGGACACTGAAAATGCGCACTACCACTTAACGTTTCGTTATCGTTTGACAGCTTAGTCGGAAGTGAAAAATATAATCAAGGTTGTCAAAATAAACATTGACAACCTTGTTTATATTTTTGTACTTCTGACGAAGCTGTCAAACGAAACGTTAAGTGGTAGTGCACATTTTCAGTGTCCGTTTTAAAGAATTTGTGGTACAATTTTCATCGGACAAGAACCTACTTTAAGCGTAACTCCTTTTTAAGTTCTAATTTCTTGAAACTTTCAACAAAACTTCTAAACACTCAAGTTTCATAAATTGTCGCAATTTGTTGGGGCCTCGATAGTAAATAAAAAAGAATCGAGTTTTGCTGAAATATACCACGTAGTGATAAGTATTGAGATAAGTAGATAAGATGATTGCAAAGTTGTAATCAAATTTGATATTTTAAAACATAATTGCAAGGACGACATAAATGTTACTTGTATGGAAAATAAACCAAAACTTGTTTTCATACAATCTTTATTTGCACAAAAATATATCAGAGTATAAGAATAAATTTTTCCATTTTTCCATTTGTTTGGCTTTGTCCTCATTACACTCTCTTATAGATCCTCTTTCCTACTTTGTCTGATTGAGATGCAGTGTATGTCTGTCAAAATAAAACAGTTCATTAAAAATTAGAAATTATATTCATTGGATAGCTTTTAATATAAATTTCGCTGTATTTTGACGCTTCTTCTGAATAAGAACTTATAGACAGCGAAACGTCCATTGTTATATTAAAGTTTACTTACAACAGTCAATCCACCGTCGGAAAATTCATAAACCCTTTCACCGCTGCGTCCATCTTTGCTTTTAGATTTTAGAATCAGCTTATTTCCCTCAATACTTCCAATGCTCTAAAGCACGCCCATAAATGAACGTAATTTCAATTCATGTTAAATTCGTTACCTCAACTTTAATCGCCTTCAATAATTCCTCCTCGAAAACCACATTAAGAGTAAAAATTTTCGTGTTGGTCGTAGGTCCACCTACTTCCTCAAGCGTAACCTTATTACCCTCCCTCTTCACGGTGAGGACCGATTTAATGTCGGCGAGTTTTTGCGCCACCTCCAGCACGAGCTCCGGACCTGAAACATTTATACCCTTCGAAATTCTCTCAGACGCAAAGTCGCGCTTACCTAAAGAGGTGAGGTATTCAACAAAACCCTCGTTTCCGGTGTGCTCGTATTTGCCCTCGATCTGGACCATCTTGTCGGAAGGAATTTGTTCTTCTGTGGACCGAGCGTAACTGCAACGAAACTTGTTGCCGTAGAGCTTGATAAATTCCACCTTATCTAGTCAATTGGTGAAGTGATTGTTGGTTTGATTTGTTGTTGTCACGTACTTCGATTAAAGTTCAGAAACTTGAGTTGATGTGTATAAATATTAGATAACGGTTTACGTTGGTTAAAGAATATTTTATTTTATTATTATTACCTCTCTTTGGGGCTGAGCACATTTCGTTTAGGAGGGTTTCATATTCGTTTGGAACAATGAAAATAACGTTTACCAATAAATAAAAATATATTTGGTCTATGATAATATAATAAATATAAATAAAAACACAAGGAAAAATAGGCACGATCGATTCTTGGTAAATGCGAACTGGGGGGTCGCCTCAATTTGCTTTTCATATTAACAAATTTTCCATTAATTTTTTATTGGCTCCTATCTTTTTTTTTAGTAAATCGATGATTTATTATCTCTGAATTATACAAGAGTGAACACTCGCCGCTAGTTACGAGTTTGTAAAAAGGTAAAGGAAAGAAAATAGAACCAAACTTGTATCTAAAAAGTCCGCTTTATTTTTTAATAAACCGTACAGTGTTTGTTACATGTATTATTCATGGAACTTAAACCTTCTTGAAGATGCGTTTAGCAACAATATCAGTGCTGTGAGAAGCCGACGAGGAGAACACTTGACGCTAGTTACGAGTTTGTAAAAAGGTAACAGTAAGAAAATAGAACCAAACTTGTATCTAAAAAGTTCACTTTATTTTTGAATGAACCGTACAGTATTTGGTACATTTATTATTCATGGAACTTAAGCCTTCTTGAAGATGCGCTTAGCAACAATGTCGGTGCTGTCAGGGGCCGTGTAAAGCTGAAATAAATGGCACGTGAATTAGCTGATCTGCACATACTTGCACGCACTTACAATCGTAAGACCGTTGTCAGAGAATTGGTAAATACGTTCTCCGGTGTGACCTTCCCCATCAACGGATTTAAGCGAGATGGAATTGTCAGTAACTTTGACAGTAGTCTAAAAAAAATCATGATTATTGGTGGTGGTTTTTTTATAGTGTAAAATGGGGGGTCACCGTGACTTTGTTGCCAGTCAGCAAGTTTTCTTCGAAGGTTTGGTTTTGACTAAATTTCAGAGTGGTCACAGTGTCTGGGGTTCCATTGTCGTTGCGCAAAGTGTAACTGTCTCCATCAACCGAAACCGTTATGACGGTTTTGAAGGCGTCCACCTTTTGAGCGATGGCCGCAGGAATTCCCACACCTGAAACAAATTGCCAGGAGCTTTAAGACAGTACCACGCGGTGGCCACGTTGTTATTTTTGGCGACGTGATTTTTATCTGATCTTAAAATTAGATAATTGTATCCACAGTCGGTTAGTTCAAGGTTGAGAGTGTTTATTCGAGATAAGGATAAAGATTTACTGCGCTATTTTTTTTTTAACTTTATTTACTTTAATTTTGTAATTACTTGTTTAGATCACTTACATTGTACGGGAGGTGTTGATAAGAATTAGGTTGTACATAAGTGTGATTGCTTTGAATTAATTAGGTTTTAGGTTATCCGAGAATCACCCTGTATATCACCCTCGTCTTGTAAGGGCTAGTTTTATATATTTTAGTTATTTAATTTGAATTCTTAAATGATTCTATATTGTAATTCGAAGAAAATTTAAAAAAAGTATTAACGGAAGAATTTTAATTAAAAAAAAGATAATAAATTACTTACGTGAACTTGATGTTGAATTGTCTGAATATTTTAAAAAAATTAAAATGAGAAAGTTCATCAAGAACACTTACCACCTAAAGTTTGTAGATATTCAACGAAGTGTTCGTTCTTTTCCAACACATATTTTCCAGCAAAGTTAACCATCTTGGGCCGATTTTTTTACTCGCGTTTCGCACAGGAAAAAGCAAGAAATTAATAAAAATTTACTATGCAATAACGTTTATATACTTTATCGATGGCTTAGAACGATAAATCTGCATAGATAAAGTGCGGGGAAGGAACATTACGAAAAAAAAATAATAATGATACATCACGTCCAATAAATTTTATTGCGATTAATCCGATCGTTTGATCGTATTAATGACATGGTATAAATTAAAACGAGCAACGTAATCGTCATTGCGTTTCGCTCCGAATTTACTTTTGTGCGCAGGATGATTAATTTCTGCCCGCACCGAATTACCACTTCAGTGATGTAATTAAATCCCAGTTTAATTAGTTGCCAATTTTGTAGATTAGCCGCATTCGGGAAAATCGACGATTAAAACATTCTGCGGCGAAAAACAGTTTAATATTCTCTTTGATCGGTTAACTCTGTGATTTACTTTAAGCCTTCAAGGGAAAGAGAGAGGAGAATTCACGTCTTCACTGGAAACACATAAATAAATATTTTCGCTCGATATTTACTTTAGATTAAATTCCGTTTCTTATAATTGTTTTGAAATAATTTAAAATATGCTGTGCCTTGGATAAATATTTAAAGTACAGTTGCTTGTATGCCACATACACTTCAATTCAATGCAGAGAATTTAAGTTTCTAATTAAATTTGACACAAGCCATCTTATACAGTTGAGCATTCACAATTCATCTATTTGCAAATTCGGAAATGCAGCAACAATTCGTTGTAGTGATGAGTAAATTATTTACATTCAAGTTAGAACAAGCTCACATGTACACCCTTGAGATTTTAGCCTCCACACTATTCTGAGTGAAGTAGTCGACAGAAATTGTATATGTATGGATCAGTATTAACAGAAACTATACTAGAACAAATCCTTTCTGTAAAATTTCCTGAAACTTTTAATATCTAAGGAAATAACTCCATTATACCTAATTCATATTTGTGTGCTCAGTTTTTTATTTACTGAAGCTTATTAAAAAATAACTGGTTTATTCTTTTTACAATCTACAATTTATTATTAACGTCAGGGTGGTTCCCCATTACACCCCGAAGCTTTTCTTGCTCCCTAGGCGGTTTTAGTCCTCTCAAATTTGCTTTGGGAATACACCTAGAGATTTAAGTTCTAATTATACACAAATATGTTTTTAATTGCTAAATCTTCCCCTCGCTAATTTTTATAAAAGTTTTGAGTTTGTCTTAAAATGTGATACGCGCCGATAATAATTTCTGTTATCGAAACAAAACAAACAACTTCAAAATTGATACCAACAAGTCATCGGAATTATCAGCGACTTAGCGATTTCGAAAACAGATAATTCACCTTCGTAACGGTTACACTTACATTGAATTCCTGTTATTTAACGTTTGAGGATTTGGGCGCATGAAAAGCAGAATGGCCGTGTAGCTCTCTGATCTATTACCTGTGCTGAGTTGTGATGAGCACAATTTTTTCCTTCGTCCTGGAACTGCGAGTCGTGAAATATGCAGGCGTTCCCCCGCAAATGTAAAAATAAGATCTCTAGGATAAGACGTCGAAAAACGATGACGAATATCGAACGGGGATTTAAAATATTAATGCGAGAAATCCTGTTGAATTTGAAAATGTCACGGGCAACCGAAGTAGTTGCTTCTTTCAGATTACGAGCGAAGGGAATGTTATTATGCTATATCACCCAGCGATATAGAAGTATCAATATTTGAAATGTGTTCGTATAATATTTCTCATAGAAAAAAAAACAAATGGAAAACTATAATTTTTATATTTCGAAACTGGCCCTTTTTTCTTTATGTATTTTTCTTGTGCCAGGTCTTTACGTTACATTATGCAAAGAGGATCTCGTTTTAACCATTCTTTTTTTAATTTTGTTTACCAAAGTCTATCTTTCGTTTTCCGACATAATCAACTTTAATGCTTTCTGACAAGCTATCATTTTCCAATTTTCTTCCTGTGGTCAGGTAGGAAAACTAAATAGCTTAAGACTTAACGGTTCTTCTTCTTTAATAAATATGTAATGTTAATTTTCTCTGAAGTTTTTAAGTTTAACTGTACATCGGATATGGAGATAGACAGAGTAAATAGATGCACGCACAATAAAATTATGTTTGCGAAGCAACTCATCTGCAACGTACGATACGTCCCTGGCGTTGTTAACTTGTCAAAACTTTCGTATTACATTAGAATATCACGGCGTACGCATTATGACTATAACACACGGAAATTCTAAACGCCACACAGTTTTCAACGCGGTACCCTCATCATTTATTTGTTTAGTTATGTTTCGGTGAACGATTTACGATTTTATGCCGTCGTAATATGTTTATGACTTCGACGATTACAAACGAAATGAAATTGTCTACAGAAGAAGAGCTCTCGCAATAGGTATTTATTCGAAGAAAATTGCATTTCGTTTCATATTTCTTTAATCCATATAATCCTATACATTTTTTTTTTCTCTAAATTTTGGCAAATTCTCGCAAAGCAACATTAGTTGAACAAAATGAGTCTGTTTTTTCGCAGAAATTTATTAACCTAGTATTACATTGCATTTGATACACCTCCAACGTGCCCCGAAGATGGCACTGTCGGCATCGTAATTGTTTTTCATTTTTTCCTGGGAAATTTCGAACAAATGTGAGCAAATCAGTTTTCTCCTCACAGGCTAAATTTTGTATTTTCCAAGCATTTACAACTGATACGTTTATGATAAGAGTAAAAAGGGGCCACCACCATTTCTTTCCCTGAATACTGATTCTGTAGTTATGTACTGCTTGATCAACCCTACCCATTGATATATTGTATTTGGAAAAAAGCTGAGGTTGCGGCATATCAATTTTCGCCCTTTTTGCTGAAGACCACCGTTTTAATTTTGATAGTGGCTCAATAGTGTCGTAGTTGGTAGCCATCGTGACGATATCATTGTCCTTCCACTGCAGAATTCAGAGTTAGTTTCATCATTCATGTGGTGGAACACACCACGCTCTTCTTTTTTTATTGCATTTATTGAAGGTAAAGGACATTTTTTGGTATGATTTTCTCCTACTGTACCAGTTGCTCTGCAACCACGTTCACGCAATGTTTTCAACAAATCATAACTTGTCAAAAAATAACACGTGATCCGACAGTTCAGAAATATATTCCAGAAGATCCAAAAGTACTTGAGAACCTAGAGGCTACGAATATGTGTCGAAGTTATAACAGTATCCGGTCGAGCTGCACAACATCCAATCTTTGTACCCAAACCTTACGGGTTTTCCGCGAATGAACTGTTTGGAGGAGTGATGGCCGAAGTATTTGACCATAACTTCGTCTATGGATAAATTTGGATGGAAAATTCCCCATTGTTGGAAGTTTGCATTGAACCTCTTCATAATAGGTCTTATCTTATACACCTTGTCGGTTTTATCCAATTTCGTGATATTGGCAAAATGAAGAAATCTCCCGAAAACGGATCCTTGACATGCCCTTAGACACAAGTGGAGGGCCTACGTCTTCGTCTAGACTCCAATATAATCGCTCCCTCGGTATTTTGTGCTAACCACTAAAAGGCAGAATTGCTATAAAATTTTCAAATCCTCTGAAGAAAGAGAGAAAGTGTGGTTGTTTTTCTGAGCCGCATATAGATGTGCTTGTTCTATGATATATTCTAATATTTCTGTGTCGAACAGACTTTCAAAAATGTGTACTGGGATCTTACTTACCACTTCAGTTTTCAAATTATTCAGCTGGTCGATATAACCATAGCTTTCATTCATTTTGAGGTCCACTTTGGTTCAGTTTCTTTCGATTTGAGTGTTTTGGCACGTTTGGATGGTCGGTATACATCTTTGCTTTGCAATTCTGCTAATGGGAACATATCTTCGTCAACGTAATCGCTATCTTTGTCAAAATGGACTTCGATCTTCCCTGGCCCGTCATTTGGTAAACACGAATAAGCGCAATTTCTTCTTCATCAGTTTGGATATCTACATCAGGAGGAATCACAACGATGTCTCCATCGTTATGACCACTACTTGCAATATCATCAACTGCAGCTGCAAGTGTATCATAACGCCTACCATAAAATGAATAGCTATTTTTGTATTAAGGGCGTGAAGGAGGCGATTTTGGCTCGCGGCGGAATTATAGGGACAGTTCCTTTAAAAGTGGTTTCAATTAGCAATTACCTAGAGCCTACTTGAGTTGGTAATCTTTGAATTGGAGAGGAAGTTACGTAAATTTATTTAAACAAATTAAAATAAATCGATACGTTAAGATGTTTCTCAGAGAATTAGGATATTAGGTTCAACAAACCAGTGATATACAGGACTTCTTCTTCTTCTTTCTCGATTCTTTTTTCCTCTTCAGGCGTCCCCGTCTTCGTTTATCCTTGTCTTCCAGGCCCTTCTATCTTTTGCTAGGATTCTCATCTCTTCCTTTGTTTTACCTTTCATCCTTCCAAGATCCTCTACCCGATCCAACCTTTTCTTTCTTGGTCTGCCTCTTCCTTTTTTGCTCGGTTTACCCATTTCCATTATTCTTTTTGTTAGTCTGTCGTTTTTCATTCTTGTGACATGCCCGTACGAGTTTAACTTTTTCCTTTAATTTTTTCTAGGATTAGTCTTTGCTTGATGTCTTCTCTAACGATTTCATTTCTAATTCTGTCCGATTTTGTTGTTCCTTTGGTCTTCCTGAGGTGCTTCATTTCCATCGCGTTTATTTTGCTTTCATGTTTTTTCAACCACGTCCAGTTCTCTGCTGCGTGTGTAAGTGTCGATATCGTTATTGTGTTTTGTATTCTTTTTTTAACCTCTATGGGGGTTATTCTAATCGGATTTGCAACCTAGCAACGATGGTGTCTCCCTAGCAACTGGTAAGAAGCTGCAATTTCGGGAATGTCCGTTGGTAATAGAATACAACGTTGTGCAATTTCGATAATGCTCGGAAGTAGGATCATACCAAGTTGTAACTTGCAACCCCGATTAGAATAACCCCCTTATTCTATTTCTTTGTGGCCTAGTATTGTGTAATTTGGCGTATAGTATAGTTTGGTTGACTTGTTGGCTCGGTTTGCTATTTCTGCGTCTATTTTTCCATCATTCGTCAGTATAGGCAGTTGTATGTTGTTACTCTTTCTTGCATTTTATCACTTTGTTGTTCTCTCTTCGATCTTGGTTGATTATCATCACCTTTATTTTGTTTATGTTTATTTCCATCTTCATTTTTTTTATTTCTTTAGTCCATATATTGACTATTTTCTACATTTTCCTTCTTGACTTTGCTACCAGTTCCACGCCATTTACAATAGTATTAAATTCTGTTTTGTCCTTTATTTCTTTTGTTAATTTGTCCATTACTGTTTGAATTGGCTTCCGGTTGGAACCGCGTCACGTTGACTTGTTCTACTGCCGATGTTTCGTTCTCCAGTCTCAACGACTAACGAGAAGCAGCAGCAGCAGACCTGAGGAAGTACTTCTGCAATGGAGAACGAAATGTCGGCAGTAGAAGAAGTCAACGTGACGCGGTTCCAACCGGAAACCAATTCAAACATGGACGATGGCCGCGGAAGCCTTCAAGTTAAATTGTCCATTACTATCACAAATAATAGTGGACTTAAGCTTTTATTCCTCTGCCAATTTCAAATTCTTCTGACCGCTTTCCTGCAATTTGTACTTTGCCTTTTATTATTTTAAACGTACTACTAATTATTTGAATAAGTTGTTTGGATACTTCTAGTTCTGCTATGTTGCTCCATATTACTTCCCTCTCAACCGTGTCAAAAGCCGCTTTTAAGTTAATGAAGGTCAGGAACATCTCTTTTCTCTCTTCTGTTGTTCTTTCTATTAGGGTCTTCAGTATGTAGATATTGTCGTTTGTTCGTCTTCCTGCTCTGAATGCCGTTTGCTCTTTTTATAGTCTGGGTTCCACATATGTTTTTGGTTTTTTTCTAATATTCTTGTGTATAATTTTAGAGTGGTTTGAGCCAGACAGATTGCTCTATAATTCTCGCAATTTGATGGATCTCCTTTTTTGTGTATTGCAATAATTAAGTTGGTTTCTCAGTCTTTCGAAATCCTCTTCTGTCTCCAGGCTTCTTTTACTATTTCCCATAACCATTAACATTCCTTCCCATGCCTCTCCTAGCAATTTAATCATCTCCGGCGTTATCTCGTCTTCTCCACTTGCTTTCCCTGTCTTTATTTGTTTCTTCGTTTCCTCTAGTTCTTTTTTTGATATCCCTTAGTGCATCTTCCCTTTCACCACTTTCGTGTCCTGTATCGCTTTCAAAATTTTCCGTGAAATACTCTTTCCAGGTTTTCAATCTTTCCTTGGTTTCCACTTTGAATTCATTATGTTTATTTTTTATTGCTTTTATTTCTTTACTTTAAGCTTTTCACTGTTGTCCAGAATTTCTTTGTAGCAGTCGCGTATACGTCGTTTATTTCCTGACGGATTTTTTCCAGCTTTCTGTTTTCGTTTTTTTGACTGCTTTGTTTCTTTACAGTTTTCTTTATCCGCGTATGTTTCTGATTGGATGTACTTCTTCCATGCCCATTTTTTCTTTTATTGTTCTTTTTATTTCTTCATTCCACCGTCTTGTCGTCCTCTTTAGATGTTTGCTAAATCTTCTTTTGCCAAGGCGAACCTTTTAAAAATGAAAGTAAAGTACCTTTATGTGTACAAGAGTTCTGACAATTGCGATTTTTTTGTACCGTTCGCTCCTTTTGTTCCTTTTTTCCCCCGTAAACCCATCAGAAACATCCGCCTCTTTTGATCGCGAAATATAACGGTAACCAACTGAAGACTTAATAAAATCTCAGCCCGCATTGACGTCGACATTCTGCGCCCGTGCCCGCGGCAAAGTAAATGATGTAGAAACTGTAGCGGATTTAATTTCAAACTTTACCCATCATATATCGATTATAATTTGAAGTTTACAGGACGTAAAAACTCGTTATATTCTATAAAGCGTTCGCGAACTTTTTACATTTACGGAGAGAGCGCGCCGCCGCGAACACTATTATAATTTGATGGGCCTAAGCGGACACCGAGTTATCCTTAATTTTATTGGAAAGTTGCCGCCCTCGTTCTTCATTATAATCGCTCCCCCTTTGAGACCGACTTCGAGCTGGAACTTCGTTTAAATAACGAGAAGAATAGAGACTAAATATAAAGATGAATGCGCAAAGTTATCCTATACTTTCCCTTGTTTAAATTCTACTCTATCTGACCTGGTTTTACCATGGTAAATTAAATTGGTGGAACTTCATCACATCATATACATATACTTTTCGTTTGGTGTAATCATCATAGTGATAAAGTCACCAAAGTAGTTGGGTATCCTAATCGAAGTAAGTTGATAAGTTCTTCTGGGTCAGTGAAGGACTAGTTCCATTCCTTTGTCCTGAGTGGCGTAGCTGTCGTAGGGTAGTTTGGGGGCCTAAAAGAACTGTCAATATTTCTTTTTATTACGCTTGTCTTGTGCAAAAAGAAAACAAATATTTTGCATTTGCTTGAATACAATTTTGTGTCTGTATGTATTTGAATAAGGGGAAGGAATGTTGATGTACGACGTTATGAATTTTTTTCATTATAAAAGTGATTCGGAAGACATCGTTCTCATTCTCATTCTCATTCTCATTTTTTGTTAATAAAGAAAATAATGAGGTACAGCACGTAGAGCATTAGGAAGAAAGGAAAAGAATTGTGCAGATATATTTTTAACAATGTAGTATCGTGCTTCCATCTCATGAGGCGTTCTACCTTTTGTTGGGAGAGATTATTACTGTGTCTATCCCGTTCCTGTCGTGAAAAGGGGGAAAACGCGAGCAGCAGCGCAGCATCCAAAGCGTCAGTCCACTCTGGGCCTTGTTTCTGTGCGGTACTCTATTTTCGACACCCAACCTCCCTCGACCCTATTTTCCTACTAACGCGCTTATAACCTGATTTTATTAGCGAGTTAACAAAATTCGAAAAAAAAAAAAATTGTACACACGTGAAGCATCCAGAATATTAATCTTCCCATTTAAGGAAACATATCTGCGTTGATTTTACTCGTACATGTTAATTAACTAAATAACAAGCATATCCGATTACTAATTAGTCAACCTCAACAGAAACTTCTATTCGCCCGCAGCAGCAAACGCAGGAAGTGAATGATCACTTTTATTTTTCGGTAGTCCGGTCAGTCGATAGTGACCAGAAACGAACGTAAACAAAGGCCGGTTCGTTGCATTTCGCTGCTGCTGCATCATATCACGGGGACAGCCTGGTTATTCTCGGCGAACCTCCTGCTGCATAATCGAGTGCGTTTTGTGAACATCATTGACTTGCCACCGGTAATAAACAAGCGAACTTCGAAGTGCATGGTAAGTTGACGAGCTTTCATTAGCATAAGCTGCATGGGTATCCTTAAAGTGGGCAGACTATGCGACGCTACTGCAGAGATTGGCGTTCATGTAAATGTTCCTGGATCTGACTCATATCAAGGTCGTTTCCATTAATTTAATACATACTAAATTTACATTCTCAATAAATTAATAAATATAAATAATAGATTTTTGCACTGCAGTTTTTTTTCATCTCACTCGTTCTTCATTGCCAAAAGAATTAAAATAGAATTCTTTTGAAAAAAAAAAAACACTTCATATTTTTTTCACCGCTTTGTTGTAATTGTTTCCTTGTCCCAGATTCTATTGACTCTACCTTTTTTTTGCTGTTATTCTACGTTTTCTTTATTTAAACACGCTGTACACGTTTTAGTTTTTTAAAGTAGTAGGTGCATTAGGCACTTTTTAAGTAGTAGTTTGAGAGGTTGAATTTTATTTTTGTAAATAGCAAATATTTAAATTAGAAACAATTTGACGCAGACCAATGCCAAGGCAGTACACGTGAGGAACACTTTCGGTTCCAACTCTTTTTTACAGGATGTCTCAACTTGAACATTGAAAACGATTCGTTGTGTTCAACTAAAAAAAAATTGTTACGAAAAGTGCGTCTCAAAAATTAGGACACTAGCTTTAATCATTTTTAATTTCAGACAATATTAAAAAAAATTGCAAAATCATTGTAAATTAAACATCATGAATCATTTCTTCGTGGAATAGGCGATGTTTAGGGTTACATTGGTTGATATAACTGAAAAATATAAATGTTATACAGGGTCATTTACGTAACATGTAATAGTTAACATGGAGTCAAAAGCTCCTCTATTAAGTCACGGTGTCAAATATATCTTTTCGCTTCCGGATTAACAGTTTTTTTAATTGAATAGTATATTTTCTAATTTCTACTTGAAAGCAATTTCTCTCGTGAATTCAGAAATGTAATACGTGTCTCCATCGAGGAAAAAATTAAAATCAATTGTCATAATGATAGATCTCCGGATCCGACGCCTGCAGATCATTTCTTGTGGGGTGCTCTGTTAACACGGCTAACGTAATTTTATTAACCGCAACATCCTGCGATCACTTTCTGACCTGACGAGGCTCTAAAT
This sequence comes from Dorcus hopei, assembly GCA_033060865.1. NCBI lineage: Eukaryota > Metazoa > Arthropoda > Insecta > Coleoptera > Lucanidae > Dorcus > Dorcus hopei. The sequence continues at coordinate 1,320,243 of CM065425.1, read as the reverse complement.
AGGGCCGAAAGAGCTGTACAAAGGATGCTCGGGGAATCCACTGCAATCAAAACGGATTTGCAACAAAAGTGCTTAGTTTGGAGAGAAAATATCGTGAATAGCTTAAAAGTGAACTTTAGACTAGATTCCTTGTACAAGATTTGCTTCAATTTTTATTTGAAAGAGGAACTTTCTGGGCTGTAGATATTGTTTGGAAATAGAACACGTTCTCTTTTTCAGATACCTGTTTTCTACTACTGCAAATTTAAATTATCTACTCGTAGAAAATTTGTGCGTCACGACGCTGGCCAGGTCGACGACTTCAAGCCGTTATCGTTAAGAACAAATAACTTCGGGTACTTAGAGTAAAGAAACATAAAAACTTCGTCATTCAAGGAGGGTATAAATTGTTCGAAATAGAACACGTTCTCTTTTTCAGATACCTGTTTTCTACTACTGCAAATTTAAATTATCTACTCGTAGAAAATTTGTGCGTCACGACGCTGGCCAGGTCGACGATTTCGAGTCATTATCGTTAAGAACAAATAACTTCGGGTACTTAGAGTAAAGAAACATAAAAACTTCGTCATTCAAGGAGGGTATAAATTGCTTGAGAAATAGGAACAAATCAATTTATTTATTCTTTCCATTATTTGATGCTCTACGTAAATGATTCCCGTAAAATTTTCCGAAAAATTTCAATCGATTTATTTTTGACGCGTTCTTTGTTTAAAATTGATGTAGATTGCGACTCATGAACGTCACTGTTAGAACACACACTTCTCTTTTTTCTTGTAATAAAGAACAAATAACTTCGGGTACTTAGAGTAAAGAAACATAAAAACTTCGTCATTCAAGGAGGGTATAAATTACTTGAGAAATAGAAACAAATCAATTTATTTATTCTTTTCATTATTTGATGCTCTACGTAAACGATTCCCGTAAAATTTTCCAAAAAATTTCAATCGTTTTATTTTCGACGCGTTCTTTGTTTAAAATTGATGTAGATTGCGACTCATGAACGTCACTGTTAGAACACACACTTCTCTTTTTTCTTGTAATAAAGTGGTAAGTAACGTGCGAAAAACGAAGAGCCGTCGGGACGCATAAAATAAAACACATCTTCGGAAACAAAGCATCAACTAAAATCACAGTGCATAACTGTCAAGCGTAATGCCGCCGCGGTCTAGATTGTGGTCATAAAAGTGTCACGTTATTATTTTAAACTGTGGACGAGATGTGTTGTTTGTGTTTTTATCTAGAAAGTGTGTGCGTCACGACGCCGGACGCGTCGACGTCTTCATTTTCAAGTTGCTGCTAAGTGCAAATAACTTTACTTTAAAATATGAAATCAATTTTGTAAGCTCCAAGCTTCATTCATTTCGAAAATTGTTCTGTTTGATTCTAGATGGATTCGAAAAAGTTTCTAGATGCTTTAGAACCGCCTGGATTGGTAGAGTTCTTGAGGTGTATTGTGTTTACTGTAGATGCCAAACATTTTGTAATTAGTTTTCTGTGCGTTACATTTCAGTTTAATAAAATTACTCCGTCTGGCTCGAGTGCCAAAATAACTATGGCCGACGACGACGACGACGACGTTGTAAACTTCGCTCAATGCACACTTGTGCATTCTAATAATACACTCAAACATTTGCATGAGTCACATTTGAATGCATTTTAAAACAACACACCAACTTTTATTTGGTAGTTTTAATTAAAGCCGGGATACCTGAGCTGATCTGAGCTAATGTTATCGCATGGAAAATTTGGCGTTGATAAACGACGATTATGTAATAAATAAATTCGCAGGCGGTACATGACGTGGCGCATTCGCTGCATTCAAGCTAAGTAATTCTTTTGAATACTTTCAACTTCCCGGAACTCGACAAAAATGTCGATATTACACGGCCGGGAACTTGGATATCTCTGGCGCATGAATACCAGTCATGTTTCAGATTGAACATAATGCGCGTTTATAGCAACGAGGAACTCAATTTTGTGCATTGATAGCGTACGTACAATGCCATTTCGAGCAATACATTTCTAAAGAAAGACCTTTCGTCAATAAGTTCGGCAATATGTTGCAGAACATGCTTTTAGTACAGATAGAGTTTCTATATTCATATTTTTGTTTGTTTCCTTGAGTTCCGCATTGAAACCCTCCTCAATATTTGCTTGAATCGTCTTCAAAATATTTGCATTTCTTTGTTGCTATGGCATTTAATATAAAACCATATTGTATACTCCGAGCATTTCACGATTAATCAACCTTGGCCATCGTTCACAATTTGAGATCAGCAAAACTGATAGTCTCTTTATCTCAGAAATACAAGTGTGAACGGGGGAGATTGCAGTTAAGGTAAAATATTGAAATGCGAGAATGATCTGCAGTGCTTATGGTTCAAAGTAGAATAATACAAAAACGTTCGATTATGCTGAGATTTAGAAGCAGTCGAATTCTTTCTCAATAAAAAAGGAAGCTCCAGGAGTTTTGATAGATCTGCACAGGTCCCATTATGTGCTTCTGCCGAAGAAACGAAAAATTATGGGTTTTAGAGATCTCTTTCAATTTGAACGCAGAGTTTATGAATTTGAAAGAAGGAAATGTACTGAAATTTGATACAAATGATCTTAAATAGGGGTATTCCATAAGGTTCAATGTTAGGCCCGACGCTGTTTTACAAACGATTTAGCAAATATTTTAATTTACGTTCTCATTTTTCTCGTAACCTCAGCAAAGTTAACTGTAAAGTGTCCATTATGAAGAAGTACATATTACACAGCCTACAATCTTATACTTTCCTATTAGCATTTTTAATGGTTGTTTATCCCCTTGTGGTTGAAACACGTTCCTATTAGTACTTTTAATGGTCGTTTATCCCCTTGTGGTTGAGACATATTCCTATTATTTTTTAATGGTTGTTTATCCCCTTGTGGTTGAAACACAATGATTTAGTTGACGAAGCTCCTGGGAGTATTTTTCATTTGTGATTTATTTTCTTTGTGTTGCCTACGTTTCACCTTCCTTTGTCGATCAAGAAATATTAAATGAAATAAACTTGGTTGTCACTGCAATATTTTTAAAAAAATTTTGGACGTAGGAGTAAAAGCCTTTTTCTGTTGCTGCGCAACTTAGTAGGACTTAAGAATAATCGCCTGCAAATTCCCCCCGTCCTTTACTACCGAAATAAACTTTTTGAGTGCTAATAAAATAAACACGAGAATAAGCGTAAAGTAAGGTCGGCGTTAGGACCGGCGATAAAACGTAACGGTTTTATTTCCGCCCGATTGTTTCTAATTTTTATGTATTCGCTTCCGGCGCGCGCAACAAAGTAAATTTTTTTTGCGCGCCAAACTGACTATTCCAACCCCCTTATCTGATGTTGAGTTTTTCATTAAACAAACCCGCGGAAAGCAATTTTGCTCGGCTATATAGATGTGTGCAAGCGGCGTAGGTTTAAATTAAAAGTTGCGGGTTAATACGAATGACTTTTTTTTGGGTGGTTGTGTTATTTCCTGAAGCAAATTGGAACTTCAGTAATTTTTCGTTATTTATTTTATTTAAACCAGATGGTACAGGAACAGACCAAAAGGACCCTTATACCTCAAGCTTTTCTTTGGAAAGTGAAAACGAATTTTGATCAGAAATTAATCTTTAAAACCAAGAGAAGAAGAAAGTTGGGTTGCTTGAATTAAAAAGGTATTTGCAAGTAATTCCAGGACGATTATCGTCCACATCAGTAATGAATTACTTAGGGAGAAACCTTTTCACCGGCACCTGTTTATGTGGAGACAGTAATAATTTCAGTGCTGAGTTTCCTCATCGCTTTACTAGTACTAAGAGCCATAACATTTCACACAGTTAATTTATGATGTAGAACGAAATTTGGCAGTCTGCTCAAAGAAGAAGTAAACAATTGGGCGCTTTGGGGGGGAAACGTACACCTGTTTCGTAAAAAAAAAGTTTCCGTCGTGGCACTGTTTTGCTTTCAAGGAATCCTCGAAATGGGTAGGCGTCGCGTCGCCGCCCTTCCAATTGAATAAAACGGGGTTTCGTCCGACGCCGGATTAAAAGAGGGTATGGGGAATACATTCAGGTGGAGCCAATAATTAATTGAATTGATGCAGGCAGACGGAGACGGAGTGAGTGACTAGGAAGTGTCGTGTAGTCTATCCTAACTGAATTTCGAGAGATCCCATGAATAATGCATCGTGGACGTCGGTTGAGAGTGAGGAATCGGGTATCAAACATTTATGGAAATTGCGTGTTTATTATTTAGACTTTCCGCTGTCTGCCTTTGTCACTTTCCCGTGGGGGACCTAAAACTTTTAAAACATTTTCGTTTCATTAATTTATTTAAATTTGTTTTTTTATGCACAAGTCCTCCAATCCGGTGGGTGGACGAAAAAAATGTATGAACTAGATTTTTCTTTGTGTGCAGTTTTATTCAAACTTGGAATTCTCCTTGCAAGTCCTGTTTCATATTTCGCAAATGACTCGATTGGTATTTATTTAATTACGCCTTTTGGATATCGATTGCCTCTCTTGACTCGTTTGATTTTTATTTTCCTTATTTCTCTTTGCGTTTCCCTCGCCTTTATTACTTACATTGACCTCATTTTCTTTCGTTGTCGGAAAATTTCGGTAACTAAATCGCGTTCATTTCATTAAACGTAATCAACATAAAAAGATAAAAAAAAAAAATCGTGACCTTTTTGCTGGCGTTTGCTTCGCAATTTCGTTTTAATCGATTTCCTTCTTCGCACTTCGTCAACACGGCCGACGGACGCAAACGAACTATCGCGTTAAATGAGGAAAATTGCACAATCTGCGAAGCAATTCGACGCGGAGTTTTCAAAATTAGAAACGTAACGACTAGTTTACGAGCTCTTAAAAACGAAGACGAGAAGTCCCGGAAACGCCGCCGTGTAATTAAATAAAAGCGCGCTTTCCGACTAATAAACGCCTTAGCGTTATCGTCGCCACCACCATTTTGCTAAACACAACACAAATACGATGGAGATCCGTATTAAATGAAGCTTGGTGAATAATGTTTAGTCTTTGACGAGAAACGTTGCTTAAAGTTGAAGACGAAGAATAAAAAGTTGCTCAGAGGAACAAAGTTTCCGGCTATCTTTGTATAACGCCTTCCAAAGTGTGGAAGGAAAAGTAGGAAACTTCGAATGTGAAACGAGACAAACTGTTTGTGATAAATGCTCGCTCGTTCCGAGTGAATGTGGCAGGAAGTTACCTCATCAAATGGTAAATCTATTCATTGCTTATTAGAAATTTAGAAATAATTTTAAATCAGTTCAAGTCGTCGGGGGGAGTTTGGACTTGCAACATCGAGAGTTACAGTTTCACAAGAAAAAATAAATTGCATCTTTCCAGGGGGTTTCTAAAATGCACTTTTAATATGACACAAAATGAGTATTTGGTTTACTGAAGAGCTTACGGAGAATTTCCACAAGATAAACTAACATGTTTTTGAAGATTTTCCAACTATTATCAAAGTAAGTTACTTGAACATCCATTACCAAATCCTTTTCCTTAAAGAAGTTTATGTAAACGCCATAAATTCTTCCTCGTAGTTTCTTTTTTGCGTTTGCCCGCATTGTTTGATTCCTGATGTGAATTTTCAAAAAAGAAAAATCCAAATTGAGCATGAAATAAAGCTGTTCTATTTCATTTCTTATTAAATGTATGACTTAAAAGTTTCTGGATTTGTAGAATCCTCTTAAGTGGCATCTTCCTTTAGAAAGCGTAAAGCTAAATTAGATACCTCGCCCGTAATCTAGCGATTTTGTTGGAAGCTTTTCATTCTTTTTTTTTTTCTATTTTGATGTATTCGTCATTACTCGCTCACCTGTATGTCGGCCAGGTAACCTGGCAACAAGCGCGATCCTGCTCGTCTCCGGTTGCCATAGAAACGGCGCGCGCCGTCTCATGGTCTCTGTCTACAACATTGATTGTACGTGACGTCATGACGCCGGCAGGAATGGAGTATTGATGCTGATGGTAAACACGTCACGATTTGATTTGCTATTCCGATGGCGTCCAAACGTGTGCCACCTTTACGCCACCGGAGGATTTTCTGCACACCTGAAGTCATTAGGCGCCGGTGTATGCGTGCGTGAGCGCGTGTGTGTGCGCGCCTTTACGCAATTATCGCAATCAATTATCCTCCGGCTGTCGTTTCTTGTCGCGGCGTAAGTTTGCAATTTTCGAGATTGGAATTTAATAATTAATGCCGTAAATTTCAGATATTCGGCTGGAGATATTTTAATTGACATTCTGTTTTGACGTGTAATTGACAAATTAAAATTAATTTCGCCGACCCCGAAAAGCTCCCCCATATTTTTCAGGCTCTCTGCCTCATGACCTCCGCTCGATAAAACTTTCGCATACTTGCCAAAGTGTGATTCTGTGTCGGCAACTTTTCCGGAAGTTATTTAGTCAAGAAATCTTATTTGACAAAGAAATTAAATTTTTCCCTCGGAATACTGATGACAGTAGGGTTGAATAAAACCACGAGATATATTCCATTTTTAAATTGGTTTTTATGACAAGGCCAAAGTAGGGACCCAGATGTTGTTATCCAGTTCAGTCACCTATGATGGTTACAATAACAACTATTGTCCTGCTAGAAGGACCAAAAGTACAAGTGCTCTGGACTGAGAAGGATGGAATGAAACCAGCACGTGAATAGAATAGGAAGAGATAGAGTTGCCCGATTGGCAAGCGATTCAAATTTACCAGGAGAAAGCCTGTAGGAAGACTGCCAAAGAAACGGAAGGATAGCCATAGCCGAATATAAGCATAAGCCCTGTCGTAAAGACCAATTTAAAAATTAGTGGCACCGCGTCACTTATTCTTTTACAACCGACGCGCGACGCCGATGTCTCGTTCTGTTAATCGCGCTGTTAATCTCCTTGTTGATTTGTAGAAACTTTTTGTGTTGTCCTTGCGTTGATTTTCTAGAAACCAGCAACAATAAGAAGACCAGCAGCAGCAGCTGCCCTAAGGCAGTCCTTTTTGTCACAAAGGACAAAACCCGGCAGGAGAAGAATAAGTGACAGGGTGACACAGGAAGCTAAAAAGCAGAGATTAGTTTAGATTTACGTTTCTTCCTTCCTGGTTTTGGCACCGGAAGAAACCAAAGTTTCTTTGAAACAAGGATATTTTAATTGATATTCTATATCTATAATGTGAAACTGACTAAATTATGCTGTCCCGAAAACTCCCCCAATTTTTTTCCTTCTTTCGTTTACCAAAACCTAAATTGCAGCAATTCTTTCCTTAACTATTAGATGTGGGTTCGAATCCCCTCCTGGTGCATACCGTCTCCTTCGAACTGGGTTTTCTGCTGTTTCCTTGTTTGTAAGGCGAATACCGAAGGAGAAATTATTAGGTTGTTCGGAAAAAAATGTCGTTTTCTTTTTAATTCAGAAAGTTTATATACATCTTTCTGCTAGCAGTTGTATATCACCCAACTTTTCTGGAATCAAAAAACTCTAGACATAATACGACAATTTTTTCCGAACAACCTAATAACATCTAAGTCGGTTGTAGCCGCCACCCTTCCCCGACAAGCCTGAGGTAAAATCTGGTGGAAAAAAAAACTATTTTTGCAGAAATCTTCTTTTCCTTTAATTTATGGCATCAAGAAGGGCCTTCGGATGGTCCAAAATCTTGAGTCCTTCGGTCTTTCCAATTTTTTTCCATTCTGTTCATTTCGCTTTGTCTGTTTTCGTGATATTCCTTGTTATTGTAATTCGGATGTGTTTGTTTATCATGCGCCAGAAAGACTTTCTAACTTCTTTCTTTTGGAAGGTTAAATTCGAACGACTGTGGAAAACATTCTTTCTTTCCATTCAATGCTTCTAATTCCTCTTCTTCAATTTATTTTTTATTGTTGGCCTTAGGCTTTCTTCGTTTGCCGCGCATGTTTCAATTCCATATATTATTTTTTAGTTTCCTTCTATTTTTGTGTTTCCAATCATTGCTTTTATTTCCCTTTTCTCAATAAACCCTGTACTGATATTGTTTTGACTAAAATATTAAGGCCTAGTTGTACAAATCCAGCTCAACTGTAAACCAAAGCCTAAACCCTTAACAACGATTGTTGAAATAATCGCTGTTGTGAGTTTAAGCTTCAGCTTAAACTTAAAGAGGCATCGTACGATTGAGACTTATAGTTTTCTCCGATCCACTTCTTTGTTTGTACATCAGGACCCTTTTGATGTTGGTTGTTAATAATATAATTTCCTTAATTTTCTTTACGGAACTCCTCCGTTCCATTGACTCTAACACCTTGCTATTTCTTTAAGTTTTTCATATTTCTCTTAATCCAACTCACTAGGTATACTAGGAAAAGTGTTCGCAAAAGGATATACGAGTAGCTTTGATTGGCTCCTGTTTTCATCTATTTGGTTTGCTCCAAAAGCCTTTAGAGAATATCAATAATTATCTACTATAGAATAAGTTTACATAAGTTATTATTTATTTTGGAAATAATGTAATTAATGACACGTTTTAAGCTATTCTAATTTCGTTCTTTCAGTTTCACAGTAGACAAACAAGAAATGGAAAGTGTTCTAGAATGTTTCTAAAATAATAATGCAGCCTAAAAGTGATTAATTTAAAATGACCAATGTTAATAGGATCTCCGAAGTATACATCGTGAGATAGTGAAAGTTTCATTCTATTTATTAATCTGATCGAAAACATCTCGGACGTTTAATTAAATATTTTCCAGCGATAGCTTCCGGAAACGCAATAAAATAACTGCATCCGTCAAAGGACCTAAAAATAAACACGCAACTACTCGAATAGATTCGAAAATATTCGGTTCCAAAAAGCTCGCCGTCATCGTATCCACAAATTTATGTATGAATGCGTGATGTGTTTTACGCGTGCGTTAATCAAATTGCGTAATATTTACAATGGCCCGTGCATAAATTTAAATTTGGCAGGCTTTCCACTTGTAAAATAGTTGAGACGTTGGCAAGGGCCTCACGAATTTCCATTTTGTCTATTTATCAGCAGTCTACCTCGCTTACGACCGAAATAACGACCGATGTCGTGTCATTTCCAGTCGCTCGCTTTGCGCTAGCCATCGCTTAATTTTTATTTATGTTGTGATAAATAACTTAAACGACGGTGTGTCTGCTATTAAAGTTTTACAGACGTCTCATATTTGTTTTACTTAATTAAAAAAATTACTGCGACATTCACTGCTTGCAACGCAATTATTGAAATAGTCCCTCATTTTTAAATGTTTGTATAAGACCGATAATAAAAATTTTGAAATGACATAGCTCTAAAGAATAAGGTGTGAAACTCAGTTTCTCTTAACTGAAGTCAAAACGTTGCTTTGTTGCCGGTTAATATGCGACAGGAATGTCACAAGAAAAGCTTCGAGTGTTGACATGTTTCCAAAGAAGAACTTTACTTTCTACTTCTGCTCATTCCTTCGTGTTTCCAATTTGCGAAAGGGCTCCGACAGTAGCCTTGTGATTGACGGTACAATACCGCGAAACTTTTTGAACCAACAGGAAACGGGTGTCCCTTTTCACCTTAGCTTTTATTTTCGACAACTGCAGCTTTTCGTTCTTTGCAAGGAATTAACTGTTATCTCATTCTTTCTCTTAGGAGATTTTTTTTGTGTATAACAATATGTTTCTTGTTTTCAGACTTCAAATTAAGGCAAAATTAACTAATTTAAATTTAAGAATCGCTAGATATTACAATTTTTAGTTTTATTACGCTTCCATCCCTTGCGTGTACTGTAACGTGTTCATCAGGTGTGGCAATCCAAAATACTAAACGTCAGTTGGAAATTTATGGGCCATTTACGTCGATTATATGCCTGTTTTACTACCTATAACATTCTTTGTGCTTCGCTGAAACAAACCTATAAATTTTGTGATCTGAGGTTAAATAAGATGAAATATTTATTTTATTCCGGCAATTACTACGAATGTTTTCGGAAAAACATCCTCGAGATCTATGGGGATAAAGAAGCATTATATTTCAGCAATTATTATCGCAGGAATGTTTTCGGAAAACAATATTTAAGGAAAATCTCACGTCTCGTACGAAAAGTAGAAACTAGACAATCTGATGAGCGAAATGAGTTGGAGCGGCGATATCAAGTACGGGGGGCGAATAAAATTTTAATTAAGCTTGAATCCACCCTAAATCTCGAGTGGTATTCGTTTTAGTATCAAGAACGTTTAACTTCTCCAGTAAGAAGATACAGATAGTGAGGCGGCAATTCATCAGCGCGGCAACTGACAGTTTCCCCATCAGCCTAAGAATTGTTGCTGTCAACTGAACTAATAACAACTTGTCTAACACACAAAGCTTCTAACACCATCTCGCAAACAATAATCCGGCTCTTTAATTAACAGGGGAAATTCTCCCTCTTATTTAGGAATTTCTAATACGTAAGACTGCTGTCGAGTACTGATTACGTTTAAGTGACTTGTATTTCCTCCTTCGTATTAATTAAGTCGCGAGGACTTTGAAAAATCGAGCATCTGTTCCGAGTTCGCAAGAAGTCTGTTTATACGCTATTAGAGGGGTGGTGGGGTGGGAAGATCGATGGATAAAATTAAGTGACGGCCATAATATGTCGATCATAACAAGGAAACTTGAACCGACCGCACGCCGAGAAAGTTTGAAAAGTTTGACTCCGCCGGAATCCGTTTGCCAGGCGAACAAATGGTTATCATTTATCTTGCTCACGGGCGCCCGCAATTCTTACGGAAAAGGAACGAGCCTGCACGTATCCATCATTTCACTTTAAATTTAATTTTATAGAAGTAGATGCGGGATCTCATTTTCAAGTAACAAATGTTCGTTGTTTTCGAAACAATGTTCTCCTCTTTTTTATTTCCATTGCCGAATGATATAATGCCTCGCCGTGCAAAAATAAAGAAAGGATTCTGGAAGTCGTATATGAATTTTGTTTGATCCATTTGAGCATCACGTGTCGCAGCTTAATTTAATATTAGTCGGGGTTTAATACAAAGGCCGCCATGAAATCATGAGGAGCGACCCGTTTAGTCCCGATGCAGATAACCACATAGAGCCATTTACATTTTGATGAGTTCGGAGTTTCTTTTGTCTCCGTGTTTGCGCCAAGTTTAGCTCCCGGTCCACATTGAAATTTAGCCAACGAGAGGATTTGCTTTCAATAAAATACTCTAAACTATTGCATGTTACTTGGTATTAGTCTTTGCTCGACAATTTACACTTTGACGTTCGCCTTCGTCTGCCGACGCGACGTTCCTCAAATCCAATGCGACGCCGCCGTGTTTAGGTAATTTCATCTCGTGCCGGAGCTTATTTGCATTCAGATTTCAATTGCTAACTTTCTCAATAGTGTTTCAACTTTGTTGTGCTTTTGTTTACATTTCAGTTTAATAACTAAATAGTAAAAGCACTGCGGACGGCGCTTTTGTTTATCAGAACGTCCTTTAGATGTTGTTGCATAATTTCGCATTTAATTTGGATTTATTTCAAGCAAGGAACTATTAAATTCGAATTTTCTTGCTATATCTATTTATTTCATGAGCACAAGATTATCTTATTTTAGAAAAGAATTAAAATAGAACGTTTCTGAAAAGATTTAGAATTGAAAGCGTCGCTAAATAGATTAATAAGTTTCTGGACGGATGAAAACTTTTACAATCCTTTGCAGGATTAAAAAAAAAACAATGAGAAAGTGACGAATACAATATGAATTGTCCAATTTTGATTGCATTCTCCGTCATTTAAATTTGATCCGAGACTTTCTAATTTGATTCCTTGCACTGGCGAACTTCGACCGTGGCCGCGAAACAATGTCGAATAAATTTGAAAGACAATAAGAAATCACTCCGAAATTCAAAACGAAAATTAAAAAGTATAATCGCCAATTAATAAAGGCCGATTGTATTTAAATGAAGTTCGCGAGCGCGATTTACATTTAAATTTGCGCCTCGCTTCAAAATAGAAAAGTCGACTTCTTTCTGAATCGTAATTCGGCGATTTACATCTTCAAGGAGCCGGATCCGGCGAGAAATTAATAGCGGAAACGATTAGCGGCCGTCGGAAAAATCTGCGCCGCCGTCGGGGTCGAACCGCCCCCATTTTATTCCGACGTTTTATTTTGCTTTAATATTACCGGGACTAATTAGGGGGGATTCATCATTCAGCATTCGCAGCTGTGTTGCGACGAATTTGATTGAAGAAAATTGAAAAGTATTAACATCGACGTCGATTCGATATTTGTAAATTTCCTGTTAATCGAAATCACGCTATTTTATATAAAAATGATTGGCAATTATTGATTTTCCAGTTGAAAAAAAAAATTAATCAAAGTATTTATACCAACAAAAGAAATTGTAATAAATTTTGATTAACGGTTAAAGTAAATAAATGACATTTTCATCAAATTCTACCGATTGAATTTTTTTTTTTTTTAAGAGATGTGAGAGAGGAATGTTTATATGTATTTATTTCGGTGCAATAAAAAAGTGTAATTATTTACAATGGAATTTAATATACGTCGGCGAATCTCGAATTTAAATGAAACTCGAAATTAATGAATTTCAGAGGATATTACACAAATCGGACGGATCCGCATTACGGGTCAATTAATTGTGAAAGTAAACATATCATGTAATATGTGGATGGTATTTAGTTTTCATCGATTCACATTATAAAAGTTTCGCTGACGGCTTTTATAGTCTCTAATAAATTCGTTTCAATTACAAAAACTTACAGATCACGACAAAAAAAAAATAAGAGATGATGAAAAGAACCTAAACGAATCCAATTTGAGTCATTTTGAGATTCAAAACCTTGTCATACTTTTTATTTCCTTTGATGTTACGATCACGTAAAGACAAGCTTGATTTTCCCTATGTCTAAATGAAACAGGAGATTAAACAATTTGTAACAACTTCCTAGAGGTATGTGCTTCTTCATCCATTATCCTTTGAGGTTTACTCTCCAAAAACGTTCTAAAACTTCAATCTAAAACGAGTTAGATGATGAACGGACTGCTTCAGAATGGAGAGATACATAAATGATGACGTAGGTTTAAAATAAATCGCAAAAGTCAAAGAAAATGTCAAGAGGCTCAAAGGAAATGGAAACACTATGTGAAATGTAAAGAAAGACAAAGGGATTCGATTGATAATGAGATATGTATTTACCAAAGTTCAAGGTAAAGGAAAAGGGTCTGAACTACTTTCTTTAAAGAAGAAGAAGAAGAAGAAGAGCAAACGAACATCAGACAATCTAATGCCAATTAGAGTGGAAACTTTGTTACGTGACATTGCTCTTATCTCTGATTACTATAAAAAAATGTAATACTTGGTGGTTCGTTAACAAAAATTAAACTAAAACGTGAATATTAACCAAAAAGGAAACGTGTCAGTATACAAGAAAAAATTGGAACAAATCCCCCAACATTTTGAGTATTAAAAGAATAATTACCAAGGGCAACAACTAAATTGTTTCCAAAATCATATTCGAAAATGGTTAGTCCAATACAACCTGAGGATAACAAAATACAATAGATTAAGAAACGGTGCGATACAACATGAATCGATTAAGAAATTATCAATTAAATTGGCGTGGCACGGGAGCAGGAATGAACTACTCGGAAAGATAAGGAAAGCAGGAACGAACGAGAAAATGGGGGAAAATGATTTGATGAAACTGTAAGAATATAACTTTGACCGAAGAATAATGGAAAGAAGAAGATTGATAGTTTTTTGAAAAGAAAATTGGACCCGTCCTGTCTTCAAACACAAAGGATTCATGCCCTACTCTAAAATCTGCCTTTTTTAAAGTAAAGGATAACGAAAAAAAGAAGTCAAAATAGAACCCTTTGTTAAAGTCTTGTTATTCTTGAGTTCTTTGATTTGTTTCAACTCTTAACTCTCTTTGGTTTCGAGCAACTTTATGAAAAGTAACTTGACTTGTTTTGTTTAGGTTTGATTGTAGTAGAAAACGGTTATGTAATGCATAATTTATCAGTCGGCTTGTCTTTATTCTTTTTACGGGCGAACTTTCGCAGGAACTTTTTCTAAAGTAAAATACGGTCCGGGGTGTTAAATTTTAATTAGGTTTAGGTTGTACTCCGGGAGCGGGTAAGAAATGTGCCACCGCGGGAGCAATCTCTCTCGGCCGGCGCACATTAAGAGAGAGGAAACAAGCAACCGTGCGGAAGTCACCGGTATATCGGACTCGCATAAATCAATAACCCGCAGCGTCAAGCGGCCGATAACCGAACTAAATGTGCGCCTGCCTAACAGAATAATAATCATGTTCTCGACTGCCGACGTTTCGGCCGAATCGATTCGCGCAATAAAACGCCGCGAAATTTGTTAGTAGCCGACACCTCGGAAATGATAGATTTTTATCGGTCACGCTTTCTCAGATTTTCAATTTAAGTCTTTCCAGCTCGCTTTTTCCTACTCGTGAAGCCGTCACACCGTCGGAGGATCTATGGTTGCCCTCTTTCTCATTTCTGTCTGTGGTACTTGCTCCAAGTTTCGTTATCTCGAAGGTACGATTACCAGATCGAGATGGAACATGACTAAACACTAAACAAATTAAATTGTCTGTAAACACACAATAGTTATTAGACGTGAGGTGATACTTCGACCCCCACGTTATTTATAATATAACAATGCTTTTCTTCACTACATACACAAATTGGCAAAGATCTTTTCGAAAGGTTAAAAAAAAATAATAGAGCGTTTCACTCAAGCGGAACGTTCCTTTTGTATTTCGCCCAATTTTTGCGACCTTCACAATTTCATTTATATAAAAAATACGTCACCTCACATTATTAAAACGAATTTCTTTTGATTTAATTTTACTTTGGTAAACAAAAGGTGAGTATGCTACCGGGGAAAGCAAAGTAATTTGTGCCATTCTTTTCCCGTGAAAAACCCGACGTAAATCACTCTGAAATGACGGCGTTCAAAAATGTTATTATCGCACGAGCAACATTCGATATGTAAACGAAATTCTAGAAGAGACATTTGCATCTTTTAATTATAAAAACAAACATCCGGTAGAATATTGCCAAGTATTCGTTGAAGTCAGAGACTACGTAATAAAGCGCCGACTCATGCTTGAAGTAATAGGAAACGAGGAAGGAAGTAGCAAATGAATTTAAAAGTCCAAAAAAATTGCAGAAACCTATTCGAATAAGCGAACTTTCCGAAAAAGTATTGGATCAATGAGTCTGTGCTTCAATAACGCTTCTTTGGCGAATCAATAGCTTTTTTAACAAGAAAGTTAATATTTTAAATAATTACAACATAATGACAACTTTGTTCTCCTTTTAAATTTTAATTTCAATCGTTAATAGCAAAGGAAATTGTCAGTGATAGAGTTTTACGAGATGTATAAACGCAAAAGATTGAAATTATTCTGAAATTTCACATAACTAAACATTAGACAAATTAAATTTTGTATGCGCACCTATAAAAAGGTGTTGGTTTGTCAAAATTTCAAGACAATGTAAAGTACAATAACTGAGAAGTGAAAATTAATAAAGAAACTTCATATTTGAAGTTAGTACCCTTAGCTTCCGATGCAAAATCAGAAAGTGCTCTCGCTGACCTCTTTTGTTACATAAAATTAGAACGGTCCTGTGCATTCCCCCTTGGTTGAAACCTGAAGCTGTATCTCATCAAAGCACTTTTTCAGTGGCAGTCCTTTGTGCCGTGCCAAGGGGCTATAACTTCAATATTGAGATGTCATCGCATTGTTTAAGGTTCTAAGGAGATCGCTGCGCGGCGACGATAATATTCAAGTTATGATAATGTCATTTACCGGCAGACAAGCGAAATTCCCGAAACAAACGGACCGCCGCTGAAAGCTCGATATCAGAAAATTAGTTTATTAAAATTCCCGCTCGCGAAAAATTCCCACCCCTTCGGGAACGGGGCAGGTCTAGTTTATTTTTCATAAATAACGCGCAGAAAAAAAAAACAACAAATGGAAGCGGGGCTCTTTTGAAGTTTATTGAATGTGTTTCTTTTGATCTCCGACTAAATCTGAAAGCTTTAAGGAAATATCGTGCAATTTTCCGCGTATTTATTTGTCGAACGCAATTCGTCACTTTGGACCCGTGTTTGCCTTTGACAAATACATCTATTGAATGTTTCTTTCGCAAATAATTGTTTTCGTTTTTTCAAATTCTGTTTTTGTTTAAGCAAAATTTTGTTGTCTATTAAAAATATGTAACGTTTTCCTTCCTTCATTGTTTTTCACTAACAAATGATTTCAAATCGAACAAATCCGCACACATCATTTAATGTCCAAACAAACGGATGTGGCATTAATACGTTTCGATTTCCGCAAAACTGTCGTTCGCGGGTTAATGGCTCAAAAATTTACATTTAAAGCCCGGCGTACCGTACATAGCCTAATGCGACTCGAATTGGAAATTCGAAAGATTTATTTTATGCGCCCAGGTAATTCGGAACGTTCCATAAATTCCATTATTTTGTCGACAGTTTCCAGACGGCCGCGTCGAACTTCCACCTGGGGAATTAAATCGCTTAATTAAATACAAAACGTAAAATTCGGGGGGCGCGCGCGCGCGCGTGCTTATCCGCACCTAATCTTTGCCAAGTTAAATTGGGGCAATTTGTGATCGGGTAATCCTAGAAATCCGATCGGAAAATTAAAATTCGTATTCAAAGTTTGTATCTTAAACAATCTGAAATAGATCAATCACTCGAAACTTTGCCCAACACAATTAACTTCTTGTGGCTGAGAGTTAGATTTAATGGAGGAGAAATTGAAACTCTGATACGTGCTTGGAATTTTCCTGTATCTATACATCATACAACATTATGACCGGGTTCTAACCTTTGATTACCTTTTATACATTTTATACATTAAAAAAACAAAACATTAAGTAATTTTTTTTCAGTTTGTACTGTGTAATTTGTGAAACAACTTCCAAAACTGTTCTTTTTGTATTCATAATTTCCTGAAACAAATTTCTGCGATTCATTGTAGAGTAATATTAATGGCATGAAGTTGCGACGTGCCACAAATATAAATGTGTCTGTTGCATTTCAAATCGAGTGGAGTGACTGCGAAAGGCATTAGGTTTTACACGTGTCAAAAGTGTCAGCGTGTCACGGGAAGTCCCGAACCTCCTGCATTACCGGAGATGCCTTATCGATTGTGTTGTGTTCAATACTTGAACGACGCGTCACCATTTTTGTATAAAATATTATTAAAATTAATATTCTTTGATATGTACATACCAGCCGTGCAAGTGTAATAATTTCTCCCGCCTTGTTTTCAGAACTAATTAATATTAATTAGCAAACTCGTTTGTAGTGTGATCTTAATATGCTTTAATTAACATAAATTCTGCAGGAAGATCTAGGTAATAATATAAACACTGTAGACTTTACGCACCAACTATTTCTCGTCAAAATTACTAATTAACCCACGCTGAGCGCCCCCTTATTATACTTTATGCCATCGTTGGAGATAACAGGCGTATACATATTTGCGCTACGACCCTCGTTAAGTCCTGATTAATGTGGTAGATGCACTAACAACTAATGAGATGGTGTTTTTTAGTTTCCTGCAAGGGAAACTAAATTTTATTAAAAAAAAAAGTAAATGAAATGTGAAACCTAAATGCTGCTCGAATGAGCTTTGGCCTAAATACTCTTTTAGGTTTTGATGAATATAACTCGCACGCGGTGAAACTTCTGAAACGCCCGCGCCCGCCTTTCATCTACCCTCTTCACGATTTTAAATTCGCAGAGGGGGCGCAAATTCGCGGGCATAAAACAATAGCACAAGCGACCGAGCATCTTCATTAACGAAGTGACCGCTGTCCATCTATTGAGAAGACAAGGGTTTAACCACGTTAATTCCCGGTGACAGAGAGGACGATGAGATAACACCCCGGCATTAAAGACCCATTATCAAACGGCGACCCGACGCGCGCTGGCGCTTTTACTTCGAAAGCCGGGGCGGGCATTATGACATTACTTGCCGCCCCGCTCGGCGCCCGCAAGTTTTTCCGTTTTAGCGCTTTCATAATCGTAAAGTTTTAGGACGTCGAGTACTTTAATTTTATATAAATTATACTGCCTTTGCGTATGAGCCTTTCCCATTAGGATGAATTGCGAAATTATGAATAACATTATCGTCTCTCGTTTTAATACTTTTATGAACCATAAAAGAATCTCTACGAAAGAAAATAATTTTAAAATTTGACATAATCAAAGCGTTTTAATTTAAAAGTCAGTTAATTTTATGCAGATGTAAAATTATGTTATATTCTATAGAATTTGGATCTGTCAATTCGTATTATAAACCGTCGGTAATGTTTTTACATTTTATAATATAAAAATTCAGAAGAAAATTTCAAGTCATAGATGAAAAGTTTCCGTCGTAAGTAAACGGCCTACCGTTTTATAAATATTCCCGGGACAGAGCCGGCGTGCTCCCTTTTATTTATGGCAAAGCACTTTACTTAACAACGCGGGCCCTAAACAAAATTGTCTACATCGATATCCACCGAGAGAATAAAAACGTCAGCCCGAATAAAAGTAATGCCTTATGAGCAGAGAAATAAAACTAATATCGCGAAATGCCTTGCCCGGGAAAGTTGGGCGCCCTAATAAAATTTTCCTGCAGCGGGTAATTTCATTTGCGAAAACATCTTTTTTAGAAACATAATTGGAAATGTATCTTACGTTTTAATAAAAGCACGGGGAAATACGCGCAGTTACCTGAAAGGAGATTGGAACATATTTTCTCTTATATTAAATTCTATAGCAAATCAGATACGCTGCTCGCATAATATTCAATTTAATAGGATTTTATGCGACGAGGATAAAGCAAAACTGGAAAGCTGATTTCCTCATATCCCCACCCCCCCCATCTCCACCCACCTTTCCCCATATTGAGCCATTTCAGAGAATACATTGATGATGGCTAATATCTTCGTGCTAATGGATGTACATAATTTCGGAGCTTTTACATCAAATTTAATTGCGCTCATTCGAGAGGGATATACGTATGTAATCTGTTTTATGAGCGTTGTGGCTTTGGGTAATTAATACACAAAGAAACATTTTTCTGTGTGTGGGTATCATCCATTCAGAAACAAACAAAATTTCTGTATTCTCTCTTTTTTTTTGGAAATCGCATTTTGTACTGGCAAAGGGAAATATTTTTGCATAAATATCACCAAAGAGAAAATAAACGACACAGTCCTGGTAGGCAAGTCTTCTAAAAGGCATATGGGAAACCAAGATAGGTTGAGAAAGGTACTGGGCGAAAAGCTCAACGCAACGAAAACACAGAAAGGAATGGAAGGACTTTGTTAAAATCCTCGATACCAAAAGAGAGGAGGAATCAGAGATAAGCAAGTGAGCTTTGCGTTGCAAAAAGTCTTCATGCCACTTGTTTTTAAACGAGTGTACCTTTTGTCCCTCCCTTTGAATAAAAATGGTCAGTACGTCACGTGCAAAAAAAGGAACTTCTTTCTATTTCTAATTTAAAGTTTAACTTCTTGGTGTTTTAGGTTGTTCTCGTATGACGTACACTGTTCAGTTGGGGATAACTGTGAATAATTGAAGGCGCGAGCTCAAGTGTGCAAGTCCCCCCCTAAAAGTGCGACCGTGATAAACCCCACGGTTGAAAGAAAAAGAGCTGTAAATCCCTATTATGTGGCACGATAAGGGCCTTGTGCAAGCGTGCCGTAAAATAATTCCTCAAATTTACTGGCGCATCTCAGACCCGCGATCTGCATATTTGATGGCGGACGCGTAGCCCCGTGAAAGCCTAGAGCCTAGGCGATTGATACGTGAGCTGAAAAATTCAGCCACCTATTTCCGGGCGTAAATTATCCGGTCGTGTTTATTAAAAGAGGAGAGAAAAAGTTTCGGTCCTCGTCCGCGGATTTCGCCACGTCGGAATTGTTGCTGCTTTTCGCAATCAGTTGCGTTTTATGGAGCTGTAAAGTGCGCGGGGAAAAATGTCTCTCCGCGCTGAAATATTAATGTGCGCATAAAACTTCCGGGTTTTTATTGATGTTAAACTTCAATTTATAGTTTACTTTTTTATTTATAGCGAAGGAAATTAACAGAAAATATTTTGGCTTCGACTTTTCTTTGACGTAAATATAGAGCCAACATTTTCGAAAAAGAAGTTCCAAAATTCGAGATAATGGAGGACAATCTGGTTGACTTCAGGCTTTTCACACAAAAATAAGTTTGGGTTTGTTGAATCTTTTCTGTGCTCCCAGAGTTTTTAGTCTGTGTGGCAAGAGGTTATTTTGGTTAACACTCAGACTGTTTTTTAGGAAATATTTATGAAGTAATTCGTTTCTCAGCCCATGTGCTTTTTGGTCCTTCTCTACCTTTTTTTTTATTAAGGTTTTCCATGTGCCTTGCCTCTGGCTTTCTTACCATACGTCCTCGAGCAATCTAATTAATTTATTTATCATGAAAATGGACTAACATACCTATGATCCAAGAGCCAAAATACTTGAATGATTTGTATCCAATAGTCTTGGATAAACATATTGCAAACATAAAACAGAAGTTTTATGTTTGCAGTAGATTTTAATGGGTTAAAGCTTGATGACTACAGAGTTTGAATTAAAACCGCAAATTCTGACCTGCACGCGAAAATAATAACGTTAAATCGAAATACGTCTGCAACGGACATTAAAGTAAATTAGTCGGATTTTCGAATAGCGGCGGAAGCAAAACGGACGCTTGCTTTTTTTCTCTGTCCGCTCGAGCTCGCAGCAAGGTTTCGCTGAATAAATTTTTCACAAACAGCGCGCTCGCTGAAGGCATTAGCTGACGTCGGGGTATAACATTTTGAAATTGGAAATATTCCTTGTCTCGGAGGAATGTTTTTATTTTAGCCAATTCCTGCAATCTCATTTCCACCGTGGATTGATTGAGTGGAGCCCAAAGATCATACGTGAAAGTAATTCAAAACTATTGACCATGAGAAAGAATTTGGGGCTAATTAACTACTTAGGTCAATGAGGAACTTACGGCAGGGTTTCATTTTGTTTAAATTAGATGTGGGCAGGCTTCTGACAGAATAAAGGAAAAATAGAGTGCTGGTAAAAAATGATGGAGAATGAAACCAGACCAAAAAGCCTATAGAAAAGAAGTTTTAAAAAGAAACAGTCCCAAATGAATAAGAGAGGGGATGAAAGTACCAACACTGCGGATATGGAAAAGTAACAACAAGAAAAGAAGACCAAGGAAGAATTGGTTTGTATCAAAAAAAAACCAAAGAATCCTACACGTTTAAAAAAGAAATCAAGTAAATGAAGTTTCTTTTTGAAAATCCTTATTGAATCAATTCGCTAAAGCTCTAATAATCTGAGTTTTTCGCAACTCGTTCCGAACATGGCAATTTTCAATTACAGACGTTATTTATCGTCCGCCGCTTCAATTTCCTTGTCGGTACGATTTTCCGCGAACAACGGAAAATTGTCTTGTTACAGGAAACCCGATACATTCCTCCTCCAGCGCACTCGAACGTGCAGTTTTATTCAGCAGCTGCATATTGTGGCCGGCACTCGATATTTAGGTTAACCTCGTTCGCGATCGTTAGGATACGTTGGAGTGGCACTCCCTTTTTTTTTTTTCGAAAATATGCCAACGCAGTGAATCGATGCCGCTTGCTGAACGAGCAATTTCCAAACAGCCTCTTCATAACTAGCTCGAAGACGTTTGTGAACTTGAAGTTCGCTGCATAATTAAATCTAAACAGCCGGGGAACTGCCGAGAGAATACCCAAGATGGAGTTTGTGTGGGTGATCCTAAATAAGCGTTCGGATATTGTTTTCATTTTGGGAAATTGCCCACTTACCCATATAGATTTATGTGCCGAAATATTTACAATGAAACAATGTTGGAAGGTTTAGATTAGATTAAGGGTCAGGATCCTTTTTGATAACTTTCAACGAAATGGTAGGGAATTTCACAACGCATTCCAAATTTTGATGTACAAGTTTCGTTGCAAAAATATCTATTTGTTTTCTCCTCTTATCCACATTGTAAAAAATCGAGTAGTAAGGATGTATGTGTGGGGGTTTAACCATGGACTTCTTGTTGAAAGAAGACATTTGTCTTTCATTTGGAGCGAAAGGATTTCGCTCACATTTTCTTTTATTTCTTCCAACATCCTTTCCTTTATCTCCATGGTCACCCATATTTCCTCTTCAATTTATTTCTTTCTCATAACGAAACTGGTAGTGAAAACAAATCTGTTGAAGGACTTCAATCTTCTTCGCACAAGGAAGTAATACTACTGCAAATAAGTACGTAGGTATATAGACACATATTGATTTGATAATTGGCCTGGTTTACTTTAAAGCTCGTGGGATTTAATTAAGCGCTAAAAAAAGTGTTAAGCTTTTAGAGTCGGTGTTAGTTCCTGCATGAAATCCGATAAACCAGCTTAATTATAGCTTACCGATGGTCGATTTCCTCGTCGATTGCACCGCCGCGAACACGATGAATAATTCACGAGGGAGCGAACGCTTTTGAAAAATGTGGCGCAATATCTCAAGCCCGCGACATCCATTACACGTAGTATTCTAAGTCTACGACGGAGGCGCGACCTCACGTCTGCACTCTTACCCATAAACCTCGTTCCGGGAAGAGATACTTTCACGGAATGTTCGTCCTAGCGCGACGGTTATACGCGATTTTAAGGAATTCTCGAAAGCTCTCGCGCTTTGTCGTTGGTTCGTTCTAATTTTTCGCAATGAAAATGATTTTTTTATGTTTCGTGTAAATCAGAAGCTTTGGGAGTGGAAGGGTAGTAACATAAATTTGATTTTGGCCTTCCCCAAACAATGAGAATGTATATGGTCATAAATGGGGATTATTGACTTAGTTTCCTTGGAAGAGGCGCGCGGTGGGTGTATTGTTTTATGTTTCGTATAAATCAAAATTTGATGTAGGTCTTCTTTTAGGGTAGATACAGAGTGAGACCATGTATGATCGTATTTTTAATTTATTTCATCCTGTCTCTCCTTAATGCAGTAGGAATTGCTACGTACCTGAAGGCCAGCAAATTGTGCGAGTGACTGACGTTTCTTCAGCACCGCTCGGCTAAGCTCTTGGAGATGGGAGGGTTCGACGAAACCCCAAAGCAAAAGGTGGGCAAGTTGAACAAAATAAAAGTCACCAGCTGAGCACACTTGTTTTTATTAAAAAAACGCTCAAAGATAGTTACCGAATAGGAAAATAATTTAGAAGCATCGAGTGTGACCCAGAAGGGGTCCCAATGAAAAGAACACGTAATGTAATTAAGTAAACTAACAAGTTAGATTTTATCCGATCAGCAGATCTGCTCTTCGTTTACAATTAACGCTTCAGGTGATTAAAGAAATTCACTTGATTAACAACTAAATGAGAATAAAAATTACAACGCCTCGGAAAGGTGAGTCAACACAATAGAGTAATTAAAAATGATTAGAGTAATCCTGACCCTGTAGCCAGAATCCGGCATCCGGCGTAATGACAGACGGCTGTTAATAGTGAGGGAGTGCCCTCCAACGGAGGTAAGTGCAGTCAATCACATACTTCGAGGCAAATGTTACGTCACCAAGTGAGGTCGAGTCAACGGGTCAGATCTACTTTCACGGGTGGAGGGTGAGCCGTGTTGGCGGGGATTCAACTAGTTTGAAACATCGATTCTGGCATTTTCTTCCATCCAAGAAGGTTTGACTAAGGTTTTCTCTGATGGGTAAAACTACCACTGGAAGCCTAATAGAAGAGAGAGATACGCGTTACTCACAGAACATTCGTATAGAATGGCTAACAAGACATACCTGTTCCTTATTTCAAAGACAGGCTTTCGAAAAGCTGTTTAACAAACAAATCTCGAAATAATTCTGGTTCCGTCTTCCTTCACAGAATCACGTGAAAGGGAGCACAAAGATCAAAGTCACAAATAAACGATTCGTACGGAAAGAACTCTGGAGGCAAACTGAATGCGAGCGGGACGCCGCGTTCTCCCCAACCATAAGTTGAGATGGGTGTTGTTACGACTGAGATCAGTTTTTAACCGGGCGATAGAGTGAAATGGAGAGATACTGTAGGACTAAAGAACAGCGTAAGGTCTAGTGGCGTAGTATTGAGAAATATGGCAAAAGTCACGTACGCCAGCCCGGTCGTAAGATTCTCACGCTAATACAGGGCGTTCGGCAAATATTATTATGAATAACTTAAATCAATTTTTCAACCGTAACAGGACATATTTTTAAAGACATGATGTTGCCCCATTTGCAGAACGAAGGACTTTGGGTTGACCTAAAGCAAATAACACACTGCAGATTCAAATTGGTTTGTGGAAAACTAACGAAATTGTAAAAGCCCTCATGCTTCAGGTTGATCATTCATGTTTTGAATTTTTGAAATACCAGAAGCTTTCAATTAATGGTGGATGCGCCGAAGCTATCCATACAATGTAGATTACTGACAGCAAACTACTTATTACAGCCATTCATTTACAACTTGAAACATTAAGACCTATTCATATGCTCGAGTGTTCTACCATCAATCTCAATATAACGTGTTCAAGTATCTGTCTAATGACGGAGTGAGATTTGATTAAATTAAGTTTCTTTTGCGTGCATTTTTTTATCTAATTCAAGTTTTACGTATACTCGCACGTTTACATTTCACGATGAGATGATGATGATGAAAGAGGAAACGAGTTGAAAATATCAACACCGGGTCTGATATCTGCACGAGATGCTATTTCCATTTGGCGAATCGTTGAACGCCAGATAAATTTCCGATAATGAATTCTGCCTGCCCGCATTAACGAGAGTATCTGCCGAAAAATCACTTTTAATTAAACGCCGCAGTTCCATTAGGAAATTGTGGAACGTTATTAGAATTAATTACTGTCGTCCTTGGATAGTGATTTATCTATGTACGTTTAAAGTGTAAAGTAAAAAATAGTTTATTTTTTAACTCAAGGTAGAAATTTTAACGTTAATTAACAATTGTTAATTTCAGTTTCTCTATACTTTACTTTTTCAGTAACTGGCGTCATTCCTATTTCTTATTCTTTTTGTAAACGATGCAGAAAAGTATTGACAAATTTGGTTTACTCGTATACGAGTAATATACGAGTTTCATTTCTTCTTATAATAGAAAACAACTTTGGGACCGACACTGTTCTTGATGCTGCTGTTATTGTCAAGACATTTATATTTTTCTTTAATTTAACTGATTAAATTGTCCGATATAATTCAAAATCGTTACAAGCAAACTTTACGGCGGAAGTTTAATTACGTCAGGAACAGTTTTGGAATTGAGCTTCCGCTTTCGAGACGTGCATTATTTATTTGCAATAACACAAAGACGTAGTTAGAGCCCCGGCATTTAATATTGTCCCGTGAAGTATTAAACCAATATATAAGGATATAAAAATATTACGACGGCGTAATACCTTAAGCCAATTTAATTTTCGCGGCAGAAATTCCGCGCGCGTTATAAAACGTGTGACATAATTCTAAGCGAGGCCCTTAAAAGCCCCGCGCTAAGCGGGCGAATTTACGGCAGTCCGGGCTATTAACCCGAAAATCTTATTTTAATTTTATTAAAAAAAACAAAACAAAATTTAATAATAATACCTCGCCGCGCGGATTTCAGGACGGAAAATTAATTTCACCTCATAAACATTTCACAAGTTAATGTGGTTATTTATTTAAAAGAAAATTTTGTATTCTCCCAGTGTGGGGCGAGCGTGTAAAAGTAATATTAAATATTTTATGGATGGAAAGAGTGAAAAAGTCAAACGCGAACTGAAAGGAAATCAATACTTAGATGTCATGGGATTAGAGATGGAAAATTAAGTGAAAAAACCATTTTAGCAAGGTAAGACATCCTCTCGATAAATAGGTGGAAATAAACATTGCTTCATGTTGCGGAAACTCAATTACTTTAAGCTCCTTTAAAAGCTAGAAAGAATGGAACGAATTTCTTCTCTTCCGTAAGTCTCATTGATCAATCTCTTTAAAGGACCAAAATTACTCCATTTATTACGGACTCCTGCTCATGCTGCACGTCGTAATAGATTTTAGGGGCCTCAGGGACACCCACTTCGACAATCGCATCCATTTGCAGAATTTCGTGGTTTCCGATCTGCAGATAACCCCGTCCGATACGGATACCTGATTGATGGCTTACAGCTTAATTAATTCGTGACCGAATATTCACTTACTGGCTTTAACTGAAATTCCATGTTAACTGCGGAAGGACCTCGTTGTCCATATTGACGTTGGAATGCTGTTACTAGATGCCTACTTACAAAGATCTATTAAATTAGAACTAAATTAAATAACTTTTTTTTATTGGAAAAATTAATCAAATTTCCAGTGAGATTTAATAATGATATATTTCACCCTCGGCGGAAATTCCGGGAAATATTATTAAAAGTTTGCGAATTTCCTCATAAATTAAAAACGAGAAAATTTTAATTTTCCGCGCGAATCATTAGAAAGCGGCCGCTTTGAAGGGCCGATGTTCACGGCATGTCTTTGATGTCTTACTTTTTCAGAGGCGCAGACTGTCTGCGGACGAGATAGATACTCCGGGTCTAATCTGCATATTCCGGAATAGCGCTTATGATGTAGTGGCGAACATCTCGTAGATTTCTATTGGGGATTTAAGGGATTCTGCGCAATTTTCACAGCTTACCGCGATCCGAATTTCATTTTACTCGTGTGTACCTAATATTCACGCTATGTTATGGATTTCAGAAATCATCACGTAGTGAAATATGTTACCGCACATTTGCAAGCTACCAACGTTCCCGGAGTCTGCAATAATGCGTTCGGGAGTTCATCGCCTTTTATTTTAATTAAGTTTTCCAGCACGCTCTAATTTATCCTTGACCATTTTCAGTAGCCAATGCAAATTTCGTTGGATTCCTTTTACGCTTCCAAGCGAAAACTTACACTCGCCAGAAATTAAATTACAAACTCACAGTAATTTAGAATCATAGTTTTTCTAAATAAATAAATTTAGAACAGAAGGACCTTTTCAAAAACTCATTTACTACAACCATCTCTTCCTTCTTTCTGTTCATTCATTGATGGTTTTCGCTATAAAATGTTTGGGAGCACTCTCTGTCGAGCTTCTTGAAAACCATCTGGTACCATCAAGCTTCATCCCCAACATTCAGGAATCATGCTACCCCTAATGATTTTTTTTTGCACTGGCTTGGTAGTAAAAACGAAAACTCCAAAATAAAATAATTCTTAGGTACAATGCAAGAGTGATTTTTCTAATATTCATGACGAACTGGTTTATAAAGGTGAACAATATTTACCTTTCCTTTATTAATGCTTTAATAACGCATCGTGAAAGTCATTAGCATTCGTGCCCGGGCTCTTGTTTATTTTGTTGTTGTATTGTTCCGCTCAAATAAATTTCAAAAGCGGAAAATTCTGCGCATAAATATTTACCTGCCGACTTAAATAATTTATCAAGTCCGCTGATAAATAAAAAAAGATGTAGGTACATACGTTTCAATTTTCAAGCGTGTTTATGGATTGAAAAACTAAACAGAAATATTTACAGTTGGTTCTTGTCCGATGAAATAGTAATTGCAATTTACAAAATGATAATCGAGGGCGTGTTTTATTTTCAGGTTTGAGGATCTTGATTTACGATACCGAAAATAAAAATTAATGTTGTGGGAAAATCAGTATAATTATGTAAATATCTGGGCCAGTTCTATTTGCGGGTCTCATTAATTTTAATCACGTGAGTTAACCTGGAATGGATTTTAAATCTCCATATTCTCGTTAAAAATACGGGATTCAGGAGGAAATCATTTTTATAATTTATTTACAAGGAACAGAGTTTAATCCGGAAAGAAATGTGTAAATGAGTAATAATAAGATGAAAAGAAGTATATGCAAATTAAATTTTGTTGAATGTACAGATTTTTGGAAGACTGAGAAATAATTCCCTTTCATTTTCTTATAAGTCTAGCAAATTAGGGCATGATAATTATTTGTAAATAGCATTTTTGTATTTCGATAAACTAAACTATTTCAAACTATGTTTTTTTCTCTGTCTAAGTTCAGCATTCGATGTTTTGAAACTGAATTAAAAAATTCAAGTCCACGATTTATTACCTACCTACTTATTTTTAATTAATACTTGTATTGGCTTTTCTCTAGTTCATGCTATGGCCTATCCCCCAGCCGCAGTCGGTTCTAAATCGTTTTAATTTGTTATTCCTTGTCGCTTTTGATTGATACCTAATCATTTTGAATTATGAAAGCTGTGTTAAACTGGATGATGCTAATTCATCACTTCAGATTATGCTAAAAAAACGCAGTAGCATTTTTTAGAACAACTTGTAATTGCCACAAAAGTAAAAATATTAAATCGATTCTTAACAGACTTTAACAAATTATTCGAGGAAAACTTAGATCATTTTTCTTTGTCATTTTTCACAATAATTAGATGAGTTTAAAGCCATCAGATAATGAGAGGGATGGTCAGCCTAAATTTAATGTGATTTTTGACACGTTTTGACCTTTCACAACTCAAACCTTCTGCTTTTAATCGTAGTTGGGCTACTCAATTCATTCTTCTTTCTTCTCTGCTATTGTTAATTTAATCTAAAAATTTCTAAACATTTCTACAGATTCTTCGAGTATTTCAAGTTGTATAATCTTTTTCTTTTTACTTGATTCCGCACTTTTTCTTTCGTTCAGTTTCAAAAAAGGAGTCAAATTTCTTAGGCCCAGTTTTACAATCGTGGAATAAGGACCGAATATCCTTTAATGTTCCTCCATATCTACGTCACACCTACGTCACGTTATTCTAAGAATAATGTTTATCCGACGATCGGGCCTTAACTGATAACAGTGAAAAAAGAAAACATTCTTGAAATACAAAAAGTTTTTAATTAGCTGCTTTCTTTCGTTTGATCCAAACGCAACATTACGCATTTAGATTCAAAGATGGATGTGCTCTTGCAAATTGAAATTTCAATCCGGATCGGTAATCCCCTTTCCCTTTTCAATCTTCCTATTTTCACGGTTCGTTTGGATTCAAATTCATTCGGACCTGGTGTGTTCTGTTGCAATAATTCAGATCCACAGCGGGAAACCAAAAACTCTTCGAATTACGATTCAAACTATCCGAATCACGATTCAAACTTTTCGGCGAAAGAAAGCAGCTATTGTAAATGACATGAAATGCTGTTATCAAAAGGGAAAACCGTTTCAAGTTTTCTTGTTTCTTTGTCTTATCTTGCTTTCAGCTTCTGTATCTGAAGTCCTCTTTTCGAAGAATTCCTTCTATTTACTTCGACACGTCGCGTCCATTAGGATCTGGTCCTTTAAGTATTTTCACCTCGAACATTCTTCATTACTTTGCTTAATCAAGTTTTCTATTTTTTTTCTTCGTTTTATTATTTTCCTTTATTCATTTCTCATCATACTCCATTCTGTTGATAATAATTCATTTGCATATAGCATCACCGACTTCTTTTCTTCGCAGTGTTGTCTTATAAAGTTTAAAATATACATTGTGATCAACAAAGACTGGAAAAAAGCTGCTTTCTAAGAAGTATTATATCAATATTTAGGTACGAGTTACATCAACTGTATAACCTGAAGTTATAACTTGTGGAATGCTGGTGAAATTTAGTGACTTTTGTTTGCCTTAATTCACTTTCTTTTTCTTTGACATTCGCTAGCGATATTTGTTTATGCATTTCGTTACAATGCAAAGTTATTTCAAACCAATCGACTGCTTTAAACTCTTTAAATATATGTCATAATTTAAAATAAATGTGAACTAACGTTGTCCTCCATTATTAGAATGTGGTATGTACCATCGCCGGCGCTAAAAACGAAACGAAAAGTTATAAACTCATTGGAAAATGAACCTTATTTACTACATAGGGGAGAGAGAGGCACATTGATACATTTTTCGCTTTTAATTTATTTGTGAAGTAGAGGTGCATGTCATTCTAATTTTGATGAATACCCTGAAATTCACATTCATTTGCCTTATTATTGGTAGGTAATTATGTATACCTGTTTAATCTTCATTTTTCTGTTAAAAAGAATTAAAACTTAAATCCTTGCGTTTATATCAAAGTGTCTCACATAGGAGGCAGTCTTGTTCAGCTGATCACTTTCAGTGAGCCATGGAATCTCTTCTTCACTATAATTATCTATAGAGTCAGTTAATTCAGGTTCATCATTACTTTCTGAATCAGATTCTGAAGAGGATTGTTTTGCGCTGACCTGTTTCCCAATCTTGTATTTCACTAGCTGTTTTTCCTTCCTCCTTTCGCCTAAATTCAAATCTCTAGTAACTAATTTCAATTTCTTGCTACTCTCAATTTCCAAGATTCTATTCTTTTCCGGAGTGCTAGTATAAATTCTGGATTTTTCTTTCTTCCGCATGCCTATTGTTGTTCTTGGCTTTGACTTTGAAAATGGTCTCACATCTTCAGGTGCTATCATATTGAATCCTAAAGTTGGTAGTATTTCTACTCCAGAAGTTGATGGAAGAATTGCGTCACTATTACTTTCTAATGTATTCTTTTCTGTGTTCAAGACATCATCGTTTTCAGTCACATTCTCGGAAATGTTACGGCCACATAACTAGAAAGAAATTCCTCATCGGCGAAAGCCAGTTGTTTTAATAGGCCATTTTCCTGGTTACAATTTCAGTATTGTAGTTAAAACTTTGAAATGACAAATCATGAGCATATTGGTACATTGATACACGCATCAATGTGCCTCACATATAGATGTATCAACCTGCCTCATATGGACTTGTCTTAATTTTCTGCAACTTCTTCTTTAACCCAAACGTATTATGGATTGGCTTTTCTTGGGAAGTAAGTCAGAGATATGCAACATGTACTATTAAATATGTCTTATTGGACATTACATATTTACATCTTTAAAATATACAAAATGTTTACCTGTTTTTCGCAATTCGCAACAAGTGTCACTATCTCTGCGCAAGGTAACGTCCGAACTGTCAATTTTATTGGACCAATGCATCGTGGTAATGCAATCTATTCAGCAAAATATGAACTTAATAACATGCTTTTGGAGTCAAATTTCAAGCTTGTATCAATGTGCCTCTCTCTCCCCTACTTACGGCTATGGCCTTGGTACATCGTTTCGGTTTTAGTGCCGGTGATGGTACGTACATTGTAGTATCTATCTATAAATTAAAGTAGCGACTCGGACAGTCATTAATGATCGCATTGTACGTTTCTTTTTGACTATTACTTCAAGGTCATCATTTAATGTTATTGCTCGTCAATCTTTATCGTAATTCAGGCATGTGCAGTCACGAACAAAAAAAATTGATCGCCGATGTCATTCAAAAAGTTAATGGAATCGTCACAAATATTCTTTTCTCTTCTTGTCGTGTGTGTTAAGCCCCCCATACACCTGCGAACAATTTGCGCAACAGAGGCTGTTGTGCAAAAATTTGTATAGTGTATGGTGTTGTTTGACGTGCTGTGCTGTGCAACTAGTTGCAGCAAATTTGTTTGAAATTAATTGCACGAGTGGCGTTGTGCAACTATTGCGTCGTGTATGAGCTTTGTGCGACACATTGTGCAATAGGGACCATGCACATGCGAAGCCAGCGCCACCAATGACCATATTGTGCATTAGTGGTACGAGTTGTTTCAAATTATTAGTGTACATTTCAACTTGAATATTGTAATGTATTTCAATACCAGGAAGTACTACAATCGTAAATTGTCATAAGAGTGACATTATTCCCATGCAATGCGTCTCAAGAAATATTTTCATAACACTTATTCACAAACTACCACGCCAGGCGGCGCTGAACGCAGAGATGTGCATGGCGCCTATAACTACAATTTCTTTTTACGCTTGTAAGTAGAAGGTAGTGTTTTTAAAATGGTCAATTTTATAAATAACAGAGAATTTTTGAGTGAGTTTATTGATTTATACCGTCATTTGCCGGAAGTATGGAAGGTAAAGAGCGATGCATACAGGAACAGACGGCATGTTTCCGTGCGCAACAATTTGTGCAACGTCAGTTTGCGCAATTTGTTCGCAGATGTATGGGGGGCTTTAGATTTCAATCAATTTGACAAGCAGAGCACACGTGACAATCGTCGCAGTACAAAACGATATGATAATCACGATCACTCTGTCAAAAAATGACATTGACGACGGCCATTTTTTTGCTCGCGACTGTACAAATGTGCCGGAAATTTTAAAAACGTGTTGAAAGGTGGCTCGCAAATATTTACAGCAACTAAATTACGTGAATAACGGCGGCGTTTACGATATAAAAACGGTAAAGTGTGTCACATAACAAGATTTAATCCGAATAGCCGCGCGCTGTTTTTAAACCTTAAACATAATTAGATTTATTAATTAGCTCGTGTATCGGCTCTTGCGTCACAGACAAACACGCAGGCATGCGGTTATTCCTGTAGCAGTGTCCAGTGCATTGAGGTGTCTTTTTATTTATTTCGATTCGCCCGTGCATCAATCGCAAATAATTAAATTCGTTTTAATTTTGTAAATTTTATGTCTTGCATTATGTAGAAACCGATCGCGTAAGTGTGCGATGTTTCTTCTTTAATTAGTTTACATAATGTTTGAATTTTTTGTTGTTGTTGTTAAGTTACTGTAAGGCGCATGTTGTGACTTGCAGTTTGAATTTACGCGCGTCATCGATCTGGTAACGCGTGGTGTCTTACGTTGGCAGCATTGTCGAATGAAGCATTCACGTGCACGGCAAGCATAGCGTCCTGGCCGGAAAGTGTTTTATTTTTTAAGGAAAAGAAAAGGTTCAGGGTAAGAATTTCGCTTTCCAGATAAATAAACACAGTTTTATTACTCGTAAATCATTAATTACTTTCAAAATTAATTGTTAAGTGTTAGTAATATAGGTTATTCGAGTTTATACGCAGCGGTATAACGGTTATAGCAGAGGCATTTGACCTAGGACGCAGTTTCTTTTATTTATCAAGTCGCTTTTAGAACGCAAAAACAAAGCCGTCGCTATTTTGCCGCTCTTTACCTTGCATAACCTCTGCCACAATTTTCACTTCAAAATTAAATTAGGCTTAAAATGGTTTAATCTATTTATTTCTTGCAGATTTGAACCTGTAAACCTTCCCAAGCCTTACCCCCCACAATATCTCCGATCATGGATTTGGATTCGAAACCCATGCTTAACGATGATCCACACGTTACGCTTACTATCAGACTTATTATGCAAGGAAAGGTAAGTTTGGTTACTACCGTCGACTTAAATTAACTAGAAGATATGTTTTTTTTTGGGAAAGGGAACACATTGTGCACAACAGGTGACTGTTTAAGAAAATTATTTCCGTGGAAACAAGATCAATTTATACATAAAAGTCTTGACTGATTTACCGCAGTATAAGTAAATACCCAGTAGGGACACTTAAAAGTCAGTATAAAAAAAAAACCCGCCATTTTGTTTGATACCCTTGTGCAAATGTAATGTAATTTGCAAATCAGTATTAGTCCTTACTGTGTAGATTCTTATTACACTGAGGATTTACATCCACTTCACATATCAAGGGATCTAATTTAAAATCATCCCTGAAAGGCTATAGAATTAAAAATCATGTCTCAGCTAGGTTCAGAAAATGAGCGATTCCAATATTTTGAATTTCCTGAATGTATCTAAGACATAATGTTTTATTCCATAGCCTTCTGAGGATAATTTGTAAATAAATTTTAGACGCAATAAAATAAATTCAAGAGCTAGAAATACAGTGTGATTTTTGATGACTGACGATGATTTGAATTTACCGCCAAACTAAATTGTTATTAAGTTGGTAAGACCCGGTTCAGTCGCTCACTTTTGTGACTTTTCTTCTGATGTAAGACTAGTAATAGTAAAATGAAAAGAAGTAAAACATCAAAAATGCGCCTGCGCGGAGGACCAATCAAAATAACGCATAGGCACTGAAATTTAATGGTTAATAATCAATATTTGTTCATCTTAGCCACAGTTAAAACGTAAAATACACTAAAAGGTATGGCGCCAAATTCAAAGTATCCTGAATCATTAAAAATCACCCTGTACTTTCCTAACTGCTTCTGCAGGGACAACGTACCTGTTCTTCGATAAATAAATTTAATTATAACGGCTTCTGATCGCGACTGCGAACTTCAGGAACAGTGTGTCAGTTCTAGCAGGATAGCAGTCCTGCCATCCTGCTAGAACTGACACACTATTAAATAAATTTAATGATTTGAAACTAGCTTCTTAATTTTGCTTTGAAAATAATGTGCTTAGAAAATGTCTTATGGCCATTTGCACCAAGAACTTAAACTCAACTTAACTTTAACGGTCACTTATGGCCATTTACACCAAACACTTATGGCGGATTTCACAAACATTACTTAAATTTAATCATCTGTTAAAAGTAAACGTTGCCATGGTTACATGTGTTGAAGGTATAGGAATGATTGTTCTTAATCGATGATTAAAGTTAAGTGACGTTTGTGAAATCCAGCATAAAGGACTTAAGCTGAACTCAAATTTAAGTGGTGCTTATAATGTGACATTTTTTGGTTACACAGCATTGTGTAAGTCTTATTCTAAGGACCGATATTTCAGTCACAGTTTAACTTTAACCTTCAGTTTATTCCCATAGTAACAATTATCAAAACAATTGTTTCTATGGGAATAAACTGAATATTAAAGTTAAACTGTAACTGAAATAATTAAAGCTGGTTCTTGTCCTATGAAAATTGTATCACAAACTCTTTTAAACGGACACTAAATGGCACACAAACACTAAACGTTTCGCAGTCGTTCGACAGCTTCGAACGACTGCGAAACGTTAAGTGTTTGTGCGCCAGTTAGTGTCCGTTTAAAAGAGTTTGTGATACAATGTAACTGAAATATCAGGCCTATGTGACTCTTAAAGTTAAGCTCAGGTTAAATGTTTGGTGGAAATAGCCATCAGAATATGACTTACGCAATGCTGTGTAAGCACTACTGAAATTTAAGCTCAGTTTAAGTGTTTGGCGTAAATGGCTATTAGCCAAGTTAGATATATTAGCATTTGCTGGTGGATCTATACGGCTGTTTTCAATTAAGTTTCCACTCAACGCCATCGCATCAGTGTTTGTTTGTTGGTTCTTTGATTAATAAATCGGACCGATTGATAAACCCATTTCACATACATAATTTAATTGATTATGTGGATCTAATTTCTCAGTTTTATATTCAACATGTACTGTAAAAAGTAATGAGCTTGAAAATGTCATGGCCAGGCTATTGGCTAAATTAAACATTTGCTCGGACGTTTCCACTTACCGCCGTCTCATCCATTTTTTTGAGTAAAAGTTGCAATTATTATTGTGTAATTACCAACAGTTCATTGTCGCTTATAATTGGGCCTATGATGTATCATTGGTGTTAAGATAACATTCAATAGTTATGTTATTTTAACTGCACTCGGATAACACCTCATTTAAAGGCATTGAAATTTGTTAATAATGATGCATCCCAGATTTAACGTCTTTCAAATAAATGCCTATCAGATCGCTTTGTAGTGTTTTTACAGTTGTGGCCCCACGTTGGGTGCCAATTTTTATATGTAGTGTTTTTACAGTTGTGGCCCCACGTTGGAAGTCAATTTTATGTGTATTATTTTGTTTTGCTTGTATATAAAAATTTCGATTCAGTAATTTTTTTTATTTTATGTGATTTTCTGAGGCTTATCACAGGATTGTACGAGTCTTTTAATTAAGAAAGTCTAATCTTCTTCTTAGTGTATGTGCATTTTTGAAAATATCAATAGATTTAAATAAATTGTTTACGATCTTTGCGAATCGTCTACATTTTATTCATTAATTGTACATTTTCTAATAAATTTTATAATTTCCTTCAATCGGTTTAAATACCTTGATTACGATCCTTGCAAATCGTCGCCAAATATTCTTTGATTGAAATGAAAATTTCTTAGACTGGGTTTCTCAGTCCTAGTTTAACTTTAAACTCCTGTTTATTCCCATGGCAGCAATTTTAAAAAATTGTTCCTATGGAAATAAACAGGAGTTTAACCCAGCCTAAATTTATAATGGGTTTAAATGCCTTAACCACGATCCTTGCAAATCGTTTTTAAATAAGCATGCATTAATCGATACAACTTTTTATCAAATGTCAAGTGTATTTGTCAACATTTCAAAATATATCTTTCAACAAATTATCCTTTCCTTTACTTACTGTGATTTGGAGATTCAGATAATATCACAGCAATATGTATCACTAATCAAGCATAAAATAACACCACAAAATAATAGATACAAGTTGTGTTATGATGATATATCATGTCATTTTTGATTGCGACGGTAGTTACACACATAACAGCGCTGTTATTCCTAACACTTCACTTAAAATAGAGAGGCGATGGCAATGTGATGCCGTTTATAGAAGGTTATAACTAGAGACCTGATATGAGAGAGCGATGACTGATCAACCACGTGCGTGTTGCTTTAAAACATTAGGACGCTGTGTCGTAAATATAAATAATAAATATAATAAATATTGATGGTCGACTTTTCGCTCGCTTTCGTCCTCAAACTAGTTATAACGATAGTTATATTTATTGAAGGAAAACTTGCTCTTAAACATGTATTGTCTGGGCTAATCTACGAAAGAATCATTAAAAAGATAAGATTTCAAAAAAATTAACTTTGTCCAGAGGACGCCACTTCTCACTCTTGTTAGAAATTCTTTAAAATATAATTCAGACCGTCACATTACACGTGTCAACGAATATTGTTGAAGTTAACTACAGTTACTTAAAACGCTGATGAGAAGGCGCTACACAGAGTTAAATTCATCTCCTCCACAATTTGCAATTAGTATCTGTTTTGTTGTTAGATCTAACCAAAAATTAATATATTTTTAACTTTTTCGGATAAACGTTTATCTTTTGGAAGTGGTTAAAATTAAGGTGGAATTATTTGACTCCGAGGAAATGAAAAATTCCACCACATTAACACCGTAACTTGTGAAGCTTCACATACTCGATTTTTACATACATAAAGTGGAAGTATACAGTGAGAATCTTGTAATGCTGCACATAGACGAAAATTACGTGATCAGGTAATACATTTCTGAGTCATATAAAATTGCACATAGGGGTTTTAACATTACGTTGCTATGGTTACTACTCAATTTTCAATGCTGAATCATTTAAAAACTGCCCACAGAAAGTATTAAGGAAGGTTTATTTCATTGCATTCATTCATGCATTTCATTCATTCATTCTCTCAACGAAGTGTGTACATTTCCACTTTTTCGGCGATTGTATACATTATTTTACAATAAATTAAAAGAACAATTTAATTCAATCTGACAATTCAAAATCAGTAGTGTCATTACTAACAACGCAGGGTAATCATAGCAAATGAAATAAATTTGGAAATAATAATGTAATAAAGCTTCCATTTATATTTGATAAATAATTACTATGTGCAGTCTTATAAGTTTCTCAGTGTATACTGAAATTTGTTAAACACTTTTGTTGAAGTTGTTACAATTTTTCGTGATGATGTGACATCTTTCAGCAAGGAATTAAAATAATCTTAACAATTGTAACGTTTGAACACAATTCTTAGCGCACGCGTATTGCACCTTTGATTATGGAACAAATACAAAATTTTCGAATTAAGTATCAACACCATAAAAAGAAGGAATTACCTGCTTCACCTCCTTCTTGGAGTTAAGAAAAGTAACTCCTTTAAATCTAACACCTTGGACGGATGGTTTTCAGGGAACTACCAAAAACTACCAATTTTTTCCTGTGTAAGTGGAAAACCTGTCGATCAAATTAACCAGAGATGGCCATGAAAAATATATAAAAGGGTGTTACGGATGTTTTGTTTTTTTTTTTTTTTATTAGAGTTTGGACAGTAGCTTCAGGATCTCATGAACAAAAAGAGAATATAAAAATACTAAAGCTTATTTTTTGGAATTCTTGTGTAAAACAAAGTAATTTTAAAGATATTATTGAAATGGGAGTAGTGGATGGGGGGGTGAATCTTTTCACTTGAAAAGGACATCGCCTCAGCATTTATTTTGACATTTTGTAGGTATTTTCTTTTGTTTATTACATGATCTCAGAACAACCCTAAAATTTTGTAGATTTCGACCCATCTGTGCATGATAAGGAGGGGATTTCCCGCATTTTTTAACTCGATTTAATCTTTTCAGAAATAGGTAAATCAATAAATTTAGAAAATGGGTTGTTCTGATGGACTGATTTGCCCTAAATATTTTTTTGTGAAACGTGTATTTTATAGTAGTGCTATTTTTTCTATTTTGGTTCTTAAATGTCAAAAAAAAGAAAACTTTAAAATAATAATTTAAAATTTTGTTTTGTTGTGGGAGTTGGTGGCATTGGTTGGCGCTTAAAATAATGTCAATTTAGAGGTTATTGTTTGTGTAATTTCAGATGTCAACAAATGCGGCTACAATACATAACTACATCTATGTTGTCGCCAACCTAATAAAATAAATTTAGAACACTTTAATGAGCCGCTTTATGAGACCCAAATTGGATTAATAATGTTGTCATTATAGAACCAAAATAGAAAAATTATAAAATTAAATAAAAATAAGTTGCATTTTTTGTATTTTCCCCATAAATCACCAGGGAAAATTTGGGGATTCTCTTCAAACTTCAAAATTAATTTAAGTTTTTATTTTTTCCTGTATTTTTACCGTGGACCGCATTTTTTACTCTCTGTGCTTTCCAAAAATAAATAAACAAGTTGCAACCCCCAAACTTAATTTACCCTTTTATCTATTTCTATATTTTTATCCTATATCATCGGTGGGAAAATTCTTTTATAAAAAAAAGAAATAATTGTGTTTTAATTCTCTTGCCAATTGTGCATAATTATCCTATTGCAACATAGGTGCATTTTCTATAAATATTTTATGTAAGGACAACAGGAGTAGTCTTCTGGCATGCTTAAATTATTTTTTATATTTTTATATACATATATACTCTCCTTATTTTAGCACATGCACTTTATTTCGATTAGGTACAACAAATAATTTTTAAAAAAATGCGAAGTGAAAAGGAGATAATATTTTATGTTCCTCCAAATACCCATTTGCGAAACAAGTGGAAAGATATAATATTTTACTCCTCTCATTTCAAATGGCAATTATACTTATAGAAATTAGGAATGCACTAAGTCATAAGGTCTGTTCGTAGTGCAGTTCTGACTAGTTTGCAACCGTTGGAAATATGCAGCAATGAACGTTTTGCATCTAACGCAACTGAGCAAATTGATAATTACTTCGATGGGCGGCTCGTTCTGACAGTTCCAAACTATATGCAGTTACAAATTGCACTACGAACGAACCTATAAATGATTGTAAGAATAGAAAACAATTACATATTTGTGTTTGAGGTCGTTGTTCAAGATTCAGGCGAAACTAGTTTAATTAAGTAGAGATTGATATGTTAAATGTTTTTAAAAGTTCTACGCTAACTCAGCAAATGAAATTTTGTTTGAAACAAAAAAAAAATTATTGTTTCCACTGTACTTTTGAAAAGTGCTGCAATTTTTTTTTATTTTGTGAATCAAGCACTTTGCTATAACTGTAATTGTATTGTCAGTTGTAACTTGTATCTACATTTTTATGTTTGATAAAAGGTTTCTTCTGCACTTTCTACACTTTTAACCCCTTTACTCTACTTTTCTCACTCCTACTTATATTATGTTACATTAATCTCACTCTCT
The DNA here is from genome assembly GCA_033060865.1 of Dorcus hopei. NCBI lineage: Eukaryota > Metazoa > Arthropoda > Insecta > Coleoptera > Lucanidae > Dorcus > Dorcus hopei. The sequence goes on along the minus strand of CM065425.1, from coordinate 1,280,398 downwards.
CAGAAGAGTTTGATGCAAAAAGTGTAGAAAAGTGCAAAACAAACGAACAGACCTAAAATTAAGCATATTTATACATAATTTTATTCTGAAAGCATGTGAAAATTTTTTTTTTTGAAAGAATTAAATATGTAGTTATAAGATCCTTAAATTTAAGTTAATAATGCGGTCAGCTAATCTAATCGAAAGCTATAATTTATTTTTAGTCCGCAGTTCGAGATCTATTCGTTATCAGTGACATTTTAACACCGCATAAATTTAATCTATAAATAGTGTTAGGGGGAGATTCAATAATCGCGTGTGCTCTGCTCTGTGCACACTGCGACAATTCATTTGTCAGTGTCACCTATTTATTCTTGCTCTAGCGCAATTGCTTTGTCCCCATGTTCACTGCGTGCCCATCTAACAATCCTTTTCACTTCCCGTGTAACGGAGGACACAATGGGAAAATTCGTGAGGTGCGGTTTCGTATTCCAAAGAATATCGATTCACCTATTTAGCACTCCACCTGTATCTGCAACGTAAATACACATTTATGGATTCAAAACGGAATAATCTGGTTAAAGTGTTTTGAGGCTTCTAATGTCGTTTTAAGCACATCAAGAGTAACCTTCACAAGATTGTAGAAAAAATGTTGACATTTCTGAAAGCATTGCTTTTATAACTACTATAAAGACCATTTTAAACTCGATGAACATCATCCAGGTCTTGTTGCTTTTTATGAGAGTTACTCTCTCTCTCCTGTAATAAGCGAGATTTCATGGTGACCGTTGAATTTGACACAGTATGTATTGAGATTAAATTTTTAGTTCTACCTTCAAATTTAATTTAATTCAAAATCGCAAGCGAAGTAAAAAAATCGTCAATCTAAAACGAAATCAGGTAAAATTATATACCTGCCCGCCGTTCTATGAAATAATTTAGATTCTGTTTTCTTTAATTTGCATATTATCTTCTGGCGGCGTTTCGTATAATAAAATGAATCCTTTGTACTTTAGAGCGCCTGATTTATTACCTGCTGCATATCTTTGTGTTACATTAAGAATTAATTATCGTAGAAAAACGGGCAGGTCTTCCGATTACCTACAGAAAAACTAATTATTATATGATGCCTTGGTGCTCTGCTTAATCTCTTTCTACGCCTTAATTTAAAACTCCACCATTTTGTAAAAGGGCGAAATTAAGGCCCGAGACGGTTTTAATTAATGTTAAAGAGTACGAAAATGAATTTCATTCAGGTCGAGTAATCTGATTTTATTTGGCATCCAGTTCTTGTTTCACTCTTAACATTGCATCTCATTTAAGTGAAAAATGAATTGTCGAACTTAACTCGCGCGCTTAGGAGGATCCTTGTACTATTTTTAGTTGGTCCGCAACAATTTAAATCTTTCTGTACATCGTACATCATGTGGCCAACTACTTTGGAAGTGTTTACTTGTAAATTTCATACTTGCAATGAACAATAATATATTTCAATATTTGAATGCCAAGTGTTTATGAACTATATTTAGAAATTTGCAACGTCCTGGAACCAACGACAGGGGTTAGGTCAATCAGGCGTTCGGCTTGCCAACGAATTCCCGATGCCTCTCCTCAGTAACGACACAGTTAATAAATGCGTCTGCATTTAGAATTCTTTTAATACCCCTTTAATTTCGTATTATTCTTTCCCGTTGGCATTTAATTGTGAAGAATGTAATTATATTTTTGGCAGCGGCCTTACTGTTTGTTCTTTCCATTTATTCTCTTGTTACACGTGCTGTTTCTTTTTTCATTTCTGGCGTTTACTTAATCCACACGATTTTTTTCCTTCTTAACCAATGAAAATAATTCATTTACGTGAAATACTACATTAATTTTAATTTATTGTATGTATTTGGCACAATATCTGTGGTGGTATTTACGCATATGTTTACTATGCTTTTTTTTAATATTATACAGTGTACAAGTTCGTTTGTCGTCCCCAGTGCACCATAGAGTAAAGCAAATTCAGTAAAATGATACGTGTACGTGTCAACGGTTCGCTTGTATTTTGCATTCACCTTATTATATAACTTGACAAACCAATAGTGAGTTATTTTAAATGTCCATTTGCATGTCACTGCTCGCTGATTGAGTAGTATTATGTACTATGCTCATTGTTTACGTTCAAGCATAAAATTGGCCCAGTGGGCTCCATGAATACAAGACTATTCATAACACTTTGCAGCTTTGATTACATATTGCTTTATTTTAATTGTATCTATCCTTTATTTATTTAATCGTTTTGTAAAACAAACGATATTAAAATCTCCTTTTTCTGTCAATATTGCGTAACATGAAATTGAATTGTATTTGCACAAATAGATTTTATAAGGATTTCCATAATATGCTCGACTCAAGTGTCATACCTCCCATTCACATCTTCCTGGAATGAAACTGACAGATGCGTCCCACTGACTTGACGTTTCAGCCGAAAATCTATTTATTTGTAAAATGTAATAGATTTCGTTAACAGAATTTACTTTAATTACTTACTTACTTTATTCTTTGATTCTACAGATACTTTCAATTTAAAAATTATTTAAAATATAGGTACTCTCTTGTACCCATTTGTTGATTTACTTTTTGATTTTATTTATTCATTTATAGTGTTTTTTTTAATGTAATCACAAATTCTGCTAGCTCATTAAATCACGACTGCATTCACTTATTTCAACCGGTGTATCGTAATATTTTATTCTAATTAAAGATTGTGACTAAAATTGACTGCATGCCAAGTTTCGATCGTCGAATATCAATTTTCACATTCAGGGTCGTCTGACGAAACTTCTTTTCCTAATAGTAAATAGATTATGAATTTTTTAATTCGATTTTTCTGTTCGCCATAAACACCCAGAAGTTTCGAAACTTAGTTAGGGCTAACTTTGTCGTTTTTAAGTAGAAAGGCATCCAACCTAATATCGGCAAATTAATGTCAATTAGGAACAATTTTAAGCTGCGCTCCTTTTTAAGTAATTAAAGCACTCTGCGCAAAGGATAAGCCGAAATAAATTTAAATTTTAAACGCAATTAGGATATTAAATAAATTTTATTCCATATTATACGCAATTAAAATGAGAGAATGCTTGCTACCATGTTTGTAATATTTATTAATTAAATTGAATAATGCTTTTCTTATTTTGATTTTTATGTTTCAGGAAGTGGGCAGTATTATTGGCAAAAAAGGTGAAATAGTGAAAAGGTTTAGAGAAGAAGTAAGTTGCATTTGCGTCGCTTAGGAATTTTATTCGTTAATGAAATCTTTTCAGTCAGGGGCAAAAATTAACATATCGGATGGATCATGTCCAGAACGTATAGTAACAGTAACAGGATCAACAAGTGCAATTTTTAAGGCATTTACACTTATTTGTAAAAAGTTTGAGGAGGTAAGGTCCGAATCTATTCATGTTTAGTTTATGTTTAACTGCCTCATAGTTTCCTTAATGTTACATACCGATGTGTGATTTAAGGAAAATTATTATTTTTTTAATGCCTGCCGCCTTTTAACTTAATCTCTTCTATGAGTTTCGTAGTCTTTTAGTATTAACTTACATGTATAAACAAATTCCCAAAGTAAATTTTACATTTTATGTGTAAACAACTGACTCCTTGTAGTACCTAATTAGTAGTAGTGTATCAATGCATAGTGTGTATTGTGCCTTTGTTAATGTGTTGTTGTATTGTGGTGGGCCCCTCAGTGGTGTTCCCAGTTCCAGGATATCAACAGTGGAAGCAGTGGCGTGCCACGACCGCCCATAACCTTACGACTGATAGTACCTGCAAGCCAGTGCGGATCCCTAATAGGAAAAGGGGGTTCGAAAATAAAGGAAATCAGAGAAGTGACGGGGGCATCCATACAGGTGGCCTCGGAAATGCTTCCAAATTCCACAGAGAGAGCGGTTACCATTTCTGGTACTGGAGAGGCTATCACACAGTGTATCTACCACATCTGCAATGTTATGCTCGAGGTGTGTATTGCTACGGTTCTCTTAAGTTTGTTCGAAAATATCCACCCAATGATGAGAAAATAAACCGCTAGGGGTGATTGCATCAGTTAACATCGGTTAGAAGCCGAACACAGTCTTTCTGGGGCTGTGTTTCGTTAATGAGGTGATCAGTGGCCCTCTGTGCGTATAGATTATGAGAGCTGAGGGTTGTGAATTTTGTTGGTTGTTGTTTTTTGGAGTTGGAATTTGAGTTTCTGAGTTTTTGTTTGGTTTCAGTCCCCTCCCAAAGGAGCAACCATCCCCTACCGCCCCAAACCCCAAGTGGGTGGCCCTGTGATCCTGGCTGGCGGACAAGCCTATACCATCCAAGGCAACTACGCCGTTCCCGCCCACACAGACGTAAGTAGTTCAGTAATGGCCCCCCTCTTTCCTCCCCTGCCCCTCGGCCACCCGCTGGCTGGTGCTGTGGCGCCGGCGGCCCCCCTCATGCCGCTCGAGCCGCTCAAGAACGGACACTTGCAGGCTGCCCTACCGCCCGCGCATCTCATGCCAGATGTAAGTTTTGGTCGTACCGGTGCTTCCCCTCAGTATCTGTCACGTTTTATCCATGCTAGAGGTTGCGTAGATTATTTTACCAAACAGTATGTGTCTAGACTGCAAAGTCGAATTCGTTGTTACTTCTCTGCCCAGCTATCCAAAAGAATGCGATGCTGTACATGCATGACTTTTTTTTATAAACCTGTACCCTTATTGCATTTACTAACCATACAGCTTGTAAAAAATTGGGGAATAGTATGAAGACCTCGTTTATTTAAGTTATTTCTTATAATAAACGATTTGCCCATATTCTCTCGTAATTTTCTATGAACTATGCATTTTTACCTCAGTCAAATTATTGCATTTTATTGTTATCAGAGGTGGTGATTGTATAACAATATTGAATTTTATTTTTCTCTAGATTTTAATGACTCATTTTGATGCTTTGATTACTGTATTTATTTGGCTGTAAATTTTAGTACGATTAAATAACCATGTGTATGTGTACCGTACACTCTGTATACTGCCAAAATATTACACTACGTCGTACATAATATTTCCTGGTGACTTGCCAGTGCATGCGAAAAATACAAGTAGATGTATTTATTATTTTGCTTCCGTACAAAAATATGATAAGATGCCATGCCATACCTCTGAGATTCGCTCTATTATGTTTCTACAGGTTCTATTCTATAGCTGCTTTTGCTAACAATGCTGCTGCATACTTTAACCAGTTTATTACGGCTTCAAAGTATGTTTTATTCATCAGAGTAATTGGAGTTTCTTTTATTTAATATTGATATAACGTTGCACATGCATGTTGATTACTATTGTTTCGATGAGGGACACCGTACGATTTAAAAAAAAAAATGAATAGTTTGCCGAGGGGCTACAGGGATATTTCTAGGTATGACTTCAGTTATTATATTTCGTGAGAGACGAACAAATAAGATTCCCTGTGATGTGAAAGTATATCGCAAGGGGTAACTGCGGCAAATCAGTTAATTCTGGATACGGAGTCGTCTCTGTATTTTATTTTGCCTAAGTTTGTGGCCCGATGTGCGGAGATTATGAGAGCTGAGGGAAATTCAATAATAAATGTATAATATGTGTTTGATTCTTTACCAAATTTATTTGATGTTGCCCTGCGAATTTATTTCCACCGAACTTCCTTTTTATTTCATTTTCTGTGACAAATAAAATTAAGTATTCGTATTAAACTCTCTTTGTTGTGCAGTGTAAATTTTTTTTTCTGTTGTTGTTTTCTTTGTGTGTATTAGAAATTAAACAAAAGAAACTTTTACATGAGGAGAGAAAATTGTAGTGTAGTACTTGAGCAGGTGCAGAATGGCATTCTTAGATGAAATGAAAGCAGGGTCTGCTAGGAATAGGATAATATTTCTTTGTTACAGATGAGTGCCCTTGGGAAAAGTCCGTTGGCGGGACTTGCGGCCTTGGGACTTGGCGGTCTTGCACCTGCTAACACAGGAGGATTAAATCCTGCAGGTATAGTTTTTGAAAAAAAGGATAATTTTTAATTTACGACAAAAACAGTCAAGTAAATAGATGATTTCAAAGAAACCAAGTGGGATTTTTCTGTAGCCCTTTGTTACTTGTATCATAATATAAAAACAGATCTCTTCAAATAATAGAGACCACGTTTATATGGATGGACACAACATTTTAGTCGACTGATACATAAACATAAATCTGTTGAAACTCATACATTGGCTAAAAAGTAGTTGAATTTGATAAATCCAAACCCCTTGGAATTGCTCATGTGTGGAACAAGAATTACAAAACAGCTAGAGACAGTTATCCGTTGTAAATCTGTCAATTTAGTTTCATTTTTAATCCGAGCTTCGTTGTAATTTTTTTTTAAACATAATTCTAGTTGCACTAAATCGTTTAAAAGTAATTAAACGAAATAAACATAGTCATGGATTATTTTTTAACAGCTTTGGCGGCTCTGGCTGGTTCACAATTGCGTACATCAAACACGCGAAACCAACAAAACTCAAACCAGCAGACACACGAGATGACAGTGCCGAATGAATTGATTGGCTGCATTATCGGTAAAGGTGGCACCAAGATAGCCGAAATCCGACAGATATCCGGTGCGATGATTAGGATCTCAAATTGTGACGACAGAGAAAGCGGAGTCACTGATCGTACAATAACAATATCGGGCAATCCGGATGCTGTTGCCTTGGCTCAGTATCTCATTAACATGAGGTAAGTCATACTTGGCAGTTTCGGTGTTCAGTTTTGTACAGTACTGATAAATATAAATCAAATACCATAAAGAAATTGTTTATTTTTCACGATCATTCTATCGAGTTGGCTGCTTGCATTGAAAATAAAAATATGCAAGATTTTTGGGGCACTTTATTAAAAAAAAAACAATCCAGAAAATCTTTCATAGTTTTGCTCCTCGTCACTACTGTAAATTTGTATTTTACTAAACTTGTGTCATTTTATTTGGTAGCAGTATCCTTAATCCTTGGCAAAAGATGCTTTTATACAATCATGAAGCGCCATTGCATTATGCACACTTATCCCTAACAAAATAAAAATGATGGCATTAATCCACTAATGAACAGTTACATGCCAGAATGCCAAAATGTACTGTAAACGTCTTCCCAGGTTTTTGTATCGTTAGAATGTATGTGTGTGCGAGTGTGACTAATTGTATGCTCTACTTTTCAATGTGAATACTTAAGTGTATGGCGTAGGTTAGGAATTTTAGGTTCACGGTTAATTCAGCGTGTTATCATTTGATGTGTTCTTGACATCCTTCGATTAAGGATCCTACCAATGTCCCGAAAATTCTTTGCGTCTTCTGTTTTTTTGATTTGTTTCCTCAATAACACATCATCTGAACCAAGTAAGATATTACAATCCGAAGTAACTAAATCCCAGACGGATTCAGTTTCTTCTCGATCCTACAGTTATATTCCACTCTGAACTAAATAGTCCAAATGTACTTTTACCGTTGGTTATAACCAGTTTAATTGAATTTTTTTTGGAAAGCTGGTTATGCGATGGTAAATTGAAAGACCCTTCAGAACCATGACTCACAGTGATCATTTACATCCTTGTTTCTATGTATTTCCCCAGTGTTGAACTGCAGAAAGCTAACCTTGAGGCCCAAAATTCTCCTAGCACTGGCGGGTCCAGCCAGTCCTCAACCGCAGCCTCTCCCCTGGCCAGTGCCATCCCCCTCGCCCAGCTGTTGGCCAAGCCGGGGGCCCTCAACGCTCTGACAAGCCTCAGTGCGCTGGGAGGTCTGACCGAATTGCTGGGCGCGCAGTCCGGTGCCCCTCCCGTCCAGACCACGGGCGTCCATCGCACCCACAAGAACTACACCCCACGGCTACGTTCCCCCGGGGGCAGTGGTGGTCCTACGGAGGGATCCAAACTCAAGAGTGAGCGGAACAAGTTTAATCCATATTAAACGCCGACTAATACATACATTAGATTTACCCTTATAGCAACGTGTGTCTATTCGTTTAAGATTTACACCGTTATTTAAAATATATACTAGGATTTAATTCAGTAGGTTATGTGTAATGATTTTTACTGTGGGCGACAGATTTTGTTTGTTATTATTTATTCTTATCACTGAAATTTTTTTTATGCCAGTCTCGTAATGTATGAGGAGTATTAACTTTTCCCCCCGATCTTTATACACCGTCTTATTTTACTTTTTCCAGTTTTATCGTTTTATGTTTTATACCTTCATTCGATTACATTTATGAATCTCGACTTTATTCTATTATAGAACACTGTAATAACACGTGTACAGAACTTAATGCTCTTTATATATTATTGAATTATTTGGCCGTTAGTTATTTCGACACATTATAAATCATGAACGAGTCGATGCGTAGATTATAGTAAGTTTTGTACAAAATTAATGCATAATGTGTTTTACTTGTAGGCGGCTTTGTTACCTACATATCAATTGCAGAAAATTATTGCTAACCTTGGAGAAAAATCTTGAGTAGCTTTCATAGAAATCATATTATCATTTTATATTATTACTTGTTATTACTCTTATTATTGTGCTCAACTTAAAATCTAGATGTATTTTATTGGAACCAATACAGTATGTGTACTAAATTATTTTGTTTCCTTTTTTTTATTTGCACACACGGTGAATGCGAATTCTCTCGAAATTGAAATTCACAAAGACTTGTAATTTCTTTTCTTGAACAGGACTAAAAAGAACCTGATTAATTATTTATGGGATACACGGGAAGATTATTTGAGATTTTGTTTTTGTAACACGACTTAATTGTATCGATGCGTTGAAATTTATAGCCGTAGTTAGGTCTATTTGGAGTGTGAGAGTTGGTAACATATGGTTGTGTGGTACGTGTCCTAAGCCTGCTAACAGCCCAGAGCCTTACCACCAATCCAGGCAGGAAGATCACATCCCGGTAAGCTTAACCTTCCATTTTTTTCCTACCGAGGCCTTCACTCAGGGGAGTCCACATACTTTGCTCATTACTCTATCATAACATTTTTTAATTCTGTTATCTCATCACTGTAACACTCGCATGTAGTCACTCGTAGTTTTGTTGACGGTGATGAAATAACGCAAACTCTAACACAGCATCATCACGATACTTATTAATATTTTCAAATTTGAGCTGAGCTACAGTTGCGCATTGACTTATGTTTGATTCATACTAATTTTTTATGTTGATCTGATTTAGGATATCGATGGAAACTGCAGGCTTACCGATGCCCGGTTATCATTACATTGCACCGAATCACATCGTGAAAGCGCCGATCCATTAACTGAACTGGCAGTGGCACCAGGAGTGCCAAATGCCGCCGATGCTAGATCCCCCCTTTCTCTGGTATTATAGGTAATACCAAACGACAGATCTGAAAACCAAATGATTTAAAAAAACAACAAAAAATATGAAGGATAACCGCTGACAATATTGTCATTTATTATGATGGATACTATACATACGATCTAAAAACAAAAATAAATAAAAACATTGGTACGGGGAACAAGCCAAAAAAATTTGTTACTTTTAATTTTTTATATATAAATATTTATATATAATTATATTTAGATACAATCTGACGTTAATATGTTTGTATTCGAATTAGAAATGTTCTAGACTAAATTATGCTATCGATTAAGTCGATTTCGATTTCGTAGCGCGAAATTGAAATCGACTGAGTTCTTAGCTCATTAAGAGGAATTAGATCACATTGGACTGTTACAAAATAAATAAAAAAAAAAGATAGTACTTGCAATTTTTAAATTTGAAACTCGATTATAAGTAGCTAACTTTTTTAAGATAGGAAATAGTGCAATACAATTTTTTTTTCTTTTTTAATTTATGAACCGTAACTATAAGTACAAGTGATTTGGGCAAGAGAGACAGAGAGGGGTGTTTTTTCTTTATTGTTTGATTAGGCTGTGGTTATGATGGTTATTTTACTTCCAGAAAAAATTACTTTGTGCCAAATTACCACTTGCTCAGTGCTTGGAGATATCGAATGCTCACGTCACTTTCTAATTTTTTTTTTTTATTAATCGAACGTTTTATTTTTTATTTTATGAAGTATTTTTAGCAGTATTTTTTTTTAGAGGTGAAGAAAGTACTGTGCGTACTCACTATACTGAGTCGGAAGCAGTATAATAATATTTGTGGTTAGTGGTAGCTGTGATCACGAAATAAAAAAAAAACATTGCACTGTCGCATAGACATTAAACAATAATTTTAGGATAGGTAATTTTTTGTGTTGATTCGCATTATTATTTGTTTTAAGAAAATTTGCTAGTCTTTTTTTTTAAATCATTTAGGAACTATACAGCAAACGTGATTTTGGTGGTAGGACTTTCAAAATAAAAAAAAAACGTTGCTGCATTTTGCTCAAAAATTTGTGGAATTTTAATAATCATGTGTAGTTCTTACTTGAAACGATTTTATTTAGGTGAATAGGTTTTTATTTTAGCTACCGTATACTATCTAAAAACATATAAATATAATAAATATGATTGTTCGAATGAAGACTTACACGTAAATTAGTTTGTATTTTAAATAACATAAAATAATAAATCTTTAAACTATTTATTTTTTAAGCGCTGGCTTGTTACATAGTATGTAGTGATATGTAATCTAGTCTGTTATATTTACTAACGTTTTTAATGTTCATTATCGGTGTAATTTATAATTATTATGGATCTAAACGTTTGACTATAATGGGGACAATCTGTTGTTATCCCTTTGTGTTAACTGAGTGTTCTTATTATTAAATGATAAGAAAATAAGTAGCATTTTAACGATGTGCCAAATTACAATGGATCAATATTGCGATGAATTATTGAATTTTCGAAATTGTCGAAATGTACAAAGGACAACAACACTTGTGTTTCGCTGCAGAATCTTTTTAATACATGTATCACAAAAGGAAAACCGTTGTTACTCGTATGTTGATGGAGATATGTGTTTTTTAGATTTGTAAATGTTTCTATAGACAATATTTTCTTTTGTGTTCCGATGTCATTTTCACAACTTTTAACGGAGAAGCTTAACATGAGTAGCGAAGTAATTCATTCTACCTACGAGGGGGGGACATTTTGCGTACGGCTTGCCCTACCTCGTCTAGTTGGTGTAGTGAGTTAGCAGGGGCCTTAATGTCGGCTATCTCATAGTTGTCGTGTTGTGCAGGCAATCAACGGTTAGCTTGTGTTTAGAAGTTATTATGCTCATCAGCACTTTTACGTGCCAAAAAAAAAGAAAAATGTTTTTCGCGTATTATACCTACGTAACAAAACTACACGTGCACTTATTTCAATAACGCAAAAAAAAACAATGCAAAGATGATGGTGATACTTAATCAGTATTTACTCTCGTAAGTGAACGTATTTAAAAGAATTTGATCTTTGCGTGATCCGATGATATTAAATTTATTATGTATTAGAATCGTAAGTGCACGTTCAGTTTTGTACTGTTACATTTAAGTCTTTTAAAATAAAAGAAAATACTCAAAAAAAGATAAAAGGTACACTAGAAATATATATTTTCAATTTTGTATAAGATTAATTAATCTCTGGGGCTCAGAGGTTGCTGTGACTAACAAAAAAAAAATTGTGAATTGCTTGGATAGTATAAACGTAATTTGCTGCGTCGGGCGAGACTTGCACGTCCCTCGACACCCTGAATCCAAAGTACCCCCCAACAACAATCAGCTAAAACGTGAGATATCATTTAATAGCCTTTCTTAATACAGGGTCATTATTATAAGAGATTGTACACATAAGTAGTCGTTTGTATTTGAAGTTCAATTGTGTCGACGTCTTTCGCGACACAGAAAGATCAGTATTGTTTCTTGTGAGATTTTTATGATTATAGTGTTCTAAGATGCCAAATTTCATTGTATGTTCATTTATTGTTGCCAAAATTATATCATCCAGATAACTTCACACAAAAATAACTTCGGTTTACTAAACGATTCACAAGCGGTGTAATAAATTATGTATTTAGTTTTCATGATGATAAATGTCTATGTATCTGGATGATAGAAAGTGCATGCGTTTGAATACACGTGACCTCATATTGTTATAATGAACTTATAAAGTGTATATTGGCAACGTTTCAGGGTAAAATTCTTGTTTAAAAAGCGGAATTAAAAAAAAAACAACTTGTCATTGTAGAATATGTTATATATGAAAAAAAATCTAGATAAAACATAGGTTTATTATATGAAATATCTAAGTGTAATCGCGATGTAATAGTGCTTTTTGCTTTTTGGATCACAACACGACTATAAATGCATTAGCGTAGAGCACGCTGTTACTCATTTGATTGATTCTAGCTATCCTATCATATCTCTTTGACATATCCTGAATATACGTAGATGTAAAGTCGATGCAATCTCATTGAGTACTTCTGTGCAAAGCAAACCGAAATCGGGTGAATCCCTCGCCGAGAGTATTTTTCATATCATATCAAAAAGCCCGTTTTGGTTTAACTCCCCCCCAAACAAAAAAAATCGATGTTTTTGTTTTGTAACGTTTAATTCACGTGTATCACAAGCAATTTTTAAATCGAAGCCGAATGAGACCGTGCATCGGACTGACTTGTTAGTACCTTTTACCGTTGAGTTGTTCAGACTTGCTCAAGCGTAACCCTATCATATCCCAAGTTTTCTTATAATGTAATAATAATAAATAATAATAATGCATGGGTAACAGCTCACATTAATTATTCTTATCGACATTTTATGTACTATACTGATGTAGTTTCTAAAAATAAGGCAATAAAGTAAATGATGTACGGAGAAATAAAAAAAGACAATTTTAGATATTGCACATGTCTATTGTTCTTTCCATATGCAAGATGTTTAGTAATATACATATCTAGGTAAGATGTTTTATGTTTTGTTTTTTTGGTTAATAAAGTGTGAATATTATTGCTTGCTTTTTATTTATTGTTAAGATTGTCACGTAAACTTCATCGAATAAATCAAGTTTATGAGGTCTCCTTACTAATAGTTTAAATATTAATTTTAAAATTCTGTTGATAACTGCATTAAGAATTTAAAAATATTCTATAGGAAGTAACAGTTACTGGCGATTTGTGATAAATTGTGCATTTTGGAATTTTTAATTGTCACTTGTTACTACATTTTAAAAATCATGAGGCACATTCAATCCTTGAATATTACTGTGTAGTGTAGGGGAGACAATTTTTAAACAATCTGTATTTTTGCTTAAAAATACATAATTACGAGAAAAGAATAAACAGGAGGGAGTCATACTAACAGTAGTTTCTTGTCCAAAGTGGTAACTAAACATGTCGGCTGCACACAACTGTTTCACAAAATTTTGGAACGGCTACAAACCACACAGTTCATCACTGCTTTTAATGCACTTTTGCCCGATTTCACCAACGCGGATTGCGGATTAAATCTAGTGTCAACACTTAGAATATGACTTACCACTACGTTGTCTAACCTCAAATGTCACATTATAAACACTTAATCCGAGTGCTAGTGTCGATCCGCGTTGGTGAAATTCACCATTAGTGTTGCTACAGGTTTGTTCGGGTTCCCGTAAGGACAGTCCTAGAACGTCCAGGAACTTGCGCATAATATTGTACGCATGCTCCTGAACGTTCTAGGACTATCCTGGCGAGAACCCGAATAAGCTTTATGCTAAATTTAACAAAATAAGATCCTAGAAATGTCAATTGTATTTTGAACAGACTGAAGTTCTATGACTCTAATGTCCGTTCATAGTGCTTCTTTCATTGAGGGAGCCCTTAGAATGGGATTTTGTAAGGCAGTTGCATTAATAACTAAACCACCCAATCTATGGGTCCCTCATTGAAGGAAGCACTGCGAATACGGACAAAAAAAGTTCCAAAACTGAAAACCATTCACTTTTTAACTGAAGTCTTTAAAATTAATAATATTATATCAAGTCTGTTTTCAGTAGAGCTGGCAACGGATAACCGATTTTGGATATTTTGGATATTCGCGGTGTACAGCATGTCACTCATGCAAATAGAGTTGCATAACTTGAATGTGAATCTTAAGTGAAAAAATGTTTTTCATGTAACTCTATTTGCATGAGTGACATGCTGTACACCGCGAATATCCAAAATATCCAAAATCGGTTATCCGTTGCCAGCTCTAGTTTTCAGCCTGGCAAAAGCTATGTAACGCTTCGCGTACGCCACTTAGCGTGACGTCCTATATGTGTTCAAGCCGAAGCTAAACTTCTGCTAAGGGAGAGCGGTAAACCTAGCGGCCGCCGTATTTTAAATCGCTTTACGGAGAAAAACAAAGAATCCGTTCAACCAGTTCTCAATTAGTTAATACGCTGCAAATTAGCGCTCTGCTACCTAGCAGTAGTGAAATGTAAGCGCTAAGTTTGGCGGAACGCAGCCAATGGGCGCGTTTAGCTTAGCATGTTTTGCTTAGTGTGCTTACAAGTAGCACAAATAATTCGCTAAACCGTAAATCCGCTGTTTCTGACTTACAAATGTATCGCCTTTTTGTTTTATTCAATATTACTTGATCTTTCAGAAACAATACTGTTTTTGGAGAAACTTGTGCCATGTTTATAAATTATAACAAATATTTTAGGTTAGAAAATATTCAAATTTTAGTCAGGGCCACTTATGCAGCACGTTTAGCTTGAAAGGCAGCGATGTTTTAGAACGCTAACTAAATCTCTAAGCTGCTGGCAACACAGTACAGCGTTATCGTTTAGCGAATGCAGCAGCGGTAGCAACTCAACATGTTGCGTTCGCTAAACGCGGCCAATGTATCGTTTGCAAATGCTGCTAATCACAGTTGCTAAATAAACATATAGATTCGTACTAGACTCACAATCAGACATAACCATAAACACAAAATCCGGCAATTATTTTTCCGCTACGGATGTTGATAAACAGCCATACTGGAGAAACTGACCTGCCACAAAGTTGTGACTGCAATATCTTCCCTCCTGTTATTCTTTCCTCGTTGCTAATTATATTTTTTAAATTGTTTCTCGTCACAAGTCACAATGCAGTGACCTTCTAGAAGGTATCTGTAATAGACACGTAAATACATATCTGCGTACTATCGAATTTTAAATATTTCCAATTTTCACTGTTAAACCTGTAGCTACAATAAAAATCTAGACAATTAAAAAGTGCTACTAATATTTGTCTCCAAATTATCATACACAGGATATATATATACAGGGTGTCCCAACAGTGTGTTCTCGGGCCATATCTCCATAACTATTAAAGCTACAAAAAAATTTTCAATACAATTTCTTTTTTAATTTAAGAGATCTACAACACAAAATTATTTTCATCTATACAGAGTGAATCAAAACAGTGGTGCCGGACACAACTTTTTTATTTCAAATGGAATGCCTTATATATGAACCCAAATTTGGATTGCACATAGAATTCTACACATTTTCTGTATACTATTGCCTATACCTAAACCTAACCGTTCTTGAGATATTTAACATTTTGTCTAAAAACTGCCATTTGCAGCCACTATTTTATTTATTGATATGTTATTTATTTTTAACTCTAAGAAAAAGATTTTTGGTACAGATGTAGTTGATACATAAGCTTATCATAAGCCATTATTAAATGTACTTTTATCGCTACAGGGTGGTCATGGTAATAAACAAAATCTCAGAAATTTCAAAATGACAGAACTCAATTTTCTTAAATAGCATGCCCTATATTTTTCTATCCTAAATTCTTCGCTTAATAAAGTACTTTCATTTTTGTTAAGTATGTCTTATACCTATCTGCGATATGTTCTGTGATTTTTAGATTTATTTGAATTATTTCTTTTAAAACGAGTTATTGTCTAAGGTGGCCGTGGAAATCGGCAAACAAATGAACTTGTTGACTTTAATAATTAATTTTCAAGTGACAATAATGTACAGGCATTAGTTAGTTCTAGTACGTGACTCCTTTAAACAGTTATACATTTTTTTGTACTTACGTCATACATGCCCCAAGCTCTCTATGAGCTTGTCAGGAATGCGTTAAGCTGGTTATTGTAATATTCCCCGCTGCGGCTGCGATCGACCTACTAAATGTTTTCCATCGGCATTCGTCTTAAAAACCGGGAAAATGCAGAAAACCTAGTTCGAAGGGGACGAAATGAATCCTGAACACATTCCGATACATAAGTGTTCCGTTTGTCACATATGTACCAGGAGGGGATTCGAACACACACCTATAAATGCCCGACCAACCGTCAAGCCCGTTGCCAGCGGATCCAACCAACTTTGGCTATGCAACGATTTAGTAAAGAAATAATTCAATAAATCTAATAATTCATGTCTTAACAAGTACCCAACAGTCTAACACTGAAAAATAATTATTAATGTCAACCGGTTCATTGTTTGCCGGTTTTCGACAGCCACCTTAGACAAGTGTTCGTTTTAAAAGAAATAATTCAAATAGATCTGAAAATCTCAAAAAATATCGCAGATAAGTATAAGACATACTTAACAAAAATGAAAGTACTTTATTAAACGAACAATTTAGGATAGAAAAATATAGGGCATGCTATTTAAGAAAATTGTGTTTTGCCATTTTGAAATTTCTGAGATTTCGTTTATTACCATGACTACCCTGTAGCGATAAAAGTACATTTAATAACGGCTTATGATAAGCATATGTATCAACCACATCTGTATCAAAAATCTTTTTCTTAGAGTTAAAATTAAATAAAATATCAATAAATAAAATAGTGGCTGCAAATGGCAGTTTTTAGACAAAATGTTAAATATCTCAAGAACGGTTAGGTTTAGGTATAGGCAATAGTATACAGAAAATGTGTAGAATTCTATGTGCAATCCAAATTTGGTTTCATATATAGGGTATGTCATTTGAAATAAAAAAGTTGTGTCCGGCACCACTGTTTTGATTCACTCTGTATAGATGAAAATAATTTCGTGTTGTAGATCTCTTAAATTAAAAAAGAAATTGTATTGAAAATTTTTTTCTATCTTCAGTACTTATGGAGATATGGTCCGAGAACACACTGTTGGGACACCCTGTATTTTTTAAATAAGTACAGAAATTTTAACGGCATTTTACATTTCTCCACGATGCTTTTTTTGTCTATTTTCATTAAATTCAGAAGTGCGATTTATTATGTAATACGTTTCCAAAGAAGAAATATCCTAATGTTGAAATAGAGTAATTAAATTTAAATGATTTTAAGAGAAATAAAAACGTTTTCGAGAGCGTCACAGGGCAGACAATTTGTAAATAAAATTTCCAAGAAAGTAATTTATTAGCTGCTATAGATTTACGGCGACAAAACACAAAAATTCCCCAAGAATGTGGAAACTTCAAGCGGTCGAAGATTTTTTTTGTACGTTTTGGAAAAAAGCAAACACACTGAGAAAAGAAAATGCATTAATTTAACAACAATGATATGGTTAACTACAGAATTGTTGCTGGAATAAATATTCATTTTAATCGTATCAAAACATCCTTTCAATTTAAATAAAAATATTTGTTATTTCTTTATAGTTAAATGAACAATGAGACATTCATTGCATTGAAATTCAACTAATTTTTATATTGAAATTAATCAATACAGGTTTG
The DNA here is from genome assembly GCA_033060865.1 of Dorcus hopei. Taxonomy (NCBI): domain Eukaryota; kingdom Metazoa; phylum Arthropoda; class Insecta; order Coleoptera; family Lucanidae; genus Dorcus; species Dorcus hopei. The sequence goes on along the minus strand of CM065425.1, from coordinate 1,262,772 downwards.
TTAAAATAAGAATCTCCTGTTATTTAAAAGGAAATTCGTAAACAGTCAAATTAATCATTAGACATTGTTGACTGTAATAAAATAAGAGGTAATTTGAATATTTCAGTTGGTTAAGATGGTTTTATTGTCATTTTAAAATTGAATTATGATTAATACTGACGAATATTTGCATTGTATTAAAATAATTGGTTTTCTTGGTTTAATACCTGAAATCTTTTGAACGAAACTCTATTTTTTTTAACAATTTTGAATTGTTTCATTTAAGTAAAAATTGTAATTGACTGTATTTAACTAAAATTATTTTGTTGAATTTGCCTTTTTTGGTTAATTCAATGCATTTTCTTTTCTCAGTGCAGCAATATTGTTTTGACTGCAAATTAAGTATTCTCAAAAAAAGAAACAGTAGCACAAACGACGGTAATTTAATCATTTTTAGCTCTTGTACATCGAACTTTATTGTGTTATGCATAATTGTAGGTATATCATTATTATTATTTGATTAGTTTGATATTTACGCTTAGCAACTGAACATTACAGCCTAAAGACCGATATTTCTTGTTCTTGTGACAACAATACTATAATTTTTTTTTTTTTTTCATATTGAGCATTGTTAAGGCAGAGCAAAACCGAAAGACTTCAAGACGACAAATGACTTTGACTTTGGGGAAATTTTAAAATAATTTGCAGATTTTGGGGAAATTTGTGGGATGGACTGGGAATGTCTGACAACACTGGGGGTTCCCCATTTTCGGTCGTGATCTTCAGGTTTATTTTTTCCTTAAGAAACACTTCACTTCGCTAGCCTTTTTGCTTGCACTGTTTTTGGTATCTTCTTTTTTCCGAGTTGCACTCCAAAACGCGTTCGCATTATTCCCCTTCTCGCCATTTACCTATTCGTTATTATTTTTTCATTTTAAAATGTCGAGCAAACAAATAAGAGTAGAGGTACTAAACAGCATCTACTGAAGCGTTCCGAAACTGAAATAAACAAGCAAATCGCTGAAGAAATGAAATTAATGTTTTTGGCATTAAATAACTTCCTATAATAAAACTTGTTCCGAAATAATTACGTTAGATTGTGTTAAACAATAATTTAATTTTTTTGATTATTTGCCAAAAAAAATATGTGTATTACGAATGGTCAAATTTAACAGCGTTCCTGAATTTTCCTACTGAGACAATTAACAATGTTCTTTTATTTTTGAAACTTCGGGTGAAAAGTTAATCAATTCAAATGATTGTCGTCAGGAAAGGAGTTTTGCCTTTGTATTCAAATTGGCGTATAAAGCTCCGTAGGTCACAAAAATATCCATTCCGTGGGTGTTTCTCGTTAGTAAAGGCAAGATGGTTGTTAACAGGTAATTTCTAATTAACTAATTCATTTAATTTAATATACTTTGCACATCCAAGCACGCAGTAAACCATTTGCAAATTAATTAATAGTGCAAAAATTTACTTTTCAATAAACATAAAACTATTTTTAAACTTCATCTGGGAATCATTTCATTTAATTTAAAAATGAAAGCATCAGTTAATTCAGTTAATTAAAACCAAAGATTCTAAGCAAGTGATTCTTAAAAGGGTCGAATTTGCACAAAGAAAAAGTGATATTATTTGCAACTGAAAGTCAACATCATGCATTATGAAGTAGTACGTAATTTAGAATCACAATAGCTGTTTTGATATTGTTTTCATTTTACAAAAGCTTTCTTTTTATTTCTTGAATAGCTAACGCAGGAAAATTTCTATTCAATTCTATGCAAATTTTTATTTACATGGTTTTTTTCGCAACCAAATTTTGCTTTATGCAGTTACAACTTTTTTTTCCTTCGTTTGTAATACGACAAAATATTGTTCAGTGCCTTTTCCGCGAACGCGAGAAATTTGAATAAAATTTTTAATTATTTCATCAGCTTATTTGATACGGACGTAGACGTCGTCATATCCGGAATCGGAGGAGCGTTTCCGAAATCAAACAACATAGTGGAATTCAAAAGGGTTCTTCTAGCGCACGAGGATGTCTTCGGTTCTCGATGGAAAGAAGGTAAATGTAACCAATCTTCCGAAAGTAGCGCTCGCCTAAACTAATTTCTTTAGGGGAAAGAGGCGTATGTAATAAGTTGGGGACGGTTTCGGGGGTCGAATTGTTCGACAGCGCTTTCTTCGGCATTCACCGACACCAAGCGTCGTACATGGACCCCATGCAGAGGATGTTGATGGAAAGAACCTTCGAAGCCTTGGTTGACGCCGGCAAGTCCAAAACTCACCGGCAAAATTTGTTCTAAACTCAAACCCAACGTAATTTGTAGGTGTCAATCCGCAGGAGATACGCGGAAAAAGAATTGGGGTTTACACGGGATCTTCGATTGGAGAAAACGACAATCTTTTTTATGAATCCGTCGTGAGTGGGTTTGGAGTGACGGGGCACTCACGTGCCATGATGGCAAACCGACTTTCCTACTGGTTGAATTTGAAAGGGCCCAGCTGTGCGTATGACAGTAATTGGAATGGTGGCACGGAAGTTCTTACGATGGCAGTCGATGCTGTGAGGACAGGGCTGTGTGAAGCTGCGATTATTGGCACGGCTAATATCGCTTTAAATTCAGAAATTTCCTGGCATTACAATGACTTGGGTTTGTTGTCTGCCGATGGAACCACCAAAGCATACGATGTTGATGGTATGGAAGTCTTTAGTCGTACTTTCCCCAACTTAACTTGTGCGTTATTTCAGCTTCGGGGTATACTAGAGCTGACGGTATTATTGCTATGTTCATCCAAAGAGCAGATGAGGCAAAACGCGCTTACGCCAGCGTAATCCACTCGGCGACTATTTTTAACGGGGCAAGAGAAGGCCCGATCATGGAATTGAGTTTAAGCGGAATGACTGACTTCATAGAAAACTTCTATAAACAATGCGGTGTTGATCCTGGGGATGTTGGATACGTAGAAACTTACGGTTGTGCTATCAAGGCAATTAAAACACTTCTTATATTTTTTGCCTCATTAAAGAATGTGCTTGCAGGAAACTGATGAAGTCGAGTTGAAGGCCATTGAAAACGTCTACTGCAAAAAGCGTAAGCAACCGCTTCTGGTAGGTTCAGTCAAAACGCAAGTCGGTCACAATGAAGCATCAGCTAATCTGACGTCCATCGCAAAAGTAATCATTGCCTTCGAGTCTGGGATCATCCCCGCTCACACTCAATTCGTTAAACCTAACCCCAACATCCCGGGGTTGTTCAACGGCAATTTGGAGGTGGTTTCGACTAATCGGGAATGGGATGGTGACTTGGCGGCCGTGCATGGAATAGGGCTGGTGTCCTCTTACAGTCACGTTTTGCTCAAGCGAAACCCTAAAGTGAAGAAGCTCGTAAGCAATGATTTGCCCAAACTCGTGCTGGCATCCAGCAGACACGAAGCTGGCATTCAGGAACTCTTGAAAACGGTGCAGAGTCAACCGATCGTCGACCCCGAATACATAGCCCTAATCCACGAGTTATACTCCAAAACTATATCCGGCAATCTTCACAGAGGATACACAATTTTGAGCGACGCCGAAGAAGTAAAACAGGAAGTTGAGGTAAACCCTAAAAAAAAAAAATTGGTGGTTCCGATTTGTGATCCTTACGTTTACAGCGTTATCCAGGTAATAAAAGACCAATTTGGTTTATATATTCGGGGATGGGGAGTCAATGGCCTCGCATGGCGTGCGAACTAATGAAGCTCCCCATATTCGCCGAGTCTATCAGGAAGTCGCATCAAGTTTTAGAGAAGAAAGGTATCGATCTCCTCAAAATAATCACTACGGATGACAAAACCATCTTCGATGATATACTGCACTCTTTTGTTGGTATCGCGGCTGTGCAGGTATGACTTTTCAAGCGTGAAACCCTTAAATTTTAAATTCCATGTACATAGATTGCTCTGACTGACATACTGCGGGCTGTTGGTATAGTTCCGGATGGTATCATAGGACATTCAGTCGGAGAGTTGGGATGTGCTTACGCCGATGGGTGTTTGACGGCGGAGCAAATGATTTTATGTTCGTATTCCAGAGGAAGAGCCTCCAACGAAGCCAACGTAATCAAAGGAATGATGGCGGCTATTGGTATATAAAAAAAACGCAAACCTTCGCGTATCAATTTCTTAAATCCTTATAACTTTAGGCCTTGGTTATAATCAAATTAAGGATCAGATTCCACCGACCATCGAAGTTGCGTGCCATAATGCCTCAGACAGCTGCACCCTTTCAGGCCCCACCGAAGACATGGAGGTGTACGTTAAGACGCTGCAAGACAAGGGAATTTTTGCGCGTTTGGTGAACGTCTCCAACATCGCCTATCACAGCAGATACATTAAGCCGGCGGCTCCTGGATTGTACAAATACTTAAAGGAGGTCATCCCGAATCCCAAGCGCAGATCCTCCAAGTGGATTTGCACTTCGCAACTGGAAGAAAACTGGGACAATGAAGTGACGCATTACTGCTCCGCCGACTATCACACTAACAACTTGTTAAATTCCGTGTACTTCGAAGAAGGATCCAGGCACATTCCGAAAGACGCCATAGCAATCGAAATTGCACCCCACGGTTTACTACAAGCCATTTTGAAACGATCCCTAAAAGGAGAAGTGACCAATATTCCTTTGACGTTAAGGAGCAGTAAGAATGCTTTAGAATTCTTGTTGAGTGCCCTTGGCAAGTAAGTTGACAAACGATTCAAGGGGATGTTTGAATTGGCTTCCGGCTGGAACTGCGTCTACTGTCGACGTTTCGTTCTCCATTGCAGAAGAACTTCCTCAGGGCTGTTGCTGCTTCTCGTTAGTCACTTCCAAACGGAAGCCAATTCAAGCGTGGACGACGGCTGCGGAAGCCTTCAAGTTTGATTCAAGGGGGTGTAATTTATTTGTGTCGTTTCAAGGATATATCTGACTGGCGTCGATATGAATTTGACCGCGATTTACCCCCCGGTGGCCTTCCCGGTGAGCAGATCAACAATGAGCTTGACTCCTCTGGTCCACTGGGAACACAGCGAACGCTGGCGAACGGGAATCGAAGACAAATTAAACTATTTGGTTAGCATGAAAGATATGCAAGTCTCGCTTAGCAGTGAGGAATTTAAACAATATGTTGGTCATGAATTGGATGATAACATCGTTTTGCCTGTGTCAGCTTATTTGGTAAGTTTGGTAAGTTACTGCGGTCAGAAAATCACCGAGTCTTTTTCAGGCAATACTCCTGGAGATACTGACCATTCGTTCTGATACAGTAAAGGACGTGATTTTGGAAAATTTGAAGTTCAAAAATACCCTGGTGATTCCAAAAGTTGGTAAGCCTTTGACAAATATTTACCCCTCGGATTTAATAAGTATAACATTCGCATTCGGCTAGGATCCGTTCCGCTCTATGCTATGCTGCAGAAGGGTAGTGGTAGTTTTGAAATACTATCAGGTGATACCGTTATTTGCACTGGGGTTGTGAAAATCCCCGAACCAACCGATGTTTTAATGACAACCGTTACGGCAATCGACGAGACGAAAACTACGGTGCATCTCTCTGCTAGCGACGTGTACAATGAATTCTTGCACAGAAGATACCGGTATTCCGACGATTTTAAGCCCATAAAGGACGTTAAATTGAGCAACAGGGGTAAGTTAGGTGCAGACAGAAAAAGAAAGGCAGTGTTCAGTTGTCCCTCCTAGGTTCAACTGCCACCATGAAGTGGGAAATAGGAAAATGGCAGACATTAATCGAGGGCATGTTGCAACTAGTCCTGTTGAAGCACGGCGAGAAATATCAAAACGTTCTGGTACCCTCGTACATTCAGAAAATCGTCGTGTCCCTTGAAAAATTCCCCACCAACTCGCAAGGTGAGGCAAGAATTCTTGTTACCGGCTTGCTTTAATAAATGCGCGCGCCTTTTCAGACGTCCAAGTCACTTATAACTATTACACCGAAATAGTTTCGACCGACGCCATTCAGATCATCACCACTGAAACGAAGGCGTTAAAAGAAAGCGTGAAACCTCTCAACTATTATTCAGTTGAATACGTGCCTTTCAACACCGTGTCTGAGGTGAGTCGATTCAATTGTGAACCCCCCGTTGGTTTATTTGGTTTTTATTTCAGAATATCGACATCGTTATTAACAACAGCATTCAATTGGTTGTCGAAAATTTCGATGATCCATTAGTAAACAGCATAATTATAATAGAAACGGAATCAGAGAATCCTGTACTGACGGATAATATTAAGAACGTGATTAGTAAAAATCTGGATATAAGTGTGAGTGTTAATTAACTTATTTGATTGATGCGGGGGGCATCAAAATTCACTTTTATCTTTCAGGCAAATTTATCACTGGTTAAAGAAAGTAAGGTAGCCATTTTGACTCAAACTTCCCCCGTGCTGATCATATCGAATCAGTTCATATCTGAAGACGTGGCCAAAACCATCTTGACCTCCCACGCTTTCGCGCTGGTTCGCACCAACAAGGACCTTCTGTCGTATGATAAACTGGTGCAGGTTCTTCAAGCGGAAGTCAACGGGGTTTCCTACTCACTAGTCCGAAAGGTACCCCCCAGTCACGTTTAGTTAAAACTTGATTCAAAAATAAATAATTTAGGCGTCGAGTGTAATTCCGGAAGTAGTCAAAACCACCGGCGATGCTCTAAGTGCGGAGCTAGTATCTAACGCTTCGCTGCCATGGGTGGCCAACTTGAATAAACAATTGGCAAAAACGAACGTCCAAGATGTCCTCCTGGTGACGTCGTTGTTACCTTCGGAAGGCATCCCGAATTTCGTGCAAGCGCTCAGAAAAAATCCAATCTTTAAACTTGTTAAGTACGTCCACACGGCTCACCTCTTCGTTGGCATTCCCTGAAAATTCCTTTGTAGATTCTTATTTTTATTAGACCAGAACGCCCCAGCTTTCGACCCCAAGGAAAAGCTCTTCCAAAACATTTTCCAAAAACGATTGATTGTTTCCGTGTTGAAGGACGGCCAGCTTGGCGGTTACTTACCGATACCGGTCGACTTTAAAAAGAACGTCAAGTCAGAGCAAGTTTCCCCAAGGTAAGAGAAATTCTGATTTTTTTGTTGGCCTTCGAATATACGCGTTTTGGTTTTCAGCACTTTAATAGCAAATAAACATCTGGAATATATCGGAATAAACGCGGACGATGAGACTATACTGGTCGAAAAATACGAGATTGGTTTGGGCAACATCGATTACTCCGGCGTTAACAACCAGCAAGAACGGATAATGGGTTTGGCCAAAGTGGACCCTGATACTTTCGACTTGGTACCGGATCCCGTTCTGGTTTGGAATGTACCGGATATGTGGTCCATGATTGATGGTTGCACGATTCCTCACGCTTACGTATCCGTAAGTAAAATAGATTTGCCTCGATTTGAACGAATGTGAGTTTTACATACTTCAGGCTTACTACTGCCTGGTGATTAAAGCTGGTTTGGAACATGGAGATACGGTCTTGATCCACAATGGATGCTCAGCGATTGGTTACGCAGCTATTTCCGTCGCTTACAGTTATGGCTGCACCGTTTTCACAACCGTAGCAACCGATCAACAGCGAAGCTACCTTAAGAAAATGTTTTACAAAGTGCGTCGCTTCACTATTTAAACCGTCCTCTTACTTGAGCCTTTTTTTTTTTAGTTACGCGACCGAAACATTCTCGATAGTCGCTCGACGAGTTTTGAACCGCACTTGCTTTTAGCGACCGGAGGCGAGGGAGCCCAGGTCATCATAAACTGTCTCCCTAAAAACCTCCTGAACGCAACCATAAGGTGTCTAGCGGAATTCGGGCGTTTCGTTCAGCTAGGGAAATACGACGTCAAGCAAAAGAACACGATGGGAATGAGCGTCTTTTTGAAGAACACCTCGTTTTACGGCGTCATCCCCGAGGAAGTTTTCGAAGCCCCCATCGAGGATAAACGCAAGCTGTACGATTTGGTAAAGTCGGGAATAGAAGACGCTGTGGTTCTTCCCCTTAAAAGATCGGTCGTCGACCATGAAAATATCAAAAGTATAATTCAGTTAGTACCCACCACCCTCAAGTCTTTAACGCGTCAATTTTTTAACGAGTTTGAATTTAGGTCTATAACGAGATGCGATGCCATGGGTAAGGTTTTGATCAAAGTGAGCCCCACGCTGACGATTAATTATTTGAATACGCGCAAGCCCAATCAGTTTATATGCGAAGCTACCAGCTCGTATTTAGTGTACGGTGCGTTAAGTAAGTGTAGTGTTTGTCTTTTCGGTTTAAAACTTTTTGTGTAGGTGGCACCGCTGATGTTTGGGCGGATATGGTGGAGTGGTTGGTTTTAAGAGGTGCAAGAAACGTCGTCGTTTCTTCAGACAACAAGTCAGACCAATCAGCGTACATCGACCGCAGATTAAAACTGCTGCGAAATTACTTTAACGCACAGATCGTATGCTTGCCGGATAAGACGTCGACGAAGGAAGATGCGAATGAGCTTATATCTAAAGCCTACTCTTTAGGTTCAATTCATGCCGTGTTTTTGTTGCCCGATAAAAACACGCAGATAAAATCCGTGCGAAATATCGACGCGGCTTTGACAACTTCCGCCCCCAAGGTACTTTTCGTTAACTTTTTGAGTAGCGCTGGTGGTATCGCCCGACAGAGATCGGACGCCGGCTACTTCGCCTATAACATAGATTGGCCGACGAATTTGCAATTTTTGGATGCCCTCTATGGTTTGGATGAGATTCTAACCCTATCAACCAACGACGTAATCATCAAGAGCGAAAAGGCCGATGACGTCCAGGAAACGGCCCAAGTCCTTTACAAAAGTATTTTTGCCCAGTTATTTCTTTTGATAGGTCTTCTAAATTCACCCCTCGTTGCAGAGCTAACGCTAGTTTTGCCTCAGTCGTCCGATGAATTGTTGGATTACTTCAAGAAGTCGTCTGAGAAACCAAAGTTCCAACAGGTACTGACCTCAGGGCCGTTTAAAATTCGTGAGGTGCCCCCCATTTTTATAATACCAGGCTTATTTAAGTACAGCAACGTCGTGGAAATGTGTCGAGGTTTGCTGCATCCGACGTTTGTTGCGCAGTTACCCATATCGAAAATATCCTTGCAAGAAACGGCAGCTATTTTGGCTGAGGTAAATCAAAACTTCTTTGGAAATTCTGCCTTTTACAGAAATCCAGATGTACCCCTTTTTACATAGACCCTCAGGATTTTTGGATTTTAACCCTTGACTTTGCTTGAGTTTTAAATTTTTATAGGAAATCAAAACAATATTCCCTAAAGGCCCCTACAATATCGTTGGAATTTCTTGGGGAGGGGTTCTCTCGATTGAGATCGCCAAAATTTTGGAAGCCCACCGAAAAACGCAAGTGACTTTCGTCGATGGGGCACCGGACACTGTGCAAGCTGTCTTAAACAATTTAGGCGTAGATACTACCGCCGAGGTTAACATCTTATCCAGATTGCTCAACATAACGTCCGCAGAGGTTCGTTTTGGACTACGAGGTCAAATGATTTATGTATAATTGGAGTAGATCGTGTTGCGATCCAATTACAGTTACAGATTCATTTGATCTTGTGATATTTTTGCCACGTCTCGACCATGTGATTGTATCACAAACTCTTTTAAACGGACACTAAATGGCGCACAAACACTTAACGTTTCGCAGTCGTTCGACACCTTCGTCAGCGAAACGTTAAGTGTTTGTGCGCCATTTAGTGTCCGTTTAAAAGAGTTTGTGATACAGTTTTCATCGGACAAGAACCAGCTTTAATCATGTGATTGTAGATACTGAAAAAGCTGAACGCTTTACCCGATTGGAACTCGCGTTTGGACTTCGTACTCAGTAGCTTCCAGGAAGACGCAAATAAAATTTCATCCCTACGAACCTCCCTAGATACCTTACTACACCTGTTGACATCCATCAAATCCTATACACCGGCTCAAGAACTGCTCAAGAAAGCACCTTTCTTGTTACGACCCAGCGGTTCGAACAAGTACGACAATTGCGGTTTGAGTAAGGTACGAAAAGCCCAATCGAATTTGGAAGTAAGTTTTGATCTAATCGGCCCAATTTTTTTGTGATAGTATTTCGAGCAACAGACGCAAATTCACATCATTAACGGCGACCACATTTCGATGCTGCACGTCAAGGAATTTGTGGATACTGTTAATGATAATGTTATAGTCCGTTAATTGATGGCGGCGGCGCTTAACCAGGAGATGAGAGGTTCATCAAAGTAAGAAACTGTTATTAATAAAAAATTCAGAAGGAAAATATATGTAGCACTTTTTCTCCTCTGTATATCCAGAATTTAACATTAATGAATCCAAAAGTTTTGTATAATAAAGAATTAATTCGCGATTAGTAAGAGTTGTGCGTCTGTCTTTATCACGCGACGTAACTAAGACGCACCTAACGTAGCTACATAAAAGCAGAAAAAATAATAACAATAAAAATTAATAACGTCACATGAGAAATTGTTGAGCTCATAACAACAATAAAAATAGTAGCATTATTTCAGTGCATTAGTGGAAGTTGAAGTAGCGAGCTCACCGACAGCAGGGCGCCCGCGCCGCGACGCTAATCCTATAGTGCGCCGCTTTCCTAACTCAGACGGTGGTTTTCCGTGCCGCAGTACACGATATTCCGGTGATTCAGTGCATTAGGTTTTCCATATTTTCATGGAATTACATACGGTTGTATACAGGTGACGCACACGATTATGGTGAGTAGGTGGATCCCTCCCCCCCCAAAAAAAATGGTTTGTTTTATTTAAAAATTTACAACTTCGCTATGAATAATTACAACACACTTACCAAACCCAATTACTTTGTCATTAAATTAATACCACTAGTATTTTAGTAAAACAGGAAATTGTCGCCGTTCCGTTTTTCAAAGCGATTAATTTCGACTTTGATGTAAATGTTAAAATGATCTTTTTTTCGTGGAATTTATGGTTGTTATTGTTTCTGCTGGATCGCCATTTTGAAAATGAAATGTGGAAAAACTGGGCTGACGTTGAAAAGCTTGCAAAGTTGCTGGTTAATTGTGAAAAGTTAGTTTTTTGAAGTATCTGTGACAGTTACGTTTTGAATTTTGGGAATGTAATTTGATTTTTGGTATTTATTTTGAATATAAATAATAGCTTTTCACATTTTGAAAATCAGAATTCGTATGGTCCTGTCTTTTCTACAGGCCCTTCCATTTTTACTTGCTTTTATATCATACCTATTTTTAGTGAAAACAGAAAACAACGCCCAATTATCATGCACTGAATATTAATCGAGTTGATTTTGCATTCAAGTAAAATAAATATGTATAATTTTTGGCATTTTTTATCATTTCTTTGTCGAGTATCACCGGTGGTTTCAAATTTTATTCCGATCACTACCTCAGCATTTTAATTTTGTTTATAAGTACAATACACGTACTACATCTTTCATCTCACAATAATAACCACGCTGTTTATATTTATAATTGTTGGTGCGAATCCAACGCATTTTCGACACCTAAACGTTTGTAGGTGGACGAAAATAGTTCCGGGAATTAATTACCTGAAAACTTAACTGACTTTAGACTCCTGTGCTTTATTTAATATACAATATTCAATGTGAGGTTCTAAAGGACCAGTATTGGGTAATATACTTTATTTTTGGATTTGAGATACATCTACACTATACTTTAAAAAATGTACCTACATCTTAAACGTATACTACATACTTGATTTAAAATGTATATGTTTTTACATATGTAACGAGTGATCAATATCTTTTCTAATCAAGTGACCTATGGAAATAAAATCGTGTGTCTTGGATCAGTTCATTATTTCAAATGCCATTTGAATTATTTATATTGCATTCCTATATAAAATCCAACTGCTGTTCTTATGTATTAGCTACATGTTTTCTTTATATAAATTTGGATATCAAATGCCAAGTTCACGTTTCCCACAAAACGAAAGCACGCGCCAAGAGCAACGAAAAATTGATTCATAGAAGGTGTGTAAAATGTCCGTCGTTCTCTTGTAAACACAAGCGAATTCTGCGTTTTAAATTGTTAACAACATTCGCTAAGATTACTGGATTGTTATTTAACTGTCCGCAAAGAACAAAGATTTCTGTTAATGAATTAAACTTGCCGACAGTTACAAATAATTGAAATGAGGATGACATTGGAAAAAATGAATTAATCAAAGACATACGATTTTCTTTCCATAGGTCACTCGATTAGAAAAGATATTATACAATATATGAATTTGATATGTATACATGGTGTCACAGAAGTAAGTACATTAGTTTTAACTGATAGTAAAACTCGTCAAGAGTAACAACTTTTCTAAATATATTTTTTCTGCGAACGTTCTAGTTATCGAGTTAAAATTATTTAAAAATTTGTCACAAATATCATTGTCTGCCACAGGAGACTACACTACCTGGCCGATAATGATGATCAATTGATAACCGACTAAATAAATAAGTGGCAACCAATATTGCTGTGACTGTAGCCTGTGATTAGAACAATACATAGAAATTTGGCGATTTGGAAGAAATGGTACAGAGAAAAATTGTTAAATTTGACAAATTCTGTTACTGGTTAAAATTAATGTACTTATTTCCGTGACATCCAGAACAATATACATATGCAATGGGCTTTTTCCATCTGTGTAATTATGTACCATGAATTTTTTTTTAACTTTCAACATACAAGGTAAATATTCCTATTGTAACGATTTTAAGGGTTCTATTAATTTTTCTTTTAAAACAAAACACGAAATAGTCAATAAACTAATTTATTTAAAAGCGAACTAATTAACACTAAATTAAACATTAAATAATTTACAAGCTTATACCTAATTTATTTTAACAGCCGAGCGAAAATTTAACGCGAACTTTAATGCCGAACTGTCTAACGCTGAATTCTTGCCGAACTGTGGCCCATTCCCGGCCACGTGCATTTATAAGCCGAAGGTGTTATTCTCGTACTTTCTAGAGCGCGACAGACTGTCTGGTCTAATTTATTCCGCCGCCGGAATTCTCTAGGGTGTCGCTTAAAGCGCATCGGCTAGATGGTTGTGACGCAAGAGACAATCTGACGCCGGCTGGTGTCGACGAATCATTACACTATGTTCAATTTTAAAAAGAACGAGTCAATGCATTGCAAGATATACCTACCAGCTACCTATGATGAAACAAAACGAGTTTTAATCAAGTAATATTAAAGACTTATTTATATATTTATATACAGGGCGATCGAAATTGATTGTCCTGATCCTACACTGCTTTCAACGAGCTTGATATCGATATTTACATCATCCCATTATTAAAATGAAGTTAGCAACATAGGAAAATCTGGGGAAGTTACTAGATATCCCAAGATTTTGTTGACAGTTCTTTGCGCCGTTCGTTCATGAAATATGGTTTATTTCATTGTAATGGCAATCTGATTAAACAATAATTATGTTAGGTTTGGTCGTAAGTTTCCTGAAGGTTCTATGCTCGCACTGCTTTTCGTTGCAACCTTCAAGCGATAGATGTAAATATTGATATCAAGCTCACGGAAAGTAGTGTAAGATCAGGACAATCACTTTCGATCTCCCTGTATAATATACAATGTGTATATGATGTACGTATTGTATATATTTACAGTTGGTTCTTGTCCGATGAAATTTGTATCACAAAATCTTCTAAGCGGACACTAAATCGCGCAAATATACACTTTACGTTTCGCAGTCGTTCGACTGCTTCGTCAGAAGTGAAAATTATGTTGTCAAAATAACATAATTGACAACATAATTTTCACTTCTGACGAAGCAGTCGAACGACTGCGAAACGTAAAGTGTATATTTGCGCGATTTAGTGTCCGCTTAGAAGATTTTGTATTGTATATAGTATATAAGATACTCAAAATTGTATTTCCCGAGTGCGGAAAAGGATATTTACTCGTAATATTCATAATATCCCAGAATTTGTATAAATATTCAATATACAATATACTTTTTTATCGTAGTATATAATGTACAGATACAATATATCTACGAAGTAGATTGTATAGAGTATATAATGTACATTAATGTATAATGTATGTTATCTAACTGTTTACGGTCGCACTCATTGTATTTGCATCTTCTTTTAACCTCATGTAATAACACGAGATGAAGATATTTTGAGTGCGCACTAGTGCGGTCAATCGAAAACGCTATATCGGGAAGAACAAACGAGAGAGTTGCCGCCCTGGTGTTTATACGTGAACTTTCGTATGTGAGATAAACTGTCAGTGGAACAATCAAATATTTACTGTTGTGTGCCTCAGTGTCATAGTTATTATTGTTATTATACCGAAAATGTATCGTTCCGTACGTTTTCTAAGCACAAACTGATCAAAAATCGAAGATTTATTATGGTCGTCTCACATACGACGGCCATTGTGAGCGCCACCTACATTCCATTGTTCTTCCCAATGTAAGTAGGCTCTTCATTGCTACAGATAGTTAATGGCATGTGAAATTTGCTTTTTTTATTCAATTTATATTGGCCCCGATCGAATTTGGTATATTTCTAAACACCCCTCTTGTCAATATCCGGATATTACAGAAGACTACGTATTAGTTATATTTCTTTTCAAATTTGGAAAGATGAATTCGAATTGAATTGGATTTGTTCATTTTTGTGTCATTTTAATTGCTTATAAAATAAAATAAAAAATTATCTATACTCAAAGTTGACCCCCAAGGGCATAACGTGGTTCCGACATGGAGAGAACTGGCTAGGCCTATATTGTATGTTGTGTGTATAGTCGTGCGCAGCTTAAATGCTACAATTTGACAGTTCTGTGACTCTTGTATCACAAGGTTTTAAGAGTGAGGTTTGCGTGCGCAAGGTGCATTTAAGGTGCGCGGGACTGTACCTACAGAACCCCTGTTTAGTATGCCTAGGAAAAAATATGTATTTATTTTTTTGTAGTCAGATGATCGAACATAATGGCAAGAATCATATAAATCTATGCAAATAAGAATTATTCGATAAACATTATCCCATTGTTTTTACAAATATAGGACAGAAATGTCTGTTTGTCTGAGCTATAATATTTTTGAGATATATGTGTATTTATAAATAATACACTTACGTGCAAAGAAACCGACCCACTTCACACTTTTGACCTTGATTGTTTTTCTTTTATTGAAACTAGAAATCAGATTAAAAGAAATCTATATTTTTGAAAGACCTTTAACATAAAACCAAATTTATTCAGATTTCTTTCGTCTTCTGGATGGAACCAGGATGGAAAAAAAGAACAATCAAGTCAAAAATGGGTGGTATGCATAAAACGAAGTAGATGCTTAATACTTCTCAAATTAGTATATTCTTCGAAGTGTTTTTTATTACATAAAGTACCCACTACAACTCTGACGCATATACGTACTTTGAAAGCAAAGTTTATACTACAACACGTAGTAAATACTTACTATTAAAGTGAAGTATCTACTACTAACGTGGCCAAGAAAACTAAGTGACTTGTTTGTTCATTTGTTATACACGAATACGGTTTGTTGAATATCTATCACATCTATGCATGTGTGTGTATTTTTGTAACAATCTATTAGTACGTCAGTTAACCACTTTATGTCACTTTTACCTGAATAACTTGCGTATACATCATCAGTATACATATATTCTCCTTTCTCCTACACTTTTCGGGTATATTCATAAAAACAGCCATAATATTTTATTATAATTCATACCGCGTGTCGAAGAAGTTTACTAAGTAGCAGCTTCACTTAAACTGAAGTAGATACTACGCGGCAGCCGAAATTTAAGGCTTTTGAAGCAGATACTACAAAATTTACAGTAGGTGCTTCTATGGTGAAGTAGAAACTTCTAATTTACATAATAGTATCTACTAAATGCGGATAGTAAATACTACGTTAATACTTCACATTCGAAGTGGATGCTTGGAGTATTAGCGTGTACTACGTTTTATGCATACCACCACCCATAGTGGAGTGGGTCGATTTCTTTGTACGTAAGTGTATTATAATTTATAAAAAAAGCAAAACAGTATCACAAATCACAAAACGAAATAAATAAGCACGTTAGGATGTATTTATCAAAAATGAAACGCACGGACACGTCCAAGCAATTTGAAAACAACTTGAAATCGTCTCCATCATATTTCACAAGAATGAAGGAAGCATGTCAAATGAGTGGAAGTTTTTTTAGAAGACATAAAGACGTGGTAACATCCGCTTCTACTGCGCAAAGAAGACGTAAAGACGTGAAGAAAAAAAGCCCATTTAGTCAAAATGGGGTACTTTGAAACGTCAACGTTAAACGACACAGAATATATCGTATATATACTTGCTAATTTTATTGCTGAGTAGATGTATGTATTAAAAAAAATTATAGGCTGCGTATTTTATTTTGTAAAATTGTCCAAGTTTAAATAATGTTTTCTAAACAAACTTCACGCGTGCTTTTGATTCATATAGTTATCAAATTATATATCTGCGTACATGTTAAAGAAGTAGATACAAGTACTTGTCAAATTTTAGTACACGTCACTTAAAGAAATTCTGCCGTAATTATTTCGTTCGCTTTCTCCACGATGGACAATTAAGTTTTAATCTTCGCGTTGTTGTTGTTTCATTAAAAGCGGATTGTTTTAGGGCATAATGAACAAGAACTTTCAGCTTGTCATGTTTCACAAGAGAACCTCTTCTGAAACGTGCCAACAGGAAACTGTTGGAAGGCTTTTACCGCCTTTCGCTATTTGTCTAATGGGGAACACACAAAGCAAGTGCACGTTCGCAAGTGGAAAATATCAAAGTGAGATTGAAAAGGTTGCACTTTTGAACATTGGCAACATTATCTCATATATTATAGTGCACTGGTTTTTTGTGCAAATTTCAATTATTGTCGCATTGATTTGAAATATCCGTTGCTAATACAAAAGTAAACACTAAAATGAAGTAATTTTTTCGAACTTAATTAAAGTATACGCGGAGGCAGCAACGCAAAACGAAAGCGAAAGAGACGGAAAGTAATTAATAATTTAATAACGGACGTCGGTTATATTTAGACTAACAAAAGAAGCGTATCGATTGCCTCGTTGTCGTTACAATAATCTAATTTAGTCCTGCTTTTATAATATTACATTTTAATACCCTTCAAACATTTCATCGATCGAACAGACAAACTGACAATATCGCCGTTGGTTTAATCACTGTCGTTTT
Organism: Dorcus hopei; assembly: GCA_033060865.1. Lineage (NCBI taxonomy): Eukaryota > Metazoa > Arthropoda > Insecta > Coleoptera > Lucanidae > Dorcus > Dorcus hopei. The sequence goes on along the minus strand of CM065425.1, from coordinate 1,245,527 downwards.
AAGCTTCGCGGATTTTCGTTTGGGGTGGTGAATCTGCGTCCCCTAAGTAAAGCCTTTTGATAACTCAACTTTTGGATATTTGTTGATGCGCCATTCGAGGCAACAGTATTGATATATCACAAAACCTCGTCGGCGACAAGGGGTCTGGCTTTTTATCTTCTGTCATAAAAGAACGCTTTCAGAAAGGAGAAACCGGTCGGGAAAATTTAGACGGGGCTGTTTTTCAGTGCTTTCGCTTTTGAAAGTTTGACCCACTTCTTTTATATTACTTTCAGATCGCGTTAAGTTTCGAGATAATTGCGCGAAAATTGCCAAATAAACAGCTCGCAAAAAATTTCATCAAATCATGAGAGCGCATTTCATTGCCTTGAAGATTCCCGTTTGGGGTTGTAGTAAACTATAGAATTTTGGAATTAAATGGCCTTCTATTTTAATTCTTTTGTAATTCGTAATTTATTTTTAAAACACAAGAAAAATTGTTGGGGGGCCACATCACTTTCAACTCCACATGCCACGTTCTAAATCCGTTGTTGCAAAGCAAGAAAATTTCTAATTTTCTGCATGAAAATGGATGAGTGTGCTCGCAGTGTAACACAAAATTGCAAATCATACCCGAAACCCTTTACACGCAAGCCAGGCCATTCCATCTTCCTTATTTATTTACGCAACTTTCTCGCTGTATACCAGACACATAAAGCCCTAAGCGCCCGCTCAGTTTGTTCTCGTTTGCGCGAAATAAATTGGTGGGCGTTATTCAAAATTAAATTTGCGTTAACTTAATCAACAGTTACTGTTCACATTGTTCGATCACATTAATCCACATTTGGAAACGCCTTATAGACGACGATAAAATAATGCGCATTTAACGTTCATTTAGATTCACGATGTAAAATCGATAATGAAATTAATTACACCCGAATGAAGATCGCCAGCACACATGAATGACTTCATCAGGATGTCTTCCAATTAATTGGCCTTTAGCCAAATCCAATTTGACTGCAGGCGAACTTGACCTCTGGTTCAAAGGTGCAGACGGGGTTGGAGTGGAATAAGACACGCGAATGCACAAAACTTTATTTACTATTTATTTACTCGACTGTGGCCCGATTTTTTCACCTCCTGTTAACTTTATCTGACGGTTTATTCCCATAGTAACAATTGTGGCCTGTGTCACTGAAAGTACACTTGCTCATGATAATGTAATGATGTATATTTTAATTGATAATGATAAATTTGGGGCCCTCGTAAAACACAAGCATCCTTAAGGCGCCCTTCAATATTCCACCCTTATGATCCTCATAAAACCGCGCGATACGTGGACTTAACAGTTTGGAGAAGTTCCCTAAGTGGGCGCCCCCACAAATCGCAATTTAACGACGAAGTCATTAGGATGAAAAGATTATCATTTTGGAGACTTTACCGGGAAATTCATTAGGCTACATCTTTTTAATGGCGTAATTTCCTTAACTGGGGGGGGATTCGGGCTTTAAAAACAAACTTCACTTTATGTGGAAATCGCTCCAATCAAATCGGTTGTTTCTATTATTCCCCGTGGAAAATGCTTGCAGGGTGCGTTTCCAAAATTGAAAGAAAATTCGTCTCGTTTATTGCTCTGATCAATCAAAGTGCTATTTGATTTTATTTATAAAATAATCAGCCAACTTCTTGCTAAGTAATTAAAAGGTATGCAATTTGAAATTATTATTACCAAGGTGGTAGTCCTTTTTGGAACCCTTTTCCTATTCATATTTTTTCAAAATAAATTAGTTAGAGTGTTATTTTTTTCCTTCATAAATAAATTAATAATATTACTGGCTAATGGTAATTGTCATTTCATGTTACGAATGAAATTCATGGACGCTTCACAAATAGACTTTCTAAAAATACGAGCCAATAAAACGCCTCTGGCATAGTAACAATGAGAACTGGGTTGCCCGTCTTAACCGGGTCAAAATCAGCCCACGGACAGAAAAATAATTTGTATCTGGCCGAAGGTTAGGGAGACGGGGGTGCGTGTGCATATAAACCAACAACCCTCAAGGAATGTTCGCGTGATGTGGCGCCAGCCCAAATCGATCCGGTGCCATAACGCGACTACGCTGTCAGTTGAGAATTCTGCTCGGAATAAAAACTCGCTTTTCTTTTTTGGATGCGGGGGTGATATTGCGGAAAATATGCGCCACTGTGAATCGGGCAGAATGTAATATGTAATTCCGTGATGAGCTTGGTTGTAAATCTGCTGCGTTTATCAGGGTTTATTAAGGTCGTGCCAAGCGAGGGATTTCTTGCCAAGTTTCTTCTCTAGTCAGCTGATCGATAGAATTATCATTTAATTAGTTTTAAACGGCATTTTCAAAACCACAATGAGTTTGTTTAAGCCAAGACTTTTAAATTATTAATCAAAGCTTTTGATTATAGTAGTTTTTCTTTCCAAAAAAAGGATCTCTTCTGTATAGATGAGGTGAAATTATTTTGGCGTCAGCCGTGAACTTAAACAAACGTCAAAAACATGGAGACTAAAAGAAAAGCAGATAAAAAGATAATAGAGAGTTGGAAAAGGAAAAAAGTGCATTGCATGCACAGTTGGACATGTCTGGTTACATTGCATTGATCATAATCCGTCGTATTCAGTCACGTGATGTTACACTTAAATAATAATAGTAATTAAAAGCCGGTGACTTTAATAAGTTAAGTACTAACAAATTACTTCAGTCAATTCAATTTCAAGTTGACATTAATATTTAGTGTTTACTGTCACATGTAATTTTGGTCTTCATGTAAACTACTTAATGGTATGAGATACGGGAAATAACTTTTGCTGAAACAAAGTTGGCTCGTTTGAGTATCCAAGGAGCTTATTACGTTGTACACGCTCTTTGTTGTTTCCCACCCTTCACTCCTAATACTTTACACCATCGGTGCCATTAAGTTTTGATCAGATCGTCAGCAAACTCCGGCGCGTCTTCGATAAGCAATAATCACGTGCGATGACCAATCTCGTCCGAAACGTGCGTTACGGTCAGCGTCGGAGGAGAATTTTAATTTCGCCGTGGAGGAAGTCATTAGCGGGCGTAATTTTATTCCTCCAAGGTGAATATTAATGGCACCGCTTGTAGGGGGGATTATGCTCGCATTAAATTTGGAACGATTAAATTTACGCGGGCATATCGTATTTATAAGCAATAATTTACATTCACGAAGGCAGGAAGTGGCTTAACTCACAGAATAACGGACGTCAGTCAAATTTGAACTCTACACAAAAAAAATGTGCAGGATCCTTTGTGTTGAAATATCCCCTTTCAGGAGGAGAATGCAAATTTTTACTTATTTCGTAACGCTGAGGTTTTTAGGAAATTTTGCTTGTGCCCCCTCACTATGTCAGTCGCAATCTCTTAATTTATGTCATAGGGACAACGAACGATTGCTTTCATTGTCCTGGACAAAGACACCCTATATTGTACTTAGGTTATAAATGTGCTTACGGAACTAATGCAACATGTGTTTCATGTGGAATGGAACGGCTTCGTTTTTGAATGTCGTGCCAAGTTGGCACGTGCACGTTCTTTTTCTAAATCGAGCGACTACACTGCAATTTATTTGAATCCAATGTGTATCATACCTGCATATTTCTTAACCGATTTAAATTTCTCCTATTTTCTAAGCATTGAGCTTTTCAAAGCTGTGAACTCTTCAAATTATGAATTTGGTATATAACTTGTCAACACTGATTAATATTGTGGTAAAATGTGAAAATAAATACAAGCAAGTGTCCTATAATTCATTTAGTAGAACACCTTCTAGGAGAAAGAGAAACGCAGAAAAACATCTGCCTTGTTTATTGCCTTCTTTATTAGCGTTATTTACTTTTTATGTCTCCATGTAAAGTGAAATACGGTTTGGCAAAGCACCTTCATCCCCATCGGGGGTGGCATCTAAATTAACTCGAAAGTATTCGCAAATGCGATGATAAACATTCCATCCAAATCCCGTAGTTTAGGTGGCGGCGCGGCGCCCTCTGATGAATGTAGCCCCTTTCCTCCCCCTCAGCGTTAGACTGACTGACGAATTAGCTCCGAGGAGAAGCGCCTGTAATAATATTGCCTATGTTAATTAACCTTATTCTATACTGGACTGGACATTCTGTATTAGCTCGAACGGTACGAGAGCAAATTGCTTTAAGTAAATATAATTAAGTTTCCCCTCCGCCTTTGGCGATTAAAGCAAAGAACTTAGAGAGTAGGCAGGAAGTTGAGGAAGTCCTTAATTTTATTTCCCCAATCATAATCGGTACAGTGTGGGCCCCCTCTTTTATTGCTTAAACATTTTTGCCTATACGTACAGTGTTGATTAAAAAACTTGCTTTTTGGTTTTTTTATTAGTGTATAATGAAGTAACACTAGTAACTTTAGGCAATATAAGTAGTAAAAAATGTTTGATTGATCTTTTTAAATGCACGTCCACATTTTTTGTTCTCGGTTTGTTAGTACGTGAAGCTTTCAGGGTGTAAGATGCAAAAAGAGATAGAATATTATAATAAAACAAAATTAGAACATGTACTCTGCTTAAATATTTATGCTATTCCGTGCATCGATTATTAACTAAATAAATTCAAATGTTGGTACCAGGTGCGGGGGTGACTTTTTGGGTTTAATATCCGCGTAAATCTCTGCCCTTTGTTGATACTGGCTATAAAGCGACTATTCACCGGAATATTTATTGTGAGGTAGAACTTAGATGGCCTAATCAAATTGTTATGGGACATTTTCAAAATAATAATAATAATCGCAGAGAAATCCACCCATGAGAGGTTAGCAATAAAGTTATAAAATTTCAAAACACTGTCGCCGCTAAAACAACGACCACAGATCAATAAAATTTAATCCATTGCAAAGAGTATAATGTGTACATTCTCCTTGTACCAAGATATTGAAAAAGTATTTGATATTAAGTTGAAAACCACTATTTAAACCAGCATGTAACACACTAAAAAATTTGTTTTCAATGAAAATTTTCACGCAGTCATAAAGTAAACATCCATATCTATTCAATAGTGCCTTTGGAAAGTTTTAGCCGGACGATTTTAATTAATTACAAATAAATTAAAAGTACACTTTCACGGTCATATAACAATAGACGCTTATATCTCATTAACCAGCATCTGCATAAACATTTTCTGTACTGAATATGAAAGTACACGTCGAGATCTTTTGTTTCAAGTGAACCCTGAGTTTTAGCCGACTGATTTGAAGTAATTAGAAATTAACTGAAAAATAAAACAGTGCTAACTTTAAACGCTCGTATCTCATTAATCAACGTCTGCATAAATTTTTTTTTTACAGAAGTTGAAAGTACATATCGAAGTCTTTCGTTTTGTACCAGGTAAGATCCGAAATACGGGAAAGGGTGGTTTATATTTTGATGAAAATGCCCTATCAACAAATAACCAAAATTTTACAATTTATCCCTCTTAGACTTTTCTCACCCTTTGTTACTCAAAACTTTTACAAGCCGAATCGAGACGCTAAAGGCGACCCCTTTGTTAGTAGCGTTCAAGGAATTAGTTGAAAAATAGCCAGGAGTCGTTCCGTCGCTCTCCTTGGACTCGGTATGAGTTTTGGCCCTTTCGATCTTCGGACTCACTACTTTGGAATTGTTGAATTTTCCTCCTCTCCTGGTTAGGTATACTTATTTAATAAAAAAAAGATTCTCTAAACTCTACTGAGAATAATAAATGAAATTCGGAAAGTCTAACAAATAAAATTATATTGTAAGAGAATTTGTATTGTAACACAACGAACGAACAACAAAAAAATAATAATAATGACTTTACAATATCAGATCTAATAGAAACACAATTACTCGTCCAGGAGGAAAGATGGTGCGGTACGTTTAGAAAAATGCGTTTTGTTAGTAATTGTCAAACTTTTAAGCCGAAAACACATGGAACTTACCGGGGACGAAACTTAAATGATGTTTCTCGTATCCGTAACTCAGGAAAAACACTAACGATTTATATTGACGGATATTGATTCGTTAGCGAGCGAATTTATTTTAAAATAACTGACACAAAAAAAAGAACTTTTTCTAACAAACTTTGAAAAATTAAATTAAAAATAAAACCGAACTTAGAACAAAAATAAATAAATTAAACTAAAATTTCGACGAGAATTTAACGCGCAACAAACTAATGGAACCGGGAACTCACTCTCCTGCGCGCGGCTCCTGTACTTAAGCACTCGCCACCGCCCTCGAACCCCGAAGTGGGATCTTTTTCAAATTCAGCAAGTTTTTGAAAAAGTCCGTGGTTGATTCGGGCTTTTAGCGGCGAGCCGCTTTCCACTAGGTGGCGTACGCGTGTTGCTTTTACCATTTTTAGCCACGTGTCGCGCGGTCAGTAGCCAGAGAAGCTGGTCGCACGCTTTTTGCTGATCCCTTAAAAATTGAAAACAATCTTATATCCGTAACATAATATTTTCTTTAGTTGGAAAGCACGTTCTACACTACTGAATATAATATGTTTTTCCTGCGTTCCGATTTCGTGAGATCAAGTGAAGTTTTAAGAAAGAATTTATAATGATAATTTGGAAATTTCCCTACGCATTTTTCGGGTCGTTACAATTGCAACAAAAATAATGGCAACTTTTTTCATATTTTTTTGTAAGATTTGAAATACAGTTGATACGGAAGTGTTGCGTTTAGGAAGCCCCTATAATTGTGAATGGTATCGATTTGAAGATTGTGATGGAAAAAAAAACAGTTATCGTCATGAAACAATGTTCTTATCTTTTCAGCTTTTCTAGAAAATATGCATCGTTTCAGAAGGCACAATGCGCATTTTCATATTCTGTAAAAACTGTTTATGCAGATGCTGGTTAATAAGATATGAACATTTAAAGTTTGTATTGTTTCATTGCTGTGAATGCCACTTTGTCAAATCAACCGGTTAAAACTCAGGGTTTAGTTGAAACGAACGATCTCGACGTGTATTTTCATATTCTATAAAGAAAATGTTTATGCAGATGCTGGTTAATGAGATATAATTAATTAAAATCGACGGGTAAAAACTTTCCAACTTTCAAACTTGAATAGATATGGATGTTTACTTTATGACTGCCTAAAAATTTTCATTGAAAACAATTTTTTTAGTGTGTTACGTGAATAATGATTCATACTGGTTTAAATAGTGGTTTTCAACTTAATATCAAATATTTTTTCCATTTCTTGGTACAAGGAGAATGTACACATTATACTCTTTGCAATGGATTAAATATTTTTGATCTGTGATCGTTATTTTAGCGGCGACAGCGTTTTGAAATTTTATAACTTTATTGCTGGAATTGTATTGCTAATTCTCATCGGTGAGAAATACTGGTTTCTGAGTCTAGTCTAAGGGCCGTATGCTGAGTTTAAATTTGAGTGACATTTGTAATATGACATTTGAAGTCTTACAACATTGAGTCAGTCACATTCTAAGGGCCGATATTTCGATCACAAGTTAACTTTAACCTTCAGTTTATTGCCATAGGGATAATTGTTACTATGGAAATAAACTGACACTTAAAGATAACTTGTGATTGAAATGTCGGCCCTAAATGACGCTTAAAGTTAAACTGAGTTAATTGCGTACGGCCATAAAGGGGTTATTCTAATCGGGGTTGCAAATTACAACTTGGTATGATCCTACTTCCGAGCATTATCGAGACTGCACAACGTTGTAGCCTGTTACTACCGAACATTGTCGATATTGTAACTTTTTACCATTTGCTAAGGAGGTACCACCGTTGCTAGGTTGCAAATATGTTTTGAATGACCCCCTTACTAGCACATTCTACCCTACTTCTTGCACAAGATTTGGTTCAATTTCTTAAACAGTTTAATTTCGAGAGTAAGTTGCATCAAACTGAATAAAAAACGATCTTGAAAAATAGAACGTGTTCTATGTCCAAATCGTATTTGCAAGTCAAATATTTACCGTGCAATTTGAACCAAATCTTGTACAAGGAATAGGGTAGTTTAAATCCCAAAGAGAATTTCGAAATAATCGACACCCTAATTAACTCTGTGCTTACTTCATTTTGAGTGAATGGAAGCTCTTGATAGAATGTAGTTCTACGAAGAGCAAACGCTTCCTTTTTGTGGAAATTATCGATTGCGTTGACGCAACTGAAAACTTTTGCGTGTGTTGTAAGAGAGAGAGAGGAAAAAATCCGTCTTGACAAAGTTGTAATCGACTTAATTCCTTCGACGGGGCTTCCGGTCCGTTAAGGGATTTCACACATCGTCGCCAATGACAATCCCATGCGCTCAAGCTTGTCATGTTCGGAATCGATTAACAGTGAGTGTGTTCTTCCTGGAAATATAAATAATCGGGGACATTGCGGTAACTTTGACTAATTTCCGCTCGCAACCGTAGGGAATGTTAATTGAAGCGACTGAATCAATAAATAAGATTGATGTTGGTTCAAACTGGCGTCGAAGAAGTTGGGCTATTTTAGGGTTTTGGTTTAAATAAAGTTCAGTAGAGGAGTAGAACAATAAATTTTCGACGCGAAAGCAGTTATATTATTATTATTATTTAAAGGGTTGGTTTCTTTTTTATAATAAAAAAAAATTAAGCGTCGGATGCGAAAGTCATTTAGATAAGGCCTTCCAAGGTCCTTGGTGTATCGTGCGAGATAGCACTTGGCTTCGGGTTTCATCCAATTTTGCCGATCTATAACAGCAAGCCCGAAGGGAAGAAGGGTCATGACGAGGAGGATGAGGACTTCGGAATTAGTAATTAATAATTGTTATTGTTATTTCCGGGTCAATTAACTTCTTCCACGGAAATCATCTTGGCGGTCCAACAAAATAAGACAAGAGAAAAAAATATGATATGGTAGGTTTGGGGCGTATCCCCAGTGGATGAGAGAGAGTCCTTGAATGCAAAAACACGGAGGACTCGACGATAATGCGTTCGTTCCAAACAAAAACGCACTTTCGTTCGTTAAATCCGTTGAGGGAAGCACATGTCCGGTCTGGTTTCGATGAATGCGCGGACGTAATCGAAATATTTCATCCCTTTGTTGTGGGATTTACAAAAGATTTTATTTCCGCCGTGGAAAATTCAAAATCCTTCGCACAATTTTGTAAAGCCCCATTTATAATACGCAAGCAATGCTCCTACTTATAGTGGCCCCTAAAAATTTTACCCCTTAGGGTATTTTCATGTCAAGTGGCTATTCAACTCCTGGAGAGTTAATTTGATTTTCTTCAGGTTGATTAAAATAATTTTAAGCTTCTGTTCGGGGTTCTTGTGGGCGGCAGCTTCATCTAGTACCAGAACGAGGGGAGTCAAAGAGTGACAGCAAAACGAATGGGTTTTTTTATTTGCGTCGGATTAGATTTGACAGACAATCGATTAGTCTACGTTCATCGCTTTCCACTTTGAAACACCAGCGAAGGCTTTACTCCCACTTCATTTGCGCCAAAAATTCGCCCACGAATCTAATATTGTACATTACGCAAACTAGCTGGGAGGAAGGCGGACTCCTGTCGGAACTTATAGAAACTCCGGAATTATTATTTTAAGTCTTTGTGTGGGTGTTTTCGCTTAAAGCACAAAACCACCCCTCAGATCGACGTTTTCACAATGGCGGCGCGGCGATGTGTTTCATATCTTTAATGAATGAATAGCAAGTGAAGGGCTGTCAGATAAGAGAACGCTCACTCTAGTTTGGCGGTGGAGATAATAACTTGGTTGTTTGGAACTGCAACACACACTCATCTTGAACATTTCTATTGCCTACGTAGATCACGTGAAACTGGGGGCAAATAAAGAGGTCTTATTCTTACATTTCAGAACAAGTCTAGGATTGATTTTCCGCGTATCGCCCTTAACTTTAATCGTCAATTGTTGGGGGAACTTCAAAGGAAACCCGATTGCTTTCAGATGCCATGCCATCAAGAGCTTTATACGATCTAGTAATATGATGGTGTCATTTTCAAAGACTATATTTACTAGGAGAATGCTCCTTGCTTTAACGAGATTGATCTTTCAATTTTATTAAGTAAAATGTAATTTAAAAACGGTAATCCCAAAAAAAAAATCGTGTTACGTCTCCTTCGTAAAAGTGAAGTAATCTCCTGCGTTTACATAAAATAAAACGAGCGCAAGTGCGTGTCTCATCTTCCGTTGCCCAAACAACTGAAACGAGTTAATCAAGCTTTCCACGCACGAAATGCTATTGCCTGCCCCAATTTTTCTATTTTTCATCAGTCCCTGCGCAAAACCTTTCCAGAAAGGAAGCGGCCACGCCTCTTCCGCTCAATCGCCGGAAAATTTTCCCTTACGGATCGGATGTTTCTTCGACTCCGCGTCTCACATTTCCACCGCAATATACTCGCGCCAAATCAATCGTTAAATAATTAACGAAATAAATTGGAAAGTAGCCCCTTTCATAATGAATTCATACGAAGTTGCTTTGAGGTGAATTCTACACGAAACCGTTCACGTAAACAAACTAATAAGCAAATGGCTTGCGTTAACTTCTCGTAATTACTGGCGCTCCCTAGAGAAATACCGAAGACTTTGATGAAGCACTTACTTTCACTGTGAATGATCGTTGCATTAATTTATATGCTAATACGAACAGAAACTTGCGTAGTTAGTGTACCGTGTGCTTACTTTGAAATTAAGAGAAAATACCTTCTATTTAACTTTCAGCAACATTCATTACTTACCAGTTTAGTTTATTATTTTATTTACTACTTGCATGTTGTTGGTACCTTTGAATAATTTAAACCCTAATTAAAATGGGTGGTAGTATAGATTCAGTCCTCTTGTCCTTTTCCCCCAAAAAAAGGAATTAATTTTTCTTCTTTTTGTTTAAGAGGAAGTGTTTTTGTAAATTGTTTAACTCGAGAACAATAAAATTCCTGAAATCAATTATTTATTAATCCAAAAAAAAGAAAGTAACCACCCCTGCTGCTATTTATATAAAATAATGAGTTATCAGTAATTCCGAATCGATACTGCTTATCCATAATTGATGCTTCTTTATGTTCCCGTTGGCCTACATCGAACTAAGGCCATGTATAATCGATTCGCAGGAATTAAATGGGGTTTGTGATTTTTAACAGTTCTCCATATTTTTTTTTTTTTGTGGTGGCAAGCGTAAAATGTGTTCCGAACTGAATATGCATATTTTTATCGCCGCGGCTAATCTCGGCCGAAGTTAATTTGCATTTTATAATGGCAGTGTTGTCTGAACGTTCGTTCTGATACCGAACCGGCATTCGTTATTCGTTCTTTTGATGAATGTGTTGGTTTCAGGTCTGATAGGACGGGGATGTCCAGGAGATGAAGCTTGATGAGATGCTGCTGCAAGACCTCAGTCGCGTGTGCTGAGCTTTACGCACTCAGCACCCCTGGCAACATCGTAAAGGTTAGAAAGTGTTAAATTTCATTTAAATTTAATTTGATTTTGGCCACTCACTGAAGACACTTTATTATTTTGTCTTCAGTTTCAGTTTACGATCGTACTTGATGTAGATTCGAATTCTTTTCGAATGTACTACGTGGTTCCGGTCGTCGCACAAAAATAATGCCGGGTTTAAACGGATCTTTGCCGACGACAGCTTAAATATTAGTATTTATATAATATGTTCCCAAAAAGAAATTTATGGACGAAGTGTACGTTGGGAATACTGCTCCCAGCGGGTTCTGCATGCTTCAGGCGTTTCGCATTACATTTGCTCTGCTCGTCTGGGCTTACTTTCCAAATATTTATGTTCGCGCCTCAGTTTCCTCTTCATTATCGTAATCAGATTAACGCAAAATTAAATTACCAGTAGAATTTTTGCTTTAGTCATGTCGCGCAGAAAGAAACGAAATCGTTAAAACGAAAATATTCAACGGTAATAACTTCTCGTATCTGTTGGCACGGGATTAATTTACATGAATGTATTAAAATCTCAGAGGAAAAGACGGAGATGAAGTGCAAGGCTATGTATGATAACTTTGCTCTTACGTTCAACTTCATAACTTTAAAAATAAAGGAAGCTCGTGCAAGCACAAGTAATTAACTTGAATTTAAAACACAGTGCCTTAATTAACGCACATAGAGTTAATTACGTACATTTTCATAAATAATATCTATTTTATCTATCTCTTAGCCTATAGGGGTCCAAAAGTTTTTACCTTAGCACGTTTGTGTAGATGGTGACGGTGATACCCTCTGTTTTTATCTTTAAATTAAAAATCCCCTTTTTTTATCTATTAAAATTTCTTTGCTCTTCAATCTTGATAAGCGATAAAATGTAAATATATTAATACTAACGCTTAATGGAACCCACTCCCCCTTGAATTCACAATTAAAATAAACTGCTACTGACTATTACTTCACCTAAGTGAGAGAATGCGTCTAATTATAAACTTTTGCAGCTGAAAGTATGCGTTATTTTAACTAACATTAGCAAATAAACTTTCCGCGGTTAAAGTTCGATAAGAATTTAAAATTTCGGAATTAAGTAGCATCCAGACAATGCGTTTTGGCCGAAAGCCGCAAAGCGATCGGTTAAGGTCGAATACAAATGTAGGCGTTGCTAGCGTTGCATTGAAGAAACACAGGCTACATCTATAGTCAGATTTATTCTGCTATTGCACGCCTCTTTTATTAATTCTTCAAATATGTAGTACAGTGAAAGCCTTTTTGGTGATTTCTGTTTACGCGACTCGTACTTACTTGTACTTGTGTTTTCAAGGTATTTATTATTGTTTTCATAAGAAAAGATCTCTGTGTCATAAATAAAACGCGTCTGGTTTTACATCATCAGACTCCATCATTTTTTCTTATTCACCGTTGACAAAGACATAATACTGAAATATTTGTCGGTTGTAACTTCGGTTGTAACTCTTGTTTTTTTTTCTTTATTGGTCTTGCTTCTAGATATCATTCACCTAGTCATTCTCTCATACATCCTTTCGCCATGTCCGTACCATCTTGGTACGGACTTGCTCCACTGGTTTTATCTTCAGTCCTTCCTTGATCCTTCTATTTTTCGTGTGAATCTCATTTCTGCAGCTTGCATTTTCTTTCTGTGAACTTTTGGTTTTTGTCCATGATTCTGATCCATAAGGATGGCTATTTTTAAAGTTCCTTTGGGTTTCCTAAGAAGATTGTTTCTTCTCCATTGTCTAATCTTCCATCCTTCGATATAATTAGATACTTAAATTGTCCAGTCTGTTTGCCTTCTATTTTTATGAAATGTAGTGCCTTCTATTTTTATTAAATGTAGCTCAAGGTCTTTGCTTGTTGAGTATTCTATAATATATGTCCAGACTTTCTTGAGTAAAAGCACGGAGGAAAACTACGGAATAGAACAAACTGGAAAAGAATTATGCAGCCATGGGGTATACCAGCCATGGACGTAAAGTCTTGCGAACCAAAATACTCCAAAGACTCGGGCCAACAGTTACATAGAGGTGCAAAATGTGGATCTTAATAGAAAAGAAGAAGAAAAAGTAGCATTTTGGGATAGAAGCCTTTTGGTGGAGACTTATGATAAATGGTGAACTTAAGGAGCCATGCAGCTCACAGTTCATAAGGGCTCAGAGCACAATATGATTGGGTTAGACCAAAAATATGGTTCATTTTATCAAAAAAATGTTGAGCGTAGAAATGGATACCACCAGAAGACCAGGACGACCATTAACAAACCGGATGACAGCAATTTTAGGCGATCTGGACGAAAAGGGGTTAAGAATTTGGAAAAATAAAGCGAGAATTGGACCTAAAATGGTTTGCGGTCCAAATTACTCCGACCAACCGTTACATATGTAAGGGTATTAACACCTAGATACCAAACGGGAAAAAGGACGCTTTGGAGAAGATAATTATAAGAAAAATATTTTTTCATAAAGAGAGAAAGGAGTGAATAGTGTATTTAAAGAACTTGGGCAGTTCGTCAGAACCCAGAGGATAAGCTGGTTGCGTTACATCCAAAGGAGAGTAGCTGAAGACAAGGACGGCAGTTTTAAACAATCTAAACCAGAAGGAACTACGAAATTGGAAATAAAAAGGAAGAGATGGAACAGCCATGGATCTAAATGATCTGCGGATCAACGTACTTCGACTAACAATAATAATTATATACGCAATCGACAGTGAAATGAAAAAAAAGAACTTGTGCAGTTCGTAAGGACCCCAGGTGGTGCGATAGTAGTGTCACATCTAAACAAGGGAAGATGGATACCTCTTGAAAACAATGACGTCCGATAACAAGGTGGATGGCAGCAGTTCTAAGCGAGCTGAACGAAAAGGTGATACGAAATTGGAAAGCCAAAGCGAAAGATGGCACCTTATGGAGAAGAATTACTCAGCTGTGGACCTAAATGTCCCAAATGGGTCCCAAATAGAAGAAAAGCTTCTTCAGAGGGGAGAACTATAAAAAAATATATTTTTTGAAAAGAGAGAAAGAAGTGAACAGTGAACTTAAAGAAGTTGTGCAGTTCGTAAGGACCCCATGTGGTGCGATAGTTGTGTCACATCTAAACAAGGGAAGATGGATACCTCTTGAAGACAATGACGTCCGATAACAAGGTGGATGGCAGCAGTTCTAAGCGAGCTGAACGAAAAGGGGATACGAAATCGGAAAGCCAAAGCGAAAGATGGTACCGTATGGAGAAGAATTACTCAGCCGTGGACTTAAATGTCCCAAGTAGGTCCCAAATAGAAGAGAAGCTTCTTCAGAGGCGAGAATTGTAAAAAAGAATATTTTTTGGAAAGAGAGGAAGAAGTGAACAGTGAACTTAAAGAACTTGTGCAGTTCGTAAGAAGACAGTGATGTCCGATAACAAGGTGGATGGCAGCAGTTCTAAGCGAGCTGAACGAGAAGGGGATACGAGATTGGAAAAATAAAGCGAAAGATGGAACCGAATGCAGAAGAATTACTCAGCCATGGACCTAAGTGTCCCAAATAGAAGATAAGCTTGTTCGGAGAGGAGAATTATAAAACTGCACTAAACTGAGGCGAAATAATAAAATTTTCATGAACTTCGCCTACATTCTTCTCGCGAGTTTCCACGATCGCATTGCGACTTGCGACCGAAACGCAATATGTGGATGCACCTTTAGATTTAACCAGATCGTCATGTTAATGTTTTTTTTCGGAGCTTAATGAGAGCTGTTTTTTTTTAATCCCTTATTTTTCTTGCTTAACGTGGCTTTTTATGGTGGCGGATTGGTAAACGTTTAATGAAGTTCTTACGGTGTCTTATTTTTATTTAAAGATGACGTTTTAAATACTAGAGAGCAAGGAAATATGATATTGAAACGTGTTCATTTAACGCGGAGATACTGGAGAGGACCTCAAGTGTATCCTGGAAAGACATAGAATTTGAACACGTGGGGTACATTCAATTATGAAGACCCTGTAGAAGATAATTTTATTTTTATTTCTTCAATTTACTTAGTTATTTTTCTCATCGTTGCAGTTACACGATTTTCTCGATAGTTTAATCAAGAATGAAACCGCTGATGCACATGTGTGGGCGATGGTAAAATAAACCGTAGGGGTTTGAGGCAAGGGAAAAATTTGACGCGTTACAACAAGGCAATTTGTGTAATCCATTATTTCAATTCGCCGGATAAAACGGGTCTGAATTTTTCTACCTTTGTATTAAGGCCGAATTTTACAGACGGGTTGGCCCGAGCACGTTAAGGCGGCTCCACATTACATGGCAAACTAGGCGAATGTCGAACGTTGGTGATGTATACAGTTTTCCAAACGTTTGTCAAATAATGTGTACGATGTTGCTGAATCGCATTTAAGTGTCTCATTTACCGACTTCCATCGGAACGTATACGAATGCAAACGTTGGAAGGAGTTTGACAAATGCTCTACCATACACACTATTCGGCGAACCTTTACACATCACAAACGTTTGGCTAGTTTGCCATGTAATGTAGCGCCGCCTTTATGCGGAAAAACGCGTCGATGCTTGAAACGCGAGGCTCACGCGAGAAGACAACCGAAAAATACATGTTCGGTTTCGTTTTTGATTAAGCGTTTTTGAGAGCGGTTTAATATGAAAATTGTTTTTTTTTTTTATTAAATGAAATCCCATTGTTATCGAAAACCCGATTTTTAGATGCGCTAATGAAATATGCATTAACGTAGTTGCCATTACTACAACGTATTAATTACGAAAATAATTGGCTCTCGTTTTAATTTTATGTTGCAGATATGTTGGTGACATTTTGTTGATTTAGCTTATCAAATTGATTTTATTTTAATGAAATTTAATTTTCAACATACTGCATTATAATTTGTTATTAAAATTTAAACCATTTATTAAGCCTATTGGTGGAACCTAATGAATATTTTCGTTTCTTTTCGTCCTTAGGAGTTTAGAAAGGTGATCGCGTTACGGTTAATATTAGTGTTGGAGATACCTTTTTAAAATCAGGGGGAAAAGCTCTGACGTCCTAATATTGACAAAGACGAGTTAACAAAGCTCGACGTCGTGTATGCAGACGTGTGGCGTTCCGCAGCATGATATTGATCAGGTGGCGGCGCGTCACGGCCAGTTTGGGATTGGGGATTTCCTCCTGATCACGGCTCCAACTTGAACCCGAAACAATGCCCTTTTATGACATGTGCATGACTTACGGCACCGGCTGTTTTTGCAGAACCTACCGTTTCGCTATAAGCGATAAGTACGGATTGTACATATATTATGCAGAAAGTTCGCTAATGAAATACAAATACTGCCTTGGCTGCATAGGTATTCGAGAGCGCTGCAAAATAAACTTGGTCGGGAAATTGTTCCGGTTCTGTTTGCAATTGCTGTACAGGCGCGTGATTTATAAACAGAACGAAGGTATAAACTCAAGTAACAAGGACGAAATGAAATTAAACTTGTAATTGTGGTTGTAGGTCATCGCTTTTTTGCAAAAATTCAATTTCGTCTTTAGTAGTCTGCTCTGGCATGCATTATATTTGTGTCTGAATCTTTAGTTTGCATTATAGTAGTTTATGTATCAAGTAGGGGAGGGTGGGCCACAGTGAGACAAAGAGAATAAATTCGAACTTTACAGGCTTTTTGCAGCTTAGTTCATACATAAAGTTGAGCCCCATCGAGGACTAATTGCCGACAAAGTTACAGCGTTATTGCAAGTTTCTACCGTCTTTTATGTAAAAAGTGTGATATTCGGGTATGTAATCTTTTTTGCTATGTAGAATTTAATGTGCCATAACTCTGATGTATACGGAATTCCATCAATGTTGTTTTATTTAGTGGTTGATACACCTTTAACCATTTACGTTTTACCGATTACGTATTAGGTTATGAACATAGTGGGATGTATTAAAACTTGCACAACGTAAATAATCCCAAGATGCTTCAGAGCCACAATGAGACAATGTTGCATGGGCCACAATGAGACATATGAAAATTCCTGATGATGCCTCAGTAGCCTTATCAGACATTAAAAACAATTCTTCCCAGCCCACAACCAGTGGGAACTGAAGCGCCAGAACAATTTAATAAATTTTTCAATTAGGTTTGATAATATTTATGTTCGTTAGTGACTGAACCTAAAAAGTGCCTTGTTTTTCTTTTTGTTCTTATGCACTGGAATTGCATTGTGTTTATAACAATTTTTTAAAGAGTTTTATTTACTTTACATTCGTCTTTTAATAAATTTACTACATTAATGCCATCTTTTAATACTGTGTCTGCTACCTACCTGCGTAGATAGGCAGAAGTTTTACATTGGAGCGAAACTTTACTCCAATGTTGCCAGCCAGCTACAGTGGGACGGGAGGGTTCAAATCCAAACCGCGAAGGCCAAAACCCATAAGAAAATAGGCGCCACTTAATTTTTTTGAAAGGGGGACAAGGTGAAAATTAAGAAAACCCGTTACATCCAGAACACGTCAATTTACTTAGTCAAAAACAATAACAAAAAAATATACACAAATAAATAATACATGAGGAACACAAAAGTTTACAACCTATTCGAATTTGTCGGATCCGAACTTCGCATTAAACTATATTAAAATAATTCAAATCGTAACTAATGCAACAGAATACAAAAGAATGCAATCTCCGATTATTTGCGCGCGTCAACGCTCGTCTACTTATATCATATTTAAATTACACCGGCAGTTACGCAATAAGTTGCAAGTTTAATTGCGGCAAAATCAAAGTAATGGATCAAAAACTAAATCCGCGAAATATCGCTCAAAACTAAGAAAAGAAATTATAACGCTCCGACCTTTATTTCTTTGATGTCCGATTCGTTTGTCGGTGTCTTTGCGGCAGTGTCGCAGCGACGCTTTGTAGTGTGCCGGCTTCCGCGTAGAGGGGCGAAGGAGGGAACTTCCAACGCCGTAATTCGCGATGCACCCAACGAGAAATAACTCTTGATATAGGTCCAAGATTAAAATCTAGGATTAACGATAGCTCTTGCTAGAAGCTCACGATAAAAGCCTATAAGCAATAAAATAAAACGAACACCTAAGTCAAACCGAGAGTTGCTGCGTATAGAACTTACCTCGGTCTGTTACCGAAGCTGGGACAAACCACGGGACACGCGGTTTTTCCTGTCTCACAACTGGGTCTAATCAGAGTCGGCAATTAGCCGTAGAAATGCACTAACATCCCTTCGATGTAATGGCACGCACAAATAAAAATATTTACGAAAAGAGAGTGTGACCCAAGAGACGGCAAGTTTCGTTCTGACAATGGCGCAACATTTCTCGTTTGACAAACAAGGAACGATTATAAACAAGCGAGACACCTTCTAATCTTACCTCCGGGGAACTTTCTTAGTAACAGTGGGAACCAATCGGCTGAAAGGGCAAAGATCACGCATAATACGCGTCCAGAAGTAGAACTTCGTTATAATTCGTTCAATTCCTCACATACACGCGATTTTGAACTCAAATAAGGATGGATTACGTATATAAAATTAATTTGTCTAAATAAATGAAGGTCCTGTTAATAGAAATATGCTAAAACGAAAGTTTAAGAAAAATTACGCCGGCGAAATACGGGTATTCCTACACTGACTGCAATGTGTACAACGACGCGGTCCAAGGAATCATCCGACACGTCGAATTTCGCATATACAGGGCGTGTTCGGAACAGAAATTAAGGCTGGACGGTGGCAATGCATATACAGGGGGTATTCAGAACAGGAATGAAAAAAAAATGAACTGTAACATGTCATTCTACCCCATAAGATGGACCACAATGAGACAAAAACAGTTACATATATTTTTTTTAATTTTAACTACCTTCCCCGTCACATATTAACAATTTTATTAACGTAGTATGTTGCTAAAAGTTTAAATTATTTACCTATGCTATCATTTTGATCAAAAATATAAAATTCAAATTTTTATTCCAAAAATTGTATTTTTTGTCTCATTGTGTCTCACCCTCCCCTACGCAAAATAAGGTTTTAGGGGATGAATCGTAATTAATGAGATGAGTCCCCTAAAACCATTTTGCGTACGTGGTACATACAATATTTTTTGGTACACGCTCGCCAAATCACCAACGTTAATGTTAAATTGCTCGAATTTCGAATTAGCAAGTCTAAGGCCCGGTTTTTCAATCGATTGGTAAAGTGATTGTTACTTGCCAATGGGATAAATTTAACCTCTTTGGTAAAGTGCTTGTTAAACAAAATCTATCTTTCAATCTATAAGTTTCTGCTTGTCACTTAACAACCAAAATTGTATGTTAACTGTAAGTTGGTCACACTACAATCAAATACATAACAACTCCTCATTTTTATCTGTAAAAATAAAAATAAGGGATGGTGAACCGTTCAATAACAATAATAATAATAATAACTTTTAATGTGAAATTGTTAACGTCACAGGAGTTTCATGGACGGATAATAAATACCTGTCAGTTGGAAATGGAATTCTATTTTCAATAAGTGCTAACAAGTTCTGAGCAGCACTTTTGGAAAGTCGAAATCTGTGAATAAATTCCATATCGTTCAAGTAATTTATGTGATCTGGCCGTTGACGAATACTTGACGTGTACTTTCATATTGTATAAAGAAAATATTCATGCGGATGCTGGTTAATGAGATATGAGCATTTAAAGTTAGTACTGTTTTATTGCGTCACTTTTAAATAATTTCTTATTTTTTCATAAATGAAAAACGGAGAACTTTTTAGTCCAAGTTTAATCTACACACCAAATTATATAACCCAACTAGTTTCGGCTTTTCGCCATCATCAGGGGATACATCTTAAAATATTTAAAAAATTAAGGGTGGGTTTACAGAAAGCAAATCAAATATTTAATTTCGAATTAAACTAATCACGATTAAGTTGCCATAAGAATTACATTGCGAACTGTCAAATTAACAACGTCATTAAAATTTGATTGCAATTAAATTTTCTGTAAACTGGCCCTTACAGTCTTAACATTTTTTTTTGAGATGATTTTTAACTTACCAAAAATCTAGGAGTTATTGGAATTATTTTGTAAAAAATAAACACATATTAAAAATTCCTCAATACAATTAAAACACAATTCAAATTATGTATTTACGACTAGAACAAGTCTGTACGGAGGTCTGAGGTCAACTGAAGTGAAGACTTTAGATTAAGCGATCTGAAATTTTTGTCTAGTATATTTTTATAAATTTCCAAATATTGTAAAATATTTAAACTAGAACCATGTTGACAAAGATGTAACGTTGAAACAGTTGAAAACGAGTGATTATGAATTTTTAAGTGTTCGAAAAAAATTGAATTTTGATTTTTTAAGCGTTCAGAAATTCTAATTTTGAATTGTCTGCCACATTGGCCTATATAGGTTAAGTAGCAATTGTCACATTTTAATCTATAAACACCTGATCTAATTTTTTCAAATCAACCGGCTAAGACTCAGAGTTCACTTGAAACGAAAGATCTCGATGTGTACTTTCATATTCTGCAAAGAAAATGTTTATGCAGATGCTGTTTAATGAGATATAAGCGTCTAAAGCAGAGGTTCCCAAACTTTTTTGTCTTGTAGACCACGTGCCAATTTTTCCTGTTTTGGGTAGACCCCCCCCGCCTTTCTGATATTGAATTGTTACAAATTCATCAACTTCAAATGTGTTTTTGACAGCTGACACTGTGCTACTCACTTTGATAGAGTGAAAAATTAAAAAAAAAACACATGTGAACTTGTCGTCGGTGTGTAATGTTTTCGCCGCATTCATTTTCAAAAGAAATTCTGGAAACTCTAATCATATTCAACAGTAGCTTTTACAAATTTATTTATGTGTGTCATTAAATTTAAGTTACATTTGAAACTCGAATTTCTTCTGATTTGTTCAGTTCTGAAACTTCTATTATTTAAAGTATTTGGTGCATTGAACTACGTTCAGGTCAAATCGAATCCCTAATACCAAATATTATTTCTGAATTGGCAGAGTTTTCCATTTGACGGTCTCAATTTCCTGAAACTTCTGCTGCAGCAGAATTTTAATTAAATTTGTTTTTGTTAAAGGTTCTTTTTAAATGAAACAATTCGCCATTCACGATTATAAACGTGTCATGAGCAGTTGGACGTTTAATAAAGCCGTTTCATTTACGAACGCATATATTATATTAACCGGATTTTTTTTTGGTGGAAGTTGGATTTGATCGCCGCTCCGGAAACACAAGTGTGCATGTACAACCCTTGAAACCACATACAGCGGTTATCACATACAGCGTGTAATCGAATAAGTTTCACATATTAATACTGTAAGTTCTTCATCACATAAGGAATTGATTCTGCAAATATCAATGTTCTTGCTCGAAAATAAAAAACTGACCTACCACAAGAGCGCATCACCTTTTGTTTGAAAACCTCTGCTCGTTCGTCAGTGCGTCTGCGATTTTTATAGACGCATCGTAAAACGATAAATTCCGCAAATGTCACGGTCACTGGGTTAGTGTCCACCGCAATACAATTTGAAACGGAACATCTGTTTCATTAGATAATCCACAATAATTACATCGTGATATTTCACACTTTGTAAACAAATAACACACTATGTGATATAATTTGTTAATTTCCTGTGTTAAAATAATGAATGTAAGTTATAAGTACATTGATAAGAAACAAATTGGTGATAGGAGAATTTTGTGGATGCCAACATTTTTTACGGTTCCGTCAAATAAATAAATGCATTGACTAAACTAAGTAAAAATGTGTCGTTTAACGCTTTCCCTAAGTTTTGAGAACATTCTTAAATCATTTACGGTAATAAAGTAATTAGGTGCGATTTTATCGCTCGAGTTTAACAGTACGATCGTTTATTGTTTAATTCACGTATAAATTACTATTTACTTTCAGAATATTAAATGATAAAGAATGTCGAATAATAATACTTAAAAAGGCAAATTTAAACACAACACTTGCAACTATCGTAATCAGATGACACTGTGAACAGGCGTAGACGCAGTACCTCCGCGATTTTTCCGAATTTTTTTTGCTTAGCCTGAACGTAATAAAGAATCATAAATGATGGGATGATAAGTTCAGCGCTTTTTGTTCCAAAAATACTTTTAGAATGTTACCTTTATTGAATTAATTGTTACCTATTTTTGTTACTTATTGTTAGATAGGATTCATAATTAGTTTTATTTTTAATTAAGGAAATAAAATTTTTATGCAAATTTTGTGAGAAATCTGCATATCTGTTACTTAAATATTAATTTAAAAAACAGCTGGGAATCTCGGTATTCTTTCGTACGAAAGTAATAAATGACCTGCCTCAACGTTTATTGCGGGTTTACTGCTCTATGATTTATTGCGTATAATAGTAAATTTCGCTCAGCCGTTCGGGCCGTCGGGGGCTTTAAATAAAAGCCAGCGGTTCTCAAACGTTTTTTGTAAAAACTAAACATATATTTCTCCGAAGTTATTATGGAATTTTTTTCAAACGTATGTCGTAACTTCGCTTCTTTTCTTTTGTATTAGTTGTGGTTACAATATGTGAAACTTATTCGATTACACGCTGTATTTCAAATAAAAGAGAAATCCTTCGGTATTTATTTGTTGCTTCTATTTACGATTGATTTTTTAAAATTTATTTCTTATGAAGCACTAACTAACTCTTTTGAAATTTGCTTTGTCCTTTGCATCCCCAAAATTGCATTTATTAGATTGAACCCACCGAACTGTTTTAAGTTTTATCCTTTGGTACGAAACGTTTTTTTTTGACTTGAATAAGTCCAAATTTGCCAATTTTCTGCAGAACTTCGACTGTAATAACAGATTTCGTGTTTATTTTCCATTGATCCTAAGTAAATACGGCTACGTTTGAGAAACTTTGTTGAAACAACGAAATTCATATTTATCCAGGCCGGGTGGTTCACAAAATCCCTTCGGTTCTACAAAAACAAAGTGAATTTGATATCCTAATTGAATCCGTTTATGAAAATCACACTCAAATTTAAATTATTTTTTGTTGGATTTATGAACAGCAGAATCAAAGATCAAATTAATGTTATTTTCTTTTTTGTTGTATGTAAAAAACGAACAAGAGGACCGACAGATTGATTAGTAGATCAAATTAAATAAAAGCAGTAATTTTTTATAAAATTGTATAAATTGTTTTAATTAGGACGGCATCATAATATTCTGCTTATAATTGCTTAACATTTTAATAGTGTTTTTTTTTATAATTCGCTAACAAGAAAAAACGTGAAACAAGAAACTTGAAACGGAAAACCCAGCGTTAAGATAAACGACAGCGATTTCGTGACAAAGTAACGCAATTTGGATTCGCTTCGAAATTCAATCTACATTTTAAAAAGTGTTATTTATGGTATACATAGTACTTATGCTTCATTCTTGCAACGTTCTGAAATTGCGTATAATTACAAATACATTCACTATGATTTTAAGACTATTTATAAAAAATATTTTTTATAAATGCTTAATAGGCAGTAAAACGTTTTAATGGGAGTTAAGTCTTTTAGTTCATTTTATATTGAGCAGAGATAACTGGCCCTTGTAAATATAAATGTTCTCTCATGAGTGTACGGTTTATTGTTGGCGATACGTCGCCGGAAGCTGCTCACCATTGCAACAGAATAAAAATAAAATAAAAGCTCGTCCCGGATTTCAGCAAACAATATCTAAAGTGGACTGCATTAAAGTTCAAAACTGGATTAATCCGGAAAATGTACCGCGTCCTTTCATGCTATTGTATGTACGGTAGTTTCAGCTGGAATATTTGATTAAACTCGAACAGAACATACACACACACACTGAAAATACACACAGCGCACGTGTTCGGTGACTCAATAAATCCGCTAATCCGAACCGTGCCGCAATATTTTACGATCTATATTTGACGTCGTTAATAATATACGTTGCGTTACGAATAAATAACTCACACCCCGATGCGTATCATAAACGATTTCGAACGAATTACGTAATTCCTTCTGAATCGATTCCCGTCTCCCGTGTCATAGTCGCCTGTCGTAACACCATATTTTTCCCATTGGACACATAAAAGTTAATTAACGTTATGTGTAAACGTTAAACTTACAAAAGCTACTTGGTATTGCACTTTATTAATTGGTTCTAGAATCTACAAGCTCATTTGCTTATTTGGCTTTTATGGGAAAAGAAAAATTGAGAATTCATTGTAAAGTTTTGATTGTCTTCTTCGCATCCGGTCTTCCCCGTCGGTTTACGATTTCAACCTCAATTTTCGAGGCAAGCAACTAGGCGGAACTCGGTTCCTGCGACCCAAGATCCTTATTGGCGTAAGGATATTTGTATTCAAATCTCAATAATCAAAGTTGTGCGCCCCGAACGGAACTTCGGCGCGTTCTCTTTGTAAACTCATCTAAAATTGAGGGGCGACCGGATTTTCCCTCGTGTGGAAACAATGGCATTTGCGGTCACGTAACCGTTAAAACCAAGAGGACGATTTCATTTTACTATTTTCGCCACGATAGTAACATTCGTAACTCCATTGAATAATATGTATAATCGGTTTCGTAATATGTACGTAAGTTGTTTAGTTTAAGGAGTGGTCCTGATGAGGGGAGGATCACGTCGAGGATAAAATTGGCTTCTTTGTGCGATTAGGTCGAAGCTGTTGAAAAATAGCTGGCAGGTTAATTGCGAAGCATTGAGGTAACTGCAGTACAATTGCGTCACCGGCACATAAAACTTTTATGTGCCTGCGGTCGCCGACGCAAACAGAATGCTGATGCGACGCCCGGCGTCGCAACGAGGAGAGGACGTCGCTGGATTGTCGCAGAGATTCCGCAGAACTATTTATTTCTCGGTTATTTTCACTTGGAGCAACATATTTTTAAGGTGTACCTCATGAAACTAGCAAATCGCAAGGTGAAAATGACTAAGAAGAAAATAAAAGGAATTTATTCTACGTAATTATTCGTCTGTGAAAAAAAAATCGCGCCTGTCGGTCTAGGCCTTTTAGACGCCACGAAATTCCAGTTGTTTACGTTATTGATCCACCCTCCACGATTCTCTCTCTCTTTCTGAAGTTATTAATTATGGTTGACATTTCAAAAATAAAAAAACCTCCTATAACTTTTTATAGGTCAAGTTGGCAAATTTATTGTATCGGCATTTTGCTCCGAAAAGGGGTGAGCCCTTGTTTGCTAAACAAGAACAAAATTAAACGACTTCCACGGTGAAACCGTCAGGGGAAGTACGTGTCGCATAATAAATTTTCAGACGAAACGTACCGTTTTAATAATAAAACATCGTGTCGGATATTTGAATGTTTTTCAGTCTTTTTTTTATACCGAGTGTCCCAATATGGACAGCGACAGGCAAAATATAGACAGTGGTAATACCTAGAACTTCGGGAAAAAAAAAATTTGTAACCAAAGTGACAAAAGTATCAAGCATTTTAAGGGCTGCAATCAAAGCTGCCGTATTCAGTACCTCCCATAAATTAGAACATTTATAAAATATGTTTCTTGTTCATTGCTTTTATTTAACCACTGCGTTGTTATCAAAAAATTTGTTGCAAGTCAGTTTGATTGCAATGGATTCCTCTGTATAGCAGTTTCAGCTCTATTTGGGGTCTCTTCGCCAGTTCTCGAGCCACGTTTCTGCTGAAGAGACCTCAAATAGGACTGAAACAACTATCCAAAGGATACTCGAGGAGTCCATTGCAATCAAAACCGTTTTGCAACAGATTGATGCCTTAATATTAATAAAATCAGTTCGAGCTTGCTAAAGAGGACAGTCCATGGGCAAGTTAATGAAAGAGCACGCCTACAATCTTTTTTGGCCATTTTGCGACCGTATTGAGTATCTTCGAGCATCATTAGATGAGTATGGGGAATCAATTCGAACTTGTTCATCAGCAAACAACATCTTTGCAACTGCGAAGTTTCGTCGGCCATTTCAAATACGATTAGGTGAAAAATCCGATGAATAGAGTGTATAAGGAACCAGTTCAAACTTGCTAAAGAAGGTCGTCTGTGGAAGGAAGATGTCGGAGGAGCACGACTGCGTTCTCTTTCGCACATCTATGCAAATGAGTGAGTTTCGTCGGCCATTCCAAAAGCAATTAAATGTAAAATTAGATGACTAAGGATCAAGAGGAACCAGTTCAAACCTATCGTCATGGAGAGGCTGGCCAATGATCAAAGGAGGTGTACGTCCACTTTTTCGACTGTAAGTTTCTTTGGCCACGTCAAATATCACTAGGTGTAAGTTAGATGAGTCGGGAGTATGAGCAATCAGTTCATACTTGTACTCGTGTAACTCATGAGACTTCTAACAATGCCCTTCCAATAAGCAAAGACAGTGGATTTCTGAGGTTGTGTGAATTTCTTTGAGAACTGCCAAGAACATCGCTAATTCAAGGACAAAACGAACAAAGCTGTCAAAGATTGCTAGACGCAAGATCAACGAGTACTAGTTTAAACTTGTCATCAGGTGAAACCGGCTGGCTAATGAACAAAGATAATGGAGAAGTATGGCTCTGACCTTTTTGAATCATATCATAGCGGCTTTATAAGTTTCTTTGGGACCTGTCGAGAATATGCTAATACAGGAGCTGAATGTCAGAAAATGGAACGACAATGCCAAATACGAGAACCCAGTTGAAAAATGTCGACATTGAAAAATTGCTAAAACAAAAAATCCAATCTACCCAATTTTACGATAAACGTGAATACGCTCGCCATGATATGTCGTAGCTTCTTCTTCTCCTTCTTCTTTCATAATAAGAAGAACTCACGGTTTTCTTTGAGATTCGTAGTCTGTTATTAGTCATTCGTTATTTCTTGGATTCGATTTTTTTTAACAAAATCTATGGCCGCTTTCTTTATTAAAAGTTTCTCCAAAAAGATATTTTTTCTGGCTTCTTTCGAGGAATCAAAACCGACTTGCAACAAAATTCTTCAGAAACGAAGAAGCCAAGAAAACTATTAAATATCGTTACTTGCTTCTAGCTTTTGGTTCTTAAGTAGTTCTGTGGTTTCATGCAGGGCACCTCCACCTCAAAATAATGAAATGAAGGGAAGGAAGAGGAAGCACGTAGAAAACGAGAGTGCGTTGTTCATCTCAGTAATAAACAATTGATTTTGTTCTCTTTCTATTATCTGCAATATAAGAAAGTGATAATAAAAATAGTAAGAAAATTGAAATTGGTCCCAAAGAAAGAACTAAATTAATAGAAAATGAGAAGCAAAAATATAAGTAAAAGAATACTTTAAGAGAGACGAAATGAAGATCAACAAACTTCAAGCAATAAGGAAGAAAAAAAACTGAAATTTTTGCATTATTTTTGTACACAAGGAAAGAAATATTGACATGTTTGCTTTTACGCGCTAACCGTGCGTATATCTTGTTGGTCGTCGGGGTTGCAGTGGAGTTCTCGAGCTACTGTTCTGCTGATGAGGCCCCAATTAGGGCCAAAATAGCTATACCGAATATGCTCGGGGGCCCCATTGCGATCCTGCCAACTCGTAACCAACAATTTTGTATTAATTAATACGAATTTGTTTTAATATCTATCGGTGGTCTCTTACTTTTCTTTCTGCGACGATTGTTTGAACTTTTTCGATCCGTTGATATCATGAATCAAATCAATAGATTCATTTGATAATATCTCGAAAACGAAAAAAGATATCAATTTCGGGTTTTCACGAAAATGTTCGCATTTTTTGGAAGCTTTGAACCACTGTAAAAGAAATATACCTTTCCATTTAATTTTTTCAAGAAAACTGGGAAAAATTATTACCATTGCAAACAGCGTCCTCTATCTAATTTATAACAAACTAGCCGAAGTCACTGAATGCAAATTTTAAATCAGCTTAAAATTCCCTTTCAATCGACGCTGGATTCAGAAGGGTACAGAAGTTATGGGATTTCGAAACGGTCGCAGCCGCCAACACCCCTCGCCGACAAGCTGTTGAGCTTGGGGAATTGGTTGGCTAAAAAAAAATTAATTCAACTCTTATTGAAGGCGATACGACAATAAGTCTCAAATCAAAGGTGTGCAGCATTAATTCCACTTTCCGATCGCGCTATCAGACTTGGGTTAGTATCACACTAAATTTTATTGTTGAGCCGATTGATTTCCGTCCCCTTGTGGTGAAGTTCATCCAGCCAACTCAGTTAATAAGATCAGAAACTTCACTGAGTCCAGTTAAGTTCAAATTCCAAATATAACAGCCAAGTTTCCAGCTTAGAAGCAGTGGATAACCAAAGATGGATAAGAAAATTGGTTGAATTCAAAGAAACTCAAATTGGGATGTCTTTAATATAATTTCAAGCAGATTTGAGCCAAGTTTCAAGCTTAGAAACAGTGGATTAGTTGAAAAGATTCAACTCAACTGAAACTCCGAAGATTTCAGCTCAGTTTGAACGCCTTGAATCAGTTGACAAGCTCAGAAGCTTCGCTGAGCTCAATTTAATTTGAGTTTTAGAGGTTTCAGCCAGGTTTAAAGATTAGAAGCAATGGAAAAGCTGAGAAAATCGATTGAAGTTCGATTAAACTGGATGTCCGAAGATTTTAGCCCAGTATTAACGACGTGAAGCAGTTGACAAGCTCAGAAGCTTCACTGAGTCCAATTAAGTTCAAATTCCAAATATATCAGCCAGGTTTCCTGTTTAGAAGCAGTGGATAACCTAAGATGGATAAGGAAATTAGTTGAGCTCAAAGAAACTCAAATTCGAAAATCTTTAATATAATTTCGAGCAGTTGAGTTCAATTAAAATTGAATTCCCAGGATTTGAGTCAAGTTTCAAGCTTAGAGACAGTGGATAGTTGAAAAGATTAATTCAAGTTCAACTCAACTGAAACTCCAAAGATTTTAGGCTCGATTTGAACGCCTTGAATCAGTTAACAAGCTCAGAAGCTTCGCTGAGCACAATTTAATTTTAGTTTTAGAGGTTTTAGCCAAGTTTAAAGATTAAAAATAATGGAGAAGCTGTGAAAGATTAAAAGTAATGGAGAAGCTGTGAAAATTTATAGAAGTTCAATTAAACTGGATGTCCGAAGATTTTAGCCCAGTATTAACGACGTGAAGCAGTTGACAAGCTCAGAAGCTTCACTGAGTCCAATTAACTTCAAATTCCAAATATATCAGCCAATTTTCCTGATTAGAAGCAGTGGATAACCTAAGATAGATAAGGAAATTAGTTGAGCTCAAAGAAACTCAAATTCGAAAATCTTTAATATAATTTCGAGCAGTTGAGTTTAATTACAATTGAATTCCCAGGATTTGAGCCAAGTTTCAAGCTTAGAAACACAGGAACAGTTAACTCAACTGAAACTCCAAAGATTTTAGCTCAATTTGAACGCCGTGAATCAGTTGACAAGCTCAGAAGCTTCACTGAGCTCAATTTAGCCAGATTTCAAACTTAGACGCTTGGTGGAGAAGCTGAGAAGATTGGTGAAGTTCAATTAAACTGGAACTCCCAGGATTTTAGCCCAATATCAACGACGTGAATTAGTTGACAAGCTCAGAAGCTTCGCTGAGCTCAGAAGGCTTTAGCCAGATTTCAAGCTTACACGCAGTGGAGTAGCTGAGAAGGTCGGTGAAGTTCAAGTAAACCGGAAGTCCGAAGATTTTAGTCCAATTTCAACGCCGTGAAGTAGTTGACAATCTCAGAAGCTTCGCTGGGCTCAATTAAAATTGAATTCCACAGGTTTTACCCAGATTTCAAGCTTAGAAACAGCGGGAGAGCTGAGAAGATCGATTGAAGTTCAATTAAACTAGATTTTAGCCCAATTGAAGGTCGTGAAGAAGTCAAGTTACAAGCTCAGAAACAGTGGAGAATTTCACAAAAGTTGGTTGAGTTTAATGATACTCAAATTTAAAATGTTTCAGCTCAATTTCAGGACTGTAAAGGAGTTCACAAAGTCAGAAGCTTCACTGAGCCCAATTAAATTTGAATTTTAAAGGTCAGCTGATAAACTCAGGAGCTCAGTTAAATCTAAATTCCAAAAATTCTAGTCCAGTTTCAAGCAGTCCACAAGCTTCACTGATGTGACTTCAATTTAATTTTAATTGGGGAATTGGTTGGGCAAAAAAAATTAATTCAACTCTTTTCTCTGCTCTTATTAAAGGCGATACGATAATAAGTCTCAAATCAAAGGTGTGCAGCATTAATTCCACTTTCCGATGGCGCTATCAAAGCTGCTCCTTATACTGAGGCTTTGGTTAGTATCATTAAATTTTATTGTTGAGCCTATTGACTGCGCCCCCTTGTAGTCAAATCTGATACTTAAAACTATTTTCTTTGAATTGTCGTGGTCACACTGCATATAATTATTTTTTTCCCGAAGCCCTAGTTATTACCGTTTTCTATATATCGTCGTCATTCACTTTGGGACACCCGATATAATCTGCTGTTATAATTTTAAATATTTTACTCAGCAACTCAAACCACAGAATTGATTAAAAATTGTAGACGTACTATGGGTATTCGAAGCCACTGTCTTATGGGGCAATGATATTATGTACCAAATGTGTATGTGTGGTTGCCTATCGTTGCTCTGACAGGCGCTCGCGTTTTGTTTACTTCCAAGCTTTAAAAAAAATAATTCTCATCGTTTAACTTTTGGAAAACCATAAACATTCGTTCTTTTAACTCTAATGTCACGAATGTGCTTATTTTTAATCGAAACTTACGTGCTTTCAATATATGTACATATTTTTTCCTCCCTCTAAAGCGCGCATTGCATGCGTTGACTTGTTCATTAAAATTCATTATTACGCTTATAAGAAAATAAATTCCTGATTATTATTCGCTTCAATTTTTTCATTCGTAATAATAATTCATTCTGATTAGGAAAGTGTGATAAATATGCGGAACCACTTTAAAGTTCTAGGTTTGATGAATCCGTAGTACTTCTTACAGTTAAAATTTCAACAACTCTTGAACTTCCACTTTTAACTATTTAAGTAAAACGCGTATTTCCTTCGAGAATATTAAAGGCGAGTTCCTGCAATCGGGTCGATGTTAAAAAATGCAGATCTAATCGAGCTGAATTTTAATATACATAGAAAATGCGGAAACGTGGATCGATATTTACGTGAAACCTTCGTCTGAAAGGCAAGCAAGAACAGGTACACAGTGGCCGACAGGGTTCAGTGAACCGAAATTCAGCGCCGCGCCCGCCCTCTGTGCAATGTCGATAAATGCACACGTTTCAGCAAGCATTCGCTGAAATTACGCTAACGCTCGAAACTCTTTGTACTTGCCGTACAATTAATTACTTCAGACTTAAGGGGGAGTTAATAAATTAACACAGTTCATAAAATTGATTCGGGGGAAATCCTTTGAGATTCGAACCCACTTCATCTTCGTCTTTTGTAATTGACTACATTAATCGCGAGTTTTCTGATTTTAATCAAATTGTTTTGTTGAAATTGAAAGGGTGGAAGAAAGCGCCGCCCATATTTTATCTGATCCATTTTCGGCAACACCTTACAATTTGAAGCACCCTGTTGTAAGTACAAGGTTCTTGGTAATTGTGGTTTGACTACATTTTCAATTTACCGAAGCCACCAGGATTAATTTCTTTGGGTTCCTCATATTTTTTATCTGATCCCTTTTGGGCAACACCTTGTAACTTGAAGCACCCTGTACTTATTTCGATTCTTCTACAAGGTTCTTGGTAATCGTGATTTGTCTAAATTTCCAATTTACCGAAGCCACCAGGATTAATTCCTTTGGTTTCATCATATTTGAAGACCAACATAAAATGAAGCAATAAATTCTGATAAAATCTAGTTCGACCATGAAACCATGAAAGATGCTTTTATGACGCCGAGCTTTTATCGTTTCCCTTATATAATAATTTCATTTGGGGCCGTGCGATATAAAACTGACGGCGGATTTTATCCAATATGCACGGAGGCTAAATTGGGATGCAACGTACAAGCTCACACAACGTAATAAACGAGCATGCTTCAGCTTTTGAGAGCTTTAAAAGCAGAACATTTTTTGTTTGTTTATTAGTCATGCGAGCGAGCGTTGTCTTTCCATCTAGTGTGTACGCGCATGAAATAATATCGATGGAGTTTTGTATTTTCAGTTACAAAAGCGAACTTAAAAAATCATTCCGGAATTTATCCTTGAACTGTGCGTAATTGTTTTGTGTTTAACCCGCTTTAGTTTTTTGTCGGGACTTACATAAATCCAAGGGAAAAATGAGTCAGCCGAATACTTCTTTGGGTACAATGAAAAAGAAGCGAAATTATTTATCGATTTGTTTATTATTGTTATTTGCAGATGTCATAATATGGGTCAAGTTTTGATGCTAGTTGGTGCGGCCGCTTTTCTACTCATAACAGGAGAGACTCTAGCACAATCATCTTCAGAAATGTAAGTCACTTTCGTAAATTGCTAACATTACTTCCTCGTGGTCGTTTGTTCTTGATTTTGAAATTGTAGAAATTGAATTTGCAAAGAGAAATTTAAAATAATAATTGAAAATGCCGAAGCGCACATAAAAATCTCTTTGACTTTGAGTTTAAATGCCATTACGAATCTTTTATTTTATTAAATCTTTAATCACCGGCGTTCGTGTTTCTAGCAACATCTATTAACCGGGATGAAATGCTTTCAGATTCGGAGAAGGAAAATCCGACAAGGAAATACTGGACAATCTCTTGCTTGCCACGCGGTATGACAAGAGGCTTTTGCCACCGGTCACAGGTGAGTTTCCTCCTTCACCTAAATTTCTGTCTGTTCTGTTGGCATGTCATCGTTTAACGACTGTCGTGTTTCGAAATTTTCGAAGTGCTTGGCGTTCGTTAATAACAATTTTCCACCCGGAAAATGCTCGAAAATTTCCAAATTCGATAACACTTCTTTATACATAATTGCGTACTGCTTAAGTCTTTTCATTTATTTATTTGTTGTTTTTGTGTGTGTGTGTGGAAAAGGGAACTAACTTTAATAACGTTTAACTTCAACTAAAAAATAATGTCGCTTGAATTAAAATAATTAAGCTTGGCTTGGTTTGAAACGTCACCGAACGGCGGGTGGTAATTTAAACCGGGAATAAAATTTAAATTCAGTTTCTACCGTTCGATACAAACCTTCCGTGTTTCGGTTCTCAAAGTCGCCAGTTTAAATTGCGCCACTTCTTGCGCCGGAAGAACGTTATCGGCGCGCTTCTTTGTAGATCACTTATCCGGGCTGCGAGAGTGACGGTCCTTTTAAATGAAAATCAGGTATCCAGGGGCTTTTAATTTCGCCCCGATACTCCATTAGGGTGTAAGTTGCTCTGTTTGCGTTGCCCCGTTGAACATGTAACTAATTGCTTGTAACCGGAGCTGAATGAGGAACTGGAAAAATTGCGCTTTTCACGTTGACGACTTGACGTTCCAATTTATTGTCGTGTTTCCTTTTTACTTCTGCTGCAAGGAAGCTGATGTTACATTGCCGAAAAGAAACTGTGTTAAAATTAACGTGGGTTTTTGGTGTAAATACAATTTACACGCCCGCCCACTGTGTGGCAAAGAAATTTTACACACAGTGTGTGAATTTTAACGCAGATTAAGTGTGAAGTTTGCACACAACTTCTTAACTTTGTAAAAAAAAAACGTACAATCGCTCCTGACGAAGCCATCAACCGATGGAGTGAAACGTTGAGTGATTGTGCGATTTTTTAAAGCGTCCGTTAAAAGATTCTCGCGACTAAACCGCCGGTTCAGGACTTGGCGAAGTTTGAAAGAATGCGGCTCTGTCTAAGTCTGTGTGAACGGAATAGTTGCTGAACGCACGTTTTAATATCCTGTTGCTCGCGATTTCCTGTTTAATTAAAAAAAAAATTGGCAACAGTGTAATGTGTAAAAATCTCCTGTTATAAAGATTATTAGTAAATTTGGCAACATTGTAGATAATTACGGGAATGACTTAACTTTAGCTCGGAATTCGGCGTAATCTAACAAAACTGTAAAGAAAAAGTCAGGTTTTTCCATTCGGTTTTCTTCGAGCAAGATAAAATTCCCAATAGGCCGAGATTTTTTATAATGGCAACGCTGCAGTAAGCAGATAATTAACAAGTACATAAAATCAATTAGAAGTGTTGCCATTTTTATGAAACTATTTCCTGCACATTATCTATAGTATCTATGCTCGCAGTTATATTATTCAGGACCATGTTGTCTATGCTCTTTATAGTCGATTGTCTATGGTTCTACAGTCTACAATTTTTACCTTAGTTTATTATCTGCAGCACTTGGTCTGTTGTCTATAGTCTACAGTGTCTATATTATCTATGGTTCTAGTTATATTATTCAGCACCTGTATCTACAGTTTATTGTCCGCGTGGTTTTTATTTATAGTCGATTATCTATTGTCTTAGTTCCTATACATTATAGTATCTATGGTTGTAGTTATATTATTCACGGTCTGTATCTACAGTAGCATATCGTCTGTAGTCTGTAGCCTATGGTATGTTGTCTGGAATCGAGTAAATGTTTTTTTTCCTGTACGTTATCTATAGTACGTTGTCTATGGTTCTCCTATGTGTTGTCTTTATTTATACATACATAGTTGGTTTTCTGTGGGTCCATTGTCTATAGTCTCCTACGTTACAATTAGTTTATTATCTGTAGTGGATGGTTTGTTGTCTGTAGTCTACAGTATATTGTCTGTAGTCGTGCAAATTTTTTTTTCTAATAAAACTTTCCTTCCTATGCATTATCTATAGTATCTATGGTTGTAGTTATATTATTTACAGCCTGTATTCATAGTGTTCTAACATGCGTTGTTTTTATTTTTATAGTCGATCATTTATGGTTCTATTGTCTACAGTCTGTTATCTTACAATTAGTTTATTGTCTGTAGCACATCGTCTATAATCGAGTAATTTTTTTTAAATATTTATCTACAGTGTGTTGTCTATGGTTCTCCTCTGCATTGTCTTTATTTATAGTTGTCTTTGTATGGCTCCATTGTCTATAGTCTTTTACCTTAAAATTAGTTTATTTTCTGTAGCGGATGGTCTGTTGCCTATTTAATGGAGCGATTCTGCTCGTATCTGTAGCAAGCGTAAGATCTGTACATCCGTAAGATCCTGTACATTATAGTATCTTTGCTTGTAGTTATATGATTCACGGTCTGCATCATATCGTCTGTAGTCTGTAGCCTACGGTAGGTTGTCTGTAATCGAATAAATGTTTTTTTGCCTGTACATTATCTATAGTACGTTGTTTATAGTTCTCCTATGCATTGTCTTTGTTTATACATACATAGTTGGTTTTCTGTGGGTCCATTGCCTATAGTCTG
Organism: Dorcus hopei; assembly: GCA_033060865.1. NCBI lineage: Eukaryota > Metazoa > Arthropoda > Insecta > Coleoptera > Lucanidae > Dorcus > Dorcus hopei. Next base: position 1,209,766 of record CM065425.1, on the reverse strand, counting down.
CTACGTTACAATTAGTTTATATCTGTAGTAGATGGTTTGTTGTCTGTAGTCTGCAGTATATTGTCTGTAGTCGTGCAAATTTTTTTTTTCTAATAAAAGTTTCCTTCCTACGCATTATCTATAGTATCTATGGTTGTAGTTATATTATTTACGGCCTGTATCCATAGTGTTCTAACATGCGTTGTTTTCATTTTTATAGTCGATCATCTAAGGTTCCATTGTCTACAGTCTGTTATCTTAGTCTATAATCGAGTAATTTCTTTTTAAATATAGCTATTTGCTATACGTTATCTACAGTATGTTGACTTTGGTTCTCCTCTGCATTATCTTTATTTATAGTTGTTTTTGTATGGCTCCATTGTCTATAGTCTTTTACCTTACAATTAGTTTACTATCTGTAGCGGATGGTTTGCTGCCTATAGTCTACAGTAGGCATATTGTCGGTATTCGTGTAAATTTAGTTTTCTATAAAACTGTTTTCTTCCTATACGTTATCTACAGTATCTATGGTTGCAGTTACATTATACCGGGCCTGTATCTGGAGTATGTTGTTTGTGGTCTCTATATTCATAGTCGATTGTCTAAGGTTCTATTGTCTACAGTCTTAATATCTGTAGCATTCGGTCTGTTGTCTGTAGTCTACAGTGTATTTTTTGTAATGGATTGCATTTCATTTATTCTTTGCATTCAACTGTTGTTTGTTTGCCAAGTTTAAGTTTTTTTTTTGCGTAAATTGCTTCAGATTGAAATAAGCACGTCTTTTCTTAGTCTGAATCTGAAACGTGACTTTTTGACCAAATATCGTCCATAGGTTTTTGTTTTTCATCCGTTTCCTGTTCTGTATTATCTATGGTCTACTTCTTAAGGCGGCCATACATTACATGGCAGACTAGCCAAACGTTTGTGATGTGTGAAGGTTCGCCGAATAGTGTGTGGTAGAGCATTTGTCAAACTCCTTCCAACGTTTGTATTAGTATACGTTTCGATAGAAGTCGGCAAATGAAACACTTAAATGCGATTTAGCAACACCGTACACATTATTTGACGTAACGTTCGACATTCGCCTAGTTTGCCATGTAATGTGTGGTCGCCTTTAAGCCGCATCCAGGCGACATGGCCAATGTTAGCCGGTGTTGGCTATTGGATGGTTTGCCATGCCGTGTGGACGATACACACATGGCCAATGAATGCCAACCAATCGCCAATGTTGGCATTGGAATGCATTCGCTATGAGGGCGGTTTTTTCGACACACATCAGAGTTTAACCAACGTTGGCCTTCACATGCCATCACGTTTGTTTTTACGTCCAGACGATTCGAACAGTTTGCACACGAGATTTCTAGGATATTATTTATTTTTATGTATTGTGCGCGTTGAGTTGTACTAATTTGCTTTCGGTTTACTGTTTTTTTTTAAATTTCACCAGAAAAATGTCATCATCAGAGACTGAGTGGAATAACCCGTTAATTTTGGAATTCCTCGGCTTTATGAAAAATACCCAGTCGTTTGGGATATGAAAGAACTACACAAGCACTTGCAACAAGCGTATCATATTCTTCGTTCTCCCTATCTTTTTAATTTAACAAATGTTGTTAGCTATTCGCTATACATTGGCCGAACTTTTTTATCTTTGAGGTTTGACAAGCAAATCCAATCATGTGGACAAGCAATGTGCAAATGGTAAACTCGCCCAGCGTTGGTTAAAAATTTTGTTGCCAACGCATTCACCAACGTTGGCTGACGTTGGCCATGTCGTCTGGATGCGGCTTTACAAATGTTGTTTATTACAGGACAGGTTGTTGTCGGGGATAGTTAGTCTATTTCTACAGTATATTGTCCACGGTCATACAATTTTTTAAGTCAGTTTTATGGCAAATTTTCGGTCACACTGCATTTCCTTGACACAAAAGAAAATTAGCCTGGGTCGTTGATTACGTTTCTTCTTTGTAAGTTTACAGAACTGAAAAGTTGACGTCATTATGCAAAAAACTTTTTTTTTCAAACTCTTGCTTCGTTTGAATGTTTTCTGAGGTAATGATGATAATGATTATTATCAATCAGGTATTGCTGTGAAACTTTTCATCTCCAATTAACTTTATCTGGCGATGAATTCCCATAATGATGACAATTGTTACTATGGGAATAAACCGTCAGATAAAGTTGCCTTAAAGTTAGAGTTAAAGAAAAGTAATTTGTAATTTGCAGTTCATCTTCGCGAACATAGTTCTTTGTCTATGGCAAATCTAACGCGATAAAAAAGGAACCTTCTTGCGTGCTCGCTGTTCGAGGTCGATTGAAAATTAGTAAACATGTATCTGAAACAAAGGCAACTGCGTGCAAAAAAGTGTAAATTCACTTCGCCTTACGCTTACATAACAAATAATTGAGAAGTCTCTGCACGCATTAGTCAACCATGAATGCTCACCGAAAGCGTTAACTCGCTTTGTTTTAAATTGAAAAAAAAATTCCGTTCGGAAAACTTGCGTTTGAAAAAGGTGTGTCCCGTTTGATACTTTTACGTGTGCGTACGAGGGCGGAAGTTAATGACTGGAATAAGGAGAAAATGTAAGTGCTTTTATGTCCTTTTTTTCCCTGAAAATGCTTTCGATTTTACCTGAAATGTTTGCGTGCGTCTCTTGACTTTTGATTGAAGCTGCATTGTACAACTCAAAAAATTAAAAAAAAAATTTCTGCACATTCAGGTAACTTTCGTCAAACACGAAACTAACTTCCGTTGAGTGTTCAACCCTTCCCCCCGGCCCAAATCTTTGTCGCCCCTTTAAAACACCTCCAAAGGACCCGGGTCTTTTATTCGCTCTAAAACTTTTATTGACGCCGACGTTTCGACAAACTTTTGAATATTTTTTATTGAGTTTGGAACTCTCTTTTGTGTAAGCACTTACGTCCGGATGTATGTCGGCCGTAAAAGTTGGCGATACGCCGCTGACGTCCGCGTCGTTAATGATATGAGCTTTCGTTGATTGCGTACCGTCGAAATATTGCTACGACTACGTCGCCGCCGCGTCGTGAATAAAGTTTTACGCGTTTTGTACCTCGAAATCCGACCATAAAAATATATTGCCTAGTTGGAATGCGTACAAAACTTCCAAATGGAAGCCTCATTTGTAGTTACTACCTTATTACACGGATTACAAATTGAATCAATCAACAATTCCCTGGACATTTTTAGGTCTTCGCAAACAGAGAATATAAACGGACTTTATAAATTAAATAAACTTGCTGCACTATAATCTTGGGCTAAAGGACTAATCAAACGCACTTTTTGCTATTTATACACATTTACTTACGTAAAGGTGGCTACACACGTAACTGCATGCTTGACAAGCATGCATGATCAATACTTTTTGTACAAGCACGCTTGAGCGTTTGTAGGATAATTTTGCAAAAGCTCAGGTGTGCTTGTACCAAAAGATTGATCATGCATGCTTGTCAAGCATGCACTTACGTGTGTAGCCACCTTGACAGTTACCTCAATACTAATATTTAACACACGTTTTGGCACAGTCAAACGCATACTTACACTTAACCCATGTGCTATCAGTCGTTTGACATGAGAAAAATTAAAAAAAGTGATGAGGTCCAATTAAATGAATCGACTGGGTAGTGCATGAGGTGAAATATAACACATGTTGTACAGAAACTTTGGTGTATCTGTGTACCATTGTAACTCGCAATCAGTGAATAGTGTGACGTGTCGCGTCTTGCTGTTGCAGATGCAGATTTCTGTTGCGGCCTGCACTCACCCGAGGACTGGAGCTTATACAATGAAAACATCCTAGAAGGGAACAAAGAGCGCGGTCCGTTTTATGTCTTTCCTATTTTCTATCTTTCGAAGAATTTCTCTCTTCTTTTTAATGACGTAGAACTTCAGAGATCATTGACAATATAACGTACAGTTCTTCCGCTCGATCTTTGCAGTTACGTCAGAAAATTATCGATTCAAAAGGTCTGTTCCAACCACGCTTTGTGACGGTTTCGAAACCGTCACAAGCATGCACTCATCAAAGTTTTACACTTGACAAAGTTGTCAAAATCGATCATTATTTCGATGGGCAACTGATTATGACGGTTTCGAAACCGTCACAGAGCGTGGTTGGAACAGAGCTAAAATGACAAATTTATAAATTCTATCATTGTTTTAACATACGTATTAGATAAGGATAAAAGAATATGTTGATTTCGTTTCTCGAATCGGTAAAGTGTGACGTGACTGTAAAGTTACATTTCATTTTCTTATACAGGATGTGGAAGAAATTGTGAAGAAATTTAAATTTGACGATACTTCAATATGTTGGTAGATGCTCTCCTAAAAGCACACCTATATGTAAGGGTGCTTAATGGCTCTCCGTGAGAACTATGCTGAATTGGGTTGTTCTTCGAAACAGAAGAATCTCTTCAGGGTCATTACCGATATAACAGCAACGGATCAAGGTTGTGTTCGACAACTACACCCTCGAGTGCAGGTCGCATCTTTCTCACGCACGATTTTTTCCTTATTTTACATCTCCCCACTCATCTATTTCAAGGTGCCTTGTGTTCACACTATTACCATGACAACGGACGCACTTTTCACAACCCACTTTTAAGTAGAGCGTGAAAAGTGCTTGAAACAGATAAGTGAGAAACAAAATGAGTTAGAAATCGTGCGTGAGGGAGATGCGATAAACTCTCAACTTTGCACTCGCATTCACAACCCAATACTGGATTTATTATCAACGAGAAACCGCCACCAGTATAGTGAAAATGAGTTTCGTCTGTCAATAATAAGTGATCCAAAAATTGTAGAATCATTTGCAGCATATAAGTCATGTACTAGAAGTTGTTGTGCCATTTCAATTTTGAAAGAATGTTAAAACGCTCCTTACAGCGATTATTTAGTGTTGTCTGCTACCATGTCCAAGAAAGTCTATTACAGTTCTATCTATCGGTGTTTGTTTTAGGGCACCATCTACCAATAAGTTGGGATATTTTTGCCTATTTTTGCCCCGCTCTGTACACAAAGTCGGATGAAAATTAAGAATTAATAAAACACTAGTAAATATGAGATAGCATAAGATTGATGATTAAATGATTGATCTCTGCAGTTCTATTTCGATCTTTCGAATGTTGAGATGCATTTTGTGTGGAAACTGGTTGTTTCGATGTTGCACTTTCTTACCTCTGTTACTTTCCGAATGCAGCTCATTTTGTGTGATTTGAAGCTAGATTACTGACGGATTGTGGACGAAACCGTTTGTGCAATTTACCGATCAAGTCACAGATCAATAATATTTAATCCATTGCAAAGAATATATTCTGTACATTCTCCTTGTACCAAGAAATTGAAAAAATATTTGATATTAAGTTGAAAACCACTATTTAAACCAGCGTGTGTCATTATTCACGTAACACACTAGAAAATTTGCTTTCAATCGTAAAGTCATAAAGTAAACATCCATATCTATTCAATAATGCCTTTGGAAAGTTTTAGCCGGTCGATTTTAATTAATTACAAATTAATTAAAAGTACACTTTCACGGTCATATAACGATAGTCACTTTAGACGCTTATATCTCATTAACCAGTATCTGTATAAACATTTTCTTTGCAGAATATGAAAGTACACGTCGAGATCTTTTTTGCACAAAAAAAAAACATCCCCAATTTCGTTTTTAGTAGTCAGCTGTGGCATGCATTATGTTTGTGTTTGAATCTTTAGTTTACATTAGATTCATGTAGAGTACTCAATCTCACTGTTGCAGATAATTCAATAATTCCTTTGGAAAGTTTTAGCCGGTCGATTTTAATTAATTAAAAGTACACTTTCACGGTCATATAACAATAGTCAGTTTAAACGCTTATATCTCATTAACCAGCATCTGCATAAACATTTTCTCTACAGAATATGAAAGTACACGTCGAGATTAGAAATTAAAGAAAAGTGACGTTAACAGCATTGAAACAGTACTAACTTTAAACGCTCATATCTCATTAACCAGCATTTGCATAAACAATTTTTTTTATGGAATATGAAAGTACACATCGAGATCTTCCATTTTGTACTAGCGAAGAGTGTTTGGAATTTGCAATAAAAATAATGGCAACTTTTTTCATATTTTTTTTTGTAAGATTTGATATACAGGATGTCCCAGCGAGACCTTTCATTAGAAGTTTATGGGATTCTGGCCAAAATAGAAACTTGAACATTTAGAATTAGATACAAGTGATTGCGTTCTCTTCAGCTAAAATATTTTCAGATGTCTAGCACTTCCGGTTATACCGGAAGTCGCCATCTACTTTGTTATTTTGAATGGAACACCCTATTTACTTTTGCACTTTTAGATGGGAATCATAATTTTGAATCTTTTTTATTGAAACCATACCATGTCTATCTGTTACAGTTTTTGAGATAAAAATTATTTTCCGAAATCATGGTAGGTGGTTGACGTTTTCAAAATGGGCTGTAACTCTTATTTGAAACGAGATAAAAAATTGAAATTTAATTAAGTTTGTAGTTTAAAGATCCCTTTATCGTAGGTATTCTTTAAAATAAACATCTTTGCCTGAGAATAATTCTTAAATTTATAAACAATTTAAGTAGCGACATTTTGCAATCGCTTTTTGACCTAAACTCCGCATGTTAGGTCAAAAAGCGATTGCAAGATGTCGCTACTTAAATTGTTTATTACTTTCACATCGCAAGGGCGAATAACCTGGACAGATCGGTTTGGTTTGTAGTGGATTTCTCGAGCTACTGTTCTGCTGACGAAGGCCCAACTAGGCCTGAAACAGCTGCACAGAGCATGCTCGAGGAATCTGTTGTAATCAAAACCGATTTGCACAACATTTTTCTTAAATTTATACTTTTCATCAAGAGTTAAAAATGTAAAAAGATCGATTTTTTCAAATGGAATGCCAGATTTTTCGTTGCGTAATCAAATTGGTGATAAAATTTGGCACAAAGTGGTATTAGATGTTCCTATACCTAAATCAAACCGTTTTAGAGTTATTTCCAAAAAACGGAAAATTTTACCATTATGGCGAGTTGGCGAGAATGCATGCTAATGAATGGTTGCTATGGATACCAGAAATAATTTTTCAAAAGTTATTGAAACTCATTCATTTCAAGTTGCAAAATGAATAACAACAACGAAAATAATGTTTATACAAATCAAGAAATTCTTAATTGATTTTTTATACACGGAAAATGCGACAAAATTGTTAGCAGAACTTGCAGAATATTTAACGAAAACTATCCACACAAAATAAATAGGATGTTCCATTTAAAATAACAAAGTAGATGGAGACTTCCGGTATAACCGGAAGTGCTAGACATCTGAAAATATTTTAGCTGAAGAGAACGCAATCACTTGTATCTAATTCTTAATGTTCAAGTTTCTATTTTGGCCAGAACCCCATAAACTTCTAACGAAAGATTTCGCTGAGACACCCTGTACAGATGATACGGAAGTGTTGCATTTAGGAAGCCTCTATAATTGCGAATGGTGTCGATTTGGAGACAGAAGGTGACGAAAAAAGCAATTATCGTCATAAAACAATGTGTTCTCTCAAGGTTCATATCTTTTTAGTTTTTCTGTGCATTGTCGCATTTGCATTTTCACATTCTGTAAAAAGTGTTTATGCAGATGCTGGTTAATAAGATATGAACATTTAAAATTTGTATTGTTTTATTGAACGTCACTTTTAATTAATTAAAATCAAGCGGCTAGAACTCGGGGTTCACTTGAAACGAAAGATCTCGACCTGTACTTTCATATTCTGTAAAGAAAATGTTTATGCAGATGCTGGTTAATGAGATATGAACGTCTAAAGTGACTAAACTTTCCAAAGGCATTATCGAATAGTTATGGTTGTTTACTTTGTGACTGCATGAAAATTTTCACTGAAAACAATTTTTTCTTGCTGGTTTAAATAGTGGTTTTCAATTTAATATCAAATATTTTCTCAATTTCTTGGTACAAGGAGAATGTACACATTATACAGCGTTTTGAAATTTTATTACTTTATTGCTGGAATTTTATTGCTAACTTCTCATCGATGTGGAATTTGTACGTTTAGTTGTTTAGTATTTTTGGGAAATTTATTATGGGGCGACGTTTCGCGTGGAGTTTTCAAAACAATGCAATGTTAATAAATTTACTGTGTTCAAAGACATCCGAGTTCCAAACATGTTCGTTGCTTGTATTTGCATACATATCAGATATTGTTATACAAAACAGTCGACCAGTCCTGCGTGAGTGGAATGTAGCCCTTTTTATTATTCCACGTTGCACGCACAATGACAATAAAGGATAATAGATCTCACTTTAATTTGTTAGTGCGATATTAACGTGGTAATAAACTTTCAGTAGGACAAAAGGTGGTTCGTTAAGATAAACATTTACTGCAGTTATACTGAAGTATATTCATTCAACGTTTTCTTTAATATTTAGTGAGCGACTTGGATATCTAGTTAATAACATTTTTATTATTGACTTTTGCCAAAAAGTTTGACTACATTTAGTTCGTGCATCAATCAAAATAAAAAGAACATAATTCCATCCAACCAGTCTTTTAAAATGTGGATGAAAATTTGAAAAATAGAAATTCGCGATAATTCAAAAGTTATTAATCTTTTCCTTCTAGAATCGATGCACTCAGATAAAATTAAGTGTAATCAATAACATACAGCGTCTAAGTACAATATTTTGCTAAAATTCTGACCAAAGATCAATTTTTTAATATCTAAACCCAGCGAAAAAATGTGCAAAATTCTAAGAAAATAAACTTTACAAATACGTAATATTGCTTTAGAATAAATTAAAAAAAAATAATTTAATAAAAATATAAAAGAAAGAACGGCGTTAATAAGCCTATTAAATACGAGAGAACTCTCATGTGCTTTAGGAACTGTACAAAGTGTTTCAGAATTTGTTTGCTTTCCGCTGATCGTTGATTCTAAATTCAGTCAGAGGCAAGTCACGTTATAGAATGATATAAATTATATTATTCGTTGGCATTCGTTAGTTATTATTTTTTTTATTGGTTTCGATGAATGGAATTGTGATTCTGATTAAAGAATATTGTGGTTCTGATTATGTGTGCTTACTTTGAGTCAAATGACTGATTATGAACGATTTGACGTTTATCTTATTCATTGTGAATCTCATCCCAATCGTTGTAATTTTGAAACTGATATTTCTTGATCAATTTAATTCCGATTCTGATTGATTTGACATTGATCTTAATCGTTGTGAATCTCGTTCACAATGTTTTGATTTTGATTGCAATAATCCCGATCGTCTTGATTCTGATCCCATCCGATTTGACGTTTATCTTATTCCTTGTTTTAATTTTGAATCTGATTTCTCTTGGATTCCGATCGTGACAGATTCGACACTGGTCTTAATCACTGTGGATCTCGTTCATAATGTTTTGATTTTGATCATCTTGATTCTGATCCTAATCATCTTGGTTCTGTTCTCGGTCAAATTAATTCTGCTCGGTCCGATTTAACGTTTATCTTATTCCTTGTGAATCTGATTCTGATGGATTTAATTTTGATTCTGATTTTTAATATCTGATCATCTTGTGATCTTCTTCATTTTGTCTATCTTGATTCTGATTATGATCCTATTTATCTTTATTCCGATCCTGATCATTTCGATTCTAATTCTGATCGATTTCACGTTTGTATTAATCACTGTGAATCTTATTAGTTTTGTTTGGATTCCATTTCCGATCATCTTTATTCGTATTCTCATCACATTGATTCTGAATTTGTTCATCTTTATTCTGATCCTAGTCATTTTTATTCTGATCTTATTCATTATGAATCTGATTCTGATAGTTAATTTTTATTCTAATCATCCTAATCACTGTGATTCTAATCTTGATTGATTTGACCTTAATGTTAATTATGTATTATGAATCTCTTCCTTATTTGGATTCTGATTCTGATCATTCGGATTCTGATTCTGATTATCTTTATTCTAATTTTGAATCATCTTCATTCTGATCCTAATCATTTTTATTCTGATTCTGATCAATTTCTTATCGAACTCAATCACTTTAAGGCCCGGTTTTTCGATCATAGTTTAACTTTAAACTTCAGTTTATATTCATTGCCGCTGTAGGGATAAACCGTAGATTAAAATTAAAGGTAAACTGCGATCGAAAAACCGGGCCTAACTATCATTACTTTTGTTTTGATTTCAATTCCGAACTTGATTTCATGATTCTGATTATTATCTAGCAAAGTATTTTATTTGGACACTGTATGTTGTTGATTACACTTCGTTTTATTTGAGTGCGTCGATTCTAGAAGAAAGAGAATAATAACTTTTGAATTATCGCGATTTTTCATTTCCAGAACTTTTTACTTCTCAAGTTTTCAGCCATATTTTAAATGACTGGTTAGATTGAATAATAGTGTTGGCTTTTATCTTGATTGGTGCACGAACTAACTGTAGTATTTTTTTTTATTGGCAAAAGCCAATAGTAATTTTTTTTCCATTTGTTACGAACTTTATGAAAGGCACTGGAAACTGTCCCTACAACTGAATGTTGCAATCTACAATAATATAAATACATAATAATTCAAGTATAAAAAATTATTTTACGCTCCAGTTCATACTCGGTAACCTTTCGGGGGAGAGGTCATATTCCTTTTACCAATTGCAAGTTGAATTTATTTAAAAACGAATAGGTACGATGAGCCGTCGTAGCATCGAGACATATTTCACAAATGTCATACTTTATTGTATTTCAGGAATAGGAAACGCTCGATTCGTTTGTTAAAGCCGACGATTTATTAGTTTTCGCAGATGCATTAAATACTTTCATTGCTGCGATGAAAGAATTATGGCAGACGAATTTATCGTCGTAATTTTTTGTTTTGTGACTTAAAAGAACCAAACGTATTGAAATAGTTACGAATTATTGATGACCCTATTTCAAGATTTGACAAGTCTCGATTGATTGATTGATTGATTAACTGTGTCAGTTTCAGTCAGTCGTTGGTCAATGAGCTGAATTTAATAACTACACGTCTGTTACAGGCTCAATGTTAAATCGATATTTTCTCGACAAATAAACATTTATTTCTTGGGCCCAATATTATTTCTCTGGCGATGCAATCGACCTTCCTCTAAGCCACAAAAAAAAAAACGAAATCCATTATCGTCAGCGACCCAATATTTTTGCTTGTCTAAAACCATTCTCTTCGTGTTCGCTTCGCAGGCACCCCGTTAATGTTGGAGATGCTTCTGAAACAAGTGCAAGAAAATTGCACTGCGCTCGGTAAACAATTTCCCCCATCGCACATTATAAAGAACTTCCCGATAATTAGTTTCCTTCCATGCACACAACTGCTGAAAGTTCTTTTCTTATTTTCCATCTGCGGTAATACGCTTACATCTCAATTATTCGTTCTTTTTATTATTTTTGAAAAAAGTGAACTTGTGGTTTCGATAAACGTGTCTCTAAAATTTGTTAATTCCTCAGGATTTACGGCTAGTAATCGAGCACCCCCCTGTATATTTCACTCGGTGATGAATTAACTTTATTTCGAGTTATTTTACAACCGTTTAAATTCCACGAACGCGCAAGTATTGCATGTAAATTAACGTAGTAATTGCCCGTTTGCATTTCAAAGTGTAATTAAGTACTTCGTGGGGGGGAAATGTGGATCGTTACATTCCATTTGATTCTGCACCTAAGCTAATGTAACCCATCTTACTTCTGCGTATAAAATACAAAAATAATAAAAATTTGACCCATTCTATTTCGCTACTTAAATTGCGGTCATAGGTCATAAAGTCATTGCAAATTATTTTTCTTCTCTTTAGAACGAGATGTTTAACAATCAACTTCTGATAATTCCATTAGCATTAGATGACGTTTAAATTAAGAAGGAACTGTATTTACTTTCCTATGACCTTCTGTAAGGAAACGGGCTCTTACTTAATTTGATCCTTTGAATCCGAGAGGAGTATATGACCTAACCTTTCATTCGATGAAATTACGTTAAGGGTTTCCATTCGGGCCACAATACCACCATTGTTGCAGCTCTCTCATTGTCCGACTCTATTGAATTTGCGTCGAACGAAATGGAGACGGTAAATTTTCATCCGGATTGAAAAGGGTGTGTTTTTTTTCCTCACCCCTTTCGTGCTGATACTGACCGAAGAAGCGAGGCGCAACTTTAAACGACGATTTCCATTAAGAAAATTAAGTCCTGATACATTCATTTTTCAACACACTGAGCTTTCGCTTTAGTTGAATTAGGCGATCTGTCACCTCAATAAAACCCGCTTTCGTTGACCGATAAATTTAAATTAGCACCGCGGCGATGGGGGAAGAATAGAAATTAATGATGGCCGTACATTTTTCAAGCCACGAATGGCAAACGTCCGCCGAATTTATAATATCTGCTGGCCCCGGGAGCAGATGTTTCCGCATCGCAACGACTCCCTTAAAATTTTAGGCGCCCCCCGAACCGAACGCATGAATTATTCAGGGATGTTTTTAGCAAAACCGGAGCGATCCTTCATATACATATAAATTTTAATGGTGTGCGGATTGACCGAAATAATTATGCAAGGATACTGCCAGAAATAGAGATAAGCGAAAGTTGTCATAATTAAAATATTCTACGGAGAGTTGCCTATAACGAATCTGAAAAAGCTGAAGTACCAAAGCCTGGAAAAAATAGGATGAGCAAAAGAGAAATGAAGGTTGAAAGGAATGAAATTGGGGCGCAAAGGAAAGATTTGCCAAAAGAAAACCGAGAGCTAGCAAGACTACAACCCTAGAACTGAATGGACCAAATAAAATAAAGAAATGGTGGAGGCGCCTGGCGTTTTTGCGTTTTCTGCAAGAAACGTTGTTCCTTTCATTTATTGCACGTTGTGTTGATATCCACGACCCCATGCATGATCCCCCTTTTTTCTTGGCTCCAATGACACTTCAATATTATTCCCCCTTTTTTATTTGCAGGAACTCTAACTGTAAATATAAGCGTGCTGCTTCTGAGCCTAGCTTCTCCGGATGAATCTAGTTTGGTATGTAAAGGCGTCCCTCGCTCAGTCAGGAGGAGCTCCCGCCGTATTGATTTATTGTTTTCTGCAGAAATACGAGGTGGAATTCTTACTCCAACAACAGTGGTACGACCCCCGACTGAAGTACGCCAATCAGAGCAGGTACGACTACCTGAACGCCATCCATCACCACGATGACATCTGGCTGCCGGACACGTACTTCATCATGCACGGCGACTTCAAGGACCCACTCATACCCGTTCACTTTTCCCTTCGCATTTTTCGAAACGGTAGCGTCAATTATCTCATGCGGTAAGCCCGTCCTATCGATTTTCCTTTTTGGGTTTATTAATTTTCCCGTTTGTTTCAGGAGGCACCTTATATTATCCTGCCAGGGTAGTCTTAACATATTCCCGTTCGACGACCCCCTTTGCTCCTTTGCGATGGAAAGTAGTGAGTTGGCGCTCGTGTTTTAATAAAGGCCGGCTTACGTTATTGCTTTTTGCAGTATCTTACGAGCAGACGATGATCAAGTACGTCTGGAAGAACGACGAGGATGTGTTGAGGAAGTCGCCCAGTCTGACGACCCTAAACGCCTATCTCATAGAAAATCAGACCATCATATGTCCTACTAAATCAAGTTGGAGAGGTAAAGATTTCTTTCATTTTGCTCTTAACTTTGAGAAAGACTACATTTTGCTATTCGTAACGAATGCTTTTAGAATCCTATTAATTTTAATCAGTCATTCCGATTGCCCCATCCACATTCGTCTTTTAGTTAGTTCTAGTTCTAGTTGACGACTTTAAAAGGATCGGGTATCGAATTGACTTGTAAACAAGTCAACATAGTTCTCTTGAAATTGTTTAAATTCTTACTAGGTTTCCTTTTAGGTAACTACAGCTGCTTGAAAGTGTTTTTAAAATTTACGAGAGATAGGGCCTTCTACTTTACGACCGTTTTTATACCGGGTATTATTTTAGTGACGTCCTCGTTCATCACGTTTTGGTTGGAATGGAACGCGGTTCCCGCCAGAGTTATGATAGGTGAGTGGAAATTTCGGTTTCGATTGGAAAACTGAAGCTCGCCCCCTTTGTTTCGCAGGTGTAACGACAATGCTCAACTTTTTCACAACTTCGAACGGCTTCCGTTCGACTTTGCCGGTAGTGTCTAATCTAACAGCGATGAATGTGTGGGATGGTGTGTGTATGTGTTTTATTTACGCGTCGCTCTTAGAATTCGTGTGCGTCAACTACGTCGGTAGGAAAAGGCCCCTTCACAACGTGATTTACCGGCCGGGAGAAAATCCAGTCATCCAGGTCAGTACTTCACTTAAATTTTTTTCGCAACCATCGACTTATTAGGAAGCCTCGGAAATTCGGTGGAAGAAACCAAATAGATCGATGGTCATTGTTGTTAAGTTATCGATGTCAAAACCAAAAATAAAACTGATTCGGTTAGGTTAATAAATTAATTGAAAAACTAGAATTCACTTACAATTAGATTGTTTGCAAATGAGACGAAACGTAGAAGATTTTGCCGATCACTTTTTGTGTCAGTTCTGTGTGACAGTGTTCGTTTATACACTTTGACATTCTTGCAAATTTTCTCTACTCTCTCTTCTATTCTAATTGCATGTAAGTGATAGTGCATGTCCGTAATATTCCTACAAATATTATTATTAGAAGTAATAACTTTTATCTACATAGGATTTAGATTTGCTAGAGCAAAAATATTTTTAGGAATTATTCTCTTTCTGTTTTACTTGAGACACTAACTTTCTAGATATTTCCTTCACTTTGTTTGGTGTTGTTTCGCAATACTACAACAGCGTGCAGGAACATTTACTTACATTAATCACAGAGCGGAGACTGTACTTTCTTGTATATGTGTAAAAAGTTCGATAACTCGTTTGTAAATATTTTCGATGTGGTTGGCGAAAATTAATAAGGTACATTAAGGTCGAACAAAACTTTTGCAATAAACTGAAACCGCCAACCATTTTGAGAAAGTCCCATCATAACTAACGTTTCTAATATTGCCAGAATTAATATCGATGTGTACATTGATTGGCATGATGATGTATTAGAAGAGATGATGATGATTAATCACTGCGGGGGCAGTACCTATGCTTGTTGTCAATGGCTCATAAGATGAACGTTGTTGGTCTGTCATGTTGCAGCGACTGCCCGCTGTTCTCAGCAGGATAGGCATTATCCTGGCCAGTCCCCTGGTAAGCCTAGGTTTCTTAGTATCCCGCCCAGCCTATCACGTTCACACGCAAGCAACTGTGCTTTGCATGAGTATGTTTTTCGGCTCATGCGCATGATCGTTCTCATATTTACCCGCAATTTGACCCCAAAAAGGAACTACATAAAACAAAAGTATATTGCTACGACAAGGTATAAGCAAGGAAATTCATCCTGATTTTTTTTTTTAAAGGGTGATATGCTGGAAGAATTTTTGCTTCGTTTCAAACACCTCTCAAGTCTTTAAATTGTTTGTTGTAAGTCACACGCCATCATTTTGGTTTTAAACGAAATGCATGCGCGCACAGGATTTGTTGTAAACATAAACAAACGACAAAGCAACGAGTCCTACACTACTTTTTTAAAATTAATTTTCGGTTTCTCCAGGAGTTATAAAGTTCAGAACACAAAGGACAAACTAATGAGTTAATGACAGACCAAAATTATTTCAACAGTTTCTTACAGCATGTCGCTATGAAGTAGTTCTTCAAACGAATATTAATTAACATGTAGGTACTCTTAACCCTCTTTCGTGAAGTATTGACTGGAAGCTTATGAGCCACTGTTGTTGCATGCTTCATACACTGCACAAAAAGTACTCTTATAATTGAGATAAAGTTTTGGATAAATCCCGGTGTGAGTTTTCCCTTCACGACGTCATTTTCCGATTTATTTTCAGTATTTGAGCGAGTAAGTGATTCGCTAAACGAGAAAAGCAGTTGATTTATAACTTATTTTGATTTTTTTTTTTTTAATGAAAATCTTGAACCAGAATATTTTAAGTTATTTTCTCCTTGATTTGATTTGTTATATTTTTAACTAGGAGACCGTGCGCCAAGAGTTTTATTCATCCTTCAGTGAAAATTACGATTTCACCACAGTAAGTTCGAAAGTACAAAACAGTTATTGTTTATAACCAACTAACGAATGTAACTAAGCGAACGTCGTGGAGTTTGTGTTAATTATACTGTTATTATTATGTATGGTAATTATTCTACTAACATTTAAGCGCTTACGCATTGAAATTAATCGTGGAAACCTTTTTATTTTACCCCAAAACGATTGCATCGTTTCAGCTTTTTCTTTTTGTAAATTGGACAATGCGAGTGTTCGTTATATAAAAGGGTTTCCACTTGTAGTTAACAACTTTTGAGTCGTACTTAAACCGCTTTTGTGGAGTGCTAACGAGCCTAGGGTGGCGGCGCCTCATCGATTAATTTGCTCTGATTTTGTTTGCTGCAGAGCGACAAGAAGAGGGACTCGGCGGTCGCCAACGAAATAGTTTCTTGTACTTCATGCGGACCAAATCCTTGTACTCACACGGCTAATAACGGCTGTGCTGCTGAGGTAAATTTTCTTTTACAAAGTGACCACCCTCGATCCCTTATTTGTAGTTGCCGTTTTGCGTTAGGATCTATTTCGTTTTTTTTTCTTTCATTCAGTTGGTTCCGTTCCTCGTTAATTTTTATTTAATACCTGACCCTTTGAGTGCCAAATGTACTAAAGCTCAGGAAGACCCCAAAAAAGTAGTAGAAGATGAGAGTGAGCTGTGGCAAATCATTGCACAGGTACTGGGTGTTAATAAAAAACCCTACACGTGTTGACAGGCGATAGTAGAGACGAAACAAGAAAAAAATTCTAATAAACCCAGATCCAATTCTCAATGGTTTTCGAGATATGGGACTTTGAAATTTTGAAAGTCGGCCCACGCTTTTCCGGGAGTACGACCCTGTAGCGGCCCTCCCGGTCGTCCGATCTTCAAACGCGCGGCGGCATCGCGTTCCTCGTCATTTTCTGTCATAAGATGACGTGCAGCTCGATTCGATCCGAGCCCCCTAAGGGACCGTAAAAAATTCCTGAAGAGAAGCTTGCAAATTCGACGAATTTCAAAAAATCATATCTCGAAAAAACGCATCTTCTCGGGGTATAGGCCCCATAGGTTAGGTACCCGGGGAAGTCTTCTTGCGTGTGAGGGAATTAAAAAAAATTCTAAGATTACGTTTTCGAGAAATTTTCGAAAATGTATAAAAATGGGGCATAACTAAAATCCAGGACCGGACTCGGGGCCGAGCGTCCGCAGGTATGAAGATCTTACAGCCCCATACCTACGTTCCGAGTTTGGTCCGATTCGGTCCGTAAATAAGGGCGGTGGAATTTTTTGAACGGTCAAAAACGGCCATTTTTGGGAACCCCCATACAAAAAATTTTCCCCCCCGTATCCGATCGCAAAATCGACCCCGCCGTCGGTTTCTCGGATCTTTTCTGCCTACGATACCGAAAGGCTCGTCGCGATCCGATCACGTTTAAGGGTCGAAAAAAATTCCCGAAAAGTGGTCTGCAAACGTGCACCCCCGAACGTTTCGTCCCCTGGCTCCCGACAGTGACGGGCGATCGCTTCGCAATCGCCACCAAAAATCATCCGAAGGACGTGTCTAAAACACGTATTTACGGATTTCCATAAAAAAATTTCTAGCGACTCCAAATATCGAAAAAACACGCAAAAAGGGTGTTTTTCGGGGTGCATTCCGAAACGGGGGCGAAATCGAGAAATCCGTTTCCCAGGAAAGTTGACAATCAAAATTTAGAGTCGGATTTACTCGCATCATTTTTCGAAATTCGAAATTTGCTTAAGATTCTCTTATTATATGACATTGAGATTTGGCTTTATTAATTTTTTTTTCTTGTTTTGGTCTCTACTATCACCTGTCAGCGTGTGTAGGGATTTTTTATTAACACCCTGTATATATTTTTATGAAATAATCAAGATTTCGCTTTTGTTAGATTTTATCCAACGTAGAATCTTTCTTCCTCG
The DNA here is from genome assembly GCA_033060865.1 of Dorcus hopei. NCBI lineage: Eukaryota > Metazoa > Arthropoda > Insecta > Coleoptera > Lucanidae > Dorcus > Dorcus hopei. The sequence goes on along the minus strand of CM065425.1, from coordinate 1,191,667 downwards.
TCGTTAATTTCATTCGTTTTATGAGTGTTTGGACAACCCTCTTTATGCTTCCCTGCCATTATCTCAGATTTTTTCTAAATACTTTTGACTGTAAATATTTGGAGAACCTTCTTTATTCTTCTCTGGACACTTTCATTTCAACTTCTTGTTAAAATGATGCCACTATTTCAGGCTTTCTAACGCCTTTCATGAAATCACAGATTTCTCTTCTTTAACTTTTTTAAATTTCCTAAAAGTTGACTTATTTTGCCCAATATTAAATGATCAAGCAATCCCCAAGCTTTTTTATAGATTTAATCCCACGTAGAATCTTTCTTCCTCGTCGTTAATTGATTGCCATTATTTTAAGCCTTGAAATACCTCTTCTTTAGTAATTTTATAAATCTTGGAGAACCTTCTTCAATATTCACTAAAAACGTTCACCTCTTTCTTTTTCTTTCTTTCATTTGCTTTGCGCAGCAATGCTGCTTGTCTTTCGGCCGTGAGCCATTCCAGACATTTACGAAGTATGTTAAAGCTGGGTCTTAACCTTTAAACAGCACAAACATCCGTGGCTAGTGATGGGATTCGAACCCATGCCACCGAGCGACACGACTTTCCAAGTCGGCTAGGCTAGACCGCTAAGCCACTCGGCGACCCAAACGTTCACTTCAACTTTCTTATTAGAATGGCATTTGAAGCCTTTTTTCTTTGCTTTAAATTTCTTAACTGTCCAAATATTATTGCCAATGTACAATAGAAATGTGCAAAACATTTCCCAGTCGCCGAAATTAAAAATAAAGCGCAAGGAGTGAGTTAAGTTGGTCAAAAAAGCAATTGGAAGAAGGAGTTGAAGAACATGAAAGAAGTAGAAGCCCTCTGAAGTATTTATTTATTTTTTATTTGCCCCCCCATAACGGTTTTGGTTTTGGTCATAGAGTAGATGTCACCCCCTGCCTTTTAGCAGAGCTTTCCGTAGACTTCTGCCCCTTGTTTAAATTTGCTAACCTGGAGTAGTCTTCTATATTGCAGGTGCGGAAAAAAGAACCGCCCCATCCCATAAGGGTGGCGAAGACGATCGACGTCATCGCCAGGATCACCTTTCCGTCAGCGTTCGCGGTGTTTCTGATCTTTTTCTTTTACCACTACAACAGTTTCACCCACGCAGATTATGCACAATAGAAGGAAACCATCGCGTACACATATCAGATTCTTGATGACAAAGTACCTTCACGTAGATGCTGTGCAAGTGGACATTGCGGCCGACGATTCGTTGTTGTTGTTGTTACGTATTATTACTATTTATTATTATTCAATCTTTGAAAGTTCGCGAAACGTGTAGCTTCATAGCACTGTACATAGTTAAAATGGAGATGTAATATTTTTAACTATAACACACTCTGTATTATAGCAAAGACCCCCCGTTTCGTTTCTTTTTCCTGTTCTTGAGCCTAAAAGTGCATTATTCCTTGTGATAACACACGTGGGTGTCGATGTGTTTTATATATATGCAAATTACATGTGTGTTTCGAATTTATTATAAACGTAAGATGCGAGTAAACTTGATTAAATTAGAGAAGAGGGTACACTACGTTTTTAATTGGTTCGCGAACTTGAAATTCCGCACGTTTCGTTGATTCGGCGATCCGTGAATTTTTGTTATTGGATTTCGTCGTGGAATCGAAACGTGACGCAGAAAAACAAGAACGTGAAATATTATCGAATTACGTTTTCTCGTTCGCGCGTGAAATCTGTGTTGGCCTGCATTGGGGGGGTAGTAAACCGCAAATCATGTGTGCGGCGCGGGATATTTTCATTATTTGGTGGGTAAACTCTTTAAATTGGAAGCGAAGGGCTTTAAATCTCCCAACCCTTCTTGGAATTTTACAAAACGTGACCAAACGGGCCAACCAGATTTGTATTTATTTGAACGTATCGTTTTATTTTAGTAGCAAACCAAAAATACAAACAGTTATTCCGATATACCCTGTAGATGCCATAGGTCGCAGATTATTTACAAAACGACTTATTTATTATTTATTTCAGTGTACCTGAAAATTATTAAAAAGACATATTAGTTTTAAGAATTAACTTACACGCTTGTGTGTTTCTATCTCTATCTTCTCTTGCGTTCAAAATTTCTTACAATTAGTTCTTATGAAAACTAGTTTCGTATCTACCTGTACATAGATAACTTGATATTACATTCCAAATATATTTACTCTTCAATTCCGTTGATTTACGAACGGCATTCAAGAGTGTCCTTTTTAAACCGTTCTTGAATGTTGGCTCTGCAATGTAAAAATCGACGGAACCAAGTGATGCTGTCCTTCAAATAAATTTGTAAAGTATATTGACTTCATCTATAATAGTGTTTGCGTTGGCATAATTAGGTTCTTAGAGTTAATTACCGCATGCAACAACCATGCACAATATAGAGCAGATTCTGTGATGTCAGACTGAAAAGCTTGTACCAAAAATAAATTTGATAATTGAATGTATCTGTATGTTATTCGATATTAAGTACTTATCACTTTTCTAGTCTATATGATTATTATAAATTTACTAGTTCTTAGGAAGATAAGGTGAACTCGATTATGAAGGATTCTTCATATAAATGCTGACGTATTCGACGATGGCTTAAAACGCAGAGTGATCGAAATTTATATGAAAAATCCATTTTGTGCGAAAGCATGGAATTTTGTGAAAGCACACTAACAATAACCAATCCACAATTAGCACCGTTTTCTCACGCCGATGTACATAAATAAATGGACGTTGAGCTGAACACTGTGTACATAAGGAATTTATTGAAAGTAAAATTCCATGCTCAAAAAAAAAACCTAGTCGATATATGCAGCTTTAAACTGAACTTACAATTAGTTTTAAGGAAAGTCACATTCGTCCGAACACGATTTTCCTTTTTACCTCTTATAGACGCGCCGTCGGTTACGTGTTGTACCAAATTAATTTGGCGACGAATGTGGCTCATAGTTTCTAGGGGTAATATTTTTGCATCTCTCGATTGAAAATCCATATATAATATGTTAGGGGAATTCAGTAATAAGCTTTATGAAGTTTTTAATAACGCACCTAAACCTTAAGATTTGTAATTCAGCCGAGGAGCTAAGTTTAAACTCAAAAAAGAGAATGAAGCAAGTCGTAGCATGCCTTTCCAGATAGTATCCATTGTTGTATATAATATTGTCTGTATATATACATCGAATTATTATTATTATTATTGAACCAAAAACACGTTATTATATGTATGTTTTCATCTGTTATAATAAATATTTCCAACCAGAAAATCACTGTGAGTTTCTTTTTTTTTTTTGAGGTAAGACTTAAGTACAGGGTGGGGCAGAGAAATCGGATGGTTTTGGAATGTTTCTTGTTTAAGGTACAGCACTGCCATTTATGTACAGAAGGTAACATCACTCAAACGCTCGTAGCACGAAGCAAGTCGTGAAAGGAAGTTTTGTTCCAGCATTCTTCGCAATAGAGTTTTTTAGTTTATCCAAGCTTGGGGGCTTCAACTCACACACACGTGTCTCCACAGGAAAAAATCGCAAATACTGAGGTCGGTGAAATTCATTGGCCCCCACGATCTCCCGATTTTTCCCTGTGGAGGCACGTGTGTGTGAGTTGAAGCCCCGAACTTTGAATAAACTGAAAAATTCTATTCGAGAATAAGTGGGGAAAACGCTGGATCATTCACGGCTTGCTTCCAGTGCGAGCAGGACGATCAGCATTTGAGTGATGGTATCTTCTGAACATAAATGGCAGTGTTGTATCTACATTTCGTTCATGATAAAAAAAAATTCAAGAAATAAACGAGCACTGGACATTCTAAAACCGTCCGACTTCACTCTGCCTCACCCTGTATTATTAAGACTTCCACGACTCAAAATTTTGCCAAGGAAACTATGCATTTTGCAGTGCAGTGCGTATCGCACTTTAACAGTCTTACAGTTCGCTAAAACTTTAGCTATTAAGCACCAGATGGCGCTGTATGTGACGCCGCAAATCGGCGGCGCGTCCACCAATTTTTTAAAAAAACTTCCGCAGGTTAGGCAATTTTTATACACGTGACGTCATACCTCTCACTATAACTCCGACCCCAAAAAGGCATATAAGTCCTGCAAGCACTTGGGTGGAGGGCGGGGGAGGTGGTCGGGGCACATGTCCCCCCGCGATCAAGCTTTTACGTTGAAATTGTCTGTGGCATAAAGTTTCAGTTGAACGTTCTTTAATATAAATAGTTAGGGGGAGGGAAGTTCCCCCGGGAAAATAAAAATCTTTGATTTTTGATAATACGAAAAATAAAATCCTCTCCTAACAACGTGTACACGCACTTTAGCAGCCTTACAGATTCCTGTAACTTCGCTGAAACTTTGGCTATTGAGTACTAGATGGCGCTGCGTGTGACGCTGCAATCGGAGCGTCCACCAATTTTTTTTAAAAAAACTTCCGCGGGTATGGTACGAAAATATGAAGTTAGGCAATTTTCGTACACGTGACGTCATACCTCTCACTATAACTCCGACCCCAAAAAGGCATATAAGACCTGCAGGCACATGGGAGGTGGGCGGGGGAGGTGGTCGGGGCACATGTTTCCACACGATCAAGCATTTACATTGGCATAAAGTTTTGGTTGAACGTTCTTTAATATAAATAGTTAGGGGGAGGGAAGTTCCCCCGGGAAAATAAAAATCTTTGATTTTTGATGACACGAAAAATGAAATTCTCCTCCTCTACCTACACGCACTTTAGCAGTCTTACAGGTTTCTGTAATTGCAGATTCCTGTAAATTCGCTAGAACTTTGGCTATTAAGTAAGAGATGGCGCTGCATGCGATGTTAATCGGCGCGTCCGCCAATTTTTTAAAATATTTCCGTAGTTTTGATATGAAAGTATAAAATTCTTCTCTCCTAACTTATGCACGCACCTTACAGATTTCTGTAAGTTTGCTAGAGCTTTGGCTATTAAGTACCAGATGGCGCCGTGTGTGTTGCAAACCGGCGCATCCACCAAATTTTCTTGGCTGTGATTGCGCCCAAGTAATTTTAATCATAATTTTAATAGTGTTTTTTTTTTGTTTTCTGGAATTTTGGTTATTTTTTTTGTCGTTTTGTGTCTGTAGGAATGACGAATTCCGAGTGGAAAAATTTGATGGCTCCGAAAGGAACCGATTTGAAGCTGCATGCAGTTCTTCGTCGGAGTGGAACCGAGATGGTTTGGAGCGAGGTTCGCCGCGCCGACCTGCAGTTCGTCGGAATGAAACTGAGATGGTTTGCAGTGAAGTCCGCCGCGCCGACGTACAGTTTGCGTAAAATCTGAAACAGAGAAACAACATAAGTGTACGTATTTGTAATAAAATTTATGGCTGATGGTTCGTTTTCACTTCAAGCGATTTGCGCAAGCCAAACTTTCTGGCTTGTGCAAGCAAAAAAAATTACACGTATATACATGCAACGATTTCCTGGTGCAAACTTGTGTGCACAAGCAGATTGCGCAAATTGCTTGAGCGTCAAAACGGACCTTAACAAAAGGTGAATAGAACGAAATAGTTATTTCACTGAATTCTGTTGCTTTCGACCTAGAACCACAAAATTATTAATCTTTAGGGTTTCCTAAATCGAACTTATTTTGGTTAAAATCAATTTTCCCTGCATAGTGTACATTTGAGAGTGTTGCTGAGATAATATTGATTAGCACTTCAACTTCTGTTATAAATAAAATATCATTCAGCTTGTGAAACATTCTGTACCTACAGGAATTAGAGAAAATTCTTTTCTCTCAATGATATACAGAACGTTTCGTGGAATAGTGTAGACGCTTTGAAAGTTTTTCCATTTATTTATTGGAGTACAATTAAGTTCGAAATGTGCGCTATCAATTTCCCATGGCACACCGTGTTTATCATGCGCGCGCTCAAACAAGGGGGAAATCGCTTATCTCCATTTCACAGCTGCATTTTCTAAACCTACTGCGCAGTCCGCCTTGTCAAAATCGGACAGGTGGTTTCCAAACAACAAAGGCAACAGGTTGTCTATCAATACTAGGGCAGCAGGTAAATTCACACCTCAACTCTCGATTTCAAGAAAATTTCCACCTGCTGTCCTAAAACCCCACGCCCATACGTGTCCGCGAGTTAACTCTAAACCCGCGCCTTATCGAAACGCGGAAGTCCCTCCGGTAACCTAAATACGCAAACGCACTAATTCGAACGATTTTAATTTCAGAAATGGATTACGATTACCTAATTAAGTTCCTGGCGCTGGGCGATTCGGGCGTCGGGAAAACCAGCTTCCTCTACCAGTACACGGATGGGACGTTCAATTCGAGATTCATATCCACAGTTGGTATTGATTTTCGGGAGAAGCGACTCGTAAGTGGAACACGATTCAAAACGGATTCCAACTTTCGCCTTTTTTTTTCTTCTTTAGCTGTATCAGTCCAAGGGCAGAAATCACAGGATACATTTGCAATTGTGGGACACGGCTGGGCAGGAAAGGTAAAAGAATTCAAATCATTTTATTTGCATGCATGCATTTTTGTCATTTTTCTAAAAAAATCTTTTCATGTTAAATAATTTTTAAAGATTATTTCTTCTCGATTCTATTTTCGTTAGAAATTATACAACATGCAATTAATTCGTTGCAATGTCAAGAAAAAAAAAATTGTGTAAAATAACGCGAAACATCCTGTTATACATCTAACAATAAGTAATTTGAAATCGTAAGCTTGCACTTTCCCTGAGTAATAAGTAGCGTAAGTAAAACAGATTTTAAAACCGCGCAACTTTATTACCAAAAAAATAATCCGTCGAAATAACTACAGCTGTGTTAAGATGTCTTTTAGGTTCCGCAGTTTAACGACGGCGTTCTATCGAGATGCCATGGGCTTTCTCCTATTATTCGATCTGACAAACGAGCAATCATTCCTAGAAATAAGAAACTGGATAGAGCAATTAAGAGTAAGTGCTGAAATTTGGGGAGAATTTTTAATTTGATTTCCTATTTGCAGTTGCACGCTTATTGTGATGCACCTGACATAGTCCTCTGTGGCAATAAAGCAGACATAGAAGACAGGAGGATGGTGACGGAATGGAGAGCGAGGGATATCGCCGAGAAACACGGGTAAGAGAAAATGCAGATTCCACGGCGGTGTCCTTTGTAACTGTAGTAATCTAGGCTTGTATATTTGGAAACGAGCGCCGCGACGGGGCAGAACGTGGCAAGGGCCGTGGAGACCTTGCTCGAGCGTGTGATGATAAGAATGGAATCGGCCGTGGACAAGGCGATGATGCCCGGCCGACGTGGAAGGCCCAGGGATTTAAACGAGCCGGATTTGAACGCCCCGTCGACCTCGACGTGTTCCTGCAGATAATTTGCAAGTTAATTAAACCTGCGGTTCCCGAATATTCTAAACAGAAGTTGAATTATGTTATCTATTGTTGATGGACTGAGAGACTTTAATTTTTCCTGCAGATTTTATACTACCTTAACAACTGTTGCAGTATTACATAAAGTGTTATTATATTTATTAATAATTTGTTTCATTTTTCCTTCTGCACGGAATTAGGAGTAATGGTGGAAATTGAATAGCTCGAAAGGTATTGATTGTTTGATATAATTAAAGCGTCGTAAAGGTGAAGTGGTACATCTTGATGGAATACTTTATTCACTGACAAACATTATGAATTGAATGCGTGCACACGGCACCACGGAGCCGACAACAAAAGGGCCGCTCGAGTCAGAATTCAATATCAATCTATCTGTTATTTTAATCTCAATTGTTTGGGATTCACTTATCGCATTTGCATGTCATCTTCAAGATATAGACGGTAGGCTTTTATAGTCTAAAACAGTTATGGGATTTGCAATTAGAATATTTTATTTACTTTTTGTCTATCTTACAGTTTCAGAAAACGAAATCGTATGACAATCAAACACAGTACATTAAATTTAGCTTGGCTATATCGATCTCGCTCAGCGCCAATCTCTGCCCAATTTCGGCGGTGGGGTCCTAAAATTTACGTTGTTACTCTGCCTACCCTAACCAAGTATTTTTCTTACCTTAGGAACTATGGTGGCTTCACCATTTACGGAAAACGCGAACGCCCCGTAATGCATGACGCTGCCGTAATCGTAAACTTCCCCAAAATTGGTGATCGTATCCGCATCGTAGATATTAAAGTTATTCTCAGTGCCCGCTTGGATATTTTCCCAAATAATATCTACGTATTCGTCCCTCTCGGTGGAACTCTGCTGGTGGTAAAAGCCGAGCGCGTGCAAGAATTCGTGCACCACAGTTCCGTTCCTCAAACAACCTACCCCGGGACTGCTGGGTTGCAAGTTCAACTCTTGTACGCCACCCCTGCGCCCCACGTACGACCAGCAACCACTGTTTTCCCCCTAAAATTTTACGTCAATCCAAAAATGTACATTCACACCTATTTGGATACACACAGTAATGCGCACATAATCCACATCATCGCTGGTTCTCAACCTCGCAGTGATACAAGAAATGACTGAAAATTCTAAAAGAGATTCGTGAATCCAAGCCTCTTGTTCCTCATCTACAAATAAATAAAAACTTGAAGAATTGAAGAAGTGAAAGAATTGATTGGATTGTACCGAAGAAACCAGGTGCAATTTCGTAGGGAATTTCATTATTCGCCCAGCGGTATCTCGTGTTAATTAAACCATTGCGTTGCCCAGGAACCAGTATCATGTCGCCCTCGAACTGACCGCTGATTTCCCAGATGTTCTGTTTGTCGCTCTCGCTCCATGCAGACAACTTTTCCTCTGGAAAATTAACCTCAGCGCAAGCCCAAGCAAATAATAAACAAAACCTACCTTGTTCTTGCGTTAGTTTTTTAACGTAACGGGGGGCTGCGATTATTTCGTGCGAAAGAATCGCCGCCAGCGACACTAAACACAAAAGCTTCATCGTGCTTTCGCCAAATGAGAACGAGAACAAAGGATTTTTGATGCGTTCGCTTCCTGTTATTTATATTTGCGACGAGGCACTTCAAGTAGGTAATTATCGGCTCTGATTTAGCAATTAATTTTACAAAAAAAAAACTTGAGTTGGATAAGATCGAAATGTGCTTGATTAAAATCTTGTTCTATCACCGAGTACTTGAAATGTGTCTGGGTTGATAAAAAAAAATACAAAAAGCTTGTGGCAATTAAATTGTAAAACTACTGTTTGCAGATTGTGGTAAGCAGTTGTATAATTTGTGAAATTTATTAAATCATTCGTTAGGCTAAATAATACAAATATTACAAGATTTGATAACACGAAGGCCACATTATTTTTACAAGTTACAACTATCTGTGTTTATCGTGTTAATGATTAGCTAATAATTAAAGGTCCTCCATGAAAAATTTCGATAGTAATATCTTAATTCATTTAATAATTTCGTATCATTTTGATTAATTCTTTGCATTTATTTAATAAATTAAATACGAACACGTAACGTACAATAAAATTATACGGTGACATGCTTCATTTGTAAGAAATATAGCTGTTTGTGCCATCTACACACATACAACGATGTAACAACAGTGAGAGCAAAGCAAAGCACGTGAAATCAATAACTACACGAGCTCATACGCTACACAGCAACTTGCGCATAAAAATGTTCCCCTTTCTTTAAACTCTTGCCCTTTCTTCCAGATGGTGCTACGATCATCAAAAGAATTTTTTGTTGCATTACGAATATTTATACATTTGTATGAATACTATAATTAGTATTTCTTTCAATGAAGAAAGGGATTTTCATCTATAAAAAGGTATGTTCATCTATAGAAATGGATTTTTTGTCATAATGAAAAGGATTTTTCAATTTCACAGGTTGGCAACACTGAATCCCGCCTGTTCTTCAGCTTCTGGTTTCCTAAAGTCGAGATTCTGAAATACAACGCAACGACAGTAACGACCAGTGAACAGTTCTTTTTAGAACTACAATTAATGATCACCTTGGAATTTGCTATACAGACACGTTTATTTTTAATTATTATTGATGTTAGTCTGTAAGGGGCACATAGACGGTTAAACATGTTGGTGGGGCACATAGATGGTCAAACATGTTGGTCGTCAGTAAGGGGTTACTGACGAGCATCTCCAAAAGCATGTTTGACCGTCTGTATGCCCGCTTACTGACAAGCATCCCCACTAGCATGTTCGATCGTCTATGAGCCCCCTCTTTCTGACGAGCGTCCCCACAATCATGCTTGACCGTCTATGACCGCCCTCATTAACGAGCATCCCCACAAGCGTTTGACTGTCTATGCGCTCCTCCTTTCTAACATGCGTCCCCACAAGCATGTTTGACCGTCTATGAGCCCCTTACTAACGAGCATCTCTACCAGAATGCTTGACTGTCTATGAGCCCCCTCTTTCTGACGAGTTTCCTCACAATCATGTTTGACCGTTTATGACCCCCCTCAGTGACGAGCATCCCCACAAACACGTTTAACCGTCTATGCGCTTCTCTTTTTTTAACAAGCATCCCCACTAGCATGCTTGACCGTCTATGTTCCCCCTCACTGACAAGCATCTCCACAAGCATGTTTGACCATCTATGTGCCCCCACACATAATAGACGGTCAAACATGCTTGTGAGGATGCTTGTCAGTAAGGGGGCACATAGACGGTCAAACATGCCTGTGGGGATGCTCGTCAGTAAGGGGGCACATAGACGGTCAAACATGCTTGTGGGGATGCTCGTCAGTAAGGGGCACATAGACGGTCAAACATGCTTGTGGGGATGCTCGTCAGTAAGGGGGCACATAGACAGTCAAACATACTGGTGGAGATGCTCGTCTGTAAGGAGCTCATAGACGGTCAAACATGCTTGTGGGGATGCTTGTTAGGAAGGAGTGCATAGACGGTCAAACGTGCTTGTTAGGATGCTCGTCAGTAAGGGGGCACATAGACAGTCAAACATGATTGTGGAGATGCTCGTCAGTAAGGGGGGGGACATAGACGGTCAAACATGCTTGTGGGGATGCTCGTCAGTAAGGGGGCACATAGACGGTCAGACATGCTTGTGGGGATGCTCGTCAGTAAGGGGGCACATAGACGGTCAGACATGCTTGTGGGGATGCTCGTCATAAGGGGGCACATAGACGGTCAATCGTGCTTGTGGGGATGTTCGTCAATACAGGCGCTCATAGACGGTCAAACATGCTTGTGAGGATGCTCGTCAGTAAGGGGGCACATAGACGGTCAAACATGATTGTGGGGATGCTCGTCAGTAAGGGGGCACATAGACGGTCAAACATGCTTGTGGGGATGCTCGTCAGTAAGGAGTGCATAGACGGTCAAACGTGCTTGTGGGGATGCTCGTCAGTAAGGGGGCACATAGACGATCAAACATGCTGGTGGGAATGCTCGTCAGTAAGGGGGCTCATAGACGGTCAAACATGCATGTGGGGATGCTTGTCAGTAAGGGGGATCATAGACGGTCAAACATGATTGTGCGAATATTCGTCAGCAAAGGGAGTCATAGGCGAACATGAATTGGCTCGTAAGTATGCGGGCTCGTAGACGTTAGAACATGCTTGCGAGAATGCTCGTCAGTAAGGGTTCATAGACGGTCAAACGTGTTTATGGGGATGCTCGTCAGAAAGGGGGCGCATAGATGGTCAAACGTGATCGCTCATCAAAGGAACTCATAGACGATTAAACAATTATAGAGTATGCTCGTCTGGAAGGAGTTCATAGACAGTTAAATATGTTTATCGGGATGCTTGGTACAAAGGAGCTCGTAGACGGTCAGACATGTTTGAATATTTGTCAAAAACAGTTCATAGACAAGCGAATTCCAGGATGATATTTTTCTGACTCTGAAAAGAATCGTTCAAGTTGAACTTGAAGGCTTCCGCGGACGTCGTCCATGTTTGAATTGGCTTCCGGTTGGAACCGCGTCCTCAAGGCTGCTGCTGCTGGTGGTGTTGCAGCTGTTTATCGTTGGTCGTTGAGAGTCGATGCGTCGATGCAGGTCTAAAAAGAATAATAAATAGGGGGCCAATATTTCTACGAAAGTATAAACTGTCTTTAATTAAAATTAAAATTTCCAAAAAAAATTAAACATTATTAATGGTCGGACAGCTTGTAAAATCAATTTAATTGTCACGTTTCGGTGTGCGTTGACAACTTCTTCTGGATATTCTGAAGAAGCTCTATTAATAATAATAATAATACCATAACTAATAAGAAAACGAAGAGCAACTAAAGTATGTAACAAAAAGAAAAGAATAAATAAAATATGAAACTCTCTTTCTTTTTTTCTGATAATATTATTTATAGGGTGCTTTGATAATAATCTCAGCAATAGCGCAGAAGAGAAAAAGAAACAAAATATAATTTGTTTTCTGTTAAAAAAACATTGTTCATTTCATTTAAAAATTTTATTGATTCTAAGCAACAGATCACTTTAATATAATGTAAGAAGCAAGCCTTAGTATCCTTTTTTTAAATATTTAATCTAAACGGCAATGAAGCAACCAAAAATAGTTCTCAAACATGTCTCTCCTTAACGTTTCCATGCAAAGTGATATACAGATTGAAGACTTTAACTTTTACTGCTAAAAAACAAAGAGAGCATTTGCTCATTGACCTTTTTTCGAACACGATTAGACAAGTTCGAACAAAGAAAAATAACGCGTAAGTTGCATTTACGATGATTATAATTAAGTATTGTCAGAAAATCAGAATGTCTCGAACACGACAAAGTCAAAACTTGAAGAACTTTCCGAAGAGAAAACCAAAAAGCTAAAAATTACTTAATATAATCATAATAATTACTTAATAATAATCATCATTTCTTGTATTTATATGTAGCAAGTTAGTCATTAACTTTCAACTTAAAATTGTTCAAGCAAAGCAAATTTCCTTTTCACTTCCAACATAAACTGCCTACAATATTGAACTTTCTTCATTTAATATTTTTGGGGGGATAGTAGAAGTCCCGGAAAAAATCATAAATTTAAGGGTTTTATGAGTCAACAAGTTGTACTTCAATATTTTGAATAGAAAATACCTTTTATTTTACAGCATTATTTAAAAGAAAAAAAACATTTCAATATGAAGAATACATTATTTACATCATTTTTTACGAAGTAGAACGTTAGTAACAGAAGTACTTGTTGCAGCTCATTATTTTGTGTTCCCGTTATGTTCAGCAATCTGTGGACAATTAAAGTCTTTTAATTTAAACAACAATTATTTGTATTATTCGTGAACTATAGAGCCAACGATAAATCTACTCTGGATAATGTTGAGAAAGATTTCACAATTATAATATTAATAACGCACTCAACTGGCTATATTCTGTAAGTCCAATCGATACAGGGTGTCCCGAAGTGGAATTGTTTGGTTCACCATGGCTTAAAAGCTGCAAACATTTTTTAATTGATGACATTATATATTATTATGTAGAAGACTTTCTAGAGACATCTTTAGCGACTTTATAATCATGAGAAATTTTTGAGAATTTTAGAAAACTCAGACGACCTGGCCTGAACGGTCACATTTCGTTTGGGCCATGAGTTTTATGACACCTATACTTTCGATTGAGCCATTTTCTATATTTCTTCTTTGCCCTGTAAGATGTTACAAGTCATAATATCCACGTATACTCCTCGTAAACTGTTTACTCGATATCTAACAGGGTATAATCAAGCACACGCGTTCCATTTGCAAATTAAAAAAGCAGAAAAGAAATCGCGATACACCCGTTGAGCATATCAGCTAAATTAATACGTGCGTTCCACCGTGGAATTTCTCACGATAACGAACGCGTTTCCGCGTGTGTTTTTCAGCTTTAAGCGGGGGCGCGATAACGGCCGGGTCAAATATTTCAGGCATTCAACCGCCTGAGCGTTTGTTTATGTTATTTACGCGTACACTTGATTACATTTTCTCATAATCGAAATGAAGAAGTGCCATGACACATCATTGTTTACTACTACTGTTCGTAATGCTGCTTGCAGTTGCGGTTATAAACTACGCCATAGAGTTATGTAAGTAAAATAATAATCCTTATCTTTTTCGTTTTTCTAGAGATCTTACTTTGTTGGTCGTTTCATTTCGTTGTTACTGTATGAAATGCGAAAAAATATTTTAAACTAATACATAAATAAAAAACATGTAAGGTTTACCCGATGTGATTTTATTGTATTTAAGCTCCGACTGATGTCGTCAGTAGAATCGGGAGGTGTATCGTAGTTCAGAAACAAAGCGCCACTTCCGTGAAAGCGTACGGTTCGCCGGCTGAAGACGAAGACGAAGATGAAGACGACGAGTCAGGAGGAAACAATACAACGGAGTCGCCCCCTCAAAGAAGGAAAACGTTCCCAAGGAAATCAAAATCGAGGCAGCATCATTCATCGAGGTTTCGATATAAATACGGGGGCAATACCACCACTTGAAATACTGCTTTGTATATATAAATGCGCATGCATGCACACCTTCATTAAGTTAATGGGTCCATTGTGCCCTTTCTTTTTTTATACGAGCATGTACAAGGTGATCCACTAACTTATACACTAAATATATGCGTAAGTTCGTAGTTTCCGGTTTCCGTGAACCACCCTGTATATACAACCTGCGTTATTCAGAACTGATTATTAGTGGACGCATGTAATGTCAACGTTTACTTGCCTGTTGCAAAGTAGAACGGAAATAGAATCCTTTTAGAATACCAAAATGCAAAAAGATGTGAAATCACCGGAAATCAAACTTGTTTAGATTGCGTCTGGAAAAATTTCCATAGCAAGTGATTCATAAAGTGATAAGGAAGTGGATGGACTTTGACATTCCATCACGCACTAACGATAACGAACGCCTTTGTCACCTGACGTCGTAATATGTCGTTTTTTAATTACCGTGTCACGTGTGCGGCGGTGTGTTGCGACGAAGCTTCCCCCCCGAAAGTCGAGCGGCTAACAGATCTTTCGTTTAGAATAAAAATAGAAGGTGATCTTGACTAGAGGATGTCGATTGCGTTACGACATAATCAGGCTGAGTTCTACTACTTACTACCATTTTAGTCCTCGTTCAAATATGGAAAACTTATGTTCTAGATTTATAGGTCGAGATCGAGACTAAAATATGGAAAAATATCTTCGAGTTATAATTCAATTAGGTACGTGCGGGTAATTTAATTATTTTAAGACGTTCACTATAATCATAATTTAAAAAAAAGAAAAGAACTAAAGGTAGCTAACAGATGTGCATGGGTAAATTAATTTGGAGTTTGTGCGACGTTTCGCTGTTGCAAGTACTTCATTTATTATTTACGAGTATATATCTTGAAGAAGTTGTTAAAAGTAGAGCGAAACGTTGATATTTAAATTGGTTATAATAAAACCTGTTCAACTAAGTCGTAAGTAAAACAAAAAATATGCAAAGCGTTCTAAAACGAACTGAATTATTATATAATAGGATCATGTGCAGAGTTATGTAAGTGAATGTTACGTAGGTCATTACTTTTAATACGACCTGCTTTAAAATGGCGCTCAGCTTTCGTTCGGGAAGACTCTTTATTATTCACAAAGTTGTTTAATAAATAAGCGAGTTAAGAAAGAGGTTGCATATTCTACGAGTACAACAACAAATAAGCTCCCCCGTTTTTGTACCAGAAATTAAATGATGTAAAGAAAGGATAAGGATTTCTGTTACTGTTATTTTTCAGCGATTCTCATAAAGAAAGGACGCTAATGCCTTCGTAATCTTCCAATAAATCGCGAGGATCCAAACAATTCGTTAAAAAGGATTTTATAGAAATAATAATAAATCGTGCTTCTCGAGAGGAGAGTAGCTATGATAAAATCATTACCGTTTTTCCTGGTGAGATAAACCGAGGGGCTCTCGTGTGATTAGCGATAGTTTAAAGCACGAGATCAATACGTAAGCTGGTTGGAGCTGGAGGAGCAGCAATAGTGTTCGCTGGAAAAACAGAGCTTTCCTCCTCGTAATGAAAAGGATACAGGAAAACCAGAATCAGAAGGTAAAAGCTACCGCTGAAACAGTGCGCGCTCATTCCGGCAGAGGTAATGCCCAGTGCAGCGTCGCGTGCCGGTTTTTCTTACCACCCCTTGTCTTGGCACATTAATCTGGAAAACGCATCGAGAACCGCCGTATTACCCTCGCTCACTACGTATCGTAAACTTTTATCGCACTTCGTGAAGGTTTTCTATGCTGTTCGAATATAATAACAATAATACGTACGCTCGTGCGCTTACACTTATTGGAGCGGTGTAAACTCGTTAAGTGCATCGGTCTTGAAATGTGAAACTATCTTGTAAGTAGTACATACATATATACACACGTACATAACATGAATATTTTTGTAGTGTTAACTAAGGGGGTGCGTTATTTTCTAGACAATTTGCATCTTGCAAATCCTTTATAATTAATAATGAATTTATGTACCTACCAGTACATAACGGGCTGAGACAAAACACATGAGTCAGTCGAATTTATTAAATTAATAACTGAGGTGTTATTAATACGGATGTGCGGGGCGGATTCCATTTCCGAATCATTAAATGCAAGGGCGGAAATGTTTATTGAGTCATCACTGTCAGGTCGTTCAAATAAAGCGCAGAGATAGATGAGCAGGAAGACTATTTTGCAAGGCAGAAAAATAATTTAAAAAATATCCATTTGCAGATAAATAATATAGAAAGTTAATAATCAATTAATTAATTTTCTGGTAGTTGAGCGTTGTTATTAAATACGGGGGTACAGGGCGAAATCTCATTTCCGACTCATTAAATGCAAGGGCGTCGTGGTTAGATCGTTCAAACAAGAAGAATATTGTACATAGCAGGAAAATTACAAGCTTTTCAATTTCACGCAAGTTTAGTAAAATACAGGGTGACCTATGACGTGTGCCGAAACGGCAACCAACGATAGGGTGGGTCACCTCGAGTAAAAAAGTCCATATCAACGTAGATCCTATGCTTTTGTGTTTCTGAGCTCTTTTCGCATAAGCCACTAGTATGGATGCTACTGGTAACACGTAAGTTATAACGCAAAGCTTAACCTTATTTTATTAAATAAGAAAAGAATAAGTTATGTTTACAAAAGGTGCCTGCATTGGCACGATTGTATGCATGCCAACGACGAATAAGTGAGTTATCCTTTGAGTTATACTTAATACTACTACTTCTACAAGCACCTAATTATTGAATCTGTCAGACTTCAGATTCCTCAAGTATTTTTTGTTACTGTAACAGTGGCTAGTTTCACATGTAACGTAATCAACGGCCCAGGGTTAATTTTTACTTCTCAAAAGTTAAAACTTGTTGTAACTCGGAAAAAGAAAGCAAATCGGATATACCTACATTTGTATATATTTTTTTATTTAAACTGACCTCCCCAATCATCAGCTACCGTTTGGCACACATGTCATAGATCACCCTGTATAGTTATTAATCTTGTTTTCAATCGATCAAATAGATCAGTAATATAAATTTAATGTGAAGGTCTCGTTGAAGGCGAGCAATGCGTAACAGGGAAATTACGTTGCATTAAATCAAATGTATGAAGACTTGAGAATATTTTTAAAATAATTAAAAAAATTAAACAGAAAAGCTTCACGTAAGCAAGTCCATGAGAGAAAAAAATGTAACACGCCTTTTGCGTTGCGATTAATTTTTAAATTTGAAATCTATTTAAATTTTAATTTATTTAAAAATTGTATAATCACAATTTATTCCATATTTCTGTTGTGTTCTGTATTGAAGACGATTTTAATTCTATTTATTTAATAAATTTAATTATTTAGCTAAACACAAACTAATTATATTAACATATTAGAATAAAAATACGAAGAAATAACTCATTACTCAAGTTGACTATAATATACAGGAAGTAAAGCTCATTAAAGTTAATTTAAGTTGGCGGAACAATAACCGAAAGAAATAGAAATAATAAAGAGTAACTGAAGAGCCGAGAAGTAATGAAGTAGACTTTTATAATTGGACATATTTCACCTCAAGCCAAGGGCTTAGAAACCACGTCTGAAATTGCATTTTATAAGCTGCATTTAAAAACGATTTTAGAAAAGTTTTATCAAAGAAAAAGTAACAGTAAATTACTTTAAACTGTAAAAACACATTTATTTTCGTATTCCTAAAAGTGACTTAAAATAAAGTCTCCTCAAGTCTTACTATGAAAATGGAATAAATTTATTTTATTTACAAATAAGTAAATAATTGGAGTAATCAACAATATTTAATGATAATCGAAATACCACCCAGGTCTTTCCTTCAAATTATTGTCTTAATATTTTTTTTGGGAGTGATTAAAATTAACTGTTTGATGATAATTTTAAAATGATTGTCGCCCGTTAACTGACGGCATTTCAAACTACTCAGGCCGCTCGTAAAAATGTGGGAAAATTAAAAGTTTTCTCCAAATCCCAAGAGATGGCGCTGCAAAACATATATTGTATAACATTCAAATTCACATAACATGTTCATATTTATGCAAATCACCCTAATTTAGATTCTAGACAGGGTCTGCGCATAGTTTAATATTTTTCATTTTGGGCTTCTCTCATAATCCGGTTTGCAGGACCTAAATTTAAAAATCGAAAGATGCCGAATCGTGTTTCAATTCGACGAAATTTTCGACGATAGGAAACGACTCATTCATTATCTTAGAAAAATTTCTTGTTCATCAGACCTACAAGGAGATAGAAATTGCTTGTCCTGATTCTGCACTACTTTCCTTGAGCTTGATGTCAATATTTACATCGATCACATGAAGGTTAGAACGAAAAGCAGTACGTGCATGGGACATTCATCCAAACCTAACCTAATTAATAAAGAACATAATTATTGTTCAATCAGATTGCTATTACAATGAATCAGTGAACGGTAATGAACCGTCAACAAAATCTTGAGGTATCTAGTAACTTCCCCAGATCTCCCTATGTTGATAACTTCATTTTAACAATTAGATGTAAATCAAGCTCGTGGAAAGCAGTGTAGGATCTGGATATCAATCTCGATCGTCCAGTAGATGTCGTTCAGGAACTTCGAATTTGGCGACAAGTTTAAGCTCTGCACTTCTGTGCAAGTGTCTCTCGTTAAGCTGGGGTTTCCTAGGAAGTCGGCCCGGCCGAAACCGACTGCGACCGACGTTCGCTCTAAACGAAAACAATGGAAAACGAGCGAAGTCTAGGAAACCACCATCACTTAATTTTTTGGTTTTGATTAGAACGAACGTCTGTCGCGGTCAGTTTCGGTCCGACCGACTGTCCTAGGAAACCCTAGCTTTAACGGTTGGCATTTCAAACAACTCAGGTCGTCGGTGAAAACGTAGGAAAATTGAAAGCTTTCGTCAAGTCCCAAGAGATGGCGTAGCGAACCGTAATTATATTGTAACATAACATTGAAATTTGCAAAACATTTACATATTTATGCGAATTAGATCATTGCTGCTTGAATTAGATGTAGAATTTGGTGATGTATCGGAAGCTTAAGCTCCCTAATTTCAAAACAAATGTCACTCGTTAACAGTCGGCATTTCAAAGAACTCAGATCGCTGCTGAAAACGTGGGGAAGTTGAAAGCTTTCACCAAGTCCTAGTAGATGGCGCAGAAAAACCTAATTATATTTGTATAACATTGAAATTTTCAAAACATTTACATATTCAAGCGAATCAGTTCATAATTCGTTAACAGTCGGCATTTCAAATAGCTCAGATCGCCGTTGAAAACGTGGAGAAGTTGAAAGCTTTCGCCAAGTCCCGATAGATGGCGCTGCAAAACATATATTGTATAACTTTGGAATTTGCAAAACATTTACACATTTATGCGAGTGGGATCATTGCTGGCTGCTTTGGTTTAGATTCTAGATACTGTCCGCGTATAATTTAATTTAATCAACTTGTCTTCTCTCAAAATCCGGTTCGCAGGACCTAAAGTAAAAAATCGAAAGATTGGGTTGTTTTAAATCTGATGAATTATGTCTAAAATCAACGATATTCGAAAAATTGAAATGACTAACTATTACTAATTGAATATCTCTCATTCTTCTCTCCTATGAATGTCGTTCTTCAATATAATGACATTTTTATCAATTCTGACGATAGCCGCCCGATGAGGCTTGTAAAAATCGAAACCGGTGGCGGCTAAATTATAGAACAATTACAAATTAGTGAGTACAACGACATCTTTTGATTGTAATTATTATTTCTCTTAGAAAAATGTTTTGTTTGCTGGATTACAGATGTCGCTGTGACGTAGCGGACGCTTAAATCTAATCAGTAATCTTAAGAAAACACAAAAGGGTTTTAAAGAAGCTTGCAGTAGCTATCTACATAGATGCTTTACCTATAACTGCTATGGATATTGTCACGAGGGGAAATTTTCTAAAAACCACGAGGGTTTTTTTTCTGTGTTCCGCGAATAAAAAACATAAAAAGTATTTAAACGCGAACTTGTGTAATTGAGGGCAAATTGCGACCGTGTCGAAATGTAAATACAATAAGAAAGTAACTGATACAACGTAAACGTAAAGGTTCATACTTCATAATAACACATCGGCGGAATTTGTTACAAACGGGGCCACGCGCGTATACTAGCGAATGCGAATGACGCAAACGGACACAAAGCAGGTGATGAAAATGCAACGCCCGAATAGGCAAAAAACGTGTATTTAAAATGCGGGCCAAAATTGGGAAGCCAGTCGGGGAGTGATGGAGTGGTGCAGTCATGTAGTCGTTGCCACCCGGACCGACTCAGTGGGCACTAGTGTCAACTCTACGAGGGGACGCCCAACATCACCGACGCCGCCGCCCCAACATCGCCCAGCATCGTCGTCGTCGCCACCCCAGCATCAGCATCGCTGCAGCCACTGCCGCCGACAACATTGCCGAACCTGTCCTAAGAGAACGAGGACCATCTCCCTCGCCAGCTGTCCAAGAGAAGACACCACCGCCCAATCACCCATAGGCTGAGCAAGGACGTGTCGTGCTCCACTCCAGCCAAGGAACGTTGTCACCGAGACCGACCTTGACCTACCACCTCAGTCACGGACCGGCCTCGAGTTTCGCCAGTCTCCCCCGGCTAAGGAAACGCCGCCGCTGTTCCGTCTTAGACGAATCAACAACCCCAGTCGCCGCGAATGACCCAGGACCGCACCCCCAATTTTAACGGACAAACCACCCTCAACTAAATTAATCATTTAACGTAATAAAGAAGTATTAATTTTTTAAAATCATTGTTTTAAAGCTCTATCCTCTGATAAACCTACGCACCCCAATCAACCCCGAAGGCTAAGGACGCACCGTCGCGACATAGTGGAGACTTAGCATGACAATATTCTAGATTTAAAAATAAAAAATTGTTGCAAATTGGTTTTGATTGCAACGGAATTTTCTTTTTTTTTTAGGTAAAAAATTAACCGCACGATGTCGCGATCTAACTGTTGCATAGATATTCTAGATACAGACGCTCTATAGCGTCATGTCATGGTGAACACAAACACAAAAAATTTCATTTTGAATTGATACACACTACTTGGCACAGCTCTGCCATGCACATGTAATTAAGTCTCGTCGAGTTTGCTTCGAGTATTACCACGAACACGACCGCGCGCGTGTGGCGTCAGCCTAAGAACTCAATTTCGATATCTACTTTAAAGCCGCGATATTTACGAAGGGCTAAATCAGTGCACGGTTTATTGAAGAGTAGGCGTGCACATTTCAACCGATAAGAACGCATTCGGTTATTTATTGAAAAAAGATAATTCGTGTCTGTACGGCAGAGCCAATTTTCCGCAGCACTCAGCGATAAGAAGCGCTTTTCGGAACAGTTCCTTTTACACACATTAAATGTGTTTACGACGCACGAGGAGGTGAGCACGAACAAGAAGAAAAAAAAGAGAGACCTCGGGGTCGTTATTCACATGCAAATGCGGAAGAGCTTTTTTTGGAAAATCGGGAATAAATCATGGAAGTTCAGAACAATGATTAGTGTTGTTGCAGATTAAATTTATTGAGACAGTAAATTAACGTAATTGAAAGTATTAAAAAAATCGCTTTCAATTCAAAGCAATTCATCAAAATTTCCGCTTAATATAATCCGTTAAGAACTGTCTCGCCTCAAATTCATTCACGAAAATAATTACGTTTCTCAAAATAACTTTTTTGCTAAGGCAGCAAATCCGCGCAAAGAGAGAGACTTGCAGGGGGAGATTAATAGCGTTTGTTTTCTTTAAAACTTCGAGAATTACTTCATAAATAAACACGGGTTCGTTCTTTCACGGCCCTCTCGAATATAATAGATTTTATCTTCGGTAGAAAGCTCACCGGTCAGGACTTAAAGTGGCGGTGGAAATGTTTTTGATGTATTTCTTTCGCACAAAGGCGCGCCCCAAATTAAAATGTTATCGAGACTTCTCTTTCAACGTAATCCGGGGGGCACCACGCGACAGGAGTTCGTTTCCAGGTTACACAATCAGTTTTAATTAAAAAATCTACTCTGTAATTAATTTTTTTAAACATGTGGGTGGTCGTTGGTTGTGATGTGAAATAATTCGCTTTTAAAATGTGTTACGTCCGTAAAATAATTAAAAATGTTAGTACTTACAAGAGATGTTAAGAGATCGTAAAAAAAATGGAAAATTAAATCGGATTTAAACTCGCAACGTTTCGTTATTCAAATTCCTGAAGAAGCTGACAGTTGATCACGAAGCTATTCAAGCTCTATTAATTGGTAAGGGGTTTTTAAAAAGCCCTTTAATTTTTGATTAAACAATAATTTGAAGAATTGCACAAATTGTGAATGTTTGGACATTTTGGTGTGTAAACTGATGTTATATCCGCATTGCCAATCCAATAAAGCTTTTACAAACAAGCACACATGCATTGATTGAACAAATAGTGCGGCAATTAAAAGAAAAAAACTAATTAATCAATCGATCAAATATTAGTGCACAATAACTCTAAAATAAAATTGCTTCGTGCGAGTGGGCCCGACACTGATATCATTGAAACGTGTAAATTTTTTCAGCTTTTATTAATAGGCGCTCGCGTGAAAAGAAATAAACCGTTCTGCCAAGAATGCTATCGAAAAACATAAGAATCAATCTATTTTTACTGGAACCTAATTCGATACTATCTCGTCAAAATCTGCAACGTACACACGTAACTCGTGTGGAATTTACTTTAATTTTTATCTTAGGTATTTGCTTCTAATAAACGAGTACATAAATAAATAGAAACTGGCGAAATTGTGTTTTCTTTAAAACACAGTCGAGATTTATCGCTTCGCTTTTCAAAAAGGTGTTTTATTTATTTATGCGTTTCACGAGCAAGAAGATTCCTGAAACCTAAATCACCCGAGGCATCATGAATGAAACAAAAAGTTTAAAAACGGGAGGACGCAATTATTTATTGCCTAACAGTTTCATTTATTTATTGTGTTTTGAAATAAATACATTTACTTCATCGTAGAAATCGCGTTCAGTTTCTTCTTTTTATAATAACATGTTTAAAGTTGGCTCTTGTTCGATGAAAATTGTATCACAAAATCTTTTAACCGGACACTAAATAGCGCACAAACACTTAACGTTTCGCACTCAAACATTTGAAAAGAAAAAAGTAGGAAGAAAGAAACAGTTGGTAAGTCGGGCGCGGATACTACAAGATAAATGAAATGCTTACCAAGAGATGGCTCTATTAAAAAAGAACCAAACAATTAACGGTCAAAAGACATTTACTTTTAATCATCGCAATGAGCTTGTGTATGCATGTTTAATAAAAAAAAAAGTTCTAAGAAGTTTTGGCTGTCGACCAAGAGATGGCAGATGTCTTGAAGTTTAATTTTCACCTCAGGCCGATAGATGGCTTTTTAATTCAAAGCACAAGCAGCACTCAGTCGAATCAAACTGATAACGTTTGAAAAAAAGCGAAGCAGTTGGTAAGTACAATGCGATCGAAAATGATTGAGCGTCCTTGAGAAAATAAATACGCAAAGGTGATCAAAACTACCTTCGGCTTAGAGAATTTTCGCGTTTTTGAAAACTCAAGGTCAGGTGACAGTCAATAGCGTTCGTATGTTGTGCACGGTTTGTTTATTACTTGAGTTTTCTGCGAGTTTTTCATATCGAAATTAGTACATATTTTTGAAGGACTCTCAATCATTTTCGATCGCATTGTAGATGGCAGCTGCGGTGCGAGGATGCTACAAGATAAATGAAATGCTTACCAAGAGATGACGCTTTTACTGTATATAAAAAAAAACCGACAGATAATTACTTTTAATCATCGCAATAAGCTTATGTATGTTGAATAAAAAAATGTTCCAAGAGATGGAAGAGTGCTTTGAACTCTAATTTTTACCTAAGGCCGATAGATGGCTTTTAAATTCAAAACTCAAACATTTAGTCATCAAACTGATGACGTTTGGAAAAAAAGCGATACAATTGGTAAGTCGGTGGCAGCTGCGGCGCGAGAATACTACAAGATAAATGAAATGTCTGCCAAGAGATGGCGCTTTTACTGTACATAAAAAACGAACAATTAACGGTCAAAAGATAGTATAATAATTTAACACAGTATAATTAACTTTTAATCACCGCAATAAGCTTATGTATGTTTAATAAAAAAAAAGTTCTAAGAAGCTTTGGCTGTCGACCAAGAGATGGCAGAGTGTTTTGAACTTAAATTTTCACCTCAGGCCGACAGCTGGCTTTTTAATTCAAAACACAAGCAGCACTCAGTCATCGAATTGACAACGTTTGAAAAAAAAAGGGAAACAGTAGCAATCATTGCTTTCATCAATACTTTTAATATTGACCAAGAGAGGGCATAGTGTTTTAATTTAATTTAATTTTCATCTCCGGCCGATGGATGGCGCACGATAAACAAATATTATTATTTTAATTCGAATTACGCTCATTCTTCAAACTAATAATATTTAAAAAGAAAAAGAAGAAACAGTTGGAGTAAGTCTGTCGTAGTTGCACTTCTCAAGAGATGGCGCTTTAATTGCACATAAAGGAGCCGAACAATCGACGCAACGACCAAAGGATATCTGCTTTCAGCCGTGCCACTAGGAAGCTTGCGGCAGAAATAAAATTGCTCTAAAAATTAGAACAAGGGATTTAAAAGAGCCTCAGGCCGATAGGTGGCTCTTCATAAACCGATGGACGTGTCATTTTAATTCGAATCATAAACCCTCACTCTTTAAATTGATGCTATTTTAAAACAACGAAGAAAAGGAGCTAGTAAGTCGGTCGCAGTTGCACTGCATTGATAAATTAAGATACTTTTCAAGAGATGGCGTTTTATTTAAAAAAAAAGCAACTACAACAACTAATGGCTAAGGAACGTCACTGCTAAAACAAACTAACGGAAAATTGATAAAATTGTTCTAAAAAGGTTCGACTGTTCCTTGCTTTTTCTACTTCTTAATCGCCGTCTTTTATGATCGCCACAATATTATAGAAATCCGAAAATTACTTTAGAGCTACAGACAGGTCATCCTTCCTGTCACATGGGTTGCCTATACGCTGAAAGCGTTTAGAGTTAAACAGGTAGGTCGTCCTTCCTGTTGCATGGTTCGCCTCTACCATAAGAAATTGAAATCACCCTGAGAAGGGCAAGACAAGGATTTTATTAAAAGAACTGTAACGGGGATGAAACCTGGCTTCACCATCTTGACCTTGAGAGCCGGTCTTCCTTCCAGTCACATGGGTTGCCTATATGCTGGAAGTGTTTAGAGCTAAACATGTAGTTCGTCCTTCTTGTTACGTGGGTTGCCTATATTAGAAATTGAAGTCGCCCTGTGAAGGGCAAGAGAAGGATTTTATTGAAAGAATTGCAACCTGGCTTCACCATCTTGTCCCTAAGAGTAAACAAGAGTCAATGCAGTAGGAAAACCAAGAACCCTTCACCACCAAAGAAATTCAAGTTGGCTTAACCAACAACAGACAAAGAAACACAAGTTGTTGATTTTCAATTATTACGTTGAAGTAACCAGCTTTTCATTTCCTTTCAAAAGATGTTCAAGAGAAGACACGATTTACGCACCAACTGAAAAATTATTTAAGACTCCCTACTTTCACCGAATCATATAAGAAGTGCAATGACGTTTTAAATATTAAAAAAAAAATCGAAATTGATTACAGGAAGCTTTAAATAATTGGCATGAAAGCAAGAACGTGTTCGATTTTTTTTACGGGAAAGAAAAGACTGCTGGGAACAACAAAAACATAAATCTCTGCTCCGACTCGTTCTAGAATGCAAAAAAAATCTACGATTGCGCTTTAACTTCCGCTAATGACGTGGAAATCCTTTACTTTCCAGATCGATCACGAAAGGGTAGTTTACTTACTCCATTGAATTATTTTAATTTTAACATTTTTCAAAAGATAAAAAAAGATGGATAAAACCTAAATCCAACTTAAGTGGCAAGGATAACACGAAACTGGGAGGCGGGGGGGGGGTTATCTAAAAAAACGGGTTATCACTAACAATTTTTCACGTCGTAAACTAAAAGCGGCATCGTTAATATTAAACGGGGGTTCGCAACCCTTGTCGTGGTGCTGTAAATTTTCAGTATACTTAATGCCGTGAATTTTTTATTAAGTGACAAATTGACAGCGGTTTCGTGTCCGGGCGTATTCCGCCCCCGGAATCGTTACGCTAAACGGCCGCCGAAGAACCGAAACGGAAACCGCGGTGGAAAACCGTTTTAATTAAAAACGTTCCTCATTTCTGGATTTTTTTCCCCCGTAATAAAACCTGCAGGTTAATATTTCAGGAGGAATTTAATTGAAACCGGTGTTGCACAATGACCGATTGTGTGCGAGTCAGTTCGTCATAAAAGGCACAGCCGACCAAACTAGGAGCGAGGATAATATGTGGGAAAAATGCTAGGGGCGCATTCTTTATTTTATTCGTAATTAACTCGATAATATTTTATATCTCAAGTACGCGAGTTTATCCAAGCAGTTTTATATTACTTGCTTGGTATTCACATCAGTTATCGCAAGTGCAAGTAAAACCAGTAATCAGCAGTTTACACCTGCAGTATACGATAAATAAATTATAAGTTCCTAACGGAATGAAATTTGGCAACGCCTCTGAATGTCTTTCACAAAACGAAAGAATCTCTCCACCTGCATTTCTAAGAATTTTTCTGAAATTTGGCAATGCAATTTGAATCTCTTTTCTTCTCACAAACTGAAAAGAATTTCAAAAAATGGGGGTTTCGATTTTCCTGATTTTTTTTCAAAGTGTAATCAAATTATAAGTTCCTAACGGAATGAAAGCGTCTATCAATAGTCAATAGCCTAATCTATCTAAAATAAATGAATAATTTAAAGTAAAGACTCTTGATCCCCTTCAATTTTCAACCCTTCCGATTTGGAGTGAGGGGGCGCTAAGTTTATGAAAGCACCGACTTGGTTCTAATTTTGGGGAGAAATCGGCCGAAACTTCGTGCCCCCCCTAAAAAAAAGCTCACATCGTGTTACTTTCGACGTCGTGATTGTCGCGTTCGCGCCCCTTTATTAAAGCAGCAAGCATTAAATTACAAGCAACCCTTGTCAGCCGCTGACAGGTCCGACTGGGACGGACATTTTTTCCCCCCCGGAAACTTAATTTAATCGCGCCGTTGCAACGGCACCTAACGACAAATTAAAATTTGAATTTAAGATGACCACACGCTCGCCAAACTTAATAAATATTCGCACCCACATTTATATGTAGGGGCAGGAGTTTGAGGGGTGCGGAACCCCGCTGCTCCGCATTCGAGGTCGTTAGTGCACGTTGTAATGTATTATAATTTGAAATGCAACTTTGAATTGTACGACATGATCTAATTTTACGTTTAATTACGGCTGCAGCTAACTTTCTGAAATGCACGAGTTTCTCGACTAGATATGACGTGAATACCTGGAAATAAGTTTTTATAAGTTTTGAGTAACAATTAATAATAAAATGAAATTAATTTCCGTCTCGGACTTTTTGGGCACATGTCACGAAAGACAAAAAACTAGAAATAAGAAGGCGAATAACGAAGGTTCGATTTTTTTAAATTAATTTTACCAACCAATCAAAAAAAAAACGTTTATCAGAGCAACTGATTTTCTGTTTAATTTATTACGTAGTCCAAAGGCAAAAAATTAGAAAACAAAAAGAAAAAAGACGCATAATGAATTTCGGACTTTACGTCAACAAAGAGAAAAGGTTTTCGATTTTTTTTTAATAAATTTTGTTTGATAATTTGAGTTTTGAAAATGACACCAGCGCTGTTCGACCGATTTTAAATTTGCCGCCTGAAAATTCTAAAAAGTTCAACAGTACACAAAACAGTATAAAATAGAAGGAAGGGCATGTGACATATAAGAAGAAAAAGTTAATTTACAAGGAACTGGACATGGAGGAGCATAAATGACAAACATTGAAAGTAGTATTAAATACAAGAACGAGACAAGTAAAAAAATGTAATGCAAAGAAACAAACCAAGAAATAAAAGATCAGACAAAAGAAAAGAAGATGAAATGTGGGAAAATTCTGGGTAAGTAACAGAACAAAGAACAATTGTAAAAAGTAACTTAAAGAAATGGCAAAGGCAAAGAAAACTACGAGAAATAATAGAAAACACCAGACACGAATTAAAAATGAAGAAGAAATAGTATTGCAATAATGGATTGATGGACTGATGTCGACGTTTCGTCCTTTTAAAAAAAATTCGTCCTTAAGGCTGCCGCCGTTGTTTTCTTGTCACTGTTGCTGCTGCTCCGTGGCAATTGTTCTTATGAAACAGCAACAGTAGCAGTGACAAGAAGAATAGTAGCAACCGTAAGGAAGTCGTTTTGCAAGAAACATCAATAAGAAAGAAGAATTATCACGCAGTACATCCGGAAGCTAGAAGAAGATGGATAATAGTCGCGGAAGCCTTCAAGTACAATGGAAAGGATATTTTCAAGAACTGCTGGAAGCAAAACAATACACCAAATATGAAAGGTATCACATTATAGAAGAAGACCTAAATAATTTAAATTATAGTGGCGCCGCGACGTCTGATTTCTTTTATCAATTTTCAAAATGTCAGACATTTTGCATAAAGCTTTAAATTTAAGAGGAAGCGAAATTCTGTTACGACATTCAACTTAAATTATCGTGGCGCCATCTGTGAACGTTTTCTTAAACTACTTGTTATTTTGTAAGTTTTTTTTTAAACGTAAGAATATGCAAGAAGTTTTGATTAATTGTGTAACGTCTTGCAATAAGTTTTTAATTCAAAAGGACGCGACATTAAAAAAATAATTAATTTAAATTTTAGTAGAGCCATCTATGGTACAAGTAATTACCCAGTAGCGACACTTAAACGTCAGTCTCAAAAAGAGACGCCATAATGTTTGATACCCTTATGGAAATGTAATGTAATTTGCAAATCGGTAGGTATCAAACAAAATGACAAATGTGACTGACAGTTATACTCGAGTGACGCTACCGTGTAGATTCTTATACTGTGGTATGGGTAACTCGTAAAATGCAAATTAAGTAGCGCCATCCATGAAACTCTTACTTTGAAAAATTACAGTTTACAGGAGACGTTTCTTTCGGGAAGCTTTACACTCAAAACGAAACGAAATTCGTTAGAAAATCGAGATGAATTTACCGTGGCGCCATCTATGAGACTTTTCCGAAACTATGATTTTCGGAGCAATTTCAAAAAGAAACTTATCCCGCGAAGTTACAAGAAGTTTAAAATTTTCAAACTTCGAACACAAAAGTAAGAGAATATTAATTTTAAAATCTAGTGACGCCATCTAAGTAAATTTATTCCAACTAATTTTTTTTATTTAAAAATAAATTCAGATATTTATAGCAGCGCTTCCGCGAATCTTTTTATAAACTATAATTTCTTGTATCCGCCTCTTATACTTTCTTTCTAATCATCAGACTTCGGACATTTCTGAGCGTCGCCATGGCTACGCAATGCGAAAACCAATGAAAAGTGCCCATTCATTGCGTGGTCATGGCGACGCTCCGAAATGTCCGAAGTCTGCTAATCATCAGCGAAAAAAAAACAGAAGACGTTTATATATACACTACAGTGACTTTCATAAACTTCGTAACAAATGGTAAACATTTTTATTATTGTTAGTTCGTGCACCAATCAAAATGAAAGACAACACAATTCCATCCAACCAGTCATTTAAAATATGGCGCAAAACTTAAAAAAAATAGAAATTCGTGAAAATGAAAAATTGCGATAATTCGAAAGTTATTAACAAGGATCATATTTGAGACCACTTACTGGCCACGCATTTCTAACTTGACTGTACTCGGCCGTCCTCACCTTGTCTAAGGCAGCAGTGCAATCGGCGATCAAAGTAGCCATCGCAACATCAAATTAATCTTAATTAATTAATAGCATTGAGCATAACAGTGATCTTTTATATAAGTTTTGAGAAAACACCTACGCCTATGAATAAATTAAATCAATTAAGTTATTAAATAATACTATGTAAGCTTTGTAAGTTATAAAAATTATTGCACGTTGCTAAAAATAATACACGATTCCTTGCACACCTTACGTAATGCAGTTTTATACAAATGCTCACTCCGCTCATTCGACTCGATCCTCCCACTCTTCGATCTATTGTTCCTGTGTACACTCTGAATAGCAAGTTTTCGTATTTTCTCCGCAGGAAGTGACCCCAAATATGATCCCTTAATCTTTTTCTTCTAGAATCGATGCACTCAGATAAAATTAAGTATAATCAACAACCTACAGTATTTAAATACAATAATTTATTAGAATTATGAGCAAAAATTCATTTTCTTAGATTTTCATTTCATGTGATCTCAAAATTAAAATGCTGTTCTAAATCCTTTGAAAACAAATATTGTCTCGTTCCTTGATCTGTGTATACCAAGACAAACACCAGTAATATGAAAATATTATTTTAGATAGGACGCTTTTACAAAAAATAGAAACTCGCTTTAAAAAACACGTTTTTGTTACATTGCATTTTTAACAAATAAGAATAAATTGTGTGGTTAGAGGTAAAGGGGCGCAATGGCAGATTTTAGGCCGCCACTGCCAACAAACACGTTTTGTTCATTGCGCTAAGCTGTTTGGTGACACAGCTTCGAACAGAACGAAGTGTAGGGATTTTAATCGGTTTCGTTCATCGTTCCAGCAATTTTACCCGTCGGGTAAAACTGTCGAAAAAGAACGAGGTGTGTGGGGCCCTTTAAATACGCGTTTTATTAATGACGCAAAGCTCTTCTCTTATGAAAACAACTTTATTAAAGTATTTTTCATAAGAGAAGAGCTCTGCGTCATAAATAAAGCGCGTATGGCGTTGCATAATCAGATATAAAAGGCATAATTCCATCCTTCAATAGTCAAAGAAATATTACTGAAATATTTGTCGGCTGTAACTTCGGCGACTAATGACGCAGAGCTCTTCTCTTATGAAAAATCCTTTATTTCTGTAGTTCCCGTTTAAGTCCGAACAAACAAACAACGATCGATTGCGTAATAGACACTTATATGAAAACAACTGCTTTTTTTCTTCGTTGTCATTGGCCAGTAGTAAATAAAACAAGTAAAACTGGCGCCATCTGTTGTTGTTAAATTTGATTGACTTAATTCTTGATTTATAATTCTATTTGTAAACACGGAATAGAAAAATGCAATAAGTCGAAAAAGTAAAAAAATAAAATACAGTCAAGTTTTTGGGCTGTGTTCATAAAAGACACTCTAGAGTTACTCTTGGCTAATATTGCAGTCTCTCTCGTATAAATGAATTTATGTATTTTGTTTCTCATCTATGAATCATAAAAAAACTAAATCAGGCGTGGTTTCCATAGCAACAAACACATTTTTCTACATCCTTCTTAAAAGTGCGGCGTAAAAAGTGCGCCCGTTGTCATGGTAATAATATAAACACAAGACTTCTTGAAACAGATAAGCGAGACGCAAAATAAGCAAATAATCATGATTAAGAGAGATACGATTACACGCCCAAGGTGCACTCGAAGGTATATTTTATGAACGCAACCTTGGTGTAAGCAGAAAAACTATTTTGTCTACAAGTAGTGCCATCTTCCGGATACTATTACAATTAAATAATATATCATTTAAAAAATCGATTGGATTGAAATAAGTTGAGCAAACGTATTAAGACGTGGTTGCCGTTTCTCTTTATTATACCAACGGTGGTAAATTAAAGCACGTTGACGTTCAAATTAAAACTGGCGCCGTCTGTTGTTGTTAAATTTGATTGATTTCATTCTTGATTTATAATATTCTATTCTAATATGCAAACGTGAAACAGAGAAAAACAATAAATTAAAGAAGTACAAGAAATAAAGTAAACTTTTTGTTGTAAGCGGAAGTAATATTTTGGGTACAAGTAAGGCCATCTACCGGATACTATTACTTTCAAACAAAAACTGATGTTTTAAAAAAAAATCGATTGAATTGAACTAAATTGACCCAAGGCATGAAATGACGTGATTGTCATTTCTCATTACAACAATAATAAAATGAAACACACCGACTTCAAATCGAAACCAGCGCCATCAGTTGTCGTTAAATTTGATTGATTTAACTCTTGATTTAAAGTTCTACGTGTAAACACGAAACAGAGAAAAGCGATAAAGAAGCAAAAAATGAAATAAACTAAAATTACTGTTGTAAGCAGAAAAAATATTTTGGGTAGGTATACTAACGCCATCTATCGGATACTACCGCCATTAAAAAATTATGTAATTAAAAAAATATTTTCGGTACAAGTGGCGCCATCTACCGGATACAATTATCATGAAATAAAATTTTATATCATTTCAAAAGTCGACTGAATTTCGACACTTTGATGATTAATTAATTTCAGTTTGTCAACTGAGAGGCGGTGCATAATATTATGTCTGTCACGCCTAATTGATACATGCATGTTTGGTTATGCAACGGCACGTTTTCAAATTAAATAAATAATAACGTTAACGAAGAGCGATTGTACGAGTATAATTAATTCATGTAATTCAACCAAATATATTATATTTGTAAATGTAGGACTCGTGCAGCGAGAGTTGATTTTCGAGATTTGAATTAATAAATACAAACGTTAACTAACTAACTAACATTTAAATCCTGATGAATAATAACGTGCGCTATCTGGAAACAACGTGTGCATTATTTTAACTAATTGTAAATAATTTTACACGAGTAAAAACTGTTTAGTCGTTGGCGCTTTCGTCTTTGTAATAAGGTACCTACGTTATCATTTGCGCCGGTTAGTTGAATGGATGTAAATTGGCGGAATTTAATTCTTGCCCGCCGTAATCCTGTTTTGAACAATCCGCGTCATTTGTGATGAATACCATCGGGAGCGTAAATACGCCATAAATTGAATTTGCTTTCACAGAACCACGCACATCAATTACAATACTTGATACATCAGGCTGACCGCATCATAAACAAATTATTCATAATCAGCTTTATTATTGTGTTTCTGATTTCGATTTGCATGTTTATAACGATGTAATTAGGGGGGCGGGGGGAGGAGAGAAAACAACATCTCTTTAAAAAAAAGTAAAATTTTGTAAACTAACGAATGATGCTTCACAAGTTTCGGAGCACATTCAATTTGAAATTTGAAAATTTAAAATCATGTAGAAAGGAATTAAGATTGCTCTTATCTAATGTCATCATAAAATCTTTCCAATTTGATTAGATGTTGCTTCGCTCGCTTTCAATTAGATTTTCAACGTGATTCCCGCCCGAACTTTTTAAAATTTCAATTCAATCGGAAATCGGTGCAACAAATCCTGAACGTATCTCCTCTCCTATTTGGACGTTTATTTTATTTCCATATCTCCGCGTGAAATAACTGAATTTGCTTCCGTAACCTCGGCAGTACGTACGAACTACGTATGTAGTAGTTCACTATATTATGTAGCGAAATGAAATTGCAAGCACGCTTGTTTCGAACCACTCGAACCGTGCCCATATTTCTTTCTCCTACAACATCTTTTGTGAAATATGAAATCATTTCGATGTTCAAACAATGGCTTTGCTTTGAATTTGTGTGGCAATCCCAATCACGTTCGTAAATTGCTTGATAATAAACATGCAATAAAGAAATTAGAAAGTGCGTGCAAATTGTGTTAAAAAGGACCGACCTGATTTGTTGTTATTCGCAGCAACAGGACGATGAAGATTTCCGTTGAATCAGTTAATTTGATTTTCCCGAAAAACGCGCACGCACCCCGTTTGTTTGTACTTCGGAAACTCAAACTTCAAGACACAATAAAACTTCACGGCGAATAAACTTCTGCAAGCGACCGCGGACATTAACGAAATGGCCTGCAGTTGTGCAACGTCTTCGTTTTTATTGTGAGATGGACTTTGTCTTTATTAAATTCCGTCAAGTCACGGTTTCTTTGTACTTCGTTCGAAGGACACTTTACGTAATTCAATGTGCAAGGAAAATTTCCACTCCGAACAATTCATTAAAAAAAAAAAAAAAGATATTTACAGCTTTAAGTTTGATGTACCTAATAGGCCCCCTACACGATCAAACAATTTGGGCAAACATTTTGATGGTGTATGTTAGCGTTTGAGTTGTTTTAAGCTCCCCATACACCTGCGAACAAATTGCGCAACAGAGGCTGTCGTCCAAACATTTGTATAGTGTATGGTGTTGTTTGACGTGCTGTACAACTAGTTGCAAAAATTCAAAGCGTCGTGTATGGGCTTTGTGCGACACACAAGTAGAAGGTAGTGTTTTTAAAATGGCCAATTTTATAAATAACTTAATTTTTGAGTGCGTTTATTGATTTATACCTTCGTCAGACAGCATGCTTCCGTAGGTACACGACAAAAGCAACTGGAGTTTGCATAATACTGCGTATAGTGTATGGGTGACCTTGTTTGCACAACAATTTGTGCAACGTCAGTTTGCGCAATTTGTTCGCAGGTGTATGGGGGGGCTTAACAACAGTTAAATGCACAACAGAACTCTGCGCAAATTATTTGATCGTATACTGTATGGACCTTATAAGTTAAAGTAACTCGAAATCCTTGATTTTCTTTGGTAAACATTCCGTTT
This sequence comes from Dorcus hopei, assembly GCA_033060865.1. Classification (NCBI taxonomy): domain Eukaryota; kingdom Metazoa; phylum Arthropoda; class Insecta; order Coleoptera; family Lucanidae; genus Dorcus; species Dorcus hopei. The sequence continues at coordinate 1,156,562 of CM065425.1, read as the reverse complement.
TATACATAGAAGCGGCAGCTTCATTTCCGGGGGTATTAAATTAGGCCGAGCCTAATACTTGATTAGCACATTATGCTCCCGAAAACTTCGCAAAGCAGAAGTAGAGAGAAAATGGGACGTAAGACACAAAAGCAAACAATATATCCTGCCCTGCCGGAACGACAAAGACAGTTTCTTTCGAGCTCAAATATTCGAGCCATCCATCTTTTCCGAGAGAGAAGCCGGAGCTTTAATAGGAGGACGAACGAACGATTTATTTCGCTCAGCTACCATCGGTGCTCCCCGTTTTATAATAATTAAATAGTTCGCGGAAGCAACGATAAATCGGCCCAGATTGTGAACACATGGCTTCATTATAATTATGAAGTTGTGGTGCCTCGGCCTGTTGTTGTATATTGTATACTAATGGGGCTAGCCCGCTTAAATTACCGTGAGGTTTTAGCCTCTGCGTTTATTAAAGCGACGCTTTAGTTTTACAATCGATCCAAAACAAATTTAAAGTAGCTGGGGGAACCCCCCTTGAGCTTTCAAGGATGTTTCGATTTTATTTTCATTTGCGGCGAGAATTATTCCGGGCACGTTCTTTTTAATTTCGGAAATACCGCCCCGCGCCGCCCCTTCGGAATTGAATAATAAAAAAAAGTTTCATGTTTCGTAAATGCGATGATCTTGGATACCTTGGATATTTAAAGAAAAATTTATACCATTCGATGTAAGTCGTCTATTAAAAACAGATAACAGAATAGGAGTATTAATTTCGTATGCTCAACGCAGGCTTCAGAGTACGTACTTACAAGAATTTGTTTATCAACATATTACACGCGACGAATTATAAAAAGTAGGCGATCACCGGATATATAACCGAGTATGTTTTGGTCCAAACTACAAACGGAAATCCGGTTGCGACCTAGACACGACTTATATAATTTTTTTTTGCTCAATTTGCTCTTCGTCGCTTATCTCACGTAGAGTAATCCCTTAACAACGTCTGCGTGGGGCCGGGAATTTTGGGGCCTTTGAATTCCAACCGTTCTGTATCATTAATGGAATGTTGATTAAATTATAAGGATCTACTCGCAAGTAATTATCTACATGTGCCCCGACTAATTATCTTAAGGTAAAATAACTTGGGGCGTCGTTCATTTGCAAGGCGAATCTATCTCGAGGCGTTTCAATAAAAATAAAAACGGTTCAACTGTATAATCGAATTTAATCTGATAGTGATGTGTTTTGGTTGAGTTGGTACGTCATATTAAAACTGAGCTTCTGAAAGCTCTTAAATTCACTGCGTTCCTTTTAGTTCCAGACACAATATCATAGCGTTCACCACGTGATGATGATGATGAAAACTTGATCGTAAAGAGAATTTAATGCGCAAATAATTGAGGTTTCACACGTCCTCCTCTGCAGCAAAGAACGTATAAACTCGGTATCTTGATTCAATTACACTTACCTCTGCATTCCTTGGGGAACTAATTAGTGGCCGGCTTGTTTCGGAGCTGGGGTAGAAAAATTATATCCTAAACGTTCGGGGGTTTTTATCGGGCCCGGCCTAGGACGGATGCTGCTTTTTCATTTACCTTCGGAAATACTGCGCGGAATTCATTCCGAAGATTGACGGGGTGGATATTAAAATTTCATATCGCAAATAATCTTTGCCGACCTTTTTTCGTCGAAATTGTTTTTACGACAGTGGTCGCAACGTTTCTCTCATGAAATATTCTAGGATCGTGAAATATTAATCTCGCGCGAAATCAAAATTTATAGCGCGGTCTGTGCGACGGAATTCATCTTTAAACAATTAAACAACTTCGATCCCAAGAGATGAGAGCCCTCATACGCAGAATACAAAAGTATTCCGAAATAAAATAACTTTTGCCCAAGCAGACGGACAACATTTAACGAACAGTTGAAAAGAACGGTCTGCTGCGTAAAGTGAATGGAAGTGAGCGCCATCTCTTGGCTTAAAAGAAAAAATCCATCGTTTAGCCATGGCCAGCTACATTAACATTCACTGACGTGTATGTATGGCCGTTTCAATTCGCCTAAAATTCGGTTCCGAGAATGCATGCCGTGGAGTACTCCCCTCAGCGCTTTCTATTAAAGATACTACAGAACTACTGATAGTAACGTAATGACAACTGCAATTATTTAAAAACTCACAAGAGGCGCTGAGTGGAGTACCCGTCAAATTTTTAAAAGTCAAATTGAAACTGCCATACATACACGTCAGTGAATGTTAATGTAGCTGGCCATGGTTTAGCAAGTAAATACGTACATAGTTACTTGATAAAGAGCAAACTACAAACACAAAAATTCATGTTGTTTTACCAAGTAAGATGATAACGTTAATGAAAGATAGAAAGTGACGTATTGAGATGAGCGCCATCCTTTAATTTGTACAGCAAGTACTTTCGTCGCAATTGTGTCATTGAAAAAAAATTTCATATAAAAGTTTCAACCGCCAACACCCCTTCCCGACAGGCTCTGTGAGCTTGGGGAATTAGTTAGAAAAAAAATGAAATACATTTTCGAAAGCAAAATGAACGGAAACGACTAAAGTCCCTAGATAGCTAAAGTACCGCAATTACCGCCATTTTTAGTCAAAATAAACGCGCAAATTTAAACAGGTAATGTGATTTCAAATTTGGCGCGCTTATTTCGACTCAAAGTGGCGGTAATTGCGGTACCTACTTTATCTATCTAAGGACGACTAGGAAACGACCAGATATCAACGACATCCCTCAACACAAAAGGAAAAGTTCTACGATGTGAACAGATACATTCGATTTAGAGCAAACAATATAAAAAAGAAACATGTCGAGCAGGGCGACATCTCTTTATTGATGCAGGAAGTATTTTCACGTCAATCGTCTTTAGGAAGGCGTTCATGTTTCAATCGAATTTTTCGAAAATGAACGCCTTTGGAAAACGAAAGCTAATCATAAGTCGAAACGAACGGAAACGAGAAGAAACCAACGACATCTCTTAACACAAAAGAAAAAGTTTCAAAAACTACAGAGAAATTCCATTTAAGAAATTCACAAACAAAAAAATTACATGATCTCTCTCTCTCTCTTAATAAATACGCCATCTCTTGGATCAAAAGGAAAAGTTTATGAAACAGAATTCATAATCTGATTCAGGCCCGCTTGACACTATGATATTTCTTGTGCAAGATTTGTTACAAAGTGAGAGAGATGAGCTACCACAGTGAATTCTGATTGGTTGAATTAGCACTTCTCGCTCACTTTATAACAAATCTTGCACAAGAAATATCATAGTGTCAAACGGCCCTTACACTTAACGACACAAACAAAAAGCGATGTGACCTTGGTTCCACAGGTTTAAATAAAAGGGGAACATAGAACGTGCGAAGGCAGATCTCAGTAAAAGAGGATACGAAAATTGTGATGAAAAGCGCCATCTCTTGATTGGCACAGAAAGTATTCTGTGTGGCAAGTGCGTAGTACCCGGAAAGATTTTCATAAAAATTTCAATTTCGACACAATTCCTCAAAAATAAACAGATAACTTTCCAAATTTTGGAAAATAAATGCGAATCAAGTGCTGAAATGTACGCCATCTGTTGGACCAGAAGCAAAAGAAACGGGAGACGATGTGACCTTGGTTCCACAGGATTAAATAAATAAATGGGGAGATAGAACGTGCGAAGGCAGATCTCGGTAAAAGAGGATACGAAAATTGTGATGAAAAACGCCATCTCTTGACGCGCACAGAAACTATTCCGTGTCCTAAACAAATGCGAATCAAGTGCTGAAATGTACTCCATCTCTTGTTAAACAGAATTGATATCCAATTTTCAACGACAAACACAAAAAAACTGTTGTGACCTTGGAACGGTAAATCTGAAAGAATACCGAGTCGGATCTTAATGGAAGAGGAAATTAAATACGTGGAGATCAGCGCCACCTCTTCACTGATAAAAGAAGTATATTTTTATCTTAATTGCTTTGTGTTCATAAAAGTTCCAATTTCAATACAGTTCCTGGAAAATAAACAGAAATAACTTTAGCAATTTTGGAGCAGAACGAATATCCATCAAGTGTTGAAACGAACGCCATCTTTTGTAACAAAGAGGAAAGTTTGTTGAGCAGAATTAATAATCCGATTTAGGTACACTTAATGACAGAGACAAAAAGTGATGGGAACTTGGCAGGACAGATTGAATTGAATTAGGAAATAGAATATACAGTTACAGGAAGTAGGTGCACTTCAACTGAAAAAAAAGACGATTTGACGTCGAGCGCATTGATTTTCCTTGGGCCGTGCTTTGAAGGATGCAAATTAAAGATCTCAATACAATTTTGGAAGGAAAGTGCTGAGACGAACGCCATCTCTTGTACTAAAAAGGAAAGTTTGTTGAGCAGAATTAATAATCCGATTTAGCTACACTTAAGCCCAGTTGTACAATGTCAGTTTAAAGTTAAGCTAAGGCTTAAACCTATAGCAACGATTATTTCAACAATTGTTAAGGGTTTAAGCTTTGGCTGATATTGTACAACTGGGCCTTAATGACAGAAACAGAAAGTGATAGGAATTTAGCACGACAGATTTAATTGAATTAGGAAGTAGAACAAGCGCCATCTTTCGACAATTAGAGGAAGTACATGCACTTTAAGTGAAGAAAGACGACTTAACGACAAGTGCACTGATTTTTCTTGGGCCGTGCTTTGAAAAGTGCCAATTAAAAATCTCAATCCTTAAATGAATTTTGGAAGAAAAGTGGCGAAGCAAACGCCATCTCTTGTACCACAAAGGAAAGTTTGCTTTAAGCAGAATTAATAATCCGAATTACGCTTAAGGACCCTTTATCTTTACTTAACGAAAACAGTTTAATTTTATCGAAGTTCATAGTTTTATTTACTTAGTTAACTAAATATAACAAATTATTTTGCTCTTGTTTTGTTTTGTAATAACATTTTTCTTTTTATTAATACAATTTCAAGTGTCGTGAGCCGCGATGCACACTACACTCGGAGGATGATAAAAAAGAGGCTGTAAATTACAATGCGTCGCGTCTAAAAAAGAAATTTTAAAAATAAAACGAAGTCCAATTCAAGGAGCGCATTAAATTAAACGAGAAATCCAGATGGGCTTTTATTTTTAATCACAAAACCTAAGTGCAGTTGTGCTCGCGGAAGTTTTAAAATGCAGTAATAAGCGTTGCTAATTCAGTTCTGAAGTGAGCCTGACTCGATTAAGATTTGAAAGAGGAAAGCAATTTCCGGTTGTGAACTGCATATCGTCCCACTGTTTGCGAAACTACTTGATATTCATTCCGAAATTAATTTTCCGTTCCGCCGGGCTTTCTAATAGACGAAGCAAGATGATTAATCTGGAGCTTTTTTTTTTTGGAGTCAGAAAACTGCTTTATGGTACCCGGGGAAGTCGTACGGAGTGCGATTCGCAAAATCAAATACGTTCGAGTTTACGCCTCGTTTATTCAGGTTACGACTATAAAATGGGATCTTTAAATAAATCCCGGTTGACTGTAAAGGGAACGAAACAAGGGAAAAGCTGGAGATAAAAGGCGAAATATGAAAACCGCTTATTACAATATAAATGTGTCGAGGCTACCTTAAATCTGCTCGGGCTCGAGAAAGGAAGGCAATTAATTTAGGATGAGCGATAAAGGACTAAATCCTAAGCACCTTAGGTCGGTCGTGAAAAGAAAAAGGACTGGAATAAGAAACAGTTGCCACTTTTACATAACGAAATGAATAAATAATGATATTTAAGATTACGGAGCGCCTCTAACGCGAAAATATTTTCCACCTGAAATACTTTTCCTTTCATCGTGCTAACGGCCTTCCCGAACACAATGTTACTCACAATAAGCAATCATGATACGGACCATTTGGACCGTAGTGCGGCGAGGAACAATAAATTGCCGGAGGAAGGCAGGTCGTGTAAACGGACTTCGCTTCCGCCTGTATCTTTGTGTAAATTCGGTCCGAGGATGGGCGTCACGTAGAGTCCTTCCTTGCTTATCAAAGGAATGCGGACTGTTTCTTCCTTAGATGGGTGAATGGACGAATTGAAATTCCGCGCGCGATTTGCTCAACAGTAAATTTGCAAATTTAAAAACAGAAAAGTACGAGTACGATCAATTGTTCTTAGGAAATCGTTTGTTGTTGAATTTCTGTGTCATCTGTTTAAACTTTACAAGTGTAGGCATAGGAAAAGATAAATCAGTTGTATTTGTTATTAAAAAAAAATGAGGGTCCGCTGACGGAACCCAGCGGGACACCCGAAATTACGATGTTAATAATGACTGCATTAATCAAACGCGCTTGCTGCTTATAACCAAATAAGTATGATTGCGTAAAGTCAACAAATTCATACTTTAATTAATTAATTAATTCATTCATTCATACCTTAATTAGTTGAAAAGTCCAATAAAATTAAGAATGTCACGTTTCTATTGCCGAGGGACTGAAAACTAGGTCTTTTTGAGCCTACAAGGTCATTTGGGGTCTATCACGTCATTTTATGTCCACCACATCATTTTGGATTTTTGTCTCTTCTCATTGTTGTCAATTCTGGTATTGTTGTAAGCCTTGGACTTTTTTTATATCATTCGCTATCTGAATGAACGATGAGGAACTTCATTTCCATGTATTTCCATCTTTAGATATCCTCTATCAAAGTCTTTCGTTGCTATGTCCACCACATCATTTTGGATTTTTGTCTCTTCTTCTCATTGTTGTCAATTCTGGTATTGTTGTAATCCTTGGACTTTTTTTTATAACATTCGCTATCTGAATGAATGATGAGGCAATTCATTTCCATGTATTTCCATCTTTAGATATCCTCTATCAAAGTCGTTCGTTGCTATGAGCCTGTCTAAAAGTAGTTTTCATCAGGCAATTTCGTTTTGCTCAATTGACATACTCAGTGCTAAATAAATCAAACAATTGAGGGTTCAAGATTCGACCTTGCGTCAGACCTGTTCTATTTGTCATCGTAAGTCTTCCTAAAACTAATTGATTCACTCAGTGCACGTAATGAATCAAATAACAGAGGGCTCAAGATTCGATCTTGAGCAAATCCTATTCAATTAAGTCTTAATTAATGGAGCGATTCTGCTCATATCTGTAGCAACCGTAAGATCTGTAAGTCTGTAAGTCAATTATATTAAAAGGTGGAATTTTGAAGTTCTCAGTATGGTACGTTTTCTTGCAAATTTATGAAATAATGCCACAGAGACTTACGAGTAATCCTAGGGACCTAGGAGAAATCATACCTTCCACAGAACTTCAAAATTCCATATTTTATTAACTGAGTTACAGATTTACAGATCTTACGGTTGCTAGAGACACGAGCAGAATCGACACATAATTTTCAATCATTTTAGTCCTTGCACTGTATTTTCACGTCAACAAAGTACAAATTTCCTATTCGTTCCCGTTCTTAAAGTCTGTATTTTTCAATTTCTTGCGTTTTAAATTTCAAACGTAAAGAATAAAGCAAATCAAACGGCAATGGGCCCAAGATTCGGCTCTGCATGAAACCTGCAACAGTTCTAAAAAATCAATTTTTTACATTTCTCTAAAATTTCAAGCAAGTGTACAGTTCCTCTTCAAAGTAAAATAAACGAACAGTAGAGGGCCCACGATTCGACCCTGCGACGGACCCGTTAAATTCGTTCTAACTCGTTTCTAATTCTAGTTTTTTTTTGTCTTAGTTTATTTTCATGTAATTGGGAACTCCCCTCCTATTGTTTAAATTTTCAAGTGTAGTGTTCCATCTCAGAACAAAATAAAGCATAGAGGCCCCATAATTCGACCCTGCGTCAGACCCCCGTTATACCTAACTCATACCTAATTTTTTCTAGTTTTTAACTATTTTGGTTTTGATTTATTTTTGTGCAAATGAACACTGCCTCCTCCCGGCTTTAGAACCTGCACTTTTTATCATCAAACATGACAACTAAAAATAAAATCGAACTTGTGATTCTAAAGGGGCATCCACATATTGCGTTCTGGCCGCAAATCGCAATGCGATCGCGCGTACTCGCGAGGAGAAAGTAGGCGGAGTTCATGGAAAATGTTATTACTTCACATGCGCTTTTAGACGATGACTTGCTAGAATTATTTTTTTAATGTATTTCTTGCGACATCGAACAAGGTGGCGCATAACGACCGACCGACATAACTCCGATTTCTGCGGCGAGGGATTAAATATTTTTAAATGTTAAACAGTTTTTTTTTTATGATTGTGTTTTTGCGTCGGTACATGAAGAATTGTGTTTTCTGTACTGTAGGCATTTCTTAATAAACATTATTTATTTTTAATAAATTGCACTTTATTTTTGCAGGATCGTTTTTCGTAAATATATGGTTTCAGTCGCATTGAAGACTGAAGAATTGCCTGGCCCTGAAAGCACATAATTTATGATATCAAGTAATTTTGAACTGATTAAAAACATTGCTTACATACAGTATGATTCAAAAGGGTCACACTACCGTTTAGGTAGTGATACATTTAGAATATTTTTACGGCGTGTGGTTTTCTAGATATAAACGTTTTAAAGATATCACAAATAGGCAAAGCTGCACCTTGTAGATGCACTTCAGAATTTGAAACCATAGATCATAAGTACCCTCATTTTTGTTGACAACTGAATCTGCATTGAACTATTTGGAAATCAAATTTGTCACAATAATAATTGTCACTTCTTAATACCTTATTTTATTTAGCTATTCTTAAATGTGTAAAAATTTGATGAAGAAGTATGTCCAGGCGTGCTTGCCAAAAAAAACACTGGTAAACTTTCAAAGAATTTAGAAAAATCAGAAATTAAAAGAAGCAAACGCTCCGCATGTCAGATTATGGTAACCATAGTGACACTCAATTTTTGCTGCACTGTTGTCGACCTTGCATCTAAAATAATGTTAATATTTCCATGTTTTTGCTGCTTTATTAATTAATATTAATTATGTTTTAATAGCTAATGTCTAGATCCACGACTTTCATTAATAAAAACATAAAATTACAATATCCGATTAATACAAAATAAAAATCAAATTCGTACCTTTCAAGGCCTATATCTTCGTAAAGAAAGCTCGTAGAAAAATTTTCTTTACATATTTGAGAACAAATAAATGCTTCTTATAAAGATGGCCCAAGTGATGGTGTAGTCCTTTTGGATCATACTGTATATTTAATATATTTATAAATTCGGATTCAAATTAGTAAAAGGAAATTTACGTAGTAGTTAAAGCTCGCTACTTAAAGTTCATATCCACTTTATTTGTTTGATTTACATGGTGGCGAATAGTTTCCTAAAGATTTGTTGTAAACGTCGACGGCTGGCAAACGTTTTAAACACTTTATCAGATATCTTGAAACCAATACCATTTTTACGTTGTTATAAGTGAGTACGAGTTATTTTATTATGAAGTCGAGAAAAAAAGCTTTCAGTGTGCCACATATTTGAAAAATTAATAAAAGAGGCATACGATGGCAGAATAAATCTGACTGTAGGCGTAGCTATGTTTTTTATTGCAACGTTAGCTACGCCCACGTTTTTATTCGGCTTTAACCGAACGCATTGCGACTTGCGGTGGGAACGCATTGTGTAGATGCTACTTAAGAATGTATACTGCTATGTTGCTATGGTATTGTATGCACCAATTAAAAAAAATTCTGCATCTTTCCTTTCTACATTTTTAACCAAACCAAAAAAAGAGGTTTTCTTTTTTGTACAATTCGCGTCGTGTCGCCGTACTTCACTTTAATTGGTCCCTGGGTCACATTTCATGAAGTCGAGTAGTTTCCGTCGAAGGTGGAGAGCGGCCAGAAAGTCCCAAGAACAGTGCACTCGGGTGCAGTACGGGGTAAATATGCCGAGAAGTCATTTTTACTTTCGGCAATAACGCCTCTTTGACAAACCGCGCACGGCCGCCCCCGGCACTGCGGTACCGGAAGCGCAACTTTGCGCTAGAAAAGTAAGACGAGATAACGCCGTCTCGTTTGTTACTTAAATTCCAGGTTCAATAACACTCTAATTATTTGTTTAAGTCGACGAGCGACTTTCAGAATTGAACGCGGAGAATCTGCGGGTAATTTCAGATAGCTATGAGGTTCGAAGAAGTTGCGCGGAATTATGAGCCAGGGAGAAAATTACGTGCGCCTTGTTTTTGAGTTTCAAGTTTGGTGGAACGATATTAACGCTGGTTTAGGTTAATACCCTCACGGCGTAAACAAACTAAGTTCAACAAAATATATCACGAAGAGAATGGGAATGGTTATCACTCGGTTTATAAACGTGTGAAAGTCGAAACTTTCCACAACTCGCACACACACGCGAGCGCGTTTCATTGATTGCTAAATAAAACAGCAATTTGATTACATTTATAAAAATTAATTGGTCTGTGAAAATCGTAGAATTAGAATACTTTTAGAAAACAAAGTGATACATTTCCTGTTCACTATAAAGTGACGCATTCCTTGTTGGAGTGGCGCCTCCACCAATTTGGTTATATACTTTCATAAACTTAGATAACTCAAGGCCCCATCAACGTGATGCTATTTTTTGTTATTTGTATTTTGCTGTGAAATGTCTCTCTGCAGATATGACGGGAATGAAACCCGACCAGACGAATTAATGCCAGAAATCAGTTTACATTCATGAACTTCCCCCCGCCCCGTATATGTTATTTAAACTTTCGAGAACGTCAACATTTCAGATTATATTATGTGCATTCAATTCCGGGCTGCGTCATACTCTCTCGTGTGAAGTAGTTACGCTATGAATTTTGTAACGGCGATGATAAAGTCGTCACCTGCGTCCTGTGCTTGTTAGTTTGGCGCACAAATGCACAAATCCGTCGCATGACAGGAACATCATCGCAAGTTAATCCGTTCCACATTCGAACAAGTCCGGGCACGTTTTAAATAACCCAGTAATAAAAACGCTCCCAATTACGCAAGACCCCCCACGCACGATCCCGGTTCAATTAAATTTCAACGTCAAAAATGCACGTCTTCTTTTTTTTGTATTTTTCTGGAAATAAAAGGTGAATCCTTTAATCTGTTTTTAATTTGGGCGGGTGCCAGCGACGCGCTTATGATAAATGAAAAGCCGGGTTCCCCAGTGCTGCTGTTATTTATTTCCCGTCCAGAATGAAATCATAAACAGTTAACATATCGTTCTTTCCATCGCTGCGAATACAATTGGGCTCCGGGGCTGATTTATGTGAATAACTAGGTTTTGTTCGGGGGCGAACACTTTCATCTGGATTTTTTTTTTTTTGCTAAAAGGAGAGAGATTCCAATAATTTACAACCCATTCAATACCGTAGACTGATCGAAGCCTTATTACTTTTACTTCAGAATAATCAATAATAATGACAAAAACCAATAATAATTTATGGGGAGTAGCTTCAAAGAAACCCCTTTGAAGATTTCGTTTGGGTAATCACAGATTAAAATACTGAGAGAAGTCTCTCCCGTGGGATTGATTTAGACTTGATCGGTACGAATGTATATTGCTCGGTTTAGCGCGAATCCCGCATTAAATCAGCGTGTTAACCTGAACGTTTGTTGCCGCTAAAGGAAGGTTTACACCGGTTTTGTGTGAGTGATGTAAATCTCCGATTGCCTCTGATTTCAAACTGCGGGGTTCGGTTTCTAACCAGATTTATGTACGCGTCGGATTCGGAAACCCCAAGTTATTTCTGTTAAATGAAATTAATACTTCCAAGAGGTCCTTCGATATACTTATGCAATTATTTCCATCTCATATCATAGATATTTTAGCTACGTTCATTTATTCAACTCCCTTGACTCTTTTGTCTCACTTTAAGTGTATCAAAACAGCTTAGCTCTCACTCTATTTTTACCCCACCCCTGTGCGGAGTGAATAAAAGAATGCAGCTTTAGGCTTTAGTATATATTTGCAGATACTATCAATTAGTTTTCTTGTGTGTAATTTGCGCGGTGTTGATGCAGAAAGTAAGGCTACTGGAATTCTTAATTAACCAATAACATTTTTATTTCATTATGTTTATATCTGCGGATATATTTTTATGCACTTATAAAGTGTTCCCTGGGCAATTTAGAGACTAATTTTTAATTTAGTTCTTCGATAAATCAAGATAAATAATAAATTGCACTTAAAACGATCTCACTACGTTAATTAATTAATTAATGTGCGTATGTGACGTACACCTATCGGTTGGGGATGTTACCATTCGCTTCGAAAACTAATTTGCGTAACAAAATACCGATTTATTCTTCCGCACCAGCTGATACCTACATTACGTCACGTAATCAGAACTGGCAACGGGTCAAGGTCATGCTGTGCTCTGGACGAGAGTAATAATTGTGAGAAAAATCGAAAAAACGAATAAAGAAAATGTGGAACTAGGAAACTAAAGGGTAACTAAGGATCACTTGAAGTTTGAAAAAGAAAACGAATCTTAAAAAATGATTGAAGATGCTTCAGAAAAAGGAATGGCATCGCAAAGATGGAAGATAATACTCAAGAGAAGCAAGATTTAAAGAAGAAGTTCAAGGAAAAACGTTTATTATTAAACATTTAAAGTTGGTTCTTGTCCGATGAAAATTGTATCACAAAATCTTTTAACCGGACACTAAATAGCGCACAAACACTTAACGTTTCGCCATCGTTCGACAGCTTCGTCAGAAGTGAAAAATATAAAACAAGTAGTCAAAATAAACAAGGTTGTCAACGGAAACTGAAGTATAATAAATATTTTATTTTAATAAATGTTAAAAATCGTTTCTTCGCCAGAAATAAAAAATATCTTCTAAAAAATATGAAGATTCCAGATTTGAAGTACAACATGAATTAGAAGGTCGAAATTGAAAATGTAGAAAGAAATAACTGAATAAGAAGAAGAAGGATTCTGAAGTAATACGAAAACGTGAAGGTGAAAGAAAAGAAATAGCATTTTTAGAGAATAGAAAGTATGAGCGAAAGGACAACAAAGAAATACCCTTAAGGTGCAAAACCATTTAGAAAAAGTAAGAAATTAAGAAGATCCTGAAGACATGATGTTTATTAAGAAGAAACGCCTAATAGTAAAGGAAAAAAATCAAAAAGTGGAAGACACTTAGGGTGTAAGGAAAAGCACAGCAAAGAAATACCTCTAGGCTGCAAGACCATCTGGAAAAAGTAAGAATGAAAAGGGTTCTGAAGGAATATGAAGACATGAAGATCAAAGGGAAACAAGAATAATAATAAGATTAAGAAGTAAACGGAAAAGCAAAGAAATATCTCCAGGATAGATAAGAAAAGGATATCGAACACAAGAAACCATTAAATTAAAGGGGAACTTAATTTTTTAACCAACGTCTTCGTCGAAAGCAAAGACGATCGATTTCATTATGAATTTCTATTTCTTCCTTCACTGAAGAAGGACAAAAATAAAAAGCAAGATACCACGGAAGTTAAGACAAATCCAGTTGCTTTCACGAAAGTCGATCGTTGAAAGTCTCTAGATTGCTAAAGTGCCGCAAACCATTTTGGCTCCATTTTTTGGCGGCAAAATTTAAAATGCGCAACATCTAAATCTACTATTTTTTTTACAAGTCAACTGTACTGAAAATATTTAATTCATGTTAATTATTACATCAATCGTAAATAACTTAATATTCCAGAATTATCTTATACTTTGTTAAACTGCACTTTATAACTTAATAGCGTTTTCGATTGACTACTCTTGAGCACTCTTATGCCCGATTTCACCAACGCGGATTGCGGATTAAATCTAGTGTCAACACTTAGAATATGACTTACCACTACGTTGTCTAACCTCAAATGTCACATTATAAAAAGTTAATCCGAGTGCTAGTGTCAATCCGCGTTGGTGAAATTCACCATTAGAGTATTATCATCTTCTTTTAACCTTGTGTAATAATAAGGGATGGAAATACCCTGAAATTGCTCTAAAGCAGTCAATCGAAAAAGCTATTTAGTGACAGCTTACTTCTTTATTATTTGGTGGCCGTAATTTTTAATGAAAACATATTTTACATTGTACAGTAGCGGACAATAAAATCCGGGCATGTCATTTGCGCAATGTTCATATTTTTCACGTTTAGTTCATACACAAAATGTCAGTAGCAATTCTGACATTCAATACAAATTTTACAGTTAATATTTCGTATGTATTTTTTGTTTATTCTGCAAGAAAACAGTAAATGACAGACTTCTTCATAACTTCTCTTCGAATCGCAGCGAAAATAGTTCGATTAGCTGAGAATAGATGGCGCCAGGTTCATTTTAAAATTTGAGGAACACTTTTACCAGTTTCTCGTTAATGAAATGAGAAAATAAAAAATGCGTACTTTCTTAACGTAACAGGAAACGCAACAAAGCTTTTTTCTTTTTGTGAACACTCTAAGACTACAGTGACGGTGCACTAGGTGGCACTAGTAAAACAATACAGTTTGTTTGTTTTATATTTTGACAAAATACAACATTATCTAAAGCGCACATTTTTTGAGAAAAAAACAAACATAAAGGCGGGCGGCCACTGAACGCGAAACTAAGTTTTTTGAAAATTAGATCCAACGTAATCTTACGCGGACGTGGTAACTAAAGCTAAGGGAAGCGAAGTTAAGATAGCAAAGATATAAAACAATGTTTACCTTCGCTCGGTTGCCTCGTCCACGTAAGATTACGTTGGATATAATTTTCGAAAAATTTAGTTTCGCTCAACTTAGCTTCGCTTAGCGCGCAGTGGTCCGTCGCCTTAAATGACAGACTTTTTTAACGTCTCTTTGATTCACAGAGAAAATAGTTCGATTAGTTGATACTAGATGGCGCCGAGTTCATTTTAAAATCTGAGGAACATGCCTACCAGTTTCTCTTTACCGAAATGAGATATGAAAATATCTTTTTTTAACATAGCGCAACAAAGTTTTTTTCTTTTTGTGAACGCAGCGACAATCCACTAGATGGCGCTAGTAAAACAATACCGTTTGTTTATTCTGCATTTTAACAAAGCACTACCTGAA
Source organism: Dorcus hopei (assembly GCA_033060865.1). Lineage (NCBI taxonomy): Eukaryota > Metazoa > Arthropoda > Insecta > Coleoptera > Lucanidae > Dorcus > Dorcus hopei. The sequence goes on along the minus strand of CM065425.1, from coordinate 1,141,545 downwards.
GAGCACATTTTTTGAGAATTAAAAAAGCACCATAAATGACAGATTTCTGTTTTCTTTTTAGCGCCTCTTTGAATCTCAGGAAGAAATAGTTCGAATAGTCGATACTAGATGGCGCCAGCTTCATATTAAAATTTAAGGAACTTAGATCCCTTTCGTTGTGACCAGTTTTTCTTTACTGAAATGAGAAATTAAAAAATGCACAGGTATTTTTTTAACACAGCAGAAAGCGCAACGAATTTCTTTTTCTTTAAGCAAAATTTGCAGCTCCTGGTTTACTTATTGTTAGGTATCAACAGACGGCGTCGTACACGTGTCATAAAACAAGGAAAAAAAATGTAATTGAGATAAGTATGCCAACTGCGATTGCTTTAAAAAAAACTGTAGTGAATTTGGTTCTGTTGTAAGTCACTAGATGGAGCCTGCAGTATAACGCCGCACTTATGATAAAATTTAAGAGTGAATGCTTTAAAACTGCAGCGACTGTCCACTAGATGGCGCTAGTAAAACGATACCGTTTGTTTATTCTGTACTTTGACAAACTACATCGTTTAAGTTCCACTCAAGAAATAAGAGTAATGACTTTGCTATTGGGTAAAGGTTGGAGTTGCTGCGAATTTTTTTTTATTAAGTTCGACATTACAAATTTTTCTTGACAGAAACATAAGCCTGATTTACCAAAATTTGTTTAAGTCTGCACGGTGCACGATGTGTCAAATGCTTGGCGGATTTTATTGTCAGCTACTGTACAGTTTAGGTCGTGACATCTTGCGGCCTATTTTTGATATAAACCTGACAACAAATTTCTAAAATAATTTGCCATTCATTGTAAATATTCTCTTCGGTAGTTTTTTAAATAAAATTTAAAGTTGTTTGAATTGGCTTCCGGTTGGAACTGCGTCACGTTGACTTCTTCTACTGGCGACGTTTCGTTCTCCATTGCGGAAGAACTTCCTCAGGGCTGCTGCTGCTAATGGCGTTGCCTCTGCTTCTCGTTAGTTGTTGAGATTAACAGTCTCATGGCCGATTTCTTCACCGCTTTAACTTAAGGTTAAGTTTATCTGTCACTTAGAATGTGACATACAAATGGCTCTATACATACTTTGCGTCACTTTCTAACTTACAGATAAATTTAACCTTAAGATAAGGCGGTGAAGAAATCGGCCATCTGTCTCAACGACTAACGAGAAGCGATAGCAACACCATCAGCAGCAGCAGGCCTGAGGAAGTTCTTCTGCAATGGAGAACGAAACGTCAGCAGTAGAAGAAGTCAACGTGACGCGGTTCCAACCGGAAGCCAATTCAAACATGGACGACGGCCGCGAAAGCCGAAAGCCTTCAAGTTAAATTAAATTTCTTTTTGATTTTTGTATTGTAGGTAAAAACTAATTAATGACTACAGGACGCGTTAAAAGCTGATTAGATTACAATGATATCGCCATCTTGGCTCTAACGTGCTAATACATGTCTTAGCTTCACCTATCACGGTGCTTTGTTAGTCTAGGGACTTTAATTTTGTGGCTACCGTCGCGCCATCTCGTGTTTTTTTATCTAACTCTCGCACCCCGGTCCTATCTGTTACTCGCATGGCCTTCTAAATGAAAAGCGTGTTCTATCTGGCCTGCGCAAAAGTGCAGTTCAGGCGTGCTCCGCCAAGCAGTGCTTACAGGGCGCTTTCTTAACCTAAAATCTTGACAGTTCTGTCACATGTGAATGGTGGATGAGTTCGTGTAAGAGCAATTAATCTTATTGTTGTATTTATGTCCAATTTGGACAACTTAATTTAGCATTAAACCATTACGGTTTTAGATTAGAATCTTACCTGTGGTAAGTTACAACATGTATAATAAAGCTTTTCTCATTGTGCGTAATTATCAACGCCTTTTTTAACACGTTTTACATTATCAAAAGTCGAAACTCTTTTATATAACTTGTTGTAATTATTCATAACACGAAAGCTTTTTAAAGTGCCAGTATTTCTTTATTGCGCAAGCGTACTTCACTCCGACGAGATCAAATGATTTTTGCATGAATCTATAAAGTTTATACCACATAAATTATCTTGTATTATGATAATTACAATATTAATTAATTTTGCGTGAATTCACTTTGATTGTCAGTAATGACAGTACACTTCACTCATTGCTGTCAGTGCCCCATAACCAGCGCCAAAGTGTCGACTTTTGGCGTTTTCTCGAGCACAAAAATTCAACGTAAATTTTTCAAAACGCCCAGGCCAGTTAGAACTCGCTTTTGATTTAGAAGGCCATGGTTACTCGTTATTAGAGCGACATCTTCATTTTATTTCTAGCATCAATTCAGTTACATTTTTCATTCGAATCATGTGTTTTTCTGCTTTACTATTTTTGTCTATTAATTTAAAAAGAATACAGAGTCATGATAAGTCCCAACAAGCTCATAATTTTTTTTTCAAAATCCCGAAACAGGGAAAAAGATGATTTTTCGAACGACACGCTGAATTTTTTGAACTTTAGAACAAGTAATTTTTTTTAAATACGAAGTGAATCTGAAGAAGAAAAAGAAAGAGAAATTTGACGCGCGAAAGTAGGAGGAAACTCAGAAATTCTCCACGAGGGGCCTCTGCTGTAACAAGAAGATACATTTCAATAAAAACAGTTGGCCCTAGGGGTGTTGAGAGTCGCTCTCAAATACGAAGAAATTAAGAAACAGCTGTACTCGTTTGATTCTTTTTTTTGTTATTGTTCCTTCTCTTAAGACTATGATTTCTCTTTTGCTGAATTTTCATCTTGATTCCGGATGAATTATTTATATGAAATTTTAAGAATTCATTTCTGATATGCACTGTATTTGTGATGTTGCTGTAAACCGAACTGAAAGTTCCAACTTTAAAATGCATTCCGCATCGAAGACGTAAAACTAAACTAAACTTAACTAAAGTAGTAAAAGTACGGCCGTGAATGCGAATTTTGCCCGCTAAGGCGTAGGCAGCGGTATTAGCCGCCGGGTAAAATGCTAATTCCGAAAGTATATAGGTCACCTCACCTCTCGGCTTACCCCCGAACGTATTCCGGCCGCGTGCAAAAGGTACAAATATCAAAAAGTACACATTTCGAATGAGGGTTGGTTTCATATGGATGTGCTGGCGGACGGACTAAGTTGAGAGGAAGCGCATCCATCAGGACAGCTGTTGTTAATAAACTTGTAATGAACGTCAGACATTAATAGATTAAATCATTACACAACTTGACGGGTAAGAATGGCGAACGGAAACTTTCGAATTAATTGCCAATTTTAGAGACGCCTCCGCGTGCCTCTACCGGGCGACTGATGCGGGCTCGTTGTTAATTTGCCACAGGAATGTTTACGTAATGCAAGAGCGAAAACGGGAGTACCTACTATTGCGGACAAACTTTTAATGGCTTTCCATACGAACGCCAGAAGTTTAATGAAATTATAAATTATTTTTGCCCTGCCTTTTATAAGAAACCTCACACACGCGACACAACAAACTTTCGCAGGGGCAAAATCAAAAACGGAACTTAAAGAAAAAACCAAAACAAACCTGTTAATAAAAAATTAAATTAATTAAATCGAAGCGATAATTATAAAATATGGGGGTTTCCCCCAAGAGAGTAAGTGTGCCTTTTGATTAAAAATAAATTCAAACACAACGAAAGTAACGTTTACATTAAACCGGCCAAAAGAACAAACTGTCCAATTAACAGACAACAAAGTATCTTGATTGTTCCGGCGCAAGCTCTCCCCGAAAAATATCAAAGTCCGTAATTTTTTCTCCTCGACAATTCCGAAGCCTAGGGGAGCCGGGGACCGAAAGGTCCCCGAGGCTTCTTCACTTGGCATGCAGATAAAACGCGGCGCTAAATCGAGCTATTTACCGCGGTGGCTGAAATTTCCCAGCCGCAAAAAATAAGTCCGCCCGAATTTCTTATAATATCAAAGCGCGAAATTGAGTTAGGAACTTCTCCGGGGGTCAAATACCTGCGCCGCTTCGCCCTCACCTCCACCAAAACGAACCCGCGTTATCTGGGCTTCAAGTTTAATTGCGTTACGCCGAAAGTGGATGAGGTCGTTCCGAAATTGCAAAAACCGAAACTTGCGAAACTGTAATAATCACGACCGGAAACGCGAGAGGCAAGCACCCCCCCCCTTTTTTTTAGATCACTCCTTACAATAAAAGGCTAAGGTAACCGAACTTTTAGGTAAAGTTTTGAAATTTCTCAGAATATTTTTTTAAATTACTTGAACGTGAGCAAACGCTTCTTTTTCTTACTTTCTTCCAAGTTTCCTTATTCCGGAATTCGTTGGCCACCTCTTCATTGATACTCTGCCTGCTTCTACGTCTTTTACCTCTAATGGCAACCATTTTGTTAAAATAATCACTAAAACGTCTGTTACAATGGCAGTCGAAATAAAAAAAAAAAAAATCGAGTTCTTCTTTGTGTTAGTAGCGTAACTTGTAGGTTGCTTTTACCCGTCCCCGATCGTCCGCTAATGATGTCGCGTTTACTAGATCCGTCGAGAAGAACATTATGTTGACGTTTAAAACAGTTACTTAGCTATTGCATCATCGGAGTATCGTACAGGTGATTGTAAAAACATCGTTTTTGCTGCAAAACGCAGAAAGAATAAAACGAGAAGAAAGTGAAAGACGATCGATTCTTGCCCCCTTCTTTGGGGCAAAAACAAAACAATACTCGAAAGTTTTCTTTTGTGTCATCGATCGTATTTTGCTTCTTTATTTATTTATTTTGTTGTTAGAGGAAAAAAGAAGAGTTTAATCGCCCTTTTACAAAGAAAAAGTTGAAAATTCCATTGTAAATCGAACGTCTTTAGTTAACGCTTTTAATTTATTTTTAGACGCAAGGAAGACCATTGTTCTGTTTCTTGCATTCGTTAAACATCGATCGTCTTTTGTTTTAAGTCTTAATAAAAAACCGTCAACTTTCGTTTTTGTGTCACTTTTTTTGTAAAACGACGTCTCTGCAAAAAATGTAAAAAATGTAAAGAAATATAAAGAAGAATCCGATTTTAAGTTTGGCAAACAGTGTTGCCAACTTTCTTTTTAAATTTAAGGATAAATATTTTTTTTTTAGTAGTCTATTAAAGTCACATTAGGATTGGTAACACGGTCCTCAATATAAAGGACCGTTACAATTACAAAAGGAAACGAGAGTTGACAAACACGAGAAACAAGAAGATAGCCTTTTCTTACGTCAAAAAATAAAATAAAAGTGTACTTGACTTTCCGCTCCTTTACTTCTTCTTATTTTCTTCCCGATTTCCTTATTTCATTGATACTTTGTCTGCTTCTGCGTCTTTTTCCATCTAATGGCAATCATATTGTTGTCTGCTTGACCTTCGACTCTTTACCTTCATTATATGATCAGTTCATTTCAACTTGAATCTTCTTAGTGTTGGAACTGCGTCTCTAGTACTCTCTTTTTTTGTTTACTTGACCTTCCACCTTTTACTTCTTCTTATTTTCTTCTCGGTTTCTTTATTTCATTGATACTTTGCCTGCTTCTGCGCCTTTTGCCATCTAATGGCAACCATGTTGTTGTCTGCTTGACCTTCCACTCTTCACCTTCATTATATGTTCAGTTCATTTCAACTTGAATCTTCTTAGTGTTGGGTCTGCGTCTCTGGTACTATCTTTTTTTTAAACGTTTCCCCAGAGAAGGATTCCACTAGATTGCCCACAAATCCAAATGAATTCTCATTTCCTAATGGCCCTCAGTCCTCTACGTCCTTGGAAAATTCCTTTAATGAATCAAGGTCAAGGGTGTGGTGGAGTTTTAAAGTCGTTTACATCTAATATCGACTTTCCTAACAACTCATCCCGATATTCCATCAAGCAAAAATGGAAAAAGTTGTAAGACTTATTCAGTAAGCTCATTACATAAATTAAACTCCTTACAATATCGCTTAAGCGACCGCACGAGTCATTCAGAAGAATACACTCCTGCTAGTCAACCAGAACCCCATTGCAGCACATCTAGTGGTTGGAGAAGGCAGATTTTTGCTGATCTCTGTGTAGATGATGATAACAGTGAACATAATCAATCATAGAATTTCTTAGACACCACCGAAAATTATGAAACAGCTACTAGTGAAATGGGTGATGGTTCAACCTATGAAACCGAGGAAACCGAAGAAGCCGAGTAACCAAAGAAGAGTCTGCAGGGGACTTGAGCGAGTACCTGTCGGATTTATCCATAGATGAATCTACTGGAAGAGGCAGAAGAGATACCCTCGTCACTCAAGAAACCCAGGGACCCCAAACGAGAAGTGCTGGTCCAGCAGAAGAACATCCAGATTTGATAGAGATTCAAGCTATGAGGAAACCGAGTAATCTTCTTCCCAATTTAAGTGCTTATTTATACAGCACAATTCTATTTTTTTTCTCAAACAACGTCTCTACCAATCATCTGAACGATATTTCGAAATCCTTCAAATTTCCTAAGAAGAAATTTTTTATCCTTTATTTCCTCCCTGTACTTACCTTTGGTGGCGGTACCCATATTTAACTATCACGTACTCAACCAACCTTTTCTGGATGTACCTAGGAAGCTATGGATCAACCTCGTAACCAGATGATCCGACGTCAAGCGATTCAGGGCATCCTAACCAAACAAGCCATGGGCACGTCTTCCGACATGGAAGAAACCAGTTTCGATCGAATCACTGGGGGAAGAAACCATTCAAAGATGAGCCAAGCAGTTATGGAACTCTTTGTTTCATTGGGTCCACTACCTCGGGAACAATCACCTTTGGGATAATGGGCATCTATCCATGTATTGTGCCCACTTTCACTCCAAAAAGAAGGATGCTCCCACGAAAGATTCAACCCGACTCAAAGGGAAACACATCAATACCATTTGTTGGCCCAAACTTATCCAAACCAAACGAGTCACAAGCCAATGGCAGCACCAAACAAGAACGGACAACTTCCATACCAAGAAAGGACATGTTAGTTTGAGAAGAGTCAGATCTGACTCACATGTAGTGCGGGAGTGAAAACGGCAATTATTTCGAAATAAGTGATCAAGTGATTCTTGAACGTTCTTGTTAGATAATAAGACAAATGTTGTCTCCTGCAAGGTAGAAACCGCTTTTACAACTTGTATGAGGCATCATCGAAGTATGCATTTAGTGTTTAATTTAGGAAAAGAATTGCCTAAATCGTCAACTCTTTTTAAGTAAGGGGGAAGGGATGTAAAAAATCGAGCATTTCATAAATAATCATTAAGCTCATTACATAAATTAAACTCGATACAATATCGCCTAAGCGAGCGCGGGAAATATGTTCCCCTAAAAATTATGTAAACAAATGTTGTCAAGTCAGGGCTGACCTTTGAAATGAGGCTGTGTTCGCAGAAATTTTCAGCTGCGTATTGCAGTCGCCGAGTTGACTCATCAAAAAACCGCATTACGTAAACATAACTAAAAGCATAACTACAAACAAAGAAATTGCTACTTGGGTCCTTTATGGTCTGACAAAAATTTCAGTAAAAGAGTGAGGAGAAGAAATGGAAATTGTTGATTATTACTCTCGTCGAGACATCTATAAGGACATGGTGTTTCGCCGAGGCTTTGCAAAAATTGATAAAGTTGAAAGTAAAGGATTCATCCCCTTTTGTCAAATCATTATTTTTAACCACCCGTCCCTCACAAAGTAAATCTTGTTGATCCCAAGAGATTGACCCACATATTTTTGGAGAATATAAGTTGTATTTAATGAAACTTGAGAAATAAAGAAAACACGACAAGGCAAATAGCATTCAACCATTCTCTCAATAAGAAGAGAAAGATTTTGATTTATGAAGAGACAGAGACACCGTTATAGTTCCAATTTTGTAAGACCTACTGTATATACATATATTGGAACTGGTCACTTTTTAATATTCTGCATCTTTGACGGTGGCAATATCTAGGAGAAGCCATCGAATGAAGGGAATGGATCCTTTGACATCGGGTAATTCAGTTGTGCCATCTCTTTGTAAATGGACTGCAGTAGGTCAATCGATACTAGCCAATATAACTTTGGTCATACAAATAATCACAGTGATGTCCAGCGCATAAACTCGAGCACGGCAATATTTCGTCGATTTTAAATTCCATCGCTTCTAGATTAATAGAAGGGGGGGAAAAGAACTAACTTCCACATCCGTTCGATAGTATTTCGCTTTTAAATCCCAAGTGCGTGCCATATTCGTCAACGCTTTTCCGTCGACGCGAGCGTAAACAAACTTTCCTCAGAAGTAATTCTAAAAATAAGTAAAGAAAATAAAAGGCGGCGGCGGTATAATTCTCGGCGAGGAGAAATACCCGCTGTGCGTGAGCATAAAAATGCTAACTCAATTACAAGACCTGAATATTTATTTTTTATGTACACGTTCGGGCTTAAAATAGAAGCCCCTTTCTTTTCCTCTACCTCCTTCTTCTAAGTATACACCTTCGCCCGTTGGCATAACAAAGCAACAAAATAAATTAAGCTCTTTAACGTCGGCAGCATTTCACAATATGCTAATTCACACGTAAAAGAACATGCAACGCCATTATCGCGGGTGGCACGCGAATATCTGTTGATTAAAATTGTTTTTGAATTGGCTTCACATCGTCCAAATGCGAGGGTATATTTAACATCCATTCAAGTCCATCCTCGAGTGTGTTTGCAAGCAAGTTGGGCAAATAAATCCGGACGTGTCCGATACAAGCGTCGGATCCGCGTAAATCGTGAAGGCATCCGGTTGGCCAAATAAAAACGTCTTTTATTATTTCAGTTCGAGAAAACGGAAATAGCAACCCCCTTCTGTTATCGCCTTTCCCAGCTAGCAGATTGGTGTTTTGTAGTGTTATGCAAACACGTCGCAGACAGAAACGATAATAAGGATTTCGCTCGCCGAGTAATTAGATGCGCTTTCCATTGAGAAAAACTGCTCGCCCGTTTTATGGAGCAAACCAGACTACGAAAGAAATCATTTGAATTTAGATAACCTGGAACAAATGATTCGACGTTAAATACAGTTGCATTTGCGTTCGCGACGTTTAAAATTAGCCGCACGAATAATAATCACTCATAAAAGACAAATTACTCGCGTCGCACATTTATATCTGTTTCCGGAATAATATTATGCGCGAAGGATCTGATTGTGATTATTTAACGTCAGGCTCCGCAACAATATATAATATGTGGGGGGGAACCTGTGTGTGTATGTATAAAGTTTTAATGACCCGTCAGCCCTGTGCGATATGAAATTTGCAGTATCAAAGGAAAATGAACCTCAAATTTATATGCTAATTACTTGTAATTCGTTTTGAGCTTACCACCGCCGCCGCCCGGTGTAAGCTCGGCCGCAGGACTTGTACCGGACAACACAAAGCTTTTGTTGAAATTGCCGCCGCAATATTTGCATAATGCGATCAATCACGGGGGTAACTTCAAAAAAAAACTTTGACATCTAAAGTAATACTTTCGCAAACAATTGCTTGTTTGCAATCACGTCCAACTTCCATTATCTATGTACAAGGCGAGCTTTACTCTGTGTTATTACGTTTACTCGTCAGCTAGAAGACTCCGGTGGCGGCGGGTTCATACGATACACCACCACAGAGCACAGACATAGAGATGTATTCGCGCATGTTTACACAACGTGCATATTTGATAACTGCAGTAGATCATTATTATCGAATGTAGGTCAGGACACCCGTGGGGTGGATTCGCGAGTTCAGAATTCGACTTGTTATTAAACCCTGTTGCTGTACAAGCAACCGCAATATGCTAACTGAATTATCTCTAATTATGAGACTAACGTGTGTACTTCTTGATTCTTTTTCTCAATTAGTCCTTTGTGTAAAAATAACGTACGATTTAAATAACTATAATCTAACCCCACTCTTTTTATTTTATCCTATAGTAAATTTGATCTGGTTTTTGTGTTTATACTTTCAGTCTTCCCTTTTTATGTACAATACTATCGGAAAAGGTATTTGATTAACTTAAAAATTTAAGAAATTTTGTGCAAATCGGTTTTGATTGCAGCGAATTCCTCAAGCAGGCTCTGTACAGCTGTTTCAGGCCTAGTTGGGCCTTCGTCAGCAGAACCGTAGCTCGAGAACTCCAATGCAAACCAAACCGATCTGTCCAGGTTATTCGCCAATGCGATGTGAAAGTAATGAACATTTTAAGTAGCGACATCTTTCGATCGCTTTCTGACCTGACATTGCAATGTTAGGTTAAAAAGCGATCGAAAGACTTGACATTGCAATGTCGGGTTAAAAAGCGATCGAAAGATGTCACTACTTAAAATGTTCAATAAAAATTTAAGATTCAACGAAACAGTCTGTTTAAGACTTTGCGCTCTTTACATTAAAAAGAGACGTTTAATTTTACACGTCGAGCTTTAAGCTTCAATTCGAAGCTTGAGTTCCCGAATTCCTCCCGTTGTATTATCGAAGCGACTTTGAAAAGTTCGAATTCGAAGCGAAAATTAACGACCCTTTTACGGGCACGCATCCGGAACCTCCGGGTTCATTTGCACATCCGACCGGGCGGCGGCGACACATCTAGGGCGGAATAAAACGTGGCGGCCCGGCTAAGCCGGGTATTAGTTGACAATTAAAATTAACGAGATGTTAAATAAACGCCGGCCGGTTGTAATTGCTGTTTGCGCGCAATTTCGAAACCGATCGCCTGCGCGACCGCATGATTTTTGGTGATTTATGGCCGACCACAGATTGCGTTGTGGCCAGTGTGGATTTGGTTATTTATCCTGGCGGAATTCGTTACCTGTTTGTGCTAAATTTTCTTTTCTATTGATATTTTGTTCAAAATAAATCACTGTTATAGTTAACAACAAAAGAGTTATATCACAAACTCTTTTAAACGGACACTAAATAGCGCACAAACACTTTACGTTTCGCTATCGTTTGACAGCTTCTTCGGAAGTCAAACGATAGCGAAACGTAAAGTGTTTGTGTGCCATTTAGTGTCCGTTTAAAAGAGTTTGTGATACAATTTTCATCGGACAAGAACCAGCTTTAATTAAAAAAGAGTTATAGTACTTAAGCCCAGTTGTACAGTGCCAGTTTAAATTTAAACCGAAGTTTATTTCAAAAATTATTGTTAACGGTTTAAGCTGCATTGGTACAACTGGGCCTTAGTGGGATAAAACTGTTCAAACTTGGCGCTCACTTCTGCTTTTATCATTATGTCATCTCATCTGGAATATTCACGAACGAGAGGAGACTGCTTCCTTGATGGCAGGATGTGTCCATATACATCTTAATAAAATCCACGTTTCATAATACCAACAAACAAAAAAATCTAATTAGTTCAAGAAAGAAAAGCCACGAGCAAAAATACGTTCGGCGAGAAAAGACCCTCGCGATTCAAGTTTGTTTTAAACGCGCCAAGAAAAATTCCCCCGTGACGCTTCAAGAAGTTTCTGATTAAAGTTCGCGAATGGATTATGCAAGGAGTTTGAAACATGTTTTCATTGTGCATCTATTTACTGTTAATTAAACGAATGCTTGCGTCGGAAAGTTCGAGAACGTCGTAAATTTTTAAGGAAACACATTGTTTTGAACAGGCGAGGGGAATTTCGCCCTTGGACTTTCACGATTCTCATTGGTGTTGCTGTTTCAAGTCGACAAGACCAAAAATATGTTAGATATTTAAATAAAATTTTAATCAATTATCTCCTTACTTGTAGCACTTCATAAATCAAATGACGTTAGCAATAACGCTTCAATTAATTGTCTTATTAAATGTTCTAGAACCAAGCAAGAAATTTGACAGTATTTCTGGAATGTTCGAGAATTTTCAGGAAGCTCCTAGAGCATGACAATTACGAGAAGGCTTTGTCGTTGCCACAATACATTTTGTGAATTGCTGTCCACGAAATGTTGACACCAAATTATTTATGAAAACTGTATTATTTATATCTGATATAATAGTATTTGTTTTGATATATTTATGATGATGTCAGTATAACACTCAACGATATTACCTGACAGACAGAGAATCTAAGAAACTCTCTCCAAGAAAAATCCCGCGTAAGTTGTCTCCGTCTTTGAGTGATTTATAAAACTTTACGTGTGCCATCTGAAATCCCATACACAAGCTTCGAACTTATTTCTTTTATACCTCCGATTCCACCCCGAGTTCTTTATCAATTGAGATCTTCAATATTCCGAATGTATCCCGTCACAATTAAATAACTCTTCGGTTGTTAAATATTGAATCCTTTCACGAGTTTGGCGGCTCGCTTTTCCAATTCAGCGAAAACTCCGGAACTCACTTTTGTTTATTTAAGTACCTGCGAGCTAATTGAGGCTAATTAACATTCATTTTGAAAAGGGGAAACACCTAATCTTTCTTTCGCTGATTACCCCATTTCATTTCGTTAATTTATTCTTGGCGTGCTTCCGGTTAAATATAGTAGCGCAGTTGTTTATTAAAGCAACATTTTATGACAGTGCGATTTAATTAGCACAGCTTACGCCTGTTTTTCATGTAATTAGAACGAAATGCCAGTTGGATTCAATCGATATTAACAAAATGGACGGGCTCTTACTTTTACAAACTGGGAGGACACAATTATTATTGTGTGATGTTTATTGTTCGATGAGCGCACACGAAAACGAGTTATTTAGCAGCTTTTTAATTTTTTTTAAATGTATGTATATTAATTGCACGTGACATCTGTGCGTTTCAAATTAAAACGCAACGTACTGTATATAAATTCTTACAAGTTGCAAGCGCATGTTGATAGGCAACTTATTAAACACGAGTGAATTACATTTTTACAACTCACATGTGTATTTACAACTGGACTAAACTTTACAACATAGTAACAATCACCATTAGGGATTGCCTACGGCCGTTAACCGTTCAAAAATAACGTAGATTCGATTTTTTTTAATTAAATGAAAGAAGTTCAAAGAATTGTAAATGAATTCACAGTAAGACAAGAGGAGGAAAACTATTCATGTTATGTTTTCTTAACTCACAGGATGATTTATAGCTTAATTTATTTCCTTACATTTTCAACGCTTTTATAACTTTTCAATAAACAAAACATTTCATTAACTAAAACCTAAATGAAATATGTATAAATATAGTTAAGCAGTGACCATCTTATTTACCCAGTTTATTATAATTACATTTTTTTTAAACTATGACATTAAAGGAAAATTCTCTGAAAATAATGTTCTCTTAAAGACAATGACAATGAGAAGACAATGACGAGTCAAGACATTGAGAATCCTTGCAAGTCTTTGTAAGTCAAGCTAAATTAAAATAATTGTTTATAAATAGAGATCGGAATTACATATTTTGACGTCATCATTAAAAGAGCGAGTGATTTGTTGTGAGAAAGAGACAAAATTGTTTTTAATTCATTCCTATTACGCAATTCTTTCTGAAATAATCTGGGGAGCGCTTTGACTTCCAAATTGAGTTCTTCAAAGTGCGTTTAACAACACAAATACATAAGGTATGCCGTTCATATCGAGGGCGTCATATCAGAAGGGCGTAAGCGCCATTATAATCCTATGCTGATACGCCCTTCTGATATGACGCCCTCGACATGATGACGTTGAAATACGTGATTCTTCAATAAAATTCAGCCATAAGTAGGTATTTTGTTCATCTAAGAGCCTATACAGTTCATTTCTTTAATATTTATATGCGGATCGATCGATTGATAAAATAAGTCAAAGAACTTTCATACAGCTATCTCCTTTTAACTTTCGTGAAACGCCCTTGCTGCTTATGTCATGTCATGTCATGTCATTTCGTCGTATATTTTCTTAACTCACACTCAGATCAATACGATCGGCATATAAATTAAAAAAACGGACTTTATGTACAAAATGTTTTCAAATAATGGTAAGTTAGGTCAGGAAAATAAACCTTTCCATCCCTCGCTTCATTTTACGTCACTCATCCCCGTCCCGCGCGCAGTTAAACAAGCAACTTCTGCCGTAATCTACATAAAATAAACGGTGTCAGGGAAACATCTGTCATTGGAACAGGCCGCAAAACAGCGGCGCTCCCGTTTAAATAATGCGAACACAGCAAACAGGAAACGCTGAAGTTTTCTGCTTTTAACGACGCCGGAGAATTTCACGGGGCATCCCGTTTCGATGACATAAATGAATTATGAGGACTCGTACGCACCGAAACGACCTGTATTATCACGATACATCAACGTCATTTAGTTCTGCGCAGCCACGACGCGGAATAAATTCAGATTTGAATGGCGAGAGTCTCACGGGAGCTTTACGTGTTGTTACCATGTATCTGTTTAACAATTTTCACAACCTGATGACTCCTATTCATCAACTGTGTCGCTTGAACGAAATATTCTGAGGAAAATTGACACCCTCACATTTTCTATTGCAACCATTCGTAGATAGGAGTATAATTGAATGTACCATTTTTTGCAATTCAATTGCGAAATTATTGGAAAAGTGGTGAGATAAATTATAAAATTGGCTCTCCCATTAAAACGCGAATTTATTGGGGCAGGCCAGTTGATGGCCTCGTGTATTAAAGATGACGCGTCACCCGTCACCACGGGGGCCAAATCGCGAATATTTCGTACGTCGGACGGTTTTTGGATATTAACTTTGTGCAAAATTTAACAACGAGTGGCTGAAACGCGAGAAGCACTCAGCTTTTCGCGTTTTCTATTTGCGGAGATAAAAGCTCGCTCTCGGAAATGTAATACCGCGGAAGTAGAATCTTAAAAAATTAAATACACTTATCTTTCTGCGTTCCGTTCGGAAAGTGACGTGCAAACATGCCCAGTTATTTTAAGCTTCTTTGCAAATCAAGTTTTAATTACTTCTTGGAGTTAGAAATTCTTTCCATTGCTTCTGCTACTTTGCTACCTTTGTCAAGCCCGTTCTGTGTTTAGTCTATTTGAATATTGCTCTGCTTTTCTCTTTTTCTTACTACTTTCTTATTAGCGTAGCTGTTCCGATAATTTTAAGCAGGAACCAGTCGTCTTCGTCCTTACGCTCGAACCAACCTGCAGAGTTCGCTCAGTCCTTTCCTTGATCTTCTTTCTCAAATATCCAAATTCTTCTCTGACCATGGTTGACGATTAATTGTTCCATACTATTTCTAACTTTCTAACTCTCACACTCGAAAATATCTTTGATTTCATAACCTTCATTCTCTATGATCGCCTTTACATTTGTTGCAGCTAACTCTCAACCTCAATAATCATTCTGTAATCTACAAATTGGAACAACTATTGTTCAAGGATTTTGCAGAAAAGGCAACGATTCTTTGACCTTTACTTCATTTTGCTCTTCATTATAACAACACTTGCTATTATATTGTGGACACCTAAATTCTTATCAAATATAAGAGTCCTGTTCATTATTAAAGGATACATCGCTTCGGGGAACCCCCACTTTTAAAAATTCCTGTTCGGAGGTCATAATTTTGAAATTCTTTTAAAATTTTCCTTTGCCTACTAAATTTGTTACTCCACGTTACTTTCCAGATGTTTGTCAATCGTCTTCTGGCTCTGCATTTCTCATTTTGTTTATTTTTCTTTCAATTTAAAGATTTTTTTGAAATCATGGAAACCGCCGTTTTAAAACTGGAAACTGTAGCTGAATTAAGAAGAAACTCTGTATGTATGAAAATGGCAAAATATGAGTGAGCTTTTCAGCTACCTAATTAGGGATTATATTGAAAAAGAGTGATGGAAGATGTATCCTCTTTAATGACCGTCGGAGAATGTGATGTTAAAAAAAGAAAAGCTGCTTTTCCTTATTTATCATTTCTTATTTGCCCCAACTCATCGTGGGGATGTCCTTAAAATCTGTCCTCTTTACACATCACTGGACCACCAATTAGAAGGATTCGTGGCAATTTCCTTGAATGCATCCCTCTGGATGTTATAGTCATTTATTCAACTCTACTTGATACATTTCATCAAATGAATATTACACTCTTTAGCTTTACTTCTATCATCTCTTTCCAACCTCACCACCCAACGACATATCTTCATGCCCCTTCATTGCCTTCGTAGATTTTTTCTTTCAACTGGATTTCCATTTTTGCTTCATGATTGATAACTCTTCCAAGATTATCTGTTTTATGGCCTTATTCCGAGAACGTTTCATTTCCTTGTTATAGATAATTTGGGAAGCAATTTGGTCTTTTCTTCGTTTACTTCCAAATCACGTTTTCCCTGTTCGAGATTACCAAGTTTTCAACCTTTAACTGAATGGATGTGTAAAATATTAAAAAAAAAGGCGTGAATCAAACTAGAAGCTTCGGCGACTGTTGGACCATCGTCTCCATGGTTTCCGATGGAATATTTTTTTGACGTTGTTTCGTTCTTCGTTATAGAGGAACTTCTTCAAGGCCATTGCTGTTGTTCTTTTTGCTATTAGTACGTTACTCTAAGTAAGTACCGTAAGTACTTTGTATTTTTAGTTTGTTGATTAGGAATATATTTTCTGAGACTCCTTTTCTATTTACGTAGAGTTTTTCTTACCGGAAAATTCCTTACTACTTACTGCGTTGTCGTTTGAAGATACTACAGGACAGGAGTTCTTTTTTTGCGTGGTTGTTCCTGAATGTAGGATCCAATTTCTGCGTTGTCGTCTGAAGATACTACAGGACAAGAATATTTTTTTTGCGTGGTTGTTACTGAATGTATCAGAACTGGACCTAACTTCAGCGGTGTCATTTGAATGGAATCCAGGTCAAGTTTTCGTCAGGACTGATTGTGAGTAAGAAATCCAACCATTATTATTCGTATCGTTTCGTATGAATAAACCATCGTACCGTATCGTATTGAATAAACTATCGTACCGTATCGTATTGAATACATTATCGTACCGTATGGAAAATTGCCTCTTCTATTATTAAATTATTTACAGTGTAAACCACTTTGAGTTTTAACCAGCTTCCAAAGCAAACTAATCTATGTATATTTCTGAAGTAGTTTATATTTAATTATTCCAATTTAAAAGAACCTTGGCCTTAGAACGAAACAATTAAAATATGTATAATGTTATTATTTAATATATAGGGTTCTTATGCAATCCAGAGAAAGATTGTCGATCTCGTTATTCGTGAAGCATGAAAACTGCAGATGCATTTGTGTTGCCCAATCACCTAAACGGTAGTTTCGATCAATTTCAACCTACAAAACCTAATTTGCAACATCTATTATAATTCCATCCTAATAAGCGCAGTTTTAAGTAACAAAACGTTCACTTAAAACGAAATTATAAAACATTAGAAAAATTTATCGGTGACCCCAGCAATAACAGTAAAATGAAACTAGTGAAAAACTCCCTAATTCCAGGTCTTTATGCCTTAATAACGTTCACAATTGGGGGGTGACTCGACTGCGTGCGAAAAGGAGAAACCAAATCGTCGTGGCCCGACGATATTTACAAACTCGTTAGATTCGGGGGAATATTCAATTAGCCGGCGTACAGGTGACGTTCGGGGACGCATCTGTTATGGAACTTTGGAAGCTCCATTAGTTTGGATGAGGCGGCTAATTTCGCGCGAGCCGAATCCGAACTTACCTATAAATTTATCGACAGTTTTATTACCGGAACTTTGACGGGCGTTAATAAAATCTAGGATCGAATGTGTGTCAGCGAGGCCGTCGGAGATCTCACATAAACTTCCGGAGAACATAAAATTTTCAAAAATCCTATTTCGCTCGCGGAGCTTTGCTTTTTGTTGAAACCAGAAAGTTTCCTTCTTATCATTTTCTTCTATTACCACAGCCGAAGTTTTCATTTGGGACTTACCGGAAGTTAATTGCTTCTTTCGATAAGCGAATTCACAAAAGAAAACAACAATAAACGTAGTTAAAGGGAGGAAAGTGCAGGGGGCTCACAAGCTCCGAGCAGACATGTGAATAACGAAAGCACGGCTTTAAAACTAATGTTACATGAAGCTGCACTTACGGTACACGTAAAGGATTTTAAACACTTACGCCGTATAATATTTTGGAATTGAACGGAAAGCCGAAACGCAGCAAAATTCTTGAAGTTATTATTCGAAATTAATTGCAGGTTTATTACTGCGACGAAATTTAGCAAAATCTGTACTATACTAATACCAACTGTGGAGTTACAAAATGACCCCCGGTTGTCTATAAATGTAGACACAGCACGACGCGGTTTCCACTCGATTTACACGGACACTTTCGAATTAAATTTATTTCATGAAAGCTCTCTCTATACCGTCATATTATTTTAAAGAAAATTTATGTTATTATAGCAGTTTAAAATTTTCTCGAAATACAAGGGATTACGACGAATTTGGCTGGTATCGTAATTGTTACCGTCATTCGTTTTTGTAAGGAAGAAGCAAAAGAAGAAGAAAATATTTTTTGTTTATTAAAGTTATGTATGATTTTAGTTTCTGATTAATTCTGTTTTGGCTGTAGTAGTCCTTTTGTGTTTCCGACTAAACCACGTAATTGTAGCATATTCACCGCGAACCTAATCAACGTGCACCATAACCCATCCCATAACATTTTATCTAACGCGTGTATTTTCTCGCCATAACATTATCATCTATGAACTTGAGGTAGTTGTGTGGAAGTGCTTTTACGAGAGTGTTCTTCAATTTCATTTTTAAGACACAATTTAAGCTTTCACGAAAGGTGTTCGCGTCGAGTCTAGGATTTCTTTTTAATAATTGCAAAATAAAATAAAAATATTCTCTTCGACATTTTCCCCAACATATTAGAAACCCTCAAATTAAAATGTACTCACTCAGCACGTATTCATTTCATTTGACTCACTGTTCCAATGTCCACAGGAAAAAATGCATCATCGCCCTTTGATCACAATCATCGCTGAGGTTTAACTCTCGCGTTGTATTGTATCACAATCATCACTAAGGTTTAACCCTCGCGTTGTATTGTATCACAGGACACCCTGACGTCTCACATCGAGGTATTCAATTACATACTTTAATTTATTGAAATATCTGTTGAATTCGCACGTACAAACGGAAATGAAACTGCGAAACGCACAACTGAACCGAATGACTCAGCTTGAAAGTGTTTTTCTTAAAGGACGTTTTTTTGAAGGCCAAGTACCAGGCGCAGGACCGACTTCGTAAAGTCGAGTCATGTTGATTTTTTATACTAACAATAAAATAAAAATTTTAAGCATCCTCGGTTTTCATCCGAAGTGACGGGGGCGAAACGGATTTAATGATTTGGTTTTTTTTTTAAATTAAGAGCTTCTATGAAAATTGATTTTATGAAGTTGGTCATACTGAGTAGTGACTTGTAGATGTGTAGGTAGGAGTGAACGTGGGCGTCGCAAAATGAAAAAAAAAAAGAGACGTCTGGACGTATGTATGTACGTATGTGGAAAATTCATTTCGCCCCGGAAATCTAAGCGATGTGACCGAACGCCGGCCGGGGGTAAAAAAAGAATTACGCATTCCGTTTCGGCGGAAAAACGACGCACTAGGGAAGGCAGAATCAACACGGGGCGCTAATATTTAATGTTGTGTGTATGATCGATAATTCCAAGTCAAATATTTGTCGTGTTCTCGGGTCCGGAATTTTCTAAACCGCACGTACGCGCGCCGCCCGCCGCCCCCCCTCGATGATAATATCATTAAATTTCGCCCGTGTTCATTTAATTACGTGTCTGAAAAATGAATTATCCAAACCGGGAAAATGCGTCCAGACAAATTACGTGATTCGATTAACAAGCTTAATAATGTAATTTGGGTCGATAGAGTATCGTGTTAATAAATTGAACAACTCTCAAACTATTTGGGGCTGGCATCGATCGGAAGTGTGTTAATTACAGGTGTTCTCGTAAGGAGTTCAGAAGATGTTTCTTAGTTCAACAACTAGTTCCAACTCAACATGAGCACGAACTCTATTTAACGTACCTCGTAGATTAATCACGTCCTAAAAATTATGTACCTCCTCCGAACAAAGTTAATACAAAATTGTCAAAAAAATATACAGAGAATTCAAAATAAGTAAAAGCAATAAGCAATGTCACGTAGAATTTGCTGTGAAAAACCCTTGATCTGTTTCTACTTTTTATGTACAGACATAAAAAGAAAAGAAAGAAGGTAAAAGTGAAAGCTTAAATCGTGACATCCTGCTTTTGCTGACGAGGCCCCAAATAGGGACGAAACAGCTGTACAGAGGATGTTCGAGGAATCCACTACAATCAAAACCGATTTGCAAGAAAATTTGCAAAAGTTAAAAGTTACAAACTGAAACAGTGAACATGTAGAAAGAGGGTATCAGGAGAAAATAAGAAAAAAATTCAGAGAAATAGAAAGAAATAGCAGGAGGAAATGTGCAGAAATTTCAGAGAATAATGAAACTACTAGAGTTGATCCTAAAACGAAAAAGGAAAAACAAAATAATTACAATTTTGAGTTTGCACAACTATGATTCTCAGCACCCCTTATCAAGACACACTAAACTAAGTTAAAAAGTTCAAAAAATTAAGAAAGAAGAATAGAAGAACTCGAGCAAAACGTAAAACTAGGAAAAGCAGCAGCAATTAATTGAAGAACGAGGAAAAGGAGCTTTCGGACACTTACTAAATGAAATAATTCAACAAGCATTTGGTAACTTGGGAATTACACAAGAAAGTAGGCGTAATGGCATAACTTGAACGAATTTACAAGAAAAAGTGATGAAACCCAATACAAAAGAAAAATAGATCGTAGTTTGGAAGAAACGCAATATGGTTTTATAAGATGGAGAAGAAAGCAAGACCCAATCTTATAATAAAACAGATAAATGCAAAAAGAGAGACAACTCTTTAACTAATAGAGGACTTAAGGAAAAATCGAAGAAGTAGACCTCAGAAGACACAAGTAAATCATTGTCGGTTAGAAACATTAAATGGGGACAGATCGTTGACTTGATAGTAAGATTGGAAAACGTGGAAATCAAGAATTCAACTCATCTCCACAAATCCGCACCTAAAGTAGATTTGTTTAAACTTGTGTAAGTTTTAAGTCAGGATTAACTTTAATCCTAAGTTAGAATGTGATACTTGTTATGATGTACAGCATTTTGTGTGTCACATTCTAACTTTAATCCCGGCTTAAACCTTTTATACAACGCAACGCAGCCTTAGGAAAGCCATACAAGAAAACGTAAGGAAAGCAGCGGCATCAAATGGCAGAAGATTAAAGACTTGGTAGGTACAGGACAAGCACATGAAGAAATCAAAAAATCGCCAACAGTACAACACATCAAGATAGATGGACCTAAAAAAAATCAAAGCAGCAGACCTAGGACAAGACATAAGGAAATCAGCATGAAATAGAAACATCAAATGGAGAATTGACACACGAAAAGAAAACACGATTCTACAACTAACGGTGAGTTAGTACGAAAGAAGTAGAACAAAGAAAAGCTGGAAAGAAAGCGTAAGGAAAGTAGCGTCAGCTAGAATTATCAAATGGGAGAGCATCAAGGATTTGGCGCAGAATTCAACTCGTTTTCGCTACCCTACAATCAACGCTGGATACATCTTAGACGTAAGGGGAAAATGGAAGAACTAAAGGAAAAGCAGGAGAGAGTAGGAAATCGAGGAAATCAAATCAATTAACGGTAGGCAAACTAGAATTTAAAGGTAAGCTGACCTAAGGAAAGCAAGCATGAAGGCATGAGGAAGACAAAAAGGAATGGAAAAGAGTCAATATTACGGTCGTGTAACTAACGGTAGAACTCACGGAAAAAATCAAAGATGTAGACCGAAGGAAGCCGAAGGGGAATATTATTCGTTGCCATCGGATGGAAGACGATCAAGTATTTGTCACAGTGGAAGTCAAACTCATCTATGTACATCTAATAGTAGATGGCTTCAAGGGACGTAAGGAAACCAGCAGCTTCAAATGAGAGAAGATTAAGAACTTGGCAAAAGATAAAGTAGTAAGGAAATTAGTAACGTATATTAACATAAGTGTTGGGAAAACTTTTAAGCAAATAGTAGCAAATTTTTTGTTGATCCAAAGTATTGATCTAAAGTAATACGTAACTAATTTTACATAACTACCAGAGGATCATCATCTTCAATGGCGCGTAGCTTTTTGTGAATATGTGTCATTTTCCGATGGGTAAAAGTAACATCTATTTCCCGAATCTTCTGTAATATTCTTTTCCGCAGCTGGGTTCGTTTTGGGCTTCTCAATCACTATCATAAACTTTTCTAGCGAGATGTGCCCAAAATTCTTCAATAGGTCTAGCTTGAGAAACATTTGGGGGATTGTTTTCTTTGGGTACAAAATTAATGTTTGAAAAAATCTTGATTATTCTGGCCTAATGACGTGAAGTAAAATCCAGGCCAAAATATTGTTTCATCATTTTGATGATGAGTATTAACAAAATCATTACGCCAGAATAACCAAGAATTTTTTTAAACGAAAGTAACATTAATTTGGTACCCAAAGAAAACAATCCCCCAAATGTTCCTCAAGCGAGATCTATTGAAGAATTTTGGGCACATCTCGCTAGAAATGTTTATGATCATGGTTAAGAAGCTCAAAACGAGCCCAGTTGCCGAAAATAATATTGCAGAAGAGTCGAGAAATGGATGTTACTTTTGTCCAGCAAGAAATGAGACATATTGCGCGCCATTGAAAATAATGGTCCTCTGGCAGTTATGTAAAATTAGTCACGTATTACTTTAGGATGTAGGAGCAAGCCCTAATACTCATGGACCAAGAAAAAGTTTGCTACTGTTTGCTTAAGAGCTTTAAATTTTTTCCCAAAATGGAGGTTTTATATTAACGTAATATTACAGGAGTATGAATTATGTAAAAAAATGAAGCTTTGAAATATTGATTGAAGTTTAGCCAGTGGTTTATTTTTAAGTTGGTGGCGACTCCTGCTAGTAAAGTGTGAAAATGTATTCAGCGAGTAGGAGGAGGAGGTTTCTGAAGCCTAATGAATCGGAATAATTACTTTGATATTGGCCGGTTCTCGCGTATTCATTATCTCGCTTTGGCCGTCTTCCAAGTATCACAAAGGCGAGAGAATAATACTCAGCCGAGCGTCGAATTTTAGAATAATTTCGCACGCAAACGGAAATCCATCACGGTCAAATGCCCCCCCGGTTACACGTACGCCGGAGCAAAAAATTGTTTGAAAACCGATAGATAATCCGCGGCCGCTTTTTTTCTCGAAACGGTGCTCAAAGCACCTGTCCTGAAAGCGGGGGTTCAAAGCAACAGCACGACTCATCGGTCAAAGGGGGGCAGCAACGCGAACGCTCTAACCGGTACACATCTGAACTAAGACCTATTAAGACTTGGTTCACGAGACATCAAAGTATTCGTTGTCTTTGGTGATTCGATTAAGCCGTTTTACACACATAATCCGGCGTGAATTATTGGTCAGGCGGGCTCACGTACGTGTGAACATGTTCACGCATCGACGACCGTGTGAGTCTAATGGGGGGGATACATATCCGTTACAGTTCACTTGCTTTTATAAGAACAGCTTCTACTTATGCTTTGTTTAGTGGAAATTCAAATCATATTATATACTCACAAATTTTTTTTGTAAAAAAAAAAAACTCCATGAGAGATTCTATTTATTGATACTGGATGATGGCGGTGCAAACTGTACCTAATTCTTTCTAGCCGCACCGCGAAACAAATTGAAGCGTATAAGGAGTAAAATCGATATGTCAAGAAGGCATTCTGTGCATTAACGGGAATACGATAATACCCCCGCATGGAAAATGGCCTGATCAATTACATGATAGCGAATGAAAAACCACACCTGTCTGAACGGTATCATTGAAACACAAACCAACCCATTTTACGAGGGTGGTGCATGACAGTTATTATGTTTAATGTCGGCGATAAAAGGGGCAGAATATTTACACAAACGTGAGGCAAACGAGAACATGGAATTGGGGGACAACAAAAAATTCCTTTACTATTTAAGCACAAACCCCCCAGAAAAAGAGTAATCGCTCAATTTTTTTTTTTAATTCGAAAGCATCGTGGTAGCATAGATTTAAAACTGAAAAATACGTCGCGTGCAATTCTCTATAAAATAAACAGCTCCTTAGTGTTTTCTTTATGGTAATTAAGCTGCAATTTCCTACAATTGAAGTTAATTTAGTGAGCGCGGAATTAATTTACCGAAATGCAAATGTAGCCACTACACTTTGATTATGTAATTAACTCGAAACTGAGCAGTTTCAGCTTGTGGTTTGGAATATTAAATTAATTAAAAATTAAAAGCGCCGGTGTTTAATGTTCAGTCGTGAATTCGTTTATATTACGATGATTTTTTTGGACGGAAAATTTTCTTCCACAGTTAACATTAGCCGCACGCTCAAGCTCATTTTGCCAAGCGAGCAAGCACGGAACGGTAACGATCAAACGAGAATATTTTTGGAAGTGCTTGAAGACTTACGCAAAGTTTCCAACGCCCGCGTTATCTTATCTCCTGTCACGTAGAGAAACTCGCCTCATTTTTTTTTTTTTTTTGATCGGAGTACGCCCTCGCAGGAATTAGTTAAGGCAAAATAATTATGAAGCTCGCTTTAACTTTAAATGGAATTTAATTTATCTTACGTGCATGAACATGTTGCAGAGCCAGAGGAAAGTTGGTGTGTGCTGAAGAATAATGCAATTATTAATAGCACCGCTGTAATCTGAACGTGCTCGTGTAGCTGCTACAATAGTTCATTACGAATACGAACAGAGCGAGCTTTGCTTGAACGAGCGGGTGCACTATTTTCCAAACACAACGAAATCACCTGACGCGTTTAATTATAGAATCTCGGCGACCTCTTAAGCTTAATGTCTTACGAGACGAATTAATTAATACGTGGTAGTAACACCACCCTAACATAAATATTATTATTGCTTGCTGCGCGCAATACCATCGGATAAGCCGAACAAGTAAGTTCGTGATCTTTAATATCTAATTCCGCTTCCCGAAGAGTTGGATGCTCGCCAAGCTCTCGCGATTTTACTTTCGCTCGCATTAGGGTATTACCGAATTTCGACCCTAATGATTTAAATTATGGAAAACTTGATAATAAATTCACCCCCCGTCTTAAATTACGTTAAAGAGAAGTTGTAACTCAAGCTTAAATTTACAAAAAAAAGCACAACAAATTTAAAACAAATCGAACGGCGCTCGGCGTTCGTTAAAAGGTGTAATAAATTGATGCGTTAAACATATGCGTAAATAAATGATGTAACGCACAGGTAGTACGGCACAGAAATACGCGCGACATTAATATTGATGGTAACAGTTATTGTCATCCATCAAACCTGGAAGTTACATATCATCTATCATAGTCATATGGGGATGGGGAGGATCTGTTCATTTACGAAATGATTGGTAGGGGATGGTCTGGATCAGAGTGTGTACATACGCTGAATCTGTTTTAATGTTATTAAATTTGTGCGACGAACGAACAATATTTGCGCTGGTTTTGTTAAGGCACTTTATAAAAAAAAATGTTTACTTCGGAGAATTTTATAAAAAGACTGAAGTTTTTTTTTTAGAAATTATAGCCAATAAAACGTGATGGTGATTCTTTGATATACGAGGTGCTATCTAAAAAGTTTCAAGTTGGCCGAGCCAATTTCGTAGTGACCTTGGAAGGTCCTTTGATAGCGGCCACAGGCCATGGAATAAGAACAAAATATCTAATCTCCTCTTCTGCGTTATAGTTTTTCCTAGAGAACATATTGTAATGATCCGTCGACACCAGCCGGCGTCAGACTGTCTCTTGCGTCACAGCCGTCTAGTCGACGCACCTTAGGCGACAGTCGAGAAAGTGCTGCCGGCAGAATAAACTAGACCAGACAGCCCGTCGCGTTGCAGGCCATTCTCGAAGAGAGAGCCGGTTTATAAATGCACGCGGCTGGGGGTGAAGGACAGTTCGAATGGAATTCAGCGTTTGACAGTTCGGCATGAAAGTTCGGTAGACGTTCGCTCGGTTGTTAAAATAAGTCAGACATGAGCTTGTTGTAAGTTATAAATAAATTAGTGTTACTTTTAAATAAATTAGTTTATTAACTATTTCGTGTTTTGTTTTAAAATAAAAATTAATAGAACCTTTAAAATCGTTACAATATTGTAAAACTGGGCCTAGGTACGTACATTCGTCCTGGATAAGGAGCAACAAACATGTACTTAATCGTCGGCTTAAAAAATGCTTCATCAGTCTCTTGTTGGCAATGTTCCATGCTTTCAATGATATTCGCTTTTTAAAAAGGACCAATCTGTGTTCAACTCAATAAACAAAAAGTCACCTTCTTCGCGTCTTCACCGTTACTTTTCTTCGTCTGCCTGAAGAAGAAAGAAGAGGAAGAATAAAGAAGCGAAAGCCTTCAACATGACAAATTCTATCTCATCCAAGCAACTGTGCCTAGATGGTTCAGAAAGGACGTTTTTCCTCAAAATTTGACAGCGCCATCTCTTCGACGTTTCAGATAACGATGACGTTGTTTCAATCGCTAAAGAGATGGCGCCGATTTCAAAAATCTCACGTATTTTGTTTAAAAGAAAATTAACATTGGAACAAATTCGTTCAAAAATTAATCTCTTTTTCAAATTGTTAATTCCAAATGAATTCAAATCAAAGCGTCAGCGGATACGAACTGAGTTGGCTACGGTTTTGTCAATGTGAAAACTATACAAAGTAGAAGGTGGCGCCATCTACTGGAACTGAGTCAGCGGCAGTCGGTGCACACGTACGAAGTTGACCTCAAACGGCGCCATCTCTTCGGCGTTTCAAGTAAGGCGACGTTGTTTAAAACACTAATGAGATGGCGCTGAGTACAATTGATTCTGGACGGCCGGCCGTAGATTTAAAAAATCGCTTTTATTTCTTGCCTCAATTTGTTCGAAACGCCATCTTTTGTCGGCCAGTCAAAGTTACCTGTTACAATTTGATTAGGTCGCAGCAGCAATATTTTTTTAACAAACTGTCAGGACACAACTTTAGGAAGTCACAACAAATTTCATCTGTGAAAGTAGTCTTCATAGACAAGAATGTGGCGCCATCTATCGAAACTGTGACGAGTCTCACTTCCAACAGATGGCGCCACATTCTCGATCGATCGTCTGGACGGTCGGAGTAGGCGTATACGAATGAAGTTGGTCGCAACTCCAAACATTGCCATCTCATCGGTGATTTAAATAACGACGACGCGACGTTGCTTAAAACAGTAATGAGATGGCGCTGAATACAGTTAACCTAGTCGACCAAAGATTTTAAAAGCAACGGAAAATTTGTTGTAATTAACCGGGAAATTAGCGGAACGCCATCTTTTGCCCGACGGCCAAAGTTACTTGTCATCATTTGATTAGGCCACTGTAAGAATTCACGACGTTAAAAACAAGAATGTGGCGCCATCTACTGAATTTGAAGCTTACTTAAATGGGGTTAAATTTTCATTAACTATTCAAACAGCGCCAGTTCACCTGATTTGGGACGTCATCTTTCGCCGGACACTCAAAGTTATTTGTTATTATAAAATCTATTTAGGCCTCAGTAATACATAGTTGACAGGGGGTAAAATATCTGGAGGTTACGATCAGTTGGTCTAGGTTCGCTAAAAATCCGCTTCACAGATAAAGAGCGTGTCGCCATCTATTGAAATTGAGACGGCGCGACGGTAGGTAGTGCATATGTGAATGAAGTTGGCAATGATTACAACTAAGCCTCCAAACAGGGCCCACCTCTTCAAATAATGACGACGGTGGCGCTGAGTACAGTTAATTTAGTCGGACGTGGATTTTAAAAGATTTTGAAAATTTACCGCGAAATGATTGTGTAACGCCATCTTTTGACCGAAAGTCAAAGTTACTTGTTACAGCGGTAATAAATCAATCAGTAACTGTCAGAGGACAATTACAAAAGAACTCCTGTAAATTAAACTTAAAACTGTCACGCTAATTGTAACTTAAAGCGCCATCTCTTGGCCGCAAGTTAAACTTTCTTTTGTTAAATCTTGTTGTGCTTTTTGGTTGACACTTTTGATGCGCGGCAGTTATCAGTCTAACACGTTCTCCAAATTCACCAATTGATTCCTAGTTCAAAGAAAAACACGTAGCGCCATCTCTTATCAAAGCAAGGAACTTTTTTCCTACAAATTTTATTAATTCGTCTTCTTCTGCTTATTGCAAGTCGGTTTTGTTTGCCTCTGAGCAGCAGAGAACCGACAGCAAATTGTTTTCTTTTTACAATTTTAGGTCAACAATTTGCCGCAAGATGTCGCAACCTAAACTGTTGCTTCTTTCTTTTTTGCTTTGCTTTTCTTTAGGGAAGTAAAATTCGAGTCGTGAGCTTAAATTACCACTTACTCAACTTATTAACGAAATAAATAAATAAAAGCGCTAAACGAACGTCACGTTGTAAGTCATGTGGTTCACAGAGAGGCCCCCCAAGTCGTTCGTTATTGAGTCCGGTGAGGGTCGTCGGGTGCAGTTCCTTGAGCCCCATCAAATTAAAACGGGTCACCCCATCAAAATTGGCCTCCTTACACGTGTAATTGGTGTTGGCGGAACAGAAGTAGCCCTGCTGGTGCCGGTTGCCAGTAACAACGTACAAGATATTGTCACGAAGGACCTCCGTATAGGCGCCTTCACCATGTCACGCTAAGGGGCTCCACCATGTCGCGCTAGGCCTCCACTATGTCGCGACGGTGCGTCCTTAACCTTCGGGGTTAATTCGGGGTGCGTAGGTTTATCAGAGGGTAGAGCTTTAAGACAATGATTTAAAAAAATTAATACCTTTTTATTACGTTAAATAATTAATTTAGTTGAGCGTGATTTGTCCGTTAATTGGGGATGCGGTCCTGAGTCGTTCGCGGCGACTGGGGTTGTTGATTCGTCTAAGACGGAACAGTGGGCGACGTTTCCTTACCCGGGGAAGACTGACGAAGCTCGAGGCCGGTCCGTGACTGGAATGGTTGGGCAAGGTCGGTTTCGGTGACAACGTTCTTCGGCTGGAGTGGAGCACGATACGTCCTTGCTCAGCCTATGGGTGATTGGGTTGGAACAGCGTGGCCGGTGGCGTCTTCTCTTGGACAGCTGGCGAGG
Organism: Dorcus hopei; assembly: GCA_033060865.1. Classification (NCBI taxonomy): domain Eukaryota; kingdom Metazoa; phylum Arthropoda; class Insecta; order Coleoptera; family Lucanidae; genus Dorcus; species Dorcus hopei. Next base: position 1,112,449 of record CM065425.1, on the reverse strand, counting down.
GAGATGGTCCTCGTTCTCTTAGGACGGGTTCGGCAATGTTGTCGGTGGCAGTGGCAGATGATGTGGCTGCAGCGACGCTGATGCTGGGGTGGCGACGACGGCGATGTCGGGGCGACGGCGAAGGTGATGTTGGGAGTCCCCTCGTTGAGTTGGCACTAGTGCCCACTGAGTCGGTCCGGTGGCTCGACTGCCCGGCTCCCCGACTACATGACTGGCTTCCCAATTTTGGCCCGCACTTTAAATACACGTTTTTGCCTATTCGAGCGTTACATTTTTTCGTCACCTGCTTTGTGTCCGTTTGCGTCATTCGTATACGCTAGTGTACGCGCGTGGCCCCGTTTGTAACAAATTCCGCTGATGTGTTATTATGAAATGTGAACCTTTACGTTATATCGGTTACCTCCTTATTGTGTTTACATTTCGACACGGTCGCAATTTGCCCTCGATTACACAAGTTCGTGTTTAAATACTTTTTATGTTTTTTATTCGCGGAACGTAGAAAAGAAACCATTGTGGCTTTTAGAAAATCCCCCTCGTGACAATATAAAAGACGAATACAGATGATATAAACAAATAGCAAAAGAAACTTTTCGATTTACCTTGATGATGATCAAGCTCTGAATACAAAAAGGAATCACTCACTAATTCCTGTCTGGTCCTAACGGTAACGAGATGGTAATTTAAATACACCACACGTCACCGTCGATAGACACCCAAAGCTGATTAAAAGCTCTCCTCCATTTTCTTAGACCGAACTGCTCGCCGGGGACGTAAATCGCATGTAGGACAGAAACAACTCGATTATGCATTCCACCGCGGCCTACATAAGTCGAAACGAATGCATTTGCACCGAGGCGTCGGAATACTAAACGCGAGCTACAAACCAGAGGTATATTATGATTTATTGCACAAAACAGAGGAGGATTTGTGCGGTTACATTTTACTAGCCTCATGAATGTGAGAATTCAAGTACAAACGACTTATTTCCGAATTCGAAATGAGCCTCAAGTTCCCAAATTCCATTCTGCAAAGGTAACAAGGTCGCTTAACAAAACTATCCTATCTATTCAAATCCATGGGGTGCCACATGGCAGTGCTGTAACACCAACACCCTTTGTACTGAATATGAACAATCTGTCCTACTGCATCAAAGGTGCTGTTTTATGACGAATCAGGGAGTGTTGTGAACGTGAAGTCATGCAGAGAGCAGAAGAATGGTATAGATCTAATGTCATGGTACACCCCAATCTTATGTGGAAATTTCAAAATACATCGCACCTGAAGACGAACAGCTTCTACAGCACTTGTAATATTGACGTTTTGCTCTACACTGACAACTTTCTCAATGGTGAAGAGGTCTGGAGGTTAATTAATGCAAATTTGTTGTAAACTTTCCTTGTCCTTTTTCTCTGGATATTGTAAAGTGATGGCCGGTTGATTCGTTTTTGATAACATTATGAGAGATTTTTATTTTTTTATCGCGTTATTTTCGGAGACGAAGTATCGCAAATCAAACAGACAGCGGGGATGTAAATAATAAATCCTCGTCTCGCGGAAAACACGAACCCAACAGAGGATTTCGCATTCAGGTCAAATCCACGTTTTACGCGGAACGAATCTTCTCCTTTAGTTAGAATGCAAATGTCCCGACGTATGAATAATTTAAAGGCGGCGCTTAATCTTGCACCTTTATCCCTCGCCTAGGTGTCGGCGTGGGTTTTAATTGCAACAAAAATATCCACTGCACAACGTCATACCCGTGGGTGGTGGAGTTGTCTACTACCTACATTCAAATTGGGGTGGCTACGACCCACACTCAAATACTACTTACTTTATAATACGTATTACATTTTTACAAAATTCAAACGGTATCACGAACTGAAAATCTGTTGTAATAAGTTCGGGATAAGGGCCGTAGAATAGAGACGCTCGGAATTTCAAAGGACATGTGCAAAAACAATTTTCCAGTTGTTCACCTCCTCGGTGCATTGCACGAGGATGATTCCGCGTCTCGGAGCGACTGAATTTTATTGGAATAAATTCTCGAGCTGAAGAACAACAAACTTGCACGTCCTTTCAACCGACCGTGTCGTAGTTTCATCTGAAAACGTGAAGCTCAATTTACCCAAAAGGAAATGAAACCTATTTAAAATAATTTTGTTTTTTTTTTCGTTTCACTAAATTTCTCACAGTTTTTTTATACTTATTCTTATACAAGATCGCTTTCCTTCGCAAACGTTATAAAATGTACGGAACCCGACCCAGTCCAATACTGGAAACTATTCTTAGTTTCTTACAGCTATATAGAATGGCTTTATTTAAAGAATTATTTAAGTATTCTGCTGATCACTACTTCGTCTTTCAATTTTATATGAAACAGATAGTGCACGCAACGAATTTTATTAAGCCCTCACATCATTGTTAAGGTTCCTTTCCCCCTGAATCAGCACGCCGCGCCGGTAATGAGGAATTTATAAGACCCTCCTGAAAGAGAGGCTTAAGAAACAATTACAAAAGGAAGACTTCGAAAGCTCTATTAACTTGTTCCGTTTCTTGTGACCCAAATACCGTACTTTTATCGGTAATCTCGGCCGAATTAATTCTGATCTCTCAAACGAGTTTACACTCTAGCGTCGAAACGAAGACGGGGCATCTTTTCGCGAGTTGTAATTATCGACGTCCTAAAATAGGTCGTCTGTATTTGCTTTCGCCCCCCCCCCCGCAGAAGACCGAGAGAATTTCAGTTTTCGAACGATTGAGTTCCGAAACATAATCAAGGCAATTATAAAAGGAACATCAAACGCGAAAAGATTGTTGTATCGGTTGAAACTTCTGTGAGGGTTTCCGAGGATCAAATTCCAGGAAAAATAACAGCGGCTTTGAGTAAAAGTAACGAAAGAAAAAATCCTCGAACAAAAATAATTCTTTGTTTACATCGGGGAAAATAAGAGCGGACGCACAATTTGATTTTTGATGGATGATTATTATTCGTGTTGCCGAAAATTTAAACTGGGATATCCTGAGAGAAGCGTGACTATCTAATTGGGTTGGTTCCCGGCAATGGCCGGCGCAAGATTAGGGATTTGGTGGATGGGGGACGTTAATGTCATTATTACGGCCCAGGATTACACTGATCACGACAATGACACTAATTTACTAGGAGTGCATTAAGAAGATAAGCAGATTCTGGTTTGCACGGTTTAATATTCAGCTTCAAAACCCACCTTAGACAATAAAAGTGAGGCCGAAAGCAACATTTAGTATTTCCGGTATTCATATAAACATAAATTGTGTTTGGCATCATTTTTTTTTTTGAAAAAGTTGAGAGATCTGAGCAGGATAGCAGTCAAAAGGGGGCAATTAAAAGTATACTCTTGTTTGATTGCCAAGCTTTCGGAAAGTATTTATTTCCTTCATCAGGGCGGATCTAAGTGAGGTTAAGAGAGCTAAAGTTGCACATTATGAACAAGCCAGGAATAATTTCTTACCATTATTAACAATTGTAGGTTAGCTAACCTACAAGCGTTACCAGGTAGGCGCCATTGTGCACGTTAACGTTTTAAATGTTTTGTCCATCATTTTAAATTGTGACTTTTAAATTTTAATTTGTTTTACAATACAACTTTATGAATTGTTAATAATGGTTACTACGTAAGAAATTATTCCTGGCTTGTTCATAATGTGCAACTTTAGCTCTCTTAACCTCACTTAGATCCGCCCTGATGAAGGAAATAAATACTTTCCGAAAGCTTGGCAATCAAACAAGAGTAAACTTTTAATTGCCCCCTTTTGACTGCTATCCTGCTAGATCTCTCAACTTTTCCTTAAGTTCGCAGTCGCGATCAGAAGCCGTTTTATTTTTTTTTGATATATCTACATTCTGGTAGTGCAACAAAATCATCAAGGTTCCTAAAGAATACATAAATACAATCTAAGGACAGGCAAGAAAACGATTCAAAAGTAATTGGAGAATCAGAAGACCTCCAATACTGATTGCGAAAGCTTGACCTCTTGGGAAATCTTGACTAATAATCCATAAGATCTCGAAGTACATTCTGAAGTTACATCTTTTAGATTTATTGCATTCATACAGCCTCAAGAGGTTCTACAAAGAATACATACAGTCTAAGATATTGAAAAGACAAAAAAGTGATTCAAAAGTAATTGAAGAACGAGAAGACCTCCAATACCGATTACGAAAGCCTGAGCTCTTGGGAAATCTTGACTAATAATAATCCATAAGATCTCGAGGTACATTTCAAAGTAACCCTTTTTAGATTTATTGCATTCATACGGCCTCAAGCGATTCTACAAAGAATACATACAGTCTAAGATATCGAAAAGACAAAAAATGATTCAAAAGTAATGGAAGAATCAGAAGACCTCCAGTATCTCTTGGGATGGCTTTACTGATGATCCATAAGATCTTGAAGTACATTTTGAAGTAACCTCTTTTAAATTTATTGCATTCATACAGCCTCAAGAGTTTCTACAAAATTTTAAAAGGCCTGAAGAGAACTTTACAAATTTTACAAAGTCTCAAAATGCTCTGCAAGATTGGAAAGTGTGGCTTCATTCTATTGCACAGCTTGAAGCTCTTAAGTGACCTTGAATGGTGACTCATAAAATCGCCTTGTGCCTTAAGAATTTCTTTTTCATTAAAATTTTTAGATATTCGAAAGGCTTTAAGATTACCAAAGCTCACGGTCATTTAGGAAACCTTGAGTAATGGTCCATAGGACCTTGAAGTGCCTTATAAAATTATTTCTTTTTAGAGATTACTGCGTTCATAAAGCTCTGCAATATTTCAGAAGACCGAAAGGAGACCCCAAATTTCATTATGATAGCTTGAAGATCTTCGCAGGATCTCTTGGGATTAGAGGCTCATTTTCAGAGTTTACTACATTGCTTTGCAAAATTTTAAAAAGCCTCAAGAAGACCTCTAATTTCATTAAGATGGCTTGAAGATTCCGAGCTCCTGAGAAATCTTGATTCAACTGAAGTTTTTTTGAGATTTAGTGCCGGTCGGTCTTTCCACCTCTTGGGCCCGATTGTACAATCGTGGTTTAACTTTAAACTTCGCTTTATTCCCATAGTATCAAATGTAAAGACAATTGTTTCCATAGATATAAAACGAAGTTTAAAGTTAAACCATGATTGTACAATCTGACGGATAACTAACTACCATGGAAACAATTCATAAAAATCAAGATATTCGCCGAATAACTTTAACTGAAAGATGGAAAGACCGGTCCTTACTGAATTGTTAGTGTCTTAAACTACTCTGCAAAATTTCAGGAGGCCCAAGGAGTTCCCAAATTCATTACCAAAATTTCAAGATTTTCTCTCACGATCTTTTAGGAAACCTTGAGTTACCTCTTCTTAAAATTTGATTGCATTGCCTCAGGACATTCTGCAATTAGAAGGAAATTTATTATGAAAACTTGAAGATCTTATTCTCACAATCTCTTACGCAACCTGGAATAATGATGACCCAAAAGATTTTCAAGCGCCTTTATAAAATTACGTTTATAATGACAATAAGCTTGAATATTTTACTCTCATGATCTGTCTTTTAGGAAACCCCATAAGACCTAGATGTACCTTATAAATTATTTCCTTTTTTAAGTTTGCTTCGTTCATAGAGCTTGAGAACGCTTGACAAAACTTCAGAAGACCTTAAAGAAACCCCAATTTCACCACCACGGCTTGAACTTCTTCCTCTTATGATTTCTTAGGAAATCTTGAATGATGATCTTTGGGAAACCCCATAAGATCTCGATGTATCTTATAAATTATTTGCTGTTTTAAGTTTGCTTCGTTCATAGAGCTTGAGAACGCTTGACAAAACTTCAGAAGGCCTTAAAGAGACCCCAATTTCTCCACCACGGCTTGAACTTCTTCCTCTTATGATTTCTTAGGAAATCTTGATGATGATCCCTGGGAAACTCCATAAGATCTTGATGTGGCTTGTAAATTATTTGCTGGTTTAAGTTTACTTCATCCATTGAGCTTGAAAACGTTTGACAAAACTTCAGAAGGCCTTAAAGAAACCCCAATATCACCACCACGGCTTGAACTTCTTCCTCTTATGATTTCTTAGGAAATCTTGATGATGATCCCTGGGAAACTCCATAAGATCTTGATGTGGCTTGTAAATTATTTGCTGGTTTAAGTTTACTTCATCCATTGAGCTTGAAAACGTTTGACAAAACTTCAGAAGGCCTTAAAGAGACCCCAATTTCTCCACCACGGCTTGAACTTCTTCCTCTTATGATTTCTTAGGAAATCTTGATGATGATCCCTGGGAAACTCCATAAGATCTTGATGTGGCTTGTAAATTATTTGCTGGTTTAAGTTTACTTCATCCATTGAGCTTGAAAACGTTCGACAAAACTTCAGAAGGCCTTAAAGAGACCCCAATTTCACCACCACGGCTTGAACTTCTTCCTCTTATGATTTCTTAGGAAATCTTGTTGAAGATCCTTGGGAAACTCCATAAGATCTCGATGTGCCTTGTAAATTCTTTACCGGTTTAAGTTTACTTCATCCATTGAGCGTGAAAACACTTGACAAATTTCAGAGAGCCTTAAAGAGAACCCAATTTCACAACAATAACTTCAAGTCCTTCCTCTTATAGCTTATTAGGATGTCTTGAATGGTGACCTTTAAAATCATATGCCGCATAAAATACTACTTTCTTAAGGTGACTACGTTCTGTAAAATTTCAGAAGCCTTAAAGTACCCACTTAAAATATTGAAACTCACTTCAATATATGCAACACTCAATACTTTTAATTAATTTTATTAAAACTTTCTTCCAACTGTGCACCTTACACGTAGTATTCTTTTCTCTGATGAAATTGTCTCTGTCAAGCTTGTCACGTTCAGTGCAATAAAGCTCCGTCGTCATGTTCATCCGTGGCGTCGCGTCGCCGTATTTGTCTTTGAAATAGCGCTGCATAAAAAAAAAACACAGCGCCGGAAAAAATCTAACCTAGTTTCCGGCGTCCACAATAAAACATTAAAATGCTGGAAACCGTCCGGAAAAAGCGTCCGGCTCCGGCCTAGCTTATCGATCCTAATTGTAACGCGTTCCTTTACGACTTTTAATCATAATTTACGCGCCGTACGAGTGGGTTATAAAATTGCCATATATTTTATACAGAATTATGTTTTATTTGAGTTGTCCGTTTCTGAAAACGAACCGATTCTCGAGATTGAAATTAATTTTGCAGCCGAACCGGTTTATTTTATTAATTTTTGTCAAACCGTGCGTTCGTGTTACTTTGTTAATTAATTTAGTAGCTACAATGTAATCCACACGTTGCCGTTGGTAAAACGTAACCCCCCCTCTCTCTGTCTTTATGTTGCTCTAATTTAATTTCTGCAAATATTTAAAATTTATAGAGCAAACATTTTAAGTCCTGCTGCATCAACAAAGGTAGCTCTGGGGGAAAGCTCGTTATATCCGACAAGCACAGTGAAACATGTGAACATATTAAGTTATAAAAGCAGAAGCGCACATTACGTTAATAGAAACTTCAGTGATGCCACTTTTTAAAATCCTATTTTGTGAAAAAATATTTCATCTCGTATATTTTGATGTAAGATCCAATGACATTACACTCCCTTTGTGTTTACTTCTAAAGAACACAAACAATCAATACAATATGAACTGACGTGGATGTTAAACAATATACAGATTCAGGACATAGCAAATTTGCTTCGATTCGGTTCGCGGATAACTAATTGCATCGAAAACAAGCGGGCGTGATTAGTCAAATTTCTCTCTTTATTTTTCTAGTGCGTTCCCTGTCGCACGCATTATAACAGGATGTCTAGTTGAACATTTACCGAATCTGTATAAAAAGTTATGGGTTTTTAGGATTTTATATAATCATTGAAGCGTAAGGTATACGTACACAAAGGCGTACATGAAATTAATTATAATAATTCAGATGATTTAGCTAAGCTCTGAGCGAAAACAGTCCCTGTTGAGAATTATACGTGTGCGTACCTGAATATGTTAATTTCGGATTATGAACGCAGTTACATGAAAAGCAATTATCTCAAATTCCTCACGTGACGAAGCACCTCGAATTCTCGACGTTGCTATATCGGTGCATGTAATTAAACTTGAATAATGTGTTTGCACCGCGAAATGCCTGTGCAGTAAGCTAAGAGCAAATCGCACAGGTATTAACAACAGTTTTATGGCTGAAGCGATGGTGTGGGATGTGCTTTAGCAAAACGTTTCGGTACAATAGCTCAGAACATGCGTGAACTTATCCATTCTCTCCCTGTCCACTGTGATGATTTTACTGCCATCATGTTTAGACCTCATTAATTTAATAATTAGGATTGACCAACATGCAACAAACACTTCTATGGCTACAAATAATAAACTGGGAAGCTTGCAATAAATCTCCCGCGATAACAGCAATTAGTTACCTTAATTAGGATGTGTGTTTGAAATTAACAGCGTTTAGCATTCATTAGGAGATTAACACCGTCAATTTGCTTCGCGAGTTGAACTTCCCCCCATCGAATGGGAAATAGCCCGTTTAGATGCAATCAGTTTTCGAGCAGTTCAACCTCGAGGAGCTGTTTTACTCGCAGGTAAAAATAACTCCCTTCAATTTAAGAAACAATAAATATTTGAGAGTGCGTCGAACAAAAATATTATTTCCTTTTCGTGCTCACGTATTTTTAACTGGCTTGCAGTTTCGGATCGAAAACAGGAGGCAACGCCCGCGTTTTACTTTTTGCGAGAAACGGAAACGTGCCTTACACCTCCTCAAACAAACCCAAAAGAAAGGGAATCGCTATTCGGGCGCGTAACCGAAAGATGTTTCGGCCGATTTTATTTTTGCTCAACACGTAATTGCCAGGGGCGTTTCCGGTCGTAACGGAAACGCTGTCACCTTCACAGGCGAAAATACGTCCAGTTCGAAGTATTCGTAAAACTCTATTGGCCGCGGAAATCAACCGATCGCGATCAATTGTAGTCGTGGGCGAGCATCGCTTTCGAATTTATGAATTTTCATTCTCTCCCCCTGCTTTGATGTTGTTTGTTGCGCTTCGGAAACAACCGTTTTGCCTTGTTGCAGAAGAGAAAATATCCAATGTGAAGAATTAATGCGATATATTCAATTTAAGGGGCGCATTTTACATATGGAATGTTCGATGAATGAATGGAAATATTGACGATGCTTCTAGAACTACGTACGTGTGTTATTATTAGGAAATGCCGCTTTTTCTTTTAGGTCTCTTTCATTGTTGTATATTGCATTTTCGAAATCATTCAGAATCTTCATACTTGGGTGTCTGTTATAAAATTTGTTGTTGCTTCTATTTTATGTAAAAATTGAAGCTTCGGGCATCTTAATGAAGTGAAAAATAGATTGAAAACTTAAACCCACACACAATCGGTTTTAATCCATCCATGTTGAGTTTTTCGTTACAGGAAAACGAAGAAAAAAAAAAGAACACAATGGTGCGTCAGACAATTCATCTTCATAATAAAACTTGGAAGCTGTCTTGTATCCATTACTGCTTTTATTCCTTCATCAATGGCCGTGGGCTGAAAAGCTCGGTGTTTATTTTGCGCGAGGCGAGAGGAGATTAAAATAGTTTAGCACAATGAAGGCGTTCGCAACGCGCCGGAACTATTTCCAGGCCACTTATCCGCGAAGTATAAATTTAATTGCGAAGTTTCGATGTTTCTTATAGCGGTTGCAGATATCGCCGAGGAAATTTTAATTTTCTGCGGCAAATGGAATTCGAAACTCAAAGGATCCCGCCAGTCTAATATAGCCTTAAGTTTATGGGCTGCGTGAGATAAAGCGAGCCACGGACTTGAGTGTTCCGAAGATAAAGCTCCTGTTCTCGGCAGCATCTGCGAGATTAATGAAACGTGCAATTTTTGACTCTTTTCGGCTGCGCGAAGTGTTAATTTAAATGTCGACTCACTGATTTATGGAGCTGGCTGTAAGAAATATATTGCTGCTGCTTGCAATAATGGAGCTGATATGGTTCATAGGTGTTGACGTTTGAAAGAATGAACGGGCCAAAAAAAGCTGACAGGGTCATCGAGTACTTTACAAGCAGAGAACATAAAAGGAACAGCTGTGATATAGAGTTTCAGTTCATAATCAAAGCAAGAGTAAATAAAATTTAGAACAGAATAAAAACAATTAAGGACCATCATAAAATTTTAAACGAGTAAAAGCGTTCTAAAAGGATTCTATTTTTCAATTTTTCTTTTATCTGATTCTGTTATCCGACTCGTCACAAAATAATTCCTAAATTAATTTAATTTCGATCGAAGGGATCACTTTTTTCTTTTCTTTCAATTTGATACTATCTCTCATTATACTCTTAAGAGTAGATGTTACCGGCAACGAAATGTTTTAAATGATCCAGCTTTGAAAAGTTGGAGATTAAGATTTCCTCAAAACGATAACAATTTAATTACGCCCCGAAACAAGCAAGGGGAATTAACGAAATTAACCTGAAGTAACCCCTCACGTGACCCAATCTAGCTCGACGTTATTAAACCCGCATGGGACCCGAAAAATGGGGGCCTACCGCAGAGATTCCGGTTTTCTTTATTTCGGTCTGTTTTCTTCCGCTGATTCGACAACCCCTTTAACAAATGGGGGGATTCGTATTCGCCTCTAAAATCCGATAATTCGGGCCCGGGCTTCGGGGATGGACCCCCCCGTTAAAGTTTGCTTCCGAAATTACCGGAGCAGATACTTTCGCAATGAAAGTTTCGCATTGCTTTGCATGCATGCGACGCCAAAGCGTCGGCGCGAGTTGGAGAGCGTCGCGATGGCAACGACGCCGGGTGGGGACCGGCGTCGGAGTGGGGTTCGTATGTCAAGTGTGTCCACTTGTCACTCAGTGTCAGTTTGCACGTGCTTTTCCGACTGTTACTATCTAACAGCATCCGTAATTAATTTTTAGTTGCGCGTGGATAAGTGTGTGGCACATAATTTTTTCTCAGCACTTTAAAATTCTAACGTGAAAAGTAAATAGTAAGTTTGATGTTTATGTGTTGTGGATTTTATTTTGTTAGAGTGGGGAAATCACAATTAAAAGTGTAGAATAGCTTCTTAAATAAACGTTATGATTTAGTTGCTTTTTTTTCCTTTTTTGGTTAATTAATTAATCCAACCTTACACCACGATTTTCTTTATTTAATTAATTTCCCGGAATTTTTTTGCATAAACACAATTTAAACAAAACATCAACTGCTCACAAAGCGCCGATTTGCGTCATCTCAACTTGATATTTCTTATTGTTAATAAAATTTTAAAATTGTTTTCGAGAGTAAAATCAAATTAATTTTCTTTATAAACATCGAAAAATTTGGAATTTTTTATTATCTTTTTTGGTAATTTTGTGATGCAAAAACGTTTCGTCCCAAATGACTGGGTGTGTCATCACCTTTGCTTCTGAAATTTTAAAATAAAGACGAAATATTTTTAATCATGTCTGAGCTTTTGCTGAAATTAAATTAAATTAACCAGCTTTCGGAAATGTGTTTGTACAAAGTTTTTGAACCTGAAAACATCATTTTCGACGCCCCTGCATATTAATGTAAATGTAGGTATTATTTGTGGGGATTCTGGTATTAGAAAAATACCCTTTTTTGAATTTAGACTCTTTGGTTGTATAAATTAATTGTAATTTATTATTTGATTGATTTAGGTGAGCAAAAGAAATATCCTTATTAACTTGAATCTCCTAAGATTGCCCTTCATGAATTTAATTTGCCATTCTAATTTTATTCAATTTTTTAATTTACTACATTACTACTAATTTATTGCCTTTTATTTTTATTTTATTTAAACGAAGGTACAGCTAGAGTTTCAACTTGACGTTTTGAATATTGCAGAATTTGAGATCTATTTGGTGTTAGGGAAAATTTTCATTACTTTAACACTGTCTTCAGTGTCTCGAAAGTTTACAGAAAATACGTTATTTTTTAATTTCTTTTAAGTTCGGTGCATTTTATAAATAATTTTCTTGCTGCGAGTTTTTTAAAATATTTTGTTAACACTATGTGTCGGATACTACTAGTAATCGAGATAGTAATGATAATAGCTGCTTTCTTTCGCTGAAAAGTTTGAATCGTGATTCGAATAATTTTTCGTTACCCATTCTGGATCTGAATGCATTTCAATCCAAACGGATCGTAAAATTGGAAGATTGAAAGGGGAAATGGGATTACCGATCGGGATTGAAATTTCACGAAGATTCATTTGCAAAAGAACGTCCATCTTTGAATCTAAACGCGTTATGTTGCGTTTGGATCAAACGAAAGAAAACAGCTAATGAGACCGAGTTAGAGAAGTTATTTTTGGTAAAAAATTAAAATAAAAAGTGTCGAGGATAGAAAAAGAAAAAACCTTACAAGTAATAACTGATAATTACAAGGAAATTTTTAATATTTCCCTTACAACTAAATAAGTTGCAAGGAAAATAAGCAATATGAAAGGAAAAAGTAAAAAAAAAGTTTGATTTAAACAAAACTGGCAACAAGAAATTTTGTTCATAACAAACGTATGGGTTTTAGAAACAGATATTTGGTGAACACCAATTTCATCATCAACTATATTGTGAAAGCTTGGGTCAGATAAGACACGAAGCAATATTTTCATTTTTTCTGTAATTGACAATGCACCACCACGTTTCTCGCCACTATCTTTTAAAAAGTAGTTTGCAAGCCACCAAACATTTTTTTCCCCTTTCATCCACTATTACCCCAAGCTCAGAGTTTGTCGGGGAAGGGTGGCGGCTGCGATCGACTTAGATATTAATTTCTCCTTGGGCATTCGCCTTACAAACTGGGGAAACGCAGAAAACCCAATTCGAAGGAGCCGGTTAAACCGACGCAATTTTCTATAATCTTCTTCTAGGTATTTGTTACGTATTTTATAATTTGTCTGTTTACGAATTTTAAAGAACTGCGCCATTATTATCGTGCGAATGCGATTAAAACGAAATTATAACTGGTTTAAGCAAATGCGAGGATGGGGCAGAGGAACCTTAATAATTTTTGTTTCCACCTTCTTAGTAAATGACATTTTATAAGTTAATTTTGTTGTTTATGGTAACCAAGTAAACGATAAATTACGAGAGCAGACCTGTAATGTTTTACGGGCTGATATAAAAGACCTGTAAAATTTTACAAGCCTGGTTGTCTGTTTACATCACCATGACTACGTCTAGCTAGAAATAACGCCTTCAATAAAAAATTAAAGTAAATTAATTAAAAATCGCCATGTGAAGGTGGAAATAAAAGTTTGTACGCGACACGCTTTGCAATTAATCTTTACTAGGCTCACTTCCAGCTCGCCCGTAAAGATTAATTTAGAAAACTTGACACGTAAATAACTATTAAGCAAATGCTTAAATAAAAAAGCAATCGCTACCTTTATTCATACAACATTAAGCAAATACCAGAAATTTTTAAGAAGGACCTATTGCTATAAGCTTTTCCTTATAGGGCCATATGCACTAAACACTTTAATCGAGCTTAAATTTGAGTGACGTTTATATTGTGACATTTGAAGTTTCATAACATCGTGTAAGTCACATTCTAAGCGACGCCTAAAGTTAAGCTGAGTTAATTCTTTCGGTGCATACGACCATTAGTGTCGTAGCAATTGCTACAAGCTTAAACTTTATTCATAAGGCCCAATGTCCCCAGATCAGTATAGCATACGACATTAACGAATGAAAAAGTGCACAATAAGCTGTTAGTAGTGTTGGCAAGGTTTCGAAATAGGAAAATATTACTGCATCATTTACCAGATAATTCATTAATATGTGAATTCCATTGTAACTTTGGATCCAGATGAACACCTAAAAACTAGGACCGAATCAGGACAAGAATAATTTACTTTATTTAAAGCGAACAAGACTTTTTTAGTTTTCGCAACATTTAAGTGAAGTTTGTTAGAAGCAAACCAATCAGCAGCTGTGGACAGTACCTGTTCAAGATTTATTAACATTTACGAGGATAGTATCATGGGCCAAAAAACAGGCAGTCAATGTTCAGTATACAGTTGGAGAAATCATTGAAGCAAATCAGAAATAGAAGAGGTCCTAAAATGGAGCCTTGAGGAACACCAGTAGTTACTGCTGCTTCGGCCGGAATTTGTTAAGGAAACAAAAAAATGAAGAAAAGAAGCAATTGACTAACGCCAAATCAAAAACAAAAATTCAAGGTGAAAGAGAAGCAATTGATAATTGCGTAGGAAGAAAAAAGTACAACAAAGAATCGGAAGTTAACGTTGGAGAAGAAGACGGAAGAAAATTCCTTTTTAAGCTGTTCTCGTTTTTCTGTAATTTTAATTTTTTCCAATTGCGTTTTATGCTCAATTTTCTTTGAGGTTTGATGGATGATTGTTTCATATACATATTTTTTTCAAATGGAGGACCCACTGTTTGTTGTCGCATTTTTTCCTTCTCCCACAGCATTTCTTAATGTAACTTCATTCCAAATTTTATGCAATCTTCCTTTACCATTTTCTCTTTCACTTTAGTTAATATTTCTTTTATCTAAAAGTGTCGAGGTTGAATGGAACAGTTTTCTTTTTGTCTTAGGCTTCCGCTAGTCTTTCTATAAATAATTTTTTCACTTCAAGCAAAATTCTTCTAAGATGTATCATTTCATCTGCTGATATGACCATCTTTTAACAGTAAGTTTTCATTTAGAGAATTTTTCATAAGACAAGAGCTCTGCGTCATAAATAAAACGCGCCTGGTGTTGCATCATCAGACGTAGAAAGCATAACTTCATCCTTTTTTCTTGTTCACCGTTGACAAAGAAATATTTGTCAGTTGTTACGTCGGTGATTGATGAGGCAGAGCTCAAGGTCCGTGATTTTCATATTACTATTGCTTCGCTTTTGTTCTCCGTTATTTTCATTTCTGATTTTTCTTTTTATTTTCGAATTGAAGTAAAATAGCACAACTAGTAAATATTTGTTTGTTCAACGTTAAAAAGCCACATTTGTCAACTGAACTTTTAAATATGAAATTTCCTAGGTTTCGCCATTTGGGACCAAAAACTACGTGGGTATATGAATAAAAGTTTACGTGAAATAGTTCAGAAAGCTCGCCGTGTGTTTATACGGCAAACAACAAAGAACGGCCCGCAGCGTTTCACTCGCAATTCCGGAATTCCGCGGAAAAATACCGTCGCCCGACTCGCGCGCGCAAAACAAACGGAAAATCATAATTAAAGAAAATTGTTGCCGGCGAATTTCGGGGCTCCTCGCCGTATCTAATTTACACTCGCGCACAGGACGGCCCGGGGGCTATCCTTTCGCCGCCGAAAATTGCTTTGCTCGTTCTCGAGCACCGGCCATAAATTTGATTTCGAGGATTTCGGGCGCGCCCTCTGTAATTCGCGGTGGTACAACGACGGCCCCACACGCACGCAAGTTTAATTTCGCGATTGTTTGAACATTTGTTAGTGTCGGATTTAAGCGACGAACGTAAACAAACAGGGCTCTAGTTTATTGTTTCAAATTAAACGTGTAAGTTAATCTTGTACTGTGTTTGTATACAGTGTGTGAATATTTTATCTCAACCGTCTCACCACATTTAACTCCATTTTACTCTAACCAGTAACAAAATAGAAGCTTATGACACGTGTTCATTTAATAATGGAAATATTTTGTTTTGGAAAACGTATATCGCAGTGTTAAAATTGAACATAACTTTATTTTTAAATGTCAGCAAGATATAAATCATAAAATAACAATAGGGGCATTCAGCGGACATAATCGATTTATGATTGCATACGGTTTAGCGTTTAACGCATCTGAATCGATTCAACATCGATCGTGAAATTGTCCATTGTAATTCAACTGCGATTATCATATGTGCGAGTATTCGTTTCGTTTTTCTCATCTATTCGTAAAACTGTAATTTTTTTCGGTCATCCAAATTGTATCCTGCTGCTTTCGATTGGATCCTCGTCGTTTAAAACAACGCCAGCGGAAATTGTCAATAATCTTGATTAAAGCGAAGCTTAAGTTAAGAAAAAAATTATATTCGACTGTATGTTATTAATATGATCTAAAAATAGAGCGATTACTGATTCATTTGCTTAAATAAAAGTTTGCTCTTCTTGTCCTTGCAGGCGGCCGTCTCAAGACTGTCAAGCTTTCTCAGGATAAGCAAACAATTCCCCGTGGCCGCTCGCACTTTTATGTATGTATACGTTTTCTTATACGTGGTATACTCAAGAGTAAATTTCTTGTTGCTTGTCTTTTTTATTCGACAGATGGCTTTCTCGCGCTGTCAATCAGACGTGTCCTTTTCGCTTTTTTCGGCGAGTTTCAGTTTTTTGCGCCCAATTTAAAATACTTTCGGCCGTTCTACCTATTTTACTGGTAAAGTTCGTTTCTCGTTTTGCGTAAATCTCGGGAAAGCTGCGTTGCCCGGAGAAGAAATTTGTTGCACGTGATAATTATTTCCTGAATAAAGTTGGTCTAAATTTAAAACCCGAGCGGTTTCAAATATTTACATAAAAAATACTATGTCGTAACCTTCTGGCCGTAACGAAATAAAAATTCCTGCGAACGAAGGCCTATCATCAACATCGGTATATGCAATTTAGCGTTTTTTTAATCCCAATATTCTAATTCGCAATGGTGTTTACTTTCAGCCAAGTAAAAAAGACCTGCGGGGGGGGGCATTTAATGGCTTTAGTGAATGATTCGCCATTGTGTTTTCCTGGCGGCCGGCCAATAAACACCCGGCTTTCGAAACATCTGCCTGACAAAGCATATTTGTAATTTTTCAAAAAGTTTTACTACCGTCGATTCACAAATTTCTTAGCGATTCGCAGCGAGTTAACGACTGTATTGTTGATGTTATTTCGGGGCCCCGGTACTTCGTACCACCTCTATTTATAAAACCGCGAGCTCCTCTTCGCACCGGCGTTTTATTTTAGAGATGTTTGGGCTTATAATTAGCGTGACGGATTTTTTGGCAACAATATTTCGGCGCAAAGTTTTCAATTTATTTGCAGACCTTCTTCCCTAGTATTATACCACCTACAGAACGGAAGTAAATAAATAAATAAGGGGATGATGTTAGTGGTAATGGCAAATCGAATTCGGTCTGTGTTGCCTTCAGGAGATCAGCTGAAATGAATTCTTATTTATATATAAGAGAAAGTGAACAGTCATAACAATTTGAAGAGGCCAGTCAAAAATAAATTAAATAAATTTCATTTCGTAATTCAATCTAGCAGGCAGCAAAGCCCAACAAAACAAAGCGCCGAACACAGACACGCAGAAGGAGAGGAAATGTAAATGTCGAGGTAAAATCAATAATAAGATAATAAATAGATGCCCGGATTTACCTCATCTAAACGAAGTAGACTCTATAATCTAAGTTTCAAGACACGCTCATGTTTACTATAAACAAATTCAGTTTTGCGAGGACTTCATTTTCAGGAAGGACAAAAACCTCTGCCACTTTCTATTATTTTATTTTATTATAAACAAGCGCGTGAGCAAAAGGATTCCCTCAAAACACTCCTGACAGTTCAATTCAGTACTTTTCAGCGCGCGTATAAAATATAAATAAGATAAAGCTCGCAGCGGGTGCTTTGATTCCTTGCCAACAGGAATTATTATGACGTTACAAATATTTCACACGGCAAAAGCGCGCTCGTAATTTTTAATTTGATTTCGGAAACTCTCGAATGAATCGCGTTCGATAAAATCAAATTGACGTGAAGCTAATATGTAAGTGAGCTTTCAATAATTTTGGATTCACGTCGCAGCATCGCTGACATGAAAAATTATTATGAAGTTACGAAGCTATCGAGATTCCATTGGTGCTTGCACTCGTAATTTTCATTCGATTGGAAAACTCTGGGCGAATTTTATTTAATGAAACGAATTCAAGCACACTGTTTAACATTTAATGATAATAGGTAAAAATTCCCGGCCTGTAAGATGCAAATGCTTAAACCGATGGGATTCTTAATGAAATTTTTGGGTCAGTCGACCTTCAACTTCTTAAATGAAAAAAGGATTCCCATTTTAATCACGTAACGGGCCGAAAATTCTTAGGTGGTTGAAATTAACATCGCCTCCTTCAGCCACGCGAATTACACCCCCGAGCGCCCCACGACGTCGTTGCATTAGCATCAATCAAGTTTAGCACGGGATTTTGGAGTTAAAATTTTTGCGCGTCCGGATCTCTTTCCGGGCGACGTTTTAATCGCGAAACGCTCAGTTCACGTGAAGGGCTCCTCCGATCATTAATTAAAAACGCAAGTCGGAAACGTGTTAGTTAAATATTTTATACTTACAGGGTGGGTTTGATTAAATTTGTTTTCTCTCCACGTGAATAAACTTGACACACTTACATATACGATTACACTCGTGTATGGAGTGAGCCAGATGTTGTTGGGAAAGTTTTCGGTTGTTGATTACGCGAGAACGCTGAAATTCCATGTTCCAAAGTTGTCACCCTCCTTTTGCGTAAGTTGCGTATGACAGACGTCAGGCAAAACCACGTTTCCTATATTATGTATTACAGGCCGGAGAATAAATTCATTTTGCATTTGCAACAAACAAGTGAAAATTATCACGATTATCTACGAACGAAAATAGAATTTTTATTAAGTCCTTAAACCAAAAAAGTTCATTTCGTTCTCTCATCTATTTTAGATCGTACATCAAGCTTTAGCGCCAAACATTCATGGAAACGTAGATAAAATTTCCCGACGATGTTTCAATTTACATGTGATTTATGTGGGCCAGGGTTAGAACGCTTCGCCGCGCCGCCCCTAAAAGCGAAAGTCCTCGTTTTCCGGAAAACATTCGTACTTATCTAAAATCTGAGCGAGTCGCTTTCCACGACTCACTTTTTCCCGAACGCGAACTTATTCCTTCGGAAGCAGCTAAGCTAAATAATAATTTATCCAGAACTTTATTAAATTATGGTATAGGAGTTGGGTTTCCTCGTTTTCTTTTGTTGAAAATATTTCGGCAATATCATAACTGTGGTGTCTGTGTTTCAGGTTGGATGGTAATAGCAGTTGGCTGTTATAGTGTCATCAGAGCCGGTACGCTTAATTGGATCTCTCCCGTGTTGTAGGCGGCATTTCACGTAAGTGTTTTCCCCCCCTTCACCCTGTTTGCTCTTCCTGCACAAACAAATTGCTTCGATCTACTACATTATCCCGTGAATCGACTTACAGAACACACACAAGGCAGAAAGCACGACAATGGCTCTGTAAAGCCACACCTTGCAGCACGTGTGCACCACATTCGCTAATCAAAACACTAATTACTAACGAAATCTTCAAATCTGCGGGTATCAGGCGATGCCCCCCCCTCTCGTAAAGTGGCTTTCGCCATTTATCGAGGAAAACCTTACGTGACGCGGCAATTAATTTGAAAGCATTCTGTTTTCATATAAGTCAATTATTGTGCTAATGCAGAGCACACGCGGCCTTTTAATTGCTTTACCAGGAATACCGGCGTTTTGCGTACGGTTACTAAAACTGATTAACGATGGCTGCGAAATTGCAGTTGGTGGCGAGCGGCACGATATGCTAAAATTTAAGGCGCAAAATTCAATTAAAAATGTGACCCAGAAACGAAATAAACAAAAAAAAAACATGCGAAAGCAATCCTTGCAGAATAAAAAAAGAATCTCCTTTAACAGAAACATTTTGAGACTTTGGAGAGTATTACATCAAAAAAGGTTCAAATATTCTTCAAGCAGCTTTTTATTTGCATCTAAATACGTACATATTTCGACAGTTCAGTAAAGTGGAATTTAGGTTAATTTAGGTGAACGAAGAATATTTCAATCTCCATGTTGTAATGAAGTGTTTCGATGAAAATCATCTTTTTGCCTCTGGTTTTCCTCGTCGGGGGTTAATGTAAATTGACTTTATGACATGTAGGGTACTTAGTTTAGCACGGCGGGCGTTCTTCGAGCCGACACCGTCTTCAATTACAGGGATAATTAGGTACTACATATTGCACGAGCCAGGACAAAGAACTGCTGCAACAATTGCGGCGCATACTCTTGTTTCGCATGCACTCTTTTAAACATTTATGAGGCTCGCTTTACATTATGCAGCTTTCCCTGAAAACTCGACGTCTCCGCGTATAAAAGCCACGGAGATTGTACGAGCGCTCGTAATTTCCCTGTTTCGCAGGCGAACAGCTGCGATACTGGAAAATTCGCAGACGTTTGTTTGCAGAAGGCGTCTGTTGCGCCTTTACATGCAGTTTATTTGACCACCGCAATTGTCTGCTTGTTCTCAAATTTTTTACTCAAATTAAAAAAGCTGGCCTCCATCACGTACTGTTGCAATGACGAATCAGGTCAACGATATAGAAACAGAATGCATTCTTTTTTAAATATTTACGCATATCTAAGTTAATGGCGACCTTGCGCCGTTTAGAAAATTAAGCAACGGATCATGTGATGATGAAATTGGATTCTAAAAGAAAAACGATTCGTCCTTCGGCAAGGCTTTCGAATAAAAATTGCAGTACATTTTTTCACATTCGTCCTGATTTACGACGTGGCGCTGTAAGAAGCTCGCAACTGTAGTTGCCGGTGCTCTCAACGGTGCCGAGCTGAAGGAATGTAATTAACAAACGTCAAGTGTCCCCTTTCGCAAGAGTCTCACTCGATGGTACGCAAGATCACGTAGCGGATCTCATCCACATTTTTGTGTGCTCTCCTGGGGGCGAGTGGCGCGCAGAAAAACGTAAGAGCTTCTTTTTTTTTAATTAAATTTTCTTCGTTAAGATTGCGTTTGTCTTCGGAAGTCTGGAAACTTCTGGACATTCGCCGCATTTCTCGGGATAAACGAACTAATCGATAGGACGGCAAGATAATATATACGTCTGAGAATCCTTTCACAATTTCATTTGGCTCTTCTTTTTTTAGACACATTACGTCTTACCCTTTTTTCCCCCTTGCGCTATATTAAATTCTTCTCTTTTTGTTACGGGGTGATTTTATGCAACGCGTCAAAGTGAATCCATAATTGAAGCAAGGTTTTCCCAAAGGGTCTAAAGTCCGATTTTACAATCGTCGGATAAGCATTATTATTGGTATAACGTGATGTAGGTGTGACGTAGATATGGAGGAACATTAAAGGATATGTGGCGAACAGTTATTCCGTTCTTATTCCACGATTGTAAAAGTGGACCTAAGTATCAAAAACGTAATTCCTAGAAAATTAAGGAAAATTATGCTTGTTGTTCAAGGCGCGCGAGGAAGAGAGTCACCTATGTATAATTATATAAAATATATTAATGTGTGCACGTGCAGCAAGGCACATAGAAAAATACTAGTTTAGCAAAATTTGGCACTTAGACCCTTTGGGAATACCACGCTTCAATTTATAACACACACGAGGAAGATGCATCAAAATCGATTACTTCTTAGCTGCAACGGTTACACCTTTGCGAAAACTTTTAGAACATGTAGGAGTCAATTAATTTAATTGTTTCATTAATCAAACAAGTTATAAAAGATTGACTCGCTGTGGTTTTGCTTCGAAGAAGAAACTTTGATTACACCATAATCCAGTTCGAAACTGGAGCAAATCTTACAACGTTCCTAACGAGACAATCTATTACAAGAGGTTTTTGGATGTCACTGCAATACTTAAAATCACATAGCGATAAATCACTTGCGTCATTCGTTCCGCGTATTACCGACTGCTATCGCGACCACGATTCGAATTAAGATAGTGAAGTGAACAAGTTGCAGATGCGTCACTATCGTTTAAGAACCCGGCGATCCGGGGCGGGGGGTGCTTTAATTGGGTTCGGTGTGGAATTAATAAACTTAAAAGTGACCTGGCCTATATGTGGAAAATTGCAATTTCAGAGCGAATCTCTCTCGGGGGTTTCTGGACGTACTAATTTCATTGCGGGAGCATATTATTTCCCGGCGTGTAGCGCAATTTCCATTGCCACAATTATTAAATTAAAATGAAATTCTGCGCCCCTAGAAATAACTATGTATACTGATTGAGTTAATGCACCTAATATTTAGCGTTTTCACTTTGAAAGCGACGGAACTTCTCGTAATAGTTCCACTGAGACCCGACGGTTCAATGAATGGACTAATTTTAGCTCCGACCATTAGCGTATCGATTGTGGAATTTAAGCTCAGATGCAGCTTTGGTATTAAACCCATTCCCTCGCAACTATCGGACCTAACGAATTAGCTTGCGCGACATTTACTTCGAACGCCTTACGAACGCCGATTTTAATTGTCCAAGTAAATAAACGTTTGGGCAGATAACAAAGTGTGCGAGATTAAAAATACACGACCTCCAAATGGGCGAAGTGGAAGACAAACACTTGTGTATGGCGGCGAATTATTTATCATTTTACCTCGAACTATGTAGGTTTTTTAGGAGAGATTTTTTTTTTAACCGTTAAGGCCGGGTCCAGATACAACGACTTGTCACATCAGACAAAATGTATCAAGCAAAATGGACCATGTGGACCGCACACGTTCCATTTTGCCTGATACGTTTTGTCTGATGCGACAAGTCGTTGCGTCTGGACCGGGCTTTAGTACGTGAACAAGAAAGTGATTTTAATTGCTAAAAGCTCCAATTGCCGGACCGTTCAGAATGATACATTTAATTGCCGAAGGAGGAAGAATAAGAAAATTGAAAAGTATTATTATCATCCCGCCTACTCGAGATGGGGGAAAAAGCCGCTATTTTCCCCCCGTTCTTGATCTGGGCATTCGATTTCATTTCCAGGTATATTTCAGGAACGTTATTAGTAAACCTAAACCGGTACTTTAGATAATGATGTTTGCGGTACGGAGAGATAGGAACTGATTATTTTATCTATATCTGTTATTAATAATGAAGAATTAGTTGGAATTTGTGCGGCGTGTAGGGCCCTGTTCCTCCGGTGCGGCGGCGGTGAGATTTAATTTGGCTGTGCTTAATAAAGCGGCGCCCGCCGTAAGACAAGTAAGTTGTATAATGAAATTTCCTATGTACATTACGAAATTATTTCATTATTCATCTGAGAACTAGCTTCATTTAGCCCGCTCCGAGCAATCTGCGAAGATATTACATAATTCACGTTTCATTTTCGGGACTAATTTAAAACGTGTCGTTTCAATTATTCATAAGTACACACACACACACACAAAACTAGTTACTATGAATCTGAATCGAATTTCTAATACATAGTAATAATAATTTTAGATCAAGCAAAATTAATAATAATTATTAATAGCCAATGTTTAGAAAAAAGAAAGGACTTTCTTGAAGATGCATCGCATGAACAGCTTCAAATTATTTCCAAAAAATAAATATAAAATTAAATGAGTACCTCCTTGGAGTACTTTGAGTGGAGATTCTAATTTTAGTCAAATTTTCTAAATTTACCTCCAATAACGTCTGATTCAATTCAAGCCCGCCCCGTTTTAAAGCGTCATAAAATTCGTCATCGCTTTATCAGTACTTATTAACTTTAAACAGACAAGTTGGCGAAAATAGCTTTACCCGATAAGGTAGAGCGAAATGATTTGGCGAAATTTAACCAGAGCTAAGGTAGACTTCACGACACTATTTACAATCGCATTACAGGTTGCACATTTCACGCTATTTATTCAATGAGTCGGCGAAATTTATCTACCGTTGATTTATTTATTTAATCGATATCTTATACCCCGGCTGATTATTTATTGATGCACGTCGTTACTCATAATTTATTTCGTGCAAAGTACGTACTTCATATATAGGCCATTGATTGCGCGTGAGAAGTTCCAAGGAAATCAAATTTGTCTTCGAGGTTTCGTTAAAGAAAAACTTTTCTTGAAAGTATAACATCTGTGTCTGTATTGCTCGACAAGAGTTGCTGCGACATCTGTTGGTTACACGCTTTTATTATTACGCTTCCTTTTATGGAAAATTTATTAATCCTGAAACTAACAGAAATAGAATTAACAACCGAAGCAAGCGGTGATCAATTACGGGATAAGTCCGGTTCCCGGAGTATTCCTAATAAATCCATCGATCAGTAGGAGAGGCGCTGCTCATTTAACCGGAATTTAATAAACCTTCAGCGCGAGCATTCTAAATATTTACACAGTGCGCTCGCCTGCTGTAAAAGGACATCAAAGACGATGGAATCGTCGAGTTGTTTATGTTCGTAAGTAGCACACTTTGCACAAAGTCCGCGAGTGCTTTTTCCGATCAGCGATCACTTCGGCCCTTTTGGAATACGTGTGTGTCCGGACTCATAAAAGCTCCTAACCGAGTGCGTTCTGAATTTATGGATTTATTATGCATTAAACGGTAAGACTGTTAATTATATATTAAAGGCAACTCGGATTCAAACCAAAACGAAATAAAAGATTTATTATTAATAACTTACGATTCTGCAATCCGGAAAGCGAAGCAGATTATTGCGGCCGTAATTCAGACGATGGAATAAAAAATTTCCTCGTCTTTGCCCGATTTGAGTTTGCGGATTTGGATAATCGCATAAACCCCGCCGAAAAACGTTACTTTTTAAATCCCGGCGGATCAGTGAAAATCGCCCGCGGGCTTTATCGACGGCGAAAGTCAAAGGCTCTCGTAAATTAGGAATTTAAATTCCCGAATTTTGGAAATTAAAAAAAAAGTGAGGAAGAGATTTGTGTGTTACCGATAATTAATTAAATTCGAATTCGTATCATCAAGAATAACTTTAAATAAACTATTATATATTATTATATATAGGTTTAAGGTTAATAATTATTAATATTAACAAATGTTAGTTGTTTTAGCTAAAAAAAATACTGAAAGGGTTAATCATAACGAATTATCAATATTTAGATATTGATTGCGATTTTACATAATCTAATCAAAATTCTCGGTTATCTACATAATTCCTAAACGTATTTGCCATGTGGACTTAAAAAAAATCTGCCTTAATTGAATTTGCCCCATAATTATGAAAGTAACGATTAAAAAAGTGATGGGATGAGAAAAACCCAAAATCAAATCCAATTTTATATTTTTTTATTCAAAGTAAAGCATCAAATTAAAATTAAATTTGGCAAGCTGCTGCAAATGTGGTTACCTCACTTTCATCAGATAAATCAAAAATTGACTACTAACAATTTTATAAACGATTCATTGATTGCTGTACCAAAGTGAGACAAAAAAGAAGGTATCGTGGAATTTTTTTTTACATTACGTCACTTGTGGTATAACAAGCTTCATTATTGAACTGAAACAGTATCAACTGAACGGTATGATGAGGCCTTTATAAAGCAGTTATATATATTTATTTCAAAAAAAGAAAACTTATCGAAATTGGTCAAAATGGTTGAAACCTCCAACTCTAAACTGCAGGAAAGAGTTAAATATGAACATGGCTCCCATTAAGACCAAACTGTAAGGAAGGGCTTGATAATGGCATACTGACGAAACCGGTCGTCCGACCTAATAAAAATTTGTAGTCCGACTCGGCGTTTCATTTCTCTAAAGGGTTAAATACCCCATCTTTCCATTTTGCATTCGCAACGACGCACGTTATATTTTTATTCGCTTTTCACTTGCGATATTTGAATTATTAGAAATCCTAAGTGTTCGTGAATAAGGGAGCTTTTAAAAAAGGTGAGACCCGAATTGATTCTGAAGGAACGAATTTTGAACAATTACATCATTTTGTATTAATTAAAATAAAGAATTTAATATACAGGGTGACAATCATAAGTTAGCCCTGAATTCTGGTGCAAGTTCAATGATTATCACAATTTTATCAGAAATACCAACCCACAAAGACCAATGAGTAATTAATCACACAATTTTCTGACATTTATTTATTTATTTGACAATTACGTGACTACCTTTTGGCTTCATAACAATAATTGTTTAACATACATCCACTATAATGTGCGCGGCAAATTCTTGTACAAATAAAAATTAAACTTGTTATTTTACCTAACATTAAAAACTTTATTCGTACGAAGGTTAAGTAAAGACTCCAACATCGCGCAAATATTGGTGAATCTGCAAAAACATCGCAATTTTATATTCATCGCTTAATATTTGAGTTTGATGGATAAATTAAACGCTAAACCTCTTGAAGGTCAAACTCTCGCCGACACACGTTAAAATTTCAATAAGTACATTTTATATTCGTCGAAATTAAATTAGCGATTCAGAAATTACGAAATAAAATAAATGTACGTCTTGAAAAGTTGCAGTCTTGCTAAGTACGCCGCGTACAAATCTAGTAGGACGTGAAATTAACAATATAGTTGCGGGGAAGTCGATATTGCTTCTAAGTAACTTAGAAACATATGTCGAAGTTTCCGAAGTTCTCTGCTTTCCGCACTAACCCGCTTAGATCTATCTTCGCCCACGGTCTTATTAAGAAAATTTAAACCGCCAACGTGGCCACCACACGTCTCAACAATGTCGACAACAATGAAACTCGCTTAACACCGAAAACTCACTTATGTGGTTTCACTAGAGCGCAATAAAAAATAAAATTTTCAAAGCTCTTAAGCTAACGCGAGTGGAGGAGAAACAAGAAAATAATATTTAAAGAAAATTTCCTGTATTCGTTTCAAAATATTTACTGGGGATTAAATTAGGTCGCGTAGCAAAAGATTTCAAAACTTCCGTTTGAGAAACTTACTTCGGTTTCAACATGCGCTTACAAAAGCCTATTAAATTTATAGCTAATTTTTTTTTGAAAGCTTTGTTTGTAATGATTCCTATCTTTTCTTTTTGCCAGAAGATGAATTATTGTTAAGTTTGTCGCCCGCATACATTTTCAACGGACAAAAAAGTAATATTGCTTTAGTTCAAGTACTCATTTTAAACCGCGACTCCTTAAAATTACAAAATAGGCAACACATTCTACTTCCATGCTTTTAGTATATTATGAAAACGCAAAGTTGTTACAGGTTTGATCGATGGGTTGCCTGTTCTAAAATCTTCAGGGGTCAGCCTGTATAGAACCAAACGTACATGAGAGTAACCAACACAATCGTTTCAACTTAATAAGTTAAAACGCTTTTCCAATTAAAATATTAGTAGTGATTCCACTTGTCTTTTGCCAACTTTGCCAATTTATGCCATGATCTATTGTTTATAACAACACTTTTGCATATCCTTAATTAGAGTGAAAGAATTAGTTTGCAAATTATACAAATTTTGGAAAATATGATTAATGATTTCATTGATGGCAAAATATTTATTTTTAGCTTTCTGCTTTTAAAGTCAATAGTCCTTGGGGTAAAAGATCAACACAAACACGACTTATTTATGTTATGACTTACTTATACATCGAAATAAACACGCCAAATGCCGATTCACCACCGCAAACGCGGCGTTGTTTTAATTAAAGAAGAAAGAAAACGAAAGCTCGCCTCGCGTTTCATTGAAACGGCTCCTGCGAATTGGGGGAGCGCTCCTAAATAATTTACCTGAAATTAGAATAAGCGCTGATTTAATTTTAGCACTGCATTTATAGCCTCATATATTTATAAACGTTCGCTGCAAGCGATATTTCGCACTATGTATAATGGCGCGTCGACCCGCCGCAAGAGATTTACGGCCTTTTAGTTGCCACACACGCTGAAAAATGCCTCGCCTGTAAATTAGGAAAATCGAAACAAGCCCGCACATTATAACCTGAAATGCCAAAATATTTAGAATTCAAAATTTATAGATTAAATTATGCGTTGCCGTGATCGTAAGGGTGGTCGGTAGCCGCTCTCAAAAGAAAAAAAAGGGGGAAACAAATAAGAGTCCTCGGTCTTTCAATAAAACTGTTTTTAAAGCGCGGGTGCCGCTGGAAATTCTTTGCAGCACATTTTGATTCGTACAAGGGTTGTTTGCGTTTAACTTTTGTTTTATTAACTTTGTCGAACAGCGGTGGAGTAAGCAAGCGGCAGTCAGCAATAAAGTAAACTCGATTGTTCTGATATTGAGCGCGGGACTCCCCTGAACAGCTGTGACCTGGAAATTTCTGTATGCGAAAGCACGGGGGGAATTATGCGGGATCAATGGCAATGAGTTACCCGGGGGGGTTTTACCTGCCGCACTGATAAAAATTTTACAGTGCAAACAATCCAAAATAAAAACAATTACCGTTGTTAATAATTGCATTCGGTATTTGTACTTTTTTTAAATTTTATTGCCATCATTTATTTCCAATAAAATTCTTCAATTAATTAATCAAATATTTTTGGAAAACGAAATACCTACGCTGGATTTCACAAACGTCACTTAACTTTAATCATCGATTAAGAATAATCATTCCTATACCTTCAACACATGTAACCATGGCAACGTTTACTTTTAACGGATGATTAAATTTAAGTAACGTTTGTGAAATCCGCTAATAATGTTTTATCCGCGAGATGAAAATAATTTACAGTTGTAATAAAGTTGATTAACTATCAAATTTGTAGAATCTTAAAATCTCATTCCTTGGCTGAAACGTTAATCCCCAAAGACCAAGAGACAAGTAGATTGAGGTGTTTCATGTTGTACATCGTACAGTGTTACTAATTCAGTAGCAAAAGTCGCAGCCCACTCCAATTATATACATTCATACATCATGGCACTTCGTTAAGGACGATTCCCTTTTGCTGTTTTAACCATAAATTGTATATGCTAAGGCTTTATAGACTAACGTAGTCAAAACACGCGAAATTTCAACTAAATTTATTTACAAAGTTAAAATAATACGTCGTTTCCTAAAACCAGGTCAAATTTTAATGTCAGCGTATTATGTTTGGGGAGAAAGTTGTTACTGAAATACGAAACAGAATTTAAAAAGAAGAGAAGAATTACTAATGTACACTGGCGTTCAAAAGTCTTTGCTCATAACTGATAAATACAAATGTGAAAAATATTTGAACTACCTGAACAAAACAGTTGCATTCATTTACCCTAATTATACCATGAACATGATTAAGACGGAGTAAGCACAGTGTCTTATATTACATCTTTGCCCAGAGATGGAAACATACAATAATAAAAATAAAATATACTATCATTTTTATTTACAACTTATTACTTTTATACGATACGCGGTGGAAAAAGTCAAGAATGTGTGCAAAAATAATACTACATCTGGTCAAGTTAGAAAGTTACATTTTAGTTTCTCTTATCTACATTCGTGCAAATTTTTCTTTGATTAGATATAACTTTATTGTGTGTTCGTTTTCATTAAGAGGAGCAACGAAATAAATTTAGATAACGCAAGAAGAACTTCGGTGTTCGGCCTTAAACGGACTAACACAAATAAAACTTTTTCGATCCTTCTTTCTCTCCAAAAAGCGCGAAGCTGAGAACTTTGTACACAGTTTGCAGCCCTGCCAGCCGCTTACGACCACCAACTGAAAAAGACGCAAGGATTTATACAACATTGAACTTCGAGTTTAAACAGCTTCGAGCTTTTCATAATCACTTAGGCCCAGTTGTACAATTCCAGCTTAACTTTAAGTCAGAGCTTGTTGAAATAATCGTTGTTATGAGTTTTTAAGCTTCAAATTAAATTTAATCTCGCATTGTACCATTGGACCTTATTGTTAGTCATTGATGAGTCACGAAATATTTTACACATTTTTTTTATCTAGTTGATAAACGTGCTTAACCTTTGTCAGTCATTCTTCTATTGATCCTAATAGTTATTTATCTAGAGAGCCTACACTGAAAAAAATAAACTGTTCAGTCAACCAAAAACACGTTCAGTTAACAGTATTTTTCGTTTACCTATTAGCAATCACGCGTGGTCATTGAACCAACAGTCAAAAAATGTTAAATATTTTAGATTGAATCAACTCAATACTTTGTTTGAGGCAAGCATACAATGAAGACATCTTTCTAGTTGCTTTAATCCCGAAGAAGATTGATACAAGAACTTTAGATTGTTAAAATTGCTAAATATTTTATTTGTCTGAACGCTATTAGGGAATTAAAATTATATTTTTGATATATTTAAAGTAATTTTTCAGTACGGCTAATAAAAGCGTAGAGTCAATTCAATCTAGACTATCGTTTAGGGAAACATCAATTAAATGTTCACCTCTTTGCGATACTGCCAAAGTAAGATAACCCTTCAAGCTTTGTTGAGGTGACAAGAGGAGCTAAATAAACCTCAACGAACTTTATAATGTCGGACGCCTTCGAAATATGAATGACTTATCCGTTTAAGAAACGATGTCGAACAACAAGGTTATGCTGGGACAGGCAGTAAATATACGTGAAGTTTTAGCAGGCGCCATCTGGAATTCGATAGCTTATTAATATGGGAATTAACCCTCGCTTTTACTTGACTTAACATTTATTACGTTAAATAAAAAATCAAATCAGATACATAAAAGCAACAGCACTTTACGATCATTTTGAAATTTCAACTTTTTGATTTAACATATTAAACACTTTCGTTTTAAGGAAAACATTTACATCGTTCAGTCAAACGTAATAGTTTAACATTTTTTTAGTGTTACTTCAACAATTTCCAAGATGTTCAGTTAAGAATATTACCGTTGAAACAAGTACATTTTATTTAAGTCAACGCACAAAAAGTTGACATTCAAAAAGTTGTTGACTTAACTATTTCATTTTTCTCAGTGTACTGTTGCAGCAACAAATTAACTGTTAAAGCATAAAGCATACAAAAGAATCATCATTATTTTAACGCACTCTATAATTTCGTGCTCTAGTATTTGGTAAACTCTATCTAGACTCTTCCATTTCTTGCTCTAGATCCTCTGCTCTGATCCTAATGAACCTGTATTGGAACTTGTATTAGAGCATGAAACTATAGAATACTAGTTCTGACGTTCCTTTATAGATTTGTAAACGGACATTAAAGCTCAAGAACTATAGAGCATAATCAAAAGAACAAAATCATTTTTCCCAAAAAAAATTAATATTCTACCTATAAAAGTAGAATATTCCTTTTTCTCTATAGTTCTTGAGCTTTAATGTCCGTTTACAAATATATAAAGGAACGACGGAACTAGTTTCATGCTCCAATACAAGTTCCAACAGGTTCAACGGAACTGTGTCTACGCTCTACAGCTGCTGTGTTCTGATTACAAAGATATAAGTAGAATTTTTTTTAAGTAAATGTGACGCTCTTTTGATTGCGTTCTGTAGTCCCTGTGCTTTAATATCTGTTTACTACAAAGATACGTGTAACTACAGTATTCTATAGTTCCATGCCCCAATTTCTAGTGAAAGTTTGACAGAATAAAGTCTGTGCTCTTCCATTTATGCTCTATAGCTACTGTGCTCTAATCACAAAGATATGGTTTAATTTGAATCTTTTTGTTGCGCTGCTCTGTATGCACTCTCTAGTTCTTGTTCACAAAAATAATTTTATTGTAGAAAATTTGATAGAGCTATGTGTGTCGTGTTCCTCTGCCTGCAATCTATAGTTCCACGTATAATAGGTATTCGACATAAGTACTTGAGAACTGCCTGCGTTTTTATTTTTCTAATCTGTAGTTCCTTTGCTCTTCCATTTATGCTCTGTAGCTCGTCTGCTCTGATCGCAAAGATGTATGTAGAATATTTTTGTAAGTAAATGTAATTTCGCTCTATAGTTCCCGTGCTCTAATGTCTGTGCACATAGCAGTAGAACGCATAGTTTTGTTGGTGAAAATCAGAAAGGGCCTATACGTGTGCTTGCCCTCAGCGCTCCTCTGCCAGTACTCTATAGTACCGTGCTTTAGTAGTTGGTAAACTCCCATTTATCCTTGTAAATCCTCTGCTTTGATCCTAAATATACAATTAGAATTGTATTTGGTAAAAGTGACTATGTTCTTTTAATTGTGCTCTGTAGTTCCTGAGCTTTAATGTCCGTTTACAAATCTATAAAAAAACGACAGAACTAGTATTCTATAGTTCCATGCTCTAATACAAGTTCCAGTACAGGTTCGACGGAACTGTGTCTATGCTCTACAGCTGCTGATTACAAAAATATAATTTGAATATTTTTTTTTGTAAATGTGACTGCGCTCTATAGTTCCTCCTGTGCTTTAATGTCTGTTTACAAAGTTGCGTGTACTACAGTATTTTATCCTATTCTAGTTCCGTGCCACAATTTCTACTGAAAGTTCGATAGACTAAAGTCTCTTCCATTTATGCTCTATAGCTCCGTGCTCTGATCACAAAGATATGGTTTAAATAGAATATTTTTGTTGCGCTGCTTTGTATGCACTCCTTAGTTCTTGTTCACAAAGATATAGCTAATATGATTTATTGTAGAAAATTTGATAGAGCTATGTGTGTCGCGTTCCTCTGGCTGCAATCTATAGTTCCACGCATAATAGGTATTCGATATAAGTATTTGAGAACTGACTGCGCTTTTATTTTTCTACTCTGTAGCTCCTTTGCTCTCTGATCACAATGATATAAGTACATAGAATATTTTTATTGGTAAAGGTGCGTCCATTCTTCTTTTTGTCCTCTATAGTTCTTGTGCTCTGATAAGGTAAAGGTGTGCGCGCTCTGTATCTGTAAAGGTAGAATAATTTTATTGGTTCTATAGAACTATGATCTCTAAGTTCTTTTACAATTTCGCATTCTACTGCCAAACCAAACTAGCAATCTAATACCTACTCTAAAGTGACAAATTGGCTTTCTCTTCTGTAAAGCTTTCGATGGACCACATCATGGCGAAAACTATGGAGAAGATTGACAATAGCTGCGGAAATCTTCAAGTTAATTTGAAAACTGGTTTATTTGACTCTAAGGTTGCTTTGTGTAAAAGGTTTAAGCCAGGATTAAAGTTTCGCCAAAAAAGGAAATAATTTATTGAAGTTTCACGAGTAGTTTATCGTCAACTTGCAAAATATTTCTTTAAAATGGATTTTAACATTACGCAGCAATGCTTTAATCACGTCCATGTTTAATAACATTTCAAAGTTGCTTGCCCAATGCTTCAGTTTCCTCACTGTCCGATGGTTTGATGGAGAGACGTAATCTCAAGAGATTATGTTTTATACCATATTTCCTGGTCATTCCATGCCAGACTACTTTTAGTTCGCCATCTCTGTTTCCCATTTTGCTTTACAACGCAATATAACTGGGCCCAGAAGATGTTATTTACTCGTCGAAACGTTCTCTATGTTGCTTACGTAAACGTAAATTGTTCATCAAATATTATGGCTCAAAGATAGTTCCTAAGTGATGCGGAACAAGCCAAGTTTGGATTGTGATTGCGTTTCTAATTGTAAGTGAAGATAGGGGTGATAGCAGCTACATAGAGTGAAACGATGAAAGTAAGAGCAGTGGTATTGAAAATGGAGATTGATCAAAAACAGATTTGGTTTTCGAAAATTATTTAAAAAGTGGCAATGTCTCAATACGTTTTTTTTTTCTAAAGGTTCTTCTGAGTTTCTTAAAAAGGAAACTTATTACTCAGAAGTCCAGTTCAAAGTGGCCTCATGTGTGTGCACTATTTTTTGACCGATTTATAGTCCACAGGGTTGTAATTTAAAAGCCATACACATTTGCCTCCCATAGCCTGCTTCTTTACAGTACCTACATACATTACTACGAGTTGATTTCACTCACTTTCGGGAATATTTAAAAAAGAATATTACAGAAAGTTTACAGGACATCGTATCCATCTTCTTAAAAACTATGAACGTTGAATGCATCCAAATCTTACTAGCCCGATTTTACAACCGTCGGATAAGCATTATTCTTAGAATAACGTGACGTAGGTGTGACGTGGATATGGAGGGATGTTCAGTGAACTGTTATTCCGTCCTTATTCCACGATTGTAAAACTGGGCCTTAATAGTGAAATCTGGGATGTTGTAAAGTAAATTATTTTTTGCTTGGAAACTACAAATGAAATAAAATATCCACGATGAGTTTTTTTTGTGTCATGAATTATGATTTCGACTGTACATGCGTATGTTATAAGTGATTTATATACAGCTAGATAAAAAATGTAAAAGTTTGACGTGTATGTTAATGATTACCGTCGTTTCATGTTTCAAATTGACTTCAACACCGAACAAATAGGATAATAACCGAAGGGTTCTCCGAAAACCGAACGGGAAGGTAATCCTAAGAGGATTTCATATATTCACGGGTTATTCCCCTAATAATTTTGATTTTATGTGGCCTCAAAATGTTAAGCCCTTTATGTATACGTCCGCGGCGTTATAATCTAAAACTAAAACACGTTACGGCATTTAATATTATTATTGCACGTGCAGAAACGAAACGATTCCAAGAAATTGCTGGTCCCTAAATTGAATTTCTATTTGGTTTCCGAAAAAAAAAAAAACAACTAAACAGTATGCAAAATTTAAACGTACAAGCGGCGCGTTAAACATAATGACATGTTTATAACAACGCACGTCTCGATTGGTTGGTTGGCTGAAAAAAACGGAACTGCATTTACAGCAAGGTAAATATTGAATTTGCTGAAATTAGCCGAATCGTTCGGCAGCAAAAACGAACACGTTTTACTCGATGCAATTTATCATTTTTATAGCATGAACTGCTGGTTCAACAGCGTAACCCCCTAAATCGATAGATAAATTTGTAAAGTATTTCCATAATGCCCTAGATTAACGGTCACGTACAGCCTGCGGGAAAAATATGTTCCATTTTTTGCCCTTACTTTTAATAATTAAATGCAGGATTATTTTTCAAATTGATAACCTAGTTTTCACGCTTAATCTTGTTAACGCAGGGTCGCGAGCGATCAGATAAAATAACTTCATATATTCCAGGAGCGTAAAGATTTTACGTAATTAATAAGTAAAAGGCAAACCACATTACGGAAATAAAAAACGGCTTTAATCTAATTCCGCCCCCTCCTTAATTAATGACTCCTTGCCCGCAATATTAATTGCGTTTTAAGAGAGCGGTAAGATCGCTCGAATTTCCCCCCCAAATAATTGTCGGAAAAATGATAAATCATTTACTGGATGGGAAGGCTTTTAGCGCGGAAACTTCCTTTTGAACTCGCACCACTAAACTTCACCATTATTCAATATATAGTAACTGACGGAACAACTACCCCCAGCCGACGCAAGTTAGGCGCAAAGTCGCTCGCAACAAATCCTAACTGACAGTCTAAAAATTTCTCATTTCTTACCTTAAACTTCATTGAAAGAACAAAAAAGAAAATTACGCGAACTGAATTCTGAAACACATCTGAAATACGGTCGCCTCTAGTTTTTCTCTCTCATTACTCGAAGCAAGGTTGCCGGATCATTAATATCACTTTACCGGCATTAACCCTATTTACTGCGCTTTCGGGGGAAATAATCCCCGTTCTTCATTAGCGCACCATTAGATTCACGTGTCTCGTCCGGAAACATGTGCCGCCTTTCTTTCGCCTGCCAGCGCAGAATACATTCGGATTCGCTTCTCCTCCGCGCTAACCGGAAACATGAACATGCAGATCACCAAATTGAATTACGGCGGATACATTTTTTTTTCCGGCAGACCCGACCGAAATTGGGTTAGCGTTCTCGTGTGTTTCATGCAAATTGGACGGAGAAATTTAATTCGGGTTTAGTAAAGGCGGATAGAAAGAATCTTCAAGCGTGAAGAAAGCAGAGACGACGACAAAATCAATTTCTTGCACAGTTAGGTTACAAATTTCATTTCCCACGTCAATCGTAGAAAATGTTTCATTTAAAGTAACAGAAACTTCTTCTTGTTTCTTCATTCTTTTGGTAATATTTTCTTATGAAGATCCTTTGCTCCTTATAAACGTGTTCGAATACAATATAATTAACATAGCTACCTCCTCAAGTCTCCTCCTGTTTCGAACTTCCCTCTTTTTTGTGGACTCTTCTGCTTTTTGTAGTACTGTGTTTTGATTAACCGTTGTAATGCATTGTCTTGGTCTATTCTGGAAACATCTTTACAAAGAAGACTATTTGATTCCATCAGTGGTAGAGAATGTTGAGTGTAATCTTCTTCCTTCTTCACACCCTTTCGGGCGTTGAGCCTTACATCGCCCCTCAGAGATCCATTTCTTTCATCTCTTCCAGTTCCTCACTAATATTTTCCTTTTTTCCGGTCGATTTGTTCTCCTTGTGTATCTTTATTATTTAATATTCTTTGAAGTACTTTGCTAATCTATCTTTCCAACTGTCGTACTGTGCAAGTTGTTTCTTTCAACGTCAGAAAACATAGGTGTTAAATATTTCGAAGATAAAAGAAAAATGAAGAAGCAGAAGCCTCTTTTCTTAGCTTATGCTTTCCATAGCCCTTTCGATTGTTGGGTTTTTTAGTCACTTTCCCCCTAATACTTCCATATCTTCTATCGGGTTTCATTCTTGCCAATTTCTTGTGTTTGGTCATCTTCCGTCCTTACAACATCTGCCTTCTTCTCTCTACATATTTATTTGCAGTCAAATAAAATTAAGTAAAATTTTATTTGACTCAAAAAAAATTAAACGCAACTCGAATTAAAACGAAACTTCAACAATTTAACAAGGAAGTTACAATCTGATATATTTCAAGTAAATCTTATCACAAGAATTTATTTGAAATATCGTAGACTGCTTTAATCTTTGGCAAACAAGATCAACTTAATCTCTTGCTAGTTCACGGGAAAAACGACATCAAACGGCATGCAGCAAAAAACCGAAAAACTACGAACGAGTTTCTTAATACCGACACGAGTTTTAAAAGTGGAAATTAGATTTCCATGGCGAGCGTTAAAATCCCTTTGACGAGCCAACTCCGGAATGCGTAATTAATGAAGTACTGCATGCAATTTTCCCCGCGGAGGAATTATTGCAGGAGAAACTTTTTCAAACACACCAGATATCCAGAGGAATACAAAGCCAAGTCTTTAAGTTACGCGAATGCCCCGACAAGGAAATAATTCATGCGATTCACACACGTAATTGGGATCAAATAAAACGGGGGCCTCTATTCCACATTTTCCCAGCGACAAATCCACGAGGGAACTTCGTATGAATAAACCAACCGACTTCGAATTAATTCCTGCCTACAATAATAACGAATGTATAATAGAGCGAGTTTTCGTTACAATGGATAGAAGTTCTGTGTTGCGTGTGACCTGGACGACACAAAAGCCGATTTAATGTTGTACACGAATTTGTACTTTCATGTTCTCTCAAAAAAAAAATAATGCAATATGGGATGAACGAATATGGTTTAATTTTTTTCAGTCCAAATGAATTTGCCAAGTTCATTTTCCAATTGGTTACAACAGATTCTGGAGCACCATTAAAAGAAGATTGTGTACTCTGAACATATCAAGTAAAGAAGGAAAACTTTGTAAATAAATTCAATTTAAGGAAAGAAGAAGGAATTATGCTAGACAAGATCAGAAACATTCCAAGAAGAAATAGGAAGAGAAGAAGCATGCGTGGAACATAATTTGAATTAAAAATATCAAAATGGATGGGAAGTAAAAGAAAGAAGTAGATGTAGATATATAGAAGTAGATATAAAAGGGAATTAAAAAAAATCTTTACACTTAGAAATGCTACGATTTTTCCAAACGTTATTCAGTAAGTTATTACCATTACGTCTGCTCCACACGTTACAACTGCTTTCTACAAGTGACTTTCGGTTCGGGCGTAAGAAATTCTATGAACTCGTCCCAAAAATAGCGTCAGTCAGTGCTGGGGCGTAAATAAAAGTAAATTTAGACGTCCGCAAGTAAAATTTGAAGTGAACGTGTTTTATGGGAGTGGACGGGACCGGTCGGTCGGGAAAGAAGGTGAAGTCGACGTCTGGAATTTATGGCTATTTTTAAAGCGTTTATAAACGAGGATGCTCACCTGTCTTAACAGGATTTCCTACGGGACAACGTCTTGGACTAACTCGCTTAATATGTGCTCTAGAATTTATGCGGAATGTTCGCGGAATATTTAAATTGGCAGAAGCTTCCCACTGGATGAAGATCAATAACTTCCAACATTTAACCTATTTATATAAAGTAGCCTTTGGAAAAGTGACGCCGAGTTTCTATGGAATTCTATGATGTGGTAGTTTTTATATATTAATGAAATAATCAATATTCATACAGTGAGAAACAAACTACGAAGTAATGTTGTTAAAATATGTATTATTGCTTCTCCGCCCCCATCGATTTTTTCCTTGTTATCCTTCTTCGTAATTCCAGGTAACATTAGCCTCTGAATTGTACGGTACCGTAGAATAAGTTATTATCACGCACAAACATTTGCTGAATATTTTAAAGAGGGCTGGTTTGTTAATAATTTAACTCCACGAATAACTTCTACCTTTCGTTAGCTTGAGGAGACCTCACAGAAACTCCAAAATATATATTTTTTAATTATTTATTACGACGTGCGACGTTAACAATTAATTGACACCATATTTTCAATTCTAAGGCAAAGTGAAGCAAAAAAATGATCAAAGGAAGCAGTCTGAGGATCCAGATGTTGAACTTAATTAATTATTCATTCAAACCCTAATTGCAATTAAAGACGATTCATGTCGAAAGGCCGCGCCCTCCCCCAATGTGTTCACAAATACAATAATGATCATTATTGAATTAGAGTCTGCGGCAAATACCTATGGCCAGGCGTATAGTACGAAAGGTCACAAGTTCAGCTTGTTGCACGTAGGGGTTGGTGTGATATGTGCGGGGGCGTCGTAAAGTGGCCCAGTACGTTTCATTCCTCCCCCTCATGAAAATTTCACTTCTACCCTTCGCAACAGCCGTCCATATTTCAGTACGTTCCGTGCTCCCAAAGAGAGTAACTGCGAGTATGTATGTAATTTTCAAACTCTTATCTATCACAGCGGGGGGGGGAAGCAGAACGGACGAGGCATTGTTTGGGGGACCGTTGAAAATTTGTAACGGCAAAAGTTGCCCGGCGAGATTGGATGTAGTTGCACACGTGAAAATCATATTTTAAAGTGAAGGGAAGCTGGAAAATATTTGAGTTTAAAAAACCTGGGTGCGCTCTTCGAAGTAATTTTGAGCAGCGAGCTGGGTAACTCAATGTTATTGAATTCCTTCCGCTTGAATATTGGCGTAATAGAATTCTCCTCTTTAAGCTCCCTCTACTCTTTCATCTTGGTTTACTATTGCATTTCGCTTAAACCAATAAGGGATGAAGGTTTATGCACTTCTCGCATTCGCTAAAAACTGATTTGACGTCAAAGCCTATTGTTACGAGTTGTTCTCTATTACACACAATTGGTGCAGACGGATCTTAAGTATAGAGCACGAAAGACTAGTTAAAAGGGCAATGGAATAAGAGTGAATGAGGAAAGAAAAAGATTAGCTATTTTTTAAATACCCGGTTTTATATTATACTGTGGTATGATGCTTTTAGATAAAGGCAAAAAAAATAAAGAATGCAAGTTCATGACAGCGAATATAAAACTGCCACAAAGTTGATAAAAATAAGCGGAAATTACTCTGCAGTTGGTAATCCGGAACGCTTTGAAGCCGGCGCGCATCCCTTGCAGTTTATATGCAAAGCCACCCCTCCCCCTCCGCCACCGGAAGAACTTTTTATTGCGCGCCCTCGCGGACGAATAACTGCACCTACGCATTGTCGTCGGGATGCCGGAGACGAATCGAATTTAATTAAACAAATGCGAGCTTCAAAGGAGCGCCGGTTTTCATAAACGGGTTTTACTTCGGATTTGGAGCATTTAAATCGGCCGTCGAAGTTTTCCAATTTAGTTGAGAGGAAGGATTATGGGGAAATGATTAAGCGACGCTCGCTCTGCTCGATTCCCCCCAACTCATACCGGTACTTATATTTCGCAAACAAAGGAACTAACGAGTAAATAATTAAATTGAAGATGTGCGAACGCAACCCCCGGTCCCCTTTTTGTCAGAAAACATTTCGCGCGCGAGTCGATTTTATTTCTATAAGTTGCCACATTAAAATCAAAGTGGTAAAAAGATGAAGCTGAAAAATAAAACGCCAAACTCGAAGAATTGATTAAATTTTCGCTTCAGGCGACTGGGTTTAGCCCAATACATTTCGGTTTGTTAAGCAAAAAACAAAAAAGCGATCGTCCGAATTGGCCAAATGAAGAGAGTCGCTCAAAGAAAGACAGAAAGCTTTTATCTCTGCGTGGAGAATATAAAGGATTCGGTTGTGTATTTTCAACTACTGTTACCCTCCGTGGTATTATCCATCCGGACATGCTCTCAGAATTTGGATTTAGTAGTAATAGCCGGGGATGGCTCCCAACTTTTACAAAACTGTGCTTACGGAAGTTGCGCCCCGATTGTTTTATACGACTTTACAGCGCTGCACGCTTTCATAGGATTAGCTTTACACGTCCAAAACATTTATTGGACCCCGTTACAAATCGACCTAATCGATTTAAAATGAGGAATACACAACCCAAGCGTGGAAAATTTTTAATCTTCATGAATGGAGAATGCCACCCTATTTTTAGGTGCCTTGAGTGGCCCGTTTTCGGCGGATCGCACTGACGTGTATCGGTTACTGAAACTTATTTCGGAGATCGCTGTTTATTTCTTTTTTGTATCTAATGTTTAGTTGAATAATAAACAAGCGCTGGAGCGCCGCCGCCCACGATCCACAAATTTCCACGACAAGTATGCAAAGTATGTCGTAAAAATATGAATAAGTATCAAAGGATCAGGGCCGGAGCAAGAACGTATTGCGCCCCCTAAGCAAAAGAAAATTAGGCCAAAGACATGCGATCAAATTATAAGAGCTTATTCCTTGCATAAAAGTAAGTGAAAAATTACAGAGGAAAGAGCGCCCCATTCAAAATTTTTAAAATATCTCAAAAAAAGTAATTTTTTATTAATTATCTCAAAACCCCTTTTGATAACAATTTCTTGTTTGTTTGCATTTTACATGTTCGTTACGGAACTATATTTTGCGAATATTTATTGCTCAAGGACTCTTTGACTTTGATAATGGTTTTGAATGGGATGATTTCAAGAGAGCACTACTTGCTTAAGGAGGAAAGAATCCTTTATTTTAATATTTTTTTAAAATTTTTATGCCAGCAATTTATAGGCGTGCGCGATATCACATTTTCAATATCGGTTATCGATAACTTAAAAACATCGATATTTGTCGATATATCGATAACCCATATTAAAAATATGATATCGAGCACCACTACAAAGAAGAAAAAAATGAGAAAAATTTAAGAAAAATACTGTGAAAAATTGCAGAAACAAATCTTTATCATTATCAACAAACATTTCTCGAGAACGAAAGATGAAGTGAAAACGCTAAAACACAATCGTTTCGTCGAGTCATTACAGAAATTAATAAAAAAAAAAAACTATTGGAAAATTCTGCTAGGTTTTAAAAATAATAATAATGACTTTATTCCTCGCTAGGCATGTTGTACATAAGTTGCACATAATCTATAATATACAAAATAACAATAAAATAAAATAAATAAATGAAAATAATGACAAGATGGATATTAGAGTCGAAGAGAGAAATCTAGGGGCGGAGTTCAGAATATGGACAATAGTTAAGTACAAATTTGCTCTTACATCCAACCCCATAATAGATAAAACTGATTTTAAATTTGGGCAAGCGATAAGAGTGATTTAAATACAATCTTGGACAATACATCAATGTCTTAACTTATTACTTACGCAAATGCAAATGCCTATGTCTTCCGAAACTGGAATTTGACGTAGATAAAACGTGGCGGGATAATGTTATAGGTTCTTGCTATATTGTATGAGGATGACCGTTCAAATAGGCTCGTTTTATGAATTGGTGGCATCAACAACCCCCTGTTTCTTATGTTTATATGATGCACGTCGGTTCTAAAAGAAATTTTTTTGAATAAATAAATCGGACTTTTACTTGTGATCACTTTATGAAACAGACAAGCAGAGTGTAAAGTTCTTCTGCTGTACATATCCAACCAACCCGTTTCAACAAGTTTATAAGATATTCTCTGATGTTTTCTGATTCCATGGATGAGCCGAACTAATTGGATCCTTTTGCGAGAAACCGAGTCTATACATGAACCACAAACCACGTCGCAATGATTAAAACGAGAGAGAACTAGGGAATCACACAATAAAGTTTTTAACTTGCGGGTCAAATTATGTCGTTTGCTAAATATTAATTTTAGATTGTAATAAGTATTACGTATACATTGGAAATATGACTTTTAAATCTTAATTTGTTGTCTACTATTAAACCTAAGTTTCTAACTTCATTAACAAAATTTAGTGGAGTATTATCAATACATAAAGGCATATGTATCTTCCGGAAGTAATGACTTACTAAATAAAATAACAACAGTTTTGTTAGCATTTATGTGAAGGCTATGTTTTCTAGATGCATTAATCAGATTTTTAAGACCTTTATTAACTAATAATATTTGTGGCAGATGTACAGTCATTTCGATTAAAAGAATATAGAAGTTAAAATATCATCCGCGTACCTGTGGTACATACGATTCGTAATATATTTTTCGAAATTACACGTGCATAGTGCATAAAGCAGAGGTCCCAGAATAGAACCTTGCCGGACACCTTGAGATTTTCTTAATAAAGTTGATTCATTCGTAATATATTTTTCGAAATTACACGTGTATAGTGCATAAAGCAGAGGTCCCAGAATAGAACCTTGCCGGACACCTTGAGATTTTCTTAATAAAGTTGATTCATTGTATTGGCAAGGGTTTCTTGCACCCGATCAGTTAGATAGCTTTAAAAAAAAATAGATCACTTCGCCAGTGAGCCCAATGAAATATAAAATTGCCAATAAAACTTCATGATTCAAGATGTCGAACGCCTTACTATAATCCAAAAGAATTAAAACACTATCTAAACCCTTATCAGCAGCACCGATTATCGCTCACATCCAGTAATGCTGTAGGACAGCTATTAGAAGGCCTAAATCTACACTGACGTACTATTTCTCTACTATTTTGTCTAGAACTTTTGACAATGTAGGTGAAATACTGATGGGGCGAAAGTGATTTATGTTAGACGGCTGCGAAATTTTGGCAACAGGTATAACTGTAGCTTGTTTCCATATGCGTGGAAAATAATTTTCTAACAAACAAGAGTTGATAATATGGGTAACATAAGGAATAGTCAAAGGTAAACATAATTTTAACATTCTTGTTAATGCCATGAGAACCAGTAGCCAATGTTTTGATTTCTGAAATTATCTTATGAACAGTGTCTATGTTAAACTTCATACGATTAAGATAGTATTGTATAATATCATGATTATCAATGCGGTCATCCGGAATGGAATTTATAAAGTGTTCATTAAATATATCGGTGTTCTGTAAGTCGGTTGGTATGCGACGGACAGGTCCGCGCGTTACATTAATATATTTTAAAGATTATTATTTTGCAATCAAAAATCGATTTTACCTGATGTAAGTTTCAGTTTTTACTAGATTTTTAAACTAGAATGTATCCACAGGGCTCAGAAGTTCTAAAATTTAATGGAGCGATTCTGCTCGTATCTGTAGTAACTGTAAATCTGTAAACCTGTAACTCAGTTATTAAAATATGGAATTTTGAAGTTCTGTGGAAGGTATGATTTCTTCTAGGTCTGTAGGATTGCTCGTAAGTCTCTGTGGTA
Source organism: Dorcus hopei (assembly GCA_033060865.1). Taxonomy (NCBI): domain Eukaryota; kingdom Metazoa; phylum Arthropoda; class Insecta; order Coleoptera; family Lucanidae; genus Dorcus; species Dorcus hopei. Next base: position 1,068,835 of record CM065425.1, on the reverse strand, counting down.
TTATCTTATAGACTTACAAGAGATCATATCATACTGAGAACTTCAAAATTCCACCTTTTAGTAATTGACTAACAGGCCTTACAGATCTTACGGATATGAACAGAATCGCTCCATAAGTTTGCACGTAAATCCGACCTTGTACGTTCACCTGGTTTCGAAGTCAAAGAAGGCCCAAGTATTGCTCAGAATTTAGAGGTCCTAAAAAATGTGTTTACATATAAACCCAACTCTGTACATTCACCTGGTTCCAAGGTCAAGTAAGATCCAAACATCGCTATTCTAATATGAATGTACAAAACTTAGAGGCCCTAAAGAATGTGTTTACATGTAGATTCAACACTGTACATTCACCTGGTTTCCAGGTCAAATAAGATCCAAACGTTGCTCGAGCAGAATCAGTTCTGATTATGGTCGTATTCAATTTAAACTCTTACATAAGTCAGATTATGTACATTCGCCTAATTTCCATTTAATTCTATAGATTTTGATTCTGGGTAAATATCGATTCTGTTCGAGCTACTCTTTCGCTGTCAAAATTGATTCTGCTCGATTCAAGTTTCGGTTATATTAGACTTCAAAACTGGGCGGATGTATAAAATTCAGAGGTCCAGCCCTGCCCATTTACACAGGTTCGAGGTCACATAAGACCCAAATGTTGCTCTAGTAGAATCAATTATTTATGGTCGTATTTGAAAGCGATTCAATGTAGACTTTTACATAAGTCAGATTTTGTGCATTCATGTGATTCTGTAGATTTTGGTTCTGGGTAAATAAATCGATTCTATTCGAGTTACTCTTTCGCTGTCAACATTGATTCTATTCGATTCAAGTTTCGGCTTTATTTCACTTCAAAACTGGACGAATATATATAATTCAGAAATCTTAAAAATGTATTTAGACATAAATCGGGCCCTGCACCAGAGTCGAGGTCAAATAAGACCCCAATTTTGCTCGAGTCAAGTCAATTCTGATAATGATTGTATTTGAAAGGGATTCATTTTTTAACTTTTACGTTAAGTTCGACTCTGTATGTCCATCTAGTTTCATCAACTGCTCTTTTTATGTTGTAAATAAATCATTTCATTTTAAAGTAAAGTGAGATTCTGTATATGAGATTTCCTTGTTTTTCGCGTCTTATGAAACATCCTGTATGTGGATGTCATATACTGAATATTAAACAAGTAGAAATAATTAAATAAAGTAGTTATTGACTGAGATATTTCAACGATTATTGAGTTGATTAAATTTATTTATACCAGATTATTTCTGTATTAAGTTAATTATAAACAGTTAATCAAGAATTATCTGATATTAATATTTGCACAATTTTAACGTTTAATAACCTGATAATATTAAACATTAAATTGTCGTGGGCATAATCTACACGCAAGATAAAATTATTTTACATTGAAATAATTGTAAGAAAACTGATAAATTTGAAATTGAATTCACTGCGCGGAACCTCCGGCCTTTGCGAGAGGCAACCTTTTTCCCCGGCAGTGTTTCAATAAAATTCGTTTGAAAATTCAAAGGCATCATACATCATTCCTGCGAGCCACATAAATACTCGCGAGTATTCGATTTTCTGGTCGACTAAAACGTATAGCCGCGCGCCATCGAGGGGAAAATATTGATGGGGGCGGTATTTTCTTGTTAAAACTTTGATAGTGTGCCTAAATCAGTTTTCGGTCTCAAATTTATTAAAACAAAACTCAACTAACGTCGAGGAGAGATCACGCGAACGCACATGTATCATGCGAAATAAAACGAGAACGGTGCCATCCGTGTATAGGCAGCTTAAGATCTTCTATAAAATCCGCATTTGCCGGCCGGTTCTGATGCGTTCGGATGTATATAAACGTCGTTCGCCTCCTCATTTCCAATTTTAATGTATCCCCCTAACGCACGCGATCCCGAAGCCCTTCGATATCTCTTCCCGATATAGGAATTTAAACGTGCCGAGGAACACAATTCCGCTCGCGAACGCGGCGCCCGTTTTTCTTTTTTACGGATTACGGCGAAATTTACAATTGCCGTTTGCCTCGGGGGCCCAGTCAATAATCAATATCACCTGAAATAAAAGAGTCGTGACTGAATAAATTATAGCCCCCGAATTTTTTTTGTTAGGAACACGAACTGAATTCTAATGCCCGGGAACAATCACATTTAAATTTTTCTATGAATCTAATTTTTTACGCCTAAAGCATCATCCATGAAGGGATTCATTGTTTTTGTGTTGTAGTAAGAAAAAGAGTTCTTTTATCATTCTGTTTTGAAGCCCGTCTTCCTAGAAACTTTTAAAACCAGAACAACAAAAGCTGCAGCAGTCTCTTTTTACCTTTGACATTACCTTTGGTTGCAGCTGCACTTTAACAGAAAATAAAGCAAAATTTGAACTTAATTTGAATGCACGACATAGTCTATTTTAAAGCCTAAAGTATTTGCACCGTTTATCATACTTGTTTATTCATTCGTGGTAATGGATAGAAATACCGATCATACCGTTTTTTTATTTGGATCTTTAAGCAACAATTTGTCCTTACCTGTTACATACTATAATCAGGTTTAGAAACGAACATAAATAACATGAGCCAAGTTTTGACAAGAAAAGGGAAACTCAAGTTGCTACCTACCTGTAGGTCTGCAAATTGTGTGCGGACTGTCTTTAAGTCTCCACACCACTCGGTGTAGCTCGTGGAGAAGGGAGGGTTCGACGAAACCCCAATGCAAAAGGGTGGGCAAAAATGATTTAAAATAAAACACACCAGCTGAGCACACTTGTTTATATTTCGCTTGCTCAAACTTTAAATAACTATAACTCAAACACGAACAATAAATATCAATAAACAAGTAACACGCTAAATTAAATCCGTACCACAGATCTGTGCTTCGGTTACACATACGGTTTAGACGAACAACGCAATTAGTGATACTCGGACTCGGGTAACAATAAACGAACAACGCAATTACAAAAAATAAAATAAAAGGGCTATTCCGACCTTGGCCTCCTAAGATCCAGCGTCAATGTCAGTCAGCTGTTCAACATCAACAGATCGGAGCGTCCTCTCGCGGTGGTTAGCGAAGTGGGCCAATGTTGCGGTAAGCGGGAGAACCGCTGTGAAATGACGTCGTCTTGCAGGGCGAGCCTATTCTCAACGACGGGGAAGGCCAGGTGGCGTGCCTCAATTCGTTGACGAAAGCCAACCCGGGCTTCTGCACCCAAGGGGACGATATATTCTCACCCAAATAGAACTACCTCCGCCAGCTGAATTGAACTGGGGCTAATGTCTCAAACTTAAACTTCAACAGGAAGCCTCTACTGTACTAAAACTTGTACTCAGTCTCGTACTAAAAGCTCAATGGAAGAAAATATGCGTTACGTTTCTTCGCAGTCAGAACAAAGTCGCAAGACATACCTGTTTCGTAATTTGACGACAGGCTTGGAAAGCCTGTTTAGCAAGCTTAAAATTCTCTCCTCGTACGATAACAGATCTCGGGATATTCCGGTACCACTTCCTCCACAAAATCCAGTGAAAAAGAAGCAAAAAGGAGCTGTACTCACTTACGCACAAAATGAACGATGCGAACGGGAGAGCTTGCGATATAAGACTGCTGCGAATGCATGCCGCGTTCTTCCCCTAACGCCGGTTCAGACAGAAGTCGTTACGATCGAGACAGATTTACCCCGGAAACCAAGTGAGATGGAGCTATGTAGAATGCCTGAAGTAACAGCGGATAGTTAACATCACACCACATTGTGAAATATGATGAAATTTGAATTTAGACGTAGGCCGTGTGAACGTTAAAATTTCCCACGATAATACAGGGTGTATGGAAAATTATTATGAATAACTTGAATGGATTTTTCAACCGTAACAACTCCCTCCTTACCAAAAAGGAAATTTTACCTAGGGGAAAATTTCTTCCATAAACCAAAACAAAAGGATGAAAAATCTGTCACTCTGACACTTCGTCCAGGAGACCTATAATGGGGAGTCTGACTCCATAACACAACATAAAAAAAACAATAAACATACAACGCCGTAAAGAAAACAAATGGTGAAAATACAACACCGCAAAACGATTGATGAACGAACAACCCCGCAAAACGATGGGTGAACGAACAACACCGCAAAAGAGAGAAAAAGAACCTCCGACTTGGGATAACGTTATTCTCATAAATGGTCCAGAAAGGTCACAAACATCTCTAAAATAGTAGAGGTCAAATCTGATAAATGACTTTAAAAGTCCAACACCAATCGGGATCCATTCCAGCGAGTGAAAAGGGGAAGAGAAAAAAAAAAATGTAGAGGACAAACAAAAAAAAAGAAAAGTTATCTGGTTCGAACACACCTGCTGCACCCAAGATACCCGGGAGATGCTCTTGTCGCTAGGTTCACAAAGAGAGAGGGCAAGAAATGCTTTCACGGGATCCGGCACGCTTGAAATTCCCGCACCTTTGCGACTTACGAATGAACTTCTCTCAACCATCAAGGCTGAGCTGATCAATCAAACCAGGGAAGAAGTAGAGTAGAAGAGAAAAGAAAAGAAATTTAACTCACCCAAAAGCCCTCAAGTTAACCAACCCAAATGCAAACGGCAAAGGCTCCAGCCGAAACAAAGTCGACAACCTCTCCAGTCGATCGCACTATTCATGGGTCCCTGAGACCTAACAAAACAGAAAGTTTCCACAAGAGTTAAAAAAGGTAACGAAGAGAATGTTGATTTCCAAAGATGACAATGGGAAATCTTCAGATTCCTTAAGTCGCCTTTTACGACACGCGGATTTGACGGCGGGAGTATTCGCTCAGCCGCACCCGCAGGCCAAGAATGTTGATTTCCAGAGATGACAGAGGGAAATCTTCAGATTCCTTAAGTCGCCTTTACGACACGCGGATTTGACGGCGGGAGTATTCGCTCAGCCGCACCCGCAGGCCAAGAAGAAGAAAGTTCAAAAATTACTCGTCAGGTGGATTGGGTTTGAGATGTTCACTACTCCAAGTGCCAGGTAAAACATTGCCTTCACAATCTTTCAACTCATAAGTATCCGCAGACACACGACGGCTAATGAGGAAAGGCCCTACGAACTTATCGGCCAACTTGGCAGCAAAATGTTTGGAAGCATCCGAAAGAACGAAATTTTTGCGCCATACTTGTTGGTCCGGTTGATAAACAACCTTACGCCTACGAAGATCATAACGACCTTTAGACTGCTCGTAAGCCTTCTGTAACCTCTCCTGCACGTCCTTGTACAGTGCTGCGAATTTGCCAGTACGAGATTGTAATTCGGCAGGATTCTGGGGAGCAATGTCAAAAGACTCTTTTTGGGTTTTGTCACAATCAGGATTAAGTCTACCTTAAGACACATCTCTCGACCAAAATTTAGAAAATATGGAGTTACACCAGTAACCTCATGGCGAGCTGTCCTTAGAGCGCAGGCAACTTTGGGTAAGAAGACATCCCATTTTCGGATGGTCCTCTGCTACGTAAGCCGTCAACATGGTTTTGAGGACACGATTCACGCGCTCAACAGGGTTCGCTTTCGCATGATAGAAAGAGGTATATGCAGGCCGTACCCTGATACGAAGTCAAAAGTTTCTGGTACTCCTTGACCTAAACTGGACTCCATTGTCTGAGATGATCGTTCGAGGCACACCAAAAACTAGGAAAATGTCTTCTCAAGATGTTGGAGGATTTTAGGTGTGGTGGCCTTGCGGAGTGGGAAACATAAGGTAAACTTACTAAAACAGTCCGTGGCTACGAGAATGTATTGAAAACCACGAGATGATCTAGGGAGTGGTCCAACTAGGTCAATGCTGATTACCTCCCAGGGTCGCGATATTCTGGAATGACCGCCCATCAAACCAGCAGGAGCCCGCTGTTCAGGCTTAGTGCGAAGACAGGTTTGACACTTGCGAACATATTTCGCCACATCGGCGTGCATTTTTGGCCAATGATAGTTTTGGGCGATCCGATTATAAGTTTTGAAAATTCCTAGATGACCACTAGTGGGGGAATCATGACATTCTTCAAGGATTTGTTTACGAGCCTCCTTGGGGACCACAGGTTTCCACTGCTGACTCTCATCAGCCAAACGATAGTAAGTATTTTTGACAAATTTGTAAATAACATTTCCCTCAGTTCGAAAATTTGGGAATTTTTCAGGACATAATCGAATTTTCCTCAACAAGTCGAGATACCAACGGTCTTTGACCTCTTCAAAATTGATGACCTCAACAGCAGGGACCGTACGAGACAACATATCGGGCACAACATGGTCTTTGCCCTTACGATGAACTACGCTAAAGTCATACTGTTGTAGGCGAACAGCCCAACGACACAAACGTCCAGAAGGATTCTGCAATTTGTTCAACCACAAGAGTGAATGATGATCCGTAATAACGGTAAAATGCGAACCTTCAACATAAGGCCTAAGCTGATCGCCTGCCCACAACATAGCCAATAGTTCCTTCTCAGTTGTAGAATATTTGCGTTCAGCACGGGTTAGCGAACGGCTTAAATAACAAATGACTTTTTCGCCATCGTCCTGCTGTTGGGATAACACGGCACCAACGCCATAGTCGGAAGCATCGGTCTGGATGGTAAATTCTTTTGAAAAATCAGGGCATGAAAGGACTGGTGCAGACACCAAATGTTCACGAACCTTCTCCCAAGCCTCATCGCAACTCTCGTCCCAACGATGTTTGGAGTTCTTTTTCAGAAGATTCGTCAGGGGGGCGATAAGAGAAGAAAAGTCTGGAATGAATCTGCGATACCATGAAGCAGTGCCTATCAAACGTCGGACCTCGGTAACAGTTTTAGGTTTTGGCATTCCCAAGATAGCTTGTACCTTCTCAGGATCAACATGGAGGCCATGACGATTGACAACATACCCAAGATATTTCATTTCAGTAAGGCAAAAATGACATTTGTCCTTATTTAGAGTCAAACCGGCTTCAGTCAATCTTTTGTGAACTTCCTCAAGGACTTCGAGATGTTTTTCGAAAGTCTGGGTCACGATAATAATGTCGTCTAAATAGACGAAGACATGTGGTTCAAGGTCAGCACCAATGACACGATCAATAAACCTTTGCCACGTCGCTGGTGAGTTATGAAGACCAAACGGCATCCTACGAAACTGAAATAAACCACGGTTGGGCACCGTAAATGCCGTGTACTGTCGAGATTCTTCAGCGACTGGGATCTGCCAATATGCTGACTTGATGTCGAGTGACGAGAGGAATTTGGCATCTCTGAGTTTGTCAAGGGTGTTAGACACATAAGGTAAAGGGTAGGCATCCTTGGTCGTAACTTGATTTAACTTACGGTAGTCGACACAGAAACGAATGGAACCGTCTTTCTTAGGAACAAGTAAAATCGGAGAAGACCATGCACTTTTCGACCTCTCAACGATACCTCGCTCCAGCATGGAATCGAGTTCCTTGTCGACAATGGCTTGTCTCGCAGGGGAAATAGGGTAGTACCTTTGTTTGATTGGTGGACTATCAGTTTGAATGACATGTTCGACCAATGTCGTGCAACCAAGTTCACCACCGTTGGAATTGGCGAACAACCTATCAGTTAATTCGATCAGCTGCTCCTGTTCGGAATTCATCAGATGACCCCAGGAAGTAACATGCTCGATGGAGTTCACATTTGCACTTCCAAAACACCAGTCACCTGATCGTAAATCTGGGACAATACCCATTAGCTTCCAGAAGTCAGCTCCAAGAATTAAAGAATGTGGCAAATCAGGGACTACTAAGATATCAATGACCTTGACTCGATCACGCAATCGAATAGGAGTAGTAACACTGCCAGGGCTCGAGCAAGGCTGTCCGTTTGCCACAGTGCACGAGGTCACATGTTTGATGAAAGGTAGAATAAAAGACAGCAAAAATTCCAATCCTGGCCCACCTATAATAGTACGGGAAGTAACCGAGTCTAACAAGCCAAGAAAAGAAATGCCTAAAATTGATACGGTTAAATAAGGTCGCTCATCGCCTTGGGCATGAGCAAGGACATAATTGAGAATCGGGTTACTTGATGGTGGTTCGATCGGTTTTGAAATTTTAAAACATCGCACTAGCCGACCATCTAATGCGTGGACTTCACGTTTTTTGAACACCCTCACGAGTTCACGGTGACATTCGGGAGACCGCAGCGGAAGCAGTGCCTCTGTTTGTTAACGGGACACTCACGTGAGACATGACCAGTCTTTTTGCAATTCCAGCACCTGATGAAGTTAGAGGTTGGGCTGGGTTTAGACATTTCGGGCTTACTTTGTTTAGGTTCGGTTTTGGTGGAGCCAGCTTGAACATAGGCTAAGTCAGGCTCAAGAGTGAGATTCCTTCGCGGTGGGGGAGTGTATGCTTCCACAGCTGATTTGCGAACCTCTAATTGCCTACCTAATTTAAGCAGTTGCGCCACAGATGTTATTTCAACCAGGCCTAATTGTTGCTGGTAAAAAGGCGCAAGATTCTTTAACAGAATTTTAATTTGAGCCGCCTCAGGGACATGGACGCCAAGCCTATTAAACAAGTTGGACATAACCGACAGATAAATGCCCATGGACTCATCAGGTCCTTGTGTACGTCGTTTAATTTCGTCAAAAAGCTGATCACTGTAGTCATGCGGTTGGAACTCGTCTTTGAGAAGTGTCACTAGTTCTGGCCAAGAATTGCATAGACGTTTGTTTGCTCTCAACCAAATCAGAGCCTTGTCTCGAAATAGGTCAGACGCGGAGGCAAAAAGTGCAGCCTCAGAAACGTTACGTGCAACTCTTAATTCATCAACGCGTTCTAAAAATGCGTTCAGCGATAACAGTTTATTATTGCCGTCATACGAAATACCCCATTTCGATACAGGCACTGACTTAATCTCAGCTACATTGGCCTGATGTTTATTTTGTCTAGTCGGGATGCAATCGTCAATGTCTACGTCAGGTTTCAGATTAATTAATGGCTCGACGCATGAGACAGACATCTGATCGATGTCGAATTGATCCGCGATAACTGACAAATCAAGTAACGGTGAAGGCGGTGAAGCCATATGCAATGTCTCACTTGCCGAAGGTAAATCCTGAACCTTTTGTTCAAAAAGGTACGCCATCTCGTCAAGGGTTTTTAGGAAAGCATTCCGTTGCTGAATCTCCTCACTTGTTGTTGGTTGGCTACGTTTAGCCCTGCCAAACGCATGTGAAAGCTTTGTAAAAATCTTGTCTTTAGTGCAAACGGTCGCGTCACTAGGAAATGAGTCGATTAAACAACGGATCTCAATTGCTTTCTCATTTAATGCCGTAGCATCATCACCAAAAGGAATATTATAAGTTGCTGAAGGCAACTGCAAGTCACGTTCGAGTCTTAATTGACGTCTTAGGTTCGCTTCTTTCTGCGCAGCTGTACTCTTCTCGGGTTGAACACCACGCAATGAGCTCGTAACTAAGCTCTTCAGTATTTAAACGGTCCGGCAATAGTTTGTACTCCATAGCGCAGTATAGAAAGCAAGACGTTACGGTAAAAAAATAAAACAAAGTGCAAAGCTGGTTTAAAGTAAATTTTGAAAATTCAAATGGTTTCGCATCGTTGAGGCGCCAATTTGCTACCTACCTGTAGGTTTGCAAATTGTGTGCGGACTGTCTTTAAGTCTCCACACCACTCGGTGTAGCTCGTGGAGAAGGGAGGGTTCGACGAAACCCCAATGCAAAAGGGTGGGCAAAAATGATTTAAAATAAAACGCACCAGCTGAGCACACTTGTTTATATTTCGCTTGCTCAAACTTTAAATAACTATAACTCAAACACGAACAATAAATATCAATAAACAAGTAACACGCTAAATTAAATCCGTACCACAGATCTGTGCTTCGGTTACACATACGGTTTAGACGAACAACGCAATTAGTGATACTCGGACTCGGGTAACAATAAACGAACAACGCAATTACAAAAAATAAAATAAAAGGGCTATTCCGACCTTGGCCTCCTAAGATCCAGCGTCAATGTCAGTCAGCTGTTCAACATCAACAGATCGGAGCGTCCTCTCGCGGTGGTTAGCGAAGTGGGCCAATGTTGCGGTAAGCGGGAGAACCGCCAGAAATGACGTCGTCTTGCAGGGCGAGCCTATTCTCAACGACGGGGAAGGCCAGGTGGCGTGCCTCAATTCGTTGACGAAAGCCAACTCCGGGCTTCTGCACCCAAGGGGACGACGATATTTCTCACCCAAATAGAACTACCTCCGCCAGCTGAATTGAACTGGGGCTAATGTCTCAAACTTAAACTTCAACAGGAAGCCTCTACTCGTACTAAAACTTGTACTCAGTCTCGTACTAAAAGCCTAATGGAAGAAAATATGCGTTACGTTTCTTCGCAGTCAGAACAAAGTCGCAAGACATACCTGTTTCGTAATTTGACGACAGGCTTGGAAAGCTGTTTAGCAAGCTTAAAATTCTCTCCTCGTACGATAACAGATCTCGGGATATTCCGGTACCACTTCCTCCACAAAATCCAGTGAAAAAGAAGCAAAAAGGAGCTGTACTCACTTACGCACAAAATGAACGATGCGAACGGGAGAGCTTGCGATATAAGACTGCTGCGAATGCATGCCGCGTTCTTCCCCTAACGCCGGTTCAGACAGAAGTCGTTACGATCGAGACAGATTTACCCCGGAAACCAAGTGAGATGGAGCTATGTAGAATGCCTGAAGTAACAGCGGATAGTTAACATCACACCACATTGTGAAATATGATGAAATTTGAATTTAGACGTAGGCCGTGTGAACGTTAAAATTTCCCACGATAATACAGGGTGTATGGAAAATTATTATGAATAACTTGAATGGATTTTTCAACCGTAACAAAGTCCACTAAAGGAAATTAACTTTGTTAATGGGATTAATATTAACATCTCCAAACAGAAGCAAACTAAAACGATCACCCCAGCTGGGTCAAGGAATGTGTGTGTAATTGTTTCAGGTGTGTAAAATCAGACACCTAAGTTGTTCGGCTACAATGGCCAGAGTTAATCGAATGTAGGTCAAAGTTTCCCCGAGCAGAACCCTCATCCAACGCGTTTTAAACTGTAACACCTAAAAGCTAACGGTTGTTTCATTGATGTGCTTGGTAAACAAGAACGGCATCGATTTTATGATAATCCGAAACTTGCTCGCGTGCCTGCATAGCGCACGATTTTAACGCGCCGTTAATAATAATGCAACAGATAAGATTATGACGACGACGCCTTTGTTGTCGGTATCACGTGCAAATATGTGATTATTTTGTTCTGTGTTAATGTCAGACGCGTTCCGTTTCATAATAGAAACGGCACTTGCTGCAACTCGCATCGTTTTGGTTACGCTTACAGAATTCTGCAGACTTGAGTGCTTGAATTTGTAACGACTCAGGTTCTGCTGAATTGCTTTCTTGAATTATCGACGCTTCGTTCCAGTTCTGCGGTTTTCAGGTTGTGTTTGCATCCGCAGGAACAACGGCTTCTCTTGTTTGCGTTTTCTATTCGAAACAAAGTTGTGTAATGTGTTGCTAATTCGAAACAACAAATATTATTTCAACAGTATTTACATACAAAAAAAACCAAATTGAATTTCCCGCGTAAAAAAGGCGTTGTGCTCTTATATAAATGTGCTAAATACTAAATACTTTCCACGCGCTTGGTATCAGCATTTACATCCACCAGATGAAGATTAGAATTCAAATGTTGGCTTGCAAATAAAGTTTAAAAACTAATACCCAAACGTATTGTAAAAAGAGCCGAAGCACTTCAAGGAACAACGAAGAAGATTTTAAAAAAAAATAAACGGAACTATTGGTATCTCGGGACATGTAGCAACTTTCCCCAAAAACCCCTGTCACTTTAATAATCGGATGTACGTATAAATATTGATACCTCAGTATATTTTTATTTACAGATACTTTTGCCCCCCTCCCCCCAACCCCCAACGTAAGCAGCAACTAGTTTTTTTGGCTATTGACGTTAAAGTTACTTATTGGTGGTTCATCTAAAACCAAATAGAATGCAATTAGAATTTCATAACTAATAGCTTAAGTTGACTACGGTTACGTGAGTCGCACTGTTTGTTAAATTGATTTGTGTCGAACTAAACGTAACGCACACAGAATACTTCATTCAACGTGAAGGCCAAAATTTAAGTTTATTTTAAACGGCCGATTAATTTTTAATCTTCCTCTGCCGTTTTCACACGTAAACTCGCTCGTTATTTATTTATAAGCGAGCTAGGCGCACGGCGGCATAAACAATTTTGACGTTGACATGCGCATTCCGCATAAATTATAGAATCGATTCGTTTCATAATTTACGCCCTCGCAGCGCTCGATTATCTTCCAATTGTTGGTGCAAGTTCTGCCTCGGAACGTTTTAAATTCAGGCGTCGCGGCGGCGACGATCCGCAGAGGAATACTCAAAGTGGAACACCTGTAGTTTCTTGCTATTATTAATTCAAGACAATTTTTTATTCAAGGTGAACACCTGAAAACTTTTTGACTTGTTACTAGTGAAGCTTTTACGTAGATACTGAAAGCTGTTGGATTAGCCACGTGGTTAAATAGAATTCTTTTAGAACACAATTCTATATGAAGGAGAAATAGAATTATTTTAGAATACAATTCAGCCTATGAATGTTTTGTTCTTGTTCAGATTCGGTTTCTTTCTCTTTGGGTGCAGTTACCATTGAGGATTGTGAAGTCCATTCTTGTTTATCATTTCTTTAAAAATGAAACCGTTTAAATTGGTTGAAGACGTTCGCTCCACCTTCTTTGATTTTGGGTTTTCTGGAGCAGACGGTTCATTGGATATGTTCCTTCGTGCTTTGAAATTTTAATTTCGCATCCATCCATTTCAGGTATAAACAGGCATTTTGAATTGAATTGATGTTCCGTTTGTTTTTATTAAACCGAAACCATCTGCCGCGCCGGAATCAACATAAAACACTAGTTTTGCGGCAAATTTTCAAATCGAAAACGAAACCCGATTTGCAGGCGTTATTTATTGTCGCCGACGCTTATTAAACTTTTAAACCTCGCGTTCGTTAGAAACACGCCATAAATCCGGCCGCAACTGCAACAAACCCTATCGATCATTGTGTCACCAAATTCATTTCCAATCAAAAACTTGATGCGATTTATAGCTCGGCTCTGCGTAACCGCCGCCGCGGGGAAATTAATTTTTACCTTCGCGGAGCTTTGAGCAGGACGAAATTGTGTTTCTTTCGGCATCGATCGCCTGGCAGAACTGACAAGCGTTGCTCAGGTGATTAACTAACTTTGCCAACTTCCTTTTTGCACTGCTTAGTAAGCGAGCAGGACTGGCTTTCGACTAATCCTTTCCCACATAGTTGTGTCTCCTCAAAGCAGTAATACATCGGATTATGTGATGAAATATATTTCGGTTGTACAGAGAAATGTTTGTATGACACTCATAGGCGAGATGGCATTTTCATTATTAAGCATCTTAAGCATCGATTGATAGTTGATCGAACAAGGCAGACAAAGCACTCCTTTAATGATAATAATAACGACGTAATAGGTGTATTACAAAACTTTAACTTCTTTGAAACAGAGATTAAGTAAACGTAAGTTACGGATTAACTTGGTAATTACATTTCTTGTAGCTGCAAAGTTTATAATTTCTTCCCGCTTAAGAAAAATTTGCTCTTTTCGTCTTTAAATTAAACGCGTCCTGTACGTTCGTAATTTGGATAATTCCTGATATCAAACGATTATATTTACGATTATGTGATAATACGGCTCGATAATACGGTTTGTCATTCGAAGTTAATCATCATAAATTAAGTGCCCGGAACGATGTGAATGCCATACACATTCGATAATCCTGCGGCTCGAATTAATTAGATTACAGTTCATAAAGCGGTGCTCGTTTTATGAAACAGAATCGATTCGAGTTAAAAAAAAAAGGGAACGCCCTGTACTGACAGCGAGCTTAATTTATTATAGACGAGGCATTGGATTAATTAATCCGTAGGAGAATATTGGGGCAGGCGAATTGCGTCGTAAATCTAATTTTTAAACGAAAACGCAGAAATAAAGAAAAGGCGAGGAATAAATTGGCCGTAAATTCCGCTAATCAAAAATTATAACCGGCCGAATACGTACGTGTCCGCATTAAACTTAAAGTAAACCGGCGACGTTAAAAACTGTTTACGGTGTGTTATTTTTATTCGTGCCCGGTGGCGCTCGCAAAAGATCCCTCTTCGTTATTGTTAGAACGCATTAAAGTTGCACAACGGTCTTGCGTTTTCCTTGCACGTTCCCGCTTCGCTGGGAATATTAAGTTCCGCAGTGTTTTAGTCGCTCTTGTAAAATTAAGTTCAATGGTAGATGCATATTGGATAGTTACGTTTATCACTGGGGGAACGTGCTTTGAATCTCAATGGTTTCTCTTTTACATACAACTACAATTGTTACAGTTTTTTTATTGAGAAAAAGTTATCCGACACGAAAGAATACGCCTCAAGAGAAACTGAACATAACAAATTGGCAATTAAATTAATGTTTTCTCACTCAAACCATGGTAATAGGTACAGAGGGACGTCTCTAGTGTAGGTTGAAGAATAATTTTTTTTTTAAAGTATTCTTCTAAGACTCAAACAGAACAACAGTTAAATATACTGCGTGATTTTTTAAATTTTTTATCAACTCTTGTAATGGAATTTGGACTGCATGTCTTAGCTTTACTGTAAAACAGCATAAAAGAGTGTAATGACGTACTTTTCACTTAAGCTAAGACATGCCGCCATATCTCATGGCAAGAGTTGATAAAATATTTAAAAAATCACTCGGTACAATAAAAGCTGCAAGTAACACAAAAGAAAATTGTAGGGGTTTCTCAATTTCTTATGAAATTAATTATAAAAAAAAATTGTTTTAAATAGCTTCAGAGCGAGGGAATTCTTCGTAATTACGGTTTCAATAAAAACATCCCCCCGATATATTATGCCGTTACAAAAGCCTTTAATTATAATTGGTGAGTAAATAGGAAAATCTGCCGAGAAAACAAGGGGGGGTCGTTCGTATTAATGCGCGGCATTACTTATTATAATTTGCGACCCAAAACCCGCAATTGTTCGCACTGAAAGCCAGATAGGCCATTAATGGAACGCGCTACATTAGCTACGGTCCAGGAGAGAGCCCTAGTCCTGGGCCCGGGTCCTTCGGAGTTAAGTACGGTCGGGAGCTTAAGGACACGCGCACTGTGAATGAATGAAAGACGAGGACGAGGACGAGGCCGAGACAACAAATTATAAATTTTATTAATCCGCCAACAATGTATGGGGTATGTCGGAAACGCCCAAACGTGAATGAAATTTTAAGCGCATGGCTTTCACGCCGACACCATAATTAATAATAATACGAGTTTCGGAACATGAAATATTAATGATATTAAAACCTGAATATTATATTTCACTGCTGCAAACGGGGTGCGAATTATTTAAACCTGGCCCGCGCCTACCTAAACTTTTAAGTATCTCCTCTTTCTCCCGTTTCTGACTCTGAAATATTAAAGGGAAAGGTCAACGAGCGAAGGGTTGAATCAATAAACCGTAAGCATCAGAGCCGGCGGAATCAGAATTAAAAACAAACCGGAGTGAATTCTGTTGTGCGAGAGCTTTTCTTCCGTTAACACCCCCCGCATCCCATCGATCAATTTCGTTCGGGGGCACCTATTTTCCATTTTAATTATCAGATGTGAATGAACCGCTTTAATCCGGGGCCATTCATCACTAATTAAAAAACTCGTAATACAAAGGGAAACTCATCGCCTGGACGATGCTGCTTGTTGAGGTTTGACCCCTCACCCCCGCTTTATGCAAAGAATCCCGACGGCACGGTACATACAAATATTCACAGTTTAGTCAATTGAAAAAATTCAAATTCATTGATGCCGGGGGAATCAATCGATTCCGGGGCTATTAACAGTCAGTCGCCCTAACCCCCCAACGTTTAAGTTTAATTGCCAGGCGTGAAATTTTACGACGTCATATGAAATACCAATAAATTTTTATCGCCCGCCGAATAAATTCTGCGAAACAGTTTTGATCGTAATGATAATAATAATAATAACGGGGCCGTACTAAACTTTCGACGATTGATTTTTCTACCTCTGACTTTTTCACCCACGCATAACTTCTACACAGATAAAACTGGGGGAAAAGAACTTTATAATTTACATAAATTCTGAGAATTATGATACAGTATCTTGGTTTCATTTTTCTATTCGCCCACATTGTATCCTACTTTGGAGTTTTAATAAACTTGAAGAGTAAAGTCGCACGTATCTAAATACACAAGATTTTAAGTATGAGAAGGAGCTGAGTCGATACAAATTTCAAAGCGAAACTATCCGCCAGAGAATATTATTATCCGAGGGAGCGCCCTAAATAATATAATCAACGTCCCACTGTATCTGTGTAATTAATCTGGAAAAATAACGCAAATACGAAATAGAAACGATTATTTCGATCAAATTATGTTACGTGGTGTTCGGTAAACGTTTTAAACGAAATATCCGGTTCGCCGAACCTGCTAATGAAAGCGCGAGAGCGAATTATTCCCGAAATGTACCGTGCAAGAATTTCGCTCTGTTTTCTTTGAATTAAACAAAAAAAAGCCCGAAGCAGGGGAGGCCCTCCGAATTCCGGCTCGTTTCTTCAAATTCGTGCAAAAACAGAGGAAAGTTTTAATTGGAATTGTTGAAATTAGAACTGCGTGAAGTTGCCTTCGGTCAATTAAAGTTATAACAGCTTATCTATGAAGACACGGTGAGCGTGTCGCCATGTGTAGGACGCCCCTTAATTATCTCCGCACCGTCGCGTCTCTAAAAGCTTCAGAATTTTTTAGTATTGTTGAAAACTGCGAAATTAGAACTACGTGAAGTTGCCTTCGGTCGATTAAAGTTATGATAGCTTATCTATGAAGTTAGGGCAACGGTGAGCGTGTCGCCATGTGTAGGACGCCCCTTAATTATCTCCGCAACGTCGCGTCTCTAAAACATTCAGAATTTTTTAGTATTGTTGGAAGCTGCGAAATTAGAGCTGTGTGAAGTTGCCTTCGGTCGATTAAAATTATGACAGCTTATCTATGAAGTTAGGGCAACCCTACACGGTGAGCGTGTCGCCATGTGTAGGACGCCCCTTAATTATCCCCGCACCGTCGCCTCGCCTAAAAGCTTTAGATTTTTTTGTTAATATTTTTTGTGGCGTTGCATGATAAACGAGAGTTCACACAATAAACGCCCTTTGACATCGAAGTGTGGTTTACCGTGACAAAGAATAAGAATAAATCGATATAGAGGTCGTATTATTTTTCAAACCCGCCTACATCAAAGGACGCGATAACAGATGCGGCAAATTGATTCGACATTAACTCCGAAAGTAGCAGAGCGTTACTTGCAGAATACCTCCT
Source organism: Dorcus hopei (assembly GCA_033060865.1). Lineage (NCBI taxonomy): Eukaryota > Metazoa > Arthropoda > Insecta > Coleoptera > Lucanidae > Dorcus > Dorcus hopei. The sequence goes on along the minus strand of CM065425.1, from coordinate 1,051,384 downwards.
GGCCGATAGATGACGCTCTGAACCTCTCAACTCTTTATAACCATAATTGGGCTCGAATATTTTATTCCAACGATAAATAAAGTGGGTACGTTCATAAGTACGTTTTTGTTTTAGTAGAATCTCTTCGAAATTATAAAAAAAGGATAAGTTCTGGACTGCTGATCGTAAGATGGCGCTACGAGCTATCATGAATTCGAAATAATTCGTGAAGTTGGCTCTCTGATCCAAAAGAACTTTTTCTTCCTTCTCTTTCACTAGATGGCGACACTCTCTGTGGTTCTGCGAAATTATCATCATCATCAGGTCACTTTCTATTTCTAAAGTGCTTGGTCTTTGATTCTTGTTTGTTTGTATGGCGATTGCAAAAGTTTCTGGGGTTGATGCAATTCGAATTAATTTAACGCCTACGTAATTCAACTGGTTCTGTAAAAAGTTTCCGTACCGAATACTAGATTGCTCTGTAGTCGTTTCGTTAAGTTCATAGGTCGCCCAGATTGATTATTTTTCTTTTATATGTAACGACGTTTGTCGTTAGTTCATTCAGTGAAAACAAAGAAGAAACAGATAAAGAAGGAAGGTCACAAAGAGACCAGATGGACATCCCTAAGGCAACTTTTCAATTTGACCAAGAGATGGCAGCACTTTTCGATGCATTTTGATGACGCTGTTTTGCAAATTTGTAGATCTCTGTCACTAGATGGCGACACTATCAGAGTGGCTCTGCGAAATTATCATCATTATCATCATCAAATCATTTTCCCTTGGTCTTTGATTCTCGTTTGTCTGTGTGGCGATTGCAAAAAGTTTTCGGAGTTGATGCAATTCGAATTAATTTAATGCCTCTGTAATTGAACTGATTCTGTAAAAAGTTTCCGTGCCGAATACTAGATGGCTCTGTAGTCGTTTCGCTAATTCATAGGTCGCCCCGATTGGTTTTATTTTCCTTTTATACGCAATGAGTTTGTCATTAGTTACTTCAGTGAAAAAAACAGAAGAAACAGATAAAGAAGGAAGAACACAAAGAGACCAGAAGGCAACTTTTCAATTTGACCAAGAGATGGCAGCATCTCCAGCACTTTTGGATGCGTTTTGATGGCGCCTTTTCTTTGCAAATTTGTAGATCACTGTGATCATCAATGATTGAAGGTTTGTCTCTGAAATATTTCCAAAATATTATCATTCTCTATCCAAAAGGATATCAATAATGATTTCTACAAAACGCCGCGCGGATCATAAAGAATTACTGTAGAGCGACACATTCAATCGCTGCTGATCACAGGAAACAGCGACATCTCTAGCTTTTGTTTGAAACACTCTTGTATTCGTCGCGTAACAGATGGAGTTCATTTTAGATTGTGTGACGACTGCCTTTTCCAAAGAGATTGACTTTTAGGCCCAGTTTAAATTTAAGCTGAAGCTTAAACCCATGACAACGATTATTACAACAACTGTTGTTAAGGGTTTAAGCTTTGGCTTAATCGCACAACTGGGCCTCAAAGACTGAAAATTCTCACCTTTTTTCAGTAAAAACACAAACGCCATCTTTTGATGTAATTCGTATTACGTTGGTAATTCCATGGCCAGCTACATTAACATTCACTGACGTGTATGTATGACCGTTTCAATTCGACTTTTAAAAATTTTGACGGTACTCTACTTAGCGCCTCTTGTGAGTTTTGAAGTAATTGCAGTTGTCATTAAGTTACCGTTAGTAGTTTTGTAGTATCTTTAATAGGGAGCGCTGAGGGCAGTACTCCATGGCATGCTTTCTCGGAACTGAAGTTTAAGCGAACTGAAACGGCCATACATACACGTCAGTGAATGTTAATGGAGCTGGCCATGGTAATTCAATAAACCGCAGACTCTGATTCTATGAAAATTTTCCGTATCGAACACTAGATGGCTCTGTAGTCATTTCCGTTATACAATGTATTAATGCATTCATAGTTCGCCTCGATTGATTTTTTTTATATGTATACAGTACGCTTGCCGTTAGTTAATTCAGTGAGAAAAAAGAGGAAATAGATAAAGATGGAAGAACACAAAGAGACAAGGCAAATTTTCAGTTTGGCCAAGAGATGGCAGCATCTCCAGCACATGTTGGAAACATTACTTTGATGACGCTGTTTTTGCAAATTGGTAATACTGTTACACCTTCCACGAAATAGCGGCATCTCTCGCTTTTGTCTGGAACACTCAGGTGATGAGTTGCTTTGTAAACTTGTCACATGCATAGTACAAAAGATGGCGTGCGTTTTGGTTTTGCGTGAAGACTTTCTAAAGAGACTGATTGACTTTAAAGAACCGAGCGTTTTCGATTCACCTGCACTGACTGCATTTAGTGTATTTGCGTCTTCTTCTAACCTCAAGTAATAATACGAGATGAAGATACACTGAGTGCGCACCGGTGCAGTCAATAGAAAACGCTATCAGTTTTGAGTCAGAAAAAGAAATTTCCGCCCTTGATCCACTTGAACGCGAATTTTCTTGGCCTTAAAGCAATTTTCCGACGTACGTACAGGACACGAAACGCACGCCATCTTTTGGTAAACAATTGAAGCTACGTGTGTTTTTTAAAAATTTCCCTGTAGGACTTAATTTTCCAAAAAAAAACGAGAAAAGAGAAAAACATATGTATACAATCAGATTTATGAATTTAGTGTGATATATTTTTTTGGCATGAATTTTCAAAAACAAAGAAACTGTTCACGAAAGGCGTCAGAATTCGGATTACCTACGCTCAGTCTATACACAAATCCGAGGACAGAATATAATGGACTTGTTTTATTGAACTAAGCGATAAAGAGGATTTTATTTTTGCCTTCTTGATAACGACGATTCATCAAACTCGACCGACCTCACGTTGATATCGATTACACATTGAATAATAGTACGTATACACTCGTTCCGGATTGGATGAACGACGTGTCACAGACATGATCTACTATTAATTGCTATATTGATCCGTTTGATTTGTTGCAGGTGCGGCGTTCCACGTATGGACGATACCAATTCCGACGCCCTATAAGCCCGTCGAGTCGCACGAGGATCAAGGTAGGTATTTCTTCCACGTTCAAATTTATATTTAAGATTATAGAGCCGCTGCCAGTAATTGTTCCGCCGAGAATAAATAATAGTTGAATGGACGTCGTTAAACGTAAAAATAAATATGACGGAAGATTTTCGGGACTTGGCTCGCAAACAATACGATGGACTGAAATACGATCGACCAGAACTGACCTAAAAACACTTTCGACTGAAGCTACATACTTCACGGACTCATGATCGGTTTATTTTACAAAACGTCAGCAGCTTTTAGTGTTAGGTATATGAAAGCAAGCATTCTCATTTAGAGAATGGTAAGACGATCTCAAGCTCACTTCTATAAAGCTGTTTTCTTTTTTACTTACTGACGGGGATAAGACATAATGCGTGAGAAGAAAATGAAAGAGAAAGTCCAAACAGGAATAGAAGGGAAATTTATAATGAAAAAGTAAGCACCCAATTGTAGGGGAAAAATGGAAGAGATAGGAAAGAAAAAAAATAATTAATGTAATTAAAGTTAGTATGATTCGTTGGATGGGGGCGAGGAGGTAAAAATTGCAAGAAAGAGATGAGAAGCAAAAGAAGTAGGTCAAGATATATGAAGTAGAAGAGGATTTAAGAAATAAGTTTAAAAAAATGTGGAGAAAACTGTAAGCCACAAGGGACTGAAAAAGTCTGGTGTTTTTCTTTCTGGAATAATTTGGAGTGGAACGGAACAGAGTCTAAAGATGTGGCTTCTTTCTGAAATAATTCCGAAATACGGTCCTGTTGTGACTCAAGTGAATTCGTCGAAGCTGTTAGAAATTTATAGTAAAATTTGAGGAGGGTATCAGTATATCAAGTAAACATCGATTATAATAATAAATTATTGGTTTTTGGTTACGTAGGGGGTTGTTAGAAGATTTCAAGAGATGAATTACCTGATATTTTGTGCATTTTCAGATAATAATTACAAAAATCGTTTTATACAACTTAAAAAAGGAAAAATATACTCTTTTTAGACTAAACTAAAATGTACCTAACTAAAGAGTGCAGAAAATATTAATTTAATTAATTAATTAATCCATTCAAGTTGTAAGAATAATAATAAAATAATGACTTCCTTCTAGGCATGTTGCACATAAGTTGTACATAATCTATAATATACAAAATAACAATAAAATAAAATAAATAAATGAAAAGAATGACAAGATGGATAATAGAGTCCAAGAGAGAAATCTAGGGGCGGAGTTCAGAATATGTACACAATAGTTAAGTACAAATCTTCTCTTACATCCAACCCCATAATAGACAAAACTGATTTTAATTTGGGCAAGCGATAAGAGTGATTTAAATACAATCTTGGACAATACATCAACGTCTTAACTTATTACTTACGTAAATGCAAATGCCTATGTCTTCCGAAGCTGGAATTTGACATAGATTTAAAACGTGGGGGGATAATGTTATAGGTTTTTGCTATATTGTATGAGGAAGACCGTTCAAATAGGCTCGTTTTATGAATTGGTGGTGTCAACAACCCCCTGTTTCTTATGTTTATATGATGCACGTCAGTTCTAAAAGATTTTTTTTTAATAAATAAATTAGTCTTTTACTTATGATCACCTTAAGAAACAGACAAGCAGAGTATAAAGTTCTTCTGCTGTACACATCCATCCAACCCGTTTCAACCAGTTTATAAGATATTATCTGATGTTTTCTGATTCCATGGATGAGCCGAACTAATTAGACCCTTTTGCGAGAAACCGAGTTTATACATGAACCACAAACCACGTCGCAATGATTAAAATGAGAAGGAACTAGGGAATCACATGATATAATTTTTAACTTGCGGTCAAATTATGTCGTTTGCTAATATTAATTTTAGATTGTAATAAGCATACATTTGGAAATATGGCTTTTAAATCTTAATCTGTTGTCTATTATTAAACCTAAGTTTCTAGCTTCACTAACAAAATTTAGTGGGATATTATCAATACATAAAGGGGCGTACCTTCCGGAAGTAATGACTTACTAAATAAAATAACAACCGTTTTGTTAGCATTTATATGAAGGCTATGTTTTCTAGATGCATTTATCAAGTTTTTAAGATCTTTATTAATAATATTTGTGGCAGATGCACAGTCATTTCGATTAAAAGAATATGCAAGTTGAATATTATCCGCGTACGTGTGGTACATACAGTTCGTAATATATTTCTCGACATTACATGTATATAGTGCATAAAGCAGAGGTCCTAAAATAGAACCTTGCGGGACACCTTGAGATTTTCTTAATAAAGTTGATTCATTGTTATTGATGAGGGTTTTTTGCAACCGATCAGTTAGATAGCTCTTAAAAAATGAGATTATTTCGTCACTGAGCCCAATGAAATGTAAAATTGCCCATAAAACTTCACGATTCAAGGTGTCGATTACTATACTATAATCCAAAAGAATTAAAACACTATCTAAACCCTTATCAGCAGCACCGATGATATTATCGCTTACATCCAGTAATGCTGTCGAATCGAATCTAAATTGATTTCACTCACAATCAGTTAAAACAAATTAGTAATACTACCTTCATTGAAAAAATAATTTCCTCTCTCGTTTGTAAAAATTATAGCGCTATAGAAGCTCAGTTTGACAACAAACGCCTGATGTATAGGTCACCCACTTAACAGGGGGGCCTCTGGAATAGTCTGCATGCCCCCAGGAATTTTTGCGGCTGCTCTAGTCAGGGGATCGATAGTTCGCGACAGTTAAAATTTTAAATTATTATTATTTTTCGGTTGTTTAAAATTGTGCCCTGTTCAGTGAGTGCAAACAATTTAATTATTTTATAATTCAGTTGGAATCGTTTACTTTAAGAACCGAAGTTGTAATAAATATAACAACGACGCTTGGATACAGAGTTGGCAAGTGTTTCGTATACACTAAACGTTTCGGGACGTTTTTATGCGGCTATTTGATCCAAAGAAAATATTAGCGAGTGCCGTTTGCATCTTAAATAAGCACGTTAAAAAAAATTCAGAACATTTTTGTGCAGTTATTTAATCAAAGAAGATGAATCATTTTATTTACTTAGAAATTAAACACAATCAGAAATTTATTCAGTACCTGTTATCCATACATATATTTTTAAGGTAAATAATTAAAACATATTTAATGAAAAGTATAAGCTAATGGAAAATTCGGCGAACTGTACGAAAAGGACTTCAGAAAATGAAAAATTAAAACGGAGAAACCTAACGTTCATTAAAAGCTCGAAGCTCGATATGAGATCTGAATGAAAATATCAAAGCTAAACGAAGCCTAGCCTATACTGAGTATAAAACTAATCACTGATGATAAATTTAGTGAATTCGCTTTCATTTAAATGACTCGAAACATCGATCGTTAGCCCGAACAATTTCCAGAAAAATTGGCCACCGACGCGCAACCGCCCCTATAAATTGGGGTTGCTCGAAAGTAATAAATTCGCAGGACAATCTCTTAAATCTCCGTCACGATAGTTATTTCGCTGTTGCATCGGTGAATTTTGATCGGCGTTTCCATTTCGGACCCAAATAACCAACCGTTCGAACTTTGGCGAATTCGAATGATTACACATTGTCCCGTTGTTTAATTTTCGCTGAATCAACACAATTAAACAACGCGTTGCGATAATTTGAATTTAAAGTGAGATGCAGTTTGATGGTCGGATGGATGGATAGTTTCACACTGACAGTATGTATGTAAAGCACGTTTTATTTATAAATTCAAAAATTGCTAAATTATGATTACCTCACGCATCCACAGTTCAAACGAGGTTTATTCCAAGGAATATACGTAAGTTTCACTGTAAATACCTCCGTTGTTTTTAGCGTGTTTTCCAGAAAATGAGCTCACCCTCCTCGGGCGCCCCATGTCGTTTGTTCTCACACAGGAATACGCGTTTAACTTACAGTACAAAAGCAAACAGTGTTTCGTGGAAAGCAGGTGTGCACAAGTACGCAATTCTGTTAATAATAAAACTGGTAGGTCGTAATTTTATATCATAAAATATATACGATCAAGTATGTACATACAGTGTGTAATCGAATAAGTTTCACTCTCAGACAAGGTCAATAGCAACTTCTAGCAATATGATTTAAATGCCCCAGCTGAGCGAAGTTACTACTATGTGAAAAACACATTGCAATTTTTTTAAGATACTTTGGACATTGGTAGTCACAACCCCTTCCACAAACAACCCCACTTAGCATAGCTAATAATGCCGGCGAGTCAATCAAGAGTTTGTTAACCCATTTACTTTCCCGAAGACGCCCTCCCCGAGGACGTTTATCAAATTACGCGAGCAGGTGGATGTAACCCTAGAGAGCGCCGCGCCGGCTTTATCTTTATTGCGACGTCCCACGAAACGAAACAATTGCGAACAGTCGAGCGCTGTAAATTAAAACCCTTAAAAGTTGGCGGCGGTGGTGATAATTTACCACAATCCGAGCGTGTTATTTAAATGCATAGCCTTTCCGGAGTCGCGGCGACTGCGACTCCGGGGACGGAAATTTTGATTTAACAGGAGCACAGCCGTCCGAACGATTCCCCCCTTCAGACACGCAGCGATGAAATCGCATTCTAAACTCAAAATATAAAATTTAATGCATTTTGAAATTAAGTTCCGGCGTTGTTAATCCGACAAGGAAACTATCCGTCATTAAATCAGGCGGATGTAATGAATTTAAATTTCTAATTAATTTGAGCCGGGGCATTTCATCGCGAGTCTAGACTGTAACGGAGCAATTATTAATGAATTAACAAAATTATAAAGCTTTAAGCACGACGCCAGTTAATTAACTATATTCCTTGAGGATTACGTTTGAATATGGGCGCGCGCAAACAACTAAAAAGTGAACGAACTTTCTCCATCTCAGGACGGCATTGTAATGTTATAAAGCTCAAGGGAAGAAAAAAAAGTGCGTTTTCATAGAAGGCGGTTCTAAATTAATTTTCTAGTTTTCGAATGAAATTTTGAGCAACAGCAATCTCTTGCCTCGGTGTGTTAATTAAATTTAAAAAAAGATATGTTTTTTTTTTAAACAAGTAATTAATGAAGGGGGAAATTAAACACAATGGGCTAATAATTAATGAGACGTAAAAACAAATTGTCAGGAATAAAAGAGTTAAAACAGAAATGTCTGTACAAAAAAGAAAACAGAAAAGAAAGACAGATGGTGAAACCCGAATGGAGATGATGAAAGGAACTGGAGAGACAAATGGTAAAAGGAAAATGGTGGAGGAAAGTCAATTGGGGTGAAGGAAAGGTCACTAAAATGAAAATGCAAAGGGAGACCGAGCAGGCGGAGGTGTGGTGGCAGCGTTTCAAAAATGGAACCTCATTAGAATGAAGGCTGATAAAGTAGTCCCCAAAGAGAAAAGATCTAGAGGAGCCCTCTTCGGGCAGAAGATTCTTAAACGATTTTACCATCAATGATACTACTTGGATTTGTTTTTAACTAAATTATATAGTTGGTCAAGTAGAGACCTTCATAAACTTTGACAAACAGAAGTGTTGAAGGGTCAAGGATTTTAATGGATATTGCGACAGTTGCAGGTACAGAGGTGGGTCACTCGAGGAAGGACTGCCTTGCCTTGTCTACACAAGGTTCTTTTGCAGTAAGACCCAATTTTACAATCGTGAAATAACTATTCGCCGAATATCCTTTAATGTTCCTCCATATCTACGTCACACCTACGTGACGTTATTCTAAGAATAATGCTTATCTGACGATTGTAAAATCGGACAAAATCTTATTTGCTCATATTTACTCCAAATACAAAAAAGGATTATTAAAGCAATTATGTAACCCATCAATACGACTTCTTGGCAAACACGATTTTGCTTGTTTCGTTTTTCCATACTAATTACTCCGTTGCAAGATTGCCAAAAATTATCGGTTCCTCGGATTTGCACACGCAAACAATCAATCAGAATGTTGACGGCCGGTCAGTAAAATAGTTTTCGGAGAACGCCGTGACTCACGAGAGGCGGTGTTCCGATATTATCTCTGCGGAAATAAACCGAAATCTTGGCAGGACTTCTTTGGAATTCCAGACGGCCACGGCGTTCATTTGCAGTTTATCGTTTGTTAATGTAGAACGCTTTACGATTTTCCGGCCGGCGCTAATGTTAGCTTTATTGCAATAAGCTCGACGTTAACAAATTCGTTTCGAATTGTCGAAGTCGAAGCCCGGTTACAATTACTCTAACATCAACGAGAAACTTTGGCCCCAAAGAACACGCGAAGTAAAGTTTTCAAATAAGTAAAAAAAAAGGGGAGCTTTTGCGATATAATTTGTATGGTAATTTACAGCGTTGCTTTCGGTGATTTAAAGTTGGTCAAAAAATGTGTTTTTGTTTGATGTACGAGTGTTGAAGCGTTTTTGAACGTGAACGAGCCCACTGAGAGGGAGGGCGCCCGGAATGATTTACGCTAAGTGACGCGGTAAACGCGGCCTTTCAAATTTCCACCGGTTTACCCTCACGCAACTTTCCCCAAAAAAAAATAATAATAAAGAAAAGAATTGTAAAACCGAACCAACCACAATTGCCACGTTACTGATTCGAACGTCGCCGCCGGTGTAAAGAAGATTCTTTTATGACCTAGCGGGTTTTATTACGTTCGGTTTGTTTGTATTCGCGCGGATGAGAAAACGTCGCTTCTTTAATTTAAATTTTATCGCGGATTATACTCTCTTCGTTTTACTTACCGCGCGCTGCGCTTGGATAAACGTGAACCGCAGAGAACGAAAGAGAGCGAGCGACGCTTATTTGAAATTGTAATTTGCGAACTATAACTTGTAAATAAAATGAGGAGACAATTGAGAAAGTTAGACGATCAAGTTAAGTAAAAACACGTCTGAAACGAAAACATGCAAAACTTAATACAGAATTCACTAAATAAAAATTTATTTGCTTTTCTATTTTAAATCACAATACAACCATTCTATTATAATTCCTTCGCATTCTGTCATTAATATGGATGTATTGTATTGTAAGATAAATACAATTATAATAAGCCCTTTGATATATTTATAATACAAACAGAATACTTTTCGAATCACTTCTAATGTCCGATTTCTTCACAGACTTATCCTAAGGTTAAATTTATCTGTCAGTTACAATGTGCCACAAAGTTTGTGTACAGCCAACTATACGTCACATTCCAACTGACAGATAAATTAACCTTAGGATAAACACAGTAGAGAAATCGGTCATGAGTCATAGTTAACTTTATCTGACGATTAATTCCCATAGTAACAATTGTGATCACAATCGTTACTATAGGAATTAATCGCCGGATAAAGTTAATTGGAGATGAAAAGACTGTGTGCCTTAATGTCTAGAAATTTGTTATAAGTCGGTTTTGATCACAATGATCTCGGCTCTAGCTTCATTCATTTATTTGATTGTTTCGTCTTCGTCAAGATTGTCTCTAGGCCTTTATTTTTTCCGAACTCAGGTTTTCTTTTTTGCTTCGATTAGTCTTCTCAATTTTCTGATTAGGTTCCTTTAGCTTCAATTAGGACCGGTCTTATCACTTTAAGGCCCGATCTTTCCACCTCCTGATAAATTTATTCGACGAATAACTTTACGAATCACTAAGGAAACCATTCATAAAAATCAAATTATTTGCCAAGTATCGGGAACTTTATTAGGAGGTTTAACTTTAATCTTCAGTTTATTTGTATAATTACTATGGCAATATACCGAAAGTTAAAGTTAACTTAAAAGTGAAAAACTGGGTCTTATGGCGGATTTCACAAATGTTACTTAAATTTAATCATCCGTTAAAAGTAAACGTTGCCATGGTTACATGTGTAGAAGGCATAGGAATGATTATTCTTAATCGATGATTAAAGTTAAGTGACGTTTGTGAAATCCAGCATTAGTCTTCTAGCTATATCGAGGATGGCTTTCTTCTATCCTTTTCAAAGCCTTTCATTTGTTTCTTTGTTTTGTCTTTTCTTTCACCTATCTCCTCGATTCGTCAGGTTCAGATTATCCCCAGGCCTTTCTTTTTTATGATTCATGGCGGATTTCACAAACGTTACTTAAATTTAATCATCCGTTAAAAGTAAACGTTGCCATGGTTACATGTGTTGAAGGTATAGGAATGAATTTGAAGGCTTCCGCGGCCGTCGTCCATGTTTGAATTGGCTTCCGGTTGGAACCGCGTCACGTTGACTTCTTCTACTGCCGACGTTTCGTTCTCCATTGCAGAAGAACTTCCTCAGGGCTGCTGCTGCTGGTGGTGTTGCTGCTGCTTCTCGTTAGTCGTTGAGACTGCACCAGCAGCAGCAGCCCTGAGGAAGTTCTTCTGCAATGGAGAACGAAACGTCGGCAGTAGAAGAAGTCAACGTGACGCGGTTCCAACCGGAAGCCAATTCAAACATGGTATAGGAATGGTTATTCTTAATCCATGATTAAAGTTAAGTGACGTTTGTGAAATCCAGCATCAGTTTTTTTGGTAATTTTGATTAGTCTTCTCGATTTTGTTGAATGTGTTACGGTTGAAAAATTCATTAAAGTTATTCCATAATAATTGGCAGCCACCCTGTATGTATAACTTCAGTATGCGTACGTGACTTTGCCCCATGTTTCTCAATGTTTCATAACCAAATCATACGTTGTTATTTAGTCCTATAGTATATCTCCATTTCACTCTGTCGCCCGGCTAAATCTGATTTCATTCGTAACGACTCCCGTCGTAGCGATAGTGGAAGAATACTACGCCCTCGTTCTCGCAGTCAGTGTTTCAATAGCGCTTCTGGCGTGCGCATCGTTTATTAGCGATAGTGGAAGAATACTACGCCCTCGTTCTCGCGGTCAGTATTTCAATAACGCTTCTGGCGTGCGCATCGTTTATTAGCGATAGTGGAAGAATACTACGCCCTCGTTCTCGCGGTCAGTGTTTCAATAGCGCTTCTGGCGTGCGCGTCGTTTATTTGTGTCTTCAATCTTTGTGTTTCTTTCATGGAGTTTTGTGATTGAAACCTGAAACAGAATCCTCTCCGAGATTTGTTAAAACACGCCGAGCGAATTACAAGCTCGTTAAACAGCTTTTCGAAGGCCTGCTTCTGTGAAACGCTTTTAGTGGTAGTTTTACCTTGGTTGAGAATATCGTCAGCTCTTGGGTGGAAAGAAAAGACCGGAATCGGAGTTTGAAACGTATAAAACCCAGGCCCACCCTTCGTCCGTGAAAGTGGATCCGACCAACCTGCAAACGCGACGCCGCTTGATGACGTAACATCTTGCGTCGAAGTACGTCATTGACTGACTGCACTTACCATCGTGATAGGGCGCTTCGACACTGTTGAGACCTGACTGTCATTACGCTGGATGTTGATTACAACGTCGGAATTACTTTAATTATTTTTAATTAGTCTGTTGAGATAGCGCGGCGTTGTTATTTTTATTTTTCTTTTATTTGTTAATCGAGCGAACTTCTTTAAACACTTTAAGGCCCGATTTTACAATCGTCGGACAAGCATTATTCCATTATTCTTAGAATAACGTGACGCAGGTGTGACGTAGATATGGAGGAATGTTAAAGAATATTCAGCGGACAGTTATTCCGTCCTTATTCCACGATTATAAAACTGGGCCTAAGCGTCAATTGTAAACGAAGAACAGATCTGTTGATCGGATATTATCTACCCTTGTTGTTTACTTAATTACACTTCGTGATTCTTTTCATTGGAACTCCTTCTGGGTCGAACTCGATACTTGTAAATTTAATTTTCTTATTCGTTATTTATTTTTGAGCATTTTAAATAAAAACAAGTTTGCTCAGCTGGTGCTTTTTATTTTATTCATTTTGCCCACCTTTTGCTTTGGGGTTTCGTCGACCACTCCCATCTCCAAGAGCTTAGCCGAGCGGTGCTGGAGAAACGTTAGTCACGTAGGTAGCTTTCTTCTATTCTTTCCAAAATTTAACAGCTTCTTTCATTAGTTTCTTTTTCTCTTCTCTTCTGTCCAGCTCCTCGATTTGTTCAATTCAGATTATCCTAAGTCTTCTTTTTTGAATTCTTTTTTCAGACTTCTCGCTAATTTTGTTAGATGCCTTTCTTCTATCTTTTCCAAAGCCTGACAGCTTCTTTAATTTGTTTCGCCCCCTCTTCTGACTATGTCCTCGATTTGTTTAGTCCATATTATTCCAAGTCTTTCCTTTTTCTGAAGGTTTTTTTTTTTGCTTCGATTAGTTTTCTCAATTTTGCTATCTTTTCCAGCTTCTTTCATTGGTTTAGTATTTTGTCTTCTCTTCTATCGATTTGTTCAATGCAGATTATCTTAAGCCTTCCCTTTTTTTTCTGATTCGATTAGTTTTCTCGCTAATTTTAAAGCCTAACCGTTTCTTTCGCCTGCTTTCTCTTCTGCATGTCTCTTCGATTTCTAGGCTTTCCCCTCTTCTCACTCAGTTTTTGTTCGCTTTGATTAGTCTTCTCATTAATTTTGTTGGACGACTTTTTTCTATCCTTTACAAAGTCTTCTATATTTTTTCTTCTGCCTATTACCTACCTGGATTTGTTGAGTTTAGGAGTTACTTTTCTGATGCAGTTTTCCTTTAGTCTTCTCACCAACTTTATTGGATAGCTTTCTGCCATTCTTTCCAAAGCCTGACAATTTCTTTAATTTGTTTTGCCCTCTCTTCTACCTGCCTCCTCGATTTGCTCAGTTCGTAGCCTTTAGCTTTAGCCCTTACTAATTTTGTCGGATGTCTTCCTTTTATCATTTTCAAAATCTCACAGCTTCTTTCATTTGTATCCTTTGTCTTGTCTTCTCTCCTCTCCATCTCCTCGAGTTATTCAGTTCATAAGAGCATTTTCTATTTTCTGATTCAATTATTTTTGCTTCGATTAATCTTCTCATTATCTTTTCCCCTAAATCTAACAACTTCTTTGATTTCTTTCCTTTGTATTGTCTTGTCTTCCGCCTACATCCTCGATTGTTCGGTCCAGACCGTTTCCTTTTTCTGACTCAATTCTTTTGCTTTTCTTATTTTACTTTGATCAGCCTTCTCATTGATGTTTTTGAATCTATTGTTATAACTCGAATCCCTTTTGTGCGCCAACTGTAAATAATGTGGGATTGTGATAATCCCAGAAATGGTGGAAATAGCCCAACAACGTCATCATCAACACACTCTGTTATAGTGTAAGATTCCGTTACGTACAAAAGTTCGTTAAATTCTTAAATGTTCCTGTCTTTCCTGTGGATCCTTTTCGATCGAAATTATCGTGTTGTCACAGAATTTTGCGATTGGTCAATATGGATCAAGTGATCCCCCTTGCCTATGTTTGCACTTCAGCACCGAATCCAGTACGCTCGCGCGTGTAATTTTGCTAAGCGCAGAGAGTGCTGTGAGCCTTAGAGCCACTGTTGTGAATTCATCAGACTGGAATGTTTGATTGAATGCTGAACGGAAATTATTAACCCGTGATCCGACAGAGGCATTCTTCTATGCTTATCGCAGCCTGATTTCTACACATAAATCAGGTATTTTATTATCATGCGAATTTTGTGTGCAGTTTAGGTTGGTATTCAGGTTTTTATTCATGGTTTTATTTGGGCCCAATCTTCACTGAGTTATTTTGATGGCGAGCGGCACCTCCAACTTTCGAACTCCCCTCCAACGACTTGATGCTTGGCATCTTCGAAAAGAGTCGTACTGGGACGCAGGATGACATATTAACGTTACCCCCTTTGACCCTGGAACCCAACTGGTGTGAAGACAGTTTAGATGTCTTATATTTCGGGCCTCGTCAGCGGAATTAAGTATATTTAAAAACACTATGCATAAAGAGTAGCTACTCGATGCCCAATCGATATTTTCAATTTTTTTTTTTAATCCACACGTTGGGGGATTTAATTAAGATTTAAAAGAACGCTGACTAGTTTAATTTTTAGATTGAAATGTTAAATTAACCGAATGATATTTTGTATTAACCAATCCGCAGCGGTAAAAATCGAAGCCACTTACCGTAATTAAACAAGCGGCAGCAACATTATTACATTAAATATGCTGCAACGTGCCTGGCATGTTAGTGAAACGTCCGCTGGCCATTTTCACATTTATCCGTATCAGGGCGTGCCATAAATTTATGTGATAGTCTTGACAGTCATCATCACGTTAATACCCCGGCATCATATTAAAATAATATAAACCGGCTGAACCGGCGAAAAGATATCAGGCCGTAAAAAAAATCGTAAATGATGTTGCTCTTCCTGCAGCTTGCGGTTAAAAGCTCGTTTCACCACGCTCCTTGATAAGGGCGACAATATCCTAGAGCCCCTCGTCTTGTCGCGGTAACATAAAAAATACGAGAGATTTCTAATAACGTCAAGAGGGGGTGAATTTCTGAAACAAATTTTTCTTAGCGTTAATAAATAAAAAATGGCCTTTTCGATAAAGTCGCTCGCTCTTTGTGTGAGATAACCCGAATGGTTTTTAATAACGCTCGAGAGTACGAGGAGCTCGTTCGTATAAGATAATTTAATTCTGCTTCGCGAAAACCTTTAATTACGACACTTCAGGCCCGATTCTTTGCCGTTTGCTTCGACTAAATTCATTAACCCATATTGCGAGCCGGTACTATTATCTTTTATCCGCTCGATTCAATTATAACGAAATTATTCCATTACCTTTTGTTTTATTAATTTATATACGTAACAAAGTTAACAACGTAAATTTGTCGCCTATTAGACTTGAAGCTTTTCTCTATTGGATTATTACGCATGTATGTGTCACGTGATCAACCGAAAACGGGGAAGGCTTTTCTTTTTCTTTTTTCTTAATAAGCGAATTTTCTCGAGTTACTTATTCACCTTGAGCCTCGGCGAAAAGTATGAAAGATTTGCGAAATCAAATTTGCAATTTCGCCGAAGCGCTTCCCGGGCTCCTCTTGTTTGTGTGTGTGTGTTTTTTTTTCCCTGCGAAATCGTAGTGAGTAAATAAAATTTATTCCGCAGCGTTCCATGTAAACAAATTTAATTTGATCAATACCCCTTCGGATCTGTAGTTGTCGCTCCGTCCCATCGTCCTTGAGCTTTCGGCGATGAACTTTGTGACGTCAGGAAATGAACAAAATTTGCGCAGAAAATATATAATGATTTCCACGATAATGATACTACCGCACTTTTCTTTTATTCCACGATTTTATTTGGTAACTACGACACTGTACCTCGAAATGCGAGCACGTGTATTAAAATTAATGACCCCATCGACGTACCACATTTTTATTAATGGCATCATAAAAGCATACTTTATCATAGCCTAGTTAAGGTCAGTTCTAATTTGATAAATTCGCTCCACAGCAAATGAAAAGGATCGCATTCTACCTGATTAATAGCGAGCCATTAGTCACTTGCAAGATTAGAAGAGTACGATCGCATTTATTATTATAACACTGAAAAATGTGTAACACTAATTGATGGCTCTTAATCTTAAGAGATCTGAAAAGATTTCGCTGAAATCCTTCATCATCTTTTATGTAAGTGCTTACACACATAAATGGCTTGCTGATGACATAACGTTAAAGTTTCTGATTCCTTTCCATATACTTGTGTCCTGTATTTTCGGATGTTACGTCCCCTCGTGTGTACGCAAGAATATCTTCTTCCCCTTCATATTGATTAAATCAAAACTCGCCGGCTAATACGATTATCTCGGGTAAGAGTTCGATTTTCGTTGCTTTCTGTAGGTATACGAGTAGGTATATTTTGTGCTTTCACAGACAGTATAAGTGACAGAAAACTCTGGTTTTTGTGCTTCTAATTATGATTTATTCTTCAAAAAAACGTTACAATATTTTCATTAAACAAGTGCGACTTATTTACACATACATAACAACATCTACAATTTTGTCTACGCTAACTACATACAAATAAATTAGGTACATATCGATTTATTTCCAACACCCCTTCTATCGATATGTGCTCTAAAGAATGCAAACAATTAAATTTGAATCATTCTATTTTAGATTTAACATTTCTACACAACGGTTATGTTTATATTTTGCCAATGATTTTGTAAAAATATCTGCAGGCATAAAATCCGTTTGTATGTAATTAATCGATATAATATTGTTTTCAACTAATTCACGAGTAAAATGAAAACTAATATCTATATGTTTACTACGTTTTATGAAATACAGCGTTCTTTGATAATTCTATTGCGCTTTGATTGTCGCAAAAATACATTGATCGGAGAACTTACATGCTTATCAAAACCCATATGAAATAAAATTCTTCTGATATAAATAATTTCACGTGAAATTTCAGAGTGCTGCATATTCAGCTTCCATTGTTGATAAGGCTACGGATGCTTGTTTTCTTGATTTCCAACTAATTGGTCCTCCGGATAATATCAGTACATTGCCTGAACACGATTTTCGTTCATCAATATCTCAGCCAGTCTGAATCTGTATACGCTTTAAGGTTTTTTCACCGTCTTTTACATATGTTATACCGTAATTAGATGTTTCCTTTAAATATCGCAACACGTTTTGCAATAAGCCAATGATCCTTACCGGGATTATTACAAAAACGACTTAATGTACTAGCTGCAAAAGCTATATCAGGTCGGGTTGCGTTTGCTAAATGAATCAATCCACCTATTAATTCTCTGTACGGTTTGTTCATCATTTCACATTTTTCATCCTCGGACATTGGACTCATTTCTTTTGAAATTTTGTATTTGACTCAATAGGAGTCGATACTGTCTTCGCATTTGTCATGTCAAATTTTTAATAAGTCTTCTATATATTTCTTCTGTGAAAGATGTATTTTTTCAATTATACCTTCTCGTTGTACATTTATTCCTAGTATATTATTAATTTTCCAAGATCTGTCATTTTAAATGTTGACTTCAATTTTGATTTTATAATTTCCAATTTTCAATTTTCTTGGAACTTAAAATCAAATCATCTACATAAATAATAACTATGACTCAGTCTTCTTTTCACCAAATACATAAACACACGGATCCGATAAATTTTTCTTACCACCAATTTCTGTAATATAGTTGTCCAATTTTTATACCACTCACGACCGGATTGTTTTAGGCCATACAAAGGTTTAATAATTTACATACTTCTTCTTGTCACATTCAATAAACGGCATTTCAGGTTGTTCCATATAGACTTCATCATGTAATTCACCTTGTACATATGCACAAATTACATCCATTTGATGTATATGCATTTCTTCATTACAGATGCTGCGAGTAATGTACGAATAGTTTCATACCTTGCTGAGTGCAAACACTTCTTCATAATCAATACCTTGTTTCTGTGTGTGCCCTCTTGCAACTAATCTCGCCTTGTATTTTCTATTTCACCGTCTTGCTTAATTTTTGTCTTGAACACCCATCTATTCGTTAAAATCTTTTTATTCGTTGGCCTAGGTACAAGAATCCACGTTCCATTTTCTTGTAAACTGTCGTATTCTTTTTTCATGGCGGTTAGTCATAATTCTCTGTCGTTTCTCTCCAAAATTTCAGATGCAAATTCAGGATCTTCAAGTTGTGCTCTGCTGCATTGATAAATTTTTCTTGGTCTTCCTGGTTTGCCAGTTTCAATATTTTTGGACGACCTGGTCCTCCGTAGTTCACAGTTTTCTTTGTCGACAATTTCAATATCTTCTTTTGATGAATCATCATTACTCGCCTCACTCATAACATCTTTGGATTCTTCAATCTTCGTATCATTAAAATATTCAGGTACTTCAAAAATTTCTTTTGTTGATACTTGAGGAGTCTCGATCCTTTCGAAGAATTTTACATCTCGACTTTAATTACTGTTCTCGTTCCTCGTTTCCAAAGTTTATAAGCTTTTGATTCATCTGAATAACCTATTAATATATATTCATCACCTTTTGGTTGGAACTTTCCTTTTTTTTGCCCTTTATTGAGTACAAATGCTTTACTGCCAATCGTTCTGAAGAAACCTACATATGGTTTCGTTTTGACCATGCTTCTATTGGTGTAATTCCATTCAAACATTTCGTCGCACATCTGTTTCTTAAATATGTCGCTGCATTTATCATTTCGGCCCACATAAAGTCTGGTAAATCAGCTTGCAACATCAAGCATCTGGCCATTTCTACCAGAATTTTGTACGGTTAGCTCATCCGCTACTCCCGTTTTGTTGTGGTGTATATTCTACAGTTAATTGATGTATGATTCCTTCTTCTTCTAAGAAATTAGTAAATTCTTTTGATAAATATTCCTTACCATTGTCTGTGCGCAATTTCTTAATTCGTCGACCAGTTTGATTTTCAACTTTTTTCTTTTATAATTTTTAAATGCTTGTAAAACATCTGATTTTCTGCGAATTATGACCGTTTCTGTGTATCTAGAACAATCATCAATAAAAGTAACAAAATATTTAGCACCACTTGCTGATTCAGTGTTCATGGGACCGCATATCTGAATGTACTAATCCTAAAATCTCTTTTTCCCGATTAATGGATGGTTTAAATGGTTGAACATGAATTTTTACATTTGCACATACTTCACAATTTATTTCAGATGCCTTTGATGTAAAATTCATGCCGCATACCATATCTTCTTTTTATCATCTTTTCAGATCATTAATATTAAGATGTCCATACCTTTGGTGCCATTTAAACAAATTTTTATTACCTTTTTCATCTGTAATAGCTGCTTGGTTTACCTTTTCGTTCACAATGTAAAGTTCATTTTGTTTCTTTGCCGTTAAAGCCACAGTACCATTTTTCTTCCTAACTATCGCCTTATCTTTATCAAATGTAACTATATAACCTTTATCAGTAATGCTCGATACAGATAATAAATTATTTCGTAAATCTGGAACATATAATACATCAGTTACGTTGATAGTGCTATTTACATGTCTTTTTTAACGTAATATCAAAATTGACATCTCCGGTGCCGAATGATTCTATAGAATGATTCGCGGCGTATATGACTTTAAATTATTATTCATATTCGCAAATTTTTCTTCATCATTACACATATGCCTAGTTGCACCGCTATGAAGATACCAAATTTCTGATTTTCTGCAAGTTCAGTATTATATGTAATTGCTGTTAGCATGTTACTTACATTATTTATTTTCTCTGCGTTTTGATTTACATTCTCGACTTTTTGTCCACTTTTCCCGCATTTAAAGCATTTCCCGTTAAATTTTTTCGCACGCTTGTAATATTACCCTTCAAATTGACATTGTTGACGGTTTTGACTGTTTAAAATGATTTTTCGTTAATAATGCATCAGTTTCATTTACTTTTAGCTACGATCATTTTGCCTAGCTTCTTCCTCAATGAGCTTAATTTTTAAATTTTCGAAAGTAGGTATGTTATCGCGAGACTCTATAGCTACACTAAAATTTTCGAATTGCGCAGGTAATGCACCTAACAACATTATTGATAACAACTCATCTGGTATTGCGATGCCCGCTTCTTCAAGTTTCTCAACTTTACATGCGAAGTCGGTGACGTACTGCGTCATCGTGATGTTGGTCAGTTTCTCCATCCTCAGCAACTGCTTGTACAACGCAGCTTTTCTCACTTTACCTCTTGATTCGAATACTGCCTTGATTCCATTCCAAGCTTCTTTTGACGAGGTAGCTTTCTTTACATGGTTCAATTGACTGTGTGTAATACTTAAATTAATCAACATGAGTGCCTTGGAATCTTTCTTCATCCATTCTTTGTCGTTGATTTCTGTCTTCACTTCTGTGCCGTCCACGTACTGCCACAAATCGTTGAAGACGAGTACACTCTTCATTTGAATCTTCCATAATTCGTAATTTTCTCCAGATAATTTTTCTATATTGGCGAAACCGGTTGACGTAGACATTTTTAGTAAATCTCTCAAAAATTACAATTTCTTCAAAATTATTGCGTAGCTGATAGCATCTGGTGTGCTGGGCCCGTAACCTGACAGAAAACTCTGGTTTTTGTGCTTCTAATTATGATTTATTCTTCAAAAAAACGTTACAATATTTTCATTAAACAAGTGCGACTTATTTACACATACATAACAACATCTACAATTTTGTCTACGCTAACTACATACAAATAAATTAGGTACATATCGATTTATTTCCAACAATAAGCTATTCCACAATACAAAATTATGCCGCTGTTTGATGTTTTTGATATTAGGAATTCATTGCATGCCCATTTGAGACTTACTCCCCTATTCTGTAACTCTTAACGACATCGTTAAATAACGAGAATCGTTAAGTAACATATTTTAACCAATCAGTGCTTAGATGTAACACATTTTTATGTACTGATTGGTCAAAATATGTCACTTAACGATTCTCGTTATTTAACGATGTCATTATGAGTTACAGAATAGAGGGGTTGGACTTTTATTTAATAAAATAACGAGTACAAACGTCAAGTTCATTTGTTGTCAGCTCGTAACCCCCACAACTTCCATCTTATATCACATCAAGGCAATAAAACGTCTGACGGTTTCCTTTTCCTTTGATTGTGTCAGGAAGAGATAATAGTTGTTAAACCTCAATCATCGCCAATGTCTACAACCAACAGAGCAAACATGTACAAAGCATTAATCTTGTTTTTGTACGTGCCCAGATATCTCTCCTCTCTGCGTCCGCAGCTTCTTACTGATGACCCATTGTATATCCTCTACTGGTACGTACGCGAACGTCTAAAGTTTGCCTGCGTGTGAAAAACGAGCCCCCGCGCTCAGAATTTAATGTTTTTACACATTAGCCGTGATAAATGGATGCCTAACGATAATGCGAAACGCGCAACATTCGGTTTAAAGTTCCGACCCGTTCGGGTAATAGAAGGCGAGGAAGTTGCGAGGAGCTCAGTTTACACCTCCTTTTTTTTAGGTCCTTCCCCGCGGTATTGTTAAAAATTTATAACTTCTGCGCATCTTATCTGCTTTTATGAGGGTAAGGAAAGTCTTCAGGTTTAAGGGAATCACGATTATTTTTCAAATCTGCTTTAAATCTAACAACAACCTCGGAATACAATTAATAAAAAAAAAAGTGTATCTACATTTCCCATCTGGCAACTAAAAGCTGCCTGTGAATCGCGGCGTGTCCCTTTCATCCTGTGCATGAAATCCCTTGAGAAGGTTCATTTTTCATTCTATATTGGTTCACCGATAATAATAGATACAGTACGAGCGAGCGCAGCTTATCTTAATAACGATCGTATAAGTATATTACGATTCATCTTAAACAAACGTGTCCACTGTTCTATTTGTTTAAAGAAGCGGCATTTTCATTTCGCTTAATTTGATGTAACGTTAAGCCCGGAGCGTCTCGGATACTCCGGGAAAAAAAAAGTAGATTCTTTGAAGAAAAAAGACTATTACTTGAGATTCGTTAGAACTCATAAAAACTTTTTTTTTGCTTTACTAAAAGCGTCTGAATTAAATCCCGCGTGTCCTAATTGGTTTTGTCTGTTTTGTTTCGTAAACACTGAAGCTTTCACGCTGATTCGGAAACTTATTTATTATTTCCTCAGTTTAATCGAGACCGCATTATTTCCCTTTTATTTCGAACAGTTGACTAATTTCGTAACATTCGGAATTAGTAGGGCTGTGTTCATGAAAGACACTCTCGATTAGTATTGCAGTCTCTCTCTCGCATAAATGAGTTTATGTAACGCGTGATCAATATATTTTCTAATCAAGTGACCTATGGAAAAAATTATGTCTTTATTTGGTCCATTATTTCAAATGCCATTTGAATTATTTTGATTACATTCCTGTCGTTTTGTATAGGAATGTAATATAAATATGTAATTCAAGTGGCATTTGAAATAATGGACTAATTAAAGACACATGATTTAATTTCCATAGGTCACTTGATTAGAAAAGATATTGATCACCTGTTATTTTGTTTCTCATCTAAGAATCATACAAAAACTAAATCAGGCGTGGTTTCCATAGCAACGAATATATTTTCTACACCTTACTTAAAAGTGGGTCGTGAAAAGTGCGACCGTTGTCATGGAAATAATGTAAACACCTCTGGAAGCATATGAGCGAGACGCAAAACAAGTTAAAAATCGTGAGTGAGAGTATAAGAGTAGACAGGATAAGAATCTACACACTAGCGTCACTTGGGTATAACTGTCACATTTTCCATTTTGTTTGATACCTACCGATTTGCACTTCCATAAGGGTATCAAACAGTATGGTGGCTTTTTTTGACTCTGACGTTTAAGTCTACTGGGTAATTACTTATACTGTACCCAAGGTGTACTCGAAGGTATATTTTATGAACGCAACTTAGCGTATAGTAGAATGTTTAAGCACACGATTACTTTGACTACTAGTTACGCAAATAAATTTTTTAATGAGACGAAAAAGGAAAAAGAAATCAAGAAAGAAACAAATCAACACATAATATGGAAAGCAAATCGTAAAATGAATAAACGTGGAACAAGTCACGTGGAGGAAGTCGAAAACTCAGGTAGTTCAGTTATAAGGACGTATCATGAAGGAGCACCCCAAATTTTATTCAAAAGAAACGATAAAAATTAATAAATTTAATAGAAGGATTGAAAGAGAATATTTAACAAAACAAAACCACCAAGAAGAAGGAGACCAAGCAAAAAAATGAAAACTAAAAAAAAACCAAGAAGGAAAATCTGATAAGGAAACGAAAGTAACTTTTTCAATTCAAAATAAAAGACATCGCAGCGACTTCATTTATACAACATGCCACAATTTTTTTTCTCAATCCTCAAACAGTATCACGGTTCAAGTTATTGGGGTGTTGGAGGATTTCTCAATTCTCAAACACCCCAATAACCTGAACCGTGATACGGGCTTTTACTTCCACAATACCTGAAAACATCTCATTAACGATTCGTCACGCCCCAACAGACCAATTCCCGTTGAACGTTCCGACCCAATATAAATACCACGACACAGCAGCAGCCCCGAGGAAAACGAAACGTCGGCAGCAGAAGAAGTCAACGTAACGCGATTCTAACCGGAAGCCAATTCAAACAATGATTTCTTTAATTTATTTTCGTGCAAGGATTATTAACAGATTTAATTATCGCGATGATATACAGCGTGATTAGCAGTTCTATTCTGTATGTTTAAATTATTGAGAGATAGGGCAAAAAAACGTTTAAGAAATATTGCATGGGATGTTGAGGGTCATAATCCTGAGAACTCCTATGACCTTGATCTTCGCTTATTTTGAAGCGTAATGCATTTTTATAATGGATTTTAATGATATTTGAAATTTATTTACCCCCAAAGATGACAAAAGTTTTCAGAAAACTGTCTCACCTCTGCTATAGAATCATGAATCGCCCTGTATAATAAAAATACTTACATTTTCGTATGTGACACAAAAAACCAACAACAAATAACGTTAACGTCAGCTCAAGAAGCCATTTCATTTTCCGCATAAAATTGATGATTTTATTTAAAAAAAAAAGGAGTTCTTGGCCCTCAATATCAGAATCCGGATTATCAATACAGCTACACTTGCAGTATTTTATATGCGGAAAGGAAGTGAGGTTTTCCATATAATGGCACCATATGGACCCCATCCGTGCGGAAGAATAAACGCACGCAAAAGCGAACGCATATTACTATAATAAAATATTCCTCTCAGAAATTAATTTTTTACCACAAATATCATCCAAGAAAAGACAAATGTTAACGAGTTATCCATGACATTTGTGACTAGATTAAAATAATTTTGAAGACAATATGCTGGAAGGTCACAAAAACCTATACTTGTTAGTTATTTTTTGTTCATCAGTACAATAACTATGAATTAGATGACAAATTTCGGTTTAAATATCATTCTCAAATCTGAAATTAATGAATTTGCGCTTAAAAAGACAATTTATTGATTAAGAAAAATTGAAAAAACCCTGTTAAGCACGTGGCCATTTTTACTTAAAATAAACGACAAACAAGAACTTAAAATAAGGCAAACAAAAGTTCCTAAATAATACCAACTTAAGAGTAACAAACACAGTGAAAGCTGAAGGCGCGTAAAAAACTTAAATAGTACCAACTAGTACACATAGAAAATGTCATCGATTACGGAACTGGTGGACGATGATTTACCGACTCACGCTTGCCCAAGTCCTCCCAGGGACGAAGCAAAAAGGGCCAAAGTAATTGTGGAGGAATGCGAAGACATAACAGAAACCATCCACCAAATCCCAAGGCCAAATAGGGCCGATATTAATAAAAGACCCAAGAAGACGAAACGAGTTCCAAACATTCCAGTGGCAAATGTGATAAACATAGCGAATTGCAATGGAGTCCAAATAGGACAGAATTGCACTATTAACATGAACAAAAGTGATAAAAAGGATAGATTTAAGGAAACTGTTGTAAAAACAGATGCCATAAACAAGTGTGAGAAACCTGTGACCAGGGAACACATAGATTTTGATGCAACACATGCTGGTAAAGGCTGGCGAGATATTGGGAGGAAGTTGAACTGTTCCGAAGGACAGATTTATCAATTTGAAGAAACACATTCGATTCGGGGGGTTAAGGAGTTGATTTACAATTTGTTGCTCGATTGGGTACAGAGTGAACCTGAGCAGGCAACGCTTGCAATGCTTGGGGAAAACATTATGAAATACCGGCCAACAACACGTGCTGAAAATGTTGGCTAAAAAGTTGGAATTTTAGGCCTCATTATATTTCAAGTGATTATCAAGGTACTGGAACTTGATGACCTTATCAAGGTACTGGAACTTGATGACCTTGTCTTTGTCATGAAATTGATCTGGTTCTTTCTTTTTAAAACTGTGCAAGTTTCATAAATGTAAAATAGGCATTTACTTCCAATTAAGTAACGTAAATATTTTTGTATAAATAACATCCATACACGTAAGTCCCTACTAAGAAATAATAATATGTGTAAGTTTATTGTTAAATAATAGCATTTATTAAGAAGGACCAAGTCACGACTGAGATTGAGTATCAGCTAAATTAGTATCACCTTCCAGAATGATCAAGATATCATCAACGTACCGAGGAAAAAGTTTGACCTTATGGGACAAATAGTGACCAGAATTAAAAAAATTTGACTCTAAATTATTCATAAAAATGTCAGCCAATAGTGGACTTAAATTGCAACTCATGGAAAGACCATCTAATTGAAAATAAAATTTATTATTAAACTGGAAAAAGTTTTGTTTCAGAGTGATTTTCAAAAGTTCAGTAACACAGAACAATTTTGAGACTAAAATTAAAGTCACATTCAGGTGTGTAAACAAATTTATTTTCACAGTTGTTTTTACATCTGAAAGTGACTTTAAATTTAAAGTCTCCTTTAATTCGATTATGAAATTGGCCCTTAGGTAACCCATAAAATCGAGGTGTTATCGGATTCATACAAAGGAGTTGTCTGTTCTTGATTAAAGAGCTATCCCTAAAACTGAAAACCAAAGATCTAAGAGATTTGTTAAATTTAAGACCTGGATCGCTACTATTCAAAAATTCGTCACCTTCTTGAGCATAGGCAGTCCTCCCCTCCCCATAATAACCATACAGGAGCCATTATCTACCTTACTAAGAATAAGGTTACTTTCTTTCAGTTTTAATCTAAGAGATTTAAGGATAAATGAATCTTTAGAAGATTTATTGCGTTGGCTGGCTGAATTAAAAATTTCTGAACATTCGAACCTGATCCGCTCCGCGTCGAAAAATTCGAATTTTTCAATAATAACTTCAGTGTTGATAATTAGATTTTTTTTAACAAATTTATTGAATTTAGGAGCAATTGAAAATTTTGGACCTTCTTCTTCTGAATTAAATCGGTGAACTTGAGAAATATGTGAGTTGAAGACAGAACTGAGATATTATAATCTAAGTAAGATTTTCGCCAAAAAAGGTACTATCCAAAGGTTGATAAATATGTTGGTGATTAAAGTTGTCAAAGTTAAAAGCATCATCATCATCTAATTCATAGTTATTGACCAAAATATAGCTCAAAATCTTTGAAGTAGTTTTTTGTGACCCTCCGGCATGTCGTCTTCAAAATCATTTTAAAAGACAAATGTGATATAATACTTGAGTGAATGAAGTTCTTATTTTTTACTTAGAAAAGACTCGCGTTGTAATATTTTTCGCAAGGATTTTAATAAACCCTGTAAATCCACCAACAAAAGAAAATGTCTTCAATTAAGTGCACAGGGCGACGCTATTTATTATATTCTATGCATAAAGTTTCGTATGTTGTAATATGATAATTCTGATTTAATGACGGAGCAATGCCATTAGTAGGAATGTCTAGACGTAAAAATGGTATTGAAATTTTAATAATTTCTCGGTTTACATACATATTAAAAAAAAATGTGCAGGCTAAAGTTTGTACGAAACAATTCGACAAATATACTGCGGGGGAGTTTATTTTACACGCGCGCACATAATTTGAGAGGGAAACTTTGCAGGATGGTATAAAATTTCATAAGCGACAAAACCGCGTCGTCCATAAGATATAATCAGCGAAAGCAAAGTTGAATTTATTTAATGGAACAGAGATATGTCTATTACAGGAGTGAGCGGAGCCGGTCTCTGGGGTGGGTTGAGGCACACATGAGAACGTCTGGCGGCCACCCCCTGCCAGTGGGGCCATGCGCGAGCTAGACGGCCCCAGGCTCCAACACCTGACCAAGGATCAGCAGCCCCACATTCATGAACACCCCCTGCTCGACGCTGACGGTAAGCCAACAATTACATCCACCTCATTTATGAATATACATAATTAAAATTAAAAGCGAAATTAATTTCAATATACTTACTCATACTTATAAAGCTCTAGTTTGAATATAATTTTCATCGTACATGCTACAACATTATGTGTATGTAAAAGGCACCGGCACTTCTTTGAATGGAAACTCAGATCACTTTTTTCCCTCTCTAGAAAGGAAATAATAAATAAATCAATTTTGTTTCGCCAGAATGAACAAAGGGCGTGAATTTTCACGGGTTCGGTTAAAATGAATAAATTTCACGTTGTATGTGAAGCTCGCGTGTGGAAATACGAGAAAACTTGATCTCGGAATAATATATTAAAAATTTTCCACCCGAAAGAGGGGGAGAGAGGGCCGCGGAAGTTAACTTTCGCGAATAAATTCCGGCGACGCACGCGGGAAAAAACGGGTGCGTGGAAACTTGTTAGTCTTCGTATATGTAAATGTATGGCGAGCATTTTTCTGTTTTTCAACACTTTCGATGATTTATCGCACACCCTCGTCGTGATGGACGACGACAACGACGACAAGGTGTCCCCCCTTTGTTTAATTTATTAACGGAAAATGGAAAAATAAACGTAGTTATCCTGGTGGGAGTTGGAAGGAAAAACAAACAAACAGAACGCACCTGATTAATTTAGGAAGTAATATCAAATTTCACATTTTTATTTTTATCCTTCATTTAACTACTGTCGACTATACACATAATATAAAATCGAACAATAATAGAATGATTTCTATTGGATTATTACATAGAAACATATGCCCTCTAAATAATTTTCCTGGTTTTCTTTTTCCTGTGGTCCAGTTCTTTTTGGAAAGTTTTAAAACGTAATTGCTCCCCCCATTTCCTTTTTTCCAAACAAAGTTTTCCCTCGTACGTTTTTAATCTAATTAAATCCCACCGCAATTATTTACATAACTAATCCCGAAATGGCCGGTGTTTTCTCGGGGGCACGTTAATAACAATAATAACACAGTGCGGTGGTGATCGTGTCGTGACTAATGCCGCTCATTTTTACGAAAAAATATCATTTTCGCTACCTTACCCATGCACGGAATAACGCAATTAGTTTCTGCGCGGCACTCTGCAAATTGCAGGTGACCACACGTTGTAATTCATTTTTAATTAATTTCCCCTGTAGAAAACTCTAAACTTAAATAAATAAACTTTTCAGCAGTAGTGTATCTTCTGTTTTTTGTTACTTTCGAAGAGTTTCGAATTGAATTTATTACGTTTTAAATATAGTATGTACTTGTCAATATTTCGCAAGACGTCAGGAAAACACTTCATCCGAGTATAAACAATATTAAATTTGAAATCCCGTCAACATTAAACGCGATGGGAAAATAAAGATATATAGGTCACGCGGAGCGCAGGTAGTTTTTCCGAACTACCCCGGAACGTGGAAAGCGAACCGTTCAGGACGAATGCGGGAACCGGCTGTTTTCGTGCACCTGCTGCGAACTCGAAATTGTTCCTACATATCATGGGAAACGGCGACAGTTTGAATACGTTCGGAATTTGTTGTCTTCGGAGGCGTATTCGCGCGCGCCCCCTGCTTTCGCATGAAAAATCCATCTTTCTCGCAAGGGGCACTAGGGACCAAGTTCGTCGTTGCAATGGCGATATACGCCGCCGCCGCCGAAGTCGAAGTGAATTTCTTTCTTTGTAACTGCGACGCGCAAACTTTATATGTAAACCTGGAGTCAGAATTGGAAAAGAATCGGAAGTAATTTATTGTTTTTTTTTTCTCTCCAAGGTTTGCAATAAACGTGACAGAATGGAACATCAAAAGTTTTTCCTAGTAAACCCATTCCTTTTTTCTGCCAAGATCTATTTCAAAACCTAAGACATTTCGATATTAAATTAAATCGAAGAGCCATCTCTCTTAGCTCTAAAGTATACTGATCATAATCAATTCAGAAATGATATTATTTACTCTGTTATAAGTATTAGGGGGATGATACTCTTGAAATTGGCAATAAAGAGCCGGAATTAAATCCGTCTCTTAAGAAAAGTTTTAAAAGTCCAGGCTCGTTTCTCGGAGCTTTCCCATTTAAAGCCGGCGACGTTTCGTATTCACGACGAATTGTGAACTTCAAGCCCTTGGAAGCGTAGAATATTAACTGCGACACACTGACCCGATTTAATCGAAGTAATTAGTACGTGAGATCCGCCCCAAATTGCCGCCTCATTTTCATACAAATTACGAGTTTAATACTGAAACTAGCATTAGTTTGCCATCATCCTTGGACGAGTTCTTTCAGTATCGAGGTTTTACATGTCGTTAATTCTTAATGCCTTGTTAATACATACAAGAACATATAATTTATAAAGATGATCGAAAAGTAACCATCCTCCGGCATTCTCTTATCTGAGATACACATATCTTTAAGTGTACCTAAAACGTTTACTTCATGTACCTACATATGTAAATGAAGTCAGATGGACTTTAAATAGCATCGATTCAAATTAAGTAATATTATAATATAATTGTTAATTAAAAATAGAGTTACTTTCTCTTCTTTTAATAGTGATTATTTCTCTTTCTATATAAATAAAATAAAGCGGTACTTTATTACGAATTGTCAAAATGTGTCAAAATTATTTCCAGCGGTTTAATTTTTTTACCAAAAATTTCGTCCACAGGATGTTCGAGTTTTAAAAAAAAGCAAAATTAAATGGTTGTTTGTATATTCAGAAAACAAGTTAATTGCTACACTTTACGCGAATCCATCAAAACGTAAACATTTTTCCGCGCCGTACGACGATGATGATGATAAATGCGAACCGGCCGTTTTCTTTTTTTGTTCCGAAACACGCTCGACCAAACGCAAAATAAATCCGGAGCTCCGCCAGTAAACAAAATAAAGCAAGTAATCCGGTAATCCGTCTTCTTCCCCGGACCCATTAAAGCATCATAAACAATGAATTTTTGAACTCGGTTGCATATACATACATCGCATCGGCCGGAAATGCGAGGACTCCTCCGATAAGCTCCGGGGCTTCCGGAGACCGGAAGGTCGTCCACCGAACATCCGAGAGATTTTTTTTTATGCGGGAAGTTTAATTTCGGGTGAAGTTCAAGGACTTTTAACTTCGCCGTTATTTGTGAGTTACGGCTTCAATTATTGAGGCGAAAAAAAAAAGGATGGTGTTACGAACACGGTGGTGTAAGTGCACGTGCGGACGGATGTAAAAGGGGGCCGCACCTGCTGGGCTTTAATTAAAAACGGAATTAATTTCGCCGTATAACGTAAGACGGTTATCTCCTGCAACTTCGTTAGGATATCGCGCACGCTAAACGTAAATTTGTTGTTTTTAATAACTGTCTTCATAGTTATTTTATATTTTAAAATTTCAACGTAAAAATAATTAATTTGAATTCTTTACGTGAACGTGACATGACACGTGCCTTCTTGGGAATTTTATGTTCATATTTAAACTTCTCATTTAATTGCGCAACTAAAACGGAATTAATTGAGCTGTCAGATAAATGAGGTTTTATTTAATTTGATTCGCTTTGTTTCAGAGCTGGAGAAGAGGATTCCTCTCGCAGCGCAGACGAGTCACTGCGCAGAGCTGGAGGAGTTGCAGGAGCTGCTACATTTCCCAGAAGAGGTTGCCCTGTGTCTGGCCGATACCGAATATCAACTCTTCTACCAGGTAACGAATTTGACGGTCAAAACCTTAACAATCCCTAGAGTCTTTAACCAAATTGAGTTTGGTTCATTCATTTTTGATTCTGAAATCCGAATCCTGCGAGTCTCATTTGAAAATGATCACGAAACAATTAGCCCAGTTATTGATTAGTGCCCTACTCACCGAACAACTGTGCTAATCCGGCGAGGCAGGTTTACTGCTGTAGACAAGTTTAATAGTATAATACATGACTTGAACTGAAGATACCGCCTATACAATAATATTCCAGCTTTGCAACGGAACAAAACTAGCGGGCGACGTAATATTCGTTATTGTGGGGAACTATTTCAAGAGCACAATGGCTGGCTGGTCTGAATTTAATAAGATGTAGGATAATCGTACTACAAGGGGATATGTTGATTTTGTAATTACAATACCAAATGATAACGTGGAATGTCTTAAATAAATAATAAAAAAAAGTTGTACATGTCGAAATACTTTCCCATTACGTTGCCAATAAAAAAGACTCGGATCCAGTTTTACAATTGTGGAATAACTGTTGGTCGAATATCCTTTAATGTTCCTCCATAGCTAAGTCACACCAAGTCACGTTATTCTAAGAATAATGCTTATCCGACGATTGTAAAATCGGACCTCAGTCTCATCGATTTATAAGATCGAAAAACGTTTCCCGATGCATACATTTTAACGAGTACACGTAGCTGCTATTTTTTAAGATAAATTTACCGTCGTGCTTCCACGTATCAAGCTTTAGGTTTAGAAATCTGTCTCGTTTCAGGTCCCCCCTATTGATTACCTCCGGCAGGTGACCTTGGACCTTGGAGGAGCCACGGGCACGTCTGCCGAGAGCTTACCTGGTAACTCCTCCGCAAGATCGTCTGTTGCAACACTTATTAAACGATTCAACGAGGTTTGTACATCACCTATCAGAAATAATTTATTTGTATCGCGGGATTAAAAACACATATTGAAAAGCTCTAACGTTAAAAAGGAGGCCCATGAATGATAATTAACTTTCGTATCTGCGCCCGTGTTTTTAAATGAAAGCTCGATGGGACGTGTCAACGACAAAAGCTCGGCTTAGCGAACGACGAAGTTCTGCTCGCTCTTATTCCCAATTTAAATAATTCCGAGATAAAGCGAAAAAAGTGCAAAAGTTTCGCGGTAAATTCAGAAAAAGTTCTTGTTTTATTTTGTCTTCTGTGTTCTAATAGTGTTTCGGGCTCACAATGATCGAATTCAATTAAATTAATTCGCTACGCGTTAAAATATTTCATTCGCTACGTTAATCGTGTTCTGCCAATCATGAATTCGCAAGCAACGCATAGAATATCTAGAATCTAGATTTTTCTGGATCGCCGCGCACACGTTCACGAACTTGTACGCACGTATGTGTGCCCCTTTAAATACTATTATTTTTTTAAAAATTTAATTACAAAGTAAAACGAAATTAAACTACGGGGAACAATGACTTATTAAACATTTGAGTACATTTTGATTATGTATTCGCATCGATTAATCCATTTTAAAGCACTGCGTCCCCACGAACCAGAATACGAAGTGAGGGCGTAATTTAATTAACGTATGAATAGCGAGCGTCTTTAATGATTATGTTAGCTTTAATCGGAGCAGAACTAATTCTAAGCCAAGTTTTGTTAACTGTCGGTTATAGTCGCAATCATTTCTCGTTAACTTTTTATTGAAGCTTTAATTTAATTGTCCTCCTACAGATACCCACGAGTTATTTGTAATTAGCTTTTTAAAGGGATCAAAGGGGATGTGGGATCTCCCGAAAGCTAGATTTTTTCGCGGTCTAATTACTATTATAGTTGGATAAGTATTGTCACGTGCAACATTAACATTAATTACGCCCAGTATGAAATGCTAATGGTGGTTTATTAAAACAGGTCAGCGCGTGGGTGACTCAACTGATAATATCGCAGCCCACGCATGACGCTCGCCGGGCCGTACTATCCTGCGTCCTTCGGGTCGCCCTCTCGTCCTGGAACATCGGGAATTTTAATGGAGCCATGGAGATTATCGCCGGCCTCAAGTGAGTACAGCTCTTTTTCCTCTCTCCAAGCCGCGTGTTTTCTTTCCATTCTGCGGCAGCGTTACCGGGGGGGATCGATACAAAGTAGTAGCACGCCCACACACGCTCCGGTTGAAATAAGTAAAAACCAAAAATCCCTTGAGGTAATTGCTTCGCTTATTTAAAAAAAAAAAATCTTGTGGGTCGCGGTAATTAAAGACAATCCACTGAGAGGCAGTCATTATTTTGCCAAAACAAACAACACTATGTTTTACGATATTTGTTGATTGAGGCCGGGGCGGTGATTTAGATGACTCGGATAACAAAGTCAAGTTATAAAATGAACGCGTAAATAACGGTTGATGTGTCAATATAATTTCGAAATTGAATGGCTGGGGTGAGGGGGTGGGAGAGATTTATTATAGAGGACAAAAAGGGAAGCTGTGTACACAGGATCGATTTCAGAACAAGAACAGAAGGTGAATCATGAAGGAAAAAACTTTTTAAATATTATTATTTCCCCCCAAACAAAAAAGATTGTATTCATATGGTAAATGGTTGTTATGTTTTTTTTTTTGTATTGCTTTGTTTGTAGGTGCGCAGGTCCTTCTCTACCATCTATCTGTGTCGTATATACTTAGAAGTTGGAGACGAAAGCTTAGTTTACTTTGTTAATTGATTGCTTGCCAATTTATTTATAAATAAATGGAAAAGCTCCGTTAGAACATGTAATAAACCTCTCTCTGAAGTTTCTGTTTCCATAACACGCGCTTACATGAGCTTTACAACATATTACTTAATGTCTCAGCGATGTACAAAGTTCACATAAAAGCCGAGCTGCATTACAGAATAGATTTCTCAGCTTTCTTGAGACGGGGGAGTGTTTGACGAACAGATCAATTGTTCTGCGTGTTAACTGCAGAATTCCTCGGGGGGGATGTTATATATAACGCGAGCAGAACGTTGATGAAATTATTCAGTGAGCCGTATTGATCTTACAGCCACACACACACACACACAAACACGTGAACTTTTACAGTTTGCCGCCGAGGAAATAATCAAAATTCCCTAAACGTACTTATGAGGTTGTAGGCAGCGATATTTCTTTATTTACTACCACTGCAGGAGGTGGTACGTATAACAGAAATGTAATTCGTGTTGCAACGTGGAAACATTTGAAGAGGAATGTAATTAAATTATAATGATATGTGTAAGTAAACCGGAATATATCGTTTTCTCGAAAGTAAATTCGAGCAAACGAAAGCTCGTTTGTTCAGCATTATGTAGTTCCAAGCCCAAGAAAGTATTATTTGAGCTCATTATTTCCATTTAATATGGTGAAGCAAAAAGAAATACAACTCGTAATAGCCGAGTACGGTTGCAGATTTATTTTTGTACCTTTTGGACGGTCAATCATACTTAAATTTCCGTAATTTTAAACCAATTTGTTTTAATTAACTCGCATTCGGCCGTCCCTTTTCCGAATCGCTTTTAATTTGACAAATATCACTGCCATTTTTAATTTTCCGAGTATAATTGCGCTAATAAATTAGATTAAGTCTCGCATTAAGATGTAGTGGTAATTTATTAGTAGGGGGGCGGTGAAACGTCAGCAATTAATACCCGGCAGGCAGCAGCAAGAAGAAACGAAGCGGAGGAAGCAGTGGAGGCGGTGGCAGGGCAGGGGTTTCTTTCGGCCTCCAGCGGAGTGGAAGGAGTTGTAGGCCGGCGGAAACTACTTGCTTTTGCATCGCAATCTTCAGAGACTCTCATGGCCAATCCAAAATAGATAACATCGTTATTATTGTTATTATTATTAATTAGTATGCACAAGCATTTTAATTGTAAGTAAAAGTAACAGATTATTTATTACGACGCGACGGAAGGATTTGTCAAGGATAAAAGAAAAATTGTAAACCAAAACATGTCTATCTCGTCAAATGCGATTATTCTCGTTAGCCTTTCAGCAGCTAATTATTTTGTTGTTTATGTTTGCTCATTAAATAATTAAATTTGCTTTCCCGCTTCGCATAAATACTAATACCGGCATGGTAATTTGCTGAAAATAAAGGTTACATGTGTAACATCAGGCGGATCATTAGCAAAGTAAATATTGTATTGAAGTCAATGTTTGCCCTATTTGACGAGGCAGTTTATGTATGTATATACTTGTATGTACATTTATTTCCGTAATTGTAGGATACGAGTTCGCATGTGAAACAAAACTAGGCGTCTAAGAAAAATTCAGCTTCTTTCCACCAGAAATTATATAAAATTGAAATGAACACGCGATGGTTTCGATTATTCTACAGACTGGATGTTTTTCTTTTTAGATCAAATAAGCTCAAACCATTTTGGTTATCCATTACGGAAAAGGAGACGTTGCCGGTGTTGGACTTCCTATCGGCAGCTTTGCTTTCGGCCGAGTACGACCGTGCCTTAAGTCGAGCTTTGGCCATGGCAGAGTGCCCTGTCGTGCCGTTTTTTGGGGCGTTCTTGAGGGATCTGCGGGAGATCCTCGCCTCCCCCCACAGTGCACACGACATGGCCGCCGGTGAACCGACGCCGCCACCGAAATTTCCTAAGTCTGACTCGCGCAGAGACAGGGACCAACAACAACAAAGAACAGTGGTAGGTGAGATGGTGTTGATCATTTTATTCCATCAGAAATTATTATTATCTCTTAGACCTGGTCTTTTCTTCTCTCATTAAATTTATATAGCAATTAATTGCCATGTAACAATTGTGATTACAAATGGGAATTAATCGTCAGATAAAGTTAATTGGAGATGAAAAGACCGAGCCTTAGACTACCCCTTTTTTGTGCACAAGATTTGGTTTCGCTTCTTGAACAATTTTAAGATTTGGTTTCGCTTTTTGAACCAATGAAACCAAATCTTGTATAAGGAATAGGATAGTCTAAAACGACTTTCGCAGCATGTTCGTTACGTTGTAACAATTTTTTACTTTCCAGTTTATATCAGACTACAATGGTGAAGACCATCATTTCACCAAGATAGGACCGGGCGGCCTCATTAATTTGGAAAAAATTTATCGGACGCAAGCTGTCATGGACCATATTTCACTGTGTCATCAGCACTATCACACCCGTAATCGTCTTTCTCCTACCCTTACACTAATTGACTATCTCAAGTAAGTATACTTGTGCATGTACCATCGCCGGCACTAAAAACGAAACGAAAGCTCGTTTGCAAGTGAACCTTAAATAGTGCTACTTACGGCTATGGCCTTGATACAGCATTTGTTCTAAGTGCCGGCGAGTGTACATACATTGATACTGCCCGGGCATCGATTTAGTTGATTTTTTTTCCCACCATATTATACCCCAAGCTCAGAGCTTGTCGGGGGAGAGGTGGCAGCTGCGACCGACTTAGATGTTAATTTCTCCTTTGGCATTCGCCTTACAAACTAAGGAAACGCAGAAACTCCAGTTCGAACGAGCCGGATTGCGACTATACATGATGAAGCCAAAGGTTTTAATTTTAAATATGTCTACCTAATCGAAATTAAAAATGTTGAACGAGCATCGCCTGAAATAAATAATAATTTCATGTCCTAGTGTTTTAAAGTGAGCGATATTTAATTAAAAATCGAGTTTTCGTGCCGATGTCGACGAAAATATTATGGTCATGAAACACGACAACGCCATAAATAATACATGTCTGAATTCATTATGGACTAGCGCGAGCGGTAGGTAAAAAAAAATAAATAAAAATTTAATTAAATTATACTACCCAAGTTCCTGGCTTCCTCCGAGAATACATTAAAACAAAACCGCACGTTTCTGCGAATCCTCGCGGCAAACAACAAAAGCTGCTAAAGTACACCTTTTTCCCCCTTGACAAACAAAAATGTTGATTATTAATTTATTGAAATAAAACTGCTTCGAGTTAATCCTAACGAGAAAACGGAAATAAATGAGCTCATTCCAAATTTTAATCCTTTGACTTTTTCCGTCTATCCATCCGTAATAATCGTTTTGAGAGCATAAAAGAGTAGACCAATTTTTCCTACGCTGCATTTAACTCTTTGTAGAGCTAAGCGGGGGCTTTTCCGAGAGCATCAAAGCACGATAAAAATAAAACGAAGACTAACAAGTTCACGGTGTTGTTGCATTTACATGTTTTTTATTTAAGAAAAGAATTAAAATATAATCCCCGCGGGCATTTTTCATTTTGTAGTTTAAACGCGAGCATTCAAAAACGATTGTTAATTTCCCTTATTTATTTTTTTCTTTTTAGGTCAACAATTACACATAAGCAGCGCGTTTTAGCAGCTGCGCCCCCTGAAAGGGCTGAACACGATGGGGAGTACGTATGCGACGTGGACGACTACCATCCCGTTCAACCCCTAATCCACGACCACGGAGTCAGTTTCGTCTGCTTATCCTCGGTCTACACCAAAATCGACCAGCACGTGATACAGGTGAGGTCGAGAAAAACCGCTTTTCCCACGCGCGGAAAAGCGATCGGAAAAACAGTCGGAGAAAAACGGTTTCCTCTCGAATGTTTTCTGCATTCAGTCGAGTGACCTTGACCTACTTTCACTCTTGCATCGGTGTTCCATGGCTGGCAACAATCCATGTGTCTCGAATGACCCGCAATTCATTCGAAGTAAAATAGCTGCGCCCAACGTTTCATTTTGATGAGGATTTTTTTTTTTTTAGTTGCGGACTGATTGCGTCTGAAATGGCTTTTGAATTTATTTTAACGAGAGCCGAGGATCGATTTATTGAAATGTTTTTTTTAAGTTGCGCCTTTGCTTGGCGAAAAAGGACAATAACAAAATAGACTTTAAGAAACTCGACTGTACAGTTCAGAATAGAAAAAGTCGAGAAAAATAATTCTAAAAGAATCGCTAAATTAATTTGGTTTTTTTAGATTTTGTGTTGCTTAAAAAATATTAATTACATTTTATAAATCGAACTGATTGCGCTCAGATTGGCTCTTCAATACTAACGGGGCTCCAGAATCGATTTATTGAGTTTCTTTTATGTACAGTTCGATTCTATTACATAGAAATGGAAAAA
This sequence comes from Dorcus hopei, assembly GCA_033060865.1. Lineage (NCBI taxonomy): Eukaryota > Metazoa > Arthropoda > Insecta > Coleoptera > Lucanidae > Dorcus > Dorcus hopei. The sequence goes on along the minus strand of CM065425.1, from coordinate 1,012,840 downwards.
CGCAAGTAATTAATTTGATTGTTAACTTTTCAGAACTTAATAATGCCCAAAAATTCAAAATGTTTCCCTTTCCTTCTTTTCGGAAGTGAAGATCCGAGAAAAGAATTCTAAAAGAATCGCTAAATCTAACTATTTTTTTCTAATAGTTTTGTTCGCTTAAAAAATTATCTAATTACATTTCAAAAGAGCCATCGATTGCATTCGGAATTGCTTTTGAATTTGAACGAGCCCCGAGAACCAATTTATTGAAGTGCGTCTTGCTTCGAAAGAATGAAACGCTGGATTCGAGGAGAACATTAAAAAAATGAACAAAATGAATAAAAATTAAAAAAAAAAACTCTATTAATTTAACTCGATTAAGTAACATTTTGAGATTTTGATTTGTTCTAAACTGCACAGAGAGGAAAACGCAACTAAATTTTTTCCGAACAGTTTTTTAGGTTTCATTTTCTTTTCTTTTTTTAAGCTTTATTTAATATATTTTATAATTGGTGGTTTTCCTAAAAATATAACCGTTACTTCAGTGGAAATATAAAGGAGGGATTATTATTTGAAATGAAAATAAAATCGGTAATTATAATGTTTTAGTTGCTAGCAATCGGGGGTGCAGGGGGTGCAACTTTAGGCGCACCAGCCTAAAGGGCGCCTAAGATCTGCCCGGGCCCAGTGTACATTAAGTTTTATCATCGTACTGAGTGTTCGCAGTCTGCAGAATAAAGTAAAGGGGGCGCAATACTTTAACAACAAAGACAGAGTTTTATCTCTGTTCATAAATCCATAACTAATCAAATAAAAACGAATCCATTCCATTCAAACCTAACTGGAATGCTACAAAAAGTATTTTTGTTTTATTTCGGAACTTCTTTTAACCATGACCCTGAGTACTGGCGTAGCTACAGGGAGTAGTTTATGTTTGAACGCGTCTGGGCCCAGCATTCGCTAAATCTGGCGTCATTTATAATCTATATGTATACATATGTATATAAAATTGGTCCATGAATATCCCGAAATATCGTAACCACCACGTTGCTTGCTAACGGTACAGCTTTGAATTTTTTTTGGCGGCGATGAATTTGAATGTCGCCACCCTGTTTGCTTTCTGGGATTTAATTGTGCATCCAAGATTTATCAACGGTAATAATTCGTTCCAGGTTTCTCAACCTCAGCCCACAAAAATGTAATAAAATGATAAATAATTCGCGGTGAAACATCACCGACAAACATGTTTGATACAGTTGTCAATATTTGTGGAAACAAAACGAAGTCTTTGGTATTTATCAACTATATAAGTAACATGTGTTTTTTTAAAAATGCCATAAAGGTTGGCCATGAAAATTAAAACTCATGTCGTAGCTTGGCATCTAACACATGCCAAATCTGAAAATTTAAAGCAAATGAATGGAGCTAAGACATGAATTTTCTTTTCCACAGCCACCCCTTATGGCATTTTTAAAAAAACACATAGTAAATTTGTGATCTCAGTGATCTCTCGATCTTTTCCTTTTTTAATTGACCCATCGCTGTCAACTTTGAACATGTTTCTTCAATTCTCCGTTAAATCAAGGGGTTATCTCTTGCAGTCATACTCTTCTTCAAAGTAGAATAACTTGGAGACTTCCATCTTTCGGTTAAGCTGCGGCAATATTGTTTCCAGAGGTGCCAACGGGGTTGCAAAAGTCTGGCTAGACCTCCTTCCAATCTAAGCTGCGTTGACGCCGACGCGTCCGTAAAACATCAATTGCCGCTATTCCAATTTCAGTCAAACTGACGTTTAGCGGCATCTCTGATTTCTTCCTTTGCTTTTCCTGACAGAATTTCCTTACAGAGTTATCGTTACTGCTCTTCTATGGTTGCTACTTCATAGACCAGCCAAAACATGTAAGGTAGACAAGAAAAGGAAGCTTGAAGCGGAAGCATCATGAAGAAATTCAACAAATTGCAACGAATATTTCGAGTCTGTAATGTAACTTCTTTTTCATGGTTTTCATGATATTCGTTAAGATATGAACTACTCATTTCCTTAGCTTTGTGGAATTCACCCAGATCTGCGTCGTCGCATAATTAAGAGAAGGAAGAAGGAAAGAGACACGGCTATTTGCACCAAGCAATGTCACTTAGACTATAACTAAGGTCCAGTTGTACAATTCCAACTTAACTTTAAGCCAAAGCTTAAACCCTTGACAATTGTCGAAATAATCGTTGTTAGGGGTTTAAGCTGGCATTGTACAACTGGCCCTTACACAATGCTGTGCAACCTAAAAATGTCACATTATAATCATCACTTAAATTTAAGTTCAACTTAAGTGCAAATGACCATTAGACCGAGTTATAGAATGCAAGTTTAAATTTAAGCTGAAGTATAAACCCATAACAACGATGGTGTCAACAATTCTTGTTAAGGGTTAAGCTTTAGTTTAAAGTTAAGCTGCAATCGTACAACTGGGCCTTAAGGGTTTGATTGGAAGATCAATTCCTAAGGAATATAAGTATTAAAAAGCCAAACTTCTGTATCACTTAACTTTAGCTTTGTTGAATTCAATCTATGTAACTTGCATGGTCGTATATTTGACAAAAGAGAAGAAGATAGATACATAGACACTTAGGGGTTTGTTTGGAAGATGAAAATCTTAATCAAATTCTAAAGAATATTTAAAGTTTTTGAAGAAAAATTGAACTTCTTTGCCACTGTCTTTGTCACACTCTTTGTACTGGAAGAATTGATCTTCCAGTATGTCCGTGTCCTGCTTTTAGCTTCGTTGAATTCAATCTAACTTGCGTTGTCGTATAATTGAGAAAAGAGAAGAAGAAAAACACTTACGGGCTTGATTAGAAGATGAAAATTTTCACGTAGTGCTAGGGATTATTTAAAGTCTTTAAAGAAAAACGTATCTTCTTTTTCATTGTCTCTGTGTTGTACTTGAAGAAATGATCTGTCAAAATTCAACCTAATCTGCGCTGTCGCATAATTAAAGAAGAAGAAACAGAGAGTCGTCGACAAGAAAAGAAGAAATTGTATCACAGAAGAAAGATTAAAGCTAGCTTTCTTGTTTTCTTTGTTTCTGCAATTTTGATGATGAATTATCATTAATTGTTTTCTTTTATTTTAATATTTCTTTAATGAGTAGTTTGTTTCCCTCGTTAAATTACATGTGGTCATGTAAACCAAAAAGAAGAAAATTTCTTTAGTATCAGATAAAAGAAAATAAGGAAAGACTTTCCAAGTTTAAAGTTTTCTTCTTCTGTACAATTTTAAAGATGAATTATTACTTGTTTCTTTTTTTCTTTATTTATATGTTTCTTCATCGCCTTAGTTAGTTAAATCATATGTGGTCATCTAAACCAGGGCTTTCGAACGTTCTTGCTTTCTTCTTCTCTACAATTTTGAAGATGAATTATTATTTGTTTTTCTTTAATCTTAAGACTTCGTAGTATAAGTTTGTTTTCCTCGTAAAAGCACATGCAATCATCTAAACTTCTTCAAAAATTTTCAACAAATTCTAAGGACTATTCGAGAAGTATGGTGTCTGGACCTAGTGTTGCTAATTTTAGAGATTTTTGTGTTGTTTATTTTCTAATTATTTTTTGTTTAAATTACCAGAAGCCACACCTGTATAACGCAGTTACTTTCTAGTTATTTTTTTTTTCTAATTGAAATTACTGTTTCAAAATCGTATTGAAGTGACAGAGGGAAAAAATGAATAAATAAATCAGTGCAGCCATACAAATAAAAAAGACACACGTTATCCATGTATACGTAGTGAAATGCGTTAGTCTTTTGTGGTGTCAATTCCACATAATTCATTTGGACAGGATTGAATTCATACAATGCCGTTTTATCCGGTCGTCGACTACCAACTTCGCTGAATAACTAACTGAAAGCTGAAGCCTTTCAAGCTCAAACTTTATTTACGAACGCGGCAAATCATCAATTTACGCCTGGAAATTCCGGGCGATCGTTTTTAATACGTGAAGCAGGGATGTTTAAATCTTGTTTGCGTCCCTCGTTTAGATCCTACATCACGGAAGCACCGTCGTGCTTTGGGAAGGTGTGGAAGGACCCTCTCCGCCTGGTCCTCGGGGCGTTCTTTTATACCTTCGATTGGATCGCTCCTGCACAACTTTAACGTGGGTGCGTCCCAGTTGGAGCGGGCTGAAAACTGGCAGCAGTAATGACACCGACCCTTTCTCCACGGACTTTAACTTGTCTTTCAATCCGGAGGAAACTTTGGCGCCCGGATTACTCACCAAGTTGGCGCTTCAGTCCGCAGGAGAACAATCCACCGGCACTACATTAGACGACGGGTTTGTATATTTTACTGCTTAGTGAATAAGTTTTATACGTCCGCATTTGCTTAATCTATTTATACAGAATAAGAGAGACTCTCTCCCTACTTTATAGTTACTTGACTAGCAAAAAACAGAAAGAGTCTATTTTGTGCATACGCATATATTTTGCAAACAAAAAATTTATGAGTGGGTTTGAATTTTTCCTTGCTCTTCAACGGACTCCATGGCTTTCCTAACTGTCTCTTCATCCCCCAGGAATTTCATGCTACCACCTTCGACAGGTTTCAAAGTGCTTGCCTCCAGCACATAAACAAACGGAATCGCCGTAGGTAAATTCAAATTCGTAATTCCCTCGTCGGAGATACCATCCAGTAACTTAACGATCCCCCTCAAACTATTACTATGAGCCACAATCAATACTCGCCTTAGGGCCTTGATCTGCGGCTCGATGGTACATTTAAAAAAAGGGACGGTCCGTTCGAGAGTCATCTTCAAGGACTCACCCATCGGAAACTCACCTTTCGGGGGGCCTGCTTTGTAGCGTTTATCCCCAACAATCTCCTTATAATACGGGTTGGATTCTTCCATCATGGGCGGCGGTACATCGTAACTCCTCCTCCAAATTTTCACCTGTTCTTCCCCGTACTTCTCAGCAGTCTCCGATTTATTTAACCCAGTGAGATTTCCGTAGTGGCGCTCGTTTAATCGCCAAGATTTGATGATGGGGGTGTTAGGTTGGTGGACCATCTCTAGTATAAGATGGGCGGTCTCTTCAGCCCTCGAGAGCAAGGAAGTGTAGACCACGTCGAACTTATAGTTCGCATCTGCCAGAGCTTTTCCGGCGTTTCGGGCTTCCTGCCTGCCCACCAGCGACAGCTTTGAGTCGTACCAGCCCGTGAATAAGTTGCGATGGTTCCAATCTGATTCGCCGTGCCTTACCATTACGACTCGCACGATTTCTTTGGTGCACGGACCACATAGTTCCATTTTCACTTAATTCTTTCGTCGATCAAATTAGTTAAAATAAGTCAGTGTCAAATCAGAATGTTACTTGATTAAATGTTGATTTTATTATTGTGTGTATAAGGTGTCTATAAAAAAAGCTGTTACGACTGGCAAGTTTTGGAAGATTAATAGAAATTGAGGAACAGTATTTTTATGTGGTTGTTTTATGAATTCGCGAGGTTCAAGAGTATAAACAAAGAAATTTATTTATTAAACGTACAAGTAGTTACTACGTACTACATTAAACACGTTTATAAACATTTCAGTGTAAGTAGTCACACTCTAGTCGAGATAATTAAAACGTTCCCAGTTTTCCAGTTGAATGAAATTAGTGTTGCTCCTCATAAACAGCAGCAACTTCTTCACGCAATCACGTTTCAATTGGTTCGCCTTCAGGAACAAATTCTGCACGGGCTCCAAAACTTCCACGTCTTCGACGATGCAGCTTATGTTGTTGCGGTTCAGGTTCAACTGCCACAGTCGGTGGAATTTCTTGAAGAAGTCGTCTGGTATTTGGGAAATTCGATTGCTTTGAAGTTCGATCCGCCTGATTTCCGGCAGGTGTTTGAAGGCCTCCGGATGGACTTCCGAAATTAGATTGTAACTCAGTATGATCGTCAAGTATTCGCCCCTTTTTAGGTTCTGCAAGCAATCTTGCCCGATTTGCGTGAGCGAATTGTGGACGAAGCTGACCCTGCGCAGATTCGTGGTGTTTCGGAACCACTGCCCATCGATGGTTTTCAATGAATTATAACCGAGGTCGAGGAGTACTAAGTCGGTCATGTTATCGAAGGCGTTCGTTTCAATCGTTGTTATTCGGTTGAAATTTAACCAGAGGTATTTTATGCTGGTGTTGCTGAAGATGTTGTTTTTTATTGTGGAAACGTGATTGTGAGTGATTGATACGGTGACGAGATTTGCCGTGTTGTTCAGAAAATAGGGTTCAACTTCTTCGGTGGAGGAGTTTTCGAATTTCAGTTTCAGCAAACGTTCCAGGCCGGAAAACATGTTGGCTCTCAACACACTCACGGGATTATCCGTGATTTTTACATCACATGCGTCTAACATGTCATCGCGAGTTGGATTTCTGATGAGTATTGGTTTCAAAGTGTGCTCGCAGCTATGCACTTCGACATCGACGTCTTTCAGATCGCCGTCGCTGAAAGCGACGATGGCGACCGCAAGAAACCCGACTAACAAAATCGGCACCGATTTGAATGGTCGATACATTGTGCACAACTGAAACGGAATTTATTAAATCCGGAGATAAATACCGCTGGGTTATCACACGCGTGAACCATGAATTTTAATCTAAATAGAATCGTTAAACTAAATTTGTCGTTTGATTTATGATAGCATTGAATGTTTCAAAAATATACGTCTACATGTTTGATAACTACGCAGCTCATTCATTATTTTAAAACTTCATTTAACTTTTTGCTGAATGGTTCATTCATTTAGTGCCGGAAAAAAAATTCAATTCAATACAAATCAATTGGTCTCAAATTTCATCGCCAAACAAACACCATAGACTTTAAAGTGAAACACACTTTACTTTAAACACAAATTATTGTAATTTTCACAATCTTGTTAAGTGAAGCGATGCGCGAAATGTTATTAAGTTGCGGTTTCACGATAAATGTACCGAAGCGAGGCATCTTCCTTGCAGCCGAATTGTCCTTGCAGGGCAGGATTTTTTGCCTAACGGTAAAAAGGGGTTCAAAGTGTGATTTATCTGCTTTGTAATTGTTTGCCGGCTCCGTTGCTGCGAAACACGATTAAGATCGATGCAGTGAATCACGGTCGAAACAAATTAGTTCCGCTAATTTTCAATAAATTACGGCCAGGAAACGTGATGTGTAAGGGGCAGAAAAAAATACACACAGAGTGGAAATTAAACCCAAAATTACTTCCAGGAGAATTTAAAAATCTGGCCATATAAGGAAACGTATAAAATCAAAAGAAAATTTAGGAAGAACGTGCAAATTTAACTATGGAGATAAATAGGCATCAGCGATCCCTTTCTTTTAACTTCTGTCGTTCAAATAAATCGCCATTAAACGAACTTTATCATGACATTCGATTACTAAGGCCCAGTTGTACATTCCAACTTAACGTTAAGCCAAAGTTTAATCCGTTAACAACAATTGTTGAAATAATCGTTGTTATGGGTTAAAGCATCAGCTTAAATTTAAACTAGAATAAAATTGTACAACTGGGCCTAAGTGACTGAGGATTAGATTTCGTATATTTACAAAATAAGCACGCTGGATAAAGGGATGGTCGAAGCGCCCTGATCAAGATCGTACGTGATTCCATTACGTTATTCAGAATGGCCCACAATTTAAATTACAATTTTTTAAACGTATTTCCGGAATATTCAAATTTTTTTCATCGTCTGTCCACGAATATGAGGGTTTTACCGTGTTCACATTTCTCTCGAAAAAATAAAACGTATAATTAACTCTAACAAAACAGGTTAAAAGCCATTAGGTAAGTTCAGATTGTTTTGAATTTCCCGCGCAAGTCGTACATCCATTACGTAACACTGACGTCACTTGCACAGTTTAAGTTACTACCCAGTAGCGTCACTTAAACGTCAGTGTCAAAAAAAAGCGGCCATACTGTTTGATACCTTTAAGGAAATGTAATGTGATTTGCAAATCTGTAGGTATCAAACAAAATGGCGCTACTGTGTAGATTCTTAATACTGCGTCACTTGTTTCAAAAAACTGACGTTTCTCTGAAGCCCTGTTTGCCGCTCAACGAAAAATGACTTCGTTTAACCAGGCCCCCCCATCAACAACGCAGATTGAAGAAGACAAGTACGAAAAATCAAACGAAATCCAAAAGTACGACAGCGAAGCCTTTGCTAAAAACAGGAGAGAGAAGCTGGAGCTACAAGACGAGTGCGCCAAGCTAGAAATCGAATGCGAGCTCAACGAAGCGTTGATTGAACATTTGAGAAAGCAGGTGGACGAGGAAAACGGAAAACTGGAAGACGAGAGAAATAAGCTCGACGATGTGTACTGTGACGTTTGGTCTCGCACGCAGGAGTTTTTCAAACGTCAACAACCGCGTAAACTAGGGGATGTACAAAAAGTAGTATGGGCCCCCAGTGCGAAAAAGGAGAAGCCAGACTTGGGGAAGCAAGCGATGAAGTTGCGAGGAGAAATTGATGCGCTGAAATTTTATAATGATGTGCTCGAAAAGAAGATCGAGTTAAATTAAAGAGGGAGAAGTTCACTTAAGTTTGTTTATTAGAGATTCATTTAATGAGTTGTATATTAATTAGATATCTTTAATGAATTATTAAAAATTGCTTCAGACTACAAGTTGTATTCGTTTTTGTGTTCTTCTATGCCCGTATTCGCAGTACTTCCTGGAGGCTTCCTTGGATAAGAATGGGGTATTGTTGTAAGGCAGCTGTTTGCCATAATACCATCCTTATTCGAGGAAGCCTCAAGGGAGTACTATGAATACGGCCATAAGTATCATACTGACTAATAAAAGATGACTTAAGTAGAACACTGGCAACGCTGTCCACAAAATATCATTAATAACAATATAAAGTATATCTTTTATTTTTTAAGAAAAAGGCGAATTTCCTTTCCCACTTTTGATTTTGCGAATTTTAAGAGCAGAACGTTGGCTTCAAATAATTCAGTAACTCTAAAAGTAAATATGTTATGTGACCTTGAACCAAATCGCCATTTACTCTTCGCAGGTTTTTGGATCTAATGTCCGTAAAGGAAGTCCACCTCGGGGGTAGAGACACAGAAAGAGAAATCGAATTGACCAGCGTTGCTCGTAGATACGGTCTGAATCACGAACAAGGAAATGAATGCGCCCTTACCATCCTTTACGGATACGGATTAAGTGATAACAGATTACTGTACATAGTATGTCCTCCTGCTGTTTGTCGGTAAGCTCCAGAAAGCGTTCAGCAAATGTAGGAATCCCCTAATTGCCTTTTTCACTAAAGGGTATGGTACAGTGGACTCTGCTGGCTCGTTAAAGGCTTGGCAAGACAAAACGCCCTTTCAGACAGGCGACTTCTCTGGCTGCGAGAGCAATACATGCAACTGTATCACGAAGACGGATACTGTTGCGGTCCGTTGGCCGCGGATGCAATTAGGTCTTTCGGAGGTCGAGATTGGTCCTTGGCCGGAATGACTCCCAGCGGTGGACAATCGGGAGAGTCGTCGGGTCTAAGGAGGGAGGTTTCCATGAAAATCAAAAAGAAACAGATACTCAGCAATCAAACGTTCAAGGTAAGAACCCTCGTGGACCCCCCCAACTTTTACAGACACACACTAAAACAAGGAGATGCAATAAGGTCGGTTCACACTTACTATCTCATTACATCAATCGTTACATCCTTATACACAACAGGGCCGGACGTAATCAGCTCTGTTCGCACCAAAGCAACACATATTAATGAGTTTCTTAGTTGGAAGAAATCGAAACAATTAGAATTTGTTTTTAGAGCTCTAAAATTAGAAACCAGAGCGCTGACCACTTGTTCTTGGAGGAGGCTGGTCGAACTACCCCCGCGGTAAGTAAATCTTATTACGATTTGAGTTGCAATTTTGTCACGAAAGGATTTGGGGCTTCCATTGGCATTCACAGTTTAGAAATAGTCGTTAGCTTTAAATAAGCAGCAGCCGACCGGCCCTGTTTACTAAACTTCCTTTAAATTTTATTTACTCTTTTTTGCTTTATAGATAGTTCTATCTACGCTTTGCTCAGGTAGTATTGCATTAAGAAAAAAAAATTACTAGACTCACGCTGGGGGAGGGCACACTTCATTAAATTCCCCGAATTCTTTTAGGACAAGAGTATGAAGTTCATTGAGCCAACAACTATGTGCATGGAGAGTAGTTATTGGCGTAATCCAACTCACCACCGGCAGTCGACTCCGACGACTTTCGCAGAGCACCAACCAGATGTTGCCAGACACCATAGTCTCGGGCATTTGGCGTACAACTCCTCCCAGCCGAAATACGAAAGGTAAAGTAAGTGAGCTAATTATAAATTTAGGGGGGAAAATCCGTTAGAAACTAAAGGGAACTTATGGTGTGACTCGTAGGGAAAGACATGGTTCGACGGAACACCTCTGGCACGGCCGACATCCAAGAGTGGGCTCAATCCTCTATGATACTCAATTAGACTTCGTAGATTTCGTCACGCTTTTTCGTTCATTTAGGTACTCCCCCCGAATCTGATCTAAACAGCCTCATTCACCTTTTTACTTGCAGTTTATTAATTCGAAAAGATTTACGCGATCTATTCGAGCAACTAGCAATATCTTATCGAAGCATGGCTGTGAATACTTCGATCCCGAAAGTGAACGGGGTCAAAGGCAAACTGGAGCAAGCTAAGAAACCGCAAAAGTTAGGTAAGGGCGCTCGGTTCTTCCCCGACGAAAAAATTTGGAACGTTTTTACCGAAGGTCTGCTGACGAGGAACAGTCGCGCTGAACTTGAGGGACTCGTTGTGAATTCTCAAAAGAAGATATACGATGCCATAGCGGCGGCCAGTATTTTCACTAATTGCGCAGGAATTGACACCAATAACTCACAAGTGATAACCATGTCTACTTTCTCCAAGTTCCTGGAGACCAGGCAGATGGAAGTCTGGACAGAGGAAGACGTGAAAGCGCTGATTCAAGTAAGCACAAATCCCTCGACGTGGTCCACTCATTACAAACTGATTTGTATTTCTAGAGACATGAACCAGATGCGACCTTGCGATCTCAAAATTGCTTGTCCTTTGAAGGTTTCGCGCGGTATTTAATGGACAAGGATAATTTTGCTTTCGTCAATGAAAGAGAGGTTCCTACCGAGAATGAAATGGCGAGGCCCATGTCGACGTACTATATCGCTTCTTCTCATAATACGTACCTGACTGGTCACCAGTTAAAAGGTGAATCGTCTGTAGAATTATATAGTCAAGTAAGTATCAGTTGTAAAGACCTCAATGGAATAACTGCATCCCCATCGATTTTAGGTTTTGTTGACGGGTTGTAGATGTGTAGAGTTAGATTGTTGGGATGGCGATGATGGTTTCCCCATGATTTACCACGGCCACACATTCACGACCAAAATTCCTTTTAGCGCAGTCGTTGAATCAATAGAAAGAAACGCCTTTGTTACCTCTCCCTACCCCATAATTCTTTCTATTGAAAATCATTGTTCTTTGCAACAGCAAACCAGAATGGCGCACACGTTTCACGTAAGTCCTCTACTTTACTTGCGCCAATTAGTTCTTATTTCTTTATCATACCTAGCGGGTGTTTGGTGAGAAACTTGTCACCAACTTCTTGTTTGAAGCCGATTATAGTGATGAACCAATGTTGCCTTCGCCTGAACAGTTAAAAAACAGGATCCTCATCAAAAATAAGAAGCTCGTCATGGAAGTGCCTATCCCGTTACTGACTTACCCCATCATGTCAACACCCGTTCGGTGAGTAAAAACCAACGTTAACCAAACAAATCAGCTTTCCAATTAAACTTAACTCTCTACAGACATCGTTACATCCGTACGTGGAACGAAGTATTGATTGACTTGCTTCGTGCGGATAATTTACTTATTAAACTTTAAAGCTCCGTCCTTAGGAAGCATTTTCAAATCAAAACCGCTTTATAAATTGGGAATCAAAGAGTGATGACTTGTATATTATTACAGACCTGCATCTGGTTTACGTCATTCTGTCCCTGGACGAACCAGTTCAATAATAAGCAACACCAGCAGCAGCTCATTCAATGACGATTACAGTGACGACGATTACGACGACGAAGATGACGAGGACAACATTGATGGTAATTGTAGCAAGTGCACGCGCGGCGATTGCTATGTTTACTTTTCTAAAATTTTAGAAAAGGCTTTACATGGCATCATAGCGCCAAATGAATCGCCGCGCCCGATTGGAATATCTCACGTCATATCGAAAACCAGCTCGACCAAACGACCAAATCCCGACGATAAACTAAAGAAGAGGAGCAGCCAAATTTCGAAGGAACTCTCGGATATGGTAGTGTACGTCCAAGTAAGTCGGCCTAAACTGTAGCTACCCCAAACCCGGAAATAACCCGATGATGTTCCAGGCTATTAAATTCCGCGGTTTGAATACCATCAGCCCAAGTTCGTCGGTCAAGCAAAAGCAACGAGGCTGCATGTCCAGTTCCGGAAGCTCCATCGTAACCACTGCGAGCAGCTCGACCTCCAACATCAGCTCAACTTGCCCAACCGGATCTGAATCTGAGGCTACCGTTTTTGAGGGCGAGGCGAAACAGCAGCGACCTAACCTTAACCTCCCTTGCTACCAGTGTTCTTCTATAAATGAAAATACTGCGAAAAAACTGTGCCGGAAGCAACCGCTCGCTTTGGTGGCGCACACTCAAACCCAACTCATGAGAACGTACCCGGCGGGAATGCGCATAGATTCCTCAAACTTCAACCCGGTGATATTTTGGTCCTTCGGACTACAAATGGCAGCCCTCAACTACCAAACAGAAGACACCAACATGCAGTTGAACACGGCGCTGTTCGAGACCAACGGCAAATGCGGTTTCGTCTCCAAACCCAACGTGATGTGGGACCGTTCGCACGTCATGTACAGGCGATTCAATCCTTGGGATAAAGAATTTGACGGCCTGCATTCATCCCAGATCGTCATCAATGTGGTTTCCGGCCAGTACGTTTGCCAGAGCAACGTGAACTTGAACACTTACGTGGAAGTTGAAATAATAGGTATACCAGTGGACTGCAACAAGCAGAAAACCAAAATAGTCCAGAAGAACGCCCTAAACCCAATATGGAACGACACCTTTCACTTCAGAGTTTTGTTTCACGATCTGGCCTTCCTCAGATTCACCGTAATAGACGCCACTAGCAATCACTTATTAGCACAAAGAATTCTGCCTTTGAAAAGCTTGAGGCCGGGTTATAGACACCTGCGGTTAAGGTCGTCCCTAAATAAACCTCTGAACATGTCGACCTTATTTATATACTCGAGGGTGGAGGAAGAAAGCTTGGAGAATACGGAAAGTCGGGAGGGTCTAGATAGGACGCAAACCGATGTGGAAATGCAACAGGACTCTAGTATAGACAGTACTTACGTGGGTATATCCGGTACGCCCTTGTGCGTTAAAAGACGTATGTTCTTTTTAATGGTGTACGGTGTCGTGGCTGAGGAACCCTACACGATATTGAAGATAACTCAAGAGAGCTCCACTCAAGACGTTTTGCTTTTAGCCCTCCAAAAGGCTAACGTCCCCGTTGATAAAATTAACGATTATATTTTGGTCGAGGAAGTCGCCAGAGGATGGGAAAAGAAAGATCACAGTTTGCCAGCTACTCAAAGGGTGCTGGATTTACACGAGAGGCCTTTGCAAGCACAATCGCAGTGGAAAGGTGAGGGGCGTTTCTTGTTGAAACGCATGGGCGATGATCCTAGTAGTCGTGCTTGGTTGTCATCGATTAGGAGCGTTGCAAATCGGGAACGTGAAGCCAGAAAATCGGATGGTGCCCCGAGCAACGCGTGGGAGGAAAACGATACTTTTCTTGTCTGTATATACAATGTGTCACCGGAAATTCCCTACGCCATCTTGAAGGTCCCCCTCAATGCTTGCGCGCAGGACGTTCTGGCTCAAGCCTTGGTAAAAGCTAGGAGAATGGAAGACCCCATGAATTTTGTAATAGTCGAAGAACTCGAGTGGGGTGGTACTAGTCATAATATTCAACTGCGAGCTTTAGCAGATGAAGAAAACGTTTACAGTGCCCAGTCACATTGGCAGACGATTGGGAGGTTCATCATGCACGAACGCGCTAACGTAACGCCGACAACCCTGCGCAAAAATCGCATAACGTCCAGCCTTCGATTAGCAACCCTGGATCGTATAAGTCGGGGGCTGAACGTTGCGCGCAACGTTGCTAGCAATAGTATTAAAGCTCCGGTGCAAGTTGCTTTAAGTGATCCGACGACGTCGAAGTGGAAGAGTAAAACGGGCGAGGACTCGCGCAAAGGCATGGTCAGGGGTAAAGTGAACTCTGAGAAAGACACCACCTCGACCATACAACAGCCCAAAACGCAGTGTCATCGCGAGGTGCATTCCGAAGGTGAGACGCTCAGTGATGATGACTCTAAAGAATCCGACCTTATGGCCACTGTTTCACGACTCAAAAAAGTTTCCCTGCGCAAATTCAAAGAATGGAAATCATGACTTTTGGACTGAATTTATTAGTTCATGCGATTTTAATTTAATTAGTTTGTAGGTTTCAGTTCTATTTCTGGATTTACATAATGTGCAGGAACTAAAACCTAGAAACAATTTTGTTCTTAATTTGTTTTTGGCCAGACAGGGAATAAATTACCAACAATTAAAATCAGTTAAGTCAAAGACGAAACTGGCCAACAACAACCGTTCTGTTTTCCGATAAGAGCTTTAAATATCGAATTAGTATTTATATCATTATGTAATTGAGACTCCTTCTTATGAAGGAATAATCTAAATCAATTTCTTTTTTTGTTCTAGTCGGTTAACCAAGCACATTACCAAATAATATTTTGTTGTTAACGTGAATATCAAAATGGGGGGGGCTCTAGTTAAAATTATTGATAAAATAAATGCCTATACACTTTAAAAATGTAGACGTTCTCTGCCTCTTTTTTTAATGAACTGCAAAGAATTGTCACATGGATTAAAATTCTGAGAGAGAAAGTAGTTTATCAATTCATGAAAACAATTGTCATTTAAACTTCATCAACAGTTTAATTCCAAAAAAGTATTTTCTTTTAATAAAATCCACAATGTTATCTACTTACTACAGACAAAGGAAAAAATAAAATAAAAACCGGACTTGAATTCACATTGTTTTGTTCACGTGTTTTGCTGATAAAGAAATGTAAGGCGGACAAAAGAAAAAATAAGAATGAGGTGTATATTAATCAAATCACTACAACAAAGAAAGAAGGGAAGAATCAAGAGAAAGAGAAGAATCAATGAAAAGAAGATATAATTTAACTTGAAGGCTTCCGCGGCCGTCGTCCATGTTTGAATTGGCTTCCGGTTGGAACCGCGTCACGTTGACTTCTTCTAGAAGAAGAAGAAGTCACCGTGACGCGGTTCCAACCGGAAGCCAATTCAAAGAAAAGAAGATATTTTTCAAAATTGGATAAAGAAGAAGTCGCGAAAAAGAATGAAAAGGGTTTTCAGAGAGGAGACATGAATTTCGTTCCAGTATCGCCAAAAAAGACGAAAATGAAGTTTATTAAATCAATAGGGGGAAAAAGTAACTAAGATGAATGAAACACAAAAGATCGTATGTTCCCACTTCATCATAATTCGTTCTGCCAATTACCCAGATACATGCCAAAAGAAGGAAGGAAGACTGTAAATGTAATTATTTTTGTTAGCAATCGTTTCTCTTTGAACGAGATCTTGTCTAAACTTAAAAAATATAAAATATAGAAAACAAGAAGCAGGACTAAAAAGAAGAAGGTAATATAGGCCCTCTTGGAACTCCCACGTTATTCCTGTGAGAATAAAAAACAAAGATTAACGAAAAAAGAGGGGGAGAAGAAAAAGTACATAGGTACTTATAATCTATTAGTGAGAAAAGAAAAAGTAGAAACGAGAAGGAAACCAGATTTTGCTTAAACTTAAAAAGAAAAGAAGAAATAAAGAATGAAACAGAAGAAGAAGGAAAGGAAAATGATGTGCAATTACAATGCTTTGAGTTTTTCAAATTATTCTGTTAAAAAAATCAAAGATGAATGGAAAAAGAAGAAAGAGATTTTGACAATTTACTTTGGGGTTATGATGAAGATCGACGTAGAGAAAAGAAATGGATGGAACGGAAAGAAAACCAGATTTTGCATAAACTAGAGAAGAGTTTACAGCTAGCAATCGTTTACTTTTCTTCTTCTTCTATTCTCGTCTTTTTTCATCGTAGTTGCAAGTATTAATTGAATTTGCGTCTTCGGCAAGTTTGTAAACTCCAGACAATTAAGATTATGATGAAGATCGAAGTACTTACAACCAATTTGTGAGAAAAAAAAAGAATAGAAAGAGTAGAACAAAGAAGAGAAGGAAGTGATTATATGACAACGTCCTTCATTGTATATGAGAACGACCTTAAGCTTAAGCTATTAAGGTCCTGCATTCCTTGCAGAAACGAGCTTTTTACAATCTATGGATGAATAAAAAGAGGAAGAAATGAAAATAATTTTCTGGACACATCAAATTGGTATGTACTTACAATATATATGTGAGAAGAGAAGAAAAGATAAAGTAGAAACGAGAAGAAAGTCAGATTTTGCTTAAACGTAAAAAGAAAAGAAGAAATAAAGAATGAAACAGGGGCAGAAGGAAAGGAAAATGATGTGCCAAAGTCGCAATTACAATTCTTTGAGCTTTTCAATTATTTCTGTTAAGAAAACCAAAGATTGACGGAAAAAGAAGAAAGGGATTTTGACCATTTACTTTGGGGTTACGATGAAGATCAACATAAAGAAAAGAAAGGGGTGGAACGAAAAGAAGACCAGATTTCGCCTAAACCAGAGGGAAGAAGAAAAGGAAAATGATTTTCCGAAGTCGCAAATTCAATTAATACTTGGAATTACGACTGAAAAAGAAGAGAATATAAGAATAAGAAAAGGAAACGATTGCTAGTTATAAACTCCAAGCGATTAAGATCGTAATGAAGATCGAAGTACTTGTGAGAAAAAAGAAAAAGAAAGGGTAGGACGAAGAAGAGAAGGAATGACAACGACTTTGTTTGTATGACAACGTCCTACATTGTATATGATAATGACCTTGAGCTTAAACTGTTAAGGTCCTTGACGTAACCATTTCTTGCAGAAACGAGCAATTGAGTTTTTTACAGTCTATGGATGAACAAGAAGAGGAAGAAGCGCAAATAATTTTCTGGATACATCAAACAGCTAAACTCGTATTGTTCAATTTACATAATTAAATCACGTGAGTTTGGGAACATAAAAAGGGGTAGTTTTCCCGAACCAGGGGAAACCCCCAATGAATATATTTGCAATATTAATACCTCTATTAATATTTTCAAATGACCTAGACTAGAATATTTATTTGTCTCGCCTTTATCTAATCTCTAAATTTTTTGGGTTTGCTGTGTATTATCGGATGTAGATGTGAATATGACCCATTTTAATAATTCATAGAATATGATAACAACCACTTCCATAATAAAAATTTTGCGTGTTAGTCAATTATCACTTGTATCGATTTCCTGTTCACTACATTGCGAAAAACTAAACACAATGGAATAGATCATAATAATCATTATTATTAATATTAATTTAAGTATGTACAATTCTTTGCAGTTGAATTATTTTGCCTCTAAATTCCCACGCCCCAAGTAGGTTGTTAACTATTTGGATTATCAATAAAATATTAATAACTGATCAATCAAAATGAGTAATCCTGTTTATTTAAGACAGGGGGGCTTGGATCTCATCATCATGAAACTTTCATCGATAGACAAAGTGCGAACTTGAGTGGGAAGTTATCATCTCCTGCGGTGCTAACTTATTAGTCACGTTCGTAAGCCACGTTCCTTCGTATTTCACGTTTTAGATTAAATTAGAAGCGGCCCTAATATACATATTTAAATGTGAGTTACTTTTTACATAATTGCTAGATAGTCTCCGCAATTAATAGTAGTACCCTCCACCTCCAACCTGCAACTTTTGTACTTTAAAAGAAACCGTGTTTGCTAAAGCAGTATTAAAATAATGAACTCTCATCAACTTGCGTCGTAAACCCCATCTTTTTTCTTTTGAATACATATCTTTAACTGTATTTAGTTGTGATGTTACCTTTTTTATTAATTATACTGTCGGATTGTGGCGAAACAAGCGAGGAGGTACTGTAAAATATATTCATAGCTTTAAACTGAAATGTCTTGGGGGATGCACCTCGGAAGAAGAACTCGACGACCTGGTGCGTTTTTTTGTAAAATACATACAAAGTTTTTTAAATATATGGAGAATAAAAGCGTGCGCTCTCATATCTGCTTAGACTTATCAAAAAAAAAAAAAAACAAGAAAAAGAAAGGCAAGGGCAAATTGCGCGCGTGTTTTTTAATTTTACATATCTTGAGGATCAACTATATTGTATTAATAAGACCTTCCTTGTATCATATTATATATTTAAAGAATTCTTACATTACTTAATCGATGTTGTTTACTAAAGATATAATGTACTATATACGAAAATATATATTACTGTTAATTTGTAGTACAAATTGGAAATTATTGTTTTTACGTAATATTGTTATATTTAACGATTTATAAATTATATTGCAATCAGAGAGTCTCTTTTATTTACACTTTTCATGCCTAATTTTCCTCAAACGTCAAATAAAATTGCTTAGTCGTGGTTTGTGATCACCCTGTACGATGATTTTCATGATAATTGAAATTATATCAATCATCTAAAATATTAATTAAAGTTGGAGTAAAGCAACAGGAGGAAGAACAACATAGTAGAAATCATGATAAAGAAGGATATTTTATTTACTTTTTGTAATATACGAACCTTGTACTATGTACTATGTACTCCCACGTTAATCATCAAGATCAAAAAAATGCACAAAATTACTTGCAGTAATCTTGTGTAATCCGTTAGGAATTTGTTGCATAGCAAACGTGTACTTCCCACAGAATTAATTAAAGAGATATTTAAAAATTTTATCAGTTTGAGTGAAAAAAACTATCATATTGCACATTTTTAATTGTCTGATAAGGATTTAAAACTAAAGTACACGCTTAGCTCCCGTTAGTTGGTATTATCTGGTACTATCTACCACACAGAGTTTTGTGCGAGTAGGCGAGCATTACGTGTTGCCAGTATATTATTTAAAATTGTTGCCGCTTACAGAACATAAATAAACAATCTAAAATTGCAGAGTGAAGAAGTGAATCCAATTTCGCACTTCGTTTTTTGCTTGCGTGCAAGTTTCGGTGGTTCAAAGGTCAACCGTCAACATGAACGGGGTAAGTCCCGAGCTCCCGACGTCACACTTAATAAAAAAAAAGGATTTTAATAATAATTGAATTAACCTTACTTTCGCAGAAGAATAAATGCGAGATATGCAATTGTGTGCCTGAAAACTCGCTTCATAAATCATCGGAGTTACATCGGTTTAATTTTTTGTTGTTTGAGTGGAACCAATATCGGTGAGTGAGTTCCAGAAAATTAATTGAATGACAGAATTCATTACTTCCCCTACAGCAAGGCGCTTGTTCAGAATAGAAATGGGGTGAAAATCGAACAGCGAATTAAAGGACAAGCCATCGAGGAGAATCAAACCAGTTACGATAAGGCCAGTGGATCGTTTATAGTTAAGGCAAGTTTGTTTTGTAAAATAAATGAATCTCTTCATGAAAGATTCCCTTACAATTTTTATATTCTACTCTATAGGGCTTCCAGGTCTCTTTACTTTAGCTAATAATAGAAAATAAATTTACTAGTCCTTATATCGATTTTTAACATATTTTAGTTGTCTTCTGTGAAGCACTCGTCTTTGCAAAATGGTGTTTCGTGCACTTTCACAATCGAAAACGAAAGGAAGAAGGATAACGTCTGCCTTCTCAAGATCACCGTCTTACATCCGCACTTTGATGATGCAGTCACCTTCCAAGATCAAAAAAATATCTTCAAGAACAAGAAAGTATTAGAACTTGAACCAAGTAAATCATTTCCCCATCCCCCAAACTGTAATAATCAATTTTTTTTTTAATAGAACAAAAGTATGAAGTCACAGTGCAAATCAACTTGAAACTCACAGCCGTTGGGAGCTACAAAATTCCCCTGGCGTTTTCTTTCCAGGTTCACGGTGATACTAAGGCAGACAGCTTCACATTCGCAAGAGAAATTGTTAGTTGCACTGCACTAAATTAATTCCTTCACTAAAATCACACTTACAGATAATAGTAATAAGCGACTACAACGACGTCGTCAAAGACGAAGAGAAAAGCCCGTTTACAAACAGCGTTTGGAAAAATATACGAACAGTTAAACCACCGACGGTTCAACAGTACGTAAGTACGTTTACGATGAGGCAGATTATTTCAGGATGTCTTACAGGTATGTAACAAATTCGTATCCGATTCCAAAAGAATATCGTATGGCTCTGATGGCCGGTTTAAATGAAACTAATTTCCTTAGCCAGAAAGACCTCGGTACCCTTGCTGACATCAGGTTATAGTTCGAGCTCACGAATCTAAACAATCTTAACACGTAATTAATTTTCCAGGAAAATATTTGACCCTTCTTTTTGCGACACAAAAGAATTCGAACCGCAGTTTCCTCCCACACCTGAGAACTATCGTGACTTCTACCACGTTTTGGTATGGCTGGATGAAATTGGGCAAGCGCTGATGTTACGGAAATACAACATGTCAAATGTAAGCAGTCGTTGAAACCATTGTATTTAAACGCTGAAGCCTTCCCCATTTGGACAGGTAACTATGAAAATCGTGCAAGGTAGAATGTTGGAACTCGAAGTGCCCGGGCTTGCCGAAAAACGCCCATCCCTTATAGCTGGTGATTTAGTAAGAATTAGGTTTCACGAAGACCACACCGTCTATCAAGGATACATCAAGACGGTCAATGATAAAACCATTTGGATTCACCATGTTGATGACGAGTAAGTTTCGATTAAATGTAGCAACGAGAATTTAACTTACACCTTCAGACTGGTCTCATACATACAACAAGAAGAAGAAATCGAATTAGACGTAGCATTTGAATTATCTCGCCTTTCATTTGAGCGTAAGCACAGGGGCATTGATGATTGTGTCGACGGGGGTTTGTTGACTATGCTATTTCCTGTTAAGGATTCAGAGCACGAGTCTTTAAAAAATAATATTAAAATAACTAATGATAAGTAAGTTTGTACTTTCACGTGTAATTATGTACATGAGGCCGCTACATCATTTTACTTACAGGTTTTACAATCAAAGTATTCTAAAAAACGGGGAGCAAAGAACTGCCGTCCTGAATATTTTAAACGGTACAGCCAAGTACGCACCGTACATTGTGTTTGGCCCTCCGGGTACTGGTAAGACGGTTACAATTGTTGAAGCGATTCTGCAGGTGTGTTTCGTTAGGCCCGTTTTATTTGGGGTTGATGTTTCTTGTGCATTGCAGATCAAAGCAAATCTTAACAAGTGCAAGATTTTAGTGTGCGCTCCTGCAAATGCGGCTTGTGACATGTTGGCATCCAAATTGATACCGTTCTGTACAAAGAAAGAATTGATTCGCATCCACGCACAAAGTAGAAACTGGTATGATCTACTTTATGTACCTACACTACAAACACAAGCCCCTTCATCTTAGATCTATACTCCTCAACTACAAGAACTTTCTGAAAATTGTGTAACGCTTGACACTCTCTGAGTTCAACATATTTTTAGGAATGACGTTCCGGATACCATTAAACCCTACAGCAATTACGATGACAATTACAGAAAAGTTCCTGCGCGAGAAATTGCAACATATCGAATTGTAATAACCACCTTAGTATTAATAGGAAAGTAAGTATTTACTTTACTGTCGTCTCGAGCTGGTGTGCATGAATTTATTTCCAGATATTCAGGACAATACACCCCTGACTATGTATTCATCGACGAGGCTGCGCAAGCCATGGAACCTGAAGCCGACATTGCGATAGGTTTGATGTCGCTAGGTAAACACTTGGTTTTAGCGGGCGATCCAAAACAACTGGGGCCCCAAACCTCATCGAATGTAGCAGAGAAATTAAAATTAGGCGTTTCTCTTCTTGAACGACTTATGACGACAAATCCCTTATACATAAATGGCAATGCAAATTTCATAACCATGCTTAAACTTAATTACCGGGCACACCCCACTGTGCTACAATTGCCTAACGAATTGTTTTATGAAAGTAAATTAGTCGTAAGTAACAAGAAACATAGTCACGGGGGCTTTATTAAAAGCAAGATGCTTTGCAGCCGGTCAATCCGATGCCTAAGAACGATCCGATTGCCAAATTATTCATTTATCCAAGGATGTTACCCGGTGGTCATCGAAACAATAAAGATGTGGGCGAAGCGATTGAATTCTATGCCGTGTTTGCGAAAGAGCAACGACAAGGCAAATCACCGAGGTAACGTCGCAAAGTAGCTTCTTTGAATACTTCCTCACGTAGATGCTTTCTAGTTATTTCAATGAATCCGAAATTCAAACGGTGATGAAGTGCATAAAAGCTCTTCTCTCTCTGCCACAAGTACGGGTGTCCCAATCTGACATAGGTGTAGTAACTCCATACATCAGGCAAGTGCATAGAATAAAGCAGCGCTTGGAGCAGTCTCAGTTAACAGACATTGAAGTTGGAACGACGGAAGTGTACCAAGGGCGTGAGAAGCGCATCCTGATCATTACAACCGTTCGAGCTCAACATTCCCTGTTATTGTTCGACAAACGATACAAGCTCGGCTTTGTCTCCAACGAAAAGGTAATCCGTGTAAATTTTTTAAACAATTTAAAGTAATGTGGGATTTGTAGCGTTTCAACGTGGCCTTAACAAGAGCCATGAGCAAGTTGATTGTCGTCGGTAATCCGCTGGTGTTGGGAACTGACAAGAATTGGCTGCGCTTTATTGAACTGTGTGAAGAGAAGGGCGCGTATTTTGGTAGGAGAAACACCAAACGCACAGCCGACGTGAGGAACGACATTAGCCAAAGGCTAGGGGGTGTAAAGTTTAACCGAAATAATCAAGGTGGCTAAATAAGAAGAGAAGAATAAGCAATACCACTAAAAATAATTTGTCGTCTTTGACTGTTTTAATGTGTTTTAGAAAAGTAAATGATTATCATGTTTTATACTTAATATATGCACTTTTTTTAAGGGTCGTTTGGTTTTATGTTTAGTATGTAATTCTAGTGAAACACACAGTTTAGGTCTGTTCGTTTGTTCTGCACTTTTCTACACTTTTTGCACCAACCGCTCCTGAGAGAGTGAGATGTATACGTATAATACAATGTAAGTAGGAGTGAGAAAAATAAAGTGTAGTAAGTGCGGAACAAACGAACAAACCTTTTGAACAATCACAATAAAAGAACTAAATAGTTGTAAACAATCCAATTTTGCAATTTTGACATTATAGGTTATGTTCAAAATTTGACTGGAACTTCTTTTGAAAGAAGATTTGTCATATCACCCGATTTTATACCGTCTTTCAAGTTATTGCTGTTTGATTCTTCTACAAATCCGTAAAACTCCCACTAAACGTAATTTCCTTGAACTGTCAACTTGACATTTGACAACTATTTCAGCATAGCCAATCGCCGCACAAGAGCACACGTACGGGTAGTGTTGCCAACACCGTAAAATTTTACTTTGTACCAAATGGGCGCATTCAGCACACCCAAAAATTCGGAGCGAAACATGTTATGATGAGTGATTGTTGGCCTTAATAATTATTGTTAAGGCAATTGGCTTCATATTTTACAATATTTTCCATTTTTTGACGCGCTTGTTAAATATTGTTGCCAACATAAACGTCAATAATCACTCATCAGGTGCATTTCGTTTGCATGCTCACAAACTTTAAGCTACAAGCGCTATTTTCTATGGTTCCATTCGGCGTTCAGTCGCTTAAGCTGTTTTAAGCAAAAGTGTTTCTTTTGACTACCGTTTGCACAGCGAATTCATAACCTTATAATTATAACTTCAATTGTGAAATTAATCCAATCACAGCTGCCGCAGCTGTTTCTAAAGTGTAACGTTTGTTGATAGTCTCCTCTGGGTTATCTTTACCTGATTATAATCAGCTGATCTCCTCATACGTTCCGTTTGCAACGTAAGTGCTTACGCTTTTGCTGCCCTAACTCGATACTCTCGATAGGGTAAGCGATCGTGAGCGAAGACTATGACGTCATAATGACATTGCCTAGTCGTCATCTAGCGCTTTGTGAGCGTTTGCAAACCCAAAGGGAATTATTTAAGGGCTGCTTATGAGCGCTCAAAGCATGTACGCGCTCAAATGAAACGCACCCATCATAACATGTTCCGATTCGAACTTTTGGGTCTAAATGCGTCCATTGCCAACATCCATCAACACCAGTGTTGCCAAAAGACATTCGCATTCGCCGAGAAATCTGAACATTTGGCTTAAATAATCACCAAGAAGGAAATAAGGAAAAAGGAAATAATTCATTAAAAATTTTACTATAAACAAATGCCAAAAAAGAAAAGAATCAAACCGTGCTTTCACTTTATTCCTTATACTGTGCGATTCAAAATTATTTAACAGTGTGTCAATTCTAGCAGGATAGCAGTTGACTGCTATCCTACTAGAACTGTTCTTTAAGTTCGCAGTCGTGTTCAGGAGCCGTTTTTACATAATTATTTAAATGAGAGGCTATGAAAAATAAAATTTATTAAAAGCTCTACTTGTATTATACCGTATTTTATCATAAAATACCATATTTTATCATAGAATACCGTATTTTATCATAAAATACCGTATTTTATCATAGAATACACGTAGGGCTGTACACAATATTTAAAAATGCCTTACTTTTTCCATCACTGCTTAGTAAACGTCTGAGTGAAATTAGGATGGAATTAAAATTAAATTTAGGAAGTTTTCTTGACTAATGCCCGATTTCTTCATCGTCTCATTCTAAGGTTAAATTTATCTATCAGTTAGAATGTGACACATAGTATGTAATGTACTTAGCCAACTGTTCAAAGACACATTCTAACTGACAGATAAATTTAACCTTAGGATAAACACGGTGAAGAAATCCGTGCCACTACTTTTAATTTATAGGTAAACTACTAACGAGCGTCTAAATAAAAACCTGGTCAAGTGGGTTGTGATCGAGAATTTATCCATTGCATTTACATAGCAGAATTACTAAATGTAGCCTACTTGACCAGGTTTTTATTTAAACACGAGTTACAATATGTCACACTTTTCTAATAATGGAGGATTGCATTAGATCAGATTGATTTTAACTTACGAAATATGTTTTTAACGAAAAGTAGTCTTTAAAACACCGACTGGTTTCAAATAACTTTGGGTAGCAACGAACTAAATTAACAAATATAAAAAAATATCGCTAGCGAATGCTGATACATGTCAAAGTATAGAAAATGCTGGGAAAACAGAAAAAAATCGACTAATGAATAAAAATAAATCATAAAAAAATAAATGAGGGAAAATAAATAATAGTCAATTTTATTGACTATAATAAAATGATTAAAGCTGGTTCTTGTCCGATGAAAATTGTATCACAAACTCTTTTAAACGGACACTAAATGGCGCACAAACACTAAACGTTAAGTGTTTGTGCGCCATTTAGTGTCCGTTTAAAAGAGTTTGTGATATAATAAAATGCTTATAATAAAATCTTTTAACTATCGTTAGCGCACTTTCAATTTTTTGGACACTCATCAAGAATTAATCCCAGGCAAAGAAAAAACGTTAAAAAATAATAATCAATAAAATTTGAATAGAAAATCTACGAGAAGAAAAAAATATTGATTCATTTGAGCCATAAACATTTTTTGGGAAACTCACGAAACCATAACATGAAATGAGGTTGGCACGGCTGCTATTGATTTTCCAGGGCATTTTCATGCGCCCTAAAGCCGACGTAAACTAAGGATAATAATGTGAAAATTTAGCAAATACGTTCCAAGTAATAATCTTCTACAGTGCCAAATACATCATCAAATAACCAAAATGATGCTTGGAAGGAAACAAAGTCTGAAAGGAGAGCCAGCTTTGGCGGATTACGGACCTGATGAAGCTTTCAATGAAAGCGCCGACATCGAATGGGTGAACAAGGTAAATTCCTGATTAATACTTTTTTTAGTAGACTCGCACAATCAACGTTTCGAAAGTTTCGTTATAAAAATGTTCAAAGGACTAATTTACTTATAATTTTTAGAGGTGGGTGCGTCGCATTATGAGGCTGTGTGCGCTCATCAGCCTAGCATCGGTCAGCTGCAACACCCCCAAAACGTTCGAAAAAATTCCACCAATGCAATACATAACGTTCTGCTGTGATGTATTAGTGACGTTCCTCTTCACTGCCGAAATGATTGCCAAAATGCACATACGCGGTATATTAAAGGTACACTCCAAGACTTGACGTCAAAAATTAAATAGGAGCAAATCTGATTGCGTTTCAGGGAGAGAAGCCATATCTGAAAGACCACTGGTGCCAGTTTGACGCCAGCATGGTGTTCTTCCTCTGGATAAGTGTCATCCTGCAAATATTCGAAATGCTGGGGATTGTGCCAAGATTCAGTTATTTGTCTATTTTGAGAGCCCCCAGGCCTTTGATTATGATCAGATTTTTGAGAGTTTTTCTGAAATTTTCTATGCCCAAATCAAGAATTAATCAAATTTTCAAGTATGTCTTTAAGCTAAAACGTGACAGATCATTCTCCTTTAAATCCTTATGCCATTTTCTGCATCAATTTGGTGCTTGGGCGTCCTTGTCTTCTCTATTTACCATTAGTTTTAATTCCAAATCGTCTTCTCTAGCCAACTATCTGCCCTTGGTTTACATTTCTTAGCCATCCCTCCTTTCCTACCTATTGCCTGCCCCTTCCCATCGAATCTTTTTTTAAAAATTTTGCTTTTGCTCATCTCCTTCCCCCGCCTCCCTTCTTATAATATATAATTGAAGGCATTATTCCAAAAACCAGACAAGTCCAAAAATGATAATTGTCTGGCTTTTGCAGGAAACAAGTGGGATTTGCCTTGTTTTCATAGAATCGCACATATTTCTCCGTGCAAAATCGTCGGACATGTCTGCTTCATAGCGAAACAAATTATACCACTAGATAGCCATTGTCTTAACGTATATAAAATAGCGACAACTTGTAAACCAGATATTTTGGACTTGTCTGGTTTTTGGAATAATGCCTTCAATTAGAGTATAATTCAGATTAATTCGAGTGTTTTATTTCAGACGTTCGAGCCAACAAATCTACAACGTAACTTTATTTTTCCTTTTCTTTATGTCACTCTACGGACTGTTAGGCGTACAGTTCTTCGGCGAATTAAAGAATCACTGCGTTCTAAACACCACGGATCCACAGTACGTACGCGAGACTTCGTTTTTCCCCCTTTTTGCTCAACGCCCTTTTGCTTGCAGTTACATTACAATTAATAACTTGGCAATACCGGATACCTTCTGCTCGTTAGATCCAAACTCAGGCTACCAATGTCCCCCTGGAATGAAGTGCATGAAACTAGAGCTGTCCAGGTACATCATGGGGTTCAACGGATTCGACGAATTTGGTAAATATTTTGGGGCACCCGAACCTTGATGATTTGGTTTTTCTTTACAGTGACGAGTTTTTTTACCGTGTACCAAGCTGCGTCGCAAGAGGGGTGGGTTTTCATAATGTACAGGGCCATCGATTCTTTGCCAGGGTGGAGGGCGGTCTTGTATTTTAGCACCATGATATTTTTTCTGGCCTGGTTGGTAAAGAACGTCTTCATCGCCGTCATCACAGAAACATTCAACGAGATAAGGGTGCAGTTTCAGCAAATGTGGGGGGTGAGGGGCCATATTCAAAACAGCACTGCCTCACAGGTACGTCCAATTGGACGCACATCAAAAGAGATCCATGCATTGTCTTTTAGATACTAACGGGTGATGATAAGGGTTGGAAATTGGTTACCCTAGACGAAAACAAACATGGAGGAATAGCCCCGGAATTCTGTCATACAGTTCTGCGTTCCCCTCACTTCCGACTGTTGGTGATGGCGGTGATTTTGGCTAATGGGATCGTAACAGCCACCATGCACTTTAAGCATGATGAAAGGCCGAGGAGTGTTTTCTACGAAAAATATTATTACATCGAGGTGGGTTTTACGGTCCTCTTAAATTTCGAGACGATTTTTAAAATGTGGTGCCTCGGCTGGAGGGGATACTGGAAGCACTCCATACACAAGTTTGAATTGCTCTTGTCCATTGGAACGACGATCCATATTATACCAGGCTTCTACATGACTGGGTTTACGTATTTTCAGGTTGGTACTTCCGTAGCTTTGCCTTTCTAGATTCAAACGTTTTGCTTTCAGGTATTACGGGTCGTTCGGTTAATTAAGGCATCGCCTCTGCTTGAGGACTTCGTCTATAAAATATTTGGGCCAGGGAAAAAATTGGGTAGCCTCATCATCTTCACCATGTGCTTGCTGATTATATCGTCGAGTATTTCGATGCAGTTATTTTGTTTCCTTTGCGATTTCACCAAGTTCGAAAGCTTTGCGGAGGCCTTTATGTCCATGTTCCAGATTCTCACGCAGGAAGCTTGGGTCGAAGTTATGGATGAGACCATGCTGAGAACTCAACCGACTTTAGCCCCTCTCGTTGCCGTCTACTTCATTTTATACCATCTCTTCGTAACTTTGGTAAATCCCCGGGGGGTGTTTTATTTCCGAACATTTCGCCAAGTGATTATTTTTATATTTATAGATCGTGTTGAGTTTGTTCGTGGCAGTAATTTTAGACAATTTGGAATTGGACGAAGACATCAAAAAATTGAAGCAATTAAAGTACAGGGAGCAGAGCGCCGAAATAAAAGAGACCCTCCCATTTCGCCTGAGGATATTTGAAAAATTCCCCGACAGTCCACTAATGGTCACTCTACATAAAGTACCTTCTGATTTTAATTTGCCAAAGGTACTGCATCCTAATTTTGTTAAACACAACCAAGTGGATGCGTTTTAGGTAAGAGAAAGTTTCATGAGGCAATTCGTCTACGAAACTGAAGACGATGAGAATTCCGAAACGAGCGTGAAAAAAATCAGCGAGGAAATATTCGACTCTAAAATCATCTACCGCAAGCAAAAGCCCCTGAAGATATTAAACAACTTGCCCAAAGTCCGCGCGGGTAATTCCAAATTAAAGAAGACCTCAATTGCACATATCATCAAGTGAGTGCCTCCTCTCGCAGTTAAACTTTGTTAAAAAGCATTTTGCAGCGACTCCAACAACCAACGGCTTATGTTGGGCGATTCTTCCATGATTCCTGTCCCGGGGAGCAAAGGCCCCTTGAAACCACAGGGTACAATTAACAGCATGAAACAGTTACGTATCGATCCGAAGAAGTGAGTGTAAAAATCGAGAATCAAGTAATTCTTTTTACACACACACACACAACAGACTCACCCTCTTACTTTAAACCCCAACATCAAATTAACAAGTTGAATAGTTGAAGTGACAAAAGAAAATTTGCATCGTAGGTTTGGCTCGCGTTCTATTAGGAGAAGCGTTCGTAGTGGGTCGATCAAACTAAAGCAAACATATGAACACCTAATGGAGAATGGAGACATTGGAGTCAACAGGGTCAGTTCGGCCAGAGCGAGGCCGCACGACTTGGACATTAAACTCTTACAAGCGAAACGTCAGCAAGCAGAAATGAGACGGTAAATGCCAAATTATCTTGCAGCATTTCTTCAGTACAGTTTAATTGATGTTTAGAAATCAACGGGAGGAAGACTTAAGGGAGAACCATCCCTTCTTTGATACACCCTTGTTCGCCGTTCCAAGGGAAAGCAAATTTCGAAAAATATGCCAACTCATCGTGTATGCCAGATACGACGCGAGGTTAAAAGATCCTTTGACTGGCAAAGAACGCAAGGTTCAATACAAGAGCTTGCAGTAAGCACACGCAGAGCATCCTTGAGCTTGCGCCCTCACCAAACTGTTTTCCAGCAATTTCTTGGGCTTGGTAACCTACCTCGATTGGGTGATGATTACAATGACAACACTCTCGTGTCTATCGATGATGTTCGAAACGCCTTACTACCGCGTTATGGAACACGTCAGCCTGCAAATCGCCGATTACTGTTTCGTCATCTTCATGAGCATAGAATTGGCCTTGAAGATACTCGCCGACGGCCTATTCTTTACGCCGAAGGCTTACATTAAAGACGTCGCAGCCGTCCTCGACGTTTTCATTTACTTGGTGAGTAACAAAATTGACTTCAGCAATCATCTAACGCCACCAGTTTAATTCAGGTGAGTTTAGTATTTCTCTGCTGGATGCCCCAGAGTGTCCCACCGAATTCAGGAGCCCAGCTTTTGATGATCTTGCGCTGCCTGAGACCCCTGCGCATTTTCACGTTGGTACCACACATGAGGAAGGTCGTTTATGAACTGTGCAGAGGTTTCAAAGAGATTCTTCTGGTTCGTAATCCAACACGTGCCTTTCTCGTTGATCAACGAAACGCTTTAGGTCTCCACTTTACTTATATTGCTCATGTTCGTCTTCGCGAGTTACGGCGTGCAATTGTACGGGGGAAGACTTGCCAGATGCAACGACCCAACGATTCTAAAAAGAGAAGACTGCGTGGGGGTTTTCATGAGGCGAGTTTTCGTTACGAAAATGAAGCTCCTGCCCGGCATTAACGAGTCGTATCCCTCCATGCTTGTACCCAGGGTCTGGTAAGACATCGTGTCTTTATTGTAACGATTTGCCAGTTTTTTTCCGTTTAAGGGCAAATCCCAAAAGATTTAATTTCGATAACATCGGGGATGCGATGTTAGCCCTGTTTGAGGTCCTATCGTTTAAAGGATGGCTCGACGTAAGGGACGTTTTGATTAAAGCTTTGGGCCCCGTAAGTACTTCGCTAAAATCTAAATCCCCAGAGGTTAATGGCTTCGTGTTTAGGTTCACGCCATTTACATCCACATATACATATTCCTGGGGTGCATGATCGGCCTCACGTTGTTTGTAGGTGTGGTGATCGCAAACTATTCGGAAAATAAAGGGACGGCGCTGTTGACTGTAGATCAAAGAAGATGGTAAGTGGTCTACTTGACTTTGTTAAATACAAGACATTATAAACTTGAAGGTGCGATTTAAAAAAGAGGTTAAAAATCGCCCAGCCTTTGCACCTACCCCCAAGGCCGGACGGCAAGAAATTTAGGGCGTTCATTTACGATATTACGCAGAATATTAAGTTTAAGAGATGCGTCGCCGTTATGGTACTTCTAAACAGTTCACTCCTAAGTGTAACGGTAAGTTACTTTGGATGCAGCGGAAATGACGTAACGGAAGATGATTTCAGTGGAACAAGGAGGAATCTCACACGGAAGTCCTTGCGACAGTCGGCATGTTCTGCACTGTCATCTTCGTGGCGGAAGTCGTTATGAAGAACATTGCTTTCACCCCCAGGGGGTATCTCCAATCCCGAAGAAACCGTTACGATCTCTTTGTGACCGTCCTGGGCGTTATCTGGACTTTCATTCACGTCATGTTTAAAGTGTGCGGTTTCTAATTTACACAACCCCCTTTGCGACTTTTTTTTTTAATTCCAGAACGATTTGACTTACTTCATAGGGTTTATGGTGGTGATACTGAGGTTCTTTACCATCACCGGGAAACACGCGACTCTAAAAATGCTGATGCTTACCGTCGGAGTGTCCGTCTGCAAGAGCTTTTTTATCATATTCGGAATGTTCTTGCTCGTGTTCTTCTACGCCTTAGCTGGCACTATACTATTTGGTACTGTGAAATATGGCGAAGGGATAGGCAGGTTTGTGTTGTTACGAAGCACTTGCATTATGCTTTTTAAAATGTCTTCTAGGAGAGCCAATTTTGAGTCTCCGGTCACTGGAGTAGCGATGCTATTCCGTATAGTAACAGGTGAAGACTGGAATAAAATTATGCATGATTGTATGATCCAACCTCCTTACTGCACGCCAGCTGATAATTATTGGCAGACTGATTGTGGGAACTTCACTGGCTCGTTGATATACTTCTGCACGTTTTACGTCATCATCACCTACATCGTTTTAAACTTACTCGTGGGTAAGACATGACTTCCCCCCGCCGAAGAAAACGGTAATGAAACCACCCATTGCAGCTATTATAATGGAAAACTTCTCTTTGTTCTACTCGAACGAGGAAGACGCGTTGCTCTCATACGCGGATATCAGGAACTTCCAAAATACTTGGAACATCGTCGACATACACCAAAGAGGTGTTATCCCCGTTCGTAGGGTACCAACTCATCAAGTCCAGGCCTTCCAAATATGACTGGTTCTAAATTTTAGGTCAAATTCATTCTGCGCTTGTTAAAAGGACGTCTGGAGGTCGACCCTCAAAAGGATCGCCTGTTATTCAAGCACATGTGCTACGAATTAGAGAGGCTTCACAACGGCGAGGACGTCACATTTCACGACGTCATAAAGTATGACCCCCTTCCACCCCCCATGAGGATTTTAAACAAATCAAAATCTCTTTCAGTATGTTGTCGTATCGATCGGTGGATATACGAAAAGCCCTGCAGTTAGAGGAGCTTCTGGCCAGGGAAGAATTCGAATATATCATCGAGGAGGAAGTCGCGAAGCAGACCATAAGGACCTGGCTCGAAGGATGTCTGAAGAAGATAAGGTCAACAAACGTAAGCGCCCCCGTGCTTTATGTTTGCTTAATTAAATGCGTAGGGGTTTCAGAAACAGCAAAACAGTTTAATCGCCGGTTTGCGGGCGACGAATGAAGCGATGACGACCGTGATGGATCCACAAGAGGAGCACAAAAACGTCACCCCGGACAAAGAACAGCCAGAAGGAGAACCTAAAGTGGTAAATATACTTTCATCCCGTCAAACTCGATAAAATGAGGAAAGGGGGGGGCTTCACCTGGATAAGGAAGAAGATAAAGAAGGACTGGCGTCTTCAAATTCTTTTTAATTTTAGGAAGGAGAAGCAGAAAGAAGAAAACAGAAACTAATGACACTACCACGTTCTGATAGCATAGGAAGTAGTTCTGGTCGTAAGTTTCTAGCCCCGACCCTGTCAGATCCGGCTGCCCGAACTGAAAAAGAAAAGATTTCGACGAAAAAGAAAAATAATAGGCCCGCTGGTAACCCCTATGCCCTTATTAAATCCCCCAGAAAAGATTAAATGCTTCTTTCTAGCCACCAATAAGAACCTACCTTATCTAAACGAGGGCAACGAAGTGAACAGGATGCCGAGGGAAGTCTTCAACAACAAGACGTGTTTACCGAAAATGTCGAATGCCACTTTGGAGATTAAAGACTGGTGGAACGAGCAGCTGAATTACGTATCTCAATCTAGCGATGAGGATTGAATTAGTCATTTTCATTTTAAAAGTTTCATCAAATCAAAGAACATTGAGCGTTTTAGGGGAAACTGAAAGCAATTTGTTTATAAACTGTGATAACGAGGAAGTTGTATAACATTAATAATAAAAAAAAATTTAAAAGGCTTGATTTATTTTATTTAAAATACGATATATCGAACTGCACAATGATTGTAATGTACGTAGTCAAAGCTCCGACGATCTAAAATTGTAAAACAAACATTTTAGCACAGCACCATAAATACAGGGTGACCTCTTACCATGTATGCTAAGCTGAGGTCGATGTGGAACAAGCCCCCTGCGGTTATTTTAAAATCCTCGTGCATGAGTTGTAGTGAGAAAGATTTTATCTGTAATCGATTTAATCATCTGTAATATGTGGATTGGGGGAAGGGTGGTAGTTAAAACTTACGTTTCTTGCAATGGCCGGGTTGCCGTTATAAATGGGGATGTTTCTGAGTGATCGCTTGATACTAGCCGCCTACAAGAAAACTGAATAAGTCAAAACTAATTGGTGCTTTTCGCTTTACTTACACGTTTAACGCAGAAATAGACCGGCATGATTAAAATAATTAAATTCAAGCAGGAAATGAAAATCCAAGATGAAGACGTGAGAGTATTCATATACCAAAGTCTTGTAACTTTACTATTGTAAAGCTTAGAGGCGATTAAATAAATCTGCGTCATGATGAAGAAGAAGCTATTAACGAGCAGGGTTATCACTTGCGGCCCAAAAATTTGAATGGCGGATTTAGATATGTCACTCAATTTGAAGAACGACTTTTGAACTTTCCGGAATCGTATGATCGCCCAAACGATGCCGACCTTTTTCTTCGGAGTCTGCAACTCGCTAAAGACCAAATTAAAATTTTCGAACTGGTTCTGGACCGTAAAATATAACAGCACGTATTCTGCACTTATAAAAGAAAATCTAATTTCCATTACTCTCAGAATATAATAACCAAAAAACTGGCGCGACGTATAGGTATTAATGCTGCTATGCAGAAGGGATATGTAATAACCCGATTTCAGAATGATTGGAATCATTAATAAAACCAACACCCATTTTAATAGGGTAAATTTTGGGGGATGCCCGTGAGATAAAAGTAGTCGTTCCGTGGCGCGTAACTCGTTCCAAATGGTCATCATTTTATTGGAGTATGCGTTCCTGACGATTGTTGAGGCCAAAATCTGAATCGCAAGAATGGTCGTGTAAAACCTTGTAAAGTACGTGATGAACTTCACGTTTTGGTAAGTACCCTCGCCTACGGTCATGAAGCACACGTAACCAACCAACGTGGCAAGCGACACCAAGAACGTGGATGCAATCAGATAATTCTTTGAGGGAACCTTCAAGGCACCAAACGGATCCACACGAAATGGCGTTGCCCCCAAGCATTTTAAGCAAGATGATAAAAGCTTGAGGTAGTTTAAAAGACACGACATTATTGTTGCCTACCATCGGTAAGTGAAGTACAACTAATGGGAAATCAATTTGTTTTTAGATAAGGCAAGGAATTTAATCCATTTAAAAAGAAATAGTAGAAAAGTACATGCTCGTTAATACTTAATTAAACCAAAGAAGGCGAGGGCTTAGCTACATTGCGTTGTCGAAATAACGACGGTGGCATCAATCCACTTATTTTATTTTGATACTTACATTTCTTGAATACATATAAGCTGGCGAAATTATAACGGCCATCACAAAAAGCGAGTCCAATAGGAACTCAATCGACACATCCAAATTAAAGTGTACGGCGGTGGTGTTTCTACTGCTATAAAACTTGGACACGATGTTGTAAACATGTACTACAAGTTCTACTGTCGTTTTGACGATGAACATCGCCGTGTTCGCCGACAAAATTTTATTGAACGTCTTCATCATTTTACACAACAGAAAACAGAGTTTTTGCACTTTCAAAATGTCCGTCGCAGAAAGCTGGCGTGCGTTCGCCGTGGAACAGGCAAGCTTCTTCAAGTAATTTTGAAAAATGTACAAGAACGTCAGATAGTAGGCTTTGGCGACGAAATACTGCAAGTCCCCCAGTTGTATGATGCAAAAGGGTACCATGAGCTCGGGGCGGGATTGAAAAGAACCAAAGAGTGCCAACCAAAGTATGAAGACTGCCTTGAGTATCATGTATGCCATCAGAACTACAATCCCAGAGTATCTAACGGTGGTGTAATCTAAGATTATGCCAAAATTTAAGAAGTCTTGCTCTAGCACTACCAACTTCTTCCACAGAAGAAGACTCTCTTTTTTAAACAGGAACGCCGACGATGTGACGGTGACGTTCTTGATTACATCTATCAGTACGTAGAATTTTATTAAATTTTCTGCGAATACCGACCTGACGCCTTCCTCGTGCACAAAAATTCTCAATGCGTACCCCGCCGTTAGTACCAGATTGAGTAAAATGGCGACGTACATTGATAACGTTGCGGAAGTAAAAGTCATCGTTGATGTGTCGATGCGAAAAGAGAGGAGCCCGGTGTATTTTAGGATAAAATATAATGGCGTAAGTGAGAAGATAATGTTTGGCATTGTGAAATGCCAAATTTAAAGGACAAAGTATATATCGTCGTTGCCATAAAAGTACTTCCACAATAAATTGGATTAATTCTTTTTTTGTGTTTGATGTACCTACGCTTCAATAATATCAAATGGATGTGTACATAATTGTAATTAAAAAGATCGATTATTTAAGTAACGTTATGTGGCACTCGAACACTGGTAGTTTGACTGTATTAACAGTGAGTTGAAACAGATACAGTATTTTGGCACTTTAAGAATATAAAAAATAACAACCTCGAAAGCGTTCACTTTCTATTGGGTAAAATTTAAACCTTTAGGTAGTTGGTGTGGTAATTTTACGATGAAATTAGGGTCTGGATAATGTCCTGAATCTAATAAATGAAGGCAAAATCTGTTTTTCCCACTCTAGCAGACGAAATGTGTACTTTGACCCGGGTAGCCAAATTACGGCCAATTTGACCAATGTAAGTAGAATTACAATTGGAGTGACTGCAAAACTTTCATTCATAAATTCTATCTCATCTTTGGAATTCACCAGAATAGAGAAGGTTATAATCATTTGAAAAAGTTACTTGCACACCTTCCAATTTATTGAGAGTTTTCTTTAATTTCTCAGAAACAACAGCCTACGTACGGTAGAGATGCGTATTTAAAATTAGGTTCCAAAGAATTGCCTGCTAAAGTGGGGAAAACGGTTTTGTTAATTAAACAATCGCGAATTTTGTAAAATAAACGAGAGATGACGTTGATGGGGAAACCATTAATGTAAGCTATTTGGCAAACAATCTTGATCTCCCTAGCAAAATCTTCCCTCGTCATAGGAATAGAAAAAGCTCTGTAAAAAAAATGCCGAAAAAGCTGACAATTTGTGTTGGTAAGAATGATTGGACATAAAATTAATTCTTTTAACTGACACATCCAGAAAATTAATACTATTATCTTTTTCTAATTCCAAGGTAAATTAATATTATCATGAAAAGTATTGAAATGATTAAGTAACTCATCAGCTAAATTAGTGTCATCTTCCAGAATGATCAAAATGTCATCAACGCACCGAGCAAAAAATTTGACCTTATCGAACAAATAGTGACCAGAGTAAAAAACTTTTGATTCCAAATTATTCATAAAGATGTCAGCCAATAGTGGACTTAAATTGCAACCCATGGAGAGACCATCTAATTGAGAGTAAAATTTATCATTAAACTGAAAAAAGTTTTGTTTCAGAGTATCTCTAGCAACATCATTCTCTTTACCTGCTTCTTTAATCTTCTTTAAAATAACGAGTACAATCAATAAAAAAATATGTTTAAAATAATGAAGTGGACTATGAATATTTTCGGAGCAAAATACTTGTTGATGCAGTTTTCGGGAATCATCATGTATACGTGATTCTCTAAGCCAAAAAAAGTTCTCGTTATTAAAGGAATTGCTCCGTTTATTTAAAAAATTATCCTGCAACCAATTTAAAATATTCATACGCCATATGAGATTGCCCAGAATACTAATTAATTATACCAGTTATCTTCCTAATTAAGTAGATATTTTCTACATCAAAAACATTAGAATTTATGGACGTGGATTCTCCTCTGATTTATGCTATGTTACGCAGTCTTTAAAGTGATATATAAATTTTTTAATTCATATTTTCCGAATGATTATTTAGTACTATTTGAAATAATTCCTACATGTCGAATTGTACGATAATAATCATAGTCAAAGCTCCAACGATCTAAAACTAGAGTCTTTATACCGGGTGTCTCACACAAAGCGGCTCGATCGCAAATATCTCAACAGAGAAGCAAAATCGCGATGGTACCCTACGTTACTAATCATAAATTTCATTTTGAATTTCCGAGCTTTACTATTACATCATTATTACACATTCGTGATCTATTGAAAAGACTGATACTCATTTAAAAAGTAATGAAAACCAGTGATGGTTTAAAAATAATAACAACTTACACTCTTGACACAGGTGTGAACCGGCCATATAACAATTAATATATTAATGAAGCTATCACAAATCCAGTAGAACGACATTTCGGTTGTAACAAACCATCGATTCAAGTTCTTGCTTCCGTACGTTTCCGAAAAAATGCGGTAGATATGCGTGGTCAAAATGACAACATTTTTCAGGAGCAACATCGAAATCTGAGGCCATAAGATTCGCTCGACCTTTCTCGATGATTGGCATAACTCTACGTACAATCGCATGACATCATAATTCGGATACATTTTGGCCAGTTGCTTGAAATACAAACTCAAAATGTTGTACAAACAAATGTGTACAACCCTCACGCCATTGGAACAGAACTCCATTGCGTAAAGCAAAAGCGATACGAGCAACTGCAGAATCTGTTTGTGAAACAACGTTGCGTAAGTTGCGTAAATCATCCAACACACTTTTGTTATTGCTTCGTACGCAATCAGAACCGCGCAAAACCATTTAAGGAGCTTGCAATTACATAGGTCGCAAGTTGTTTTCTTTCCGAAATGCAGAAGTTCCATCCATAAGTTCATGGTCATTTTCCTGCCGCTTGTAATCGTAATAATCGAGATCAAGACTTTCAATCTGGACACGTGTGTATACAGGGATGCCAAAAATATAGTGAAGAGGGTATTATTAAAGTAAGTGTTATTTCTTTGAAGCACGTAGCATATACTCAGAGCGGAAACGTTTGAAACTAGATACATCCAATTGACTGTTCTTATATTCCGCATGAAACCAGCTAATGTTAAACTGAATGAAACAAACCCTGTACAAAGCAAATACGGATGTATGAATCTTAAAATATTAATTGCACACATTTTTTTTACAAAAGGTGAGTACGTAGTCAAACAACCTTCGTTCTCAGCACGTAGGTGAATAAACAACATTTGATGATCAATAAAGATCAAATAGTTCGATTAACAAGCACGTATCTCATAATGGTGGGTAATCACCATCAATATTTCCTTAAGTATTAATTCTCGTTAAGTAAGGCTTCGATTTTTTATTTTACGTAAACATTTAGGTCCTAATTAGTTTATTAATTAAGAAAATATTCAGCACTACACAAAAAACGTACGATTTATAGATACCGTTCGAACAAGTCACCGTGAGATACAGAATTTAAATCACTTCAAGCTATAGCCGTAATTAAATATACATATGTACATTTAATATCGCCCAAAAAAACTAGTTTTGATCATTAAACACCGCCGACTGTTAATTTGTTAACGCAGGGGGGGATTCTGCTTGATATAAATACACTTTGGGGACACCCGCTCAATTAAATAATTGGTTTCATCAAAATGAAATCGGTCTTCCTGTTTTTGGTCATAGTCTACGCCGCCCAAAATGAGGCGGCAAAAACTTTGCGTAAGTACCCGCCGCAATAATTTCGTTTTCCTTTAAATTAAATTGTTTTTAGCTGACTTCGTGACGCCGTGCAAGTTGAAAACCCCAGATATATCGAAGTGTTACCAGGACAACATTGACAGCTTACGCCCTCGTTTGGAGAAGGGAATTCGTGAGCTCCAGATTCAAGGAATTGACCCACTGAAAGTGAACGAGTTGGTTTTAAGCCGAAACGACACCGCAGCCGTCGCGTACAGAGCGGTCTTCAAGGATCTTCTCTTAGTAGGCGGGAAAGACTTCAAAATCGAAGAGTTAAAAGTCGATGTGCAAAAGCCAACCTTCAAGGTGAAACTGAGCGTACCGAAAGTGACCATGACATCGTCCTTTTTGGCAACGGGAGTTTTACTGGGTTTTCCTTTGAGCGAACCCGGTTCAGCAAAAGTAGAGTTTGGTAAGATCTCCCCTAGGGCTAACAATTCCTCTTTTTATTAAAACACTCAACTTCTTTTAGGTGGCGTCATTATAAATTATTCATCTGAAGGAGAGAAAGTTTCCAAAAAGGGCAAAACCTACATCGACTGGAAGGATGGACAATTTGAAACCCAATATGACAAGATCAGCATAGACATAGATGGGGTACTTAACGACCCCAATCAGCTCAAGCTATTTAACGAAGCTTTGAACGAAAATGCTAGGGCACTGGCTCCTCATATAGATCCGGTCTTGAAGAATGCCTTCGGTGCTTATATCACGGAAAGTTTGAGGCGAGTGCACAAACTGTTTCCGGTTGAAGTGCTTTACGCTGAAAACTAATCGTTAAACGCGATTTTTCACATTAAAATAAACGTTTCACTGCATCAATGTGTTTTACTGGATATAATACATAGGTTACTTACTGTTTTGGTGCAAAAATGTGGCACGCCGATTATAATCGTTAACTGGATGAAACTTTCCATTAGTAGACAGTGCGACAGTTTGGTATCGGAGAACCATACTTTGCCGTTAACGCTTCCATGTAGGTCGGAAAGTATGTAGTAAATTTGGACGATGATATTAAGGACGTGTTCGAAAAACAAAATCGAAATTTGCACAGACATAATCTTATCAAAACTTCCACAAATATCGCACAAGTTCTTGTGAAGCTTAAAAATGGTTTTGTATGGCACCTGTCGATGGTCCAACAAGCACCGCTTCAGT
Source organism: Dorcus hopei (assembly GCA_033060865.1). Lineage (NCBI taxonomy): Eukaryota > Metazoa > Arthropoda > Insecta > Coleoptera > Lucanidae > Dorcus > Dorcus hopei. The sequence goes on along the minus strand of CM065425.1, from coordinate 972,321 downwards.
TCGTTGAAGTACCTCAAAACTTCGACGTAGATTCCTAGGTATTCCACTTGGAAAACGTAAAAACCTGTGTTGAGTGCTTGGGTTAACACAAAATGCAACTTGTGGGAAACCCCAAGCATGTACAACTTCGTAAAATACAAATAAGAAACCATGAGCACCTTATGACCGGTTATGTACAAAACCAGGCAGACACTGAGGCTCATAATTAATTTGTTATCCAATTTTGCAACGCCCAAGGCAAATTCTTCATCAAAAAGTATTAACTCTCGCCAGAGTTTTGCAGATTCCTCGGCACGATAAATCCTCCAGGCACTCGATACAAAAAGCTTGAAAATAAGTATGCTTATGATTATTTTCATCAGTAAACTTGCAAGGATGTTACTGTCGAATAAATCAATGTGGAAGTTTGCGCAATGGAACACGGAAATACCCAGATTTGCCACCAAAAACAAGTAACTAATTACTTTCGCGTACGTTGTGGTACCATCGGAGTTTAGGCGGAATGAAACGAGCCCCGTGTAACGTAGATACCCATTTAAGTGTTTCAGAAATTCCAAGAGCGACATTTCAAAACCGATGCATAGGTTAATGCAACAAGAAAAATATTAAGGTCACACAATAATTAAGTTAATGCAGCCAATAAGTTATACCTAAGGATGATGATATTATTATCAGACTTATCAATTTCATTAGTGATTATGTGAGCCCATTAAAAAAAAAAAACAAAAATTAAAAATTGTTTAGAAAGTACAAAAATAGTTGTGACAAGGATTCCTGATGAAGAATCCAGGGACTTTATTCTCGAAACGAGGGAGAGAGTTCGTTTTGCGGGAGTGACGTCAAAATGGCGTTCACTCTCGTAGAAATGCGTCATTTTGACGTCATTTTCGAGAGCGATCACTTCTCTCTAGTTCGAGAATAACCCCCTAGGTGGTTGCAAGAAATCCACCCAATTTGATAAAACATTTGATACTTAGATATACAAAAATTAGATCAATAGGCGATTTTATTTAAAATTCACTAATTCAAATTGTACAATAATTATAATGTACGTCACCAACACCCCTACTACCTAAAAAAAATTGAAAGAAATTAATTGAAACCATTAAGTAAAATGTAACCACTCACAGTGTACAACAAACTCAGGTCGACGTTAAAGATCCCCCCCGCAGTTATTTTAAAGTCCTCGTGAATTAATTGCAACGAAAACGATTTGATCTGCAACGACGAATTTTTTTTACCTTTCAGAGTTAGAAAGAAAATACTTACGCTGGCAGAAATCGCGGGGTTTCTGTTACAATTCATACTCCTAAGAGTTCTTTTAATGTTGTTGGCCTGCAAGAGCAAAACCTTACAAAAACCTATCTTATCGTAATTATGTATATGACTTACTGTTTTATTACACACGTGAGTTGGTACAATCAAAGCGACTATACTAAAACCACCGACTACGATCCATATACAACAGTCAGATAACTTCATCGTACCTTGCGTTTCGTAGAACTTCGAGCCAAGCACGTACAACTGAAGAGCTAATATTGTACTGTTATTTACGACAAGCGTAAGTATTTGGAATGAGAAAATGTTGCTCGTTGTACGCGAGAGTTTGCTCAACTTGAAGTAGATACGTTGTACCTTCATTATATGTGCTGGTTGAATCGAGCGGTTCAAATCGATCAGAAACTGGTGCAACTTCTTGTACTGACCGTGTACAACGCAGTACACGAGCATGTACTCCATGTTTAAAATGGAGAATCTCAAATCTATCAAATGTAGGTAGTAATAACAGAAAGCCTGTTTGGGGTCGCCGAAAGAAATTGCCGTGGGCAAGTTGTAACAATACACGGCGATTTTTATGAGATTTGGAATTAGGGATAGTACAATCGTCGTACTCATCAGTGAGTACTTTGGTGGATACCCACACGCTGAAACCAGGCCTTCCAAATCTAACAACTCCTTCCATAGTTGTAGTACACTCGAGCTGAAGACGTTTCTGACGATCGATGATACTACCGTTTTCACTGTGACGGTCAACATGTAGAACTGAATTAAATACGAAACATATCTGGCATTTTCAGTGTAAGCTGCGTTCGTTAGCACAAAAGCTACGAAAACAACGCTGGTTAAAACTACCACTACGATCGTGCTAACGATCGAATACACGCGGGAAGGAGTTGCAATCGATTTATCGTTAATTTTTAAATATATTGCACCGGTATATTTTAATGCAGTCGATAGAAATGTTAAATATTTTAATAGAGTACTAGCCATCGTGTGAAATACGAAGCTTGTTTGCGTCGGAAACGAATTATTCTTAGATGATTTTATCGATGGGAGATTGTGGCTTAATATTGGTAATGAAGTAGTTTCAGAAATGATTGATGAGTTTTACCGAATTTTAGAATATGTAACTATTAATAAATGTGAAATGCTTTCATTTTACTTCAGGACACCTGCGTATACTAAAAGGAAAAAAATATTTTAAATAAACTCGAAACGATTCTGTTTTTTTTTTTTTAATATGTAGGAAAATATAGTTTTACTTGAAATACATCAAATCGAACTGTATAATAATAGTAATATAGGTGACCAGGGCTCCTATTACCTGAAACACGGGAAAAAATTTCGAAATAGAATCTCCAAACCCGAACGCTTAAGCCTCTTGCAGACGATGCACAGTAACTGGCGCGAGTATTACTATTACTGTGCATCAAATTTGAGCATGTGAACAGTTTTTACTTAGTGAATGTGCACTGAATGAACGTTGGCGCAAGTACTAATCGTTAGTACTCGCGCCAGTTACTGTGCATCGTCTGTAACAGGCTTTACCGTGTACGCCAAGCTCAAGTCGATATTAAAAAGTCCACCCGCAGTTATTTTAAAATCCTCGTGAATGAGCTGAAGAGAAAACGATTTAATCTACAACAGATAGTTTCCTTTTTATCTTTATCGGCCTCAATTTGCTCGATTCTAACTTACGGTTCTTACGAGAAGGGGATTTTTGCTAAAGTTGATATTCCTCAGAGTCTTTTTGATGTTATTAGCCTACAACAACGTAACCGTCAGAAAATTACAATAATTTCTTTCGTGAAACTGCTTACTGTTTTATTACAAACATGTGTAGGCAAAATTAGTGCAATTATACTAAAACCACCAATAAGAATCCACAAAACACAAATAAATAGAGGTACAGTTACACTTGGATTTCCAGTCATTTTCGACCCAAGCACGTAAAACTGCAGTGACAGTACCGTACTATTATTGACAACCAACGTTATTATTTGAAACGAGAAAGCATCACTCGTCTCCCTTGACAGCTTGCTCAACTTAAAATACAAACTCTGCACTTTTTTCACCCGCTCGGCTGTTCTTATTTGGACCAAGTAGTTTCCTTTTAGATCCGACTCTGTCAGTAACTGGTGTAACTTCTGGTATTGTCCTTGTATGACGCAGTACATAAGCATATATTCCATGTTTAGAACGGAAAATCGCAAATCCATTAATTGCAAGAAATAGTAACTCAAAAACTGGGTGGAACTCAACAAAGATAATGCGGTGCTTATATAGTACAACACGGAACATAATATCATTAGATTTGGAATCACTGCTAGTATAGATGCTGTGCGCATTAGAGTGTATTCCGGTTGATAACCGCACGTCAAAATTATGTCTTCTGAAACGAACAACTCCTTCCAAATCTTTAGAATCCTTGATTTGAATACGGTCCTGACTATTGGAGATACTATTACTTTGATCGTCACGGTTAACAAGTAAAATTCCGTTAGATCGATTACATAAGCGTTAAACCCTGGAGTGCGAGAGTTTGTTTTCATAAATCCAAAAATTGCAACGGTCGATGATACTGCAACAACGGCGGTGCTAACAACCAAATAAAAATTAGACGGAACAGCAATTTCGCCGCCTTTGTCGGTTTTCAAATAGATTGCACCCACACTTTTTAGTGCAAGAGATAACAATTTCAACCATTCCAACAAACGTCTCGTCATTGCTTTCAATTTGATATTAAAGTTTTGATGACATGGCAATCGGTAATGACAACAGGATATTGGAAAAGTGCATTTCGTTAATGTATGAAATGATTGATGAGTAGTACCTTTACGAAAGTTAAATTAATTTAGTAAAGAACTTGGAACACTTACACATTTCACACAAACGTAGCCCTGGATAATTACAAGAAGCAAGGTGGTAAACGAATACCCAATTCGGAAACTAGAAACCCCCATGCTCAGTAACTTCACATCGGTATTTTTGCTGTTGTAAATCTTGGAGAAGATTATGTATATCGCGTTGGCCTAGTCACCACTGGGGATGCATTTTCCATGAGTAAATGAAGGATAGAATAGTAAAAAGCGCATGAGTAAACGAAATAGCTACATCAATCGACGTTGCCGATTGATAACACGGACTACACTCCGGCCGCTAGCGCCGGTCGAATTCCTACCTTCTTACGCAACATTGTAATATCTCTATTTCACTTCCACACAAGTTTCAATGAGCCTCTCCTTTATTTACTCACAATAAACCGTATCCCCAGTCTTGATTAGACCATCTGTGTATGTGTATGTGTATGGCAAGTCCGGCGAAATTTTATGCCATCAACATAATTATCTGAACCGAAAAACCACTGGCGAGTGTCTTTGTAAGTAAACACAAATTACAGTAGAACTTCTGGACTTCTTTGATGCTCGAGATTGTGGTAGTCTTATTCAATAGCACATGACGTTCCAGAAGTACTCGTGTAATATTGTTATTGTTAACAGGAATTCTACTTCAATGATCGACAGTCTCATATCTAGCACATGCAAAAAAAATCAGGCAGAAGTACTCCAAGCCAGAATACGGAATGGATTCATAACTAAAGAAAGTGACCACGTAAAAGACTAGGACCAGTGAACTTTGCACCACCATCGCAATAATTGTGCCTGTAATGTAGTTGCACTTCAACTTCATAATTTCATGAGCTGCAAATCTTTTTTCCACTGTCAGTAAATCCTGCCACAGCTTCGCCATCTGGCCAGAGAAAGCAATCCTCGTCAAATCGGTCAAAATGATCTTCAACGTTTGCACGTAGAAAAAAATTAGGATTAGATAAGACATAAAATTATTCGTTAAGATTTCGTGGCTTCGCGTGAAACAAACTTCACGCAAGCAAGCGCAGCTGAAACTGAAATCACAGCTGAAGAAAACAGCGCTAGGATTTTCGACTATGATTGATTTTCTTCGGTAATTTGATGTGGCGGGATTCCGAACAACTTGAACGCAATGCGTAAGCAATCAATAAATTCAGTTAACATAATGAGGACAGTGTGAATAATGAATGTGATTATCGATATATGTATCTACTTTACATACAACAAACGAGACTGCAAGAAAATGGCTCAAATTATACGTTTAAAGTAATACATAGTTCAATTATTTATATGCAATAATAACAAAATATGATACAGGGTTCTACAATGCTTACAGTGTTGCATTAATTACTTCAACTACTACATACTTAATTCTGTGTACCTCATTAATTTAATTCCGTGTAATAAAAATAAAAAAACTTACAGATTTAACACATACGTGTGCTTGAATCATAACCACACCCAAAACAGCAAACGATTAAAAAAAATAAAGCAGGGAGACTTTAAGGTATATGAATAAGATGTCAGTGTTTTTACTGTCGTACACTTTAGAGAAAATTATGTACACGTTGATGGCAATGGAAAAAACATTATACGTGACCACTTTTTTTAGGTGGCGTCATTATAAATTATTCATCTGAAGGAGAGAAAGTTTCCAAAAAGGGCAAAACCTACATCGATTGGAAGGATGGACAATTTGAAACCCAATATGACAAGATCAGCATAGATATAGATGGGGTACTTAACGACCCCAATCAGCTCAAGCTATTTAATGAAGCTCTGAACGAAAATGCTAGGGCATTAGCTTCTCACATAGATCCGGTCTTGAAGAATGCCTTCGGTGCTTATATCACGGAAAGTTTGAGGCGAGTGCACAAACTGTTTCCGGTTGAAGTGCTTTACGCCGAAATCTAATCGTTAAGCGCGATTTTTTACACTAAAATAAACGTTTCACTGCATCAATGTGTTTTACTGGTTATAATCAAATAGGTAACTTACCGTTTTGGTGCAAAAATGTGTCACGCCGATTATAATCGTTAACTGGATGAAACTTTCCATTACTATACAGTTCGCCAGTTTGGTATCGGAGAACCATACTTTGCCATTAATGCCTCCGTATACGTCGGAAAGTATGTAGTAAGTTTGGACGATGATGTTAAGGACGTGTTCGAAAAACAAAATCCAAATTTGCACAGACATAATCTTATCAAAACATCCACAAATTTCGCACAAGTTCTTGTGAAGTTTAAAAATGGTTTTGAACGGCACCTGTCGATGGTCCATCAAACACCGCTTCAGTTCTTCGAAGTACCTCAAAATGACGACGTAAATTCCTAGGTATTCCACTTGGAAAACGTAAAAAGCTATGTTGAGTGTTTGGCTTAACATGAAATGTAAGTTCTGGTAAACCCCAAGGATGTACAACTTCGTAAAGTACAAATAAGAAACCATAAGCACCCTATGCGCGGTTATGTACAAAACCAGGCAGACACTGAGGTTCATCATTAATTTGTTATCCAATTTTGCAACGCCCAATGCAAATTCTTCATCAAAAAGGATTAACTCTCGCCAGAGTTTTGCAGATTCCTCGGCGCGATAAATCCTCCAGGCACTCGATACGAAAAGTTTAAAAATAAATATACTTATGATTATTTTCATCAGTAAACTTGCAAGGATCTTACTGCCGAATAAATCAATTTGGAAGTTTGCGCAATAGTACGCGGAAACACTCAGGTTTGCCACCAAAAACAAGTAACTAACTATTTTCGTGTACGTTATGGTACCATCGGTGTTTAGGCGGAATGAAACGAGCCCCATGTAACGTAGGTACCCATTTAAGTGTTTCAGAAATTCCAAGAGCGACATTTCAAAACCGATGCATGGGTCAATATAACAAAAAAATATTAAGGTCACACACTAATTAAGTTAATGCAGCCAATAAGTTATACCTATAGGATGATGATGTTATTATTAGGCTTAGCAATTTCATTAGTGATTATGTGAGCCCATTAAAAAGAAACACAAAGAAGAAAAATTGTTTAGAAAGTACAAAAATCGTTGTGACAAGGATTCATGATGAAGAATCCAGGGACTTTATTCTCGAAACGAGGGAGAGGGTTCGTTTTGCGGGAGTGACGCCAAAATGGCGTAGACTCTCGTATAAAACCATACAAACCTTTCGAGAAATGCGTCATTTTGACGTAATTTTCGGGAGCGATCACTTCTCTCAAGTTCGAGAATAACCCCCTAGGTGGTTGTAAGAAATCCACCCAATTTGATAAAACATTTGATACTTAGATATACAAAAATTGGATCAATAGGCGACTTTATTTAAAATTCACTAATTCAAATTGTACAATAATTACAATGTACGTCACCAGCACTTCTACTACCTAAAAAAAAAATTGGAAGGAATTAATTGAAACCTTTAATTAAAATGCAACCACTCACAGTGTACAACAACCTCAGGTCGACGTTAAAGATCCCCCCGCAGTTATTTTAAAGTCCTCGTGAATTAATTGCAACGAAAGTGATTTGATCTACAAAGACGAAGTCTTTTTCACCTTTCAAAGTTAAAAAAAATACTTACGATGGCAGAAATTGCGGGGTTTCTGTTACAATTCATACTCCTAAGGGTTCTTTTAATATTGTTGGCCTGCAAGAGCAAAACTTACAAAAACCTATCTCATTATAATATGTATGTGACTTACTGTTTTATTACACACGTCTATTGGTACAATTAAAGCGACTATACTAAAACCACAGACCACAGTCCATATGCAAGAGTCAGATAACTTTATCGTACCTTGCGTTTCGTAGAACTTCGAGCCAAGCACGTACAACTGAAGAGCTAATATTGTACTGTTATTTACGACAAGCGTAAGTATTTGGAATGAGAAAATGTTGCTCGTTGTACGCGAGAGTTTGCTCAACTTGAAGTAGATACGTTGTACCTTCATTATATGTGCTGGTCGAATCGAGCGGTTCAAGTCGATCAGAAACTGGTGCAACTTCTTGTACTGACCGTGTACAACGCAGTACACGAGCATGTACTCCATGTTTAAAACGGCGAATCTCAAATCCAATGTAGGTAGTAATAACAGAAAGCCTGTATGGGCTCGCCGAAAGAAATTGCCGTGGGCAAGTTGTAACAATACACGGCGATTTTTATGAGATTTGGAATTAGGGATAGTACAATCGTCGTCCTCATCAGTGAGTAATTTGGTGGATACCCACACGCTGAAACCAGGCCTTCCAAATTTAACAACTCCTTCCATAGTTGTAGTACACTCGAGCTAAAGACGTTTCTGACGATCGATGATACTACCGTTTTCATTGTGACGGTCAACATGTACAATTGAATCTAATACGAAACGTCAGTGTAAGCTGCGTTCGTTAGTACAAAAGCTATGAAAACAACGGTGGTTGAAACTACCACTACGATCGTGCTAACGATCGAATACACGCGGGAAGGAGTTGCAAGTTATTATTAATTTTTAAATATATTGCATCGGTATATTTTAATGCAATTGATAGAAATGTTAAATGTTTTAATAGAGTACTCGTCATCGTGTGAAACACGAAGCTCGTATGTTTGCGTCTTGGACGATTTTATTGATGGGAGATTGTGGTTTAATATTGGTAATGAAGTAGTTTCAAAAATGACTGATGAGTTTTACCGAATTTTAGAATTGATTTGTAACTACATATTAATAAATGTGAAATGTTTTCATTTTATTTCAGAATACCTACATACTAAAAGGAAAAAAATATTTTAAATAAACTAGAAACGATTCTGAATTTTTTTAGTATGTAGTAAAATCTAATTTTACTTAAAATACATCAAATCGAACTGTATAATAATAGTAATATAGGTGACCAGGGCTCCTACTACCTGAAACACGGGAAAAAATTTTCGATGAAGTAGAATCTCCAAACCCGAACACTTACCGTGTATGCCAAGCTCAAGTCGATGTTAAAAAGTCCACCCGCAGTTATTTTAAAATCCTCGTGCATCAGCTGAAGAGAAAACGATTTAATCTACAACGAATAGTTTCCTCTTTATTTTTATCGGCCATAATTTCCTCAATTCTAACTTACGGTTCTTACGAGAAGAGGATTTTTGCTAAAGTTGATGTTCCTCAGAGTCCTTTTGATGCTATTAGCCTACAACAACGTAACCGTCAGAAAATTACAATTTCTTTCGTAAATCTGCTTACTGTTCTGTTACAAACATGTGTAGGCAAAATTAGTGCAATTATACTAAAAGTAGCAATAAGAAACCACAAAACAAAAACAAATAGAGTTGCAGTTACACTTCGATTTCCAGTCATTTTCGACCCAAGCACATAAAACTGCAACGAGAACATCGTACTATTATTGACGATTAACGTTATTATTTGAAACGAGAAAACATCACTCATTTCCCTTGATAGTTTGCTCAACTTAAAGTACAAATTCTGCACTTTTTTCACCCGATCGACTGTTCTTATTTGGACCAAGTAGTTTCCTTTTAGATCCGATTCTGTCAGTAATTGGTGCAATTTCTGGTATTGTCCTTGTATGACGCAGTACATGAGCATGTACTCCATGTTTAGAACGGAAAATCGCAAATCCATTAATTCCAAGTAATAGTAACTCAAAACCTGAGTGTAACTGAACAAAGAGAATGCAGTGCTTATGTGGTACAACACGGAACATAATATCATTAATTTTGGAATTACTGCTAGTATAGTTGCTGTGCGCATTAGAGTGTATTCCGGTTGATAACCACACGTCAAAATTATGTCTTCTGAATCGAATAACTCCTTCCAAATCTTTAAAATCCTTAAACTGAATATGGTCCTGACTATTGGAGATCCTATTACTTTGATTGCCACGGATAAGATGTAAAACTCCGTTATATCGATTACATAAGCGTTAAGCCCTGAAGTACGAGGGTATGTTTTCATAAATCCAAAAAATGCTGCGGTCGTTGATATTGCAACAACGGTGGTGCTAACAACCAAATAAAAATTAGACGGAACAGCAATTTCGCCGCCTTTGTCGGTTTTCAAGTAGATTGCACCCACACTTTTCAGTGCAATGGATAAAAATTTCAAACATTCCGACAAACGTCTCGTCATTGCTTTCAATTTGATATTAAAGTTCTGATGCAATCGATAATTACAATAGGATATTGGAAAAGTGCACTTCGTTAATGTAAGAAATGATTGATGAGTAGTACCTATACGAAATTAGTAAAGAATTTGGAACACTTACGCATTTAACACAAACGTAGCCCTGGATAATTACAAGAAGCAAGGTGGTAAACGAGTAGCCAATTCGGAAATTAGAAACTCCCACGCTCAGTAACTTTACTTCGGTATTTTTGCTGTTGTAAATTTTGGAAAAGATTATGTACATGTGTATGGCAAGTCCGGCGAAATGTTGTGCCATCAACATAATTATCTGAACCGAAAAACCACTGGCGAGTGTCTTTGTAAGTAAACACAAATTACAGTAGATCTTCTGGACTTCTTTTATGCTCGTCATTTTGGTAGTCTTACTCAATAGTACATTGACGTTCCAGAAGTACTCGTGTAATATTGTTATTGCTAACAGGAATTCTACTTCAATGATCGACAATCTCATATCTAGTACATGCAAAAAAATAATGCAGAAGTACTCCAAGCCAGAATACGGAATGGATCCATAACTAAAGAAAGTGACCACGTAAAAGACTAGGACCAGTGAACTTTGCACCACCATCGCAATAATTGTGCCTGTAATGTAGTTGCACTTCAACTTCATAATTTCATGAGCTGCAAATCTTTTTTCCACTGTCAGTAAATCCTGCCACAGCTTCGCCATCTGGCCAGAGAAAGCAATCCTCGTCAAATCGGTCAAAATGATCTTCAGCGTTTGTACGTAGAAAAAAATCAGGATCAGATAGGACATAAAATTATTCGTGTAAGATTTCGTGGCTTCGCGGGAAGCAAACTTCACGCAAGCAAACGCAGCTGAAACTGAAATCACAGCTGAAGAAAACAGCGCCAGAATTTTCGACTGTGACTGATTTTCTTCAATAATTTGGTGTGGCGGGATTCCAAACAACTTGAACGCAATGCGTAAGTATTTTAGGTAACGCGGTATCTTTTGAGACATCACGCAGTTTTATAACATCAATCGATAATTTCAGTTAACATAATGAGAGCGGTGTGAATAATGAATGTGATTATCGAAGTACATATGTATGTACTTTACATACAACAAACAAGACTGTTATTATTATTGTTCAATTATATGCAGTAATAACAAAATATGATACAGGGTTCTACAATACTTATAGTGTTGCATTAACTACTTCAACTGCTACGTACTTAATTCTGTATACCTGTGTATAAAAATAAACTTACAGATTTAACACAGATATGTGCTTGAATCATAACCATACCCAAAGCGGCAAACGATTTACAAAACCAGAGTAGGGAGACTTTAACGTGTATGAATAAGACGTCAGTGTTTTTGCTGTCGTACACTTTAGAGAAAATTATGTACACGTTGATGGCGATGGAAAAGAAATTATACGTGACCGCTGCGATCACTTGGGCCGTAAAGATGTTGCTGATTCGTCTTTTGAAGTCGCACAAAACACTGAAGAGTTTCTGCAGCTTTTTCATCAACTTTTATCAATTACCCTAGGTTCCAACTCACGGAATAAATTGTTTAATTCTTGAGAGAATTCCGATATCACAGTAAACAACAATAGATATTCCAATTCCATTATTGATGCAGCTGATATGTAATGCGTGGATCCGGCGAGAGTATAAAATCATTAATTACCAAAAGGACATTCTGAAGCATGACGATTGCAACTGAGTACTTGAAAAAAATTAGCTTCAAGACAAACTTGTCTTCAAGGGCCATCATCTCTTGCCAAAGCGAGATTCTTCTGTTAGAGAAGGCGTCCAGCACACACTCTGCGATTATTATCTTCAAAGCGACTATCCAACAATATAAGTGGGATATACATTCCATAAATTTAAGTGTATACACTTAAGTGTATAGTTGCGCGATTTAGTGTCCGCTTAGAAGATTTTGTGATACAAATTTCATCGGACAAGAACCAACTGTAAACATAAATTTACCGTTGCGGAAAAGTACATTGACCAGCGTAATCATAAATGTGTGCATGGCAAAAATGACCGACAGGGACACCATCACTGCTAACAATAACATAAGCAGTTTCGATGGTGAAGCCATCATGTTTGCTTCGTCCAACCGAAATGTTATTATTCCTGAAAATTTGAAGGCAACGTGCAGGCGCGTTAGCTACGAAAGGATATTTTGAGACATCGCATAAGAGAGTGTGCTTAGGTTGACGTTTTATTGTAGTAAAAGGTGCCATTAAACATTTAGTGGTATTTATCCAATCAACGGAACGAAAATTGAACTATTAACTTCAAATTAAATGTAATTATTTAGTCGGAGCTACGCATTTAACTGATTGCGAGATCAGACCTTTTGGAATAATCAATTTAAAACGCGCATACGTGAAACTATGATTACAAATTTCGAAAAATTCACCTCAAATAGTTCACAATCTTTTCCTAAATATCCAATTACATGCAATTTTCAAGCCCGAGGAAGCTGTAATAATTGAAACAGATGACTACATTAAACTAAATCAACATTAGATATCTTAGGAGGAGGTACTTTTATATCCTTTATCAGGAGTGAGAACATCACTATAGAAACTCTAAGCAGTTCCACAAAAATTTATTTGAAACTATTGAATTGTGCTATTAGTTAAAGTACGAAGTGTCAAACTGTAATAGTACTATTAGGTACTCGGTTAAAGCCCCTACAACCTGGAAAATGTTATGATCAGTAGGCAGGCGTCCTTCGATTTCGTGTATTAAATTTACCACATAGGCAAAACTCATATCAATGGTGAATAAATCTCCAGCAGTGATTTCGAAATCTTCGTGCAAGAGTTGCAAGGAAAACGATTTAATCTGAAACTCAATTTTTTTCGTTACGAAAAACGCAGTTAAATAATAATGAAATACTTGCATTACGTACAACTGCAGGTTCACGTGAAAGAAATTTGATATTCCTGAGTGTCCTTCTAAAGTTGTTCGCCTAAAATCAAATATTATCTTTTAACTGTTAACGAGCGAATTCCTTACGGTACTTACATTTCGAGTGCACATATAAGAAGGCGCAATTATAATGAAAAAACTTAAGCAAGAATTCCAAACCCAGAATATGTCTTCGGCAAATCTCCAATTGAAATCGTAGGTGCCTGTATAAACCTTAGTAAAAAAACGGTAACAATAAAATGATAAGGCGACAAACGCCTCGAGGAATATCGCCAGAACTTGTAGAGACGAAACCTGACATATTTCGGCGGAGAAATTATATAATTTTGTGAAGGATCTTCGAACCAAATAGAAATTATTAATGTCATGGTATTCGCAAAAAAATAAATTCAATTGTCAAAAATAATCTTGTAATATCGTGAAAAAAGCGGCGAATTCAGTTCCCACGATCAAGATTCGCAAGTTTAACAACACTAAAACACTATACCCAATAGTGTGCACGGGTTTGTTTAAGATATTTTCGAAAATCGCAATGTGTGCCACGATTATGATGATGATTAAACTGTGAATTGTGATCATTAACATTCCACATTGTAGAATGTTGGCATTCAACTGGATTTTGCAAATATTAAAAGCTTCCTCTATTTTGATCATTTTTCGCCATAGTAATGCCAGCTTTGTAGCTTGGATTGGTCGCATCATTGTAACAAGGATAATTTTCAAGGCTATGGTAAAAAGAAATAATTTCGCCCCCAAGTAATGAAACGTGTTATGTTCGGAGGCGTACTGCTGCATAATGTATATTGCTATCATGGTACTTAAGATGAACGAAAGTACAAACGCAAGTATTGACGAAAATATTTTTGAAGCGACGATAATCTTATTGTTAGGCACATCCAGTTTCAAACATAAAAATCCACAGAAATAGAAAAGTTGATAAAGGGGCTTTATGTGCATCAATACTGTGCCTCCCATTTCTCCAAGTCTGTATACAGAGAAATGCAGTTGTAACGATTAGAAGATGACAAATGGACTGCTTAAATGGTAAGTATGTATTAATCTTTTACTTGTCCTATAGAACTTCATTAGATGAAAACTAAAAAGATATCAAAGTTATTACGTACTGTATTAAGGCAATCATCTTAAAGTCTACGTCCACATTTTCTAATAATTAAAAAATTGTTGGTGGTAGTAGATACCATGAGATCGAATAAATTTACAATTGGAGTAGGCCGTGTTTGTTGCAATGTGGTTGGTAATACTGACTAACACAAAATTTAAATAACTCCCCCAGACTTACACAATTTCAAACAGTTTGTTTTAAAAATTTCTGACACAAGAAAATGCAGAGAGAAGGTTAATAAAAAGTAAGTAAAAAATTTAACAAATAGTCTATAAATAATAATTTGTGGAACAGTTCGTAATATCAATATAAATCCGACGTTTCGCCCTCTGGATAAATAATAGTTTACATCGAATTATAACTAGAAATTTTTTGATAAAATACGACGAAAAGGAATTACAATAAATAGGTACATATTAAATATTTATTGATTAGATTAAAGGACGAGTATGACTTTAAAAAACACTTCTACAAAAATGAATACAAGGTGTGCCCATTATTTGAAATACATCAAATCAAATTGTACTATTATCGTTATATACGTTGTTAAAGCTCCTATGACCTGCAAAAGAAATTATCAACAGACTTGTTCCAACAGCAGTTTCTGACAAGTGCAAAACCGTCAAAAGCAGGATTCATCAAAGTTGATCATTTCTTGGGGTTGTCAAAATCCGTTTTTACGTCCGTAGTCTGTTTCTGACGGTTCTGGACTAAGTAGTCACACAATAATATAGATTACCATATAAGCAAGGCTCAAGTCGATGGTGAATAAACCTCCAGCAGTAATTTTAAAATCTTCATGCAAGAGTTGCAAGGAAAAGGATTTAATCTGAAATTCAATTTTTTTCATCACGTAAAGCACAACAGTAAAATACTTGCATTTCTTGCAACTGCTGGTCCCCGTGAATAAAATTCGATATTTCTGAGAGTCCTCTTGATGTTATTCGCCTGAAACCAAATAAATCCCGATCACAAACAAATTAGCCCTGTCCCAAAACAAACCAATCGGTTGCAGTTGCACACAACTTACATTTTGTGTACACATATGACAAGGCATGATTGCAAGGAAAAAGCATAAACAAGAATTCCAAACCCAAAACATGCTCAAGGCAATGCTAAAACTGGAGCCCTTAGTGAGGTTGCTGTCGTAAAATTTAGATACGACTACGTAGGACCGACACGTTAACACAACCATCGCCTCGGTAAGTGTGATTAAAAGCTGCGGAGATAAAACCTGACAAACTTCACTCGACAAATTGCACAAGCTCCTAAAGAGGTTACGGACAACCCCAAAATCAATTCTAGCTCCTTGGGCAACAATTTTGCAGAAAAACAGATCCAGCTGTCTGAAATAATCTTGCAGTAATATGAAGAAGGCGGCGAATTCAACTCCCACGATCAAAATTCGCAGGTTTAGCAACTGGAATAGAATAAAACCGACAATCTCCACGGGTTTATGTAAGACGCTTGTGAAAAACGCCGTGTAGAGCAAATACAGGATGATGATTAAACTATGGAATACAACCACTATTATTCCATACTTTAGTATGTTAGTGTTCGATTGAATCTTGCATGTATTAAAATCTTTCTCGATTTTTAATAGTTTTCGCCATAAAAGCGCTAGTCTTGCTGCGTAAATGGGGCGCATCATCATAACGATGACGATTTTTGAGGCAATCATGCCAAGATAGATTATCATCCCCATATATTGAAGCGTGCTCCGAGAAGAAACGACTCTTACAGATATATACAGGATGATTATCGTGCAGGTAATCAAAGAGAGCGCAAACGCAAACATTGACGTATATATCCTCGAAGGAACAATGATCTTATTATTTGTCACATCTAGTTTTAAACAGAGAAATCCACATAAATAGAAAAGTTGATATAGGGGCTTTATGCGTAATAAGATTTTGCTTTCCATTAAGTTCTCGTCGAGCAAACGCAGCTGTACGATTGAATTTCATGTCACTGGATGATAAATTGACTGTGTTCACTTGCCTATCATTAACTCTTGATGTACGGAAACTCATTAAATGGAGAATTAAAAGAGTAGGTATGTAATTACAGTTTTTTGTAAGATGCCAATCTTCAAGGTAATTATCTTGAAAATAAAGAGGAAATGACGGAAGCAATTAATACTTATATAAACTTGTAATAGTTTACTTACGCTTCTGGTATATAAATAAAGTGGAGCTATCATTAACACAAAATTTAAGGAAGCATTCCATATCCAAAACACAGACAGATTCAGACTCAAGAATTTACTGTTCGGGCTTCCGTAGACTTTCGCAAAAATTACGTACATTCTTACTGCCAGTATGGTCATATTCTCGAGGACTCTTATCGACATTTGAGGAAATAAAATATTACTGATTTCTCTGGACATACCACATAACTTGGTGTAGGTTCGCTGAAGTTTATAAACATTCATCTTTCCTTTGCTAAACGTTTCCATGTAAATAAAATCAACCAGCATCGCGTTTAATATCTTGTAGCAGTTTTGCATGACAATTATCAAAGACATGAATTCTCCCTCGGTGATCGTGGTCCTGAGATTTAAAAGCTGCAGCCAGTAAAAAGAGATAATCTCAAGCGGATGTGCCCCTTCAAAAGAGCTAACGCTCAGGTAGACCAAATAATTAAGTTTTATAAAATTCTGCATTAAAATTAGGGCGAGGCCACATTTTATCGAAGCGTAATTCAAACGAAATCCCGAATTTGCAAATTCACGTTCTAACAACATCAGGTTTTTCCACAATAAAATAATATTGCTTACGTGCCAGTTTCGGGCAATCTCGTTGGTTGCAATTTTAAACCCGATTATGAAGAAGTAAGTTTTAAAAAGGTAATTAAGAAAATTGTTGTTGTATTTAAGGCTTGTAATAAATCCAAAAACAGTACAAGAGCATAACGCAGTGATGCTGATTACGCAAGTTAAAACGATTGTACAACTTTTAGAACAAGTAACAAATTTTCCCGACTTTTGTAGCTTCAAAGAAAAATTAGCAGAGAATTTAAAAATTGTGTAGAGCAGTCTCAGGTACACAAATAGATTTTTCATCTTTGCACTTGCACTTGAACTGCAAATAATGCAATAGTGCATTTAGTAATATCGAGCGGCGGATACACTTAAAACATTAAGTAATTAGTTGTTAATAATTAATTAAATTGTATTAAATTAACTACAATTAAAAATATAATATTCGACTTTTTACGCCATGCAATCAATAGACTAGAACTGTTGAGTTTAAACATATCTAATTCTATTGTAATTCTATATCATAAAAAAGTCAACGCAATGAGGTTGTTGCTATACAGAATTGTATGAATTTTACTTCTAATGAATTTTACAAAGGAATTGTGAATTTAATAAATTTAATTACTGGTTTGTGTACTTACATTTTTAGAGCAAAAATGTATCGGTAGAATAATTGAAGATAATGACAGACAAGCATCGAAGATAAAAAATATCGATAAATCAGTATCCATATACCACACGTTCGTGTTTTTGCTGTCATAGAGTTTCGATACAAGATTATACAGATGGAGAGTCAACTGAAGAACACACTCAGTCAAAACTGCAAGGACTTGCATGTTTAACGTGTCGCTAATGTTCCTGGATAATTTGCCCAGCTCGACGTAAACCAACTGAGTTGTCAAAACATCAATACGTCTTCTGGGTGCACAAAATAGTGAATCCAATTTCTTGAAATAGAATTTAACAACAGAAAAGAACGTCACATACTCAGCTTTTAATATTCCATTACGGAAGTCCAGGACTTGAATGAAAATGAAGGAGAGTGATTGGCAAAATCCTAGCGTATCCTTGTAGTACCATATAACGTAAGTTGTAAACAAAATTCTCATTGAACTCTGCACTGCCATTAACCCAACACCGCTGTACTTGACCAATCTACTATCCACCCTGGTCCTAAGTGCCGTCGAACACTGTCCGCCGATTTTTATCAATTCTCTCCAAAGATAGCGTGTCTGTCCGATTCGAAAATTTCTAACCACGTAAGACATGATCAACTTGACAAAGAGAATGGTCAGGTACAATCGGGTCATTAATTTTGTTATTGCCGTTATGTCGTACAACTCGATTGTTTTAACAACATATACAGAACACGACATCTGCAAGCAAAAGCTGATGGTAGTCAGTATTATTAGTTCTAACTTAGTTGAATGGAACGATTCATTCGTTGGGTCGATGCGAAAATCTAAATGCCCGAAAAATTTTAAAACGTAATAAAGTGGTCTCAAGTTTAAAACGATATCGCCGGTCATTACTATTTTAATGTGACCACCACACGTTAGTGCTACAAATGTTTCCTATGCAAACAGTATTCAATTAAGCTACATTACAATATTAACGTTGCGATGTTATCGCTAGTAGTTAATTATTCGTTCAAAAATAAATAATTCGTACGTGACTTACATGTTTAGTACATATCTGGGCTGGTACGAGGAAACTCAAAATTTGGAGACTGTGGTTCAACAGTAAAAAAGCGGACATTCCACTCGATATAAGCCATTTTTCCAGATCAGTGCTGTAAATTTTTGAGATCATATTGTGGATGTGAATCGAAAGGCATATGCCATTTTCCAGCAACATTATTACAACCTGTGATGATACTATTATATTGAAATCCTCGCATAATTTGCAGAGTTTTCCCAAATTTCTCCTGGTAGATATCACTTCTTCTTCAGAGAAACCGATTAAAATTCGTTGTATAATATAATACACGCTGATATACTCGGCTTGCACCATGGAAAATTTGATGTCAATTATTTGCAACAAAATATAAACTGATATCACTGAGTAATCATATTTATACAAAGATTCATGGTAGACGTGAGTAACGAAAACCAGTCTAAATACAATCAGTAGCCCAAAGACGAGAATCTCAATCCACACTACGAAGTTGTAACTTACATCGAGAGTGCTTAAACCTTGACAGAGTTCTACAAGGTTTCGACAAAACTTGATTGTTCTCGTGTGGCAATATGCTCGGGAAACGACGGCAATCACCAGTTTCAATAGTAAAATGTCAAAATATAACTTTTTAAGTATTGTCGTGAGCTCGGAGGAATCCACCAGAGTTGTCCTTTGATTAATCACGTAAGAAAATAATATTAAAATCAAAAATGTAATCTGGTATGTTATCCTGCGGTACATTTTCAATACTTCCACGGAACCATCATCCTTCAAGGTGAACGAAACGAAGCCGTGGACCTTTGCGCACGAATAGACAAATTTTAAACATTTTATAACTTGCATTCTACTAGCGTCAAGCTTAAACTATATTTTCCAGTATTACAAGTATAACGCAATCAAGTAATTGCAATTTAAGGTAATGGATTGAATTGTTTGATGTAAATAAAAGTTTTATAAAATGCACTTAATAAAATTATGGCAAAGAGCCCATTAAAGTATCTTGAGGCCCAATCGTCAAAATTTGGTAATTTCTTGACGGCTTTCGATTCTTGCATGGATAATTTTAAATAAACGTACAAAGTAATTAAAATAATGAATAAATAAAATTTTATATACAGGGTGTTGAGAAAAGGCTGACAAATTGCAGTATTTATTTGAATGAATGAAATTCATTCAAAAATAAATAATTCGTATGTGACTTACATGTTTTGTACATACGTGAGCTGGCACGAGGAAGCATAAAATTTGAATACCGTCGTTCAACAGCAAAAAAGCGGATATTCCAATCGGTATAAACCATTTATCCGTGCCAGTCCTGTAAATTCTTGCGACCATATTGTAGATGTTTATCGAAAGACAAAAGCCGTTTGCCAACAACATTATTATAACCTGTGATGCGACTATTATACTGAAATCCTCGCATAATCTGCAGAGTTTTTCTAAATTCTTCCTGGCAGTCATCACTTTTTCTTCAGGGAGACAGATTAAAATTCGTTGTACAATATAATATACGCAAATATATTCGGCTTGCACAGTGAAAAATTTGGTGTCAATTATTTGCAACAAAACATAAACTGACATCACTAAGTAACCATATTTATACAAAGTTTCGCGGTAGATGTGAATAGCGAAGACCAATCTAAGTATAATCTGCAGCCCAAAGACGAGAATCTCAATCCACACTACGAAATTGTAGCTTACTTCGAGAGTGCTTAAACCTCGACAGATTTCTACAAGATTTCGACAAAGGTTGATCGTTCTCTTGTGGTAATATGATCGGAAAACGATGGTAATCAACAGTTTAAATAATAAAGTGTCAAAATATATCTTGGTAAGTATTGTGGTGAGCTCGGAGCAATACACCAGAGTCGTCCTTTGAATAACCGCGTAAGAAAATAATATTACAATCAAAGATGCAATCTGGTATATTATTCTGCGATACACCTTCGATACTTCTACGGAACCATTATCTTTCAAAGTGAACGAAGTGAAACCGTGCAACTTTGAACAGGAGTAGACAAGTTTTAAACATTTTATAACTTGCATTCTGTTAGAGTCAAGCTAAAACTATATTTTGCCAGCATTATAACGCAATCAAACTAATTGCAATTAAGGTAATGGATTAAATTGAGTAGTGTAGATAAAAGTTTCGCGTGTAAAATACACTTAATAAAATTATAGCTAAGAGCCCATTGAAGTCTCTTGAGGTAGCCCTCAAAATTTGATAATTCCTTGACAGCTTCCCATTGTTGCGTGTATAATTTTAAAAATAAATGTACAAAGTAATTAAAATAATAAGAAAATAAAAAATTTAATATTCGACTTTTTACGTCCTACAATCAATCAGTAGCCTACAAACCGTTGAGTTTAAACACATCTAATTCTATTTTGATTCAACATCATAAAAAAAATCAACGCAGTGAGTTATTATACAGAAATGTTTTTCTCTTCTTCTATGAGTTTAAGGCAATTTAATTTCTAATGAAAGGAAAAAGGACTTTCATAAATTAGTCAAACACCTTAAATAAAAATATTTTTCAGACAACTCAATTCGTCCACTTTTTTTTTAAACCCCCTATAAGAAAATAATTTTTTGGATCACCCTGATTTGTGTACTTACATTTTTAGAGCAAAAATGTACCGGTAGAATAATCGAAGATAATGTCAGACAAGCATCGAAGATGAAAAACACCGATAAATCAACATCTATACCATACGTTCGTGTTTCTGCTCTCATAGAGTTTCGATACAATATTATACAGATGGAGAGTCAACTGAACGACACCTTCAGCCAAAACTGCAACGACTTGCAGGTTTAACGTGTCGTTAATGTTCCTGGATAATTTCTCCAGCTCGACGTAAACCAACTGAGTTGTCAAAACATCAATACGTCTTCTGGGTGCACAGAACAGTGAATCCAATTTCTTGAAATAGAATTTTACAACAGAAAAGAACGTCACATACTCGCCTTTTAATATTCCATAACGGAAGTCGAGGACTTGAATGAAAATGAATGAAAGCGAGTGGGATAATCCTAGCGTATTCTTCTTGCACCATATTACATAAGTAGTAAATAAAATTTTCATGGAACTCTGCACCGTCATCAACCCAACACCGCTGTACTTGACCAATCTACTATCCAACCTAGTCCTAAGTGCCAACGAACACTGTCCGCCGATTTCTATAATTTCTCTCCAAAGATAGCGTGTCTGTCCGTTTCGAAAATTTCTGACCACGTAAGACATGATCAACTTGACAAATAAAACGGTCATGTAAAATCGGGTCATCAGTTTTGTTATTTCCGTATTGTCGTATAACTCTATTGTCTTAACAACGTATACTAAACACAAAACCAGCAAGGAGATGCTGATGGTGGTCGGTATTATTAGTTCTAACCTAGTTGAATGGAACGAGTTATCCGATGGGTCGATGCGAAAATCTAAATGCCCGAAAAATTTTAAAACGTAATAAAGTGGTCTCAAGTTTAAAACGATATCGCCAGTCATTACTATTTTAATGAGACCGCCACATGTTACAGCTAGTTACCTACACCTAGTTATATTAAAAGTGTTTTCTGAGCAAACAATATTCAATTAAGTGCTATTACTACTATATTGACGTTGCGATATCATCGTTAGTAGTTAATTATTCCCTCAAAAATAAATTCATATGTGACTCACATGTTTTGTACATATCTGAGCTGGTACGAGGAAGCTCAAAATTTGGAGACTGTGGTTCAACAGTAAAAAAGCGGACATTCCACTCGGTACAAACCATCTATCCGGATCAGTGCTGTAAATTTTTGAGACCATATTGTAGATGTGGATCGAAAGACATATGCCATTTTCCAGTAACATTATTACAACCTGTGAGGCGACTATTACACTGAATTCCTCGCATAATCTGCAGAGATTTTCTAAATTCTTCCTGGCAGTCATCACTTTTTCTTCAGAGAGACAGATTAAAATTCGTTGTACAATATAATATACGCTGATATACTCGGCTTGCACTGTGGAAAATTTGGTGTCAATTACTTGCAACAAAACATAAACCGATATCACTAAGCAATCATATTTGTGCAAAGTTTCTTGGTAGAGGTGAGTAGCGAAAACCAATTTGAATATAATCGACAGCCCAAAGACGAGAATCTCAATCCACACTACGAAATAGTAATTTACGTCGAGAGTGCTTAAACCCGCACAGAGTTCTACAAGGTTTCGACAAAACTTAATTGTTCTCGTGTGGTAATATGATCGGAAAACGATGGTAATCAACAGTTTCAGTAGTAAAATGTCAAAATATAACTTTGTAAGTATTGCAGTGAGCTCGGAGGAATCCATCAGGGTCGTTCTTTGAATAATCACGTAGCAAAATAATATTAAAATCAAGAATGCAATCTGGTATATTATTCTGCGGTACATCTTCGATACTTCTATGGAACCATCATCCTTCAAAGTGAACGAAACGAAACCGTGCAACTTTGAACACGAGTAGACAAGTTTTAAACATTTTATAACTTGCATTCTGCTAGAGTCAAGCTAAAACTATATTTTGCCAGCATTATAACGCAATCAAAGTAATTGCAATTAAGGTAATGGATTAAATTGCGTGGTGTAGATAAAAGTTTCGCGTGTAAAATACACTTCATAAAGTTATAACAAAGAGTCCATTAAAGTATCTTGAGGGAGCCCTCTAAATTTTATAATTTCTTGATAGTCTTCGATGTTTGCGTCGATAATTTCAAACAAAGTAAAATAATAAAGAGGAGGCTGACAAATTGCAGTACCACCATAAATATACAAAGTCGTATCTGTATTTGTTTGAATAAATGAAAGCTTTTAACATACCAAGCATAATAAAACGCGCCTTCAACAAAATGCTATAAACTATGCCAACAATACATTCTATGTGAAACTACTTTAGACTAAATAAACTTACACCTTTCGTACACAGATGAGCAGGTATTATAATCAGCGAGCAATTTATAAAATTGCAAATCATCCAAATAATCGCCACTTTAGAAGTCGTAACCCATGTATCTGCATTAATACTTCCATAAATTTGGAAAATATCAAATAAAACTCAATATAGAAGTAAATAACGGCTTAGCTGGCAAGGAAAAGTAACTGACGACGTAAGTTTCTATACTGTGATGTTGCCCTCAGTGATTGCAGCAAATGTGCATTCGGTCTCCTGGTCTGTTGCTTCATTTGTTGTTTTCTATCTCCAAGTGTCAACACTTCAAGAATCTTGGGTTATACTGCCGTCCTTGTTGAAATCTAATAAGACCGAAACGTACGTCGACATTTATTTTTGCTGACAGCACAAACTGATAATCTATTCACGTGTGAATACTATTAATTTTCCTAAATCAATAATCATGTGGTAGTGAAATATCGATTAATTAAACAATTGTTCACACCACAAAATAGCTAGTGCAATTTAATTAATTACTAAATTTTTTGTTTAATTTTCCTCTAATGAAAATCTCTTAATGCCCAGGTATAGCAAACGCATACAAATATTTCTTTTTTCAAAAATTACAGCTATCTGAATTGAATTTTCCTCGATAGATCCATATTCCATGGCAGCAAGCTGTTGAGGATTACCTAAGCGAAAACTGACGCAAGTCAGATTGGGTAAGACATATTTAGAGCACTCATATGTTTACATGGCGAATTAAAAAAGTGCGTAATTACAGTTTTTTGTATGGTGACAATTTTCAAAGTAATTATATTGAAAATAAAGAGAAAATGTGTGCATTAACAAAACGGAAACCAACTGATACTCATA
This sequence comes from Dorcus hopei, assembly GCA_033060865.1. Lineage (NCBI taxonomy): Eukaryota > Metazoa > Arthropoda > Insecta > Coleoptera > Lucanidae > Dorcus > Dorcus hopei. Next base: position 947,727 of record CM065425.1, on the reverse strand, counting down.
AGGTAGCAATTATATAACAGTTTACTTACGCTTCTGGTACATATATAAAGAGGAGCTATTATTAATACAAAATTTAAGGAAGAATTCCATATCCAAAACACAGACTGATCCACGCTCAAAAGTTTACTGTTTTGGCTTCCGTACATTTTGGAAAGAATTACGTACATTCTGACTGCCAATGTAGTCGTATTCTCCAGGACACTTATCGACATTTGAGGAAATAAAATATTACTGATTTCTCTGGAAATACCGCATAACTTGGCGTAAGTTCGTTGAAGTTTATAAACATTCATCTTTCCTTTGCTAAACTTTTTCATGTAAATAAAATCAATCAGGATCACGTTTAACATCTTGTAGCAATTCTGCATTACAATTATCAACGTCATGAATTCTGCCTCGGTGATCGTGGTCCTGAGATATAAAGGCTGCAGCCAGTAAAAAGAGATAATCTCAAGTGGATGCGCCCCTTCAAAAGAGTTAACGCTCAGGTAGACCAAGTAAATAACTTTTAAAAGACTCCGCGTTAAAATTAGGGCGAGGCCACATTTCATCGAAGCGTAATTCAAACGGAATCCCGAATTTGCGAATTCACTTTCTAACAATATCAGATTTTTCCACAATAAAATTATGTTATTTACGTGCCAGTTTCGAGCAATCTCGTTGGTTGCAATTTTAAACGCGATTATGAAGAAGTAAGTTTTGAAGATGTGATTAAGAAAATTGTTGTTGTATTTAGGGCTTCTAGTTTGTACAAAAATAGCAAAAGAGCATAATGCAGTGACGCTGACTACGCAAGTGAAAACAACTGTACAAGTTTTAGAACAACTAACAAATTTTCCCGACTTAGATAGCTTTAAAGAAAAATTAGCAGAGAATTTAAAAATTGTATACAGCAGTCTCAGGAACTTAAATAAATTTTTCATCTTTGCACTTTAACTGCTAATTATGTACTAGTGCATTTAGTAACATCGAACGGCGGCATACACTTACACATTAAGTAATTAGTCAATTAATAGTTAATTAAATTGCTTTAAGTTAACGAAAATTAAAAAATTTATAGCTATTCGAAATTTTACGTCTTACGATAAGTAGACTAGAACTTTTGAGTTTAAACACATCTAATTCTATTTTGATTTAATATCATGAAAAAATCAAATACAAGATTGTATTTATTGTATGTTACAAAAAATGTATATTGTAATAAACACATCTACTGAAATTCATTCGAAGCACTTATAAGCAATTGTTTAAACTACATCAGATCAAACTGCACTATTATTGTTATGTAGGTTACTAGAGCACCAATGACCTGTAAAAAGGAATGATCGATGTCTATTAAGCTTCTTAACTTGTCTGATAAACGTTACCATATAAGCAAGGCTCAAATCGATGGTGAATAAACCCCCAGCAGTAATTTTAAAATCTTCATGTAATAGTTGCAAGGAAAAGGATTTAATCTGAAATTCAAATTCTTTTCATCACGTAATGCACAACAGTAAAATACTTGCATTTCTTGCAACTGCTGGTCCACGTGAATAAAATTCGATATTTCTGAGAGTCCTCTTGATGTTATTCGCCTGAAACCAAATAATTCCCGATCACAAATAAATTGGCCCTGTCTCAAAACAAACCGGTCGGTTGCAGTTGTAAAAAAACTTACATTTTGCGTACACATATGAGAAGGTATGATTGCAAGGAAAAAGCTTAAACAAGAATTCCAAGCCCAAAACATGCTCAAGGTAATGTTAAAACTGGAGCCCTTAGTGAGGTTGCTGTCGTAAAATTTAGATACGACTACGTAGGACCGACACGTTAACACAACCATCGCCTCGGTAAGCGTGATTAAAAGCAGTGGAGATAAAACCTGACAAATTGCACAAGCTCCTAAAGAGGTTACGGACAACTCCAAACTCAATTTTAGCTTCTTGGGCAACAACAGATCCAGGTGTCTAAAATAATCTTGCAGTAATATGAAGAAGGCGGCGAATTCAACCCCCACAATCAAAATTCGCAGGTTTAGCAGCTGGAATAAAATAAAGCCGACAACCTTCACGGGTTTGTATAAGACATTTGCGAAAAACGCCGCGTATAGCAAATACAGGATGACGATTAAACTATGGAATACAACCACTATTATTCCATATTTTAGTATGTTAGTGTTCGATTGAATCTTGCATGTATGTATTAAAATCTTTCTCTATTTTTTATAGTTTTCACCATAAAAGCGCTAGTGGTGTAGCGTAAATGAGGCGCATCATCATAGCGACGATGATTTTTGAGGCAATGGTGCAAAGCTAGATGATCATCGCCATATGTTGGAGCGTACTCCGAAAAGAAACGATTCAGATATATATACGGGGTGATTACTGTGCAGGTAACCAAAGAGAACGCAAACACAAATATTGACGTATATATCCTTGAAGGAACGATGATCTTATTATTTGTCACATCTAGTTTTAAACGGAGAAATCTACAGAAATAGGAAAGTTGATACATGGGCTTATACATAGGATTTATAGATTTTGCTTTCCATTAAGTTTTTGTCGAGAAAGCGTAGCTGTACGATTTAGTTTCACATCACTGGATGATTGACTTTATTGATTTGCGCATCATTAACTCATGATATATGGAAATTCATTAAATGGAGAATTAAAAGAATAGGTACGTAATTACAGTTTTTGTAAGATGCCATCTTCAAGGTAATTATCCAACCTACTACCCAAACATATAGCTACTATAACGAGAGAGAGTACTAAAAAATCGTTTAAAAAGTGCGCAGAATAATATATATTTTTTATATCACAAAATCTTTTATACGTGTATAGTGCGCGATTTAGTGTCCGCTTAAAAGATTTTGTGATACAAATTTCATCGGACAAGAACCAACTGTAAATAAATATATTTTTTTAATATAATTTAATGTACAGGATATGAAGTAAAGACAAATTGCAGTACTAACGTATTCAAGGGCACAGTTATAATTATGGTAAATAAATGAAGACTTTCATACTTGATAAACCTAACACAATAAAACGTGACTCTTGCAGAATGCCACAAATCGTAGCACATCCATTTGTCCATCTTTTGTCAACACCATATACAAGAAAAGAATAACCACTGTACATTCAATAAACTTACACTTTTGGTACACAGATGAGCAGGTATTATAATCAGCGAGCAATTTATAAAATTGCAAATCATCCAAATAATTGCCACATAAGAAGTTGTAACCCATGTATCTGCATTTATGCTTCCATAAATTTTGGACAATATAAAATAAAAATCAATCGTAAGATTCAAGACATTCTCGAACAACAAAAGTATAACTTGCATTGACACCATATGGTCCAAACGCCCGCAGATATCGCACAGTTTTGAACGAAGGATATAAACCTTCTTGATATTTTTATGTTGAAAAAGGACGATGTGCCTGTTTAGATCTTTGAAGTAACGTCTTGCAATCGTGTACATGGCAAAGTACTCAACATCGCTGGCGTAAAAACATAAATCAAGTAATTGGCTTAAATAGTTATGCAAGGTACTTTCAATATTCAAAGTGTATGACTTATAAATGTGCATGTATACAAATCCACCCATTTTAGACAGAAATAGATAGACGGCTGCGCACGTGCTGCAACACGCAAGTAATTTATAATCAAAACCGGAGATGTATTTAACAAAATCAGCATCAAATGATAACAAATCTTTCCATAACTGTCTTATATCTTTGGAGTAATAACATCTACACGTGGCTGATATAAATGTCTTGGTGATTACAATAGCTATTTCGGTGCTCATTAAGAGACCTGCAAGAGTAGTTTTCTCAAATCCATCCATTTTAACATCGAGCAAACGAAGAATCGTTTCAATGAAACTGACAATGACATAAACGGCGATAATAATTTTGCACTGCCTAAAAGAACCTTCGCCGTCGGAGTTGATTCGAAAAGTAACTAAACCCATGCAATTTAAATATGTGCTCAAAAATTTGAGAAATTCTAACAAATTCATCTTCAAAGTTCGTCACTTGACTAAGTATTCGCCGCAGCGCCGCCAATACAATAATTATTTTAATGGTATGTTTTGGTTATAATTTTTTACATTTGCCATATCATTTATTTTTGCTGACAGCACAAACTGATAATCTATACACTATTAATTTTCCTAAATGAATAATCATGTGGTAGTGACATATCGATTAATTAAACAATTGTTCACACCACAAATTAGCTATTGCAATTCAATTACTTACTAAAATTTTTGTTTCATTTGCCTCTAATGAAAATCTCTCCCAAGTTTCTCAGGTATAGCAAACGGATACAAATATTTCTTTTTCCAAAAATTACAGCTATCTGAATTGCATTTCCCTCGCTAGATCCATGCTCCATGCCTAAGTGAAATTTGACGCAGGTCAGATTGGGTAAAAAATATTTAGAGCACTCATAATATGGCGAATTAAAAACGTGTGTAATTACAGCTTTATGCAAGGTGACAATTTTCAAAGTAATTATCTTGAAAATAAAAAAAAAATGTGTACATTAAAAAAACGGAAACCAACTAATATTTATAAGGTAGCAGTTATATAATAGTTTACTTACGCTTCTGGTACATATATAAAGTGGAGCTATCATTAATACAAAATTTAAGGAAGAATTCCATATCCAAAACGCAGACTCATTCACGCTCAAAAATTTACTGTTTTGGCTTCCGTAGATTTTCGAAAAAATTACGTACATTCTTAGTGCCAATGTAGTCATATTCTCCAGGACACTTATCGACATTTGAGGAAATAAAATATTACTGATTTCTCTGGACATACCACATAACTTGGCGTAAGTTCGTTGAAGTTTATAAACATTCAACTTTCCTTTGCTAAACTTTTTCATGTAAATAAAATCAATAAGGATCACGTTTAATATCCTGTAGCAATTCTGCATTACAATTATCAACGTCATGAATTCTCCTTCGGTGATCGTGGTCCGGTGATATAAAAGCTGCAGCCAGTAAAAAGAGATAATTTCAAGCGGATGTGCCCCTTCAAAAGAGCTAACGCTCACGTAGACCAAGTAAATAACTTTTAAAAGACTCTGCGTTAAAATTAGGGCGAGGCCACATTTCATCGAAGCGTAATTCAAACGGAATCCCGAATTTGCGAATTCACGTTCTAACAATATCAGATTTTTCCACAATAAAATTATGTTATTTACGTGCCAGTTTCGGGCGATCTCGTTGGTTGCAATTTTAAACGCGATTATGAAGAAGTAAGTTTTGAAGATGTGATTAAGAAAATTGTTGTTGTATTTAGGGCTTCTAGTTTGTACAAAAATAGCAAAAGAGCATAATGCAGTGACGCTGACTACGCAAGTTAAAACAACTCTACAAGTTTTAGAACAACTAACAAATTTTCCCGACTTAGATAGCTTTAAAGAAAAATTTGCAGAGAATTTAAAAATTGTATACAGGAGTCTCAGGAACTTAAATAAATTTTTCATCTTTGCACTTTAACTGCTAATTATGTACTAGTGCATTTAGTAACATCGAACGGCGGCATACACTTACACGTTAAGTAATTAGTTAATTAAATCGCTTTAAATTAACGAAAATTAAAAATGTTATATTCGAAGTTTTACATCTTACGATCAGTAGACTAGAACTGTTGAGTTTAAACACATCTAATTCTATTTTGATTTTATATTATGAAATATATAATCGTATTTATTGTATGTTAAAGGTTAGATTAAACAATTAGTAAGGCAATAAGAAAAGGTATGTTGTAATAAACACATCTACTAAAATTTATTCGAAGCACTTATAAGCTATTATTTAAACTACATCAGATCAAACTGCACTATTATTGTTATGTAGGTTACTAGAGCACCAATGACCTGTAAAAAGGAATGATCGATGTCTATTAAGCTTCTTAACTTGTCTGATAAACGTTACCATATAAGCAAGACTCAAATCGATGGTGAATAAACCCCCAGCAGTAATTTTAAAATCTTCATGTAATAGTTGCAAGGAAAAGGATTTAATCTGAAATTCAAATTTTTTTCATCACGTAACGCACAACAGTAAAATACTTGCATTTCTTGTAACTGCTGGTCCACGTGAATAAAATTCTATATTTCTGAGAGTCCTCTTGATGTTATTCGCCTGAAACCAAATAATTCCCGATCACCAAAAAATTGGCCCCGTCTCAAAACAAACCGATCGGTTGCAGTTGTAAAAAAAACTTACATTTTGCGTACACATATGAGAAGGCATGATTGCAAGGAAAGAGCTTAAACAAGAATTCCAAACCCAAAATATGCTCAAGGCAATGTTAAAACAGGAGCCCTTAGTGAGGTTTCTGTCGTAAAATTTAGATACGACTACGTAGGACCGACACGTTAAGGCCGGGTGTCCACCGGATCGGGCCGACTACAGTCAGTCGGTTCGATTGGGATCGTGCGATAAAGATCGTGCAAATGTATTTGTATTGTAGCCTGTCCACTGAAACGATTTCAGTCGCGTGTAATTAGACGCGACTGAAATCGTTGCAGTAGACAGGCTACAATACAAATACATTTGCACGATCTTTATCGCACGATCCCAATCGAGCCGACTGTGGTCGGCCCGATCCGGTGGACACCCGGCCTAACACAACCATCGCCTCGCTAAGCGTGATTAAAAGCCGCGGAGATAAAACCTGACAAACTTCACTCGACAAATTGCACAAGCTCCTAAAGAGGTTACGGACAACCCCAAAATCAATTCTAGCTTCTTGGGCAACAATTTTGCAGAAAAGCAGATCTAGCTGTCTGAAGTAATCTTGCAGTAATATGAAGAAGGCGGCGAATTCAACCCCTACGATCAAAATTCGCAGGTTTAGCAACTGGAATAGAATAAAACCGACAATCTCCACGGGTTTATGTAAGACGCTTGTGAAAAACACCGTGTAAAGCAAATACAGGATGGTGATTAAACTATGGTATACAACCACTATTATTCCATACTTTAGTATGTTAGTGTTCGATTAAATCTTGCATGTATTAAAATTTTTCTCGATTTTTAGTAGTTTTCGCCACAAAAGCGCTAGTTTTGCAGTGCAAATGGGGCGCATCATCGTAACGACGATGATTTTTGAGGCAATCGTGCAAAGATAGATGATCATCCCCATATGCTGAAGCGTGCTCCGAAAAGAAACGACTCTTTCAGATATGTCCAAGAAGAGCGCAAACGCAAACATTGGCGTATATATCCTCGAAGGTAGGATGATCTTATTATTTGTTACATCTAGTTTTAAGCAGAGTAATCCACAGAAATAGAAAACTTGATACAGGAGTTTCATGCGTAATAAGATTTTGCTTTCCATTAAGTTTTTGTCGAGCAAACGTAGGTGTACGATTGAGCTTTATGTCATCGAATGATAAATTGACTTTGTTCATTTACCCATTACTAATTCTAAGTACAGAAATTCATCTAATGGAGAATTAAAACAGTAGGTATGTAATTACAGTTTTTTGCAAGGTGACAATCTTCAAGGTAATTATTTTGATAATAAAAAGGAAATGTCGGAAGCTAACTAATGCTCATAAGATAACAGTTATATAACAGTTTACTTACGCTTTTGGTACATATATAAAGTGGAGCTATCATTAATACAAAATTTAAGGAAGAATTCCATATCCAAAACACAGACAGTTCCACACTCAAGAATTTGCTGTTCGGGCTTCCGTAGTTTGTCCCAAAAATTACGTACATTCTTACTGCCAGTACAATCATATTCTCGAGGACTCTTATCGACATTTGAGGAAATAAAATATTACTGATTTTTCTGGACAAACCACATAACTTGGCGTAAGTTCGCTGAAGTTCATAAATATTCATCTTTCCTTTCCTACGTATTTTCATGTAAATAAAGTCAACCAGCATCACGTTTAATATCTTGTAGCAATTTTGCATGACAATTATCAACGTCATGAATTCTCCCTCGGTGATCGTGGTCCTGAGGTTTAAAAGCTCCAGCCAGTAAGAAGAGATAATCACAAGTGGAGGTGTTACTTTAAAATATGTAACTGCTAGGTAGACTAAGTAAATGAATTTTATAAAATTATGCGTTAAAATTAGGGCGAGGCCACATTTTATCGAAGCGTAATTCAAACGGAATCCCGAATTTGCGAATTCACGTTCTAGCAATATCAGATTTTTCCAGAGCAGAATAATTTTATTTACTTGCCAGTTTCGGGCAATCTCGTTGGTTAAAATTTTAAATGTGATTATGAAAAAGTAAGTTTTGAAGAGGAAAATAACAAAATTGTTTTCTTTTTGGGTTAAAGTATATCCAAAAATAATCCAAGAGCATAATGCAGAGATACTGATTATGCAAGTGAAAACAACTGTACAACTTTTAGAACAACTAACAAATTTTCCCGACTTATATAGATTTAAAGAAAAATTAGCAAAGAATTTAAAAATCGTGTACAGCAGTTTCAGGAACTCAAATAGACTTTTCATCTTTGCACTTTAACTGTAAATAACGTACTAGTGCATTTAGTAATATCGAGCGGCGACATACACTTAAAACATTAAGTAATTAGTTGTTAATAATTTAAATTGTATTAAATTAACTAAAATTAAAAATAATATATTCGACTTTTTACGTCCTACGATCAATAGCCTAGAACTGTTGAGTTTGAACACAACATTTAAAAATTCTTGTTTTTTCTGGCGTAATGGTTTTGTTAATAACATCATCAAAATGATGAAACAATATTTTTGCCCGATGTTGCTTCATGTCGTTACGCAGAATAACCAAGAATTTCTTAAACGAAAGTAACATTAATTTTGTATCCAAAGAAATGGTCCCCAAAATGTTCCTCAGGCGGGACCTATTGAAGAATTTTGGGCACATCTCGCTAGAAAAGTTTATGATTATGGTTGAGAAGTCCAAAACGAACACCAGTTGCGGAGAAGATTATTTTAGAAGATTAGGGAACTAGATGTTACTTTTGTTCAGCGAGAAATGAGACATATTGGCAGAAAACCGAGCGCCATTGAAGATAGATGGCAGTACTTTAGGATGTAGGAACAATCCCTAAGACTCATACTATAGACTTATGTTACATACGTTATTTATTTGTCGATCTTTTATGAACACCATATACAAAAAAAAACTACTTTGCATTAAATAAACTTACACTTTTGGTACACAGATGAGCAGGTATTACAATCAGCGAGCAATTTATAAAATTGCAAATCATCCAAATAAATGCCACATAAGTAGTTGTAACCCATGTATCTGCATTTATACTTCCATAAATTTTGGAAAATATAAAATAAAAATCAATCGTCAAATTTAAGACATTCTCGAACAACAAAAGTATAACTTGCATTGACACCAAATGGTCCAAACGCTCGCAGATTTCGCACAGTTTTGAACGAAGCCTATAAACCTTCTTGATGTTTTTATGTTGAAAGAGGACGATATGCCCGTTTAACTCCCTGAAGTAACGTTTTGCAATCGTGTAGATGGCAAAGTACTCAACATCGCTGGCGTAAAAACTTATATCAAGTAACTGGATTGCATAAACATGGAAAATACTTATAATATTCAAACTCGTTTGTTGAACGTGGAGATATACAAATCCGCCCAACTTGGACAGAAGAAGATAAACGGCTGCACCCGTGCTGCAACACGCAAGTAATTTATAGTCAAAACCAGAGTTGTACTTAACAAAATCAGCATCAAATGATAACAAATCTTTCCATAACTGCCTTATATCTTTGGCGTAATAACATCTCCACGTGGCTGATATAAATGTCTTGGTGACTATAATAGCTATTTCGGTGTTCATCAAGAGACTTGCAAGAACACTGTTTCCAAATCCTCCCAATTTGACTTTGAGCAAGTGTCGAATCGTTACAATGAAACTGACTACGACATAGACGGCGATAATAATTTTGCACTGCCTAAAGGAACCGTCGGAGTTGATTCGAAACGTAACTAAACCCACGCAATTTAAAAGTGTGCTCAAAAATTTGAGAAATTCTAACAAATTCATCATGGCATCGTCGCTTAACTAAGGTATAACAGTTATCGCCACCGTCAATAATTATTTTAATGGTATATAGTTCTTTTGGTTATACTTTTTTTTACATTTACCCTATCATTTATTTTTGCTGACAGCATTAACTGATAATCTATTCACGTGTGAATATTATTAATTTTCCTAAATGGATAATCACGAAGTAATGAAATATCGATTAATTAAATAATTGTTCACACCACAGCAGAGCTACCGCAATTCGATTACCTAAAAATTTTGTTTCATTTGCCTCTCTCTATAATAAAAATCTAGTAGTAGGTACAACGAAAAATACTTGCAACCAACTGGTTGCAATTACAAAAACAAACTTACAATTTATACGTACACAAGAAGAAGGCATAATTGCAAGGAATAAAGCTTAAACAATAATTCTCAAAGCCAAAACATACTCAACTATTAGAACAACTAAAAAAATTTTCCGACTTATACAGCTTTAAAGAAAATTCGCAGAGAATTTAAAAATTGTGTACAGCAGTTTCAGGAACTCAAATAGATTTTTCATCTTTGCGCTTTAACTGTAAATAACGTACTAGTGCATTTAGTAATATCGAGCGGCGGCATACACTTAAAACATTCAGTAATTAGTTGTTAATAATTGATTAAACTGTATTAAATCAATTAAAATTAAAAATTTAATATTCGACGTTTTATGTCTTACAATAAGTAGACTAGAACTGTTTAAACACATCTAATTCCATTTTGACTTTATATTAGGAAAAAATCAACGCAAATACAAAATTGTATTTTTGTTAAAGGTCAGATTAAATAATTAGTAAGGCTATAAAAAATTGTATGTTGTCATAAACACATCTGCTAAAATTTATTCGAAGCACTTATAAGCTATTATTTAAACTACATCAGATCAAACTGCACTATTATTGTTATGTAGGTTACTAGAGCACCAATGACCTGTAAAAAGGAATGATCGATGTCTATAAAGCTTCTTAACTTGTCTGATAAACGTTACCATATAAGCAAGGCTCAAATCGATGGTGAATAAACCCCCAGCAGTAATTTTAAAATCTTCATGCAAAAGTTGCAAGGAAAAGGACTTAATCTAAAAGTTAATTTTTTCATCATCTTTTCAAAGTCTGTACAACGTAATATACTTGCATTTCTTGCGACTGCTGGTCCACGTGAATAAAATTCGATATTTCTAAGAGTGCTTTTGATGTTGTTCGCCTGAAATCAAATAATTCTCTATCACAAACAAATTGGCTCTGTTTCAAGGCAAACCAATAGGTTGCCGTTGCAAAAAAATTACATTTCGTACACACATAAGAAGAAGGCGTTACCTATTACAAGGAAAAAGCTTAAACAATAATTCCAAACCCAAAACATGCTTAAGGCATTGTTAAAACTGTTTACAGTGACAATTTTTAAGATGGAAGCGGAAATAAATAATACAGCATGCTTTTAAAGAAGAAAAAAAAAAAACGAAAGCCAACTACTACTTATAAGATGGAAATTATATAATAGTTTACATACGCTTCGGGTGCATATATAAAGGGGACCTATCATTAACACAAAATTTAAGGAAGAACTAAGTATCCAAAACGCTGCCTGATCCACCCTCAAAAGTTTACTGTTGTGGCTTCCGTAGATTTTCGCAAAAATTATGTACATTCTTATTGCCAGTACAGTCATATTCTCGAGGACTCTTATCGACATTTGAGGAAATAACATATTACTGATTTCTCTGGACATATCACATAATGTGGCGTAAGTTCGTCGAAGTTTATAAACATTCATCTGTCCTCTGCTAATCATTCTCAAGTAAATAAAATCAACCAGCATCAAGTTTAATATCTTGTAGCAATTCTGCATTACAATTATCAACGTCATGAATTCTCCCTCGGTGATATTGGTCCTGAGATTTAAAAGTTGCAGCCAGTAAAAATAGACGATCTCAGGTGGAGGTGACCCTTTGAACGAGGAACCAGCGCCAAGGTAAACCAAATAAATAACATGTAAAAGATTTTGCGTTAAAATTAGGGCGAGACCACATTTTATCCAAGCGTAATTCAAACGAAATCCCAAATTTGTGAATTCACGTTCTAACAATATAAGGTTTTTCCATAATAAAATCATTTTGTTCACGTGCCAGTTTCGGGCAATCTCGTTGGTTGCAATTTTAAACGCGATTACGAAGAAGTAAGTATTGAAGAGGTACTTAACAAAACTGTTGTCGTATTTGTGGCTTCTGATATATACGAAAATAGTAGAAGAATAAAACGCAGTGACGCTGATTATGCAAGTAAAAACAACTGCACAACTCTTAGAACAACTAACAAATTTTTCCGGCTTATATAAATTTAAAGAAAAATTAGCTGAAAATTTAAAAATTTTGTACAGCAGTCTCAGGAACTCAAATAAATTTTCCATCTTTACACTTTAACTGCAAAAAATGTAATAGTACATTTAATAATATCGAGCGGCGGCATTCACTTAAAACATTAAGTAATTAGGTTTTAGAAATTAATTAAATTGTACTAATTAACTAAAACTGAACATTTAATAATCGACTTTTGACGTCCTACAATAAGAAGACCAAAACTGTTGAGTTTAAACGCGTCCTACTATTTTGATTCTATGTAACGAAAAAATTAACGCAGTGGGTTGTTACACAGAATTGTAACTATTTCTCCCCTAAACTAATAAAAAATACAATCGAAAATCCTTTAAAACGGTACAAAATAATACTCCTAAAACTTTTTAAAACAAAATTTAGTGTACCTACAGGATGTGAAGAAAAGACAAATTACAGTACTAACGTAAACATTCAAAAGCACAGTTATAATTGTAAATAAGTTTGTGTAATTTCTAATAAACCAAACATAATAAAAAGTGAATGAATGACAGAAATCGTGGCACACTTATATGTCGACACTGTATACAAAAGAACCAATTACTTTACACTCAGTAAAAACTTACACTCCTGGTACACAGATGAGCAGGTATTACAATCAGCGAGCAATTTATAAAATTGCAAATCATCCATTTAATTGCCACATAAGAACTCGTGACCCACGTGTCCGCATTTACACTTCCATAAATTTTGGAAAATATAAAATAAAAATCAATCGTCAGATTCAAGACATTCTCGAACAACAAAAGTATAACTTGCATTGAGACCAAATGGTCCAAGCGCTCGCAGATATCGCACAGTTTTGAACGAAGCCTATAAATCTTCCTGATGTCTTTATGTTGAAAGAGGACGACATGCCCGTTTAACTCCCTGAAGTAACGTTTTGCAATCGTGTAGATGGCAAAGTACTCAACATCGCTGACGTAAAAACTTATATCGAGCAAATGGATTGAAAGGACATGCAAAGTACTTGTAATATTCATACTACTCGTTTGCTGAACTTGGAGATATACAAATCCGCCCAACTTGGACGTCAAAAAATAAATGGCTGCGCACGTGCTGCAACACGCAAGTAATTTATAGTCAAAACCAGAGTTGTATTTAACGAAATCAGCATCGAAGGATAACAAATCTTTCCATAACTCTCTTATATCCTTGGCGTAATAACATCTCCAAGTGGCTGATATGAATGTCTTAGTGACTATAATAGCTATTTCAGTGTTCATCAAGAGACCTGCAAGTGTAGTTTTTTCAAATCCATCCAATTTGACATCGAGCAAGTGTTGAACAGTTACAATAAAACTGACTATGACATAAACGGCGATAATAATTTTGCACTGCCTAAAGGAACCGTCGGAGTTGATTCGAAACGTAACTAAACCCATGCAATTTAAAAGTGTGCTCAAAAATTTGAGAAATTCTAACAAATGCATCTTCGCAAGCTCGGCACTCAATTATGTGTAACGGTTATCGACACCGGAATAATTATCTAATTCTTTTAAATTACATTTTTTGTATCTAATAATCGATCTTTATATCGTTTATCGTTGTGTCAGAATAGCCTGATAAGTAATCGCTATTCATATGTGAAATGCTTTTTTTATTGTACGAAATGAATAATTAAGTGATAATTAAATATTAGACAATTGTATCACCTTGTGTTTACACCATAAAAGAGCCTATACAATTCATTTAATAAATATTTTTTTCGTTACTAAATAGAAGTTATTATTCTATAATCAAAATTTCTTAGGCCCGATTTTACAATCGTCGGATAAGCATTAGGTCTGCTTGTTATCCTGCACTGGTGTACACTAGTGTACACTTTTTTTACGAAATATGCTTTAATGAAGTCTCAATTCATTGATAATGTGTTAATACGAATCATACTCATTCATAGTGACATACCACACAAACATTTCAGGTTGCATTAAAGAGTATGCATTGGTGTATACCAGTTTCCATATTGGAAAAAACAAATTGCTTAATACTGTCTATCGAATTTAATAGCTGTACTTATCAGTGTCATTTAAATTGTTTCAAAATACAAAATGTGCATTACTAAAATTACTATTATTACATTAGAAAATTTCGGATGTCACCGTCATTCCACTGACGTAAAAGTTGAAAAATTCCTTTACTTGTACGTCAGATGAATGACAGTGACATCCGAAATTTTTTGTCCACAACTGTACTACTAATTTGCAAATCAATAGGTATCAAACAAAATGGCAAATGTGACAGTTATACTCCAGTGTCGCTACTGGCGCCTTGACTCAATAGATCGATGTTGCCAATTCGTGGAAATTTTCCCGATTCGTGGGAATTTTTATGTCTTAAAATTGCGAAAAGGAAAATTTCTTGAGAAAAAGAAAATTTTTGAAGCCAAAATTACATAAATTTTAAGATAAAACTGGATAAAAATGCATAACAATAGCTTAAAATTAAAATTTGAAGGAGGAAACAAGCATAAAAGCGAATTTCTGTATCAACGTGACCGGCAAGAGTTGGCAACACTAAATATGAAATAAGTTGGCAGCACTAAAAATTGACGTTTGCTCTTAATTGTTTAGACTAGACTCAAAAGTCCAAAGGCATCTTTTACATTTCACATTTGCCTGTATTTTTTAATCCCTGTATTAAAAAGATGGAAAAAGAAATGCTACAATGTTACAATAGGGGCTGCGGACAAAAATACTGCCCGGACGAAAACAATGACAGTAAGTGAGGTTAAGTCGTTTCCAGAAGCACATTGACTTCAATTTATGTTATTAGATGCTTGTCGACACCACCCCGGAGAGCCGTTCTTTCACGACGCGTACAAAGGCTGGTCGTGCTGTAACAAGAAATGCACAGATTTCACCGAATTTTTAAACATCAAAGGGTGCACGACGTCGAAACACTCGAACGTAAAACCACCCGAGCCAGAGAAACCATCCCAAGATGTTGTCATACCCGAGGAAGTCATAGAAGTTAAGCCAATCGTCAAGACGATACGAAGACCTCCGTATAATACGCCGATGACGACAATCACTCCGACGATAGCACCTTCGTTAAAGCAACAGCTCAATGTGAATAAGGTGACTCAAGGTAACGAGAATGAAAGTACGGAAATTCCAATTGGGACGAGTTGCAAGAATGGAGGCTGTAATGTCAGTTATGAGGGCCCCGCTACAAATGAGTCACGCTGCATCTACCATCCCGGGGTACCCATTTTTCACGAGGGCCTAAAATTCTGGTCTTGCTGTCAGAAGAGAACGACAGATTTCACTGCGTTTTTAAACCAAGTCGGTTGTGAAAGCGGGGAGCACTTGTGGAGGAAGGATACGGACCCTACGAAAGTCGATTGCCGCTGGGACTTTCACCAGACTGGTACGGATGTTGTTGTGTCGATTTACGCGAAACAATACTGTCCAAATGCCAGCGTTGTTAAACTAAACCCGATTCGAATGTACGTGAATCTCTTGTTCCCGCAACAATCCGGTGCTGCTTTTAATCTAGATTTCGAATTATGTGGAGTGAGTATGCGTTTGAAGTTTAATTTTCATATTAAATTCAGCTTTTGCGTCGATACAGGTTATCGACGTGAGCGCTAGCAGTGTCGCTATGTACGGTACTAAGGTGGAAATTAAATTGAAGAAGGCCGAGCCAGGTACTTGGAGTAAATTGGAAGTTAGCAAAAAGAGTGCCCAAAGTGGCACGGCGAAAGATGCGAGAATTGACGAGGAGCTCGCCCCCAAAGTTGAAGGAGTAGATATCGATGATTTGTGTTAATAAATTTAATAATTTAAGAGAGTGATTTTTGTAAGCGTAATAAAATCAGGGTTATTTAAATTAATAAAGGCATTTTGTAAGAAGACTTGAAACTTCTGTGGTTTTAACAACTTTATATTATTTAATTTAAAGTCGACGTATCTAGCTGCAAAAGAAAATAAATTTCTTGTGTATTTATTTATAAATTTAAATTAAAGCTAAGGGAAAAATTAAATTTTGTTAAATTTAAGGCAATTTTAACTGCCACATACTGAACATTTCAGAGCTATTTCCTCGACGTATTCGGGAGAAACATCTTGTTTCAAATACACTCCGAATTTGATTTTCCCATCGAATTCCCTGGATAGAGTTCGTAATGGTTCAACTGACATTTCGCCAGTGCTCTGATCGATGCAAATCATTTGGCACCTCGTGCAGTGACCTTTACACTAAAAATAAACAATGGCTTCTATTTGTTTAAACATTATAAATTGTTACCTTTAATACTGTATCACCTAACATCACTTGTTGCAATTCATTTTCAATGAACGGTTTGCCAAAGTCTACAACAAAGTTGGGTCTGAATCGTTTAATTAAATCAGCCGTTGTGAAGTGCAAGTCGTTCCTTGGAATTCGTTTCATCAACCAATTTATGCTAGATTTATTAATTAACAGAAATTGTGCTTCGTTTGCTAACGATAGGGTTTCACCTGTAAATTTTTATATTGTACTTTGGGTCCAAGTATTTTAGCTGCAGAGACAAACCCGTTTTATTTTTCGTCCTAATTTCATTTACATCGGTGCATTGTCTGACCAATCTCAAGCTGGGCTTATTCAAAGCTTCGCTTAGCCACTCAGATACCTCATCACCGCAATCCCACGCTAACACATGATCTCCGCAGACTTTACTTTGACATGGAAATAAATCACGTATGTTTTTCGCATTAATACTCAATGGAACTGTTACATCGTCCATTCCTAGGTTAAAATAGATGTAAATTTGCTTTGATTTTACAATTCAAGTTACCTTTGAAGCTTAATTTTAAGACGTTGCTGCTAACATCAATGTGTGGCTTGATGAGGCATAATCTCGAGTTCCTTTTTTGAGTCAGGCAGACCCCCAAGTGATTTAAAATCATCCATTCTCTGTCGTACTTCAACCCAGTGGGGCAGAGCTCCCACGAATCAGGAGCAGCGAAAGGGGCACATGATTTTACCGGGTAAACAAATAAGTCCTCTAGTGACCCAAGCACTTTTTCAGTAACATGCCCCACCCCATTTGTGTTAATTTCCGATGTGGTTTTTACTTTGTTCACCTGCACTTCCACTATGTGTTTCGGCTGAATCCCCCATGAGAACTTCTTATAAAACTTGTGTGTGACTGCCTCATAATCAGCAGGTATTTTTCTTACGATCGGCTTCACTACGAAACACTCCTCTACCATGGTTAAAAACTCATCTGCATCTCGCCTTGTCGACATGTAACCGAAAGAAATACGCACCGAGCCAGTCGGGCAACCATCGATTAAATCATTTTGGTCACCACAAACATGCCCCATCTAAAAGAAACTTAACTCAGGCAAGGATTACAACATGGTAAAGTTGAAACGTACTTCGAAATGGAGTTTGACATCCTCGGTTGTTAATTGCAAGTGTCTCTGGCAAGAACCCGGGTTGCAAAAGCAACCCGTGCGCAGGTCGATACCATATAAGTTAGCTATATGTAAGACCTAAACAATTTAAATTAAATTATGAGGGCCTTCAGGAGGATTAATTATGTATGTACCTCGGCGTAGCCAATGTAATCACCGTTCGGCCTTAGCAGATTAAAATTGATGATCCCCCCTTGACATCGCCGGTCCTCAAAATTGGTATCGTGGTACAAAATCACAGCGGGGTTTTCATTGAAGTGATGCAAAAGTGAAAGACGGTGGTAGACATAACGTGCAAGCTCGAATGTGTGTTGTGAAATTAGTTCCATGCTGAGCTTCAATCTCCTCAAGGTGTCAAACCCATGTTTCAAGGAGACTATAGAAAGGAACGGTATGGTTCCATCTTCGAATCTAAAAGTGCCAAGTGATACAGCAAAATCATGCAATGCAAGTCAGTCAGTTACCTCTCGTGGGTTATCGCTCTTGGAATTGCGACGTTTTCTAAGCTGAGTGCCATAAGAACTGTGCCTCCACCGTAATATTTTTTATCGAGAATGTGTGCACTTGTATTTTTGATTAACAGAGCCCCCAATCCAGTCGGATATCCGAACAACTTGTAGAAAGAAATGCACACAAAATCGGGTTTGTATGTGGAGAGATCGAGGTGGTTTGTTGAAACGAAAGCAGCGGCATCCAAGCAACAGAACCAATTGTGCGAAGCCACCTCTTCGATTTGATTGAGGGCCCCCGACTGAACGTTTTGTATCCATGTTAAGGGGTATTTCGTTCCGGAGAAGTTGCATTGTGCCGGGTAAACGAACAAGGAATTTTTATTGTTTGCTACTTCTGCATCACCAGTTTTGCCGTTGTTAAGAATTTGAAATGCATCGTCATGATGCAATAGCTTGACTGACTTTGCATACGCTCGCATGCCCAAAACTGAAGTGTGGTTGTCCTGTAAGTAAGTGAAATGTCCGTTGTTATAGCTAAACGTCTCGGCTATTAATTTTAAGGCCCCCGTACATCCTGATGTAAATATTACGCTGTACTCATCCACACTGGTTTTAAAGTGGTTGAGAATTCTGGAAACGTAAGCGAAGTCATTTATTTATGCAACAAGATTGTCTGGGATTGTCTTACTCGTATCGAATCTGATCTACCGAGTCCTCAGTCACCTTGCTGGAGGTGCTGCGTGCATGAGGATTTGCAAACAAGTTGTCTTTAAGATCTGAGAGGACATTGTTGATTTGTGTCTCCGAATACAAAGTTGCCCCTGCATGCTCAAGATAACAATGTCCTAAAATTAAAGAGAAAGAAAACTGTAAGCTATGGACGACTATGGTCTATCAATGGTTGGCAGACGTGGCTTTCGTCCTTCTCGGAAAAATTAATTTCCCCTTTCCATTTGAATGTTGTTTGAAAATTAAAACAAGTCACCTTTAGCTCGCTTAAACTCTGATAAAATTGCTTGCTCCTGCGAATCACTGTATACTTTCTGGTAGTTTCTCTTGTAATTTGGTGGCATACTTGTTTTGATCTTAGCGTAAACTGCGGTCGCAATGTTGTAAGTTGTTGAATAAGATAAATTGTTTGGCGTACAGGATTTTGCAACACGTAAGTATTTAAAAGTGGGGGAAGTAATTGCTGGAGATTAACATTAATATTTGCGATCATGATGATGTCGAGGAAATAAACTATGTGCCAATCACCTTAACATTTGAGTTGTTGCAAAAATAAATAATATATTTCATACATCAGAGGCAGTAACAGAGTAAATATATTGTTATAATAACTCGCTATTTTTTTAGCCTTGGAACTACATATTACGTGACGTTACGTATTATTTTGGAGGCCGCTTACGTTGCACTTATTTATCTCTATTATCATTATCAATCACATAATCCAGTTTGAATCTACAAACATTCGCTGATAACAATAATAAACTTCATAACGCATTACGTTATCATTTTACTTAATTTCAACTGCAAAAAATATTTAATGCAATTCAAAAACCTATGATTATTTAATAACGTTTAAATCACCGCCAAAAAATCTCCACGTTGGTTGGTGTAATTCTTCTTACCAGTTTCAAACTCGTCGACAAATCAACGTAAGGAAGAAAAGGCGCGCGAAATTTACAAAAAAAAAAAAATTAAACGGTTCGAGCTTTTTCAATCTATGAGGTTTTTCATGGGTATTCATGTTGTTTTTGGTTATTCATAAATGTATACTTTTTTTAATAATTCATAATTCAATTAACTATTGATAATTATGTAAATAATAAAATGTAATAATGTAATAATTATTTTAAGTAAAACGAGTTTTGATTCATTCATTCTTGAAAGGCCGCATACTCAAAGAACAAAAATCACTATACCGAGTGTCCCGGTCCATTTGAGCTACAGGAAATTAACATGGGATTTTAAATATTGTTGATTTTTATGTTCCCAAGACAAAATTCGCATTGTATCTGCTAATCCTCGATCGAATACTACTTAATGTTTGAAATTATGAAGAATTATGCTACAATTATTTAAATAATTAAAGAAGAACGTTTTCGAAAAGGAAGTGTCACTTTAAAGACACCCTTTTTAAAACTTGGTATTAATAAAGGAGTTGGCCAACTTGTATGGGCGGCTCCCAACCTCCGCGCAAATGCCTCGTTAAGCTTTTTTTAATTACATTATTATTTACATTTTTACGTTGTTCGTAGTATTTGTAATAATAAAAGTGTAGGCGATTAAATTTAAAAAAAAAACTAATTATTAAAAAAAAAGAACATTTGAGATTTGAACCCGAGACTTCCGAGCGGAAGACTTGCATGCAACTTGGCCAATGCACTTATTCATAAAAAGGTAGTCTTAAAGTGAAACTTAATTTTCGAAAACTTTTTAATTATTCAAATAATTGTTGCATAATTCTTCGTAATTTTAAACATTAAGTTGTATTCGATAGAGGACTAGCAGACGCAATGTAAATTTGTGTCGTATTTTGTCTTGGGAATACAAAAATCAATAACATTTGAAATCCCATCTTAATTTCCTATAGCTCAGAAGGGCCGGGACACACGGTATAGAGACGCGGGAAATGCAAACTCTCTTCAATCATTTCCGATCATACTGTATTTCTGTTGACAGAAAATCTACTATTACGACTTGGCCAGATTCAAAACTCTAAAAATTTGTGTTTCCTGTAGAATAATAATAACTTTTTATCAAATTTGTAATTGCAGGAGAATATTAAAGAATTTTTTTTTAAATTAGTAATTAATATACAGGATATTCCAGAATTTTTAGAAAGTGCGAAAATGACAATTTACTTGAAAAGAGTTCCATGGTCATCTGCTATTTGTTGAAAGTAGGAAGTATAAAGCATTTCTTCTAAATTTCAACCCAGTATCATTTAAAATGAACTTCAGGCAGCCCTTTGAGTTTAAGTCAAAATTACTAGAACAAGTTCTATCCAAATAAGCAATATATAGTTAGGATCTAACTCAATAAATAAACATCCAGCATACCTAGTTAAAAATGATTTTAAAACGTGCTGAATGCGAACTTGTACCTACGTACAAATTTTATTAATTTTTTTGGATGAAATAAAAAGCCATTGTCGCACCCCTCGAAGCTCCGGGATACCCTATTGTTTAACTACAATTTACGTCGGGTTTCTGGAACGTTTCATAAAATTAACGGTCCGATTAAAATAAATATTCCGTTCCAATATAATGTAGCCATAGCAACGTTTCCTTTAATCGGACCCTTAACTTTATAAAACGTTCCAGAAACCCGAAATTAATTAATTAGAACCCTCCTAGGGAATGTATGTATACAGGTTGCCCAGTAATTTATTTACATAATTAAATTTTTTTCTATAAAGTTATCTGTTAAAGACAACAAAAATAACAATAACAAAATTTTCAGAGAATCGTAAATAAATTTACTGTCAAACTTTAATGTAAACTCACGTGACAGATTACGAACTGAATCCAATAAAAATGACTTTGCCTATTGTACACACACCTAATCCAAGCTTTATGATAAATAAATCGTTTTGCAATTAATGTTTGTTTCTTAATTAAAAAAGTGTAATTAGCTAACCATACACGAGCATTCATTCCCGCCGGAAAGTGCAATCGTGAAGAAAAGAACGTGTGTTACTGAAGTACGAGATGACTTATTTCTTTCGGGAATCATGTTAGGGTTGTTCCGACGTTCCTAACCGACACGATAAATACTTAGTTTCGTGTAGACTTGTTTATGCTTCCACTATTTCCAAGATTCAGTTTGCCTTAGTGGGTTAGAATAGGATTTGTTTCGTTTCAATTTTTTGAAGGAAAGGATTGTCGAAAGAAATAATGGCATTCGCTGGTGTATGGCTATTGACATCCTGTTGGAACCGCGTCACGTTGACTTCTTCTACTGCCGATGTTTCGTTCTCCATTGCCCGGAGGAAGTTCTTCTGCAATGGAGAATGAAACGTCGGCAGTAGAAGAAGTTAACGTGACGCGGTTCCAACCGGAAGCCAATTCAAACGTGGACGATGGCCGCGGAAGCCTTCAAGTTAAATTAAAAAAGTGTGATTTTAATTTTTTTTAATGATGATAAGGTATGAAATATTAGCTCCGTTCACTCATTAGTTCACTTTCTGACTGTTTCGAAACCGTCATAATCAGTTGCCCACCGAAATTATGATCGATTTTGATAACTTTATCAAGTGTAAAACTTTGATGAGTGCATGCTTTTAACGGTTTCGAAACCGTCAGAAAGTCATGTTGGAACAGACCTATTATGTGAGAATTTATTGCAAAAATAAAATTTAATGACGAATTTAGTCCAGTAAATGAATCGTCAAGAATGATAACCGCAAACCGAATTATTATAAATGATAAAGTAGGTAAATTAATAAAAATAGTAAAAAAGATTGCAGAGTACATAAAAAAATATTAAATTGTAAAAATAATTGAATAATTGAATCTGATAAATTTTGAAGAATTAGAGCGCCAATGCAGTCACTAATATTAATAAATATTTCGTTAATCCGAAGTAATGTCAAATAAATAATATGTTGGTTCTTAGAATCCTTACATTTAGAGAAGTTTTGATGTAAGTCGGTTTGGATTGCAGAGCATTCCTCGAGCAGCCTCTGCACAGCGCTGTTTCAGGCCTAATTGGGCCTTCGTCAGCAGAAGCGTAGCTCGAGAACTCTTACATTTAAAGTTTGCTTTTCTATTTAAAAAACTAAATTTTGATTTAATAGACATATACATATTATAAACTTTACTAGCAATACGTTTCTAAAAATGGAAAATTTAATAAAACCAACCGAAATAGCACTCCGCAAACTAAATTTCACGCAAAAAACACAAATAATGTGGATGATTGAAAAAAAGCATCACTCACCCTACCACAGTAGGCCATCTTGGCAGATTAAAAATCACAAACACAAACAACACTGAAACTAAAGAGAAAACAAAATTAAAAGTATAGAAAAAATATTTGCCTTATTTGTTATAAATTTTTAAATTAACATTTATTTTGTTTTATTATTATTAATTTATGTATTTCATGTTTCATTTATGGGCTATTGCATGGCGATTATATTTGTTTTGTTACAAAGAAATTTTCAAATGTTTATGAAGGTAAAAAAATAAAGAAATTTTGTATAGGTATCAATCGAAAGTACCTTTTAAAAAATGATCTCATATTTCTGTACATTTTCCACGAAAAGCTTTAACAATTTAGGTTGTGACATCTTGCGGCCGATTTTGCAACAAATTTTCCTAAAAAATTAGAATTTTTTTAATAAAAAAATACGATGTAATGACTGACTAAATCTGGACAAATTTATTTACATGTTTTCAACGAATGAAACTAAAATTTCTCAACATTCGGTACACCTCAAGCGTATTTTCATGCAGTTCTTTTTTTAAGTTGGGAAAGAATTAATCATTATTTACACAATACTTGACCTTGGTAGCCCAACAAAACAAGTCATTATGCCCAATTGTTACATTTAGGCCCAGTTTTACAATCGTGGAATAAGGATGGAATAACTGTTCGCCGAATATCCTTTAGGCTGATTTCACACACAGCGGTTTCGTCCGTACGAAATAATTCCGAAGGGAAAATAATGCCTTTCACACGCACCGATTTCCCCATACCGGATGCCGTCGTGTGTGAAAGCTCCCATAACACTGTATGTTCTACTACTTTATCCGGCAGGAACCGTACGAATTCCGTACGAGCGAAACCGCTGTGTGTGAAATTAGCCTAAATGTTCCTCCATTATCAGATTTCAATCCTCTTAATTATCTATTTATTAATCACTTTAATTGTAGTAATCAAAATCTCCAGATTCAAATATCTATGTCACACCTACGACACGTTATTCTAAGAATAATGCTTATCCGATGATTTTAAAATCGGGCCTTATTGTTAATAAAATTTATCGAAGTATTAAATTTTCTGATTCTCGATCATATCGAAAAAAGGGTCTTACCTCTCCACATAATTAAAACCGGCTGCAAAAACCTCATGGCACTGCACGAACACTTTTTTTAAACACTCAACAGCGTACGAATTATTTATAAATAATTAAAACAATATAAATTTTATCATATCACAAATAATATGCAAAAATTTTACGCGTTCGGATAAGTGCATCCTCACAACGCGGCGGTTTACGAAAACTAAAAAGGGTCCACGAGCGAAAGAAAAGCACAGCAGTTGAAAGTTTTTGTACAATTTTTTATTGGACTGGCAGAGTGAATCAGAGTGAAAATATTTAGGAGTATCATTTTTAAGCCGGAAAAACAGGCTTGAAATAAATAGGAGTTTAATGTTAAACTAGGACTGAGAAACCCAGCCTTAATGAACCAACTCTAATTCCGCGGCCACATTTGTGTTTAAGTAACACCTAACGTGATTTTCAAAGTCTAATTTGACTGGTTTGGTGTAGTTTTTACTCGTAATATGATAATACTGAAAAGAAAACAAATTTATAACGAGTAATTTGATATTAAGCTTAAGTGTAACCGCAGATTAATGTTAGATGTTAACAATCACGTTAGGCCTTACATTAAATTAAAGTGGCAACGACATAAGAAATTAAACCACATCTCTAACGGTTGCTTTTGTTTTAAGTATAAATTGAAATCAACAATAGAAAAGTACAATTCTTTTGATTTACGCTTAAAATAAAGACTTTGACGACAGCAGCAAGAATAATAGCCCCGAGGAAGTTCTTCTGTAACCAAATACGAAATGTCGACAACAGAAAATAATAGCTTTTGAGGAAGCCTTCTAGTTTAACTAATAATATTTATTCCTAAATCAATTTTTAATGTCTTAATAAATAATAAACAATAAATGTAGTCACTGAAATTATTTTCATAATCACAGTCTCTTATGATTAAATTGCTTTCGCTTTTTGAGATCTCGAAGGGGACGGACATCTTCCGTTCTAATTTGAATCTTTTCGGATGACGTCGTTCGAAATAAAATTTCGACACGGGCTTAAGACAGCGCAAATATTTCAATTTATGTGCATGTAAAAAACGTCGGGGACGTGGCAGAAGCAAAATATTTGGACGCTTTTATTAGTTTTGCTCCGGCCGAGCCTCATTTTTCGCAATTTCTAGTCCCGCTACGATACTAAAGGCGAATTTAAACGAATACTGCAAGGCTCCCTTTGAAATCTCATTTAATATTCCATTTAAAATTTTATATATATTTGACGGAATTTTTTTTATATTACTTATTTACAGAGCGGGAAAGGCACGCAGGTGATTATATTATTGTTGGAATTTATTCTGCCCGTACGAATAAAAAAATATCCGTACGCTTTTATTGCCGATTCTTGAACTTTAGAGAAATCTGAAGTCAATCACTTTACGACATCTAGTACGGTTACGACCAAGTGCCCTAGAAATGCACAGCGACCTGTTCCTGGGAATCCAAAAAAGGAAAACAGACAATAAGCAAACAAATCCTATGATTTCCCAGCCAGAAAACGATTCCGGTGCTTCGTATAGCGCAATTCCGCCTGAAATATAGAAATACCCCTTTTTCTTCTTTCCTAGTGAGGTGCTTTACATTCCAGGCTACGCCGGAATGGCTCCGCTACGTCTAATTTCAAACGTGGAAATGCGAGAGGGTCGCGACTTTTGTAAAGGTTTCCCGGCTTAAATAAAACATTACAGGTGATTGAATCGCCGAGATAAAATCGGGTGGAAACGGCGTTGTTACATCATTTAATACGTGTCGTAACGCGTTCAACAATCGTAAGGAGCACTTCGAGGAGTTTCCTTTGTTACTCGTACTCGATGTTTCTTGGTTAAGTTTTAAGTTACTCTTTGAAATTTTTTAACTCTAATGCAAGTTTAAAGAAAGTTTAAACAAATCTCTAACATTTTGCAGTTTCGTTGTGTTACAAAAATTAGTTTGTATTCGAAAAGTATTGAACCCCTGTTTCTTGCTATAACAGACTTAAAGGAAGTTTCCAAAGTTTGTAAGGCATGATCGCATTAGGCGAGCAATTCTTTTTTATCTCTTTTAAAACGAACTCCTCCTCAACCGGGATTTGTAATAATCCGAAGTGAAATCAAGTTGTTACAAGATAATTATTTAGAAAATTTTACGAAGCAATTTTGTTTTTGGTTGTTTTAAAACGAAGTAAATAAGAAATGCAAGCAAATGCAAGTGATAGAGTCCGAGCAAAATTAAAAGTTATATTACTTTCGACGTGTACTTAAAACTTTTGCAATTAGACCTGCAATGTCGTCGTCGTAGTGAGTAGGAAGAATTTTAAAAACAAATTAACGAAATTACGCGATTTTTCTACAAGGCGGAAAGAGGAAAAATTGAGTTATGATTAGAGCGTCAGCGCGGGAGCGTTCTTGTTTAATTAAAATTAACAAGCGAATTTTTATTTAAACTTTATCATCCTCTTATTTCAGAAAATAATTTGTTTTGGGGCGAAACGAAGACGGGAGCTCTAAGTTTGATGCAGTGAAATTAACAGTTATATCTTGCGAACAACTTTGGTAAAATCATTGGTAATGTTAGGGTGTACAATGCGAAACTTCCCGACTCAGTATCTGTATTTATGTTATAGAACAAACATCAGAACTTGTACATAAGGTTATTTGGATCTTTGATGTGCTTTATAGATAAAGTTTCAGTACTTAACTTGTTAAAAGTTCTGTGCTAACGATAAGCCTTTCTCTGCCCATAATATAGATAGTTCACCGCAGAAAAACTTCCCCAATAGTTGCCTGGGTAGGTTTGTTTACTTAATTCTATCTCTTCTACAATTTATTTATTAAATGATTGACCGCTATTTTCCTCAATCCATTTATCGAACCTCCTCATCATCACTGGACTCATTTCTGATTTGTGGCTTCCTACTTTGCCACATCTCATAAAATCACCCTTAAACGAAGTGATGTTGTACTTTCGTAATGTCTCCAGAGCTTCATTCTTATTGACCGCCGAATTATTTTTCATCGAATCGAAACTTAAGTGTTGCCCCAACTTGTCGACGTCCTCTTTGGTCAGATTTTTGCCAAGGAAGTGGGCCACTTTATTTATAACAACCGGCAAGTTGGCCTTCATCTCCTCGTATTTAACGATGAGGATATTGCCTTGCCCTTGCCTTTCCCAAAAGGGCAAGACGTTGCCCCAATAAGGACAATAGTGAACTGAAATGTACATAATTACTTCCGAATCAAAAAAAAATATATTAGTCAAACCTTTATCTGTTAAAAATAATTCGCAGAAGTCCTCTAGCGTACCGGAGTAACCATCGATGATTCTAGCGTGGTGGTAAAACGAGACGCAAACGTCTTTTGGATTCCTGACCACGTAAATAATCTAAAATAAAAATTGTCACGTGCTTTCGTAAACCAGAAAGCTTCTTAAACACCTTAGGTTTTCTTGAAGCTTCTTGAATTTGCAACGGCAAAAATTTCCAGGGTAAATGGGTTTTGATGAAACGCGGCCTCTTAAATTGCCTTAGAAAATCCACAGAGTTCTTTAGTAGTTCTGATTGGACATATCCATCAGGAAGACGGGTCATGTTTGAAAGTGGGTCGACTGTTGAAACCCTGGCGGAAAAACCGTTCGTATAAAAAAATACAATATGGTGATCTTACTCTAAAAATGGAAAGCGCAAGTCTAACGTCTTTTCCAAACTAGCCGAGAAGTCCAAGCCGTTCATAATCAACCAAACCATCTCTTGCGTCCACGTGGTACCTAAAATTCATTATTTCTTTGTAACTTCTTTCCCTGGTTGAAACAGTCTTACCTGATTTAAGAAATGAGGCTACCCATACGTCGTCGTCAAACACTTCGAAATTTAAAATATCTTCGCGGTATTTCGCGTAGTTTCTGTACATGACCGTTCCATCGATTGTTACATAATATGCTAGCATATCAAAGGACTCCATTTGATTACCTCATCAAGAGATCAAGCTCAATTGCTAAATGCGTTTCCCAAAACAATCTAAACACAATAATATCGATTTGATTTGCTTAAATGGCATATCAGTGTTGACCTTTATTGGTAGTAAATAATGTACCACACATAAATAAAATTGTTTTGACTTTAATATAGCGGAGTAAACACTTACGAATATTGTCGTAAAATTTTATGTAGCGGTTGGCAAAGTTTGCACTTATACAAGAACAAAAAATAGAAGCAAATAATAATGCACTGCTAACATTATTGCTTTGTTAAAAGTAGCTTACCTCACGGATAGGTAACAGATATGAGGCATTAACAATAATTGTTACCGTTACTCTATTCGGTCACAAAGGCTCAACCACGCTATTTGCCACCAGCGCAACTACGGTAGCTAAGCCTGCTTCGTTCCGAGTTCTTGTTTTTGTTTTTGTTTGGTTTTTGTAATAATAATTTTTGAATGACAGTTGTTTTTGGGTGACAATAAACTTGGTACGATATTTTTTTAATTTTACTTCTACCTCATCGCTAAAAGAAATCCCTGACCGCTCTACCGTATCCTGAACCCATTGTTGATCGGAAAACCCTCCGATAACACTATCTTTCCACCTCTTGATAAACTAACTGACGGATAACTACCATGGAAACCATTGATAAAAATCAATCAATCATTCATAAAAATGAAGTTATTCGCAGGATAATTTTAACGAGAAGGTGGAAAGACCGGCCCTTAATATTCTCAAACGATTCGATTCAAAAAAAAATCCAAACTCAACTTCCAAGTAGCAACGACTCAATTAATTCAATTTATTTAAAACTGGTTTATTATAATCTACAAATTTAAAAAGTATGCGTTTAGATGCAGGAGTTGAAATTCAAACCAGTCCCTTTGCTACTTTCTCCAATCCACTTGTCAAATACTTGTATTGTTTCCTTACTCATTTCGCACTTGTGTCCCCCGACCGTTCCCTTCCTCAAGAAATCTTCGTTTCTAGCAATTTTCTCGACCACTTCTTTGTAATTAACCGAGTTATTATTTTTCATAGAATCGAAGCTTAGGTGGTGGCTAAGTCTGCCAAGTTCTTCCTCGTTCAGCTTTTTCCCGAGGAAATGTGCCACTTGCTTTATTGTCAAGGGCAGGTCTGCCTTCATGTCTTCATACTGTAGAAAAATGACGTTGTCTTCGTTTCTTTTTTCCCAGAATGGCAGAACGTTCCCCCAATAAGGGCAATAGTAGACTGAAACAGTAAGCTGGATGTGTGGGTAAATTTTAAGCAAATCGCTCACTTTTATCGGCCAGAAATAGTTTGCAAAATTCTTCTAGTGTACCTCCGTAACCGCTGAAGATTCTGACGTGGTGATAAAAAGAGACGCACACGTCTTTCGGATTTCGGGCCAAATAAATTACCTGCGAGACCAAATGCAAATTATGAAAAAGAATATTTAACGAAGAAACGTGTTGGAGACACCTTAGGTCTTTTGGAACCGTTTTGAATTTGCAACGGTAAGAACTTCAAGGCCAAGTGCGTTTTGATTAAACGTGGTCGCTGCTGTTGCTTCGCATAATCTATAGAATCTTCGATGCGTTCTGCTAGAACGTGCTGCTCGTTTTTATACGGCGTTTTAGAGAGTGGGTTCAAACCTGACATTCTTGAAGGAAAAAGTTTCGTCTTTAAGCAACGCGGTGTGATTTCTACTTACTCTAAAAATGGGAAGCGGGAATAAAGGTATTTCTGGGCAGCTCTGTCGTAATCTAAATCGTTAACGAGCAGCCACACCATCTCTTGAATCCAGGTTGTACCTAAAATAACAGGGCTGTTACAATCAGTAAAATTTAATTATGGAGGCTTGCCTGATTTGGGGAATGTTACCACCCATACGTCGTCGTCGTAAACTTCGAAATTCAAGATTTTTTTCTGGTAGTTCAAGTAGTTTTTGTACATTGTTACACCGTCTAGGGTTTGCAAAACGGAAAGCAAATCAGTTGAGCTCATTTTGCTTGGCTCAAGTTTCTGTAATATTTGTCTCGTTTCCCTGAAGTTATCGTCTTAAATTTTTAAGTTTCCAGAGAAGCAATAGGTCACGGTTACAATACAAATAAACACGACAATTAATGCGATTAAAACAATGTTTGAGTAATCCAAATTTAAAAAGGAAATTTTTTATTACCTTGTTATTAATAGAACAGCAAATGATGTTCGATTTATTGTGGTTCATTGAGTGATATTGTTACATTTTTGTATGTGTATGTTTTCGAGTAACAAATTATCATGCTCGCTACATTTTAATGAGCGACGCACCGATATGGAAATATTTTCAAAACCGTGCATTAGCAAATACCAACAAGATAACTGTCGATTTGTTCTTGCAACAGCAAAATCAAAAGCCATGTATGCCGCAACTGCACACGTCGAATTAAATAAGAATGCATACTTTATTGCTTTCACTTAGTTAAAATTAACAATTGAAATTTAAGCCGGTCCCAGCAGTGTTTCGTTCGATCCACTTGTCGAATCTATCCGCTGTAGCTTCCCTCATTTCTGATTTATAGCTTCCAACTATGCCACGTCTCAAGAAATCACCGGTGGAAAGGCATAATTGATTCTTCTTAAAGAATTCCACGAGTTCCCTGTTGTTCACTGCGTCGTTATTCTTCATCGCTTCGAATCCAAGATGAGCGTTAAGTTTATCGACCTCTTCTTCACTTAATTGAGTGCCGAAGAATCCTGCCACTTTATTTAGAACGGACGGCAAATCTGCTTTCAGGTCTTCGTATTTTAAGAAAATAATATTGTCTTCATTTCTTTTATTCCAGTACCCCAAGACGTTGTTCCAGTAAGGGCAGTAAGGTACTGAAAGTGTGTGATTGTATCAGCTTTATTGAGCTTCTTGCTTTTGAGGAAGAAACTTTGCCGATCAAGATTAGAAAGAACAACTTGTCAATACCTCTTGAGGTATATAAAGTGTATTAGAAATCGATGTACCTTTATCCGTCAAGAAGAACTCGCAAAAATTTTCAAGCGTTCCACAAAAGCCATGAAAATTTGTAGTGTGATGGTAATAAGAAACGCACACATCTTTAGGATTTCTGGCTACGTATATCATCTAAAGCAGACATAACTTTAATTTGCTGCATCTAAAATCTTTATATGTACCTTAGGTATTTTACGACCATCCTGTATTTGCAAAGGTAGGAACTCCCAAGGTAAATGAGTTTTAATAAATCGAGGCCGTTTCGATTTCTCAATGTTACTCACGGAGTCTTCATGAAAATCAAACCTAACGGGGATTTCGACTTCCGACGATGCGTTTAAAAGTGGGCTGACGCCAGTCAACCTTGCAGTAGTAAAAATGGGTCGGTTAACCTATTTAGTAACAACTTGATACTTACTCCACGTGTGGAAAGCGCTCCTTGAGGTTTTGTTGTGCCCCGTTATAATCTAAATTATTGGCAAGCAACCACACCATTTCTTGAGTCCATGTTGTACCTGAAATTTAAAAAAGTTCTTGTGTGCATGTTTCGATGGAGAAGAAAGGCAGAAAGATTTTTTTGAGGGCAAAAGAAAACTGATTACGGCTACAGCGAAGACATTTATTTGCATCTACATCATCTATAGAGAATGATGGAGGACATAATTGTTAAACGAATACCATAGAAAGACCTGTGCATGGCAAGATAAAAAGAAGATAAAAAAAATTGTGAACTGGAAAGCCAAGGACAGTAAGCAATGGCTACACATATGGCAACAGCTACACATATCGGTGGAAATTTTTTCTCTGAACTGAAACTGACACTATGATGGCGTGTCATTATTATTCGATAATACTGATCTTATGTAAAAAAAAAGGGCCAAATCTAGGGCAGTTACCTGATCTAGGAAATGACACGACCCATACGTCGTCGTCGTACACTTGCATATTTAATATAGTTTCTCGATAATTCACAAAATTTTTAAACATTACTGTTCCATTAATACAAATATGCGACGACATATCAAGATACATCTTATAGCTTCGTTAGGAAACTTTCTTTTTTTTATATAAAAAACGCACAATGTATAAACTAATTCAAGTAATTTCGTTAAATGCAGTGATTAATAAATTATTATGCACTTATATTCAATGACTAGAAATCTTATCATTATTGAGCTAATAATACAAATTGATAAGATTTTATCGCTAATTATACTTTGCTCATATTACAACTTAATCGAATTTTTATATTAAAAAATTATCTTTTGTCTTAAATCCAACTAACGTATGAAATGAAATGAAATGAAAAACGTGAGTTCGTAGCAAATGATTAGTTATTTAACTTTTGCTCGAAACTTTTTTTTGGAAAACTTATATTAGAAGCCTTATTTTATTTACCCTGTATATTAAGCGTTAAAAGCTGTTTTCATAACAGATCCCTGATGAACGTGTGGCCGCGAAGCGTCAAAAGTAAAAAGACCCGAAAGAAAATTCCACAGTCAAGGATATCTACAAGGTTCGCTCCTGTTTAATTATCAAAATGGTTTAAACTTCTTCAGAATTAGGTAGAGTCTATTTACAGATCCTGTATCAACAACATCATAGATTCCACTCTCAACAGTACCCTAGACCGTAGACACCGACTCCGGAAGATCCGGAAACCAGCTCGTTTATTAATTTTATTAACAAAAACAATTTCAGCTTCTTCAGGATCAGCCACAGTCTATAGATCCCGTAATCAGCTAGAGCATAGACAATAAGTACTTTGGAAGATCCGGAAGAAGATTCTATTTTCAACAAAACCAGCTCGTCTATGTTGATCTTAATTAATTTGAAATTCTTCAGGATCAGCCAGTGTCTGTAGTTCGTGTAGGCAGCTAGACCTCTCGAAGATCCGGAAGAAGATTCTACTATCAACAATTCCAGCTTGTCTTTATTGGTCTCAATTGCAAGAACTATTTAAGCTTCTTCAGGATCGGCCAGACTCTACAGATCCTACAAGACATAGACAACGACTCTGGAAGATCCGGAATTAGATGCTACGTCAGCAATCCAACTCGTCTCTATTAATCTTAATTATAAAAACTATTTGTGCTTCTTCAGGATTAACCAGAGTCTACAGATCCTGAAGCAACTAGAACATAGACAACGATTCCGGAAGATCCGGAAGAAGATTCTGCTATATTTTTGATGCTGCATAATTTCAATTGTTTGAAAAATGAAACCTTGTACAGTCGCAATTGTAATTCATGGCACTCACAGCAAGCTTAGAGAACATCGTATTCATCTCCTTTAAAATTATGAACGTCGAATGTATCCAAAGTATCATATTATAGGGTTAATCAAAAAGGAATTGCGCTTTTTTTGTCTAATACATACAGGGTAATTCGTATCTTGAATTTAAATTTAAATTTTTAGAAAAAAAGGGGCATGATCGTCAACAGTTGATTGCAAGTGATGAAAAATGGATTGTCTACAACAAGACGAACGAAAAAGATCGTAAGGCGTGTGGCGAAAACATTTAAAAAACAGATATCCATCAATATAATCAATTATATCATCATAATCAAATGGATGGTATGCATAAAACGAAGTTGATGCTAATACTTCTCAAATTAGTATATTCTTCGAAGTATCTTCTATTACATAAAGTACCTACTGCAGCTCTGAAGCATATACTACGAAAGCAAAGTTTATACTACAGCACGTAGTAAATACTACGCTGCAGTAGTATTTACTACTAAAATGAATCTGAGGCTTTGAAGTAGATACTACAGTAGCTGCTTCTACAGCGAAGTAAAAACTTCTATGTGCTCTTGTGCTCTAGTATCTACTAGATCGCATAGTAAATACTACGTTACTGTAGTAGGTACTTCACTTTCGAAGTAGGTGCTTGAAGTATTAGCACGTACTTCGTTTTATGCGTACCACCCAATGAATTGGCAACAATAAATTAGCCTCCTATTCTGCAACTCATAACGAAATCGTTAAATAATGAAAATCGTTAAGTGGCATATTTTGACCAATCAGTACTTAGATGCAACGCATTTCTATGTACTGATTGGTCAACGTATGTCTCTTAACAATTTTGTTCGTTCTAAAAGATGTTTTATTTTTCATAATGTCTAGCATACATCAAATTTAGATCAAATAGTGTCTTCTACCTTCTACCAAATCGTCAACCAGATATGATAACGCATTTTGATTATTGAATCTAGTCGACGATTTGAATATAGTTAACCAATAGCTTACGTTGCAGTTTATTATTGATTATGGCATTAAACTCATGCACATACTTGCTAATGGCCGATTTCTTCAGCGTGTTTAACCTAAGGTTAATTTATCTAACAGTTGGAATGTGACGGATAAATTTTACCTCAGGATAAGGCGATGAAGAAATCGGGCATAAGCCAGAATGAATTTGATAATTTCTTAATCTCTGCCATCAAAGCAAAAACATAAACCAGTTCCAGCAATATTTTCTTCGATCCATTTATCGAATCTTCCAATCATCGCTTCGCTCATTTCTGATTTGTAACTTCCAACTTCGCCACGTCTCAGAAAATCACCGCTGTACGAAGTCATGATGAACTTCTTAAAAACGGCCACTATTTCCTTGTTGTTCACAGCATTATTATCCTTCATAGATTCGAAACTAAGGTGTGCCCTGAATTTAGCGAGTTCTTCCCCGCTTATTTCTTTTCCAAAGAAACGCGCCACTCTTTTGATGACTGCTGACAAATCTGCCTTCATCTCTTCGAACTTTAGGAAAACAACATTGTCTTCATTTCTTTTGCCCCAATACTCTAAAACGTGACCCCAATACGGACAGTAAAGCACTGAAATGGTAAGGTTAGTAAAACGGAAGTGGCATCAAAAGCAACTCGTACTTTTGTCGCTCAAGAAAAGCTCGCAAAATTCTTCCAGCGCCCCCGAGTAACCATGAAGAAGTCTGAAGTGGTAGTAGTAAGAAACGCAAACATCTTTAGGATTTCTAGCTACGAATATGATCTAAAACAGAAGTATAATTTATTTCCTTCCGAAAGCGCCGCCACAAGCTTAATCTGTGTACTTTAGGTTTTTTAAGCCCAGTTTGAATCTGCAACGGTAAAAAGCTCCAAGCCAAATGGGTCTTGATGAAACGTGGTCGTTGCAACCCCTCCACGTATCTCACAGAATCTTCAAGGCGTTTTGAACTTTCGTACCCCTCGGGCTTTTGGGGCATGTGCGAGATCGGATTAACTCCTGATATTCTTCAAAACAAAGCAGATTTTATTTAATGTACTGAGCGTCGTAGGACTTTTGCTTACTCCAAGAATGGAACGCGGTCGTTAATGCTTCGCTGAGCCTCCGCGTAATTCAAATCGTTGCAAAGCAACCACACCATTTCTTGGGTCCAAGTCGTTCCTGAGATGTAGGCCCAGTTGTACAATTCCAGCTTAAATTTAAACTAAAGCTTAAACTCTTAACAATAATTGTTGAAAGGGTTTAAGTTTCGAGTTAAATTTAAACTGGCATTGTACAACTAGGCAGTAGAGGTTTAAATGTTGAGTATGATCAAGAGGGGGCGGCGCGACGCTTACCCGATTTGGGAAATGATATGATCCATACGTCGTCGTCGTACACTTCCATATCCAAGATTTTCTTTTGAAACTCCAAATATTTTCTGTACATTGTCGTACCGTTTAATGGGATTAAGTGAGCTAGCATATCAAAATTTGTCATTTTGATCTACACAAAATATGCTGCTAAACATGAAACTATCGGAAATAACTAACTAATGTATGTTCAAGTAATTATTTTGTTTACAAGGCAGTTTACTTTTATGCAAGTATGATAACTCTTGTGCAGTGTCAGCCGCTCGTGAGATTAGATCATGCCGAGTATACAGGACGTGTTACGACCCTATGGTCAGACACCTCAATTTCGTGAACTTGCGCCGTCGCGTCGCCCCACCTATATCACGTTAGTCTCGATCTTAAGACATTTAGCCAATTTTATGCGTGTTTGCATCACACTCCGAACTGGACACATCTTCCCCCCGCGTAAACAAACGTTAACGATGTGACTATAATCGCGCGATACTTATTGTATACCTCAATATCTCTAATATCTTTTTTTCCCTTTATAACAAATAAATAAGACAACTTTAAAAACATTCTGCTAGTACTGTAGTTTGATTGAAATTATAACATTTGATTTAATTATAACTCAAGTCATGATTTAACCTAACTTGATTTGCAGACTTTTCTCCCGGTTTTACAAATAAAAATTCAATGTCGACCGAATCAACGCCTGAAGACTCAGTCACTTAAAATATCGTAAACATCTGCCCCACAAACGGATTAGGGGTGTCCTTTGCGCGGCTTCCCATCCAATTTAATTACCCTCACCTAAATTCAGATCTTTCCTTGCAATTAATTCCTGTTACTTTTAAAGCCGACTCCAGATGAGGCCCCGATCTGTTTCCCGACGTCGACCCCTTTTTCGGCTTTACGCATTCGAACCGAAATCAAGAAGAACGTTTTTACGGCATCCCCCGATTAATGACCGAAGCGACTTACATTTCTTTCATAAATTTAATGAAGCTGGGAATTCGTTTTCGAATTAACCTAAATGTGATTTCTGTTTTATGTTTATTATAATTTGAAATAATTAAGGCGTGAAACCGTAAGGAAATTGTTTTCTTCGCGCGTTGAAAATAATTAGAGGAAATATTAAAGAACTATTCAAATTACTCGGGACTTTGTGCGAAATGAAAAATATTACTCGGCAATTATGTAATGGGTGTTTTTAGCACGGCTCGCGTCCAAAGCCGGCTTAAAAACTGTTTTAAAAAAGCGTCTCCCGGTGAGAGTATTTCAGCTCGACGCAAAAAGGAAGTCGCCGCGGAAACATTAACGTCGTCCTTTGAGCTTGCTTTAAACCGTCCGGTGCATTTTATGGAGGCGGTCGCGGGAACATTTCATTTTCGAAATCGTTAATTGGCGCAGAAAGCTTAAGTTAATGAGTTTTAAATGTCCGTTTGATATACAGACGGTCCGGAATACGGTAAAACGCTGCTGATTATGACGCATGAATTTTTACAAACGTTTCGGGGAAATTCCCTCTTGTGCTTTAATTAGAGTTTTACAAACGCGGAGGTTAATTTCGTAATGGAAGCTTTTTTCGGAATTAACGTGATCGTGATGAGAATTATGAAGTACATGCATATATACAGAGGTTTCTGCATTTAATGAAAATTATGTATGAGAAATAATTACATTATTTCCAGTCCCATTTACAACTTTTGATGCGGGCCCTCCTCGAACCAAATTTGTACCAAACGTATAAGTTTCAGAAGTTTTTTTTTTTTTTCAAAAAAAAAGGTCGTATGTAAATATTGTTGGCGGAAAGTAAATATGTTGAGCTCGTAAAAAGCCTAGCTGAAAACTTGGCGAAATCAATAATATTCCCCCCCATGGGAGGGCATTTTAATGGAAAAATCATGTAGACGAAATAAGTGCGTCGCGCACAAAGCCTAAGCACTCGCGAACATCAATTATACAAGACACTCGGAGAAGGTATTAAGTTTTCATGCCGCCCAAAAGAAACGGAAACGCAACGCAATCAACCGTCAAGACGCATTCACTTTCCCGTCTCTCAAGTATATTGGAGTTTTGGAGTTGTTCGCCGAAACGCACTTCAAATCGAAGCCAGAAATGATCGAATTTGATGCGTATAAACAACGTGAAGGCTCGATTTATTTAACAAATGTGTTGCATCACAATTAAATTGAATCAAAAATAGAACGTGTTCTATACAGGGATATCCACATAAACCGTTCGTTAAAAGTTTTCAAGGTTGCAGTTCACGTAGATATTTGAAACTTAAGGGGCAAGGGTTTTCCGTAGAGATCTCTTTAAATGAAATAAAATAGTCTTTGTATCACTTCCGGTTATACCGGAACTCGCTATCAACTCGTTTATTTTAAATGGAAAGCTATATTTTTTATCACGTTTTTGAATTCTACATGTAAAAATATGTTAAATTGCAATACATTTCCCTATCTCTAAAATGCATCATTTTTGAGACATTTTGAATTTTCTTAGAAATTTGGATTCTGCAATCTGATTTTCAAAAAATTATAACACAGCTGTTAGTGAAGCAATTTTATTTGTAATAGCTAATATTGTAGTTGAAGCTTTAAGGTTCTTAAAAATTCCATCAGCATAATCTATTAAGCTACAGGGTGTCTAAAACGCACCGCTCCACTCGAAAATATTCAAACACAGAAAAATACTTTTTTTCAAATGGAATGACCGATATTTTAATGCACCATTGTATGTGGAATCAAAAGCTGCGTCGAACTGTACTAGCATTCCCTATACCTAACTTTAACAGTTTTTGAGTTATGAAACATTTTCGATTTAATTCATAGAAAATTACAATTTTAATAGGTCAAATATTTTTAATTTTATTAAGATAGCATGGAAATTATAACAATGATTACTGTTACTACAAATTTTGTAGTCAACCAAAGAAAATAGAATTTGGCAAGTGGAAATTCACAAATTTTAATAGTTCTTTAATCATCCTTCTCTTAGGACGCTTGTGATCTTATAAAACGAAAAAGTATGAATTTAATTACTTTAAATTGAAGAATAAAATAACTGCTAGTTTGCAATTCTCTGGATTAGTGTGAAAGTATTTTAAAACCATTGTCTAATTATCTTCGTTATTTGTTACTGATCTTCGTACATTTTATTTTTCCAAATTGTATAAAGTTAGGTTCAAACTTTCCAAACTGTGTTTTATTCATAGGAGACAAGAGGGGTACATTTTATTGAACACACATTCTCTGCTCTGAACAATTTTAGATCATTCATGAATTTAATAGATTTAAAATATCAGCGTTTGAATAATTTTGATTTTGATTCTCAACTTTTTTTGCTTTTGCTTAAAATTTGTAGTAACAGGAAACGTTAAATGCAATTGTTTGTTGTTTTCATAACTATATCAACAAAATTAGAAATATTTAACCTAATAAATGTAAATTTTTATGTATTAAACAAAAATATCTTATAACTGAAAAACTGTTAAAGTTAAGTATAGGGAATGCTAGTATAGTTCGACACAGCATTTAATTCCACATACGATGGTGTATTAAAATATTGGTCGTTCCATTTGAAAAAAAGGATTTTTCTGAGTTTGAATATCTTCGAGTGGAGCGGTGCGTTTTAGACACCCTGTAGCTTAATAGATTATGCTTATGGAATTTTTAAGAACCTTAAAGCTTCAACTACAATATCAGTTATTACAAATAAAATTGGTTCAATCATAGCTGTGTTATAATTTTTTGAAAATCAAATTGCAGAATCCAAATTTTTAAGAAAATTCAAAATATCTCAAGAATGATGCATTTTAGAGATAGGGAAATGTATTGCAATTTAACATATTTTTATATGTAGAATTCAAAAACGTGATAAAAAATATAGCATTCCATTTAAAATAAGCGAGTTGATAGCGACTTCCGGTACAACCGGAAGTGGTACAAAGACAATTTTATTTTATTTAAAGAGATCTCTACGGAAAACCCTTGCTCCTTAAATTTCAAATATCTACGTGAACTGGAACCTTGAAAAATTTTAACGAACGGTTTATGTGGATATCCCTGTATCTCCAAACAAGCAAAAAGCTCTCGTTTCGAATGTTGTAGTATTTGAGCCAAATTTGCAATGTGTTCGTGACAATTACGACAACCGAAGGATTTATAAAATAATGCTCATTGAAATCAGGCTAGGTAC
Organism: Dorcus hopei; assembly: GCA_033060865.1. Classification (NCBI taxonomy): domain Eukaryota; kingdom Metazoa; phylum Arthropoda; class Insecta; order Coleoptera; family Lucanidae; genus Dorcus; species Dorcus hopei. The sequence continues at coordinate 907,646 of CM065425.1, read as the reverse complement.
TACATTAGCACAAAACCCTTGTTGATTTTATTGCTTAATTAGACTTACATCGACCGCTACCGGCGAATCGTTAAGCAATTAATTATTAACATTGGCCTTCGTGAATAATTAATAGTAGCCAATTTAATTTGAGCGTATACATACATACATAAAATCGAGTTTGGCGTATTAATTAAATAATTGTGACAGTCTGATCGGAAGTGCATTGTTTGGAATTGTTCGGGGAGGTGCCAGAGATTAATTTGTTGTAATTATCGTGTATATGTCAACTGCCAAAGCGGGTTGCGTAAATAAAGAAAATAAATAATCGTCGAAAATGTTTCGATCGCAAAAAATAAATGATCCGTAAACGTATTTAAAATGCAAGCGTTCGTTAAACGAGAACGAGACACGTTTCCGCTGAATTAGGCAAATCATTTTCAGCGTCCTTTTTACGAACTTATAATTGCCTACACGAGAGGCAAGTATTGTCAAGTAGGTGTTTGTCGTTCGACAAAATCGGAAAAAGTCCAAACAAGGTAAAACTCCGGAAAAGAATTTATTTATAGAATCTAGATTTTTAAAATTACATTTGCATTTGCACGGTGATAAATTAGATCAGTATTTGAACTTTAACGACAGTCTAACGTAGACCACGTTATTCCAAGAATAGTGTTACACTCAGTTTATACGACGATTATAAAATCGGACCTAAATATATTATAACGCGAAACTGTTTTATTCCATGCATAATTTTTTATTTAAGCCGACCGCACACTTGCGCGCGAATGCAAACGAGGTTGGCTTACGCCCCCTTCACATTTCATTTTAAGTGCTCCAGTTATTTGAGGTTATCAAAAGGCACATTCACATTGAGCGCGTTTGTTTTATTAGCTTTGAATCGACTCCATTCTGCTCAAGTCGGTGGCCGGCTTTAAAGATACATTCTTTATTGTTAATTCCTTTGTATTTATTATTCTATTTTATTCCAATTTTCAATATTCTTTTTATACTTGCACATAAAGTAATAGCAACATATGCGGTAAATGCAAAAAAACAAGTTGATTTGCCTAAAAGTAATCACCCTACGCCTTCAGTGTACTTGTCTGACATGTCATAATTGTCCTCCTGTAAATTTGACCAATCAATTCGTCAAAGTACCAAAAGGCATCCAAAATGATATTTATTTCCTTTCAGTTCTCCAAAGTGCGACTTCAATTTTTGACTTGTTTTAATCCGGTTAACATACGAAGTCCATCCAGAAAGTGTCCTGCCTTTAGTAGACAAAATACATTGCGTCTAGCGGCCGAATGGCACCTTAATTCCCTTCAAAGTAGGCACCTTAAGACCTCCTAGCATCTCTTCTACTTTTCAAGTCCCTTTGCAAGTAATTTTTCCTTGCAGTCTTTTTCCGAGGGACAACTGCGACCTTCTTGGTTTGGTCTTGTAAACATACGAGGTATATCCAAAAAGTTACCCTCACTAAACAGAATTTATTGTGCCCATAATACTCTTCGAATTGGGTACTTTAAGACCTCGTGGTATCTCCCTTTTTTCAAGACCCTCTGCAAGGTCCCGACTGTCTCAAAAATTCAAACAATCGCTGTCTTTCCTTTCGAAGGTTTAAAAATTCATTGCTCTACTGGCTCGGTCATTGCGAACGCGACGTCTCTTCACTCAACTCAATCGATTGACATTCGATTTACCGGCAACAGATGGTGCATTATTCGGAAGCAAATTGATCCAGAGTATCCAGAAGTGTCCAGTTTAAAATTAGGGAAGTAAAAGCTTATTACAAATAAAATTTCTCTAGTTACTGTTTTATTTTGTACCGCCACGCCACTTATTTATTTCAGAGTAAATTCATGAGTAGATATGCAGGCAGCATTTTTATTGAATTATGCATATATATATTATAGTTGCATCCTGATGGATAGGGCACAAACAAAACAGACTTTTTATGATTACTTCGTCTAGTGGTTTTACGAATATTCTCGAAGATTCATCTGTGGTTCCCGAATATTCCAGACGAGGAATGTGCGGACATTGCAATTAAAGATAAAATAAGAACTGTAGCTCATTTGTAAAGATTTCTTTTTGAATGTACTAGACAACAATTAAAATATTTATAATTAAACACAGTCTAGCAACAATTAAATTCGATTTCCAGCGTGGGTGGATTAAGGCTACATTTACATTCAATTTCGTGCCAGCATGAATTCGTAACACGAAAGTTTGACGTGTGCTTTCTTATGATATCATTTACATTGACCAATTCGTGCTAATTCGTAACACGAAAGTTTGACGTGTGCTTTTTTATGATATCATTCACATTGGCCAATGTAAATGATATCATAAGAAAGCACACGTCAAACTTTCGTGTTACGAATTCGAGCTGGCACGAAATTGAATGTAAATGTAGCCTAAATGTTTTTGACAAAGCTGCTTCGATATACAGGGTACAACTTAATGGTAAGAAAAAGGTTGAAGTGATGATTCCTACGCTTTCTATATACAAGGCGATAAAGTCTAATTTTTGTTTTAAATGTAACTCAAAGATTTTTTGCAATAATTGAATGAACTTGGTACAAGAAGGGACAATACACAGACTGTATAATTTTAGGGCACAAATAATTATTTAAGAATCTTCTCGCATTGACTTCTGAACTAACTGAAAAATCACATGCTGTAACTATGACGAACTTCATCATCCTGTATACTGAAAGTAAAGCGTTTAGGCCCCATATTTAGAGGAACTTTCTTACTTAAAATCGGCCGACGCCGATTTATCAATCATTAAGTTACACCCTGTATATTTGCATAGTCTCAGCCAAGTATTGTTTTAGTTGTTTAGGTGATAAAGTCTTCGTTCGTGTTTGATTAGTCACTCGATTCTAGTTCCCTCGATGAACAAAGAAAAACAAAACAATTAACCCCTTATCAGTACAGACGATTCTAAACTGGAATGTCATACTTTGGAACCCAAATATTGATTGCAGTACATTTACGATGTGATTTAAAAACGTGGGCCTGTTTCATATTATTAACAAAGCAAGTAATATTAAAAATATGATGTTAATTGTTAAGAGTTGTAACTGAATTTTAATCCAGTGCCTGCGGTTTTTTCTCCGATCCATTTATCAAACCTGTCGATTGTATCGTCGCCCATGTCCACCCTGTAACTTCCGACTGTACCACTTCTCAAGAGCTTCCCGGGAAAAGGACTTATGTTGAACTTTTGATATTCAGCCAGGGCTTCCTCGTTGTTCACCGCCTTATTATTTTTCATCGAGTCAAAGCTTAGGTGGGATGCAAGTTTATCCACTTCGTCTCTGGAGAATTGCTTTCCCAGGAAACGTGTTACCCTGTTTATGACTGACGGTAAATCGGCTTTCATGTCTTCATATTTTATAAATACAATGTTGTCTTCGTTTCTTCTACCCCAGAAAGATAAGACATTCTCCCAGTAAGGACAATAAAGCACTGAAATGTATGGAATAATATTTATGTTTTTAAACGTGTTACTGTCTTACTTCTGTCGCTCAGAAATAACTCGCAAAATTCTTCAATTGTGCCGCTATAACCATCAGTACTTCTTAGATGATAATAATAAGATACGCAGACGTCCTTAGGATTTCGAGCTACGTATATCATCTGAAATTTTTTGACCCTCAAAGCTGTATAATTATAAAATCAACTAGTGCACCTTAGGTTTCCTGAAACCGTTTTGAATTTGCAAGGGTAAAAGTTTCCAGGGCAAATGGGTTTTAATAAAACGGGGCCGCCGGAGTTCCTGCACGAATTTTACCGAGTTTTCAAGGCGTTCCGCTGGATTAAATTCCTCGGGCCTGACTGGCATGTTCAAAATTGGAAAAATACCAGAAAGCCTAGAAGTAGATTTGGTTTGGTTTCGAAAAATTTAAAGAAGTGACTCATACTAACTCCAAAAAGGGAAAACGAGCCCATATAGTTTCTTGTGCCTTGACATAATCTAAACCGTTGGCAAGCAACCAAACCATTTCTTGTGTCCACGTTGTACCTTGAATGCACATCAGATTCTGCATTTTATTTAATGAAGCAGTGTTAACTGGTACTTGCCTGATTTAGGGAATGATGCCAGCCACACGTCGTCGTCGTAGACTTCCAGGTTCAAGATACTCTCGTGGAATTTCAAATAGTTTCTATATATAGTTACCCCATTTACGGTTATTAAATGCGATAGCATATCAAAATGTGCCATTTTTAATAAAAACTCTACCTCTAAATACTTTTAGGTGGACCTAGGAGGAATTGCATTTACAAACACGCTATTATATGTCTAAGTTTAAGTCAGATTAGACTAAAGGCAGGAATATGCATTTGGATAAAGCATTTGCCCCCTACCTCCAAATATAGTGGGGATGCGTTTGATTAATACGTTAAAAATTTTCGGTGCGTGAAGTATGTACATGCAAAAACAGGCTCACAGTTAAAAAAAAAACGCTTATTTTTAACGAGTTCGATTGTAAAACTTGCTCAGAGAATATAACTCTGCATAATAAAAGAAAATAAATATTACATTAATCATTGGCCAATGATTACGAGTTTCATTACGAAGTCAATTTCACTGTTATTAATTCAAACGTCGAAGAAGGGAACCAGAGGTAATCAGTGTATAGGCCCGTTTAAAACCAGCTGCTCCGATCCCCAGACAAAATCAGCGTTGAACTAACTTTAAAATGCATCCGAGCGGGAGAAGTTAGCCCTTAAAAGAGAAAGCCGCGCGGGGGATCCTTTCTAAATCCGGCGCGCGCGAGCGATCCTGAGGGAAAGCGATGGATTGCCTTTCCCGTCCAAACTGATGTTCTTCGTTTCAATCCCAGACGATCCCGAAGACAAACAAATCGCTAAAATTTTACTGCCGCTATCAATTTTATCATCGAATGATTTGTACAATATGACGTTAATATAAAAAATGTTTTGCTTTTGCCTCATCTTCTTCACATACGTAGCAAGTCATTTAACAGATGATTTTCGATTGATAGAATGAAAATCGAAAACTTTCGGTAATCCGAACATTATATATATTATCTTTCGGTTCCTCGAAGATAATGTTATAAATCAAGATTGTTTTCGTCGAAGGCTCTGACAAATTGCTGCAATATTTATCAAAACTAAACTTAATTAAATTTGCCCTAAGTTTCGAAGCTCTCGGAATAATAAAAATCATCCCTGATTAAAAATAGACCCGGGAAGCTAATAATATTACCCGCAGGGACAAATTTAATTTGAGTTTCGATAAAGTCTCTAATAATAGCCGTCGCTTGACATTCAAAAAAGCGTCGCCGAAGGAGGGTTTTTTTTTGCTCGGCCGAACATCAGGCTCTATTACGCGTGACATAAAACCAACCATTCGGAAATTGCGTCTCTATAAGCAATTTATTATTTGATTCCGAAATGTTCGCTTATGGAAAACTTTTTTTTGCTTGTAAAAATGCATCTATCATCTTTTTGGAGCTTTTTACGAGTCTTGTTACATACACGAAGTACGAAGGTTAAACTAAAGGATAATTTATCAGTGCTTGGCAGGACATGAGCGATGGGATTAGACAGAAATGCACGTTGAACCAAACACAACCTTCAGGACCAAAGTTTCAAACCGACAATTTACAACGCCCCGTGTTGCTTATCAGGACTTTACAAACTCGCCTGTAATTAAAAAAAAATACTGTGGGGGTTTTAATTTATTAAAAATGTGCAAGTTAATTTGCAATTTATGCAACGGTTAATTAAAAATGCGCTCGAATGTGTTTTAGAACTTTCCTTGGCTTCCTCGCAGTTTTATATAAAAAAAAATTCGGAAAACATAAATTCAAATAATTACTTTGCCAACGGAAAATTGAAGTAGAAGTTTCGCGTGAGCGAATGAATAAACATGAGAAGACTTCAGAGGCAGGAAAATTTTAATTTCAGCCTGACGCTGTCAGGAGATCCTTTTTAAACAGAATCCTCGTAGGCAGGACCGGCAGTGAAGTCTTATTGGAAAATGTGTGCGATTCTAAAGCGGTGCGCGAAGAATTTAATACACTTTCGCAAATGTACCTACAGTAGACTGTTCAAAGTTAAAAGAGTTTGAGCTGTCCAAGTCTACTTTTAGTAAACCTGTGACGAAATCAAAATCGACTCAATAAATGTAAACGTAGCACGAGGGATTTCAAGCTCGGTTTATTAATATCCACCGTTTCAATCTCCTGAAACTTCAGCAGCGACGCTTGTTCTTCTGTTTAGACAAACAACGAACGTAATTAAAACATCACTAATTGTATAAAAGTTCTTAATGATTTATTACGGAAGTTTTGGGCTGCTCGAACTTCGGAACCGATTAATTTCGTCCTCAAATCTTCTTAATTCCACGAGGGTTTACTCAATGTATAAGAAATTATCTGTAACTCACTCCTTCTTTATTACGGAGCTGTAATACACCCTATGTCTAAGTCGAAAAAGATTTGCTATAGTTCTCACAGAGGAGACTCCTAATGAATATTCATTCATGGAATTTCAAGACGCAGATGTAAATTTCTCCGTTTTTACTGTTGCATAAATATGCTTTATGAAGTCGTTATATAATATGTAACGAGCCCGGAAATTAGCAGAATAAATTGGTTATGTTTGTAGAGAAAAATAAACCCTAGCTGGCAGAGTGCAGAGCGTCCACTTTTAACGAGCGATCCCTCCCTTCTATTATCCTATTTACCTTCTCCCTTTCGGGGTGCGTGCGTTTTCTACAAATTAATGGAAAATTCGGCTTGTAGGATGTTAGTGAATGGGGGGCAGATTAACTATGCAAACGGGGGTTTAGTTATAAAAGCAATTTGCTGTTTATAGTGACGTGTCTTAATGGAATGATTAAAGCGATTAAAAAATAAAACACCCAAAAATTCTGCGAATACATTCTTTTTAATTCCGGTCCTGTTGGGGGGCCTCTCAAGTTCCGCTTGCTCGAAATTTTCCGTTTGCAAAAAAAAGTAATTATTCTTACATAAAATTGAGGAAAAAGAAAAAGTTTTCAAACACTTTATTTTTTGAGCAAACGAACCAAAAATCACAGCATTAAAATGCCGTTGCGAGTTAATTCTAAAAACTTGGAATTCTCAAATGACGTTCATTATTCATTTTAAATTGAAGCGAAAAGCCTTCAATACATACATCACAAACCAAATAGAAACTTTTGCTTCGCGTTAATGGATTTTATTAATAATTAAACTAGAAGCAACTGACCGAGCGATTACCCAGTTAACGTCAATTTTAATGCGGCCCTTAAATTCGCAAGCATTTATCAAAATAAATCTAACCTGTATGCAAGCAAACTATAACCAACAAACCGTAATTTATTAGATCGCTAATGCCTTTAATACACCCTAAACTAACTTGAACTCCGATAAATAATTAATGATGAAGTATCACGGCCGCTTGTGTTCGGCAAGTTGTAAGTGGCGATAAAACTATGTGGGAGCATCTTGATTCGCACACAAGTTTTTTTTTACGGTTCCATAAAGTTTCCAGAAAAGCCGGCGAAGTTTCTAGGCCCATCGGCTTTATCTCTCGGTGTAAAACAAACGGGAAATGCGAGAAAGGGTTTTTTGTTGGGGAAAAAACAAATCGAGTTAGCGGGAGGCGTAATTAATCCTGGATGAAAATTAACAATTTGTCGGCGTCGTCGCCGCCGACGTTTATGAAAAGGTTAATTCTGCGTTGACACTTTTACGCAAATTGGTAATTTAATTATGGATATGAGCTGAAATCTTCGATTAATTTGATTACTAACACAGAATTTTTTAGGAGTAAAAAAATGCAGAATGAGTTATTTTACAATTCTACGGAAGCAAGTGACGAAGCGACGTTCAACAACTATCAATAGATTATCATGACACGAGTTGATGATATCTATTGTGAATGGACCACACAAGTTTATAAAAATTGCCGAATTAAATTGGTCGCACTCACAGAAGTCTTGTTCAATCGCATGTTACATGTCGCTTCAGTGGAATTAGGCCTTAATATGTGCTACATTTTATTGATAATGAAATGCTCAAATTTCAAGTTACGTTTAATGTTTAATCTCAACCTAGTTTCATCAAAGATGGAAATTATGTGATTCAGATCAGGATCATCACAAAAGAGTAACATTACTTTCCTACATATAAAATGTCAATTCCACTCTGACTCCGTTCTTTGACTATTGTATGTATACCTATTATGAGGGCGTATTGATCCTCGGCATGTTATCAGTACTGACTATACATAATTTTACGGTTTTCATTTCTCCCCTAACCTAATACTCTTCCTCGTTTCAGGATAATCTCGTAAAAGTACTTCAAAAGAGCTTCCCGTAACTTCCTTTCGTCCCTGTTACTATTTTTTGGTTTCCATTTACGCCACAACTTCCAATCTTCCTAATTGTAGTCATAAATTAGTTTCCAATAAAAGTTAATGATAATAATACTTGTAACAAAATCAAACTATTCAGAATGAATTATTAAATATATTTTTTCGCAATTAATGAGACAAAGTGAGACCAAACGAGTCAGACGGTGTTGAAGCCATATTAAAGAAAAAAGGCACCAAGCGCTGGGCTGTATTATTTTGTTCCATCTTTTCTTATCCTTAGCTTCTATTTTCCAGTTCATTATTTCGCTTTCTTTTAAAGCCACGGTCGCCTTCTCTTTCCATCTTTCTCTTGGTCTCCCCCCTTTTCTTGCTTAATATCTGGAGGGTAGGCAACTTTAGTTGTTCCGTTGATCGAAATGTAACGGAACCAAAGGGGCCCAATTAAAGGGCGCAACTTCTCGGTAGAGCTGGCGTAGGAGCGGAGATTTTTAATATAAAAAATGTCGTGATCGAAGAACTTTTGACGTGTGAATTGTTATTGACCTGAAGGAGGATAGGCAACTTATGTTGTTTTGGAACCAAAGGGGGCCTAATTATAAGGAACCACTTCACGGAGATTTTTAATATAAACAATGGGTGTCATGATCGTGTGACTAGTTACTGACCTGGAGGAGGGTAGGCAACTTAAGTTGCTCTCGTGATTGAAATGTAACCGAACCAAAGGGGGTCCAATTAGACGGCGTCACTTCACGGAAGATTTGTTGAAAGAGCGGTTTTTTTAATTATAAACAATGGCGCGTCGTGATCGGAGAACTCTTGACGCGTAACTAGTTACTGCACGACTACATGACGCTCTAAACCCTAAAGGGTACTTTATGAACAACGCACAATTTTTGTAGAATAAAAAGTAAATTGGAATGTGAGCTTGTACCCTACAACAGCAAGCCATATTTTAACAGAGAGTATATTTTTCCAAAGTACAAAGTTCACGTATTTGCGAAAGTTTCCTTAACGCAAATGCGTTTCTACTATTTTTTTTTCATTAAATTGTTAATATGCTCCAACCAATCCAGAACTAAATATTTTACTGAAGTTAGGCGTTGAGGGCCATTTGGAGTAACTTTCGGAAAATTGCTTACATTCGTTTTGAACTGAGATTTAGTTTCATTTAGAAGCAATTGATTTTCCTGAAGCCAATTCTTCATACTTGCAAAAGCATTGTCAGAAGAAACTGGAAGTGTATTAGCATTTCTACATGAAGTTACTAAAACAGTGTCATCTGCATACAAAATGCATTTGTTGACGGATTCTAAGCCGAGGGGTAGATCATTTATAAAAATATTAAATAATATTGGTCCTAAGATGGATCACCTTTATGGATATCGGCGAAATAAGATCTGATAAATTTTCCAAGGCAATTAATTTCTACGACCTGTGATTGATGTTTAAGGTATGATGACAACCATTCATAACTAACCCCACGAAAGCTTATCCAACAAGCGCTTATGATTGAGAACTTGATCGTTTTATTACTGGCATCTATTTGAGATAGAATGGTTTCCACTAATTCAAGTGTCGCGGATTCGTTCGATTTTCCTTTACAACAACCATGAAATAACTTTCTTCTCCTTCTTCTTTACATCAATTGAAAAATTCCATTCGTAAGTGAGCCACAACCCCCGTAGTATACCTGCTTGAGTTCATAAATTATTTCTTAACTCTCTTAAGGCCATGAAATTTAATTTATTTGATCTTACTTAGTTTCCTTAATCCCCTTCAAAAAGGAGTTGAGCACCAAAGAAACAAACATAGGAATGAGATAAAAATGTTTAGAAGGTGACAAGAAGAACTCGAAGAAATAGTCACCTTGGGAAAGGTAAAAGCCTTCAAGCAGCTTCGAAAAAGCGATCTTGTCCGAAATTTCGAGTGTGATTTCATATGCTAGAACGAGATGCTCGTAAAAATAGTTTTAATACCTTCATCTTCTTCCTGATGATTGTTCTCCACCAGATTCGATCTACAGGTGTTCTTTAATCTAAGAAGAACTTAATGTTGGTCTTGATGACTTCATCTTCTTTCTGATGACAAATTGCAAGCCACCTCCTGATGGATGGTTCTCTACCAGATTCGATCTACAGGTCTTCTTTAACCTAAGAAGAACTGAATAGCGATTTTGTTGCCATCTTCTTCTTTCTAACATCGACTTTTTAATCTTGCAGCCAACCTCCTGATGGATTGACGGGAAGAAAAATAATGTGTTACTAAAGTAGAGTCATTAATTAAAAATGCAACTAGGAACAACAAGCGTAAAACTAAAAAAAAAGAAAGTACAACATAAAAAGATAAGTCCTTTCTGAAAAATTAATTTGGTCCTATGATCTTTTTTATTATTAGCCGTGCTTACAAAGCTCACAACGAGATTTCATCAAACAATATAATAATTCAATTTCTACTGCGCGTTAAAATTGTACCGATGCAATTCTTCCTTAAAACAGCCGTAATAACAATAAATTAAAGCTGTACTCGCGTTGTGGCTCTTCGAGATAACGCCGGATTTACGGCTGCAGCGTTTTCGTTGCAGTTTATCTGCGTTTTCCCACGTAATTTATGAAAGTACGTGCAAAGTATTTCCGAAATTATGTAAACAACAAGCGTATTCGTAATTCGGGAAAACCTCCGCCGCACATTTCGATAGATTTTGCACGAAACCGAATTCATTTCATGAGTGTGTGTATGCATAACTCTCTGCTTGTTAGGAAGAGTCGCGTCGTTAAGCTTTCGAGTAACGAGCTACAAATCACATACATCCTCGCTTTGAATTCGTCAAAGGCATCACACGAGCTGGTGAGCAGTGATTCTGATGAAGATTTTGAAAGCTTATTTATTTTTGTAATTTTCGCTTTGCGTAATTACTTTCACAAAAAACATCATTTTAGAATCACATAATTAAAGTACCAGGCCATTATCTCAGTTGGGAAAGTTCCGATCCTCCTTATGTTTAGACGATGAGTAATTCAATATGAAATTTCCCGAGCGTGTTTACTATACTATAAACAATTGCAGCTGCTTTCACGTAGAATGCTTGCCGAACGGAGATGAGGGAATTTCGTGTGCCCCAAATCCCGCAAACTTCTTATTACACACCCCTCGGCGGCAATTTAGAAATTGATTCGTTCCACACATCACTTTTCAGCCATCACTTTAGAAAGTAATTTCTTAAACAGTCCGGGGTTGCATGCCGGTAAAGTATGCCCCGGCGCGCCCATTAGGTCCACCAGACTTTCATGTTAATCATTTTTAATCAAGATAAATGGATTTCCGCCGACGCTCGTTCACCATTATCGGCAATTTCGAATAAATTCGTCCGTCATAAAAAAAATAATGCCGCTCTCGCGCCGCAGGATATTGCGGGGCGCTTTGAGGGTTTTAATTTCGTCACGTCATGTGAAAGACAATAAGGGAGGCGGCGCTTTTTTTTCCTTTCGTGCCTCGTTATAATGTTGGCACGCGATATTAAAAGCTCTTAAACGTTGGCATTAAATTTTCAAGGAAATAAAGAGTGTGAGAGATTTGAACTTTTTTAGCATAATTTAAAAAAAAATACTTTTGGTCTTTCATCAGAATATCCAGAATTAATTTTATACAGTAGTCAATTCAAATATCTTCACCAAAGCTTTCGGTTTGAATCGAGCTCTTATGTTCTTTTTTTTGTTGACGTTTCATGCTTGACGTTTTCATTCTTCAGAATAACTACTGCCTTTGCTTTTTCGTAAAAACTGAGTGTGGTTGCTACATGTTGTTTCATTTATAGTGGAATATAGTGTAAGTATTAATTAGACATATAAATAATCTATGAAGGTAATATAAAAGATAGGACTGATGATGGGGCGTGACGAATGACTACGTTTCCACGTTTCGCAATCAGTTGAACGGAAATCGTTCTTTTTTTTGGGGGGGAGGACGTTGAGCCAGGGAGTACCGCAAGGGTTCGTACTTTCGCCGATGTTGTTCAACATCTTCATGTTGCACATTCCTCAGAATCACCGATTGAACACCGACGATATCGTCGCTCCCTGAACGTCGCCAATCTGAGAACGAAGCTGCCATAGTCTTAGGAAGAAGAAAAATATCCAACCAGCAGAAGTCCAGACGAGGAATTCTTTGACGGGTAGAAGAGAAGTGCTTAGCAATGATTGTGGACAACAGGCTTTAGGCGGGTCCATCAGATCCTGACTAGACTTTACAGCTTGTTGAGTGAGAAACTATAGATGATACTGGACCATTCATGGTTCGTCAAGAATCCATAAGGACGCAGGTGCATCGGGTAAAGAAAAGATGCACGGAACCATGCAAAGGCACCCCAAACTTGCGGATCCGGAGACTAGAGGATTAGGAAGAAGCCTGAGGATAATGCTGCTACTGGAGCAAAGAAGAATCACATAACAACTTACATTTCCAATATTATTTTCTTTTTGTTTCAGATAAAGGAAGTAAAAGGAAAAGATTGTAGGAGCTCCATTGGCCACAATCCATAACCAATTTCGGTCTCTACGAAGCTAAACCTAGAGAAAAAGTTCTTCTTCAACGAACAGGGAAATGCACGCAATTAAATTCAGAATTCCCGAAGAAAGTTTACATTAAATTTGACATTCCTTCGTGAAAAATAAAAGACATTGAATGTTATCAATAAATAAAGCAGAATTAATAATAATTATTAATAGAGAGGCTATTCCTGGAATAGGTTTCATTTAATTGAATGTTTATCAACGGTATGGCAAACATTCAACGTCGATGATTGCCTAAATTAATTGGACCAGGGAAATCAAACTACGTTTTCATTAAATATGACATCGTGTGTAACATGTGAACTGCACAACATAAATGAAATGTCATCGTTTATTTGTTGTAATCGGGTGTATTTAATGAAGTAGTTAAAAACACATTGCCTACAACTGAAAATGGGGAATCACATTTTTAAGTTAACGTCGTCGTGTTCATGTTAGTTATGAAATGAGGATGTCCACTGTGCGCACCGGCTTCGCCACTCTGTATGGAGAAATGTCTGTAGGAAATGTACTCGGGTGGTATCGGAGGGTCCCTTTTAACCGCCGCCCTTTGTTTTTTCACTTTTAAGTACCCGAGCACGGACACCAACACGATGAACACTACGAATCCCATGCAGCAGCCGATTATGAGGCCCAATCTCCTGGTGAGTATGGACTGGACTCCGGTGCTGTGATCCGGAATGCTGCCCAGGCCTCCGTGGATTATATCCGGAGCTCCGAGGGTGCTCACCTCGGCGCACTTGCTGGTCGGCGAGTCGACCAGAAGAGGGAGGATTGCCTCAGTAAACACCTCCCAATTCCCATTGCTGTCGTTGTCGGAGCCGCGCACCGGACGCGATCGCTGCGCCGTTTCCGGATTACGAGATGCCCAGTTTCCGAGTGCGAGCACGCATATTAAGTAGCGCGTTCCCGGATACAGTTTCGAGAGCTTTGTTGAACGTGATGTACGATCCAATAGCTTGCCACGAATCTACAAAAGAATACAAATTATTTACTTTGTGTATTAATTTTATTTTTCTAAGAAGCAAACGTGCTCATTTCAGGCTGCAATCAATAGTAATCGCCCAAAACTTTGGCACAAGTAGTGACTCAGTCGCCAGTCTTAAATGTTTTCATCAAGCGCAACGTCTTCGGGCGACATTCAGAGAATTTATCCGAATGCAGCGCTGCCTTGCCATCTGTGAAAACGTACGGAAGTGGGCCATTACTTGACGGGAACAGCTTAAACGACGCCGGAAAGTTTCTAAGAAACCCAACCAGAAACGTATCAAGACTCCGGCTAACATTTGATTGTACCGCGTTACGTTACAGTCATACCCGCACGATTTTTGCTCTTATTGGAAAACAGACTTTCTGATTCCTTTAAGTTTTGATATATTTTAAGCACGCCATCGTCAGAAAGTTTAATCACATTACTAGAAGTCATTCCAAACTCCTTGAAACATTTAATTACTTATTTTCTTGAGGTCCTCACTATTATCTCTTTTGTTTAAGGAATACACTTTCGAAATATAAAGCATTCGTTTAGTGTAATTAATCAATAAACCCACAGAGATTCTAGAAATGCGCAAGCATTTCTAGACACATGATCTAACGTGTCATGTGAGTGGCCTACCCATCAGGATATAACTTTACTATATGTTTCGCTGTAATGAAACTTTCCGGCGATAGTTAGCGTACATATTTGTATAAAAAGAAATATTTAAATTTCGTGGAAAAGAATATGAAGGAGAAACGCCGAGCGCGACATCAATTTTCCCTTCTGATTGATAAAAGGCAGAGCGTTTGAAAAAAAACTGTCGCTTTCAATTCAGGTGAAAACCTCAACGCCAAACGAAACCTTACACGTTCCACCAGCGCAACGGGAAATTAAGTTTACCCGTCACATTTATTTTACTGGATGAAACGATTGAATTTGCACGAACGTACTTTGCGTGCTTTAAATACGTACTTGATCGATTCCATCGATGGAATAGTATGCTACTTGGTACCCGTGCAATCCGGAGTGATTCCGGCTCTGCCAGGACACCAGGACCGAGAACGGTTGTATGTCCTGAATGCCGAGCTTAACGACGAGCGGTTGATCGCAGAATTGCTCGGGGTTTAAATCGAGGAAGATACGCCCCCGGAGCTCCGGTGGATGCTCGCACCGGAGGGCCAACGCGTCTGCTCTCTCCACTAATTTCTGATGATCACGTAGCCATTCCCATAGTTCTTGAGATTCACAACTGCAAGACAATGGGTTTTCTGAAAAGAAACCATACTCAATTTTGGTTCATTTCAAATAGAACAACTTACCCTCTGTTCTCAGACTACGAATTTGCGTTTCTAAAGGTCGAAAGGCATTGAGCGGAATGTTTTCCAAATAGTTCCTACTTAAATCTAACGTTCGTAATTTCTTGAGCGGTCTGAATGCTTCACTGGAAACCGAAGAGATCCAGTTACCGTACAAGTAGAGTTCGGCTAAGTTTTCCAAATGTTGAAAGGTAATCTTGCTGATCCTTCCGATCTGATTGAAGGACAGATCTAAAATCTGCAGAGATTTCAAATCCTGCGGAAACTCTTCCAACTCCTTTAACCTATTGTGCGTCAAATTAAGTATCCGTAGGTGATTTAATCCCTGCAGTCTTTCCTGCGGAAGAAGTTCTAATTCGTTTATCCCCAAGTCAAGCGTCAGCAGGTTGGGCAAACTTCCGAAAGCTCCGGGAGAGATCCTCGAAATTTTATTCTGGCCGAGATATACGTGCAGCAGGGCCGGGAACGTTTCGAAATCCTTGCTCGTTACAATGCTCAGATTGGTGAAGCTTATGTGTATTTCTTCCAGCGAGGGATATCTGTGTGACGAAGCGATGTCGTGAATGCGAACGAGTGGATTTCCTGTAAGGTTTAACCAGCCTAACCCCGGCAAAGTATGTTCCGAGAGAGCGGAGGTAGGAATTTGTCGGAAGCGATTACACGATAGATCAATCCTCCTCAACAAGGGCGAATGATGAAAGAAATTGGCGGGTAATGCCGCGAGTAAGTTGCAGCTCAAATCGACGGAGAGTAACTGTGTCAAGTTCGCAGACGCAAATCCGCTCAGCGAAGATATTACGTTATGCTTGAGATCAAGCTCTTTCAGATTGGGCAAGCCGTTGAAGCGAGACACTTCGACCGTCGTCATCTTATTCTGGGACATCGATAGGATTTCCAGCGTCGAAATATTTAGCAGAGCCGTATACGGAAGTTCCTTAAACGAATTTCCTATTAATTTAAGTTCTCTCAAAACATTCAAGCTGTAAAACACCCCGTGCTTGAGCTCGCTGAGGAGATTATCGCTCAAATCAATTTTAAGCAAGTTTTTGTTCTTGGAAAACACATTTTCCGCCAAGGACTTTATACTGCAGCCGTCTAAAGTAATTATCTGCAGAGAGGGTAGGCCGTTCAAAGCCGTCTCGGATAAATCACTGAAATTATTGTGAGACACCTTCAAGACTCTCAAGCCGGGAATATCCAGGTGCTGCAAGTCCTGAGTTTTTAATTTGTTTAAATCCAAGTCGAGTTCGTTTAGGTTATTCAAGCCCCGAAATGTGCCCTTTTCTATTTTCGTTACCGAACAGTTCATTAAATTAAGGAAACGGATCGGCAAGCCCTCTTGAAACGTATCGTCGTGCAACGTCGTTAATTGATTGTTGGATAAGTCGAGAGTGCGTAGTTTCTTAAGATTGGTTAACGCACGTGATTCAATCGTTTCGAGCCCGTTGCTCGCGAGATACAACTCTTCTAATTCGTGAAGTTCGGCGAACGTGCGTGCACTGACGTGTTTCAGTTGGTTCATGCTCAAGTCCAGGAATTTTAGGGCTTGCATCGGTTCGAAAGCTCGATCTTCAATGTACGATATGCTATTATTATTTAAATACACTCGCTGAATCAATAGTAAGTCACTGAATAATGCCCTATCTAAACGCCTCAATCTATTGTGACCTAACCACATAATCTGAACGCTAGATTGTCCTCTGAGGGAATCATTATGCAAAGCCACAATGCTATTAGAGTCTAACTGGATTGATACTAGGGAAGGAGATTCGTGCATAAACACATCCCCCAGTTCAGCTATAACGTTACCCTGTAAGTTTACGTGCTGGAGGCTTTGCAAAGTACGAAATGCGCCGGAATCAATCATGCCAATCCAGTTATTCTGCAAATGCAGTTCTAGTAGAGACGGTAGGGGATCAAAGACGCCGCGGTATACATTCTGAAGACGGTTGTTGTGCAGTCGAATTTCTCGTAAACTCATGGTTTTGTCGAACGTCCCCGGCTCGAGATCAGTAATCCAGTTACTATCCAAGCTTAAAGATGTAAGATTGTGGTTTTGTTGGAACAGTTCGCGAGGGATGCGCGGCACAAAGTTCGCACTCAAGTGTAACTGCGCTAAATTAGTTAAGGTGGAAAGAGCCCCGGGATCGATACGTCTGATCGCATTCTGTTGTAAATATATTACAGATACATTGAACGAGTCGGTAAACGCATCCAACGGTATCTCCAGTATATTATTCTCGGATAGAAAGAGCTCCTTTAAGTCCGGCAAACGCGCGAACACCCCGCTTATATAATGCACGTGATTGTGGCTTAGATCTATAGAACGTAGCTTCTTATTCCCTTGAAACGTATCCGCGTCTAAGAACACGATCTTGTTGTGGCTTAAATCGAGCGATTCCAAGTCTTTCAATGAAATGAAAGCGTCTGCGTGAACGCTGTCGATTACGTTATAGTATAGTGAAAGAGTACGAACGGACGGAGTCGGGCGAAAACAATCCTCGTTCAGCGATTCGAAATTATTCGAGCTAAGATCGAGAAACACTAGAGATTCTAAACGGGAATAACCGTCATCCGGGATTGAGCTAATTTCATTCCAAGCCAGTCGCAGTAATCTCAGCCTCTCTAATCGCCTCAGTGCGGTCATCGGGAACATTTGCAATTTATTTTCGGCCACGTCCAGCTCGGAAAGCGTGTCTTCTAAACCGGCGAACGCGTACTCCGATATTTTCTGAACCTGGTTCCCTTTCATGTTCAGCTTTATTAAGTGGAGGCCGTAGAAACTGTAACTGGGCAGGTCGTTGATTTCGTTCGACTCTAAATCAAGCGCTATGAGCTTCATCAATCCACCGAAAGCCTTCTGGGGAATCTCCTTGAGCTTGCCGGAAACCAAGCTCAGCGATTCCAGCTCGGGTTTCAGCGTCAGCAGGCAGTCGTCGTGGAGTTCGTCCAAGCTGGATTGAGATATCTGCAGGTGTTTAATCACGGTTCCGTCGGGGAAAAAATCCGGGGACAGTCGGGTAACGGACTTATCTAGGTCGTACACGCTGAGCGATTGGATCGGTCCCTGAACGATTTGCAGGACGCTGTACAGTGAGTTTGCGGTCGCCGCAGGACATTCCAAAAATATTCCGTCTTCGAAATTGTAACAAGGACATGATGGATTCGCCGCGAAGCTAGGACACTGGTTCTCTTGGGCGGAACTCAAAAGTCCCAGAAGACTCGCCAGTACCAGCAAGGCGGCGCCATTGTGCGCCATCATGTACCCGCCATAGTAGTCTCAGATGAGAAGTTCCTCTGCAAATAAAAGAAATTGCCGCATGAATAATTTTATTCTTCTTGAATTGAAACGTTTAATACAAGGACGTAAAGCATATACTTACACGGATGTAATCAACTAATTAAAATTAATCAATAAAAAACACAAGCAAAACTGGCAAAATATGTTCTGCTCATGGATGATAAATGGGGCTTTTCGACTTGGTATAAGAAAACGCAACTAGTTTTTACCGCATGCGATTTTCAGAAAAAAAAATCCTGATCTGATGCCATTAAATAAATCTTAATTGCATGGTACATTTTGGCAAAGATAATTAATTCATGAAACTATAACGAGGATTAACCTGTATAAATGATAGTGCACGGTTAATCTGTATTATCTGATGACAAAATAGAATGCATAAGTACACGGAACAAGAGCTCTAATTACAAAGCCCTATTCACACTAATTGTATGTAAATTAGTCCACGCAAATTTAATTATCTAAGCCGAGTTAATATGGTACATGAGCGCAGCAGAACTGTTTTAAGTTATCTAATTATTGTTACTTGATTATCTAAATGTTAAACGATCGGGAAATTAATAATGTTACAAAATATGTAATTATAATTAATCGGAGACTCTGTAAAATTGATATACAAGATGTTGAACGTACAGGGCGAAACGTCGACTATCCGATCAACTGTACTTACATTTATTTTGTATGTAATAATTGTCAACAGACAAAGAAGTGTTTCAATTATTAATACGTGTGTTTAATATTCACCCCTGAGGTCTTTCATCTATTTACTATCAGTTTCATTTGAATTATGTGACAACTTATGACAATGCATCCAAATAACCTGCGAAACGATTTTCCTTCAAGTCCTTAGGCGATATTAAGTTAATTTTCGACTTATTCTTTATGACGTCTTCAGATAGCTTAGTTTTTTTTTGGATAAAATATAAAAAAAAGATTTTACTAAACAGATTAAACAGATAATTTCATATAGTAGGTGTGATAGTTTAATTAATAATATTCAGCAATCAATTAGAAACCCTCAAATTCCGTAGGTACCTATCAGAAATTAGCAAATACTCCCACATTACTTCCCGAAAGCATCTTATGATATCATCGGTTGTTGTATTATCACGCCCACTAAACCCAGTTAATTAAGAAGTGCTCATTAACGTCTGATGTATCACAGTTCTGATTCGCTTTGAGAGTTTCCACGTCGCTCGACGTTTTTCCGCCGAAAGCAAATCTATATCTTTCATAAAGTGGATTGTAATAGACATCTGAGCGTTTCCGTTTCTGGAAAGGGTGGTAATTTCGCGCGGGTTACGATTGACACGACGCGCCCCGGATCATATTGCGAGCGCCCCTCGGAACAGCTCGACGGTTTGACACTTTGTGAAGGGTTTCCGAAGTATATGTGTTTTTGATTAACTCGCAAGAGAAATACACGTTATATCTTAGAACGAATTTTTTTTATTATTATTTCAACAAAGAGCTGCTAATTAATTAGATGCAATAATGATTTGCAGTCTTTCTGATTCGTCGTCAAAATCGTTAACTAAAATTAATTTCTGGTGCATAGAAATTAACAAACAATTATATTGCCCATTCAGAGCACACTTGCAACATAACCACTCGCTTTTATCTATTTTGGTTTACACGCGGTTGCAACTCTATTTTCGGTTGCGGAAAACAATGGTGCGTAAATCCGAACTTTTGCCAATAACTTTTCACCACTGTCCGTGCAGCGACCGCAAACTTTTGCAGCACGCCAAACAATAAATGTGTAATTAATAGGGTCGCAATAAATAAGACGGAACGTGCAAAATGCATTATGTGAGGAACACACAAGTATGACAAATTGTGACCGTCAAGCACATACATTGTGCTCTGAATTTCTCCGAGGTTTCGCTTTTACTGCAGTTGTTGACGATGTAAATTTATCTTGCTTGGTCGTGGCCAACAACAATTAACGTGGCGTTTACCATTAAATTCTACCGCTTAAGTTTAATCTCAGCCAAGGAATTTATATGATTATTTATGTAATTAATTACTGTGCCCCAAGTTGGGCGATATTCTGTAAAGTCACACATACACGTATCGTTACTTAAGAACTTCAAAATTTTTGGATGTGAAATGGGCCGCGGCATTCTTTTTTTTTATACAAAGAGACCTTCGTGAAGTACGTAATCTCGTTCGGCCTTATTAGGTTACTGCTTTCTTCGTTTTCTTTCCCTTTCGTTGGTTATTATTATTTTTTCCTTCTTCATTGGTTATTTTTTTTTTGTTTATTAAATACACCACAATTTTCACGTGATTCTCTCTGTATTTTTTGGGCTTACAATTGTGTTGCGTCAGCGCCATCTATGTGAATTTTGCCGGACTATAATTTTTTCAGTTATGGACTTACTATTGTTACAGTCACTAAATAAATACAGTACCGCAATCCATATGCTTAATGTGTAAGATAAAGAAACCACGTTTTTGCACTCAAATGGTCAACTTTTCTAGTGATTTTCTTTTCGCCAAGTTTAAATGGCCGACATTTCTAATGATTTTCTCTCCGAGACGTTTAAATGGCCAACTTTTCTAGTGATTTTCTTTCCGGTAAGTTTCATCAAATTTAGCGCCTGTCAAATAAAAGTTTGAAATACCCAAGTGAGTCGTTGTTAGTGTTAGGCCCGGTTTATTCATCTCTCAGTAAAGTGCCAAGTTATTACTTGACGATTAGCGCAATGCATTTGCCTATCTTTAATCTATCCAGTACCTTACTTGCCACTTACTGAGAGATGAATAGACCGGGCCTTAGACTTTTAAATTTCCCGCCAATATTTTGCACTAAAATGGCGGCTGAATGCGGTACTATGAAAATCACAGAACTTGAGTGCTGCGTAATCAATCGCCGAAGCAAGAACAGGCAATTATTTCAGTATTATTTCTTTGTTAACGGTGAATGAGACAAAAGGATTCATAAGTCTGTTGATGCAACACCTGACAATGACGCAACGGTCTTCTCTTGTGAATAATACATTATTGTAATTATTTAGTGACAGTAACAATTCTGTTGCATGGGCGCACTCTATGTAAATTTTGTCAGACTATATATTTTTTTATTTACATTTCAGTTATTTTCCGCCGGAAGAGAATCGTCGGTTTTCCCTTGTTTTCTGTTCATTTACTTCTACATTTCTTTATTATTTGTTACTTTTCTTTTGTTTTCCTTTTATTTTTTCATTAGTTACTACATACGTTTATATTTTCTTTTACTAAAAATGCGCCACAATTTCCACGCGGTTCAAAAAAGAAATGAAGATATATTTTCCTGTTTCCTGTGCATTTCATTCTGTATTTCTCGTTTATCGCAATTTTCTTTAGTTTTTCTTCCGTTTTTAAAAGATCCCTGCTTTTCAGTCGCTTTTCGTTTACTAAATGCGCCACAATTTTCATGCGACTCAACGAATGAAAGGAGAAAAATTTTATGCAGTTTTCACCTTTTCTCTATACTTGTAAAGTTCGTTTATACTTAAGATTACTGTATCGAGAAGGTAGCGCCAACTTTCTATCTCTTTTAATTTGGGGTTAATTAAATTCATTTATAAACTCCTTAGCAACAGTAACTTCTTATGTATCTATCCTTTTTCTTCTCTAGCGTTTCATCGCTTCCTTTTTAATTTGGGGGAGGAAGCCGTGGAAATGAATGGCGGTACCTTCTAAATACAGTAACCTTATTTATACTGAGTCGGCAGCACCATCTATGTAAATTTTGTGGGACTACAATTTTTTTCAGCGCGAAATTTAAAATTTATTTCTCGCGTATACATCACTTATAGGTCAATCGTCCTCGACCAGATGAGAATAGTTGATTTTCTGTTGTTTTGTCTTTATTTATATTATAATAATAATAATAGTCTTTATTGGTCCACACGTAACACTACGAAAATACAAAAAGCTGTGAATATATACAATGCACTGTTCTTCCACTTAACCTTTACTCAGATTACTTAGAAAAATAAGAATGCAAGTACAAAATTTAACAAATTTAACAAAAGCAAATAAAAGTTTTCAAGAAATGCAAACAAAAAACTAATAAAGTTGGAAGATCCAATTACAATTACATGTCTTTTATATTTGTTTCATGAGCAAAACATGTCTAAATTTATTTTTGAACTGAAACTTGTTCAAGATTTTTAAATCATTGGGCAATGTATTAAAAATAGTAGCAATGTTATACTGAAAGGGCCTTTCAAAAAGAGCAATTTTAAAATGGCGAGATCCTCCATGCCGTTGCAGAATATGTAAATAATCGAAAAATACAAAGTCAATCTGCAGATTGAGCAGTTTTATGTAAAGGTGGGGTTAATACATTTTTGTGACGAATGTCGATATTATGCATATCTGTTCTACAACGTATTTTATTATAAAGGTATGGAGGAGTTTTCTCATAAATAAGTTTTACGTAGAAATTTGCTAAATAAAGATTACGCCTGTTTGCCATATTTAACCAATTCATCTCTCTTAGTTTATGTGACACTCGTTCTCTACTTTTTAAGCCGTATATAAAACGTGCACAGGTGTTCTGAACTCTTTAGTTACTGAGTCAAGACAAGGACCATATACAGTATCTGCAAATGTAAAATGCGACAAAACCAAGGATTCACATAGCAATGTCCTAGTAGCAACATTGAGAACTGATATGTTGGCATAAAGCAATTATTAATATGCTTAACAAATCGAAAATCTGAATTCATAACGAGCCCTAAGTTGCGAGCAGACTCTAGGCATGACACCCTCTCATCACCTATTTTAATACAGAGCAAGTCAGTAAAGAGTTTACGTTGCAACGTTTTTCCAAAGAGCATCACTACGGATTTTTTGGATTGAATATTAAACAGTGTTGTTGTGAGACACGTGACAAATTTAAGATATTAAAATTAATAAATGGATTTGCTTCTTCAATATCGGTGGCTTTAAATGAATAGTACAATTGTGTGTCATCAGCATAATAATGACCAGTACAATATTTGAGGCATTTACTTAAATTACTGGTATATAATGTAAACAGTAATGGCCCTAAAATTGAACCTTGAGGGACACCGGACATAATATTTACTATTTGGCATCTATCTTTTAAATAAGAAGCTATAAAAAATTCCACACAATTACTAAATCCAACAAAATGTAAAATTGACAAAATTGTAATTGTTTGTTTGTTTCAGTACTATTTCGTTTCCTTTCACATTTTAATCGGTTTTATTTTTACTAAAAAAATGGATAGAGAAAGATAAATGCTTGCAATTTTTATCTTCTCTCAGTATCACTCCAATATCATTATCTTTCCAATTGTGTTGCGTCAGCGTCATCTTTCCAAATTTTGTCGGACTATAATTTTTTTCGGCACGAAATTTGAATTTAATTTCCCATATTTATTAACAGTGGCGTAACTAGAGCTACTTCATTATTTTTAATACATAGGATGTATTTTTTAGATATTAAACGCTATTTTTATTGAGAATTAAAAAGATCCTTTGTTTGTGAAAGAAAAAAGCCTTCATTCACGAGTTCCAAGGAGGAGGAGTTCCACATCCTGCGACACGAACGACGAACCTCATCTAATAAAATATCTCGAATACGTTAAGTTTACGTTTATATCTTCCAGTTTATAATAGAGCCTGTTTTTTCAAGTTTCAGTGAAACAATCGGTATTTTGCCTTAAAGATGTTATAAATGCCTGCTTTAAAGATCAAAACAAACTTAACAATTTTAAGACATTTTTATGAATCTTTTTTCAACTTTAGACTGAATATATTATGAATATTTTCATATTTAAAATTGTTTTAGAAAAGCCAAAGAAATCTTTATAAGCGACTTTAACAAAAAATAATAGTAATATTTATTAAAAGGAATGCGCTTTTCGACCGGAAAAATAATTGGAGAAACGTTTTCAGATTTGCTTGCTTTGCCCACCTTATTAATTTTATGGTGGCTGCGTAAAATTTTATTTAAAAAGAAGCAAATTGCTATATTGCAGACTTGCATTTTAGCTTATTTTCTGAGGAATACACTTTAGCCTTTAAGCTTTAGCTAAAAATCCCAATTACGACGCTTCAGAAATGCATACATATCTCATTTGCTTTCTGAAAGCGTTGCAATACAAATGAAGTATTTTCTATTTTAATAATAACAAAAATCAGGGATCCAGTGAATTTAAATTAGATAAAACAAAAATACAAGGACAAACCTGAACATAATTAAAAGAAAAAAAGATATCACTAAATCCTTTTGCCATTTCTGTATTTCGAACTTCTAAAGGCCTTCCATCTCTTGAGTCATCCTGAAATGGATTCCCTACCCCAATCAAACTAAAATTTAACTTGGAAATACGATGGGCAATCATGGTTATAAACGCATCAGATGAATTAGAAGAGTATAAAGCATCTTTTATAAAATTCATAAATCGATATTTCAGTTGCAGTTAAATATGCGTCCAGGACTAGATTAAATTGAACAACAACACAAGAATTTTTGTTTATAAAATAGATGGGTTTAAACAAAAGCACTAGCGCGCCGAGATTATTATGTAAAACACTTTTTTTTCCATTTTACATTTCCCGAATCTGATTTCGTTTTTGAATCTATATACAAACAACGGCTGTGACCGGTATGTACGGGAGTGGCCGCAAAAATTGTTAGTAACGATGCACTTACGCTTTATCAGAAAATTGAAATCTTTATTGCAGTCAATTTAGGTCAATTAGTGATTTTAACATCGGCAAGCGGGGGGTAGGTACTCTGCGCTAATTAGGTGAAACAGAAATTAATAGCGGATTAAACGTTCTCATTTGCATTGAATTAAAAGAGCGCAGATTTTAATGACTTTCTATTACATCAAACTAATTTAAATGTTGCTGTATATTTAGAACTCATATACCGGATGTTTGGTAAAGTGGAGTCAGTCATGTAAACACCTGCACATTTCATGATATTTTACTGTAGAATCTATAATAACAACAATAACGTCTCAATTATTAATTGAGATATTGAATAGCTAATGTTAGTAATAGATTATTTAGTAAAGGCCATTTTAGACTAGCTTTTCTTGAATTAAACAATTTAATTTGTGCAGTAAATTGTCGCAAAATTTAAAAAAAAAATCATCTGAAAAAATAGAACATGTTCTATCTGCAGCCCAGACATTTCTTGTTCTCATTTTTTATTGTAGAAATTGAACCAAATCTTGTACAACAAATAGATTGTTTAAAAAGAATAATTACACATAAAATTCAAAATAACTTTTTTAAGACCCCGCTTTCTACAAACACAATTGAAAATACATTTCGAAAGCTCGTAAATAACACCCAGTAAAAAAATCTCTGACGAATCAATTTTCTCGCAGCGAACACGTGTAAACTTGCTTAAAAAATGGGGATCTAAATCCGGTGACATTTTTTTTTATCGAGGTTATACCCCCCCGTCTAAAAACTGCTGGCGTTCGCATATTGTGTTTCCTTCCAAGTGTAAGCAACACGTGCGGCAAAATCGTAGAATAAATATCGCCTGCCGAAAGGGAGAGAAAAAAAAAGGGCTTGTCCGGTGTACGTAACGTTTGCAGGAATTTTTACGCGTTCGCAAAAAACCTCGAGGGGTAAAACAACTCGACGTGGAATAATCTTCTAAACATATCGGGTGTGGGGGCCCGGAAAAACTTCGACGGGGATTTATCTCATCGGGGCAGGTTTCAATCCGTCGAACCTGACAAATATGCGGAGAGGATTGCAGCTCGTTTATTTGCTGTCGGATTCCTGTTTCGTGAAAAAGTTACGCCGACGTGAATTATATGCTTACCAAATACATCAACTGTGAAAATGCCGCTAGACATCCAACTATATACAAACAAAATAAACCAAAAAGAATTAGATTTTCTAAATAAGTTCTTGCAGCTGGAGCGTTGACATACATTATGTACTTACTGTAGACATCCAACTATACAAAATACAAAAAAAGAAAGGAATTAGATTTAGGTTTTCTAAATAAATTTGTATTCCAGGAGAACCACAAACGACCTCTAACATACTGTAAGTTCTTGTAGCTGAAGGACGTACTCGAGAAGCTCGTCTGAAAAGAACGTGCCCCTAGAACTTTTAATGAATCTGGGGGTTGCGCGCGAGCATTCGGAAGGCAAACACGAGCGCCTGTGTTTCGGCATATGCATGGAGTTGATATGGTCCTAGAAAGTTCGCCTTAAACAATTTACATAGCAGTTTATGCGCGTTAGGGTCGAGATATCCATCTCCTATTAAAGTTATTCGACGAATAACTTGATTTTTCATGAATTGCTTTCATGGTAGTTAACTACTAGCCAGTTTATTAAGAGATAGATATCTCCGCCCTATTTTATGACAAGCATACTTCAATATTAATTTTATTTGTAATAAACAAATTACTAGAGAAACTTGGGCATCTAGAACGGTACGATTAATTTCATGCGTCTAGTTATGACTTGTTTGTTTACCTGCTATCTCTTCGAATTTGTTACAACTAAACTCTATAATAAATGGTTGATGGGAACAATTATTGAAAACATCGTTCCACCTCGCTTGAAATTAACTTCCGATAATGTTCTGCGACTTCGAACTCGAGCAAATAACTCCCGCAAAGCATACGAGCACGTTTGTTTCAAGTTTCAAGCGTCTCCGCTAGGCGCTGTAAATAGAAGGTGCCGCTTCCGGATCGAATATGAATTTCCGCTTTCAGGAATAAACTCGTGTATCACAGACGGCTTTAAGCCGAATGCCCTCAAAGGAGGTGACATAGATTACCTGCTCCCGTTGCTACTGACTAGAAGATATTTGAAGCAAGAAATGACAAACTCTGCGCAATAGTTTCTATTAAAGTTCGACAAATCATTAGGTCTTAATCATGAAGATTAAATATAAACCATGAAATTAAGACAAATATTAAAACAAATATTTAGTTATTACCGTTTTTATGCTTGAAATAATCACGAGATGTTCTATAAAATCCCTAAGCTGAAGCAACTGTGATTTTACATTTATCCTCGCGAAATAAAAGGCAATTGTCGCAACTTGTCAAGTAAAGCAGCTAAAATCCTTTTCTCACTGCGCAAACTTCAAAGACAGAATACAATAAAACACTGGAAGGCGCTTCCGGTTCGAATGGCAATTGCTCTGCCAGCCCAGACGTCTCACGGAGAGCAAATTGAAAGACATATTGAGATGTAATACATTCGTTATTTTATGAAAATATTATATGCCTTGCCCTTAATTTTTTCTTGTATTAAAACAATTTTGAATTGAGAAAAACCGGGGGTATGAATACGATGAAATGAGGGATGTTGCTTTGGGATACGAATAGAAACTGCTGTCTTAAAAAAAATAAAATAAAATAGCGGGCCTGATATCTGCGTTGGTAAATCGAATGTGACAAAGGAGAGACTGAGAAGTGGCAGTAAATTATTTGTTGATGAAAACGGCAAAGATACCTTGGCACAAAAGACTGAAGGAAAAAATCGAGTGGGTTCGAACCTTTTACGAACACATACAAATGTAAATGCCGTCACAATACAGAAATAAAATAAAAATACAGGACGACAACTAATTAACAGTACCGTGGAAGTTACTTTGAATTTTTCCGGAATATTTTATGCACATTCACGTTTTAATACAATGGAGAAAGCCATCGGAGCTTTTGAACACAGAAAAAAATAATAGTATAATAAAAATATATTAATTTAATTCCGAGCTTATACTTTCGTTTGCAATTTCATATGAACTAACTTTAACATTCACTTGCCTGTAAAAAGGGAACTACATTAAAACGAAACAAAACAAAGTAAAAATTAAATGCATAAAGAAACCAGTGATAAATAAATTGACACAATAAATAATAATAATAATTACAACGCTAGAAGAAAAACAAGGTGTATGGAAAGAAAGAAAAAAAGTAACGTCGGAAGTAAAGAAAAAGAAGCATAATCAAGTAAAAAATTAAAAGAAGCTTCGAAAAAGAACGAACGACAAATTACCAGAACTTGAGGAAAGACTGAGAGAAAGATAAAGAACTAATGGAAATAAGAAGAGGCAACATATACAGGAAAAAAAATTGATGATTCGGTTGCTATCGTACACAAAAATATTGTAGGTAGAATTCGATATGAATTCGAAAAAAATATTCAGATATCCAACGAGTTACTCAAAGAGAGAATGCAAGAAAATATGAAAATGACATCTTGTTTTTAATTTATTTTTATTTTTTAGTCAATACGTAGTAAGTTAATTTAGCAAATCGACTCTTTACTTAAGGTGTGTACATAGAGGACGCTGATGTAATTGGGCTTTATGGGCCAAGCCTTTCAGATAATTACAAATTGCAGACAAACATTTTATGAAAGAAGTCAACAAATAAATGAGTTTATAAAATATTACTTTATTTTATTATTATAGTATAATTTTTGATTCTCTTCAGTAAGGTAATTGGGGGGAAGATACTAAATTGGGGAAAATGCCAAAACACCCTAATTCAGAGTTTGTTACATGGATGTCCGCAAAATGCGGTTTACAAATTACCTTTACGTACATGGCGGTAAAGTCAGTCGTTTCGGGAATTAACAGACAAGTTCTAACACGATGACACAATTCCATTGGAAAAGAATTTGGAATTCCTTTGCGAACTCTTTTTAGGAGAGTTGGCAAGAATCACTTAGATAAAGGGAATTTAGATCCGTATGGTTGTCTTGGAAAAGTAAACGAAGAAAAACTAGTGACGTAAATTCAGAAATTGGGTAAAGCTGGATATTCTCCAACCTGTAATGATATTAGGCATCTAGCTTATACATTTTCTGAAAAAAAAAAACAAATAAAACACAGGTTCGATAAGGAAAAGGAGCTAGATATGACTGGTTTCGTCTTTTCATGAAAAGACAAACCAATTTGCGAATGCGCTCTGCTCAAGGTCGATCTATAGCTCGCTCCCTGGGAATATGTCATGATGAAGTGGATTCATATTTTAAGAAAGTTCTGGACACCTTAAAAACACATAATTTAATGGATAAGCCCAGGAAGATTTTCAATACGGACGAAAGTGGTTTGCAACTGTGTAACAAGCCCGGGAAAGTGATCGCATCGAAAAGGTGCAAAGATGTTCAAAGTCTCACCAGTACAGAAAAAGGTGAAACTATTATTAGTATTGTCGTTTGCCGCAACGCAGAAGGCAATTTTCTTCCACGATCTTCCGTGGTAAAAACAAAAAGAAAGAGTTTGAGGATAACATGCCTCCAGATCTGTTGAAAGTGATGTCTCCTGATTCAGCCTACGTCAAAAGCAGTATTTTCCTATTATGGATAAAAGAGCATTTTCTCCCCAGAAAAGAACCGGGTCCGATTGTTTTGATTCTTGACGGTCACGCCTCACATTGCAGCGGAAAACGACATACATGTTATCTGTTTACCCAGCCATACCACGCATCGGTTGCAACCCCTCGACAGGTCTTTCTTTAAACCACTCAAAACTTATTGGAATGAAGCTCCTGGACTCAGAATTACCAGACCAGATACCAATTTGGAGGAATCTTAAACCAAGCCTGGAAACAAGCTGCAACCAACCAGAATGGAGTGTCAGGGTTTGAAGCCTGCAGGATATTTCCCTACAATCCGGCGAGGTTTCCAGGCTATGCCTATTATGTAGCTGATCACATTGCAGGAGCTAATGATAACGACGCGACGTCAGTATCGCTGCTGAAAATGTCGTTTAAAGAACTTTCACCTGTTCCTATCGTACCAGGACCTAGTAAACCGAACTCACACAAGCAGCATGCAGAAGTTATCACATTATTGGAAATGTGGCAAAGAAAGCGTCAACAGAAAAACGTAAGAAACAGGAAGAAACGGAAAAAAGAAAAAGCAAGAAGAATAATAGCGTTAGAAAAAGTAAAACAGTAATAAGAAAGCAAGCTAAAGCAACAAAGATGATTAATGAAGAATCCAGCAGTGATGAATATGATTCAACCGATTTAGTTTGGGATCACAACTCAGATAAATAGTATCAATATGATAATGACGATTATTGCTCTGTTTGTAAAAGTTATTGGCACGACAAAAATGGACCCAAGGTGGATTGGATTTTCTGCATTGCGTGCAAAAAGTGGCTGCATAAAACTTGCACCTCTTTTAAAAATACCTGTAACAGTTGTGGCGAAAAATAATAGTCTGAAATATTTTCTTGCGTGGGCATCTTTCCCACCACCAAAGCGCTGAGATGGCATCAAAATCGACTTAAGATGCCTAAAGCAGTACACTGTTAATGACGTTCAGAACGCAAGATGCCATGCGTTCGTATAACTTCGGGACGAAATTTTATTATTTCGCATGTGCTTAGTGCGGGTTTGATTAAATTCTGCCTACGACTTCAACCGAACGCATCACATCTTGCGTCCTGAACGTTTCGTGAGTATTCTGCTTAACTGAATAATTATCAATATACTGCCATCTTCCCCCAATGTAGAGGGGTAAGATGCCAAATTGTTTGTTTGAAAAAAAAATCTTTTAGTGTTAACTGTCAGTTTATATTCATTTCATTGTTTCCTAATACTGTATTCTTTAAATAATAAATACATTTTTTTTAATTCAACTCAGACATATAATTTATTAATTGTTTTATAAATTAAATTCAAAATGTTTGGCGTCATCTCCCCAATTACCTTATATTTTTAGCATATACTATTCCGGAATCGAATCAAATTCGAAATCGATTGCTTGTTTTAATAAAACATGAAGTCCTCTTGATTGTTAAGAGTAATTAAATTCCAACAGAATTACAAATTCGTTCATTTAATTGTGAATTGAAATAATGAAATTGTCTCTCTATTCCCAGGAATGTTTTACTCTTTCCGTTGATGTTTTTGACAGGCAGCGAATTGGAGGAAGTAAGTATTTGCTCTTTACGACATACGACCTCTTTTGATGTTTTGATGCGTTGCATGAAGTAAATTTCCGAGATACGGATGTTAATTAAGAAACAATTTTCTTCTGTCGTTTCAAGCCTCGTATTTTTAACTAAGTGTGGTCATAAAGTTCCGGCACCCCAATAGGCTTTGGAAGTGTGAACGCATGTCTTTTCTTAAAGTAATTGATTAATCAGAATGACAGTTCTGTTATTTACTAGTCGTATTATTTGTTTCCTAAACTGGTTCTTATTTAAAATTACAAGCGGGCATCTTTGCCGGAATTCTTCGTAGCACTCAGGAACGGAATAACTCCATTCTCCATTTTCTAACCGTTGACCGTTTCTAAAATAACTTTCCAGAAAGAAGCTCATACAAATTATAAACGTCATTCACATCCAAAGCTTACTGGGGTGACGGGACTTTATGATTAACATCTTAGTTTCAAAGCTTATCCTTATTTTTTATTTTTTTTAGGATTGAAGATTCGTATCTTCATAGGAATGATTTAGCGAATGAAGTTTAGTAGTAAAGTTTGAAAAAATGCCAGGGATTTTTGACATAAGTTTTATTCATCGTACGTCCCTATGATTAAAACGCAGCATTAAATTTCTGTTTAATTTATATTTTTCCCTCGCCCCTAATTAAATCCGTGTTTGCTTGGCCGGCAAAACACAGCGACGCGGCGCTTAACCCAAAAAAAAAGTGATGTCAACGCTACATGCAGAATGCAAACCGGGGGGACATAAATTCAGCGTCTAATTTTTTCAGAGTGCGAACGTGAATTTCGAATTTCGCAAAGCACGGAGCAAGGGCGGACGCGCATGAAAATTTGAGTCGTTTGTTGCATTAAGCGGCGAAATGACGGTATGAATTATATATGAAGCTACCGCTTCCTCTTGCCCCCGGTTGGCGGGTACGCCGCGTCATTTCCCGGTGATTCAATTGTACCACCGCCGCGGTAGTGTATCATTTCGTGTTCACGATAATCTACGCTGTGATAAACCCTCACCTCCCCCGTATACACGAAAACACGACGCAACAAAACACGATACCCGAAAAAAAATTACAAAATTAATAAATTCTTTTGTGTGTAATTTAGAGTGTCTTGTATCTAGAGTTTCATTTAATAATAATTAGTAAACAAACGCTTTTAATTATAACATATCAAGAACAGGTGAAATTTTCATTTAAAATTCTGAATTGTGCTAAAATTCATTAAACTCGAGTGCCTAGAAAAGTATTTTGCCAACAAATAATAATTAATTACAGATTTAAGGCCGACTTAATTTATTATTTTATTTTTATATTTGTGTATAGTACATTCACGTAACAAAAGGAAATAAATAATAACTTATACAAATTAAAGCCAGACGCACACTAGCGATTTGAAGTCGTTCACTCTTCTGTGCACCTGATAGTATATACATAGTTAGGAAATGAATTTAAATATGGCGTACTTTTCACTAAATATTTTTATATTATTATTTATATTTAATTGTTTTGATTCCGTAAAGATCCCTGCGCTCTCAAAACAATCAACAAACTAATGTATCCTTTCAGGGGTTCAAACAAGTTAACTTCTTACGGATTTTATTTTCTTCGTTCACCTCAAGCTTCAGGGCACATGTTTTTGTAATATTTGGGATTTCCTTGTCGAAAAATCAATAGGATTTCAATTAAAATATTTATTTTCTTTCCCGTTTGGGGTTCTCCTTCTTACTCTATAGCTAGATTTAAATCCCTATTGAAAATGAGACTCCTCCTCTTCCTAAATAAACGTCGCTGCCGCGCAGCGTACATCGAATAACAATGATGCATGAAATTTATTAACACGTTTGTTCGAATAAATTTATTCAAACATATCGATGTGGTTTAACCGAATACACAAATATTGTGTGCAATTTTTCAGTAATGTGATTTTATTTTATCATGACAAATACGTGTTATTACAATGGGCCAGTGTATCTAGTTTATTTTGTAAATATTTTTAAAAACACTCACATGTATATAAAAATAACACGGTCAGTTTATAATGAACGCAGAAATTGCCTTTACACATTTGCAATGCAATGAAAATTGCACTTTCTACGTAGTTGCAATGAAAGGTATCAACTTCTGAATATAGTAAATATTTATTGCTTTTATTTAACTGGTGTAAGGTCCTGTTTCATACAATTGTTACTAAAAGGTATTAAATTGTACACTAAATTTCTCTTGCGTTTATGAAACAGGGCCTTAACGAAGTTAATTGACAGTAATTATTCGCATACATTGGCTATAGCAAATTATGTTTATGTTGGGTTGCCAAAACGTCGCGTGCAGTGAAAGAAAAATTGCACCAAGTGTTTATATAAATTGCTGATGAGCATGCGCACAATAAAAATTGCGTCTTGCTACAACATGTAAGGAGGGCCTTAGAAGAAACAACAGATTGTATTTGTTTTTTCTATTGTCAAAAATGTCAGAGCTTTCTTCTTTTCTATTACAATTTGCAATAAAATCTTGCAACTGATTGGTTTTCGATAACGTCATACTTCTCAACACTTTGTATACATCTGCTCGTTTCCGCTTAATTTAGTAGGTACACCATCTATTCTTGATCTATGTACATTCTGTACGGTAAATTGAACAACTTAATTATCCTTGTTTGCAGACATGAGGGGATTATCTCTAAATAAACAAAGCATTGTAACAGGATATCCTCATTCGTATGAGGTTCAGTTATTGTCAAGGTATTGTTCCCATCACACCGTATAAACCGAGCCATCCGACATGGCCTCAAGCAATGTTAATTATCGTAAAACTGAAATTCTCAGAGCGCGGATGAATCCGATGTGTTCCCCGAAAATTATTTCAAATTTCCATTATCCACGGGGACTCTATTGTGTAAATATTGAAACAATGCTAAACTTCTAAGTACTCCTCAAAGGATTTCCTCGGCGCTCAAAAACGGAATAGGAAATGAAAATCTGCCGGAATCCGGAAACCCACTGTACAAACAGCGATAGCATTACGAGAGGGTCCGGTTCGAAATATCCTCGCGCAGATGTACGAGTTGGGGGGAAAAAAAAACGCCCGTATCCACAAAAATAATTGCGTCTGCGGAAAAGTAAATTGGTTTGTTGCGTACGGGCACATTCTTGTTAACTCGGAGCCGCTCGAAACAACAGGAACAATATTCGCTGGAAATTAGGTTCCGGGTGTCGTAAAAATTGCTTTGATGTAGAAATTATTGCCGGCAAAGAAGCAATGAAATTTATTTATTCGTTCGTGTT
Organism: Dorcus hopei; assembly: GCA_033060865.1. Lineage (NCBI taxonomy): Eukaryota > Metazoa > Arthropoda > Insecta > Coleoptera > Lucanidae > Dorcus > Dorcus hopei. Next base: position 872,931 of record CM065425.1, on the reverse strand, counting down.
TCTTTAAACGCCCCCCCAATGGAAACTGTTATGGTGGGGGCGATGATTAATTAATTAATTAACTCCGTGGGTTTTAATTAGCTGGAGGAAGCGTGTTCGAAGTCAATTGAGTGTGAACGAATGGCGGTATACAGGCGTAAACTTCTGATGAAGCTTGTTTCGGAACTAGCTTATTTAATAAAGACACTTTATTACTTTGATACATAAACTATAATACACGAATTCATTAAAACGCTTCGAAAGATTGCGCCTGCAGAAAGGTATTAAATAAAACATGAATAAAAAAAGGTTGTCCCTATCTCGCTATACATACATCATTGCCAAATAAAGGATCTACTCATATGTGTTGATTGGAACTTCGGTGAAGCGATATGAAAGAGATAGGATCGTATACAAATAGCTCAAGGATAGAACCTAAGCGAAATATAACTGTGAGGGTCGGTCGAGTTTTACAACAAAAGGAGCTGAATAAAAGAGTTTAAAGTTATAAGTCTAAAAGTTTGTATAACTATAAATTATTTTCAAAAGTAATTGCGGGGAATCCAAATTAGATATGACGTATTTTCTAAAGAGTAGAGGTCAAGTCTGATGTAAATATATTATACTGTCATGGCCCTCCTGTCATTTAAAATCCTCTGGGCGATGTCCTTTTCATTTGAGAATCAAAACTTGTATAGCTCCGTGAAATTAATTCCTGTTCAGGATTTACGCTCTAAGCAGTTGAGATGGGTGTGTATGGAACGGGAAACTAATCGGCTACGATTACAATTATCTCGTGCTAGTGTAATCCCCCCTAATACCATCGTATGGCTGATTTTAATGCACAAATTCTGTGAACGTCAACTTTGCTTTGCAGGCACGCAAGTAACTGACACAACAAAGATCGATTGCGTTCGTTTACGTAATTACACAACAACGAGGTATAATTGGAGCGTTGATCTTTTATGAGCCTGTTACGAGCTGCACGTAACTAATCCCGGCTTCATTTACGACTTGGCAGTTACATCTGAATAACGTATGAATACGTCGGAATGTTCGCCGCCCATAATTTACTTTAATGTGTCGCTGTATGAGGGGCGTCTAGTAAATTTCGATGGTTCACTGACGTACATATCTGACAAGAGTTATGAGAACGTCGGAATTCATTGTCAATACGTACGTTGGGAGAACAATAGGCGAAGAGTTCTTTCCGGTGCTCACGTATTGTCCTTTCGCTCAAACGAAGACATAATTCAATGGACTATCTCATATTGCAGATTTGAAGATAAATGAATAGCTTTAGGGAACTATAGTTATTATGTGACGTAGTATCAGTTAGTCTCGAAGAATGAATCGATATTTTTTACACAATTTAATATTGGTTAAGAGATCAACGTAAATAGTAATAATATCAGAATATTCAAGCAAATGCACACGTTATTTCCCCAATTAGCGCAAATCACTGGCAATCCTCTTAATTGGCAATTAAAAACGGGCTTAGCCCTTTGCCAATGTTACAAAGAACCAAGCTTCGCTTTATGCAAAAATAATTTTTAATGTCGGCACATTCGTTAAAAATAGTTTCAAGTCGTAACCCAAACTCTTGCACAGAGCAGAACAGATAAATGTATGTCTTTCCAATGTTAACTTATCGATTTTGCTTAGAGTATTTGCGATTCGGCGGGCTCGTATCACTTGTAAACGTCGCCTTCAATGAACCAGCTGCTTAAATATTTGTTCTTAGTGGAAGGAACATTGACTAATGAAAGTAAGCTGCCACAATTTGGTGGCTACGAGCTGCGGCGACACTTAGGGGTGAGCTTTATGGCACTTAAAAGATGAGGCAACGTCCGTTTCTCGGGACAATCAAAAACTGCAGGCATCTACTAAACCGTTTATTTTATTTTGCTTATTTTTCCATTAAAAAGGTTTTATATTCCAATTTAAATTAAAAAGGAAAAGGAAAATGTGATAGAGCGATCCATCTACCTATCATTTGATTTTATTTGCAATGAAAATCAACAAATTATTGTTGGAATTTGCGGTTATTACATAGTACAAATATTACATACTACAAATTTACGGATTAATAGTTATGAGAGCACTCTATGATGTGTAGCTTGCCAAATTAATAATTTATGTAATGCAAAATAATACGAATACTTTTGTAATATGATGAAATAAAATGACGAGAAGTACCTATATTTAATTTAATTTAATTTAACATCCACACTTGCTCTAAGCTTTTGAAACTTGTCAGGGAGTATCAAAAGCTCGTTGTAATATATTTGTCGTTATTTGTATTCTATTGTATCTCTAGTCCCACTAAGTCAGCTGTACAGAATAAATAAAGTATTGGCCCAAGGACACTTCCTTGGGGAACACAAGCTCTAATTTTCTTTCAGCCCTTAGTAATCTTCTAGTTTTATCCTCAAGTGACAATAAAGTTTTAGTTTTTAGTCTATAGAGGCAGGAATCAAAATCTGAAGGCGTTGTAAATCTTTCTTTTAGGAGTGATGTAGTTCAAGGTCGCCTCAAAACAATCATCGGGGTAGCAAAACTTCCTCTTGAGCAGTGCATATTGAAACCAAATACATTTGCACTTAGGACATCGCAGTCGGGAAGCATTTGCCGCTTTAATTAAATCATGTAACATAGTTCCGGTTGGTGGCAAGTGCGCGGCTGTCAACTAATTGCAAGTGCTAGCTTTCGCATCGCAGCGACTAAATTGTAATTTCATACATCTGGCTTCAAATTTTGTTGACTCAGACTGAATAAACAACATCTCACAGTAAGCAAATATCTATTTTTGTTTGTTTAAATGAAGGACGGCATTTTTACAATTGTTCATCTCAATCCTTACATTTTACAAAAGTATTATCGTGAACCCCAAAGATTGGTCCTATCGAACAATAAAATGAAGCGATACATTGGTTGCAATCCATCAAAGTTGAACAAGCTTTTTATCTTGTTTGATCACGTGAGTAAATTTATTGGAGTTTAGATAAAACCTCTTTATCCATCAATCTGAAGTTTCTTATGCTTCGATCAAAAAAAAAAAAACCTTCTCTTTACCTTTCCATTTTTTGTTTTTGCCGCGAAAGCACTCGCTTCATCTCATTTAAATAATGCGATTGATTTTATTCCGTCTCGTCCAAGTATCAGACTTAAAAAAGAACACATTAAGAATCCAATTTGGATAATGTAGCAGTCGGACGAGAGGAGCGCGCAAAAAAACCGGTTGCGGTGATCTCGGAAAAACAGACCGCGAAGAAAAATGCGCTTCATAAATGGGAGTTTTCATTCGGAAATGCCGCGTAACATCTCAACAACTCCGCAGGGGCCTGCGGCGTCCGCAGTGAAAAATGAATCGCGCTTTATTTCCTCATTTGGCAGCGGGGATTTAGTTAAACGCCTGGAAAGAGATCTATTAGTTAGATGGTTTTGATTAAAAAAAAAATAATAATGACGAAATAATAGGTACGAATAAAAAAAAGTTAAACCGAAAAGATCTAAAGCACAAATTTGATTAGACAATACCTTTCGGTTACGGTTGTGATTGGGTATTTTAATTTTCCCTGCCAGGAGGTGTAGTAACAATGTTCCTTCGAAATACAAAATCCTCCCCGCAAACTTAACTTTAACAACACCTCCGAATTTAAACTTTAAATTAACGATCTCTAATGCGTGGCTTAATTTATTCACGCGCCCTGTTATTTACGAAGCAAATGTTTAAAGTTATCTACGAACTGTTACGCCGTTTCCAAGTATAATATTTATCTCAATGATTTAACTTTCGGCGTTTACTTCGCGGCGTTAGTAATGCTTTATTTATAGAGGTGAAGCATTTACTTAGAAATTACCGATTTGAAATAGAAATGTTACTGCCCAATTCTGCAACTTATTCAACTTATTAGGAAGGAATAAAGAATTTAAATCGAAAACACTTTCATTTAAAACTTGTTCTCTTCTGGCATATTTTTTCATTTCCTTTTGGGGGCTCTATATTATGTCCATTTCGGGGATTCTTCTCTATCCTTTTCATCTATTCTTTTGATGTGTTGGTTCTATTACTGCCTTCTCTCTTAGACCATTACAAAGGAACTATTGGTTTTGCTATCAACGTATCACAGAAACATCGGGGCTTCAACACACGAGAGCTGTTTAACAAAGATGTGAAAAAGAAAAGGATTCCGAAAGGATTTTATACTTTGGATTCTGGACTGGAATGTCGTTGGTCTCTCTTCGTTTGGTAGAGAAAAGAAAAGAAGATCAACTCACTTCTGCCAACCAAGTACCAATGGAAAATGGTTGAGGAAGCTTTGAAATCAAAACAATTTTTTCTTATAATGGATCGATTAGTACCTATAAACGAAGAAATCTATGGAATTTAAAACGTAAGTAGAGTTTTGACTTTGTTTAGAAGAAGAAAGGCGTGACTGCAAACTTTTCCAACTTGTACAATTTTGATCTAATTTATTTAATGCTTCCATATTCAAAAGGTAACTTCACACCATCACACTGGTTGATGTATCGTGTATGACTTGGTACTTTGGTGCACGTTACAAAGAGTGTAATTGGTGCAACTGGTTTCTTCTTGGTGTTATGATGTAAGAGCGTTTGAATATTGAGGACTCCCAAAAGAATTTCAAGTTATGGTTAACTCACAGACAAAATTCTGCTGGATGAGAAATGTCTAAATCAGCCTTTTCTGTCTCGGATACTGTGAAGATACTGCATCGGGTTACTGGGTTCGAGTATGACCTCATTTTGAGACCTCTTCGTACAGGTCTTTTAAAAGGTCGTTTCTTCATTTTGATTCTTTAAAAGCAGTTTCCTGTGGGTTTCTCAAAGTTATTTTGACAGTCTCAAGTTCATCGTGAATGGTCAACTGTACCTGATAAGCCATAACGATTCGACTACTCTCCTCAAACTTTTCTTCTCAATTTCACTGTTGAGATTGGCTGATGCAAGTGCCCTCTCGCTTTCATTGTGAGTTAAATTCAGGTCGTTTTCTATGCCTTCGCCTGGCCCTTTCAGTATTATTCATAATATTTATATGTTAATTCGATATTCCAGTTTGTCATTTTTTTGTGATCACGAGAATCGCTTGGTAAAGTTTTCATATTTTACCTCACGTTCAAAAGAAGAACGTTGAAAGGGAAACAGTTCAAACGATCCCGTGATGATCTCGGCATTCGATATAAACATAGAAGGGCGGTTTCAGCTTCGCATCAGATTTTCTTCTTTGTGGCGGAATTCCGCGCGTTTCAGAATTTATTTAATAGGCGGCGAAGTCGCCCATTAATCACCAGCACAATGGAAACGTACGAGTTCATCCCTGCACCGCGAGTGCATACGTGCGACCACAACATTACACGCCCTTTTGTTGCGCGCCGCGCCCCAACCCCCATTTGTTACCGCAAACTTTATCTTTGGAGAAATTTTGTATTAAAAGTGCTTTGTTTCACGAGTATGGAGCGCAATCGGGAAATTTACGGACGCGATTGTTCTTAGCTGAAATACGACGGAGTAGGGGGGGGGGGGGCAAATGCTCGGCGAGACAATTTTATTACAGTTTATAAGGCCCTTGTAAAGTGGAGGAAAATAAATGATTGATGAGGGTAAATTTGTACTACCACATCTATTTGACAGATATATTTAGTTGAGAGTTATTAATTCAGAACATGCAGCAAAAATTCCAATAATTAAAATGATAAATAATTGGTGTTAGTAACAGATCTATACATTAATATTTCATCCGGTCTGGTCTACGTTTCAGGCAAGTTAAGCGTTAATATCAGAAGCAGGAGGCTAAATGCATAATCCCTGAATTATCCGGAGGGCAAGAGTAACCCGGGCAGCAAGGATCAAAAAGGATAATTACGTAAATCGCTTAACTCCGACGGTATTACGATGCAGTGCATTCAATTTTGGAGCCCTTTAAATTCGAATACCCAGTTATTTATAAAATGAATTAAATATGAATGTATGCAGGGCGGCCAACGTGTGAAAATAGAAACGTGCTTGACAATATTTGCCGAATAAATCAAAGGTTCCGCATATCTGAAGCTCAACACTCTACTTCAGCATTATCGGTGTTTCCACTTCCCTCATAAATTTCAACTCCGTAAGTACCGAGATAGTACGATACTGTAAAACTGAGAGAAAATTGCGTAGCCCGCATTCTAACCGTTGCAAGTTCAAACTTGCGATATGAAGATGAATTGGGGCTATGCATCATACAAAAGCTAATTCCCGTTCTCATATTCTTCGTAATAGTTTCATTATGTTATATTTCTTTTTTGCGGCAAAGACGCAATTCTATTTTCTTTCTAAAATAAAAGGAATACATTCGTTTTTTATTGCTTACGCTTCAGAAGAGTAAATATTTATACTGATTCAATAACAGAAACTTTGCAAATAATAAAAATCTCATTCAGTCACACATCCTTATTTTATTGTTTGCATGAAAAGTCTCTTTAGAAAAACAGCTTTGGATGTCAAGATGTTTTAAAATATTCTGCTTTGCTTTAACATGCACCGATTGCACTTTTTTTCTACTTCACACCTGTCCTGTGCTAGTTAATTCATGAATTTGTGAGTCAAATAACCCTCCAGCGTAGTGGATGTTGCATTAACATACTTTTTCTGTTATTTATTTGCACAGTATTTCACGATACGGTTTTACGTTTTTCACTTTTCTAGATGCAGAATCGTACTTTAAAGAAATCTTTGATTGATTCCCGAACAATATAAAAAAGTATTTCAAAGTAGGAGCTACCCTAATTTAATTTTCTAGAAGTTAACATTAAACAAAAGTATAGTGCCAGTATACGATTTTTTTTATAGGAATAGCTGAATTGTTCGAAGAAGCATGACTATAATATATTATCCTTGATGACGTAGCAGCAAAGAACTGGGACGTATGCTTATTTACGCGAGGGCAACCAGCACATAAGACTTATTGAGTAGGGCTCAGGAACGCATTGGTTTTAGTGCGTTCGAACCCTTCGCAAAGAGAATTTATGATAGCCAGAGTAAGAGAGTGCCTGAAATTGTTAGCCCTGCGATATACTGCCCCCGGAGATTATTTCTTACGGAACTCCACCTCTTATGTATCCACATTTCCGCACGAGGGAGTGGCCCCTACGCGTAATAACTAACTGCAGGGGAAGAACGGATACGGCTAGTTAATAAAACGTTTCTTACTTTTTTTTTTGGATTGAACACATCAAATTCTAAAACGTCTTCCACAACAAGGCACGCTCATGTTTCTTAATTCTGATTAATGAACGCTGATACCTGCAACTTTTTTATTCATATCGCTCTGAAAAATTGCGTTCTCGCGTGTCCATTATCCTCCATGTTTTATAAGCAATTTATTTTAAAAAGGGAACTGAAGCTTGCGAAGCTCCGTGGAGAACGTCACGTCTTTATGCACGCTCTGTGTATTATTAGCTTCCGGTTTTTGTTTCGCGCTGGATGGCTCGCGCCAAGGGGGAGACTTAAAATTTAACGAAATTAAAAATTTTCTAGATGAAAGTGCACCCGTCACCAACAAAAAAAAAAACGAAAATCCAATATTCCGTCCATAGTAAATTTTCAATATTAGAACAATTCGCCGTCGGTACCCGTAAATTGATTGGATTAAAAATAAAAGCTGCTAGGATCGGCGAAGGACGAGGAATTTTTTCTTTTGCATTCAATCGAATTACTTAATTAAGGACGGCCTTCAAAGGCGACTTTTTATTACCAATTCTAATAAAAAAAAACTTCATTTCACAGAGATGTTAAGTGAGATAAACCGAGTGAACGAACTAAAATCTTTCCTAAGATAGCGTCACATTAAAGATTTGAACTAAGTCAACAGAAATGTCCTTTAAGTAGTTAACAAGCAAAATAAAGTTAAGGCCGTCATCAACCTTTTATAAACCGTTAAGTCTTGTTTTATTAAATGCAATGCAATTAATAAGAATATTGCGTTTAATTTAAAAGTCAAGAAACCTTCTCATTTTAATAATAAGGGAAAGGAAAACAAAAAGAAGTACGTTCGCTCGCCGAGGATTTAGATTGTTTAGAATTCAAAGCGCAAGCTCCCTTCCGGTTTGAACTAAAATGAACACTATATTTCACGACACTCTTCGAGCTAAATGATGCAAATAGTTTCGGGAAGGCGTGAAAGCTCGTCGCAAATATTCGGTTCTATTTTCTTTCGATGTGAAAGAGGAGCGAACACACATGCAAAAAAAAAAACAATAAAGCTTTCAAGAGGTGCTGATTTTTTGCTTTCATTCACTCATATCATATACAATTTCTTGTCTTTCTACTTCAAGACTTTCAGTTACAATGTATTTCTAAAGGTCGCCGGTCGCTTTCAAATAGAAAACTAAATTCAGTCCAGTTTTCTTCTGCAATTGACAACTGTTTAAATAAAAAAATTAAAATTCTTATTGGTATCTAAAGACAAAATCCAAGTGAAATTTTTTACGTTGCAATCTGCAGAAGGAACATCGTTGAATGTCATTGCATTTTCTTTTTTATTTGATGTAATACTACTCCCTTTTGTATTCCTGTTAATTTCACTTGAGTGCAAGTTTTGAAAGCATTTACACATAAAATGAAACAAACTGAAATGAAATGAAATGAATACATTTAAATGTTGTTTGAAACTACTAGCGACGTTAATTAGCAAATGCATTGCAACTACGTAAATTATCGGCGTTTACAGGTGAACACCGGGATTCGCCGGAGCCACCCGGACTGTCTGAATAACTAAAATATTTGTGCAGTTCGCCCTCCTTCATTAATCGCAGTGAATTTAGGAGCGCCGCCCTTTGCATTAAAACAGCCATTAAACACCAATCGGGTATGAATAAATTGTGAATCCAGGGTGAATTTTAAACATGGACGCAAGTTTTATACCGAAAAGAATTTTGCTGTAATTAGAACCCCCTCGTACTTGACAATACTCAATCTTAACAGTCAAATACATGGGTGACGAAGGAGGGATTAAGAATATTAAAAAACTGGGGGATTAAGTAAGCTATCAATCCTCAAATGTTTCTTCTTTTTCTTATTAGTTAACACACTGTATAGGTTACTATAAAGTCTTAGAGATAAAAGAAATTCTGTATATATTTTTCTCACTTTCATGTTCCTTCTTTTTCGATAAATGAAATGAAGAGAAAAAAATATCCATGAATTAAAATTTTTGATTGGCCCTTCTCACACATACATAAATTTGATTATTGTGACGCCATTAAGTAGCAATTTATACAGAGCAGGGAGTGTTGCTGAAAAATGGGTTTCATGAAAAACGAGGTCGATGTTTATTTATCGCGGCAAACAAAGACATATTAGGCCACGCTATATTAAGCACGTGACGCGTATAACGTAACGTATCTCTTTTATGTTCGGGAAACGCACACATTTTTACTTTATTCGCGTTTGCTACGCTTTGTAATACAAATCACGACGTTTTAAAATTTATAGCGCTTTTAAACGAAGATGGATTGTGTATGTATCTCGAGTTCGAGTAATTTAAAAGTAATAACCCCGGTGCGCAGGGTAAATGAAATCCAGTGTAATATTTAGTAACACTCGAAGAGAGCGCAGGACGTGCACCGGATGCGGTTTGGGGCGAGTGCAAACAAGATAAAACCGACGCGACATCTTTATACCTCGACGTCTCGGCTAAGAGCACAAAGCTCCCGACAGTTATTGGCTGTTTTCGAAAATTAGATCTCGCCACCGCAGCTTTAATTTGTATTCTGACCCTATTGTAGGGGTGGTGAGGTCTTGAAACGAGCAAAACAGCGAGATTCTCCGCTAACAAAAAGCAAATATTTTGTCCGCTTAATTCATTCATCTTGTAACTCGTAACCTTGGCCATCATTTGATGATGAAGCACTATTATTCAAGTTTGCTTTAATTTACATCGTCAGCCTTGAATTCTAATAAATCAACTTATTCGTTCATTTCTGTTTATTTAAAATAAAAGGCAGTATTGCACAAAACTATCTCAGAAAGTATTCGAAAAGAATTCCAAGCAATTAGTCGCTCTAAAGCAGGCAGACTATAACTTCAAGTTTGTACTAACTTCAGTAGAAACATGTTGAGTCAACTTTAATAAGAAATAGGAACACGGGAAGTGCAACTTATTAGGGGAGCGAAGCTGAAATTGTTTGAATCATTTAATAACAACTTGGCTACGTGAAACTGTTACGTTGAAAATGATGGAGGCGCTTGTCTGTTTTTAATAGAAATCCGCGCGTTCCAGGGAGTTCTCTCCAAATCGAATACTTTGTGGTTTCGTTTTAGAACACCTGGCGACCTATATTTCCGATGCAATTCGAACACATGTTCGTCGGTAAAGCGTCGTCGTTAACGGCGGTCGACTGCGGCGAAAGGGCTCGAGTCATTTTGACCACAATCTAAAGCAGCAGTTGGATAAGCGTTCTAAAATTGAATTGAAATGGGTTGCTGTTATTATAAAATTAAAGTATTATAAGAAAACATTTATTGAAGATTTAAAATTTCCGAAAGTCCAGTTAATAAATGAGGAAGTGAAACGAAGTCAAATGCGTTACGACCGAGTTCAATGAAAGAAAGAGTAAAGAGTAAAGGTAGTGGTAATAAGGTGTAAAGAAATTAAAGAAATGTAAAATTCTGCCAGCAGAATAAAAGATAGATAATTTGTCTTTCTTTTGTGCAGATGGTGCAAAACATTCACGATTTGAATCTAATCCTTGGAGATAAGAAACAGGCAGCATTTACTTTCATCTAAGATTTTAAATTGTTAATAAAAATCAAGAAAAAATAGTAAGTTTCGATAATGGACACACAATATGTTTCCAAAACAAAATATATGAGGACGTGGCAAGGAATTAGGATAGATTTTTTTATTACTATAGGATTTGCGATAAAAAAAGGGGACTGCATATCCTAGCTTACTTCGCTAATTCTGCATGTGTCAATTATACCTAAGAAAGACATACACATCATTATCATTACGATGAGCGACCTGTTGAGAGGAGATGAACTCTAGCAACGAATAACAAAATCTATAATGGATGAAGTGGAAGGTGAATTCCAAATTTCCTAATTCCTTTAGATCTCAGCAATAGGACAAAACCAACGAAGGTTAAAACCTTGACGTTCTAATGAGTCAAGACACGAAGAAATTGAAAATTTCGAAAACACCTTCTCGCTGTCGAGGGAAAAAATGAAGGAACGAAATCTTCTTTTAAACTCCAATATATTAATAAGTGAGGTAAAGAAACGAAGGAGTTTACAAACGGAAAATCAGCTTACCTTTAGATCTCACTGATAGTTAAAAATTTTAAACCTTAAGATTCCCGAAGGTCCAGTTAAGAGATGAGGAAGTGAAAGGAAGTCAAATGCCTTACGACCATGTTCAATGAAAAGGGGAGTAAAGGTGGTAGTAATAGGGAGGCACACAATACAAAATATCTGTGGACATGGCAAGGAATTAGGGTAGATTTTCATTCTTCTTGCAGACATCGCAAACATGACTGCATGATGCTAAATAAACGGCCAGGACGACACAGCAATAAATTGCCGAAAAGACAATCTTCTAAAAAAATGGAGCATGTCCTTGACCAGCAATGAATAAACCAAGGCCAAGAAGAAGAAGAAGAAGTGTCGCAGACTTTGTGTGTGTGGCTTTATAGGTCTCAGTGACCTATAACTTCACAGTCACTTTTGACTTCTCTCCCCCATCCTTCTAATATATGTCCTAACCATCTCTATTTTTGTACCCCCACTGCTTGGGAAATACTGAGCTTTTAGTATAATTACACAACTTCCTTGTTAACCTTCTTCTGGTGGATGATGATATCCCTTTTAGATAAGAACGAGCGCAAACAATAGTTTCTTTTGTCGAGGAAGATTTTGAATTCAGTTTTGATTTAAGGGTTAAAAATTACACCAAAATAGCATGAACAGTCTTCAACTCACTATTTAACACTGTTATAGAATAATTATGTTTGAAAAGGAACGATCCGTGACTTTTTTTCTTACAAGGGATTGATTCTAGGGCAGCAAATCACCCTAAAGAACGAGCCACGAGAAAAGACAATACATTGTCTAAAAGAAAATTAGCAGCAGCGTTACGGTTTGCCCAAAATTAAGAAGCTTAGAAAATTGCTTAAAGTGGAAAGGTTTTGATAGAAATCCAACAGTGATGAGTCAAGGTTTGTGTAGGGAAGAAGAAAGCCACTGACTGACAAGTAATTAAAAAATTTAAAAAGTGAATCGTTGCTGAAAACAACAGAAAGTGCCTCTTACAATTATGTAGAGCATAGATTCTCAAACTAATTTCGTCTACCGCCCACTTTGAGAATCAATTATTTTCTAGCGCCCCCTAAAACTTTTAACTTTACCACATCTTAAAAATCACAATCACTTTAACTTTAGTTAAATTATAGCCTGCCATATATGAGTCTTATCTAGTTTCTCCCAATTTTCTCTGTGCCCTTTACCGCCCCCCTGTAGGCCTCTAGCGCCCACAAGGGGGCGTTATCGCCCACTTTGAGAATGACTGATGTAGAGGAATAAAATTTCCGAAGAGGAAATTAAAAAAGGGACATCGCAGATGAAGCAATAACAGAAACGACAATTGCTAAGTCATGTGATAAAATGAGACGACAACAAAAATTATGAGTTAGCTACCATGCGAAAATACAAGATTTTAGAACGGTGGTTCCCAATGGGGTCCATGTTGACTCCTAAATTGTCGTTACAGACCCTCCATACGTGAAAGAAATCGATGAACCTGTGGGGTTAATAAAGAGAAAAAATAAATTTGCCCAAAAATCAACAGACTTGGAAGTTTGCCTGAAATCAAGTGTCTTAGAGAGAGATATCCAACAAAGGCAAGCCAAGGTTTATGAAGAGAAAAAAGAAGGACACAATGGACGTAATTGAAAAATTGAAACTTTAATTGCATCGAATAAAACTTTTATTGCCTTATGGACGATGGATTCTTACTGCTTTAATTTTGAAAGATATCACGTTGTGAAAAACAAGTAGTTGCAGTTTCCAAGAGTTTGCACGAAATAGATAGTAAAGCATCTTTGATTGCCCTTTGTAATTTTAATGTTTTCGGAGATGCATGTTTTCACAACGTGTGATTTATGCAGAGTAGAAAATATGTTCCAATATATTTGCTTTATTTTTATTATTTGAAATCTGACAAAACTGTTTCGTTATTCAAAGAAAGAAACAACCAGGAATGGAAAGCTCCCGGAATAGTTTCATAACCGCTGCGGTCGCAGCGGTAATAAGCCGGCGACAACACCATTTCAAATGACACGACGACTGGGACTTGTTGTTACAAGTTTCCAAAATTAACCAGCGTCAAAGATTCGCCCTTCTTTGAATCGGGAGGGCACCCCAGAGACGCCGACGAAACGGCGTTTATGTAATTCAGTGTTCGAATACAGGAGGTGTATTTGTAGGGGGGTGCTTTTAATCGATCGCCGGCGACGAATAAATTGGTCTTAATGGAACCGGAAAAATTTAAATAACGTTCAACGTTGCACCGGGTATGTGCATTTGCACGAATGTGCAGGTTATGTCAAGATTGCATTGAATTTTTATTTCGGCTTTTATGTATTTCCTGAATAAGTAGTGGAGTAGTGGTGTTACAATTCTATTTTTATTCCATTTGCTTTTAATACACATCCATTGATAAAAGGGTGTTGAAAAATAAGACCTTCAGAAATTTGTAGGTGCGTGTGGATTAATTATTGAATTCTGAGAAACGAAATACAATTTGAAAAGTGCTTAAACAAAATTCTTCATAAGCATTTTATTTAGAATGAAGGTCGTTGGCGAGTAAATGTAAACTCAAGAGAATAACGGATTTCATTTAACCCGTTTTTAATTAAACTTTTTATAATTAAATTGCTAGAATTGTGCAAGCTAAAAAAATAAAATAAAAGCCGGTTAATTCCCTCAATTCTTCTACGAGTATTATTTATGAAAACGGATTATCACTAAACTAAGTTTCAAATACGTACTCAAAAAAATTCTACTTAATCGTTTGATGTTCATATAATACATACAATAATAATAATTGTGACAAAAATAAGCAAAACGCTTTTTTTAACTACTTTTTTAAATAGAGTAGGCAATGTTCATTTGCCTACGGAAATCTCTCAAACATGATTTGTTTGATCAATGGAAATACTAATGGAAATGTTGCAAGGCCGAACAACTTTTAGATAAATCAATATATACCAGCACTCTAATTCCAAACATACCTGCATTTAAAAGTCTATAGATCGGTGTTTCATGTAACGCTATTTATAGCGCAAAGTGTTTGAACGTATTTTGCCAGAGCTTTAAATGGCGCACATCTTTAACGTCATATATTACGACCGTCAACACGAAATGCTTTTCAAATATTTTATACGCTAGATATTGTAGTTACCTGTATAAACGAAAAAGTACTGTCGCAAAACTCAATCTTCTTCACTGAGGAAAATATGTAACAAGATCCTTCACCTCAGAGTAACTATAAATATCTATGTAATTGCCTTCGATAATCGATATTTTAGTCTTTGCAGTTAAACTCGTTGAAATATACTAAAGTTAAATGACGTCAATAGAAATCATGAGGGACGTCTCTTCAAAAAATAAATAATTGTGAATCATATTCGCAATATATTAAACATGATTTCGTTGCAATTTATTCAAAATGTGCTATGATTTATAATTAACTTTCCAATTGTGCTGCGCTTGCAAAAATAAAATAGGGTGAGTATCAAACAAAATACGAAAGGAAAATTTTTATGTAAATTCAGAATGATTATGTATGACTATTAATATTTTTATTAAATCACATTTTCCCCTATTTTTGGAGAAGATGTCAGTCGACACAACGAAACATCGATTACTAAGGTTGCGTTGTATAAAAGGTTTAAGCCAAGATTGAAGTTAATCCTAAGTTACAACGAGACACACAAAATGCTGTACGTCATAACAAGTGTCACATTCTAACTTAGGATTAAAGTTAATCCTGGCTTAAACCTTTTATACAAGGCAACCTAAGCAATTAAAAGTATTCCGACAAATTCTTGCTAAAAACAGAAAGATTTTCTTAAATAGTTCCTTGTGCGTTGGTATCTTTTAAATCGAAGGTTGTTTTATTTTAATGTATTCTGTTAATGTCACATAAATTAACATTAAATAGTGATTT
This sequence comes from Dorcus hopei, assembly GCA_033060865.1. Classification (NCBI taxonomy): domain Eukaryota; kingdom Metazoa; phylum Arthropoda; class Insecta; order Coleoptera; family Lucanidae; genus Dorcus; species Dorcus hopei. The sequence goes on along the minus strand of CM065425.1, from coordinate 857,723 downwards.
TAAAAGCGAATTGCAATTTATTTTACAGGCAGTCGATTGTGATTTGCATCAACGCTATCTCCAATGACTGTAGGTAAGAGGATGAAAGTGAGCTGCATATCCGGCTATCAACATTTCAGCAAGTGCTAATAATTTACGATTGATTGCGATCTGTGCGGTGAGTACTCGCTGAATCGCCCCGTCTGTTTTGTATGGCATAAAGAGCTTCCTGTCCATGAGCATTCTGAGCTTCCTCTATTCGAATACCGTAGCAAGCTCTATTTCAAATTCAATCGACAGACTCGATTTAATTGAAAGAAAATCTTACATTCATCCCATTACATCGACTACATTTTGCAATTGTTGCAAAGTTGGCGAACCCCCCTTGTAAAATTATCCGTGACGAAGGGAAGCACTTTTTTCTTGAGCGTCGGTTTTTGTTCCACAATGACATCGATTAGTTGCCGCAGGGCATTTTTGTGAGCTTCGGCCACTTCCACTTCAATTATTAATCGACGTTTCTTTCCCATTCTGGAGCTTCACAATCATACTTTTTATTAGTGGCGAGTTCGTCATTAATTTTGAACATTTTTGTTCCAAGTGTGTCCCATAAATAAGGGGTAACAATGGATACGATATTGCTTTTTAAAAGCAGGAACTCCTTCTTACGCCCAATGCTTAGAAACGTTGCAATTCCGAGGAAAATAGCCGGAATCCAGCAGAAAGAAACGGTGCGTTACAACTTTGGCGGAATTAAAGAGGAGATAAATTTAATTGAAAATTTCAGCTACTTTAGCGTTTCGGAAGAACACGGCGGTGGTGCAGTTTAATTAAAACATAAATAACGTGACGAGGAACGGGATCGGACAGCTACAGGTGCAGTAGTTTGGTGCAGCTCCTTCTGTGATATATAACACATTAATTGATGGGGGTACGGGGAGATTCACATATTGAGGATATTGATTAACGCCGCGGGTTGAGGGTGTTTTCCACCTCAGTGATGACGTGTTACCGTTCTGTACCGGTCTATTATGTAATTTATCGCCGCTTTCTAAAATGGATAGGTACAACGAGCCCGTTCTGTTATTACGTGTGTTAAGTTCAAAACCATTCCGGTAATTAAACGAATTTATTGCAATCGGGGCTTTAAATTGGGTTTTACATTGTTTGAATCTATTAAAGGAAATTACACAGATTTTAAATGTTTACGTGGGAATAACAATATAATTCCTTTTCGGGACATTACGTTAGGGTCGTTTTAATAAATAACCGCGATCAATTATCTTTTGAATCTTCCGGGCGACTTTGTTCTCGTAAGCAGGTCGTAACACAAGCTCATGAGCGTTTTTCCCCTACGCGACTTAATATAAAAGATAAGAAACCGTACTCCGAAAATCTTTTTTATTACAAGGGTAAATTACAAGTTAGGCCATTAAGTTAAGTATCGACGGAATGGAAATGGTTTCGGTGCGCATTATCCCCGAACGGGAGACGTGTTTTTACAATCAAACGATATGTCGGAGAAAAACTTTGTAAACTCGATTAGCTCTATTATTTTCTAATCCCAGCCAGAATCTTTTTTATCGGCGGCGGTGACTTGGGTTCCGTTTTAATTAGTTCGACTGAGACAACAACTAAAACACACAAATTAATTTCCAATTCCGTCAGAGTTTTGTTTGCGCACGTGATTATTAATTTATGCAACTACTACATCGAATGCTGGGAATTCTGGGAACTTCGAACGTATCTAGTGATTGTTTACTGTGCTCAATTCGTAGGAGCTATTGATCGCAAATTGAAACGTCTGAATTCGTTAGTTAACTCTTAATAATGTGCGAGTGGAAGTTACTTGAAACTCACGTAGAAATTCCAGCCGAATTATTTCGGCGACGAAGAATGTATTCCTGCGAACTCCATTAAAAGGGCATTACTCACGACGGGCGTTACACTAAGAAGCTGCTTCATCCCTTCGGTTATAATAGTATTTGCTCGGAGAATAATCGATAACTAGTTAATATGCGGAACGAGCGGCGTTTTACTAACTAGTATGGAGGGATGGTTCCGAGCAGAACGGAAGTTATTTAGACGATTCTCACAAGTGAAATTAGAACTGCTTCATTTTGTTATATTACATTTAACAATCGTAATAAAAATAATTGACTTCGGAAGTTACGAAGCCGATGTTTCTAATTAAATTAAAATGCATTAAAGCCCATAATCTGTTCTATATTTGTTCAAAAAACCTGTAGTAAATTAAAAATGCGTTTAGTGTTCTTTTTCTCATTTGATACAAAAAATAACAAGTGGATTTAGTACTGCATCTTATAAATAATACTCCTAGTTCCTTATGATCACCTATGTGGATGGCTCGTAAACGAGCTTTTTCCGTAAACGTTAGCGTGTCTTAATGAAAGAAGCAGAGCACGGTAAATTGATGAGGAAAAAAGCTCACGTGTGACGTTCCACATTAGTCCCGTTGTAATAACATAAGTAGGAAAAAGCGCACATAAAATGAGAAGGATCAATAATACAGGACAATTTTCCTAAGTGCGCGGATGGAGCTTTACACGTACTGCTTCATTTGTAATAAAATTGGGAGAATCTACACAAAGAAAACATGAGCCATAATAAATATTTCCGCGTCACTTTTAATCAAGGACCAGGACGAACTAGTCGGAAGCGCCTCATCTCGCCCAGCGAAACTTAATCTCTCCCTAATTTCAAAGAGGCCCTCGCTTCATGATGAGGACGCCTCAAAACTTGATCGCCTTCGGCGGAATGAATTCGTGATTAAGTTTATGCGCCCCTGTGGCTGACCAAATAGCTACAGTCTAATTGCGTTTCGAACCCGGTACATAATAAATGACTTGCTGAATTGATTCTGGTTTGTTTTCCGTCATTTGCGCAAGGAAGTTTGACTTGCTCATCTGGTGACATAATACAGTGAGATAAGGCAAACTTTTTAATTTTTGGAAATTTTTATCTTGGAAATGAAAGATACATAGGAGACTTATTATCCCACTGACTTTTTCTCGTATATTCTATCTTCTATCTTTGTGTTTTCCGGTCTTATGTTGTCATTCAAATCGCACATAATTTTTCTTACGTACACTTTTTACTTATTGTGCTCTGCTTATAACTATTCTAGTAGTTCTGTTTCTTATAAGTCTGCGTTGTATCATATACATAAATAAATTAAATTATGTATGTACATTGTTTCGGTAATAATTTTGAAGTGAAACGGCAAACATTCATGAAATAACTGAATGGTAAACGCTTATTTAGTAATAAAATCAATCTAAGCATATTATTCGAATTTCATACAACTAAATAGCATAATAATTTGGATTATTTGCACACACGAAATAATCTGTCGAAGTATTTATTTAAATCGTGAAAATAAAATTGGGAGACATCTATCTAAATAAAACAGAGGCAAAAAGGAGCTGAGAGAAGATGATCATTCGTTAGAACAAAACACATTCCCGGAGTCCCGTTGTAGCAGCGTTGTATTTATTTCCCCCTCGAAATTACACGCCCTTAAGCCCTTTGTCCCGCAAACCGAAGGAAAATGCGTGCGCCAGGAAAAAAATAACGCTCTAAAGTGGGGCGATAATACATTTCCGTTCGCGAGGAGGGATGAAAGCGGTTTTAAAGTTTGTTTAGAGTTGCCGGCAAATATATTACCTCCCGCGTAATCCACGGCGAGAAATCACGAAAAATCCGCTCCGCGCCCGTTCTTTATTTCGCACTTCGTTAGATAACGAAATCTATCAATACCGCCCCAGACGGACTTATCGATAGCGCGCCCTGCGCCGCCCCTATGTATTCCGGTTAAAATTATACGTCGTTCGTGTATTGGGTTTTCCGCGCGGATGAAACTTCAAGTTCGCCAAATTTCAAACACGTGCGTCGCAAATTACAAGTCGTCAAATTTGTAATTACATTTACAGCCATCCTGTCGCATTATCAGACTTTGAATGATAAGGGTCTTGCGACAACACATGCGAGAAAATACTCGTATTACGAGCAACGCGCAACGCTTTATTGTTAATTTTATACAACAAAAAAATGACAACTAAGTTAGTTTAAACATGTAATGAGGTTGGTAAAAAAAAACACTAGATTGGCAACACTGATATTGAAGAAAACCCAAGCTGAAAATTTTCACAAGAAGAAGAAGACCTGGGCAGAAGAAGTCAGGACAACAGTGAAATGGCAAGAAGCGAAACAAAGGGCGCAAGACAGAAGCTGATGAAAAGAAGTACGGACCTTACACCCGGAAAGGTAAGAGGGCTTTTGGATTAAGTAAGTTTAATTCAAAGCCAAGCTCGAAAGCACCAACACGAAACATAAAATGAGAGTTCATTCTAAATCAGTATAAATATCAAAACCCATACCTGAAAAAATTTGTACTACGTGTAAACAAGAAATAAAATTTCTCGCGGTCTCCATTTTCATTTCATTTTTGTGTCTACGCGGGAGGATTCGAAAGAAAATTTAATTTGAATATTCCGGCCGAGTTTTAACATTGAGCCTGACATATTCTGCCCCGAAATTTGTGTATCCCCACGAGATTTATATATATTTCGAGATAAAAAAGAGAAGCAAGCTCGTTTGAATAGCAAATATTTGTATGACCATAACACTAAATCTCTCTGATAAAGCTGCGCTGTAAATAAGAAGCGGGGGCCGAAAGCTCTGTTTAAACAGGTCCCTAATGATGCAGTTCGTTACAAAATTGATAATGAGAATTCCTCTACGACCAAGTTTATGGGGCCGTTAACACATGTAAATTACGCACACGTGTTTTTTTTTTTTTTCAATTCTCTGATATTTCACGGGTTTCGCTTTCATCAAATCGCTCCGCCAAACTCACGCGTAAAATTAAGCAAATATTTTGGGGAACCACAAAACGCAGCCTAACGGCCAATTATTATTATGTGTTGTTCGGATCGTACGATGCCGTAGCATAATGTTAATAAAGGCACGGGCGAATAAAGATATTTCGCCAAAAGCGAACTCAACCCCAAAACGAGATTCGCATTTAAGATATGTATGTTGAAAGCACGTCGCTCGTGTACGCCATCTAATGGAGGCTTTCCGCGGATAAGTGCAAGGCTCAAAATTTATAGCGTGTTTGAGAGGAAGATATATGTCTGTGTTATTTGCGAACGTAAAATGCATGCAAATTTATTTATTATATTTTGTTTCAACCAACGAAAGCGTAAGCCGATTGCACGGAAAGCCCTCCTGGGAGTTCCTAATTTTTACGTGAAAATACTATTACATATGCCAGTCTGTATAACATCAAAGAATACAAAAAATTATTTTTCACTTTGATATTTTTTTGCTTTTAAAACAGTCACTACATCAATCCATTCTAAGTGGAGCACAATGGTAATAAAAAGGGGGAATTTATATTTTGCTAATGTGAATGCAACCCCTAAACCAGATTCTCATTTGAGATACCTACATTGAAAGCACGCCATTTATTGCAGGCTAAAAAATGCAATCGGATCAAAATTTGTGTGTATTATATTTTTGTTCATTTTTGGCTCTCCACCAGTAGGTCGATTTTAATTTATCGATTTTCCAGCTGCTCTACTCGTATCGCGTCAAAATTTATTAGCTCTTTTCTTTAGTTTGACACAAGAACAAACCTAGACACTAATTAAACTCCGAGCCGAAACAGATACTAGTGAGAGATGTTTCGTTCGCGAGCAACGTCAAAACGTATTAGGCCGTAATTGTACATTTGCAGCACGTAGTTTAACCTTATTGTTGTTACACCCGGCGCTTAATGATCCCATGATTAAAAGAGATGTGAGGATCAACAGCGTCGCCAAATGGAACGCAGTGCATGCATTTCAATGGGGTAGCTTCCCCCGACGCCCCGACTAAGCTTCTTTGCAGTAGAAAATTAAATTCGTTTCGAGAGAATTACATATCACGTTCTGTTTCTTTGAGGTTGAAGAGGAGACTGGCTGGTTTTAAAAGGAAAAACTGATTAGATTTCTGCCAAATGTATTCAAATGAAATTGCGTGTGTCCTAGAAGGGCGTTGAGGTCGCCCGCCTTAATTTGGTTAACAAAATTTCTAGGTAAATTAGAGCAAATGCCTTGCAGCAAGAAAATTCATAAAGTTTTCATACCACAACTTACTTTAAAAAGCTGCATTAAATAATTTATGCAACTTGACGCACTTAAGCTACTCAACTTGTATAATTTATTCAGCACGTAACACATTTGAAAATCGATTAAAATTAGTTCCCGCGTTTAAAAGCAATAAACGTAAAGTTTGCAATACCTCAATAAGTTCCCTGGGCGTAAAATTAAAAGACACTTTTGTGTCAAGTAAGTCACGGGCTTGGATTACACGAGTTTTCAATTCTGATAATCTCCCTTTCGCGGGGCACAGCGGCGCATGTAATTTCGACTGCGATTCCCTGCGGAACGTCCAGGAGACGAAAGGGAAAGAAAAGGACCGCGCTCGACTAAACTTTAAATCGCATTTGTTGTTGCAGAAGATTTTATTAAATTACGGAGCCGCTGCATAATCTAAACGGATAAAATTTGGGGCCCGTAATACTATAACAACCCCCTGACGCAAAATCGCTGAGCAAACATCAACATAACCCCGAAACGTGTACACAAAAGCATTGTCCTACGTAATGCTCCTGTCTGGAGATAAATATTTGAATGGATTTTATTCTCGCGGTGTGAAAATGATCTTTTGTGAGGGGCTGTTGCATTGTTGTTCGAGCGATGTGTCAGCGTGAAAATTTAATTTATCTGTTTCTACATAAATTCAGGATTTTGCATAACCGCTCGGTTGGCTATACAATCGCGGAATGTTTTTAAATTGTTTATCAAATTGCTCTCATTTGAAGTACTCCAATTAATTAAAAGAAAAAAGAAATAGGTCCTTTTTTGTTCCAATTAATTATAGCCACAATATTTTTTCTGAAGTGTAAAGTTTGTGTAAGGAGATTGCTCGGAAATTTTATAATATTTCTGCCGCCCACCAACTTCCACAGCAAACAACTAACATAAAATTCGTTAGAAATCTTGATAATCTTAATCTTCACGAAGAAAGTTAATTAAAACTTGGGGTGATGTTGACACGAGCTACTCTTTCAATTAAACAAATTAAAGGAATACTTTAGTTTCTCCAATCGTAGGAGGTACGAAGTTGTATTGATTCTTCACTTCTTTAACGTAGAACACGTTCTATACGAAAAAAAAAACTTCTACGGTTAATAATTTTATTGTTGCCTTAACAAATATTGTTGTATTTCAACCTCATTAAAAGTTAGACGTCCGAAACGAAGTTAGGGATAAAATTAGGGGTATTAGAAACTCTGATGTAATTATATTTGACTTCGTATTACATTAAATTTTCCATTTTCCAACTTTCCAGGGTAGCTCCACGTTTTGTAATTTAAAACTTAACGGAGTGCATGTAGGGCGGCGCGCAGGAAGAGAAAAAAAAAGAGTCTCCAAGATCCAGCGACCTAAGGGGGTAATTTGTTATGAACGCAGCAACTCGATGTGAATAATTGAATGAGGGCGCTTCAAAGCGAAATAAATTAAGGCCGAAACGCACGCCACTTTAGGACCATGATTTATATCCAATTAATGAGGACCTGCATTTACCCCGTTAATTGAAGAACAATTCAGCACTGCCAACATAAATATCCTGCGGCAGTCCATCGTCGGCCGAAGCAAGGGCTACTCTAATTTTGGGACCCGGCTCGCCGACATAATATATCATTTGGCTTTCTGCTTTGCTACATTAATTTTACAGCTGGAGGCGTGCTATGATTTTCCGAGATATGAGAAATCCCAAATGAAATGGTATCCTTTTGTTGTTGTCCATAATCAACTGAGGTGTGTTGTTTTAGGACTAATTGCGAAATGCCAATTTCACATTAAAAACAAGAAATACCGCACAGGTAACATTTAAATACACATACAAAACATTTCACTTAACTTTTAATCAAATTGAAGCATCAATAAAAAAAATCTTAAAGGATTTCCACTGTACTTGACTTGACTATTTTTTATTTATTGAAATAGTTTTTTAAAAAATTTCTCGTACCTTAAATTGAAAATACGTTTACTATGTTCTTTTCTTATTAAATTAATGTTTCTTTAATCTGGTTTGTGAACAGAAGAAGCAACCGCACACGATAATAAAACCAAAACTAAAGCAACAAAAGAGGGCTTCTGCACAGCTACAGTTCTTGCGGGAGCTTTTATTATTTATAGAGAAACATGCAGTTTATATTCTTTATAAAGGATTACACTGCAACAGAGGTTCACGACGTGATATTCTTTGGCCTGCTTTGTGCTGTTATCATTTGACGAACATTTTCATAAGCATTTGTATATTTTTTTTATAGTTAACACCGAATATGATTCAAGGGAGTTTTTTAGATCCCCTTCTTTACTGTGTGGTAAATCAGTTTACTTATTTATAAAACGATAAGTGAAGCATATTCTGCACCGCGAACGTGACGTTATAAGAAGACTAAACCTATAAAAAGCAAACTACCTTCTCTACGACCACAAAAACACCTGCACGAATAATTCTGCTGATAAAACATGGCGTGACTAAGCTACTTGTGAATAATACATACAAAACTAGAATGTGGGCAATGAATAATAAAATACATCAATGTACCATACCCGTTGACCTCAAAAATAATTCACAAAATAAAATCAATTTTGTTCCTCCACGAATTCTTTATGAAACTAAAGGGGGAGTGAATGTACGGCAAAGAATTTAATTTAATCATTTCCACTTGCGTGTTCACCCGATGTCAGCGAGGCAAAATAAAATTAAAAAGAAAAAAAAGTGAATTTGCCGGCCGCAGAGCTACTCCTTTTAATGGACGCGTCGTTTCCAACTACAATTTAATTACGCAACTTCCAGGACTCTCCACTATTTAATTTTGTTTGCTAAGAACTAAACAAAGCGGTCCTTATTAAAGAGTGCATGTTGTGTCGTCATCTTGAAGTTAATTGGACCGCCGCGCCGCCCGACTGAGCACCATTGAATAATCATTTGATTGCGGCGGTTAAAAGCCGGATACAAGCCATTAATTCGTAATTGTGGAGGGTTTTGCAGGAAGACGTTTCCATCAACGTCTGTTAGATTTAAACTATCCGGAACGAACAATTCGAATAGGTCTTTTAGGGAATTTTAAATCTCAAGTCAATTTTCGCGTGTAATTGTTTCTGCCCCACCCTGTATTTGACAATTTTAATGTCCAACTTGCCCCAGCGACTGTAAACTTTACGGGTGCCATAAACCAGAAGCTACGTTTTGAACGGTAGGTTTTATTCTTATGGCTTAATTTCCCGGCCATTACTGGTGCAAATGTCCTCACTATTAACTAGGTGCAGAACATATAAAACTCCTACGTGCGTGTTTTAAATTAGAGTTTTAAACCTCAATTAAGCAGAGACCTCATGGTGGAAGTATGTTTTAGTTTCCTTGTTTCCCTTAGACATGGTGGCTTAACAACAAAATTCTTGTGTAATTTTTGAAAATATTCCGTTGATTATTTATACAAATTTCTAGAGAGAATTTCTAGCAAATTCGGGCGAAACGTTGGTGATTTGTAAGTTGACAAGTTCTGTTATTCAAAACTTATCGGTGCCCTTTGATTACAAAAAGAGTCAAATTTTAAATGTCCTTTAATTAATTTTTCTTCCAAGACGTTTTCCTTTTGTGTAAGAGTAAACGGACGCTATACAAAGATGGCACGTAAAAGGCGCCTTTGCACATTTAACCCCCCGTGAAAATCACTTTCTAAATTTCCTCGTGTTTACACCTTACAGGGGAGCGTTACGCGCGTCGTACAAAAAGATTTGTGTAATCCAAGCCGAGCAGAAAATGCCGCATCTAAATTGCAAATTATTCAAAAATCTCCGACGAATTCACCGACACGTAAGCACGCATGCAAATTGCTTCCCATACAGGCTGCTAATACGCCTCCCCAATACAGGAAATATGACGAAGGGCTTCCATCACGCGCCGGCGCCCTTCGGTAGCTCATTCCGGCGTTCCATGCATAATTTTCGGACGTGCTGGGGAAGTTTAAATTAATGCGGGTCCGATATCAAAGGCTTAGGTTATTTAGTTAAGGTTGTTATCGGGAAATAAAGACGCTAAGCCGAATGATCTTCAACGTAACGCGTAGGGCATTAATTAAAAGTTACACTTAATTTAGGATTCAAATCCTTTTTAGTTCTATTTCCACCTTTTTTCACGTTTCAATGGAACACTCTGTATGTACCTATTATATTAACAATTGAATTTAAATCTTGATTTGGGCTAACGCGTTTTGTAGACTGGATAAATAAATAAGTCAAATAAACTGGAGTACGTTACGAAACAAAGCCGCAACCAAACAATTCCATGCTTCGGAACAATACGCTCTAAACTTGGAGATGTCACGGCAGATACAAGCCAACACAACTAGAGCTCAAAGTAGCGCTCTTCAATACACAATAGAACAGATAAAGAGCATCGCTCACTTTGAATCGGGCTCAACAATGACGTTCAAATTTGTATCAACAAGTCTCGGTCGTCCAGGACGAGTTTAATAAATCGCGCAGGTTCACGCCTGGCTTCGTCTATTTAAATTAGCCAGATCGCCTGCGATAATTTGTTTATTTGTTTATCGGCTTCCTTTCTAAGGATGCTCATTTGCACAACCGGAAGTCATTAAGGCCCGAGCTTTATTGCCTATTTCCTATGATTAGCGCCTGCGATTACTCCAGTCGCGAAGTTCGTTTTGCGCTTGAAATCATGATTATTTGAAACTTCCTCTAAAATATAAAGTCTTTAATCCAAAATGGAATGTTTTCATTTTAAGTTTTAATCACCCTGTTGATTGTTGTACACAGAGCAAACTATTTGTATGCATGTATAAATTCTATATCATTAAGGAACTATTCCGTGAAACGGTTTTACAAGAATGCACTCCTGCAGATTAAAACTAAAATGAAATAGGTAATTACGCTTATTGCCATTTGTAACTCATACCCTGCTTCAAATTCAATATAAGTTCCTCGATGATGAAATTTTAAATCTTCGAGAAGCCGAAGCTACATAAATAGAGCTAATTCTGCGCGCGTAATCATATCAGGCGCTCTCGTGTTCTGTGAGAAGTAAGAGAAAATACGATTATGAACAGCTCAAATTTGGATTGTAATCCTGTTGAGTACAGATCTCCTTCTGTTTGCTCAGCAAGAGCTCGCGGAGGTTGTTATTATGTCAGAAAGAAAATATAGATTGGATTAATTTTAAGAACGGGAACGGAAACTCAAGGCAGTATCATGAAGTAAAGAGATTTAATAGTTGCAAAGATTTTTCAGCTATATAAGGTAAATCACTTTATATACATAATTTTGCCTTTTGCTTCAATTTAAAAATCACATTTTTCTAAAAGAAAAGAAAAACATTTTGTCTAACCAAGCCTCCTTTAATACAGGCCCGCTCCTTTAGGTGGTAGAAAAATCAGTGTTGTTACATAATTGGGTTAGTTCTTTCAGATTTCTTTAAAGATAATCAATGGAGTAACTACCATAATGTCAAGTTGGTTACCTACAATCTGCAATACAGGAAGAGAAACTCCACATATTTGTTTGCATCCAATGGCACGTGCCTCTGGAGGCGATAAAGAAAAGAATTCTACGCTTTCTATTAGATAATATTGATGGAAGATGAAGATGAAAGACCAAACATCTATTTAAAGGTTAGATCAACAATCTCTCGGTTGGTCCATTTGTAAAAGATGGTCAGGTGAAAGACCAAACATTAATTTAGAGGTCAGATCAACAATCTGTTAAGTACTTGGCCAATTGACAGAGGGTCGTTTGATGAGACACAAAAACGCTCTTTAAAATATGACCCTAGCTCATTTTAATCATGCTGTGAAAATTATTTAAATAATAACTTCCCTCGTCTATAGATTGGACGAGATTTGGCCAACAACATCACCACCCTTATCATCATTACCCTTACCATCGAGGTGGTCCAAATCTTTTTCTTTTGCAATACGAGCGCAGACGAAACCGAACCATCAATTCGGTTGCTCATCCACGTCTCCTCTTTTCCGATCATCCTGCATACAGAAGTTGCTGGTCCAAGAAAAAGACAGCATTGGGAAACGATTGGGTTGGAAGGCAACAATCTCAACGAAGTTATGAATAAGTGAATCATGGCTAACACAAAAGAAACGTGAAACTCATCAGGAATTAAATATTCGGGGGAGTAAATGGGAGTAAATACAATTGGCGAATTTCTGAGGCAAAGGCAACAAAGAAAAACAATCGGAAAAGTGTGGGGAATGAAATGAAGTAAAATGGTGCAAAAGGGTACCTATTAAAAGCAGGTCAGAGGAGGAGTATTCAGTAGATGGAAAGAAGGAGAAAAAAATCCAAGAGACCGAGAGAAATGTAATTAGGAACATGGCACCAAATACGACGTCGTAGATGACAGATAAAACGAAGTAATTATACGATTTTTTTTCTAGATTGTCGGGAAAGGCGAATGGCGAAACCCTACAATTGAAGAAAAAGTATTTGGAATTGTTTGAACGTTGTCAGAAAGGACGGAAGCAAGCACAAAAATATGCGAGGCAAAAAATTAAACAAGAATCTGATTGAAGAGCAATTGGAGGGTAGAAAAAAAAAGGACGAAAGAGAACCCATTTTCTTTTTTCTGAAGATTCATTTGAAGTCCAAAAACGTATGAATCAATCAGGAAAAATGATTTCTCCTAGATCGCTTTTATATTCACGTTAAAGTATTTATTAGCTCTGCAGGCCTAGAAGACCCATGGCCTGATGAATTGTCCGCTTCCATTCTTTACGGTTCAAAATTCCAGTTGTTGTTTTTTATTCTTTTCATATCCTTCACTACTTCTTCCTTCCATCCAGATTTTGGTCTGCCTCTTCTTCTCGTACCTCCTATGCTAACTTCCAACGTCCTCCTTGGGATTCTGTTTGTCTCCATTCTTCCTATATGTCCCAGCCACCTCAATCGTTGTGCCTTTGCAAAACCAATTATGTCTACTTCACCATATAGTTCTTTCAATTCTTTATTTGTTCTTCTTAGCAATCTTTCATTTACTTTCTTCCCTCTAAATATTTTTCTTAATAGCTTTCTTTCTCATACACCCAACATATTTTGTTCTGTTGTGCTTAAAACCCATATTTCGCAAGTAAAAGTAACCACCGAAAAGTAAAAAGAAAAAAAATCAAACGGGATGTGGTCTCATGGACATCAAATAAAAGGCAACTCAATTTAACTTGAAGGCTTCCTCGGCCGTCGTCCATGTTTGAATTGGCTTCCGGTTGGAACCGCGTCACGTTGATTTCTTCTTCTTCGGTTCCAACCGGAAGCCAATTCAAACAAAAGGCAACTCCTTTGTCCAAGGCTTTAATTTTTCTTCTAACTGATTGTGTGTCTGGTCATAATTTACAAACTGTACACACATTGAAGGGGATAACAGAGCAAGTGGCGAAAAAAAGACCATTGGAGGAGAGAGGAAAAATATCCAAGGTGAGAAAAAGCTTGAACAGAATAGAAAAGGCTGGCGATATAAAGACCGTGATAAATAGAGGAGGAGATAAGGAAAGCAAACCTGAAACCAAATTCGAGGCCCTAGATGTCAGCAAGATAAAAAAAGGATGGGGGGAAAAAGAGAAAGGAAACCAAACAAAACAGTAAAAAAAATCCTAGGCGAGAAAAGGCTTCAAAAAAGCAGAAAAGGCCGATGAATTAGAAATGTGAGCAAGAAACCGAGATAAATAGAAGAAGAGATAATGAAACCAAATCCGAAGCCGTAGATATCAGCAGGATAAGGAATGATAAGAAAAATGAAAGAGGAATGGAACCAAGCGAACAGTGCAAAAAAATCTAATGCGAGAATAGGCTTCAAAAGAGGTGAAACGGAGACCATAGCAAGAAACGTGTATTTCACGCTTTTTATTGTCCTTAAAAAATTAATCTTAACCTTGGGATAGAATTACTGAAACGTTTAAGTCCGCAAACATACATTATACAGATGACCTGAGCTCTATTGATCGATATACATAGATTGAATTATCGACGTACACATTTCTGTGAAGCAATTTTACACTGTAGCGTCCTGGTAAATTACTTTTTAATTAAAAACAGAAAACGAGGCAGTATTATTTTAATTTAATTTTAATTTAGTTTAATTTTAATAGAAATAAGGTACAGCTACAGAAAAATGATTTCCAAATGGCATCACTTAAGAATAAAATAAAAATGGATAATAACATAAATATATAACAGTATACAGTAGTAAACACAACGTAATTAATTAACGTGCAGTGTGTTTATCGAAACGCTTCACTTCCTTCACTGTACACTCGGTTGTGTTTCTAAAATCCTTTACATGGAGAACACACTGACGAGAAATCATATCGACTGTTTGTATTACAGAAAAGAGAGTGGCTTCCGAGTTTCGCGAAAAGCAAGGACGAAATGTGATTAGAGAAATTCAGCGCCGTCGCCGGCTGTTCCACAACAAAATAGTCAAAGTTTCGCGATCTCTCCGCGTTTGTTACACTCATCGTAATTAACGAGCAAAATAAGAGGAGCTGCCTTGAGAAAGTCGACGCGGAATTTGTTATGTCTAACGAAAATTTACCGAACAACTTTTAGTTAGTAAGTTAGACAGCGAATTCGAGTTTAATTCGCTGTAAGCTCTCGCGATATTTATTGTTTCCTATAATTTAGAATGAAAGCTCCCTTCTTTCTCGATGTGTCGCCGCCGCCTGTCGCTTTCATGAGCGCTGCACTATTTCGTAATCCTTTCGGATACGTGCGAAAGATAAATACCGATATGTTTGCGTTTGCGATCGTGCATTCGCATCACGACACGAATGTTTGTTTCGAAATAAAACTACATCATATTTCCGCTTGTTCTACAAATTCCAGTTAATTTGTGTGGCGGCGCCGGACTCACGTGTCCACAATAATTCATCTGTAATGACAAAGCTGCCATATTTATGTAGCAGGAAATTTAAAAATGTTTAGATACATTTTTCCATTTACAAAACCTTACCCTTAGGTTTTTTTCTTTTAAATATAATTTCAGGCAACATCGCTGGGGGCAAAAAGAAGAAACGTGCGGGTATTTTTGACAGAAGAATATTGTCAAGTGAAAATATGATCACGACCAACCGCCAGGCCTGTAATTCAATTTAATGTTGCAGTATTTGCCAACATGCAGTTTTGCTACAGATAAACGTCTAACCGAGCAATTTCATTTATTACTACATGTGTTGCTGCCACCTGAAACTTTAAAGCCATGAGATATGGTGCAAATAAAATCATTTTCAAAACTCTAGCTGCCACACTTAGATAACTACCGTTCAAACTATTTAATTTTTTTTTTTTTTAATTTAGAGTGGCGAACTCGACACGTGGGACAGTAAATGAAAATAAAAACGCGTTTGATTCATAATTGTGGTAATATCGTTATTGATGATGTCCGGTGACAACTTTGTGCGAAAATGCACATGAAATGGCTCGTTTGGAATTACTGTGATTTATTAAAACAATGGACGAGGAAATGTCGGTGTCAATCTAGTAATAATTCGCAAATGAACGTTCGGCAATTTATTCGCGCTCCATGAATTTTAAATTTCCGTGTCGACTTTGAATCATTACGATAATATTTTTTTATTAACGCAACACACGAACTCGATTTACAATAAATAACTGCCACGTGCTCATTTTGTTGAATTGGACAAAAAAGATTAATCACATGGCCGTTATTATCAATAATAATAATCATTGGAGTGATTATGTTAATAATCCTTAAAGGTAACATTAGTACAAAACTAATATGAAACGGTTTCACTGTTTTAAGGCATTATTTGTATATAAAGATTAATAAATCAATAATTTTGTTGAGTTCGCCTCCCGAGGGTGGCGCAGCAACGTACCGAGGGAGACACACACGAAAATAAACGTAACCTAGAAAATTGAAAGGAGAGATTTGATTTTTTCCTTAAGGTTTTGGGGGCGGAGGACAGCGAATGCTTGGGGAACAAAACTCAAGGTATTTATAAATAAATAAATACAAAAAAATGTAATTAATTACGACGGTTAAAATGCTTCGCAAAAAGCGGGGCAATTCGCCAAGACGTTTTTCTCATTACAGTTTCCAATAGAAACCGTCATGTTCGATGCGGAATTCTACCTCACGACATTCCGTTTCTGATTTAGAATTAAAATTAAAAATTAAACATGGCAAATTAAAATTATACGGGAGTTTAATCTTAAATCTGAGAATTCGTCAAGCTGTGGTAATGATTGCCACAAATTCATTTCTAGATATCACATCTATGTCAGATGTTGAATTATTAAAGCATGTTGAAATAGCGTCTCAGATCTTCGGGGACGTTCCTAAGGGACCTCGTGCAATCTTAATTTATGAAGTGTCAAGAATTTTTGCGAATGCAGAATTCATAAGCACATATGGTTGCAGTGGAGATAACTCAGAGTATACCGGCGGGGATTTTGGACCGGAGATCCCGCATTAAAAATATATCAGCACTATCTTGGCGATAAATCTTCCAAGAATCTAGTGGAGAAAACTTACGAGAACGTGTGCATATAAATAAATGACGGGGGGGCGCTTTGCACGTTGCGTGCCGAACAAAGCGCCTAGCAACAAAATAGGTCATCGATTGATACGATTATAAATTTAACTTTTACTTTTCAGGTCGCGCCGGCACACGTACTTGAAGCAAAGGGATTTTTCATTTATGACACCGACTACGAATTTGGGGCACGCCGTTTAACTACGGACATTACTGCAGTGGTTCCCGTATTGATTTTATAAAACCGACATATTTGCAGTCGAATGAGTGGATGAATATATTAGAGTGGAATTGCTCTTTCATTAATAAATTCGATTTAAAACGTTTCGTTTAATTTCATCAACTATCTTTGAATATTATTGGAAACAAAACTCGTGGTACCCCACATACAAGGTGTGACAATAAAGTTTGGGAACTCGTTGTCGTGTAAGGTTGTAGGTAGGCAAGAAACACCCTCCGAATTGGATGATGGCATCCTATTGAAATTTGATAGTATTGTTGACTTGTGAAACACACATAATACTGATTGATTGATTTTGCTGGCTGAAAATTTTGCTTTTCAAATAAGATCGAGTTTACTTCAAAAACAGGTGTAAGCTTGCATTGAGTTGAAACCCATCAGGAGATTAATTAATGAAGGGGTGCATGTACAATCACGTTTCAAGCAGACCTCCGCCAACACAAAGTGCGCTCTCACAAAGACCAAAGGCATCATGGAGGTCGAGTCGTTTATTTTCGTCGGAAAAATCTAGATTACCTCGTTTGTCTTTCACATCCAAAGTGCATCCGCTTTAAACACGTTTCAGCAAATTCCTCCTCAAAGCTGAGGACGCTCTCTCCCCACGATCGCGCGCCATGATTGATGGGGCAAAGTTCGGACGAGAACGCGCCTAATTTGTCGTCACGTTTCGGGAATGTATTTAAAAAAAATTTTAACGCGTTTTAAAGTGAACACAAACAGGAAATTAATACAAAAATTGCTTGGCTTAAATTTTTACAATAGGAAGGCCCAGTTGTACAATGCCAGTTTAAATGTAAGCTGAAGCTTAAACTTTTAACGATTATTTCAACAATTGTTAAGCTTTGGCTTAAAGTTAAACTGGGCCTAAAATAATACCTGATGGTACATAGTTGTGGAACGTAACTTATTTAGCTTCCTACGTATAAATTCATTAAAAAAACACACACACACAAAATTAGTCTCGCGTTGACAAGTTTCTGCCGGAATGAAAGACAAACGCAAGCGAAGATTTACGTATCACCATTTTGTCGTAATTATAGCCCCCTGAGTTTATCTACTTCGTGTCACTCGTTAACGGTTCGAAGTATTTACGGCGAGAAAGACAGGCAGTTTATTTCCGACACGATCGCCGCTATACTACTTCAAATGTCTCAGTTATTCGAAGAGGACTAGGTAAAAATAACCACCGTCAGTATCAAATATTGCGGAGAAAATTCTTGCCTCCTCAAAATTAATCTTTGCTACTTACGCCTTGTTTTGCTGTGGATCTTCCTTCTTTCCGCAGTCCCGACTGCACATAAATCATCTGCTTTTTATCTCGCGCAAGAACTACATCGTTGTTGCAATTCTTCATGGGAGATAAGATCGAGGAAGCGTTGAGGTGCAAGGTATAACGCTCTGGAATGGTTGAGAGTATTAGCAGAGTCACATCTGTCGCTTATTCATAAGTTGTCCATCGAAATAATGACCGATTTTAAGTGTGCAACTTGAACTTCTAATGCGTCGATGAATCACTTCACATTTTTATTTTCATTTTGAGCCTCTTCGTCTTTTTGCCTTGCAACCCTCGATTTCATTCGGGCTTACACTTTCAACACTTGTTATGCAAATACGTACCGCGTCGTCTCTCTTTTATTACTCATATAATTATTTACTCGCGCATTTCCAGGGCGCGCTTCCAACAGAGGGGAAAAAATGTTTTCCGTTCCTCATTACTAACTGAAATAACACGAAACAATTTATTCTTTTATCACGTGTTGTATAACAACGGGTTGCAATTATCTGTCATTCTAATTACCGTCCTGTATGGAATTTTATTCGACGACTATAACAAAGCATACATCATAAACAACATGTGCGCTTCCTCAAATCGTAAATTTCGCATATGCATGTAACAATAGGGCATTACACAGTTCGGGGGAGGCAATGCATTAGTTCCATTTGTTGTAACGGTACGGCATTGTCGAGTTGTATGTATGTATGTTAGTAGGTTCGGTAGAATTTCACGAAATTTCTCAAGTTCTAAATTCAACTAAGACACCGAAAGGAATTTACTGTGTTGTGTTCGTGTTCGGTCTCGAGTTAATTCAAAATTTCTTCGTGAAACTATTAGCGTATTTAAGTTGTTGAAGAAATATTGTATAGGCCACCCGTAAATCAAAAAGGAATGACCTTAAGTGAAAAGCGTCGATTGTTATAAAAAACTATCAAAAGTAATTATTAGAAATTGGTTTTATTACATTCTACTCGTATATTCTATATTTATAAGCTCAAAGAAACCAGCTCTTCAGATTAATTTGAAGATTTCCGCAGCTGTTTTCAATCTTCTCTATAGTTTCCGCCAACTTAAGGTCCACCGAGAGCTATAGAGAAGAGGAAGCCAATTTGTTACTTTAGAAAAGGTATTAGATTGCTAATTTGGTTAGTATTATGAATAGGCAATAGAATGCCAAGGCATAAAAGAACTTAGATATCATAGTTCTAGAGAACCAACAACCTACCTTTACTGTCATGAACAGGTATTGAAAAGGTAGGACTTGTAGAACGCAGAGGATAGAAACCGCGTACACCGTTACCTTATCAGAGTACAGGAACTATAGAAAACAAAGAGTACCAAAATAAAATCGGAGACTTATATCAAATATCTTCTGTCGTTTTTTTTTATTTGTAAACGGACATTAAAGCTCAGGAACTATAGAGCATAATCAAAAGAATAAAGCCACTTTTCCCAAAAAAAAATTGTATTTATATATTTAGGATCAAAGCAGAGGATTTGCAGGGATAAATGGAAGAGCGTAGATAGAGTTTAGCAAATACCAGAGCACGGAACTATAGAGTACTAGCAGAGGAGAGCAGAGGGCAAGCACACGTATAGCCCTTTCGAATTTTTATCAACAAAATTATGCTGTCTAAAGCTGTCATGCATCCAACAATTATTGTAGTCCTGGTTGGCTGTGGTATCACACATAAATGCCGATTTTTACTTCGTATCGTTGAATAGAAGTCTCAAATATTGACTGTTAGACAACAAATCAATGTTTCTTTACGTATTTAAAATTGTAATGCCATTTGAAACAATAATTAGTTAAAAATGTTTGACTCTACAGCCACCCAGGACTACAATAATTGTTGGACACACGTTATAAGCACAGACATTAGAGCACGGGAACTATAGAGCGCAATTATATTTACCTACAAAAAAATTCTACATATATCTTTGTGATCAGAACATCAGAGCAGAGGAGCTACAGAGCATAAATGGAAGAGCAAGAGAGCTACGGATTACAAAAATAAAAGCGCTGGCAGTTCTCAAGTACTTATATCGAATACGTATTATACGTGGAACTATAGATTGTAGACAGAGGAACGCGACACAGATAGCTCTATCAAATTTTCTACAATCAGAGCAGAGGAGCTACTGAGCACAAATGGAAGAGCAAAGGAGTTACAGAGTACAAAAATAAAAGCGCAGGCAGTTCTCAAGTACTTATATACTTAATACCTATTATACGTGGAACTATAGATTGCAGGCAGAGGAACACGACACACATAGCTCTATCAAATTTTCTACAATAAAATTATTTTAGCTATATCTTTGTGAACAAGAACTAAAGAGTGCCTAAAAAATCAAAGCACGGAGCTATAGAGCATAAATGGAAGAGCGCAGATTTTATTCTGTTGAACTTTCACTAGAAATTGGGGCACGGAACTATAGAATACTGTAGTACACGTAAGCAGACATTAAAGCACAGGAACTACAGAGCGCAATCACATTTACCAAAAAAGATATTCTCCTTATATCTTTGTAATAAGAACACAGCAGCTGTAGAGCGTAGACACAGTTCCGTCGAAACTGTACTGTAGACTAGTTCTGTCTTTCTTTTTTTTATAGATTTGTAAACGGACATTAAAGCTCCGGAACTATAGAACATAACCAAAAGAACAAAGTCACTTTTCCCAAAAAAAAGAAAAAGAATATTCTACTTATATCACTAGAATCAGAGCAGAGGATCTGCAGAGATAAATGGAAGAATCTAGATAGAGTTTACCAAATACTAGAGAACGGAACTATAGAATGCTAGTAGAGGAGCGCAGAGGCCAAGCATACGGATTTTGGATTTTTACCAACAAAATTATGCTATCTAAAGCTATGTGCACAGATATTAGAGCGCAATCACATTTACCAACAAACATATTTTACCTACATCTTTTTAATCAGAGTATAGGAGCTGCAGAGTATAAATGGAAGAGCGTCGAACTTTTACTAAATACTAGAGCACGAAATTATAGGGAGCGCAGAGGTCAAGCACACATATAGTTGCTTCGCATCTCTACCAAGAAAATTATTCTACCTACAATTATGTGCTCAGACACTGGAGCACAGAAACTATAGAGCGCAATCAAAGTAACACAGTCACATTTATCAACTAAAATTTACAACTTTGTGATCAGAGCACGAGTAACAGAGCATATATGGAAGGGTGTAGATAGAGTCCTGTCGAACTTTTAACAAATATGTATTAAGGCATGGGACTGTAGGGCGCTGGCAGAGGAGCGCAGATATATATATCTTTGTAAACAGATATTAAAGCACAGGAACTATAGAGCGTAATCAAAAAAAGTTATAATATAAATTTCGGAAACCTAGAGGATTTTTCTTATATCGTAAAAAATATAGTAGGAGGTCCGCCTCAAACCCGAGAGATAACTAGAAATGCGTCATTTTCGGGAGCGATCACTTCTCTCCAGTTTGAGAATAACCCCCCTGGGGTGGGTGAAGTGATCGCTCCCGAAAATGACACCAAAATGACGCATTCGTCGCATTTCAGAAACTTTGACTTTTGCCTCATACTGTCTTGTGTATTAATAGTGGTTACAGTTATTCGATTACACACTGTATAAGCACTTGAGGTTTTGTTGAGACCAAACAAAGTATTATTTAACGCTTCTCTAAATTATGACAAAAAAAACGAAATTACAATAAATTTCGAATTTAATAGGAATAATCAGCGATTGCGGAATATTGTGTACATTCATCACTGAACTTATTGCATAAATGAACGTACGTACACACACTGTTTTGTTGTTTTATGCAAATCAGACAAATAATAACACACATGCCGAACAATGGACAGTTATTTTGGCGTAGTGGCGCGAATTTATTTACGGGCCAATTTAGGTAATTGTTACGGGCTTATTCTTTATGATTACGAAGGGGGCGACCCGGGAAGCGATCAATCAGGAATAAGCCGACCGTAAAAACCGCCATGAAATATTCATTATTTCTGGCGTAACTTTTATACCCGAATGTATATTATCGAGATAAATCATCCGGGCCGATTTATTTGTACGGATTCGGTTGTTTGCGGAAAATGAGTCGCTCTTTTTCCGTTTTGTTTCCGACGACGCTCTGCCAATTCGGGAACGTCCCGCTAATTTATGATGCTCATCGCCTTGGCCTTTGTTGACGTTCGAAACTTGGCGGCCAAAAAGGTTCGATTTTTTTTCTTGTTGATGTTATTGCGTTGATGAGAGCTTTCCCGTGAAGACGACGTTTATCTTCAAGGTTCGCTAAAGCACGGTGTCTTGCTCTAATTCGCCTAATAACTCCACAGCGTCGACCTCAAAGTCGGAGGACGCATGAATTTATCATTTGCCGTACAACGTTATGTCAAGGAACGACATCACGACACGTCTGCTTTTAACTAAATTAATTTTTATGTTAATTTTGTCCTATTTAGTCTACCTTCATAAAAAAGTTCATATAGTGAATAGCAGATAAAATTTGTTTAATTTGACAAAACCTAGTGTTCATAATCAATGAAATTCAAAACAAAATATCAAACCGTAAAAATATTTATTCCATTCCACACGCTGCACAGATACACAATCGAATTAGTTACTCTCGTTTCAAAGTCGATCAATCGTAATTTAAATAATTTACCGTGAAACAAATCGCTTTTTCTCGCTCAATATAAACGCGGGGCCGCATTTTGCGTAATAAATTACGCCCGGAATTATAAAACAAATAACACTATTGTCCGGCAGAGCAAATTCATATTTTATTCAGGCAACGAACGCACGCCGCACGAAAAAAGTTCTAAATTACGGCAAATCGAGACGTGCCGAACGAGGACCACATAAAATTTTGATAAACTTTTGAAAGCTATTTCCGGTTCGCGGCGCGCGGTAATTTTTTTTCCGCGCGTACGCAAATATCGCCCCTAAATTAATATAGAGCCCGGAAATTTTTGAAACTGCAAATGGCGCGTTTGTTCAATAAACCGAAAAGGGTTGCCAGAAATAATCAGTAATTTTTTTACAAAAAAAAAATGGGGTGGTATATTAAATTGAGTAGGGCCTTCTACACTTTTTAATAATAGCTTTAAAAACATAGATTTCCAAATTAAACTCCAACAAAACTCGACTTAAATCATGTCGTTGCAAACGAGCGATCTGACCTGAAACAGGACGTGACCTAATAGTCCCTAATAATAAATTGGAACGCAGACGCACCGCTTTAATGTCACTGTCCCATTAGCATTTAGATGATACTCAGTGAGAAGAAATATGTATACGTACGTAATAGAATAACCTGCGAACTCAATTTCGCCTCCGCCACTTCGCCACAAACATAATTTTATGTTGTATGCTTTATTTTGCACAATTCTACTCTTGTATGTATTGAATTCTATCTAACGTAAACACTACAGTTGTTTCTTCAACTTTAAAAGCAAGTAATGCAAAAGCAACAACTACCCCCATTCATTCGATGCATAAAACATCGAATCAGTTAGTAGAAGTTTGAGCTCTAAACGAAAACAAATTCCGCCGCGGAATTTTATTTCCTGAAATGTAAACAAACGGTGGCATAGAAAATTGGCTTTAATTTATCATTTCGCATGTTATAACGCCACGCTTTCTCATGTCACAAACTTTATGATAAATCCACCGTTAATGATAACAAATACCTGCATGGCGTAATTTATAGTAGACGCAGATAATATTTTATAAATTATGTAAACATTCGCGCCGTGATTTATGCGTTTTTATTAATTAATTAATCGGAATCAGTTATGTTTCGTGATTGTCCGCGTAAATCAAAAACGTCCACATTGCACCGCGACTGATTATTATAATAATAATATGTGATAATAATTGCAACGCGGGGGTTAATTAAATCGATGGGACTGTAAGCGTACCGATTCGATGGAGTCCCGGAGTTTCTTCGCCCGGAGCCGTTCCTAACTTTTCATGCATTAAGTAACTACATGAAATTTGCGTTTAATTAGCGAGATAAAACGTTAACGTTGTCTGCATTAAGCTGCACCTAATTTGCAGATTTTTTGCGAAGCTGCTGCGAGGGTCTGAAACTAATTAAAAACTAGGTGCCTAATTTTTTTCATATTTACTTTTGAAGAGCACCCCGAAATAATCTGTTTAAAATCGAGATGCAAGTTTCTCCTTAACTAACTAAAAAATATTATTAACTGCAAATAAATTGAAGTTTATTAATGGACAAGTAAATTATTATTTAATAAACTGGATACGATCTATTGCGTTGATCCAGGATTAAAATTCGTAGACGTTTTACTTTTCTTTTATAATGAAACTTCATCGACGATTAACCGACATTACTCAATTCAAAGTCAAATTATTTATTCATTTGTTAGGTCAGAATTTTGAATATTTATTTATATTAAGAAACAATTTTATTTTTCGATATTTGCTTTCAATTTAAAAAGCTTCAGTTTAAATTTATTCGGAAATTTCAGAAAATGAGACGCGCAAGTCTTTTAATTACAAACAAAATTGCATAACATTTTCAATTTAATTGATTTTCGTTTAAAAGCTTTCGACTGTATGCGCGCCTGCTGCACAAATGTGACGTTTAAATTTGTACCGTACTGTAAATGTATTTTCAAACAAAAAAAAAACATAATTCAACAGTTTTCTGAACTTTCCTAAGGAATTTCAAAGCGCATTACTCTTTAGAAAACTAGAGGCGAAGTTTTTCGGGCCGGAATTTAACAAACTGCAAAATATGTGAACTCTCCCAAATCCACGTTTAGAATTTAATCTTTTGTTAGAAAGTTACGAGACGAAGCCACATTTTTACCATCGACCTCATACATAAGTTAAGCACGACTTAAACGAATCAAGTTGAATTGGAATTTGTTCTTTTTTGATTCGATTTTGTTCACTTCTCTATTTAAGCTGCATACGTAAGTTTTAAACACGAGTTGAATTGGAAGTAAGCGTGGAATTGTTCTTTTTTGATTCGATTTTTTATCATCGACCTCATGCATAAGTTAAGCACGGCTTAAATAAATCAAGTTGAATTGGAAGTACGCGTGGAATTTGTTCTTTTTTGATTCGATTTTTTTATCAGACGTTAAGGACGACTTAACTGTATCAAACTGAACTGAAAGTAAGTGGAAGTTGTTCTTTTTTGATTCGATTTGTTCGTGTCTAAATTTAAGCGGCTCTGTTAGGACGCAATTAAGTTTAGAGTAATGGCAGCAAAGGAAAGCTATAAACAATACCTTTTTTTGCGTCCGCGCTAAACGCTGGCGTTGTTCATGGCATTAACGTGCGCCTATTGTCTTATGTTCCAACAAGCGCGTTTACAACAAGAACAACCACAAACACAACACTGACATTTCACATATACAAAGCGAGGACAAAACGTCGCTTGTTTCGACGGCGCCAGACGCCTTCGGCTGATCTCACGCGATCACGACGGAAAAGTTTGCGCGCCGTTGCGGGAAAACGCGCGCCCCTACATAACGGCCCGGAGCGGGAGCAACTACAAACGTCGCGACGCCTCACCGTCGACTGCAGCACCGCGATATCCAAAAACCTTCCCCCTCCCCGCCACACGGTGTTAATAGAATCTACAGAACTATTGCGTCCCGTTGTTTATTGATACGTAAAATAAAAAGCACAAGAGCTCCAGTAAACTAAATTTTAACGCTTTCAAATAGTTTCACTCGTAAACGAGTTTAACGCCAGCGATGAAAATTTTCAGTAAACTATTTCCGAGTTTTATTGGCGTCGTGTTATTACAAAACTCGAACGCATTCTATATTATGTTAATTAATTCATTCTAATAGAACTAGAGCAAACATTTTTATTATTTATCTTGAGAAAGCAGTCGACATACAGTGAAACATCGATATTCCTTAATTATTAAAAAATTTATTTGACAAGACAAGTATTTCATTTCTCTGAAACGGCGCGACGTTGCAAACAGGAGAAGAGCATTAGAATATTTCAACGATTTATGAAAATATAATTTACTTCCTCTTGGCATTCCGATGTCGAGAAAAATACTCGGCTATATTAATCTCTGCAACAGTAATCTCAAAATTTAATTAAATATTGCATTCGGTCTTGCTTTTCGTGTCTAGTACTCTGCAGTATTTTCCGCCACGTTTTTTGCAACTCATACATAACTGATGGAAGCCGAGTTGGAAATAAAATGAATTTCCGTAAAACGAGTAAGAAGTAACGTAGATACTAATTATTTTAGTAATCATAACATTAAAAATGTATTCCCTAAAAGGTCTGAAATCTGTGCATTTACGTTTTAATAAAATAAAGTGAGGGATGCAATCAGAAACAGGATTGCACACTAGAGAAATGCATTACCAGTTTTATGAGCCACATCTGCTCTACGTAATTACCTATTATAGATTTCCAGGTCTTTCGAAATTGAATTCTTTGTTGCTTATACCTTCCGCTTTCGAAAGTCATAATTGACTGATATGAAGAAGGACGATTTGTTAGTCCATTGTGGTACAAAACGGCGAGGCTCGTGAAAGGATATTGCGAGACAAAGTGCCCCCCGCATTTGCGTATTCATTGCACGGATCCCTGAAACGCCCTCGTCCGGAATAAATTCGCGAAGCCATCTGATAATCTGACAAGGTACGCAGACTTTTCCGTCTTATATCGTCGCCGTATGAATTATGTGCGACGGCCACGCAAGGGTTTTATATAAACGACACGTGCTCCAGTCAGATGGTGTTTATTGCGAAAAAACGTCGCTCAAGTACGAAATAAAGACGGAAATGAAAGACTAAACCCTGCTGGCAGAATAGCAGATTAAGATGATGTGTTGTCGGAAACCTTTCTCTTCCAGTTACTACCTCCCTTATTACATGAAAAGGTCAATGTTCATCTCCTGGAAATATATTTATTAAATTTTTTTTCATTTTCGCACCCTTAAGTACACATTTCTTTACTTACAATCAACTTACTTATTTAGGACACAGAATTTAACTCTGATGATTTACACTTCCAAATTACGTGCATTATGCTTATATCAGTAGACGAGTTGGTAGTTAGCCACATATTATATTACACCTAAATGGTACCCGCAGGTTCAATCCCGTGCTAAAGTTCCGTCACACAAATTCGAGACGGGGGAATAACTTTAGTGTACTTTTAATTTTGGACGTTTCAAGTTCCGTCGAACATATTTCGCAATTATGCAGATTAACCACCACACACGCTCTCCCTCTCCCTCTCTTCAAATCACGTTAAGCTCATACTAAACGTTGCAGTTGATGTGATTAGCCAAGTTGCACATCACATCAGGGGGGAAGTTTCACTTTACAAATGAAAGAAGAGCTAAATTTTGAACTAACTAATTAGTGAGCGTGCTATTATATGAAAATGTTGGAAAGTTTCATTTCTGCACTGCGATTATAATTGAGTCCCGATCGTCTGCTGCCTAGGGTGTATTAGTTACGAGCTCGCGATGGCTACAAGAAACATCCGTCGCCTTTACTCGACGTCCTTTCATCCAACGAAGTAAATCGAAATTCACAAAAGACGAGACGAGAAAAGCGGGGGAGAGAGATAGCCGGGCCCCCGATTCAATAAAATCCATTAATCAGTTTGGATAGAAGACGTCGCCGAATGCCGTAAACCGACTCTGTTAATCATGTTTCCCTCCGGTGGTGATGGATCACTTTGCACCTTACGTGCCCGAAAATAACTACCCCCACGTGGAAGTATATACACACACACCCCCCTACGAAACAGTGGCCCGTCTTCATTGTCACCTATATAAATCCTTCGACGTTTCTCTGTAATAAACTCACTGCTAAATAATAAACGTTCAATTTTCCGGGAACGTCGCTCGTCGCAAACTGCTTGCAGAGGAGCTACCTTCACTACCTTCTGCGTTCGAGGCATCCGTTTTGATTTATTAAGGCCCGCATAAAAGTGACGTTCGAAATTTCCTCTTCTTTGACTTGATATTATAGGGGAAATTTTACTTGGAAACTTCTTTGAGAAGTATTAAATCAAAAGTCGACGCTATTTCATCGCCAGCGAATATTACCGAGAATTCCAGGTTTTATCGCGACGTAAATCGATTTTCGATCGTTATTAATGAAATACTCATTTTTAGAGTCAATTAAAATAGTATTTGTATAGCTTTGGTATCAGCTGTAAATGTAGAAGAAGTTAATTTCAACAGAAACAATACAGGACCAAGATGTGCTTCTTGAGGCACACCAAAAGTAAGTGCTAGTCAGTACTTCGAAAAAATTAAAATCTTGTATGTACAGGCTGTCTTACGAAAAACGCCCCAAGCCATAACTCCGTTATTTATGGACTTATCTTAACAAACAAAAAGGCAAATAAAATGAGACTAAAAATACTATAAAGTGAGTCCAGTTTCAATTTTTTTAAAAATTACCTTCAAGGTCAAACGACTGTCAACTTTTATTTTTCAAATGGCTCTGTATATTTTTTATTATTATATCTGGTAGAGATTTTTTTTCTAAATCCAAGAATGTGCAACACATTGACATTTAAGAAATATTTTCGAAAAAAAAGAAATGAACTAGTCTATTACGCAAAACGTGCTTTTCATAAAAATGTTAAAGTTTGTCGTGAAAACGATGTCACTGAGGTTATTTTTCACAGTTGTTTTAAACTATCAAGTTCTTCTACTTGTACGACTTATTGTTTCCTAAAAAAAAAAAAACCGATTATGGATAACAATCACCTGACTGACTTATTGCAAGTATATTTTGAATGCAATAAAAACAGCAATCAAGCACTACAGAAAACATTAATGAAATAATGAAAATTAACTCTACAACTGTGTAAGTTGCTTTGGGAGAAAATCCCTGTCTATAGAGACGCACTGCTTCTGTTTTTATTGCATTCAAAATATACTTGGAGTAAGTCAATCAACTGAGTATTATCCATAATCGGCTTTTCTAGGAAACAATAAATCATACAAAGAGAATAACTTGACAATTTGAAACAACTGTGAAAAATAACGCTCAGTGACATTGTTTTCACGATAAACTTTAACATTTTTATGAAAAGCACGTTTTGCGTAATAGACTGGTTCATTTTTTTTTTCGAAAAATATTTCTTAAATGTCAAAGTGTTGCACATTATTGGATTTAGAAAAAAAATCTCTACCAGATATAATAATAAAAAATATACAGAGCCATTTGAAAAATAAAAGTTGACAGTCGTTTGACCTTGAAGGTAATTTAAAAAAAAATTGAAACTGGACTCACCTTATAGTACTTTTAGTCTCATTTTATTTGCCTTTTTGTTTGTTAAAATTAATCTATAAATAACGGAGTTACGGCTTGGGGCGTTTTTCGTAAGACAGCCTGTACATACACAACATGCTTCATTTAAAGAGTATATGAAAATGTACATACAATATACTTTTAAACGTAATTAAGTGAACTTAATTGTCAATCGTTAAATTTAATAAAGTTGAATTGCTCGGGGATGCAGTCAATTAAGGGTGGTAAAGAAACTCTTTTAGTTTAAATCAAGCTTTCGGAAACGTTTGTTTCCTTCATCAGGATAAAACTGTTGAATGTATATACAGAATGTCTTAAAGAGCTTAAGACTAGCATTCTCTTATAGTGATTGTAAAAATCACGGAACAAATCCAACAAATAGAAGAAATTTCTTAGTTTCTTGTTAGAGAAGAAACATAAAGATTAAATAACATAAGACTCTTTAATTTAATCTTTTTACTTTAAGTTTTCATTTCGAAATCTAAAGCAAAACAAAAAACATTTCTCAAATTACGAAATATCCACTAACTATAAATCAAGCAAAAATTGATGATCGATGTACAACACAGATTAATTCTTGCCTCCCTTTCGTAAATTAGTTTCGCGTCGATTTGTGGCCGTTTGCCTTTCGCCTTTTAATTCAGCGAAACACAAACAGTTTGCGTTCGCGGAAAACGAATGCACGTAATAAAGCCGGGGGGCCACAGCGGCAGTTAATAAATCAGCTATTAATGTGCAGAAGGTACGGCCGTGTTTTCTTCCCCCTTAAATTTTAATTCGACGTGAAAGATTGAATCAAACCGACCCGCGCGCGGAAATCGATCGCGCCGTTATTATTGGGGGAGGAAGTTTTAAGGGCCGCTCGCGAAACGCACCCCCCGACAAACGCCCAGCTTTTAATAACGAAACTTCGGCGATACGTCGAAATTATTAATAAACATCTGCTTAGCGGAGATCTTCGGTTCAAAATAAATAAATTCGACGATGTTTAATTTAATGGGCGATCCGAAGGTATCCGTTTACGTACGTGAAGCAGCCGCGGGAAAATTAATTAAAAATAAATAAGCTTATGTGGCGCGGGTAATAGAAAATAAACTTTGTAGGTTGAAAAGTAAAGTAAAAAATAAAGTAGGCCCCGAAAGCACTGAATGGCGAATCTACTTCTGAAACAACCCCAAAAACTCGAGCTGGTTGTTTCGTATGCAAACGCTTTATTTAAATAAAGGATTCCTTTGTATCCTTCTTCATATAATTATTATAAACATGAATAATTCTTACTTAGGATAAGACTTTCCGGATCATTCCATCGAAACCAGGAATAACCGTTGATACTCATTTCAACAACAGAAGGAATGGAAATAGAACCACTTAGCTTTGAATGCTTAAAAGTAACAACAGAAGAAACGAAATAGTAAAGAACAGAAAAAGAAATTGATTTAAAAAAAAAATGAAGTTTTTACATAATCAAGTAACTTTTCAAATGACCAAGGGCACTGTCAATAGATGACCATCAAGCTGCGCGAGTTTTTATGTTAAGGACGACATCTATCGATCGTAGTGCTAACCGTTTTGAACTCGTTCAAGTCGTTCACGAGACAAAATCCATGGCCAACTCCATTAACATTCACTGACGTGTATGTATGGCCGTTTCAATTCGACTTTTAAAAATTTTGACGGTACTCCACTCAGCGCCTCTTGTGAGTTTTTAAGTAATTGCAGTTGCCATTACGTTACTATCAGTAGTTCTGTAGTATCTTTAATAGGGAGCGCTGAGTGGAGTACTCCATGGCATGCTTTCTGGAACCGAATTTTAGGCGAATTGACACGGCCATACATACACGTCAGTGAATGTTAATGTTGCTGGCCATGCAAAATCAAGAGGACATGCACTAGATGCCAGTAGATGTCGCTTTTACGTCAAGAAATCGTTGTATAGTTTCAAAGAAAATAAAAGGAAAAAGATTACACACAAAAAACGAAGGAAACCAACTGATGTCAAAGTTTATTAAATGTTTGCTTTTAAGCTCAGGACTGGCGTAAAAGCTCAATTCTCTTTAATGGTTGTTACCATATTCGTCAGATATTGCTCACAATTGTAAAACACGTATCTTCTGCGAATTTAGAATAATCCCTTAAGGAAAATTAAGGCTCTCAGTTGCTTCTGCGCGAAATCTGAAGTTAAGAGCGACATCTATTGATTTCTTTTGCTTATAAGCAGTTTCTTTTTGTTTCCTTTTCTTATTCTTTATTGGAGAAAAAGTATTTCAATGCAATGGTACATTGAAAGCAATAACTATTATCGTCGTCGATGTTAAAAAGAAATAAAATCGCAAACAAAAATAAACTGAATTGATGACAGTGAAGCGAAATTTGATCATTTTTCTATTACATATACTGGGATACTATTGTAGCATTTTGCATTATTCCTATTGACAAATATATAAATTACAAACTAAATGGGCTTTATACAAATTCTGTTTTCATCACCTCGTTGAAAAATTACATTAAAACACGTTAATGGTGGAAGCCGTCACAATATCGTGTTACAGATATCCAGGTCATAATATTTTAATTTAATCGCCTTGTACCTGGAACCATACAACCAGGCTACACTTAAAAAAAATAGGTGCATACATCCATTAAAAATTAATGTTGGTTTCCAGTCAAATTATTTCCGCTGTCTACTTTTATTAACAGTGAGTTGAAAACTATTTTCTAGAAAATCAATAATTCAGTCTTTTTTAATTAAGTGAACAACATACATACATATCACAAATTAAGCGTCGAATAATTCATCAAAATTTAAAACTCATCATACGTAGACAGAAACTGTAATAACTGTCTGGCGCTAATGTTTCAGCATGGAATAATGAAAGCCCAATAAATCGTAATAATAAATTTGGGAATATTTGAGCCGTGCGTTCCGGGGAATTACCGGGCTTTTTTCAGCGTGTTTTCGCACAAATTTGTCTCCTGGGTCGTTCATCAACCCCACACATTATGTTCACAATTGTATTCAATAGGTATTAACTGTAACTTCGTTTCTGTGCATTCACGTAAAACAACGTTTTAAATGAAACCAAAGATCTCATTGAAGCCGTTTACAGAAACTTGTCAAAGTAAAAGTAGAAAGGACTAGTAGAAGAAAGCAAAGTGTTTATAGATGATCAAAAAGCAAGGGTAATAGAAAAATAAAAGAACTCTTTGGCTTTCTTTAACGATAGAACACGAACTACTAAACTTATTTAATGGACGTCCCCATATAAATGGCTTTTGGAATTATTTTAGAACTCGATAGTTTTTATTGGATTAACCGAGCTACTTCTGCCTCCCAAACTGCCAAACTTTAAAACTGATTTAACATTCAGGTTTGTCCGTAAAACTAGTTAGCCGGAATTTCCCTGCTTGCTCTCATTCATATTCGCATTCGTTTTGTAATTTACACGCCCCGCACGGGGTGTGTTGGTAAAATTTAAGTTGACGTCATGGGGGATACAATGTAAGGGATTCCGCTTCCCTCGAATGAATATTTTACAACGCGGTTGTAATTTGGCACGCTATCACCTCGGACCCGGTAGCAACCGACACAACGTGCAGGAATAAGCGAAACGATGTGGTTCAAGTAAACTTGTAAATATTGCAGCATTAAACTGCATTACGACGGCCTGAGGTTTCCGCTTACGTTAGCGGCGATCATAGTTTGTAGTGAGCCGGGTTTCCGTTGAAATGTTACCGAACACGTTCCGGAAATTAAAACGTCTATGTCTGAATTTGGAGCGGTTGTTGAAGTGGTTTAAAAAGAATCGGTTTGTGGTCGTGTTAATTGCGGAAAACACGTCCGTTTCCCCGCTAACAAAAATTCTTTCATTCTTGACCAAAATGTGGACTGCATTTTCGCTGAATCAGACAATTAGGGAAAATCGATTGCCTTACCAAGACGTTTCAATAAGTTCTAAAATAGCGGAAAATTGCTTTCTTGTGTTTACAAATTACATTAAATAAACCAAGTTATTAAAAATAGAACGCAGTTTCAATTAAGAGCTTTTGTGCAAACTTCTGTAAATGATGGACATGTATTGGCTCTCATTTTTCAAAAGCCCGAGGCGAAAACAGATCGGTAAATAGAAGCATAGACAACAATGAAAAAAACTTCCGGATGGAAAAGTCGATGTAGGCCATTCATTTCCGTATAAAATTAATCCAAATAAAAAAACGCACTTCTATGTACCTTTATGTGCAACATCGATGTTATTTGATTTTTTACAAGGATCGCGTTTCCTGCATTTTATCCCGACATAAAAAAAAATCTAGCATGTACTGCTGCGCTCAAAAGAATAATAATACAAACTATAACTTTATTCGTTCTACAAAATTAATAAAAAATGGAAATTTCAATGTGACAGTTAATTCAACAAATTTAAATAAATAAGGATTAAAACAAATAACCCAAATGAAAAGATTTTAGCAAACGGAAACTGTAGTATAATTGTTTAATTTTAATACGATCAAGGGACAGCAATTGATACCAAATTAAAAAATCAATTTGGAATAAACAAAGAGATAGTTCGAAAGTAAAAAAGAGGATTTAATTAATTTATTAACATGGACTGAATATATAAGGACAAGAATAAAATGATAAAAATACTTGTGTAAGTAGGACAACAGAAACATAAACAGAAGGAGTAATTGACTGCAAATAAAACGAAGATCAAAAGAAGATAAAGACAATGGGTGAATTCTGAATCATAAAACTACGCTGCTCATAGCCTAAATAAAATGAAAAGTAAACGTACAGTTAATGGTCCGAAGTTTATTCAAACGTTCTCTAACAAACTGAGATCTTAAGCATCTGTTTCGTTTTAACAATTTTGGAATTAAATTTCAGTCGTGATATATGTAGTATTGAATACGAATCACTTGAAACTGTGATATGAACAGTAAATTGAACTGAAATACTTTTCCGCATTGCTGAAGAATCCCTATATTTTTACGACCTTACTAGTAGAGCCTATATATCACCGAGGAGATGATGACCGCGTCATTTATACACACTCGTTCGAAATTGAGTCGGGGCAGTTTAAATCATTTTTATCTGCAATAAAATTTTAAGTGTTATCCAATTTTACGCGGAACAAATTCCCCGGGAAATATTTACTGCCTCAAGGCCGGCGGAAATTGTTTTCCCAGAGACCGCGACGCGATTCGATAATTTTCCTGCGATTTACGGCGACCACCTGAATCCCGAAGATCCCAAATAAGGAAAAAAAATAGACCCCCCCGGAGCGTGGCGGTTTGGTTATAAAAGAGGAGCACTTTAATGCCGGTGAATTTGAGGAATTTCAACCGCAGTAGTTTGTAACTCGTTTGCTGCGATAACTACTTTTTCAAGTTCGGTTTATTTTTGCTGTTTCAATTGGAATGCAAAGGGGAATTCTAACGTAGATAATTATTTGATTGTAATTACAAAATTCTCGCACGCGTTCGTGATTAAATGGAATTTTATAAATTAGAAAGATATGCATAAAACTTTTAAGTTAACGAAAGCTTTCTCCCAGAGCTTTCATTTAAGATAAAGACGAAGTAAACGCGAAGTGACTAACAACGAGGTGTAAAGGTGAGATTTGTGTTTAATTTAAGTGAGTCAGTCCGCAAGTAAGTCTTTACGTGGCAGAAATTTATGGAAGTATTAAAAATTGAAAGCAACTTTATGAAATGACCCTTTACTGCCGAGGCGTTTAATTTTGCGGAAAGCACGTACTCAAACGATGCTACATCTGGGGTAATTTTAATGACGGTCATAAAATTTTGATCGGCAAACATTATGTCGGCAAGGCAAAGTTAAATTTTAGATGGTTTTAAGCCGCGTAGATATAGCTCGCACTGGCGCTAATCCCGCCGCGCCGGTAGAAATTCCGGGCATCTCCGGATTCCGGTAAACTACGTGCGAGACACCGGTTTTCAGCCGAAGCGAATTCCGACGGCGTTAATCGACGTTTTCTTCTTTGCCTACGGTTTATATTTATACAAGAAGAAAATTAATTTTTGCCGCTCATGAGAAAACAGCAAGAGCTCGCTCGGCGTTCGAGAGAAACTTTCAGTACTCGTAAAGTAAGCAAACCGAAGGCGGCTGAAATTAATTCTCGTGTAAACAGAAACTTAATCGAAACGCTTTTATTTTATTTAGAAAAATTTTAATGATTACAAAACACAGCTGTGAGAGGCCAGCTGATTTTATGGAACTGAATCGCATCAACAATAGAAACAAGAGCTCTAGATGTCAGTTATATTTCACGTAATACATTGACGAAACAAGCCGCTCATATGTCGGTTAACCACAAAACCGCACTCTCAGGACATGATGATATATACGCGTGTCTATTTCTCTAACAACAGCCATTCATTTCCAAGTATACCACAATGGAATTTCACCAAAAGGCAATATAAAATCGAAATTAAATAACTGCAACACGCCCTGTTTATTTATTGTTACTATTCGAGTCATCTTTGGCATTTTATTTTCAAGAAATGTTTCCGCATCACGTCTTTGAACCAATTTACAGCTTCTTGGAGCTTAATAGATTTTTAAATCCTCCATTAATTTATTTTAATTGTTTCAACTCACTAACGCCAAATTGATTTTAAAAAATAAAGAGTAGAAATTACGGTCTTGAACAGGCTGCCATCGAACGAAGCTGATAATTTCAAGCATCGAGAGACACCCCCAAAATCATTTACAGCGAAACCCCCGAAGACACTTAATTGACACTCAACGCACTGACTTTGATTAATCGCGAAGAATGCGATCGGGAGTCCCCCCGCGCCCCCCTAAAAGGCAAACCCCGGGCCGAATCTAAAAATCCATTGCGACGCAAAATAAAAGCAATTACGTCTTCGCTTTGTGTACTTTGCGTTAGAGGAGGAAATTTTGAGTCGCCGCCCGGGAAAAAATGAGAACGCGAGACGGCGGCCCGAAGCCATGTGTTCGTCCATCTCTCGTAGTTTGACTTTAATTTCAATTTTTGTCTTCGGATTGAATTCGTTTAAATTTCAGCAGAATTTCCTCCGGGACGTATCTCATTCACTTGCCAGTTTGGAAACTCATATCTACATCCTTTGGGAAGACTCTATGATAAAAATCTCAGACTACATTCTGTACTAACACAGGAAGAAAGAAAACTGTAATTATTTTAAATATAACTTTGATACCACGATTCATTGTAATGCAAAGATCTCCAACTTGGTCGTTTATTGACTCTCCAAGGAGGATCAAGTGTTCTTTTTTTCTTCTTCAACTTCAAACATACCTGCGTGTATTATAAATTGGTAGAAATCGATTTTGTATACTTGTATGGTATGGTCTTTAGATTTCGTGTAAATTGTAATGTATCAAATACAAAATCAATTCCACAACAATCGAAAAGAGGGGCGAAGCGCTTACGTAAACTACCAGCCACAATATAGTTACTTAGCAAACAACATTTGCATTGGGATAATCTGAGGAGCAATGTTCGATCGGGTATGTACTCGTCAGTAAGAGCCAATATTTGGGCGTCAAGTGTTCCGAACGGAAATCAATATTGAATGTGACCGCTCAGGTGCAATTAAATACGATGTTTTAGTTACAAAATAAATTTCGGGGTTTCTGGGGGGGAGAGCGCGATTTCCTTCTTCTCGTCTTGAGCACCGCCGGAGCTCATAAAAATTTGTCGCTTTTATGTGAGCGAATCCATGCATTTTTATGTGTCGCGAGGGTGGTATACGTGTGTGACAGAAGTAAAATACAAAAGCCGGAAGCAAGCACGCATGTCGATGTATGTACGTCGCGTCTTTACGGGCGGCACTTAAATCGCGTTCGTAAAACTCGGCCTGGAAATTTAGGACGCGTTCGCCGATGATACGACAAAACGCTTTATGTTTTATGGGTTTCTTCAGATTATATGCACCCTTGTGTCTCATTATTCGATGAAACTGTACGCATAATGTAAAATACTTTGATAAATACAAGGTGTAACCGATTAAGTTTCACTTATTGATACTGCATAAGAGCTTAACTCAAAAATAAAATTTTAAAAAACTGATCTACCACTTTTCTTTGAAAACCTCTGCTCGTTTGTGAGATATATATGCGTTTGGGGTTTTTATAAACACAATAAAGTAAACGTGAATTTCCTCGCAGTTATTATTGACCTTTGCCCCTTACGTGTGAGTGTAACTTATTCGATTACACACTGTATTTTAAAATATTTGCAAACTACAACAAAACAGCAATGGCATAAATTATTTACACATGGTGGATCAGGTGATATGGTAACTGTGACGTATCATTTGAAATGCACAAATGCTTCCAAAATCCTTCGCTCATAATGTTTAACAATCAGAGATTAGGAGTGTAAAAGAGCAGCGCGCTTAAAACGAATTATGAGAGCAATGCTAAGCTCATAAACTGACATTACAGCCCCAAGCTAGACATAGCTATCTACACTGAAAACATCAGCGAAATAGCAAAACTGCACAAATGTTTACTCTGCACTTCATAGAGCCGTACTTAGCGCCAATGTACGGGAGTGCTTTGGAAGGATTTACACGATGCTCTCATCTGGCATGGGTACCAAGTAAAATCTATTTATCGCGGGCATTTAAGTTGTAATAATTTGATCACATGCCACATAAAAAAATAGTTTTACAAAACTACTTTTACTAGTCTGTAAAATCTGGCTGAAGAGGAATCACAGTAAGGCCAATTACATCAAGAAATAATGCAAATCGGATTTTACAAGAAGGAGCTTACTGAAGGCAATTTTAAATATTCAATACTGCACTGAGTAGTATTCACTTCGCATTGATTGATGGATTATTGTATGTACAGGGTGGTCCAACCCTGCAAAATGGACATCAAAACTCAAAATGTTTCAGAAATAGAGAAATGTCGTTGTGACATGTTCTATTCTACTGTAATGGAGTGTTCCTCGTTTCTTTTAATTAAGAAGATACTTATGAAAATACTAAGGGGATCCTGCCCGAAATCACTCAGAAACTTCGACTTTATTAAATGATAAATTGCACAAGTTTAATAACCGTGCTCCTCGTGCACTTCTCGCCCGCCGGCGAAGTGAATTAGAGCAATCTGGAAAATGGGGGCTGCGTGTTTCCTTCGGGCTTAGTTGGTAGGCTTTCAGCGCTAGGTGTGGCCGCGTAGTTGTTTATGACAGTTGGTGAAGTGTTTCTTTCAATTTCGCTGTTCGCGAGCGGAAAACGCAGATACCGCGTCATTGTTGTGATGATGCCTTTGTGTCTGGGCCCTGTTTTTATTTCAGTTTAATCAGGCGAATTCGCGGAGACAAAGGATTCGACGATTTTAGTTGGTTAGTTTAGCGGCGCAGTCAAATTGCGAAGAAGGGTTGCACGCTCTTCTTTGGGGGGGAGAAAAAAAAGCGCCAAAGATAAAGCGCCTGCTTTGTTTCGCCCGGGGATGAGGTAAATGGAACGTGCAGGCGGATTTTTTGCGAATTAAAACGGCGTCGCTTGTGTTTAGTTCAACGAAGAATTAACTTCGTGTACAAAAGGCGAATAATTCATAAGTTTATCCAAAATCGGCTTTAATGGAAATAACTTCCAAATAAAGGAAACAAATTCAATTAAAATCAAAACAAAATCGAACAATAAACGTCGAATGCGCAATGATCATCGAACGAACTACTCAGAGAATTATCCAACAAACCGCGAATGTATTAAACGTAACTAAATATTTACTCAAACATACGGATTCAACGTTTATGATTTACTCCAATTTCAAGCTCTTAAAAAGTAAATTAAAAAAACTACGACTGAACAGTCGCTTAACAAAAAGAAAGATACATCGGTTACAACGCTTTTATTATCGTCGCTTTTAAAGATAACCGAACAAAAACGTATTCCCCTTTAAGGGGAAAAATTTACGAATGGGATGAATAAGCGAGAAGTCGAGCCGCGGACGCCATAAAAATGAAATAATTGGTATTCGGGAGCAGTAAAAGTGAACGGGCTTTTGTGCGGTCTTGCCCGGAAACGCCCGCGCCCCGGATTAATCCGGCGGTGAATTTGGCCGGAGTTTCTTTTGTAATTATGATACATTTCGGCAATTAAAGTGTGGAGTTTGCTTTCGCGCAGCTGTTTACGGTGAAATCTGGCTCTGGCTTTCCCCGCCAGATATATATTTCCTAAATGACTCTGATACTACGTAATCATCTTAGTTTCCAAACAAACAAGGGGGGAAAAAGTTACTCGCAAAATAATTTCACGGATTTCTGTCCGATTTCTGTTACGACTTCACTTATTCTCTCATTTAACACTAAATACATACGTGTATATATGTACCATTGCGGGCATTAAAAACGAAACGAAATGAACCTTAGACATTGCTACTTACGGGTATGGCCTTGGTATTGCGTTTCGTTTTAAGTGCCCGTGAGTATACATGTTTGCTGAGCACTCTTAAATTTTGTGCAACATTTTACAACGATGTTGTTTACCTTCCCCGAAGATCCAATCTTGCAGAAGCATGGCTTGCGCAGTCACGTATGTATGGAATATCTAACCGAAGCAGACTACGAATTGTCTAATACGAATTTTTACAATGATTTCTGGTTTCCTGCGCGTCCCTGTGCGACCCTTAGACCTAGGGGGAAACGTTCTTTATTTGGCACATTAAACACGCGCTTTTTGTGGCCCTTCCGGCCGGACTAAATATCCCTGATACACAGCTCGCGTGCAAATGTCGTTTTTCGGAAACCAATACTTTCCCTACCCGTCCTAAATTGATTCCGCCCCGCAACCGTAAATTACTAAAGGTTTAAAACTATAAAAGCAATTTACATGAAGATTCGGCGACCTTGATTATTTGATGCTGATTTACATTAACGTAAGTGTATTCCCTAGTTTGATGTTAACTCAAGATTATTTTACATAATTCAATGGCAATTACATTTATCTTACTTACTACTTAGACAATTAAATTACAACTTGCGAATTCGTTACACTAAAGTTGCAAATCAAATTAATATTTGGCAAAATTTTACCCCTAAAACTAAAACCTTTCTTTTTGCTTAATTGAGGAAGGCACTTAAATATTTAGAGC
Source organism: Dorcus hopei (assembly GCA_033060865.1). Taxonomy (NCBI): domain Eukaryota; kingdom Metazoa; phylum Arthropoda; class Insecta; order Coleoptera; family Lucanidae; genus Dorcus; species Dorcus hopei. Next base: position 817,152 of record CM065425.1, on the reverse strand, counting down.
CACAAAATTTATGCATCCAGCTATTCGAAGGAATGGCGTTATGAAAATGAGTTGCATAACTTCACGTTAGAAGCTTACAGGATGAGATTATGACAGCTAGTAGAAGTACAACTTAATTGATTTATGTAAAACATCCTCTGCAGCACTATTTAATTGAATTACTCATTACTTGATGAGGTCCTGAAATAACTTACTACTAGCGCACTTTATCACAAAATAGTATGAGTATGTGCAACGTAATACCATCATAAAATCAATACTGCAAAAGTGCCTACTGTAATAAATTATTCATTTCCAGTAATATTTTTCCCACGCCAATAGATTTGGCGTCAGCTATTAATCTGATCCCTTTAAAGTCAGCAACTTCTGCTGCGGCTAAGACGTGGTCATTAAGAATTTCCAGGACGGTTTTCACATAATTAATTCCATCCACCCGACCGCTTGCACACACCTACCCTTGCGGAGAAAACTCGATGCCTAGCCCTCACGTTTAACGCCGTTACCGCTAATGGTGCGTCGGAAATTTATAGGGCACTACATTATTTCACGCTTCGCCTAGGCACACCTATGTTGTAATTAAAAGTTCTTCTTCGCAAGCGACTAAGTTTAAGTAATAGTTTGTAAAAGCGAATTTCCGGCTTAACAGATTTGTGTCTAGCATATCTCAAGAGTACCACGATTGGTATTTGTGGCGTGCCAGCCGCATTCATTAAGCGGAACTCTCAAACGGATATCCGAGTTAATTCGTATAATCCGGATGTTCCGGATTGTGATTGATTATCTTGCACAGCTCCTCGTGAGGATAATGTAAGGTGGATGATTTACTTAAAAAAAAAAACCTTTCATTAGATTACACAATTAACCTAATCTTAGTTCTAATTTCATGATAATGATTGTTCCCTCAAAAATCACATCATGTTGTTGTAATAATTAAAACGTTCGTATTATTTGTCGAGCAAATGCTATTCAAATTGAATGCCAACAAAAGAATTAGATAAAGTAATAGGTTCTCGAAATGACAAAGTGCGAGGGCGTTCCATTTAATTATGTCGTTGGTTCGGAACGTCCAAAAAGCGTTCGTTAATTTCGATTGTTTGTGGCCTCCTTATTCTCAGAGACGATTCCGAGCCAGCGGAATTGGAAGGGCTCAGCGTCGTTTGTATTTTCCAGCCCGTTCGCTCGTATTTCTCGTTCGTTACGAATTGGCCCTCGAAAATTGAGGGCGTCGGCGTTGACCACCGCCTGACCTCCGTTTCACTCAAATGCAGTTCACACCTGACTACGCCAAGTCTTGTTTTATCGCCGGCCGTCGAGTTACGAGCTTAGCCAAACTTGTTCCTGCGGGTTTAGGGCTTAGATCAGCAACAGGAGATTGAATGAGATGGGGATAAAAAATTTAATTATTTCGAAAGGAATATAATTTCGTTAACGGTCCGATAAGCAGGGCAACGTGAGCTGCAAGTAATCATCATCAATCATATCCGCCGCTGTGAGAGGTCAATGAGATGATTGTTCATATCCGAACTGGGGCATATGGAACACAATTAACTTATTTAATGGGCCACGTCAAGCGCACAGTAGCCTTCACGTTTCCGATCTTGTTCACCGTCTTTTGCAGACATCAGATTGTTTAGTAAGAACTCCAATAATTTCATTTATTGGGAAAATTTGCCGTGTAGTTAAACGCCACTTACTCAGTAGAAATTTGAATCCCTTATTTAATCCGGAATCGATTAAAGCTGATCCAGCTCGAACTCACGGATCACGACTTCAAGTCCCATTATTTCGCTCCGGGATGGGATCGCACGTTTCGCGAAAAACCGCAGCGGGTTTTTTTTTCGTGCTTGCGCTAACGACTGTTTCGAACAAAACCCTCTTTCTTTAGGTATCGATTGGTTAAGTTTCGCTTAAGCGCGGCTTCGTAAATTCCGTTTATTGTGGAAATAAATAAAGAGGTCTTAACCCCCCCAAAAGCTCAAATGAAAACTGCGTACACTTGTAAATCGTCGCAAGTTATAACTAGAAAATCAGGACGGTAATAAATATTTTGCACGTAAAATCTCCGGCTTATAATAAAATGGGAGCGTAAAACAAACGGCACTCGTAAATACTGTCATATTTCCAAGTTTCGCATAACTTTGATGATATCAGTATTCACTTTGAAATTGCCTCTAAATTTCGTGCGCAAAATTCGATGTAAAAACAAGCGAATGTCACGAGTTTAAACGAAAACAAGTATTTAAATTACCTGAATATTTGTGGCTTGTGTATTGCATTTTTCCATCGGCTACGAGAATTTTAGAATGATGTTAATTAGTGCGAAAGAAATTCGCAAAATATTTGTGTTTAACGACGAATTTAACAAAAAGCAAGGTTCAAAAGCAAATTCCGAAGTGATACTTCAACGGAAATTAAATTAATGTAGAAGACGGCACAATGTTTATTATGTAAAAGGGCTTTTCTTTTTATTTTTGCTGGCTGATGACTTTAACAGAAGTTACCCTAAAACCACAAGTATACAAGAAAAATAAATTAGAAACAATTTCCTCCTTCCCATCTCCTCTTAAACATTTACCTCATTTGGATTAGTAGGGGTAAGTACACATAAAGATGTAACATCTACCTGCAACAGGGAACGTTATACCTGCCAAGATCGCTTACGATTAGGGTTCGAGTTTATTTAACCAGAAATTCCCTGTAAACTCGAGATTACTTCCCTATCTGTTAGTGCAAATGAGATTTCGCGCCGGTCAAATTTAATAACGCGCGCACAACAAATAATCCGGTTCCGTAATAGGTTTAAAATAACAAATGAACCGTAGTGCTTAACGGGGGGGCCCTTCGGTTAAACGTGTCAGGCCTTAATGAAGTGGCTACAAAACACCTTACGTTGCGCTGACGCGATAAACCTTTTCACTATGTAACAACAACACCTTGCGTAAGTTGGGCCTCCTACAAAGAACCTCTCCCTAAGGGCTTATTATATTTGTCGGAAAGTTGTGCGAGTTAATCGAGTAAGCGAAGTTATGTCTGCGTTTACTCTTGCTTCCTAAAACTCGCAGCTTCCTTCCTGCCGCGTGTTAATTGCTTTGAAACTTGCGCGCTCGTAAATTTTAACTACGACTGTTAATATACAATGAAATCTGCTGATTTATTTTACGCACGTTTTTGACTGCGAGGCCCCAAATTCGTTTTTTGCGAAGAGGGCTTTCGAATTTTACGGGCCACAGACGACACATCAAATTTATTGCGTTTTAGTTTCTTTCAACGTCTATTAACTGATTGGAAAAATCATTAAGAAGGTACGAACTCTTTCTGCACGTGATTATGTCGAACTGAGGGAAAAAAAACTGGCGAATCAAACACAAACAAATGCACAAATTTTGATGGTAATTCAGAGGGATAGAACAACCATAGTAAAAGTGGATAGCGAAATGAAGAAAGTGAGACGGATTTCTAATCTAAAGAAAATCGTAAACAGCGATGGAGTAGAAGGCCAAAATCAAAACGGGTTGATGAAGCTTAAAGTTAAACTTGCATGGAAAAAGGACGGATCGATAAAGTAGAAGGCCTAACAGAGTTATAGGTAACAAGATTATGGAAAATAATCAAAATGGATTGACGAAGAGGAAGGCCTTACAAAATTACAAGTAGCAAATGATAGAAATGAGTTAGTGGGAAGCCAAGAACGAAACGAACTTAAGTAGTAGAGGAGGGCGACTGCAAGTTTCAAAATGATGGAAAAGGATAATGGTGGAAGACCAAAATCAAAACAGATTGAAGAGGCAGAAGAAGAAATAAAAGTTCCAAGTCACAAAATTATGGGAAGAACATTTGAATAAGAAAAGGAATAGAATAGTGATCCTTATCGGGAACAAATCACTTATAGTTTAAAGTTTTTTTAATACGATTATTACTTCTTAAACGTTTACGGAAAGTTGTTAATGGTGGAATGTCAATATTGTTAATGTTGTTTGTTGAAACCCAACCAAACCCTACTAACCCAACAAACACAGGACATGAGTTAAATGAAAACCAACCCATAAGACAACGGTAATTCCATATGTAAAAGGTATCTCTGAAAGAATCAGAAAAATAGGAAACATATTCAACATAAGAACCGCATTCAAATCCTCAGACACAATAGGATCAGTGTTAACTAGAAAAAAACAGACAATGAGGACCAAAGAACGAAAAACTGCATATACGCATTACCTTGTGAATGCGGTAGGGAGTACATTGAGGAAACAGAAAGACCTTTAAGAATCAGGGTGAAAGAACATCAAACCCTCACACGTAACGGAGAAACAACGAAGTCTAAAATTGCTGAACATGTTTGGAGTGAAGATCACAATATAAAATGGGATGAAGCTATGGTGATATCAAATGAAGAGAAAACCATACGCAGAAAATTGAAAGAACCGTCATACATCCGAACTGCAACCTACCCCATTAGCCGAGCAAGCCTTGAAATTAAGGACATGTGGGTACCAATCATAAGGAAGAACCTGAAGAGAAGGAGAACCACGGACATTCAAACCAACCCAACAGAGAGAGATGAATCAACGATACAAAGTATCGGGGACACAAGCACCTCTGCGCAACACTAACGGTGAAAACTTTACACACCTTTTATGAACCAGAACCCAGAAGATGGTAACCGACAAGTTGTTACCGAAAGGTCGGATAAGAATAATCCACGAAATGGTGGTAATAGCCCAACAAACAACATTAACAATATTACTTTTTTAACAAAACTTTGTGTTGTCTCATAAGTAATGACTTAATGTCATGTGATGCATCGAATTATTCGGTTTTATTAATGCGTCACGTGATAATGTAGAAATTCATGCGGCCATGTGCAAGGCATTTGGGGGAGCCAGTAAAATATCGCACCTAACACCCGGGTAACATGCAACGGTGGTGGTGGCTTGGCTCATGAATTACATACGCCACCACACCGGCAATAATTTATAAATACCGGCGATTAACTTGATTTAATTCATTGCATCGCGGTACGTGCAACACATTTTGATGATAAAATTAGGGGATTAACGTAAGCTTGGCTGTCAATCATCCAAGTGAGAAATTTTGATTCTTTAATCGTCTAAAAAAAATTGGGGGAAATGTAAAGCAAAGAAGGCTCGGTTTTGAACAGAAAAAAGACTGCACCGAAACTGCACGTAATAAATAAATGGCTGCGCAAAGCTATTGACGACGACAGAACAATTTCCTGGTTCCTGCATATGTAAATAAAGCGGAAGATTACACTATTTTTCACCAACACGCGAAGCTGTTGGATATAAACGACGTGCCGAGCTACCCGCCACCATATTTATAAATTTATATTCACATTAAACAACGTTATGCGAGCAACGATTGAAAACATGTCTGGCAACTGCAATAAATCAGTTTTAACATTTGACGTTGATAAGCCGGAGGGGGGGTGCAACTATTTCATACACTCACTCATTCTTATCGAATAGTATGAATTAACGGGAAACGACGTAATTCATAGTTCTTAACGTTTCGTTTACAGGCGTGGTTTTAATCACTCTAAATCATAATCCAAGCTTGGCTTTCACAGCCACATAAAAACGGGACCTAAAGGGCATTAACTACGTCCAACAATCGGGACAGTTGGGGCGTAAATTAATGATGCCGAAGTCACATTCACATTTGCATTCCGTCGTTGCTGATGCATTTGAGCTTTTTGTCATATTGCAATTACTAAGGCAGATGCTAACCATATAATTGAACGGTCGGGGTTTATGGTTTAAGCTAAATAAATTTCGATTCATAATGAATAATTTTGAAGATATTATTCATCTGGAAAGTAAACGTTTTTGGAAAAATAAAAATTATATTTGCCGTTACGGTTTTTAGCAGAGAATCGCATGGTGTGAATATTTATCGGTAGTTATGATACATCCTGTATAGAAAAAGCTTGAAACTGCTAGTAAATTATTTTAAAAAAATGAAAAACTTGTAGTCGCTTTCGTATATGTATAAATTTAAATGAAGAATACAACCGATCGATTCTGACATAAAACCCTCTCCAATTCCTTTTGAAGCACTATGTGTGCAACGAAACGAATCAGACACAATAACGTCAACTTCCATTTCCAAGCAGGACATGTGTTAGAAACGGGCTTGTTCACAATGTACCGAAAGAAAAAGAAACACATCAGAACGAGCTAAAAAATCCTGAAATTACGAAAGAAAATTATTAGGATAAAATCGTGACGAATAAATGCCTTATATTTTATTTAGACCTCGCCCCTATTTTAACGTTCCAATTAATGTTTAAAACTTCAACAAATAATTCCTATTATTTCTTCAATTTACAAAATTACATACGTGCATTTAAAAGTAGGTCAAACTGTAGATGATAAAAATCGCGCGTCTTTTAAATAAACTCCGCAGTTCTTTTTTTAAACTGCTGAACGCTATAAATCAGTGTCATAATTAATTTGAGCGTGTATTAATTTTAATTCAAATTAGCAAAGACGTAAGCTTTACAAGGTAAGTATAAGTACAAAGAAAATCGATGTTATTCCCGCCGTTTCAAAATATTACTTGGAGTTCCATATGGAGTCTTTTAGTGGAATAAATACCACCCAAAGAGTAAATTCTACTGCGTGTGTTGCTTTGAATCGGAAATCAGTGCAAGGATTCGCCGGAATAAGCCTGATGGAGATGCGATTTTACGTGAGACAGCGCCCGTAATAAATTTCCCGCCGGGAGCGTATGACTGGTGCTGGAAATTTAAGTCTCACGTGTATATTTTAAGGTCCAAAATTTATGGCGGCCTTTTACACATCGATTTCCCGCATGTTCTTTTGTGTTTGTTTAGCGAAATTGCATTTCGCGCAGCTCTCCGGTCTGGGAGAAACTTCCAGCGTTCATTATTTATACGTTATTATTTACGTAGCGTTTCCTTTAAGTAGTTTCAAAGACACATCTGATTTTCTATTGCTTGTTTCAAACTGGGACACTTTGATTTAAATTTAATATAAATCACGCTGATGTATTACGCCTGGTTTAACAATTAAATGAAACTGCTACACGTTGAGTTAGTTTGATTTAACTTGCGACAAGTCAAGCAAACATGTTTGTCAGAACAAAAAATCTGGGACACCCAGTACAAAAAACATGTTTTACATTTCGCAGACCGACATACACAACTGACTATTAAAATGTTGTTAGTAGATTGGGTCATATTCACATCGAAGAATTATTACTTGAAGGCAAAAACGCCTGACATTGAAATTTGATATACATAAACATGGAACATGCAAGTACTTCTACGTACAAATAATTTTTTCCGAAAAATTCCATTTTGTCGAGTAAACAGCATACCATTGATAACATTACCTAATATAAAACTCAAAACGGAAAAGTGCATGTGTGCATAGTAAAATGAGCTTGCCAGTGCTGTTGTTTCTCCTATTTTCAGTGCATATATCTTATTCGTTTGACTTTAGTAAGACACTGCTAAAATCTTAATTGTTGGCTTGGCACACTCTCTTAAATTGCTTTATTTCGCGTCTGCCGAAGTGAAAAGTCAGTTGCTTTCAAGTGTTTTTAAAAAATTGCAGGGGGAGGAACATATTTGGATTGGCTTCCGGTTGGAACCGCGTCACGTTGACTTCTTCTACTGCCGACGTTTCGTTCTCCATTGCAGAAGAACTTCCTCAGTGCTGCTGCTGCTGGTGGTGTTGCTGCTGCTTCTCGTTAGTCGTTGAGACTGACTGGGTATGTCTGTTGTCGTGGTATTTATAGTGATCGGTGGGGGTAGTGAGTCGGAACGGTGACCGGGGGTTGATCTGTTGGGGCGTGACGGATCGTTAATGAGATGTTTCCAGGCATTGTGGAGGTAAAAGCCAGTATCACGGTTTAGGTTATTGGGATGTTTGAGAATTTCTATGGATTCACGGATTTTACGATTGAAAAAGTGAGATGAGCGGGCTAGAAGTTTTGTGTCGGAGAATAGGATTTGTGACCGGTTTCTAGTTTGTGTTCAGCTAGGCCGAGCCAGTTGTTTGTAGTAGTTCTAGTACAGCGTTCATGTTCAGAAACACGAGTGCTAACAGACCGTTTTGTTTCACCGATGTATACTCGTCCACAGGAACAAGGAATTCCGGTATACACCTTCGGATTGTAAGGATGTGATCTTTTGTGTGGGTAGGCAGTCCGAAAGTTTCGTCATGGGTAAGTAAATGGATTTGATGTTTTGTTGTTTGGAGTATTTTGCCGATTCGATCTGTTATGGTGAATATAAGGTAGGTAAGCTGTGGCGACTGGAGGTGTATCAGCTTCAGAACGTGGAGGAATTGGGGTTTGATGACGAGAAATGGATCTTTGGATGTCGTGCTTTTTGTAATTGTTATTGAGTAGGACTTTTGTTACGTGGTTCAGTTCAGTTTGAAGTGAAGAGGGTTCTGATAGGGCAAAGGCACGGCTGACTAGTGAGTTAATGACTGACTGTTTTTGAGACGGATGATGGTGTGAATGTGCATTCAGATAGCGATCAGTATGGGTTGGTTTTGCGATACACAGAGTGTCCTAATCTACCGTTAGAGGCGGCTTACTAAGATATCAAGGAAAGGTAAGTGGCCGTCAGTTTCCATATTCCAAAGTGAAGTGGATGTCAGGATGTTGAGAATTTAGGTGTTCAAAGAAGTTGTCTAGGATTCCTTACCGTGTGGCCAAATAGCAAAACATCATCTACATATCTGAACCAACACTTGGCTTAAGTGGGAAAGAAGTAAGGGCTTGTTGTTCGAATGCTTCCATAAAATGTTGGCTACTATTGGAGAGAGGAGAGCCCATGGTTGGTGTTTTGAGACTTGTTCGTAATACTGATCACGGAACAAGAAATAGGTTGAGGTTAAACAACATTCTATTAAGGGAATTAAGTCTTCGGGTTGGTTGTGGGCTGTGAACAGTTGTTGGATGATTGTGATGGTGTCGGGAATTGGGACTTTCGTGAAAAGAGATTCTACATCGAAGCTGACCAGAATGTCCTGAGGGTCTAAGGAAATCTCGTGAATTTTTTGGACGAAATGCTGAGAGTTGAGGATGAAGGTTTCACTTTTACCTGCAAACGGTTTGAGAGTCTGTGCTAGATATTTGGAAATTTTGTAGGTTGGTGAGTTAATTGCGCTAACTATGGGACGTAAAGGTGTATCGGGTTTGTGGATTTTAGGGAGACCATAAAGTCTGGGAATTCTGGAGTCACGGGGGATCAAGACTTTTTGTGTTTCTGATGGGATAGAAGAGGTTTTTATTAAGGTCGTTACGGTACGTTCAATGCGTGAGGTTGGATTCCGTCGCAAGGGTTGGTAGGCAGGGTCGTCTAATAGGATGTTGATTTTTTGGTCGTATTCTGCGCGGTCCAAAACTACAGTGGCATTCCCTTTGTCTGCGGAGAGTATGACAATGTCTGGGTTGTTTTTCAGGGTTTTGAGGGCTCACTTTTTCAATCGTAAAATCCGTGAATCCATAGAAATTCTCAAACATCCCAATAACCTAAACCGTGATACTGGCTTTAACCTCCACAATGCCTGGAAACATCTCATTAACGATCCGTCACGCCCCAACAGATCAACCCCCGGTCACCGTTCCGACTCACTACCCCCACCGATCACTATAAATACCACGACAACAGACATACCCAGTCAGTCTCAACGACTAACGAGAAGCAGCAGCAACACCACCAGCAGCAGCAGCCCTGAGGAAGTTCTTCTGCAATGGAGAACGAAACGTCGGCAGTAGAAGAAGTCAACGTGACGCGGTTCCAACCGGAAGCCAATCCAAACATGGACGACGGCCGCGGAAGCCTTCAAGTTAAATTGGGGAGGAACATATTTCTGGAAAACACCGAATGCCTTCTTAAGAAACTCGCATCGTTTTGGGTACAATGCAAGAGAAGCTGATGACTTTGATTACGGAAATGGACCTAAAGGTACTTTCCCTCACTTGCTTTAATCAACATGAAATATACTGCAGACTTTAATTTTTCAGGACCTGCAAATTGGCCTAAATTATACCCGGAATGCGGTGGAAAAAAACAGTCCCCCATCAACATAACCCTAACATCATTAACAACAAAACTGTTCGGAAAGTTGCAATGGTCCCCATCGTATTGGTACGTGCCCGATAACATTAGAATCATCAACAATGGTCACACAGGTAAAGAACTGTTTGGGGTTTAAACCAAACTGGAACTACTTATATTTTTTAAGTGGAGATTCGGCCATCTTTACCTGACGTACCTGCCATAAGCGGAGGCCCCCTGAAGTCCTCATACCAATTGCAGCAGATCCATTTTCATTGGGGCACGGTGAATAGCAGAGGTAGCGAACATACACTGAATGGGAGGAGGTTTCCGATGGAAATACACGCAGTGCATTTGAAGAAAGGTTTGACCATGGAAGAGGCCACGAAATTACCTGATGGTTTAGCCGTCGTAGGTTACTTCGTTGAGGTAAATGGAGAATCTAACACCTACATGTATTGGCAATTTTTGTATGGGCGAAAGAGTGAAGATTATTTTATTGTTTGTTGCAAGTTTAGATGTGGGAATTATGTAGGAATCAAATTCGATATTTTTAAAGTCTGTGTAATTATTAATTTTTAGATAGTAAGAAGAAATAATTCTGCTATAAACTGGATTCAAGAATCTTTTGACTTTATAAGAAGCAATCCAGGTGTGGAAGTAACAGTCCCACGTAAATTTCCAATGAATGACCTGGCCAAGGATTTCTGCAAGAAATACGTGACTTACAATGGGTCCCTTACAACCCCGCCATGTTCGGAATCCGTGGTTTGGATTATCGCCCCTTTCACCGTGGGGATAACCAACGAACAGCTCGAGGTTTTTAGATCGCTTTACTCCTCGAGCAATTCGTTGCGTGATAACTTCAGACCGGTACAACCCCTAAATGGAAGACCTGTTTACTTTGCTGTGTAAAATTAAAAAAAGTTTCTAAACCGATTTTTGCGTTAAGCAAAAACTGCGCGGACCTTCATCCACTTCACACCTCTGTTGTCATCCCTTGGTTATACACGCCGTAAATAACGATGAGGGTGAACGGGTTAGGGAAAAAATTGGGGCCAATTTTTCAAATCGCCCCGACGCGACGCGACGCTGGCCCTACCGGGCGATTCTTTACATATCTGCGGCGACTGTAAATCGTAACGTCGAGAGAAAAAACTCTGCGCCATCCCCCGGATGTAAATCACAGGGGGAAGGCCTCAAGTCCTAAATGTAAATTGCAAAAAGTATCATTGCGTATAGCCCCCCCTAAAATCGTTAAACTCATTAATTTGTAATTCTTAAAGAAAAATATAATGAAAGGATACAAGTAATGCATAAAAGAATTGAAAAAAAAAATTAGAGATACTAGAAATAAAATAGAGATAAAAATTTTCGATGATGTGAAATGAAACGATTTTGGAAATGCTGGAAAAACGTCAGTCGACAGCGACGTGATGCTACAAAGTGTGCCGCCGAAGTTTTAATAAATGATAAATGTTTTGCATTAATAGCACGTCGTTCTGCGACAGTTGCGAAATTAATTTCGGAGCTCGAGAACCGTTTGCAATCCGACAGTTGTAATGAAGGAAACGTCTTGACAGATTATACTAATTTAAAAGACTCCCACCCTCTCGCAACACTAATTAACGAGTCCATACGCCACCTCTAAAGTTTATTCGAATTTGCTTCCGGAAAATGTTACACGCCGAATTGCTTGTTAATGTATGCTATGCTAATCTAATAAACATCTGCACGTCAAAGAAAAAACAAATCAACCGTGGTGTAAATGTTCATAAATTTTCATATTCCGGGAATATGGGGACACGTATGGAGCGCGACACTGCAATGACAAATAATAATATAAAATATATGCAAATTTTAAATGGTTCAGCGTTTACCCGTAGGTACATACGACTTTATTATATTTCCGGGTCGTCGTCTGCGTCGTGACGTCAGCTCCGGCTCTTACGTGCCCCGCGATAAATTGCCGATTTCCAGCAGGTCTTTGTGTTGCGGTGAACTGCAAGGTAATCTCCATTAATCATATTTCACAACAAATTGAACTGGATTATTGTCGAAATGCGATGGTTCATTACGTACGGGAAGGAGAGAATGTGACATTGAAGAAGGTCTCAATAAATATTCAATGAAGACGTTTCATTCACTGTTGAGGATGAAACCATTAATTATGCACAGTACGGAAATGTTTATAAAAGAAACCACCAGTCTAGTGCAAAAGGGGCGACATAATCCCCCTCACACGTGGTAACTTCTTTCATATTTTAATCTCACTTTGATTTCTTAATTCTCCTTCTGCTACCCATTGGTGGCCAATGGTAATTGGGATTCCAAGTAGACTAGCAATTGGAAGACGTGTTGAAGTTAAGTAGGGTGTTAACGAGTTGGCTCTCCAATCAACAAAAAAAGTGGCAAAGTACGTATACGTATAACACTATTTCAAAATTGAAGGCGAAGACTATAGAAGACGATTTTTGTTTTTAAAAAGATAAGCAAATTAAATAAAGATGTTCAGTGAACGGTGAATGAAAAATGAAACGAGTAAAAGGAAGCTTCGATGTAGCACCTGGTGACTTAGAGAAAAAAGAGTGGACGGCGATAATTTATGAAAATTCAGTTGAGAACTCACCTTCAAGGATAATTACTCTTTAAGGAAGTTTTTAGAGCAATAAACGTAGTTCAAGTAACGGACAGAAAAGAAAGACTAACGAATGAAGGAACTACCATCTATACAACGCACCGGGCCTTAAAACCTAAAGTTTTCTTCTTCACCCAAATCCTCCACAATCGGCAGACAGAGACAGGAGGTAGGTGTAATGAATACAACGCTTTTTTCCAAAAGGAAGACGTTCCCCAATTCGAATCTGCACAAAACGAGTAAGAGGGGTGGGCACTTTAGTCTCTCCTCGTATCACTTTTGCATTGGACGAGTAGTTTCGAGTTTGGCTAAGCAGAGTTCGAAATAGGAAAACTTCTGGGCATATTATACAAATAAAATATTGACAAAAGTTTTAGAAAAGGAAATGATGGGAAAAGAGCAAGAGGAAGACCACAAAAACTTCGTCTTCTGGTTTCCAGTTGTACCGCATCACAATTCTCCTAGCGTTTGATCCTTTCTTGCAGAAGGATCTACTGCTGATATTCTTCTTGTCCCTGCTGCTGCTACTGTGATTTAAGATTTCAATGGATTTCCGATTTTATCTGCTAAGAACATCTAGGAAAGGACGAAACGTTGTGACAACCGAAAACCAGAAAAAGAACAACGGCCACGGAAACCTTCAATTTTATCTCTTTCCGGTAGTTTTCCTTCTGCTCTTTTTTTCATCCCATTTATCGGAATACAAGAAATGTGAAAAAAATAGCGAATGCTGTGAAGACTTCAAGCCCTTCAAGGATTATTATAACAGAAGGAAGTTCGGCCTTTTGTAACTTTTCCCTCGCATTAGTTGAAGAAAGTTATTCGAAGTGACAAAAATTTTTGATGGCTATGGGTAAAGAAGTTCAACACTGGCCAGTTTCTAAATTTGCTGAAATGATTGACTCGAGTTTTGTTGTCTGATGAACTGAAGCCGGAGATATAAAGACTTCAACCCGCATTCCTTGTCGAACTTTGGATTACAGCGACTAATAATGCACAGCAAACCAAAATAATTCTTAATAACGAGTGTGTACCTATTAATTACAATTTTGTAGCATGGATACATTTTAATAATATTAATTAGTGTCTGTTGTGTTTACAAACACAACATTGGCCCTGTACGAAAATTAAAAAATAACAACAGTATCATAGTACACTTAACACACACACACAAACATAAATAAACAAGACCCGCGAGCGAAGAAGTAAAAGACTTGAACAAAGAGGAGGTGGATTTTATAATGTAAATTGGTGCCTTTCACAGGAGCGGATTGTTGAATTATTTATGCCGCGAAACACATTTTTCCTTCGCAGGCTCGCGTGCAGACGTCTCCGGGGAACATTTCGAAAACGAGGTTGCAAAAGAAAACGCCGAGACCAATCCTTAGCAGAAAGTCTCTTTCACCTCAGACGCGCATCACTAATTCAACATGATAATACAATCGACTTCCCAAAAATAAATACGATCACGTGCTCTTCGTTAAGTTGATTTGATCTCGGGGTTTCTTTGAACGCGAAACTTTATTGTGCGGTACATTAACTGAAAAAATAATCGCAAATTTGTCTCGAGTTTTTGTGCCTTCGAAAGGGTGACACTCAATTGAAACAACAACAAATTGAATAGGTATACATTAGTAACTATAATTTAGTTCCCACAAACGATAATGCATCTGAAGCCTAAACATGTGTAAACATCATGTCCTGACATATCCACTCGTGCGAATCTAACTCGGGGCATCATGCGGACGAACTCCGGGAGTTTGAATTACCAATGATGGATGGTGCAGGTGTCGTGGAGGACCTATTTTAGACCACGCCATAATCGATACCGATAACCGAACTGCTGTTGCACACTCTCGTCCTTTATCAGCGCGCTAATTACACTGGTAGGTGCTTCGTACGATAACATCGCTTCTAGTGTTATGACAATCTTACGTTAATTAAACTATCGATTTTGCGTTACGGTCCCTGTTACTTCAAACAACAACGACCCTTACGGCGTGTCAAACAAGAGGGTCAAGTCACACAATTTAATTCCTCAACGTCAAATTTCATCCATTCTCACTTATAATCTTAATTATACTAATTAACACACATTTCTTCAAACTCTTGGACTCGATCGTTTGAATGAAAATGCAGAAATTATAAAACAGTCCTGACTCGAGAGGTTTTTCGAGCAAGTCAACGAGCAAATTCGCGCGTTTATAGATTCCTTAATTACAACACATTTATTAAAAAAATCATTAAACTTTATTCATAACTAAACACATATAAAAATAATAAAATGAATAAACTAATATTAATCTTCAATTAATTCAGAAGGCTGAGTAATAATTGTCGAGCCTTTCTGTTCGGTTTCCTTTTTACCTTGGGGTTCTTCTGGGGCTTTACCGACGGCTCCCTTATCCTTAGGATTACCAGAGCCGACTAAAAGCGGCTTGAGCTTTCGCGGACGGTCTTCGTGGCCACCAAAACGCGAGTGTATCCGAGCGTGGCGTTCCCTCTCGCGTTCCCTGATCTGCTCCATGAGGGCAGATCGCTCCAAATTTCGGGCCGATTCGTTCACCCTGTGCGACACCGATCTCAAGGACGCGCATATAGCTTCGATTTCCGCCCCTACGGTGGAAGGATTAAACGAGGGTTGATTTGCGCGCTGTATCAAAGTGTCTATGTGTTGCCTAGCCGATTCTAAAGCTCTTCTTATTGGCTCACTGTTGTAAGTTGTCCGCCTTAACGAAGTTGGTTTCTTTGGGCTAGGGGTTGAACGACGCGTTGTCTGCCTTGAAGATGAAATCGGCTCACCTTCACCTACCATGTTAACCAACAAATCCGACGAAGCCCCAACGAAGTTTTCGGTAGTCGAAGACGTCGAAGATAATTTCTTGTTAGTTAGGTCTTCAGATAAAGCTAAAGTTTTTGGTGGCCTTTGACTACCGCTTGCCTCTGGAAGCACTGAACCCTTTGTATTTTGTTGCTGACGTTGTGGAGTGGTGTTGGGGGAAGCTTGCCCAACAAAACCTTCCGAATCAGATGACTTCGATGGATTTATTCCTCGTTCTAAATTGGGATTCTTTTTTAGATCCACGCCATCATCTTGGATCTTATTCATTTCTTTTAAATTGGGAGTTGAGCGACGCATGTTATGCCCAGAAGGGGGAAGCGAATCCGCGTCTCTAATTTCAGTTGACTGAAGAATCCCTTCTTCTGGTAAAACCGAAGTTTTTCTGTTGGTAATATTCGGAGGTCTTTGATTGCTTGCGTTAACCGGCTCTCCCTTTGGGCTTTCGGATTCTGTTTGGTGTTGACGTTTTGGCATGTCTTCAGAACGAGTTCGTCTTTTATCTACCATAGGAAATTGACTTACTTTATCATCAATTTCTCTTTGTGCTTCCGGTTCCGCTTCTTTTACAAGATCTGACAAGGCAGAAGTTTTCTTGTTGCTGATATTCGGTCGTCTTCGATTGTTAACGTCAGTGGACTCGGCTGGTCGTGATCCGTTTGCATTCTGTTGCTGACGCTGTGGGGCTGCGTTTGGAGAAGCTTGCTCCAAGAAATTTTCAAAATCAAAGTGCCTTTTGCTCGGTCCACGCATGTCTTTCCAGTCCATTTCCCTCTTTAGATTAGGACCCTCCGGTTTCGTTTCTCTAACAACTTCCGACGCCAAAGTTTTTTTGTTGCTCATATTCGGCGGTCTTTGGCTGATAACTTCAGTGGGCTCAACTGGTGGTGATCCCTTTCCATTCTGCTGTTGATGCTGTGGGGCAGTGTTTGGAGAAGTTTGTCCTAAGAAGTCGTCAAAATCTAATTGCGGAGGCATCTGCCTTTTATTTGCTTTGTTTAGAAAGACCTCATCTTGCATGTCATTCGCATTCATCTCCCTATTTAAATTGGGAGCGTCCAGTTCCATTTGTTTAACAACCTCTGACAAGGCCGAAGTTTTTTTATTGCTTATATTCGGTGGTCTTTGGCTGCTAACTTCAGCGGGCTCAATTGGTGCTGATTCTTTTCCATTCGCTTGTTGACGTTGTGAGACAGTGTTTGGAGAAGCTTGTCCCAAGAAGTCTTTTTTTGGAAAGACCTGCTTTACCTTCTCATCTTGCACGTCTTTCGTATCCATTTCCCCGTGTAAATTGGAAGTTTCCATTTCTTTAACGACTTCGGATAAGGCCTCGGTTTTTTTGTTGCTTATATTCGGTGGCCTTTGACTGCTGCTAACTTCAGTGGGCTCCGAACCCTTTGCACTTTGATGTTGGCGTTGAGGAACGGTGTTCGAAGCAGCTTGTCCCAGGAAATCATCAAAATCGGATGGTGAGCGTTTTTCTGCCGTATTTGGAGAAACTTTATCGTCGAGCAGTTCCAAGATGTTTGTTTCCCTCTTGGCGTTGGAATTTCTCTTGATGATTTCGAGGCCCATGCCGTTTTCTTGGGCCTTCTTCGTCAATAAATTCGCTGTGACATCTACAATTGAAAACGGGATTACAGAAAGGTTTCTTATCTAAATTTGGAACTTACATATAACAACATAGATAACATGGATAATAAATATTATTTCCCATTTACTTATGTATGTGAAAGGCGGAGATGAAAATGAAAGTTTTAAAATAAAATTTACAAGCACTTGACTCATTATTTTTGTAACCAAGGCAATGACGTTTTGAACATTTGGGGCAAAATCGGAAGTTAAGGGATTTTCCTTCGTTTACATAAAATCAAGAAATGCAGAGAATTCATTAAAATAAAAAATAAATTTATACTGAAGTGACACAAATAGTTTCAGCCGCAACGGCTGCATAAAAAAGAACCTCTGCACCGAAAGAATTATTGCTGTTTTGTGAATGTGAAAAAAAAAACACAGTGTGTATATGACATAATTCTTTTGTGAAAAAAAGAAAGCTGTTACTAACGAGAAATCCACACGTCAGCGATAATTCATTTTATATTGCCTTATGAGTGCAATTTTAGCACATTTTCCTAATTTCTAGTAATTATTGGCGTGTGTGGCTCATACAAAATTGAAAATCAATCCGAACTTCGGAAATATATAGCACAGTAAATCAATTTCATCATTACATAATTGCAATTTACAAGCAATTTTAATTCAAGGACCCCGCAATGATGTTAAATGACAATTGTAAATTAAATTTGATGATTTTACCTGCTGTAGTTTTAGGGATCTGACAGAAGCATGTCAAAGAGGCATCATGGAATTTCGAATTTCCTTTCGCTTCCGCACACGCGGATTTACATAGTTTTTTTAAGCTGCCAAGCGCACCACCGTTGTAATGCATTTCCGGGGGCGCGGGCAATGACGGGGCGGGACCTGAAAATTTTCACGTTCATTACATTTAGTAAATAAATTAATTTAAACAAATGTTTGCAATCACGAAAGCGTTCGGCTGGCGAAAATTGAGTTCCGCAAACAAATTGCGGCAGGGTTTAATTAAAACAAAACGATTTTGTGCACCCACACGGACACAGAATGTTTCACATATTAATTAAGTCACAAAAGTAAATTGTACTTACTCAAAACGGCGAAAATAATCCCGAGTGCGAATAACTTTTCCGGCCCCATTTTCACTTTGCTGTTGTGTTTAGACTAAGCCCGAAACGTAGGGTGTTAAATATACTGTCGTGGAATCTGCTGACTCTGATGTTTCGTATTATTGTTTCCCAAATACGTTCATTACGAAACAATACCGCGCGCGATTGCAACAATAAATGTGTTGACACATTGCAAATTTATCCTTCGAATTTAAAAATAATCAATTGATTTGAGTAAAAGCATTAAAAAAGAAACCCGGTTTTTCTTTGGCAAGCGAAAATCGAGAAGCCATCGAATAAAGGGGGCCGAAAGTTTTAAGCCTCGTTAACTTTTGAAATCACTCGCCCCAGGTAAAATCTATACGGAGAAGTTTTAATTAATGCGAATAATTAGGCCGGTAAACAAGCGGGAAACGCAGAATGGAGAAGAGCACAATATTGAAGCGGTATTTTCTTGTTTCCTCCCTCGTCTTAACAAAAACGAAATTAAGTCCAATAAATTCATTTCAAATGATTTAGTTACTCCTGACGTAAATCCTGATTAATTTAGAAACAGTATAATTTATAATAATATAAGACTGACAGGCTATACATTTTATACGTTTAAATTAATTTAATAATAAAAAACACACAGTTCCACGTCAAATCAAATTAACATAATAAAATTGATTAAATGTGAAGTATTAATTATGTGACAGGGGAAAAAGAGACGAGATCAAACCAAATCCTTATGTAATGAATTAAGATTGATTCAAATGATCAACGAATTTTCAATATTCAAACCATACCGAAAGCGTTAAGGAAAGTATAGGGCCTCAGTATAGTCCTTATGTTACACCTGAAGTAACCGAAATTCCTTCGAGAAGAGAGTAATCACGCTGATAATAATAGTGAGTTCTAATACATTTAAACCCCAGATAATTGAACAAAACAATTGGAATTAGAAACGTCCTCCAAATAAATGAGACAATCAAAAAGCATTCCACCAGCTCTTCTCCAACTTTGCCATTTAAGAACTTTTATTGATCTCAAAAGTTATAATTACTAGTGCAATCTAAAAAAAAAGGACATATCTGAAACTTATTACGTATTCCAACTCATTACTATGCATTGCAGAATTAAGTTGTTTAATGACCTGGTGAAGCCTCTACTCCTGGTTTTGCTCGTTCATAATTTATTTTATTTGTTTCGCGAAGTTTCGCTGCTCAAAGTAATCTCTCCTCTCACTTGACGCTCGCGATCAATTTTTCATATTATTGCATTCGGTAATTAACCGTGATTTACGAGACAAAAGATCCTCGTTATGTCCTAAGTACAGGACGCATAAATAAATTACGGTTATTAACTCGATGTGCTTTCATGAAGTAGGAAGAAGTATGCATAAAGTTTTTGCCGGAATTAACAAGTTCTTCAATTAAGTTCCTCGGAAAAATATTAATCGCGCAAGTTCTCGTTTCAGACGTCGTTTTACCAGGAAAAGGATTATTTTCGCGAAGTCTAAGGATTAAATGTTGTCTTTGTAGTATTTTATTTTAAAATGCTGAAAAGTTAAAGTTCTCCTGTAATTACAAGTTTTCAAATTAAAGAAAATATAATATTAAGTAACTTCATGTTTCATGTTCGTAACGTCATCTCTTGTAATTAATGGTTTTATTAAATTTGAAAAGACATCAGCTATGATGAAATAAAAGCATATCTCTGTCGCCGTTACAATAATGATTAATGTGACCCATAACTTGGGTTGTCAGTTTAATTAAAAGCTTCGTTTTAATTTCACGATATGAAAGAAAGAAATTGCATTCTTCGAGAGACGCTTATCTGGAACGTCCCTAGGAAAAACCTACGTGTGTACTACCACACTTAATATTCGTTAAAAATTCATTCTCCGACCGGTCGCATAAAATGTTGGTAAATTACCTGGACCAGTTTCCGGGACGCTGCACACCAAAAGAAATAACGAGACGCCGCCCCGAAAACTGCAGCGTCGCTTTTATCTCACGTAAACCCGACGTCTTAATAACATTCTCCGAGGAATGTAGGTCGGCGTGCTCACCCCGCATTAATGCAACCCCGAGATGAAACGCTTCCCGCCGAATAAATTATTTATTAAAAGCAAATTTCAAAAAGCAAAAGCGTTGACTGTGGGGAGCGTTTGTGAATCAGCGTGGATGGCCTCACGTTAAAATTGTTTTGTTTTGGAAATACTTGACATTTTCTTAAAATTATTTGGAATGAATCAAGGAAAATGTATGTAACTTACTTATGGACCAAAAGAATTGGGCACCTCAAATAAATCTTATAAAAGGAAGGAATCCTATAAGATTTCAAACGCTTCATTTCTGGTCGAAATCAAAACCCATCCCAAAAGCCTTTTAGAGACATAAAAAAATAGCCCAAAAAGGCTTTAATTTCAGGTCTAGAGTCAATAGAATTGCCTTGTAAAAGTAGTATAAAAGTGACTACCTAAATCGTATACAATTTTCTGAATTCGACACATAAAGCCATATAAGGAAATGCTCGAAACTCATCAGAGACAAATTACAGTTGACTTTTTGTAATAAACTGACAGATTCGTATAACACGTCAAAATTGTATAAATGACTTTGAGAAAATCTTGGGGAATGCGCTGGTTACAAAATAATTACTACAGCTGGATTATGTACGGGAATATCTTCATGACTATCCAAAAATACAGAAAGTATTTTATTTTGACGCAGCACGGATACACTGCAGAGCACTTTGATAAACAAAATGGTAAGCAAATAATTTTCCATTAATCTTAGGTATTTACACAAAATAAATAATCTTAAAGTAAACCTAAATTCCAAGAAAATGCTGTGCTTTTTGAAATCGAAATTCTATGAATCGAGTCAAGTATATAATATATTAAAGTACTACAATCTTTGCTTTGACTTCAGGATTCCAATTTCTTGTGCATATACAGGGTGATTCAAAATTACTTGCACAAGTATAAGTTCTATGCATCTAAAAGGAATGAATACCAAGAAATGATTAAAGTTATGATTGAAAAATTGTGCAATACTTAAATTTCGAGATGTATATAAACTTACTAGTTAATCCAAAAATGCAAATTAATGCGTCGTCTAGTAATATTAACTTTGATTTTAAAACGTACATATACCAAAATGACGAAGTTTCTGGTTCCTTGTCGCCATAAACATGAATAAAATCACTGTAATATCAAGCTTTTAGTAATACCCTCACTTCAGTAAATTAAATTAAAAAAGAATATATATTTTATAACGCGTGATTTTTTAAATTTTTTATCAACCCTTGCCATGGAATTCGGACGGCATGTCGTAACTTTACTGTAAAACAGCAAAAAGAAGTGCAGTGACGGACTTTTCACTTAAGCTAAGACATGCCATCCAGATCTCATGGCAAAAGTTGATAAAAAATCACTCGGTATTGTTAATTACCTGAGAGGAATTTTATTCCAAGGCTTCACGTGGTTGTTACAATTTTATTAACGTCCCTGTGCAATTCTGTTCTATCTTTACGTCCTTTGAATAATTTAAACTCAGAAAACAAGCCAGGAAATTAATTTCTTCATTCAATAAAGAATTTAAAAGATTAGGTACAGTTCATTTTTTTACTATATGCCGATCTATCGAAGGATAAGTCAAAGAACTTTTATGTAGCTGCCTCCTTCTAGCTTTCATGAAACAGGCTTGTGGCTTTTGTCATGTCACGTCATTTCGTCGTATATTTTCTTAACTCAGATTTACCGATCGGCATAAATATAGTAAAAAAAATGTATGATTTCTATACGTAAACAAGAAAAATAATTTGTAAATAAAGTTTTATTATAAATAAACATAAATACATTTGAAGAACAAAAATTTGGAAATTGGAATTATTAATAAAATGTACCGTTTTCGAAAGACGAATAATTCTGGTAATTTGGATCTCCATTAACTTTTAACTGAGCTCGGAGTACGGCATTACCCAAAAGCAACTTGATTTTTGCTTGTTCGACAACGGGCAACTGTTTAGTTGTTTTTGCCATACTCAAGAAGAACATGTCGGTTTCATCCTTCTCTCTCAACTCACAATCTTCACACCTGGCGTTTACTTCCCTTTCGCGCGCGTTTGTAATTTCAGTGAATGAACTTTCGCTTCCGTCCGTTTTCACAACGTCCGTGACTTCCGGCTTCATGTTTGGTTCGTCTCCTTCTAATAATTGCTCAGAGTGGTCGCTCGTGTTAAGTTCCTCAACACTCTCGATGCGATCATCGTCTCTTTCTTCTAGATTTTCACGAACTTTCTTTCTCGGTTTCCGTCTTCCTCCTCCTATGAATGGCAGAAGAAAGGACATTTGCTTTTCGTACTTCCACACGGGATTTTTTATAATTATTCCATTGATACGTTTTATGTTGCGACGTCTAATTGCGTTTAAGAAACAGCTTCGTAGCTTATCCCAAGTGTATCTCACAACATCGGCTATTAAAAAAAAATACTGTTTTATATTTTCGTTTATTTTCTACATCCTAAATTATTTTTATTCTTGTCACTATTTGTCATAATCGTCATTCCTTTGAACAGGAAAACAAACAACAATAAAATTTATATTACGACTATTGCCTGTTTTACACGGTCATATTTCTTGTAACAATTTGTTACAAAGTGAGAGAGATAAGCTACCACAGTGAATGTTGATTGGTTGAATTGGCACTTCTCACTCACTTCGTAATAAATTTGATACAAAAATATGACCGTCTAATACGGGCTTATCACATAATCCTTTTGAAGCTCTAAATTTTAAACTAGGTAAATTGCAGTAAGTATCCAATAATTATATTTATTTTGTCTCGTATTTGTGACTAGTAGAAACTCTACATATTTATTTATTTATTTTATTTTATAAAAATGCATCATTTCTTGATGTTTTAGTTTACAACATTCATCATCAACTTTGCAGCTTTAACTCAACCGTACAGATAAAACTTATACATTAATGTTGCTTGTTTACATTACTGTTATCCTCTATCACATTTTTTGACACACTCTGTGTAATAAAATCTACAAGTTATGATCACTATGCTTCTCTCCCTTCTTCTCACGTACAGAAATCTACATCTCTAACTCATTTAAGCGTTTATTGCGTCTTACGCCGTGCTTTAGTGATCACTCTATATAATTTGCTGACTACCACATGCAAACATAGAGGGCGCTAATATTTACCTTTCAGGTTAATATCTCTGCCTATCTCTTCCCATGCAGCTTGCCGGACATGTGAATCTTTATAACCCGGCAAATCTGTATTGTAAAGTAGTTCGCATCCTTTCACTTTCTCTATCAGTAATTCATTCGAACTGGCTGCACTAGCTCCACTCATTATCACGTGATTCGGTAAGATCTAAACAACACGAACCTAAAACGTGCTTTCACATGAATTTGCGTGTATCGTTGGTGTGTAACGTGGATAAACGTAGTACTAATGCAGGTCGCTAGGTGAAGACACATTCCGAAACTTACTTGAAAATTTTCTTAAACAAAAATCATTATTTTGTCAGGGACTTGCAGTAAACTAACTTTCGTTTATCTCCACCGTTAGAAGAATAGAATCAAATTTTGATCTAGGTGTAACTTGGCATGTCTTCAACTTGGGAATCATTTCGCCAAGGCCTCTAGTCTAGTAGCAGGGCCGGCCTTCTAAATACCGGGGCCCGGATTTATAAACACTTAGGAGGCGTTTTGTGTAAATTGAGGCAATTCAGAAAAAGAAGTGGAAAAAGTGTCTCGGAAAATAAACTATTAAAATTCGAACTTGTATCTCCATTTAATTTAAAAGGTTAGACACATGAGAAAAATAATTAATAAACAAAGTTTTATTATAGAATATACACAGAATTTATTTAAATAATAAAAACCTGGAAACTGGAATTATTAATAAAATTGATCGTTTTCAAAAGACGAATAATTCTGGTAATTTGGATCGCCATTAACTTTTAACTGAGCTCGGAGTACGGCATTACCCAAAAGCAACTTGATTTTTGCTTGTTCAACTACGGGTAACCGTTTAGTTGTTTTTGCCATACTCAAGAAGAACATGTCGGTTTCATCCTTCTCTCTCGACACACAATCTTCACGTCTGATGTTTGTTTCAATTTCGCGCGCGTTTGTAATTTCAACGTTTCCGTCCCTTTTCACAACGTTCGTGACTTTCGGCTTCACATTTGGTTCGTCTTCTTCTAATAATTGCTCAGAGCAGTTGTTCACGTTAACTTCCTCAATACTCTCGAGGTCATCGTCGTCTCCCTCTTCTAAATTTTCGCGAGCTCTCTTTCTCGTCTTCCCCCTTCCTCCTATGAATGGCAGAAGAAAGGACATTTGCTTTTGGTACCTCCACATGGGACCTTTTATAATACCATTGGTACGTTTTATGTTGCGACGTTTGATTGCGTTTAAGAAACATCTTCGTAGCTTATCCCAAGTGTATCTCACAGCGTCGCCTATTCAAAAATCAATTTTTTTGAGACACTCGATGTAATAAAATCTACAAATTGTGATCACTGGAGTGCGGTAGAATACTTTCTCTTACTTCTCGTAATGTAAAGCCCGTTTTAGACGGTCACATTTCTTGTAACAAATTTGTTACGAATTGAGTGAGAAATGACAATTCAACCAATCAACATTCACTGTGGTAGCTTATCTCTCTCACTTTGTAACAAATTTGTTATAAGAAATGTGACCGTCTAAAAGGGGCATATGACTCATTTGAGCGGTTTATTGCGTCTTACGCCGTGCTTTAGTGATCACCCTATGTAGTTTGATGACTACCACATGCAAACATAGAGGACGCTCACATTTACCTTTCATGTTCATATCTCTGCCTATTTCTTCCCATGCAGCTTGTCGGATGTGTGGGTCTTTATAACTCGGCAGATTTATATTGTAAAGTAGCTCACACTCTCTCACTTTCTCTATCAGTAATTCATTCGTATTGACCGCACTAGTTCCACTCGCGCTCATTATCACGTGATATCAGTAAAAATCAAAGCAACACAAATCTCTCAAACGTGCTTTCACGTGCGTTTACGTGTTGTCGTTGGCACGTGACGCAAGTAGACGTAATACCAACGCACGCCGCTAGGTGGAGACAGATTCCGGAACTTACATGAAAATTTTAAAAAATCACATGCAGTAAATTAACTTTCTTAAAAAAGAACACAATTTTAAATTAAATAAGAATTTCTTTATTTAAACAAGTTGTACAAAATATTATGAAATTATCTTATCGTCTGCCTTTTCCCTTTTTCCCTTTACCACCTCCACTGGAAGGATTTTGATCTCCGCTAGGTTTAACTTGCCGTGTCTTCAACTTAGGGATCATTTCGCCGAGGTGATTCATAATACTGTCTCTAGTAGGAAAGCCAGCGTTGTACAAGCTTCCGTCGTCGTTCTTCAACTGCACTCTAATTCTACCCCTGTACAATAATTCTTTGCTTCTTTCACGACTGTATAGTTTATTCTCGACTCCGACTTTCAGGCCCGCAGCGATCAAGACGTCCCTGATTTCCTGGTGCGTGGGGTTCTCGACACACTTTTCTTTTGCTAGCCTCCTACCTTGTGCCAGCGTTTTCTTACTGTTTATGTACGCTGGATATACGCATATCCATCTGGAAGGTTAAAACTGGAGTGAGTTGAGGTTAGAGTGAGTTTATCCTCATACCGTTCTACGTCGCTGTGTTTTTTGTTGGGATTCCATGCCAGGACTTGAACTCCAGGTGGATGTGCCATTTTTTAAATAAAATTCTACAAAAACTTTCGTATGGTTGTAAACACTTGCATGTCAGATTGACATTTAAACAGATTTCTAACTTACCGATTCTCAACTGCACTTTAATATATAAGATGGCGCCACTATATTTACATTTTAATTTGTATTAAAGTATTATTAAATTAATTACTACTGTTTAAACAAGTATTTATGTTTCATACTAAACAAAATTTTATGATTTAGAATGAATAATTTAGCAAATGATAGTCGGAGAGAATGTAAGAATTAATTGAGCATGTACCGGGTGATTGTAATTTATTGAGATTTGTTTTATTTTTTGTTAGCGGAAATTAATTTCACGATTATATTTGTAAACTATTCCTTTTCTGGTAAAATTATGAATTTTTTAAAACTATTGAATTTCTTCCTTATACTTTTTGATTCACATATGTGTTTATTGGCCGTCATTCATTTACATTCACTTCAACCAAAATCAAATCAATTTCATTTTGAACTGAACTAATTTTAAAGTGAACAGAGAAACTCTTAAAGTCCGTCTACACGCAACGATTTGCCTGCGCGCATCCCTGTGCAAACTAGTTTGTGCAAGTAAGCCCGTGCATATAGACGGCAAAACGGTATCCTTATGCACTCGTTCACTTGCACAAACTAGTTTGCACAGGGATGCGCGCAGGCAAATCGTTGGGTGTAGACGGACCATTAAAGGAATGATGCTTTGGAACTAAAATTAACATAACCTCAAAATACGTATGAAATCACATGAAACTGATAACTGATTTAGAAAACCACCTTGATCAGACGGGGTGCGGGAGGGGAAACTCAATCGCTTCCTCATCACTGATCGCCAAATGAATAACTGCAAATTGAATGCAATCAGTGATTTTTAATTATACCAACGCCGAAAGCGCCTCTTGGTGGTGCATTGTTCGTTGTGTCGTTATACGTGTCGGTAGTTTGTCAATCTACTGACTTTGGAAGTTTTTTCAAAGCAGCTCCATCTGAAATAATTGCGCCCCAGCACAACTATTTTCCGACTTATAATTCGTGTCGTGAAAGCAAATAGCAACAATACCATTGCCTCATAAGCTAACACGCACGAGATGGCAGTCGAAGCGGACAAAACGTGTCATCGCAAACATGTAAATGTTGGTTGCGAGTCGTCAGAATCTGTTCTGCTGATGAGGCCCCAATTAGGGCCGAAATAGCTATACAGAATATGCTCGGGGGCTCCATTGCGATCCTGACGACTCGCAACCAACATTTGCAGCTCCATCTCTTAGCTAATACATGAAACGTTCACTTTTACAGAAAATGGAAAGAATTTAGGAAACGATTAATACACTAATGCCATCTCTATTTTTCACTCCAGATTTTTAACATGGTTTATCTAGAATAAGTTGCAAGGGTTTGATTTATCTTTCTCGTAGCTTCTTTTGGTACGAAAGAAGTCTTCAGAGTACCTAAAGAAGTCTTTGTTTAGGGCGATAGTTTTAAATTTTTATTTCTTGAGGAGCAGGAAGCTCTGTCGTGTGCCCGATTTTCAGAAAATTTTTGATTTTTGAATCTGATTTTGCGGAAACGAGAATTTCAAAAATTATGATTGTCCTAAAAGAAATTATTTGAAAATTATAGAGAATATTTCTTAATCTGCAGCTTCATCCTTTACTATTCGAGAAAGTTTTTAATTTAATCAGAATTTGAAAGAATTATAAGAAGAAAACATGTATTATGCAGATTCAAGACATTTTATAAATAAACCCGACCTTAATCATCAAATACAAAGCGTAATCTTAAAACAACATTCTAAAGTGAATGGGGTTGACGTGTGGACACCTGGATACTAAATTGAATAAACTGTGGATAGCATAAACTCAGAGTATGTCATCACTGTTAAAAAATAAACGAAATTTGTAATTAATTAAGAAATGTACAATGATTAAACTATCACGTTTATTAACGCCTCTTCAAAGTTTCCCATTTTTTTAAACAATAACTAACGTAATTGTCAAAGTCTGTAAATCAATCAGTCAATAATTAGTGACAGACAATGACATCACCTCAAATTAATTTTACGTTAAGTAAAAGCAAGTATTGATGAAATTCTACGAGTTAGCCCTCGTACTACTGTCGATGTGGAAATTGTTACATGCAAATCCTATTGGATGTCCAGACCCTGGTACACGTCCGGACTAGAAAAGGCCTAGATTTACCACCTTTTCCTATTCCAGATAGAAACCCTTTGGAAGAAACAATCCACGAGTGTGATCCGAAACGACCCAACATATTCATCGACAGAAACAATTTGCTGGGAAAACCCACGGGCCACGAGCACGAGGAGGCCAAATTTGATTACTCCAATGGTCCAAGCGGTTCGTAACGGAAGCCCGTTTTAGCCCCTCGTTTATATTCGGTGTTTTAGGGCCCGCACATTGGGCGAAATTTTTCAAACAATGCGGCGGCAAACATCAGTCACCGATCAACATAGATTTAGCAACTATTAAGTCAACCAAAATGCCGAAATTAACTTGGGACGAAATATACTCTACAATGCCTTCGGAAATTACAGTAGAGAACAACGGCCATACCGGTAGTTAATAACAAAAAAAAAAGGTAAAGCAGACGCAGAGAGTACTAATACTTTTTGCTGTTTCAGTTGTGCTCAAAGCAACTTTTACAAACGCGAGTCATCCGAAGTTACAAGGGGGTCCGTTAAGTAACTCTTACTATTTAGATCACATCCATTTCCATTGGGGTACTACGGATCATAAAGGTAGTGAACATCAAATAAACGGGAAAACTTTTCCTATGGAGATGCACGCTGTTCATATCAAGCCCTACATGAAGTTAGAACAGGCGGCTAAACTACCAGATGGAGTGGTTGTAATCGCCTATATTTTCGAGGTAGAGAATCTGCACTTTTTCTTGGGAATCCAATAATTTGAACAGAATCATTTTAGCTAGATCAAAATGCCCACAAAGCTTTGAATTACGTTCAAGAAGCGTTCGAGTTGTTAGAGATGGACCTGAACACGGCTCAACCACTTCAAAACATGTTTCCGCTGTGTTCTTTGGCGGAGTACTTTTGTGAGGGGTACGTTACGTATAAGGGGTCACTAACAACGCCCCCATGTTACGAGTCGGTCACTTGGATTATTTCCCCCTACACGATCGGTATTTCTAAGGACCAATTGGAGAAATTTAGGGCCTTGTACAGCTCATCTAAAAATCTGGAGAATAACTTCAGACCCATCCAACCACTAAATGGAAGAACAATCCATTTTGTAAATTAATATTATTATAATTATATTGTATTATTTATTTTAAAAACGTATCGTTTCATTTCACTGTTGCAAGACAACTGCGTCTTTTCAAGTAAGTAAGAACGAAGTTTTTTTTTTTTTAGATTTTTTTATTAAATATAATAACTAAAAATGCAACAATTTTTGGACGTTATATTTCATAATTTGAGTTGCCCCGTCTAAGTTTTTAATACAAAACTTCAATCGTAAAAGTATACGTCCCTGTTATTAACATCCTGCACCGGTCTCGTGTTAGTTTCTAAAGGCCCATCGGCAGACAGTAACTTCCTAAATTTTTTAACTTGCCTAGATGAGATACTCAACGTTTCGGACTGCACCAGCCACTCGATACCTTCGGTACAGGGGGGATACGTCAGTGAACCCATGTATGCGAAATACTTGGACGTGAAAGGCAAAACGATCCAGCAAAGAGGAAAAGGGTCGATTAGGCAATGTGAACCAGGCAACTGAATATTTTTGATCGACCTTAGTAAGGGCTCCAAGTAAGGATTATCCATTGGAGTAATCTTGAATTAAAAAAAAAAATAGTAAATGCTGAAAGTAAATTATAAATGGTGTGTGGACGATACTTGGAAAAGGTAGCTGACGCATAATACTGCTTTGTCTTCGACTGCTTCTGGAACATCGGCGTAAACTTTGTTTGCCTTCACATGTACCGCCTGTACTTCCATGGCGTACCTAACAGAATTGACCGTGTGCTCGGAACCTTCTTCATCGTTCGGACCCCAGCGAAATCGTGCACTGTCGAAACGGAAGGAATCAGAAAGAGGCCCACCATTGATGGTAGGCGTATCATCATCACTCCAGCAACCATAAACAATAACTAAAAGAGTCACACGGTATATTTTGATAAATTATTTCCTTGCGAAGCTTACGACCGTGTCCGTCATTCAATGCGACGATCGAACGGGGCATGCTGTAATATTCAGCTGAAAATTTTAAGGGTTTAAGAGTTTCCGTGGGCACGCATATCGCTAAAAACGTGGATAAATTGATTGGCGACTGACATTTTCCTCTGCTGTTTGGAAACAAGCACTTCCATAATGCAGGGCCTAAAAGAATGTTTTAATGGGAAGCTATCTTATAGCGTTTTCGATTCATTCAAGAGTGCTCTAGTAGATTTTCACCTCTTATGGCGATATTTGAATTTGCTTCCGGTTGGAACCGCGTCACGTTTCGTTCTCCATTGCAGAAGAACTTCCTCAGGGCTGCTGCTTCTGGTGGTATCAGCAGCAGCAGCCCTGAGGAAGTTCTTCTGCAATGGAGAATGAAACGTAGGCAGTTCCAATCGGAAGCCAATTCAAATATGGACGACGGCCGCGGAAGCTTTCAAGTTAAATTCTTATGGAGATACTCTGGGAGTACTCTAGAGCAGTGAATCGAAATCACTATTATTTAATGACGAGGTACTTGCCATTATACGATTCGTATCCGTATGTATACTGGGAGACGTTCGTGGCAGAAAATAGTTGGACACAGTCGAAAATTTCGGCTAATAAAACCGTTAGGAAGATGATGGTTGCCAATATGATTAACTGCTCCACGCTAGTGAATTTGTCGAGCCAAAACATTTTGGATTTTTACTTTTAATTTAGGTGTTTCTTTACGCTCAAAAGCTGTTGACGTTTACGGAATTCTCGATGAGGTAACCATGGTTTTATAAAAATATTTTTACTTTCGTTAAACCGAGGCACGTCATAATTACATTAATTACGATTCACAATTATAATGTGTAAGTGTTGATGTCTACTACTGCACAAATTGCTACTGATTATTTTTTTACTATATGCCGATCGTATAAATCTGATTGCGAGTTAAGAAAATATACAACAAAATGACGTGACATAACAAAAGCCGCAAGATTGTTTCACGAAAGCTTGAAGGAGATAGCTAGGTACTATCGATATCACAAAAAACTAGGACAACTTTTAAATCCAGTAGCCATGCGTTTCCATTATTTTATTATATTAAATCTTACTTTACTGTCAAGTCAGTAAGTGAATGTTTGTTAATGCCGAAATTCTGAGCAATTTGTCTAACTGTGACACTCTCTTCTATGAAATCGATTATCCTAGCTTTTAAAACAATATTTATTTTAGGCATGACTGACACTGACAATTTCTTTTCAATTTATCGACCAGCAGCAGTTTTAGCAGTTTTACATAGCTTAAAAAGTCTTGTCCTAGTTTTTTATGATAGCAATAGTACATAAAAGTTCTTTGACTTATCGATCTGTCGGCATATCATAAAAATATGAACTGTATGTAACATAAATCGGTGTACAATCTGTATATTTTGAAATATTAAAAACCGACTACCATAAAATATATACAAGAAAAAGTACTTGTCATAACACGTCGATGTAATTTATCTAATAAATAAATTGTCAACGTCGCTTTCGTGTATTATCTGCGATGATTAGATAAATATTTCAACCCTGAAAAAAAATTACAAAATCGAACGTTTATTAAAGTTTAAAGCCAAAGCATGTCTTTCCTTTAAAACAATACTTGACAAAAGTGTTTTCCTCTTTCTTTCTTATAAATTGCCTTAGAGAACCACTTAACCAAACGGCTTAGTGTCCGAACCAGATTTATTAACAAAACGTATTAGCAATAAAGCCGTCGGCATTAATCAAAATTTAATTCTCGCCGGCGATAAAACGATCACACGTTAAGGTGAACAAATCAATATCATTTTGGTCACGTTACTAGCAAATAAAACATATTATTAAGATGATTAAAATATTTCCTTTGTCATCGTAAGTCCGCGTTTAATTTTCGATTCTTTAAAGCGGCGCTCTTAATTCAAAATTCGAAAGGTTAAACAATTAATTAGTTTATCAAGGAATTAAGAAGTTTTATATTTAATGAGGTTTATTTTTATTTGGGGTTCAGTTTTTTTTAAGGATTTGCGATGAACCACTCTACAGATCAGTGTTATAACAACTTTTAAATCGCTCAGCAATCGACGTTTCGCTCCCGATCTATCGACAGCTTTTTCAAAATTAATTTTAATAATCTATATTTCTATTGAGGTAGGGCTACTTTCACAGGTAAATTATTTTATTAATTTGTGATGTTATAATAAAATTAATGAAATAGTTGCAATCTTTGCTATTTTGCTAATCGATTGCGCTAAATTTTATATACACAAGTTCTACATCTGTCTGTATATTCAACCTACTCCCTTATGGTACAGATACATTCTTTTTTTTAACTTTAAGCAGACAACTTTTTTAACAATTTCAACTTTTAAAATCAACAGTAAATTTGTGAATGCTAATTAACATTTAACTATTTCAATTGTATTGCTTCTTATATTATTATTTTTTAATAGTCGAAACAAAAAAATTTATAACTCGTAATTTTTTGTGTCCTAATAAAATGACAGTGAGTGAAAGTGATTATAAATTATCTAAAAACTGGCTTACGTGTAAGTAATGTGTGAGAATTTACATTGTCACAACGGCACATTCTTACAGATTAAAACATTAACGAATCAATATATCAAAATATTACAGTAAATATCTCGTACACATGCCCATGATCACCGAGTATTTATTAATAATTATTATTATCTTAATAAACATTAAACGAAATTGCTTCATACATGGCGAATGCAAATGCGCTTATTGAAGGCAGGGAATTTAATTACGTAGATATTTGTTTTATCGAAATCCGCAGATTAACAACAAGTCGAGCACGTTCCTAAAGAAATAAAGATAACAAATTCGCATTGATAAATATCAGTAATTAAAGTAGATTTATCCAGTGTTCCTTTGCGTTTGTATTTATTTCAAGTGGCTCTCGAAACTATGTAAGTACAACGTCACTATTTTATTGAATTAATAAGAATTATGGGCAGTTTTAATCCATATAAACCTAATTATAGTCTGTTTAAAAATTTAACGAAAAACCGACGCAATTGCATCGATTATTTTATGTAGTCCTACTCTGCACATCCATGTGTATGTACGATCCACGTGCACAATACTCGTCTATGTGGGGAATGAAAATTAAAAATTAAATCAAATAAAAGTGAATGCATTTTAGGGCACAAAGATGACAAATCTCAAGAAACTCGTAAACGCCTGTAAAGTCCTGGTAGTTCCGACCATCGCGGTGTTAACCGACCTGAGAAGACACAGAAGCAATTCAGAAGATGACGAAAAAAGAAGCGGCGAGGAAAAGGCAAAGGAATTCGTCCTGTCACAAAGACGTCTCTACGATGGCAGAAGTTTCGAAGAAGTTTTCGACGCTAACTCGAGAAAAATCCGTGAAATCCTAAATAACAACTTAGTCTTCGGCGCATGGATGAGGCTACTGGAGAAACAGGAAAATCTGGATTACGCAGGTGGAGTACCGCAAGGACTACATTCCTTGGCGGAGGGATATTTTTGGGAGCGAGTTAGCACGTGGATACCTAATCGCAATTCCGAAGAAAAGGGTAAGTCTTTGGAAACATGAAATACTTAACGTACTATGACGGTCATAAACGATAACTTTACAATCGTCCTACGCGTTTCAAATAATTCGAAATGTTCTATAAATACCCTTTCTTTACTTCGATATTTTTTAAACTTAAGTCCCCTCTTTAATCTTCGGTCCGTGTCAAGTTCGGAAATAGAGCAGGCTTTGACATGCTTATTGAAATTTTTTTCCGTTCAAACCTCGGTTCGTGTTAAATCAGATTTCGGTCTTTTCTTTTTCATTCTGTCCTCGGTCCGTGTTGCGCTTTTTAATAACTGGGAAAAGAAACCAATACGAAATTTTTGAACTCGCTGGAAATTCGTTCTTTCGAAGCGATTCACTCTTAGCGTTTTCGAGTGATCGCACTAGTGCGCACTCAGAGTATCTTTATCTCATGTTATTAAATGAGGTTAAAAGAAGATGCAAATACACTGAGTGCAACGGGTGCAGGTGAATCTTAGAAAAAAAATTCAAAACTACAAGAGCGACATCTATTGAGAAGTTGATTAATCTCCTTGTTTGCAATTAAGAAAAACATATAAAAATGTTAAAAAAATTGCATTCATTTTGAACTCTATTTAAATATTTCTGTTCTTTTTTATACAACTCACAGTTAGAGGGCTAAAAATCAATATCAAATTTGGAAAGATATTTTCGCAGCGACATCTAATGATGAATTGTGGATGTACTTTTTAATAACTTGGAAAAAAAAACAGGGCAAGAATTATATGCTGTTTGCCTCAGGAAAGTCTTAGCCAAATCTGAGAAAACGAAAAAAATATTTGCCAGGGTTGAAACGCCCCAAATAAATAACTGCGAGTCATGAAGCAACTAGTAAAATCCCCTGTTTCCACTCTTTAATCTTCGGTCCGTGTCAAGTTAGGAAATAGAGCAGACTTTGACATATTTTTTTCTGTTCAAACCTCGGTTCGTGTTAAATTTGGTTTCGGTCTTTTTTCCCATTCAATTCTCGGTCCGTGTTGTTTCTTTACAAATTCTTCAATGTTTTTTTAATCAATCAGTGCTACGCCAGGCGAAGCTATGGTATTCAATGTATCCAATGATAACGAATAAATAAATAAATGATAGACCATTAACCAATCACATCCAACAGTGATGTACACAAACCAAATAAAACGACGAATAAATCTTTGGGGCCAATCGGAGTTCCGCTGGGCGGAGCGTGTTCAATGTATCCAATAATAACAGATAAATAAACGATAGATGAACATTTTTTAATGACTTGCTATTTATTTGTTGCCCATTCAGCATTGTAAGCACTCTTATATTATGGCCAATGACATCGCATGGTGAGAAGTAAATGTTTTAGCGTCTAGCCAATCACTTCGAATGGTGATACACAAAACGTAATGTAAATAACGAGTAATATTTTTGGAGCCAATCATAGTTACGCTGGGCGAAGCGACGGTGTTCAATATATCTCACAATAACTAATGATACATTATGTAACGATTAAGGCGTGACTTAACGAGTTTACGCCTCCTTTTAACTCCTTGAAACTATCAGTATAACAAACGCATTTACATCCTCTTTATCTAGCTCACTTTTTGCCGAAAATTTGGATTTTAAAAGAAAATCGCTCGTTTGCCCCGCCCCGCTCTAGTATGGGGTCTATATTAAAGAAAAATGAGTCATCTAATCGATTGTTGATTATATTTATTGAGTAAAACTAAGCATTAACTCTTCCTCTATCTTTTGGAGTTAATTGAATTATAATGAAAAATTAAATTTATGTATTAACAACCACGTAAAGAAATGTGATAATCGGAATTTAGAAAAAGCGGCTCCGAAAGTGTCGATGTTTTTTGTATTTTTCACTGGTGGAAATTGAAAAGGAAAGAGGTGCAAGATTAGACCCTGCGGTAATCCCTTTACAATTCCATAACCCCAAGTTCGGAAGAGGGTTTCGTTATCTCAATTTATCTTTGGCAAAATTTGTAAATAATACAGAGATTAATTCTGCATTTAATAGTGTATGTATAGTCGTGAACAGTTAAAAGAGAACGCTCGAAAATAAGATCTAATTAGGCACAATTTTATTGCATTTGGTTTTCTTTTAACTGTCCACGTCTGCATTTAATTCGTACGCAATTTTATCACTTTGGGAGGTCAGTAAGATACAGAGTGAATAAAATTTTAATTTTGAAACTAAGGAAATATATTAAATGGCCATAGGTTGCTCTAAGACACTTTTGAGCTCCAAGCAACTATGAGTTATTAAAGAATTAAAGTTCCCACGCCGACTCTGCCCTATTAAGCAAGAAATCCGTATCTGATTGTTTTGTTGTTTGGATGAGTACACACTCAAAGTATCATAAGCATATCTTTTTATCTCATTTACTAAACAATACTGGCGTATTTCAATCACAGAATACCTGTATGATTATAATTATTTTCCCATTCAGTTCGGACACTATTTCAAGAAAACGTAAAAGACATTTCAAAAATGTGAAATTTGCAGGTTTTTCATTTTGATATTATATAACTCCGAGGGCCCCAAAAAAGGTTGCACCTGCGTTTCCAAAACAATCTCTGACTACATCTGTCTATACAAAATGTCTCCACGTAAGATTTAATTGTTTTTCTGCGGTAAATGACTCATCATAATATTGTACAACAGGTTGAGAATGTGTACATTATGTGACGCTGCAGAAATACCATCCCCGAGGGGGATTTCTTTATTGCGTAAGTGCAGTTTCATTTTCAGGCGAATAGTTTGTCGCTCGATAACGCCTCCGGAATGAAAGCGCGGAATTAAAACTAATAAATTACGAGATTTGAAAGGTTTAGAGTAATCCTTTCATCAAGTTCTCGGCGCAGTTAATTTATAGCGTTAGAAATATTTATTTTCCGTTTTGTTTATTATTTATATAGCTCCCGACGTTTATATTATCCAAGCCCGTACAACATACCCCCTAGGAATTGAACAACATACAAGTAAAATCGAACTAAAAGCTGATTTTGATCACATCAGATAGGAAGATGAAGTTGATAAACGATTTATTGACGCCTGTCGCAAGATAAATAAAGATAATCGCAGCCACATGAAATTTTTCAAAGGGGAATTTTTACTTTCAACAATAAACGAGGAGAGATCCTGTCCCGATCATCTCGGTCAATCAGTACAAAGTACACAAGTAATTCCAGTTTGATGACTTATTTTATCTGTTCATTTCGTGTGTGATAACTGATAAATAAACACGTTCGAGTACGAGGGATGACCTCGCATTATCCCAGCTATACAATAGAAAAGAAAAATGTAACAATTGGAAATCGACTTAAGTCTGCAATAGCCTAAGTGTACGGCGTCTTTGTTATAAACATTACAATACAATATCCTTCCTTTTTTTGTCCTGATCAACTGCTACGTATCAAAAATCGGTTTCCAAATTGTATAATATATTTTACTTATTTCGGAAATATATTGAATTTTAAATCAAATTGAATCTTGCAGATGGACAACATTACAGTGCCAGAAAAAGAAGGTTAGATGAGCCCAGCGATGAAGAAGACGAAAAAGAAAACCTCATAAGGAAAAGAAAACTGGGAGTTGATGAATCGACTAGAAAGGACGAAAAAGTAACACGTGAGCATTTTCGTTTTGTTTTAATATCCGATTAGAGGCGAGCTACTTTACTTTCTATAAAGAAGGGATTTTCTTTTAATTGATTTTTAATTCATAAATTAAATTGCTGATCGTTTGAGCGATTAATTAACAAACACTTTCACGATTTCATTTGATTAACGTTTCGTGAACTAATCTCGTTGTAAATGACGAAACTAATTAAACAGTGTCGCAGTTTGTTTGGAGAAGGTCAAGTACACGCAGTATTTACCTCTTTTCTGCGAAAGTAAAGGTCGAAAGTATTACAAAATTTTTCGTTGGAAGAGTACATGTTGATAAATAAAAGATAAAAACGTCTGGAATATACAAACCACGATAATTTTGAGGTCAATATCTATTTAAAAGCAGTCTACATAATAAATATTTAACTCTATTATTTGCATTAATGTAAGTAATAAAAATGAAGTCACATGAAGAAATCTTTAGGAGCATGTATTGAAGAGTAATATGGTATATTTCCTTGGATATTTAAGTTAAACATAAAACTTAAGTGATGTCAATACTTAGCGAATTTGCTAAACAGAAAATATTAAATTATTTTGTTATTTGCGAAAGAAAAACAAATTTGCTAGATTGAATAAATGAAATTCTTCTTTACGATGATTCACATAATAACAGTGGAGTTAATCAGGAATTTAAAAGATTAAAAAAACATTTCTTTTTAAGTCCTCATTAATACAGGTATCTATTTTGGGAATTTGACTAAATTCATGTTCACCAAAGGACTATCACTAAAAAAAAATTGTTGAAGTATTCGACTATTAATTGATCAGACCAAATGCATTTAAAAAATTAAAAAGTGAACCTTTTTAATAAGCTAAATACGGTTTAATATTTAATATTTTTGCCTTTACAAAAATATGCATTTCTGGAAGTTGAAAAAAAAAAGCAAACACACTGTGTTTGTGCGGAATTACAATCGGCCTTTACAAAAGTGCTAATTTTACTTCACTATCGTCACGAATTTTTCCGTCAATTTTTTCCATCACTTATGCAAACAGACCACACAATAAAACTTGCGTATTAAGTTAAACTCAGATTTAAAAATCATAAATTATTCCTGAAATTCTAAATGCCACATGAGTCCTTTTACATACATACATCGCAGAGCAGCTTGTTTCATTAAAATTGAACGTAATGGCATATTACATCACATCATTACGACGCTTGTTCGTAGAAAACTGTACACAATTATTAAAACTCCGGATTTCCTTTACCAGGACCTCTGATTTTTATTATTTTGTTTGTCATGTCACACTTTAGAATGACTCCGTGACACTAAATAGAATAACTGATATATTACATCTTATGTTAGATAACACGTGGCTAATAAAAAGATAGATCTGAGATAATCTCAACATAGCAGCAGCACTTTAAAATGAACAATTTATGGTCGTACCATTAGCATACGTCAAAAAGCACGTGAGAGGAAACGTTTTGACGTGCACTTTGTGATTACGCGGTATTAAATTATAAGCCCTCGTAATTACCTATTTGCCGCTTTTATTACTCTATTAGCTTGTATGTACTGGCTTGGTCCTTTGCGTTATCAGCGCGAGGATTTAAACGTTTTTCTGTTTTGTACGAAAAAATATATTTATTAATTATTCCTATGTTGTATACTATAATAGGCGGAATTAATGGATTATCATTGCTGTGATTTGTGGACCTAGAATTGGGTCACGTGCTTGAGTATTTCGACATATCGTATCACGTGCTGAAATTGTTCATTAGACAAACACGCGCATAATTAGTTTACGCTAAAAATTTTTATCAGATAATAGCTGGTCGGCGCTTGCATTATTAATGTGTGTTGTCATCAGGTCTGATAAAAGCCGTACACTTGAAAATGATCAATTGCTGATCGTTACCTGACCGTCGACATTGTTCAAGTTAAATGGAATGCCCAAAGGAAAAAAAATATTTACAATCAAGTATCTCACATATTTTTAAATAAGTTGAGGAAATTATTGAACACATTACATAAATTTAATTCTGTAGTCTTCATTTTTACAAAAGATTATTGTTCTTGAGATATTCAAAGTAAAGAACTCTCGAATGACAAGAGATTACAACAGACGCGACGTCTTACAGAAGTTACAAATGTTATTCATTAATTCATTGAATTAAACATAAATGAACACATCTTTTTATACAGTCGAAGAATTTAGCCAAAACCGAGACTGTGTAGGAATTCTGTCTTTAACGAAATGGCAAACGAAATCACTACGAATTAAAAAAAAAAATGCAAAAGAGCAATGAAGCTATTGGAGGAGCAACGCTTTTGAAAACAATAACGTAAAAGGAGCTGGCAATTTTATTCGGCAGTTTTAGAAGTGAGAAATTTTGAAAAGAAAATCAAAGTCACTTCGACATTTTTAGTCATTAAGAGTCTGGATTTGATGACGTCGTCCTATCTGAGTTAGCTCATGAATTTGGGAGGATCTGAACTGGTAGGGCATTAAGTCATTCGTCGAACTACCTA
This sequence comes from Dorcus hopei, assembly GCA_033060865.1. Taxonomy (NCBI): domain Eukaryota; kingdom Metazoa; phylum Arthropoda; class Insecta; order Coleoptera; family Lucanidae; genus Dorcus; species Dorcus hopei. The sequence continues at coordinate 777,222 of CM065425.1, read as the reverse complement.
GGATACCTTTCGCGTGGTAGAGTTGAACCTTTCGGAGTTACTACTCCAATAATAATTGGTGTTGGGTGTTAGCTTTACATGGTCAATAAATCTAGGATTATCCATTACTATGGGGACTGAGGCGTTCAGCTTGGCTCGAAACGTTAGCTTTTCTTTAGACGATTGAATCGATTTGACGCAGTGGTGCTCAGCTTGGGTTCGGGGTGGTCATTTCTACTTGTATTGAGATATCAAGCATTTCATGGTTAACAAAGATTTGGATAGGATTATCGAAGAATCTACCTGTGGGGTATAAAACGGCTGCATCAGGGTTGCAATCGAATTGAACTTCTCGGAACAGCGACGCGTGAGCTACGGACGTACGTCAGGCATTGGGTTTTATGGCTAGGAAGGACTTAGATAGAATCAAACCTTGCTGTAAGGAACGGTTTGGCTCAAAACGGGTAGATCTCGTTCCACCCAATTCCTCAAAGTAGCAATATTCCATATTTCAAAAAGCGGAACGCTACTAGGCTAATCTCTTTTAGACGATTGGATTTGTATAGCCAGGAAGGATTTGGATAAGAGCTCTTGCTGTAAGAAGCGAGGGATTCTATATGGCCCAAGTCTGGTAGCTCCCTTTCCTCTTCAAATTTCTCGAAGTAACAATATTCCATATTCCATTTGGCTTGAAATAGGCGGATCCCTTTCGGATGACTGGAACAACGGTACGTAAGCTACGGGAATTGACTTATGGTACTAAGAAGGAAAGGGAGCTGTAGGGAGCAAGAAATACCAAATTCCTCAAAGTAGTGTTTACGGTTAGCTATTTCACTTGGTGAACTATGGACATAGTGGCTAGTAAAGATTTGGCTTGGGTATTCCCACAAGGCGCTGGGGGTTCCATTTAGTACGAAATGAACCTTTTGGGCGATTGCATTGAACTCCTCGAAATAGCGGTGTATGGCTAGAAAGGATGTGGATAGGATCAACCCTTGCTGAAGCTCAAAACCCGTAGATCCTTTTCCTCTCGATGCTTCAAAGTAGAAATTATTGATTAGGGATGGCAATTTGCTTCTTTCATTGATAAACTATGGACTTAGTTCGGGTATTACTTCGAGTGGCAACTAGTGAAGATTTGGTTTGGATCTTCCATATTGGTTCGAAATGGACGGATCTCTTTCGGGCGATAGGATTAACCCTTGCTGTAGAGAGCGAATAACGAAATAGCAAACGAAAGAAACAAAATCACTACGAATTATAGCAGGAGCAATGTTTTTGAAATCAAAAACATAAAATAAGCTAGCAATTTTATTCGGCACTTTTAGAAGTTCGCAATCTGCGTGATTGTTAAAATCAATCGAGAAATTTTGAAAAGCAAATCAAAGTCACTTCGACATTTTTAGAAAACCATTCATTGCGAATTTAATAAAAGATTTCAGTGACCTTGACTCATAAGCGGTATGATTAAATAAAGGGGATATTGGGGCTGTTTGAGAACTGTGAAAACGAGGACGAGACGATGAATCTCAGAGTGAACTTTCCTTTAAAAGTCGCAACTTCAAAAGGATAACCAACCAGCATCGTTTTTGACCTAAAATGTATGAGGAATGACAAATAGCAACCAGTTTGCCGCCTGAATAATAAGTCACCCCAATCATGTTTACTTCTGCAGCAAAATTTGTTGCAAGTTGGTTTTGATTGCAATGGATTCTTCGAGCATCCTCTAGAGTGAGTAGTAGATCTACTCTTCTGTGGAGGAGGCCCCAAATAGGGTCGAAACAGCTGACCAGAAGATACTCGAAGGATCCGTTGCGATCAAAACGGACTTCCAACAAATATTCAAATGGATAGTTTAAAAGTCATAAATACCAAATTATTTTTCAAAGAACGAAAGTTTTTGGAACTTTCTTGTCTCGCATTAAAGATATTTTAATTTCATACGCTTGTTACTATAACATATTAATATCAGAGGGACCTAAAAGTGATAAGAGTAAGAGAGTAAGAAGTTGTCTCCATTGTCTTTTAAGTAAAGCACCCTTTTTAAAAAAAATATTCAAAAGCTTCAACATTACACTATTATTGGCTAAACGTAAAATGTTCGTTTCACATAAACTTGCAGTACTTGCAGCATTAATTACTTAAAATAAACGTCTTTGGAGGAAATAGAAAAATTACCGAGAAAAGTGAAACCATACAATTTCGGCAACTGATACTCACGTTGGCTGCAGAATGGGCATAATGGAAAAGAAAGAGAAGGAGATAATAAAATAATAACAAAACAAAAGAGGTGAAGAATCGATAAAGAAGAGGAGGAGAAAAAACGCGATGAAAAAATGCTAATGAAGAGGAAGACAGCAGTGTCACGTCAGTGTTCGAAGCAACGCAATTTTTTTTATTACACGTAAACTCAGTACGGACCTAGGCCACAACCCGTCGGTTGTAAAATATATCAACTTTGTATAAAAGAGGAAGAAAGGATGACGAAGAGAATAAAAAGTCAATATAAATTGACATAGAAGATAGCTAATGAAGACGATCATTGTTTAACACAACAGAATCATGCCAGCTTCAAACTAGCAGCACAAGTCCTTTTTTTATTAACCTAATTTATTACATATATGGACCTGGGTCAATATTTACATTAATTACCGTAATTACTTATACCCACTGAGTGTAAAGAAGAAAAAAAAAGACGATGAGACAGAGAATCAAAAGCTAACGAAAAAGATTATGTGGAAGGTAATTTTATTGTCCCATCGAGTAAAGGCAAAGCCTCATTTTTATTAATTTAGTTCACTTTAAACTCATTAAGGACCTGAGTTAGGACTCTAACTTAACCCTTCGACCCTTTTTGTTTGAGGGTGGCCTTAAATTATATTAAGGTGATATCACACTCCTCATTGCTTAATAATTAAGATTTTTTTTAAATAGTGTATTTTTTTAATCCTTCTACCGTTTGCTCATTCATCTTCCGGCATCGCTAATAACCAATTTAAATAATTATTGCGCAGTTCCTCGTTCCGTTGCGCACCGCTGCAAGCAGGTCTTTGATATTCAGTTGTTAATTTACAACTTAATGAAGTTGCATTGCGTTTTCCATAACTCTCAGGTAAACAGGTCTTCCTAGAAACACATTGGAGCTTTCCAAGTTACTAATGCACCGAGGAATGAATTATGAAGCAAACACGTTTTCATTAATAGCAAAAGCAATTTATATGCATGTATCTTTTTTGCCATCGAAACTCTTTCATTAAACTTGTTTGCGTTGGGAATGAGGTACACAATATCTCAGCGTATAAAAGAAATTACAAATGAACCATCATCCACTTAGCTTTAAAAACTACCAAAACATTGCCGTAAATAAAACATTGGATGTGAAAACCATAAATCAACGTTAGCATTATGCAACTACAGTGCGGTCCTAATAAATGAGTTGCAATTTTATTTTTTTTATAAAAAAAAGCTTTAAAGCAGTTGTGTTATTTTTTTTAATTTAAATATTTATTTATGTACTTTACTTTTGCAAATTACCCGCGTCAGAAAAATAATTTAATAGATTTTTTTGCATTGTAATATAAACGCGGCAAACATAAATGAAGCAATATTTGTTTCCCCACATATCTACAGCAGTTAGTAAATAAGTATAAACAATGCCAGGTAAATAATCGCGATTTCAACTTGAGGAACCACTTCAAAAAGAAATCTAATCTAATCGCTGCCAATGTAAGAACATACGTTTGTGGTTCAACGAGTCTGATTCATATTGTTTACTGTTGAGGTTGAGGTTGTAAATTCTGCTTAGTACGTACCACGACTGACTGGGTAATGACAAGTAAGTACAGAGCGCATGCTCTTTGCCTTTAACACGTTTTAAAAACGAGGGAGCTCGTCTCATCCGGACGCAGAGTTTGTTGAATTACTTCATTCGAAAAGTGTGCCAGTCTAGCACAGTTGTTGTAAACAATAATGACCGGTACCGTGCTTGCAGGTTTGACCAAAAACGAATGCATCTGCGTACCTGACGGACAAAAACCAGATTATTCTCAAGGTAAGTGCTTAAAAATATACATTTTTAAATTTTATTTTTAAAAAATACCTACTTTCTGTGTTTATCCAATTTTATTTTGTTTTTGTCGAAGTGCAGTAGTGCTTTGCAATTGTAATTTAAATATTTTACAACGCTATAAACTTTTTTTATAGTATGTATGACGTTCTTTAAAAAACACACTTACGCAATGTGTCGGGATTCTCGTCTCTATTAATTATGAATTACTGAATTACTTAATTTTAAAAAATTTCTAAATTCTTCCCGCTGAAAATTAATTTTAATTAATTTTCTATAGGACGTCCCAAACAAAATAAGAATAAATTAAGAAGCAAATCATACGTAATTATAATTATAAATTAAGAAGCAAATTTTTTTTGGTGGCGAATGATCGCTTCCATTTTTTGTACTTCTGTTTAAAAGGACAAATAATGAAAATTGAAAAAGATGTAGGTAGGACGATGGATTCGATGAAAAACAAGAAAAGAAATTCAAAATTAAATTTAAAAAAACTGTTTAAAAGGACAAAAAAACGAAGAACGTTGAATTAGACAAAGTGGACAAATTCCAAAAATTAATCGACAGCAGATAGGCAAAATAAATGAATTAAGTGATATTCCAATTGATGGATTCGAGAAAATTGAACTGAGGAAAAAAGATCTGATCGTTAAGGAGAACGACGTCTCTGTTTTTAGTGTCCAGAAAGATCTCTAAAAATTGCGCGATATTAAGTTGAAGACCTTTCGGAAATTGGTGAAGTAAATTTGATATCAGATAAATGTCCAGAATCTAAAAGGCGCGAGGCAAAATTGGAGTCCGTTTTACCCAGTCTAGCAAGATTACGACCAGTCTGCCCTATGTAAATAGAATTGCAAAAGAGTTGCATACAAGTAGTAGAGTAAACACCACTTTTGTTCATATAGTGTGTCTCATCCTTAGAATTGGAGAATTTGTTCACAAGGTTATAATCATTCGAAAAAGTGATCTTTACTCCATCCAACCTATTCAAAATGTTTTTCAGTCTTTCAGAGAGAATACCTACAAAAGGTAAAGAAACATAGATAGTGTCAGCGTAAGAATGGTTAGGTTCGAATCTGGGGAAAACGGCTCTATTAGTTTTGTAAAATAGATTAGAGATGACTTCTATTGTTCTGTGCTATTTGACAAATAATTTTGATTTCTTCACAAACTCTTTTAAACGGACACTAAATGCCGCACAAACACTTAACGTTTTGCAGTCGTTCGACAGCTTCGTCAGTGAAATCTAACTGGCTCACAGAGATAGAAAAAGCTCTATAGAAAAATGAAGAGAAACCTGACAATTTGTGTTGAAACGAATGATTAGAATTAAAATTGATAGTAGCGTCGGAATTAATCGGTTTTCTAAACATTTCAAAATTTAAAGATTAATTTAATCTGAAAATAGAGACATCGAGAAAATTGATGCTCTTGTCCTTTTCAATTTCAAGAGTAAATTTGATATTATTATTGAAAGTATTAAATAAATTAAGTAGATAAGTAACAACAGTGACGTCGCCATCCAAAACGACCAGAATATCATCCACATACCGGGCAAAAAATTTAATGAGAGGATGATCAGAGTTAAGGAATTTAGATTCAAGGTTGTTCATAAAAATATCAGCTAAGAGTGGGCTTAGATGGACAAGCCATCTGATTTTTCATAAAACTTATTGTTGTTGAATTGAAAAAAGTTCTGTTTCAAGGTTATTTCTAAAAGTTCATAAATGCATTGTACATTATCGTCAGATAAGTCAAACTCCAAGAGTAACTCTCTTATAAGATCCAGGCCTAGCTTCATAAAACGTAGTTAACCACTTGATCAAGTTAATCGTGTGATTAAGCAATATCATTGGAGGAAAGTTTAAATTTCCTCCAAACTGGGCCCCAGACAGTAAAAAAATTCAAGAACTTAAATCATTATTTTGTCACAGCGCCATCTATTAGACGACATACGAATTTTAATTAAATATAAATTATTTAAAGAGACAGCTATTTACTGTTGATAAGGATATCAATAATCTTCTCCTATATCCCTTTTCCAAAAACTTAAGAGGGCATGCAATTTGGGAGACCTGTTATACACTGTGATCAACAACGATTGAATATACAATAAAAAAAATATTGTAGACCGACAAATTCAATCCTTGTGGATCAATCACAGTGTATAACGCTTTATGTGTACTTATTATACAGGGTCTCCCAAATTGCATGCCCTATTAAGTTCTTGGGGAAAAGAAAATAAAATATTGTCATTTTTACCTCAATAACAGAAATGGATGTGTGTAGGTTACAAAAAGACGAAGAAGTTCAGCGGAACATTTATTGTTTGGCCGACATGTTTCGATCACAAGAGTGTGATCATCTTCAAGGCGAGGCTTAGGAGGAAATGGTAAATATAAATTAGATAACCAATGTTATCATAGTCAATGTGAAAATATAAAAATTAATGTAATATTTTCACATTGACTATGATAACATTGGTTATCTAATTTATATTTACCATTTCCTCCTAAGCCTCGCCTTGAAGATGATCACACTCTTGTGATCGAAACATGCCGGCCAAACAATAAATGTTCTGCTGAACTTCTTCGTCTGTTTTAATAATCTAGACACATCCATTTCTGTTATTAAGTTAACTTCTTGGTTACTAACATCTTTATGGAGCTCTTCACCGAGATCTTTACCTTACTTTCGACTTTATGGGAAGTCGCCCTTAACTTTATGATTTAAAATGGAATAATTTAATTTATGTTTACCTCAGATAATCACCAATAGTTTGTTATGTCTCAAAATTCGAAGACTAATTATATCGATATCGTAGGACCTTTCGCTAAATTGATATTAATTTTTGAAAAAAAATATAGAAAGTGCACCAGTTTGTTTGCAAAAATAAACACAGAAAGTCTAAGTATCTAAAAACTGACAAAAAAAAGTATTTCAAAGTTATACAGACACAGAAAAGGTAATTTGTTTAAATGGAACCTTTTATTTTATCTTGGCTTATTTATAATGAAAATTTGCACGAACTTTAATAAAGTTTATTTCTTCAATTTCAAATAATTTGAAATATTTTTTAATAACGCATGTTACTTTAAATAAAAATGTAGTTGGTCCTAAAACGTTGCTTTCACTTGCTTTATGGAGACCCTGTATACTGAAGTCTGGCGATAAGAAATTTTGTTTATTTCAATCGGCAATTTCCTACAAATTTTTGCACAGATACCATCACTAATCAAAAGAACCAATCGCCAATAAATTCTGATAACTCATTGATAACACAATCATTGACAAACCTAACGTCTGCTGATTTACGATTTACTCCATCAATCACAGCAAGCTCAAAAAATTTGCTGAGTCTTCGTTTCGAGTTGTAAAATTTAGTAAAGAAACTGTTTCAATTGAATAGCGCATCTTCAGGTAAATTCCTATTGTGCTGCAGATCCGGATGCAAAAATAACCGTCGAAGAATGGAGGCTGCACAGCGCACAATCTCCCATTGAGTTGAAACACCACGAGACCAACGAGTACGATCATTTTGAGCCGTTGGAATTTCACGGTCATTGGGATGAAGATGGTGATGCCACATTCACAAACAACGGATACACGGGTGAGTTAAAATGTAAAAAAAAAAAATCTAAGAAACAATTATAATCGCTTGCGGAAAAAAATTCAATAAAATATGATTAGGGCCGGTCTTTCCACCTCTTGATAAACTAACTGACGGATAACTACCATGGAAACCATTCATAAAAATCAATCAACCATTCATAAAAATGAAAGTATTTCATTCGGAGTTTAACTTTAAGCTTCGTTTTATTTCTACGGAAACAATTGTCTTTACAATTATTACTATGGGAATAAAACGAAGCTTAAAGTTACACTCTAAATGAACTACTGGGCCTTTGTCAGATAACTTTAACGGGAAGATGGAAAGATCGGCCCTTAATCCATCTTCGAAATCAACAGGTGAAATTTTCCAAGAAAAAAAAACTTCAGTTTTAATGCGTTCGCCTTAATCGAATTTTTAATCACTTTTAATCTTCCTCCTCCTAGGTGAATTGTCATTGAACCCCGACGTTCGTGACAAAAATTCATTAGATAAACTTGAGGTCAAAAAACTACCAAAAATAATCAAAAACGCGTAAGCCGTTGCCTTGAGCGGTCCACAAATTAAAATTCTGTTGCATTCAATGTTGTCATTGCTGGAAATGAAATAGTTTACATAAATTGATGCACAACAAGGACTATAATGCACTCACTGTAATCGTATCATATGCATGCAAACCTAAATAAGGTTTGATGACCTTTTGCCCGGGGGAATAGTTTCACCCAACTTTCTGTTTTTACATAGTTAAGTTAACTCAAATTATGTATGTAAGAATGTAAGTATACGTGCAGGATGTATGCCATGAATTTTATTGTATTATCTAAAAAGTCTATTTTTTTAATTGTTCACGCAAATTTATTTCATGCCTAGTATAAAAAAAGGAATAATAATGTTGATTGAAAAAGTACAATGCTTGAACAGCTTTTATTTTACACCGACGCGATAACAATGCCATTTCGGGAAATGCATTATTCATTAGTTTAGTCATGCGACCAATTTAAAGCAAAACCGTGCATAATTATAAAGCAATTGTTTCTATTATGTGCGTCACGTGCTCGGTTTATGTAACAAGGTCGAAGCGCGCATTACAATTCTCTGAACTTTTCGGTCGCCTTTTTACCACTGGAAATTACCACGAGGATATTCTTTTGCCCTTGCGAATTCTGTTACGCAGTTAATTTAATAATAACTTGGCCTCCTCCTCTCAATTACGGGAATCTTTAATTTAACCGGTTGAAGCACAACACTGTGACACATTGTGGTATACAAAGTGTATGCAAAGAAATGTCATCTTTCTTAGTATTTGGGGGAATTCTGTACCCGCTAAGGTTTAAGAATAATAAAACGATTTTATAAAAACAAATACCCAATTCTAATTAATCATAATTTTTTGTAATAATGAGGCACAACCATAAAGTGGTACATTGCGGTTCAAAATATAAAATTCTTTGAAGAAATTATTGGGGGATTTTGTGTACCTCCGAAGGCTTAAAAATACTGACCGTTTAGTTTAAAAAAATACCTAATTTTGACTTTTATAAGATTATGGGGCCAGCCTTTCCATCTTCCAGTTAAAGTTATCCGGCGAATAACTTGATTTTTATAAACGGTTGATTGATTTTTATGAATTGTTTCCATAGTAGTTATCCGTCAGTTAGTTTATCAAGAGGTGGAAAGACCGACCCTAATAAATTATTTGTCTTACTAACAATTATAAAATTATGTTTCTCCTCTTCATAAATTGATTAAACTTAAATTGACTTAAAATAGAAATATTTTTTGAAGGAACTGGGAATTTAAATTTCTTAATACATACAGCGTGTCGCTAAATTCCGTGGACATGGCTTAATCACAGATTCCTGGGCTCAATATAAGATGATTTAACTCAACTTATCCATATTCAAAAGTGCTTCATTAAGTCAGTATTCTGCTTCTAAGTTGTTGACAAAAAAGTTAATTTTTCGTATAACAAAACAATGCTTGAATTCATTTGGATAATATTTGGTATGACGATCAATACACTTTGTACTTTAGTACGCATGTAATAGTATTTGCTTTCCTGTGTACAGCCTAGTAAATTTAAATTGTAAATTAAAAGTGTTTGCAAGAAAGCACGCTGCAACCATTTGGATTTTTCTATTTTTTGGACTAAACCATAACAAGTGTCAAAATTTGCAAAAACACAAAAACATTCACTAATCAATGACTCTTTCTAAAAATAAATTAGTTATCCATATAAAAGGCACTTGTTCTTCTGTATGGGAAACTTTTTTCAATAAGAGGTGCTTCAGCCATTTAGATTTTTCTATTTTGTGACCAAACCGTAATATTGTATGAGAAATTAAAGACATAAAAAAGTTTCCTAATGAATGCTTCCTTCTAAAACTTTATTAATCAAAGTTATCTTCTTAACCTCAGAAAAGTTATTGCGAAGTCTCTGTTGTGGTAAGCCTGTTTTTCACACTAGTTGTCTGCTCCAAATTACTAAAACCATCTGAACCTTACCTTCCCGTGATCACTCATACCAAATATCATACAAATTGGTTCAAGCGTTCTTTTATTATAAGAACAATTAACTTTTCTTTTCAACAACTTTGAAGTAGAATACTGACTTAACGAAGCAATTTTGGATGTAGATAAGTTGGGTTAAATCATCTTATTTTGAGCCCAGGAGTCTGTGGTTAAGCCACGTCCACGGAATTTAGCGACACGCTGTATAACAGCGTGCATCATTGGTATAGATTTCTTCAATAGCTTCTTAATTATTGATTATAAAAGAAAGTATCTTGTATAAAAGTTATCGGCTATAATGAGTTCTATATTAGTTTATTTTCTTGAAATATGGTTCTTATTAGAAGTTGTAACTGTGAGTGCAGATGTCTCGAAAACCATAAGCTTTAGACCAATACATTTTACATACTTACATTAGAAATAGAATTTGACGAGCTATTCAAATGTCTCAAAATGTATAGGATGTACCATTTAAATGTTTAAAGAAAATTTAACTTTGCAATTGCTTCTGTGTAAACGCCCATGGAAGATATTACTACTACTCGTAGAGATTATTCTACTAGAAATTTATAATTAGTTATGCACAGCAGAAGTAATTCTTTTGGCCGCTAACGATGAATAAAATACTACACTTCAGCTCTTTCATCCAACTGAATAGCTATAGATTGCGAATGCTTTGATTGAAAGCCGTAGAAGTCATAAAAATTTGTACGTTCCATTTAAAAAACACGGAACATGCTGTGTATGTGAAAATAATTTACTAATATAGGTAGTCGATATTATAGTGGATAACTTTTATACAAGATAATTTATAATATGTATAATCAACAGTTAAGGAGCTATTGAAGAAATCCATACCAATGATACACGCTGTATGCACTATTAATTTCTGGGATTTATTTTAGCATATACATGTGAAAATTTGTATGTATTACATTAAATGTGTTGTAAACATTTTTGCATTGCATTTTGTAGGATTGCACAAAACTTTGTTAATTTATAACTCTGCTTTGAAATGTCATTCTTTACAAAAGCTTCTGCTTGTTCCCACAATCACTAATTTTCAAATCATGTAAATTAAAATATTAAATAAATAAATTAAGAGCCATTTTCCTAATAGAAGTTTAACCGCGCCTTTTTTTGTCGCCGACGTTTCGTCCCCTTTTTTTTTACAAAGGAACTTCAACGCTGCTCTTGTTCTCGTTTCTGCTGCTCCGTGGGAACAACTGATTGTGATGCGTCTGGCTGGCTCGTTTGACATATCCCGATGAAACAAGTTAAACAAATCAAAATTTTTCCCACTGAGTAGTAGCAACAAGAATGAAAAATGGCACCATCAGCAGCCCCGATGAAGTTCCTTTGTTAGAAAGGACGAAACGTCGGCAAGAAAGAAAAATTGTCACGCGTTACAACCGAAAATATCAAGACAAAAAAAAAATCTTTCAAAGTTAGAATCAATTTTTAAAGCTAATAAAAAAAAATAATTAATTCTAAATACTTAAATTTTGAAGCAGAAATTCCCTTACATTAGCGACTCTAAATCCAGTGTGTTTAAATTAAACCTGCGGTTCAAGGAAGTTGCAAAGATACTACGCTCGACAAAAAAATCTGGGATAAGACAAATGTCGTATGCGACATGACGTCAAAATGACGTAGACTTTCATACAAAACTATACAAATTGTTCGGGAATTGCGTCATTTTGACGTCATGTCGCATACGACATCAGGTCGAATGTTTTCAAGAATTGGGCCCCTGGGGCCCAATTCTTGAAATCTCTCGACAAATATCGTATGCGACATGACGTCAAAATGACGTAGACTATCATACAAAACTATACAAATCGTTCGACAATTGCGTTATTTTGACGTCATGTCGAATACGACATGATGTCAAATGATTTCAAGAATTGGGCCCCAGGATATCATCCACGTAACGAGCGTAAAACTTAATGTTAAAAGTAAGCCTATGTCCGGAATTAAAAAATTTTGTTTCTAAACTATTCATGAAGATGGCTGCTAAAAGTGGTGACAGATTACAAGCCATGGCTAAGCCATCCATTTGTGAATAAAACTTGTTATTGAATTGAAAGAAATTTTATTGTAAAGTTACTTCAAGTAATTTGTGAATGCCAATGACTTCCTCATCAGATAAGTTAGAGTCAGCTAAACAGTCATTAGTAACTTCAACCGTTGAAGATACTTTATGACATCCAAATGAGTGTAGTCGTTAAGATACCAAAATAGAAAAAATACTTTAATTCGTCGTATTTACAGCAGAACATATTACATATCCCAGATTTTTTTTTGTCGGACGTAGTACAAGTGATGAAAGAAATTGGAAAAAATCATTAACTTCCTCTGAATAATGCACGCATGTGACTGTAGGAACACGAGAAGTTTTAATTTTACCTTTTTTTAACGTTTGGGAAGAAATTTTAACAGTACTCACCGCAACAGGAACCCCAAACTGCTTACCGACGTGGGACTGAAAGAAAAATAAATAAATGTAAACAAAGGGGGGCGATAAAAAAAATTTGCTTCTTACTTACCCTACCGTGAAACGAAGCGTGCAGAACTAGTGCCGAAAAACCGCCCGCCAGCAGATCCAGGAAAGTTCACAATTCACTCACTACACAAACACTAATTCACTGAAACAAAGACAAGCAAACATAAGTTCAAACTGAGAAATAGCAACTGTTATGTTTGACATCTGTACATCATACACACATATAGGTTTTTTTTGTATATTTTGCACCCTACATAGAGGCTTTATTTTAAGAGTTGGAGAAAAACTTTAAATGCAAAAGTGGTATTATCTTTTAGAGTTATCAAAAATAACAAATGCGTATCGCAAAGTAGAGAAAAATATACAGTTTTTATTTTTTAATGGAACACTATATATATTGTTTGCTAATTTTTTCCTGATTTCAAAAATATGTAATATTATGTTGATATTTGGATTGAGCCCTTTGTGAGGTATTTGAGTTTAGAAATATCAATAAATTAATGTTTTAAAAATCAACGGGGTCTAGAAAATATGGCGACTCAAGCTAAGCGGCACGGCCCCTAGCGGAAATATTCGAACTATAATAGTGACGTAAGAACAGGTATAAGTTCTATGAAATAAGTGAAAATTCTTGTATTATTGTGAAATGCAGGTTTTTTATTCAGTAATTTTCGTTTGAAATATTACACAATTAATTAAAGTTTCCCTGCAATTTACTTGTAAGTAATTGTTTTAAAACATCCACATAGGTGACAATATAATAATACCTCCATATAATATGTAGGAGACAACAAAAACAAGACCAAACATGTATTGGCTGTAAGTTGAAAATGGGCTAGAAATCTTCGAATTATATGCAACCATGCGTTTTCGTCATTTTAAATTTTATTTCGTCGGATTGGAATTTCTTTTATGTATAAACTTTAAAAAATATATTTAATGTATTTTAACAAAACGATAATTACCAAAATTGGCGTCGCCATCGCACTATCTTGAAACTTGGAAAACTTAATCTTTCCTGCTAGAAATCACACTTTTAACGAAAATTTGAGCGCGTAATTTTACCGTCAACAGCCTTTAAATGTATTTGAATTGATTTAGTAATTGATTTAATCCAAAATTTCAAAAGCACAACAAAAATACAAGCGAAAACCGCCATAACTGTTTATACGCTTGCGCCCGCACTTGTTACGTCATAGAATGCCTGCTTCCTGCTTTACCGGCGGCGGGATTAATTAACTTTTAACGTTTCAAATATTGGAATTTCTTTTTTGTATGAACTTTTAAAAAATGTATCTAACGTTTTAACAAAAAAAAAGAATTACCAAAATTGGCGTCGCCATCGCAGAATCTTCCAAAAAAGATACTTGAAAAACTTAATCTTTCCTGCTAGAAATCACACTTTTAACGAGAATTTGAGCCCGTAATTTTATCCTCAATAGTTTTTAAATGTATTTTGATTGATTTAGTAATTGATTTAATTCAAGATTTCAAAAACACAACAAAAATACAAGCGAAAACCGCCACAACTGTTTACACGCTTGCTCCCGCACTTGTTACGTCATAGAATGCTTGCTTCCTGCTTTACCGGCGGCGGGATTAATTAACTTTTAACGTTTCAAATATTGGAATTTCTTTTTTGTATGAACTTTTAAAAAATGTGTTTAACGTTTTAACAAAAAAAAATAATTACCAAAATTGGCGTCGCCATCGCAGAATCTTCAGAAAAAGAAACTTGATTAACTGAATATTTCCTGCTAAAAATCACACTTTTAACGAGAATTTGAGCCCGTAATTTTACCGTCAATAGTCTTTAAATGTATTTGGATTGATTTAATAATTGATTTAATCCAAGATTTCAAAAACACAACAAAAATACAAGCGAAAACCGCCACAACTGTTTATACGCTTGCTCCCGCACTTGTTACGTCATAGAATGCTTGCTTCCTACTTTACCAGCGGCGGGATTAATTAACTTTTAACGTTTCAAATATTGGAATTTCTTTTTTGTATGAACTTTTTAAAAATGTGCTTAATGTTTTAACAAAAAAAAAATAATTACCAAAATAGGCGTCGCCATCGCAGAATCTTCCAAAAAAGACACTTGAAAAACTTAATCTTTCCTGCTAGAAATCACACTTTTAACGAGAATTTGAGCGCGTAATTTTACCGTCAATAGTCTTTAAATGTATTTGGATTGATTTAGTAATTGATTTAATCCAAGATTTCAAAAACACAACAAAACTACAAGCGAAAACCGCCACAACTGTTTACACGCTTGCTCCCGCACTTCTTACGTCATAGAATGCCTGCTTTACCGGCGGCGGGATTAATTAACTTTTAACGTTTCAAATATTGGAATTTCCTTTTTTATAAACTTTTAAAAAATGTATTTAACGTTTTAACAAAAAATAATAATTACCAAAATTGGCGTCGCCATCGCAGAATCTTCCGAAAAAGAAACTTG
Source organism: Dorcus hopei (assembly GCA_033060865.1). NCBI lineage: Eukaryota > Metazoa > Arthropoda > Insecta > Coleoptera > Lucanidae > Dorcus > Dorcus hopei. The sequence continues at coordinate 762,083 of CM065425.1, read as the reverse complement.
ATTAACTAAATCTTTCCTGCTAGAAATCACACTTTTAACGAGAATTTGAGCGCGTAATTTTACCGTCAACAGCCTTTAAATGTATTTGAATTGATTTAGCAATTGATTTAATCCAAGATTTCAAAAACACAACAAAAATACAAGCGAAAACCGCATGCCTTGCTGCCCACTTGTTGCGTCTAAAATGCCTGCTTCCTGCTTTACCGGCGGCGGAATTAATTAATTTGAATCGCCAATAACGTCTCAAATATTCGAATTCATATAGACAATTTGCTAACTAAAAGTGATTTGGAAGTTTTTTAAGCATTTTCGCCTTGATTTTTTAAATGTTATAATATGTTGATATTTTAAACTCAACATATAAACGGCTCATCCAAATGTTAATGTATTATACGTTTTTGAATTGCGTTTGTTACCTTACTTTGTGATGCGCTTCTGCCTTCTGTGATAACTTCTGTAAATCCATACAATTTTAGTATTTAAAGTTTATCTGTAACTCCCAAAATAAAGCCTCTAGGTAGGGTGTAAAATATAAATTACATTCAATGTGCTTCTTGTATTGTATGTAATGTAACTCCGGGAAAAACCTTTCTTAGTTTCTTAACAGATACACCACGAAGCTACTTGGCATCCGCCATGTTCTTTCTTACTTGCTACTTAGCCTAGATGGCGCTGACACAGCACTTCTATTTTACATTTAAGGAGTTAAGGAATTAGTGATTTCTTTTGAATTCAAGCAATTAAGTAATCAAATAATTTATTTGTAATTATAGCGGCAATTCTTATCGAAACATTGCAATTTGTTATTCGTTTATTACGCAACGCGAGTACAGACCCACTCTGATCTGATTTGAAATATGCAATCAATCACATTCCCTCAGATTTAATTACAAAAAGACACTGTTCGATTTAAGAATATCAAACAAAACGTTCACAATACCCTTACCTTTATTTATAATTATTTACTGAAGGTGTTACACTAACACTAACACTTTTTCTTTGTAAACCAATTTAGGCGTCTCTGTGTAGCTTCGGCGCAGCATGGATAAGTAAAATATTTTCACGGCCTGCTTTTTCTTGACTTTTTTATTTGGTGGAGAAGAGAGAAGTTTCAAGCTAAAGCAATTTATGCGCTTTTTGTGAGATGTACAGTCTATTCATGAAGCACCATAAAATACTGAAATTTCTTTTTTAATTATCATTGAAACAGCAAGCTCATTTCTAATTGATTACTTTAAAATTTGGCTAAAAATTTAGATGCAAAACTGTTTGGGGGTAAATGGAACCACGAAATAAGTAGAAACTTTCATAATATTAATTCTGCGACTGAAGGAATTTAAAACTTTCCGCACTTCACTTATTGCAATCAGTTTCATGGTTGGTAGCACTACAACGCGGCACGGCGGTAAATTCAAACTGAACGTGAACGTTTTGTGAAGACCCGCAAGAAAGCTTTAGGTGATGAATAGTTATTCACAATAAGTTAATAAACAATTTAAATAGGAAATTATAACCATGATTCCATTCACCACATTTTGTTATAAATAAAAATGATTGTTTCCGTTTATTTCTTGCATAAGATAAAATAGTAAATGTCTTTTCCATTTTAAGAACTACATAAATGGCACTGTTTTCTGAATATTTCCTGCACGTTACAATTCTTTGTTCTAATTATTATAAACAATGAGTCCATAACAATACTTTTTTATTTTCACAATAAGTCAAATGATTTAAGTTACTTTAGCTAAAGCAGGATATCGCTAAAGTGTAACAGGGCCGAATTTACATATATTATTTTAAAGAACCTCAAGCGCAACTAATTTTGGGCAGGGGGGAGGGCTGACATATCTGAATTTTCGCAACAAAAAAAAATTAAATCTTAATTACTGTAAATTTATGGGCTTTTTCAAACTGTTTCGTCTTGAACTAGTTCTTAGTTTTACGTTTCTGGGCCGGCCTTTCCACCTCTTGATAAACTAACTGACGGGTAACTAACATGGAAACAATTCATAAAAATCAATCAACCATTCATAAAAATCAAGCCGGAGAACTTTAACTTTATGTTTGTAATTTATCAAATTAAAGGAGAAAAAATATGTGTGTTTCAGCAACACTGTCGTTTCAAAATAGAGATGTGCCAATTCTAATGGGGGGACCACTTCACGAAGACAAGTACATTTTCGAGCAGCTGCACTTCCACTGGACCCAAGACGACCACGATGGCTGCGAGCATATCTTTGAAGGCAAAGCGTAAGTGCACTTCGCCTTTGATGAATTATAGATGAAGAGGTGATTTTGTGTGATTGTAGATATTCAATGGAAGCCCACGCAGTGCACTACAACAGCAAATACGACACATTCGCCGACGCCGTGGATAAACACGACGGCCTCGCCGTCGTCGCCTTCTTCCTGCAAGCAACGGACGACTTTGAAAATCCTTGTTTTAAGAAACTCAGCGAAGCAGTCAAGGACATCGTCAAGATCAACACCAGTACCAGCGTGCGCTCTGGTACGTCATTTTTTGCTTGACCCCCCCAAGGCTAACTAACCTTACGCAATTTTTTTCTCATTTCGGACACAAGGTTAAGCGATATGAATAATTCAATCGTTCAGTTGCGCAACTCACTTTTTACATAAAACTTCTATCTTTAGATTGTTTAACTTGGATCAAAGATGGTGCCCAATGTAAAGGATATTACACCTATCAAGGGTCATTGACTACAGAGCCGTATTTTGAAAGCGTCACGTGGATTATTTATCCGAAGCCAATCCACATTTCCAGGGAGCAAGTAAGTATTGGTAATATTTTTCTAAGTTGGTATGTGACGAAACGGCGATTTCTTTAGGTGCAAAACTTTCGAAACATGAAGTCGACGCCCTGCGAAAAACACAACATCGTCAACAACGTCCGCCCGATACAGACGCCGAAGAAAAAGCTGGACATCTTTTTCGCAAGATCGCACAAGAGCAGCGAATGAATTGCCTACTAACGCCGCCTAGTATTAATTAATAGCTAGATTCTTTATAAGAAACGTGTCATTGCTGTATTCTTTTCAAATACGTTTTAGAGTAGGGAAGTCGCCTATTAATAAATTTAAACAATAATGTAGGTAAAATATTTTGTATAAAAAAATAAACTAGTTAAGTAACAAACGTCTTTGCTTTACGCTTTTGGAAGTTCATCATCATAAAACGAATCCTCATCGGACGATCCTTCATCGCACTTACAAATCTCGGGGCATTTCACCTCTTCCTCCACCTCCTTGAAGACCTCCAACATGACCTTCTCGATTTCTGAACGCACGTGTTGCTCAATGTTGTCATCTTCTGGGGGTTCTTTTTCTTCATCGGTTTGACTCTGAACGTTTTTGAAATCCTCCCAAAATGGATCGATGCCTGCATTCGACATAACCGTGCCGATTTCGTTGAAAGCGTGCTGCTTCGTGTACCTCCTCTTAATTATAACTTGTTCCTCGGGATAACTGATGGGTTTCTCCTGGATCTCGGGTTGTTTGGGGGCCCGCAGGATGCTCCACAGGGACCCTTCCTCCTTTCGATCGATCGCCTCGTTTATCCAAAATTGCTGCGACTTAGTTTCCGTTACTGGTGGGCTTGCGAACTTGTCTTGAAGCTCGAAGCTTTCGTTGATGGCCTGCTTCAGGTCCATCGCTTTAAATTTGACGGGTTTACTCAGCCTCTTGTTGGACTCCAGTATAGTTTGAAACACGTTCAGTTTAATCTGTTTGTTGCTCTGGTTTTCCAAGACGTCGAAGACTCTCATGATCGCCGATTCTAAATTCGTATAAAATATGAAGTAAGAGCGCTCGTTGTATTCCTCCAACGCTCCAGGCTGCAGATAAAACTCGCGGGACCCTTCCGAGGACGACGACTCGGGTTCTGGAGTCGACGGAATCTCAATCTCGCGGTACGGATCGAAATCTACGTTTATTTTATATTCGACTTTGGCGCTGCTCGCTTTCGTTCCTTTCGTCACACTTTCCTTCTCTTTGCCTTTCTTTCGCTTGCCACCTTTCACCTTCTCCTTCTTCGTCTTCTTCTTTTTTTTCTCCTTTCCTTTCTTACCTTTCTTCTTTCTGCCCTTTTTTCCTTCTTGGTCATCGGGAATACCGTAGTAAGTCTTGTAACGTTTCATGGCGTCTTCCATTGGGATGTCTTTAAGGCATTCCGGGGGAACCCTTTCACTGCCAAGAATATGAAACGGCCCGGGGGTTAGTGCGTCGCCCAAAAACTCAACGGCGGGTACTACATTCGCTTGCTCGCGGAGCTTTGGGTATTTAAAAGCGTGCTCTATAAAATAAGTATCGTTTAACTCGTCCATTTCCTCGCAGATCTTGTCGATGCAACCGCAAAGTATCTGGTAGGTCCATTCGTATTTATTCCTGTCCAAGTTAATCCAAACGGACGGTTGCTCCAACTTCATTATAATATCTTCCAGTTGAGCAGACAACGATCGTTCCGGCGCCGTTGTATTCGTACCTTGCTCCTTTACCACCAAAGTTTCATCTTTTGCTTCTCCTTTTTTATCAACCTTCTTTTTTTCGCCGCGCTTTTTTTTCTTTGAACCTTTGCCTTTCGCTCCTTCCTTTTTATCATCGACCGCGTCGTCTTCTTTCTTGGGGTCTTGTCTCGACTTTTCCAGCTCCTTCTGCTTAACGCCTTCAATTTCCAGCAGCATTTTCTGCTCGTAATTGTAGCACTCTCTTTGCTTCGTTACGCTCCTCAAGTCTTCAATGTTGTAGTTCCATCGGTCAGGGTGCGATGGTAGTTTCACTCGCGCATAAAACTCTTCTAATTGATCGACGACTGGCCTATTGTACAAGTACTTTGGTCGTCGGGTGAAAGGGTCGTAAGTTTGGTTGACGGCTTCGAAGACCATAGCTCTGTCGTAAGTGTACAGGATCGGCTCGCCTTGAGGACGTGGAATCTCCGAGAGGGCCCTGTCGATGGTCCTCGTGGCAATCCTCTTGACGGCTTTCTCGTGGAGATGGTGTTTGATCGCCGCGCATTTCTCCTCCAGGCTTTCCGACAAGGCCATGCCTTCGAATATGATGATCAAGTCGTTGGTCCAAACGGCCGGTTGGGTGACAAACTTCCAAGACTCCTTGTAGATCCCGTCCTTGTTCGTCTTGAACCAAATCGGAATGTCCACCGCGTTATGTGGGGGTATTATTTCTTCGTTCATGTTGAAGAAAAACACCCTGCTCGGGTTGACTTTGGGAATTATATCTGTGAATATGGAGTGTTTCGCGCAGCGCTCGAAGTGATAGCGCAAGGCCAGAGGGGTCGCGTTGTTTACTTTGAGGTATTGAGTTGCGACCTTCTTGGAATCTACGTCGTAGTTGAAGGTGATGAAGATTTTATTGGTGCTCGTTGAAGCTGCGGTTATTTTAATGTGGTTGACTTGAACGTAATATTCTGCGGCAGGAGCTTCGTCTGTTCGCTCGGATTGTACTGAAAGACGCAGCTTGATTTCGGCGAGGGAATCACGCCACAGCTCTTTTTTAATAAACGCTTTTCCTTCGATGTACAGGTTGTTCAGGTCGGGCTTGTAAGGTTCGATGTGGCTTATTTCATTTTGAAGAGCATTTACCCTATGTTGTCTGTATTCGAGGGCGTTCCAACGCGTCAGTGTTTCCTTTACCCCCCAACAGTGATACCCCATTTCTGCTTTGATATAATCAGGGACCGCCACGTATTCAATTTCGGGGATTTCACAGTTCTCTTCTTTGGTCATTACTTTTAAGTACTCGGAAGGACACTTTGGATTACACAAGGCGGGCAAAGCCACGGGCGTCTTCCAAAACGCGGGGTTCCCCCTGTACTTATCGTGCGGATTTGGAATCCTCGTGTACTCCAAAATGGCCTTTTCTTCTTTGATGGTGCGCAAGTCGTTGCCGGAATGTATCAAGGTTCGGCAGGGTCCTCGCAGTACATTTTCGCTCAAGTCGTCGTTGAGCTTCTTGTGCACGGCCGCCCATTTCTCCCAATTTTCCAAACGCCGGTCCTTCTTTAGCTCTTCGGCCTTAGCCTGTGCGCACACGCACGCGTCTTGGCACGGGTATTCGCCCGAGGTGTCCCGCACGTTCGGTAGATCGCTGAAAGACATGGTGACAGGAGACGAAACAAAAAAACTTGTCAGAATTTGACACGTCACGTTGGGACAGCGTTCCGAGTTTCCCGTTCAAAATTCTTCGTGTAACTGACAATGACCGCTAAAGTCGAACAGCCGATCAAGCAAGAGGTGCAGGAAGATCAAGGTAGAGTTACACTTACTCTTTTCTGCCAAAAGCTCGAGCTTTGAAGAAGCCCCATACTTACGTTGCACTGTTTTTTAAAGATGCGGAGTACGACGGGATCAAAGTTATTCGGGAATTCATGTCATCACCGGATATAGGTGAATCCCCCATAAACATCAATCTTGCTAAGACAATCCCCATCAGCTTACCGCCTTTGGAATGGCATCACCACGATTTACCGCCAAAGAAAATGAAGTGCACCAACACTGGTCATACATGTAAGTGTGATTCTGGGGCGCAAGCTTTGTGTGAATGTGAATTGATTCTTTTTAGTAATCATGAGCGCGAAATGGCATCAGGAACGGCCCTACATATCTGGCGGCCCCCTCTCTGGAAACTACGTGTTTTCTCAGCTGCACTTTCATTGGGGTAAGGACAACATGGAAGGCAGCGAGCACACAGTCGATGGTGCTTCACAACTTCTGGAGATGCATGTTGTTTTATTCAAGAGCTGCTATTTAACTCAGGAGGCCGCTCTAAAGAAGAGAGATGGCATTTTAGTCCTTGTGTACTTCTTCAAGTTGCAGGGCGCAGATAATTCAACGGTGGACATCATCACCGATGCCATCCCCTACATTCAAATGCCCCATAGTTCCGCCCGCCTGGATCCTTTACCACTCAGTTACTTCATGATTCCATTCCAGAAAGATTACTTCATGTACTGGGGCACAGTAACTACGACCGAGTGCGTCCACATACTCCTGTGGTTGATAAGCAGAGAACCAATTGGAATATCCATCAACCAAGTACTGCTGCAACGCCCCCTAATAAAAAAATACTCAACGCGCCTAACTTTAATTACTTTTGCAGATGGATATGTTCAGAACTTTGTTGAACGTTGAGGAGGAGCCCCTGCAAGGCAACTTCCGGCCGATCCAAGACATCGACGGCGTAAAAAGGACGGTATTTCACGCAAACCCCTCGATGTCTCTTTACTCCACTCTTCTGCCGTTACGCAGACGCGGTGAAGTCGTGAAAAAACCGGACGCAAGCGCGAAGTTAGAGTCGCAAACCAAGACGCAACGAGACGATATGACGACGGAAATATTCCGCGTCGAGCCGCAACATGAAAACCCCCTGAAAGACGTGGGGGATAAAAAGGAGACCAACAAGTACACGATCAGCACCAGCCTTAAAGTAGATTCCGGATTGCTGGAGAAGCTCAAAGGTGTGAAGACCTCGGTGGTCAATAAAAGCGACAAGAAGAAACAGGCCATGGAACAATGCTTGGAGTCAACGTCGATCATTTCGGATTTACACACGAAGACGGAATCAGCTCCACTGAAAGAACAGTCCCCGATCTCTCAGAATCTCGAAACGAAGAAGAATTTCGCGAAGAAGCCATCTTTAATACCCAGATTGATTCCTAAAAAAAATTAATTGCTTGTTAAATCTTTTAAAATAAATTGCAGACTTTGACTTACCTAGTCTTTAGGCAACACCGAAATAAAATCTTTAAATCCAATTTATGAAGAAACGAAACCAAAAAAAAACTGTTTAAAATTAGCGCAATGTTTTTAATCATTTATATACACTATATTGCATATACATCTTTTTTTTGTACATAAACAATAAACATTACATATTTCAGGTAGTGCTTTTCATACAAAGAATCTACAGTAAGTGATTGTCACTCATCTAAAATAATCAATGGTAATGAAGTCGTTCATCTAACGTACACACCATCGTGTGTGAATGGTGAATGAATGAAACGGGCTTAAATCGTCGTGCATGTACGAAATAAGAACCATCTGTGGCAATAAACTATGCCCAACATTATTATTGTCTGTAGTTATCACCGAGGGGCATAATTTACGCGTGCCAAGTACCGCACTCTTTACAAACAAAAAAAAAATTAATGGCACTAATCCTAAGGACTTTACAAGAATTATCAACAATATTCACAATTGTAGTTTCAGGACTTTGTCCGCAAAGTAACCATAGAGGCGCTAAAATTATAGTTACAACGTAATACTTCATCATCATCATACAAAAAAATGAACAACTATTTTATACCCATTTGTGTTTTTAATTACACCTTCGCTTAATTAAATTAATATTGCACAGCAACGATGCTTTATATACATATAAAATACAATCACTACATACAAGAAAATACATAAAACAACTGCTTTAAGGCTATTATTACAAGGCTATGTTAGATGCTACTAACATTGGTGTTTATGATATTATTTATTATAGTCACTTTTATTCAATTGAAAAAACCTAGAAATTAACGAACAAATAAGATGATTCAATCCTAAATTAAGAACAAATTAAATGGATATGTTCAAATATGATATAATAAAAAAAAGAAACGATAGAAAAATTCAATAAATTAACATTAACAAGAAGTATCTACACAATTTTACTAAAAGGTTGGGGAAACAATTATAATTACTTGGTCCCTAACCTATAAAGACATATTATGTATAGTATACTGCATCTCAAACGCAGCATGCAATCGGTGTGTGTTATTGTATTCATAATTGCGTACTCGTACTATTTATAAATGAGTGCACTACACTTTATGCTGTTGAATCATAAACTTTACAATCATGGAATGTATTAACATAAGTTACAAATGGCACTGTAAACAGTCTGCGTATTATTTTACATGTTCAACAACAATGTCGAACGTTAACAAGTGTATGTTCCGTGCTTTTTCTTTAATTCATCCACTTTCGACAATTCGGGGCTCCGCACATGCAAGATATTTTATGCTGGTCGTCTTCAATGTCAAATTTATAATCATAAGCCAACTACAAAATACAATTAGAATAATCTAGAATTTAGAGATAAATATTAACTTACTTCCTCTCCTCTTTGAATTCTTCTCTTTGCAAAAATAATGATCCTCAAATCCCTGTCCACCTCGACAATTTCGGCAACACAGTTAGGGTTGCAACTATGATTAATGTATCTGGCCAATCCACCACTTAACGTCGCGTCGACCACTCGTTCTTCGTCCAGGCGGAACATGTAAATACCTCGGTTCTACACAGCACATAATGTTGACAGTCTGAGCTGAAAGGTAAAGACCCCCGACTTACCTTCGCCTCATATTTTTTTTCCCTGGTTTCTGCCAGTTCTGTTCTAATAATTTCGCCTATGTACTCAATTACCATGGTGTGCTTTTCTAGATCACGTGCTGCATACAAACCTAAACCCTGAATTTTTGACCTAAAAGTACAAATGTACTTTTACTAACTATTCAGAAATTTACTTCGCGAGATCTTCAGTTGGTAATAATCGGAGGATGTCACCGGGAATTAATTGGCAATAAATTTAGAAAGAAAGCATCCTCCGATTATCACCAACTCATTTTCACTGAGGTTTAATCTGGAAATTCTTTCCTAACTAAGAAAAAACAACTTTATCAAATAATTTATTTGTCTAATAAAATAAAAATCGACACACTACCTTGCTAAATAAACATTATTTCTCCATTCCTGCTTCATTTTCTTGTACTGCGAACTCTTCGAGTGCACAAATTGTTTACTGTACGGGCAAGCAGCTTCGCCGGTCCCCACGGAAGCAGGTGCGAACACCGGTCTCACTGAGGAACCAGTTCTTTGGGTATGCGCCCTCTTCCAGTGCAATTGATTTCTCAACCTTGGTTCCGTGCGAGCCGCCCCCGATGGATTTATTGCTAAGGGAAGCTCCAACAGTGGATTACGGCCGTACTTAAATTTATAATCCGTCAAAGTTTCTATGCCTGGAAAACACAGCGTAAAAAAAATCACCAGTTAAAAGGGGGCGAAGTACCTGGAAGGCTTTCGAGTACCCGAACAACCGCAGGCTCCGTCAATCCAAACAAATCCTCACCGGTAACATAAGCCGGGAAGATTTTAACACATTTATTTTCCCTGCGAAGACTCGCAATTGGTTCCAGTACCTTATTCCAGACGGCTTTCGCTGACACATCTTTATATTCGAGGTCCTCCTCGCATGCTTCTTGCACTAGAATTCGAAACTCTGGCCGGCCTAATACTTCATGTATGGAACAGACGTATCGACATCGCTTGTTTAACCTCCGCATGCTCCAGTAGAAACGAATTATCTTATAACCGATGGGGAAGATGTAATTTACGGTGTGAAAATTCTGGAGTTGATGGGGCAACAGTTGGCCCACGCTTAAGAAAATTAAGCTTCCGACTCTCAGCAAATTATTCTGGTCCGAGTGGTGCATGACCGCTGCGACTTGTCGGTTTTCATCTCGGTTGACGTAAACCCGCCTGGAGACTTGCAACGTGGTAAGCTCGTTGTCTTTCTCAGATTTGGGGATGTGCACCATGCAATAAGTAGTTTTGTTTTTGTGAAAAACGCAACCGTCTTTAATTGCACAGGGTAGGTGATAAATATTGGAGCAACGGGTTTTATAACATCGGATCGTGGCACCCAATTTATTGCAATGAATGCAAGTTGAGACCAGACTTTGCTGCAGGGCATTTTCCAGATTCATCAAAGCTCCGTTCTCAGTTTCGTAGACCCCATCAGACCACAGGCCGCAATTCAAGTGGACCCATTTATCGACATCGAAGTTTAATAATCTACCTGGACCATCCCCGACGCTGTCACCCATGTTATGACAGAACATGCATTTGCGAGTATCGTCGGGAATTTTCACCGGGCTAACAGTAATGCCAAGCTTGTAAAGCAACTCCATAGTTTCTTTATCGGATGGTTTCTTGTATTTCGTAGGCGGTTGCAAGCAATTATTTAAGTATCGTTTATATCGGATGTTCTTCCAGGTTTTGAATTCCTCCTCGCTCTTTTTATGCTTCAGCAAATCTAGGAAACAGTCCGGCTTCAAATTTTCTATGTGTAAATCGTCGGAGAAGTCTTCTTTCTTAATGTGATGGAAATCGAACTCCATTTTATCGAAAAAGTGTGGTGGCTTTCGATGCATGTGATCTATTGCGAACAAATCCGGCTTCTGCCTGTCCAGGACTTGCTTTTTCCTCATAGACTCGGCTTTGTCTTTTTGACATTGATGATCCACGATCGCCGCAGCCTGAAAATAATCAGAAATTGGAAGATGTTTGGATTATATTAACCGAGGATTACCTTATCTTCCGTAAGTAGTGGAGATCGATGCATCAGCGCAAACTGCATGTAACACGTCGAGCTGCAGAAGAATAATTCCTCACCGTCACCCAACAGCTCATTGTCTTTGGATAAAAATGGAAGCTCTGATATTTTCTTGCGAATCATGTTGTTGAGGATAACCACGTCGCAGTGTTTGCAGAATTTGGCTGCCCCATTCAGAATACTTTGGATATCTATAGGAGCTGCAATTAAACAAGCGTGTCAAAAACACTTACTGTTCGAGAGACTGTAATTTGGGTTCTTACCCCCTTCTTTTCCATCTTTTCCTTTCGTACGATACAAACCAAGTTTTTGGCTGGGTGGTGTGCTCGTCCTTTCAACGATTTGGTAACTCGTAGGGGCTGGAATGTGCAAGATGTTAGCCAAGTCCCTCAAGACCCCCATGATATCTTCAGCAGCCGATGAAGTTAAAGTCAAAGTTACGGTCACATTCCCTGAATCTTTCAAAGGCACGGCCGAAGTTGGTGCAAACTTTGACTTCACATTCAGGTATTCCTTGCAAATATTTTCTTTATCCTGCAAAAGGTTAAAACAGTACAATAAAGCTCAAGTTATTTTAATCTAATGGTACTTACCACATCTGCAAAATCTTTTAAATATGGCCCGGTAGGTTTCAATCGAATTGGTATTGGGGTAATGATCGGCACCACAGGTGACAAAGGTCGATTACACGTAGCCCCATCATCATCTTCATCCTCGTCTTCGTCAATCAACTTTAAACCAGGGAATTTGAGAACCGGTTCAAACAAGGAACACTCAGGCGATGAACTACTTATAATCGAATCAGGAGTGTCATCCCGTGAGAACAAATCAAACCGTTTATCCTCGTCAGAGTCGAATTTAATCAGTGCGAATTCCTGGTCATAAAATCCCCTCTGCGTTGACACCGGGGGTTTCTCGGGTAACGGGTCTAAGTCACCGTAAGGCTTTGTAACGTAATAGTCTGAGAAGCCAGGCACCACTGCGTTTCCGTACGGTCCAGTTAAATCCCCACATCTCGTATCATAGTCTTTAGCACCGAGTTTACTCAAATCTCCACAACCGAATACCGATAAGACAGCGAAGTTACGGTTCAAAACAGGCTCCGACACGACCATGGGGGGTAGAGTTCGTAGCTGTGCTAAAACCCCTTCGATGTACGCATCGTAGTCCTCATCGACTTTAGAACTCTTCCTGGGGCGTTTCTTTGGTTGGCCTGCGGTCTCTTTGTTCAAGATCTGATTCTGCCGCCTCTTCTGCTGGTACATCCTTCGCTTGAGCTTCTTGAGCTCTTCTTTATCCATGACTTTCTCCGTGTCCAAATCCATCATTTCTTCTTTGATTTGCAGATCGGACCGACTTTGATCGGACACCTCCGAATGCTGCGAGGATTCATCTACGAATTCCTTTTTAACTTCGAAAGCCGACATGATGGGGCTTTGGAGGGTCATCGATTGGGTCAATTCTTTTTTGACCGACAATGGAGGGGTGGTTAAGTTTGAATCTTGGCTGCACGTCGACCTGGGGGTAGGAGGCGATAGAAGATCGTCACGACTTGGCGTTCTGCTAGGGGGCAGAGATTTTTTGACATCGATTTGCAATTGCTGGGTTGTAATAACCGCGGGGGTTAAAGCGGGCTGTTGTATGGGTTTCGAAACGAAAGACGTTTCTCTTGAGACTATCGAAGGACGTGTGGTTATTTTATTAACCTGTGAAGCCGCCGACGTGTCGTTTTGTATGATCGGTGGTATTAACGAGCTGGGTGTTGGGGGGACAGGCCTGGCCAATTGTGCTTCTAGATTTGGCACGATGGGTAAACTAGGGGCTGTCGAAGTCGTAGCAGGGGGCGCAGAGGTGGTTTGAACCCCAGCACAAGCCGTGTTCTGCAGTAATTGTTTAAGCAAAACGTTCTGCGAATCTTCAATTCTGTTGCTCTGTATCGTAGAGAACTTGCACCCGCTTGAATCTTGTTTTAGTAAACTTGATGCGGTTATGGAGGTCGTTTCAGACTCAGCTTTGCCTTCCTTCTCCTTCTTCTTCTCAAATATCTCGTCCAGTGATTTAGTGCGTGCCACGGATGTCTTAGTCAGTTGGCTGTGTAATAAATTAGTTGTGGAAACAGCCGGTCTAAACGTGTTCGCAACGGATACTGAATTCGTTGTGTTCGGCACAATATTACTAACAGTCGGGGAAACCACATGCGGCTGTGCTTGGACAAGAGACGCACTGAATCCGGTTCTCGCAATTGAAATGGGGGACCCGAGTATACTGGCGGTTGTGATCGTTTCAGGAGACGTCTGCGGTTTAGTTGCAGCCGGATGCGACTGCAACATTTTATTTAGAAACGAAGAGGTTTTCTGAGTGGGGGCTGCGCTCGTTGTATTCATCACCTGCGAACAGTTAGTTATAACCGAAGACTTTTGCAGCGAACTGAACGTATTCTGTGAAGTCACCGGTGCGGATGTCATCGAAGGCAGCAGCTTCGAATGATCGGGTATCAAGTGCATCCCCCCGATGGTGCGTGGTATTAAAAGATTCGAAACCGAAAATGGGCTGCTGGTTACTGAGCTTGAAGTCGATGAGCTGGTGCACGCTGAAAATGAGTTGGAGGCCGAAGTAATCGCAGTTATGTTTTGGTGTAGTGAAGGAGGCGATGGGATTTTCGGGCTTGTCTTCGGTGAACTGATCTTCGGTTTTAAATTTGGAACTATGACGGTGCTGCTTGTAAAATTTGGGGATGTCTTGCCGGATGTGTGGATCACCCTCGGGGTGACAACGGACACCGAAGGTGCCACCGTCACATTAACCACAACTTTCTCCTTGTGGGTCACACTTTTAACGTTAGTCTCTACGTTAGACGATGTAGTCACAGTTGTTGTGTTTAACGAAGAAAGCAAAGTCCTCAGTTGTTGAGAGACGTTAGCCATATTCGTCGTTAGCTCGGTTGGTTGCGATAGGGGGGATAACTGAGGCACTGTCGATCTGGAAGTCGTTGCAACCGTCACCACAGGACTTTGTACTTCGGCTTTCTTAAAATCCAACTTCTTTTTTTCATCGACTTCTGCGTCCGAGTCTTTCGATTTTATTTCATTAAACTTCTCAATCAGATTCCCCTCGAACATTTCTAATACGTCGAAGTATTCGAACTTGCCATCCTGCCTGCGATTCTCCAACGCTTGCAACGCTATATCATCGAGCATTTGTTCTTGTGAAGGGGTAGGTGATGGGATGGAAATAACAACCGACTTTGTGTCTAGATCGGTTGAAATCCCATCGCCGGTCTCAATTGTCTGGGTTGTCATAAATGGCATCGTTTCAGTCCTCGATGATATAATATTTCCTTGAGTCTCTATTACCTGGGCAGTCATTTTTAATTCTGGTGGATTGTGTAATACCAGCGGAGATGAAGTTGACTTGCGAATGCCACCAGGACTTGGCACTCTGTGGTCCTTGATTATAACGTTGGATATTTGAATGTTTTCAAAGCAAGATGGCATCGAGTTCTCTCGTCTCATCTGCTTGTCTTCCATCACCTGGTGGTTGACTGTATCATCGTTTTCTTTCGCCTTCTCGTTTTTTGATTCGTCAATCTCTTGAGTGGCAGCATCTTTTGTAAATTTGTCGTCGTGGTGTTCTTTCGCTGCTTTTTCATCGTCACAGTTCGAACTGTCGGGTGATTTTGAGTCGTCTTCGAATATCTTTTTAGGCAAATCGTGCGTGGTCAGCGAGAGGGAAGTCGATGGTTTATCGATGACTTTCACGTTGGGCAACTTACTGACAGCACTCGCACTTATAACAGGCACCGTGAAATGTGCTGGTAAAATAGAAGCGATCTGCGAAGTGCTTGCACTTACAATTGTGATGGCCGGTGAAGACGTGACTAATTTCGAAACGTTTATCATATTGCTCCTGACGTTGCTTGTTTTAATCGGGAGTATTATGCTGGCAATGCTCGTTTGTAATTTATGTCCCTGCGTCGCAATTACAACATCCTGCATCTTTTTCGACAGGTTTATCTTCGACGTGGCCATATTAGAGGAGTTGGCGACAATAGGTGTGCTAATCAAAGACACTTTTTGCCCCGACGAATTACTTGCAGACCTTATATTTATCGAATTCGCCCTCTGCATCAAATTAGCATGCACAATTGTTGAGGTGGTCGTGCAAGCAGCCCCCGTCGACGACTTAGGCGGATAACTATACACATTAGCCGCGTACTTGTGAATCTCACTTATGTGTTTCGAGTTAATCACATCCGACTTAATAATTTTTTCTTTCCTAGTACCTTCATCTATTAGCTCCTCGAAATCTTCTTTAGTCGAAATCTGTTCCTCCGGTGACTTTACAGTCGGATCAATAATAACGATATGAGGATCCTCATAATTGCCGATTTCCTCCGAGTGTTCCACATGAACTTCGTTATCATTTTCAGGAGACTCCGCGTTTTCACTAATCGACAACAACTGTCCAGAAGACAGACTTTCGACAATATTCAACGTCAATCCCTCGCTGGACACCTGCTTGGTCTTACCTTGCAAAATTAATTCTTCGTCGCTTGTCGTGGGGCTCTGTATCATGATGTGCATGTTTTTTTCGTATTCATCATCATCCTCGTCTTTATCAGTATAGTGGACGCCTCCGGGGATATCGAATAGAAGAAAATCATCCGGGATCTGATCGGATTCCAAGGGGCTCGAGAATGTTTCCGGCAACTCACTTTGTGAAAACGACTCGATAACTGCGATGTCATCCCCATCTGTTTGTTGAGCTGCCGAATTCAGGCTAACCTCTGCAGAAACAACGGTTGCATCATCGTCAGAATCCATCATATCACCGACGGGCATGTGCTTCACTTCCGGACTACTTTCAAGTATACCCACCACCTCATTCTTATTAAGTTCAAGGTCACTCAGTAATTTCTTCCCGATACTCTTCGATAAACTGGCTTTGCTAGTCGAAGCAGATGGCGGAGGGGTGGCCGGTGGATCAGACGAACTGTCATCGAACTCGTTATAATCCGAACTCACCAAAGAATTGACCCGGTTCGCAGCCAGTGCTTGCAAGTTAGATTTAATCGGAGACTTCTTCTTTAAAATCGACACCTTGCTTAAATGCGATTCTTTTTTAAATTTATGGGGCGTGGGGGATTCCCCCGAGTTACTTTTATCTTCTTTATTGTCGTTAGTTGGAAGTCTCTTGGCACCCCGACTGTAATTCCACATCGGTGAACCACCCCTTAACCCCAACTTAAAATAACCAAATCTTCCGAAGCCAGGTGGAAACGGTATTGGGTTTTGGGGGTTGTGTGGATTCCCCCCGCCTGAAATATCGTGCTCTAAAATCTGATTTGTCTGATGTGGTTGGGGCGTGTACGAGTTCCTCGGTGTTCCCGGATTTTCGACGCTCGTGGGGCGATCGGGCATGGCAGGGCTGTTTCCGGTGCTCGGAGGGCGACGTATTCCTAACGGTGATTGTATCATGGGGCTCCTCGGCATGGGCGAGCTCGGAGGTTGATGCGAATGTTGCATTGGACTGCTGGGGAGTTGATGCAGCGCAGGGCTTCGAGGTACTGGTGAATTTGAAACCATTGGGCTTCTAGGGGGCATCGGACTTCTCGGGGGCATAGGACTTGCAGGTTGACTTTGTAATGAATGTGGTGACATAATTTGCTGGACTTGCCCAACTAGAGGGCTCTGCGGAGGCATGGGACTACTTGGGGGTTGACCGAGTGATATCCTATTGGCCTGTGCTTGTAACTGAGCGATTTGCTGTTGTTGCTGCTTGGCTAACTGTTGCTGTTGTTGCACCATCAACTGATGTTGTTGTGGGGTTAAAGGTTGTGGTTGATTTGCGCCTTGTTGACCCAGTTGCTGTCTTATCACCAACTGTCTCTGTTGTATTAACTGCATAGTTCTTTGAGTGTGTATCAATCCAGAATCATTTTGTTGATTCTCCGAATTCTGTTGTAAAAGAACCTGTTGTTGTAAGTGCCTTTGCAAAAGGTGTTGGGGTATAGACATTTGTTGAGATGGGGGGCTGTTTAAAGGCGAAGATGTGCCTGGCTTTGTTTGAAAATTTACCGGTGTCGATTGCACTCGATTTCTTTGCTGTAGTACCACGGTTGTATCTAGTGGGGGACGTGCAAATCTCAATTGTCCTAACTGTGGCGTTCCGGGTCTCAAATCAACTGCGTTATACCCAATAGGACTGGTCACGACTCTTCGATGTTGAGGCGAAGTCATGCGTGGAGCCGGCGGTGGAAGACACACTTGTGACGGAGATTGAACGGGGCCTGGACTGCCTTCGCTTTGAGAATGTGGCGTGCCAATTCGAGGAGACGGTTGCATTGGTGACATGCTATTGTTAGCTGCGTTGCTGGGACTTTGCAGTACACTCGAAACAGATCCTGGCCCGGGAGAGTGCGAAACCATCGGTGCAGGACTGTGCATGGGTGAATTGTGTTGCATCATCGGAGATGCCGATGGAGACATCATAGGTGACTGTGGGGTGTTGGTCGGGTGGATCGGTGATGAAGCCGGTGGTCCCAACGGTGATGGCGTTAATAAAGGTGACTGTCCTGAACCTGGCCGTTGTTTCGCTTGCTTGTTCCGATATTCCTTCATATAGACCAATAAATGCAATACAAAATTACATAAAGGGCAGTAAGACATCTGCTACTATGACTCATTTGCAATCACATTGAATGTATTTAGTGAAAAATAGCTCAAAATATAAAAGTATTTTATGGTAAGATATAGGAAACAACGTGAATGCAAAACCTACTCTGACAGCAGTGCCTTTTAGATAGTTACCTGCATTAGCATTCCATGTTGCCGACTTTGTTTCCGACTTGATTCCAAATGTTTCTGTAAGATTGCTTGCTCTGAGGAAATTCGTTGCAACTCTACAGCATCCGCTTCAGCCAATTGATTTCCAGATTTCCTAAGCTGCCTCTGCTTGCTATTCAATGACTAAAAAATTATTTAAACTTAATAATAAACCTCCTCGTTCTTCAAGACTACACACACACAAACCTTTCTAATTTTTCTTAACTTTTGTACTTCCGTGTCATAAAACTTCAGCTGTTGAGCCAATGCGGCATTCTGATGATTAAGCCACTGCTCATATATTATTTGGGTCTGTTTGTCTTGCTCAGTCACAATATGTTCGGGGGGTAAAGGCGGTGCAGGTAGTAAATTTGCATTAAACGTAGGCACTCTCGGAGTCGTTTCAGTTGGTGTTTGCGGAGCTGAAAGCGAGCCAGTCCTGACCTGTCCTGGCCAAGGTGAACTGGACGTTACAGGAGTGGAAACCTGAGTTTGATAAATTGGCCTCGTTTGATTTCCACTTGCTGGTAATACTCCTTGAGCTACAAAAACAAAGAATGTAACTTTATAAACTTTTGTACGGTATAGATTAATCACCTGGGACAGCTGATGTATTTGGTCCTAGCGTTACAGGTCCGGAATTAAAAACATCCGCCTTCAACCTCTCAAAATCATGATCACTCAATAGAGCCGCCGAAGTACTTGTTGTAGTGACTTCCTGATTTGTAGTTACGGTCGTTTGAGTTTGCTGCTGCTTTTCCTGTTCTCTCTTTTCCTGTTCCAATAGCTCCTCCAATAGTAGCGGTTGCTCCTGTAAAACACATACTTTGTTTTTGTAGGTAAAAAACGGTTTGCATTTACGTAAAACTAAAAATATAAGAGTATGTTAGGTTACGGTGGAAAATGAAAAGATTCATGTTAGTGCCACGTTTTAGATCAGCTAATGAATTGGGTAAGATAAAACGAAGGAGTACTACTTAATCTAAAGTAAATAATTTGAGATATACACTTTATCTAGGGTTTGATAATCTCACCTCTAAAAGCAAGGGTCTCCGTTGCATGTGGTGGAGCATCGGACGCACAGGATGCATGAGCCCTGGTGGCAGTCGTAGAGGGCCCAAAGGAGAGGGCCCCACTCTCAATCCCATCTACCACACACATGCAAGCAACACCATACCTCAACCTCTGTTATGTTAGTACTACCATGTCTTATACCGTTTTAATTCAATCAATGAAACGTTTACATCAAACAAGTATTGACAAATTTCAACGAGACTTAATTGCATTATTACATCAAAAATAATTACTATCACAGTTAGTTTTGATGTAGCAATGCACAATACAATAAAATTTGAAAACGTTAAAAAAAAGTAGCCAAACCATAACCACATATTTATTCATGCTACACCGATTGAAATCAGTACATACTTGAGTTGTTGAGGATCCTGGGTATGGTGGTGGTGGTCCAGGATATGGTGGCGGAGGAGGCGGAGGTGCAGTCACATTTAATCTAGAGGGTGCCCCAATTGCAACGGAACTGCCGATTGGTAAACGAGGGTTTTGACACACAGCCCCCAATCGCATTTGTAATTTTTGATTTTGTACTGAAATAATAAACACCGTCAATTAAAATTTCAATAGTTTTAGGCAACTCACTTTGTTGTAATTGAGCCCCCATAATTCTTTGCTGATAACTTAAAGATACGTTGTTGTTGGGAGTAACAATTCCGATTACACCATCGGTTGACATTAATTTCGTGCCTGGAAGCATCGGGCGACCCGCTGCCGCAGCCTGTTGAACCTAAATTGTAATATAACGTAAAAAACATCATGTAAAAACCATAAAAAACGATTAGTTACTTGATGAAGCATTTGCTGATGAATTTGCTGCGCATTACTAAGTTGTGGTACAGGCGTCAAGTTTGTTTGATGATGAACTGGTTGATGCTGAGAAACAGCCAACGGTGGCGGTTGTAGATTTGCGATGGATGAAGTACCGAGAGTTACAGGATCAGTTTTAATTACTTGTGAATTTGTCACTGCCTGTGACGGAGTCGATATCAAACTAAAAAAAATAATAATTACTACATTTATAAATGGTTAAAACACTATTTTTTGTTACCTTGCTCTGTTAACTTTCTTATCATCTTTGTCTGGTTCTGGTTCGACTAAATCTAGTGAGTCAAGAATATTTGTTTTTCCCCCCGTCAAAGCATCCAGCTCCGGATCTGCATACTCCAGTATATTGAAGTCATTGCCCATTTCAGCTGCGACAACAAAATTAAAGATGTCACGATTAAAATTCTTTGTTTACAGCAATTTTTTGTAACACAAGCTGCATTCGATTCGCATTTGGAATCAATTCATTTTTGGATCAGCGAATTGAATGCACTTATAATTTAAATTACTGCCTTACCAAGTAACAGTTCATCATCGTCCTCGTGTAATCCACCTAAAATATCTCCAACACCTTGAAGCTCCACCATCGTACCATCTTGTTCTAGCTTCTCTAACTCTGCAGTAACATTATCTGGAATCTCCTGTTCGTTACTCGCAGAATCCACAGTTGATGAAGTTGTTTGTGATTGCTGCACAGGTGACGCCTTCTGTAAAGGCAAAGCATTCGCAGAAGGCCTAGCCGAAGGTAACTGCTCCGCTGGTATATGTTGAAAAGGCTGCCTCTGCTGAAGCAATTGTTCATACTGCTCAACAGTGGCCGGACGTACGGGTACTTGGGGAAAACGTGGGTTTCCTCCTTGAAATTGTTGTTGAAGAGAGACCGATGTTATATTCCGTTGTTGCTGCACAGAAATAATATTACAGCTTCCTATAACAACTGTCTCGAGAAATATTACCTGCTGTTGTATGATTAATCTCATTCTTGGATCACTAACTTGCATTCTGAGCCCCACCATTCCCACCGGTTGCCTAATAATACCAGAATTTGGTGCAGGTATTCTGGGGCGCATGGTTGGAGGTAAGGGCTGTCGAAAAGTTGCATCTCCGGTTTGTGGAGGCGTCGCATGATCAGGTTCGGAACTTTCAGCCGGAGGCCAAACTCTCTGCTGTCCCTTCCCGGGCAGCAACTGCTCATCCAATTTCTTAAATTGTTGCCTCTGAAGTAAATCTCGCAACTGTCGGCTCATTTCTGGTGCTTCAGGTCGCACCAGTCCCTGTAGAGCAGGACGAGGTGTTGAAAATTGCGGGCGTGGTGTAGATGGTTGATGGGCATATGGATCGGCTGGCAGGCGAATTGCAGTAGGTGTTGTCGGAGTGATGGGTGGTTTAGGTGTAGACGGTGGATTTGGTGGAAATGGATCGGCTACTTCGTTCGCAGCAAAGTCAATAGTCTGGGGCGCGGGTGTCGTAGGTCGTGTTGTGATTGAAGCCGGATGGGTGAAAGTAGATGCTTTTATACCAAGAGGATTAAAAGTCCTGGGGCTAGGGGAAGGAGGGGCAGGATTAGGATTTATTTCCGGTTGTGCCACTTGCAATACACTGTTTTGATCTGGAATAAATGTCTGTCCATTATCTGATATATGACGGTGTACTCTTGCTACAGCTAAAATTAAATTTAAAATGAAATTGCCAAGAATACACATTCGAATTGGATTTACCTTGAACACGATGTTCTTGAATTACGTGTTGCTGATGTTGCTGTTGTTGCTGTCGCATTGCCTGCAACTGCTTCCATTGCCTTTCTTGCTCGGCTTCCCTTGCGGATTTCTGTTGGTGCGCTGACTTTTCAGGATCCTACACGATTTATTTCATTTTTAGTTTTGCACTTTTCTCTTGATAAAATAGTGAATGTACTTGCAGATTGCAAGTGAGTAAATTAATTTGACACAGAGAGATTAAATTATTTCAAATAGCAAACTATGTTATTAAAACAAGAGGCAACGAATACACAGATCAAATAAAATTTCCCTTTCTTTGAATACATCAGAAGTTCCCTATGAGCAGCAACATTCTAAGCCATGCATGTTATAGATTTATAAATAAAAGAAATAAAATAAAAGAAGGGAGAAACACATACACCTGCACCTTAAGCAAGATTAGTTCATTAAAGTCAGAACTGTTCTGTTAATTTTTGAGAGAAACTGACGCATTTATGTTAGTGTACTACAGAATAGCTCTGAATCTTACTCGGGAAGGAAATCGTGGAGGGATCGGGTGAGGAATTATGTTGTATGAATCATGCTTCAACATTTTCGGTGATTTAAAATGATAATTACTTTCAACATCAAAAATTTAGTATAAAAAAAAAACATCAATCAATACAAAGTTAAACGAAACAATGTAAAAAAAATATTCAGGTGTTCCAAAATCTCCATTATTTATTTGAAAATCAAAAGAAAATTGTGGTTCTTATTGTAGATGTGAAATTCACATATCTTGCTGCAAAGTTTCATGAATTTATGGTGAAGTTTTGCAATTTTTTAGGCAATTCAATATTGCAACCTTCTCTTCTTCCTGTTTTAGGCTGCGTTGTATAAAAGGTTTAAGCCACGATTAACTTTAATCCTAAGTTCCATTTCGTATGTCACATTCTAACTTAGGATTAACATTAATCCTGGCTTAAACCTTTTATACAATGCAGCATAAATTTCATGTTTTAAACAACTCGATACTGCATGAGACTTGAAACAATTGAATTTAAAAAAATTACAAGAAATCAAAAATAATAAGCTGGGATACAACTTGACACTTAATTGGTTCTCACCAATGGTTGAGGTTCGTAAGTTTCCTGGCACAAGGAAGGAAGTGTTCTCATAATTTCAGATGGGGTAAGCACACGGATCTGTTGATCTGCGGCCGCGGAATGTAAAGTTTTGGATCTGACCGAAGATTCAATGTTGGGTTGATATAAAGGATTGACAGTGACATTAGGGGCCGGTCCACAGTGATCCCCGGGTCCCAAAAAAGGTCCGTGCACAGTGAACTGGTGCTGCGTCGGTGGGGAAGGTGAAATGGAGGCGGGGCAGGGTGTGGTCGGAGGTGTGACAGACACAGAGCTTGTGGTTAGTGGCGGCCTCGACTGGTGGGTGCACACCTCTGAGACTGGAGCGACTGCAGGGGCCTGGGTTGGGGGTACAACGCTGACCGTCGAACTGGCCACGGTTTTGGACACACTGGGCGAACTCGCACTCTCCTTGCTGATCTGCGATAGGGTCAATAACACACATACATACTAGTGTACAGTAGCAAGCAGACAGTACATTGCTAAAGGAGGGAAACAGTGATACATAACATGGGCTTAGGCACACGGGTTAGTTACGACCCACAGCACCAATGCTCTCCAATGATCACTTTTTTTTTTCACTATTCATAGCACAAGTTAAGACGGCTTAACATTGAACAAAATAAAAATTAAATTCAATTGGAAATAATTACTCGAGGAATATTTCAAACCCAATTAATTACAATGTTTACCATTGACTCCCAACTTTAAAACAATACAAAGTTAAAATGAAAAAAGAATTTTACTTCAGATTTATACTCACAAGTTTCTTTAGAAGATTAAATTCTCTACCAAATTTAATTTGAATTGATTTACTTATTGTTTAATTACTTTTAATTAAATCGAGGAGCCAAAACATTTAAAACAAACAGTAATTTTATGCACAAATTTTAGTAAATAAAGTACACTACATTAGTAGACAAAGTATATTTAGCACATATCTTGAATCTTGAAATTATTTAATTAAAATCAATAAATTAAAAATTTGTTAACAATTAGATTCAACATGAATTTACTCAGTCAACACAGGTGCATTCGAATCACTGATCTGAATTGATTTATATCGATTCAAAAAGTATTTACGCATACAACCCTCACCATATATGAAACTGATCCAAATCACTTATTTGAATGCACTGATAAAAACGGATTGATTTCAAATGCAAATCGAATGCAGCTTATATTATCACTCAGAACCGACACATTAAAATTAAAACGCAAATAACTTAACACACTACTTACTTGTTGCTGTTTTTTCATTCGAAGTGCAGAACGATTGTCTTTCGCTTTCTGCAAATAGGGTGCTTTCTGCTCGTTGCTCAGTGTCCGCCACTTTTTAATAATCTGTTTGTACCTGTCACTCCACGATGGAAATTCTCCTTTCCACTCCGGATGATTCATGTTTGCGTATAAAACGGCTGAGATCGTGGCGTCAGAGCCCAGACCTTCATCCGCTTTCATTTTTTCAGACGATCGTTGATTGTATGTTGAAGGAACGACGGGGTTGTCGACTTCGCAAGGATCGTTAACCGACACCCAAGGACTCGGTGGCTCAGAAAATGCAGGGCTAAATTGGGGGCTACTACAAAATAAAAAACCTCATAATAACTACGACAAACGTGAATGATCAAACTTACTTGCTATATTCTGAGTGGTACGGTGATTGAGGAGGAAAACTCAATGGTGAATTTAAATTATTCTGAGTGACATTTGGCAAAGCAGTTGGTCGCACTGCAGGTCCAATCGGATGTCCTGGAATCAGTGGTTGCTGTGCAGGCGCAGCCACTGTGCTAGCCGCAGGGGCAGGGGTAGTTGGAAACACGTTATTAGTAGCGATTGGAAATATGTTGCTTTCCTGAGATTCTTGCGATTCATCCGTTAATACACCCTACAAATTTAAGTCATCTAATTTGATCTCATAATAGTCCACCCAGTTCTTACCTTAAATATGTCTTCAACATCCTTACTATTAATATTTGGAATTGACTCTAAATTAAAATGAGGTCCCAAAATATCACTTAATTCATCTTTGGTATCTTTCGTATTGCTTCTTGAATCCAAGTTATCAGGTATGACGGTATCATCTGGAAGATTAGAGTCCGCTAAGCTTTCCAAGGTGTCGGTATTTTTAGCTAGCTCGTCGTCATCTTCGTTCATAATCGTGTTAACCAAATCCGTATCTAATAAATCCCCCGGCAGAGCAAGTACGTTCAGATCTTCAGAATCACTTTCTTCCTCTTCTTTTGGTATTAGCGGTGCTTTGGGCGCCACCTTTTCATTGGCATTTACAAACGGCACTTTCGTTCCTAGCACCGATTGAATAACTTTATCGTGCTTTGCAGTAGTAACTGCCGTGACGTTTTTAATTTCATCCTGTAATTAATTTTTATGTAATTCGATAATTTTAAGTTAGCAAGTAATTACCTGAATGGTTTTCCCTCGATGTTTTGCGCTCTCCTCATCACTTCCACTACCACTCTCCAAATCTTTATGCGAGTCAAGCAGTTCTTTGCCAAAAAAGGCTTCCTGTAAGTAAGGGGGAAAAGTTTCTGCCAGTTTACTCTTCGGCTTTCTCCTTACGGGTTTACGCCTCGGTTTATTTTCAGGATCTATTAAAGGAGGAGGCGCTAAAGGATCTGCCGTTGGGGTAGTTTGCCCGGGAAGCATGTCAATTTCGTCGTTATCTTGGCAACCTCTTATTCCTCTTACTCTCACCAAGAAACCACCAATTCCTGTTGTACGAAATCATTAACGAAAATTAATTTGGGCTAAATTAAGGTAATACCTAGTTTTTGTAAATTCCTTTGGCGTTTACGTCGAAGAACACTGACACCACTTTCCATGGTGAAAATTGTGAAACCTTCAGGTGGTGCACCGTCTTCTTTAGCCCAAATCATGCCTTCCTTATAAATTTCCTGCGGTTCGTCTTTAACGTCGACTAATTCCAGCTTTGCGTTATCTTCTAAACCGTTATCCGCAGACACTACAAGAAAATACAAACATAAAAATAATTCGGATTTGAAACTATAGTTTTTACCACCACTACTTCCGGCAATAACGGATTCTATAGTTGCCATAATTCCAGCTTCCTTGTCTTGCAATGTAGGCATTTTTCTGCGTTTCTTCCTCGTGATTTGTTGTTCCATGCACAGTGATTTAATCATGGCATGTCCGGCTTCGCTCAGGTAAATCCCATCGACGTAATAGTGAGCATTTGATTTAATTTCGGGACTTTTCGTTGGTGTCGGAGGCTTCGGAGCTGGACAAGGCAGCAAATGCGGCGGAGGTACATCACGTGGTCGACAAAGTATGCAATTATAGCCTTCCTCTGCACATTTCTCAGCTTCTAACTCAGTTTTGATACAATCACAGGCACCATGTAACCACCGCTCGCACTGCACACATTGAATTATGAGGTCCCCTTCGTTATACGGTTCTAAACAACTAGGGCAAGTAACATGAGATGCGCAAGGCCCGCACTCCGTAAAACTGTTCATCCAGGTGCAATTAAATCCCGGATCCATAGAGCCGCAAGTCTGACATATTGCACACCACTTACACTTCCAATTTCCAAGTGGAACATAGTCCAGTGGTGGATCCGCACAATAAATATGGTAAGAAATATCACAATCGTCACACAAAATCAACCTCCCTTCATCATTCCTCTGACCGCAACCCTCACACACCGTGCAATCCAAACATCGCCACCCTTTTTGTAAAATAATTTTAGTCACTTTAACGTTCACACAGTAAGGGTGGTAACACTGTCCACATTGAACACAAACTATCAAACAACCTTCCTGGTCCCTCCCCAAAGCACCACACATAACACAAATATCCTGCGTCAGTACAAACCTGTCCTTCGCCGAGCACAAAACCAATCTATTTTCTATTCCGGGCTCTTCATCGTTTTTACTACCATCCGATACCGGTCGTTGCAAGCCAACCCCCGGTACGCCAAAGACGCCCCGCATTTTCGTCTTTGGCCCCCGTTTCCGGCCGAAATCCGTCATTCGCTGACGCTTCATAAAACCCACCTTCCCAGGCAATCCTTTGCCTACTCCTTTCGGACGACCTGGAAAATTATTACCTAAACCTAAACGC
This sequence comes from Dorcus hopei, assembly GCA_033060865.1. Classification (NCBI taxonomy): domain Eukaryota; kingdom Metazoa; phylum Arthropoda; class Insecta; order Coleoptera; family Lucanidae; genus Dorcus; species Dorcus hopei. Next base: position 735,003 of record CM065425.1, on the reverse strand, counting down.
TTCTTGGCTATTTTACTTGCACTGTATGGTTTTCCCCGGCCTAAACCCATAACCCTCATACTCTCTTCTGAGACGAAACGTTCTTGAAAGTCATAATCATAATCGTCGTAAAGAGATTCTTGCGAAGCAGAAAGTGAATCTCCGCCATCTTCAATACCTAAAATTTAATCTCGATTAATTCGGAAAAAGAAAAAATAAAATGATTCTGCAGCGTACTGTTACGTTTGGCAAGCATAGGTCGTCCCTGCTGAGTTAAATTTTTACAGATGAGGCAAATGTAATCGTATTCAGGGTGAGCTTCTTTTCTTTGATGGTAAGTTGTTAAATCAGCTTCTGGATCACAAGTACCATGCACGAACCTAATAAATAAGAATGCTGTAATACTTAATGTTTTGAGTAAGTCAGGAAGACTTACTTGCGACACAAAGCACACTGTACCATTTCACGATGAGCATGTGCACGATATGCTCGATGACAAAGGGGGCAAGAAAAACCTTTATTGCGTTGTTGGTAGCATGAATCACAAACTGTGTAATGCGCATGCCAACGAGATGATAAACCAGCTCCGGGAGTTCGTGAGCCACAATCTCCGCAAACACGGCAGCACTAAAAATTTATTTTATACATCGAACTGATCACTTGGTTACAAAATTTGCAATACCCTGCATTTCCATCCATACTTTGGAATCGATGTTACAACGGGTCTTTGGCACATTGCGTGATAAACTTTATCGCACTGTTCACAAGCCATTAATTTTGTTTCGTCACCTGGCATTCGACAAACCTGACAAAGTCGACATTTTCGACACTGCCACCCCGCTCTCACTCCTAAAGTGAATTACAAATTGATATTTACAAACAAAATATTATAATAGAAAGTTATTACCGGGTGATTGTGCTAGACCCACACAGATTCCATGATAATGTTCGCCACAAGTAGAGCAATACATCAAGTTTGATATGTCACCTAACATTTTACACGTGTAGCAGATAGAACCTATTTTAAAACAAGGAAAACAATAGTAAATAAGAAATTCATAGAAAAACACTGTTTGATCTAGCTTGTTTGACGTATAATTAAACTCCACTGCTATCATAAAAGCAATGAACATAAAACCAGGTTTAATTTTACATAAACAAGTCCTTCTCATGTTACTTAATAATGGTTACCTTCACATAACACAGATACTTGTGCGAGATGGGTACTACAGAATAGCAGGAGCGAAGCAAGTTCCTGAAAGGCACCAGATGCAGTGGCACAAGGAAAATGATATATCTTTGTACAACCATCTTTTTTACAAGTAACACTTGCTCCATAATGACTACAATGTGAACACTTTTTGGAAGCACTTAACAAAACTGCTTTTCCAACGTTCTCCAGCGCAGAATTTTCTACAAAAATAAATAACACGGCTACGTATTTCTCCTACGCACACAACAAAAACAATTTACCTGCTCTGGCCACACCAGATGACCACAAAGCACAACTCCGATGCACATAAAAATGGCCCGACGGTTCAAATATCGACGTTACATCTGGCTCCTCAGTAAACCCAATAATTGTAAGCTCGTCTACGTACTCGCTAGTCATGGATGGATGTCTGCATTTATTAAAACTTTTCTGTCGTCGACAGGTTACGGGCCCACGAGGACTCTTATCCCCAACATCACGCTCGGGTATGTTCTCTGTGATTTGTGGATTTGGCGTTTCAGATTTTATTCTCTGAGGAATAAATCCATCCGGACAAGTCAATCGTAACATTTCACTCTGTCCCAGCTGACTCCTTTCTCCCAAATTACAAAAGGCACAAACCTTGCCGGGCCTACAACAGCGACTTCAAATTAATTAACAATATCATTACAATTCGATTCTATGTGTACCATTGCTCCGGACTGTACGGTAGTTCTTCCGGTGGAGGCAGATGTTTCTCTTTGTCGCAAATAGTGAGTGCACCCGTTTCCGGATCGAGCATCGAGATTTCCTCGCCCGGTGATGGTGTCACCGACGTAAAATCGAAATCTCCCCTCTCGAAGCTTTTCACTTTTTTTGGTAAGCCTCGCATGCCGGGAGGTTTCCAACGCTTTCGTACACCTACATTATTCCTTCTCTGCATTGGCTTCCCTAATATCATCAAATATTGAAATTACAAGCAAGCTTAAATTAATATAGAGGGAGAGTTTCATACGTTTATTTGAAGGTATATTTGAAATAGGAAAATAGTTTTGTGTGAAAAAGATTCTATCTGCAAGTTCTCTGAAATGTTAATTTTGAACGCCACTCTTTAAAAATATCACAATCTGCAAGTTTTTATAAATTAGAATCAACTTATTTAAAATATTTTTCTAACAATCTAAGAGTGATTAACTGGTGTACAATATTTTAATGAAAGAAATAAATTGTAGCTGTTTATAATTTTTTTAAAACACTAGACAGAGTCCAAAGTGATCACCCACATTAGGCAACCAAAATTCTCACTTATGGTAATAAAATAAAATACCCCAACTGCAATTACAGGATATTATAATCAGCTGTGTAACAGAATTAATTTGTCAAGAAATGGAAAAACAAATACAGTTTGAATGTAATATGCAAAAATGTATTATACAAGAATTAAAACAAATCAATATGAAATAGTATTTCCCCTAATACCATATCTGAAAAGTTTTTTTTCTAAAAGAAGACTGTGATTAACACAATCAAAAGCTTTGGTGAGATCAATGAAAAGCCTAAGTACAGATTGTTTTATTTTTCACCTAGCTTTTATGACTAATTGGGGCAACCCATCTCAGTTTCTACAATGTTCAGTGACTTGCCTAGATTGAGTAGCTAGCCCGGTGCTAGACTCTACTTTACAAGCGCTCTGGTATTTTTTTCTTGCCCTCAGCTGTCAAATTTGATTAATTTTAGATTCAAACGCTCTAATTACTATGCCCTGGAATTCAAACAAAGCCTGATCACCAAAAGTATTTCTTTAAAGCGCTCAGTTATTAGCAAAGTGCTTTAAAGTAACAAATCAATTTTAATGTCACATTTTTTTAAATGATCAATTTGTAATCGACTCATCATAATAAAATAACCGGTGATCAACATAAAAACGAATTAGAGCAGGCGCTGGAATTTAAAAGTGGGTCTTGAATAACGACATACTAACATTTATTGTCAATTAATTATGTTATAAATTATAAATTATAAGAGTTCGAATAGAAACGTTGAAAAAGTGATTGAAGGGACGTCCGATGAACTAAATGCACACATGCGTGTTTGGTTGCAACGCCAACTCTAATTCGTTTTTCAGTTGATCACTTGTTACAAAATGAAAATATCAATTCATATAATTAGCCTACAAAACTAAGTTCCATAAAAGTACCAACATAAATTTTTCGATTGGTAACATTCATTTTTGTAGAAAGTGCTTTTTACCACAGATAATAGAAGTATCAGATGACTCATCAAGGCCAGTTTAAAGTTAAGCCAATGCTTAAACCCTTAAAAACAATTGTTGAAATAATCGTTGCTATGGGTTTAAGCCTTAACTTAACTTTAAACTGGCATTGTAACTACAACTGGGTCCAAATGTTCTAAATTTGACGCCTCAATTTGATGACAAACTCAGTTTAGTTTGGAGACAGCTCACCAGCAAATGGTTTTGTGATAAATGTTCAGTTTTCGAATTTGTGCATACAAGTGACATCTATTGAGTATTTAACAAACTATTTTTAGAACGTCTACCCATTCCTATCTCGTTGACTATCTGGAGAGATCCATAGGGTGTTCTCTTATATGAAGAACAATGTAACTTGATTGTGAACTTTGAAGATAGAAAAAATCTCTGCAGATGTCGCGATAGTTATGAACGTGGCCCAGTGCTTTTTTGGAATGTCCTGTTTTGGAATCTGATTGGTGTTTGTTCGCCATATGCATTCAACTCGTATGTTAATTAATTTATTTTTTATGGTATTTCATTAAATTGGAGGAAGTTTAGAGATATTTCTTGGTTTATAGAATTACGAATGAAATTGACATTAATTTGAAACACCTAATGCGAGTAGGTATTAACATTTTAAAGGAAATTTAAAATTTAACGTCCCTTTAACCTGAACTATGTATTTCTGTAGCCTAGTCTCCTTTAAAATGTTGATAATACTTACTTGGCAGGAAAATACTGTCACAAAAAATGAGTATTTTTGTTTTTCAAGCAGTGCTGTGTGTATCAAAGTGATTCAAGTGCAATTTAAAATTATCATTATAGCAACTGAAGTTTTTACTTTGACCAGTTCAAATCATATTTAATTTTTTTTCATTCCAGTAACTGAAATTGTCAAATTTAGTGAAATATCATCAACCATTTCTGATCAACATATACAAAAAAAATATTATTGAAACTCCAAAACGAAGAAGTAAGTTGTGCTGAATTATGATGTTCAATAATTAATTTTTCTCTTTTCTGTTATCAGGAACCAAAATTTTCGAATCCAGCAATAGACCATCTGCTAGTTCTGATCAATGTTTAGAAAAGATTGAAACTCCAAAAAGAAAAAGTTTTATTCAGATCAACTTTATTTGAAATTTAATAAGATGTTTCTCTTTCATTACACGGCATCACTACATTATAGAGGGAGTTGGCGTCTTCCAACTGTAGAATTAACACTAAAGGCAATTTTTTTTAATGGAAGAACAAGAGCTTTGGCTAAGTCTCTTAAACAAATAAGAAGAAAACATAACAGTCTTTTATTCAAAATTATCAAAAGCTGGATCAACTTTAGAACCTCATGTTGCAGAGTCAGGTACATCAACATGGAAAAGCTTCCAAGGGTCGTAGATTTACATTCAACGATAAATGTTTGGGCCTAATTTTATATAAACAGAGCAGACAAGCATATAAAACATTTTCAAAATTATACAGTGTTCCTATTAGAAAAACTATAAGCACTTTATTAAGAAATATTTCCTTGGATGTCGGTGCTAATGAAAGTACATTTCAAAGTTTGAAAAAGACAGTATATTCTCTACAGACAGTAGAAGGATTTTGTGAAATTTAATTCGACGAAATGTCAATCGAGCCTCATGTTTCATTCAATGTTCATACCAAAGGATTTGAAAATTTAGGGGAGTATAAATCGGAACAAATTGCTGATCATGAAATTGTATTTATGTTAAGAGGCATCACCAAGGACTGGAAACAACCAGTGGCATTTGGTTTTACTAAAAGTTCAATAAAAACTGTCGAATGAACTAAGCTATTAAAAGATATTGTACATTGATCGTTATAATTATGTTAATACACTTTATGCCTTGTTATTTTTTTACCACGTCCACTAAACACTAAAATCCGGCCCTGATGTGTGAGCACGTGTGAATTTACAATTTACAACAAAATCGCTCACACTTAAAGCAGAACAAACAATTCGACACATCCCCTTTAATTAACTCGAGGTCAATGAAAGTCCAGTAAAGAGATCAAAGTGCTGACAAGCGAGTTGCGCTACTGTATGCTTTATACTGTGCGTGTACAACATTCCAGGGGTTCAACTGCAAGAGCTTTGAAATACGAACAAAATTTTTACTGCAAACCAGTGCTCCAATTTTAAATTACTGGCGGGAAAGTCAAATAATTGAGGAAAAACTCTACAGATGGCGCTGAATTGAAACCCCCTTCATTAAATTGCAAATGCCTATCTATAACTGAGGGCCGGTATTATAAAGCCAAGTTAGCTTTAACTATCGGTTTAATCCCATGGTGATGGGATTATGGCAATAAAGTGGGAGTTAAAGTTAACTTGCTTTTATAAAACTGGGCCTGAGAGATCTATTATCTGTGGTTTTACCACAGGAGCTACTATACAGGGTTGCCAGATTGGGCGAAATTCTGCCATTTGGGCGACATTTTAGACACACTTGGTGCTTAACAATTTTATTTGGCCACTGGCTCCTAATTTGAAAAAACACCTTTCAATTTATTAGTTGCTTTCATTTATTTGTTTAAATGAATTTCTGATAGAACTGTCATTTAATTTTACACTGTCAATTTGTCTAAAACAAGATGACAACTGTTACTCCTTCTAGTTTAAGAACAAACTACAGGGCAATAGAAATTGTTAGTCCTGATCCTACACTGCTTTCCACGAGCTTGATATCGGTATTTACATCCAATTATTAAAATGAAGTTAGCAACATGGGGAGATCTGGGGAAGTTACTAGATATCCCAAGATTTTGTTGAGTTCATTCACGAAAAGTGGTTTATTCCATTGTAATAGTAATCTGATTAAACAATAATTATATTCCTTATTAATTAGGTTAGGTTTGGAGATAAGATTCATGAATGTTCTATGCACGCACTGCTTTTCGTTCTAACCTTCATGTGATAGATGTAAATATTAATATCAAGCTCGCAGAAAGCATTGTAGGATCAGGACAATCAATTTCGATCTCCCTGTATAATTAGCAATAAATAATTTAACTTGAAATTGGTAGCAGTGGACCTATACGTATTTCTCGTTGTTGAGAATTTGCATTACGTATTTTCTTTTAAATTTATCACCTATGCAGATCCCTGTAATCAATCACAAATCACAAATTGACATTCTGTCAAATTTTGAATATTGCTTAACAAGTATGCAATTCGTAATGCAAAAAAGTTCCTAATCTTACTGCCAATTCAACTGAAACTTGAATTACTCAGTACAGTGTTTGAAATACTTATAAGTGCATTTTTAAATATGCAAATCATACTTGCAGCACAAACAGGACCCTGCATTACCACAAAGCCAGAAACTCATTGAAAGTTTTTTGCCAAGAATTTATTTATTTTTTAAATGTAATATCGGAACCTTTCACTAATTTAATCATATTTATATTTCTTCATATAGATGATATCTCCTGATTTAGGAGCATCCTATATCATAAGTTTGTGATAATCTGATTTTATTATTTAAAAATATGTATACATACCTCCTTCTCTGCGGGGTCTACCACGACCTCTTTTGATGCTAAGAGGTTTACCAGTAAAATTAAAAATGGGTGGAATATCATCGTTTGTTGGAGGTGATGATGTAGCTGAAGTGGCAGTCGAAGCGGGACCGGATGAAGGTAACTGCAAAGGCGATGGAAGTGGATCATCGATGACATCTTCGTCGTCCTCATCTAGATCGGAAGCGTCTGCTTCATCCAGGTCCATCAGCTCGTCAGGATCTACTCCCGACGTTAATTCATCCATTGTTGGAACTGCAAAAGCGCGCTGAACATAAGCACAGGTAATTCGCAACTATCAAGGTTATAAAATCAAAGTGAAGTAAAAACTCGGGCAGCCACACTAGAGCACGTATTCTATTTTCTCGGGCGATTTTCCACGCGCACACGACACTCAAACGTCTCTAGCCGTTTAGCGTACAAAGTGAAACTCACAATCAACTCAACCGCCATGTCAGTTGTATACATGAACCCGGGATGTGCAATGGCAAAAAAAAGGTTGTTGCAAACTTACTCAAACTATTTACAGAAGCATCTGCGCACAAACTAAATTAAATCTAGTTGCGTTCTAACTTACATTAAACCGATTTTTACATTTTACATTTGTATACATATCGTAATAACACAAAAAAATATCACTATAGCTACGGAAGTGGGAGAGACCATCAAATTATTCGGTTCCGACTACGACTTTAAACGAAAAAGTACTTGGGAAGTTGTACCAACCTTAATAAGTCAAATGCACTTTCTCGCGAACTTTAATAAATGCTTTCCTTGTAATATCAACTAACGTTATGCACACATCTCATTAACACATTTAATATAAAATAATTTCGTTTAATTATTTCAACTCAGTAACATAAAATTACAATTTCACTTGTCGGCAGTATAGAGTATTTTCTGTTGGGTGATTGCAGGTTGCCGAACTTTCGGCGGCAATTTTAAAAGTCGCCAACTCGCGTTTTTGATTGAACAGAGACGGACTTGGATTTAAATGGTGTCGCAAAAATGTAAATGTGAACGAAATCGTGCCTTACAAATGAACATAAAATAAAAAAAAGCTGATTGTTTGATTTCTGAAATAATAAAAAAGTAATACCTACCTATTTATTTATGTTTCATTAAAATTTTACGCAGTTTAAAAATGAACTTGTTAAATTTATTCTGTACCTCATTAATTAGAAATATTTTCATATTAGACACAGTTTTAGTTGTTTTAAGTTCAAAACTAAGTAATTTAATAATAGGTTTGGCTATAAAAAGCAATATTTATTATACAATTATCATTGAAGCTTTTATGGAGCTTTACTCGTCTTAAGTTTATAGTATTTCTTTTTTAAATTGGTTTCTATGAAAGTGATTACTTCAGCTATTATGAAACTCAGCTGGATACTCAACTATCCTACTGTTATAAATCAGTTTCTTACTATGAAATAAACAACCCCTCCAGATCTGGATCTAAAATATTATCAAATTAAGCAAATAAGGCTGAAACAGCAACTATTATTGAAGCTTATAAAATAATCTCAGCTAATATGATTTCTTCTTCTTCTGAGAATGCTGAATCTTTACTTACGATCCGAACCCCCTTAGGCCATTTTACATTACCCTATTTCTTGTACTTACAAGATTTGGTTCCATTTCTCAAACAATTTAATTCATGCGGTAAATTGCATCTAAATTTAAATTGAATTGAAAGCTTCTTGGAAAGATAGAACGTGTTCTATCTCCGAACCTTATCTGCAGTCTAAAACTCTTCTAAATTTTGTATTATAGAAACTGAACAATTATATAAGAAACAAGGTAGTCTAAAGAGGGCCCTAAACATACCTAAGTTAATTTAGGCAATAAAATCATTTTAAGTAAAATTTCAGGCAGTAAAGCTTATTAGTTAGTTAGTTTCTGTTTTAAGCACAATTCAAATTTATTAAGTTGAGCACCGTAAAGGCGTTTGCTAATTAACTGATCAATTAATTAAAGAAGTGTTTGGGAAAGCCAAGAATCCGGTTGATTATAAAAACTTATTAATTAAATGATATCTTTTCTATAAAAGTAAAATAAAAGATCAAATTTTCTTTTAAATCCATTTATTTATATTCAAGTTATAATGGATTACAAAATAATTAATACTACGAGAATAGGACAATAACCGTGTCTTCAACATTTTTATACATATAACGAATGTTTTCACTAATATCAATTGGTAATTCTGCCTAAATATTTAGACGTACTCAAAGAAAACGCTATACACAGTTCACATTAAAATAATCATCCTCAGTACAAAACTGATTCCATTCGATCTGAGCAAGTTCAAACAAATCACGATAAAAATTTAATCCCAGTGAGTTCCTCGCTACTCTTATACAGAATATATTTCCATAAAAACAGTGGTCCTATGCGCTAACTTATTTTTAATCAGCCTCAACATTTAACCTAATTTAATATACATATCACGTTTTATGAACTAGTTCTATTTACATTGTTTTATATGAGCTTCAGTGACCTCCTAACGAGTCTTTTTTTAAATTCATAACAAAATTAATACTTGCGAAAATATTAATAAACGTAGCATTACAATTTTATGCGTAGCATATACAAGCAAACTTAATTAAATTGAATGTTAATATAATGTAGGTACAGAATCTGTTCAAAGTATGTTTATGATTTCAACTAATCAGTGATTCAATACGTTGAATTTTCGTTTATAAACTTGAATTATTCGGTTGTGAATATCAAGTATTAATGTTTTAAGTCGTCTCAGCTATTTAAACTACTCTTTGCAGATGCTGTACTCAAAATTTAACTTCATAAGTATGCAGCTAGCTATAAAACATTAAGAACTCTAGTAAAGCTGAAAATTAAAATAACAATTTACATATAAGGAATAATTTGCAGTGAATCTAAGCCCTATAAAACTGGGCAGATTTTCAGCCAGTGTGCACATCATAATGACGAATCCTTAAATACTAATTACGTTCTCGCTAAATCATTGCGAAACTATTACACTTTGCTTTTATTACCTGCAGAAGATAGCTCTACAGTTTTTAGGCAGTTGAAAAAAAAAACTTGTGCTTTTAAAATCACATGAATTACATAAAACGATAAACCTTGTATGAATCGACACGAACTTAAAATTACGTGTATAATTAATTAAGTAAAGCTTCGTAAAAATAAATAATCATGCTATAAGAAATTTAATGCAATTAATTTTAGCTAAGTACCAGCTACAGAGAGAGAGATATTTGCTTTGCGACTTTACGATATGAAAATGAAAATGATATGTTCCTAGCTGTGAATCAATCGAATTGATGAGTAAAATACACAATAAAATCAGTCTTCACAACGAAAAGCAAATTACAACTCACAACCTTGCGTTAAAAATTTTATGATTGATCAAAACAAATATCTCGATTAAATCATTCAACTTAGCACGATCGATAATAATTTGTACATGGTTTGGAACATATAGTGAAAATCACTAACATCCAGAAATTTTAATTAACACAAACGAGTTAATTCATAAACATCATGAAACGTTACACCAAAATTTATGTGCAGTATGTACATATTGTTTGCTCGTCCTAATCAGTAGGTATGAATTGGAACCTGAGGCAACGAAAGATGGCCATCGCCCAAAAAAATAGTTTCATTTGAGTATGTGGTTGCAGTGTGTGTGATTCCACTATATTTTATTTTATTACAAATCTAAATTGGTTCCTTTATGTTTGCGTTTAGCTTTAAACTGGTCATCCTTGGTTTTCGGAGGGCAGAACTATGGATACTGACTTTCTGGGGCAATTCTTTTGCACCGTCGACGTTTCTTCCTTCTCTTGTATTACCAATTTCTCTTCGTCGGGGACTTGGACTAGATTTGGACTAACGAAACTGAAACAAAATATTTTATTTTCAGTTATTTTAAGATAGAATTATGTTTTACTGCTTGTAATATGTAATTTATTTTATAGGTAGTATTAACGTAAGTGAAATGTAAAATAAATTGGACTCGCAGCTAGAATATTGTGAGCATAAAATTAAGTCAACGACAGCTTCATTTAATTAATGAATAATTTGTGAATCTAACGACGGTAATAACAGTCTTCTTTTGAATTAATCATCCATAATTGCAGTCCAGGCTCGGCAGATGCATTCACAATTATGCGAGTGTAATTCATGAATTACGTAATTTACTTTCTTTGATGATTCATAGTAATAAGTCTTAATGCACTCTACTCTACAATATGAAATATTTCTTTTAGATTAATTAATTAACGGTTACTTTAACAATTTACTCAAGTTTTCCTCAATTGTTATAAAGAATTAATTCAGATTTCATTAACAATGATATGATATAACTGGTAATAACTTATTTATTTTTTATGCTGTCTTTATTCAAGCAAGACTCTCTGTTTAATTGTAAGTGCAATGATATTAAACAGAACGTTCTGCTTGAGTGACAAAATATAAACTTTTACGTGCGATTCTTTTCTAAAAATAACTTTCAATTCAATACTTGTTTTCTGTTACATTTGAGCAAGGGTACTACCCTGAGTGAAAAGTAACTTGAGAGCCCCGACTTATCACTTAGAGTAGATGCAAATGTACGAAAAAGGAAAACAATCCCCAATTGAGGCAAATGGAATTCGGACAATGTTGTGTCATGCTCTTCACAGGACTTGATTTGCATCACAAGCGATCTATTTTCGAACAGCGAGCGTTCAAGTTTCGAGTGATGCGAAAACAAATCAAGCACTATTACACAAACCTCTCAAAGGCAGTCGGAGGTGGCGTAGGCGTTCTGGACAGGGGAAAACTGGCTACTTCTCGGCTAACTGCCAAGGACCGGATCGAACCGAAGGGTGGATCTGGAGATAACTGAGCTGCCACTGGCACCAAACCCCTGAAAAAGAAATTTAATGCATTACTATTTTATTTGACATTTAAAACTGTGCATCGTGTGGGAAGGAACACAATATACAAAGGAAACCATCATAATAATTTCTTTATTCGTACCCAACCGGAAATGCATCTATTATATGCAAATGCAGTAAAGTGTACTTATTAATAATTAATAATGTGCCTTTACAAACTTTAGATTCTGTGGGTCGTAAAGGAGATAAACTAGCATGAAATAATAGAATACATTCGCATTCGAAACCAATTTCCTTGTATTTACAAGATTTGGTTCAACTGAGTGAATTGTATGAACCGAAAACTATATTTCTGAAAAAATAGAACACGTTCTATCTCCATACAATATGTAGAAATTGAACCAAATCTTGTATAGGATAGTCCAAAACAAATCGGAATAAATGCATCTTAAGATTCTAATATCAAGAGAACATCTACGTGTTCTGCAGATGTAATTAATTAATTGAGGCAACAGCAGGAAGGAAACTGTGCGTTCAGAATATCCGGGCACGTAGAAAAGATGTGACCGGAATGTTGGCGAGTCCCGTGATTTTTTACATTAAAATGCGTTCGCAGTCGCCTTGATTAGTTAACATTAATAACAATTAGCAATTTATGCTGCTGCGAAAAACAAGTGTGTACCTCTACCTAATCAAAAATGCTACTGCGACGTTCTCAACGTACTGAAGTAAACAGAATTAACTAAAAGGGTCGGTTTATTACAAATTTACTAAATTAAAAATGATAATGATGATGACACATGCATAATACACTGCCTGCCGGCGCACCTAAGTTTTTAAAGTGGTGGTTATTTCAAATACCGGATCCGGACGCGGAGGGTTGAAAAGGCCGTTGAAGGTAGTTTTAATCCCTCGTTGGTTCATGACTAACAAAAGGCCTGTTGCTGTTCTGTTAATGCAGCAGGTAGTTTAATCTTGAGCCAACTTATTCGCCGCTTGAATTTTAAGCAAATGGAAACGGAAACTCATGTTTTAATCTTTTATTTAACATCCTAATCCTAATCACAAACCAGATTTCCTCATTAGCACTTGGACTATATATCTAATTGAAAAAGATGCGAATTTGTATTGAAATTATTTAATTATTGATATTTCCTTAATGATTTCATTATTTAACTGATGCTATTAAACATGGTACAACTTAATGCACTTATATCACTGTTGTCCTTTCGTCTTAACAACAAACACGAGTTGGGCCATTAGTAACGTTATTATCTTCTAAATTTACATTTCGCATTATCGAAGATCAAAGGTTGCTTTAAATATCAACCGTTTGTAATCTAATCGGGATTTATATTTTGACTTTCTTCGCGAGCAACGCAAATGCGGCGGCAATTAAATCCAAAACAAAGATCCTGTTGTTTCATGTCGTAACATAACATTCAAAGGATTAGATTCACCATTCTTTGGTCGTTTTTTAATTAAACGGCAGGGGTTTTAACGAACTGCCTTGTGTGGGCCTCAGTATATCTTTGTTTTGAATGTTACCATATGCGATAGATTAGAATCTAATTGGTAATTTTGCAATGCGAAGTGTTTGATCAAATTACTACGTGGATGCATAAAATTCTTCTAATGGCACATTTTTATTACTTAAATATATTGTTTGTTTCTTCTCCATGGATTAAAAAGTCATTTCAGATAATTTTGTTTGAAAAAGCTGTAATGATGATTAAGTAAGAAAATTACTGTTTAATGATGCAACAATTTAGTGATGGAATCAATTACAAAATAAATACTAATTACTTTTTTGCTGAGATAAGTGAGTCAATTTTCAGATAATAATGAACCATAAGGTATATATTTGTAAGTTACATATTTAAAGCCTCAGACACAATAAGGTCAGTGTTAACTAGAACAAAACCAGACAATGAGGACCAAAGAACGAAAAACTGCATATACGCATTACCCTGTGAATACGGTAGGGAGTACATTGGGGAAACAAAAAGACCTCTAAGAATCAGGGTAAAAAAACATCAAATCCTCACACGTAACGGAGAAACAACGAAGACTAAAATTGCTGACAGGTTTGGAACGATCATCACAATATGAAATGGGATGAAGCCCATGATGATATCAAAAGAAAAGAAAACCATACGCAGAAAATTGAAAGAAGCAGCTTACATCGGAACTGCAACCTACCCCATTAGCCAAGCAAGCCTTGAAATTAAGGACATATGGGTGCCAATCATGAGGAAGAACCTGAAGAGAAGGAGAACCACGGACACTCAAACCAACCCAACGGAGAGGGATGAGTCAACGATGCAAAGTATCGGGAACCCAAGCACCTCTGTGTAACTACACTTCTGCGCAGCACTTACTGCGCAATAAATGGTAACTTATATAGAAATTAATAACTATAATAAGTTGCCGCCTCAGTAGCCAAGTGAGTTAATTGTCTAGTCTGATAAAATCATCAATCAGAAGAACCCAGGTTCAAACTCTCACAAGGCGAATTATTAGAGACGTGCACATAAAAGTCCAAACGATTCCGTGAAAATTTGGCAAACTGCCTTATAACTGTCAGTGTCAGAGAACGGCGGAAACTTTACACACCATTTATGACCCAGAACGCTCGGAAACGTCGGATAAGAACAATCCACGAAACGGTGGTAATAGCCCAACAAACAACATTAACAATATTGACATTACACCATTAACAACCTTCCGTAACATATTCACATGTTACATAAATCGCAATTATGATTCTAAATAAATGTAATTGAGAAAGACATTCCGTTTCTTTTGCCTTGATGCCACCCACGTCTTGAATCGTTGGCTTCTGTAAGTCTGTGATGCTTTAATTCTATTTCAGTTTTTTCTTTTAGTCGTGCTTTTTATTTTGCAGATTTTGAGTTGGAAAAGACCGTAGGGGCGGGCAAAGGGAACAAACATTTTAGCCCTGAAAAGTCGTCTTAGGCCCTAGATTCATCGGACTTAAGAATCCCGATTAACAATGATAATCCGGGCTAAGACGACTTCGTAGTGATCATGATGAAATGATTGATCCTTTCTTTGCATATTTTTTTTGATTTATATTTGTAACTGCCGCAATTCAGAAAGACAAGTTTTGTTTGTTAAAAGGAATTATGCGTTTGAACTTTACACTTTGACATCTTGAACTGTACATTTTTACTTCAATTACCGTCAAAACAAACGTATTGTTTACAATTTAATCGTTGGCAATGTTTTTTTACAAGAAATTTTATTATTCCCATTACTGTTAAAAAAATTTAAACTTATCATATTATTGTCGAGTAAGTTATTGAGTTTTTTGTTTGTTTGTTCTCTATCCTTTCAAGTAGGTTTTATTTAAAAAAAAAAAAATTGCACTTCCATCGGCTTCATCATACACGTGAGTCAGTCAATTTAATGCCATTTGTCCCCCTCAATTCGTTAATTAGGATGAAAAAAGTAATTGAGAATGTAATTTTTTAAATGTATGTATAATGCCAACATGAGTTGCCCAAAAATAGAACGGCGCATAATAATTTCCGTTTTATTTTAAGGCAGGATCCTTCACGCCGAAATGGAACTTGGCAGTGTTTCGTGCCATAAAAATAATTTGAACAAATTCCCCGCACTTGTCCTTACAAATATGGTCCTTTTTAATGACTCACGCGTTTCTTTCACTAAAAAAAGAATTCATTTAGCCTCAAGATGTTGAACGTTCATAAAAAAAGTACGTCTGCTTAGATGGTGTAACGGTGCTGCTTCCTTGGGTCACTGCTTCAGTTCGCGTTTGGAGTACGTGGAATAACAGTACCTTACGTTTTTGCTTACCCATACAACATTGTTAACAACAATTTATTACGATGAGCAAACACAATGTTTTTTGTTCTTGCGCTCGGTTAAATTAATCGCGAATTATTGTTGATTTTGGCTTAGTTCAAGCTTGAAAGAGCCTGGATTTGTTTTAATTAATATAAATTAGTATGTATGCAAGTTATTGTGTCAATTTCTAAAGAAAGCTGGATTGTTGTAATCAAACTGTTGTGTTCATATATGATCTGATTTATACTTTTGTACTTGTAATTAGTGATGATAAAACGAGTCCGCATGTAAATTAGAAATCGATTGTGTAATTCCCCGTACTGATTAAATATTCACATCCTGTATGCAATCCAGGAGTACAAAAGTCCGTGCAAACGGAATACAAAGATAAAATGCATCGCTTAGGGTTGGTGACCTTTGCAGAGATTTCCATAATCGATGGCCCGGTCACGTTATCAGATGGCAGGACGAGGGGGCGCTTTATTTATTTTTTTTAATCTCCCCAATGGTAAATCCGGGCGAAATATTTCACGTTCTGCGGTTATTTCGAGATACAACAGGATAGCAGCTCCGAGCTTGACCTTTTGCAAACCGCATGCAATGTGCGAGTTTGTTTTATTACAAAAACTGACCTTAAACGTTTTCTTTGCAGAATCAATAATCTACAGACTTGGTTTCTTTAAACAAACCGTCGAGTTTACGAGACGATGATTACTTAAGTCTGAATTCCAAATTCACAAGACGCTTTATCTTGATTTGTCTGTTAAATTAGTTTGTGTTTGACCTTTCGCAAATTGTATGCAACGTTTTGCAAAAACTGACCTTCTTTGTAGCAATCAATACCTACTGCAAAAAATCGAGTAAATTTTTTTTTTAAACAAGACAATATATTGAAGAGCTCTGATTAAAACATCGTCCGTGTATTTTGGCTGTTAGCTAAAAATGATAATAAACAATAATTGTATTTAGAATTCGCTCGTATGAAAACGGCTTTATTTGATAAACTGTTGAAACTACAACACAAACAGAATATCCGGTTCGAATTTAATGGGGGGGGCTTATTAAACGATCGCGTAAAAATTAATAATTTAGGAACTTCTGCACCACATAATTTATACGGCTTTATCAACAACGCAAGATTTTATGCGGCTCTTTATTCCGAGTGGTTTATCTGTTACGTGCCGCTTGGCTTTCATTTTCGAAACGTAAGTATAATAAATTTAGAGTGAATTTTAAATTCCGTCTGATTGTGAGCCAATTTGCGCCGTGGGAATTCCGTTCGAGGTCTATTAATTATTAAAAGGGGCTATCGATTCATTCAGGTATTAAATAAAGGAAATAACTTGGAAAGTTCTTCACAAAGAACAAAGCAGGTCATCGGCGGGAGTACATTACCGAACCGTCTTATTCTATTGTTCAATTAATGAGGCAGTCACTGCTTTGATATGTTCGCAGGTCCTTTATTTTATTATCTTGTTTTTGAAGCGTCGAGTATTACGACAAAGCGGCTTTATCAATTATCTTTTAATTCTATTATTATTATTATTAAAATTTTTGAAGCTTCATCGAAGCGGCGAGGTTTTAAGAAACTTATTTCTAAAGCTTTCATTCTCGAATACAAAGAGGTGTGACATACTCATATGAAAACTCATTACCATTCTTTTATTCCTTCATCTTTTCATTTTGATATATTATTGTATTTACTATAAGTTCTTGAAGCTCTCTCCATTATAAAAACGAGACTACGTTGGATGTCTTTAGAGCTTTTACTTAACGTAAGCAAACTTCAATTATTGATAAAACTTAACAACAGTTTTCTTTCTTTTTTTAGTAGGTACACTTTTGAAGTCTTTTTATAAACGATGCTAATTGCGCAGACGGAGCTTTATCAATTCTCTGTTGTTGCTAATCCAAAAGATCTGTTCATTTTATTATTATATTAATTACGAGATTATGTCAAATTAACTAAAGAGCTTTCTGACATCGTCCTTAGCTTATTCACTGGGCTTTTTTCTTTTGTTGACGTCTCGTTCTTCAAAAGCACTGAAGGTGACAATCAATTATCACACTTATTTAATATACAGTATGTTTTTTTATATAAATGTGGACCACCTAGAAGTTTCTTACTTATCAAATTGAACTTAACATCTACAACACGTCAGTGTTACCACTTTTACAAAAACAAAAGTGAACAATTCCTTAATTTATCTAGTTTAATAGTCAAAGATACTTGTAAAAAAATGTTCAAAATGCGTTAAAACCGTCATATTATAGTCAGGGGTCGTTCAATAACTATTTGCAACATGAAATGCCATAACTTCAAGTCTTTCATGATAAAACAAATAAGACAATAATGTCACGAAACTCACATGAAAATAAAACATTGACAAATCTAGATTTAGACAAAAAGGAGACCCGTTTTGAAAGCATCAATTATTTGAAGCTTTACGTGAAAATGTTACTCGTCAAAGGAACGTAGCACACAACATTATTTATAGGAGAACATCTTTTCGTTTCCTTATCTTCTGAGGTATCTGCGACTTCATTAATCTAATTCGTCTACAATGAAAACAATTACCTATATCTTACGCAAGCTTTTAGTTCCGCGAACAAATACTATTATTGCTTCATCTTTCATCATTGTTGATATCTCAATTTAATTTCATGTTGTCAAGCTTTCAAAGCAACGTTTGTTTTTAAAATAGAGCTTCTCATTAGCTTTAAAGGTTTTAACTTCGAGAGGGCAAGTTTTCTTACAACTGTTAAAACAAATTAAGGCAAAGTGCTGCAATAAAAATTAATATCCAGGTTTTATTTTAATCAAACCAACGCATTTTTAGTGGTCAGTAAGTTTTAGAAACGCCAATTAGAATATAACACGCATGAAAGCTCTAGTAACATTTTTCTTCTAAATATAAAACGCGTTCCGCAATTGAAGGGAATTTCAAAATAAAAAGGACGCCATTGTCTTCGGCTTTCAAACAAACAACTCGCACAGACTTGACTAATGTGATTTTGATGAATGGTGGCGTCGTTGAAACGAAATATTTTCAGGAAAAACTTACCCTACAGATCCTGAATTAACAAGAAAAGGCAATGGTGTGGGACACTGGCTGTGAGGTGAGCTCGCCAGTGAACTTCTTGTGCTGGAAATTTGACTGTGTGGGCACTGAGGGGGACCGACGGCGATAGCTCCTGGACCTCTTTTTCTTGACCAACACAATAACGTGTTTCTTGTACCATTTTCTATTGAAGCTGCAAGTTGCAAAAATTTTATTCTCACTTTACATTTTAATTAGGTCAATAAATCAAGCGGGACGTAATACTGCAGAATATTTATCTTGGCTGTGATAAGGTACGGAAATTGTACTAGATGGTACGAAATATATTAATTCAGTCACGAAAGTCGTACCTACGACATAACAGCTACTTGTTACGTGCTTATTTATATTCCAATGGCTCTATCGATTTGCGTTTCGCCGTGTTTTATATTTAAAAAAAAGTAGTTCAGAGTCAACATCTGCACTGTACGGTTAGTTAATTAACCGTATGACATTGCTAATTGAAGTCATTGTTCTACGGAAGCGAAACTCGGCCCCAAACTGTTGTTTTTCTGCTGCGCTCTGCTGATTTAAAACAGGACGCAGGGAAAGTTCAACAGAACAGACGTCCGTTAATGCACCGTTCTGATTTGATCACGTGTCCGTTTGCTTAAAACGAGATGGCAGTTTTAATTTAATAAACGGAAGCAAACGTGTAACGACAATTTATATCGATGTCCCGTTATTACTCAACGATGACACGCGGTGGTACTGTGACGATAATTCCCTGAAGATGATACAAAGTTTGCTTACCGCAGAGACTTTTATATGTAATTAATTAAGCAAGCGCGATTTTTTGGGGCCCTCAAGCTTCAACTGTTACATAATCCTTTCGTAATCAGGAAGTAAGGACAGCATTCAGTAAGATCAAAGGAGATCCTCGAGATTCAAAGCACGGAAAAAGGGGTGATGGGGTGGAGTTCTTGATAGATAATATAGGACCATGTAGTGAAAGCTCCTTCTTGCCAAGTATAACGACGATCCTTTTACAGGTGTGATTCTTTTTCTGCCTATTGTCTATTACACCTTACTCACCTTTTGGAATAATTAAGGATCTGTTCTGGTGTGGTGGTGGCATAAAGTTTTGCTCAACATCTTTTAGGCCCGGTTTATTCATCTCTGAGTAAGTGGCCAGTAAAATACTTGATGATTAAAGATAGGGCAACGCATTGTGCTAATCCGTCAAGTTATAACTTGGCACTTACTCGGAGATGAATAAATCGGGCCTTAGTATAATAGAGTTAGAGTTAGGAGGGAGAAGAAAGTGCATCACATTTCATATCATTTCGTAACAGTTCCTCTTTCCAAAGGCATCACTTTAGGTCAGCGAAAATACTTCATTACTTGCTTCTTCGTCCTCACCCCGTATGCCAAATTGATTGCGAGCAATTTAAAAGTTCTAGTTTGGTTTTTCCATTTCAGTTTTATTTTATTTTATAACTGAAACGCGAAGGTTGTATTTTATTGCATTTAAAATGCAAATGCATGTCTTGAGTGAGGAATTTCAATGAGTCAAACACCTTATTGAAACGAACGGTATAAAATGTCCGAAGGAAATTAATGGGCGAAAGAAATGCATAAAAACTATTGTATTCTAATAAACGTTAAGCCCACATCTTGTTTAAAACGTGTGGCGCGCTCACGCCATTTGTAAGCCGATTTCAAAAAGAACCTTGAATTATGCGGCGCTGCTGCAAAAAGAAATGTTGCAAAAGTATTTTTGTTGTAGACCAGGTGGAATGAATGTGTTATGGGCGTTCTAAATTATGCAGGCTAGGCTCAGCTGTAGCCGTGACAATTTGAAAAGAAATCGAATTGCGCAAGAGACATATATCACAAGTCTTTGTGCATGAACGTTATAAATAACTTATCTCATTATAACACTCACATGTCGTAATTATTATGTTTTTATGCTGCTGGCTGGCAAATTTTCATTGAAATTATCCCGTTCTATATGATTTTAACGAACGTTAAATCTTCCATGAAATTAAACCTCTCTGTAAAAACAGTTCTCGTAAAATAATGAACGGTAGCATTTCATTACCTGCTCTTCAAAGTTTTACTGTGCTATGCTCGTTGCGTATCTATTCTGAAACCATTCTATTTGTTTTCGTTTTCGTAATTAAACGTTGCCCGTTGTCTTTGTATTGTAATTTACGATTACGATGATTCCAGGAATTTTTTGCGCCGTAATTCGCAATTTTATGTGGGTATCAAACGCTTTGAATTATTTATGTCTCTTGGAGCACTCGGACAAGTACTTGTTTATCTGAAATTAACAATAGTTTATACAGACAGGGAATATGCACGAAATTTTAAGTGAAGTGTCGAAAGTCGCTACATTTTTTACAACCTGTTCAAGTGCCTACATTTTCCATCCCTTGCTTCAACTTTATAAGTTTTTCAACGAATTTATTCTATTTTATTTTTAAGAGACTCCGGGGAAAAGGAATTCAAGTGGAATCTGAGATAACTCTTACCTATTGTCTTTGAGCTAGTCACAGAGCTGAGGGGATAAAAGTCTCCATGAAGTGGACAGTGGAAACCGACAGTCTGTTCTCGTCTTCTTGCACGACGCGTGAGCAAACACAATATTATACCGGCGGCCGTCATCAAAACACCGACGACGATACAGGCCGGTCCCAAAATTCGGGAGTTACCGGTGAATGCTATGCGGGCGGCGTAGTCGTCGGGTTGCTCGCCTTCGCCTTGCCCTCTGTAAGATGCCGCTGAAAATTTTACAATAATTACCACCAGAAAAAGAACGACGAAACTTAGTTGAAAATAAAATCAAAAACGTTTCTGCATTGAACCAGTTAAGGCCAGCCTTAGCTCAAAACAATAAATAACTGATGTTTCATCTCCCGATCTAAACCCACAACGATGCAAAATATAATTGGGAGGGGGATTCTATGTATAATGATAATACCAAGTGATAATTTGCCGTCCTTGTAGCGAATCTGGTAATTATTTAAAAATTGTTTAATGTCCGCGACTTCCTTTTTGCACAATTACGACCGGCCGACATCTATTAGCTCGACATTCGCGGGAACGTAATTCGCAAATTGTTCTGCCTCATCCATTTGAGCTCGCGAAAGCTTCGAGCCGAACGGATCGGAAAATGCTTGTAAACATTCGGGTCGATCGTATAAATAAATACGAAATGTTTTATCGCGTCTAAAACTGTATGTAATTTCGATTTCGATTCTATTTTTGAAATGTCACGAGAAAAAATAGAATGATTTTAGAAAACATAATTTTTTATTTATTCTCTCCTCCTGTGTGAGATTATTTTGTAATAATGCCTTAAGGCCGTTTTAGACTATCACAATAAACATAGAACAAGAAATTTTTGGGCTGTAAATACGGTTTGGGGTTGTGCTTTAGAGATAGAACACGTTTTATTTTTCCTGATTCAATTTACTGCACAAACCTTGTACAAGAAATAGGGTAGTGTAAAACGGCCTTTATACCTTAGACCTTAGGAATGTATCCAAAATAATTTGTAAATGCGTCAGGCGACTAATGACTTGGCATGTGTCGCATCCTCCTCATCATCTCGATTGGTTATATTTGCGTGAACTCAAAAAAACAAATTAGCTGGCGTACCTGTGAGGACGCATCCCACGAGTAGAAATAGAAATCCGAATATGGGAAGGATAATTTGACAATTGGCGGCTACTACGACACCAGCAACCATGAGTCCGCCCTCTATTTTCTCCACCCGAAGCCGAGAAATGGGCGCCGGGCAACGAAGTTTACCACCGTCTGCCAAACCTTCCACCGATGAATCTTTAGGCCTGAAAAAAGAAACACCTCGAATTAAAACAAAGGTCGACAACACATGATTCAGTCAAATCTGAATCAGATCTTCCTGGTACTTAACTTCTGGAAATAGGCCAAGAAATAATCATTGTCGTTTGATCCCAAAAGAATATATGTACGTAGAATCCAAACCAAAAAATAATTGAAAAGTGTACGTCACGTTGACGTATGATTTCTATTTAGTATTCAAGTGCAGTCGATTCCCAGCGCCACATCGAACTTTAAATACTTCAGCTTTTCGAGAAGCATTATTTTGAGGTTTGGCCCATGCGTTGGCCATTCTAATTAGCTCGTGTATGCCGCCTACTTATTTTTAGTTTATACACTTCGAAAGCAAATAACTTATGATTGTAATATTAGATTAGGACGCCGATGTTTAATTAGAAACGGAAACAGCTTATTTAATTCAGAACTAATTGCTGACGTCTCTGTTTTCCGATGACTTTATTTGAGTCACAATCGGGACACTTTAATTAAAGCAACTCTGTAGAATTTCATAATTGACAAGTGTATGATCAATCTGGAAAATATTTATACAAAGTGGTCAAGAATAACTGTTTTAGTTGGCAATACAATTGAGAGCATTTTTTTATTCGACTATTTGCAACACTGCAACCGGATATATGTTTTGTTGATTTATTTGACATAACATCAACAGCGATAAGATGGTAGGTTATGTAAATAAAAACTCGCGTTTTAATTTGAATTTGAAATGTCAAATGACGCTTGTAAAGAGACGGTTGTCAGTGTCAACCGAAAGTTACTCCAGTTGTACCATTTAAAAATAAAATTCAGCACTGCCAACTCAAACAGTGATTCTTGACCACTTTGTATGATTCTCTAAAGTAGGAGTCTCAAAAATTTTATAAACATTTACAAAAATTTTTGATAATGGCTCATGGATACACTTGTCAAAAATTACACTACATTTTAAAAACTGTCCTAGAAGAATTCTTGTATATTTTCCTTGTTTATTATTATACGTGTTAAAAAGCTTAGGGCCGGTTTCACAAAAGCTGATTAACTTTAACCGATGATTAACTCCCTTCTTAGGACCGGTACTTTCATCAATGATTAACCTTAATCTTTGGTTTATTCCTATAGAAACAATTGTCTTTACAATTGTAGGCATGGGAATAAATCAAAGGTTAAAATTAATCAGTGGTAAAAGTACCAGCCCTTAAAAGCATAGCAACAATTGTGTTTAACGATTGATTAAACTTAACGAAGCTTTATGAAATCGACCATTAGTAAAATTATTTGTTGAATTTTCTTACAACACCCTGTATAAAAGTTCCTTTCTCCTAGTCCTAGAAGCTTGCGATTTCTTTGTGGCAATTACTTACAACTTGAAGCAAATTTACAGTTTAACTGATTTTAAAATTATGCAAAATTAAATGACTCACCTGCAGCAACAGGTTTTTGAATCTACTTATTATTTAAGGAATGGTACGTCGATGAACCTTCAGGGTCAAAACGGCAAATAAATAAATTTGCATTTGCACCCGACGCAAAATTTGATTTAATTGCCCGCGCTTACGCCGAGGAGCAAAATAAAAAAATTCGGGACACCTTGCGTCAGCGGAATCCAAAATTTATGTAGGATCGTAAGAGTTTATGGCAAGCACAATAAATAAGACGCGAAAATTTATTGCAAAGCAAACTGAAATATTTTTAAAAATGTTATTATGTATTTGTTTATTAATAATTAAATGTGTAATTAGTTCCAGGTGATGCTTTAAATTTGAAAACGGAAAAAGGAATTTCATTGTGACTCAGAATATCTTCAAAATACTCGCCGGTTTATTTTTGTATACGAAATTGCTGCGTTTTGTAATGCTTGGCGGGAACAAAAAAATATCAAAGCTCCAACGGTTTGGATCGCATTTAATTTTAGTGGAAATGATTCATTTCATAATAGTAAATGTATACACATTTCTTTTATATATTTTTATTCATTTTTTAAGTTCATAATGGCTTTCTAAAATTAGAAATTTACAAAACTTTAATAGTAATTATAAGCAATTTGTTCCAGCTGGACATGGCCAATATGTTCAAGGAAGAAGGACTCAACTAGACACGAGCAAAGAAGGACGCACTGGACAGAAAAGAATGGAGAAAATTCATTACCCCGACACCTATGGCACAAGAGGTTGCAGATAAGTATTAAGTAAGTAAGAAATTTTTCCCCATCCCTTCTCTCCCAAGGGCTCGGGTCTTCTATTTATTTTCTATAGCTTTTCCTATTTCCCGCTCTTCTTCTTGCTTCTGTTATTCTACGACCTATACATTTTCCTCTCAATCTTCATCTCTGCGTACCTCTTCTATTCCCATTTCCACCGCTACTTTAGAAAATCTATTCTCGTTCAGTTCATTTTTTTTTAATAAATACGACTTAAGATTTCTCCAAGGAACATAACTCTTTTTTTTATGAAGCTTATATTAGAAACGGTCGTAGAGAAAATAATGGACTACGGATCGCTTTTCAGTTTAGCACTTGATGGCTTGGCATCTTCCTAACCGTTTAATGTTTAACGGCTCGTGAACTCGTAACATTTTTATTTAAAGAATCGAATCGAGAACTTTTCCCAATTTGCTTTCTAAAAATAATCACTTTCGCTTCGTTTTATGGGATTCTAATGAATAACTATTTTCAGAAATCTATGAATGATAGAACATCAGGGAAATAGGCCCGATTTTACTATTGCCAGATAAGCATTATTCTTAGAATAACGTGACGTAGGTGTGTCGTAGATTTGGAGGAACGTTAAAGGATATTCAGCGAACAGTTATTCCGTCCTTATTCCACCTTAATTTAATAACTTAATTGTGAATCATTCGCTGTGGAAAAGTAATGTAAAGTGGATTTGTGTATTTAATAATTACAACGACAATGTTCCTTTTTCGTTCCTGTTCTTCACAAGCTTTTGAGAGTATAGCGACAGTGAACTAGATCGCAACAAAACTTGAGTTTCCTGAATTCAGTCGAACTCAGGTCAAGGTGTGTTAAGCAAATTTCAACATTTCATCCATGTGTAACCTACTGGTCTAGTTATTTACTCGACTGGAATTGAAAACTCTGCAACGACGAACTCAATTAAAGAAAAATTGGAACTCGTCTTCATCTTACACGTTTGTAATTGAGAAAAAAAGAAACTATTAGACAAAAACGCGTTCGATATACATAGATTGTTAACGTGTCAAATGATCACCGTTTAAAATCTTTCTATTAGATTAACATGACAGGATCAATCAGTCATATTAATTGATGGGATCCGCGGCCACGTGGATGTCTAATTTATGGTAACAGGAGGTCAAGAGCCTAATATGCATTCGTGCTAAAAACTAGTGCACTAGTATTTTAATAAAATTAAATCGTTAAAACTATTAAGTATAATTTTGATAGATAATTTGCTCTCTTTTTGCAATTTATGGAAATCAAGAGAAAACTAAAACGGTTAAAGCAGATAATTGGATCAATTTGATGAAGTTGAAAATTATATGTGTGTGCATGGATAGGTGCGATGAAGAAGAAAAGGTCAACCTGAGACCAGCAAACATTTAAACACAGCGAAATGAAAATATACAATACAATGGCTGCAAAACACAAGCAAGAAAGGACCAACAAGAAGCTTGGGAAAGGTGAACCAACTGTAAAGTCATCTGGAAAGAATGGATATCAATAGCACAATTAAAAATATCACATGGAAGTAATCGGGTGGAAAGAGGAAAAAAGGGAAGGCCAATCGCCGAAGGTTTAAAAGAAAACGGAACCAAACCGGAAGTCGATTGAGAAGGATAGAAAGAAAAGGAAGAAGATTATTAAACCACGGACCTACGGATTTGTTAAGACTCGTGATATCATGGACATAAAATTAATTCTGAAATTCACAACACTGCAGTCAAATTGTGTTAAATAAATAATCAAGTTCTCTCCACGTGTGGGATCCTTTGTTCTATTCAATTAGAAGTGAAGACTGCAAAGTGATGAAACTTTCAAGAAATTGGAACTTGGAAGTGATTATTTATTTACGGTATAGTTAGCGTGGCAGATCCTTGCTAATTATATTAAAATCATGTAAATGACGAAAAGACGTGTGGCCGGGGAGATGTGTAATTTCTTTCGGGAGGAGGTCAAGAACCGCATATCTTTTCTAAATTTGCGTGCTCGAAATTATCACATATCCATCGTTCCGAAACGAAGATTGCAGCGGCGATGGGCGGTTGTAGCATCTAATTTTGAGATGTGGGTCAAACCCATTACATACGA
Organism: Dorcus hopei; assembly: GCA_033060865.1. Taxonomy (NCBI): domain Eukaryota; kingdom Metazoa; phylum Arthropoda; class Insecta; order Coleoptera; family Lucanidae; genus Dorcus; species Dorcus hopei. The sequence continues at coordinate 708,137 of CM065425.1, read as the reverse complement.
GCTACACTCCCACTTCAAGCTTCAACTTTGCAATAAAAATTTCATTGTGCGTTGTTAAATTTCTGAATACATAAGCAAGATAATTTGCTGGCCAAGTAAATAGCTGAATGGTAAATTGATACCTTTCCGGAACACGCAGAGAAAGTGCAGCTTCAAATTTCTAATAACGCACATAAAATGGATGGTCGATGAAATGAGAAAGTGTTTCACTATGATAGTGTGCAGCTCGTCTTCGAGTAAATGTTTAAAAATCGCAGTGAGTCAGTGACTCGTTGTTTTCAGGGTTAACACACGTCATAAAATGCATGCATTCACTGTTTGTTATAACTAAGTTATAAACGTTCCGGGTTTTACAGCACTTTTTTTCAGTAGTCATTGGCCTCATAAAATGTTCACAACAAAAACTTGCAGCAGCTCTACTTTGCATTAAAAAAATGCATCTTCATACTTTTTTCCTTTCCTTTTAAATTCCTTTGCACTTATTTAAGTGGAATCAAAATTGCTTTGCCGACTCATAAATAATACTACTAGTAATTTATTCATGTGCGAAGTTTTTATTTCGTTGAGAATGTATTCCAAGCTATCTAAAAATAGAAGGACGAAAGGTTTCTTCCTTTTGACTTTGAGAAACCCTCCAAGCCACAGCGAAACGTCAATATTCCAAGCGCTATAAAAGTTGCTTCATTTATTATTGATGCACAGCAAAACTTTATACGTTCGAGATAGTTATTTTAATTAAGTTTCTTTTAGTACAGATTTATGACAGGTACATAATAACGATTTGAAATTAATGTTATTAGAATTCACGTCGAGTGAAATAATATTTTCAGCAATAAAAAAGTCTTTGAATTCGAGCTTTCAAGCGGAAACGGTCATTAAGCGCGCGACAAATTTAATTTCAGCAACGGACCAATAAAAGCTTAATATCCTGCAAACACCAAGGTCGCAATAAACGTGACTCGATACGAAAGTCTCCGAGGATTAATAAATAACGGAGAACTCCTGAGAAATTAACGATACCGAAGTTAATTTAGGAAACAGTGCCCCCCATTACAGGAATTACCAATTATTTCCGGCGGTGCACCTTGGGAGGTGTTCAAGAAATTAATACGTCTCTGTAAAAAGCTCTAATCTAACTGGTAAATATCTCAACTTGACGAGAACATTTTACGTCAAAATACATATTGAGTTACCCAGAGTTATGTAATTAAATAAATATACGTATGTACACGCGTGTAACTTCACAAACTCACATGTTTAATGTTGCTGCTACTGCGGATGCGTGAAATTTGAGTGTGGCGCATGTAAGAACAAACATCTTCTTACTTATACTCCGAACAAATATTAATGTAAAACGCTTGTAAATAGTCATCGCATTACTTAACAGAATCGATTAGTCTGTTCGTACAAGTGTAATTAATTCTAAATATAAAATACAGTCAAGGAGCGCTGAAGCGATACTATTTAAAGCCTGTACATACACATACGTCTTTCCAAAAATATATATTTCTAGCGTTGTTCGAAAAATAATGACGTCGCCTCAGGTAACAGGAAATTAGAGTTTATGTGCTCCCTCCGGAGCACGGTTTCAAAGTTTACGTAACTGTTTCAGGTACGCTTGCGGCGCTAGTAAATAGAATTTATTTTTATTAAATTTTTTGTTTAATCTGAATTACCCGTTTAAAGTTTAGAGAAAACAAAGGCAAAAGACAACAATAAAAATTAACTACTTAAAAGTCGATGTGATTTTTTTAGTTTCGAACAACTGGCCACTTAGAAGTTACAAATCAAAAGTACTCGTAAAAAACTATTTCGGTTTTTGATTCAAATACTTGAAATCTCCTAGAAGTGCCTGTACTGCATTAATTCACATTAGTAACACATTAAAAATAAAGAATTCGATTATATTTCTGTGTTACGTTTCCTTGGATAATCATCCAAAATTACGGAATGTTTCGCTGAAGTTTGATTTTCAAATTTCGCGCTTAAAACGTTACAATTTAGGAAAGCGACAAGAGATGGCGCTGCTTAAAAATCGTGAAAATTCTGCTGGAGAAAGCTCTCTATCTTTTGGACTTTTGGATTTTTACATCCAGCATTGGTTAATAAACCTCAATCACGTTCCTGTCTATCTTTGTCCTGAACGCTTTCTCAGAAGAACCAGACCTTTTGGCCATCTTATGTTCTATGTTCTTATGTTCCGTTCTCTCGCTTTATAGGAAAAACACAAATATTATTTCAGATCTAAAAAGTCCCCTTATTTCAGGTGGTACTTCCTCAACCAGTTACACACCGAAGCCAATCATCGATGTTATGTGTTACATCAAATGTGAGGTTTCGATCGACAGTAATTCAGGAATCGATAGAAAACCTCCCTTTCAGGAGGTGTTCAGTAAAAGAGGATACAAAGTCAAGTCTTCATTTTGCACAAAAAAAAATCTTTTGGTGATGAGGTGCACATAAACGGGAATGAGGATGGATTTTTGCTTGAGAAAGTGGACCTCCTAAAGTGCACAATTATCTACCTTGTTTATTAAAAAAATCCACACCAGATGCCATAAAACGCACAATATTAGTCATAACTTTATTAATTGGGAAGAGTAATAAATCGGAAAGATTTTTTTCCCTTAACAAATCTCTTCTCGGGCAAAAAAATTATTTCCTGCAGGAACTACGAAGACCAGATGATATAAACCAAAGGCATCAAGTCATTGCTTATGCGGATGATGTAGCTCTCAAAGGGCGAAGTGAAAAAGAACTTCGTGAAGTAGCAAGAAGCGTGATAGAGGCAGTAGAAGAAATAGGACTCCATGTAAATCAAAGTAAGAGTAAATGTATGAGAATTGCATCAGCAATAAACAACTTAGAGCTGGAAATAAGTGAGAAGAAAATGGAATTTGAAGAAGTGAACGAGTTCCTGTATTTAGGAATCTTAATTACAAATCGGTGCCAGGAAATTGACATGAAACTGATGAAGGGAAACAGATCCGCAGGATCAGTGAATAATTTCTTAAGATTCAAAGCTGATGTCAAGACTATACAAAACAGTAATAAGACCAATCGCTTTATATGGATGCGAAACGTGGATAATAAACAAAATATCTCAAGAAAGACTATTACGGTGGGAAAGGAAGATTTTGAGAAGAATATTAGGAGGGAAGAAGACTGGATATGAAAGAAGGTCCAACGAAGAAGCTTATGGAATGTTTCGTGAGGCAAGGATTACAGACGTGATCAGAATGTTGGTTGGGACATATACAGAGGATGAAAAAAGACAGAATAGTTAAGAAGATAGCGTAGAAAGCGAAAGAAAGGAAGCCCAAGGAAAAGATGGACTGAGATGGTGCTGTCGGACATGCAAGAGAAAGGCATACGAAATTGGGAAGAAAAAACCAAGGATGCGAAGCGATGGGAAGAAGTGAGCCTAAACGGCCTGTCTATAGCGTTATATATACATATACAGGGTGCTGCATTGAAGAACGAAACATAGGATATCCCATGTTAATTTAGAGGTGTTCAAATATTGGCTTCCCTAATTATTTTACAGCAAAATTCCATTTAGGTTTTTGAAAGTACTCTTCAAGATGAATCTGTCTGTGCATTTTGAGAATTTTTCGTTTGCTCAATTTCAAAAGATTCAGTAACCAAATTTAATTTATATCGAACTATCAGCAAGGCCTTGGACAGTGAACGTTAAAATAAAGTAAAGCAACTGATCAAGGCCGTGCTGGTAGCTCGATATAAATTGAATTTGGTTGCTGAATCTTTTTAAATTATCTTGAAACTGAGCAGCAAATGAAACCTTATCAAATTACACAGACAGATTCATCTTAAAGAGTACTTTAAAAAACCTAAGTGGAATTTTGCTGAATTTTTCAATATTTGAATGCATATAAATTAACATGATATTTCCTATATTGCGTTCATTAATGCAGCACCCGGTATATAAACCAAAGGCAGTTGTGAGAAAGTCATTTCCGTTAGCGCCCTTCAACGCAATGACACATTTCCCATTCTTTCGAATCACAAATGATTGTTGAGTCCGAAGAGAAACTAATGCTCATGAGCTTGTCTCAGAAGGAAAGCAACTTGAGACCTCAGGATGAGCGAAAATGTGCTATAGGTATACGATAAAATTAAGACCATCGGTGGGGGTACAATGAAGATGTCGCCGAGTTTTTGGATAGAAGCACAAAGGAATGCTGGAATTTCGGCATCCCGAAATTATCTTTCGTTTGCAAGCATGAATCAAGCAAGGCGTTGCACTCAGGGTTAAGCTGATTTAAATCATTTGATTAAAATCATGTTTAAAATCACTAATCCAATTCCTTTTACATTACAAAATTGAAGAATATATGACATCAATTAACTGGAACTTCAAACTGTCCACCGCGATTGTTCAATCATTTTTTTTTATTGCCAACTCCGTTACTTTTATTTATGCATTTGCTACGCGATCCTCAACACTTCCCTCCTTTCGCGTCGCAAATCTTTCTGTAACTATTCTTGAATCGTGCTTTTTCAACAGCTCTGCATTTAAATCTTTCGTCATCAAATCTGTTTCTAACTGTGAAGATTTGACATGACAGAGTTTGATCTCACCTTCATCAGCCTCATCCTTGACGAAATAGTACAATGCGATCGAAAATGATTGAGCGTCCTTGAGAAAATAAATACCCAAAGGTGATCAAAACTACCTTCGGCCTAGAGAATTTTCGCGTTTTTGAATACTCAAGGTCAGGTGACAATCAATAGCGTTCGTATGTTGTGCACGGTTTGTTTATTAACTGAGTTTTCTACGTGTTTTTCATATCTAAATTAGTACATATTTTTGAAGGAAGCTCAATCATTTTCGATGTTTTCGCAGTTGAATCCTTGAATTAGCAACCCAGTCTATCAACGCTTGACTGTCTGTATTTATTGTTATAAATTGGTCTTTGCACTAACTCTTGTTGTTTTAGTTCTTCTAATACTCCCACTAACCAACGACCTTCACACACTGCATCACATAGTCCAACTAGTTCTGATTCCATCGTTGATAGCATAATAATCTCTTGCTTTCTTGTTTTCCAACTAATCAATGAATCACCGAGTTTTACACTATATCCGGCAAAAGATTTGGAATCTTTCGTTGTACACCAACTAGCGTCTGTACTAACAACTAGTTTACCCTGGTTTTTATCAATCTGAAGTTTCAATTCTTTCGTTCCCTGAAGATACCTTAATGGACGCTTTAAAGCTTGTAGATGAATTTCTCTTGGATCTTTCGCATATTGGTACTCGTTTGTAAAAGCCACATCCGGTCTGGTTCTGGTTGCAAGATATCCAATACTTCCTAATATTTCTTGATGCAAAACTGTGTCCACTCTTTCAGAATCTTCGTAGTCGTCCAACTTACTCCCAATGACTCCCGGTGTCTGTACTGCGTAGCAGTTTTCTATGTTAAATTTCTCTAAGATCTCCTCAATAAATTTTCTCTGCTCCAGTAAGAACCCATCCACTGATCTTTCGAGCTTATTCCCAGAAATACATTATCATTCTTAAATTCTTTGATTTTTACTTCTCTTTTCATTTTTTCCAGCAACTGGTCTATCGCTTCATCATTCTGTCCAACAACAATGCAATCATCTACTATTTATCCAATGGATCTTTACCATCACGTCATCAATGCTTGTTAGAATAAAATGCATGTGTTCTTCAACCCATCTCTGTTTAATAGAACAGTATAAAAGCAAATGAGAATGAAAACATTTGTCGATTCGGACGTATAAAATTGACGACGTAATGGTAAAGATCCATTGGATCAATAGTACATAAAATCCAACTGCTAAAAATTCGTTCCCTTTTTTTCCAGTGAAGATACAAGGATCTGCCTTAGTTGTTTTTAATCCTGCTCTCTTTAATCTCAATCAGTTTGTCCTACCAGCACCTTTCAGCTTCGGGTAGTCCCTTCACAAGTCATGTCTTCCCTCCTTCCATCTCGACACCATCTGGGGGTTGCATGTAGAGTAGACCTTTCTATTCAATTCACCATGTAAGCCGTCTCTACATCATAATGGGCGAAAACTCCCTTTCTTCATTACAGGACTGTATGAGTTTTCGTAATCTTCTCTCAACCGTTGTCTAGATCCATCCATTTTAAATTTTCTCCGTTATATTTTTTCGTGAAAACCCATTTGCTTCGGATCATTTTCTCATCCACTACTTCCCGTGTTTCATAATCCTCAAGTGTCTTTAATTCTTTATTCATCGCCTCTTTCCATTTATTCTTCTCTCTTGAATATATGTCCTGCGTCTTCATAACTTTTAGGAATGTTATATTTACTACATATTTCGTATTTTGTTTCCTTTCTCTTGTCGATCTTCTCACTCCCTGATCCTGTAATTGTCATTCATTTTTATTATTTTCTTGTTCCATTCTTTCTCGTATTACTTCATCTGTATCACCTCTTCGTCTTCCTCTTCGTTCTCTGTTTTCCTTTGTATTCGCGTTATCTGGGATCAAATTTTCTTCCGCTTGTTGCATCTCATTTGATACATTGTCTTCAGGCTCTCGCAGAACTGGGCATTCTGTTTTTCTTCTATCTTCACCTTCACTGGCTACATGTGTTCCATTAATCTGAACGTAATCAAATTCTTCTTTTTTTGTGAGCGACGGGCGCAGCGTAACCTTTTTTATTATCAACGATGTTTTTTTTTTAATTCAGAAAGTTTTTACTTTAAGCATTTCTTCAAAAAAAGAAAAACGATGTTTTTCGTGTAGTTAACAGAAAAGTGACACAATGTTTAATCAAAAATCATGAAGAAAAGTGGGACTTGTCTCGTTAGCAACACTTTTCTTCACGATTTCAGTTAGCAACACTTTTTTTCATTCATCTTATTTATTATGGTGACGTTTCATAGGTCGAAGATTGATTGATTGATGTTTTGTTACTATGTCAACAAATGCTTGACATACCCTTGATATATTATTATTCTTAGACACTCTCATAATTATTTTCGTTATTTTCGTCAACTACACGAAAAAATAGCATGATCTACACGTTCGGAAAGTGAATTTCCATGTTCGTGTAAATTTGATCCACTCGTCAGCTACGCTCACTCGTGAATTCAAACATTTACACTCACTGGAAAACTATCACTTTTCTAAACATATAAATCAATATACCATTCCATGAAGTGGCAGCAACAAGAAAGTCAGCAATTATAGTTGCAAGAGATGCAGCAGTGGCCCTCAAGCTTTCCTATAATGAAAGAAGAAACGTCGACAAAAGAGGAATGCACAGTGAACGCGGAAATCTTCAAATTAACATTTTTTTATTTTATTCATTCATTTTATTTATTTATTATTTATACCTACTTGAAGCATTTCTTCAAATAAAAGAACCTAAACATAACTGATTCCCAATCCAATTTTTGCATTTAAATTTAATATGTAAACATGATTTTTCAATTATATTTTCAATTTTTTGAATTATATCTTTGCCTCTATCCGTGTCCCTATCTTCAACTATTTTTGCAAAAATGTTATTAAAATGTGCAATTTTTGACGTAGAATAAAACGACGATCTACGAAAAAATACAGAAAATCATAAATTTTAAGAAAATAAATAGGGAAATGGAGAGTATTAACAACAGAAGGGAATGGCTGGAGAAACAGGAGAAGGCAAACGATATAGTAGTATGTACGGTTTAAAAATTGACACTAATGATAAGAAAGAGCTAAAAAACGAATTAGAAAATTTTATGAAAGAAACGATGAAGGTACAAACGAGAATTAAGGAAGCAATCAAACTGGGAGAGAGAACGTGGAAGACTGAGTTGGAAAGCAGAGAAGAAAAGGAAAAAGTAATGGTAAGTAAAGCGAAACAAAGGATCTTAAAGGACTAAAAGTATACCTACATAAATCATGACTGGACTGGAAAAGAGCGAGAAATACAGAAAAAAAAATAAGGCAAAGGGCGCAGGAAGACAGAAGTAGAGGCAAACAGGGTATAACAAACTGATAATACAGAGGGAAAGGATACAGAAGAGAGAGATATATTCTATGATGAAGTGAGTAAAACTTTAAATAAAATTCCAAAGTATGACATTAAAATAGTTTTGGGTGACTTCAATGCAAAAATAGGAAGAGATGAGTGTTTCAGCAATATTTCAGGAAGTAAAAGCTTACACGAAAAATGTAACGAAAACGCGAGGAAATTAGTTGGACTGGCAATGGAAAGTAGGATGAAAATGATGAGCACAAAAAATACACAAGTTACATGGATTTCGCCGGATGCAAAAACTCAAAATCAAATAGATCATATACAAAAAAAATTTCGAATAAAAGTCTTTTCGTTTGATAAAAATTTGTTGAAAATTTGCTATCTGTTAATGAGTTTAGATGTTACAGGTACCTTTGCTAAAAAAAAAATGCAAATATTGTTGCCATACAACCAGAATTACCTTTTCAATCCGATTAACATTAGCGTAAGTATAGCAAACTTTCAATTATTTTTATCTCAAAAACTAAAAGATTTTTATTATAAAAAAAAAATTTGTATATGAGTTTTACTCATCATCTCCTATAACTGATTTCTTTCTGACACCTTATGTCGGAACCACCCTGTATATATAAACTTTAAAAATAAACAAAACTAGGTCGACTTTCCAAAATTGAAATTGGACAATTGCGCAATTTTTGACGTAAAATAAAACAAAAGACGATCGGAGAAATAAAGAAAAAATATAAAATTTGAAAACAAATTACGCAAATATTAAAAAAATCTCATTACAAACAAATCTGGTTCGACTTTATAAATTAATTGATTTAACTGATTTAAGTCTTGTTTAAAATTACTGATTTTTATTTTTTAAAGTCACGATTTTTTCAAAGTCATTAATTAAATGCATTTTGTTTTTATCTTAAAACATCAAAAAAATTAAGATTCTTTATCACAAACTCTTTTAAACGGACACTAAATGGCGCACAAACACTTAACGTTTCGCAGTCGTTCGACAGCTTCGTCAGAACGACTGCGAAACGTGATACGAGTGATACAATTTTCATCGGACAAGAACCAGCTTTAATTAAGATTCTTTAATTTAAATCAGTGATTTTTTATTTTTTTTTTATCGTGATTTTTATAAGCACTGGTTGCATTATACATATAGGGACACATAACGTTCCAGGATGACATGAACACACGAGTCTGTGCAAGTCTTATTCAAATCAATTAAATTTCGACTTTATGATTGAGTTACTAGCGATCCCGTACAACGTACAGTCAGAATTAACAATAATGTCTCCTCAATAAAACGTTAATTGCGGTCTAATCCCCCCTTTCCCACGGCGCGTGATTTGCCAAGTCCGGCTCGTGGCTTGCCCAAGCTGCACGCCGTGGAAATGGAAATTTTGGTTTGGGTTGATGTTCCCGTCACACCAACACGAGCATCACACGCCATGGCTTGCCGAGTCGCACTCGTCAAGCTGGTTTGAGAGCCCGTGAGCTTGCCAAATCACACGCGTCGTGGGAATCCGGCTTTAGGAGTGTGGGCGGACAAGCAGGTAAGCAAACAGGCATTGAATTTTTTTTTCGGGGCAATGTTTTATTTCCTTTTAAACTTCAGAAGATCATCTAATATTTTATTAAAAAGATATTGCTTTTAATTTTAATTCTGAGTGTACCTTGTTATCGATAGAATTTTAGTGGATGAAATTGGTTTAAAAAAATAAAGTGTTAGCGAAGGGGTTAAGCGTACTTTCATTCTTGTGGAAAAGTCTCCAATTTTCGGATTTAATTTGAGTTAAAAAGATTAGAATTCCATGGAAATGGAAATTTTGGTTGACGTTCCCGTCTGTTGTCGGTAAAATGACAGGAGCAAACCAACACGAGCATCACACGCCATGGCTTGCCGAGTCGCACTAGTCAAGCTGGTTTGACGAGCCCGTGAGCGTCGTGGGAATTCGGCTTTAGGAGTGTGGGCGGACAAGCAGGTAAACAAACAGGCATTGAATTTTTTTTCGGGGCAATGTTTTATTCTCTTTTAAACTTCAGAAGGTCAGATGGAATTAACATCAAACATTTTATTCAAAAGGTATTATCTTTAATTTGAATTCTGAGTGCACCTTGTTATCCATAGAATTTTAGTGGAATTGGTTGGAGTCGTCCAAGTTTTATATTGGTTTTATGATCTTGCTATAAAAAAAACATTTTCAAAGAGATCGACACTGCGGTCGCTTTTTTTGGCAAGGCCATAAAACCGCTACCAAACTGGGACGATGATAGCGAAGGCGTTAAGCTTACTTTCATTCTTATGGAAAAGTCTTCAATTTTCGGATTTAATTCTAGTTAAAAAAATTAGAATTCCTGTCCGTGTTTCATGGGGTTTTCGGTTTTAGAAACCTCATTGCTGAAATTTAGAAACATGATAATGAAAGTAGGCCCAGTTCTACAATTTAAGCCAAAGTTAACAACAATTGTTGAAATAATCGCAGTTATGTGTTTCAGCTTAAATTAGCCTGGCCCCCCAAATCCTGAGCTTGCATTTCTGAAATAACCATGGGCCTTTCAATTCATCGACTTTACTAATTTAGCGTTTTCACATAAAAGAAGAAATTTTATTTTCTTAGCATCTCGAACTGTTGTCAAGAAGAATAACTTGCAGTGGCAAGTTCACGGATGGCCTTTGACGCAAGTTACAACAAAGAGTAATTTATTTATGCACGCATTCCTTTCCCTTAACTAGCGTAAGAAACACGGGCTATGCCAACAATGACATTTCCATTATGCGGCAGTCGGGAAATAATTTCAACTTTACAGATAAAGCTGCGATCCTTCGACTTCCTTGCATAATTCAAGAGTTTTTAGCTATCAGTGGGGAAAAAGCGCAAATTCAAGTAGGCGCCTTATTTCTTGTCTATAAGGAATATTTAATATCTAGCCAACTTTTATAGAGAACTTCTTTTTATGACATGTACCTATAGTTTAGGTTGCTCTCAAGCGCAGATACTTAAATTGAAAAAAAAAGGACGTACATTTTAACATACCAGGCCTGTTTCGCGTGGCCCAAATCCAAGTTGTGAAAGGTAACTTTGGTCTTCTTGCTGCACTTGGGTCGAAACGTCATATCCAAACGCACTTTAGTGTACCAAATGAAACAAGTCACCACCAAGTGAGAATATTTTTTTCACCGCGTTCCGCCAGTGACATGGTCACATGCCGCACCATAGAAATCCGCGTATGCAACTATAGATTGAGTTGAACCGAGGAGGAAACTCAACCGTTCTCTCCACGCACACGACAACAACTGAGGTGCACGAATTCTATAGCTGTTGCGGCGGGAGCGACGAACGCCAACTCGGCGTTTGACTCTCTCGTGTATGTGAATGTGTTAGAGAAAGCCAGGTTGGTTGTTCTTCAGACTTGTCTGGCTGGTACCACTTGGCTCCTTTTTATTTCTTTGCCGTCTGTTGTCTTCTTGTCGGACCCACACAGCTGTTTCTCTTGAATTTTCGTCTTTATAACAGTTGAAATTCGGCGAAGCTCGGTTAATAAACTCACTTTTTATAGCTTCGCCATCGCCATCGCCGGTCCGATCCTGACGGCTTGTAAAGTAGTTTCTGGATAAGGACGACAATAAATTTAAGAGAAGAATGAAATAAGAAGACCAGGATGTTCTCTCATAGCAACAAAATCTTTTCGTTACCTTCAAGCTAATAAAATGTAAAGATACTTATAGTCATGAAGCTTTATAATTCCGTTTATTCAAACGATTAACTAAATGAAAATAACACAGTATCAAATACGAAAATCACCGCCACCATTAAACTTGCTACGATACGTACAATTTAAGAGATATCTTTATTTCCTTTCCCCACGCGACTTGGATTTTATTTTAGCTTTCAGCATCCACCGATAAGACGCTGTTTTCTTTTATCATCATATACGACTTTATCACTATTTGTGCAGACTAACAATATAACAATGAGGTCATAATCTTAAACCTAACTTACTTATTCTCTTATAGTAATTTTCCAAATATAAAATACAATGTTTCTTCCGTCATGTCGATAATAACTGAAGTGTTTTTTAGCTTTGTTGAGAAAAAACGAACTTTCGCCTCTGTGTAAGGCAAAATTTACATGAGAACACGATGTAAATGATTTCCTTTGTACGCAGTGCAGCTCGTCTAAATTTAACCATAATAAATCACGTCCCCGAAACATGTTTTGATACACAAGATAATGGTGGTATGTATTTCTCATAAATATTCCCGGCGTTTTGAAGTGAAACGTTCCGACTTCCACCGAGTGGGTTAAAGTTAAACAACAATTTAAATAATTTCTTAGCCTTTTACAAGTCAAACATTTTGACTGGGTGCTGGCTGGACGAAGAGCACACTTCCCAGAAATTTAATTTTAACAAGATAATAAATCATCATTAATTACGTACGTAGGCCTATAAATCATATTGTATTTTGCAGCAAATATAATAAATTAATTTAGCAGTTAATTAAACGCGTTTACGGGGCGTAATTAATTTTGCTTGAATTTTTCCTGAGAAAACATCGATGTTTACCTTCGGCGTGCAGCAACATCCAAGAAGATGAAAGATCAAATTTAAATAAAAACGAGCACGAAAAATTCCTAACCCATACCCAAAGGGTACAAAATATAGAAACAAACAAGTCAAACCCCTAAAGGGATGCAAATGAAACATGAAAGAAAAACAAGTTTTACTTTGATGGAATACCTCAAGCAATTAAAAGAAAGATTGTATTCAGAATTAAATTTTTTGTATAGTATCAAATTATAAGGACATAAAAATTAAAGTTTAAGGACAACGTCGTTACTTGAATTCATTCCGTTATGATCCGTAAACCATAAAAATTATCTTTCGTTCGTTTACCAACTGTTAGCGATTAGCTCACCTTTTTTTTAATTGGAAACGGTAAAATGTGCATTTAGTTTTAATTAAAGTTTGATGTGCTACTTGTTTTACAGAAATATGTAAATGTACAACTCTTCTAATGACGGGGTGATACAAGAGCGCATAGCTTAACTATGGAAATTCGAAGCTAACAAGGCAGATCACAACTTACCGTCTTCACCGTTATTACGCTCTTTATGGCCGGAAATAAATAGATTTTTCATTACACTGAGCAAGTTCAAAGAACTCAAGGCGTAGCTTCATTACATAGATCTGGATACGGCAAAGCTAATCACAGATTACTATTTCCTATACTTCAGAAGCTATAATTATTTTAAAAACGTCAACTCCATGCATAGGCATACATGGAACTTTCTCTAAAGCACAGGGCATAGCTTCATTCCATAGATTTTGACACGCGAAGCTAACGCTGAAAACACATCGTATCATTCTTGAGCTATAGTTTTCTCTTAATAGAAACTGCTATAATTATTTTAAAAATGGCAACTCCATGCATAGAAATACGTGGATCTTTCTTTAAAGCACAGGGCATAGCTCCACTTCATAGATTTTGCCACACGAAGCTAACGCTGAAAACACGGCTTATTATTTTGTATCATTCTTGAGCTATAGTTTTCTCTTAGTAGAAGCGGCTATAATTATTCCAAAACCGGCAACTCCATGCATAGGAATACATGGATTTTTCTTTAAAGCACAGAGCGTAGCTTCACTCCGTAGATTTTGGCACACGAAGCTAACGCTGAAGATCACAGCTGATTATTTGGTATCATTTTTGAGCTAGAGTTTTCTCTTAATAGAAACTGCTATAATCATTTTAAAAACGTCAACTCCATGCATAGGAACACAAGGGTCTTTCTTTAAAACACAGGGCATAGTTTCACACGAAGCTAACGCTGAAAACAGATCGTATCATTCTTGAGCTATAGTTTTCTCTTAATAGAAACGGCTATAATTATTTTAAAAATGGCAATTCCATACTTAGGAATAGATGGATCTTTCTTTAAAGCACAGGACATAGCTCCGCTTCATTGATTTTGGCACACGAAGCTAACGCCGAGGATCACAGCTGATTATTTTGTATCATTCTTGAGCTATAGTTTCCTCTTAATAAAAGTGAATTTCATTTAAAAAAATAAGCTTAAAAAACTCAAAGCTAACTGTTATGATTCTCGAGGAGCTCTGGGTTTTTTTGTAACCGGAGATCTATGTGTGAAAGTACCTGGAATTTAATGAAAGTAAATAAGCTTGTCATAGCTTCATTACTTAGATCTAGACACGACGAAGCTAACTGCGAAGACCACAGCTAGCTATCTCCTACCTTTTTTAAGCGGTAGATTTTTGTGACAGGAAATCCATTCGAAGTAAAAATTGCAAGTCAGCTCTAGCTTCATGCTACAGATCTGAGACGGTGAAGCTAAAGCTAAAGACCGCAACTTACTACATATTTCCCAAGTTCTGGAGTTGCAAATTTGTTTTGACAAGAAATTTAAGCACATGGAATTTCATTAAAGTAAATAAATTTCAAAAATTGAAGCATAGCTTCATTCTACCGATCTGAGCAAGGCGAAGTTAACGCTGAAGATCACAACTTACTTTTCCTAATTCTCGAGCTATAGATTCTTTTGACAGAACTTTCGTGTATAGGAAACACATGAAATTTCATTAAAATTAACAATTTTTTTAAATTGGGCATAGCTTCGTTAGATGTATAGATCTGAGCATGGTGAAGCTAACACTGAAGGCGGTAACTTACTTTTGCTAGTTTTCTTGCTTGATTTTTTTTGACAGGAAATTCTTGTATACAAAGTACATGAAATTTTGCTGAAGCTAACAAGTTTGAAAAACTTAGAGCTTAACTTTACCACGTAGATCTGTGCACAGAGAAGCTAACGGCAAAGTCGCAACTTGTGGCAGCAAATTTGTGTATGAGAATTTCTTTGAAGGAAGTAAATTAGAAAAACCCAGGACATAGCTTCATTGCTTAGATTCATACATTCATAAGATTGATAAGAAATCGTAGGAAATTTTTGAGCTGTAGATTTTTGTGGCAGTAAATCCATCCGAAGTAAAAATTGCAGGTCAGCTCTAGCTTCATACTACAGATCTGAGACGGTGAAGCTAAAGCTAAAGACCGCAGCTTACTACATATTTCCTAAGTTCTGGAGTTGCAACCTTTTTTCTCACAAGAAATTTATGTTTGGGAAGTGCATGGAATTTCATTAAAGTAAATAAATTTGAAAAATCGAGGCATAGCTTCATTGTACCGATCTGAGCACGGCGAAGTTAACGCTGAAGACATCACAACTTATTGTTCCCTAATTCTCGAGCTATAGATTTTCTTTGACAGAACTTTCCTGTATGGGAAACAGGGAATTTCATTAAAGTTAACAAATTCAAAAAATTAGGGCATAGCTTCGTTAGATGTATAGATCTGAGCATGGTGAAGCTAACGCTGAAAGCCGTAACTTACTTTCCCTAGTTTTCTTGCTCGATTTTTTTTGATGTATGCAAAGTACATGAAATTTTACCAGAGCTAACAAGTTTGAAAAATTTAGAGCTTAGTTTCACTACATCGATCTGTGCACAGAAAAGCTAACGACAAAGACCCAACTTGTGACATTGAAAGAAGTATGGGATTGAAAATCCAGGACATAGCTTCATGGCTTAAATAGATTCATACGATCATTAATTGTTGATATGACAAGAAATGCCTATGCTATATGAGTTTTTGTTGAAGTAAATAAAAATGTACAGTCACGAAAAAGGATAATAATTAAACTAATTAGTTTAATTTGATAATTTTCATAATTAAACACTAAATAATTTCTTACTGTTTTTATTTGGTTTTCTCGTGTTTTTTGTTTATAATAAATCATGCGACTTCTACAACTGTTTAAAAAATTGCGACTCTTACATTATTTCGCATTTTGGCTAACCATCCTCGGTGTACCGTACGATATCTATAATCAAAACGAAAACAATAAAAAAAATATGTAAATTATTTGATGCAACTTACGACACATTAATAAAAAAATCGGTCGAAATTTATGTGGCGTGTAACTGCTCCTACAAAGAGAGATAAAGAGAATGAAGAATTAAGTCAAGTAGGTCACTAAACAAAGACATATATTAGAGAACACTGGTGTTACGATCGGGGACAGGCTAGTGATAAAATACGACCCAAGACAAACTACTACCGTTTTGCAGAATCACTGTTTTCCTTTTTGCCTTCCCACACGTTTTCTTCGTCCACGCAGGCCGAACTAGCTTCAAAGCTTTAGTTCGATCGGCCTATTTCAGTCGTTCTAATTTAATTATTAATTGAATAACGTCTAACTTTAGAACGGTCTACAACCTAGGGCGGCATTTTCAAGAAACATACATAATTGAATTCGATCGGAAATGACGTCAGCCTAACTAGAGGTGAAATTACTAATTAATTAAGGAGACATTCACTATTGTACTATTTAAAAAAAAATGAACGTGTGGAGGAAATGCTGTTACTCGCGCGGGATTTCATATTTTCCACCACGGCCTCAAAAAGAAAACACAGAATTCTTGAAATAAAATGAACGGATTTAAAAATATAACATTTTTATCAATAGAATAACAGGCGATGACCTATATGTTGCTGTGGTTTTTATCTCTCTGCTTCACCTTGAACTAAAAACAGAAGCATTTGTCGCCCAGTAAATAATTTCGCGCAATAAATCCGACCGAAACCAGCGATTTATTTCCAGCACAAAACCAAATAATTTACCTTTCCGAACAGTCCATGGTGGGCGGTTTTACTTGTTTGTTAAAACCGCGCAAAAAAGTTGTTAATTTGGCGGGCAACGACGAACACACAGACGACACGGTTCATTTCGATGAGGGTCGTGAAGAGGCCGTGGTTCTTCAACCTCGGGATCGGCTTCGCCAAGCAGACGTACTTCGAGAACATTTCCAATGTTGTGTTGCGATCGAAATTTCATCACTAATCATTTTCGGCCGATAGCCCAAGCACAGGTTGTTAGTGGAATCGCGCCCAAATCGTTCGTGATGCAAGCAAGGGGTTATGCAAGTGTAGATGGACGTTGGCCAAAATTTGTTGTGAGCGCCAAGCGGAGAAACCTTTTTAAACAAGGAGATCACCAAAACATATAAACTAATCGGAAGAAAAGGAAAAGAAATTATCTAAGATATCCAGGATGTTTCTATCAAACTGTAACATTATTTTTTGTTTTCTGTTAATCTCTTGATTTTCAAACATTTCCTGTGGAAGGAGACTCGTCGATATCGGGAGAATCAATTAGATTATTTAACAGTTTATGTAAGAAGCATTGTCCAGCTTGAAGCCGTCTAGAATAGAGAGATACTTCGTTATACCTCATAAGTAATTCATGATAGGATATGTTACGTGGATATATTTTGCAATCCGTCAGATATTTTAATTTTAGATACTTAAACTGGACTCGCTCAATTTTTAATTATGAGTGTAGTATGGCGCCCATATTACAGAACAGTATTCTAGAGCATGTCGAGTATATTTGACGATGAAAAACATTTAGCATTTCTATAAACGAAACCTAACATTTGGATAGCTTTTTTAACGATTTTGGCAATGTGACAATATTGACAATTAAAGGTAAGCTCGTTATCAAAGATAATTCCAAGGTCTGTTGTTACCTTACAATTTCTTGTCTTTCATTAGATAAATTATATTTTATGATATTGTTAGTTCGATTATAAGTCATGCATTTACATTTGCTAATTTAGAATAATTTGTTTTCTATGGACCATTTCCACAGTTTATCAATATCACTTTGAGCCTTTTGACAGACCTCCAGCGATTTTATGACAGAAAAAATTTTCGCATCATCTGCGACAAGTAAGATTTTACAGAAGCTTATTTGACTGACTATGTCATTAATATCACAAAATCTTTTAAGCAGACACTAAATCGCGCACTATACACTTAACGTTTCGCAGTCGTTCGACAGCTTCGTCAGAAGTGAAAAATATTTTCACTTCTGACGAAGCTGTCGAACGATACCAGAGACACTATAATTAATAATAATAATAATAATTTATTGTCTCGTGACCAATTGGATTAGACATTGAATAACTGATGTACTGATTATACACAAACAAATATCACTTTTTAGAAGAGACCTACTTGATCAGTATTATAACAGGCACTACATAAAATTAAAATTAATAAATTCGTCAACAGAATAAAAAGCTTGACCTAGAAGGATTCTGTTTAATTTATACCGAAAAGTTTTAGTGCTTGGTGCATCTCGAATAACACTAGTGGCGTTTACGAAAACTTGATCCAGATTAGTGATCAGAATTGCCCTGTCACGTGACAGAATAAATTGGGATTACTAATCAGATCGACCAATTTCCGAACAAGTTTGTTGGCGGTTAGTAGTATTTATTCCTTATCTGAGGTTCCATTAGGTTTTATTGCTCACTAATAATTGATTCGATCAATGCAGACAGGGCATATATCCATAATATTCACTATGGACATACCTATACTTATTCTGCATTGTCCGATTCAATTATAGTTTACTAACCTCAATCAGTGATCTGAGTGACTCTATTTCAACAGCAGAGTCACCAGATCACTGATCGAATTGATGATCGGTTGTGCTCCGCTCATATTTACGATTGCAATTTTTCGTAAACATCAGTTACAGTTTACTTACTCCGATCAGTTTTTCGTAAACGCCATAGGAAGCTTATTAAAGAGGAGTTGGCTCATATAGAATGGCGATTGTCTTATGCAAGATGTATGTGGGAGAGGCCAATATAATGAATCCTTATTTCTTGTAAAATGGTTATGAACGTCAGAGTTCCTTTTTAAATCTCTGATATTCTTATACACAGTTGGTCTGACCAAGACTAGGTATACGGTTTATTGTGAGTAAATGAAGGAGAGGCTCGTTATTCCTGAATGTAATTTGCTTAGTTTTATCGATGTTCAACTTTAAGAGATTGCTGTTAAACCAAGTTTGCAAAATATTTATATCTTCGTTAATTTGGTATATTATGCTTTGAATATTAGGGGCTGACCAACAGATGGAAGTATTATCAGCAAAGAGTGTAAGATGTCCTGATAAATTTAACGTTGTAATATCATTAATATACAGCAAGAACAAAAGGGGTCCCAGCACCGAACCTTGTGGGATACCATTATTTACCATTAAAAAATCAGATTTTACTTTTTCAGATTTTAAAGTAAAGTCAAGAAGCTGATGTCGATTTGTTAAATATGACTTAAACCAATCATTGACGATGCCTCTAAACCCGTAATTACGTGATTTTTCAAGCAGAATACTATGGCTGGGTTTCTCAGTCCTAGTTTAAATTCAAACTCCTGTTTATTCCCATGGTAGCAATTATAGAAACAATTGTTCCTATGGAAATAAACAGGAACTTAAAGTTAAACTAGGACTGAGAAACCCAGCCTATGATGCACACAGTCGAATGCTTTTGCTATATCACAGAACATGGTTACTACAAAAGATTTCTTGTTTGAGTTTTCATAAATATAAGATATGCAATTGAAAATAGCGTCGCTGGTACTCGTTTTTGATTTAAATCCGTATTGCATTGAAGATAAAATATTATGCGTTGTTAGAAATGACATAAGTGACTATTAACAACTGATTCGATTATTTTTGAAAGTACGGAAGTGAGTGCTATCAGTCTGAAATTAGAGATGCTACATATGATCATTACCTCCTTTGTGAAGTGGTACCACACGAACCTGTTTTGGGAATGAAGGAAATATTCCAGTTTGAAAACTTTCATTAATTAAATCAGTAAATATTTGCCAAACCGGAGTCGGCACGAATTCTATTATCTTTAAACTTATGATCTGTGACATAATGATCTTCACAATGCCGTTAAAATTATAGTTCTGTGATAATTAGGACGGCTTTGGCAGCCAATTTAAATTTTGAAATTTTGTTGCTGGAGGTTTGTTGCTAACTTCTCACCGATCATATTTTCATGTTTGTTTCTGGTTATCCGATTATTTTTTCCTTAAAGTTTTTTTTATAGTTTCCTCTTTTTTAGTTTTTGTTAATTTTTTCTTCGTTATTCTATCAGGAAACAAAAGAAAACCTTAAATGTAAAAGGTACAAAGAAAAACACAAAATACGAAGAATTAGACAAAAATGAAAGAAAATCGGAATATTTGCAAACGAGAAAGTAAAAAGAAAACGCCAAAAATCAAAGCAATAAGAAAATTAATGTGAGAAACAAGAAAGAACTGAAATGAACGACATAATACTGATTTAAATGAACAGGAAAGGGAAGAACAAAGATTCTCATCCGGTGAAGGACAAAGATTAAAATAAAAAATACGAGAAATAACTTCAGATTTCCCGCCGAAATTTGTGGTCTGATAAAATTTTATTTTACTCTGTTTTAGCGTCCATTTAAAATTGTATTAAGGGCTCTAAGAAAATGAAATAAATAATGACAGATTCCGTAGTAATTTAAGTTCATTTTAAGTGAAATTTAGAAAGTTATTATTTACATAAGAAGAAATAAAACTTAACTAAACAATAACGAAACGAAGAAATCGCAACAAAATTCAAAGGACACAATGTTTTTCATTGACGCTTTTTATAATTTCTCCTTTTTTTATTCTTCCCTCAATGTTTTTTATTTGAGTTCTTTCTTCAGATTTCATTTGCGCTTCCTGCGGTATTTCTTCGCTTTCCGTTAAGCTTTAATTATTTAACAATCATCGATACTTTAATTCGCATTTCATTGTGCTATTACATCCTGTACCGCACACATGTAGGCAGATCCGAGAAAATTCCAGCGCCAGATAAAATTGTACGAGAAAGAAGGGACCTCTATAAAAACAGAACTGGGCGTGAGATTTAAATTAATTTCTATTTAGAGAGGGAACTGTGATACTTAATAGAGATTCCTAGAACGAAAAATAATAGAATCGTTTAAAGTTATTATTGATTGCTCTTTTATAATCCTGTCTTATTTGTTTAAATTGAAAGCCACATTGCTACACATCTATCATTATTTACGTATATTTGGTGATATTTGAACGTTTCCAGGTTACCCCCCCAATTGGTGAAAATCGCATACTTGACTCATATTAAATTCATTGGATTTGTTATCAATCATTATCCCTTCTTGGGTCCTCACAGCTGGCTTAGTTCCTACATCTAAAATTTACACGTGAACGCATGAATACTTCATCACAAGGTGATGTGAAAATTGGAGTACGTGTCCAATCGATAACAGTCAAGCCGTGTCCAACGGTTTCATCGAGAGATATGTGCCCCTTGCACACTCCAGCCTTTTTTTATTTTACTCTTTTATTCCGATGAGGCTAAAAATAGCGCGTAACTGAATGGGATGGGGTGCGTGAACGTAGCTCCCGAAATAGCCGCGTGAATAATTTTAAAGAGCGATTTGCGCACCCGATTTAAAATAACTGTAAAATCCTGAAAATATTCGCAGACACGTCTGCGGGTCAGTATATTTTTCGCAAATTTTCGATGCGTAATAATAGATGAATAAACCAAACAAGTGCGATGTGATAATAACGTGAAAAAAAAAAGCTTTTTCTCGCAGAGATTACCGCCCACGAATCTGTTAATGCGAATTGATTTGCCCCAAAAATAGACGACCTCGAATTAACTTTTTTTTTGTATCTATTAAGATGCATGAAAAATTTATATTTTTTGGGGGGGCAAACAAATTAGAACGATTCTGAACTTAAAAAAATATATAACTGGATATGGAGGATTAATTATGGTATTTTTATTCCTGTTATTTCCAAAAAAATGTCGAAATGTTCCCAAATTAAATTATTACACCTAAAGATAAAAAGGTTTAAACTAAGGCCCAGTTTTACAATCGTGGAATAACTGTTCGCCGAATATCCTTCAATGTTCCTCCATATCTACGTCACACCGACATTATTCTAAGAATAGTGCTTATCCAACGATTGTAAATCAGGCCTTAATGTGGTAAAAGCTCAGATTGCTTATTTAATTATTAATAATACTTTACTATACAGGGTGACCGAAGTTTGTTGCACTACCTTCTTCTTTAAATACATATAACAATCATTTGCTTTTCTCTGTATTTGGTGGTTGTCCATTAAATGATGTTCGAAAAGTATTCATAAATTGTATTTGTGGCAATTAAAGTTCCTTCCCCTTACAACATAGAATACCAGATAAACCGGAAGTGGTAATATATTAATTTTTAGCTTTCATATTTGATTACCCTCATGTATTAAGTTGCATGCAAATCAAACGTATACCTCAAAAAATATTGTACAGTAACGAGATAAGTATTTTTGGATGATTTACACCAACGCATACTGTCGTTGTTTACTTCGACGATGAGGCGAGGGTGAGGATTCCCTTCCTGTGTAACATAAACAGCACATGCAACAAAACCAAACTTACATTAGTTCGGTATACGTCCAACCCGTTAACAAGAAGGGTACCATGCAAATTCAAACGTCTGTCCACTCTCATTAATATACCCACAATTACTACAATTATTTATCACAATTAATATTAGCCGCTGCGACATCCAAGAGGTCACCGTCGTTCGTTCACACAGCAATTATAAAACGCTCACTTCTGTGAGTAAGTCCATTAATTTTAGTTTCAACTCAAATGAGAAAGACTCCACCGGCAAACTGCAACAGTTGTGGCTGATTGTACCGCTCGGTATTTACAAAGTCACCTCATGTGATGGTTCTTCGCAGCGTACCGCACATTCCGGGCTAAATTATCTAGTCTGCAACATGTTTTAAATGGCGCACGATGGGGAATGATTATTATTTTAGGTGGTGCACTGTGTCACGATAAAGAAAACGGACACATATAGATCATCCGGGCAACCCCGACATTGTTACTGTTGCCATTGGACGCATCTGTTGAAAGGGAGGGTTGCTACCCCATCGAACGGTCGATATTCGAACTAACGCGTTTCAGTTACCCCCTTCTTTTTTCAGCCACCGGAAAAATCGTTTGTTTTACTGCTCATTATCATATACTTCCTTTTGTTCCATCATACCTTTATTAGTATCTGAGTTTGACCTATTTTTTTCCATTATTTCTTTTCTATTGCAAAGGAATTCGGGTAAATAATACAGTTCGGATCAATACTAGGTATATTGGGGAAAAAGTGTAAACAAGTGCGTATCGATTTTATTGACTAATTATCGATTGAAAACGAGCGTTCCTACGACTTCGGATATTCAAGATAGCGTTAACTATAAATGCACATAACTTTTTATGTAAATGCTGCACAAACGAATTTCTTGGAAAATATAAAAGAGCACATTCAAATCTATCGATTTATGCTCCAAGTCTTGGTCCATCGATTTTATTGACTGATTATTGATTGTATTTAGACATTCGCAGGGTATACGTATTTGGCATTTTCGGGGTATCTACACGTATTTACTGCAAAAAGAAAACTACTAACGATGGTCCAAAACTTAGCAACATCATAAATCGATAAATTTGTATATGCTCTTTCATATTTTGCAAGAATTTCGTTTCTGCAACTTTTGTACAAAAAGTTATGTGCTTTTATATTTGGCGTTTCTAAGTGCGTGGAATTAACTATTTTCAGTCGATCAGTAATCAATAAAATCAATTGACCAAAACTCAGAAATAACATAAATCGATAGATTTGAATGTTCTCTTTCGTATTTTGCCAGAATTTCGTTTGCGCAACATTTGTACAAAAAGTTATGTGCTATAGTATTTGGCGTCTTTTAAGTGCGTGACATTAGCTATTTTCAATCGATCAGTAATCAATAAAATCGATCGACCAAAACTTACTGGTGGCATCTTTGGATGTATTTAATCATTTACTATCTGATTACGTGAAAGTTTTCATCGTAAATAGTTTCTCTAAAAAGTTATTTTTATAATTAAATACTGGGCATTAATTACTGCCAATAATTTGGATTTGGTTTTTTTCTCAATTGTGATACACCAGGGACAAACTATAGTTAATGATCTTCACATTGCTGTTAAAATTATAGTTCTATGATAATTAGGACGGCTTTGACAACTTCCCACCTGTTATAATTTCAATTAAATGTTTTGAAGATTCCCCAAAAAACATGTTGTGTGCCTGTGACATCGCTGTAATTAAAAGTTCTTCGACGTTACTTTGATATTGACAGTAAACAAGAAACTTGAAAAACTAAATCAATTTTATTTCGATTTGTTATAAATCAATACAACGTGCCGTTAACTAAATAAGTTTTGACATGGGTTATTTTTTGCTGAGCACTAATTTTTTTTACAAATACTTAACACCGAGAGGTTTAATTTAAAAAAAGAATTCTAAACGATTTTTTTCTCTTCCTGGTCGTTTTTGATTTCTTTCGCCGACACTTCTTCCGCGCACTCGGCAGCATTTTCCTTCTTGAGATAATTTGGCAGCCAAAAACACGCATAAATGAGCTTGAGCAGAACCCAAGCGGCGAAAGCTAAAGCCAAATACGAACATGAAGAGAATATCATTTTCAATACGTCGACCGACACTTTTTGGGGCCTCATTTCTCCTCTTCCTTTCGAAGAAAATTAATTGATTCCTGTAAATTAATTCTAAACAAATAACAGTTTACGAAAGTAATAAAATACGTACGTGTGTTTGTATTCATAAACTTCATGAAATGCAGGAAATAATCGATATTTCCGGTCATGACAGTTTACTTGTCCTTCTCACTTTCGAGGCACTCCGCGTCTCCTGATGGTTCCTTCTTATTTTCTTCGGCTTCCCTGCGCTCGTTCTCCGCGATGACTTTCTGGATGTGTTCCAGTTGCTTTTCGATGACTTCGCAGCTTCTTCGTATTTGTTCTCTGCCGCGCAGAACTTTTCGGACTAAATAATAAAAGACCGTGAACACGAAAATTAGCCACAAGCTAACGCCCAGCTTTTTGTACAATTGGCTGAAATATTGGGCCGCAAAATCCATCTCACTGTTGCTGGTTATTGCATGGTGGATGCACTTTATGAGGTCTCTCTGTGAACTGTTCTCGGCCCAGTTGTATGAGCGACGTGGCTTTTTATAAGTCAATATTTCATTAAAATTTATACGAGAGACTTTTCACCTAATCGCACGAAATAATTACTTATTTAAGGTTGTAATTGAATGATTTTTAGAAAGATGGAGGGAACGTTATTTGGCACAAGTTTAAATTTTTAATCGTCCGACATAAAAAAGAACTGATTGCCCCAGTTTTATGTAACTAATAATTTCAGCATATTAGCATACATAATTATGGTTATTTTTCCTAAACATACGAGTTCAAAGTATGCTTTATACGTCTCATTTATACAAGGTGATTTTAATAGTTGTGCGAATATTTGAACTTGTAGCGGATAATGACAGAAACATTACCATTCGCTCAAAAGTTTTTTGAAGAACCAAAAACCTACATTTTTGCGTAAGCTTCTACGGTTGTTACAATATTGTGGGGCTTTTTCGGGGGGAATCCGCCACCGAGCAAAAATTAAACAATCGGTCATGCAGAATTCGTGAGCGTCACCGCGAATTGAAAACCAAATGTCGATAAATCAAGAATTAATTCTAAAGCAGTGGCTCTTAAAGAAAACCATAAACATTTGTATAGGGCAAGTTCGAGTATTTTGCATCCTTTTAATAGGTACTGTCACTGTGTAAAATATTTGCACAACTATTAAGTTCACCCTGTATACTTACATTGAATTTAATTTAAATTTTTGAATAAATAAAAGCTACTTATCACTAGATTTTTAAAACTTGCCAAAAAGTCATTATAAATTGCTTGATAAATTTCAACAAACAAGAAATCGATTTATAAAAGTTTAATAATTTTCTTACCCAAGGACATTACACAGTATGTCCATTCCTCTTTGAGACACTGTATAATATACAGTATGAGCATAAATGTTTGAGGACAATTTGAATTTCCTGAATTTCAATATTTTTCTTAAGTTGGTCAAATGCTTGGGTTACGAAAAAAATAGGCAAGTAATTTGTTTATTT
Organism: Dorcus hopei; assembly: GCA_033060865.1. Classification (NCBI taxonomy): domain Eukaryota; kingdom Metazoa; phylum Arthropoda; class Insecta; order Coleoptera; family Lucanidae; genus Dorcus; species Dorcus hopei. The sequence continues at coordinate 682,157 of CM065425.1, read as the reverse complement.
TAAATACAAGAAGCGGCAATAACTACTGACAGGTACATTAGGCAAACGCGCCCCATTTTGTCTTATGAATTCTTGGAGCCGGTGCAAAATTTACACAGGCGACACTGAACAAAAATTAATTTCTCAGGACGGCCACACACAAAGAGTAAAAATTACTAGATAGAGACGCGGGAAATTCAACTTGTCCTCAATCATTTATGCTCATACTGTAGATAGATGTAATAGAAGTATCAACGCATGTGAATTATATAAATACATAGGTAGCTTATACATTCTGAATTAAGAAACAGGTTCGGCATAGAAAAATCGTAATAGTACAGTTGCGGATAGAAAATTTTGGATGTCAATGTCATTCCACTGACGTAAAAGTGGAACAATTCCTTTATGTACACGTCAGATAATTGACCGTGACCTCCGAAATTTTCTGTCCGCAACTGTACACTGTTATTATTCTTTGAAACTTCGAGAATCAAGTTAGACAACTGATAATTTTTTTCACTATATTTTATTTAGTGACTTTTAACGCCTTACCCCTTATTCTGTAACTCATTACGACATCGTTAAATAACGATAATCGTTAAGTGTCATATTTTGGGCCAATCAGTGCTTAGATACCCAGATGCTAAAAATCCCTATGACGAGGGATTACCTCTCCTATCTGGCAACACTGTATGTAAGAAACTGCTCTAGCGTCATCTACACGAATTTGAAGCTTGGAATTTTAGGCGGCAAATTCAAATGCAAAAGCAAAAATAAATATAAAAATTTATCTTCTAGGATGTAATTTCCAAAAAAGAATATACCTTTTACTGTTTTATTTGAAGCAATGAAAATCACTGTAAAAATTGATCGTTTCATCCAAGAATCAACAAAGGAAAACTTTCTTCGTGCCAGATGCTAAAAAATCCCTGCAAGAGGGTTATCTCTCCTACTTGGCAACATTGCAGACAAGAAACTGCTCTAGAGTCATCTACACAAATTTGTTTGAAGCTTGGAATTTTTCGCAGTAAATCCACATTGCAAAAATAAAAATAAATATAAAAACTCATCTCTTAGGATGTAATTTCAAAAAAATATATATACAGAGTGTTCATTATTGATTGAAATGCGTTTGAATTTGGCGCGTTGTCGAATTAGTAATTTTCGTCTTGCAAGATTGGTATTCGTACTGATTTAATGTTGAATTTCGTCAGTAACGTGCGTGTGTTGTATTGTTTACATTTTGATTTCCTTATTTTATTATTATTGATTTAGTATTAACGAAAAGATTATTTTTATTGCCACTTTTGCTGTCATTGGTAAATATATATACAGTCATATAACACGAACATGTGGCACCCATGGTAAAACAGAATGCCATGCAGTACCAACTTTTACAAATAATCTAATGGGCGGGAAATTCAAACGTCTTTCAATCAATAATGAACACTCTGTATTTTACTGTTTTATTTGAAGCAAAGAAAATCACTGCAGACATTGGTTGTCATCATATTTGTTATTACAAAAGAAGGAAAACTTTTGTTGATAATGTTTGTACGCTTCTTATAAACTTATTCTTCTATTAAATAAAACGCAGCTCGCTGCCTAAACATTTATTTGTCACCCTTTTCACACAACTCTCACGACGACTTCCAACTTAAGCACGCCATGCATATATCTCTATTCTTATTATAGTTACGCCATCTATTATAACCAATCTTAACTAAGTACAAAACTAAAGTAGCGCTTTGTGCGCGTTCAACGGACAGCAATCGTTTGTGATTGGTTCACATTTAGGTAATAGCCAATCACAAACGATTGCTGAGTAAGCAACTCAGCAGCTGCTCTCCGTTGAACGCGCACAATATTTGAATTGAATAAACTAGGCAACAAAAGTCTTCAACACTTTCATCGTGTCAGAGGCTAAAAATCCCTACAAGGAGAGATTACCTCTCCTATCTGGCAACGCTGCAGAAAAAAATAAACGGTGTTTATTAAACACAAGAACGCAACACAAACTATTAACTACTAGGTAACACTCTATGTAGGTACTAAATGTCAAAAATATTAAAGTAAGCTTTACATTGTAGAAATAACGTGCCCGGATTTTACTGTCCGCTAATGTACCATCGTGATCAGAAAAACCGACTGCACTCTAAATTTTAGTTAATTAAAGCATGCTTCAAAAAGACCTTCTGTCATTTTGACATTAGTATTATTTTGACAAATCAAATCAAAATACCCCAATTAAAAACAATTCAGAAGGCAATAATTCAAACGCGATCGCAAGACGGAATCAGTATTCGAGCAATTGCAACTGAATTAGCTGTTAGTATTACTAATCGTAGATAATATTTATTTCTTTGGATGGATGAGATTTTATAAGTTGACAAATATATGACAAACACTGTCAAACCTAATGTTACACAACTACATTTTTTTGAAAGTGGAAGTGTCGATTTTCACTTTTCTGTAGTCGATTTTTATGATCACGATGGTACGTGTAGTTTCTAATGTGATATTTTACTTTATTTACTACTTCCGAACCCCATTTCCTATAATTCATAATTCTGAAATCAAAAGTTAAGTACACAACTCCATAGCACAACTCCATTTGTATGAAAGAAATGAAATAGGATCCGGGGGTGTAGTTTCTGAACGCAACCCTATTGTGTATTAAAGCCAGGCTTTATAACCATTAACCACAAGTTAATTTTAAGTTTCGCTTTACTCCTACAACTATAAATAAGAAAATAACTGTTGTCCTGTTATTGAATTAAAGATTTAACATAGATTAAAGTTGACTTCCGAATATAAAGCCTGCATTTAAAATTAAAAATCTGGAAATGAACTGAGGCGCCATCTGTTTACTGACGCATTGATTAAAACGTCCCACCAAAATAAATCAGTAATTTAAATATGACAGAAATGAAATTTTCATTAATCTTAAACCAGACTATTAACGATTCTAATGACGCTCGTTTGATGTTTTTTTTTTAGATTTAGTTTATGCTAGACGTGTTACGTCATCGTGAATTTGCGCTAGGACATATTTATTAATGAATGCAAATAAGGTATTGTTTCACACGAATTAATTGAGGAAATCGCCTGGATTTTTGATTAACCGTTAAAATCGTGCGATTTTTCTATGTAGTAATCGAATGATGAAAGTTTCCCGTTCTCGAAGATTAAATTTACCGCGTGCGGGTAGGTGGCGACACGCTCTTGATTACATTCGATTCGCTATGTTGTTTTCGAGGTATCAACTGCAATAGAAAATTGAGCATCGGATAAAAATCGTCGTTGGAGCTCCTACGGTGGGAAATACACGTGAAACCAATGAAAACCGGTAAAAATGGCTGATGAACAGGTGAATATAAATGTTGATGTGTCTGTCAACTTAACTGTATCAATTTGGAAACACTGGGTTCCAATGCATTACTCTGCTTAATCCTGTGCCCTTTCTGCATTGTACTCGCCCCCCATAAACTAGAACCATCTCGTAGATTTTTCAGAACCTAATTTTTCAAATTTCTGGCGAGGATTTGTTGAGTGTACACCCCCCGACTTAATGGATTTCTTTTTTGGTTATACAGGAGATTCGACAATTGGAGTTACTCTGTAAACAGCTATACGAATCTCAAGACAGCGCAGCCAGGGCCGATGCGGAGAAAGCGCTGGTTGTGTTCCAAGATGGCCCCGATGCTCTGACCAAGTGTCAAGTGCTCCTGGATCGAGGAGATTCCGGATATGCCCAGCTACTGGCGGCCACCACCCTCACGAAATTGGTCTCGCGTAGTGCACAAGGACTGAGCCTGCAGCAGAGGGTCGACATTAGGAATTACGTTTTAAATTACCTGGCGACGAGACCCAAGTTGCCCAATTTCGTGATTCAAGCCTTAGTTACTTTGTTCGCCAGAATTACTAAACTCGGGTGGTTCGATACTCATAAGGAAGATTTTGTGTTTAGGAATGTTGTGAATGATATTACGAAATTCTTGCAGGTAAAGTTTTATTTGCATTTTATGAGTTTGTTGCGTACAGCTCGTTGAATTACTTTCAATTGCCTCACACATCACAGATAATATGTCGTTAAAAATGTTAAATCGTTGATAATGTTACATTTAACACAGTATAAGTAATTATCCAGTAGCGTCACTTAAACGTCAGTGTCAAAAAAAGCGGCCATTCTATTTGATACCCTTATGGAAAGGCAATGTAATTTACAGCTGGGTAGGTATCAAACAAAAGAACAAATGTGACAGTTATACTCGAGTGACGCTACTGTGTGATTCTTATACTGTGCATTTAAGATAAGTGATAAGTATGGGGTTTTAAGTAGAGCTGTCTTAATTTAATGTTGGGAGCCCTGGTGCATTTAATTTCGAAGGTGAGCCGCTAAATGCCCCTAGAAATCCTGTAACAAATGTTTAAGTTACGTGTGCAAATTACAAAAGGCCATTTGAAATTTGTCATAAAGTTTTATGTAGAAAAAATATGTATTTCGTTTTGAAACGTTTGAATGGGCAAGGTTTCAGGAGGCTACCTCCTTTGGGAGGAATTTTTTTAATTTGATTATCTGAGAATAGGTTTATCTTATTGTTATGTAACAATTTCGTAATAATTTTTTGTGGACAGTTAAAAACTCGCACAATTCTCAATTTGCCATTGTTTGACAGCTTCTTCGAGAATTAATTTTTTTAATGGTTGTGAAAAATTAAAAGAGTTTAATTACATTTCTGAAACTTGGGTAAGAATAAATGCAGAAAATTCAAAAGAAAATAAACATTTAAAAACTAACACTAAAATAATGTAAATAATGTCAAAAATAATTAAAATTTTCAGCTTTTTTTTCTACATGAATCACTTTTAATACAATTGTAAATTAAAATTGACACAAATCAGGACATGATCATTAAATGTTTGTCACTTGGGAGTAGATGGCCACAGTTTCCAGTGGCATTGATGTTTTAGTTTTCTGTTCTACACATTCTTTGTTATATCAATATAATTTTGGGGACTTTTAAAGTCTTACCATGACATACTGGGCCTTGGTAAGAACAAAAATGGCCTTGACCATTAGTTTATTATAAGAAGTCTTTTAAATTTTGCTTTTGAATGAGTAACAACTAGCAACACACTAAGGCTCGATTTTACAATCGTCGGATAAGCATTATTCTTAGAATAACGTGACGTTGGTGTGAAGTAGATATGGAGGAACATTAAAGGATATTTGGCGAACAGTTATTCCGTCCTTATTCCACGATTGTAAAACTGGGCCTTAATCATAGAACTTTACGTTCTGTTCAAAATTTCTCTCCACTTAAAACTACTTATTAAGGCCCGATTTATTCACCTCCAAGTAAATTTATCTGTCATTTATTCCCATAGTAACTATTGTGATCACAATTGTTACTATGGGAATAAATGACCAGATAAATTTACTTGCAGGTGAATAAATCGGGCCTAAATATTTTTATGAAATCATAACATTAAAAGATGTTTTGTTAACCATTTCTATCATTTTTAGTTCTTTCAGCTTATGAAATCTCCTGACTGCTTTCTTTAATTAAAAATAGTCATTATGTATATGATCCATTGAATAACTTTCAATTTTCATTCTATCAGTCTTTTTATTTTTACATATTTCTTAAATCTTTCTTAACTATTCCTTAGTTACCTGTTCTATTAGTTTCCACCTCTTATGGTTTACGAGATCCCCATGGTGGCCCTTTAATTAGTTGTAACCCTGTATAGGAAATTTGCTTTTAAATGATGAATTAATTAGTCTAGAAGGATTTGAATTAAAACGATAGAACTTTTAGGGGTCAGTGGAACATTGTATGATAGGTGTTCAGCTATTGTCACAACTAACATGCGAGATGAATCAAATATCGGAAGTAGAAGCGAATAGATCATTAACGAAGCACCGTAAAATAGCATCTTCATTTCGTGATACGCAGCTGTTCGAAATATTCCGACTTTCATGTTCATTACTGGGCACGGCCAGAGAGAACTGTAAAAACTTAAATTTCAACGATGAGAACCAGCACGGCTTGATGACACAGTTGTTGAGACTAGCTCAAAATTGCCTTACGTTCGATTTCATTGGCACTTCGACGGATGAGTCTTCGGATGATTTATGCACCGTCCAGATCCCGACGAGTTGGAGGCCGGCGTTTCTGGACTTCACCACGTTGAAGTTGTTTTTCGACTTGTACCATTCCTTGCCCAACACGCTCTCATCCCTGGCATTGTCATGCCTAGTTCAGATAGCTTCGGTGCGGAGGTCTTTGTTTAGCAACACCGAGCGTGCTAAATTTTTAACGCACTTGGTGAACGGGGTGAAACACATACTGCAAAACCCCCAGGGGTTGAGCGATTCTGCAAATTATCATGAATTTTGTCGCCTGCTGGCTCGGTTGAAATCGAATTATCAGCTGGGAGAACTCGTCATGGTTGATAATTACCCTGAAGCAATACAACTCATAGCAAAATTCACAGTTCAAAGTCTACAGGTAAAAGTGAACTCTACGTTGTATGTAATTCATGTACCTAACTAAAAATAATTTCAGATGTGGCAATTCGCTCCAAACTCTGTACATTATTTATTAAGTTTGTGGCAACGTATGGTGGCTTCTGTCCCGTATGTTAAAGCCACTGAACCGCATTTGCTGGAGACGTACACCCCCGAAGTGACAAATGCGTACATAACATCGAGACTAGAATCAGTGGCCGTAGTTGTAAGGGAGGGCCTCGAGGATCCCATTGACGATTTAGGAATGATCCAGCAACAATTAGAACAATTATCTGTAATTGGGCGTTGTGAATATCAGAAAACCTGCACTCTCTTAGTGCAACTGTTCGACCAAGCTGCTAGAACTTATCAGGAATTACTTACAAATCCATCCCAACAAATAGAAATTACGATTCAAGAAGGTTAGTGCTTTAACACCTCGCTTTAGTATTAAAAATAATTGAATTCAATCAATAGCAAAGTCCCTGAAGCAGAATTTTAACATGGAACATCTTGTAGAGTAGACAACTTTAAAAACTATCAAATAAGTAACGTCCTCGTGAAACATTTAAAAAATTTACAAATATTTCTAACGTTTCAGGTCGTTTAACTTGGCTGGTGTACATAATAGGTTCCGCAATCGGTGGTAGAGTTTCATTCAACAGTAACGAAGAGCACGATGCGATGGACGGGGAATTAGTTTGTCGGGTGTTGCAGCTCATGAATTTAACGGATTCACGACTAGCACAGGGTGGTTGTGAAAAATTGGAGCTGGCGATGCTCAGTTTCTTCGAACAGTTTCGTAAAATATACGTCGGAGATCAAGTACAGAAGAACTCGAAAGTGTACAGAAGATTATCGGAGGTGCTCGGACTAAACGATGAAGCGACTGTTTTAAGTGTCTTCATTAGAAAAATGTAAGTGTAGAATTCGAATCGCCGCGCCCCTGGAAAGCTCATTTGTATCTGTTTCTTCAGAATTACGAATTTAAAATATTGGGCCCGCAGCGAACAAATAATTAGCAAGACGTTGCAGTTACTGAACGATCTGTCTGTTGGATATAGTTGTGTTAGGAAATTAGTCAAATTAGAAGAAGTACAATTTATGTTGAACAATCATACCAGTGAACACTTTCCATTCCTCGGTAATGCAGTGGCGATTACAGAGATGCGATGTCGCTCCATGTTTTACACATCGCTTGGCCGTTTGCTCATGGTCGATTTAGGAGAAGACGAAGATCGATTTCACACATTCATGCTACCGCTGACAGGTTTCTCTTAGCATACGCTTTGCTATTTAAATATTGTTTGTTGCACTTGCAGCGTCCTTCGAAAACATCGGCACTCTTCTAAGTACAGCGGACAGTCCTTTATTTGCCACCGACGAAACGAAGAAAGCCCTGATCGGCCTGGCCAGAGATTTAAGGGGATTGGCGTTTGCATTTAACACGAAAACGTCGTACATGATGTTGTTTGATTGGATGTATCCTTTCGCGTACGATTTGTGATTTTTTGCCTGCGAAATATTTAGGCTTAATCTGCTTTAGTTATCCCAGTTACACTCCTATTTTACTTCGAGCTATCGAAATGTGGTATCACGATCCACAGGTGACGACACCGGTTTTAAAGTTGTTCGCCGAACTTGTACAGAATAGATCTCAACGACTCCAATTCGATGTCTCATCTCCAAATGGAATTTTGTTATTTAGGGAGGCTAGTAAAATAATTTGTAGTTATGGTAAGGGAATTTACCTTTTTCTTTTTGTATTACAGGTTATTCTATTCTGGAATTCTTTCTTATTTGGAGAGATATTTTCTCTCACATATCTCTTTAAATAAGTACATAGCTGTAACTATCATGTATATAATTGTAAAAAGGAACTTGCCTAGTTAGTTTGTAACTGTGATCTTTTTATAGGTAGCAGAATATTAAATGTTGAAGTACCGAAAGAGCAAACGTATCCTCTGAAACTGAAAGGTATTTCCATATGTTTCTCAATGTTAAAAGCGGCGTTATGTGGGAGCTACGTAAATTTTGGCGTGTTTAGATTGTACGGAGATGAAGCTTTGGATAATGCTTTAAACATTTTCGTTAAGTTACTCCTCTCGATACCGCAGTCAGACTTACTAGTACGTTGTACATTTACTGAATCTTTGATGATGTTGTTTATTGTGTGTTACATTTTAGGACTATCCTAAACTCTCGCAAACATATTACGTTTTATTGGAGTGTCTGGCGCAAGATCACATGAGCTTCTTGTCTACCTTAGAACCGCACGTATTTTTATACATACTGTCCTCTATATCAGAGGGCCTTACTGCCTTAGGTGCGCAACTGAATAACTACACAGGTCTGTACGGCTCAGGGACACGCAGCATATGTGAAACTTCATCATATTTTTACATTATAACAATACTTCTCCAATTATATTTCCAGCAATGTCTTACTGTTCTTTGTTACAATCATGTTTCGTGTTGTTTCGTATTTACATTCTGTGTAATTTGTGTAATGTTAATATTTTTGTGGTTTGGTAAGCGACACTAATTTCTACTTACTAACACGTTATGATGAAGTTTCAAATGTTCAGACCCAGGTTTTTTTGATAATACCTGGTTTGTGTAGTGTAGAATAGAGATTGTTCTGTTTGATACTGTTAGGGTCTGCGCTGAAATGTCTCTGACTGTACAAAAGTTACATATAATCACCAAAATTAACCTAAGCGATGTTGCATGTGCATGAATTTGTCTGTGTGTATTCCGTATTCCCCAGGCTCATGTTTCAAAAGTTTTTATTAACATTCTACTCTTTTTTTTGCTTTCCATAATCACCTGTGTTACAATTTTAAAATGTTAACGCTTGGATGCACGATCGCTTGCACGGTAACGAGGAGTTTTAAATTTGTTATTTAAGATTTCGTTTTCAGATACAATGGTTTGCACCGGATGTTGTGCAACTTTGGATCACATAGTTACATATTTATTTAAACAACTAACACAGAAAGGTATACTTTAAAAAGCCCCTCTAATTGCAAATAGCTTTGTGATATAATATAGTTTGATGCAATTTTAAATTGTAGTATTCCCCGGTAAGAAGCCGGGTCTGACTCAGACGAGTGACATGTTCCTAAAAGTTCTCGAAGTACACCCTGAAATACTTCAACAGATACTAAGTACCGTGTTAAACGTGATTATGTTCGAAGACTGTAGAAATCAGTGGTCGATGTCGAGACCGCTTTTAGGACTGATTTTGTTGAACGAGGACTATTTTAATCAAATGAGAGAGAGTATCATAAGAAGCCAGCCGCCGGATAAGCAAGCGGCCATGGCTCAGTGGTTTGAAAATCTGATGGACGGCATCGAGAGGAATTTACTTACAAAAAATCGAGATAGGTGATTGCAAAAAAGAAGCAAGCAGTTTCTTACGTTTTTCTTACATTTTCGCGTTTCCAGATTCACACAAAACTTGTCAATGTTCAGAAGAGACATCAACGATTCGCTTAAGGGTCCCAATGTAAATACATCGGTAAGTGATATGATGACATCATAGTAACCGTAGCTAAAGTGAAACTTGAGGCATCATTTTAATCGGCAGGTTGCTGTTGTATGTATTTGTGAAATAAAACAGTTGTAATTAGGTAAACTTTGCATTTATTTTTAATCCTTTGTTCCATGATCATGTGTTATTTTATTCACTATTGTGTAATTAATTATTATAAATATTTGTAATGTATATGTTTCATTTTATATATCATCTGTAAAAATAAATGCATAGAATATCTCGGCTTTATTATTATTTTTTCTGTGAGCTTTGTTTTCACTTTTACGAAATTTACACTATACTATTTTATTACTTCGAAATCACTCTTATGAAAACTTTTGCATCATTGTAGAAGGATATAGTGTAAAGGATAATAAATCAATAATAATAATAATCAATTCTCGTTCTACACTATTCGTTCAGTTTCTTTTTCAATTTCTTGTAAATACGTGGAAATTTTTATGTATAATGCTGGAAAATTTGGGTCACAACCAAGACCTTTGCCCACTGCAGAACTTAGAACACCTCTGATGTAAAATTTATTGTCAGAATCTTGAAAAAATAAGCCACCTCCACCGTCGCCGAAACAAACGTTCGTCTCTAGGAAGACAAAAGTGAACAACATTAAATTTTGTAATTGATATCATAATATACCATTATCAACGTAGCCAGCACATAATTTATCGTGTGTATAATACGTCCTTTTGTATTCCAGCGGTAAAGTACAAGTGCCTTTAGATTTATAAGGAACTTCCAATATTTGCAGTTCATTTGCTAAATTACTATCGCTTCGCGTGAATCCCCAGCCTGCGACCTTAAACGCTAGTAATTAATTCCACCAGTTTAATCAAATTTTGTCTTGACTTACTACTCCTTTGTTATCTTCCTTTAGATCATAAGGTTCGAGTAGATTTGTCCAATCGATGCAAACAGGTTGAACGTACTCAGTAAACGTAAACGGATCTTCTAACGTTAATATGGCAAGATCGCCTTTAAGGTATTGTGAATATCCTCCAAATGCTTTCGAAAAATATATTCGTTTCACCTGAAAGACGAATTTATTAAAAATAACTGCAATAATAATTTACCTACCCGAGAAGACTGCATATTTTCGTCACGTTTTTCGTCGAAATCTCGACAGTATTTACCCGCGGTTACAATGAAATTACTTTTATCCAAACGATCGTCGGATACGGACGTTAATAGATGAGCAGCTGAAAGAGTTCATTTCACTAAAGCGCTATTAACTCTTGAAATTTACCTACCTGTCAACACGAAATATCTTGATATAATAGTTGCACCACCGTTAAACTTCTTATTCAATTTATAAATTGCAGCTACCCAAGGATAATGTGATATCTTAGATGTCGAACCGCCGATTATCAGAGGCTCAACGGGCACTCGTTTTTTACCACATACTAAAATGAAGTGCAAATCGAAGACTTTGATGAAACAAAAAAAAATAATATAGTATTTCGGGCCAACCTGGTCGACAATGTGATAGTTCACCGTCCCAAGATCCATCCCGACATGTAATAGTAGGTTGTAATCCTGCATATTCATAAAAGGGTTCGCAAACTACTTGAATCACTGTTCCTTCGATGGAATTGTTACAGTTAATTCTAGGGTTTCTATGCGTACAGATCACAAACAGATTTTTTGTGTCTGTTTGTGTCACTGGTGGACATGTGCCTGAAAGATATTTTTACAACAATCAGCAGTATTAATTTAATGTCCGACTAGACGTGGCCTAGACTATTGTAACAAAATAATGGATCAATTTTAAGTCGCGTTAGCATTGAAATAATGCCCTAGGGCGTTATTTCCAAGGCATGGAGAACTTGGAAAATCTAAATTGTAACGCAACCATTCTCGAAAACGGAAATACTCTTTCTCGTACAGTTTCTTAACTATTATAACATCAAACTTATGTAAGTTACGTTTGATGTAAAGGGTACCTACGGACGCATCCTCCTAATTGTGATAATGTTGGTTTCCATTTACCCTGGTAACAGATGGCACGAGATAGTCCCCCAGTTGCCGTTACAGTACCGTTTGTACAAGACAAATCAATAATTGTATTTGGTGCGACGTTGCTGTTTGGCAAATAAGGTCTTTCTTTTTCTAGAATTTTCATTTCTCCATTGGCTGGGTGATCTGGCAAAGCACAACTGCAAGAAACATAATTTTTGCGTTTCAGTTTCCAGTATTCTATGAGAGGAAACAACCACTTACTGATTTTCAGACTGTCGTTTAGATCTACCAACAGTCTCAATTTTTACGAAAGGTATACTTCCTTGAGGAGTTGTTTTTATAAAACCTGTAAATGAATATCTTTTCAATGCCAACTCTTTTGATGTGTGCCGGTTCATTCCTTCATAATGATTACTATAACAGTTTATAAACTGAAACTAAATATGTACCTTCTTTATTTATATGTTATTTAATTTATTTGTATTCATCTCTTTTTTTAATGTAATACCCATATTTGCTCGTTGCTGAGAGCTTTTAAGGCTTATTGACTAGTGACTCTTATTGCCAGTTGCAGCTGCGACCGTATTACTATTGTTGCGCAAAAACCTTAATAATATATTTATTCGAAATTATTCGACAGTAATATTTGATGAAGTTTTAAAAAAACTCAAATCTGAAAGGAGAACGTAAGATACCACGACAATACCCTTAAAATATTTTTTTTTTAAAATTAGTTATAATGCGATAACAACAAAAATAAATAAGCCAGGCAAACTGGTTTGAAAAGTTCAAGGAAACGAACGTCTAATATTTTTAGATTTCTGAAATTTCATAGTATAACAATATTGTAAACTATTCTTTTTATTTGTTTAGTACGTGCTCTTAATAATTACATTACCAACGTACAAGCAAATAGGAGAAAGACCCTGAACATTATCGTGTAACTGGCTGGTTTCGTTCACTTGCTTACGCACTTTTACACACTACAGTCATTCGGCTTATTCATCGCTAGTGATGGGAGAAGTTAATCCTACGAATTTCTTGATGACGGTGTAATTCAAGCGCAGGTTCGATGACTTAATTTAAGCAAAAAATTAACTTTACAGAGCTTGGCCTAAGGAAAAAATCCCTCTAAAGCCTTATGTATATTCAGTAAAAGTCCTTATCCTGTTTCTTCTAGTCTTCACTTCTATGGTTCTCAAAAACTTCATTTCTGTGGCGCCTATTCTACTTTTGTCTTTATTTGAGAAGGTCCAAGATGCACTTCCGTATAGTAGTGTAGGGTTTACAACTTTTTTAACAACCTCCGTTTTAATTTCGCTTGTTGTTTCTCTTTTATTGAAGAAGGTTGATCTTGGATAGTTATATATTCTACCTACTTTTCCTATTTTGTCCGTTATTTCTTTTTCTTGTCTTCCATTCCCTTCTATTATTGTTCTAAGTACTTAAATTATTTCACCTGTTCGATCTTCCTTCTGTTGTGATATTATGGATTCTGCTGTTTTGTGGTCTTTTCTACTATTTTTATATTCATGTTTATCTTTTTCAATTCTATGTTTACTATATTCATGTTAAGTTGTAATTGTTTTTCTGAGCCTGCAATCACCGCCATATCGTCTGCGAATAACAACTCCGATATTTCCAGTCTGTTCATCTTCCAATATCCCATTGTCATCGGTTTCATTTTCTTCTTTGCCCTTTTTATGGCCTCATCCATTACTGTTGTAAAAAGTAGCGGGCTCAGTACGCACCCCTTCAGTTTCAGACTCTTTGGATTCTTCATTATATATTCTTACTACGTTCGTTGTCTTATTACTACGATTGTCTCTCTATTCCTTTCCTTTCTAAGCTTATCCATTCATCTTCTCTTCTAATTTTATCGAATGCCTTTCCCAGGTCTACAAAGCATATGTGCATTTCTTTATTTTTCTCTCTATACTTTTCTATTGATTGTTCGAGTATGAATATGAGGTCTTGTGTGCTTCGGTCTTTCCTAAAACCATATTACGTTTCTTCTAATTGTTGTTCTAGCTTCTCTTTTATCCTCGCTTCTATTACTCTTCCCAGTAATTTAGCTGGTACACTCATTAACGTTATTTCTCGATAGTTAACGCAATCTCTTGTTTCTCCTTTTTTTTATATATCGGCAGGATAATTCCTGTATTCCACTCTTTGAGTACTTTCTTTTCTGTAATGATCCTATTTAGTAATTTTCTAAAGATTTGTTTTCCTGTAGCATCTAAACCTTTAATCATTTCCGGTGTTATCTCGTCGATCCCTGCGGCTTTTCCTGTCTTTAATTTTCCTATGGCTTCGTTTATCTCTTCATCCGTGATAGGTGATACTTCCTGGCTTTCATTTATTATTCTTCTATCTGTCTCTTTTGATTCTTTCTTTCTGTTAATTCTTTAAAGTGTTCCCTCCATCTATCCATTATTTGCTTTGTTTCTGTTATAACTTTCCCATTTTTATCCTTTATGTTTTTCATAGTGAATTCTTTTTTCTGCCTTAACTGTCTAAGAGTACCATAGAAAAGCTTCTGAATTTCTCTAAAATTTTCATTTAAGTTTTGTCCAAATTTCCTCCAAGATTCCTGTTTTGCTTCTTTCACTTTATCTTTCACTTCTTTGCTTTTCACTTTGTATTTTTCATGGTTTTTTGTCGTTTTAGTATTTCTTTTGCACTACAAAATAATCGATCATAGATTTCTGTCCTCTGCTTGCTTCCTTTCTTGTAATTTTATGTATTTCTTTATGCTTGAACTTTGTGTTTGCTATTACCAGATCATTCTCCGTGCACATTTCTATAATTCTGTCTTCGTTATTATTTTTGGTTACTTCTTCTTCCATTCCCATTACTCTTTCTATTATTGTTTCCCACACGTCCGTTTAAATTCCTCATAATAATTATATTCTCATTTGCTTCGTCGATTTTTTCCTGTAGTTTTTTAATGTATTGTTATGATTCGTCGACACTCCTTGGACGCCAGTCAGTCTCATGCGTCACAGTCTGGCGCGACATAGTCTCGAAGGTTCCGCAGAGACAGCCGTCGCCGTCACTTCGAGAGAATTCCGGCTGCAGAATAAATTACAACAGACATTCCGGTACTCTTCGATGGAGTTTCGCGTAAATAAGCCCAGGGTATAAAAACGCAAGCGAGCCAGTGAGTTAGTTAGTTCGCATTAGAGATCACTCGGCTATTAAAAATAAATTACTGTTGTAATGTAACTTAAGAATTATTAACATAATTCTTTCGTTCACGTTTTTTCATTTGTTACATCTTTTAGTCGATTAGGGTTCCTATTTTAAACTTTTTTGTTTCTCGTTCTTTAATGTTGTTCTCCTTCTTCTTTTCATTTTTTGGCCGTTTTATATCTTTTCGTTTTGTTTCCTGTTTATTCGTATCCATTTCACGCTGATTAGTTTTTTGCAATGGTAAATTTTTCCTTCATTTTCTCCACTAATGTTTCTGTTTCATCATTTCATTCCCACTCGTTTCCATCAATATATAGTTTTCCTATTCCTGTTTTCACGATTTTACCGTTAGTTTTTTCAATGCATTTTAATGGACTACATGCGACTTTTCTCCGCTGCGTTTTCCCGTTGCATTTTTCTATACGTACAAATCACATCTGAACTCGATTCTGTTGGCGAAGCGTAATCTATTGCATTCCGTACGTAGAAAGAGAACGCCTAGCTTGTTTAGATGAAATAAAACGCAACAGAAAAAACCCAACGGAGACATAACGAATCTTCTTTCGACGAAACAAAATGCAACAGATTAAAACGTCGCGTCGCTTAAGCAAAAAAAAAACGCTCTTGTAATTTTTAATTAATTTTATTAATTATTATATTTTGAAAATTGTGTAGGCGTTGCATTAATAAAATAAAGATATTTACATAATGAAGATAGTGAGCTGTAAATTTGAATCCATTTTCGAAATCACTCTTGTAGACACTTCTGCATTATTGTAGAAGGCTATAGCGTACATAGATTGTAAAGGATAATGAAGGATCAGTAAAATAAAACTTGATATTGCTTAGAAAGTAATTTAATAAAATCGAAACGAAATTGACTCTCATTCTACACTATTCGTTTGATTTCTTTTTCAATTTCTGGCAAATATGTGGAAATTCTTATGTATAAGGCGGGATGATTTGGGTCACAACCACTGCGTTTACCTACTGTAGAACTTAGAACACCTCTGATGTAAAATTTATTATCATGTTGATAAAATAAGCCACCTCCACTATCGCCGTCGCAAACGCCTATCCCTAGGAAAAGAAAAACGAATAAAAATAAATTTCGTAATTATGATCGTCACATACTCTTTTCATCGTAGCCGGCGCAGAATTTATCGTACGTGTAATGCGTCCTTTTGAATTCCGGCGGTAAAGAACAAGTGTCTTTAGACTTATAAGGAACTTCCAGTATTTGTAGTTCATCCGCTGAATTACCACCGCTTTCCGTGAATCCCCAGCCTGCGACCTTAAACATTAGCAATTAATTCCATCAGTTTAATCAAACTTTGTCTCGACTCACCACTCCTTTGTTATCTTCCTTTAGATCATAAGATTCGAGTAAATTTGTCCAGTCAATGCAAACGGGTTGAACGTACTCAGTAAACGTAAACGGCTCTTCTAATGTTAATACGGCAAGATCACCTCTAAGAGATTTTGCTTCATATGATTCCGAAATGTATATTCGTTTCACCTGAAGGAAGAATTTGTAAGGCAGATATCAAATCGGTAAAACCGCAACAATAACTTACTCGAGAAGACTGTATATTTTTATCACGTTCGTCGTAGTAATTTCGGTAGTATTTACCGGCAGCTACAATGAAGTTGGTTTTATCCAAAAGATTACCGGAGACGGTTACTAATAGATGAGCAGCTGAAAGAGTTCACTTTACTAAAGCCACTGTTAACTGTTGAATTTTACCTGTCAAGACGAAATGTCTCGATATAATAGTTGCGCCTCCACCAAAAATCACATTCGTTTTGTAAATTGAAGCCACCCAGGGATATTCTGATACTTTAGATGTCGAACCACCGACTGTCAGTAGCTTAACAGGCACTCGTTTTCTGCCACACACTAAAGTGAAATGTAATTATAAAAAAGGCTTTTTTAAAAGTATGACACAATTTCTGGCTTACCTGGTTGACAATGTGATATTTCACTATCCCAAAATCCATCCCGACATGTAATAGTAGGTCGTAATCCCACATATTCATAAAAGGGTTCGCAAACTACTTGAACCACTGTTCCATCGATGGGATTGGTGCAGTTAATTTTTGGGCTTTTATGTGTGCAGGTCACAGACAGATTTTCTGTTTCTATTTTCACTTGTGGACATCTAACTGAAAGATGGTTTTACAATAAGCATCATCATCATCAAACTTATACATTTATATATATTTTTTCTTTTTCTATTCGCAATCAACTTTTGGAAAAAACTGCCAGCTGTGGAAATGGTATAATCAAGGTATTAATGTCCAATTAATAGCAGTTATGCTGGCGTGGGTCACGTGACAGGTCCTTCTCATATTCCGACTACCGTTCATAGTTTTGAAGGAAATGGTTATGATGTTCTACAAGCTTTTTGTGAACGTCATGAATTATGATTGCGGACCTGTCACGTGACCCGCGCCAGGTCCTTCTCATATTCCGACTACCGTTCATAGTTTTGAAGGAAATGGTTATGATGTTCTACAAGCTTTTTGTGAACGTCATGAATTATGATTGCGGACCTGTCACGTGACCCGCGCCAGGTCCTTCTCATATTCCGACTACCGTTCATAGTTTTGAAGGAAATGGGTATGATGTTCTACAAGCTTTTTGTGAACGTCATGAATTATGATTGCGACTGTACATACATAGCTGGTATGTATACGTATACAAAAAAGAAGAATTCCTGTGTAAGTTATTTTCTTTTAAAAATACGTACGGACACATCTTCCCACTTGCAATATCGATGGTCTCCATTTACCCTCGTAACAGATAGCGCGAGATGGTCCACCAGTTTCCGTGACAGTGCCTCCTCTACAAGACAAATCAATAATTGTATTTGGTACAACGCTGCTGTTTGGTAAATAAGAATTTTGTTCTTGTCCGAAAATGTTGATTTCTCCATTGGGGGGGTGATCTGGCAAAACACAGCTACAAGAAACAAATTTTTAATGCGCCTAAGAAATTATTCTGCAATTTGCTTACTATTTTTCAAGTTGTTTTGATCTAGATAAATTTTGAAATGATGCGGTGTTTACGAATGATACACTTTCTTGGCGAGCTATTTTTATGAAACCTGCAAACGAAAAGTTTTTCAATAAAGGCTTTTTTTTAGCGTCATACTGAGACGCTTTCCATTTGCACAAAAGAGAGGCTCGGAGCAGCTCCGAGCAGTTCTTAGTCGGCTTTCACACCAAAGTAGCAAGCTGCATGCTACTTGCATCTTTTGGAAAGTAGCGTGCCGCGTAGCGCATCTATGGTTCACATGAAGGTAACATAGCAAGCTATGCGATTCGCGAATTGGCAGTGTGTTGCGAGTTATTATAATGAAGATGTCATCCAAAGATGAAGCTATGGCGTTCATCAAGCATCAAGAACCACAACATAGTGTTTCCTGATGGTTTGGTGTCAGCATGTTGTCAAGAACCCTCGTTTAGCTCGACAATGTTTTAATTTAAGACGAAACCGCGATCTCTACTGAAGTAGCGTAGCAAAATATAGAACTTGTCCTATAAGCTAAGCTGCACGTCGCAAGTGGCAGGTCGCATAATGCTACGCTACACCGGTGTGAATATTATCAATTGTTTACATAGGTTCTAAAATTAATGGCATGCAGCGTGCATCCAGGATGCAAGTAGCATGCAACTTGCTACTTTGGTGTGAAAGCCGACTTATGTGCAAAGTCACTCAAGGACTCAAAGTTCGGGTGACCTGTTTAGGGTCAAGATTGCTAGATTGAATAATAACATTTTAAGTAGTATTAAAATTAACTTATTTCTATTTTTCTGCGTGTACCTACATACTTAATTATTACAGTTGACTGGCGACTTACTAAAACATGTTTCCCTTTTTAGATACATTCGTTCTAATTTTATTTATATTTATTAACGATAATATTTTAAGAATATCTGTAAGTATTCAAATATTAAACATAAAATAAAAACTCAGGATGCCATAGCAATAATAAGTGAAAATTTAAGAATTAAAAAACAGAAAAAAAAATATGTGACCAAGATAAACCCGTTTGAATAGATTCAAGGAAAGAAAATTCCGCTGTTGTTGGA
This sequence comes from Dorcus hopei, assembly GCA_033060865.1. Lineage (NCBI taxonomy): Eukaryota > Metazoa > Arthropoda > Insecta > Coleoptera > Lucanidae > Dorcus > Dorcus hopei. The sequence goes on along the minus strand of CM065425.1, from coordinate 662,857 downwards.
TTTCGTAGCATAATAACTGTAAAGTATATTGATATGTAATCCACACGTTTTCATTTTACTTACTTAACATATGCTTATCATGTTACGAACGTACACATAAATAAAAGAGAGATCCTGAACATTATCGTAAGTCTTACTAGTCTCGTTTTCTTGGTTATTCACATCTATAAACTGCATACATCACTACAACTTCACCATGTTCATCGCTACATGATCTGTGGCTACATGATCGCTACTGGTCAAGGTTTTCTTCTTAAAGGTGTGTACAGACTAGCGCGCGCTGATGAATAATACTTATTTGTTAAATTATAGGTCTGTTCCATTTGACAAAATTTCAAGTTCTGAGCCGTTCAAATCCTGCGTAGTATGAAATTTATGTCCAATTTTGTACACTGCTCGTGCTCAGTAAGATTTTGAACGGTTTAGAACTCGAAATCCTGACCTTATAGGCACAGTATAAGTAAATACCCAGTAGCGTCACTTAAACGTCAGTGTCAAAAAAGGGGCCATTCTATTTGATACCCTTATGGAAATGCAATGTAATTTACAGCTGGGTAGGTATCAAACAAAAGAGCAAACGTGACAGTTATACTCGAGTGACGCTACTGTGTGATTCTTATACTGTGCTATAGGCGCCATGCACATCTTTACGTTCAGCGCCGCCTGGCGTGGTGATTTATGAATTAGTGTTATGAAAATATTTCTTGAGACTCATTGCATGGGAATAATATCACTTTTACGACAATTTACGATTGTAGTACGTAATACTTGAGCTTCCTGGTATTGAAATACATTACAATATTCAAGTTCAAATGTACACTAATAATTTGAAACGATTCGTATTTTCATCATGGCCAGCTACATTAACATTCACTGACGTGTATGTATGGCCGTTTCAATTCGACTTTTAAAAATTTTAACAGTACTCCCCTCAGCGCTCAGCGTCTCTTGTGAGTTTTTAAGTAATTGCAGTCGTCATTACCATGGCCACCTCCATTAACATTCACTGACGTGTATGTATGGCCGTTTCAATTCGCCTAAAATTCGGTTCGAGAAAGCATGCCGTGGAGTACTCCCCTCAGCGCTCCCTATTAAGGATACTACAAAACTACTGACAGTAACTTAATGACAACTGCAATTACTTAAAAACTCACAAGAGGCGCTGAGGGGAGTACTCCACGGCATGCTTTCTCGGAACCGAATTTTAGGCGAATTGAAACGGCCATACATACACGTCAGTGAATGTTAATGGAGCTGGCCATGATTTTCATACCACTGATGCACAATATGGTCATTGGTGGCGCTGGCTTCGCATGTGCATGGTTCCTATATGAAACGTCAATTTTATTATTTTATTTTCGTAAACTTATATTACAATTATATGAATGAAAAGGTGATAAACAAGAAACTGTACATATGAGTTTCTGTATACATATAACCGCTGATTATTGTCAACCGTATTTTTATAGCAATTTGAGAAATGCGTTGCGTTAACAAACTTCACTTACATATTGAGGCGAGAAAGTAAATTTGGATACATCTTGGAAATCACCTCATCTAAAAGCCTCCACGTTGTAGAAGGGACTAGCGTAGATTGTAAAGGATAATAAAGGATTAGTGATTAAATGAAACTAGAAATTATTCAGAAAGTATTTTAATGGGATTCAGACATAATTAATTCCATTGTCTGAGTTACACTATTCGTCTCGTTTCTTTTGCAATATCTCCCAAATATAATCCAATATCTATGAATAATGAGTCACCATCACATTTATCATTTGCATCTTGCGTAACACTACTCGTAAGAATTCCGTGGATAAAACATTTAAACTCATAATAATAAGTTCTATTATTATTATAGTAACGCTTTTCATAATATAAGCCACCTCCACCGTCGCCGGTACAAATGTTTGAGTCTAGAGAGAAAAATAATATAAGAATTAATTCTATAATGATATGATTATTACTTACTCTTATCGTCGGAGTCATCGTAGCCAACACAGAATTTATTACTTGCGAACTTCTGTATAGAACATGTGTCGCCAGATTTTCTTAAAAGAGTCATCTGCTAATTTACCACCACTTTGTGTTGATCCCGAGCCTGCGAACTTAAATACAACAACTAATTCGATAAATTTATATTTTATTGTTGCTTACTACTGCTGGTTGAACTTCTCTTATAAGAGTATTCTCTGTCCAGTCTATGCAAACAGGCTGAACATATTCAGTAAATTTCAGTGGATCTTCTAAAGTTAGTAATGCAAGATCGTCTTCAAAGCTAGCAGAAAAGCCTCCGTAAGACCTTGGAACATACAATCGCTTTATCTGGAAGAAGAATTTGTTAGGCAGATTTGAAAGTAACAAAATCGCAATCATTTACTCGAGAAGACTGCATTTTTGCATCACGTCTATCGTAAAAGTGTCGGTAATATTTACCAGCAGTTACAATATAATTATCCAATACAATATAATTAACGCGTCCGTCATTAAAGAGATTAGCACCTGAAAGAACTCATTTTCACTGAAGCACTAACAACGACAGAATTTTACTTGACAAAACGAAGTATCTTGATATAATGGTGGCACCACCGTGAAACTCCGTATCATTTGATCTGTATACTCCAGCCACCCAGGGATATTCCGATGTTCAGCTGTCACACTCACTCGTTTCTTTCCACATTCTAAAAGGAAGTACATTTTTAACATGCTGAAGGAATTATAAGATTTAAAAAAAATTATTTACCTGGCTGACAATGTGATATAAAACTATTCCAAGTTCCACCCCGACATGTAATAATGGAATCTAATCCTGCATATTCATAGAAGGGCTTGCAAGCTATTTAAATGATTGTTCCTTCAATGGGATTGTTACAGTTAACTCTAGGATTCTTGTGTTTGCAGGTCACCGATAGATTTTCTCTTTCTGGCACTTTTGGACATCTTCCTGAAAGATGTTTTTACAATAATAATTATTTGCATTAGTACGAACCTGTTCCAAATATATACAATAGTGTGTAATATGTGTCGGAGATTTATTACTTTTTTTTTTAATACATACGGGCACATCCTCCCATTTCTGATATCGTTGGATTCCATTTACCCTGGTAACAGACGGCACGAGCTAATCCTCCAGTTTCCGTTACAGTACCATCTATGCAAGACAAATCAATGATTGTATTTGGTATAGCGTTGCTGTTAGGCAAATAAGGTTCTTGTTCTTGCCCAAGAATTTTAAATTCTCCGTTGGCAGGGTGATCCGGCAAAACACAACTGCAAGAAACATAATTTTAATGCTTTATAGTACCTATCGAAACGTGTTTTCTATGAGAGGGAATTAATAAACTACTTACTGATTTTCAGACTGTCGTTTAGATCGAGCTACTTTTTGAAATGATCCATCATTTACGACTGATAAACTGCTTTGGTAAGTTAGTGTTATCGAAGCTGTAAAAGAATGGATTTTCAATTGAATAAATCAATAAGAAGAGTTATTTTCGTTTGCATCGGTTTATTCATTTTGTCATTTTTTTTGGAAATTTATTTCAATAGTTCTTCAAATAGAGGTATGTTAAAAATTTAATTCCCAATTTTGCTACGACTCGAAGGGCACGTCGCCCTCAGGGGCAATATGAGTGAGGAGACCCAAACCAATTGCAAGTGCAACGCTATTTCCATTGCAGGTCAATAAGGGTGATGTTAGCATGCAGGGATAACGATTTTAATGTATGTAGGTACATACATACATAAATAATTATATGGCGAGTTAATAAAATATGTTTGCATTCTGATTATACCTTTTTTTAAAATTCTACTATCTGCTATTTATTTTACTTTTTTCTATTTTCATTTTATATTCGAAAAACATCCAGAACAAAATAATTGTTGCTTGGAAATAATTAAATTTATGTGTCGTCATAACAGTTTTATTTTAAGCATATGTTAGTATTAAAAGCAAATTTTACGAAACAGAAACACAGGATCTCTTAGCAATAGTGTCAAATCAAAATGTAAATATTCTTTAATGTTGAACGTGTGGTATGCGAGAAATAACAAAAAAAAATGTGACCGAAGGTAAACTGGTTAAAGTTGTAAATAAGTTAAAAGAATGGAAACTCCAGTATTACTGGATTTCTGAGATTTAATGGTGAGTTTGCGGCAGGGTATTTTCCGTTATAAAAATTCTCGTTATAGGTAATTTATAACGTTAACGTCATAGAAAAATTATACCGTATAACTAATTTTTTAACACTATTTTGGAAAATAAGGGAACCAATCAGAATATAATTCTTATGAATTTCAAATAACGTCAAACTGTCATGCTGACAGTTACCCCAATGGTTACTCCCACTAACACAAAATTGTATGTAACGTTTTTTTTTATTTTTGACGGTATCCGCAAACGAATCTTTTACAATATTCGGTTACATTATAGGTTTGTTCTAGCAAACAATTTCTGATAGTTTGTGTACTTTTCTTATGCGCATGAGTAATCCATAATTGTTGTCGAATTAGTTTCGAACTTTTCTTTGCCAGAACGTTTCCCTGATTGTATGTAGGTTCAATACGACATTTCGCGCTAAGTCAGTTAAGTCCGTATCTCTAAATTGTTGCTCTTGTTCATTAAGCCAAGTAATAACCTCGTTTGATGCATTGCTTAGGAAAGAGGTATGTAATAAATGTTTTCCGCTGTTTTGCTGCTCTGCTTTAGTAATATATTTACTTCAACATAATTTGACTTTTTCGTCGCTGTCTCTCCTCAAATAACTCATCACTTTCACTGGTAGTAAATAAAATACTGTGTACTAGATGCATCAGATGTATCCATTACATCAGATTCAACACAAATAGTGGGACCAAAATTTCCACGAATTGATTAATAGGATAAATATTTTTACCGCGCGGCCGTGCACGGTGATGATTTGATGTGCGCATGTCACCATTAGAAATTCGCAAAGAATACGTGAATTGTTTGGACTGTCAGCAAACTACAATCCTCAGCTGCTAGAACATCAAACTGGTATCAAGAAACTTAAAATTTTCACTGCTAGAACGCTAAAGTATTACTGCGCATGTTCAATACAATTTCTAACAGTTATGTACTCTTGCTAGAACAAACCTTATATTACAAGGAAAAATGGCCGTCTAACGTAACGGGAAACCGCAAACTCTCTAATGACTTAACAACTGCAAGCTATGTCGATATTTAATCCATGTTTCATACATGTTTTACTAATCACGTTAATAACGTACATACACACAAATAGGAGAAAGTCCATGAACATTATCGTATATCTCATTGATTTCGTTTGCTTGTTTACACACGTTAACAAATCGCAATCACCACTGCAACTTTATAACACTGCTACTGATCAACTGACTGGGAGACAGAGGTTCATCCTACTGATTTAAGTAAAAATTTTTTTAGCAGATAATTGAATTTCATAAGGTTTTTCAAAGTGGATTAATTAATTCACAATAACAATATTGTATTTCAATTGAACAACTGAAAGGTAGAACGCGCTCAAAATCTGAAAACAACTTATTTCGTTGTTGTTGTTGTTCACGGTTACGTTCCGAATACGGCTACCGTAGCACCGCTTCTTGTAACGAATGCTTTGCGTAGAACGTTTCAAATTATTTGCTCACTTATGTGTCACTTCGATGAATTTAAAAATCATGTTGTATTTGCCGTTACTGAAACTTGGTCAACGTCACAAGTAATAGTCCGTATAGAAAGCATCCGGAAAAAAGAAAATAACAATGCAACTTGCAGGTTTAGAATTTATGAGAGAAACAATTATTATTATATTTATTTATTGTATATATTTATTTTATACAATTATATCAAGGGTCAGGGAAACTGAAATCAAATTAACAGCATCTTTGAATAACTCTGGCTGAGAATTAATTTTCACCAAGACATTACATTACATATTGTAACGATTTTAAAGGTTCTATTAATTTTTATTTTAAAACAAAACACGAAATAGTTAATATACTAATTTATTTAAAAGCAAACTAATGAACACTAAATTAAACACTAAATAATTTACAAGCTTAAATCTAATTTATTTTAACAGCCGAGCGAAAAATCTAACGCGAAACTATCTAATGCCGAATTCTTCCCGAACTGTGGCCTACTTCTGGTCGCGTGCATTTTATATACCGAAGCTGTTGTTCTCGTATTTTCTGAAAGGCAACAGGCTGTCTGATCTAGTTTATTCTGCCGCCAGCACTTCCTCGGCTGTCGCTTAAGGTACGTCGACTAGACGGCTGTGACGCAAGAGACAGTTTGACGCTGGCTGGTGTCGACGAATCATTACAATATATTATATTTGGAGTAGCAAACAAACCACCAAATATGTATATTCTACAGACAATTTGTGGGTGAGCATGAAGCATCTTTTTAATCACTTATCAGTCTTATCACATTGGCCAACATCAAAATATTGTATCTGTTCGGGTGCTATTCCAAAACTATTCCACTAGGTTTTGAAAATGTCGAGGAATTACTCGTACTTAAAAACTTTTAAGTTTATGCATAGGTCATTAATTTGCTGACAAATCTCCACCGCATGTTACACTCTATTTTATTGTTGGGTTAATGTGTACAATAATGATAGCTACAAATGATTGGGCCAGGTTCGTACTAATGCAAATGACGACGTGTAAGTTTGGTGTCATCAAATTAATATTACTTTCATCTTTTAGGAAGATGAGGTGAGGCGCTATGTGAATAAAATCAAAAGGAACTTGGACAAAAAGAAGCAAATACCCTGAAGGTCACAGTTTTTGGAAATTGTATGTGATTCTAGAATTTACATTGATCTCATTGGTGCGGAAGAAACTTTGTACTTTGTATTGACAACTTCTTTTTGGAAATATTTAATTTTATTTTAAAAATTCTAATTCGCTTTAGAAGTCGTCTTGCATAAAAACCAACCGATTTATACTTATGTACGTACATGTGAAATAAGAACGTAAGTTACGGGCAATGTTTGCAGGTTGTGCAGAGTCAGCATCGTCCGGGCAATGTCAACATTGCACATAGCTGCTTGGTAAATTCCACAGAAATGGTTAATTTGCGGATTTGGCCCGGTTTGATTAGGGCAAAGTCGACACTGCCCGATCAGCAGTGGGCGATATCAGTAACGATCTTTTCTTTCCGAACTTCGCCCGGTTTTTGGACAATGTTGACAATGTTAAATCTCCATGGACAGGGCTGTGTTTTATAGGGAATTGCGGATAATGTCCATAACATTTCAGGAGCCTCTGCAACATTTTGGGAACAAATAAAACGATATTACCCAAAAAAATTTTTTTTAATAGAATTCAGACAGAATTAATTCTCATTCCTTTAATTTCATTTTCAATTTCCGGCAAATATTTTGAAATTTTTGTGTATAACGCGGAAGTATTGTCACACCTGCCGTTTTCCGACGGCGCAACACTTAGAATTCCTACGAGGAAAAATCTGGAATCGGGACTTTCGAAAACTAAGCCACCTCCATCGTCGCCGGCACAAATGTCTGCGTCTAAATAAAGAAACAATATAAAAATAAGTTTATATTAGATAACCACATCGCTTACTATTAACGTTGTAGTCGGCACAGAATTTATCATATGTATAAAACCTCTTCTTGAATTCCCTTACTAGAGAACACGTGTTTCTAGATTTATAAAGAACTTCCAGTTTTTGTAGTTTGTCTGCTATTTTACTTGGCGATTTTGAGTATCCCCAACCTGCGATCTTAAACAATCAATTAATTCTATGAATTTTTTTTATATACCTATCTTTACTTCTCCTTTGTTGTCTTCCCGTAGAACAGAAGATTCATACTGATTCTTCCAATCGATGCATGCAGGTTGAACATATTCAGTAAACGTAAATTTATCTTTTAACGTTAGTATTGCAAGATCGCCCACATGGTTTTGAAAAGCGCCCTGATAAGTCTCTGGAATATACAATCGACTTATCTGAAAGAAGAATTTGTTAGGCAGACACTAAAGTAATTAAACTGACGTAATTTACGTGAGAAGACTGCATGTATAAATCACGTTTATCGTCGAAATTTCGATAGTATTTACCAATAGTTACTATGAAATTATTTTTATCCAAAGGATCGCCTTCGTCGTTTGTAAAGAGATGGGCAGCTGAAATAGTTCGTTTTTGCTAAAGCACTACCAAAAACTGAAATTTACCTGACAGAACGACATCTTTTGATATAAAAGTTCCAGAACCAATAAGCTGCGTATCATTTGAACGGTAAATTCCAGCCACCCAGGGAACACTGATGTGTATTGATTTTATAGCTGTCGAACCACTGAATATCAGTGGCTGAACACTCACTCGTGCTCTACCACATTCTATATTTCGTAAAATTAAAGGTAAATGTGAAATGTAAAGCTTTTGTTATAATGTACTGACTTGGCTGGCAAGGTGTTAATGTACTGTCCCATCTTCCAGTGTCCCAGCTTCCATTCCGACATGTAATATTAAAGGGTCGTGATCCTGGATTTTCATAAAAGGGCTTGCAAACTATTTCAACCACTGTTCCTTCTATAGGATTACTACAGTTAATTTTAGGGTTTCTGTGTGTACAGGTCGTAGATAGGCTTTCTTCTTCTTTTTGCATTTGTGGACATGTTCCTTAAAGATGTCCTTACAGTAATAACAAACAGTAACGTCAATTCCACGACGTCAAACATATTAAGTTACGCCCAAGAGATACGTACGGAAACATCCCGTTTGTGATAGAGGTGGTTTCCATTTACCCTGATAACAAATAGCACGAAATGGTCCTCCCGTTTCCGTTACAGCGCCATTCATACAGGACAAGTCTATGATTGTATTTGCTATAGCGTTGCTGTTTGGCAAATAAGGATCTTGTTCGTGTCCAAAAATTTTCAATTCTCCATTGACGGGATGATCTGGCAAAACACAACTACAAGGAACATCGTTTTAATGCTCATAAGAACTTGTTCTTTAAATTACAGTGTTAAATCGGAAACAGTTACTTACGGACTTTCGGATTGTCGCTTAGATCTGAGTAAAGCGTGATACGGTTCGGTATTTACGAAAGAGGTGCTTCCTTGATAAGTTATTTTTATGAAATCTGTAAATGGAGGGTCCAATTTAGTACATATACGTATCAAAAATTCTTTGGTACTGATTATATCTTAACAATTGTCATTTTTTGGAAATACTTAATTCTATTTTAAGAATTCTCCAATGCAAATCGATGACTGTCGGGGTTAGCTGGAGTCAAGGCTAATGAAACGGAGACTGTAAATTTAAGACAAGCTTATTTTCTTCTAAATAAAGTCTATCTGTGTACACTTGCAGATTATAAAATCTTATAGTGAACTCTTGCATTATTCTCATTTAATTAATTTAAAAATGTTATAAAATTAAGTTTAAGAAATGACTTTACTCAAGAATTTCTGGACGAAAAGTAGTAATTTCTTTCCAATTAAATCTTTCATTATTTAATCACTTATGGGCATACTCAGATTATAGAGGGTGTTAAAATTATTACTAATTGAAACTACAAATCATATACTCGAGAAAATAAGCAAAATTTGTTTTTCTTATATTCTCTTTGGTAAATTATTTTTATAAAACCTATAAACGACTTTCAATTAAATAAATTAAATTGCAGAGCCGTTTTTGATACATAATTTTATATTCAATTCTAGCAAAAAAAAATCCCAATTGAGGTCATGTTAAAAGTCAATGGTTATGGAAGTTATCTTAAGAGTCAAAATTAGTGAAGCGAAGAGTGGCGTTAATTTAAGAATTATTTAATGTAATTTGAATAATATAGTTATGTGCTTTCTTCCAAACTAATACTTCCCTGTGCTAGATTATTATTTATACCTTGTGCGCAAATAACTATGAAAACGTGTTACATCCTTTTTTTTTCTACCACCTATTACTACTTGTTCTGTTCAATATTTCAATTTGATTGATTAAACATTAAAAAACTCTGAAAAATATTGCACCGTCGCTTATTTTTATTGGGATTTTTTAACAATAACAATTTAAAAATTTTGGTAGGTATTAAAAAAAGAATGAGATCCTAATAATCCGTATTCAATAAAAATTTTCGCTTTATTTAGTATAAAATAAGGCGAAAACACAGAAGGTCAACTGGTTTGACTACGTTCAAGGAAAGGAAATTCCAGTATTAAACAAAATGTGCAACTATAAGCTACGTCAACATTAACTTCTTGGTTCAATACGTAGCACATAATAATAAAAATAATAATAATAATTACATGACGAACGCACATACAAATAGAACGAGAAGCCTTAGGAGCATTTTCGCAAATTCTATTGATTTCGTGTACTGGCTACACACGTTTACAACACAACAACTTCACCTTATTCATCGCTGCTGGTCGACTGAACGGGAGAAGCTCATCCTATGATTTCTTGATCACTGTTTTTTTTTTGCTTATTGGTAGCAGCGGCATGCAAGCGGCCATTCAAGGCCCAGGCTCGATCTACATAGTAGTTTAACTTTATTTAAATAAAAAATAAAATTCCTTTTTATTGATGATTGAATTTAATCACGGTTTTCAAAGAGGATCAACTAATTAGGAATCATATTTATTAATTTATAGGTATCAGCAAATATTTTTTGTTACATAATTTATTCGTATATTACATACAACTGAAAGAACACTAAAAATTTCACAAAAATGGTACTTTTGGACAAAAAAACACCTAATTTTAAAGAGTATCTGAATTTTTATCAAAAACACTTAAAAAATTAATAAAAAGAAATTAAAAAATATCATCTCCCAATTATCCGTATCTGCTTCAGACAAGAACTAGTAAATTTCTACACCTACAGTCGTAATTAGCCAACTCTCTTAACACATCTTTACAAAAGAAAATCTGTGTAATTAGTCACTGTTTCACAGTAATGAAGAACAGCACGGAATAACTCTTTATCTTCCTTGAACATCCAGTGAAACTCGTGTGGCGCTTCAAGCAAATACTAACAATGATAGCGGGAGATGCCAACAGAGCTGTGCCTGCAGGGTGACATTTCTGCCATGGCAAAAACTGCTTAAAGAAAGTTTCTCAGAATTCCCACTAACAATAAATTATACTTCAGCTTTTATCATGAAGTTTATTGTTACCTCAACATGCTTACATTATTCAAATGGACATGAGAATTAAATTATAAATCAGAGAATAGTCTTTTCGTCCTATATCTCCAAGGCGTGTAATCTTTGTAACTGAATTTTCCTTTAGAGAGCATTATTAAGCAACCGCCCCAATACTCTTAATACTCTTGTTCTTGGAATTACATCGAATATGATTGCTAGCTTTATGGCATTGAGAGCATTTGGGTAATAGAAGTCATTTGTAAAACTCCAGTCATTTTCACCCCTGGCTACAAAAGCTCACAAGCTTGTAGACTGGCTCCTTCACATCTAAACATCTTAGAAGGTATACAGTCTCTTCCCTCCTTGAATCCACATCCAGGCCACCAGTTACCACATGTCCAAACATTTTATTGTAATGTATTGGTATTAATGGATCCTTATTGACCGCACTCGCTGCCTCTTCAGGCATTCTTTGATGCCCTAATCTTTTCCTCAATAGCCGCCTTCTTCTCGACAATTTCGTTGAAAAGCCTCCGGACAATTTCACCGTATTCTTTCGGACAAGAATTTAATCTGGTTTCTATCTCTTGGTGTTCATCTGAGCTATTTAAGTACTGCATCAAATCAGCATCATTAGCTCTGATAATAGTGTAAACGGGGAGAAGCTTGTTATCGATGACATCAGGAGACAGTCCTTCCAGTAATGGTGAAAGTCTGTGAACTAAGTAAAGATATAAAGGTGGTACGCACCCAGCACATTATACATATTCTGAGATTCGAAGACGTCCATGATTTCTTGGTACAGTGGGTCTTAGGCAAGCAATTGGATAAGGCTTGTCCTTATTTCAAGCACATTGAGCTTTTCGTAAATTTTGGACACAACTGGTATCAAATGATGGAATTCAGAAGAATACAAGGGTATGTAGCTTGCATCAAGGATTATGTCTCGGCCATCTTTACTTGCAAAGGGCAGCTCGTAAGGTTAACCAGTTTTTCTTCACCTTGTTTTGCTAAAGTTGGAGGTCTTTCTCCAGTTAGACTTTTTTTTATCTTTTTCGCCCGGAAATATAACAATTAAGAGTACTATAAGGAATCTTATAGATTTTAGAAGCACCCCTAATAGAAAAAAATGCCTCTTTTTGTATCTTGCTGTGCCATGGCCACATCGCTTTTAGGTGGTTCACAGTTTCTCATTACTTTTCGATCATTATTGAAATTAAATATTTCGAGGCAACAAGGGAAAGTGCAACCACGAATAAGAAATCGCTGATTGTAAACTTGTTTGAATAAGTGAGTTCAAGGAAAAGAAATTCCAATATTGTTGGATTTTGGAGTTTTTATAACAGAACAACAATTGTAATCTACCTACGTCGTAATCCAAATGTTTTCATTTCATTTGATTAATATAGGTATACTTTTATTAATTATTATATATATTATCGTACATCATGCTGGTTTTGTTTTCTTCAGCTTGTTGTTGGTCAACTAATCGGAGAATTGTTCATCTTACTAATATAGTTCAAGCGCTCTTTCTCTCCTGATCTAATTAAACCTTCCAAACTACAATATGAAGAAGCTTCTGCATCTTAGAGGGGACTAGCTTAGATTGTAAAGGATCAAATCAAATCGGAAATTATTCAGAAAGTATTTTAATCATAATTAATTCAATTCTCATTGCTTGTATTTACACTAGTCGTCCAGTTTCTTTTTCAATTTCTGGCAAATATGTGGAAATTTTTGTATATAATCCGGGAAAATTTCTGTCACACATACCATACTCTGGCGTAATACTTAAAATTCCTCTAATATAAAATTTATCATCAAGACTCCGAAAAAATAAGCCACCTCCTTCATCACTATAACAAACGCTTGTCTCTAGAAAAAAAGAAATGAACAAACATATATGTATAACATGGTTATTACTTACGATTATCGCCAGCACAGAATTTGTCGTAGGTATAAAACAACCTCTTGAATTCCAACGGTAATAGACATGTGCGATTAGAATTATAAGGAACATCCAGAATTTGTAGTGAACCATCTACCTTACCACGTTTTTTCGTTAACCCCCAACCTGCGAACTTAAACGGAATAATTAGTTCTTTCAGTCAAATAAAATTTATTCTTCTTACTACTCCTTTGTTGTCTTCTTTCAAATCAGAAGTTTCATACTGATTTGTCCAATCAATGCATACAGGTTGAACATATTCAGTAAATGTGAATGGATCTTTTAATTTTAGTATCGCAAGATCGCCTGTATTCTTTAGGGAACTGGCTCCATAGGTCTTCAGGGAACTGCTATAGGTCTCCGGAACATATATTCGTTCGATCTGAAAGAGGGATTTGTTAGGCACACACCAAAATAATTAAGCTGCAATAATTTACTCGAGAAGACTGCACGTGTGTATCATTTTGACTGCCGAAGTCTCTGTAGTGTTTACCGGCAGCCACTATGAACAAATTTGTATCCGAAAGATTCCCATCTTTAGTAAAGAGACGAGCAGCTGAAAGAGCTCTTCTTATTAAAATACTATCAACGATTTAATTTTACCTGACAAAACGAAATATCTGGATATAACAGTTGCACCTCCAATGAAAGAAATTAAATCCAGATTACTATACGACATGTAAATTGCAGCAACCCAGGGATATTTTGATTTTATAGCTGTGAAACCACCGACTACCAGTGGCTGAGCAACCACTCGTGCCTTACCACATTCTATATTAAAATAAAACCAACATAAAGATAATTTTCAATAATTTTTGTAAAAATTTTGTCAATTTACACTAACCTGCCTGACAAGGTGGTATTGCTCTGTCCCAAGCTCCATTCCGACATGTAATAATGGGGGATGAACCAGCAACTTTATAAAATGGTTTGCAAATTAATTGTATCACTGTCCCCTCGACAGGATTACTACAGTTAATTCCAGGATTTTTATGTACACAATTCACTAATACAGTGTCACCTTCTGTTTGCACTTGTGGACATCGTCCTGAAAATTATTTTCATAATATAAGTTAACAATATTTTTGGCTAAAATTACGTACGGACACATCCTCCAATTTGGGATGGTTTCCATTTCCCCTGATAACAAATAGCACGCGATAGTCCTCCAGTTTCCGTTACAGTACCATTTGCACAAGACAAATCAATAATCGTATTTGGTATGACATCGCTGTTTGGCAAGTAGGGTTCTTGTTCTTGCCCAAGAATTTTAATTTTTCCATTGGCAGGGTGATCTGGCAGAAAACAACTACGAGAAATGAGATTTTTAATGCATATAAAAGTTATTCTTCTATTTACAAGATTAAAAAATATTTCCTATAAGGGGAAACAATTACTTACGCATCTTGAGATCTGGATACAGTTTCAGAAAACTCTGCTTTTTGGGAAGTTATTTTTATGACATCTGTAATTGAATAGTTTTTTTTATATTAAAAGAAGGCAAATTTACGGATTTCTATAGAAAAATTTCCTTCGGCCGCAATATCAAAAAAACACGTAAAAACGGCCCGAGAGGGTGTTTTCTTGGGGGCGTAAGAAAACGGGAGGGAAATTTAAAAATCCGTTTCCCAGAAAAGTTGCCCCTCAAAATCATAGTCGGATGGCCGAGGTGCTTTTTCGAGATTCCCCCCGATAACGCCGTGGTTGCCCCGCGAATGCAGTTTTCGCTTCTTTCGAATCTCTCTTACAATTAGTCGAAAGTGAATTTAGTTTTTCGGTAAAATAAATTAAAAATAAAGAACTTTATTCAATATAAATACAGTGACCGGCAGAAAGTTGTGAGGAGTAGCAAGGATCTAAGGGTGCAGATTTCGGTTATGTAACTGTATACACAAAAAACTCAAAAATTCTATCTTGTTATCCTTCTGCATTGTATGAAAGGATCGCCTATAAATTGGGGCGGACAACTGCAGATAGGATTATGGTTGACCACTTGGCAATTGGCTAGGATTCCGCAGCTTCCTGGACATGGGTCAATGCATTTTTGATTTACGCAGGCCTCACTTAAAGGACATTCAAAGTTCGTAACACATTCCGGCCTGCATGATGGGGGTGTACCTATGTTCCCTGGTAAACAGGAACAAATTGCTCGCTCGTTGATTTCCCTACATTGAGAGTTAGGTCCGCAAGGTGATGGATTGCATGGATGTACTTCTTCAAGAACTAAAATTTTTCTCAATTAATTTCTCTTTAACACCACGACCACGGTAATTAATTAATTACTTTCTACTTTTCTGCAAATAACGAATGGGTCGCCTGAATACCCTTTGTTGCAATTACACTGTGGTTTGTGATTTGCGACAGTGCATTCCGCGTTCTGCCCACATATACCTGGGCAAGGGTTTACGCATTTATTCCTTATACAAACTTTGTCTCGAGGGCAATTTTTATTTAACACACATTCCGGTTTACATTCCCTATATGGATCACCCTGATATTCAGGGTTGCAAGTGCAGACTCCATCATAGCAAATGGCGTTTGGTCCACAAGGTGACGGGTTGCAACGATCATCTGGGGATGGTACTAAAATCACACAAGTGAATTATTGATACTTGAATATTAAAAGCGCAAAGTTGCATTTTTTTTCCTAATCAGAAAAATCAAAGTTGTAGAAAAATATCATTTCGTAAACTCACTTGGTGGTGGTGATGGTTGTGGATAGCAATTACTAAACGGATCACCAGTATACTCATTCGGACATACACATATCGGCACGTGCTTTTGTACGGAGCATTTAGAATTAGCACCGCAAGAACCTGGGCAAGGGTCCAAACACTTTTTCCTAATGCAAGCTAAATTACTGGGGCAATCACGATTCAAAACGCATTCGGGCCTACAATTTGGATTACTGCCAATATATCCTGATAAACAAGAGCAAGAAGGTCTCCCTCCTATAACTTCACATTCAGCAAATTGCCCGCATGGGGATGGTATGCACAGGTTATAATATTTACGTGGTTGTGGGGGTGGAGCTAGAAAATAGAGGACATCGTCCTGAAAACTATTTTTATAATACTGGGTGATCTATGACGTCGGGGAAAAACTTCACCGGTTGATTCCTATGAGTAATTCAAACAAAAAATTTCTAATAAACATGTGTCCGATAATGCTTTTTAACGGAAGTGTAACCCTTCAAAGTTTATTACATATTGAATGTTTACAACTTCAAGACTATGTTAAGATACTAATTTTTGTAACAAATGAAATGCGAAATAAGCCTACTGCTATTGCTTTCATTGATTGACGTTATATGTTATAAACTTTGAAGAGTTACACTTCCGTTAAAAAGCATTATCGGACACATGTTCATTAGAAGTTTTTTGTTTGAATCACTCATAGGAATCAACCGGTGAAGTTTATCCCCGACGTCATAGATCATCCTATATAAGTTATATTACAATATTTTTGGCTAAAATTACGTACGGACACATCCTCCCATTTGGGATACCGATGGTTTCCATTTGCCCTGATAACAAATAGCACGCGATAGTCCTCCAGTTTCCGTTACAGTACCATTTATGCATGACAAATCAATAATTGTATTTGGTATGACATCGCTGTTTGGCAAGTAGGGTTCTTGTTCTTGCCCAAGAATTTTAATTTTTCCATTGGCAGGGTGATCTGGCAGAAAACAACTACGAGAAATGAGATTTTTAATGCATGTAAAAGTTATTCTTCCATTTACAGGATTAAAACATGTTTCCTATAAGGGGAAACAGTAACTTACGGATTTTGAGATCTGGACACAGTTTCAGAAAACTCGGTTTTTTGGGAAGTTATTCCCATAAGACCTGTAATTGAACTTAGTTTTTTTATATTAAAAGTGAATTTAGTTTTTCGGTTAAATAAATTAAAAATAAAGAACTTTATTTATTATATATATACCTACCGTGAGTTTTTTATATCTTCTCTGAACATACATAAATATTCCTATGTTCAGTTTAAAAAAAACATGTTAATGCAGTGCAGGATATGGAAGCAATCTCCTAGCAACCTTCAACAAAATATATGTGCCGTCAGTGTCAGTTATGAAATGTCTTGATTTATGTCCCGAAATCTTAAGAAAATCTTTGTAAGTAACAAGTGTCCAAATAAAAACCTGGTCTAGCAGGCTACATTCAGTAATTCTGTTATGTAAATGCAATGCATAAATTCACAATCATAACCTACTTGACTAGGTTTTTATTCAGACGCTCATTATAAGATAATTGCTTAGCACATTATTTAAAACGTGAAGGAGAACATTTACTACAGTGTCTTTGTTAACAAAATAAATCTTAAAATTACTTTATGAAACTCGTTTTGCTTCACCTTAGGTAGCTGGTATACCCTTGCAATGCATTGACTCGTTTTTTTTTTTAACTGAATCTAAGGATTAAAAATGTGGGACATATATGTCCCAGTCGTTATGTTTTTTGGGATACATATGTCCCAACGGTTTGTGGAAATACTATACTGTTGGGATGTATATGTCCCACTAATAAACTACATGATATGTAATTTATAAAACTAAAACTAGAATTATGAATAAAACATAAGTGCCTGCGATCCATTAATATTGTTTATGCACGTATAGGTACTTATGGACGTAGGTAGCGTACCGTTTTCGGCCGATAAAATCGCAATTTACATTGACATCTGACACAAAATATTTAAAAATCACTGAATGTACAAATTTAAACGGCCCCTAGGGATATATTTGAACCATACGTATTTTTAAAGATCACTGGGACATATATGTTCCCACAGTGGTTAAAGATGTCCTTACAGTAATAACAAACATTAATGTTAATTTCACGACATCAAACTTAAGAAATACTTACGGACACATCCTCCCATTTGTGATAGAGATGGTTTCCATTTACCCTGATAACAAATAGCACGAAATGGTCCTCCCGTTTGCGTTACAGCGCCATTCATACAGGACAAGTCTATGATTGTATTTGGTATAGTGTTGCTGTTTGGCAAATAAGGATTTTGTTCGTGTCCATAAAGTTTAAATTCTCCATTGGCGGGGTGATTTGGCAAAACACAACTGCAGGAAACATCATTTTAATGCCCACAAGAAATTGTTCCTTAAATTATAGTGTTAAATCGGAAACAGTTACTTACTGACTTTCGGATTGTCGTTTCGATCTGAGTAAAGTGTGATACGATTCGGTATTTATGAAAGAGGTGCGTCCTTGATAAGTTATTTTTATGAAATCTGTAAATACATATAGGTATAAAAAATTCTTTGGTACTGATTATATCTTAAATTGTAATTTTTTTGGAAATACTCAATTCTATTTTAAGAATTCTCCAATGCAAATCGATGACTGTTGGGGTTAGCTGGAGTCAAGACTGCTGAAGCGAAGAATGGCTTATTTTAAGAAGCGCTAAATTTAAGTTAAAGTTAAGCTTATTTTCTTCTAAATAAAGTCTAAACTCTTGCATTATTTCACTATATAAAATGTCAATTATTCTCATTTAATTAGTTTTAAAATGTTATAAAATTAAGATTAAGGAATTAATTTATTCAAGAATTTCTGGACGAAAAGTAGTAATTTCTTTCCAATTAAATATTTCATTATTATGGACATACTCAGATTATAGAGGGTGTTATTGAACTTATTATAAACTTATTACTAATTGAAACTGCAAATAGTATGCTCGACAAAATAAGCAAAATTTGTTTTTATGAAACCCATAAACGACTTTCAGTTAAATAAATTAAATTACAGAGCCGTTTTTGATACATAATTTTATATACAGTTTTATTTCAATTCTAGCCAAAAATTTCCCAATTGGGGTCATGTTAAAAGGCAGTGGTTATGGAAGTTATCTTGGAGTCAAGGTTAGTGAAGCGAAGAGTGAGCTTAGTTTAAGAATTATTAAATGTAACGAATAATATAATAATTTATTCTCTTCCAAACTAATACTTCTCTGTGTACATAAATAACTATAGTTGACTGAGTTATGAAAACTTGTTACATACCTTTTTTATTCTACTACCCATTACTACTTGTTCGGTTCAATGTTTCAATTTGATATGAAAAAAATCCGAAAAATATTGCACCGTCGCTTATTTTTACTGCAATTTTTTAACAATAACAATTTAAGAATTTTGGTGGATATTAAAGAAACGACGTAAATTCGTACTTTGAGATAGATCCTAATAATCCGCATTTAATGAAAATTTAAACTTTATTTAATATTAAATAAGCCGAAAACAAAATGTGCAACTATGTACTATAAGATACGTCAACATTAAATTCAAGCAATTAAATTGTTTCCATTTTTTTTGCTGAACAGGTAGTACATAATAATAAAAATAATAATAATTACATGACGAACGCACATACAAATAGAACCAGAAGCCTTAGGAGCATTTCCGGAAATTCTACTGATTTCGTGTACTGGCTACACACAACAACTTCACCTAATCATCGCTGCTGGTCGACTGAACGGGAGATGTTCATCCTATGATTTTTTGATCGCTGTTTTTTTTTGTTTATTGGTATTCTAGCAGTTTACAATTCAAGGCGCAGGTTCGATCTAGTAGTTTAACTTAATTTAAATAAAACATAAAATTCCTTTTTATAGATCATTGAATTTAATCACAGTTTTCAGAAAGTGTGAACTTTTCTTTTGTTACGTAATTTATTCATGTAATTAGGTGTACAACTGAAAGAACTTTCACTTTCACATTTTCGGCAAAACACAGTGGAGTATAAAACGTTGCTTATAGGATAAAAAATTGAGAGATGGAAAAATGGTATTTTTGAATAAAAAAAACCTAATTTTTAAAGAGTATCCAAATTTTTATCAAAAATTCCTAAAAATTAGTAAAAAAATATCATCTTCCATCTGCTTCAGGCAAGATCTAGTACATTTCTACACCTACAATCGTAACTAGCCAACTCTCTTAACATCTTTGCAAAAGAAAATCTGTGCAATTAGTCACTGTTACACAATAATGAAGAACAACACTGAACAACCCTTTATTTCCCCTGAACATCCAGTGAAACTCGTATGGCGCTTCAAGCAAATACTAACAATAATAGCGGGAAATTTGAAACAATAGAACATAGAAGATAAAATATAATAGATGTTTGTACTTAACACTAAGTGCTAACAGAGCTGTGCCCGCAGGGTGACATTTCTACCATGGTAAAAATTGCTTAAGAATTCTCACCAACATTAAAGTATACTTCAGCTTTTATCATGAAATTTATTGTTACCTCAACATGCATATATCACTCAAATGGAAATGAGAATTTTGGGTAGAGCTTAAAATTATAAATCAGAGAATGGTCTTTTCGTCCTACATCTCCAAGGCGCGTAATCTTTGTAACTGAACTTTCCTTTGGAGAGCATTATTCAGCAACCGCCCCAATACTCTTGTTCTTGGAATTACATCGAATGTGATTGCTAGCTTTATGGTATTGGGAGAATTTGGGAAACAGAAGTCATTCGTAAAACTCCAGTCATTTTCACCCCTGGCGAATTTCCAAGCTACAAAAGCTCACAAGCTTGTAGACTGGCTCCTTTACATCTAAACATCCTAGAAGGTATTCAGTCTCTTCCCTCCTTGAATCCACATCCAGGCCACCAATTACCATACGTTTCAACATTTTATTGTAATCTATTGGTATTAATGGATCCTTATCAGCCCCACTCGCTGCCTCTTCTGCCAGATTACTCCCATCGCCCTAATCTTTTCCTTAATAGCCACCTTCTTCTCGACAATTTCGTTGAAAAGCCTTCGGATAATCTCACGGTATTCTTTCGGACAAGAATTTAATCTGGTTTCTATCTCTTGGTGTTCGTCTGAGCTATTTAAGTCCTGCATCAAATCAGCATCATTAGTTCTGATAATAGTGTAAACGGGGAGAAGCTTGTTATCGATGACATCAGGAGACAGTCCTTCCAGTAACGGTGAAAGTCTGTGAACTAGGTAAAGATATAAAGGTAGTATGCACCCAGCAGATTATACATATTCTGAAATTCGAAGACGTCTATGGTTTCTTGGTACAGTGGATCTTGGGCAAGCAATTGGACAATGTTTGTCCTTATTTCAAGCACGTTGAGCTTTTCGTAAATATTGGACACAACTGGTATCAAATGATGGAATTCAGCAGAATACAAGGGTATGTAGCTTGCATCAAGGATTATGTCTCGGCCATCTTTATTTGCAAAGGGCAGCTTGTACATCCAACCCAAGGCTCTGGGTAAGCATTCGTGTGGTCTTGTCCGAGAAATAAAATATCTGCATCGTTTACACTATAGAGCTGATCGTTTTTCCTCACCTTGGCCAACTAGAATGATTTGTTCTAGCAAGTTATACAATGTTTCGATGTCATTATTTTCATATAGTAAGATATTGCGTAAACGTTCTGGCTCTGTTGTATTTGCTACTTCTGTAAATTCGGTTTGTGTTTTTGGATTCAAAACATGAAAGCATTTGCTTAACTCCTCCTCCTTTTGCACGTAAAACAGCGCACGAGTGCCAGCTGTGAGAGGCATCTTGATAAATCCGCTAACATAACCTTCGTACGAAACATCGAGTCTTCCCCTATGCACCTGTGGAACTTACCTAGGTGTTCATGATAAAAAGCAGTATGAACATTAGGGGGATGTGTATCTGATGAAAAACTTGATCTAGAGTCAAACGAATGATCCATTGATACCTACAGAGAGAAGAAAACAAATCTTAATAAAGCACTACACAATTGTAAAGGAGCATAGTAAGTTAAGGAAGAAAAATCAATGGAGCTTATTACGGTTTTAGGGGGTCATTCTAATCGGATTTGCAACCTACCAACGGTGGTACCTATTTAGCAACTGTTAAGAAGCTTCAGTCTCGGCAATGTTCGGTGGTAACAAGGTACAACGTTGTGCAGTCTCGACAATGCTCGGAAATAGGATCATAGCAAGTTGTAACTTGCAACCCCAATTAGAATGACCCCCTTAGTTCTTTAGCAACGATGGGTGTTACCTAAAATGATGGAACGTATCAAATTATCTTCGGTTATATTTAGTTAATAAATGCTTTTAATAATTACGTCACGAACGTACATACAAACAGAAGAAAGATCTTTAACATCATCGTATATCTTGCTGGTTACGTGCTTACATATTAACAAACTACATTCGTAAGTACATACAAGTTCACCTTGTCTATCGCCACAGAATGACTGACTGCGAAAGTTTACGAATATCTTCAAGTTTGTTTCTGGCAGTGGGACTCTGCAAACCAAGGACAAGTGTATGGTATAAACCATCTATTAATGATCGACATTCCTCCTTCCTCTCTTCACTGATAGTTAACTTCTATTTTCATTAATTTATGATGTCGAAATTATTTTATTTCTACCTAATTATGACATTATGAAGTCACTTAGAAGTCATTCAGATTAATTTGAACAATGGGGGGATACGACGCATTAAAAAAATCACTTTTAAAAGGGTACTAAGGATTAGTAATTAAATAAGGCTTGACAATATTTTAATAAAATTGAGAAGTAATTAATTCTCATAGCACGCTACACTATTCGTTTAACTTCTTCTTCAATTTCTTTTAAGTACGTCGAAATCTTTGTGTATAATGCGGGAACGTTTGGATTACAACCATTTCCATTGCTTGGCGCATAACTCAAAATACCTCTGATATAAAATTTATTGTCAGGATGTTGAAAATATAAGCCACCTCCATTATCGCCGGAACAAACGCCAGAATCTAAGAAGAGAAAAACGAAGATATACAAATTCTGTAAATGTGATGATCACATCACATACGATTATCGACATAGCCGGCACAAAATTTATCATATGTATAAAAACTCTTGTTGATTTCCTGCAATAATGCACATGTGCCTGTAGATTGGTAAGGAACCTCCAATATTTGTAGTTCTCGCGCTAAATCACCACTTCCTTGTGTGAATCCCCAGCCTGCGAACTTAAACGTAATTAATTGCATCAGTTTTTGCATAAGGTTTTTTCTTACCACTCCTTTGTTGCCTTTCTTTAGATCGTAAGATTCAAGTTCATTTGTCCAGTCAATGCAAACAGGTTGAACATATTCAGTAAATGTAAACGGATCTTTTAATGTTAATATGGCAAGATCACCTATAAGGTTTTGCGAAAATCCCCCAAAACTTTTCGAAATATATAACCGTTTTACCAGAAACGAAGATTTATTAGGCAGATATCAAATGAATAAAGTTGCAATCATTTACTCGGGAAGACTGCATGTATTCATCACGTTTATCCTTGAAGTCCCGATAATATTTACCGGCAGTTACAATGAAATTACTTTTATCCAAAAGATCACCGGACTCAGTTTTAAACGCATGAGCAACTGAAAAGGACTATTTAATCAAAGCGTTGTTAATTATTGAATTTTACCTGTCAAAACAAAGTGTCTCGATATAACCGTTGCGCCAGCTTTAAACTGCATATTTGAACCGTAAACTGCAGCTATCCAGGGATACTCTGATGCTTTAGATGTCGAACCGCCGACTATCAGTTGCTCAGCGAGCACCCGTTTTTTACCACATTCTAAAATGACGTGTAAATGTAAAAAGTTATACCTTTTTGCGCTAACCTGGTTGACAATGTGCTATTTCACTATCCCAAGATCCATCCCGACATGTAATATTGGATTGCAATCTCGTATGTTCATAGAAGGGATTGCAAACTACTTCAAGAATTGTTCCTTCGATGGGGTTTCTACAATTAATTCTGGCGTTTGTATGTTTACAGATCACAAACATATTTTCTCTTTTCGTTTCCACTTGTGGACATCTTCCTGAAACAAACTCATTTTACATTTTCTTTTAATTTTTGGTCAAAAATACGTACTGACACATCTTTGTACTTCTGATATCGACGGTTTCCATTTACCCTGATAACAGATGGCACGAAACAGTCCTCCAGTTTCCGTTACAGTGCCATTTGTACAAGTCAAATCAATAACTGTATTTAGTATAACGTTGCTGTTTGGCAAATAAGGTTCCTGTTCATGTCCAAAGATTTTAAATTCTCCATTGGTGGGGTGACCTGGCAAAACACAACTGTAGAAAAAGAAAGCAATTTTGCTTATAAGAAACAAACGTGTTTTCTATAAGAGGAAATATATACTTACTGATTTTCAGGATGTCGTTTTGGTCTGGTTAAAGTTTGAAATGATTCGCTGTTATCTCCTTGCTGGGTTGTTTTTATAAAACCTGTAAACGAATAGCTTTTTAGTAAGGACTTTTTACAGTTCTCCAAATTAAATCCGGTTAAAAGTCAATGTTTTAGTGCAACTTTCCTCCAATTTATTTAACTGCTTGTGCACAAATAATTATAGTTGATTGTTGAATTACTGTAACACGTTCCCTTTGTTCCATTATTTTTGCGGCTTAGTTTATTCTTTCTAATTTTGTTTTATATCGACGTTCGTTAGTTTCTTACTGAAAATTATTAATAAAAGAACAAACGTGGTCCCTGTTTTAGTGAATATGCGAGAAGAATAAGTAAATAACCCAAAAAAATTTTGACTGATAAACTGGTTTGAAAAAGTTCAAGGAAAGAAAATTCTAGTATTACTGCATTTTTGAGATTTCAATATGACACCATGTCGATATTTAATGCGAATGTTTCCTTTTTATTTTCTCAATACATGCGTTTAATAATCACATTACGAACGTACACATAAGTAGAAGAAAGATCCCGAACATTTTCGTTTAATCTTCGTTTACTTGCTTGTTGCTTACACACATTTACAAATCACAATCATCAGCACAGTTTCACCTTGCCCATCGTTGCTGGTCAACTAATCGAAAGGAGTTCATCTCAAGATTTTCTTGACTACATTTCAAGGCTTGTACTGCAGGTATATACTGTCTACCGATATATCTTAATTTATTTAATACATAGTTGAATTTAATTGCAATTTTGAGAGGGATCAATTAATTCACAATAATAACTACATATTAAAAATATATTTTAGTTCTTATACAATCGAAACGTAGAATACACTCTAACACAGTGCAAAAAATTTTCTTCTTTACTTATAACGGTATATTTCTATTGGCCTATGATTACTAATAACCACAAAGTAAACAGTTTGACTCTGACAAGTCTGGTTCAAAAGAAATAAATACTTTTTAAATATCAAGGTTTTTATTAAATATTAAAATTAAATTCGAATATAAAAGATATTAACAACTTACACAACTTATATGCGAGGCCTTAGATTTGCCCTGATGTCCAATTTCGAAAGCAAAATACAACTGCACTTTCTTCATAAATGGTAAATTTGGTAATACTTACTTCCTGGTCAATGCATTCTACAACATGAAGTAAAAAATTAATTGAAATTGTTTGGAATCATTTTGAACTCTTGCGCTGTCAACGTAAGTTGGTGCTGCCAAATCAGTCGTTTTAATTACGGCGTACTCTGAATAATTTTATTTTCGATCGCACGGTAGAATACTCTTAAATTCTGAAAAGAGTTGCTGCCAAATCCCATAAAAATTCGATTTTATTATTTTGTAACGATTTTTTGCCAAGAAGCAAAAGAACATATGTGTAATTTCTGTATAATAGGTACCGTGAATTTATTTTAACATGAAACATTGCTGTTACGTACGAACCAGACGGAAAACGTACGAACCTGAGAATCCATAACAACATTTACAATTTGTAAATTAAACTGTCCTTTTGAAAATGGAACATGCGATGACAGCTGTCATGAATCTGTTCTGTTATTAGTGATTTGTACTACAAAATATTAGCGATTCTTTCAATTACATTAGATAAGTTTATTCTTGTTTAAAATAAGTAAACTTAAAACATAAGGAAAACAGAAATTCTTTAATTCAAAACAAACATGACAACAAGTTTTCAAAAATTTCTTCATTTACGTCCATGCAGTATCCTAAACGATTATAAAAGTTGTTAATTGCATTAGTTACTTGTCCAGAGGTAATTCTTCCTGATCCTGATACATTTTCACTAACTTTCTTCGCCTGACAGATGTTCCAAATTAAAATGGACAAATTTTATTTGATATGACATTAGAAACCCTAACGACTTCTTTAAAAATTGGAATTAGTTTCCATAGTAATATGAACAGTAATGTTTCACATTAAAATAAAATCACGGTATATGCATATTACACTATTCAGATTTACTTACCTACTTATTTTTTTTATGAAGTTTATTCTGAAGGTAGTGATATATTACTGCTACTAGAATTACTAATAAGCAAATATATCGCTTATTGGAGTTATTCGGACCTTTTTCTCTTCTTCCCCTCTTATATTGAAACACAAACCTGGAGATCAGGGTCAATTAAATGAGCCTGAAATGTTTTCATATTGAATCAAGAAAAATCGATTGCACGACGGTAATTTTTCATTGCACTTTCTTGCGCTCTGCTATTGACAATCATTTTACTGTAGGCGTAAATTCTGCGCCCTAATATTTAAAAAAAAAATTGAATAAGCGTTGTATTAAAAAACTATATGTACACATAATGATATGGGAATATAAATTTGTATTCTTATAATCAAGATCTTCCGGAAGCTTCTACATCGGTTTAGCAAGGTGTAGAAACGATTGTAAAGAATAAAAAGGTTTTAGAAATCAAACAAAACTACAAATTATTTTTAAAATATTATTTTTGTGGGTTTTATAAGTTTCAGACATTGGTCAAGTCTACAGTATTCGTTTACTAGTTTCCTTTTTAATTTCTCGCAAATACGTCGAAATTTTTGTATATAATGCGGGAGTGTTTGTATCACAACCACTACCTTTTCTTGGCGCGACACTTAGGATTCCTCTGATAAAAAATCTACCATCAGGATTTTGAAAAAATAAGCCACCTCCACTGTCGGCGGTACAAACGCTTGTGTCTAGGGATAGAAGTAAAATAAAAATTAATTTCGTAATGATACGGCTATATTACTTACGACTGTTCGTATAGCCAGCACAGATTTTATCGTATGTAAAATATCTCCTCTTGAAATCCCGCGGTACTGAACATGTGTCTTTAGATTTATAGGGAACGTCTAGTTCCTGTAATTCCTCTGCTAATTTCTCACGTTCTATGTATCCCCAGCCTGCGATCTTTAACATATTAATTAATTCTAACAACTTAATTAAATCCTTTTTTGCTTACTACTCCTTTGTTATCTTCATTTAGAACAGAAAATTCATGTAAATTTTCCCAATCAACGCAAACAGGTTGAACGTATTCATTAATCGTGAACGGTTCTTCTAATGTTAGTATTGCAAGATCGCCTGCATAGTTTTGTATTTCGCCTCCATAAATTTCCGAAATATATATTCGTTTCACCTAAAAGAAGAATCTGATTGACAGGCACCAAAGTATTAAAATTATAATAAATTACTCGAGAAGACTGCTTATTTATATCACGTTTATCGCCGAAATCTCGATAATATTTACCCGCAGTTACAATGTAATTACTTTTATCCAAAAGATCGCCTTCGTTGGTGGTAAAGATATGAGCAGCTGAAATAGTTCATTTTACCGAAGCACCATCAACGACTGAAACTTACCTGACAGAACGAAATATCTTGATATAACAGTTGCACCACCAATAAATTGTGTATTATCTGATCTGTAAATTCCAGCTACCCAAGGATATTTTGATTTTATAGCCGTCGAACCACCGATTATCAGTGACTGTGCACTCACACGTTTCTTCCCACATTCTGCATTAAAAGCAAATATACACACAGAATAAATAATTTTTGTAAAACTGTTACACTAACCCGGCTGGCAAGATGATATTACATTATCCCAAGCCCCATCCCGACATATAACATTGGGATGTATTCCTACATATTCATAAAACGGTTTGCAAACTACTTGAATCACTGTTCCTTCGATAGGATTATTGCAGTTAATTCTAGGGTTTTTATGTGTACAGACCAGAGATAGATTTTCTCCTTCCGTTTTCACTTGTGGACATCTTCCTGAAATAATTTTTACAATAATTACAAAGAGTACTGTTAATTTGATGATACCAAATTTATGTAACTTATTCCGTTAAAACATTCGTTTAAAAATACGTACGGACGCATCCTCCCATTTTTGATATTGATGGTGTCCATTTGCCTCGATAGCAAATAGCACGTGATAGTCCTCCAGTTTCTGTAGTTGTGCCATTTGTACAAGACAAATCGATAATTGTATTTAGGATAACGTTGCTGTTTGGTAAATAAGGTTCTTGTTCTTGTCCAAGAATTTTAATTTTTCCATTGGCAGGATGATCTGGCAAAGCACAACTGCAAGAAACAAAATTTTCAATGCCTCTAATAAATTAGTCTTTAATTTATAGTGTTAGAACAAGTTTTCTGTGAGCAGAAATAATTACTTACTTATTTTCAGACTGTCGTTTAGATCTGGATAATGTTTGAAATGAATCGGCATTTACGAAAGATGCATGTCCTTGGTAAGTTATTTTTATAAAACCTGTAAATAAATACTTTTTCAATTAAATAAGTTTAATTTTTAGCATGCAACTATTCAGTTTAATGTGCAACTTTATTTTATAATAATTCTCCAATTTGGGTCGTGTTAAATGTCAATGGTTATCGAAGTTACCGAGGGTCAAGATTGGTGACGCGAATATTTTGAGAAATATTAAATATGTACTTACGATTTGATTTGAAATATGTAGTTATTTATTTGGTTCTAAATAATTAACACTTGTCTTACCCTAATATGTAACTGTATGAAATAAAAGTTTTAACAAATTTACTGAATAAACGAGAAGGCAAAGAAATACTGGTTACAGCGTTTTCAGACGGGAAATTCCAGTATTACTGTAATGACTGACGTATTATAACATGTGTTATAATAACTACAAGTTAAGTCGATATTTAATTCAATTAGTTAAATTGCTTGCATTTTAGTTGCTTAATAATAATTACATTTTGGACATACACGTGAATAGGAGAAGGACCTTGAACATTTTCGTTCACTTGTTTACACCATTTACGAACCAATACCATTACTACATCTTCATCTTGTCATCGCTGCTACTCAACTAACTGAGAGAAGTTCATTACAGGAATGTTTTAATAACTGTATTTTATTTGTTGGGAATAATCGTCGATTTATGGCGGATTTCACCAACGTTACTTAAATTTATTCATCCGTTAAAAGTAAACGTTACCATGGTTACATGTGTTGAAGGTATAGGAATAATAATTCTTAATCGATGATTAAAGTTAAGTGACGTTGGTGAAATCCAGCATCAGTGACTTAAAAAATAAATTTCTTTTTAGTAGATAACTAAATTTATGGGTCGATTCTGTTCATATCTGTAGCAAGGCGTAAGATCTCTAAGCCTGTAAGTCAATTATTAAAAGGTGGAATTTTGAAGTTCTCAGTACGATACGATTTCTTGTAAGTCTATTAGGTAATACCACATAGACTTAGGAATAATCCTAGAGACCTAGGACAAATCATATCTTCCACAGAACTTCAAAATTCTATATTTTAATAATTAAGTTACAGGTTGAGAGATCTTATGGTTGCTACAGATACGACACATTAATCAGGATTTGTAGAAACGATTAACAGTTCACAATAAATAACAATTTGTTTAGAAATATAGTACATTCCTTTAAGAAATGATACTTCCACTAATACTCTTGCTTATAAGTCGGAAACTATTTTTTCATATTTTTGCTTTAACTTGTTCATCCTTAAAAATGCAGCAAATAATTTTCCGAATTTTGATTGTTTGCAACCGTTAAGAAATGATACTTCCAGTGCAATAAAACTTTGTAACGGACTACAACAATAAACAAATGTAAAAAAATTAATAGTACCTGGTGTTTAATTGGCTTTCCACCATTTTTACTTAAAAGGGTTAGTATCTGTTTCGGCATGAAAGTGGCCAAGCCAATGTTCCAAGATTCCTTTAGGGCAGTTTTGATGTCAATAATATTTTGAAATTGACGGAAATTGTCGTAGACATTACGGAATAATTGACTCCAGAAATTCTCAATTGAATTGAAATCAGGAGACCTTGCGGGCCATGTCAGAACCTCAATTTTCTGCTCCAGAAGCCACTGTTTGGTGGTTTCAGAAGCGCAGCATTATCGTGCGTAAACTTCAATTTGGTAGTTGAAAAAGCAATAGGTGCTGCTTTAAGCGACGGCTTGAAATGCTTCCGAGTTCATTTTAGAATCGATAAATGCTAAGGACGTCTTGCCAAGCATGGAAAAATCCGCCCAAATCATTATAGAACCACCTCCAAAGTTGCGCTTTGAAAAATAACGTGGTTAGGTAAGAAGTACGTGCCAATATTTTGCGAAGCCATCGGGCCCATCTAAATTACATTTTTTCTCATCGGACCAAATAATCTACAAGGAATTATTAAAAAAGCATGGCAAGTAAGTAACAAGTTTAAGCTTACCGATTGCCACACGTGTTCGAGTTTAATGCTGATCAGCAAATTCTGAGCGTTTTTGGCAATTTTCCTTATTTAGGATAGGCGCCGATTTCATTGTCTTATATTGAAGATTTGACGACGATTTAAGTTTTCCAGACCGTAACATGTTATACGTTATATAAGTATAAACTCTTTCTGTAGAGTTCGATACTGCAGCAACAGTTGCCCTTTTACCGCCTTCTCAGAGATTTAAATGGCATATTCCATACCTTTTTTTTATAAGACTGTTAACTACAACTACTGAGCGAACCGATTCACCGAGAAATTTCACGATTGGATAATCCAATTGTATTTAAAAGGCTTGATCTGGCCTCTTCGGCACTCAGCCAAGGCACGTTTACATCCCATTTTTGTTTTTTAAATATAAATTTCAGTACGAATTATAAAGGATATGTTACAACTTGAAGAAAGCTTGATTGCAAAGGATAATAAAGCTTCAGTAATTAAATAAAACTCGAAATTGTCCTAAAAGTATTTTTATGGGTTTTATAGATATCAGACATAATTAACTCTCAATGTTTGAGTTTACAGTATTTGTTGTTTCTTTTTTAATTTCTCGCAAATATGTCGAAATTTTTGTATATAATGCGGGAGTGTTTGTATCACAACCACTACCTTCTCTTGGCGCGACACTTAGGATTCCCCTGATAAAAAATCTACCATCACGAAGATTTTGAAAAAATAAGCCACCTCCACCGTCGCCGGCACAAACGCTTGTGTCTAGGGATAGAAGTAAAATAAAAATTAATTTCGTAATGAATGACTATATTACTTACTACTGTTGCTATAGCCAGCACATAACTTATCGTATGTAAAATATCTCCTCTTGAATTCCGGGGGTACTGAACATGTGTCTTTAGATTTGTAAGGAACGTATAATTCTCGTAGTTCCTCTGCTAAATCATCACGTTCTTTGTATCCCCAGCCTGCGATCTTAAACATATTAATTAATTCTAACAACTTAATTAAACCTTATTTTTGCTTACTATTCCTTTATTATCTTGATTTAGAACAGAAAATTCATGTAGGTTTTCCCAATCAACGCATACAGGTTGAACGTATTCATTAATTGTAAATGGTTCTTCTAATGTCAGTATTGCAAGATCGCTTACATAGTGTTGTATTTGGCCTCCATAACTTTCCAAAACATATATTCGTTTCACCTAAAAGAAGAATTTGATTGACACACACCGAAGTATTAAAATTATAATAAATTACTCGAGAAGACTGCTTATTTATATCACGTTTATCGCCGAAATCTCGATAATATTTACCCGCAGTTACAATGTAATTACTTTTATCCAAAAGATCGCCTTCGATGGTAGTAAAGTGATGAGCAGCTGAAATAGGTCATTTTACCGAAGCACTGTCAACGACTGAAACTTACCTGACAGAACGAAATATCTTGATATGACAGTTGCACCACCAATAAATTGTGTATTATCTGATCTGTAAATTCCAGCTATCCAGGGATATTCAGATTTTACAGCCGTCGAACCACCGATTATCAGTGCACTCACACGTTTCTTCCCACATTCTACATTAAAAGCAAATATACATATGTATATAGAGAATTAATTATTTTTGTAAAACTTTTACGCTAACCCGGCTGGCAAGACGGTGTTATTACATTGTCCCAAGCACCATCCTGACATGTAACATTGGGATGTATTCCTACGATTTCATAAAATGGTTTGCAAGCTACTTGAATCACTGTTCCGTCGATAGGATTATTGCAGTTAATTCTAGGGTTTTTATGTGTACAGACCAGAGATAGATTTTCTACTTCCGTTTTCACTTGTGGACATCTTCCTGAAATATATTTTTACAATAATTACAAACAATACTGTTAATTTGATTACACCAAATTTATGTAATTTATATTCAACAGATTCCGTTAAAACATTCGTTTAAAAATACGTACGGACACACCCCCCCAATTTTGATATTGATGGTGCCCATTTGCCCTGAAAGCAAACAGCACGGATTGGTCCGCCAGTTTCGGTTGTGGTGCCATTTGTACAAGACAAATCAATAATTGTATTTAGGATAACGTTGCTGTTTGGTAAATAACGTTCTTGTCCTGGTCCAAAACTTTGAAATTTTCCATTGAGAGGGTGATCTGGCAAAATACAACTGCAAGAAGCAAAGTTTTCAATACATCTAATAAATTATTCAATTTATAGCGATAAAACAAGTTTTCTATGAGCAGGAACAATTACTTACTTATTTTCAGACTGTCGCTTAGATCTGGATAAAGTTTGAGATGGATCGGCATTTACGAAAGATACACTTCCTTGGTAAGTTATTTTTATAAAGCCTGCAAATAAATACTTTTTCAATTAAATTTAACTATTATGCAATTTTATTTCAATAATTCTCCAATTCGGGTCACGTTAAATGTCAATGATTATGAGGGTGAAGCTTGATGAAGCGAATATTTTGAGAAATATTAAACATATATAACTTGATTTGAAATACTTATTTTCTTCTAAATTAAAAATACTACCTGTCTTAACACCTGAACACCCCAATATGTAATTGTATTAAATAAAAATTAGAACATTATTTAGTGCTGAATAAAGGCTTTACTTATTACTAATAAGTGAAGGCAACCCGCTTACTTGATTAGTAATAAGTAAATGCAACCCGCTTACTTGATTTAAAATAAAAATATTAAATTTTTTAAATAATTTTTTATTTAGATATGGGTTGTGATACACGGTTGAAACGAGAACAAAAAATGCTACTTAATCATACAAAAATCCAATATGGCGTCCATTTAAAATAAGAAAGTTGCTATCAATATCTTGTCAGCCGCCATCTTGAATTTTATTTTGACTGTATTTTCATGTAATCAAACATAAACTCGACGACAACAAATTCATGAATATAATTGCGAAGTCATTGGACATTAAAGAAAATAGCGATTTTCCGTTTTTCTGCGATAATATCTGAACTATTCGGAATTTTCAAATTTTCTCAACGGAATCTGAATCGGCACATAAAACTGCAAAATATTGCCCATTTAACCAAATCTCTATCTTCACTAATAAGAAAGTTACCCATGGTAGCCTACTCAATCTGGGACACACTGTATATCTCGAACAGTATAGTTATTTATTTTCTTTGATATTAATACTGCCTGTCTTAGCACCTGAACACCCTAATATGTATTAAGAATTTAATTGTAATTGTATTAATAAAAATTTAAACTTTATTTAGTGAATAACCGAGAAGACAAAGAAATACTGGTTTCAGGTTTTTCAAGGACAGGAAATTCCAGTATTACTGTGATTATTCAGATATCATGCCATATGTGCTATAAGTCGACATTTAATTCAACTAGTTATATTGTTTGCATTTTAGTTGCTTAATACATAATAATAAATACGTTACGAACGTACATGTGAATAGAAAAAGAACCCTGAACATTTTCGTCTTGTCTACACCATTTACGAAGCACTATCATTACCTGCTACATCACCTTGTCACCGCTGCCGGTCAACTAACTGGGAGAATTTTTTGATAATTTGTTTTCTTTTTATTTGTTGCTCGTGTTTAATGCCGTGATGAGTCTGGTGATTGGAAGTGTCTCCGCAGAATGATCCCAACTTGCACTAAATTATTTCAATTCGAAGTAGAAGTAAAACAGCTCAGATTTTGTACACTTTAGTTTAACACTAATAACAATTAGAAAGTATATCCATATTGTATATATACATTCATATTTGATCTTATTACGTATTAATGATTCGATCATTTTAAATGAATATAAATTTGCATTTACATAATCAAGATCTTCCCAAAACTTCTACATCGTTTTAGCAAGGTATAGAAATGATTGTAAAGATTAATAGGGTTTTAGTAATCAAATAAAACTAGAAATTACTCTAAAAATATTATGAATTTTTGTCGGTTTTATAAATTTCAGACATAATTAATTCTCATTGGTTGAATCTATAGTAGTCGTTCACTAGTTTCTTTTTTAATTTCTAGCAAATACGTGGAAATTTTTGTATATAATGCGGGAATGCTTGTATCACAAACACCAGCTTTACTTGGCGCGACACTTAGAATTCCTCTGATAAAAAATCTACCATCAGGATTTTGAAAAAATAAGCCACCTCCACCGTCGCCGGCACAAACGCTTGCGTCTAGGGATAGAAGTAAAATAAAAATTAATTTGGTAATGATATGACCGCATTATTTACTGTTGTTGGTGTAGCCAGCACAGAATTTATCGTTTGTAAAATATTTCCTCTTAAATTCCTGCGGTACTGAACACGTGTCTCTAGATTTATAAGGAACGTCAAGTTCTTGTAGTTCCTTTGCTAAATCATCACGTTCTCTGTATCCCCAGCCTGCGATCTTAAACATATTAATTAATTCTAACAACTTAATTGAATCTTATTTTTGCTTACTGTTCCTTTGTTATCTTCATTAAAAACAGAAAATTCATGTAGATTTGCCCAATCAACACAAACAGGTTGAACGTATTCATTAAT
This sequence comes from Dorcus hopei, assembly GCA_033060865.1. Classification (NCBI taxonomy): domain Eukaryota; kingdom Metazoa; phylum Arthropoda; class Insecta; order Coleoptera; family Lucanidae; genus Dorcus; species Dorcus hopei. The sequence continues at coordinate 627,752 of CM065425.1, read as the reverse complement.
TGTGAACGGTTCTTCTAATGTTAGTATTGCAAGATCGCCTGCATAGTTTTGTATTTCGCCTCCATAAATTTCCGAAATATATATTCGTTTCAGCTAAAAGAAGAACTTGATTGACAGGCACCAAAGTATTAAATTTATAATAAATTACTCGAGAAGACTGCATATTTACATCACGTTTATCACTAAAATCTCGATAATATTTACCCGCAGTTACAATGTAATTATTTTTATCCAAAAGATCGCCTTCGTTGGATGTAAAGAGATGAGCAGCTGAAATAGTTCATTTCACCAAAGCATTATCAATGACTGAAATTTACCTGACAAAACGAAATGTCTTGATATAACGGTTGCACCACCAATGAATTGGGTGCTCTCTGATCTGTAAATTCCAGCTACCCAAGGATATTCTGATTTTAAAGGCGTCGAACCACCGATTATCAGTGGCTGTGCGCTCACACGTTTCTTCCCACATTCTACATTAAAAGCAAATATATAGGTACACAGAATAAATAATTTTTGTAAAGCTTTTACGCTAACCCGGCTGGCAAGATGGTGTTATTAGATTGTCCCAAATCCCATCCAGACATATAATGTATTGGACTGGTATTCCTACAAATTCATAAAATGGTTTGCAAGCTACTTGAATCACTGTTCCCTCGATAGGATTATTGCAGTTAATTCTAGGGTTTTTATGTTTACAAATCAGAGATAGATTTTCTCCTTCCGTTTCCACTTGTGGACATCTTCCTGAAATATATTTTTACAATTTATGTAACTTATGTTCAACAGATTTCGATAAAACGTTCGTTTAAAAGTACGTACGGACACATCCTCCCATTTTTGATATTGATGGTGTCCATTTGCCCTGATAGCAAATAGCACGGGATAGTCCTCCAGTTTCTGTTGTGGTGCCATTTGTGCAAGACAAATCAATAATTGTATTTAGTATGACGTCGCTGTGTGGTAAATAAGGTTCTTGTTCTTGTCCAAGAATTTTAATTTTTCCATTGGCAGGATGATCTGGCAAAACACAACTGCAAGAAATAAAATTTTCAATATATCTAATATATTAGTCTTCAATTTATAGCGATAAAACAAGTTTTCTATGAGCAGAAATAATTACTTACTTATTTTCAGATTGTCGTTTAGATTTGGATAATGTTTGAAATGAATCGGCATTTACGAAAGATACATTTTCTTGGTAAGTTATTTTTATAAAACCTGTAAATAAATACTTTTTCAATTAAATAAGTTTAATTTTTAGCATGCAACTATTCAGTTTGATATGCAATTTTATTTCAATAATTCTCCAATTCGGGTCATGTTAAATGTCAATGATTATCGAGACTCCCTAGGGTCAAGCTTAGTGAAGCGAATATTTTGAGAAATATTAAACATGTACAACTTGATTTGAAATATTTATTTTCTTCTAAATTAATACTGCCTGTCTTAACACCTGAACACCCCAATATGCAATTGTATTAAATAAAAATTTGAACATTATTTAGTACTGAATAAGAAAAACTGATTTCAGTATTTTCACGGACAGGATATGCCAGTATCACTGTGATTACTGAGATATTATAACATGTGCTATAACTATAAGTTGAATAGATATTTAATTCAATAAATTGTTTGTATTTTAATTGCTTATTAAATAATAATTACGTTACGAACGTACGTACATGTGAATAGAAGGACCTTGAGCATTTTCGTTCGAGCCACTACCAACTTCACCTTGTCATCGCTGCTGCTCAACTAACTGGGAGAAGTTCATTATGGGAATTTTTTCATAATTGTTTTTTTTATTTATTTGCAGTAACAGTTCGATTTAGTGACTTAAAAAATAAATTTTTCTTTAGTAGATAATTGAATTTAATCGCAATTTCTAGAAAAGATCAATAGCTCGCAATTGTAATGTGTTTAGAAATATATATTTTAGTACTTAATTATTTATTATATACAGTAAAACCATGGCGAACACCTCTTTTAGCCGGCCAGTTTTTAATTTCCCATTTAAGTATTTTACAGGCATTTTACCTCTATGAGGCGGACACCTCTAATAGATTGCTGGTTACTCTCCGTGTCCGCCTAAAAGAAGTTTTATCTGAAAGAACATTTTTAATATAGACAATACATACGAAAGATCGGTCAGTTTTATTGTTTCGTTTTTGCTAAGCGGTTTCTCACTACAGCAAAGTGTAAAGACCTAAAATATTCTAAAATTTTTAGAAATATACAGTTTAACGATTTTCAGGGAGAGTTAAATTGTGAAATGACGTTGCTGCCTCTTTTTCAGTCGTTCAAAGTCTTGCTGTTGAACTGCTACCAATTTGTGTGTAACCCCGGCCCGCGATCTTAAATGTAATAATAAATTCTAACAAATTAACTAATTGTAAGTTTTATTTTTGCTTACCACTCCTTCGAATTGGTTTGTCCAATCGATACATGCAGATTGAATACATTCAATGAATATGAAAGGACCTTCTAGTGTTAATAATGTAAAATCGCCTCTATAGTTTTGAAGAAAGCCTCTAAAATTTTATATATAATTGTTTTATCTGAAAGAAGAATTTGCGCAGCTTCTGTTAATAAATTAAAAAAAAGCTGTTATAAGCTCCAAGAACCGGCAGCTGTTTCACTATAGAGCTTTAAAACCTCAAAAACTTTCTGATATGTACGATCATCTGAGATCTGGCTCAGGTGTACGAAGAAACTGATGTCGATTTGGCTTTCAAGAGTTTCCTAGACATCTTTATGTGGTACCTTGATATGTCGTGTCCTTTAAAAACAAAATTAATAGACACTGCTCAAAATGACACGAAAAAAATGGCTCACCCCTGAAATTATCCAAGCCGGCAACAACTTAAAAGACCTTTCTATTTTCTACCGCATCAACAAAAAACCCTCAGCGTTTGGAATTATACATATTAAAAAAAAAGAATACAACAATCTTCTGCTTGCTATGCTATCGATTGGTGTATTCCGAATTATATTACTGTTGTGTCCTATGGGGCTGTTCATCGTACGCTAACAGAGTGTTCATTTCTCAAAAACGTATAATTAGACTCTTATTCGCTATACATATTAGAAGTTCTTGTAGAAATGTATTTTCTCAACGCAAAATATTGACATTTCCCTGTATCTATATCATGGCATGTATTACTTTTGTTATAACAAACAAACACAAGTTTGAGAGTAATTATAATGTTCATAATAGGTTAACTAGAAATTGTTTTGAATTTAGAGTCACACGCCATCATTCTACAATGTATGAAAAATCACCATGCTATGCTGGAAAGAAATTCTACAATTGCTTACCCTTCTATCTCAAAGAAATTAACTGCGTTAAACAGTTTAAAAAGCAATTCAAAGATTTTCTTATTGGTAAAGCATATTATTCAGTGAGCGAATTTCTAGCCGACAAAATTAATTAATTAATTTTTAGATACGTGTATATTTATACTGTTAGTTAGTTTTATTAGTGTGTTTTTGTAATTTCCTGTGGACGTGTGCATATTATTATTATTTTTGCTTTTTTTTGACGTTAACATCTAACTATTGTACTGTTAGCGCGTGAAAAATAAAATTCTAATTCTAATATAAATCTCTCTTCCAGAAGCTTTTACATCATTTTAGCAAGGCGTAGAAATGATTGTAAAGAATAAAATTAAACTTCAGTAATCAAATAAAACTAGAAATTACTATGGAAGTATTTTTATGGGTTTTATAGGTTTCAGACATTACTCATTTTTATTGCTTGAGTTCACGCTAGTAGTCTTTGAGTTACTCTTTCAATTTCATCCAAATATGTCGAAATTCTTGTATATAATGCGGGAGCATTTAAATCACGACCACTGTCATCCCGTGGCACGACACTTAGGATTCCTCTGATAAAAAATCTACCATCAGTATTTCGAAAAAATAAGCCACCTCCCCTATCGCCGGCAAAAACGCTTTTGTCTACGGACAGAAATAACATAAAAATGGATTTCGTAATAATATGATTATATCACTTACTAGTATCGATATAGCCAGCACAGAATTTATCGTTTGTATAAGAGTTCCAAGTACCCAAATGCCCTGATGCTAAACATGTGTTTTGAGATATATAAGGAACGTTAATTTTGTATAGTTCCTCTGATAAATGATCTGTACTATGTGTGTATCCCCAGCCTGCGATCTTAAATAGAGTAATTAATGCTGTGAATTTTATTAAATTTTACTTTTGCTTACTACTCCTTTATTGTCGTCTTTTAGATCATAAGATTCAGATGCATTTGTCCAATCAACGCATATAGGTTGAACGTATTCTGTAAAAATGAATGGATCTTCTAATGTTAGTATCGCTAGATCGCCTGCATAATTTAGAAAGAAGCCTCTATAACGTTCCGAAATATATAATTGTTTTATCTGAAAGACGAGTTTGATTGATAGGCACCAAAATATTGAAACTTTAATAAGTTACTCGAGAAAACTGCATATTTACGTCAAGTTTATGGCCAAAATCTCGATAATATTTACCGACACTTATAGTGTAATCACTTGTATCTAAAAGAGCGCCTCCGTTGGTAGTAAAGATATGCGCAGCTAAAATACCTAGTTTACTTTACTGAAGCAATATCAACGACTGAAATTTACCTGACAAAACGAAATATCTAGATATAACAGTTGCTCCACCAATAAATTGTGTATTATTTGATTTGTAAATTCCAGCTACCCAGGGATATTGTGATTTTACAGCCGTCGAACCATCACTTTCACTCACTTGCTTCTTACCACATTCTATATTAAAATTAAAATACGAAATTCAACAATATTTGTAAAGATCTCATTTTGCACTAACCTGGCTGGCAAGGTGATATTACATTGTCCCAAATCCCATTCCGACATGTAACGATGGGTCGTATGCCTACGTATTCATAAAATGGTTTGCAAACTATTCGAATCACTGTTCCTTCGATAGGATTATTACAGTCAATTCTAGGATTTTTATGTGCACAGACTGTAAATACAGTATCTGTTTCTCTTTGCACCTTTGGACATTTCCCTGAAAGGTTGTTTCGCAATAATTACAAACATAATCATCATCATAATCTATTTCCTCTTCTACCCGTAAGTGTCTGGTCAGTAATTAATATCAATTCGTAAATCGTATTCCATTATTAATGGCTTCAAACGTATGCGTAAGTTGCATTGCACGTATTCTGTTACAATAACTTCATTTTAAAATACCTACGGACACATCCTCCCATTTGTGATATCGACGGTTTCCATTTACCCTGATAACATATAGCACGAGATAATCCACCAGATTCCGTTACGGTGCCTTCTCTACAAAGCAAATCAATAATTGTATTTGGTATAACGCTGCTGTTTGGCAGGTAAGATTCTTGTTCTTGTCCAATAATTTTGATTTCTCCATTGGCAGGGTGATCTGGCAAAACACAACTACGAGAAGCAAACTTTTCAATTCACATTCTATTTACAATATCAAAACATGTTTTGTATAGGTCTGTTCCAACATCACTTTCTGATCGTTTCGAAACCGTCAGAATCAGTTGTCCACCGAAATAATTGTCAATTTTGACAACTTTATCAAGCATAAAACTTGAGCGCATGCTTTTGAGGGTTTCGAAATCATCAGAAAGAGATGTTGGAACAGGCCTTACAAAAACGAACAATTACTTACTAATTTTGAGATTGTCGTTTAGATCTAGATAAGATTCGAAATGATTCGGCATTTACACCTGTAAATGAATACATTCCTTTTATTATTATTTATTTTATTCTGATTTTATTTGATGTTCGAATTACATCGAAAACGAATCAATTTTTTCGGAAAATAATACCTTTTAACACTAACTGACTTTTTCTAACAACAATAACTTGAGGGTGTTTGTAAGTACAAAAAACCGTTCCAAGTAAATTTGAACTTTGACATAGAAACACGTCTAGTAATAATACTAAATAAATATTTAAATATTACTCAGTGTTGATTAAGCGAAAACAATGTTGTCTGGTTTAAGTAAGTTCAAGGAAAGGTGGAAATTCCAGTATTGCATGATTACTGAGACATCACAGCATCACAATGAAACAAAATGTGCAAGAACTATAAGCTACGTCAATATTTCCTTTTTAATAGTTTCATACGTATATACAGAATGCACAGTAATAATAATAACTACATTATGAACGTACATAGAATCAGAAAGACGCCCCTGAGCATTTCCACAACGTTGCTGGTATCGTTCACTTGCTTGAGCACATTTACAAACAACAGTCGTCACTACAACTTAACCTTGTCCGTCGCTATACTGAACGGGATAAGTCAATTTTATGAATTTCTTGATCATTTCTTTTTGGTAGCAATATGTTACGGTCCAAGACCGGATTCGTTCTTGTGGGGTAACTCAATTTAAATAAAAAAAATTTCCTTTAAGAATCGATTTTCAAAAAGGATCACCTAGATTCGTAATTATAATTTATAATTTGTAATGTATCAACAAAAAGAACACTCAAACTCTTAGAATTTTTAATAAGACACACGAAAGGCATAGTATTTATAAATTTATAAATGCGTTACAATTAAATTATTCTCTGATTAAAAAACAATAAAATAAATATAAAAGAAATTGGTAAAATAGGCACCTTGTATTTGATTTTCTTTTTAAACATGGAACAACCTGTATATTTTTAATTTTCAGAACATCAAAACAATCGGTTAATTCAAGCTGACTTTTTTAATTTGTTTAGTTATGTGTATTATCTAAGAAAATAAATTCATAGAATAGTATATGGAGTTTTTTTTTTTTTTTAAGAAATTAGATTGGGAAGGATTAGTGAAGGATTAGTAATTAAAAAACTTGAAATTACTCGGAAAGTATTTTAATAAAATGCAGACGTAATTAATTTTCTTCGTTTGAGTCTACACAACTGCAGTATTCGTAATGCTGAAATATCTACGTCATAACCATCATCTCTACGTCGCACAACACTTACAATTTCCGTTTCTGACTAATACATACTACTGATTACTTCTGGTAATATAAGTTATAGTACGTAAAGTTACCGAATGCCGTCGCCGTTAACTTTCTTATTTTAAATGGAACGCACATTATTCTAAATAAAAAGTGTTAAGGCTTCCCTATACCTAAATGTAACCGATTTTGAGATATCTTCAAATATATTTAAAAAATTGTTTTGATGAGCTTTCAGAATGTATTTACGGCACTTTCAAATTTCAAGATTCAAGTGGCATGTCGTTAGAAAGTATAATCTTCACACTTTCGAATTATATCCTAATTATCCCTGAAAAATTCACAGGATGGTCATAGTATGGTGTCGAAGCTCATTAAGTTTAACTGCACAAAACTCAATGATATTATTTAAAATCGATTTAAAATGTTAACGAACAGTTTAAGTAGCGACATCTTGCGATCGCTTTCTGACATTGCAGTAAGATTGACAAATTGAAGCCAGTTCGCTACATAATAAGTCATCCCATGCAAGGCGGCCATGCTTGCTGTCAAAGCATATGAGAATTTTAAAATTTTTTTGTGCAAATCGGTTTTGATTACAGCGGATTCCTCGAGCATGCTCTTTGGGATGACTTATTATGTAGCGAACTGGCTTCAATTTGTCAATCCTACTGCAATGTCAGCTCAAAAAGCGATCGCAAGATGTCGCTACTTAAATTGTTCATTACTTTCACATCGCAATGGCGAATAACTTAGGACAGATCGGTTTGGTTTGCAGTGGAATTCTCGAGTTACGGTTCTGCTGACGAAGGCCCAATTAGGCCTGAAACAGCTGTACAGAGCATGCTCGAAGAATCCGCTGTAATCAAAACCGATTTTTTAAAATGTTAACGTTTCGCTGGATGGAAGAGTTATTGCAAATGAGAATGTGATGATGAGGAGGTGGAAGAAATAGTTTCAGAATATCTGCTTTGCAACGAAGAAAAAAAACAGACAGATTATGGACAGATTACAGAAAAGCTATTGTTGCTTAGCGACCAACGAAGCACATCACGATGACAGATAACTACAAACGTCAAAATGACAAGATGTCAGAAATATCAAATTGACAAACTTTAAAATGACGGGCACGTAAGATTGGCCGCGTTGGTAAGAACCAGCGCTCAAGTAGCATTCATCTGTGATTAGTGGATTTTTTGAATTTTTTTGAAATAAGCCAATGACAGACGAATGCTACTTGAGCGCTATCAATGTCAGGCAATGTCATATAGACAAATACGGGCGAAGCTGTTACATTGACATAATTTACGTAACAAAGCAACGATGACGATCGTCGCAAATAAATTTAAAAATAAAAATAAATTCCTTGACAGACTAAAGTGAAACCACATTCGTTCTTGATTGACCGGCAAATAGGATCGCATCCTCAAATTTGGTTGCTAAGAGTAAACACAAAAAGACTGCCCCCTGACGAATAAAATGCAACTCTAATCATCTGTGAATCGGTTACACATTTAGACTAATGAGAGCACTAATCGCTCCAACTTCAGTGCATCTTGAGCAGTCACTGTCGAGAACAGTCATAAGCCTTCTGTGCAACCATTGTCAGAAGCATCCACAAGCCTTCTGTGCAGCCATTATCAGAAGCATCCACAAGCCTTCTGTGCAGTCATTGTCAGAAGCATCCACAAGCCTTCTATCCAGCCATTGTCAGAAGCACCACCACACCTCTTGTGCAGCCATTGTCAAGAGATCACTTACACATATTGATAAATAAAGCGAGTTCATAATTCAGTGTTACATGCTTTGACGCTGATGTGAATATGACCACAATATGATTTGAAGAATTTTGGCAAATACTTTATATTAGATCATGGTAGGCAGAGATAAAATGGGCAGAGAACGTGCAAAAATCATTTAATAAATTATTATGTCCATGAACATTTATTATATTGATCATTTATTTTCATATTTGTTTATAGAACAACCTGATTTCCACAACATTACATGCACGCACTGATACCCGAAGTCTTCTAACTCTATATAGACAAGACAATGTAGGCAACAGTTGTTTCGAGTTTGGCGTAAGCCAGTCCTGAAGGTTTCTATATGCCCCAAGATTGTGTATTTTGATACTTTATTGATATCCTAAATATGTATCTACCTAAAGAAATATACAATCTCTTTGGTATCACATAAAATTCGCACGGGAATTATTTCGCTCTGAACTCTGTTTGCTGTATTTATGAACCGCGAGTTTTGATTATCTTTGGCCGTTCTCGTTTTTTCTTTTTGAAAATCGACGTTTATCCCATGATATGTAGAATCTACAATAAAAAGTATAGCATTCCATTTAAAATAAGAAAGTTAACGACGACATTCGGTATAACCGGAAGTGATATAAAAATGAAAAAATTTTAATCTGAAAGATCACTTTCCCCTAGGGCAGTGCATTCATTAATTTGCAGAATTTTTGTATGTTCTCTTCCCCGAAATCTTTTAATAGGCCACTCAACTTGGAATACCCTGTATGTTGTACATACCAATTTTTTTTTATTTCTTAATGGGGGATTAACATTAACGGCTAATGAAAATAAAAAGTCAATATTTCATAATTAATTACTTCACCAGGACCATACTGCAATAACAAACTTATGAAAATTAAAGTTAACTACTGGCTGAAGGTGAAATACTTGTTTTATTTTATTTCAATTAGCCGTTAATCCCCGATTAAGAAATAAAAAATTAACAAGTACGGATTTATTTCCCTACGGTTGACGTATGAAACCTATATACCTGTACATACGTATGTGATATGGGAACGTGTATTTGTATTCTTATAAATCACTCTTCTAGAAGTTTCTACGTCATTTTAGCAAGGTGAAGAAATGATAATATTGATAATTAAACTTCAGTAATCGAATAAAACCAAAAATTACTATGAAAGTATTTTTATGGGTTTTATAGGTTTCAGATATTATTAATTTTCATTGCTCGAGTTCACGCAAGTAGTTTTCGAGTTACTTTTACAATTTCTTTCAAATATGTCGAAATTCTTAAGTATAATGCGGGAACTTTTGTATCTTGACCATAATTCGGTGGCGCGACACTTAGAATTCCTCTGATAAAAAATCTACCATCAGCATTTTGGAAAAATAAGCCACCTCCCCTATCGCCGGAAAAAACGCTTTTGTCTACGGACAGAAATATATATAAATTAACTTCGTAATGATATGATTATATCACTTACTAGTATCGACATAGCCAGCACATAATTTATCGTTTGTATAAAAGAGCACAGTTCCCATACCTCCGGATGCAAAACATGTGCTTTCAGACATATAAGGAACGTTAAGCTTGTGTAGTTCCTCTGCTAAATGATCTTTACTTTGTGTGTCTCCCCAGCCTGCGATCTTAAATAGAGTAATTACTTCTGTGAATTTTATTAAATTTTACTTTTGCTTACTACTCCTGTATTGTCTTCATTTAGATTATCAGCTTCAGATGCATTTGTCCAATCAATGCATATGGGTTGAACATATTCTGTAAAAATGAATGGATCTTCTAATGTTAGTATTGCAAGATCTCCTCCATAGTTTAGATAGTAGCCTCTATAACGTTCCGAAACATATAATTGTTTTATCTGAAAGAGGAGTTTGATTGATAGGCACCAAAATATTAAAACCTTAGTAATTTACTCGAGACGACTGCATATTTACGTCAAGTTTATGGCCAAAATCTCGATAATATTTACCGGCAGTTATAGTGTAATCACTTTTATCTAAAAGAGCGCCTTCCTTGGTAGTAAGGATATGAGCAGCTGAAATAGTTCATTTTACTGAAGTACCGTCAACGACTGAAATTTACCTGACAAAACGAAATATCTTGATATAACAGTTGCACCACCAATAAATTGTGTATTATTTGATTTGTAAATTCCAGCTACCCAGGGATATTCTGATTTTGCAGCCGTCGAACCATCATTTGCACTCACTTGCTTCTTACCACATTCTATATTAAAATTAAAATACGAAATTCGACAATATTTGTAAAAATTTCATTTTACACTAACCTGGCTGGCAAGGTGATATTACATTGTCCCAAATCCCATCCCGACATGTAACAATGGGTCGTATTCCTACGTATTCATAAAATGGTTTGCAAACCATTCGAATCACTGTTCCTTCGATGGGATTACTACAGTTAATTCTAGGGTTTCTATGTGTACAGACTGTAAATGCAGTATCCGTTTCTCGTTGCACCTCTGGACATTTCCCTGAAAGGTTGTTTCGCAATAATTACAAACAGTAATTAATATCAATTCGTAAATCGTAGTTTCATTATTAATTGCTTCAAACGTATGCGTAAGTTACGTTGCACGTATTCTGTTACAATAATTTCATTTTAAAATACCTACGGACACATCCTCCCATTTGTGATATCGACGGTTTCCATTTACCCTGAAAACATATAGCACGAGATAATCCACCAGTTTCCGTTACGGTGCCTTCTCTACAAAACAAATCAATAATTGTATTTAGTGTAACGGTGCTGTTTGGCAAATAAGGATCTTGTTCTTGTCCAAGAATCTTCATTTCTCCATTGGCAGGGTGATCTGGCAAGAGACAACTACGAGAAACAAAACTTTTCAATTCACATTCTATTTTAGAATATTAACACATGTTTTCTATAGGTCTGTTCCAAGATCACTTTCTGACCGTTTGGAAACCGTCAGAATCAGTTGCTCACCAAAATAATGATAAATTTTGACAACTTTATCAAGCGACCAAGCGTAAAACGTGCATGCTTTTGAGGGTTTCGAAACCATCAGAAAGTGATCTTGGAACAGACCTTATGAAGAAGAACAATTAGGTACTTACTAATTTTGAAATTGTCGTTTCGATCTAGATAAGATTTGAAATGATTCGGCATTGGTGAAAGTTACATTTCCTTGGTACGTTATTTTCATAAAACCTGTAAATGAATTTTCTGTTAAATAAATGCTTCTTCATTCTTTGCGATGAGGTTCTTTTTGGAAAAATTCGATTTTGTTTGTATAATTTTGTAATTTGGGTCAGGTTAAAAGTCAATGATTATCTTGGCCCTAGAAGGGTCAAGAAGCGAAAAGTGAGCTTGTTTTAAGAAAAACAACTTAATGTAGTAATTTATTTTCTTCCAAATTAATCCTACCTCTCTATTAAATTATTCATCCTGCGTACACGAATAAGTGCAATTGACTGTGAACTTATGAAAACACGTTCTATTTAAGATACATTCCTTTTATTATTATTTATTCTATTCTGATTTTATTTGATATTCGAATTACAACGCAAACGAAACAATTTTTTCAGAAAATAATACCCTTTAATACAAATTGACTTTTTTAACAATAATTTGAGGGTGTTGGTAAGTACAAAAAACGTTCCATGTAAATTTGAACTTTGACATAGAAACACGGCTAGTAATAATACTAAATGAATATTTAAATATTATTTAGTGTTGAATAAGCGAAAGCAATGTTGTCTGATTTAAGTGAGTTCAAGGCAAGGCGGAAATTCCAGTATTGCATGATTACTGAGACATCACAACGTCAAAATGAAACAAAATGTGCAACAACTGTAAGCTACGTCAATATTTCCTTTTTAATAGTTTCATACGTGTGTACAGAATTCATAGTAATAATGATAACTACATTACGAACGTACATAGAATCAGAAAAAGGTTCCTGAGCATTTTCACGTATGCTGGTTTCGTTCACTTGCTTGCGCACATTTACAAACCAGTCATCACTACAACTTCACCTCACTACTAAAAGTGGAGGTAAAATTACATCATTTTTACATCAAAATTTCATGTTATTTTACTATTTTTCACAGAATTCTAAGTAGTATTAAAAAGTAATATTGAATTTTAATGTAAGAAGAGTGTAAATTTACTACCACTTTTATCAGTGTTGTTCGTCGCTATACTGGTCTTGAACGGGATACGTCAATTCTATGAATCTCTTGATCATTTCTTTTTTGTGGTAACATGTTACCGTTCAAGGCCGTATTCGATCTTGCGGCGTAACTTAATTTAAATAAAAAATAAGCTTCCTTTAAGAATCGATAGAATTTATTCACGATTTTCAAAAAGGATCAACTAGATTCGTAATTATAATTTATAATTTGTAATGTTGGTATCAACAGAAAGAACACTCAAAATCTCAAAAGAGAAAGGTATAGAATTTATAAATTTATAAATGCGTTAGAATTAAATTATTCTCTGATTAAATAACAATAAAATAAATATATCGTATTGGCCTGGCCACCACTGGCTATGCGTTTATCATGAGTAAATGAAGGATAGAATAGTAGAAAGCGCATGCGTAAACGAAATAGCTACATCAATCGACGTTGCTGATTGATAACGCGGGCCACGCTCCGGCCGCAGCATTCCTACCTTCGCACGTAACATTGTAATATCTCTATTTCATTTCCACACGAGTTTCAATAAGCCTCTCCTTCATTTACTCACAATGAACCGTATACCTAGTCTTAGTCAGACCAACTGTGTACATATAGTCAGCGTCAAATCAAATCAGATCGTTTATCCTTACATTTACGTGCATTAATACAATGAGATTTTGAAAAATACATTTGACAAACTCCTACAATAATTTTGCTTATTTTGTCTGTGTCGGTCTTTTGGTACACGACCATCGAGTTACTCACGTGTCTGGAGGATCTCTTAAAACATCAGTTACAAATTTGCCAAAGGCAGATCGCTGTTTCGGTTGCTAAAGAAAAACTACAGGAAAAGACCTTATGGTCAGAGAGAGATTTTCTCTTTTACTTAATTCTAATTTTCTTCTTTTCGTCGCCGATAGATTGGGAGATTTGAGTATGGTAATTTGTGTTTCATTCTGTCTTGTTCGTTATGAACGCGTCTGATTATACGACGGTAATTTTTCATTGCACTTTTTTACGCTCTGCTTAACAACATTTTTTATATCGGCGATGATCATTTTCACAGCATGCCTGTATGCGTAAATTCTGCGCCCTAATGTTTTTGGAACAATTCGAATAAGCGTTGTAACGTGGGTTCAATAAAAAAGCGGTCAAGTAGGCTGTAATTTTTGTAAAAAGTTTAATAAATTAGTAATAAACGTTTATTTTTGCAATGTGCCTTTTGAGTTGGAGTGATGTTAGAAGAAGTCATTCAAAAATAAACGTTTGTTACGAATTTACAAATTATTTTACAAAAATTAAAGCGTGTTAGCCTACTAGACCGTTTTTTTTTTTAATTGAACGCACGATATTAAAAAGATATACAGGATGATTTTTTGAAAACAATCCCCTGAAATATTTTTAAAATGAAAAGGTGCTCATTTTGAGTGAACGATATTTTTTTTCTAGTGTTGGTTGTTTATTCTGTAATAAAATGTCACTAACACACTCTTATTTCCAATACCTAGCGAGATGTTTAAGATTTAGTAGACCTAAGTGTTAATTTTTCAGTTTGTAATTAATTTTTTCTAAAAGATAGGTACATTGGCGTATTTGTTGGAGGATAAGCTTTCATTTGAGGTACCACACGATGGGTCATTCCATTAAAAATTTTTGGCAGGCTATTCGTGGGGGGGCCACGGGAGTAAATGTCAAAAGTGTGATTTGTAGGTCTCCCCCTTAGAATAAAAGCAGACGTATTTTTGGAAAATTTTATTTTCCTTTTCTTTTTTAAACATTTCAGGTGGATCGTTTTCATAAAATCACCCTGTACGTACACATAAAGATATGGGAATATAAATTTGTATTTACATAGTCAAGATCTCCCGGAAGCTCCTACATCGTTTTAGCAAGGTGTAGAAATGATTGTAAAGATTAATAGGGTTTTAGTAATCAAATAAAACAAGAAATTACTCTGAAAATATTATTTATGTGGGTTCTATATGTTTCAGACATAATTAATTCTCACTGGTTGAGTCTACAGCATTCGTTTACTAGTTTCTTTTTTAATTTCTGGCAAATACGTAGAAATTTTTGTATATAATGCGGGAACGTTTGTATCACAAACACCAGCTTTACTTGGCGCGACACTTAGGATTCCTCTGATAAAAAATCTACCATCAGGATTTTGAAAAAATAAGCCACCTCCACTGTCGCCGGCACAAACGCTCGCGTCTAGGGATAGCAGTAAAATAAAAATTGATTTCGTAATACGACTATATTACTTACGATAGTTAGTATAGCCAGCACAGAATTTATCATATATAAAATATCTCGACTTGAAATCCGGCGGTAGTGAACAGTTGTCTCTAGATTTATAAGGAACTTCTAGTTCTTGTAGTTCTTCTGGTAAATCATTATGTTCTTTGTATCCCCAGCCTGCGATCTTAAACATATTAATTAATTCTAACAACTTAATTAAATCCTTTTTTGCTTACTACTCCTTTGTTATCTTCATTTAGAACAGAAAATTCATGTAGATTTTCCCAATCAACGCATACAGGCTGAACGTATTCATTAATTGTGAATGGTTCTTCTAGTGTTAGTATTGCCATATCCCCTATATAGTTTTGTATTTGGCCTCTATAAATATCCGAAATATATATTCGTTTCAGCTAAAAGAAGAATTTGATTGACAGGCACCAAAGTATTAAATTTATAATAAATTACTCGAGAAGACTGCATATTTATATCACGCTTATCGCCGAAATCTCGATAATATTTACCCGCAGTAACAATGTAATTATTTTTATCTAAAAGATCGCCTTCGTTTGTAGTAAAGAGATGAGCAGCTGAAATAGTTCATTTTACCAAAGCATTAGCAATGACTGAAATTTACCTGACAAAACGAAATGTCTTGATATAACAGTTGCACCACCAATAATAAATGTTGCGTTATCTGTTGTGTAAATTGCAGCTACCCAAGGATATTCTGATTTTAGAGACGTCGAACCACCAATTATCGGTGGCTGTGCGCTCATACGTTTCTTCCCACATTCTACATTAAAAGCAAACATATAGGTACACAGAATAAATAATTTTTGTAAAGCTTTTACGCTAACCCGGCTGGCAAGGTGGTATTACATTGTCCCAAGCCCCATCCCGACATATAATATATGGGATTGGTATTCCTACATATTCGTAAAATGGTTTGCAAACTACTTGAATCACTGTTCCGTCGATAGGATTATTGCAGCTAATTTTAGGGTTTCTATGTGTACAAATCAGAGATAGATTTTCTCCTTCCGTTTTCATTTGTGGACATCTTCCTAAAATATATTTTTACAGTATTTACGGGCAGTGCTATTAATTTGATCAAACCCAATTTATGTAACTTATATTCAGCAGATTCCAATAAAACATTCGTTTAAAAATACGTACGGACACATCCTCCCATTTTTGATATTGATGGTGTCCATTTGCCCCGATAGCAAATAGCACGGGATAGTCCTCCAGTTTCTGTTGTGGTGCCATTTGTACAAGATAAATCAATAATTGTATTTAGGATAACGTTGCTGTTGGGTATATAAGGTTCTTGTTCTTGTCCAAGAATTTTAATTTTTCCATTGGCAGGATGATCTGGCAAAACACAACTGCAAGAAACTAAATTTTCAATACCTCTAATAATTAGTCTTTAATTTATAGTGTTAAAACAACTTTTCTATGAGCAGAAATAATTACTTACTTATTTTCAGACTGTCGTTTAGATCTGGATAATGTTTGAAATGAATCGGCATTTACGAAAGATACATTTTCTTGGTAAGTTATTTTTATAAAACCTGTGAATAAATATTTTTTCAATTAAATAAGTTTAATTTTTAATATGCAACTATTCAGTTTAATGTGCAACTTTATTTTATAATAATTCTCCAATTTGGGTCGTGTTAAATGTCAATGGTTATCGAAGTTACCGAAGATCAAGATTGGTGACGCGAATATTTTGAGAAATATTAAATATGTACTTACAAATTGATTTGAAATATATAGTTATTTATTTGGTTCTAAATTAACACTGCCTGTCTTACCCTAATATGTAATTGAAGGCATTATTCCAAAAACCAGATAAGTCCAAAAATGATAATTGTCTGGCTTTTGCAGGAAACAAGTGGGATTTGCCTTGTTTTTAGAGAATCGTACATATTTTTCCGTGCAAAATCGTCGAACGTGTCTGCTTCATAGCGAAACAAATTATACCACTAGACAGCCATTGTCTTAACGTATATAAAATAGCGACAACTTGTAAACCAGATATTTTGGACTTGTCTGGTTTTTGGAATAATGCCTTCAATTGTATTAAATAAAAGTTTTAACAAATTTACTGAATAACCGAGAAGGCAAAGAAATACTGGTTACAGCATTTTTAGACGGGAAATTCCAGTATGACTGACAATGAGATATTATAGGATGTGTTATAATAACTACAAGTTAAGTCGATATTGAATTCAATTAGTTATAATTACGAACGTACATACACGTGAATAGGAGAAGGACCTTGCACATCTTAGTTCACTTGTTTACACCATTTACGAACCTATACCATTACTACAACTTCACCTTGTCGTCGCTGCTGCTCAACTAACTGAGAGAAGTTCATTACAGGAATGTTTTAATAACTGTATTTTATTTGTTGGAAGTAGTCGTCGATTTAGTGACTTAAAAAATAAATTTCTCTTTAGTAGATAACTCAATTTAATTAGAATTTGTAGAAAGGGTCAACACGTCACAATAACAATTTGTGTAGAAATGTAGTACATTCCGTTAAGAAATGATACTTCCACTAATACTCTTGCTTATAAGTCGGAAATTATTTTTTCATATTTTTGCTTTAACTTGTTTATCTTTAAAAATGCAGCAAATAATTTTCCGAATTTTGATTGTTTGCAACCGTTAAGAAATGATACTTCCAGTGCATTGGCTTTCCACCATTTTTACTTAAAAGACTTATCCGTTTCGGCATGGAATTGACCAAGTCATTGTAACTCGACACCAAGCTTCCTTTATGGCAGTTTTGAACTCAATCATATTCTGAAATTGACAGCAATTGTCGTAGACATCACGGACTGAATGACACCATAAATTCTCAATTGGATTGAGATCAGGAGACCTTGCAGGCCATGTCAGAACCTTGATTTTGTATTCTATAATACACTGTTTGGTGCTTTCAGAAGCGCAGCATTTTCGTGCGTAGACTTCAATTTGGCAGTAGAAAATCGGCGAATATAAGGCAGTAGATGCTGCTTTAAGGCGGCTTGAAATGCTTCAGAGTTCATTTTAGAATCGATAAATGCTAAGGACGTCTTACCAAGAATGGAAAAGCCCGCCAAAATCATTACGGAACCACCTCCAAAGTTGTGCTTTGAAAAATAACGTGGTTCGATACGAAGATTGTGCCAATTTCGGGCCCATCTAAATTACATTTTTTCTCATCGGACCAAACAGTCTACAAGGAATTATTAAAAAAGCATGGCAAGTAAGTAACAAGTTTAAGCTTACCGATTGCCACTCATGTGTCCAAGTTTGATGCTCATCAGCAAATTCTGGGCGTTTTTGGTAATGTTCCTTATTTAGCGTAGGCGCCGAATTCATTGTCTTATATCGAAAATTTGACGTCGATTTAAGAGTTTTCCAGACCGTAACATGTTATACGTTAGGTAGGTCCAAACTCTTTCTGCAGGCGTCGCGTACCTTTTGTAGAATTCGATATTGTAGCAACAATTGCCCTTTTACCGCCTTCTGGGAGACTCTGCGGTCTTCCGGGAGATTTTTTAATGTCATATTCCCCGCCTTTTTTTATCAAACTGTTAACTACAACATGTGAGCGAACCGATTCGACAAGAAATTTTACGATTGGATAATCCAATTTGTTTAAAAGACTGAATCTAACTTCTCTCGCACTCAGTCAAGGCACGTTTACGTCCCATTACTGTTTTTTAAATGTAGAGGATTATAAAGGATCTCACAACTTGAAGAAAGCTTCTGTATCATTGAAGGTATAGAAATGACTGTAAAGGAAATAAAACTTCAGTAATTAAGTAAAACTCGAAATTGCTCTGAAAGTATTTTTATGGATTTTATAGATTTCAGACATTGATAATCTCAGCTTGAGTTTACAGTATTTGTTGAGTTAATTTTTCAATTTCTCGCAAGTATGCCGAAATTTTTGTATATAATGCGGGACTATTTTTATCACAACGTGCATGTTTTCCTGGCGCGAGACTTAGGATTCCTCTGATAAAAAATCTACCGTCAGAATTTTGAAAAAATAAGCCACCTCCACTGTCGCCGAAACAAACGCTTGTGTCTAGGGATAAAAGTAAAATAAAAATTAAGTTTGTAACGATAAGACTATGTTACTTACGGTTGTTGGTATAGCCAGCACAGAATTTATCGTTTGTAAAATATCTCCTCTTGAAGTCCTGCGGAAATGAGCATGTGTCTCTAGATTTATAAGGAACGTCTAGTTTTTGTAGTTCCTCTGGAAAATTATCATTTTCTTTGTATCCCCAGCCTGCGATCTTAAATATATTAATTAATACTAACAACTTAATTAAATCTTATTTTTTCTTACTACTCCCTTGTTATCTTCCTTTAGAGCAGAAAATTCATGTAGATTTTCCCAATCAACGCATACAGGTTGAATGTATTCATTAATTGTGAACGGTTCTTCTAATGTTAGTATTGCAAGATCGCCTGCATAGTTTTGTCTTCTGCCTCCATAAATACTCGGAATATATAAACGTTTCACCTAAAAGAAGAATTTCATTGACAGGCACCGAAGTGTTAAAATTATGATAAATTACTCGAGAATGCTGCATATTTATATCACGTTTATCACCGAAATCTCGATAATATTTACCCGCAGCTACAATGTAATTATTTTTATCCATAAGATCGCCTTCGTCGGTGGTAAAGATATGAGCAGCTGAAATAGTTCATTTTACTGAAGCACTACCAACGACTGAAACTTACCGGACAAAACGGAATATCTTGATATAACAGTTGCACCACCAATAGGTAGTGATTCATTATCTGACTCGTAAATTCCAACTACCCAGGGATATTCTGATTTTACAGCCGACGAACCACCGATTATCAGTGATTGTGCTATCACTCGTTTCTTCCCACATTCTACATTAAAAGCAAATATATACACAGAATAAATAATTTTTTAGTAAATCTTTTGCGCTAACCCGGCTGGCAAGATGATATTATTACACTGTCCCAAGCCCCATCCCGACACGTAACGTTGTGATGCTTTCCTACATATTTATAAAATGGTTTGCAAACTACTTGAATCACTGTCCCGTCGATAGGATTATTGCAGTTAATTCTAGGGTTTTTATGTGTACAAATCAGAGATAGACTTTCTCCTTCCGTTTCCACTTGTGGACATCTTCCTGAAATACATTTTTACAATAATTACAAACAATACTGTTAATTTGATGACACCAAATTTATGTAACTTATGTTCAACAGATTTCGATAAAACATTCGTTTAAAAATACGTACGGACACATCCTCCCATTTTTGATATTGGTGGTGTCCATTTGCCCTGATAGCAAATAGCACGGGATAATCCTCCAGTTTCTGTTGTGGTGCCATTTGTACAAGACAAATCAATAATTGTATTTAGTATGACGTCGCTCTTTGGTAAATAAGGTTCTTGTTCTTGTCCAAGAATTTGAATTTTTCCATTGACAGGATGATCTGGCAAAACACACCTTCGAGAAACAAAATTTTCAATACCTACATTTAAGAAATTAGTTTTTACTTTATAGAATTAATACAAGTTTTCTATTAGCAGGAATAATTACTTACTTATCTTCAGACTGTCGCTTAGATCTGGATAAAGTTTGAAATGAATCAGCATTTACGAAAGATTCACTTCCTTGGTAAGTTATTTTTATAAAACCTGTAAATAAATACTTTTTCAATTAAATAAGTTTAATTTTTATTCAATTTGATATGCAACTTTTTTAATAATAATTCTCTAATTTTGGCCATGCTAAATGTGTTTATCGAAGTTACCCAGTATTAAATAAATATTTTAATAAATTTTATTACTGACTAACCCAGAAAGCAAAGATATACTGGTTCCAGTATTGTCAAGGACGCGAAATTCCAGTATTACTGTAATTACTGAGATATTATAACATGTGCTATAACTAGAAGTTAAGTCGATATTCAATTCAGTTAGTTAAATTGTTTGCATTTTAGTTGCCTAATACATAATAATAATAATTACGTTACGGACGTACACGGGAATAGGAGAAGGACCTTGAGCATTTTCGTTCACTTGCTTACACCATTTACGAACCACTACTACAGCTTCATCTTGTCATCGCTGTCGGTCAACTAACTGGGAGAAGTTTTTTACAGAAATTTTTTGATAATTGTATTTTGTTGGCTGAGAATAATCGTCGGTATGGCTTTTTACTCTTGAATTATTATTCGTAATACGATTATATATTTTCATTCTTTCGTTATGAATGAATTACGTGAAATGATATGTCAGAAAAACTAAATAATTCAACTGTCCTCACAGTCGGTTTAGGCCCGATTTTACAATCGTCGAATAAGCGTTATTCTTAGAATTATGTGACGTAGGTGTGACGTAGATATGGAGGTACATTAAAGGATATTCGGCGAACAGTTATTCCGTCCTTATTCCTCTATTATAAAACTGGGCCTTAGTGACTTAAAAAGTAAATTTCTCTTTAGTAGATAACTGAATTTAATCACGATTTGTAGAGAGGATCAGGAATTTAAAAGCGCAGCAAATAATTTTTCGAATTTTGGTTGTTTGCAGCCGTTAAGAAATGATACTTCCATTGCAATAAAACATTGTAACGCACTATAACAATAAACAAATGTAAAAAAATTAATAGTAGTGTTTAATTGGCTTTCCACCATTTTTACTTAAAAGGTTTACCTGTTTCGGCATGGAATCGGCCAAGTCTGCAAGTTGATTCATTGTAACTCGATACTAAGCTTCCTTTATAGCATTTTTGACACCACGGACTAAATGAATCCACTAATTCTCAATTGGATTGTGATCAGGAGACCTTGCGGGCCATGTCAGAACCTCAATTTTGTGTTCCATAGGCCACTGGTTGGTACTTTCAGAAGCGCAGCATTATCGTGCATAAACTGTTTCTTTTTTAATTTCTTTTTTAATTTCTCGCAAATATGTCGAAAGTTTGGTGTGTAAAGCTGGATTTACATGGAGCGTTGAGCGCGTACTGTACTCTCATTGGCTAATGCTCTTTATGTATCGAGCACTAACCAATGGGAGTAGAGTACGTTCGGCGTTTTGACGCGCTCAACGCTCCATGTATCTCCAGCTTAATCCGGGAATTATTGCATTAAACTTCGTTGGGCTTCACCAGATGCTTAGGATTCCTCTGATATAAAATCTATCATCAAGGTTATGAAAAACTAAGCCACTTCCAGTATCGCCTTCGTAAAAGCCTGTGCCTAAGGATTGAAATAAAATAAAAATTAATTTCGTAATGTATTTATTTGTTGGGAATAACCGTC
Source organism: Dorcus hopei (assembly GCA_033060865.1). Taxonomy (NCBI): domain Eukaryota; kingdom Metazoa; phylum Arthropoda; class Insecta; order Coleoptera; family Lucanidae; genus Dorcus; species Dorcus hopei. The sequence goes on along the minus strand of CM065425.1, from coordinate 605,245 downwards.
GGTTTAGTTACTTAAAAAATAAATTTCTCTTTAGTAGATACGATAAGTTTCCTTTAGGAATTGATTGAATTCAATCACGATTTTCAAAAAGGATCAACTAAAACGAGTTTGTATTTGAAGATAATGTTGCTATCAACGGAAAGAACAATCAAAATCTCAGAATTTTTGACAAGACACATGAAAGTCAAAGAATTTATGATAATTTTGATAAAGTTAAAGAAACAATTTCGCGAAACGTCAAGTAAAACTTTAAAACAATTACATGAGTATGTATGTATTAGAGACCTGCACGAGTAAGTACAGAATCGTCCGAGTACAGATACGAATACTCGTTTGACGATTACAACGATGCGTATCTTAATACGCATAATCGTATACGTCCGTGACGAGTATAGTCATCGGAATCGTGGCATCGTTATGATTAGTAATCGGCATTGTCAGGAGCAGAGTTGCCAGTTGGTCACTCACAGTAACAAGAGATTTTTTTCCTTACATCTGTTAAATTTTGTTCGTCGTTTTGGCGCTTGTAGCATCGGTGCTTTTTTAAATTTGAAGGGCTACATCCTTTTCCAAACTTAAATATGTTTTTGCATGCTCCACATATTGCAAACGGTTGAACTTGTTGAGCTTCAGTGTTCACAATTTTTTCAAAATTTAACCACACCTTATTTCAATCATAGAATTAATAAATATCATACAAAGGCCCGGTTTTTCACCTCCAGTTAACTTTATCTGACGGTTTACTTCCATAGTAACAATTGTGATCACAATCGTTACTATGGAAATTAATCGCCAGATAAAGTTAACAGGAGGTGAAAAAGTCGGGCCAAAGATATGTTTATGATAGTTTATGTATACTCAACCAGAAAATGTAGTGTAATTGTAATTATTAATTTCCATAATAATTACAATAATTCAAACAATAAAAACGACTTATAATATAATACAATAATAACTTATAAATAACAAAATGTAGGAGAAATGTTGTTTCGTTTTCTGGATGAGTAACGATGCCTGCGATGCGACGATGCCCACGATGCTGTATTTACGATTACATACTCGCATCGCCGCGTAAGGTAATCGGCGATTATTAGTCGGATACATTTTTACTTACTCGTGCAGGGCTCTGGTATGTATACAGTGAATCCACGGCAGAAGTTGATGAGCTTGAATATACATCGATACTTAATAAAAAAACTATAGTAGTGTAATATAAAATCATTTGGGATAAACTATATTTATGAGCGTTTTTAATTGGTCCTAAAGTGCGTATTACCCCAACGCAATAATTAATGCGATACGTGCAATTAAATCAAAATAATTGTCAACCAACTGCACAAATCATGATAAACTAGCACGTGGTCGAAATAAATAATTCACCGCTGTAAGCGTTAATTCCGCACACGAGGTATTCAATATCGATTTACGTGTGTGTGTGTGTGTGCGTAGTGATACGTACACAACAGTCGAGGTCGGTTTTTATATAAAGCGCCCCGAACAAAGGGCCTTGTTCTTTTTCATGCAAGTTTCCCTCGTTTACCCCAAATTTGCGGAATGCCGGTTGTAATCCGCTTCACTTCCTTACTTTGGATAGATGCCGCGGCAAATGGGCCACAAAATATGCTCTCCTCGGACCATCCAGTCGGCAGATGTGGCGGAAAATAGCGCAGAAAACACATAAATACAATTTTATGAACCGTTATGTACGATCGTTTGCAACTATTACGGCCTTATATATTTCACACGTGACGTCCGTCTTTAATATAATCAGCGCACTTAAATATTTTACTCCCTTTTGATGGGCGAGGTGAGGAAAAATTGTGCCTGAATGTGCCGATTGGAACAAGCACGTTTTTTAATGGTTGCGTGCTGTTCTTAGGAAGTACTTTTTGCATTCACTTTTACGTCTTCGTAGTTATCAACATGCAAGTTGAACTAAAACCAGCACGCCTTCCACACATTTCGGTAGCCCAGGCAACGGAGGACAATAACCTTATTGATTATTGCACTTATAAGACTATTCCTTGACCTAGTTAAGGACTGCACATGTAAAATTCCGATTCTAAAATAATCAAGCATTAAAATATCCAACTGCTTCAAGCTACGTGCTTAAAACGTCAAAGGAATTGACAATCAAAATAGACGTAATCAATTAATGATGTTCAGGGCTTCACAAAACATCGTCTTTAATTTGTCAAAATATTTTCAAAGTGTACAATAAACCTGTAATGACTAATGACTAGAGTAGTGAGATTAATCGTTGTTTTGGAACAGTTTCTAATGAAGGTGTTAACTTCTGAATTCAAAAATAATTAGTTAATTAAATTAAATTATAATTAATTAGATCTTTAATTAAATTGATTGGTATGACATGGTAAACGTAAAAAATTGTTAAAAACGAAATTTTTCTTGTCGAACACGTGTAGGATTATTTCCGGTTCGTTGAGCGTGTCCATCTAATAATACGCTTTTTGTGGAAAATAAATATCGTGAGTGTGAATGGTGTTCGGTAGAGACGAGTGGCCCGTCCAAAGCCCCGAAGAGAACGGACGATAGCCGGATCTTTGCAGCGAATTCAATAAACTAATAAAAGGGCATCGCGCGCGCATTTTCATTGTTGCCCGAAGGTGCATCTGGCACCCAAACGCATTCGCACGTGAAATTAGCAGAAAATTGCCGAAAAAACTCGAATGCTTTTGGGGCGAATCTGGTAAAGGTAATAAAATATGTCGAACAAGTCGGACCCACCAGGGATAAAGCTTCATTGTCGGCCGCCGGAATGACTTTGGGTACTACAAATTGCAATGTAGTGAATCTAATTGGCGAGCTCTAACTTTTACGTAACATTTTCCATTGACGGTTATTGTTTACCCATAGGCGTACGTTACTTTTTTACACACACCACAATCTTGAATTCCACACATTTAAAAAGTTGTTATTTAAATAGAAGTTTATTTACTTACAGAGGAATACTTCGAAGAATTGTCGGAAGTTATCACTAGAGGGAGACATATAAATCTGATTCTGCATGGAAACCCAATTGACAGAAAAAGAAAAAGGAGGCCAAGGAAAAGATGTGTAAGCAGACCTGAAAAACATGAAGTGTTGGAGTGTACAATTGCATGCTTTAAATTTTTGACAGAATAAAACATACTGTTTTGAAGAGTTTTTCTCATGATTCCATCAGGTTATGGGCCCAGCAAACTTGCAGGAATAATTTCAGTGTGAAAATGTCAGAGTCAGAGAAGAAAAATAAGGTGCGTTTGAATGACAAGAACTATGCTAATTGGAAGATCGGGAATTAGTGGGAATTAGTTTCGGGGACAACTCCGGGGAAACCGGAGTGGACCGAACTCAATAATATTACAATGGATAAATCAGTGCCGTCCGTTAAGGAAACTCAACTCACTCGTATAGTAGCGTCGGAAGTTTGGAACGTCTACAAGAGGCTTTACGAGCAAAGCAGCGAGTCAACCAAGATTTATTTAATCAGACTCAACGGTAAACAGGCGGTTCTATGCGTGATCGTATTACAATGATACGAGAATTGGCAAATCAGCTTCGAACAGCTGAAGTTGAAATGAGTACTAAGCTTGAAATTGGCGCTCTCTTGGCAAACCTTCCAGAGTCGTACAATGGTCTAGTTACTGCACTTGAAGGAAGAGGTTCTAAAGATCTCACGATGGAGTATGTTGTCAACAAATTGATGGATGAATACAACCTTAGAGTAGAGAAAAGCAGCAAAGGTAAAGACATAGCACCATTTTCTGGTAAGCAAAAGATTTGCAGTTGTTATCACTGTGGAAAACAAGGACATTTAGGGCCGATATTTCAATCACAAGTTAACTTTAACCTTCAGTCCATTGCCATAGGAATAATTGTTTTCATAATTGTTACTATGGGAATAAACTGATAGTTAAAGTTAAGTTGTGATCGACCCTTAAAGATAGATTGTTACAAGTTTAAGAAAGAGAAACAGAAATCTGGTTATGAAATGTCTTCGTCAGTCTCATCAGAGGCGACAAGTGAATGCCGAGATTTCTCTTTTGATGTGCGAAACAAGCATCAAGTGGGAAATAATAGTGATTCGATGTGGATAGTGGATTCCGGTAGTAGCAGTCATATGGCATCAGATAGTGGTTTGTTCACACGTTCACGTTCCTCCTGAACAATATCAAGATGGTGCAAGCAACGTTAGTGTGCTTACCAGAAAGAGAGCGTAAGTGCTGGATTAATGCGGCCAACCAAGAGATGGAAATGCTAAACAAGTACGGCGTTGTAATCTCTTGCAAGTGGGTTTTCAAAGCGAAACTTGACAGTTCCGGGAAAACTGATACTCACAAAGCTCGACTGGTGGCAAGTGGTTTCACGCAGCATCGTAGATCGGAGTATGACGAAACTTTTGCTCTGACAATACGTGCACTTCTTGCATACGCTGCAGCTCACAATTTACATGTGAGACATCTGGATGTCAAGAGTGATTATCTTAATGGAAAAGTACAGGAAGAACTATATTTAGAACAGCCGGAAGGATATCAGTACTCTGAAGAAACAAACAGTGTGTTACGATTAAAAAAAAGCATCTATGGATTGAAACAAGCTGCACGAGTCAAAATCATAAGTAAGGTTGGATTTGTACAGTGTGCTTCAGATCCATGTTTGTTCGCAAGAACTAGAAACAATTATTCTTCTGAACATGTTCTTTTGTACGTGGATGATATGCTGGTATTGGACTCAACGGAAAGAATTACCAAGAAAATCGGTCAGCAACTCAATGAATACATAGAAATCAAAGATCTAGGTGACATTACATTTTATTTAGGAATCCAGGTAGATAGAGAGAAGGATGGGTCAATTTACCTTCATCAGGTCTACTAAAATACGACGAATGGTAGAAGAGTTTGATTTATCAGATGCAAAATCAGTAGCTACGCCAATGGAAACAGGTAGGGATAAAATATTATTACCAACAAACTCCCTTTATCGAAAAGCTATTGGTTCACTTTTGCATTTGGCAACAGTTTCACTACCTGATATTTCCCTTGCTGTAGGAATATTGTGTCGCCGAGTACAACAACCGACTGAATCTGACTGGAAATCATTTAAACGAGTCGTAAGATATTTGTGTGCTACTGTGAACAAGAAACTAGTCTTTCCTGTTCAACAAGATCTAACTCTTCGTGGTTTCGTGGACGCCGATTGGGCAGGAGATCTTAATGATAGGAAATCAACTACTGGATATGTCTTCCAACTTGGAAAAGCTACGATTTCCTGGTCATGCAGTTTACTGTGGCGCTTTCATCCACGGAAGCATCGCAAGCATGCAAGCAGTTACAGTGGCTGCAACCATTGATTACTGACGTTGGCATCTCTCTTGTAACGCCAGTTGTAATACATGAAGACAATCAAGGATGTATACGAATGATTGTACAACAGCACGTACAAAACATATTGACGTATCACATCATTATCTTCGTGATTTACGAGAACGTGAAATAATGAAAATGAAGTAAGGATGATAGGCGACATATTTACGAAGCCGTTAGCTAAACAACAGTTTAAACATTTATCTGTTGAACTTGGTCTTCTGGATCTTGAATGAACTATGTTTCTCTTATGCCCGATTTCTTCATCGCCTTAACTTGAGATTAAATTTATCTGTCAGTTAGAATGTAACACATAGTTTGTATACGGCCAACTGTACGTCACGTTCCAACTGTTAGATAAATTAACCTTAGGTTAAACATGGTGAAGAAATCGGGCATTAGTCGCATGCACTTGAGAAGGGGTGTTGGAGTTTTGAAGAGTTTTTCTCATGATTCTATCACGACGAGCAAAAACTAGAAGGCAAATTGACAGGAAAAGAAAGATGACGCCACGGAAAAGATGTGTAAGCAGACCTAAGAAACATGAAGAGCAAAAACTGGAAGGCAAAACCAAAGGACAAGAGAGAATAAAAGGAAGAGGTTCCTTTGTAAATTCTGCTTCAGTTTTAAAAATGATTCCTCACTCATCAACATTATCCAAAAAGAGCAAAATTTGGTAAGGTAAGGTGTTAAAAATATTATGCTCCACTCTGATATCTGAAAATCATGTGTGTTACTCTTTTGTATTCTTTTGTCAATTTTGTAAGGTCAGTTTCAAAGGCAAACCTCAATGAAGTCTTGAAGATGTGCCGTAGTTCATCGTGAAGGTAAGCTCGGATTAGGTTTCTGGACATTGTTTCTTCTGCTCTTCCTTTGGTAGTTTATTTTCCTTCCTCTTTTTCTTCTGCTTAATTCTACACGCCAGCTCAAATACGAAGAAGACTAACTTTACCTCTACACACGTCTTTTCCTCAATGTCTCAATAATAATAATCATCGCCAATCTGCGTAGTTCTTCGACTGCGTACGCCAATGATTTCGTCCATGTTTCCTTTTTTTTTCTTACATAATGGGTATTGAAGTGCTCTACCTAATAAAAGTGGGTATCATTAACTCAAAGAACATTATGTCCGTGACGGGGGTTCTGTCAGGCGTGAAATAATGACTAAGTGGTGTGTTTACAGAACGGTAGGTAAGGCAGCAGTGGCCGTAGAAAGTTAACTCGCAGGAGGAAGGCGACGTTATTTACAACGATACTGGATTTGAAGCACGTTGCGCTTTACTCCAACCGAACGCTTAATTAAGTTTTGGATTTGACGGAAATTACAGCGCGCGTTCTATTAGATTGTTGTATTAATCCGCCTTCGTACTGTTTTGTCGCGGAGAGGAATAGAAAATTAAAGCTGAGCCTCTCCTATCTTTGCTAGGAAGAACTAGGTTTCATCAAGAACCGAATAAGTTTAACTTCCGAATTGGGGAAGAACTGATTTTATTAAAAATTAGGAGATGTGAACTTTTCGGACGTGCCTAAATTGTAACAACGAACGTGATCGTTGTTAAATATTTATTATAATAATTGAAAATGACTTCTAATTATTAGGTCTACTTCAGGCGATGAAGTGCTGCCGTTAATGACCAAACATGCCGGAAAATGAAACGTTAATTTGATTGCATTCGTTTGGCTTTTAACATTCACCGATTCGCCTCAATTGAACGCCATAATGGATGGTTACAAATGTCGGAAAGCTTTCCGCGTGTAACAAAAAGAACTAATAAAATGAATGAATTGCAATATCTGCGTTTACGGGCAAGGAAAGGTGGGGTGGCAGATGACACTCTCGACTGTTGGATCATCCCTTTGTTATGGAAATGGACAAATTAACGAACGCGTTGCACTTCATCACGACCACCCGTTCGTCCGTCGCGTCGTGCAGTGCGTAGAAGAGGAGACAAAGGGTAAGGACGATCCGAACACGGAATTTATTTTTACGTCTGGATTCGATGAAATTGCAAATTTATTCAAAGCTCGCTTCTACATTGTTGCAAAGGGCTCGGCCCCTATTCCGAATCCTAAAAATCCGTGTCCGTGTATTATTTAATTTCATCATCATTTTTGTATTAAATTTGATGGCATTAATCTTAATCACGTTTGACAGTGAACGCGTGACGGAAAATAGGAATAAAGAGGATTTCGGAGCGCACATTTTCTATAATCCGGCGTTTCACAACAATGCATGTTGTAATATATTCAGTTTAAAAGCAATTTTCTACACGTATTACCCCATTCTATCGGATTAATGACGTATTGTGTACTCTGCTAAGTCGTATCGAAGTTCCTTTCACGGTTTTTGTTTTCACGTTCGACGCTCGCCTGGCGGATAGTATTTCAGGGAACGAGAGCTTATTATTTCATTATTTTGACGCTCCAATAATTGTAACACTCTGGTTATTTGAAATGAACGTGTGTGGATGAGCATTCGTGCGTAATTATCTGGAATTTCTATTCAACAAATCGTTTATGTGAAAAATATCTTTGTTCATTTTGCTTTCGACGTAATATACTGCCAAAACCAAAACCAGTGATAATAATACCCTTTTATTTTATATAATTAATTTCTGTTTGTGTCACTTTATTTTGTGAATTATTTTTGTATGCATCCTTCACACGTTACAATCGAATCCAAGAAAAATCCGGCACTGATTACAAGGGAAGTGACTTACCCTTTTGTGTACTAACTATTTACAATGACGACTGAAATATGATTGAAAATTGTGATAGGTCGTAGCTACCCAATAATAAAATTTGTGCTGCGTGTGTCGTATTGACGTTGGAAATTAAACGTATTGACAAAACATTCTATTCTCAATTAAGGACTTTTAAAAACATTTTGAATTATGGTGTCCGGTGTGTTGTAGTTATTTGAAAGTCACGTGTCTTACGCGCCGTTAAGTGTAGGGGGTGCACGTTCTCACTGGTAATTCGGTGCGTTTGTAGCGCGCGACAGGAAGTGAGGTCACGTGCCCGGTGGTCGCCAGGATCGTCCGGGACAATTACGGCATTATTAGTCAATTTACACCCCAGAAATTCCTGGCCGTGACTCGTGAGATTGGCTTCTGTCATTTATCACTTTCCAATCAATGAATTGGTTACCGTTACGTCCGCCAAATAAATACACGGGCTTCGCTTTAATTAAACTGAGTGATCAATTTATTTATTTCCGGCCGCCGCAGCCTGATTATCGCCGGTCATAAAACGATAGAGTCCCAAGGAACGGTTAGTTTTATCGAAATCGTTTCCCTCGTCGGGCATTATGAATTGAATGCAAAAGTTGATTTTGAGGTTTCGAAAACGATAAACTCCCGGCCGTCATTTAAATAATAATGAACTCCCTAATATTCGAAACAAAATACAAAAGCAACGCGATTTAATATCTCCTGCGTCGCCCCCTTTTAATATTCAGAACGATATTATAACAACCGACCGACCGGTGCAATAATAAAATGCTGCCGCCGAAACCCTTCTGCGTCGTTGCCATTGGTTACTATTTGCGTGCCCCCATAATTGTTTTGTATCGGGGTGGAGCTTGTATACAATTTATTTAAAGTAATTCTGATTTTTTCTTCTCGGTCTATTTACATAATTGTAGCGACGCTCTGAGCGCAATTTATGCCTTCATTTTCTTGTTTGCAATCGAATTTGTAAATACGTACACGTTACAGCATCTGCTTCTACATATTTTCAGTTGTTAGGTGAATTTGAGTTTCATTGATTTTAGTTGGAAGCACAATTTGGGGATTACGGTGCCTTGCTACGGCAAATCGGTATTAATTTCGTTTATCTGAAATGATAGTGTCTGCTCTGAGCTTGTACGGGGATTACAACCTATGTTAAATTGAAACTTACTTAAAACATCCCAGCCGTACACTTGCTACAAACATTTGTTGTAATCAGAGCAGGTACAGTGTGTGCTCATGAAGTTTTAGTTACATGTTGTAGGTTAAATTTAAAGAAAACTTTATGATCTTATCGCAGAATAGATTGTTTTTATTTTTCTTAAATCGTCTTTTTTATAAAGACCGATGAGACGTTAGCAACAAAATTCCAGCAACAAAGTTACAAAATTTCAAAACGCTGTCGCCGCTAAAGTAACGATCACAGATCAATACTATTTAATCCGTTGCAAAGAGTATAATGCGTACAATCTCCTTGAACCAAGAAATTGGAAAGTTTTAGCCGGTCGATTTTAATTAATTACAAATAAATTAAAAGTACACTTTCACGGTCATATAACAAGAGTCACTTTATACGCTTATATCTCATTAACCAGCATCTACACAAACATTTTCTTTACGGAATATGAAAGTAGGGGAAAGTGTTGTACCTTGGACCGTTTGTACCTTGGTATTTCTACTATAACTACATTGACCTACAGAATTTTTTATATGTCTAGTCAGTATCACTAACACTAGATGTCGCTACCTCCAATTTTCTTTGAAATCGCAAGACTTCGTTGGAGAACAACAATTTAATGCTTGAAACTAAATATTTCACCTATTTTTACTGAAGTGTCACAAATTTATTGTTTTATATAATTGCAACGCGTTTAGACAGGTAAGTTTGTTATTCATTTTTCAGTACATCACTGGCCGAATCGAGATCATGAATTCAAAAAATTATTTGTTGGATATTTCCCTAACGTGTCTGACATGTACCTTGGATCAACGAATTGTTTGTACCTTGGGCCAGTACATGGCAATCTGTATTTTTATTTTATTCGGCAAAACTGTAAAAAATCAAGTTATTTTTTATTTCCAGAAGATGCCACGCACTAAGAGCGGAAAAAAGCGAAAGGCAGTGGATAAAGATAACTTAAAAACTGCAGTAGAAGATGTTATTTACTTTTCAAGCATTTATTTCAGTTCTGTGTTAGCTGAGGGATTCTTATTTTTCGTTTTTCTTTTAGATAATAAAAGTTCTTGCACAAGAATTTATGTCTAATTATTTATTCTGTTGAACCAAGGAAAAATCAGGTTTGGTTCAAGGTACAACCATTTATTGTACCTCAGACCAAATTACATTTTTATTTCAACATTTTTTTAAACTAATTTGGCAAATCACTTCAAGTATTACAGATTAACAAATTAGAAGTTTATAATCTACAGGAACATGTGCATAAGCAGATTAATTATTAAACGCTTTCCCTCAGGTGTACGGCCTACAAAACAAAAATTGGTCCAAGGTACAACACTTTCCCCTACACGTTGAAATCTACCGTTACAAATGAACTCTAAGTTTCAGCCGGTTGATTTGAAGCAATTAGAAATTAATTAAAAGTGAGTTCACAGCAATACAACGGTACAAAATTTAAACGCTCGCATCTCATTAAGCAGCATCTACATAAACATTTTCTTTACGTAATATGAAAGTACACATCGAGATCTTTCATTTTGTACTGGCGAAGATTTGAAATACAGATGATACGGAAGTATTGCGTTTAGGACGCCCCTATAATTGTGAATGGTGTCGATTTGAAGACTGGAGGTGACGAAAAAAAGCAGTTATCGTCGTCTCTCAAGGTTTAAATCTTTTCAGGTTTTCTGGAAAATATACATCGTTTCAGAAGGCACAATGTGCATTTTCATATTCTGTAAAAACTGTTTATGTAGAAGCTGGTTAATAACATATGAACATTTAAAGTTAGTATTGTTTTATTGCTGTGAACGTCGCATTCAATTAATTTTTAATTACTTCAAATCAACTGGCTGAAACTCAGGGTTCGCTTGAAACGAAAGATTTCGCCGTGTACTTTCGTATTCCGCAAAGAAAATGTTTATGCAGATGCTGGTTAATGAGATATAAACGTCTAAACTGGCTATTGTTATATTTATTGACTCCATGTAACATTACGATCAGTCCATCATTAATAGGGACAATAGGTAATTTGTTTGATAAATAACTGACATTGTAGAAATTCAACCCGTATTAAATTATTAACTAATTGTACTAATTAAATCTGTTTATTAGGTGATTTGGCTTAAATCGCTTGAATCGGCGCACTTCGTCTTCGTGTTTTCAACTAGTTTTTTTAGGCAAGCACGTTTGAATGCACACTAATTCACTGGAGCGTATAATTTCTTCTTTAATAGAAGTTATTTTTAGATCTTTTGAGATTACGAAGTTGGGGACATACCATGGGGCGTTTGTTAGAGTTCTTAGCACTTTGTTCTGAAATCTTTGAAGGATTTCCAAGTTTGAGTTGCTGTATGGCCTTTAAGATTGTTTTGTATACTAACAATTTATTACCTAGATTTAGTTGGGATTTTTTATCAATCAGCCAGTGTATTTGTTGAAATTTGAGTCCTAGTTGTTTCCTCTTTACAAAAATATATTTTTGCCAAGTAAACTTTCTGTCAAGATGTTGCTGAGGTCTTTTACATCTTCCGTCTGAGTTAGTGCATTGCCATTTAAAGGGACAGTTGGGCAGGTATCTTTTCTCATGGTAAATGTTATACGGACTGAATTATGCTCGTTTGCCTTAAATTTCCACTTTTTCAGCCAGTCTTCTATTTGGTTTAGGCTTTTCTGTAAGCTTTTTGATGCTGTTATGGGGTTTGTATGCGCTGCCATGATTGCAGTATCATCTACAAACGTAGCAACATCTGTTCTGTTCGTTTTTGGGTATATCGGCGGTGTATAGAAGATACAAGACACTGCCCTGAGGTACTCCTGATTTAATTGATCTAAGGTTGGTATAACTATCTTGTTGTTTAACGAGAAAGTATCTCTCCGATATAAGCAGTGTATAAAAGTGATAGGGAAGCTTATTTTTGATCTTATCAAGTAAACCTGTGTGCCATACCTTGACTAATATCCAAAAAAGCTGCTGATAGAAAAGATTTTTCTTCAAATACGCAGTTGACTTTTTGAACAATTCTGTATACCTTTTCAACGGTACTATGTGGGTTCCTGAATTCGAATTGGTGATTTGGAATAAGTTTTTTAGCTTCCAGTATAGGTGTCAGGCGCGTCACTAGCAGTTTCTCAAAGACTTTCGAAAGAACTGACAGCAAGCTTATCAGCATTTCGTCAGCATTTTTCCCCGGCTTTGGCAACATGGTGATTTCAGCAACTTTCCATTGACTTGGAAAATGGCCCAGCCTTTTGTGTAAATTTTTGGAGTAGTCTTCCTGTCATTAAGTTGTAGCTAGGCGCTTTTTTAGGGTTCATTGCTTTCATAATAACATTTTTGACTTTGGTGAAGGTAAATTTTTTAATTGGTAAATCCATCTGCAAGGGTGTTTCTACATAATCTTGAATTTCCTGGTTTAGTTCTTCTTCGTCAGTTTTATGTGGTTGAAAAACTTTACATAGATGATTTGCGAATGCATCAGCTTTCTCTTGATTATTTCTGGCCCATTTACTATTAGCATCTTTCACCGGATGAGAGAATTGTTGGGGTCATTTTATTTTCTTGGTTGCCTTCCATAATGAATAGTTTGTAGCTTCTGTGGGCCTTAGCGATTTTAGATAGTCTTGCACCGATTGGTTTTTGATTTGGTGCAATAATTTTCTAGTTCTTTAGTAGCTCTATTGAATCTTTTTTTATCGTCTTAATTTTTGGATATCTGCCAAAGTTTTCTTAATTTTCGCTTTACTGCAATCTTTTGCTTGACGACTACACGACAGTTTTCTTTCTGATAAGTATTTTTTGTTCAGGCGTTGCTACCCACGAAGCACTTTGTATGGCAGTGGTTAGCTTATCCATTGCTAGCTCTAGTTCTTCCGAGTTTTGTAGTGATATGTGCAGTTCTTCAAGTTTTTCCTCTGTATATTTTCCAATTAGTGTATTTGTTAAAAAGTGTTGGCTGCCTTGGATTTTCCATTATTTGGGAGTACATTGTAACTATAATTGGTGTATAATTAAGTCGTAGCTAGGCGCTTTTTTTGGGGTTTATTGCTTTCATAATAACATTTTTGACTTCGGTGAAGGTAAATTTTTTAAATTGGTAAATCCATCTCTCGACCTTTTGGTGTAGTTAATCTGGATCTCCATTGCGTATTTTTAGCATTTCACTCGCCACCTGCTAGGAATCTATTGCCTAATGTTTGGAAGAGATCACCGTATTCTTTTTTCTTTGTTAATGAACGCAACCTTTAATTACTTTGTAATTAACTAAAATCAACCGGCTAAAACTCAGGGTTCACTTGAAACGAAAGATCTCGACGTGCACTTTCATATTCTGTAAAGAAAATGCCTATGCAGATGCTGGTTAATGAGATATAAGCGTCTAAAGTGACTATTGTTATATGACCGTGAAAGTATACTTTTAATTTTTTTGTAATTGGCTGAAACTTTCCAATGGCATTATTGAATAGATATGGATGTTTACTTTATGACTGCGTGAAAATTTTCATTGAAAACAAATTTTTTAGTGTATTACATGAATAATGACTAATGACAAATATTTTTTCAATTTCTTGCTACAAGGAGAATGCAATGGATTAAATATTATTGATCTGTGATCGTTATTTTTTAGCGGCGACGGCGTTTTGAAATTTTATAACTTTACTGCTGAAATTTTATTGCTAACTTCTCATCGGTTTTATAAAGTAAGCATTTAAGATTTGTTCACAGTGATGATACATAAATACAGTCTTTAATTCTGATTCTATACAACAGATGCGTGAAAAGGTTATTCGTTCTTGATTGTTATTCCCAATCTTGTGCGTTTCATTCATTACTTTATAAATTTTTAACTCTCTGTAGTTTCCTCAAAATGGTCTTGGAAATGACTTTGGAGTTCAGTTTGAAAACTACTTGCCCCTAAAATTTATCACGTAGTGATCAGCTGGAGTTCTGGAGTTGTTTAAACAGTTTCTCCTAATCAAATAAAATTGTTTTCTGTTTATGTATTTGTATTCTTGTATTTAGGAATGAATCAAACTAATAACAAATAATAGCAAGTCTATGATTAGTTTTAGGTGTTTCGGTAGTGATAGGGATGGATTAGCTGGCACGTAATTTGTTTACCTAAGACCCTGCAAACGGTGACCGACCCGTTGGGGCAGTCCTAGGCGGAGCCCTTTTCTAACATAAAGGGCGAATTTGCCGTGTAATAAAGAGGGGGCTTATAAATACAAAGCTCACGTACTTTAAAATCAGTAGGGTGTTCACCTCCCCGAGTGTTGTCAGTGTGTGTGCGATGAACATGTCGCGCTCGTTTTTGGTCGATTCTCTGATAAACAACACGCAGAAGGAGAGTTGCAATTACTTGTCTCAGAGCTTGAGTGAGAGCGTGCGCCCCGTCTTGCCTTACCCTTCGACTTACATCAGCAGCTATTTGTTTTCGCTGAGCTTGGCGCAGCAACAGCAGCAGTTGCAATTAAACAATCCGCTGTTCACTCACAAGGCCCCCATTAGGCCGATCGCTTCTCTTCCTGCTATCGCCGCGACGGTTAAAAGACCGCCAGTTTTTCCTGAGGCTTCGCCCCCGCCGAAAAGACCTCCTGTATACGGGAGTCCTCTGAAGTCGCCGCCTCCGATTCAAGAACAACAACGTTCACCGAACACCAGCAGAGAAACTACGCCTACGCCACCATCTCGACGTGATGATAACGTAAAAGACTCGAGCAAGAGAATCAGGACGGCCTTCACCAGCACCCAACTCCTGGAATTGGAAAGGGAGTTTTCCGCGAACATGTACCTCTCCCGGTTGAGGCGCATAGAAATTGCAACTTGCTTAAGACTGTCGGAAAAGCAAGTCAAAATTTGGTTCCAAAACAGGCGCGTCAAATACAAGAAGGAAGACCTGCCCGGAAGCGGAGGAAATACCCCAACGTCGGGGAAATGTTGCTGCCTACGAACGTGTGCTTCGCGTAAGTCCAAAAGCTCGACGTCTTCTTGCGACGAAGACATCGACGTGATGCAAATCGACGAAGATGCTCAAAGCCGAAACGCCTTCGGTGATCGTTAACGTCGGCCTTTAGGAAATTCGAAAATTGTTCTCAGGAATATTTTTGATACGAATTTTTATGTAAATAGATTTCAAAGATTGTACATAAAAACTATTTATTTTATAGAAATTGTGATACCAAAGTTTTAATAAATCATTCTCAAAAGAGTTGAAAATTATTTAAATAATAATAAATTGATTCGGCAGGAGGTGAAAAATTTACTTTCTTGGAGATAGAGCTGGAGGAAATCCTGTCTCAGGTATAATTTAACTACGCCAAGTAGCACTGCATGTTCCGTCTAATTGATTATCTGATGTAATACTCCCATTCTGACGGATATTAGTTTTGAACTCCAATTACTTCCTAAGTATATTGCCTCGTGAGTGATTTTATATCTAACCCTTTTGCTTTAAGAACGCCGTGATCAAACTGGGAACATGTAGGTGAACACGATAATTATTAATGACCTACTTTCTGAAGACTTACTCGTTGCCACAAACAGAATTTTCCAAAAAAACTAATTTCTTAAAGGTATAAAAAGATATAAAAAGGCGATGTATGCGTCTAGGCGGAAGACTGATGGATTGGATGTCCCAGTTTCGCTGTTTTGATTTAATATATCAATTACTTGGAAAGCGAACGTTTTAAAAATGGCGTGGTGCGAGGAATTCTTCTTTTTGCGAAAGTTATATCGAGTTTCTTTTTTATGTCAAGACATTACATAATTTTTAAACGTTTAGAGCACCCAGACTTTTAACAACTAACTTTAAGCTAACTAAATTAAAACACGAGTGAATTTTATTTATGGAAACAAAGTGCGGAAATTATTGAAGTCTATTCAAATGTAATGACAAGGAAAAAGGGACAAAATATTTTGCAAATGTAAATGCACCCAGGAGATTTAGAGAAAATGATTTTCTAGGCAGTGGCTTCTCTTCAATTTTGAAGTAAATCATTTTCGAAGGTTCGCTATTTTCCTTGTGCAATCTCTTATTACTTTAAGAAATATAAATCAACTAATTAACTTTTAATTTTAAAGGATTATCCATGATATTAGCTACTAAACAAATAAATAAATGTAGAATGATATGCCTTAAGTCACTATAATAAATAACTTTTCAAGTCAAAACTTCAACAAAATAACTGAAAAAGAATCGTCGCACTTCAGCATATGGACGTCGAAGGAATGAAAGAAACGATTTCTTCTTGTTCTATAAAGGAATTTGTCCCGTTCCCTAGAGTGAACGAATTATAATATAATTATTTGTTTACGAGTTCTTTATGATCATAATCCTTATAGTTTCTTGTCCTTCAACATCCCACAAACTAGCAATTACATTACCGATATCGGTATTTTTTTTACAGCAGGAAAAATTGACTCCTTTACTGAGAAGAGGAAAGAAAGCGAAAGAATATTCAGAAGTCGACATTTTTCCTTCTTTGTTAAAAAAAATACGTAAGACAAACCTGATATTTTGCTGCTAAATGCTCAAACATTAAATATTAGCAAAGTAAACTATATTGAATCTGATTATTTAAATGATTTTCACAGTTTAATGTTTGTGTGGGCATTAAAGGTGACAACCTGAACGGGTTGAAACTGCATGATTTTAAACTAAGTGTAGCTCATACTGCCGTGCTAATCACAAATCCGGTGGTGTTGGCATCTGGACTAGAAATAACTGTGAGGTAACTGATTTGAAACTAGACAATTTCCGTAGAGAAAAAGATTTTGAAATTTGTGGAGTAAAAGTAGATACCCCTTTAGTATAGTTTTAAATTGTTGCCGTGCGCCTTTTGGTGATTGAAATATTTTTTATGATGGAATTTTTAACGTGTACTGTTTAATGTTAAGGTAGGAGACTTCGATATTAATGGCTACGATTAATCAAATAATTTTAGGAATTTTAGGTAATATTGGCCTAAGGGTCAACATGGTTTCATCAAAGAAAAATCTATTGGAACAGCATTACAGTTCCTTCGTAACAAAATTGTTGAATATCTTGAGGTAGGAGAGTGCCCTGCTGGAACCTTTTGTGATCTCTGCAAGGCACTCGACTGTGTCAATCATAACACCCTAATTGAAAAGTTATACAAATTATGGTCTTCTAAATGGATTGAATCCTTCGTGGCCAACAGGCAACAATATGTTTCTCTTAAATACCACAGTAAGATCAGTATGGACACAATTGCCTCACCACCAGTGACGGTATTGGGCCCAGTACTGTTTGCTTTATACATTAACGATATTTTTCATATCATAACTTTACCGTTTATGCAGACTACATCTCCATAATTACATCTAATAAAAATCTCGACATGCTGTAAGCTGATACAAACTCTGTCTGTCAGAATGTTTCACGATCAATGATCTTCTATTAAATTTAAACAAAACCCATCGTATTAATTTTCATAATAGACAAAAATCTAATATTCACTTCGACTTAAATATAAATGGGCAGAACCTTCATAATGATGATTCTGTTAAGTTTCTAGGCGTCATAATAGACAAAAAGATCACGTGGAATACTCACTGTATTAATCTTTGTTCAAAATTAAATTCTTTTCTTTACCTATTCAAATGTCTGAGCAACTCATTAATTTATGTTATGCTCTAGTATAAAGTAGATTGAATTATGGTATGTATTTGTCTGGGGGGAGGAAGTAGTACACTCAAGAACGTCTTTATATTTTCAGAATGAGTCGCATGGAATCTTGTAGAAACATATTTAAGAATAATAATATTTTAACGCTTGTGTTCCTGCGTTCATCAAAACAAAACTAAATTCGCTTTAATTAATAAGACATAATATAATAAAAGTTTAAGAAATTAATTTCAAAGTAAAATTTTATGCGATACTGTAATGGTTAAAATAACAATAAATTAAATGCAATGGAGAAAAAGCTAAACGGATTGAGTTGAACATTCAATACAGTCATCGATATCAAAAAAGAACACAATGATTATAATTCAGATTTTCTGTTCTGCTGTGGGATCGGCAGCGAACGCTCGGATTACCGAACAAGTTATGTCCTTCAATTACCTTGGGACTGCAACATCTAGTACAGAAGGGTCGTAAAAGAAATACGATCAAAAACTAACAAGGCTTCAATTTTCTGAGACGAACGCGAGTTATAATCTGATAATAATAAGTATGGACGTAGTACATTGTTAGAAAGCACGGAATGTTAGGTAAAATAAATTTGTGGGAAATTAAAACAGAAAACGTTTCATTTTGAAATTTAATTTTCCCAAGTGCGACCGAAGCACTCCCGTATCATCGAAATATTGAATTTTTATGCCATGCTAAAAGTATTAGGTACTGCAGATCATTTTATTGTAGGAAATATTTTCCGAACCTAAAATTTTATTCGATTCCCGCATTAGGTTCGTACGTACTACTTCTAGTTTCCCGTCGTTACACAAAAAAGTTCATCCCCTCGAATTATAGACGGTTGTAATTATTTAGAGCGCGTTCGCATTCTGCGCGAGGAACATCGTCTCTTCAAGTGAATACCACTCGATCTTTCCAATAGCGGCGAAGAACGTTTTACTTTGTTGAAATTATATCAGATTTGAATCAGTCTTTAGATGTCGGCGCGCTCAAAGACACCCTTTACTTGCCGCATCCTTTTGTTGAATAACTAATGAATGGTTTTCGCAAAGCTGTATGTAACGGCACTCTGCAAGAAAGAATAAACTTCGACCATCAATTCTATCAATTGGAGATTGATCAGTTTCTTTTAGAAATAAGTCCGATGCATACAACCTTGTAGAAACGAACGATTATAGTGATTTGATCTGATCTGATCACTGCAACTGCTGAATTAAAAAAAAAGTGTTGCCTTTACACCGCTGACTGCACCTATACACCTTTTAGAAGTTCAAATTCTACTAGCCATCTTCATAACGACAATAGGAAAAAATAGTAAGTGTCGTGAATGCTTGCTACTTACTTTCAACGATCGAAGGACCAATGTATCTATCACTATTCCGTGTGTTGTAGAAACGACTGTAACAACTTCGACTATGTTCAGTAGTGCTTCTATTTTTAAAGACCAAATTACAATTAAAATGCAGTATCTGTTCTCTACCTAACGGTCACATTAACTTACTTTATTTTTTAATTAAAACAGAATCCAGTCTCGCATAAAGAATCTTGCAAAAGCAAAACGAAAAATGCCGCCTTCTTTCTGTTACAGAACGATTCGAGTACCAACACTTCATATTACAAGAAGACGCTTAACTTTTCATTCATTCATTCATTCAGGAAACTCCGCAACAATTCCTCGACTATCACAATGCGGCGTTTACGACGGAATTCTTCTTGTAACACACAATAATACTACAGGTTACCTGTTCTCGTGAATGACTCTTAACACAAAACAGTCCGGCAATACATTTCAAATTTTCGCATCTTTGTTGATCGCCGACTTCTACATCCCAAGGTGAATGCGAAATGTTTTTGCATAATGCAACCTTTGTGTGCAGGTGTGTTAAGTAGGACTTCTCTTTTTTATTGTAAAACAAAATCAAATTAATCGTTGATATAAACTACTCGGGCACAATTGATAATAATCGGCGCCGCCGGTGAGTTTGTAGCGTCAGGGTGACAGGGATGAAATTGGTAAAATATGTAGCACTCGAAACTCGGCGGTTAGCAAGCCCATTCAATGACATACGATTGGTTACGGGACGATCTATTCACAGGGTAATACTCGACGGGTCTTATTGTTGAAGGCACGTTGAATACGCACTGACATTGCCTGAATTATTTTGATACTGTTCGTTTATTATGTTAATGGGGAGTAATGCCTGCATTGTCTGTGATTTAAGGCAGTCGTGTAGAACAATATTGCAAATTAAATCAAAACTTTGCCTTAAATACCATTACATTTTCATATATGTATACATAAATTTATGAGATGTCACTGTAACATACTAATACTTTGCTCACTCCTGCAGAGACCTTTGTCTTTGTCAAATAATCTTCGCTTTCTAAATTCTTCATCTCTTCAGAGTTTTAATCGTTTTAAATAACTTTGAATTCGGATTTTCTTTTGCTCTTACAAAATACCATAAATTAAAAAATTGTTTCGTGAAGGGCATTAACGTAACCTTTTAATGGGCCTAGAACTCGTCATCCATGTAGCTTGGAAAATAGTTTCAAAACTCAGTGTCTATTTGCATTCTATTTCCATGTTAATCAATTGGGAACGGGGGCGAATTCAATTGTGTGCGCGTTTCGCGTGCATCAAAAATGCAAAAAAAAAAGGTCGACTGTAAATATGTACGTTCGTATTAATTTATCGAATATGTATAAGGGATATGCCGAAATATGCAATAATAGAAATGCCCAGTATTGTGTTTTAAAATTGTTATTTTCGAGAGTATCCATGTAACATAGAACTGTCTGCTTTATACTACAGAGTGCGTTGAATTTAAAGGTTGGCAACGTTTTGTAAAAGGCAACATTTTCAAATCTGCTAAACGAGAATTATCATCATCATAATCTATTTCCTCTTCTACCCGTAAGTGTCGAGGTTCCTTCTTCTTATTTATAAATAAAACAGAGGCCCGCCAATTCCTTCTTTCTCTAGCGATCATCTTCCCAAGTTTTGTTCTTTCTTCTTATAATCTTCACAATACTTTCAGTCCATGTCCTTCTAGGTCGTTTTTCCCCGTTCGTTTTGCTTCCCATACCAATTTAACTTGTCTTTTATTGTCCATTCTAATGAGGTGCCCTACCCATTTAAGTTTCTTTTCTTTCAAAGGCTTTACTTTGAGTTCCGTTCTAACCACTTCATTTCTTACCTCATCTATTCTTTTTATTCCTGCTACTACCTCATTTCAGCGGCTTGCAATCTCTTTTCTTGCGTGTGCGTCAACACCGTACGTCAATATCGGGGTATATATTGTTTTGTAGACTGTAAGTTTTGTAGATTTTGTAATTTCCTTTTTTGTTTAAGAATTTGTTCCTTATTGCATGATATGTGTTTGTCGCCTCTTTTATTCTATTTCTAATTTCTTCGTCTTGTGTTCCTTTACTGTTCAAAGTTATTCCCAGTTATTTACATATGTTTTAACTTGCTCTAAGTTTTCTTTGTCTATTTTAATATTTAATTTTGGTCCATCCTTACTAGATGCTGCCATCACTTTGGATTTGTCCTTGTTTATAATAGGTTATATTTATTGCTACTAGTACGATGTCGTCCGCAAAATCACAAGCTCCTATTTTCACTGGTTGCATGTTTCTATAGCCTAGAGTGAAATCACTGCTTCTATTCCAACTTTCTTTTATGACTTCGTCCATGAGGCACATGAACAATAATGGGCTCAACACACCACCCAGTCTTACTTCTTCTCTTTTTATAAACCTTTCAGATGTTTGGTTATCTGTGTTTTTGTAGAGACTTTTAATCATATCTAAATACACACCCTTAGCTGCCAGACTTTTCCATATCCCTTCTCTGCTGACCATATCAAAAGCTTTTTTCATATCAATAAATCCGAAAATCATTTCCTCCCCCTTTGCTATTGTTTTCTCAATTATCTGTTGTACTGTGAAGATATGGGCTGATCTAAATCCGCTCTGCTCATCAGCTAGCTTCACTTCTACGGCTTTACGTAGCTTATTTTCTATTATGCTTTCATATACTTTTAGCGCCGTACATAATAACGAAATTCCTTGGTATCTCCGTTTTTGTGTATAGGAAATATAATAGCTGTACTCCATTCCATTGGAATTTCCTTTCTTCTCCATGGGAAATTCAATATACTCAGCAGTTCTCTTTTTCTTACAGGTCCGAGGTATTTAAGCAATTCTTTTGCCAACTTTTAACTTCATTAACGCGTCGTTTAGTTCCATTTCACTGATCTTTTCTGTAACCATCCATTCTTCATTTCCTTCTATCTGCATCAGTCTTTCTTCATTTGGACTTTGAGTTGGTGTCTGTAAATCGTTTGGATTGTTTAACAACTCGTTAAAGTATTCTTGCTATTGATTCATTATATCTTTCCCATTAGTATTTTTATCTTTAACCATTTAACCTGTTCTTTCTTTTTTGTTTCTCATATTTTTTTGCGTTTAATAAAATATCTTTTGATTCTCTTTGTAATTTTCTTCGAGTAATTTCATTTTTGACCACGGTTCTTTGTTCTTCATACTTATCATAGTTTTGATTTCTGCATTGTAAATAGTTTTTCCACAATGTCTTCCTTTTGTTAGTTTCCCCTTTGATTTCTTTACTCCAGCAGCTTGTACATACTTTTTTTGTAGTCTCCAATTTTAATCATCCGCCGCTATCCTGGTTAATGTGTTTTTGAATCTGTTCCATCTATATCATTAGTATCTTCATCCATACAATATGCCCCTATTTCTTCCTCTGCAAGTCTCGAATATTTTCCTTTTGTTTCCACTGTTCTTAATTTGTAGCTTCTTATTTTATCTTTTATTTACCCTTTAGTAATAGTGTTTACGCCTTCCCTTGCCATCTTTAATTTGAATTTAGCTTCCACAAAGTAATGATCATTACCTACATCATATTCTCTTCCGAACTTAACAGCCATTACCTCTTTTTTATTTTCTCTTGCTATTATGAAATAGTCAATAATAAATTTTTCTATCACAAAATCTTTTAAGCGGTCACTAAATCGCGCACTATACACTTTACGTTTCGCAGTCGTTCGACAGCTTCGTCAGAAGTGAAAAAAAAATAATTTTTTTTCACTTTGATACAAATTTCATCGGACAAGAACCAACGGTAAAGATAAATTTTTCGTAGCGTTCGGGTACTTCTCTCGTATATGTTTGTATTGCTTTATGTGGGAAGAACGTATTCATAATTAGCAAGTTGTTATCAACACAGAATTCAAGTAGTCTCTTTCCATTACTATTTAATATCTGCTCACCATATCTTCCAATTGTGTTCCTCCATTTTTGCCCACTCTTGCGTTAAAATTTCCAAGTAAGATTAATCTACCCGTATATTCTTGGATTGTTTCTTGTAGCACTGCCCAGGATTTATTTTTTTCTTCGGCTCTCTCATCTTCATTTGCCGCATATACATACAATTACAACCCGTGTTGCTCTATCTGTATATAAACCTTTAATAATCTCTCATTAATAAATTCCCAATTATATACTTTCTCTACATTATCTTTTCTTACAAGACAGCCCACATGCATGTTCGCTTTCTGGTACTCCTCCGTCAACTAATAAATGTCCATCCCCACGTTATCAATGTTGTCAATTATTTCTATCTCTTTTCCGTTAATTTCTCGTATGTTCCATGCGTCCCAGTTTCCATTTTTTACGTATTCCCTTTATCATTACCCTTTAGAGTCGTTTCCATTTCCATCGCTCGTATCATCCTTTTTCATTCTAGTACTTTTGGATTATCTATAAGTTTCTTGGAACGTATTTCATTTTATCTCTCTTTGTTTCTAGTATAAGCATTTCTTTTTCCTTGCTCCATACCCACGTTTCATTTTCAATAATTAATTTTTGGTACTTTACAACAATTCTTTTATTATTGCCACGATCTCTAATTTGCTTTTGGATCTCTCTTTCCTTAGTAGTTAGATCATCATTTATATAAATTCTTCTTCCTTGTAACTGCCTAAGTTTTATCTTGTGTTTCATTATATTTTCCTTATCATGCATACTATTTAATTCCACCTTATATGTTTTATCAGTTAACTTCATCACAGAATTTATATTGCACTCAATTTGACGGTAGTTTCGATCTCAAAAAGTTGAGAACATGAAATTTTTAGAGTAAATTTGATTAGTAGATTTGATTAGACATGTTTATAGCGTTGTATTTTATTTTTATTTTTGCTTTCATTTACAAACTTTTCTAGTTAATTGCTTTAATTAAAGGTCTGCATTCTACCAACTTGCAATAAAACTATTGCAGTTTTAATCGTTTGTACAGAACAATTAGTGAATGCAGTAATTTCAATTAAAAATAAAATAAAATAATGAATATTACGTGTTACTTTTTTGGTCGTCTAACATAAACCATTCTACTGTAAACCGTTTCGTTCCGTAGCGTGTATTTATTTACTATTCATGACCGTTTTATTGATCGTAAAATCACCTGCATTTACGGAGATGCACTTCATTACTTTTCTAATTGTCGCTTCGTTAGTCAGCGCTTCTTTAAAAGCACGTGTCTCATCTAAATTTTTACTAACACCTTTGAAGTGGCACACACGTTTTCAGTAACGTATTTTAGAAACCCCTACGATTTTTAGGCCATCTAAAATTTAACGTTACGTCATTGACTTTTGGTTTTGAAAAGCTCTTAAATTTTAGATCGAAAAACCACGTGTAAGTCAACAATTAATTTCATTTTTAATAAGGTATTTAAAATTTCCGGGCCTAAAATTTAACGTAACCCTGAGCCCCTGTAAAAGTCGACTTTAATTCTGCGTTCATCCTCCATAATTATAATTAATCTAACTCCTCGCAGTTAACTTATTTGAAAGCAACAACAACAACAACGGCGCTCTTATTTATGACGAAAACTTCGCATCCGTCATTATTTCCCTGAGTTTCGGAGGCTTTTAGAAGCTGAAGTAAATCATAATGTAAAGAAAACGTTACTCGACATAATCATGGACGGCGGCGAATTGTATAAATTAATGGGGCCTGAAAATGCGTTATTATAACGCGAGTTTTCTTTTTAAGAGCGAACAAACTAAGCTATATTTGCATATGCTAACGATACAGCGCATATACTATACATACATAAATTCAGTGGGGAATAAAAATTTATATTAGCTCGGAATATATTGGTGTACGTTTCTGTTTTGATTTAAGAGATACCCACGTGTCGTTAATTTAAAATGTGCCGGTGCTATCGCAATCTTGATCTATGAAGCGTTTAAATGCTATTTAAAAAGCTGCTGCAATATAAAACCGATGAAAGCTCTTCGTCGATGTCGCAAGGATATCCCCTAGGTAACTCGATACTTCATTGTAGTAAACGTGACAACTGTGTCATTAAATTCAACTGTGTTACAGTTCATGTTACAAAATTGTTACCCTTAAAGGTCATATAAGAACATTAAAGACAATTTATTTGCTCGTATCCAAGTAACCAAATTAACATGCTATTAAAGTTCTTATTAAGAGTTAAGTTTCTAAATCTAGAAATTCTTAATTTTTTTGTTGCATTCGTTTTCGACGTGACTTGCATTTATTCGCATTAAAAATTCAGACTGTTGCGAGGCATTTAGAGCTGAAACTTTTATTGTATCTGCAGCGTGAGGAGAGTGGATGAAAGAAGTGCCAATCAAAATTCACTTAATCGCTCTTTTGTGCTTGCTTGAATTACTGAATTATTTAGCAAGTTCCAAGTGCTGTCGGAAGTGCTGACGAAGTGTTTTATTTTAACCGAAAGACGAGAATTACGGCGCGCAAAGCGAAGCTTTTGCGATTCTGTAATTATTCTCAAAATTATCTTTCTGTTTTGAATCACTTTAATTTCTATATAAACATTTCGGCATATGAAATGGCGTTTAAACTTGAGAGGCGGCAGCATTTATTAAAACTTAATAATTTGCGTCCGAGATTTTTCCCCGGCCTAAAGTTTCCCGTCTGAGGAAAGGAGGCAGGCGCTGGCAACAGCTGGCGACATTAAAGTGCGCATCTCATTAACGACCCCCAGGACAAGAGATTTTTTATCGCCTAACGCGACGCAAAAAATTCGTTTAATTTATTACGTCACTTTGCTACCTTTTCATCAATTAGCCAAGCTTTAATATCGGTGGGGAAGCGCGCGATTAAATTAAGTTCTACTTTGTTTAAGCACTGGTCCATTTCAGCAGAACATAATTCAATTTTTTTTTGTGTGTATCTTTAATTTACGACCGCGATTATATCGCCTTAATTTGTACGGGGTACATTAATGTAAATTATTACTGTTTGAGTTTCCTTCCGTTATACAATTAAAAAAAGAGTCCTTGAGGTTTCTGTTTTTTTTTTCTTTGTTATACCCTGACCTCCAAACTTATTGCATCACAGAAAGATCACTTCAATTTCGGTCACTAGACAGACACTGGAACTGTTCAATTCAACTTACAACAAAATTATAACACCCCTCTACCCGTTTACGCTTTTCTTGTTCTGTAATGAACGGCTTCTTTTCCTTCATTGTAATTACAAATGATTAGGGTTTTACCTACTTGCAAGATAAACTTTTACCTTATGTTAATGCTTTAAAAAATTTTGTGCAATGTGAGGTCAAAAAGCGATCAAAAGATGTCGCTACTTAAAATGTTAATGCTTCAGTTAGTGTAATTGAAAAATTATTCTACCGCGCAACAACTTAGAAATAAAAGGGTGTTAGAACACGAAACGATCATTTTATTTTTGATCGTATGGTGTAAGTTTCTCGATTCTTTCGTATTGGACGCGGTGGTCGTTATAAAATTCGGATTTCCACTGTGCGGATGTAAGTACGTTCGGGGGGAAGAAAAGCCGCAGCACTTGAGAGCAACATAAAGAAGTTGAAGTTGAGAGAGTACCTGGACTTGACCTGTGCGAGTCAGCTGTTCTATAAAATATCGAACAGTATTCCATCATAATCTATCGCAACACTGACAAGATCGGAGCGATTTGTCATGGTCTGATGTTGTTATCCTGGTTGTACGGATTTGCGACCTCTGTGAACGAGCTGGCTGACATCTGTAAGCCCCCATTATATGTGTGTATGTGACCCCGTAATGAATTGAGTGCTTCATTAAGCACGATTTATTCTCTGCTTTCAGCCGGTAAAAAAAAACTGTTTTCGTTTTCGCGACAAATTGACCAATTACGCTCGACTTTGCCCCACCGGGTGATTGATAATTTGATCCCGATGCGACGGTCAAAATAAATGAGCAATTTTCGTTATGAATTCAAATTTAATAAATACGAAATTCGTCCGTGGTGACTTGGGCGAAGATATGCAATTCTGGGCGGGTACATGTTTGAGGGCTTTTCGCATTCATTTTGTATTCATTTTTACAGAAGAGCTGCGGCACCGTAGGTAAAGCTTCACGTAATCAAATGAATATTTGATGAGGTCGAAGAGTTGGGGCCAGGACGGAAATGCTAATGCAATTACTGGGCGACTCCTTCGAACCAAGATATCTCGAATTAACTTATGTCGTGCTAATCCGACAAACCGTCCCGTAATGGTGTTAGAATTAATTCCACGCATCTGAATCGTCATATTTTCTAAGCGCTTTTCAATAAATGTCTACCTATGCACATTCTCGTAATTAATTAAACCTGAAAGCATTTACATAACTTTAAAAATACTTACAAACGATTATGTGCAAGCGAAATGGAAATGTGAGGGCTGCTATTACATCAATTTACATATGTTTTGCTTTCATTATTCAAATTTCCTTGCGTGGCGCGGTGAAGCCACAGCGTAAAAATGTTTAAGGTAAATTATTTATTAATCTCGCGCGAGTTTATGTAAAATTAATCCTATCGCCTTTTTTGCAATTCAGAGGAGAGGAAATGCAAAATCATCAGCATAACTCAACTTTCAGAATGTTTCCGTTCGTTTAAGATCAAAAGAATTTTCGCCGTTTTCTTTGTTTGGTTTCGGCGTAACGGCTATATGAATTAATAATTCAATTCATATACTGCTATCAGGTTCTCATGTAAATAAAATAGGCGTACCTGCTTGAGACACAAAGGGCCCTCGACGTCGCGTGATAAATTGGTGTACATTACGTACGATTTAAGACACTAAAGCAAATCATTACATGACTGACTGATTCGAAATTGAAAACTATGGGTAACGCACACAAGTTATTGGACCCTTGTAACGGCTTTGTTTGAGCTGGATGGATACCTACCCATTAAACATTATGTTTGATTGACAGCCACTTACGTGACAATTTTTTTATTGGAATTTTGTTGTGTCACAAGGAACGAATCGTACTTATACTTATAATAACAGCACGTATGTCTGATATCACTGGCAAGCTCTCTGTGCTGCGCATATCACGTAGTCACTGCGTTCGCATTGTAATAACTGATTACGGAAAACTAGACTGATATTTACTTGACACCAGCAATATTTCGGTGATACTGCAAATAAATAGGAGTAACAACTAATACCCTTGTCGGAAACAACACAATAATCTGCTCTCAATAAAGAAGTGATCAGCTTTCATAAGCCTAACGGCGACGTAGCAGCAGCGCGGCGATCGCCTATACGAGCGTCAAGTAAATAACCGGGAAAGTAGAAGCACCAATACAGTTTTCTTTAGTCACCGGTCGCTGGTTTTATGTTACACAAGTCGCCAGTAGTTCCAGCGACCAGCGAGTAACAGCGACAAAGTCACCGGTAACGATATATCGCCCATCTCTACTCTTTAATCAGTCATCCGCCGGGCATTCCGAGCCGCCGGTCGTGGCTCGAATGTAGTTTTCCGCGGAGTCATTCATCCGTTGATGTTTTGACTCAAACGCGTTTAACAATCTGTGCTACGTTCGCCTTACCTGCAACCGCTCCTCCTGTTCCTATCCTGATCCTAGAGTGGGTGTCTCACTCTCTTTCTTACCCGGTGCGGGTGTCTCGCACATCCTAGAGTGGGTGTCTCACTCTCTCTTACCCGGTGCGGGTGTCTCGCACATCCTGAGCCTGAGTGGGAGTTTCACTCACAACCATACTACCGATTCGATCTCTGGAGCCTGTACCGGATCATTTGCACAGTGCGTTGTCGTCCTGCGATTAGTGTCCGTAAGACACACCGTTTCCGAAACTACCGTCCTGTGATTAGTGTCCGTAAGACACAATTTATAAACACTTGTAAATATAGACTAAGTTTGTAAATAAAGTTGTTGCTAAGTGATCGACGCTTTTATTTCCGCTGAACCTGGACATCGACAGCACACCCGAACCGCCGAACCGACGTCAAACAGAGCAACGATCGGCAGCAACACCAGGTGACCCCGAAAAATGACGTACCGTTACAGTTGCTATTTTTGGAGCCATTTTTATTGTACTATAATACACTGCCATCTATATTCTGAATCTAAAAGCTTGACTTAATTTAGTACGACGCCATCTATGATTTGAGTCTCGAAACGAGAAGGTCTTGGTTGAGAAAACAGTTCTACTTGAGGTCCTGTTCTTCAGTAATAATTTTTGTTTTTGTAGACATTTTTAATGTAATTTAATACACTGCCATCGAGTCTCAAAGCGTGATTTTAGATAAATCTCCATGTACTTCATTGAGAAAACAATTCTAAGTATTGTTTCTCAATGATAACTTTTGTTGTTACTTTGTACTGTAACACGCTGCCATGTATATATGTTCTGAATGTCAAAGCTTGACTTGAGAAAAGGTGCACCTTCGGTCCCAGTTATTTAATTCGGAGAAACCGATATGTACAGTCAAATCCCCAATCCTGAAGGATTGGTTCTTCGAGCAAAGAAAAGTGGCGTTGTTCCTGTAATACCTCCAAGCTGAGCATGCACACTTTTATCTATGAGAAGATCAATCACAGTCTTGGGTAAGTAAACAACCAACATTAAAAATAAGCGTAAGAAATTTTATTTGTAGTTGGTCAATCCATTGATGTGCCTAAAATCAAGGAACCATCAAATGGTGTACGCGAAAAATTCATCAAAGCACCGACGCAACTATTCGAAGAGATTCGGAGAAAGTTAATCTTGAAATAGAACGAAAGCAGAAAACACAGTTAGAAATGTAAAAGATGCTAACCAGGGATGCTTTTGTTGTCTTGGAGGCCCTTACTGTAAATGTAGACTGGGGAAAAGGTTTATTTTGTTAATTGTCTAAAATGGCACACATCAAAGACGTCGATGCACTGCCCATCTAGTCTACTTAATCTATGACACAACTTCAGGCACGCTGACCAACGTTTTCGAAAATTCGCTCGGAAGTAGAAATGAGAGAGAACATTTAGAGACTAAATGTAAGTGAAAAAGGAATTTCAATTATTTAGTTTTAAAATTTAATAATACAACCTGTAATATTTATATCTCTAGTATACCGTAACGTTTCGGTTTTATTAGTCCTCATCAGAACAGAATAACCATAGTAATCTGTTGAATTTGAAGTCGGGCGTGCGTAGTTAAATCGAGATATTAATGAGCGATTAGAACACAAACTCGATCTATTTATTGATTGTGTTGGATTCTAAATAAATTTAGATTAGATTCCACTGATTTTTCTTCGTAAAACTTTTAGGCACAATATTCCATTGTATCCAACGCAAAGCCGACTTTATAAGGAGAATTGTGTTAACAACGCGGCATAATAGCGAGCAAAGCTCCTTTCGACGACAGTCTTCGAGCTTCGAGAATTATGAATGGATCATTGTGACTTTTCCACTTGAGTAAATGATTTTAGCATTGTGCGAGCCCGGTTCATTCACGGCAACCATCGGCGGCGAAGGTGAACGCACGCAATTTAAAAGAATTTTGGTGTAATTTAGGCATTCTCGTTTCTACCGCTTCGTTGATCTTGACTTTCGTGCACCTGCAAGATTCTTATAGCCGCCGGCAATGATACGATAAGAAGTTAGTTTTTTCCAATAAATTTCCTGAAATATACGTTTGTAATTTTTATGTTTTTTTTGTTTGTTGTAGAAACGGGAAAACGATAGTAGTTGTGCAAGCGTAATTTCGCCTCTCGTATTCTCTGCGAATGTGATAAATTGACAAGGTCTGACAAATGGCTCTGGCTATTTATCGTGGACGTTTGACAACAGATTTCAGATCCGCCCAAGGTTTTCACTCTTGCCTTTGTGTGCTGAATTTCACAGACCATTGCCAATAAGATACATAACCCCCCGATTATGGCGCAAGCATTCCTAATGTTATCTATTGTGCATTTTGAAATTTGCTTTTTAATATTAAGCAAATTCTGTAATTTATTGTAAATGTTTGCGAACGAAATCCGTGTTGTAATTAATCAAGTTTTACGTGCACGTCCGCAAACACAATGGCCCTCAAATTACAACAGGGTTGAGATCACGTCTATGAGTAGAGAGAGAGTTGTAAGTACATCTCTTGTGTGTAAATAAGATATTGGTCTGAATCAAATGGCATCCCCATTAGCGGGAGACGCTCTCTATTCATCGGACACCCCGTCTCGTAGCCCTGTGAGGAGCCGCGTGGCGGACATATGCTCCACTTCAGCGCCAGTAGCTTATGATTGTAGTTTCCCACACGCTGAAGTGTTATCTCCTAATGAGCGAACCCTCGAATCTGATACGATGAAAGCCTTGTTAATTAAGGTGAATTAATGACACTCGAATCATTTCACTATTTAATCAAACTAATTATTACTTGAGCTTTTGATTCAGGTAACGCAGAGCTTTTCGATTAACGTATTTTGTAGCTCTGTCGGCGTTCCGACGACAACAAAGTCAAATTCTTCTTTCATCGATCGATAGTTATCTGTCGATTCTGTGCGGGGAAACGAACGGAATCGCATTGAAGGCAAGGTAACCGTGGAAATCGAAGTGACGCCATGCAGAAATTCGTGCGCGCTTTGTTCGGTGTAAACAAACATAATAATAATATAACCTTGTCCTTTCCGGGCGAGTGTGTTTGCGCATAACTCAGATCGAAAGAGTTAGATTACTTCCAACTATCTGCGACGGCGAAAATTCCGGGGCCGTGCACGTTATCGACTCGACTCTACCCTCTCTCGAAGACTATTTTTATTTTCATGCAACAAATGAGTGTAAGTTTATAGGCCCTTTTTATAAACGACATTGTATTCGATTTTAGACTTCGCGGAGCGTGAGATTTAATCGAAAAAGCAAATCGTAAGCGACGGAGAATTTTTTCTTGTGCAAAAATAAGGAATCGGAAACTTCAGGTTTTTTTTTTTATCTACGCACTTTGAACACTTGAATCATTTGTCTTAACTTCTCGTTAAACCTGTGCGTGTAAAATACTACTTTTAGTTTTTTTTTGTAGTTAAACCTCGTTTATTATCCTTCTGCTTCCTTAGTTAATACTGATACTCTCTTTTGACTTTCCATTTCAAAAGTTAACTACCAATCTTTATCGGCAACACTTGCGATTCCATGGGTCCTTCTTCTTTAAGGTTTACCTTTGCTTCTCCTCCTTCCTCGTGGCTTTTAGAGGCAAATCTCTCTTTTTTTATCTTAGTTCCACTATTTTATGGTTTACCTTTGCTTCTCCTCCTTCCTCGTGGCCTTTAGAGGCACAGCTCTCTTTTTCTTATCTTAGTTCCACTATTCTTGTGCTATTTCCTTACCTTCGTTCTTCTCCGCACATCTTCATTTTGAGTATGGTCTCTAAAGCTAACTGTCCCTCTCTATGGCTTCGTACGGTGCGTGCCAATTCGTTTTACAGACTTGGAAACTAACGCCAGTCTTTCCCAATTAAACATTACCTCACTCTGTGATGCCAATTTTAATCATTGATTTATCTTCTTTGCTTCTCTTCCTTTTTCCTAGCCTTCTGAATATTTTCTTTTCTCTCTTACTGTTGTTTGACGACTTGGCCTTTTGCACAACGCCAAATTTGTCAGTAGACTTGGAAGGGCTAATGTCTGGGCTGCCAGACGTCCAACTTTCTTTCTCTAGTTTGATGATATGAGTCTACCTCTCCATTGGGTCTATTATGTTTATTTTCTTGGCTTCATTTCATTATTTGGAATGTGTGCTATATGGCCAGTCTTCACCGCTCTTCGCTTTACTGTACTTCTTTATTTGGTACGTGGCCTACAAGGATAAAGCCAATATCCTTTCCTTCTTGGCTCTACATAACTCTAAATTTATTAGCAAAGTTGGAGGTTGATGTCATAGCTTCTCTTCTAAGATTGTTCAGGTGCGTTTCAGTTTCCCAAAACTCTTTCACGTTACAAGAACACTTGTTTTCTTTTTTGTTTGATTGTTTGTTTGGCCTAGACATACTCTATCCATTCCTGGTCTTTATTTGTAAAAGCTTTGGACTAGTAACAGAAGCCAATTCGTCTATATCTTAGCTTATGAGGAAGGATATTGTAATTTGCAGTTAAATCCATTGTAATGGGAGATGGGGCTTTAATAGTAACTGTGTTACTTCTTTCTAAATTATAATTTACGAAGTGTGGCTTGTAACTATAACTTCTGGATGGGAAGCTGCATACGTAACTCAAAGCTGAACTTAGATCTATTAAAATGCATGCAAATAGTTTAAGACCTCATCCTCAGCTTGAGCATTTATTTATGTACATTCGTAGATGGAGGAATGGCTCGTTAACACGTTGATGAATACGGTATGTATATCGTTCGAACTAAACTGGGTGAATTGATCAATATTAATGATCGCCGTCGCAGTTTTGCATAGAAAAGCAAGCGTCCTGCTTGCTCTGAACACATAAAAAAAAACGATAATTTAAACTGATGTGTGACGCTGTTTATGAGCTTGCCTCTGCAGGTCCGGTAACCCCAAGTACTTCACATATGTTTTCTCTCCCTTGCAGCCACCCTCCGTTAATAGATTAATCTACCCCAATATTGCCAATATTACACCACTTTATTACATCATTAATTATATAACGCATCTCCCTAAGGTTTTCATCGAATCATGTTGCTCCGAGTATAAAAGATTTTTTAGTATGTCAACATCTGTAATTGAATATTTGAATTGCATTAAACGCCGTCATTATTTTTAATGATGTAGATCCTGGCGTGCGATAGTTTGACACTTGATTTGTGATAAGGAAATAAAAGGCAAATTTTTTTATAACTTATTTATAATTATATTAATCTAGAGTTAGGTAAGGTAGATACAAATACCAATAATGTGGGAAATTCCAAAAAATATGGGCTCTTGTACCTTACAAAGTGAAGCCAGGTCTGAATCCAATTTCTAGGCTTTTATTCCTCTCACTTCTATTGCGTCCCTCACTTCTTCTTTGCAGGTTTGTCTCGGCCTTTTCATCTTCCCTTTTCCGACCTCTCTAGCCCCATACATTGTTTGTACTAACTAGCCCTTCTATCGATATGTTTCTTAGTTTGGTTTTACTGAATTGTTGTCTTTATAATTTCAGATCATTGTCATTAACTTTCATTCTTCTTTTATTTTTGGTTTCATTTTTCAAAGCAATTCCTTTTTGCTTTTAAAACGAATAATGTAAATAATAAATATATTAAAAGTAAATATAAGGTTCCAAACATGTGTATCGATTAAAAAATGCTTTTGCCATTGAATTGTGACAAGAGTGAAATGGGCAGATGTTTGTTTTCGATTCTTATTTCGAAAATTGACGGTCCGCCTTTAAAACGAAATTCGTCATGCCCAGATTATTCGGGGCCTTTTATTTCTCGTTTATTGCATCCGGATGGGACAGGTTAAGGGTGGACTTTTAATATGTTCACCCTTCGCGCTTGAAGGGGTGGCGAGGACAATTTTCTACGCTGATGTGACAACTTGCATACCGAACGCATTCGGAATTTTAATCAAGAAAACATTATTCCAACCTGTTTTATTAGGTAAGTGAGCCGCTCTCTCCGGATGGCATTTGTAATCACATTTCGCAAACCCTTCTCAATTTGATTCGTGTATTTAGTTGAAATGAAGGCTGACACATTAAATTACATGTATTTTTACGTGATCGATAGTCTACAAACTGTTCTAAAATACAGAACGCCTGCGCTTGTACTTCATCCCCTATTTTTTATTTATTATTTTTTCAATCAGAATGAGATGTGACTAAAGAAGGCAAACATTGTAATAGGTTTATTAAAGTGTTCCACATGGGAAAGCAGACGACTAAAGCGCGGGGCTTCCTCGGGGGGCCCTCACTTAAACACAATTATAACATTACAATGCGCCGCGGTATTATTGAAACCTTCAAACATAGGAGCTTTTGTGCGAGAAGAAGCCGTGCGCTAACAATTCTTTTTCGTTTCTATTATTGCCGGTAATCGATACTCTTCTATTTTCACAACGTTTCGTTCATTGATCTTTACGATGTTAAGTTCGAGCTTTGTTGTTATCGAGTAGCACTTAAGTATTTTATTAAACAGAAGTTGACCACTAAACATTTTGAAGAAAAAAAAACATTTCATGAATAAACGTAACCAAATTGCTACAACTATTTCAGTATTGATTAGGCGAGTGATCATTAACGTAATTAGTAGCACATGTGAACCACGAACGTGCTTCCAAATTCTCCCAAGTTGTACCCTTCCCGAAGCTTCAGTTATTACTTATATTACTTAAGCAGAATGTGTATTATTTTAATTGCTCTGAGCTTTCTTTGATTACTTACTTTTGAAACGCAGTGGGACTGTGGAATTAAGAAGATTGCAAAAGGCCACGTCTGTTTACAATAATTTTTTTTGAAGTGGCAAAGGCATTAACTTTCAGAAAGCACGGGAAAACAAAACTTTTAAATAAATCTCCCCGCTAACGATTATTTAATTTACGTCGTTGCGACAACATTTCCCAAATTAAATTCGGCGGTTTCCGGGGAAAGCCCGGGGGTTTCGGCGCTTAAAAAAGCCCGTCGAAACAGCAAACGCACTCGTCGCGCAAATTGAATTTAATCGAGACCTCGCCCGGTATGAATTAGCCGAGCGGATGGCCGTTAAAGAGGCATTTGAAATGAAGATGTGATCGTAAATCCAGGGCGGCGGCGGCGGCGGCGGAGGTGGTGGCACGGAGTAGCCAATTTAGAGAGTTGGCGCTAAAGCTGATCCTTTTTCCGGATCCGCGAACCATCAGAGGAGGGCTTTCTTCTAAGCTGGCGTGTTTTAAGTTAATAAATCTTTTCAACGATTTCAATCATCATTAAAACAACGCTGCAGCTTTTTACTTAACTATAGAGTCATTAATAACATCATAGAAATTGAATCAAATTAAACAAACAAGGGGTTAAAGTTTTTACGCCACACAAATTGGAATATAAAAATAAAAACGTACCCCGGGGGCAATTTGAACCATGACTTGGCGTTTAAACGTGCCATTATAATATGCAGCACTATTATAACGTTTCGTCTGTGATGATGTGCAATTTCCAAGTTCATTTTACGGTTTTTACTGCGAGATCGCCGCATGCCCCCTTACGTAATTAATTTTTCCGTGTCGGCCTTGTTAGCGAACGATTCCCGTTTGCATCTGAATGGCGGCGAATTTCAACCCTTGCGTGATTTATCGCTTTCGACGGTCCGAATTAGCATCAAAAGACCATTTGCGACGATCAAATTTTATTTAAGAAATTGTTTGAGCGAGAGGTCTCGACCTGGATTATTAAACTCCTTCCGAAAGCGAAACAAATAAAGACGGGAATTAAATCCCCGGACTTTGTGTCGGCGAGGAATTTCATTTTTCTTTGGCTTAATACCCGCGGTATTACATTTTTTAATTAGTTGAACCATCCTAAGACTTCTTTTAATAGATTGCACGAGTATTACGTCTGGTAAAAAAGTCCGCTTTCAATTTTGTTTTTTTTTTAAATCGATCCAGTTCAAATATTCGGTGGTTCTATTGTGTGCATTAGATTGGATTAGTGGATTAGGTGTGGTCCCACCGCAAAATAAACGAACAAGTCTGGCGACAGCCTGGAGCGCTCCATTTGTTCCAGGTTTTTTAACACAGCGTGAGATATGCAAACAATACCGTTGTTCGAAAGGAACGCATTGGCCATACACATTTGACAAAACAAATACGCCATTCCTTTTTGTGCCTAACAAGAAATTATTTATATTTCAACATTTTATAGATTATGAAAAGTACATTCAAATTATGATTATAATGTTGAGGACTCGATGTGCCTTGCCTTAACACCCCATCAAAAATTGGCTTGTGGGTAACTACCATCGGTGTAGGGTTACTTTGAGGTACTTTACTTGTTGGCAAAGCTCTTCTTACATATTTCTTTAAAAGCGCCTTTAAAAACATCTTGTGGATTGTTGGAAGAAGCAATTTTGTAAAAAAATTTATATACCTACACGCTTCTCTGAAGTGATTTCTTTGATGAAGATTATTTTTTTCATCCTTAAAGATCTTATTAGTGATTCCAATTCAGGCTTTAATTGTCCTCTCAATCTCTGGAGTTGCCTAATGAATTATTTTGGAGTTGAGCTAATTCCTCCGGTAGGAGTTCCTGGATTGTTCTGTAATATTTTTTAGTAATTAAAAGCAAGACTTTCTCTCTATATTTATTTAAACAAAAGTCATCTACATTCCATGCTACTATTATCAAACGTATCATGTCCCTACCCTGGTTCCTACCTGAATTCTGGTTAGTGACAGTAATTTCATACTGTCCCAAGCAGAACATTTTTTATTTATTTTTTTTTCGCCATTGATGGTGCAAATTCTTCATTACTTATTGTATTTGTTCCAGGCTTCAGTTTATCTTTCTTGATTGTAATTGAATTTTGCGATCTCTTAGATCTACTTCTGTTTCTTGTACTAGGAGTTTCATTTTCGAAAGACCCAGTTATAATATTCTTAAAATGTTCGCTTTCAATCCAATCAATTGTAGTAGTTTTCACATTTTTGACAAACTTTCCTTCAGCTCCATCATTTGTGCTCTTTATTTATTTTCTTCAGCATCGATCGTCTGATCACACTCAAATTTCGTTTGCTTTTACCACCAGGTCTGTTCTTCAATGTCTTCCTATTTAATCGCCTTAAGCCCAGTTGTACAATGCCAGTTTAAAGTTAAGCCAAAACTTAAGCCCTTAACAACAATTGTTGAAATAATCGTTGCTATGGGTTTAAGCCTTAGCTTAACTTTAAACCTGGCATTGTACAGTTAGGCCTTAATTTGTTAACTGCAAGAAACAAAATAAAAAAATTAAAATGGATTTTCTTTTTATGTTTACGTTCTCATAAAATTATGAGAAAGCAATTAAAGTCGTGCTATCTGAAAAACTGTTTCACATAAAGTGATTTCGAACGAGCTTTTCAGCAATAAAAAAAAAATAAATAAATGCCCACTTAGTGCCAGGCCATAAAACGAAGTTTTAAAAACTCGTTTAATTGATTTTTCGCGGTCCTGTGTCTCTCGGCCATGTTTAATGCGTCAGTTTATGACAGGCTTTTATTCTCTGCGCTCTGCCTTGACGAGCTTGTTCGGGGATAAAATCGTGATTTTATCGAGTTCGTGATAATTGGCAGGCGATGTTTGTAATTTCGCAACAATTATTTTAATTACGTGTGATTATCTGTTGCAACAATATGTCGAAAGTATACAGAACGCACTCGAATAAGGGGGTAGCACCCCCCGTTTGTAATTCTCTCCTTACCCATCACTGTCAGTCCGCATCAAGGATGATGTTTGCCAACTATTATTGCCTTGCTAAACTGCACTCGTCCTGTCTTTAAAAAGCCGCTATTGTTGGTTATCTATCGCATTATAATGGTTACATACGAGTCTTATTGTAAACCAACCCCATTCCCATTCTCTGTATTAACATTGGAGGAGACACCGCACTGCGATGTTACAGTTTTATTGTTTCCGTTTCGTTCGTGAATCGTACGCTTTTTTTTCCTTCTTAAGTTATGCTTCCGCTCGTAAATCTCCTTGATTTTTATAGATGGAGCTTTTGAATGAAAATGGATGTTTAGTTTCCACTTCGAACGAGGGCAAAAGATAAATGTGCTGCAGTTGCACGGCATTCGGGGTGTAATATCTCAAAAGCTTTTCGAGTTTCCTTATGCACGAGCAAAACGAAATATTACTTAAGTTTTTGAAACTGCGGAATGCATTTTTGTTTTGCCGCAATACTTCGAGAATCGCAACCAACTCGTAAATATTTTATAAGGAAATTGGATTGAACTTTCACTGAGCTTCGCGTTTGGGACTCGGGTCTACCCTTTAGCCATGCTACTTGGTCACAAATTTCAGTTTTATACTAAGCATCTTGTTAGTTATTTGCCGCACGTACAAGAGACCCTCACTCGAGGATTTTCTCAATCATTTTCGTAAATTTTATTCAATTAGGTAACGTATGGTTTTTTTTTGTTTGTACCCCTTATTACTACCCAAATTCTATTATTAAATCTGCTTCTGTTTGGGGGAGTTTCATTAAAAATATAATCTTAAAAGTTACAGTTCATCGTCTGGATCGTCTGGAAAGGAATTCGAGCTATTATATCGCAATAAATTTGCTCCACATGAACTACCCAAATAATCGCATTAAAGAACCTTATCAAAAGATTATTAAATTTTACTCTCGATATTGAATTTTGGTATTAATATTATGCGGGGAAAATCACAGTCTGACGAAAAAGGGGATCAAAGAGAATGAAATTAATATCCGTTTCCACATAAAAAAAAATATTGTACTTTGCATACAAGTGTAAAGAACATTCATATTATTGTATACATTTTTTGTAGGCCACTAACAAAGAAGAACATCACAATCAGGAAATCGATTCATTAGCAATTACGAAAAACGGATTGTTTCCAGAAATTCTGCCCGCACCGCAGCACCAGCTCATTTCCTGCAAATTGGAAACACACTCATAATTTCATGGCCGGGCGCAATTGCTGACGTAAATAAATCGCTAAATTCGAATGATCGTGTTCAGCATTAGACTCTATTATAAGCCCCAATATTTGCTCGCTTCCTTGTTTACGGAATAATCTGCATAATGTTGTTTATAGCACGGCAGAAGCGAATTCGAAATAAATTTGTTTATATTATGCCAAAAATACGTCCAGTTTTATTACTAAAAATAAAACAAAACAGCATTTTAATTTAAACTACCTATACAGAACCTTATTCGTATAGAGACCATAGGTCCTGGCAAGGTTAACAATTTTCTAAGGCAATTTTTAATTGACGATTAATTATTTATTAAATTCTGTTCGTATAAACGATGAGATTCTTGTTCTTATCAAATTCTTCACTTTACTTGGATCATTTTTATTTATTTTATTCACAAGGTGTTTTGTTTCGTTTAAAGAAACGATACTGGAAACTGTCGCTTGCGCCTTGGCCCTCCGTTTTTTGAAAATACTCAAAAGCAAAAATGGCTATTCGGATCACCTCTGCTTACAAGACGGTGGCCACGGAGGCGATACTAGTGGTTGCAGCGCTCCCGCCTCTAAAACTAAAGGCGGAAGAACGGAAGCTGATGTACCAAACAGGCAAAACAGACTCCGTAAGTCTACAAGAGGCCCTCATGGAGAAATGGCAGCAGTCTTGGAACTCTTACCAAGGATGGGCAAAAACGTTCATCAAGGATGTAAAAAAGTGGAGCTGTAGAAATTTCGGCGACGTGGACCACTATGTCACGCAGGCCATTACAGAACATGGCATTTTCGCTAGCTACCTGAAGAATATAGGTAAATTGGACAGCGACATCTGCTGGTACTGCCACCAAGTTGACATCCCAGAGCACGCGATCTTTGACTGCGGGAGATGGGAAAATGCCAGATCGGAGGCAAACAGAAAATGCGGCAAAATAATATCCAAAGGTAACGTTGCCGACATTATTCTAACCAACGAGACATCACAAAAATGCTCCGAACGATCATGATGACCATAACAAAGGACGAGAAAGCAAGAGAGAGGCTGAGAGGTAGCCTATGATCTCGACCTACCTGGAAAAGACAACTCCGACTAAAACTAACATAAATAAGCACCAACACCAGACAGTGCGAAGTTTGTGACGTGATGCCTAACGGCAGATTCTAGAAATTAGCAGCTGCAAGAGAGGATAAGTAGGCGCTTTTGTCAATGACCTAAGAAATAGGCGATAATGACAGGGCGAATCCAACACAACTGATACTTGGATTACCGTTGACGTTGTTTTTGAAGAGTCTCCAAATCTCTATAAAAAAAAAGCTGCAATTAGCTTCTTAACCAATTGTAGAGGTCAGTTCAGTCTTGGGGTATGTTGCGACTCCCCGTGACGTCATCTGGTACTCATCTAAAGTAGCTCTAAAGCGATTCACAGTTACCCTAGGGCCTTCTTTTAGGTTTAAGCCCGAGTCTATGGGCGTGGAAGCTGAAATGAACTTGTTAATCAATAGCAGAGGTCAGTTCAATCTTGAGATATGTCGTGACACCCCGTGACGTCATCTGGTAACTATCTAAATTAGCTCTAAACTGATTCACAGCCATGCTAGGACCTTCTTCTGGGTTTATGCCCAAGCCTATAGACGCAGAAGCTGCAATTGACCTCTTAATCAATTGTAAAGATCAGTTCAGTCTTAGGGTATGTCGTGAACCCAAGTGACAAGTCACTTGGTACTTATCTAAATTAACTCTACAGTGACTCACAGTCATCCTACAACCTTCTTAAGGGTTTAAGCCCAAGTCGATGGTCGTAGGGGCTGCAGTTAGCTTCTTAATCAATTGTAGAGGTCAGTTCAGTCTTGGGGTATGTCGTGACCCCTCTGACGTCATCTAGTACCTATCTAAATTAGCTGTAAAGTGATTCACAGCCATCCTGGGACCTTCTTCAATGATTAACCCCAAGTCGATGGACGTCAGAACTGCAGTTAGCTTCTTAATCAATTGTAGAGGTCACTTAAGTCTTGGGGTATGTCGTGACTCCCCGGGACGTCATCTGGTACTTATCTAAATTAGCTCTAAAGTATTTCTAGTTCTATGACCTTCTTCTGGGTTTAAGCCCAAGTCTATAGGCGAATGAGTTTCCTAATCAGTCTGTAACGTCATCTGTTAACTACCTCACGTAGCTCCAAAGTGAGTCACAATCATTCCAGGCATACATACTGCACTCCGATCGAATCTCTTTCTTTCTGTTTGAGGCTCTATCGATCCAAATCCTGCATTCGTTAATCGCCCACCGTCCGCAAACTAAGGTCCTGACCACGACCAACACGTGTAGATCGAATTCCACCAACACCGCCTCAAATGTGACGCCAGTGCTTATGGGATTCGATTCAGGATTTTGAAACAAGTCGAAATGAAAGAGTGATCCTGAATTCCACGAGCACGAGCAACACTTTCGAGGTACCTATGTACATGTATACAGTTAATCATCATCGTCGTCGTCCTCCTTATTGTGGAGACCTTCTTCACTAAAACCTTTTCATCTTCAATTATATTTTGAGTTACTTTCCCTTTCTGTTTTCGACCTGGATCGCTCTCTTTCTATTTTGTTTCTAAAAAATTTTCTGGCCAATTGAAAGAAGAAGTGTGTAGTGAAGTTTCGAAATTTATTAATATTTTGAAGGTCGTTGAACTTCAATCTTTCATTGTTTATAGAAACACTCAACGGAAATATTTGAAAAATAATAATCCGAGCTTTTACTTTTATTTTTGTACCTGACAAAGGACGTACAAATTTTATCTGATATTTCTCAAACAAAGACCGGGGCCTGTTAGCTTTTGATATTAGTATAAACTGTAACGAATAAACCTCTATAATGTAACCTTATTTCCAAAGCAATTATGAATAACTGCTAAGTCCAATGTAAACACATAAAACAGGATAGGAAGTAAGTTAACAATGTAATTCATATTTACCCAAAGGAAAGATATTTATGAGTTTGCCAGGCGGGTAGTTCACCCCAGAGCGTCTCATTGTGTCGGAGATCAGTATGAAATATTAGCAAACAAGGGCGCTAAGCCACATATGGACTATTTTATTACAAACGTTGTAGAAGTAAGTTCACGAACGCAGAAAAAAAAGTTGCCTGGACTTACGTAATTAAGACGTGCGTGCATTTTGTTTCCTAATTCGGTTATTTAGCTGAAACAAACTTTGCTTGGCATCCTCATCCCTCATCCCTCATCCCTGCCTCTGACTTCCACCCTCTTTTCGGCTAATGAAGGATCGGCACACTTCTGCCGCGTGGTCTAATACAAGCAAACAATTAGTAACCCTGAGAACTACTTACATGAAATTTCAGTGTTTTTGACGTGCCATCGCCCGGGGTTTTCAAGTTTTATAAAATACGATTCGATTCAATTTTCTAAAAGCACTCAATACTATCGACAGTTACGTAGTATTTTTGTATGTTATAAGTGCATGTCTGCATACAAAGTGACCCGCACTGCGACCTGAATTGATTCGAATTCAATGCGCTCTCTTCATAACTTACCTTGTCGTCCTGACACTTTGAAGTAGTAGCCGACCGAAGCATTACGTAACGATGGCAAATAACGTGTGAAATAAGTGGGCTCTCGAGAGGTATGAGTTTTACAAGTTTTGTAAGGGGGGTTCTTCCCACCGTGAAATGTTTGCGAGTTTTTCAGACACCTCGGAACTCTTTTCAAGTGAATTAGCTACGGTGCTGTTCTCCACGTCCGCAGGGGCTTACTACAACAACTTCAAGCAACGTATCAGTTCTTATCGATTACTTCGAGCCATAGGATACTTTGATTAAAATTTGTCGTCAAATT
The DNA here is from genome assembly GCA_033060865.1 of Dorcus hopei. Lineage (NCBI taxonomy): Eukaryota > Metazoa > Arthropoda > Insecta > Coleoptera > Lucanidae > Dorcus > Dorcus hopei. The sequence goes on along the minus strand of CM065425.1, from coordinate 561,573 downwards.
TATGCCAAGTTAATTTGGTCAGAGCTCTCGATTTGCGAAATTTATTTTTAATTCTAAAAAAAGCTTGAGACGAAATGAAAATTAAAACAAAAGGAATTTCGCAATTAATTTTGATTAAGCTTGAATAAAATTTGCTCGATACCTTTAATGATCACATTGTAATAATATCCCACCTAAAGCTTAACGGTATGCCGGGTTTTAAAATTAGAACCTGTTTTTCGTTAAACCTATTTTCGCTCTGTAATCCCTTTGTCGTGCTTGTGCTCAGCCCTATTTTAAAACCATGCATCAGTGATGTGGAATCCAGTTTACACGAACTTTTTTTTAAATTCTGAATTGTTTTTTTATTTTGATTAACAACATAATTATTCACTGTTACAGGTAAGCCATTGAATGATACTGCAAAGTGAAATAATTGGGCAACTCGAAAATAATTTAGGAAAACACAGAGTCGTGAAAAATAGAGTCTATAAATTATTCTAATTTTAGTGGAATCGCAAGAGACAATAAGGGATTGCTGTTCTTATTCCAGGTGTCTCCTTTTTGAAATTGAAATATTGCTTCGGCAGAGAGACGTTTCTCGTGTTTTCACTTTTTCTTGCAAACTCGGTGTAAGGATTAAATCTCTTTCGCAACTAACGACACAATAACTTATTGATCGCAGTTATTAGTGCTCTATTTGTTTTTTCTTTCGTGCTTTTCATTTCTTCACCGCCTTTCTCCTATTAGAATCGATCCGTACTTTCCACTTGCAAAACGACTTGCAAAACACGTTTATCAAATTGTTAAATCCATCTTATCATGTAGGCGTAAGCCCTTAACACACATTTTCTCAATAAAATTTAAAATATAATCTCAAAGAGTATAATAAATGTTGTACAATGCCAGTTTAAATTTAAGCTGAGGTTTAAACCCATAACAACGATTATTGCAACAATTGTTGTTAAGGGTTTCAGCTCTGGCTTAAAGTTAAGCTGGAATTATACCGCTAGACCTAAATGAGATGTGAGCTTAAAATATGAGTAACTTATAAATTTCGCCGCGAGATGTCGCGACCATAACGAAAATTGTAAGATATTTCATTGATTTTGTAAGATTGTCTTCTAGAGCGTCATCTCTTGTTCAAAATGACTAGCTTCTGATACGAGAATATATCTAAGGTTCTAAAGACTTCTCCAAAATATTAATTTTACTTAACAAAACCAAAGAAAGTTTACGGGAAGACGAGGAAACCGATGCCTTAACCTAAACTGTGATGGCTGTGATTGATTTTGTGAAATTGTCTTCCAGAGCGCCATCTCTTGCCAGAAACTGATAGTTTCCGATGCGGAGGCATACCTAAGGTTTTTAGGTCCTCCTAAATACTAACTATATAGAACAAAATAAAAGAAGACGCGAAAACAGATGGATTAACTTAAATTGTGACACTATTAATGGATTTTGTAAAATAGTTTTCTAGAGCGCCATCTCTTGTCAAAAACTAGTAATTTCTGAAACGGAGGTGTAGTTAAGGTTTTTAGGCTTCTCCTAAATATTGATTTTACAGGACAAAACAAAAGAAAGTCGACTGGAAGACGTGAAAACAGACGGATTGTGACATCTCTGATGGATTTTGTAAAATCGTTCTCTAGAGCGCCATCTCTTGCCAAAAACTAGTAGTTTCTGAAACGGAGGTGTAGTTAAGGTACTTAGGCTTCTCCTAAATATTGATTTTGCAGAACAAAACAAAAGAAAGTCGACTGGAAGACGTGAAAACAGACGGATTGTGACATCTCTGATGGATTTTGTAAAATCGTTCTCTAGAGCGCCATCTCTTGCCAAAAACTAGTAGTTTCTGAAACGGAGGTGTAGTTAAGGTACTTAGGCTTCTCCTAAATATTGATTTTTCTAAACAAAACAAAAGAAAGTCGACGAGAACCCACGCCTTAACCTAAGGTATAACGTCTCTGTTGGTTTTTGTAAAATTGTCTGCTGGAGCGTCATCTCTTGCCAGAAACTGGTAGTTTCTGATACGGAAAGACATTTAAGCATTTTAGGCTTCTTTCTAGGCATTGATCTTGCAGAACAAATCGAAAGAAAGTCGACGAGAAAATATGAAAACCGTTGTCTTAACTTAAAATGACTTTGTAACGTTATCTACCAGAGCGTCATCTCTTGCTGCTCAAAACTGATAGTTTCTGACACGGAAATATACCTAAGGTTCCACAGGCTTCTCCTAAATTCAGCTTGTAAAGTAAAACCAAAAAATATCGACGGGAAAATACGGAAACCCTTGCCTTGACCTAAATGGTTTCCATCTCTGATTGATTTATGTAAAATTGTCTTTTAGAGCGCCATCTTTTGCTCAAAACTGATAGTTCCTGACACGGAAATATACCTAAGATTCCACAGGCTTCTCCTAAATTCATTTTGTAGAGCAAAACAAAAAATGTCGACGGGAAAATACGGAAACCCTTGCCTTGACCTAAACGGTTTCCATCTCTGATTGATTTCTGTAAAATTGTCTTCTAGAACGCCATCTCTTGCTCAAAACTGGCACTTTCTGACACGGAAATATATCTAAAGTTCCATATGCTTCTCCTAAATACATTTTGTAGAGTAAAACCAAAAAAAATCGACGGGAAAATACTTGCCTTGACCTAAATAGTTTCCATCTCTGATTGATTTCTGTAAAATTGTCTTCTAGAGCCCCATCTCTTGCTGAAAACTGGTAGTTTCTGACACGGAAATATACCTAAGGTCCCACAGGGTTCTCCTAAACTCATTTTGTAGAACAAAAAAAAAAGAGTTCGGCGGGAAAATACGAAAACTCTTGCCTCAACCTAATTTGTGTCCACCTCGGATTGATTTTGTAAAATTTACTTCTGGAGCGTCATCTCTAGCTCAAAACTGGTAGTTTCTGACTCGAAAATATGGTTAAGGTTTTTAGGCTTCCCCTAAACGTTAATCTTTCGGAACAAAACATGAAAGTCGATGCCTTAACCTAAATTGTAGAAGTTCCAATTTGAAATGCGCGCCAAAATCAACGACTCTCCATTGGGTGGAAATTACTGCTTCAATGAATTCAGGTCGACATCTGTTGACCAGCTCGCTTCTATTTTTTCGTACGTATTCTGAGGAAACTGTCGAACGACTGCGAAACGTTAAGTGTATAGTGCGCGATTTAGTGTCCGCTTAAAAGATTTTGTGATATAAATTCAAAACGTATTTTAAGACATATTGTATACCTGGTGTGTTACATGGGATTATCTTCAAATATTTTTCGACTCTTCTGTATAAAATATAGTATGTTTCATACGCACGGAATATTTTAAAGCTTGATTCATAATTAGCTGTAGTACTACTGAATAATACTGACAGAGTATCAGCAATTTTGAAAACTGACGACAGAATCTAATATTTCAGATCAATATTTGAGCTGAACCTGTGAGGGTGCCACTGTTTCTCATTATCCTAATTACCGACAGTATTTTTGAACATGTGGTCTTTATCAAGAAGTTTGCATAGTCTCATTTCAGATTCGAGTCCAGTTCAGTTTTGTATTTGCTAAATAAAGACTCGTGCAAATTTCATTAAGCCTGACTGTACCTACATCAACTTCACACTTGAAATTATGAACCATGAAAACAACCAACTTTATATTCTCGTTTACCTGTTCTAAAATGGTGCCGCCTTTGTTGGCGGGCGAGTTTAAATATTTCGAACGACACTTTTAGAGGGAGAACGTAAACTTCAAGCGCCTTTAGTGCTGTTCTGTGGAGTTCCTTCAAGCGTCGATCAAAGCAAACGTCGGTGTATTATGGCCATAGAACGTGAATTCAAATTTAAATTCTTTTACAGTCCTACTTATCGGTGTTTTTAATAAGATTTTTCATCCTCACTTCGCATTCGGTTGAGTTCAGCTTATGCGAGCTAAACCCATTTCTTTCCTTTTTTTTTAAGAGCTGTATTCCGAGTAAGTACAACTATAATTTTAAACTTTATACCAACTTTAAGTACTTAATATCCTGCGCTTTATATTTCAGGACGCTTATCTTTATTACGTCGGTTTAAAAGTGAAGAATAAAACTAGGACGGCCGCAGCGAATTTGATTCCTAAGGAAATCGAGTGGAAATGTACTTTTTTCCTTCGAATTTGAAATGTTGCCTTGAGTTACCTTGCAGCTTGCTTCAAAAGTCATCGAATATACTATCGTTTAACAGTCAATTTTGAATAAACTTGGAAGAGAGTTTAAATTCTGTAAAGGGAAAAAAGACACGAGCGATATATTCATTCAGTTTATTTTAAAATTGTAACTACAGTAGCATTATTATATGTATAGTCACACGCAACATCATATATAATATGTATATTATGTAATGTATATAATATAGCAGTCCTACAAACAAATTACATTCAACTTTGAAATACTTATCACAGCATAATAACGAAAGGATCAATGACATATCTTTTTTTCTTTTGATTTGTAGACAGTCTACTCAAAAATAGCTAATAGACAATTTACAATAATAACAGTATCATGTTATCACTATCGCTAAAATACAACAACGAACAACATCGCAGTGGTCTGAATATGTGTTTTCGATGTCAAGTGTTAACACGGATCTTTTAATAAATTGTAAGCAAAAGCACAGTACGAAGCTTCCCTTAAATCACTACGACACATTTGTAATCATACGTTACATTAAATGTTTATTAAAATACTAAGAGGATATGTTTCGGTAATTAAACACTTTGCCCTTTTAATTACAGGAAATTACCCTTCCCGTTTTTTTTTTGTTTGTTATGTTAAAGCTGGACCGCATTTCGCTGGCTCTTAATGAGCAGCTCGACTAACAATAAGTTCTTTTTTAAATTAACATTGAAACTACTACACTACAAAAATTATATCTTACATCCAGTGATTACTTGACGCAAAGCGTATAGGGTGTACAATTTTAAATCAAAATTTCACGACGTATTACATATTGGAGGGTCGTACGTTGTAAGTTGGTTCAACCGAACATTAATAACACAATTTTTTTCTGTATGTGTATACAGAACGCGCCATCACATTAATATCCATCCGTCACCGTCATTTTTTAACATCTACAATTTTTTTAGTAAGTAACAAAACCAAAAACAGTAATTAATCTTTGTTCTGAGTTTATTCTAACGCACGTGAACTTTTTATTAATTTTATTAAACCCAAAACGTTCCTCATCAAAAGGAGCGATTCGATCGAAATTGATTTTGCAACGAATTTGCTATGGCAAAGGTTTCTTTTAATTAAATTCTTATAAACATTTTTTTTTAATTACGTTTCGAAGCCCCAGTTACTTTCATAATTTAAAAGACAAACTATCGATGTATTCTATTCCCCCTTGCGAAGCAAAACAGATTTCAAAAAACTCAATAATATTCGGTGTAGGTATCATTTTTGGTTTGTGCTTTCGAGAGGTAATTGCAGCGTAATTTCATCAATTCGTTCCTTTGAGATAGCAAATACGTTTGCCTTTGCGGGGGAATTTGATCATATTACGCCCCTTTGATTCGACATTTTTACAACTGTTTGTTCGGCACGCGGCGAAATAAAACTGCCCGAAAAGAAATGTTCGAACGAATAAATGCCTGCCACGTTTTAAAGCTATCGTTTATCACCGCCAAGTCTTGTCCTAATTTCAACCCTGTTCGAAACCGGTAAAGTGCAGCGTGAATAACGAAAATTAAATCGCTACCCTACTACAACATACAGATACGTGTTACAGATAAAGTACATGTGCAGAGTCGATTAAGCATGTATAAAGCACAAGGGAGGTTTCTCATTGATTTCATTCGAGTTTCTTTATTTTCACCGCATCTACACCCTATTGTTAAAAGAGTATCTAGATTAAAAAGCATTATCATGAAATCTAAATATTCATTATTTCGGTGGATCTTCATTTTATAGGAGCGAGGAATTGAAATTCAAAAAAATTAAGCGATCTTCGCTTTATCTCCAAAACTTCAACGACACTTCGAGTCTACAGTATGTCCATACCATCGGGTCTCAAAGCGTCTAAATTATTAAACGCAAAAATAAATTTGGTATTAAATTATTTTACATCTACAGGATGTTTCTCTCTCAGTTCATGCAACTTTCTAGTTTATAGTAATTTATTACACATAATTTTGAGTCTCACGTTGTCATTTTTTCTTTTATATTTTTTGTGACATTGTGTTTTCTTTCTTCAATCAGAGAAAAAATAATAATTAACGAAAAATAATAATACTTTTCCCTATATGTAGTCTTTGTTGTCTTCTCTTCCAATTTCCTTTCACCTGCTAGTCACGATTTATCCTTCTATTTTACTTCTCTCGTCTCTCGTTCTTAGTTTGCTTATAAGGAGTTAGAACTTTTCTTGCTCTTGTAAACTTCGTTTACTTTTTTTATCGCTCTTGCCTCGCTTGCTGAATTCCCATTATTTTTAGTTACACTTTGTGATTTTGGAAGCTTATATATGGTATATCTAAAACTAGGTCGATACGATCAGAGTACACACAAAAAAGTTAATTTTGCAAAAGTTAATTTCATAGCAGCGAGTACGCGATGCATTTGTAGCGAGCTGGCAACATCCCTTGTTGTCCGAATATCCGACAATATTGTTAACCCGTGCCAGAAAACGTCTATTTGAATTCTCGCTTTCGTATTTGTTCTTTTAATCAAAACTCTTGGCGTCATGATCACGCTATTGGTTACCGCTTATGACGTAGTGGTAATTTCGGCGTCCTTCCGCTCTACGTTAGCGCCTTTGTTCAGTTCTCATTACGCTCCCTTGGTGTAGAGTTGCGTGGTATTGGATAACGACATTCTTGCTCTTAAAGTGAGGAGAATTTAGCAACGGCTCTGCCGGAATAGAATTCACACCACCGAGCGAGTTTCGGGGTATTTTCAGCCTCATCCCAAGCTTGGGATTCCCACAAATCTCAGGTAAAGTTATTGACAAATTGGCTGACGCCATTACGGACGCTAACGAATCTGCTCTCCTTCTTTCTATTCAGGCTTTTAGTTCTACTCCTAGATCCAGAATCAGCTTTAGTTTCACCGAACTGATTCGGGTTGGACTCAAGTCGAGTAGATTCCCTCCTCGAGGGTATTGTCTCTACGCCTTTGCCGAGTCTACGAGAAACGTGGGCCCGCCATTGTTGCAGCATTTGCCCACCGGTTCAATCCAGTTTCTCCGACGTTGGACGCTATCAATAGGTGGCGGTGCGACCGCCAACGTCACAGCGTAGACCATCAAAATTGACATTGCCGACATTGCTGATAGAAAAGCCGTGAGTCTACCCATACGATTTATTTTAAATTACATATCGTTGCACAAATATTGCATGCACGTTTGGAGAGCGAATTTTCGGTCGAATTCAGAGACTCCATAGATAGTTTGTCATTGATTAAGATAGTAAATAACTTTAGACTTATCGTAATTCATCGACGAGTAAATATAACCACATGCTTACTCCTTCGAACTTTTGTGTGTAAATAAACCTTAAATTTGTTAACTTTAGATTTGTGTTTGATTTCTACATTCACGTACCAGTGAGTCAAGTGTAGCCTCCCTCTCTTTGTTTTTGGCCTTCTGCCCAATCCGGGATACTGACGAGGTTGTTTGTCTATCGGCTGAGGTTCGTTCCGTCCTGGCGCCCTTAATAATTGAACATCATATTAGACCCACCCCCCTCTCACTGTTACTAGCCGAGGGGATCAGCTGGTGGAAGAGAGCAGAATTTGTCACCCGGTCAAGGTAAGGTTGAGGCTGTCAGTTTAGAGCAAATCTGGTGACACTTACTTCCCTCATATCTATTTACGAACCAATCAAAACGTTATACCATTGTCTTTTTTTTTACATAGAAATTTTTGCTTGTCTCTAAACAAAAAAAAATTTTCCCATGGGATTTCTTTTTCCAAAAAGCTTCCCTTCCTTCTACCTATTAAAATAACCAACCACAGAGATTTTTGCCTGTAAGGAGCAATCTTCACCAGCGACTCTTCTCTTCCTTCTTATCCCAACTCTTTCCACTTCCCTCAATAGTTTATTATCGCTCTATGATCATCATTTGTAGAGATTCTCTAATTCTTTCGTTTGCCTGTTTGCCTGATTTTGTTCCTCTAGCTATTTTTCTTAAGAATCTTACTTCTATTGCATTGATTATGCTATCCCGCATAGTTACGATTGGTACAACTTAATTTCCTTCGTTATTTAATGTTGTTATGGCTGTTTCTTTAACTGTTCCTACATCCTCAAAGTTGTTACGTTTCGTTTTTGCGTTAACGATTTCCTAATCTTTTGTTTCTACTTTGGCTTCAGTGATCTTCCTATCTGCTTAGGTACAAACTCTAAGGTTTTGGTTTCATTTCGTTTGTAAGTTGTTTCTAGTCGCTTTCCATGACAGTCGGGGAGACTGAAGATTTTTCTAGAATTCGGAGCCGAGGAGGCGTGTCTTCGATTTCCGCCTTGCTCGAGTTCGGCGTTGTTCTGGGAAGCCATTATGAATTCATTGCACTTCATGAACGTTTGGCCGCATTCGCGTTGTAGCTAATTTTCGAATTCGTGATTGAGCCTGGCCACCCAAAGGCTCTTGGGGATCTTATCGTTCGTAAACGACTTCTGGAAGTTTAATCCAGTGCTTTTATAGCAGGTAAAGTCTGTGTCGTGAATTTGGTCTGAAGACGCCACGTGATTCGAACCGACGCGTCGCAGTTTCTTATCGCTTTCAAGAAGGACGTTATTCTCTTTTACTTACTTTTGTTAGCAACTACGTGGGGGTTAAATTTGGTCACTTCTTCGTGACCTTGACGTAACCGTTTGAATTTCCCCGAACGAGTTTTGGCGTGAATACCACCGTTTCCGAGAGCTTCTTCTACTGTAACACCGTCGTTCGTCGCTCCGGAACCCTTGAAGGAGCTGCCGATCTAAGTCGAGCCAGTTTCGTGTGCTGCAGCCCTTGCTGGCCGAACGTAACGTAGATTTGGTGGGATTCGAGCTTGGTATTGTACTAACCCTCTGTCTTTTTATTGATATGTGTCTTTAAGTTAATTATTGGTGCTACGTGATACCGTTTTTGTCTGCCAAGGACCTGTAGGTGTGTTTTCTTCAACACCGTCGATTTTTCCCCAGCATTCGCAACTTATACAGGGTCATTTAGGTAGATACTAAAGGTAGGTAGCAAAGGTTTATCCTTGTGAACTGTTAATTGTTGTCTTCTTCTTTTACTTTTCAGTTAATGGTCTGCTTTAGCGTCTCATTCTTTTTTTATTCGATTAGCTGCGAGTCTTCCCATATTTCTTGCTCAGTTTATCATAAGCACTATCCAGACTTTTCTTTCTAGCGTTTTTCGTTAATGTATCCTGCGCAATGTTGAGCATTAAATTCTCCATGCCTGTTCACTTTTAATTGATCGTATCAAGTGTGTTAGTACATCAGTTCCTCCTGGGCTGGGCATTTCCATCTGCAACTTTGTTTTCTAAATTCTTCACGTGTTTGTACCATCCCTCTTTTGACTTAAGCTTCGGGTTACAAGTACGATTCTCGTCACTTTTTGTTGGATCTTCAGTACTTTCTGCATTTGAATTGCTTCTTTCAGCTATCGATATTTGTTTCCTCGTTTCTTTTTAAAGAAGTATGAAGCATTGGAGATAAAGAGAAATTGATTTGCCTTTCAACAGCTTTCCGCGAACATTATACTTATACACCCCAATACAACTCCACATATAAACATTTACGTATAACATTATAAAAGCTTACAAATATTGTTCCCGGATACTAAATGTACATGGACAGAAGCTGTCACTGGACCGAGTATAATATATGTATAAGACACAGGACCCGTGTTTGCGAACCTTGCAAAACGCAAATTAAAAACAAGCCGTTTTAGAGCGACGCAACGACACCATCTGCGTGATGAGAATGGCCTCGTTCGGAAGGGCGAACCGTCGGACTTTATCATCGCGAACGAGCTGGGAATATCGAAGGAGAGGAGAGCGTTTCGCTGAATGCCAATTTAAAGCGGAATCAAAAGCTCGATGTTTACAAGTCGAACGATCAAAACATTTTCCGTACTTAATCGTAATCTGTTTAAACGCCCCCAAAATCTACAGTGTTAATCCTTTCGAAGCAAATTAATTAAATTTACATGCCTCTCGCGTGACATTAATTGCCATCGAGTTCTTTTTTAATCAGTAAAGTGTCGTTCTGCCAGTAATTTGTCAGGTCATTAATAACTTGCTGCTTGTGGCCGATGCGATGGTAATTTACTTTTACGCTTGAAATTAGGTCTGCACGAAACGCCTCCTCCGAATCGGGACGAAACTTATCTTCCTCCTGACGTGTACGAATTACGTACGTTAGTCCTTGTTGCGGTTCTCAGAACTTTCGAGGCCATTCCGATAATTTCATTTTCTTATTTACCTACGCTTCTGTTTATCATCGTAAGCCGAAAAAGTGCATTTACTCCTTTCGTCATGCCAGGACGAAAATGCACTTTATCGATACAGGTCCCCTCTCTACGAACACAATTTCGGAAACGAAAAGGTTTGCATAAGTTTGATTCATAAGTACATCGGTTACGTAATAGATATATGTAATTCTTTTATTATATTATAAACACACTAAAAATATATATATCGTTCTATATCTACGATTCTGTATATCTAATTGACGTTAAATATTTTTTTAAATATGTTTCTTTGGTTATATGTTGTGTCTTGTATGGGTGTACATCGCATCGAGGATTCTTTTGTCATAAGAACGCCAGAAATTCATAAAACCTCTTCGAGAAGATAACGGGAAAAGAACATGCAATGAAGCTAATACTGGGGGCGTACGGAGAGATATTCGAATTCGCACAATTAAGAATGCGCCTTTTTGATTTTTTTTTGGGTTGTTCATGTTTTTGTGAATGCACATTTTTAATTGCGCAAGTGATGCCTTTTGTATACAGATATTCGTTGATTAGAAATTTCTTGAATATATAAAAAGCATTTTATACAAAAATTCATTTAATTATTTCCCCTTTTTTCCATTTTCATGGCAACAACTTAATATATTTTAAATTTGTGTAGCTTTTGATTTCAGTTCTCTAGACGTGTTTTATTGAAGAACTCAATTTTACTTTTACAGCCTAGGCGTAAACTTTCAAAATTGTCGAGTGGTCCGACGATGATTTATTTATTTATAATTGTAGCAAGAATATCTGTATACATAATAAACGAGTTGCAAATTTATAATAACATTGGAAGAAGCATCGTAAACGAAGTCGACACAAAACTGAATCATAATCAGCACCTTGAATACATATAAAAAACCACTAAACATACTTGAGCAAAAATTAGTGATAGGTACGCGGAACATCCCATAGTTCGAAGTAATCGGGAGGTTTCTGCTATTTGTACCTCGTCGGGCCGAGCCAGGAACACCCAAACAACTGGCACCCGGCCAGGGCGATCACCAGCACGACGATCGCCAAGAAAACCGAATAAATTACGAACAAATGCACCAAGGAGAATACGTACAGCGTGCGGTGGCACCAACGATTGGGTTCGAACAGGGTGGGTGCGTAATCGGGCCACTTGATCGACAAGATCCAGTAATTTCCGAGGGTGAACCATGCGATGAGGAAAACGGTCAGCGCCAGGGATGCTACCTTGGATCCGATGGACGAAGCCGAATTCAAAGTTCCGACGTCTAAGCGGCGGGTGTGGAGTTGATTCCAAAGCGTCCACGCCATTTTTATGCAACCTACGCTACCCCCGACCACCATATAAACCGGAATGTGGGGTTCTCTGGGACAATCACGTAAAAATTGAATACCTAAAAATAAAAATAAAAACATTAGAGAGCAAAAGCTCCAACCAACTGGAATCCATAAAAATAATAAAGCTGGCTTTCACCTCAACTCTTGGAAACTGAGGCGTAACTGCGTATAAACGAAAATTCGTTTGTAACAGTGAAGTACTGAACTTTCCGGAAAAGCAAGAGCAAGATAAATAACTCGAACGGAAAAAAACGTCTCATCGAGAGAACACCGCCCAGTCGAAATCAAAGGGAATCGAAAATGACATGCATTCGTCTCTGGCAGAGAAGTTTGCTTCTGTGTACCGACCGCAAAGTAAGCAAACTCCGCTGAAAAACGCTATTTACTTAACGATCCGAGTCAAAGGAATAAGCCCTTACGTCAAAATTCTAAACTAATTACAAATATTTGTTCCGTTATTAACAAGTTACGAAAGAATTCTAATTTAAGCTTGAGAATAAAAGATGTTGGTAGTCCAGAATAAATCGATTTACAGGAAAAGATAAAAGAAAATATTTGCATTACTAACAAAGTCTGGGCAAAATGCCAGAAAATAGGAAAGTATTTTGCAAGGCTGTCGGGAGAGGTCGCACAGACGAAACCTGTAAATACGGGTTGTATTTCCTGATTGCATTTCATAGAGCCTCGTTTGTCGGAAGCTCGATTTCCAAAACGTTATTATTCATAACCGCTACCCGCACTTGATATATTATTCCGCATAACCCCTCACTTAATATATCAACCTGATCTGGATACCGACGCCGCACCGTTTCTCTAATTTATTTACCCATGCCTCTCTGATATCACCATGTAAATTTCTGTCTGCGGTTTTCCTATTAAGCTACGCAATTAAATTAATCCGTCTACTACTTAGGCGAACATACGATTTCTAAAAGAGTTCTAAAAACATTTTTCTAAAAGCTAGTATGGGAGATATACTACGGGCTCACTTTCTTATGGGGAATTAACATTATGTACCAAATGTGTATGTATAGTTGCCTATCGTCGCTCTGACAGGCGCGCTGTCTTTTACATTACATGTACATTTACAATCGTGAAATAACTATTCCCCGAATATCCTTTAATGTTCCCTCATATCTACGTCACACCTACGTCACGTTATTCTAAGAATAATGCTTATCCGACGATTGTAAAATCGGGCCTTAATTACACATTTTTTTATTTTATTTAAAAGTGGCGTTTTATTTAATAATTGTCAATATTTAGTCATGTTATGAAATGGTAGAACAATGGTCCTACATTTTACACACACGTCTGCTCTTGTTTTTAAAATGAACTATCAACCCGATATGAAAATAATTTAATACAAAATCCGACACGATCCTAAATAATGATTTTATCCGCGCAGCTAAATAAAGAGGAATTCGAAATTGATTTTAATGTTACAGCCCCATTTGTATATTTAGTAGCACAATTATAATTATCCCGTTTGCAACCGAATGCCATCCGTAACAAATTATGGCAAGCGTTGCGATAACCGACGTTTCGGGTTTACTCCTTACGAACGCTAAAGGCGACAAGTTCCACGCTTAAAGATTCCGTTTTTAATTAAAACGGAATCGACTGTAGCCGCTACATTCTGAGTATTGCGAAGGCGTCATGAATATTTATTGCATTATCTTGCATCGAATCTCTGTCCTGCATGTTCATGTTGAACGAAATGAATCGCAGGAAAAGCAGCGGCTATCCGGCGGAAATTTTATTCGTGTCTCTATTAAAGTTTGCAGACGAAATACAAAAAGTTATTACAATAATTAAATGAAATTAATTTTTTGTTAACCCATCAATCAATGATGTAGTTAGTTAGTCGACGCCCAGTTTCCCAAACACGTACTTTCTGTTGATTTGTTTTTAACTTCTGAGCGAAATTAATGAGTTCTCCGCCAAACAACTTCTCTCGACAATATTGTATTGCTCAGCCCGGGTAACAATTGTAATGCGGCGAACTATAAATCTTGCGCTTCCTTAATTGCTTCCTGAATAAATTACATGACGCGCGGATTGCATAAAGTGATGTAAATGATTCTGCGAACTGGCGTTTATTACGATTAATTTTGCTCGAAACCGTACACTTTTTTTTTAGCAATTCCTGTGAAGTTACGTGTAATTGTAAATTGAATAAATAGATTTAAAGTTACACGTCCTGAATTTGACAAGTGCATCCTTACCGATGAGAAGCTTGGAGATCACATTCACAACGTGGAACGTGAATGGGAAATGTGGGAATTCTACATCACTTGGTTGTCTGCCTGCCCGCCTAAGAACTCGAGAATGCGAATACAAGTGCGTAAAGTGGTTAGGTCCCTAGTTGGATCTTGAAACACTTATACTAAAAGTGGAAATATGACATAAAAGAAAAGGCTCGATTTAGAAAGTCCCGTCCCCCATTCATCTCCATCCATCACTGTTTGCGAGTTAGCGAAAGTGAGTTAGTAAAATCGTTTAATTACGATTTCATCGGGTGAATAAAAATTAAATTCCCAGAACCTCAAAATTTGAACGTGTGTTTTTATAAATGCAGAGTTTCCTTTACTCTCTGAAACGTTTTGTTTGTCCTATTTGATTCTAAATTTAATTCAGACGCTACCTACAATAAATCTAATTAAATTATTCGAAGGCATTCTAAAATTAAGACTGCCTACCTTCCTGTGGGTTATTAACGTAGCCTGAGATTTCTCTAATCAAGGAATTGTAGCCCCCATAAATCTAGTCTAATCTATTCACGCACCGATACTCGCGAGTTTAATGTGGGCATTGGGGCGAACAAGTTTAAGAATTGAGTTGGGTAATATATGCGCCACAAACAGCAAAACCGAATAGTGAGAAGGGTTGCGTGTTGCACGCTTAACGGAACACGATAGTTCACGGGGATGGATGTTTTAACTTACCCATGATGAGCATGAGGAGGGGTAGCGCGGACAAACACATCAGGGCGATGGTCACGACCACTGGAAGAAGACGAGCGTTTACAATTCAAAATTCAGAATGTGCCTTAATACTGACCTGTTTTATTGACTATATTCAGAGCTTTGATCACGAAGTCGCAAGTGCTCGAAGCTTCCAAGTTTGCGTCTTTGAGTTGGTAAGCGACGGAGCCGTAAGTGGTCAAAGACAATCCCAGGCCGAGGCCTTGTTCCCCGTCGACGTACTTTTGGTCCGAACAGAGGCGTCTTTGCTCATCACCCGAGACCTGCATCAGGCCCACCTGTCAGTCAGTCAGTCACCAATCACATGGTGTATCTTTTTAAAATTAATTACACTACGCCAAGCACTAGAAGCAAGCAGCAAGGATATCTGCAGAACAGAAATTGATTCCTTGTATATTCACAAAGTACCTACCGCACCATGCCGTCGCTTCGCGTCGTACAAATCGAAAGCTCTTGCGTTTCATTTTTTTTATTTTCCATAGAAAATACGCCCGGAATTTATGTAAGTAACTTTTGATCTGATTGTGAGTGTTATTCAAGAACGAAGAACGCAAACGAGTGTGGATTTCCCGAAGTGGATTTCGAGAAAATTCAGATTTCTTTATAAATCGCGCGATCCGCACGTGCTGCCACCGGAATTAAATTGCTCCGAAGACTGGGAGATAACGTTATAAACATCACAATATGTCACGGGATTTATGCCGGGGGCTCGGTTAAAGGATGCGCACGTGGGATCCGAGATGAGTTTTTGCGTTCGCTCCGAGAGACATTTCAATTTTTAAAACGATCAAATTGGGTACACACACAGATTTTGAGGAAACATTTCACGAGATTATATCGATTTGTATACTCGGATCCTCTTGTGTCTCGGTATTCAATTTCGTCTGACGCGCGCATTGCATCAAGCTTGAAAGCGAAGTCTATAAGCAGTAAAAGCTCGGCCTCAGTTTACCTGGCTGACAGAGCTGCTCGCCCTCCTAGATCCACCCTCCGACAATCCCGTACTGCTGTAGCCCATGTTGATCGCGCCCCTCGAAGACGAACGATACGGAGATGTACTTCGTCCACCTAAACGAGAACCTGCAAGCAAGTGAAATAAATTAGGATGGGAACTACAGATTTATTACGTGATTAGAATCTTGTAGGGAGGGAATTTGCAGGGACATTTTTAATGTAACGTCAAAGTATCCTTTTTTTTTAATGAAGTCTGAAGGAGCAAAGTTCCTACTCGTATTATTAAAAGAGGGCTCGAATCGATACGCAATTGTAAAAAATCGAACATTTATGAAACTTTGTGTACTTCTTTGTGAGAGCTTCGAAGCAGCGGGAGATACTCGAGGTATAAAGTTTAGTGCGTCGAAGAAAGAATTGATAAAGGAAGCCATAGAGATAAAGGGGGTAGGGAGGGAAGATAACTTCTTAATTTAGTTGAGTATGTAACTTACTCGAGGGATTATCGGCACTTGATCGTCTTTCTGTGGCTGGCGGTTCTTGGAAGGTTAAAGTTAAACTTCCCCTTGGTGTTCGGCCGGTATCTACATCGGGGACGAGAGTGTTTTTGGCAAGACTTCCCCTAGGACTTCGATTGTGATTGTTGTTTTCTGGTCCAATGCTACCCCGTGGACTTCTATCACTATGATAATCACTACCACCGATGCTTCCACGTGGGCTAGTCCGTACGTTCAAGGTTTCCGGTGCGATACTACCCCGAGGACTACGATTGCTATCAGGTACTATGCTATGCCTCGGACTTCGGTTGATATCCTCTTGAATGGGACTGGTGTTTTGGTTCCAAGTGCTTGATTCTGATGGTGTTAGACTTTGCCTCGGGCTTCTGTTAATGTCGGGAATTAAACTATTTCGCGGGCTCCTGTTGAAGTCCGGCGCGAGACTCATTCTGGATCCGTGGATATTATTGTCAGGAACTAAACTGTGCCGTGGGCTTCTGTTGGAATCGGGCACCAAACTATTTCTAGCACTTTTATTACTAACATCAGGAACTAAACTGTTTCGCGGGCTTCTATTATACACGTCGGGAACTAGGCTATTTCGCGGGCTGAGCGCGCACTCGGGTACTAAACTACCCCTAGGACTTCTAGAGTACGAATCACCGGGTACTAGACTATGGCGAGGGCTTCTTAAGCCGGTGGATTCGGGGACCAGGCTGTTTCTAGGACTCAAAGCGCTGTCCGGAACTAAACTTTGCCGAACACAAAACTCATTTACATCCGAAGTGTCTCTGGTTTCTAGCGAAATGTCCGGGATGATGCTGTGCCTCGGACTTCGGTTCATTTCCGGCACCAACATGTTCCTCGTTGCTCTTTCGCTATCCACGGGAGAAACGGCGATACTCGCTCTTCTTCCGGGGCTCGTCGCGGCGGAACGAGTTTGTCTTGACTGCGGCGAAGACGCCGTGCTTCTAGACGCCCGTCGTCTACGCGACGACGTGCTTCGATGTAACATCTCGGAATTATTATGTTAAACTATTGATATTAATTGTTCCTGAAACAAAATAATTGGATTAGTTGAGCGAGACAGGAAGAGAAAAGAAAGAATATATATATTTCAGCAGACTGAAAGAGGGAGAGAGGGGGGTTTTGATGAAATAGAAATTATGGCGGTACATCCTGCACACCTGGTTCCGACCTGCTGCTGAAATATTGCTTTTTAGATGTTGCACGCGATATTTTCGCCCCGCCGTACAAATTCATTTTTCTTCGAGAAGAAATCCTCAACTCTAATTAAGAACTAGGCTAAATGAAATCTGGCTGGAGGAGATAGGGCGAAATAATGAGCTTGCTTGGCGATATTCACAGGAGACTGTGATCCTATGTGTCGAGTTACAAATTGATTTGATGCAGCCCAAGACAAAATTCAATTTGTGATTGATTAGTTTACGAAGTCACGATAGGCAATGGTAAATTTAAATTCAAATTAAAAGTGTATAAAGTTGTTAAATAATGTTTTGAAATAGTTCAGCCATTGTAACACGTTTACTGAACACTCCATCTAAAGGAAACTGCTTCTACGAAATGCAACCATAGTCCTTTCACGTCCCTGCGGCACTGTATCTGGATCCTCCCAAGACAGAGCTTGAGTGCAAGTCGAGTTAAGAAGTGAGAACTCTCGAGCGACAGACGTGCCTTTAAAGCGAGGTTAAAAGCTTCTGGGATTCCACAACCGAAAGTTTTATTTGCGAACAATTGGAAGCGCAAACATATCTTAATTTGCCGCTCACCGTCTGTCCGATAAGGGACAGGACAGGAGAGTATTGGATGTGTTCGCACGACGAATAAACAAGACGTGGGATGTTATTTTCAAAGTTAAAGTAAATAATATGATGCTTTTCCCCGGACAACAGGACGTGTTTTTCTCTTTTTTTCCCCCGTTCCCCACCCGTAGTAGTAACTTTTAATTAAAGCCTGGCTTAATTAAAATAATTTTGAAAACGCGTTGGGACGACATAATTTATTGTCAAAGGACCCAAAGGGCAGAGAGCTTTTTTTATATCAATTAAATTATTTCTCTGTTGTTTGATGCCAGTAGGTTGTCCTTTGTACAATATTAAACAGTACATTGTTGAAGTAGGCCGATTGTTTTGAGCTGTGAATGATTCAAAATATGCGAGCGCGTTAAAAGCATTTCCTCCCCATATTTACACTATGTAGTCAACAGTGATCACATCGGATGCCTGAAGACGCGCACTGGATCAACAAAATCTTCGAATATGTTTATCGTTTCTGTTTGCGCATTGCTTTTTTGGCAAAACATACACGTGCCACCTACAAAAATTTAACGACGGCCTCCCCCCTCGAGCGCCGAACTTTCAGATTAAATGTAAATATTTTAGTTTGGCGCGTATTTTCCTTAAATAAAAATTCAAATTCCCACGTCGATCTTTCCGCCGAGGTATGAATTCGCGGGTCAATTCGAGTTTCGAGATACCGCGCCACTTATTTCGTATGAATTCACACCATTACGCTCCTTTTACGACGGAATCATTTTTATATTGCCCCCCATTTTAAAGGATTTGCCATAGTTTCAAGCGACCTGGACTAATGGAGTGTGAAAGTGACGTTATTTTAGTTTTTTTTTTAGTTTTTCTGCTTCTTCTTTGGAACGCTTTGTTCGGAGTAATCGACTTGAAATCAAATTTACTATGTTATTGTGTGGGACTGGAATTCCACCCACCTTTATTCTGAGGGATTTAACCATGCCTAAAACTAAGACAAACATACGTTTATGATATCTAAAAATACGTGCATTGATATATCCATATCCATAGAGGTAAAGGTTCGTGATACATGATGGCGGAATGTCAAAGGAAACGGCCACTAAATACACGGAACTAGGACGGACGGAAGCAATAAAAGTGATTCGTGGCCCCAAAAACCTTCTACTCGTTTCTTTGCTATTCGATACACTTTCACACGCGAATGTAATATGTTGGCCGAGATTTTCACTTAAATACACTATCTGCAATACAATTTAGTCTTCCCAAAGTGCAAATCGAAGTATAATTAATAACCACAGCAAACTGAGTGAGCTGCAAATAAATCGTGTTTTAATGGCTTCGTGTATCGCAACACGGGCAAAGAGCTTTTACATAATATCACACGATCGCTTTGAGAAACTAGATGCCACTTCAATAAGCCAAATCGCAGATTCTATCCAGGAGCCCTATTCTCAACCCGTTCGAAAAGATTCGCATGCGAAAATGACGTCAACATGACGTATTTTCCGAATGATTTGTATAGTTTTGTACGAGAATCTACGTCATTTTGACGTCATTTTCGCATGCGAATCTTTTCCAACGAATTGAGAATAGGGCTCCAGGTTCGAAATACTTCGAAATAGCTTGAGAAATTAAACTGGAATTTATGTATCAACCAACCAATAAAATTGATTGACCATAAACTCTGTCTTCTCACAACAACTACAAATAAAGTCGTATTTTAGAGCTTGTAGGGTTTCAGATCAGATGCGCCATAAAAATCATTCTTAAAAGCCAATAAAATTGTGATGGCCTTCATTTTCGTTCAGCCAAAAACTTGCATGCAAACAAAGTCGGTTTCGCTGTAGATTAAAGTAATTGAGGAATTTTTCTCGAAAGTAGTAGCTACATTCTTTTATTTTAACGAGCGTAATTAACTTTTAACTTTTTTTTCTCAAATGTTTGGGAGTGTGCCAGGATGAGGTAATGTATGCTGAAAGTTTCCAAACATCCATTCAACGTCGCACGCCGTGCATTGTAAGCGTAATGAAGTTTTCTTCGTAGCTCCACTATCCGATTCTCTCTTAACTTCGATTGCCAAATCGAACTTCCTAATTGCATTTAGCGAAATCATAACTTAGTTTGGGCGCAAGTTGCTAAACGACGACATTGACGTATGTGAACGACGCAAGTCGGGCGTGAAGTTACAGTTTGTAAAGATTCAAGTTGAAATCCCGAACTTTTTTTAAACAGATTTTAATTAAAACACTTCCACAGCTCCGGGCTCGGCCATGAAAGGTCCTGGCAACGTTCGAAGTGAACTCAAACAAATTCCCGTCAGGCAGTTTGATTTATGTTAAGCTTTAGCGTACAACTTCCTCCTGCATGTGTTTGTTTAATGCTACGGCGGTGTTTGTCTATTTATGGATTTAATAAGGCGAACTTTTATTGTTTTACTTTTGAGCTGTCCCTGCTTTACTCGAGTTGGTTCAAAATTTAAAGCTCCACCGGCGCTCGCTCGGCTTTCTCAGGTCCAGGTGGCTCGCGTCGTATAATAAATAATAAAGAGAATATCTCTGTAAATAATGCGACAAATGTTTTGCCTACGAATCTTGTTCGTTTGCAATCCGTGTCTTGTCATCATTTTTAAATGTTAGATCTTTACAACTTGACTAATTTGTGTTTGACTGTACACTGACTGCTTCTTGGTTTATTTTTGTTGCAAACTTTTCCCTGTTCCTTCATTCACTTTCCAATTTTATGCTTTGAAAAATGAAAGTTACTTTTTTCGACCCGTTCTGAATTTCCGCTACAATTTGACTAAATTTATTTACACACGTATATTTAATAAGCAGATTTTCGAAGCATTTACGTCTAACTTACAATCCCATTTTCGTGAGCTGGAAATTTAAATCTCACTTAACGTCTGACACGTTCGTTTCACTCGCCCGCGCCTGCCTTCGTGACTCTCACTTTGCAAATTAATAACGACATTTTTTGTATGAATAATGCGTCGACCGAGAGCCCCCCCCCTGACCTAAATTCTATCGCCGAACAGGAAATCTCTCTCCGTGCAGGGGGAGTAAGGACCTATTTCGAGTCGAACGTTTATACCGGAGGTTTTTAAACGCCCCTGGGAAATTGTTTTGTCGTCCTTCCGCCATCCTGGAGAAGGATTCATGGGCAATTCCGAGTTAAAAACATAGAGAAACGAGAAAGTTTGATGAGGATATTGATATCCATTCATGACGTGTTATTTTAAATTAAAAAAGAAAAACCTCAGAAACTCCGGTCATAAATATCGGGGGATTCCTTTGGTAATTTATACGCTATTGATGTTTTGCTTCAAGACCACACATTAACTTTGAATTACAACCCCTCGACGACGTCCGCAATATTTCTCGTCGGCGGCGTGTAGTCCTTTCGAATGAAAACAAACTGCCTCGGCATTTTCTACCCCCACGATATTATTTAGCGCCGATATAATTGCGAAAGTAACAGGGGTGGGGTTGTTTTTTTCTTTCAATTTTCGTAAAATAATGTCGCCGACGGAATTCTCATTTTGTGGAATTTTTTCGTGCGGTTTATGTTTTCAGCGCGACGCGACGCGGCGGTAGCAGCTGAAAGGCTTCTATTTTATTTCTGCAGAAAAAAACTTTTTTTGCCTCGCTCGGTAATTGAGGCTCGCCGGGAATGTGCAAAATGGAACAGAAAATGCTAATTCGTTGGAGGTTTTCAAACGTACCGTAGCTACACAAAAATATTTATGAAAAGCAAATACAACGTTTTTATCAACCGTGGAAATATCTCGGAAAAATAAAACCTGAAAGCAAGTTTCCTTTGAAATCACTGAACTATTATTATTTAAGCCAATATTAAATAGCGTAAACAAGTAAAATGTAACAACATCCAAATGGCAAGAAAGTAAAAGAATATTTTCTTCTTAAAAAAGATCACTTGGAATCATCGCTAGGAGACGAAAAAAAAATAGCATCGTTTGAACTTCTTTTCGTTTAAAGCTCGTTATTAATGCTGAGTGAATTTCTGTGGCGCGAACGAGCTTACTATACACCATTTGCCACCCTTCGCATGAATTGTTGGTTTTTGTAGAACTAAGGGCGGCATCGTGGAAATGTCGAAGCAGTAAACTACGTGATTTGTTAGGATTTAGGAGGATTTGAATTTTTAAATTGCTTTTAAAGTCTGACATGTTTAGAATGTATTCGAGAATTGAACACTTCACATTTTGTAAAACTGCATCATTAAAAGCACTTACTTCTATATTCTTTCATTAATTTTATTTTCTTTGTGTGACAATGGCTTTTCCTGAAAAGAGGTAACAATTAATTTTTTGATATATTTCTATGAGTAGGGGTGATGAAAAAGTATTCTTTAGTCCACCCACACTTAAGCATTTAATTTCAAGAAAGCCACCCCGAATTAACGGCCTCCGGTGTACGTAGGTAAACGAAGCGCATCCTTTTAAAAGCAGGGTAGACGCGTTTTTCCTGCTCATAAAAGAAAAAGAAACGTCGAATTTATGTACGTACGTAAGCAATTCAATTTGAGATACAACCGCTCGCCCCGACACTTTGTCGGCGTCTCTCCAGACTAATATCGTATCACATATTTATAAAAGAAGAGATTTGTAAATTCTATTTCACCCGGAGGCAGGTCCTCGCCGGCTCCGAAGGACCGCCTAATGGCGCATGGGCTACAGACGTGGAGTTTCCACGAACGCGCGGAATTTTGTTTTCCGCCGCTAATTTGCGCACCAGAAAAAAGCACAGCTTAATGATGACGGCAGGAAACGTTTCGACGGCTAATGGGAAAGTTTGGAGGGGGCGTATGTGAGGGAGGAAAAGGTTCTACACGTTTAGAAATAAGCAGTTTTATAAATTTATGAGGTATTCATTGGTACATACATATAAACTAAAAAAGAAGATGAGGTATTTTTTTTAAATATTTGAAATGCAATAAAATTATTTTATATTAAGAATTTTCTTGGCCACGTTCAAAGATCGAAATATCTGCTCGTAGAGCGTTCGGAGACCGTGCTGGAAGGAAATTGCATTTCAAATATCGTTATTGCACCGACGCGACGGACGTCGTCGACGTCGTTTCTCCGATATTTTATCGCCGGCAAAGAAAAAAATAATTTAGTCGTAAACGAAAGGAAATTGTACGATAAGACAGAATGTCAGCTTGCGTAATGAAGCGTAGAAGTAATCGCTTTTCTTTGACCTTTAACTTCCTCCTTATCGGGAGGTAAAGTGCGCCCGATCGATTTTAATGTAAACAACTCGTTAAGCGCACGATCTTATCGGGGGAAGAAACTGCACACGTCGGTCGTTTTTATTTAAATTTAAATTTCAGCGGGGCTTTAATCTAGAAACTCATCGGGGATTTATCAGGAAAGAAATTAGGTTTGCGTGTGCGCGCTGGGAAACTGAATCTTCTATTATTTTATCACTTATTTTGTCGCACGAAAATAACAACTGATTGTGAGGCATTTCACTAATCCTCCGCTTGTTCCAGCCCTTGTTTGTATCAGCTAGTCGAAAGAATTTTAATAAATACTCCCCCCGTCAAGTCGGATGAAATTTATAAATTCTTATTATAAAATTAATTCGGAACGCTCGTGATTTTAGGAGAAGAAACTCTTTAAAATTATGTGTTAGAAGGGAGTTTTATGATGTAAAACGCTGAAATATTCCGGGGCTGAAACCGGTGTTTAAAACTAACGAGTTTGCATGAGTTTCTTATCTAAAATTGAATTTGATTGATTTTATTTGCTGCATCCCCCATTTCTAATTTTAGTTCGCTTTCTCAATTTCAATTGGCTTCCTTGTTCTTTTGAGTTATTTATAAAAGAAATCGTTTAACTTCCTCAATCATATTTCTTATAATTACATAGATAGATTCCCCCCCACACTTTCACGGGGTTCCATTTTATACACGGCGCTTCTCTTTAAATTCCAACGCAGAAATTTATCGTTGCTCATCCTTCGTCCTTATTATAATAATTAGGTGCTTTATTTTTCAGCTTAAAAAAACGTGTACAGATGTCTCGCGGATTCCCCAAGCATCGCATCGGGGCGAAACAGAACAAACCCAAAAAACCTTTTTCAGGTGATTACTCATTTTAATTTGCCGTATGAACATAATGAATCTCCTGAAGCCCGGAGCTTTTACTTATTGCTCGTTTTGAAAGCGCAAGCCCGTATATCGTTAGGTGGAAAAGATCCTAATGTGCGCTTCGTGATATCGGGGCTTTACGTGCGTGTAAAGCTTATCCTGTTTCGCAACATTTACTTAAACGATCGTTTAGATCGATATCTGAAATCGCGTTTTTACTATAATCCGAAGGGGGGGCTTTAAAAATACGTATAGAGGAGGCGGATTCGAATGAAAACCGTGCCCGAATTACATGTTTCCGGACGCGCCGAGGAAAACGCATTAAAAAGAAAAATACTACGGTTTCATGTAAATGCCGCCGACTCTTTATTTTTGAACCCGTAATTTGTCGAGCGGCAAAAAATAATTCTTTCTCGTGAAAAATGTCAAACATCTAAACTTGCGTTTATACCATTTAACAGCAAAGCGTTTCTTGCAATTTTTAATCATCTAGTGATGCGCAAACCAATAATTTTTACTTAGCGATAGTGACCCTTAGGTATAATGTATCTAAGGTTCACTATTGCTAGCTAGCAACCATCGATTTGCCCACCGCTACCTTATGCACAGGCTGTTTGTGTGGGTACATTAGCCTACAAAATTTAAAATTAAAATGAAAGGTAATTCCAAAAAAGAAATAATCTCTTCTGCATTAAGCATTAACGTTAATGGATGATATTCGACTTTGACGAATGCACCACCACCACAAAAGCCCCGACTGAAAACAAGGATAAAACGAACGCGAGTGATGAAAATACGGCGTGGAAAATTTAATTCAGGGAGGAAGGCGGTTATCCTTTGGTCCCGATCGATAATGCGATGCTCGTTAATTAAATTTTCATTGGGCGATGCGAGTGCACTTAATATCCTTCCTTAAATCATCACTAGACGGCACACCTACAGAAGTAAAGGGTGTGAATGTGAACCGAAGTAATTATTTATTAAAACGATTTAAAGTGTATCAAACTCCAAATTGGAATTGGCAAATCAAAGGAAGGTATAATTTGGACAAAACCAAATTGGGGGGAGGGTAACTCGGAGAACTTGCAGCTTTGACTGCTTTTATCGACGGCTGATGTAACTTGGAAACTGTCGTCTAGTTCTGGAGGGATGAATAAGGCAGATAAGAATTCGCGTCTGGACTAACAAGATTGAAATGCTGCTTGCCCTACGAACTTAAATCCCGGAATATTAGGGGTGATTTTGTTATAGAGACGCTCTTTTTATCTTCTCGTGTCTCTTCCGACTGTCATAATAATATAAAATTGCCTTACGCATATAGAATATTCAGAGGGTTTTTTTTTTAATATCATGCGAAGGCGTGATGTGCGGAAATGGAATGAACGTTATCAGGCCGTCGAAATAGTTCATTTTTTTTTCTATACGTATAAAATCAATCAATCAATATAAAATTGCCCAAATCTTTGCGACTGTGTTATTAACCAAGTTTAGAATATTGATCCTCCCTCAATATTTCCTATTTAAAGTTTTTCTATTACGGTTGCCTTACGTGATTTGCTCGCATTAGAGCTCCGACAAAAATGTAGGTATATAATCTTTCCGGAATAAAGTTTGTGTGTGAAATTGTATGTAATTTGGGGGAAGTCGTAAATATGTAAATAAGTGATCGGCAAACATAGGATTTCTGATATGCCCTTTGGCGTACGAAATCAGAAAAGTTTCGGGCACGTTAAGAAACTGTGGGATGTGAAAGTTGTGGGCTCTAAAAGAAAAGACATGACACACAAAACCAAATCATTTTTATTAATTCTATTCCCTGTGCTGTATGAGTAGAGGATTTTTGCAAGCAACCAACAACACACTTCGTTTAATCCTTATCCAGGAAATTATGTGAAGAGTTCAGAAAAACTTCGAGATAAAAATCTGGCTTACGAATATTTATTTATTTCCAAGAGCTTATCGTGTTGCAACTTTAAGCTTTTTGATTTCTCAAGCAGCACTTTAAGAAGTAATTAAAAAGTAAAGTAAAGGATGAGGCGTTAGTTTTACGTTGTAAGACACAAAGAGGATTCTAAAGGAAAGACGTAAGTAAATAGAACTGAAGTTTCGTCAAGCAACATAAACAGAATCATTAATTATTGCGAAACTGAGGAAGGTTTTAAAGGGAATTTAAATTCCACTCCCCCCACCCCCAAGTGTATTTATTTTACGCGATTCGATTTTAATTCTAAAATTGTGCGATAAAAACATGTTTTGTACCTACTGCGATATTAAAGTTTTCATAAAATTAATCCAGAATTTCCAAGAATCTATGAAATGTGGGGAGATTTTGGAGCCCGTAGTAATAAATTATGTACTTGCACGGCTTCCAAATTAAAAATTATGTTCGCCGCTTATTTCCCACCCACCCACACGTCTGATAAATACGAGATTGATTTCTCTATGGCATGAATGAAATATGGTGAAAAATGTAGTGTATTGTTGCAAGGCAGTACCCCTTCATCAATCCAGACGGCGAAATTGCATGACATCCATTCAGTGCATGTTCGGCTTGAAATATGTAGGTCATGTTCAACGCTCTGTACAAATACCGGATCTATTGCGAAACCGGGCACATCCAGGATGCCCCAGTAATTGGGAATAATTGTAAAGTCGTACCTGTACGTGTTGCTCATGCAAGTGGGGCTTAATGCATGCGCTGAATTATTACCGGGCTTCCCGATTTTCCGCGCCCGAATTTACTGCCGTCTTGGAGTGCCCTGCCTTAAAAGCATTCGGAGTTACGTGTCATTAGTTTTGAAAAATGCGACGAAGGCCGAAAGCGTGGCAATGATTTAAATCTTTCGTGTGTACAGTGTGTTAACATGATTCGGCTATTAAGTCTGTTGCGTAACGATAACAATTTCCGAAGTAACGGTGTTCATTATCCCAGATTAATGCAGCAGATTAGTTCTGTGGGAGTTGACGTGTTTTGACACTGTTGGTTAGCAACATTATGTGCCTTCAACGCCAAGTCGATAATCGAAGTCGGCGATTACCGCGCGAGCAAGTCAAAGACGTCGAAAATTTAATAATCGGATGAGGTTACCGCTTCCTGTCCTCGTCGAGGCGATCAACTTCCGCGTTTGATTTATATTTGTTCCGGAAACAGATGTCGCCGAGGAGATAAATCGTTTCTTTCGCTGCCACTCAAATACGTTTGATTCAACATGACTACGAAAAGAAGAAAACAATTTGCTTTCATTTCAAAAAGTACTCTTCTATGACGAAAAAGAATTGGAATGTATTCTGCTTGCTGCCGTAAACTATCGAAGTTAGCTGCTATGAAGTTGGAAGACCAACAAACTCCAAAAATTAAGAAGAATCCCCCAAGGGATAAAACGTTGAAGATAAAGAAGAGTTTTAGAAGAATTAAGATGATTCTTTTGGATTTGAACAAGCAGGGTATATGAGTTAGTGTGATGTAATAAAAAAATGTATTTATTTATGTAATTTTCATTTACATTAAAATAAATAGCACATAATCCTTGTAAATAAACAAATTTGTTTGGAAAGTAAACAGAAGCGCACAATTTATATGTATTTAATCAATGCGTTCAATTAATTGATTGCATAAATTACGTCTATGTTTTATTTTACTGTGGTTCAGAATTGTGCGCGTTTATAATTTACAAAGTTTATAATCTACGTAAATAGTTGGCAACTTTCGAGTTCTCCGCTGAGAGTGATACGATCATTCGGTCGGAAACAGCATTTACGCGCCTAAGTTGAGAGTTTTCCTCCGGGAATTAATAATTCCGTTAAGTTCACCGGTAATGGCATGCAGCATCAACGAAACAAGTCTTCGCATGTGTAGTAGTAATCGCCAACTTGTGCTCGCGCCTCGTCTCAGAATTACATAACCGCGACTCTCAACAAACAATTTGTTTTCGAGAAATATATTACGCGAGCGCTTCCCCAAATATTTACGCGGAGATTTTAATGAAACACCTATTATTATGTTAGTGTGGAAGTTGGCAAACATGCTTAAATAAATCCAAAATTTAGGTGGCATATATCCTGCCACTTTGGGAGTTGTCAAAATCACTTCGATTAGCTCCACTTCAATTAAAAGAAAGAAAATCTTTGGGGCCCATTATTTCCCAAATACATAATCACACTTTAATCCGATTTAATTTCAATTACGCTTTCATTCTTATCTTGGGGGTGATAAAATTCAGAACTTTTTTATCTCTATTTGAGAGACAGCTAAACCCTCCGCATTTTGTCTCATCACGATCACAAAAGGTCGTAAATAATTATTTTTCTGATTATTTCTAAATGGTTGGTTTTATTTAAAAAAAAATGGGGAAACTACACAAGAAGATAATTTAATCCAGGTTGAAACTTCTCTCGAGATATTTACTTACAACTTTAACAATATGTTTCAAACTTATTTAATTATGGTAACATTACTGCAACATTATTACAGAGCACAAAGGAAACGAGATCGTTATTTTTTTTTTAAAGTTCATTTGAGCTCTACCATTGCTCGCTGATAATAATACTCGTAATAAAGTGCTGGGGAGCTTTCAAAGCAATTTGTCTTCGAAACTTTTACGTAATAGAAAACATGTTTTTGCAGAAGGGCATTTTTATTTCAACTCGACGGAGATTATGCACTCGCCTCTTTTAATTAAAACGAAGCCAACGAAATAAACTCTTAACATTATTTAATTAAAAATAGAACTTAATTATCTATTGAATTTTTTATTTATCTTACAGTTCCAAATTTCCTTGTTTGTTTTAATGGGCTAACATCAAAACGGAGTTGTAATTGCCGTGCAATCTCGCAGATTTGGCTTTTGTACGAGTATGTCCGAAACGAAAGGATCCGATTATAAAAGCAGAAGTGAGCGCGATTTTTGTTGTTGTTGTTTTAAGGCGCAGGTCTTTTATTGATTATTCTAATGTGTTCGGCGAGTGGCCGAAGTAATTAGATTATTTCTACACGACAACCCTAATTCTAATTTATGTTTCAATGAAGCCATCTGATACGAAGAAACTCGATTTAACACATTTCTTACGATCAAATCGGCCCCCCGTTTCGTGTCGCACGTTTCAGTATAAAAACGATGGCGCTCTTCTGTCACCAAAGCAAATATTACAGGCATTATGTGCAATCACGTTTTGGAGTTCCTACGATTTATTCTCATATTTGCTCCCCCCCGTCGCGTCGGTTTAGGAATTGACTCGGGTTGAAATTTTACCGTCAGGCGGTTTAACATGAACACAAATGAGATTTGCGCCGTATAAAAGTTATGGTTTTCATATTTTATTACTGCATATTAATATATAAACATTGTTCGTTGTGCGGTAAAGATTTATGCATTCGGTTCGTGCAGGTAAATCTACGCCAATAAATTCAGTGTTTGCGGTTCATTAAAAAGGCAATTTCAGCGCTGAATGTTACCATGCGTTTAATGTACGTACTTTCAATTCGGAGTTAATTAAAATGGCGTGTTTACAGCTAGGAATAATAGGCACTTTCAAAAAAAAGTAATAAAACTTTCATGCTTCTATTAAAACGCAACATATGCGGCGCGCACTTAACAAAAAATTATTTATTTCCTTCGGATGCGAAAGCCTCGACTTTGTTCTGCGAAGTGAGGATTTTAATTCTCTTAATTTGTCGTCGGCTGTATCCAATTCATCCGGTTGGAAGTTTAGCCCGGATTCGGTACGGACGAGGTTGGCGGTGCGTGGCGAAATTAATTTCGAGTTGGCACATCAGGCTAAACTCTCAAGATATTTTCTGCGGCGTCGATTTTAATTATTCTCGAGGGGGTAGAAATTGAGAACATAATATTTGTCGACCCATACGGATTAGATGTACATTCAACACTTTTTTAACCAAGAGTGAATACACACTTCATACTTTTATTATTAGAATCTCCTGAACAAATCAATTTATCTACAGAATTTAGATCATGTTTCAAAGCTGTAATAATTCTAAAGTTGTTCACGTTTGGTACATTAACATTGCCTTTCTTGCCGGCTGTGGGATTGTTTACCTTCAGTTACGCTGCAATGCACCCTGCAACAACGAGAAGTGCTTTTCTGTTCTATTTGTAATTATCTGATTACAACTTGAGCAAGCATTAAGTTTCTCGACATGTTTATTGATTTTGTAATCAGCTGAAACAGTGAAGCTAATAGCTAGGAATTACGAAAGGAAACCGATGCACTAATTAACTCTTATTAAACGAATCTACCTTTTTATAAAAAAAAAAATTGTCTTTTTTATCAATTTAAATAGTAAATTTGTTTAAAGATGTTTGAATTTTCGAACATTTTAAAACGCCGTATAAACGAAGTTAAGCAAGTCATCAATTTTTGCTTGCTTACAAGCGA
Organism: Dorcus hopei; assembly: GCA_033060865.1. Classification (NCBI taxonomy): domain Eukaryota; kingdom Metazoa; phylum Arthropoda; class Insecta; order Coleoptera; family Lucanidae; genus Dorcus; species Dorcus hopei. Next base: position 531,068 of record CM065425.1, on the reverse strand, counting down.
ACAGAAGAAATGTTTTGAATGCTTAAGAGTCGAGGCGTGAAATCTAAATAAAATATCACGTAATAAAAAGAGGGAAATAGAAATGCGGGCGGGCGCGGCTGGAAAAAGAAATAAAGCGCCCGCTTTATTGCCAAACATCACTCCCGAAGTGAAATGAATTAGTTTCCCCATTCAGATGTGCTCCCGGTACAACATTGACGTGCGGCCGATTTATTTTATGCGTGTTCGAAAGCGCGACGCATACGACTCCTACGCCTCATCGTTCCCGAAAACAAACGTTTCAAGCGAAACGTCCTCTTAGGAAAAATAGCTGCGATTTATGTTCGATATTCGCAGGGAAAATATCGGAAGTTTTGATGAGCGATGGGGGGGCCTCACGTACGGATGCAGAAGCCAATTATGTGAAAATATTACAGTCCGGTGCGAAACTTTCAGACTTTTATTAATGGAAGGGTAACTTTTTTAATCGAGGTGAAGTGAAAAGTATTTAAAACTGCGGAAAAATGGAAACGTATTTTCTCCTCAAAGGAACTGAATTAGAACAGTTCCAGAGTGGGACAGTGCTGCCAGTGAAATTCGAACCTTTAATAGTTATTTTTGCAGAATAAAGTGCTATATCATTCAAAATTTTGTTGATAAATTCCAAGCCACGATCACTACTGAAACAGTTAGTAGTTCTTTTGCCAAATAATTACAAGATTCGCGCATTAATCCCAATTAGTTTCACATTATCCCCGGATTATTTTGCTTTATGAAAATCTGCTGTGGGGAACTCTGTTAGGGGGGAGAGAATTCGATTTGAACTCCATAATTTCGAAAGCAAGTTCTCCAGGCGGATCATCGCACGTTACACTGTTTTCCGCTTCAGTTGCTCGAGTGGAAAAGTTCAAGTCGACCACAAACGCCGACAGCAGTTAGATATGCATTGAAACTCGTCCCATAATATTCATTCGTATGCATATAGAACTTTATTTTGCTAAAAAAATTCCCTGTTCTTCACAATCTCTTAACTATTAAGTGGGTCAGAAAATATGTCACCCTACACAGAATCAACGATTGATAATGAAATCGGACTTCATACATAGCTTCTTTCCTTATTTATCATAGCATACAGGACAGGAAAAAGCGAAGTTTGCATGCAGCTCTTGACGAGTGCGAGTGAAATGCTTTGTGAATTTTTAGATGTAGAACAGAGAAGGATATAACAGCGATGTTCCTGCCCTACTCTTCCTCTTGCAAGGCATGCATGCAGAGCATCGAGATTTACAGCGTTTTCCACTGGCTGCATTAATGCACACTCGTTATATTTTCATCTCATTTTAACCCCATGTAATAATAAAAGATGAAGTTACACCGAGGGTGCACTAGTGTAGCCAGTTGGAAAATCCAGCTCTGATCTACATGCAGAAAAACTCAGTGCAATTTACTCGCACTCGTTAAGAGCCGCTTTTTCCCGCCCGGTATAATGAAAATGTATCATTCGATTATGAAATAATTAATGAAGACCGGTGAGAAGTTAGCAACAGACCTCCAGCAACAAAATTTCAAAATTTAAACTGGTTGCCAAAGCCATCCTAATTATCACTATAATTTTAACAGCACTGTGAAGATCATTAACTATAGTTTGTCCCTGGTGTATCACAATTGAGAAGAAACCAAATCCAAATTATTGGCAGTAATTAATGCCCAGTATCTAATTATATAAATAACTTTTTAAAGAAACTATTTACATTATTTATCTACGAAAACCAAAACATTGCTTTGTGATGCCCTTGTGCTCTCCCAGTTCAATTATTGCTCTGAAATCTATGGGCCTTGTTTAATACAGGACACAGTTGCCCAAATTCAGCGGGTACAGAATTCATGCCTGAGATTTATTCATGGCATTAGGAAATTTGATCACATTACCTATAAACTGAAAAGCTTGCGTTGGTTAAATATGATTAACAGAAGGAAATTGCTAACTACTACTCTTTATCACAGAATCATTGTTGATCAACTGCCACTTTATCTTTTTAGAAAAATTAAATTTCGTCCTGACGTGCATAATCTCAATATCAGGTTTAAAGGAACTATCACACCACCCTTTCATAAAAGTGAATTATTTAAAAGATCCTTTTTCTTATGTCTACAACACGGTCCCAGCCTCTTTAAAAAATCTGTATACTTTTTCGTTTGAAAAACGGTATCGAGATTTGCTATTTTTAAATCAATAATTTGATTGACTCGTTGCGGTTTGTCGTTTTTCTCTGCAGCTGCTACTATATTTAATAATTGCTTTTTCCATTCGCATCACAGAATGTAATTTTGACTAATATAATTGGATTTTTAGTTACTGCTTGCTTGTACTTAGCTTAAGCTTTGTTCTGCATTGCAGTAGTTCTATTGCTTAATTCATTAGAATTTAGTTACGTTCTAAGAAGCATTTTGGTTAATTTAAATTTTTAAGATCTATTTTGAATTTCTAGGCTTCGGTGGAAGATCAATCTCAGCTTTTTGTTGTGTATTGAACCGTTGCCTAGTGGTTCTCAAATGGCGCAATGTTCTAAATGTTGTTGAATTAGAGTCTATTTGAAAATAAGCATATTTATTATTATTATTATTATTATAACGCCTGAACGGTCCAATGGTAAGAGGACCGGCCTTGCAATCGCATGGTCGTCGCTTCGAACCGCACTCGGGATTTTACTCGGGGCTGGTCGGTATCGACTTCAGGCACCCTTCAGTGTTGGGGATAAAATTCGACACTGCTTCCTCTTAAACGGCGAGAAGGTGGAAGTAACAAAACCATGGAACTCTTTACACACACTCAAATACACTCCCACTCCTGAGGTCCTGACAAGTCTTTGACTTAGGACCCTCTATATAATTAAATACTGGGCGTTAATTACTGCCAATAATTTAGATTTAAGGTTTTTCAAATTGTGATACATCAGGGACAAACTATAGTTAATGATCTTCACAATGCTGTTAAAATTATAGTTCTGTGATAATTAGGACGGCTTTGGCAGCCAATTTAAATTTTGAAATTATCTTGCTGGAGGTTTGTTGCTAACTTCTCACCGGCTTAATAAAGGTATAGTTTGCTGGTGAGGCAACACTGTTTAACACTAATTTATAACTATTTGATTATTAAATTCATTCGTGTTGTGAATTAAGATGGTTACAGTAAGTGATAAACTTACAGTTACAAGCGTGAAGGAATTCCTTTATTTTATCAAAATTTAAATGTGAAAAGACGGCCAGATTACAATGAGGTATTGTCAAACACAAAGCCGAAACGTCTGATCTTGAGAAAAGAAAATTTACCGAACTCAATAGAATTTCTCACTTCTCGAAAGCCGTTCGAAACAGTAAACTTAGCGAGACCCATTTATTTCCGCGATTTCATACACCGTTTCACTTCCAAGTAAGCCAAAAGTTTACACCTGAATAAAATGTTTGCGCGGTAAACAAAGGGTCTGGGTTTTATTGACGAAGGCTTACGTTAATTCCGGCCGTAATAAATTTGGGGCCGGAGGCGGTAAAAATCTTTTATGTGCTTCCAAACTACTCCGGCAATTCTTCGTCACTACTTGAAAACAGAAAATTTTTATCGTCTAGATAGGTTGATTTAATTGTATATGCTTGATATTGATTTAATATTTTCCATCAATATTAAATCTGTCATACCTACTCCAATTATAAATTCAGTTGGTTTCATTTTATAATAAAATCTGAATAAATAAAATTTTGCTGCAGTTATTATGCAACTGCCATAAATTTCGAGGTCTTTTTCGTTGCGTGTCAACTGTAAATTCATGCAAATTCCGAAACTTGAGAAACAACACCTAACGTAATTAACTGCGAAACTGTTACATCTAGATCGGGAGTTGATGTGTCTGAATTAGTCGTAATAAATTGCTGCCACTTGCCTCAGTATGCAAGAATATTAATGTTGCCATATTCAACATCGCCGAAGAGCAAAATGTAATAAAGCGCATCCTGTCACGCACCGAACCGTCGGCTGGCACCGTTTTCTTGGCGGGGCCCTTCTTTTTTAATTCGGTCTAATGCCCTATTATGTCGCTTCTTTTATTCAACGACTCGCCATTTGTTATTTTTAATGAAGTAAAGAGTAACGTCGACGTTAATTTATTATCCACAAAAGTACGACGTCTTCATTAAGTTTTGTCAATATTTAATTAGCCGGCGGTTTTATATAATGAGCTCGATCAATCTTCCTGTAGAAAGGACTAAAAACATGTGCTCGAGTTGGACTGCGAAGAATTCCAATATGAGGTCTTATTACGTTCCACTTCGATCGGGAGTTCGGCATTTCCTCTCAGAATTTTCTCAATAAAGTGTACAGTTAGATTAGTCTATTTTTGTCAGTTATGATTTTTTGCAATTCCTCCTCGTACCTCGTACCTCGTACCTGTCGCAAGCGGGGGAGACCCCCGGTCTTTGATGAGACGACGACGCGACGCGATGGGAAAGCTCAGGAAGTTACTGATCTTTTTGTTTACGTTAATACGAAAATAGGAGAACCCCATATAAATGGTGATGAGGATGAGATGAGATGGATTTTTTGAGACGTATGAAAACTCGTCGGGAAATTGCAAATTTTCACGATCGATTAAAGTAAATACTAGGGCACTTAAAGCTATTTATGTTAATCAATTTTTTGTGTTTTATTTCCGTTTTACTTCAGCGCCCAATTAAATTATTTTCGTATGTACATTTCAAGAATTAACAAGGAAAGATGAAGTGAAATCATCTGATCGTTATTTTTAATTCATGCAAATTAATTTAAATTAAAAACGAAACTGCGTAGATTTTCGAACGTAAACGCCGACAAACAAAAAGCAAGTCTCTCAACATCGTGCTCGCAAATCACACGAGAGATTCCGCCCTAATGGATTCTTAATGCGACGAAATAAGCAAACCTAGAAAGAAAACAATGCAATCGATCTCTCAAGACCGTTTTAATTACATCACGTCTGAAGATTGTGCGCATTTATTTTCCTTTTTGCTCGTGCAGTTTGCTGAAGTGCAGGATCGTTTCGTCCTGCAACGTATTTAAAGCTGTGCGCTTGTAAACCTGGCTGGATCCGTCGGAATTAAGAAGGACCAGACCGGGGTGGTTAATTAAAAATTTTAATTGGTCGAAAAGTTCCGCTGCGTCGCATGCACTTCGGCGTTGGAATTAGTACGAGTTGACAAAATCAGAATGTCAGAGTCATAATACAGTCGTTCTTACTTTTTTTTTTTAATTGGAATTCGTTAGGATTTAGAATATAGTTCGCACGCATACATACAGTCATTTTAGTTAGTATAAATTAAAATTTATATAAAAAATCAATTCATTAAGGATTATATTTTTGTTCTTTTTTTAATCCTAGTTTACTCCTATTAAAAAAATATCGCTTCAAATTATAACTTCGATGATGGAAAATCCATTGTACATTCGGTGGCACTTTAAACTCGCAAATATGCAAATGCATCAAAACTATCCCCCCACGTGTCAGCTACGTATCCGATTGAAAATGCTGCACCGTATGCGGGCGTGCAGATTTCATATTCGCGAAACTCTCCGGGAAACTTTCGGCATCCCATTAGTGACTTTCGTACGTACACGCACACCTGCATCTCATATTTTATTCCATTAAATTTTACGTCAGTCTTCCTCGGGGACCAACTGATCGAAATTGTCGTAAATTTTCCTGTGTCGTTGCGTCACATAACGGAAAATGTTTATCGTGGGAATTACGCGACGTGGATGGTGGTTAACGGTAAGGTGGAGGCGAGCTGTCTCAAATACTAATGAAAGCTTATCTTAGAGTGCCCGTCTTAATTGCCTGCATCTATTAAATTCAACGTGTATTTTAAGAAAAATTTAACAATGAAAGCGTCCAGTTTATCATCATAAGGTTTGAATCGGTCCTGTGAACATCAGGAGATGAGCACATTAGGGGTGGGCATATTTTTAAACGTCGAGGTCGAAAACGAACAGTTTCTATTTCGGGCAGACGCCTTGAACTTGTTTAGCAAGTCTCTCATCACCTCACTATCGATTGCTTGACCTTTTTAGATTCAAAAAACTACCCTTCACTAAAAATGAAAACACTAGTAAACTAGTCCAAAGGGTTACAACAAATACAGTAGGAGTCGTAGCAATTTCGCAAAAGTCTGTTTCCAAATTTTCAAAAAACTATTTACGTTTAGAATTTTCGAAGTTTGTCAGCTACGTAAAATCAAATTTATGTTTGTAAGTACGTGTCTTCTTTCGTACAGACATTATTTAGAACGTCACGTTTGAAAAATGAGTTCGACTTTGCAAAGTATTATAAATACATACTACGCGTAATTAATTATTCATGATAATGATGTAAGTTTCGGAAAGACTGCATTAATTATAGATGTCTATGCATAAATTTCCCATAATTCAAAAAGCCATTAACCGAGTTAGACGCATCTCTTTTACGTCGGCCGTCTGCCAACTCGCGCTATTTCTATGCATAGTAAATAATTCAAAAAGCCTTCGACTTTTATTAAACAGCACGGAATCGGGCCCCAAAAGCGCGGGACTTAATTACATGTAATCTCGGCCACATCGAACTTCCCAACATAAATTTTCAGACTCACGCCCTTTACTCAATCTCGCAGATTATTGCACGAGATTTACGACGCTCTTGCCCGGTGTGTGCGACTATCGCTTCGCGGTTCTTACGTTTTTCGGAAAATATATGTTACACCGTTCGGCCCATTTGTCAGGGATGGTGTAAGTAAGTAACGAATTTCACTCACATGTAAAATAATGTCAAGAATGATTTCCAAAAATATTAAAATTCAGTAATATTTTATTTATTCATTTATGTATTCGGTAATTTCCACATACAGCTTACAACCTCTAAAAAAAATTAGTTTAAATAAGTTTATACAGAATACTGAAAAATTAGCGGGTTCGGGGACACCCACTGAGTATGAGAAACATGATTTTCTAAAGCGTAATAAAACCACGTTATAAAAAGTGTAAAGGAAATATAAATCATTTCTATACGTTCAATGGAAAAATTATGGACTAAAGGACCATCCTACAGGTGAATTCTCGCCTAATTTATTACGTTTGTACAATACCCTATCCCCATATCTTCACGTTAGTCCTTTACTTACGAGTTGCCATCTTTCCTGCTAGCACTAAAAATATTGCAAAGAGTTCTTCCTGCCTGCTAATCCTTTCAGATCCTTCGTCGCACCTTTTCAATGTTCTCACCGTCTGAAAAGACTGCTCTTTTATCGCTTTCTCGATTTTAAGGAAAAGAAAACATTCACTTGGAAATGGTTTTCCGTAACGCAGAATTCATTGGCGCTATTACAAATTCCATATTAATCCCATGCGGGCCAATTTTGACAGGCAGACATTTAATAATATTTTGTGAGAGAATGAGTTAATTAATGTCCAGATTTATTTGTTGTTATACGTGCGCGTTTTTCTTAGCGCGAAAGAAAAAAGGGGACGTTTAAACCGTCTCCATTTCATCTGCGTTTTTCTCTTTTTCCGCTCCTTTAATTGAAACAAACTCACGAAGATGTTGTTCCCGTTCCTAAAACAATGTTGAAAATAATAGGTCCGACTTGTTCGTCTTGCCTTCAAACATTTTTCCGGTTAGTTTAGTAAGCGAGCGAGGATAATGTCGCTGGCGTAAGAGATTTTTAAGTGTCGTTTTGACGTAGTGCACGAGTTCTATTAACATAACGTGCCCTCGTTTCCTTTTCGAGCAATTTATTGTTGTCGGAGTCGAATCCAACGCACCGAATTCAATTGAGCACTCTGACACCACCAGGTTTACCATCACCACAAACGCATTGAATAATTCCGCCTCATCATAGTTCCATATTCCAGGCGTATTGATCCAAAATGGAAGTCTACGTTGAATTAAAACTAAAACGGCGAACTCGTTAGGATAATCTGTGCACGTAAGTAGATTCAAAGGTTTATCCATGAAAAGAAAAAAAAACGTTCGGGCTTTGCCCCCGTTTTAAATGGGGAAGAGTATTTTTGTAAAAGTATAAACCAAGCGAATCAGGATTAATTGAGAGAAATAAAAGCAGCTGAGTGAAGTGAATGTTTATTCAGGTGTTTCCCAGAAGTTTGCCATTTACGTTTTCAGTGCCAAAACAAAATTTCCAATTGGTTTAATTAGGAAAAAGTATTTTTACTTCTTCCTCACAATTTGAAACAGAGCGCCTGAGATCCTTCCTCATTTTGTATAATCATAGCAATTCGATAGACGACGAGTTCTATAATAATTGCATAAATATTTTGAACCATCGATGTGGGTGTATTATTATTATTATGATGTCAAATTTTCCTTTACGACGAACTTTCGTCTTTATTGATGATGTGAAAATATTGACATTATTATAGAATTGTTAGTTGGCAAACTAACTTAATTCTCCCTAATGGAATTCCGGTTCGACATGAATATTTATTAATTGGTGCGTATTTTGCTCACGACAGTGCCGGTGGTGCGTTGGAAAACTACACTGAATTAATTAAATTCCCAGAAATACAATTACCCCCTTAATTGGCAAAATAACTCCTAGATGAACACGAATTCCCCCCGAAGTGAACCAACTCCATGTCGTCGACGTCGTCGCGGATTACACGAAGGCGGACGGAAAATCAATCGCCATTAAAAATACATGTCTTTATTAAATGACCAAAACCAGCTGCGTGAATTCCGGTGCTTTCTGCCGTTAAGGAAAATAGGCGCACAATTTAAATGCAAATTTAAATGTTTGCGATACATGGTTCGGCCATTTCGACAGACAATGCCGAAACGGGAAACATTTTTTTTTTGCTGTTTTTGTTGCATTAACATAAACTCGATTAAGAAAAGAGGAAATTCCAGTTTAATGTCACGAGCAACAATGCTACTTACGATTATTTTTATTATCCTTTGAATTTTCTTTGTCAGGAATGCGAAGCTCACATATATTTATATGAATTTGAGCTTTGATGTTTCTGTATGTCTTCGACAGGCAAAAAGAAATGTTGTATTGTTTACTGAAGGTAAGTCCGAATGATAAGAATGACATGTTTTATTGACACTCATTTATCATGCAGAATCATATCTAATTAATTATTACAGCTTTTAGAGCTATAACTCCCACGTTTATGTGCCGGTGTTATATGTTCAAAACGCTAACGCTAACGGATTTGAACCGCAAATGTTCGTTGTTTATTGCAGTATAAATATCTAAGCACAAATTCCTAAATACAAACACGCAAAATTTACGACTAAATTAATAAATTGTAGATGCTCATTAATGTCGAAATGCCGTGTAATTTTAACAGTTTTTTTTTCTCTTTCAACGAATGCGCGTTATAATAGAACACGTGCGAATTGAGAATGCAAGCCGAAAGCTTCTAGCTTCCGGCGAGGCATTCTAATTAAGACAATTAGTGCTTCGAAGACGCACTGCGAAATCAAATGAACGGAGTAATAATGCTCGCGCCGAATACTTGCTAATAAAGAATGGCCAATTGAATTAATTGTTTTCTCAATCCCGGTTAAACCGTTCCTAAAACACTCCAATTAATTTCGCCGGAACGATTTCGCTGAGTTCTCAAAGAAAGAGGGAAAAAATCAGCTGAAACAGAACTAATTAAGGCAAGCTGTTCGGAACTTTCCTCGCCGATTTTCGATATGTACTTACGTGTGGAAACTCGAACGATTTTGTCTTTGGAAAGCATAACAATGTAACCGTAGACTACAAAAACTAATGTGTGTTATACACTGGAGACCTGTAACCCCCACACAACAGAGAACGATAAAATTAAGTCCGCAGATGCGCCACAAGCGGACTAATTGCCTGATATACCTCACATAGAGCCCTTCCTGAATAAAAACGCTTCATTTCGGCGACCTCCATACATCAGAAAATTAATCAAGTTTCTACAGATTGTACAAAATCAATATTCAGATACTCAATGTAATTACTTGGCGCTGATCACTGTCTACTTCACAAAAGGACATCGCAGAGCAAAGGATTTAATAGTCCTGCTTAACTAACGGCGCGGCGCGCTAATTTATTTCGTGTATTATATTTAAACAGCAATTGTTGCGTTATGGGGTTACTTCATTATAACTTCGTAATTATGAGAGCTTAATTAAAAAAGTTCAGGACGCTGAAGTAATTCCTTTTTCAGAGAGGAACGAGGTAAAAACGTTCGCTCATACGTCCATCTAAGTGAAACATAATTAATACTGGAAAATTGATATTTGCCGTCGAGTTTTAGATGATTACTAAATATCTCAACAACGTGCCAAATTTTTTTTAAATTGTTTTGAACGGGAAGCATTTACGTTTCATATCTAAACTAAATAGGAAAAAGTGTTTGTTTTTCTTTGTAGAAATGTGAAATCGCCCCTATTCGGGGCTAATTGAGAGAAATGAAAAAGCAAATATTTATTCAGCGTTTCCCATGCCATTTACGTTTTCAGTTTCGAAACTCACAATCAGTCCGAAATCAAGCTAGGCAATTGATTAGCACTAGGAAAAATATTTCTGTATTGCTTAGTTTTTATTTATACAAGACGAGGGTGGTTTCAAGATTCGTAGAGGCAAAATGATGTTAAGAAAATGTATAATTTCAACAAGTACAAGCAGAGTATAAGAAAAAACGGTTTAATGATTGATATACATAAAAAAAGATATAATGTGGGGCTAAGAAGCTCTGGTATCAAATATTCATAGGTGTCATCAACGGCAGTTTCTTTGATCTGAATTTTCGATAAGAATATGTTTAAATATGAAGCTACCTTGCTTAGAATAGAACTTGCTCAAACTCATATTATGTGGTAACTAGCCGAATGAACATTGACCTCGGAGGTATCAGATTAATAAATCAATCGTGTAAGATACGCCTCACTTCATGTTACTGTTGAGAGGGGAATATTCAGGAATTAATTTCATGAATTATTTGAACTGAAAGGAACACGGAGTAGATCCGAATTTTGCAAATGCGCTCTTTTTTAATGCCCCGTGCTCTGAATTATAAAATCAAAATTAAATATTGCGTCTACGTAAATCGGATTCCACGCTCGGGAAAGCGGATGTGCAGCCCTCCTTATTTAATAAAATCAAACGCCCGGAAAAGACAACATCGCCCGTGCAAAGATCATGAATTTTTCAGTTTAATTTTGCACTTCGTTTCCCCATTTCAATATGTAAGTACAATTCTGCTTGCACGAGCAAGCTCGGGAGCATGCCCCCCCAGAGCGGTCAAACTCTCTCGCTTCACGTCTACTTTCCGTAAATCGATTGGATGCAATAAAATTCAATGTCGAGGGATCTAATTGGATTCAATTAGTTATTAGATTACAAATTGAGTATCGCTTGGCAAGACCCATGAAAAACTTTTTTTTTTCTGTAACGATTCGTGATTCTTGTTTCTATAAAAACTTCAAAATTACTTAATTTAAAAATATCGTCGAAACAGCTTTTTCGTTCCCCCCCTGAAGCTTTTCAAAGTCTATTGAAATCAAACCTTTACGCTTATTTAATATTTAAGGAATAATTAAAATGTCATCCTCTCGAAAGAAGCCTGCGACGCCGCCGTGAATCGGGGGGGAAAGGCTATTATTTTCCGTTGTGGGAATGACGCACATCAAAACGACGCCTAGACCTTCTATTTCAGGATATAGTAGAGCGACTGGATTGATTTTGATGAACTGCTTGCTTTGCCATGCAAATATTTACACCCCCCCAAAAATGTGCGCACCCGGCTTTTATTAGCTGCGTAGTGAGCTGGCAGTTCAAACGCGTGTTCACGACGACCAACTTTAATTACTGGCGCGAAAAAATTGGTGTTTAATTAAAACTTTAAATATGAAAGTGGAAACTTAGATGTGCCTAATTTAGATTTTTTTTTTTTGAATGGTTTGAGTTCGCAGATATACAAATGCCTTTAAGAAAATGTAAAATCTCCTAAAGCACTTCAGTTATGCCTTCTTGTTCTTCTCAAATTCTCACCTCGCAAGGGCGTCGAATTTTAAAGAAAACTCATCACTATCCATTCCATTTCTTCATCTGGTGCCCAATTCCTTCTATCTAGTTTTCCACAGGTCTCCCTATTTCTCTTTAATGCATTCCTTTCTTTCCATTTCAATCTTATTAAACGCCTATATCAATTCAACTGTATCTTCTCCATCTTCCCATAATTATCTCCAGTATTCTTCGATCCCTGACTGTACCCATTTATTTTTCTGTTCTGTCATTTAGGGTTTTTTAATGTGGAATTAAATTTGTTAAACTTTATGACCTAGTTTCAACTGGAAATGGAAAATACCATAAGTACGTGTTGGAAGAGACGTGTCCCGTTTGCTGTTCATGTACAATGACGCAAAACGAAAAGAGAAAATTCACAGCGGATGTGTATAATGGACACGATCCGTTGCCAAGGAGAAACGTCCGTGTCTGGAAGGAGTAGCAACAGCAGAGGCGCAAACGAAAAACACCAGCTCCGATGTGCAAAGACGTGGAAATCGCGAGTAGCTTTTCCCCGACGCCCGCCCTGAATGTGAAAACCGCACAGCGTAAAAATCCACATGGCAGTGGCATCGGCTTTAATTCATTGGAACGAACAGATCTTGATTTATATCAAGTTCCAGGACGGCAGGCATGAGGAAACGCTTAATTTAATTTTAATTCATTAGTTCTAATAACGCCGTTATAACAATGCCCGCGTCGGGTTGAGCAAAATGTACTAATTTAATGTATCTCAACATAACTGGAATGGAAACATTTAATACGTCCTGATATTCCGCGCCGAGATGGAAAGTCGAGCGTGGGCTTTCGTGATTAATGAAAAATAATACCTTGACGAAAATCCAAACCCCTCCTACAGCTTGTTTATTTGAAATTTTTAATTTGAAACGAGCCTGCTTTTTAACGACATATTTTTAAACTCCGTCGTATTTAATACAATTTCTTTAAATAACGTATTACCAAACATAATGAAACTCTAATTTCCTAAAATATGCTTAGTAAAAGGAGGGCCTCAATTATTAAAACCAACACATACCTATAAAAGCCAATCGATAAAACGAAACCTGTTCCGCTTTGATTCACATATTGATTCGATGAAAGTAATTATGTTGATTCTTCATTTGATTCCTAAATATGAAAAAAGCCGTCATTAACTTTGAAGGCAGGCTTTCAAATTAATAACGCTATTTACTTACTAATGGTAATTACCATATTCAAACCAAGCGAAAAGTAAATCCTGAAGTTTTTTTTTAGAACGAAAGACAACTAGCTATTCTATGTTCTATGTTGAATAATTATTTTGAACGTCTTTAGAAATTATAGTAATTTTTAATTTGTATCTCTTTGCAAAACATTGTAAAGTTTTTTTTTTGTTTTCTTCTCTAAAGCTTCATTAATTTCGCATGAGGAAAGGTCAGATGAAGAAATTACAGAAGCAGCGAGAAGATCAGGATTTAGCTAAAAAGAAGAATTACCAAAAGTTACAATCTATAAGAAAGTAGCAATTGCAATATTAACTTTATGGAAATATCAAGACACAGTGCAGCAGCACAAACAGTACAGATTTAAGGACCCGAAAATGTGTAAAGAAATTTCCAAATTGTTTTCTTTTTTTAAGCTACACCTGTTATTCCCGAAAGAAACCAGAGAGCAGGAAACACGTACCGCTTTATGAGACTAGAACATGTTTTCAAACCAGAGGCGGTATTAGGTTGCGTTGATAAAATTTCTCATTCTCACTGATTCAGCATTCGGAGATGAATACGCCGTTTGGCTAGCGACTCTGTCCTTGAACGCGCGACGCCTGGATAAAAACGGTGAAAGCAAGACGAGTACGCCATCTCGTGAAAAGCGAATCGCCGCTAGAAGCGGATTTTTCAGAAATAATGCCGATGTACATACTGGATCCCCCTGTCTGACTTAGGTCTTTCCTTTCTGAAACTCTTTGATATTCTTGCTTCTGCCGCTATTTTGTTTTGCGTGTCTGTCAAGGTCATCTCTACTAATCTGATCAACTTTCTTGGTATTTTCAGCTTTTCCATCGATATCCAATTTGATATAATTTCCAACTTTGTATTGAGTCACATGCAGACCTAAATTCAGTTCATGATTTTGATTTTGAATCATTTTTTAGCGTAAAGATCTTGGTCAATCGTTGATCTTCCCTCTCTGAAGCCTCCTTGACATTATTCTACAATGTTATTATAATAACGACTTAATCTATTTCTAAGGATTCTTGCCAAAACCTTGTAGGTAAACAGAAAAAAGAGTTGAGAACCTAGTAGAAGAAAAAAGGAGAAACAATGTGGTAATCCAAGGGATGGTAATAGAGGCATATGATCAAAATTTAATAAAAGAGAAAATAACTAGAGTTACGCATTTGGGGAGCAAGAATACTAAGCAATAGGGTGGGTCAAAAAACCAAACTTTGAGATAATCTTACCTAATAGCAAAATTATGTTGTCTTTTAGTGATATGATGACACCTACGAAATATTTTTGAATTTAATTAATATTTAGAGGGTGCGCCTTACGTTTGAATTTTTGAAATTATACAAGAAAGGCCATATAGTACGCCATGAAAAATTCGTATTTGTAATAATAATAATAACAGAGTTATCATCAAAACTGTATACTAAAAGGGCAAGGGAAGTTGGATAAAATTAAAACTCGAATCTCACAGCAATGCCTAAATTCGATAGCAAGAAAGATTTCAATATTGAATGATTTTCATTAATTTTTCTGTTGTATTACTTTTTTAATTATTAATAAATGATTATTTTATTCTAAAAACCCTATTTTCCTTGAGACATTTATGTTATATGACTACCAGAATATATTTAAGTTATTCGTATTTCCAAGGCAAAGCGCAACCTGAAGATGAGGTGCTATTTACTTTAAATTCTAGCATTACACTATTTTCATGTAAAGGCAACATAATTTTGCTATTAAAAATCAAAAGCGCAATATTCGTTTTTCTCCATACAAAAATGACCCACCCTACTAAGCAATAAAGCATACCTAGTAGAATTAAACAATTCGGCAGATGAAGAACAAGAGAAAGCTGAGCGGACTGAAGAACTTAAAAGTGTTTATAAATGACGACATGAGCAAGGAAGAAACAGAGATACAGGGGAGAATAAGAAAAAAGGCCAAGGCTGGAAACAAAGTAAAAATTGGCTTTCAGAAGAAACGATGAAAGATGGATTTGGAATAAAGAGCAGTTGGTCAAAAAAATGGAAAAAAAAAATTAGATTCCAAAGGTAAGCAGATCAAGACACAGGCTATGGAAATGGACACGAGAAGGACAAGCGATCAGCTAAGAACAGGAAAAAAGACAGATTTGACAATGAGAAGGGATAAAGTTTTTTGGGGGGAAGCAAAGCAAACAGGTAAAAAATATCGACGCAGGACAAAGAAGGAAGTGATTAGAATAGGAACGTGGAATGTAAGAGGAACGAACGAAGAAGGGGCAATTAAAAATCTTGTTGAAATTATAAAGGAAAAATATAAAATAGATATACCGGCGTTACAAGAAACAAAACAGAAAGAAGTTGGAGTTAACACGAAACATGGAAACAGTTTTTTCGACAGCGGCGGAGAAGGTAGATACTTAGGAATGGGTTTCATTGTTAACTATTGAATTTTGAGGCCATTTCAGAGTGTGTCTAATAAGATTAAAAGGAAAATACAGGAAATTAACTATGTATAATAAATATTCACTCACCTACAGGAGATAAGGACTTGAAGGCCAAAAATGAATTTTATGAAGGCCTAGGAGCCGTATGGAAGAAAATACCGAAATATGACTTAAAAATCTTACTCGGGGACACGAATGCGAAGATTGGGAGGGAAGAAGAATATAGAAATGTAACAGGAGGTAAAAGCAAACACGAATTTGCAGAAGAAAATAACTTGAAAATCAGAAAGAAACGTGAATCTCACCGGATGGAAAACCAAGGAATCAGATCGATTATCTATTAATAGAAAATAAACATCGCCAAGATGTTAAAGATGTACGAAGTTTCAGAGGAACCGATGCGCAAACTCGGACCACGTGTTAGTTACATCAAAATTGAAGCAGGAAATACCAGCGAAGGTAAAGACGAATCGTTTAAGGCTACAGAAGTGTAACACCGATGAAATTAAAGAGGGTACAATTCAGTTAAATAAGAAATTGGAGCGAAATTATGAGGAAGAGGACATTCAGAAAGACTGGGACCAGATAGAAAAAGCCGTACAAGAAGTGTTACAATTACAACAGCAAGTGGGATGTAGGAAATGTAAGGAAAATAAAGAGTGGTTTACGGAAAACTGTAAAAGGATACTAGAAGAGCGAAGCCAGGCCAGATTAATATTCCTAGATATACAAACAGATATATAGGCTATACATTCCTGACGAAATTGGAGCCGCTCAAAAATGAGCTCTTCTGACCTTGGATTACTCTTAGTGGGTGGTAGGTCACTCCTCTCCACTTTTTTTTTCTACCTTTCTATAAATTTTTGTGCTTCTTTGCTTCCTCTGTTATCTTCTTCCATTCCTTCCTGTTTATTATACAAACAGAGGAAAATAAAAAAAGATATGAGGTAGGTACTAAAAAAAAGAGTTAAAGCTGGTTCTTATCCGACGAAAATTGTATCACACACTCTTTTAAACGGACACTAAATGGCGCACAAACACTTTACGTTTCGCTATCGTTTGACAGCTTCTTCGGAAGTGAAAAAATATAAACAAGGTTGTCAAAATATGAACAACCTTGTTTCTATTAACAACCTTGTTTATTTTGACAACCTTGTTTATATTTTTTCACTTCCGAAGAAGCTGTCAAACGATAGCGAAATGTAAAGTGTTTGTGCGTCATTTAGTGTCCGTTTAAAAGAGTTTGTGATAAGAAAAAGAGCTAGACAAGTTTGCAGGCAAGAGAAAAGAATCCATGTAAACAATAAGAGCCACCACACAAAAAGTAACGCCAAATCTGAAGAGTAAAGATGGAGAGTTAATAGGAAATGTAGAAGAAAAATTAAATAGGTGGGTGGAGTATTTCGACGAAATTTTAAACATTGAAAATTACGAAGAGCAAGATGAGGAGGTAGGAATTGTAGATAATAACGCGCAAGATATAGTGGCAGAACTTACAGATCAAGAGATAGAAGAAGAATGCGGAAAGCTAGAGAAAAACAAAAGTGCAGGGGAAAACGGTATCCCCGCAGAAATACTGAAATACGTAGGAGGCAAATTGAGAAGGAGAATTAGTGCAATGCCCTGATACGTCCTTATTCCAAAAAAAGAGGAGACAGAATTAACTGCGAAAATTACAGGGGGATCTCACTGCTCGACGTTACCTACAAAAAAGAAATACATAACGAAAATAGAAGATAAAATGACCTTAGATAATTTGAGAGAGCAGAATATTGGACAAGCACTGGATGTACGATCTGAAGAGAACGTTAGGTTAGGACAAGTATAGGAAAGAATGGCAAAAAGTATATGAAGCTAAAATAATTAATCAAAAGAGACAGAATGGAAGATCCTTCAGATAGGAGGAGGGGATAGAACTCTAAGGGGGGAAAACTCCAAGAGCACTCAACCTTATACCCGAAAGAGTAGAAAGACTTCCAAATTAGGTTGGGACAAGTAGACGACTGTAAATTGATAGGACATTTAAACTTTGCACATGAATTTTCTTTCCAAATCGAATTTCCATCGATCTATCAAGGAAGCAACACCGATTACATCAAAGGGACGAGTCAGTAGCTCGTGTTGTAACATTTGGAAATTGCATCGACGTGCATTTAACGCGCTGACGAAGCTCCTCGATTCTGCAAAGCTTGCGGATCCGGCGGTAGACTTTGTTAGGTACCTCTTCACATGTGAAATTTGCGTTAACGATTTTCAGCGTTCGTGACACGTATCGCGGGTGATTTGCATAATACGCGTGAAAACTCGCTTGGCGCACACAAGTTTGCGTTTTGGCACCGCCGTTACGCCAAACTCTTTCCAAATCAGATCGGGAGTTATAGTTTTTTGCATGCGGTGAAAAGGTTTTATTAAAATCAACTATTTTTAAGTTCATTATTAATAATGTAACGTTAATGCTACGCTTAAGTTCAATCCAGAATAAATTATTTTCTTCAAATGCTTGTGTATCATAAAAATTTTTTTGGGGATTCTAGAATTTTAGAACCCGACGAAAAACACAAACAATAATAAATCTCGGGGTGGATCCTTCCTTGCCTTTTTGTTATTGTACGGAAAAAAAAACAATTGCAATCGCGGTCGTTACGCTTCCCTTAATCCGGGAGATTACACCGCAAAGAAGGGATCCATTTGTACACGAGTCGGTTTCTATATTTTAACCGCGTCGTTTTCGACCTACATCAGGCGAAATCCCATCTAAAATTCCAACATGTTTTCAATTTTTGCTTCTCTTCAAAGTCAACAATAATAAGTCGTGCTTATGACAGTGGCTTGACGTGAAGTATCAGACGCAATTTTTCACGTTTTTATATTGATAGGCCGAGGAACTGTATTACGGGAAAATAAATAAAGAAGGGACGTTATTTTTTTTCTGTAATCCCGTCTGAGTTATTGAGATATTAATTTTATAATAACGATTGTCAGTGTTTGTTGTTGACGTTGACGCCCCGTCGAGTTTTGGTTTTTCCCCCAATGTTACTGCGCTGTCCTTCGCAATAAAAGCAGTGCTGCCAACGACAGCCGCCCTGAAAAGTCCCTTATAATAGTTGATGAACGTTCGTAAAAGACCAACGTGACCACGGTTTTAGCTTGTATGTCTGCCAGTCGAATTAATTTGCAGAACAATCAATAACTTGTGTACCTACTGATTTACAAATTTGCAACAAAAACCAAACTCTTATGGCCAGTTACACCAAACTCTTAAGCCGAGCTTAAATTTAAGCGATGTTTATAATGTGACATTTGTGATTACCCAACATTGTGTAAGGCACCTCCAGTTAATTTTATCTGGCGATTAATTCTCATAACAACGATTGTGATCACAATCTATAAATTGTCAGATAAAGTTAAATGGAGGTGAAAAAACCGGGCCTCAGTCATATTCTAAGTGACGTTTAAAGTTAAGTTGAACTCAAGTGCTTGTGAAAATGGCCATAATATGTATTACCAAAAAATAATTTGAAGAACTGCAATTGAAAGAAACGAGAATGAGTTTAAAGTCCAATATCATTTACTCCACTTCTTCATTATACGACGATGGGCACGTAGGTCTTCTTTCCCCCGAAAAGTTTACGATTTTATTTTTATCGTAACATGAATTTATTACTAATTTTTTTAAAATTTTGTTAGACTCAAATTCTCCACAAGTTCGATCCAACAGAGTTAATGTTAAAGTTTGTAAATTTTGTCATTTCTAATCTATCCAATAGTTAGTTGGTTTTTAATCCTTATTAAAGCAGGTATGAGTCACAGGTAAAATCCTTCGTCATCCTAAGGTCAGCAACGTCGCGTCACCTCAATTGGCGGCAGGGGGGATGAAAACCCAAGCGTTTCGGAGGTCGCGTTTGATCGTCCTAAGGTTGGCATTGTTTAGATGAAAGTCGCCTCAATTCGTACCGACGCGACATGAAAATCCAAAGTATTTTACACAGTTCTATCTAATTTGGCAACAGTAGATAAAATCCTAAGCACCTTTCGTATCTTCCTAAGAACGTGTATTGTATGGACATGATGCAGGCGAAATTATTGATTTCCTAAGCACTTTACGACAAATTCCTAAGCATTCTGCGTGGCGTTGTCCTAAGGAATCTCCTCTGCCTTTTTGGATTAACACCAGAAAGCGCAGCACGTTATCCTAAAGCTGAAGTCATTCAGCTTGAAAGTTGCTCCCGGCAAAGACACGCCGTTTTAAGATTGATGACACCGGAAATCGCGGTACGTCATCCTAAGGCTGACAACATTCAGGTTGAAAGACAAAGACAGACCTCTTAGCGCCGTCGTAAGCTTGAAAATACTCGATTGATTAACGTCGCACTTCTTGCTGATTACTGTACTTGAATTTCTAAGCATCCTACGCGTTTCTAAGCCTTCTGAAGTCTTTCTAGCAATAATAGACAATGCAGTTACGTCGTCCTAAGCTCGACTCTATTCGGTAACAATCGTGCTGATCAAAGGAAATGAAATCCTAAGCTATTTACGCTGTTTTAATCCTGAAATTACTTCTAGGCATTTGACGTGGTTCTAAGCTCAGTATTGTTTTGAGGGAACTTCCGTCTTCTTGATTATAAAAGCATGTTGCAATTACGTCATCCTAAGCTTGACTTTATTCGGGTCAAATTCGTACTGATCAAAGGTAATGAAATTCTAAGCCATCTGAAATTATTCCAAATATAGAGAGCCTAAGCTTTTGACGTGGTTCTAAGCTAGGTATTGTCTTGAGGGAACTTTCGTCTTCCTGATTATAAATGGCATGTTGCAAGTACGGGCGAGGGCTAAAACCTCATTCTATATAAAGGGGGCATTGAGAGCAATATCTGGCTAAAATAAGCTCAAACCAGATACGTACAAACGAAGGAATTGTTTATGTTTTGATTAAAATTTTGGTAAAAGAGTAAGGAGGAGAAATGGAAATCGTAAATTAATAGAATTTCCCTCTCATCTCGTGGTGCCGTCTAGAGGAGTACAGTGTCTCGACGAGGCCTTGTAAAATTGATGAAGTTTTTAAACCGCCCGTCCCTCACGAGACTCTCGTACTTCTTTTTCTTAACAATTCCAATAAATTTGTCCGTCTTTGTTAATCAACCTTAAACGTAAACTAACATGGCTCATTTAAAATGATTATTTATTACAGAACCCCCAGTAGTTTCAAAAGCAAGTGAAGAAGCTATTGAACAAAGTGAGTAAGTAAACCAGATTCTACTTCTTGAGATAACTTCCCTTTTTTAAAATTTTGTTCTTGACCTTGAACCACTTAATCACTTTGATGTTGGAGTAAGAGTTTCGTAATTCTTTTCTTAACAATTCTATTAAATTTGGCCGTCTTTGTTAATCAATGGTGTACCACACGTAAATCTACATGATGATGAATGATGAACGTTCTTTTTTATTTATTATTATTACAGAAGCCCAAGCAAGTGTAAAAGCTAGCGTGGAAGCTATAGAAGATAGTGAGTAGCTAAATCACATTCTGTTTTAGAAGTAGCTTGTTTTTTTTACCTTGACCTTGAACGATTCTCTTTTTTAACATTTCCTTTGTTAATCAACAATGTGCCACACGTAAACCAACATGGCGCATTTAACATGTTGATGAAAATTTTTTCCATTAATTACAGAACCAGGTTCAAGAGCAAGCGTGGATGCAACGTTTTTTAGTCGTGCGTATGCGTCGTGAAGTGATGACTAATACGCGTAAATCCATGCTTTAATTATTACATTTTATCTTCACTTCCGCATGAACTGCATTCTAACACGGTATCGCTAATTACATATTTCTCTGAAAACATGTTTCTCCTTTTGGATCCAAATATCAAAAATACTAGAAATTTTGGTCCTTAACTATTTGAAAAGTATTGGCCCATCAAAACTTAAAACTTGGTCAAGCTATACAAGTTTCAGTTCACCCCTGCTTTGCAATGTTATCTTTTGCTTGGTGGCTAAGTAAATTAGATATGATTGCATCACGTGATTCAAACAGTATCAAATCAGTCAAATTTGTTGCGAAAAATACGCTCGCTTCGTACCAAACTTTTCAGAGTAGGTATTTGTTCAAACCAAACTTGGCAGAAATGCCAAAATAAAATTATCATGTAATCTAATACGTTAAGGACGTTTTAGGCTGGGTTTCTCAGTCCCAGTTTAACTTTAAACTCCTGTTTATTCCCATGGTAGCAATTATAGAAACAATTGTTCCTATGAAAATAAACAGGAATTTAAAGTTAAACTAGGACCGAGAAATCCAGCCTTAGATTACCCCATTTTTTGTTCCAAATTTTGGTTAGGATTTGAATTGTACAGTAAATTTTATCCAAATTAATCCAAAATTGAAGCTGAAAGAATAGAACGTCTTCTATGTCCAAACCATATCTACAACTCAAACTTTACTTGTTCTAAATATTCATTGTAGAAATTGAACCAAATTTTAAATCAAAGTCAAAGATAGAACTCTTTGGGATAGATTATTTGGAGCGAAATCATAAAAGCTTTATCACTGGATTGAACAATTGGTAACAATGGTAAGCATGAGCTATACAGATATCTTAAGCAAGAGACAAGAAAGGAAATAGAAAATAAATAAATAATTTTGACTAAGCCTATTGTCGTGGGTGCCCGCATCAAAATCCAAAATTTGTCTTCTCACTTTCTACCTCTGCTCACATTTGCCTAAAAGTGTCAGGTGAGAAATACCTACTTTATTTTTCAAAAACGTCAGTCTTGAGAACTAAATTGTTTTTTTAAATGCCTTTGGACATTGAGAAAAAAAATTGAATCTTAATTCAGTTCAATCCCCATAAAATAAGTTTTAACTGCAAGAGCAAAAGTCGTTCTTAAATAGACTATCTACTAATAAATACCAGTATTACAAAACTAGCAATATACATAGAGATAAATGGTTGTCTCTTAACTATCTGGAAACACGAGAAACTTTCAATTTTAAGAAAGTTTTTCCCCGTTTGAAAAACGTCGAAATTTTAGCCATTGCCTATTGCGCAAGTTCCATGGCTATGTACCTACACTTTAAACGTAAACAATCAAAGCGTCAGTAAACAAAAACTTACCATAACGGCGAAAAGCTCGCAGTAATTAGGGGAAAGTTCGCGAAAGCTGAAGGGGGATTAACTTCGAAAGCTTGCGGAACAGAAGAAGCACTCGTTCACCGCGAGCGTCTGTTTTAACATTACAAGACGCTTTGGTGGTGGGATTCCCGCATCGCCGCGTGCAACCGCCTATGACATCGGAACTACACTGAGTGTCTATCCGTCACCTGGTCGACGGCGCCGCGACGCCTTCCTCGCGCAGTTCTGTTAGATTTATCGTCGCTGCCTTGTGAACCGTCAAGATTTCACCACTTTTTTTTCGATAGACCACGTCT
Organism: Dorcus hopei; assembly: GCA_033060865.1. Taxonomy (NCBI): domain Eukaryota; kingdom Metazoa; phylum Arthropoda; class Insecta; order Coleoptera; family Lucanidae; genus Dorcus; species Dorcus hopei. The sequence goes on along the minus strand of CM065425.1, from coordinate 507,964 downwards.
TTCCTTTCCTGACAGGTCCGACACAACAACTAAACCATACCCCCACCCCCCCCGCCCCATTAGTTAAGTGTCACATCCCTTAATTCTAATGCGTCTTGAAATGTGAAGACCCTAGATACTTCGATGAGGTAGCAATATTAAATCGATTTTTTGTTTGATAACCATAATTAATAATTAATTTGCTAATTCGTCTTGGAATGCGAAGACCCTAGATACTTCGACGACATGGCAATATGAAATTGATTTTTTGTTTCTATGGGTTGATGGCGATGATAAATTATATCCAGGACTAAATTACTGTCCACGGTTAAACTTATCTTTCGCCGGATTCACGAACGTAGGAAGATTACACCGCTCTTACCGTAATTAATTATATAATTTAATTAGATTAAAGCGTAACTTTAAAAACTAATCTCAGATTATAGTCACGTATTTAATAAAATAGAAGCCACTTTTTAATATGCTATCAGCTTTAGTAATTAATAGAACTCTTGGTTTCCGCCAAGATCAAATTATCTTTTCCGTCGTCTTAATAAGTTGAGATTTGATCAGCTAAGTGAGTTGTGAAACTCTTTGATATTATCCGAAAATAATATACATTAAACGTACTTGTGCGTTGACCTAGAATCCCTTCTAAATCTAAATCGCCGCAGCACCCGCATTTGCGCGCCTAATGGTAGCAAATATTACTTCAGAGTCCCAAGACGGCTGTCTGAAGCTCTGAAGCCACCGCAACGACGAAAGATAAAGACCAGTCGGTATCCCTCACGAAACAATTAAGGCGGGTGGAAATTTATTTGGCTGAAGGTCCTTTTTTTTATCGTCTGAAATATAAACTTCAAGACGGTTGCGTCTTTTCTCGGTGGTGTCAGCCACCTCGTTTCTACTTCGACATTTGAAATATTGAGAAATTTTCTCTCATTACTGAAGTATTAAAGTTTGCGCAAGTTAGAAGAAAAACTAAATTGATAAGTAGTTGCAACTCAAATTACTTGCGCGTGTAAACAAAGTTTTATTAAAAATGTGTTTCCTTTTCTTTTTTTACTTATTTTCTTTACGTGTTTAAAGTTTTTCCCCTTTCAACTTCCTGTCGGTTTAATCGTTGTTGATAAAACTTGAAACTAATATTGCGTTAGTTTTCTTTATTTGCTTTCTATCATTTCCTTTCCTTCAAAACTCGACCTACGGTACGAAGCGAACTACTGGTTTGGGTATACGACTGGATCGTCGAAGTGCAATTTTTCTTCAAAATCCCTCCACATTGTTTCTTTTGCAATCCTAACCATATTTTTAACTATTCTTCTCTGCTGTTTGTAGTCCTCGTACTTTTCCCTTGTTGTCTCTGCTAAATATTTTTTCCATTTATTTTTCTTTACTTTAACTACGTTCTGTATTTCTTGATTCCACCGTGCAGTTTGTTTTTTGTTGCCATCTCTTCTATATACACCACACACTTGCTTGGCTGCTTCCCTCACAATTTCTTTAAAGTTAGTCCACAATTCTTCTGTGTCCGCTTCTTGTAGGCTGTCTATTAGTTTTTCTATTTCCTGGTTTATAATTTTTCTAAATTTTGCTTTTATATTTTCGTCTGTTAACTTGTAAGTTTTAATAGTTTCTATCTTTATTTCGTTTTCCTTCTCTTTCCGAATTTTCTCTGGTGGTCTTATTTCTTCTTTGATATTCGCAATTACCAAGTAGTAGTCACTTCCAATTTCTGGTCCTCTTTTTGCTCTGACGTTCGTGATGGATTTCCTTTGTACTTTTTCTACCATTTTCTACCTTTTTCATATAGTCTATCATTGACTTTTCTTTTCTACTTGGTTCTATCCTCGTAAATGTATGTATGTCTTTGTGTTGGTAAAACGTGTTGGTGACTATCAAATTATTTATTTGACAAAACTCTAACGGTCTCTTTCCATTGTTATTTCTTACGTTTCCTCCGTTTTTTTTTCCTATTGCTGTTGTATATAGATTATCTTTCTTCCCTACTCTGCTATTAAAGTCGCCTACTATGTACACTTCGCCTTTGGCTTCTTCTGTCGCTTTTGTTAACTCCTCCCAGAACTTGTCTTTGTTTTCTCCTTTTTCATCTTCATTTGGTCCGTAGACTCCTATCACAGTCCTTGTAGGTTCCTTAAATTTTACTAATAATATTCTTTCTGATCGTGCTTCCCAATTATTTACTCTATTTGCTAAATTTCTATGCATCACACATCCTACACCCGCTGCTGCATGCTTCGTGCTATCAACTCCTGTGAATATTAAAACGTATTCGCTACCAATTTGTGTTAGGCCACATCCTTTTTTCTTTGTTTCTGTGACTATTAAAATTTTCAATCCTGCATTTTCAAATTCTTCTACAAGTTCCATTTCCTTCCCTTGCAGACTACGCATATTCCACGTTCCTCATTTCCACTTATTATCTGCACTTCCGTCTCGCTTGCCTTTTCTTTGTCTTGTCGTCCTCTTTGTGCTATCTTTTATTTTGCTTGCTAGTTTTTTTGGTTCGGCGTCCTTGGTTACTCTTTCCAACCCATTACTTTTATTATTCCATATCCAGGCCTCTCCGCTGATCATTAGTTTCTTATAACCTACTCTTGTCCGTTTTCCCTTCGCCTTTTCCTCCTTCGTCATATCCCTTATCATTTTCTGTATTTCACAATGTTTAATCATAAATCATTCGTGCCAATTTTTGCAAATTAAATTTAATTCAATTTTGCGCGCAAGCCCTCTCAAATAGTTTCTACATTTCACGCAATTGCATACAGGACGAGCTACGCCGGAGCGCTTGCAATTAAAATTGATTGTGCTTGATTAGAATGTAATGTCTGTTTACGTAAATCCTCTCGCAACCAATATCCTTTCGCTTTGTTCAACGGCCTCTGTTCGTTTAGAAATCCCGCTGACATTTTAGATTACGAGTAATGACCGTGCGATTCAGCCAATTTGTCACAATACTTACCTTACTTCTTCCTCATCGCATACTGTAATGCAAAATACAAACTCCTTCTTTTTTTTAAGAATCAATTTATTTTATCAAAAATAATTCACACAATAGTGTATATTAACTATTTTTGTTCAATAATTCATAGAATGTAGTGAGTTCAAATTGAGCAAGTAAAATAAAACTGTCTTTTATGAGGCATACATATCACGTATTTCTTCTGTGAGTTTCGCTTACAAAATCCACACACTAACAAATCAAATCTCGTTTTGAACCAACTGTCGCGCCCTCAATAACGAGACTGACAAAAGCAAGCAACAAAGTAATCGAATACTTTTATTGGTAATTTTATTCGGGGGTTTTATGTGGAAGATAAAATTCTCGTGCCTCGGGTCTGTGTCGAATTCACCCAACTGCTCGAATCAGGTTTTTCGCATTTCACCGGTTCGTCAAACAATGGACTCCGCGGGATTATGCCGCTTTGTTTTCTTCCATTTGGATATAGCTTTCACGACAAGTTAATCAAAAGCGTACATAATTTGTGAGCCTTTAGAATCACGATTCTAGAATATCAATCATCAACTGGCACAGTTCTCCAATTTCCTTTTCGTTTCTTTCCACTTTATAAAAATTGATTAACTCTATCATAAATTAATTAATTAATCGATTATTTTTACTGTAAGTCTGCACCAAAAACTTTTATAAATAAAAAGAAACTAAAACATCAAACAAAAAGAAGTGTTTCATATTTTAATATGTAATTATAATAATAAAAAAATAATAATTAAATCTACAGAGATAATTGTATGCAATTAAAATGTGGCATGAGATTCATTTTTAAATAAAAGTTGCGTTCATTGTTCAAATGGAGGTAAGCCGAACAATTCAGGCTTAAATTCCGTAAGCGAATTCAAGACGACGGTGGCGGGCCTTCGCAATTCCTCAGGTACTTCACTCGTGGGGACCATCACAACTTGCATCCCTGCGCTTACGGCGGCCTTAACACCATTGGGGGCATCCTCAAACACCAAACACTATTTGCAAAGATAAAATAAATGCACACGTACAGTTCGATTGAGTCTCTTAACTAACCTGTTGGGGTTTTGGGTTTTCTGGAAACCTTGACGCACAAACCAAGAATATGTCGGGGCTAGGCTTGCCGTACTTGACTTCCGGGTCGGAACTGCCCAGGACTTGGTGGCAGAACTTCGAGAAGAGCCTCTGGTGATTTTGGGTTTTAACATTTAAGGTGAATTGCGACGACGATGTGGCTAAAGCCATCGGAACGTTGTGCTTATACAAGTGCTCGATTAATCTCTCCACACCTAAACGAATCAAAACTAAATAAATATATACTGTGAGGATTAGGCCACACGTTTCTTACCAGGAAAAATCGGAGGATTCTGCAATTCCTTGGCAACTTTCTCCCGGTAAATCTGAACGAATTCCTCGACGGTGATGGGCAGCTTCATTTCTCTAATAGCAATTTTCGCCGTGTCCTTTTCGGGGGTTCCCAGAATCTTCATTCTAGCCTCACACGTGTATTTCCTACCGAACATTAGGGCAATGTCGCTGATGATCTTGTCTAGGCCTTTTTCGGAATCTTATTGAGGCAACAAAAAAATATTATTTTAGAATTATTTAAGGAGCAAGAAACTCACCGATTATTAAACCGTCCAGATCAAATAAAACGTGAGTAATTTTCTTATAAGTCATGATGAGCGGACTCCTCGAATTATTATGCACCGCACGACACTGAGAATTGGGAATAGGAACGAGACGGTCCAAGTGGATTCGGCTTATATATCAGCAAATTGAAACATGACTGTTCGAGGGGGGGGGAACACGATCACGATTACAACCCCTGGCTTACGAGCAAACAAACGCGTCGGAAAACTACAAGAGATTTAAACTTTGCGTTTTATAAACGACTTACAATTATAGTTAAACAACAAATTACTGCAAGCATTAAATTGTTTTCCAACAGCTGTTTAGGTATGATGTAATTTGCACGTTTGCAAAATATTTGGTTTGCATTCTGTCTGTATCTTTGTAAATTGTTTCTCTCGTTTTATTACACAGGAAGTTCGTGATGGGTCGTGGCGGTACACGTGAAATTCAAATTTTATAAGCGTGAAAGACGATTCTGGGCTTTTTCCCAGAAACCACATCAATGGACCAAACTAACACAATCTGCATGCCAAATTCGAGCAGGCGTTATAATATTTATTCGTTCGCAAACGTAAATTTAATTAAAGTCATTGCCCAGAACAAATATGGGCATAATTTTATGGCCCCGAATTGTTTGGATAGCGAACACACAACGTGCTCTTACGTCAATATTAGTCATATTTCCGCAAAATTTAACGATTATGAATCGTGCGTCTAGAAACACATTAGGTATGAGATAAGCATAAATTTAATGGAGATAAGAAAGTGTCGATATTTAATTACATGTAACTTTTTTATTAAAAAAAATTATTATTAATTATTGACTTAACTGACCATTAAGAAAAAGACAGACTATGTTGTTGATTAAGCTACAAAAATCGTTAAATTGAAAATTGCTGGATATTTCAATAATTGTTTAATACTGTTGATAATTTATAATAAAATCATTAGGCAATATAAAGCAATTATCAAAGATAAAAATTTACATTCTAGGAACGCTAATATTCTAATCCATTGGTAATACTGTATATAATTAGTTCAGTTTCATGTCGTTTCCGTTGAACAGTATTTTTACACTAATAATATGTATTGATTGTTTTTATTTTTTGTTTTTATTGTTTATTTAACATTACTAAAGTACAAAATTTATTTTAGAATGGGTTTTACAATTTTAAGTATATATTGAAGCAAGTAAAATCTCTTAAAAAATATATATGTATATTTTTTAACATACATAAGTGCAATTTAATTGGATTAAACCTTATTGTTTAATTAATTTTAATCGCCTAGGGCAATGTTTGTAAAGTAAATGCGTTCACCAAATTATCTAATAGTTATGCTAATTATCTTCCTCTCTATTACAATAACTTTCCACTGATATAAGTCTATTAACGTTTGATTACGGCCGTTTAAACTAAACGGAATTTTTGACAATCCAATTAAATGAACGATGGAATTTGCCGTGGTCGGAAAGCACTGTGTTATTTTCCATTTGCATTTGAGCCAAGAGGCAATCAGTTTATTATTTATATTAAGTGTTGTATACATACAGGCACTTACATATATTAAATTTAAGGTGAGTCCTTAGAACTCTCTGCGTTAACTACATATAATGCTGGGATGTTAAAGAAGATTAAAAATTATCCCCTTCGATTATACACTCTTTCACAAAATCATAAAGTAACTGTTTTTTTTTTTAATATTGCCTTATTTAATAACGTAATTAATAAGTTTCGATTTAATTTTGTTAGATTAAAAATGTATCTATAAAACAATACAAAATAAAATAATAAAATTCATAACACTATAATATAATTAAGTAATACAATATAAAATCGATCGGCGAAAACTTACAAGTGGCATCTTTCGATATATTTGATCATATGCTATCCGATTACGTGAAAGTTTTCATCGTAAATAGTTTCTTTAAAAAGTTATTTATATAATTAGATACTGGGGCCAATAATTTGGATTTCGTTTTTTTCTCAACTAAGATACACCAGGGACAAACTATAGTTAATGATCTTCACAATGCTGTTAAAATTATAGTTCTATGATAATTAGGATGGTTTTGGCAGCCAATTTAAATTTTGAAATTTTATTGCTGGAGGTTTGTTGCTAACTTCTCACTGGTATATTTGTCGTTTTATTTTCACTAGTATCCATTTATTGTAGTATGTATTTTATAGAGGATGAAAATATTTGGGTAAAAATATTTAACAATAATTTTAATATACCAGGTGTGTCAAAAAAACTGTCGCTTGTTTGACGCGTACTTGATCCGATTTTTTTTTATTATGATGACAACCGCGTTAACTCTTGCTAATATTAACTATGCCGTTCGTCATTCTCTAGTTTTCAAAAGCTTTCATTTTAAAATAAATAAATAATCTTTTATTGAATAGATCTGGCTAAGGTGAAAAAGAAAATCTTATGTCATGTTTAGCAAAAAATGAAAGTTAGAGGTGAGAGCCTGTCTTGAAGAAGAATTGTTTCTCAAGTTGCGATTTCATATAGGAAATTCCCGTTTTCCTTTTCTTGTATCAAATTGTTACAATTGCCACAAGATCTACTAGATCGCAAATTCGATCAGATCAGATCTAGTGGTACCAACTGACTAATTTATCGAATTTGCGAGACATTCAAACCAGCGACAGTATTTCTATTCACTAGATACTCCTGAATACATATAAAGAGTGTCTTTTTTAATCAAACGTCGAAATTGGTCATGAAAATTTCGTTGTGAACCGTCATCGTCGTGACAGTTGTTAATTTGACGTTTGAACTTGCAATTTCTAACCTTGCCACACCTTGCTTTCGAGGTTTCGAACTTAACAGTACGATAGGACAACACAAGAATTGTAATAAACGAAAAACGACAATGAGAATGGGATCTCTTGTAACAATGAAAACAGAAAATAAGAAGAGTGTGGTGCGTTCACAATAAGCACCTGGTCACGGCCATCTTCGACGCCAAATTAAAAAAAAAGCACTCGTTACAAGATAAATATCACAATGCAACATGCCTAGAATTTCAAATAAAAACTGTAACCCTAAGAGGAGTAATAGGACAAAACCACTTAAGACTCCGAAAGATTATAGCATACTCATCAATCAATAAAGTTTAATTAACAGTTTACGTCGCGACATCCTGCGACCATTTTTTGACCTAAACTTTAAGTTGGAAACTTTTAAGGATTGTCACTAAGTTTACAAGGCATCCTCCTCTTCTGCTGTTGCACAGTTTAGTCTTTAAAAGGCAATTACATATAATCAACTACATTAAATATTCACTATGTGATTTAATTTTTAAAAAGATAGCTACATTATTGTACTAAAACCACAAAAAAGGAAAATAGCCTAGGGACATTTTACTACCAACTTCCTTGTATTGAATATGTTCGCTTTGTATACATAGTCCATACCATACATAAAAATATCAAATCGAAGGAACAAATCCATATATAACGTAATAATTCAAATCTAATAATCTACAAATTATTAAAACGAGAATAATTCAATATTGTATCATCGGTTGATGCACCGTTGAATATAAAGACAAACCACACAGGCACCATCTAGTGTATTTTGACCACACTACGGTTATTAGGTTCGAAACTTGAACAAGTTGACTGACAGGTACATTGTTATCCATATATTTTTTTTTATACAGAGAAAATCAAATACTAAAAGTGTCCAAGCAGAAAGCATTTTTTAAGGTAAATAAACCGGTGAATTTAGTGCATATACCAAACAAACCACCCTAAAGTTCGTTGTGAGAAAGCGACCAAGCCCAAAATTTCTAGGTTAGGTTCCGATCCCATCGTCATTCTTTAAGAAAATATCAAGAAATGTCATCGGGTCGCCCCATTAAATGCGTCGTAGTCGGTGATGGAACAGTTGGGAAAACTTGTATGTTAATATCATATACAACAGACAGTTTCCCTGGCGAATATGTGCCTACTGTGTAAGTACATAGAGTATACATAGGCACTTGCTTTATAATAAGTTCACAAAATTCTAGCTTTGATAATTACTCTGCCCCCATGGTTGTTGATGGCATCTCAGTGAGCTTAGGGTTGTGGGATACTGCGGGGCAAGAAGACTATGATAGGTTACGTCCGCTGTCTTATCCACAAACTGATGTATTCTTAATCTGCTTTAGTGTAGCATCGCCTTCATCTTTTGAAAATGTCACCTCAAAATGGTATCCAGAAATAAAACATCACTGTCCTGATGCACCTATGATTTTAGTTGGTGAGTCACCGTTGAAGGAAAAGCCTTGCTAAATTAAATCCCACTCCCAATTTCTTCCAGGCACAAAAATAGATTTAAGGGATGATAGGGAAACTCTAAGCATTCTTGCAGATCAAGGCCTTAGTCCGATAAAACGCGAACAGGGCCAGAAATTAGCGAATAAAATCCGTGCCGTGAAATACATGGAATGTTCGGCCCTCACGCAGCGAGGCTTGAAACAAGTATTCGACGAAGCTGTGAGAGCTGTGCTTCGACCTGAACCTCAGAAACGTCGTCAACGCAAATGTCTTCTTATGTAAGCTTCTGTTAGAAGAGTTTTTTTTTATGAATTGTTTTTTTTTACCATTGTGACACATTAACGAAATACACTCATGCCAAGTGTTTTCAGGGCATATAAATAAGTCAATAATATAGTTAATTTATATATTGCAAGTTACGTAATTTAATTCAACGCAATTAAGCTCAGCAAAATCAACTCTTGTTTGTTTTACACGCTTACCATGTTAAATACTTTGACGGACTGTTTACCTTTTGCACAGTAATGCAAAGCATGGAAACAGACTGTTAATATACAGCATGTTGAATGACAGGAAACTGTACGGACTACAGATCTGTATTCGAACACTTTATTGAATGTAAATCTCATATTGAATTTAAAATAGATACACTGCTTAGTTTGCTATAAATATTCCAAAGGTCTTATTACATCAAACTAACTTGGGAAAAGTAGGAGGATTCTGTGTAGTTTTTTTAAATTGTTCTGATATACTGTAATCTCTTTTTGGATTTAAATATGTAATTATAATTATTTTCATGTAAATTGAAGATCTCTGTTGTACTGGATAGTAAGATTGTGAATTATAATTGCATTATGAGTATTAAATATATTAAGAAACCTGTATTAGACCTAAATTAGAATAATAACAATTTTTTTTTTTTCATTACTGTCACCGTTTTTAAATTACTTTGATTATAGTTGACAGTTTTATATCGCAGTAACAACAAATTGTAGACGTTAACTGCCCACAGCCATGCCCATTGCACGTCCAACTTTATAATGTCAATGTAATCTGTTAGCTTTCACTATCGTTCCATTTATATTATCGTATCTGTTTAACAAGTTGCAAATTCCTTGAAAAAAATCTAAGTCTGAACTTCAGTCCTACAAATAATCTTTATAATATTTGAATGTTCCAAAATAAAAAAGCTGGTATTTTTAGAGGCTATCGATATATTTACGTCAATAAGTTATAGTTTTATTAACTACGATACAGATTAATATTTTTATACGTCAATTAAAAAAAAACATGAACGACTCTTATAACGAAAAATACTCAGTAAGATTTTTTTACGTTTTAGTAGATGTTTGTACGTGTTCGTTTTATTCTTGTTTATGTGTGCCATTTTTGAATTGAATTTTGTACATACAGAGTTTATATTACAAATTTAAATCAAAATATTAATTGTATAACGACGAAATCTGTAATAATCTAGTGTTTCTTATTTTACTTAACAGTACACAGTAGACTACGCCTTGTACACTAAATAAGTTTGCTCAAAACTTTGATATTATTTTATTTAGTTGTGCTTAGATTTTTACAGATTTTTCAAAGAATATTTCTTATCATAATCAATTTTGTAGTCGGTTAGTTGTGTAGTATTATGTGAACTAGCAAACAATCAACGATTCCGATTCACTATAAACAGTGCTTCACTTATGTCTACATACATAAATCAAATGACGGCTGCAGCTTAACACTGTACATTTTTATATTGTTAACGACGTTTTCTTTCTTTAAATCACTTCTCAATTTCAAAATAACTATAATATTGATATTTACTAACAGTGTTAGAATTTTATATTGTATATTACACATAAGATTGAATATGACCAAAGTAATCTTTATTTCTAGTCACGAACTTAAATTGTACTGCACACTTTTTTACCTTTCTAAGCATACACAATATGTAAAGGTGGTGTTTGAATATTTAACTTTTTTATGTGAATTAATATGTATTACTCAGAACTAAAATAAATCATTTGCCTTTTTTAAGTCGTATTATATTTTTAATGATGCTACCAATAAAAAATACAACCAATAATCCTATCTAGCACAAAAGCATTAAGCGTTTATTTAATTTGCAAGAGAGCAGCTCTCATTAATAAATAAAAAGTTTCTTCTAGATGTTTGCTTGGTTTAATCATCGTAGGGGGGTAATCCAAACAACTCGGGTTGAAATTCAGTCAATGAATTCAGAACAAGTGTCGCTCCTTTACGTAATTCAGAGCTCACTTCGGGGGCTGGCACCATCACGACCTGCATTCCTGCACTTACAGCTCCAAGGACGCCGTTTGGGGCATCCTCCAAAACCAAACACTGAAAATCATTGATTAACCACTCACCTGTATTGTGCACAGTATTTACCTTAGCAGGATCGGGTTTATCTGGAAATCGAGAAGCACACACCAAAAAAATATCTGGGTGAGGTTTTCCTCGCTTGACTTCATCATCAGAAGTGCCACTTACTGTATGGTGGAACAACGAAAATAAATCTTTGTAGTTTTGTGATTTTATTGCGGTGACTCTACTAGAGCCAGATGTGGCAATAGCCAGAGGTATGTTATGCTTATGCAAGTGACGAATTAGTTTCTCAGCACCTATAATAAGTTTTGATAGTTTTGCTAATCATAAGTTACTGACGAAGAGTTTACCTGGAAGTATCGGGGGATGCTGAAGCTCTTCTTCGGATAACGGCCGGTATATATCCAGGAATTCTTCGGGGGTAAGCGGTAGTTGCATTTCTGTTACGGCGAGCCTGGCAGTTTCATATTCTGGTGTTCCTAAGATCTTGAGCCTGACGTCTAAACTGTAAGTTTTACCATAACGACTGGCAACCTTTTGCATTACTTCATCGTACACATATTCCGTATCTTTAAAATATATAAACCAGTATAATAAATAAAAATAAATTAATAAATTTTTACCTAGTATTAAGCCGTCCAAGTCGAAAATTACGTGTGTTACTTCCTTAAACATTGTATAGGTGTTGTGTCCCCAAAATGACTTTGTCAGTAACTAAAGAATGTTGTGCAATAAACTGTAATAAGATGTACACGTGGACAATCACAAAATACGCAATGATTATATGCTGTTTAAATGCGAATTCCTTGTTACATCATTTATCATATGTAAAAATTCTTATTTTAGGTTATATCATTTCACTGATAATCAAATTTTCGCGCCAAATTTTAAACTTGGGATTGGACGAATTCATAGTATTTATTTTCGCCACTAGATGTCGCAAGATAAAAAAATGACATTCTTGTAGAATTGAGGTTAGGATCATATAAATTAATATTTTAAGAGATTACAATCACATAATAAACAATAAATACAATCTTATCTGAAGTGCTGCGTTTCCACAATGATAAGCGATTGTTAGACTTCATTCGCTTCACACATTCGCTTTAGACTGAACAAAAGAACGAGCCGGTATGGAACAATTAAAAATCCCATTCACTGCCTTCAAAACGGGCTTAAATTCACAATTTGCATCCAAAGAACCATGGCAAATAGTTACTATTACGACAAGCACAGTATTAATATCAGTGTGGCTGTATAACTTCATTTTTGATGATGATGAGAGTAAGTCCTTTCGGTTTCGGTCTCTGAACCGGTTTAATCGTGTTTATTTTAGGTATAATCACTAGAGCAAAGAAGACGTTTTTTAAAATAGCCAAGAATATTCCTGCTGTTAAACGTAAGCTCGATGCAGAATTAGAGAAAGTTGAAACGACTTTTCGGAATGACGTACGAGAACGGACTAAAAATTTAACTTACATTACTACTCTGCCTCGACAAGGTTTAACGAAGGAGAACATTTTTGCAAAAGTTGAAGAGAATCTTACATTAGGTAATATTTTTTATTTTTACATATTATCTTAGACTCACTGTAAGTAATTTTAATGTAAAACTAACATGAGCCATAGAATATTTAAGTAAAATAATCAATTATTATACCAGGTTTTAGCGTCTTAAAGCACACATACCAGATTTTAATTTCTTTTCAGACATAAGACATGCATTTAAGTATCAGGTTTGATTTTACCATATTAGTCCATGATGTTCGTATCAATGTGTTTTATCTTGCTGCTCATAAAAGATTTACATCTCTATTAGATATCAGTTATATTTATTTATTTTAGTCAATATGGAAGATTTTGTCTTCATCTACTTATCCTTTGTATCTAACTGTTTAAAAAAAAGGCCAAGCATTCGCTAGAAAATGTTTTTAAATAACTTCTTTCTGTGAAGTAAACTGAATAAATCATGATTCGCATCCATTTACATGCTGTTGCTTCTGATTCTGTATCTGTTATTTATAATTTTGCATTATTATCGCTGATTGTTTTATGCTAAACGAGAAATTTCTTGAAAGGTCATTACAGCTGGAAAAAAGGTTACGTATCAGGTTCAGTGTATTATGACAGTGATAAATTGATTGACCTCGTGAAAGAAGTTTACGGTAAAGCTTCTTACACGAATCCGTTACATCCAGATGTATTTCCTGGAATCTGTAAGATGGAAGCGGAAGTTATTAGAATGGCAGTTGATTTGTTTCACGGCGATACAGATGCGTGTGGAACAGTGAGTATTTCCCTTTAAATACTTCCTGTGAAGATTTGGCCTACAAAAAATAATAATTTTACAAAACAATCTTGTTTTAACTTGTTGACAGATATCTTAAAAATCTTTATTCCTGAAGAACTCAAATGATAGTGATATTTTATTGCACAAATTTTCATCGTACAATTATAATATTACAGATGACTAGTGGTGGGACAGAATCTATTCTCATGGCCTGCAGAGCTTTTAGGGATTATGCGAAGGAAACTTACGGAATAAAGAAACCCGAGATCATCGTGCCTGTCACGGTGCATTCGGCTTTCGATAAAGCAGCTCAGTATCTAGGACTCAGAGTGAGAACCATTCCTGTCGATATCGCTACCTATCAGGTCAACATTGACGCAATGAAACGTGCCATAAATTCCAATACTGTTCTGGTAACGAACTCAAATTTGGTTGGACTGTTTAAAAGGTCTTAGTTTTAGCTCGTTGGTTCGGCTCCGAATTATCCTTACGGCACAATGGATGACATCACAGCTATTTCGGAATTGGGAATAAAATACAACATTCCAGTGCACGTTGATTCATGTCTAGGAGGCTTTTTAACGGCTTTCATGTCCGATGCTGGATATCCAGTGCCCCTATGTGATTTTCGGTTACCGGGTGTCATGAGCATATCAGCAGACACGCACAAATATGGTTATGCCCCTAAAGGAACATCTGTAATTCTTTATAGAGACTTCAAGTAAGATTTTACGCAACTTTTAACTAAATATATCATGTAAAACCCCATTTAGATACCGTCATCATCAATACACGGTTACAACTGATTGGCCTGGCGGTGCTTATGGGTCACCCACTGTAAGTGGATCTCGAGCTGGCGGAAACATTGCTGTATGTTGGGCTACAATGTTAAATTTCGGATATGAAGGATATGTGCAAGCAACAAGAGAAGTTGTACATACGACAAAGTACATAGAGAAACAGTAAGGTGATCAATACTGAAGTTGTACAGAAAATAATCTGGTATTTTCAGGCTGAGGAAAATGAGCGGCATATTTATATTTGGGCAACCTGCCACTAGTGTAGTCGCTATAGGTTCAAACGTGTTTCACATCTATCGTCTAGCCGATGCGTTATCTAAAAACGGGTGGAATCTAAACGCTCTCCAGTATCCACCGGGGTATTATCGATATTACACGTACTTTGACATTCAATGAGATCAAATCATTTCTAGGATTCACATTTGTGTTACACATGTCCACACTCAACCTGGAGTCGCAGATAAATTCCTCAGCGATGTCCAAAACGCTTTAAATGAAATACTGAAAAGCCCAGACGATCCAATTGAAGGAAGGGTTAGTGTATGTTTGAGTTTCAGAAAAGATGTGCTGTTTCTGTTCTGTTACAGTTGGCGATGTATGGGGCAGCTCAGAGTATTCCAGACCGCTCGATCGTGGGTGAATTTACCCGATACTTTATAGATGCCTTGTTCTATACGCCTCTGGACGACAAGAAGAAGATCGATAGTGAAACCTCGAAATAGATTTACAACCGTTATTAAGAAACTATTAATTTTTGTCTTGGGTACTTGTATAATTGGATTTTCCTTTATTAATTGTTAGTGAAGAAGGAACTCAAAAGTCTATGTGATGTATAAAAATGTATTTCAATTAAAACTGAGCGTTATTCAAGTCTGGGCCAAAGATTTGCTTTCTAGTGTTCGATGTTCCAAAGCCTATGATGCATTTTGAGCATAAAAAAAGAACTTGCTTTCTCCAAAATGTTCAAGCCAGTTATAAATCTGTGTTTATTATCGAATCATATTTTTGTGAGGTAATAAATTGGTAAAAGCATTTTAAGAAGCTCTTTTTATTAATTCTATATCGAAGTGTAGTGTAATAATTAAATTCGAAAGATTCATTGCGAACGGGCTGTATACTACAAAGTGGTCAAGAATAACTGTTTGAGTTGGCAATACAATTAAGAGCATTTTCTTATTCGGCTATTTGCAACACTGCAACCGGATATATGTTTTGTTGGTTTATTTGACAGCGCCAAGATTAAGGTTATGTGAATAAAAATTAGTGTTTTAATTTGAATTTAAAATGTCAAGGTGACGTTGTCAAAGTGACGGATGTCAGTGTCAAGCCGTCATCAACCGGAAGTTACTGCAGTTGTACCATTTAAAAATAAAATTCAGCACTGCCAACTCAAACAGTGATTCTTGACCACTTTGTATATTTGTTGTATATATCGCCGCTAGATGGAGAGGTGTTTCTTGATTTCAATTTTTACATATCAAATATCCTTTAAAAATATTATATACACAAACGTGTAGTTGTTAATTACAGAGATTTATTTATTTATTTCATTAACATTTCATATGTACGTATGTTTTTAAATCAGCTGTAACCTGTAAGTATGATTTATTTTTCTAAATTTGGCAATACTGAGTTTGACATTACTTTTGAAGTTTTTCAGTTTTTGACAGCAGCAACTTCAGATTGCTGTCAATGTGATTTGTGTTTCTTCTTTAGTTTTTGGCTTTGTCTATGAAATGTAAGCAAAGAAAAGGGTGTCCCATCTATTTTTGTTAAACATTAAGATGGCAACAACCTCGCTTTATGACTACATACCTAAATCAAAGCGAGCCAAAGCCAAATCGAAAACACCAAGACAAAAACGGAATGCCATAACCTATAATGTTACCGAACCAAACGCACAAAGCGAACGCTATTATTTAGGTGATATTTGGATAGGCACCACAAACAATATCATCCCGAGCAAATGGACGAAGTGTAAAGCAAAATTCGTGAACACGGATGACATTGATAAGTTAATACTCGAGTTTGATGATACGCTCGTTGTGGTTAGTATAACGACAGAGGTGCAATTTCTCAAAGGTATTAATTAACATCAAGAGGCTGATGCAGTCAGATCAATTCTAAATACTTTTTCACTTTTCAGATTTGCTTTCTGTGAAAATCTTTTATTTACGTTTTCAAATACAAGACGACAGTGATTACGTCAACGTTTCGCTGTACTTAAGTAGTTTACCACTGCCAAAATTCAATACTAAAATAGGTAATGCTTTAAAGACTGTTTTCTCGCTGGTTTTCAATATATCACATGAGTATAATGGTAAGATAATTTTTTTTAATAGTGCCGCTTGTTTAACTAACACAATGATCTTTCTGTATTAGAAGTCGAACATATAAAAAGTTCCGATAGTGTAGAGGCATTCCCCGACTTATATAAGTCCGCTGCGAAATATCGTGAAAAAACCATAAGTGTTCCAAAGATAGACGTCCAACATCCGCAGTTAAAACCAACCTTGCGTCCTTACCAGATGGATGCTATTTGTTGGATGATATACAGAGAAAAAATGCAAGAAGGAGAAGGTATTTCATATTACTTTTATATTAAGGATAACTTTGAGGTGCCTACGCAGATGGATTTCTTAATCTACTCTGTATCTACTCAGAAAATTCAATCAGTTTCAATTAGAGGATTAGAAAATCACAAAAGATCAAAATCTCAGACTTTTTCGTTATTAAAAGTAATTTTAAGAATCTTGTATTAAACAACCTTTAGACATGCTAAAAAATTTTAGAAGTATTACATCCACTTTATGAAGAAGTCAAATTATATACTGGAATCAAGGTCTATTTTGATAAATACACTGGTTATGTTGAGAATGTAAAGCCAACATCTAAGAGCTTACAGACGGGGGGAATTCTGGCAGATGAGATGGGCTTAGGGAAAACCGTCGAAGTTCTTGCATGCATCCTTATGAACCCGAAACCGTCAGACAATGCATCACATTCCAATACTTTACCAATCAAGGCGAATGAAGAACAGACTAGTCCGGTAGTAGAAAGACAGTCTAAGAAACGCAGATTTCCAAAGTCACTTGCGAAGTCGGATGAAAAGGTGATTAATGTGGCAAAGAAAGTGAAAGTGCCCCACGATTGGGTTAAATCGAGCAGTAACAAGTCGAATATTCGTATTGCCTTGGAGATGTGGTACGAGAATATGTTGTCCGGCACTAAACAGGCCGTCCCATACGATGAATCCAAGGTTCATTGTATTTGTGGCAACGATGATGAAAACGATGATTGTTTCGAATGCGTGGATTGCTCGAAAGTTCAACATGGAACTTGCGTTGGATATAAAAAGAATTACGGCGCTTACAGGTGCCCACAGTGTTGGAATTTGCAGGTGAGAGTCTCAAGAAATAATGCGTTTGCTGAATTTCTAATACTTTCAGCCTCTCATAGAATCTCGAGCGACTTTAATAGTGGCCCCGTTGTCTTTAAAAAAGCAGTGGAGTAAAGAAATATGTAAACACATACACGGCAAACTTAGGGTGTTGGAATACGAAGGAAATTCAAATCTCGCATCGATTTATCCAACGCGTTTGAAGCATTACGATCTGGTTATAACTACTTATAATGTTCTACAAAATGAATTGCGTCTGAGTGAAAATGGACAGGTGAGAAATGTATTACTGTTGCGAGTAACTGTACTAAATCATTACAAAAATTGGCAGATTATAACTTTACGTCGTCAACCGAAATATTCGGTTCCTGGTAGTCCTATAACAAGAGTTAAGTGGTGGCGTCTTTGTTTGGACGAAGCACAAACCGTCGAAACACCCGGGCAAATGGTTTCTGTTATGTCACAGAAATTACAGGCACATCACAGGTGGGCTGTCACTGGAACCCCCATTTCCAAGGACATTTCTGGTAACTCTTTTTACATCGAAAGTAAAGCAGTTCTCAATAATGTCCTTGTTGTTAGATTTGTTTGGATTGGTATGTTATTTACAACTCACCCCGTATTCTGAAATTGAAACTTGGAATAACTTATTGTATAAGCCGTACATAAATGGGAGAACGCAAGCGATGCATCAATTTTTGGCTCAAATTCTCTGGCGCAGTGCTAAGAATGACGTAATCGAGCAGGTAATTTTAATCGAATCGCCAACAGTGAACAGTGTACCCCAAAACATCCGTGTTTTCCAGATTAAGATTCCTAAACAGAGTGTTATCGAACACTGGATTGAATTCACGGCCGTAGAAAAATTCTTTTATGAACGCGAACACGAGTTGAGCTCACGAGAATTTCTACAAAAGCTTAAGAACATGGATCTTTCTGTTCCGTTGAAATCATTAAATAAAAGTGTGCTGAAACGAGTAAGCAATAACTTGTTTAATGGACGGCAGTTATTATTTAAGTCGGTTTCAGATAATGGCACCGCTCTTAGCTTTACGACAAGCATGTGCCCATCATCAAGCAGTGCGAGGGAGATATTTGGCCACCCGCAAGCAAGTCAGTTCAATGGAAGACTTATTAAATGCGTTGATTGCAAAAAATATCAGTGAAAGCGAAGAACATCTTAGAATAATTATATCCTCACTAAATGGTATGTTTTTATATAAATCAAAATTGTTATAAAGGAATTCAGTTTTAATTCGAAAGTTGTTTATGTTCGTGTATCGCAGGACTTGCCGGAATTTATCTACTACTTCAGAATCCGGCACAGGCAGTTGAAGAATACCGTAAAGTTCTCCAGATGTCTACGAGATTTTCCAAGGAACAGACTAACGTTAACTTGGTTGTCGATAGGTTACAGCTGATACACACGATGCACAATTTAGCAGAAGTGTTCGAGGTCTTTCCTTTTCTTCCTCCTACACTTCGCGATCACACGCTTAGAGATGACTGTAGGAAAATCGAAGAGGAGTACATGGAGCGCTTTTCGAAGCAGGTAAAATGCTGATTCTGAAATTGTCTTAATGAGAAACTGTAACGACACACTTCAGAGTTTCTCTGCTCTACAAGAATGTTTGAAATTCCAAGGTACTGTTCGCCAGTTGCAAGAGAAATTCAGCCTTTCACCTGGGCAATGGTTTTCGGACTTACTTGATTGGATATCGACGAATGATTTATTTAATGAATACGTATTGCGTCTGCAAAATTCACTCGAATGTGCGAGTGTGCTATTCAAGTAATTATTTTTTCTTTTTTAATCACCTGGACGTAGTTTAATTCACAATTGTGTCCAGGTATCCCAACGAACGCACTATTTTATACATGCTTGCCAACTGGGATGAAGACATTGGAAATCTACGAGATGAAACTATGGAAGCAATAAACGATTTATTTGACGACGGACTTGATGAATGTAAAATTTGCATTCCAATGGAGACCGTGGAGAAAGCGACGGACTGTCACTTGCGTCCACAAAATAAAAACAAAGTGAAGGGCAAGTGCCTCGTTTGTAAAGGCAATGTTATTTTGAAACAATACGAATGCAAACTGTTCAATATGAAGAAGAAGGATGAAGAAGTTTCGAACACAGGCAGTTGGAAACCAGCCGTCGAAGAATTTGTACTTAAAGGTAAATCATTAATTGTTGATTGCATTTGCTATACATAAAAAAAAAATTTCAGCTCTGCTTAGTTTGGGAAAGGCGAAAAATTTGAATAAAGAAATTTTGAACGACGGAGAAATTCATCTCAATATTCTGGAAGTACTGAAGAAAGAATTCAAGGTGATTTAAATAGTCTGCAAAATTTTGATCTATGTTAATCCTACCTACAATTTAAGGAGCTACGCAAATTATGGACCTACCTCGATCAACAAATTTGCGCTCAAGACGAGCTGGACATGTGCAAAATAAGGTTGGTGCTAAAGGATAAGAAAGAGCAGAGCAAAGATGGGGGGAAACAAGCCAAAGCCGACAAAATACTAAAGTCTTTAAGCAATAACATCGTTAATAAACTGGAGAGCATTCATATGCTTGAGGAACACGAAGTACGTTTGATGAATGTTATTGAATTATGATTTTGTGAACGTGAACATTTGGTTTCAGCTCGATTATCAACGAGCACTGCTACATGGAGAAGAACGAACTAACTTAAGTGCGCTTGAAAAAACTCTCGGCACTCACAAGTACCTAGAAACACTGCGGAAACAACAAATATCCGGGCAAAGCCCAGACCCATGTCCGATATGCAAGAACGTTTTAGAAAATCAGTGGAACATACTATCCTGTGGTCATTGTTACTGCCTGGAATGCATTCAAACTTTACTCGGTCAAGTAATGTACGAACTCCAAAAATTAAATACGATTCTCATTCGAGACTTTTCCAGTCCTCAAGTGTTAATATATCGTGTTCAGTTTGTCGGGTGAAACAACCGGTCGCTGACATATCTTTTATACAGACAGGAAGCAAATCGGATAATTCAGATGAAATAAAAGTCAAAGGGAATTTTTCAACCAAAGTGGAAGCCGTCGTGAAGCTAGTGATGAAGCTTAAAAATGAAGAAAGCGATATAAAAGTTTTGGTTTTCTCCAATTGGGCGTTACTTTTGAAGCTATTACAGATGGTATTCACGACAAATGGAATAGTTTCAGAAGTACTATTGCAACATAATTTCGATAAAAGCTTGGATGCTTTTAAGGTTTGTTAACAAAAACAAATCAAACAATAAGATTTATAGAAGTACATCATTATTTTTAGGACGACAGTAAAAAGGTAACTGCGTTATTGCTTCCGGTTACGCTAGGTTCCAAGGGTTTAAATCTAATCGAGGCAACTCACGTTATATTCGTTGAGCCACTCCTGAATCCTGCAGATGAATTACAAGCAATTGGTAGAGTACATCGGATTGGGCAAACAAAGTAAGTGTCCTGACATTTGGAGTTGCATCGAATGTGAACTTTGGAAATTTTTACAGACCGACAGTCGTACATAAATTTTTGATTAAAAATACAATAGAAGAGGATATATACCACGCGACAGCAACTAATGCCGATGAATGGGACAAAAATAAGGTTACTCTAGCTCATATAAAGAAATTATTTGAGAATAACATGGAAATTAAAGATGCAATTAACGTGGAAACTCAAGCAGAAAACAGTGTCAATTTGCAAAGCACCTAATAATTGAATTATTATTGCAAATTGATTATGCTAATGGCCTGGAAGTTTACTTCTTTTACCTTCTTTTTATAGATTTACATTAAAATCCATCCAGAGAACAATGAAAGTGTTTTATATTATGTGTTATTTAAGACCACTTTAACAAACCATGTTAGTTAATAAATCTAATAGGCAAAAAATGTTTTAATGAATATTAAGTAAAAGCAATAAAAGGTCATTGAAAATATTTTTACAAACTTTTTGCTTTGGTTTTTGTGTTTAACTTAACATTTGACTTTTGTTTTTAAACTTTTAAGATTGTTCACGTGTATGTAACTGAAAACTTCCAGGTCATTCATTCATTTTAATACTTTTTTAAACTAAATGTACTTTCAGGGAAAGAATTTCTTTATTACGATGTGAAAATGCATGTAGGTTTTTTTCTCTGTAAATTTTAAATTCAATCAAATTTCACCTTCGATGACACACTGCCAAAATGTATTTTTATATGATCACCATACTGCTTAAATTAATTTTTACACGTCTTTCCAATTAACAGTATTATTTATTACTTAATTTTTTATAATAAATGTATTCATCGTGTATTGTAATAGATTTTGCGAGTTTTTATGATGAACCAGTCACCTCCACACTTTGTCTGTAATTAGAAATACATTTTGCACTTGCAGTTTATTTAAACGTTATTGATAGTGAATGCAATTAGCATGAATCTAATTTCAGAAGCAAGTGTGGCAATTACATGTAGGTTAATCTGATTCCTGGACAACAAATTTTAATTCGATGGAAATAAGTATATAAAAAAATCCCGGGCAAAAAATTCTAATTATCTACATTTTAGATTTTTCTTTATTTATTTAAATTTGTTAAAAGCACTGTAATTATGTTTAATGTGGTTTTCTGTTCACCAACTGGAAACATATAAGTCGTCTGATTATCAGTAAGTACAATCAAGCGTTAAAAGTGATAAGTTTGTTAAACAAAAAGTAAAATTTTGTTATTTAAGGGTTGTTTAAAGTGAGGAAGATTGTCTGTCTATTAGACACGACATCAAGGTAACACTAAACATTTCCAAAATTTTAAGCTTTTGTATCACAAAATCTTTTAAGCGGACACTAAATCGTGCACTATACACTTAACGTTTCGTGCGCGATTTAGTGTCCGCTTAAAAGATTTTGTGATACAAATTTCATCGGACAAGAACCAACTGTAAATAAATTTAAACTTTTGGATTACTATTTTTTGTGTTACTTTAAAATACAAGTTACATTAATTATTTTAACAGGTGGTAATGGCGTTCAACATTGAACTTGGATTAAAAGGTGGATTGCAAATGCTTGGAGTGGTAGGATACCTCATATTTATGTTTTGTGGTGAATTACTAGGACTAGCAATTGCCATATATTTATTATTGTATACACACTGGAGATGGCTTACCGTACTATACTTAATATGGGTGTTGGGTATTGATAGAGATATCTGTGATAAAGGCGGGCGTGGTTTTAACTGGATACGAAGTTGGTTTTCCTGGAAATACACCAAAGATTACTTTGCCCTAAAGCTAGAGAAAATCGATGGTGTTGAACTTGATCCTAAAAGAAACTATTTATTCTGCTGTTTCCCACATGGCATAGTTTGTACAGGCCCATTCCTAGCGTTTTGTGGCGAACTCAGTGACTTTAACCGTTTGTTTCCGCATCATACCCCGCACCTTTTAACACTGAAGCAGAATTTCATGATTCCTTTCTTTCGAGACTTAGGATTGGCCCTTGGTTCTTGCAGTACTACTGCCGAGTCTATTGATTATCTATTAAACGTGCCTGAAGGAGGACATGTTGCCGCTTTGATGGTCGGTGGAGCTCGTGAAGCTTGCAACTGCCATCCAGGCCAATATAAATTGTTTTTAAAACATCGTAAGGGTTTTGTTAATTTGGCCTTGAGAAAAGGTGCACCTTTGGTCCCGGTTATTTCATTTGGAGAAACCGATATATACAGTCAAATCTCCAATCCTGAAGGATCAACACTTCGCAAGCTTCAGGAGGCTTGCAAGAAGAAAACTGGTTTTGTTCCTATATTACCTCTAGGCCGAGCTTACACACTTTTACCTATGAGGAGACCAATCACAGTCTTGGGTAAGTAAACAACCAACATTAAAAGTAAATTTGTATCACAAAATCTCCTAAGCGGACACTAAATTAATTTTCACTTCTGACGAAGCAGTCGAACGACTGCGAAACGTAAAGTGTATATTTGCGCGATTTAGTGTCCGCTTAGAAGATTTTGTGATACAAATTTCATCGGACAAGAACCAACTGTAAATTAAAAGTAAACGTAAGAAATTTTATTTCTAGTTGGTCAACCTATTGATGTGCTGAAAGTCGAGGAGCCAACAAAGAAACAAATTGATACTGTACACGAAGAATTCATCAAAGCATTGACGCAACTATTCGAAGACAATAAGCATCGCTACATAAGAAATTCGGAGGAAGTTAATCTTGAAATAGAATGAAAGCAGAAACGAAATTTTGTTGTTTTTATTTTATACAATTTGGCACGTTATTAATTAAACTCATGACATAAAGGTGCTGACTGGGGGTGATTTTGTTGGTTTGGAGGACCTTACTGTAAATGTAGACTGGGGAAAGGTTTATTTTGTTAATTATTTATCCGTTTTGGGCCTTTTTTTGAGTCAAAGAAACGCACTACTTATCAAAGAAGACACAGTGTCCGATCTAATCTATTTAATCTAAGACACACAACGCATGCTGACCAACTTATGCCGTTTCCAAACATTTTGTGATGAGTAGAGTTAATGTGAGCAGAGTTGGGAAAACTACGTGTAAAAAATATTTTCTACATTACAGTACATCTAAACGTAGTTTTTATGTAGTTAATTGTAATTTTTATACGACATAGTTTATGTGAAATGTCACATTTCTAACCTCAAAATTGAATGTTCATTTGACGTATTTCAAGTTTTTGAAGCTTTTTAATGCTTGTATACAACAATTTTATCCATTTCACATCAAAATAGACATTATATTGTGTATAAATAATTAATTATAACCTGAAAATGAAAAAATAGAAAACAACGTAGTAGTTAATTCATTTTTGACGACGTAGATAATTACAAAATCTACGCCTAATTAATGGGTATTTATACGTCTCATTATCTACGTCCCAACCCTGAATGTGAGAGATTCACTGGAAAAGGAATTTAAATTAATTAATGTTTTTAGTTTTAAAATGAAATAATATGATATTAATAATAACTTCAATCTGTGATATTTATATTTCTAATTTCTTAAACGTGTTTTGTGTTTTGAATGTTGGCACCATTGTTAACGCAGCCACAGATTTAAAGGTTATGTGCGTTATTATTTTCATATTTCAGTTAAATTAATTATAATAATACAGCCGTTATATTATTAGCAAATGTCTCACCTTAGTCGTAAGTGCATTCGATTTCTTCACAGGTGAAACTTTTAGTTAACCTCACTTTTTCTTTCTTTAGCAATAAAGACGGTGTTCATTACCGATGTCTTTGGAAGATGGTTTTTCAAACAACCGCTTGTGTTAAGCCAAGTACGAAATTACGCAGCTCGTAAAGGGACCAGAGAGAGAAAGAAGAAGCAAAAGGTGAAAGTGGAAGAGAAGAAGGTCGCGTTTATTCCGCATAACCTACGCAAGAAAGACGGGTTTGTTGGCAAATAAGCGATACTTTTTGAATTTATAGTTCTGTTTCTCTGTTAGTATGTTGATAGAAAGACCACAGAGGAAGTTTAATGACTCTTGGAAACAGTTACCTATAGATAATGTGTATCCCCATAAATATTATCGTTGGCCGACGTACTCGTTCATTGAAGCCGTTCAATGCCACAAGGAAACTCACCACCCAGATATGTACAATCAACCAAATGCTTATTTACATGTTGCTGTTGAGTTAAATATGGAGGGAGAAAAAAAGGTAAATTTTTTTCATTCTAAAACCTTGGTTGCTAACCAATTTAACGATTATTTGCTGTATGTAACTTGTTGGCAGAATCGATTTCTGGATAACTTTAGAAGAACCGTGGCAGTCGCACACAAATTTGATATCAAGGAAGAAAGAAACATACTGGCATTTACTAAAGTACCTGAAATGCAAGAGGCAGCGAGACAAGTAGGTGCGCAGTTAGTTGGCGGAACCGAATTGATTAAAGAAATTCAGAACGGTGCCGTGTCCCTCCAAGATTTTCAGTACATCGTTGCACACCCGAATATTTTACCCGAGTTAGTTGTACTCAGAGGATTGATGAAACGAAATTTTCCAAACGTCAAAACTGGCACATTAGATGTAAACGTGGCAGAAATCTGTGAGAAATTATTGTTTGGTATTAATTATACGGCAGCAAAGGATGAATATGAAAAAGATTATGGAATAGTCGAGACTCAAATAGGCACGGTGAGTGCAATCATTGTAATGGTGAAATGATTTTAATATTTTCATTTTAGTTGGATATGGAAGCCAAACATTTAGAGGAAAATTTTGCTCTGTTAATAAAAGACATCGACGACCAGAAACCGAGACGGCCAGGAACTTTCATAACTAGGTTAGTAAAAATTGACTTACTTTTTCGAAAGAAAATTATTATACATAGTTTATTACTTTAATTATGTAGGTTGCCTCATTTTAGTATTTCGCTCATTTGATTTTATTTGAAAGACTCATTCAAATTAATCTTTAGCCATTATAAATTGTGCTAAAAGAGCCACTTGAAATAGAAACACTTTTTTTAGATGTCTTTTGTGGAGTCCACCATCAAATGAGAGATTGAGAGTTGAGCATGAGGTATATACTGCTGATCAACACCGCTCAAAAGAAGCTGAAAAGAAAGTTGTAGCTTTGTAATAATATGTGTATCAATGTAATCTAAATAGATTAGTTCTGTTATTTACACAAGAAACTTATCAGAGCCCTGCCCTGCGTTTGACACACATTTTTCTTGTTCACTTGAATCGAACTTTTTTTTCTCTTGTTGATATTGAGGTTTTTGAGTGTAGTACTAATTGACTGAATTTGTAAAAAAAAATAAATACTCCACATCCTTTGATAATAAGACATAATAGACAAATTTCTTAAGAAATTTTTTTTTTGATTTAGTTAGGCCTGTGTGACCATGCAAGATTTGATAACATTTTTGTTACAAAGTGAGGGAGATGAGCTACCACAGTGAATTCTGATTGGTTGAATTGGCACTTCTCGCTCACTTTGTAACAAATCTTGCACAAGAAATATCATAGTGTCACATGGGTCTTACTCATCGTCTAGAAAACGAAAAGTGTTAGAGTTCGTTTTTATTGAATAATCCCTATTTATCGAGCAATGTGAGATTTTTTGTTTCATTTTAAAATTAAAATAATCAATAATGGAATAAATTAATTGTTATTTATTAAGAAACAGTCGGCAACTTTAGAAAACTATAATGTTATTCAGAATTACAGGGATCTGTAATGATTGGTAAATATTAATTTCAGATATTCGTCGACAGATGGCGCAAGTAGTTGAATTTTTAATATTTTTAAATTTAATTGCGAAATTAAAAATGACTTCTACCTCATTACAAATAATGAATAATCACATAAACTAATTTTACTCTCGCGTTTACCACTGAAAAAGGTACTAATATTTTTGTATGGGACACTCCATTAATTTTGGTTTGTTTAACTCAGGGACGCCTAGGCGACCGTGGTTGAATTAATTAATTATTAGTGGTTTAAGGCCCAGTTTTACAATCACGAAATAAGGACGGAATAACTGTTCGCTGAATATCCTTTAATCGTTCCTCCATATCATCTATGTCACACCTGCGTCACGTTATTCTGAGAGTTTTATGTCCTTGTTCGTTTGCTTATCCGTCTACTTGTTACTTTTGATTCTTAACGCCCGATTTTACAATCGTCGGATAAACATTATTCTTAGAATAACGTGACGTAGGTGTGACGTAGATATGGAGGAACGTTAAAGGATATTCGACGAACAGTTATTCCCTCCTTATTACACGATTATAAAACTGGGCCTTAGCGTACGTGCACATGAACGATCGAAGGTCAATTTTAACTTATTCTTGCGAAGACACTTTTTATTTTCATGAATAACATAATATGAAAGAGCTGATTAGGTTCAAATAATTCAGATCTCGTGATAAGCGCCGAATATTTAAGATACTTGAATTAACAATGCGTTATTTTTTCGTACAAAAGTAATCCTTTCTTGCGTCCTTAATTTAAGGGTCGATATTTCGGGAGTAAGTGGGAGGTTGAGCCGGAGAGGAACCGCCATTAAATTAATTCGATTAAGTTTTATGACTTTATTTTTGCAATTTTTTAAAAAACGCCAAATTTTTCAATCAGTACTTTTATTAAAATAAATAAAACCTTGAATTCATATCATTTTATTTCGTATTTTTATACATTTGTGATACACATTACATAAGTAGTAGTACATTTTGTTATAATTTATTTTACAAATTTAAATTTTCTTTCTTCCGAAAAGTTATAATCCGTATAAATAGTACGCGTTTGAGAAAAAAAAAACAATAAGTTCATCGACAGACTCTAACGGAAAAAAAGTTTCAGATATTACAAAATCTGTTGTGCACATTGTATTCCATATAATTCGAACCTACTGATGTAGATATGTATTTTTCTCACAAAAAGAAAAAAAGTTAAAGTAGTTACTTTGCTTACGTTTATATAAGAATGAAGACTGCAAGTAATTAAAGTCGAGGAAATCAAAATCAACATAGAGATTTATTTTTTGTAATATTTATAAATAATAATATACAACATATACAAATAACCATTTGAATGACTAGCACGTTTTATCCACTGTAATAAGACTTTGATTACACGAGTAGTTCTAAAATGATTTATTTTCTCTTATCTAAGAATTACCTTGTTGATGGTGTACGAACCAGTTGATAAACGTCTTTAAATTACAGTGAATGTAGAACTAAAACGTCTACACAAAAAATATACAAAATAATTACATGTTCACACTTCACTTCACATAATATGTTAATTCGAAGACATTGATGAGACAACAAATTAAAATACAGGAAGATTTGTCTGTAAAGTACATGTGTTGCTTTTTCTTATTATGTGCCATTTAATAAAAGTATTTATAACTATATACAAATGCTGGAAGCCAGCAGTAACACAATCATCATAGAACCATCACGACTCTGGAATTGTGATGGTTGTGATGTGCGGCGTGACGTTGATGCGGACTGCCAGGATCACTGTTTTGGTTTACCGGTTCAGTTTTTGTGGCATCTCCGTTCCACTTACATATATCGGGATTGCTAATTTCTGCTAGACTTTTGAGGGCTTCGCAGCCTTCCGACGAGGGCCCCGTCGAATACTCTACGTTGTTTGCCGGAGACCTAGTCGTGTGGTTTGGAGAGTGATGTTGGATGTGATTGGAACCCCACATTAAGACAGTTTGCCGAGGAATTTCTTGGATGGACGCCGAAGTAACCGGGGAAAAGTGCTGCGTGGACGACGAGTTTTGTTGTTGGCTAATGATGTGATGGCTGTTGTCCGTTGTAATTATCGCATCCGCTTTGATTTCTTCAATTTTTGGCGTTAGTAGTCCGCTGTTTCCGGGGGATGATGAGTGACTGGACGACATGCCGTCGATTGATGTCGAGTGTTTCGTTATTTTAGCGCATTGTTTGTGTCCCAAATCTAATTGAGTACTCATTACTTGGACTGGCTGAATAATACCCGACGAGGGACTCACTGAATATGGCCATGAAACGTCCAGGCATTTCGTCGAGTTGGCCATCACGTACCCTCTCGACCCGTCTACGTACGTGGAATATTTCGTGGGGGGATTTGCCTCGACTACTTGCTGGCAAGAGTAAATTTTTTCTTCTACTGGCATCACCGTGGTGCGATAGGTTGCATGATGACTAGTCGACGATGCCGTAGGATCGTAAGTGGGGACGGCAGTTCTAGATGACATATCCAAGAATCCGTTTCCGACGTAAGGACTGGCTGTGGGGGAGTGATGGTAATCGGGATAGTATGTGCTAAGCGGCCGATATTGGTGAAATAAGTTTTCTGTTGTGGTCAAGTAACGATTTTCAAGAGCGGTTGGTGAAGGGTAAAGGCTGTGCTGAAAATTTGAATGGCCCATGTACGTAGACAGACTATGGTCTGGTGCACTCGGAGGATAAGGGGTTGTATACATATTGTAGGCCGCCGTACAGCCGTCAGTTGTGATATAATCCACAGTGGGCATCGGGCTCACCACGGTACCGGATACGGTAGCATTTGCGGGTGGCGTCACCTGACCACTCGATGAACTGTGCGATAGTTTGCGTTTGGTTCGACACGTCGACAAAAAATCCCTCAACTGCGTTTTGTATCGCCTGTTTACGCGCGATGGCGTCGATGAGAGACTGTGTTGAGCAACTGTTGGGGTACTTGCCAGTAACTGGTCAGATTCCGAGAAGTAACTGTTTGGAAGACCAGCGTCTAAATAACTTACTTTAAAATCCATCGTTCTTTTTCCCAATAAATCACGACCTTCTTCTTCCCTGGAAAACGTTCCGTTCATGCAAAGCACAGATAACAAAACTACTATTTTTCAAGTAAATAAACGTCCACTTACATCAACGGACGATGAGTGCTAATAACAAAATCAGGTTTGGAATTTTTGTACACAAGTCTGGAACTTGTTTGTAACCATTGCCACTGCCCTTCTTTGGTTTGAAATCTATAAGCAATCATACCAGATGCACCCGTTTTCAGAACTAAAACGCATTGCATTACCCAAGCAATATAAAAATCTATCTAGAAACCTCAACTTACGTTCTTGATGTGCGCTTGCAACATACGCCAAGTCATCATAGTGCACGAGGTCGTAGCCACCCATGTTAGCCAGCTCCGAGTCGGAATAGCCAAGAAGCATCTTCCCCCTTAAAAAAAAAAACAAACAAACAGGATGTTTGGGGTGCGCTCTACTTCGCGAGCGGTTTGCTCTTACCTCTGATCCATCGAAACCAACGCTAAGTCTAATTTGTGCTTGCTCTTAAACATTACTTCTTTCTGCGGAATCTCGAGTAAGGAAGGAGGACCGAATGGTGTGCAAATTGCAAAAAGTGCTAAAGGGGGTTCTTCGGATTTTCGATTTTGGCCGTGCAAAACTTTCACTCGACCTCTTATATCAAGACGCTGGAACATTAGCAAGGCATTAAAATACATATTGCCCAATCAAAAGTATCTCACCAAGAACCCGGAAGTATTGTCAAGTAGACATCGGAAGCGCACCGTAAAGCTACGTTCCAGCATATGGCAATTATCTGGTAGTAGCACATCTTGAAGGCCGATGTTGGCGGATTCAGGAGGAAGAAAAGAGTTCCACATCAACTGGCGCTGCAGCTCCTCCCTGTCCTCCGAATGAACCAATTCGTACACCGACTGATGAACGATATCGGACTGCAAAACGGCACATGAAACGATCACCTCACCGTTCACGCTCGCGTACGTACCTGATGGAATCCCAAATAACCTTCTATACTGTGCGTGGCAAAAAACACTTCGCCTTCGCACGTTAAAATCATTAGGAACCCATTGAGCGCCTGCAAGACAAGAAGAATTTTGTATGATGTGATCGCTCTCGTGCCCGTTTTAATACCTGCAAGAACATTTCTCCGTCTAGGGGAGTATGGTCGAAGGCGGTGAGATCTCTGGGACGATGAAGACCTCCGGCGTCATCTTTATCTTTATGCATTACAACTGAAACAAATTTTTGTCATTGATTAAATCCGTTCTTTTTTATTTAACTACCAAAGAGTCTTCAGTAGACTGCGAGTAAAATGCATTTTCTAAACATATCCTTTATGTTTTTATTTTAACATCGAACGAATACGAAGCTTCAACTAAAATAAGGTCTTTTTTGTATTTTAATTAACTTGTTATTGCAGAGCTAATAGTCTAATCCTACGTGAGCTTCCATGATCAAAGTATAGTCACGATGATGCTGCAACTTGTCATATTTAACCTGTCTATTGAATAAACGTTTAATGGCTCTGTGATTGGAACCTGGCAGGTGTTATTATTATAATAGAGTAAGTCATCGCGCCCTTTATTGATGACCGTTCGGCCACGCCGTGCGTAGATTATCGTACAAACTTCCCTGTCGAATCGATTTAGAACGAACGTGAACTCGCAAAGCATTATTTTCAAGTTCGGCAGGAAACTGATGATGTTCACTTTAGATTTATGAAGAAAAAAAAATTACAGACACCCTATACATAGCATAAAAATATTTCCTCGAAAAGGCAAAAAATAAAATCAATTTGAATTAATCCGTCATTTCATCGCAACTTTTGGTCAAACATTTACCATCAGTTTGTTAAGGCCAGTTTCAAAAAAATTGACATTAATTAGTACAATACATTGTCCTGAAAACATTAATTTTGTAAGCTTGGTAAATTTTTACTAGGGTAGCATGTTGTTTGGGCTTCCATCCACATATCATTTTTTTTGAATCAATACTTCTCTCTTGGCACCAGTTCGCGTTTTTTGCATCTGAGTTCTGTAAATTATAATTTTTGCAAAAGCTGTCAGTATTATACGGGGTGTTTAATAGTCCATAACTTCTTATGTACCAGTCTACTTAGTAGACCCTGTGTACATTTCAGTATTTATTACAGCATAACCTTTCATTGCCACAGTTTTAAATGTTTAAATTGCGTGGTTGATCCGTTTATGAATAATAATGACGTCTAACTGCATCTAATGATAGTTACAGATGACATGAATAGCAAATTACAGATTTAAATTAAAATGGAAGAAAATAAATTTAGAAATATTTACAAAGAAGGGCAGTACATAATTATCGAACGTTTTCTAAAAGAAGTATGCTTTTCTGTGTTTATTAAAAAGAAAAGTACCTTCAGATATTAATAATCCAATTTTTAATATTATTTTAGTACTGGTCGATCGATTTTTTCTTGTTGGACCACTTAAGGGCATTTTCCCAAGATATTCGGCGTCACGGCGTGTTCCATTCAATTAGATTGTATTTCGTGTCTGGGATAACGAGCGTAATTATGAATATTACGAATTAAAATTGTTGTACGCACTAATTTAAATATGGTAATGTCCATGCATTATGCATGAAAAGTTAGTTTTCGATAAAAATTAATGAATTAATCATAACAGTTTAAATACATTAAACAAATAATTCCCGGCCGAAACAGAAAAAAATACCTCGCCGGCCATAAATATGCGGCCGCGGCATATGAAGTTTACGATTACAATTATGAAATATTTATTAGAGCGGGTATATATACGCAGACATATTTATTAGTTTAAGAAATAAAACAAATAATTCGTAATAAATATAGAACATAGTTATAGATTCACGGCGAGCAGTGCGGCCAGGTATAAGATTGGGCCGCGGCACAACAGTAAATTATATAGTGTTTTTGTATATTGATTAGGCGAGGGCAGACCGCAAGTCTGGCGCTGCTCTGCAGGAGGCTCGAGTATTGATCAAATAAATATAGTTTACGAATACCTGCCCTGCTCTAGCTTTTAGATATTTCAAGTTTCCATTTCGATTTCCATATTACCATCCTGACTCATTCCGACTAATTTTATTATTATTATTACTCATTACGCGACTTACGAACGCAATGCTTTCGAGATTTACTACAAACAGTATCACTCGTTCTTACTTCATTATCGCTTTCCATTTTCATTTCATCTACATTCATAATTAAGCGTTACATACCGTTATTAATTCACCCCTTTTGAAGGTAAACTTGTAAAAGATTATATTGTTGAGTAGATCGAGGAATAAATTAATATAGAAAAATATGATATGATAGAAGATAAGTCCAAATTTTTGATAACTGAACATACAGATCATAGACAATATGAAAGAAGCAGGAATTCAAAACTTGCGTTGCTGTTACTAACTTTTTATTGGGATTTTATTGGGACTTCAAATAATACCTCAAAGAAAATTGATTTTCCTGCAAAGATCCCAAAAGTGAATTCAATTATAACCACTAAGGTAAAAGTTGGGTAAAAGTAAGGAATATTAACAACCAAATGATGCAATGCAAAGGACAGTTGGAAAGAGAACACTGAAAATTTCCTAACCACAAAGAGGGAGAGACGAACCACATAGGGCGGAAGCCAAGAGAAAGAGAAAACTAATGAAGAAGACAACGAACGACGGAAGAACAGTAGGAGCAAGAAGGAAAGTAAAAGAATACGCGACCAATTGAGTGAGGAGTAAACTGTAAACTGAAAACTAACAAAAAGACAAAGAATCAGACTTCTAACGGCTGAAATAAAGTACCTTAGAAGGATATCAGAAGCGAAAAGAGGTGAAAAATGAAGAATTAATAATCGTAATAAATTATAAGGTGAACATAGTCTTCTGATTAATAAAAAATAAATGCGACACGTGGATCGAGGAAGAAAACAGGAAACTAATGAGAAGCAAAAAAGAAGATTACTGGCCCCAAAACAGTAAACAAGAAAGAACATGGAATGGGAGATGTCAAATAAGAGAAGAATCTTGCTCTACTTTGATAGCTCAGTCTATGTGACCATTATTATTTAATCACCCCTGGTTTTTGTCCGTGAAATGTTATGAAATAAATTTGTGTTGCTATATATATGTTACAAATGCTATTAAAAATTTTATACTTCACGAATTTGTATTACTGCGCGTACACCTGGCAAAAATATACATGCATACATTATCCGACTGTTAAAATGCCGCAAACTCATAATACAACTAGTTTAATGAAACCACCCTGAAATAAAACGTCAAAATTTTCAATATATTTCATCTTCAATCGATACTTAAGGCAACTGAAACGCATACAAGTTACAGTTCACGAACACATTAATTAGTATATTTATTGACGGGAAATCGTCAACGACGGAGAAAGTTTGTAAAAAGTAAAATATTTGCTTAAGAAGAAACAGGACATTTCAATACCACGATAATACTTACGTTTTTAAAGATAAATTACAACTTAATAGTCCACGCGAAGTGTAAATACGTTCGGAACACGAAACAATTTGCTTTCCATTATTAACATATTATTAGTTGGTGCTACAACAAATGACATTATGTGACTCTGTTAAATAAAACGTTTATTCACCTCATATATGTACGTATATATTTTTATGGGGAATCGTCTGAAGACATGAAACATCATTTTAAATATTATGGATAAACTGAACGAATTTTTTCTAAGGACTTTTAAAATACCGTGTTAGGGATTTATTAATTTACAATTATAAATCATAGTAATCTAAAAAGATTATCTTTTTAAGTTATAACTAAAGCACGGATTTTTTAGGTCACAATCCAAACGCCCAAGTAAAAAAATTCGTGCTTTAGTTATAACATAACGAAAATGTGCTGTTGCTATTATATTTCGTTCACAAATAGTTCATATACTTGTCAATTTGGTCTCATTTCCTTTTAAAGCATTATCCTTGGTCTTATTACTGTTTTATGTTTGTTTTTTATTTCCGGGTTTCTACGTTGTTTTTTAATAGTGTATTCAAATTTGAAAAAAGGCGGAAGACAGGACAGGAATGGCTATATTATAAAATAAATAACTAGACGGCGGTGCCTTTGTTTAGTTCTTCAGGTTTTATAGATATTTTTTAAAGATATCTCTTAGTTTCGTTAAGAGTCAAATGACTCGAAAGAGACGAAACGAAGAGATATCTTTAAAACCTTAAAGAACTAAACAAAAGCATTTGACCTAAAATCCGGCCTCTATAAATAACGTCAAATCAAAACGAAACATACGATATGTTGACGTGATGCATGGTCATAGCATTTATAAATTACTTTCCTATGCACTCAGAAAGGGAAAAGGGATTGCCAGCTAACAGCAAATTAATGATTGCAGATGATTACCGTATTCAATTTAATTTTATAAAAGTGAATCAGTGGGGTAAGACAAAGAAATCAACGACCACTTTGTATATCCGGTTAATTTAATCGTAGGTGTACAGTTTTGTGTGCAACGGGGGATGATGCACTATATAAAATCTACTATTGGCAGGTGGTCACACAAATAAATAGGTGTGGCCTTACATGTACGTTGATATAATCTGTCTAACATCGCAAGATAATCTATGCAGATAAGAATGGTAGTTTATGCTTACTTAAATGTATTTCTGTAATGTTGCATAAACCTCCTTTATTGCTTTTTAATAGCTGCATATTTTCTTTTACTAGGTACAAGAAATTCCCTTTTCATATTTTTTAAATTAACTCCAACAAATCTTTTCTATTTTTCCTTTGGCTTTCTTTATAATTAACTACGGCGCTTTTTCATGAAGTTTCAGGTCTTTAAAATTCTTAATTTAATAATTTCAATGAAAAGTGAGTAACAAAACAAATACATATTGACGGCAGATTCTTAATTACATTATATTGCTTTATGTTATTTTATCTTTCAGTAAGAGAATAACTTAAGCTTTTCGAAATCGAAACGATAAGGTTGGGTTTTAGATTGTAAATATTATTTATTGGAACGAATAAATCGTTGTGAAATAAGTAAATCGTAACATTACTTACGTACTACATACTGTCGGTTATTTTTCTATGACTACATGTTATTTTATACTTACCTAATCATTCTGTGAAAATTAATTTGTTTAATGGTCCAAGTAAAATTCGATAGGTAATATGATTTATGAGTTTGTTCGGAGGCCGCTCGTGAAAGACGAAATTAAAAATAGAAAAGCAAGAGTTTTCGTATTGAGTTACGGTATCGAATTTCACCTAAATTATTCGCGTTTCGTCCTCATACTTCGTCACTCTTTCACTGTTGGCAGCGTGTACCATGTCCAATTTAGATAATATCTACAGTAGCACAGTTTCATTTTTAAATGAACCGAATGATTATGTATGCAGAAGAGTGTATAGTTCTGCTGATGAAAGAAAACTTCAATTTTTTCGTCTGTTCTCGAGCTTAATATTAAAAGACAAAGAAGAAAGTTTCATGCGCATATTTTCATTCTGTAAATATGTAAGTAGTCTGAAATTTTGATTTTTTTCACAAAACAATAACAGTTCCTTTAAAGATTTATTGTATCTTAAAAAATGAGAATCGAGCAAAACTGTTTCAGAATTAAGCCTGTGGCCTCATTTACCGTTTACAAAACAAATTTAATTTCTGTTTCCACTTTTTAAAACTATTTTAAAAATGTTTTGATTTAATAATTCCAGCCGATAACAAAAAAATGTACATGTATTGTAAACTAATGGTGCTGGTTTTACGTTCACTGACTATGAAATAGTTTTGTTACAAACAAACTGGATCTGTGTAAAACTTATAAACTTTAATTTTTATATATACTGGTTACTTATTACGTATTAAAGTCATTAGCATTTAGTAAGCTAGAAGAAATTTTTTTTTTGAGGGTTATTGCTTTTTATAATCTTCCAGGAGGCCAATTGTTTATTTTTTGATTTGTTGATATATTCCGAATTAGAATTCGTTTTGTTTTTAATGATAATTTTTCTATAGCGTTTGCGTTGCACGATTAGAGTTTCCTTGCTAACCTTGTCGGGGAAGTGCTTATGGAGATGCGTAATCATTTGCAATCTGTTTCTACTTTGCCTAACTTCTTCGTTAAACCATCTGACTGTAGCCACAGAGTTTGTTTTATCGTCGACAAGTTTTGATTTTAATTGAAAACATTCGTTGAAAGCTGTGGTTATAAAATGGACGAACTTTGAAAATTTATCATTGATCTTTATGGTTGCGTTGTCAATAAAATCGAAATTAAAATTAAACATTTAATGCAAAATGAAATTATTGTGATTCTACCGGGTGGAAAGTTTCAAACCCGAACATAGGAAACTTGCATTGTTTATGGAGATTGCTGCTAGCCGTTTAAACGTACAAAAATGGTAATAGGCTTAAAAGAGAGAAAATTATGACCAATATTACCTTGCAAAAATTATTGCTAAATGTTAATAATTTCGTGAAAATTAAATTTTCAAATTTCATCTGAAAAATTTAGTTTCCTTGGTATGTCAGATTTGAAACCTTCAATTATTTTTTATTAATTGAAAATAATTTACACGTCACTCCGTCACTCAAAATGTATGATGAATAATTTACACATTGAAACTTTATTAAACGTTCTTAATACATTACATTTTACAGCAGATATTCAAATAAGACACCGTTTTGCAATAAACAATATCCTGACCGATAGAGAAAACTTTTCATGTCTTGAATTTCACGGAAAATAAATTTCTCCAAGATAAAAGATTTCTAAAATAAAAGTCCTTCCTTCTGTGTAATTATTTATGATACATTTGAGTGACGGAGAAATTATTTTCAATCAATAGAAAATAATTAAATCTTTCAAACATGACATACTGGTAACTAGATTTTTCAGATGAAATTTAAAAATTTTATTTTCACGAAATTATTAACATTTAACAATAATCTTAGCATGGTAATTAATGGTCATAATTTTCTCTTTCCTTTAAGACCATAACCATTTTTGTATCTTTAAATGGCGAGAAGCAATCTCCACAAACGTACTTTTCAATGCAAGTTTCCTATGTTCGGGTTTGAAACTTTCCACCCGGTATACTCCCATAAAAGATGCATAATAAAAGATTGTTTAGTCAAAAATCTGTATTGTTTAATAACAACACTTCATAGATACCTAAGTACATAATTAATGAACGAGATTAACAAAAACAAGTCTGTCTGCGCGTTCGACAACTACCATTCCCACGATTAACGTAACGTAAACATTACTACTTTACTGCGCATGTAAAAGTACCAATTAATCGACGAAGGCAAAGTGTAAGTCGACTAACTCGACTAAAAGTACAAGTCGACTATTATCGATTTTTTAGTCCAAGTCGCGCATCTCTAGACAGAACTGAATGAATTTTTGCCAAAAATTCGTTTGCAAACATTTACATAAAAAGTAATAATAAATTCGTTTAGTAAAGTCGTAAGAAGGCCTATTACATTATTATTATTACATTTTTACAATTAATCAATAAAATTGATCTGCAAAAACTCAGAAGTACCATAAATCGATAGATTTGAATGTTTTCTTTCGTATTTTGCCAGAATTTCCTTTGTGCAACATTTGTGCAAAATGTTTTAAGTACGTGACATTAACTAATTTCAATCGATCGGCCAAAACTTACTGGTGGCATCTGATATATTTGATCAGTTGCTATCCGATTACGTGCAAGTTTTTATCGTCAATAGTTTCTTTAAAAAGTTATTTATATAATTAGATACTGGGCATTAATTGCTGCCATCAATAATTTGAATTTCGTTTTTTTCTCGATTGTGATATACCAGAGACAAACTTTAGTTAATGACCTTCACAATGCTCTTAAAATTATAGTTCTGTGATAATTAGGACGGCTTTGGCAGCCAATTAAAATTTTGAAATTTTGTTGCTGGAGGTTTGTAGCTAACTTCTCACCGGTGAAAGAGTTAAGAATTGAATTGGTGACCACAACAACACAGTCGATTAACTACTTTAAAGTGTTTAAGTAACAAATTAATCAAGAGGGAAAACTAATGAAGAAGACAACGAACGACAGAAGCATAGTAGGAGCAACAAGAGTAGAGAACAAAAGGGTTCTAGAGGTACATACCTTAGAAGGATATCAGAAGCAATGAGAAAGGAAGAATTAAGAAAATAAAAGAGTTAAGAATCACAATAAATAATAAAGTGAACATAATCGACTGCTTAATAAACAATAAAAACGAACAATCGAATAAAGAAAAAACAGGAAGCTAATGCAGAAGCAGAAAATAAGATTACCGGCGACGGATCAGTAGACAAATAAAAAGAAACAAGAATATGGAATGGGAGTTGACAAATAACAGAAGAATATATGCGAGGCTGCACTATTAGAGAAAAAATTATGTAACAAATTTGTCATATAATTCACTTTTCAAGTTGCTCTGTAATCAGCATTTTGCTCTACTTTAATAGACCTCTCTAGATTTATTTATTATTTAATCACTTCGAATATTAAATGAAACAAAAACGCGAAAGCTATTCTCCAAACGATTTTTATAATGCGTACAGAGGTTACATTTTTGTATCAACAAAATAAGAATACAGAAGGAATTCAAGCAAAATTTAATGTCACCCTGAGAAAAATAGGACCAAAGAATACGTTTATATTAACAAGAATTCCGAACATTTTATTCGGATTCGCATTAAAAACCGATTCAGCGTACTACTGCAAAATTAACACTATGTGATTTGTTGTTTAGAGTATCACTTCCTGTCATGATAAAATTACCGGAGTAATTAACAAAAAGTCAGACATGACATTTTATTACTAATTTATTCAGCATAATATTTCATTATATGGTTTATTATTTTAACAAAACGTATTATGCAGAATGATAATTTTACATTCTTAAACTTAAACAGTTTCATTGTGCTAAGAATCACGATTAATTTAGAGTAAGATGGATCTTATAACATGACAGCTTTATACTTTTATTTTATGGATAGGAATGATGTTTTATCAAAATCACAAAATTCCATTTTTCTCAGTGCAAATATAATATTGCACCCTTTTTAATTGATAACATATTGACTACGTTAACTGATGTTTCTGGGATTATAATATTTTGGTATTTTTGTATCCGTTGGATGTTGACTGAATAATTTGCCTAATTTTCAAAATTGGCTAAGAATCTCCTTCGCCAAGACTTTAAATTGTTAATAATTGTTGCTAAGTTGGTTTTGCAATGCAACTATATGATCCAATTAAATGTTGCAAATTTCAAAACTACTTTTGAATGCGTTGAAATTAATGTCTGTAATAATTTCAATAAAAAAATGTTCGCTTCCACTAATATAATTTATTATTGTTACTAAAATTTTGCGAGTTTTTATAAAAGCTTAAACTGAAGTAACAACACGTAAGGGCATTTTCACATTAAAACTTGAGTTAGAGACCTTAAGGAGATTAAAAATTTATAGGCGCGAGTAGACGTCGTAAAAGAGGCAGCGCAATAAAAGCTCAAAGCAAACGGTACGTTCTTCTCTTCGCTAATTAAAAAAAGAATCCTAAACGGCAAGGTAAATTGTACGAATGTTGCTATAAAACTCGCGGAGAAGACTGTTCGGTTTAATTTACATTACAGGGAGAACTCGTTAAAAATAGAAATAGACAGCCTGAATGATTAATGATATCAATAAAATCATCAGAAGCGCTGATGCTTCTACAGTTTTCATTTAGAGCTTTACCTTACTTTAGAATTTTTGACCTTAAAGAAATTGGTGCTTTTAATTTCGTCCTTTCGTCATTTCCTTCCAATTTTTTATTTCAAATAAATATTCTGAGGTCAAACGATTTCAATATGGCTTCATGTTGATGTACCCTTTAGTATTTTCCAAGGAAAAATCATGATTCAAAGTTGGTTGAAGCGTCATAAAAACATTGAATTTGTAAATATTTTAATTAAAGTCACTTTGTAAGTATCCCAATCCAAAGATGCTTGCATGAATTTTTCAGCTTTACTCCGCTTGTCCTTTAACGCAAAAAGGTCACTCGGCGACCTCATATTTATGATCGATGAATAGGCGTGTTGTTGTGGGGGCAGCAAGTAATGCCTAATAGTTGTTTCTTATCAGAAAAATGCAAATTCTTATCTATAATTCCCCAAACCAGGAATATTTAGCATAATCTTCAAATAATGAAGTCCGCATTATGAATGGGCTGTCATACGCGCATGAACGGTTTGAGCGCGCGCGGTTATCGGATCTCTAATTCCCGGCGGTCACGGAATGTGCCACAACTATTTAAATACTAATTAATATTTTTAATTAGATGTAAATTATTGCAAAACTTGACGCGTTCGTGATTATTTTGTCCGGCTATACGGTTGTAATTGATTAAACAAACAAACAGCTATGAATTACTTGTTCGCAATCGGTATGAGGCTATTGGAAAGAGGTTTCTTATCATTTTCATTTATTTACACCACACAAATTCATTTAATTTTTAAATAATTACTGATATTTCGAAATTTATTTTATTTACCACTTATTATGAAGAGGTGCAAAAGGAATTTGGTCTTTATTGACATATCGAGTTTAAATTGAAAATGTACGCACACATTTTGCGCGCTTCTGTCTTAAATCCTTTCATTTTTATATGAACCTTGTTTCTAGAATATGTATAACGCGAACTAGATATACATAGGCATAGTGATCAGGCGTTGCCGTTTTCCGAGTTTCGATGAAACAACCGGTATGTACGAAGTTAAAATATCTTTATAATAAATTCTTTTAGTGAAGTTATTGTATAGGGCAGAATAGATTCTTTTTAACTTAAATGAATAGAATTCGAAATGTTTTTCGATTTTGACCGGAGGTAACGAAAGCTCTTACCCGTGTTGAGTTTTTGCAGAAAAGAAAAAACGAAGTTATCAGTGTATGTGGTGTGAATTTTCAATTAGAGCCGAGGTTTGGAAGCGGCCTGTGTAAATGTACAGTACGAAATAAAGTAGTCGGAATGGCAAATGTGTCAGTGTAAAATATCGGACAAATCTCACGTGGGAACATCATTTATTCTGGAACGGTAGCGAGGTGTTAAAAGCGTGGGTTGGTTTGAATGCGAGCTCGAATTATGTTTGTTCTTATAGCTAATGTATCTGTAACAAAATCTCACATTTAATGAACCGGAGTGGATTTATTGGGAGCTAGTCCGATATCGCCATCTCCTCGGGCGTCCTCCGGTGATGGGCTGCTCTGGAGGAACAACCTGGTGCTCGCGATAAGGTAAAATAATTACCAGGCGAGGGGGGCTGCTCGGCCGCTCGTAAATAACCCGGCCCTGGGTTAATGAGCTCACGCCGCGGACAACCCTTTTATTTATTATTCTCCACCTTTTTATGTGTTGGAATATCTTTGTGTTTTTATATGATGACGTTTGTGGATTAAATTGGAATTAATGCTAACTTTGTTTTATTGCCACCTATCCCTTAATTATACCTTTAAATTTGTATCTTACACACATTAAACATCGCTGAATTTCAAATAAACAACAAACAAGTCCCAATCATTTACAATTCAAAAATCGCCTCTTTTGTATTCTATTCGACGCAAAGATTCAAACCAATCGTATATTTTTTTCAAAATAAATCGTTTTTGAATAGATACATATGCAAGAATCAAAAAATTATCATTAAAAGTAAATCTAATCTAATTTACATAGAATTAGAATGAATATAGACAATTTGTAAAAATATCGCAAGCTTAGAGAATTCGTGTACTGGGTGATTTAAAATATGTGGACATAACTTTAAAAGTACCTAAATTTCTTGCATAAAATATGAATCTATGTATCAGTTTTAAATCAATTATCTACAAGTGTTGTTGGCCAAGCTAGTGAAGTCCAGTGGTTGCTAGTTGAAACCGAGCGTGTTTCTAAAACCTTGTTTTTAATTTTTGTGCCACTAAAAAATTCAGAAATGAACTACGAAAAGAAACTATGCAAATTAAAAATTCCCGAGTTTGCAGTGCGTACCGCAAAAATCGGCAGACAAATTCTGTACGAAAATTACAAATCTTTCGTTTAAAAAAAATGTAGTAATTTAATATTACGTAATCAAAATTAAACTTGTGACGTCAAACCTCTCACTACAACTCGCAACCTAACAGGCTATATAGGTCCTGCAAGCATTTGGGAGGATGGCGGGGGAGGGTGGTCGGTCATCGTATCCACGCAATCTCGACCCATACATACTAAAATTTTCTAAGGCGTAGTGTCCCTTATGGGAAATATAAACTCTTGGGTTTGTACTTCATTATAGAATCTCATCTTCAACACGCGCATTTTAATAAACTTACAGAAACCTGTAAAATTGCTACACTTTAAGCTACTCATTAACAGATGGCGCCACCATTTTAATTTCCGTTATGTTCGATAAAACATAAAATTCTTGGATTTGTTTTGGCCTTGTAAAATCTCTCACTCGACGCGCACATTTTAGTAATCTTACAGAAACCTGTAAAATTGCTAGATTTTAAGCTACTCATTAATAGATGGCGCCACTGTTTTATACTCCGTAATATTCGGCAAAATACTAATCCCTGGATTCGTTTTGTCTCACAGTAAAATCTCTTGCTTAATGCGTACGCTTTAGTTATCTTACAGAAACCTGTGAAATTGCTGGTATTTTAATCTACCAGTTGATAGATGGCGCCACTAAGTTTCCGAATTTTGAATCATATCCACGCAATCTCGACCCATACATACTAAAATTTACTAAGGCGTAGTTTCCCTTACGGGAAATATAAATTCTTGGGCTTGTACTCATCTTCAACGCGTACATTTTAGTAATCTTACAGAAACCTGTAAAATTGCTACACTTTAAGCTTCTCATTAATAGATGGCGCCACTATTTTATTTTGCGATATGTTCGACAAAACAAACAAACAAAACAAAATTCTTGAATTTGTTTTAGGTCCAGTTTCATAAATCGTAGTTTACCACTCGATCAAGTTTAATTGTGTGATTAAGCAATATTGTTGGCGGAAATTTAAACTTTCCTCCAATGATATTGCTTAATCACACGTTTAACTTGATCGAGAGATTAACTACGTTTTATGAAACTGGGCCCTAGCCTTATAAAAGCCGTTTTTTGGCGTACAAAACTGTTTTAAAACCGAATGGTAGTGTTTCAAAACTGTTTTAATTCTGACGTCATTAATGATGATCCCGCTAAAATAACTTTCCTATACCGTTTCAAAACACAATCGGTTTGCAGGTTATGAGTAGCACTTAACTTGTTACTTTTAACCCCCACTCCACCTTGAAATAATTTCAAAAAGTAATTTCACAGCGTTTTGAAATGTATGCAGCCGTTTCAAAACATGACGTCATTGTTTCAACGCTAAAAAATGCACATTTCGAAACATACGAAATAATTTTAAAATAGTGCACCGCCAAAAAACGGCTATCTCTCACTCAACGCGCAAATTTTAGTAATCTTACAGATACCTGCAAAATTACCAGATTTTAAGCTTGAATGATAAGTTATAAATATATTGCATTCTTATCACCTCAAAATGTTGGACTTTAACAAATCATGCGATAATTTACTCACAATCACTTCTCTGAAGTTAACTAAAAGTCCTGTAGTCTAGCTCCCTCTTCGGCACAGAAAAATAGCTATGAACTAAGAACGCGACCAGCCGGTTAAAGAACTTGGTTCATTATTAATCTAGGAAGCCGTGCGATAGACTATTCGCGACCTAATTGTCAACGCGAAAGGTCTCTGTTAATTTTAAAGTGACCGATAAGAGGGTGAACAACATTGCAGCTGCGTTAAATATGAAAGTTTGATTGCTGTATGTTTTCTGATGTTTTCGATAATAAACCAATCCGTGAAATATTGTTCACCCTTTTGATGGTATCAATAC
This sequence comes from Dorcus hopei, assembly GCA_033060865.1. Lineage (NCBI taxonomy): Eukaryota > Metazoa > Arthropoda > Insecta > Coleoptera > Lucanidae > Dorcus > Dorcus hopei. Next base: position 463,008 of record CM065425.1, on the reverse strand, counting down.
TGCCCACCAGAGGTCGCCTACTTTGTTTGATTTCGCGAATATGAAACCCATGGTGTTTACTAGGACGATAGACTATATGAAATCCATGGACTTTACTAAAACGATACACTATAGCCGTCCTCCATTTACATTCACTTCACCCAAAATCAAATCGATTTGATTCTGAACTGAACTGATTTTAAAGTGAATGACGTTTTGGATCTGAAATTAACATAACCTCAAAATACGTATGAAATCACATGGAACTGATAGTGTTAACTGACTTAAAAAACCAGCTTGATCAGTACGGGGTGCGGGAGGGGAAACACAATCATTTCCTCATCACTGATCGCCAATTTAATAACTGCAAATGGAATGCAATCGGTGATTTTTAAGTGAATTTGAATCGATTCGCGTTCAAATAGGTCGGCTTATATGAAATTCATGTATTTTACTAACACGATACGCATAATATCCACCGACTTTTCATAAAAGTTGAAGGATCGTTTAGAAGAAGATGAATAAAATTCATCGACTTTATTAAAACCGCAAACGTCGCAAAATATACGAACTTCATCAAGACTATAGACTATATGAAATTCATGGACTCTAGTAAAACGACAGACTATGAAATCCATGGACTTTATGACTATATGAAATCCATGGATTTCTTTTTATTGCCGACGTTTCGTTCTTCTTGCAAAAGACTTCTGTTGCCGCTGCTACTGTTCGAGGGGAACTGTTCCCACCGAACAGTAGCGGCAGCCCTGAGGAAGTTTTACGGAAGAAAGACGAAACGACGGGTCCGGCAATAAGTATGTACTCCCATAAATTTGCGATAAATCGCCAAATCTGGCAACCTTGCCCTAGAATCACTCTTCTGTTTAAAATGAACCAAAAATGTTTACAAAAATGATTGCGTCGGCGCCATCTGTGTAAATTTTAACGGACTATGCAACGTCCTGCCTTCTTGAAACAGGCTCTTCATGTATATTTTGTCACTTTTCGTGACCTATCGATTTCTTTCTATTTCGTACAGAGTATAACAGAATTGGGACACTATATGTATAATACGTGTCCCATCGCTATATGTATAGGGTCATCGCTAATAGCAAGAATTTCCATAACTGTTTACTGTTTATTTCTGCAAACATAACACGTAAATTCGTATATCATTCTAGTGCCACATGACTACATGTATGACGTCTTATTAATATGGGAATTAACCCTCGCTTTTACTAGACTTAACATTTATTCCGTTAAATAAAAAATCAAAACAGACACATAAAAGCAACAGCACTTTACGATCATTTTGAAATTTCAACTTTTTGATTTAATAAACACTTTCATTTGAAGCCAAACATTTACATCGTTCGGTCAAATGTAATAGTTTAACATTTTCTTTTCGTGTTACTTCAACAATTTCCAAGATGTTCAGTTAAGAATATTACCGTTGAAACAAGTACATACATATTATTCAAGTCAACGCACAAAAAGTTGACGTTCAAAAAGTTGTTGACTTAACTATTTCATTTTTCTCAGTGTAGTTTTGTAAATTTATAATACTTATTTTTTTACAGGCGAGCAAATCCTTTGCTATAGCTCAAGTCCCGTTTTATTTAAACGATTTAAAAGTGTTAAGATTTAAAGACGTTTCGAATATTATATCAGTGCACTAAAATGCATGTTTCGACCAAATCAGGGCATCACACATCCAACGCGGTTTACTGCTCGCGTGTTTTGCTGCAGCTGAGATCCTCGAGTGTTGAGCGCACGCTATTGCGTGGACTTAGTATATTTATGTACTCTTCGTCAATTCGTCACACAACAACAATCAGCTGATTTTACGAACTTTTTATCTACTGACCTTCAATCGTGAAATTAAAATTCCAACGGCAAGTTTTCTCTTTTCGATGTTTCAAAATCGAACGTTCTTTTTCTGTTCCGGAAAACGCCAAGTTGGGGATTGAATTTTTTTGGCCGTCCAAATAAGTGCAAGTCCAATTTTCCGATATCATTTCAGCTGCATTATACTTAGTGCCTGGTCGTTCGCGGTATCCCCTGGCAACCGCCGGCCCCACCTTCCGTCGCGACGTCTGCAATGGCGGCCGCGAATTCTTAGAGAAATATGAGCGACCGTTTTATGGATCTCTCGTAATAGCGAGTGTTTGCGTACGGTTTTATTACACGGCGTCGGAGGAAATCAAAGAGGAACAACCCGAGTACGTATGCATTTCTCGGGCAAAATGTGGAACGAGGGAGCCCGGAACAATGGCACGTGGCCCTGCCACAATCAGAATTCGACGAATGAGCGCCCCATCGCGTGCCGACCCCTACGAAGAATATATACACAGGTCACGCAATCCCAAAATGTAGTTAGTTTATACCTGCTTTCTAGAGACAATAGTAAATGACAATTGAATACTTCTTGTTTTCAAGAGCAAGATTTAGGACCATATACAATAACATAAAATATCACGGTATCAACTTTTCTCATCTAAATTGAAAGCGTGTGAAACTTTTCTTCTTTCAAACTATAAATAAGTCCTTTCTGTTGCATTAGTTCCAAACAACTAAATCTATACATAAAGGGAAATCATGTCCTGAGTTTTTCAAATTGGACGAAAAATCATTAAGAAAATCTTCACTGCAAAAACCTTTGGAGAAAGTCCATTGCATGTTCAACTCGATAAAGAGAAGCTCGTGAAACTTGTTCATTTCAAAGGATAATTCACAAAAGATCAATTTCTCGAGAGTGGTTGAAGCTTTACTAAAGGAAAGCTATATCCTGAGCTTTCCAGACTTAAGACAATGTAAGTTATTTATCTGTAGTAATAAGTAAGAAACTCCTTTCTATTTAATTGTACGATTTAAAAGTATAAATAAAATCAGTGTGGTTGGATTTGCGACATGAAACAAAATAGTTCTGCGTGGACAGACGTGTATAACAGACTTGCGTGTCCCGGCCCCATATCCACAACGAGGGACAATACAAAGAACCTGACTAGGATTATTACATTTAAGAGTTCCTCGCAATGAATGCTACTCCGACTCTCAGGTTATAGAAAGAGAGGGAGATCTTCTCCCTTTATATTTGTTATATTTCATGGCCAGTAATTTACCCCGGCTTTTACCATAATTGCAATATTTCGTATCCGATAAATTTGCCGGTAAAGATACTTAAGGCAGTTACAAATGAATGTTTAGGAAATTTACACACGAGTTTCACACAAGTAGAAATTAATTTTAAGCTAGTTTTACACAAAAGAAAAAACCACAATAAATATAATTAAAAACTAAAACGGATAGAAATATTTTTCTTTGAATTGATTTAAACAATGTAATTAATAAACCACTTAAGTCCAAGCCTAATAAAAAAAGTTACTAATAAAAGCAAGTAACAAAAAACTGTGTAGCTGAGTGTAGTTGATATGTTAATAATCCGACGTTTTGGCTACCATTTCCATTGACATCTTTAGGCGATTTAATTGCAACACTGGAACAAGTTAAATAGTGTTATTTCATTACTTAATGAGTAAGTTTCTAGTATAATAGTTTTTTTTGTAATATTTATTTGTATAATAAATCGCACCTTACAGGTGTAATTTAATTTCCAAAACTTTAATGGATACATAATATATGACTTCATTAATTCCAATTCATTTCAAAGTTTCCCGAAGCTATTATGAACGCGCTGCGTAGGTGTCGACACATGAATTTATTATCTCTGTCTAATTATTGCAATGTATGTTTTATGCATGTTTACCATATAAGAGGAGCGCAATAACTTCATTATTGGACGACGCATGAATATACGAGCGTTTTCCCGATCGTTTTCGCGCAGCTTTATTAAGTCACAATAAAACTTTGTTTTAACGAACAGACTTTATTGCTCGCGAGTTAGATTATAATTGAGACGTAGGTAAGGTACACACGGAATATAAATGAATTATTAGGCCCCGTGCCTCCATAAATAACAATTAGTTTCTGTAGTCCTAAATTGGTACAAAATCCAGCCAGTTCTCTCAGCACAAGCGATCTCTTCATTAAACTAGCTTTTTATTTATTACTTTTCATTTAATCACTTCTTATGTTAAGTAAATATTTACGACGTATAAGTAATGTGCTTGAATATTCATGCCCACGTTAAGCTCTTAATTAATTATTATTATTTCGCGAATATTTTACGTCTGACATTAAAACTAAGGAAAAACTTTTTTTTGTGTACCTAAGTGCCTATTAAAGTGGGTGATTGTATAGAAAAAAATAAATTAAAGCACTCAGACGTGTAAGCGACATCAAAAAGAAAGAAAACTGAATGGAAAATGGGGAATAAATAATTATACGTGCGCCCTTAAATTGAATGGGTAAATTTTATATATAACTTTGAGGTATGTACTAATATAACACTATGAAGTTACGACTGCATAAAAATACTATAAATCATTGAACGTTTCATATGTATATCACAGATTAATTAAGAGATCTGCATATCATAAACGCGCATGCAAATTCATGTCTTAATGCACAATAAAACCGCAAAATTACTCACTCATTATGCGTTAGCATTTCTGTCAGTCTAGCCTATCCAATATGCAATGCAAAAGGGGCACTGAATTAATCAACGATATTTCAAAAATAATATTAATAAGCTCGGTTTGTCGAGTTAAAATCGTAGTATTTTTCATTCACCGCCGCCTTTAGTAAAATATTGTAATTTATGGAGATGGTTCGTCGCAGATATACAAACGCAACTTTTGCTTTTAGATGGGGGTAAGTTCGGGCTGCTTTGTGTTACTCGCGATCAATACCGGGGCAAGGTAAAATATCTGTCTCGAACCAACGGAAAAATTCTTGTCCGTCTCGAAAACTCTTATCGCCGAATTAATTAACGAAAACGCCTATTAATTAATCGTGTTTTTAATTTATGGCAGTCGGTTTTCTTTTGAATTATTGGGCCACATCTCTCCTCGTTATTACGAAAAATATGGATTAATTAAATGTTTTAATTACCGTTCGATTTTGGCAGTTACCCGCACCTTGCGTCTGGCAAGGGCCCCCATCAAATAAGAAGGTTTAAATGAGCATTCGGCCATCGCCAATCGGTACACTTGTGTTATTAATTTAAAAGCAGCTGCATCATCACTCATAAAATCGTAATGAATTGATACAAATAAAATATGAGATAAATATACATACTGATTGTAAGTTGCCTTACTTATAAGTAGAGCTTACGATTAACTAAGTACAAGATTTTCTAATAACTAAGCACAGTTGCGCGAGTAAACTTTCTTTGCATGCAAAATACATTCTGACAAAGTAAAAATAGTTTGTGTGGAAAGACATTAAAAATTAAAAGGGGGTTTTCTTTTTGTTTCGCTTGGAAATCGAGAATTCTCCACGCAAAACGAAAACCTATATCCATATAACTTTTACGGGGGGCGATAAACAAAAGCAATGATTTAGTATTATTATTTTCGGTTTTTATTGGCTATCATTAAGACAGCGAAGTTTTAGATAGTAGGGGTTGCCACCGAAGGTAATACCGGAAACTTCGGCAGAGCGCGTTTTATCGCGGCGCCCGACCGGAAATGATGTTGAGTCACCTTACAGGACTACTTCAGCGATGATCATTATTTGTATGTAAAGCTCTTTGCTTGGTGTTTGCACTTGCAAACTTTTAGAATCAAAAAATAGCACTGTTTTTATTCTAATCTACGGAATTTTGTAGTTTGGATTGTTTCAGCTTGAACCTTGAGCCCCTCTCTTCCAGATTTCAAAAAAATTAAAGTTCTTTTTAAATACGAAGATGCTGACCAAATCAGTCTCTTTTCTATTTTAGTTTTTATAAAGCTCGTGTCACATAAAAAAGAACTTTTTAAAAACATCAAATAGCACAAAGTCATGAAAAGCAATTTTCCAACATTTAAAGTTCTATAAAAACGTGAAAATTCCATAGAAATTAATTTAATCCAACGACACTTTTTGTATTTACAGTTGGTTCTTGTCCGATGAAATTTGTATCACAAAATCTTTTAAGCGGACACTAAATCGCGCACTTTACACTTTACGTTTCGCAGTCGTTCGACCGCTTCGTCAGAAGTGAAAAATAATCTTTTAAGCGGACACTAAATCGCGCACTTTACACTTTACGTTTCGCAGTCGTTCGACCGCTTCATCAGATGTGAAACATATTTTTCACTTCTGACGAAGCGGTCGAACGACTGCGAAACGTAAAGTGTAAAGTGCGCGATTTAGTGTCCGCTTAAAAGATTTTGTGAGACACTTTTTGTGTTATAAAAATAGTGGTTGTAGTTATTGAAAGAAAGAGATGTTATATGTACGTGAAGAAAAAAATCAATTTATGTTCTAACTGTCACTTTTCCAACAGTTTTAGTAAATTCTCTTGCGTGCACCCCTAAAGTACAGCCTAAATCTATTTTTCTGTAGTTCAACCAATTTAATGAGCACAATTTCAACTTATAATAGTTTTTCCGTACCACAATCTTCAAAGTGAGATACATTAATGACCGGAAGCACCGTAGATCCTCGGGGCCAAATCAAAATCGCATAATGTACGTGCAACTATTGAAGCGCAACGAAACGTTAAAACCATTAATGTGACATGAAGTCCACAATTACATTACAATGTAAGTCTGGGGCACTTATATTGACCCCGGCGTGTGTCGATTGTGTCGCAAGCAACCCGCTGCGCCTGCACCACATGCATAAGCTTTATTCCCTTCCCCATGTTTACATTTCGTATCCGTATCACTACATTAGTTACCCATTAATCCGTGTCCTAAACATCCCTTTATGTTACCTTAATAGTTTATTAATATAAGAAGGGATTAAATAAGTCGAAAGGCGTTACTAATTTTTTTGAATTCACTTCGCATTTAGGAAAGATAAAATGATCATTAACGTTTTCACTCTACGCATTCGATCAATAACATCAAAGAATTTCACGTCAAGTTAATAATATAGGTCTCACCCTGTACTAATAAATTTTAAATATCTGTGATAGTGGCTCATACCCGACCTGAGCATTAATATCTGAACCGGAAGTTCGGGCGGCTTGCGAATCAGGGGCCGTTGATTACATCGGGGGTCGAGCCTAATTTATGTATTAGCCCGGGCACAGTATTATTTACGACATCGTAACTTTTTATTAATATAGTTCCTTTTGGGTAAATATTTTTATCTGGGGATCTGGGGAAATAGTTTGGGGGCGAAAGGAATTCCGAGCAATTTTGATAAGAACTTCGCGGACCAACTAAAATATACGCACCGCGCCATAATACAAATCGCTTTTGCTTTCGTTTAGAGAGAGCTTTGGTTTAATAGCGTTTTTATTATTATAACTTTCGTATCTGATGAATAATGCAAATGGATTTTCTGAAAACGCGAAACTCTTTAACAGTTTCGATTGTGTTAAGTGACCTCCAAATGGATTGACTTTTATTGGTGTAGTTAGGCAAAATTTTCCTGTGTTTCTACAAATAATGTGCATGTGAGAACGTTATCCAAATTAACGGCGCACACGTTTACGGTTCGAATAAGTAAGTAAGTGTAGGGTTGAACGTGTACATCAGAGTTCGTTTCAAAACGAAAATTTATTACTCAGATTAGTGGGGGCTCTGACTAATAAACAGCCCCAACGTCAACAAGCAGTCGGAGATATATGGACGCTGAAATTGAGAATAGAGAGCCTCGAGGAAGCCGGGCGTGATGGGAGAGAACAGCTGGACAGTTCCAGGTGAAAATAATGAAATCAACGAGCCGAAACAATGCACCCACCACGGACCACATTATCATCCACCCGCCGTTGCGCAACTGTACCTATACTCTTCCTACGCGTATTAATCACAAAAATCTACGTACTTAAATCAAAATTAAAAGTCCCAAAGCGTGGGATGTTTCACTGAAAAAAAACTCTCTTGTATGCGATTTTATTTTTCACTAACAGAGATGTGCCAAGTATTATCTACTTATAAATACAATAAGTGCAAGTATAACTTCACTTACATTGTCGTGAACAGTGTTATGTTGTTTTACTTTTTTTTGAATGCCGAAATACAGAAAGGAACAAATTAGATGGCCCCCTATTTTCTTCATTTGGTAGCACAACGGTTGGTTCGGTTGGCTTAGCGTTTTACCTTAATCTTCGGTATGATCTTATTCGCGATTGCGTATTATGTTACACGCTTTTTTTGATTGTGTTTCAATCAGGTTTGGGTTACATCGGACGTTATTCAAACACAAAGTAATATGCAGTATTCAATAATAAAGGCTGTGCCATTAAGAAATAACTAAATTAATGAATTCTGTTATGCATATAATATTAATTGTTTAGGTGTTCAGCATATCTAGTATTTTTTCCCCAATTTTTATGTTAAATAATTTTTTTTTTTTGTGAAACAATGTATTAACTTCTTTGTCTATGTACACTTCTGTATAAAGAAAAAATATAAATTAAATGAAAGCCCTAAAAACTGTACCTAACGGAACCTTGATTTACACTTTGGCAGAAATGTAGGTATAAACTATAAAATAATTACCATATGCTTAAGTTTATTGCACAGAAGTGTACATACAACGATGTTCATAAATTATCATCAAAGACTTTATTAAAGAAAGTATAAATGAAGATTTCCACAATAAAAAACAGAATTTATTATTAAAAGAACTGCTTTAAAGTTGCGTTGAACAAGACGAGCAAACTTGAGAACTTAATAACTCTTTCCAGAAATTTTTCTACAACTATACGGTCGTGTTTTAATTTATATTCATTAGTTCTATGTGAAATTTATGTCTCGGCGGTTATTTATTGTGTCTACTTGTAAACGACCGGTACGAAGGAGTATAAATCTCGAACTTAATTAAAATTTTATTATTTCAATAAATTAATTAAGCATTAAATATAGCGTCTCGTGTTTCATTAACACTCGGGCTAGCGAAACGGAACAATTCAAATTAAAACATTAGAGTTACGACAGACGTTGCAATTTTTATAAAATTGGCATATATTCAATTAGAAGGATACCCTCACAACCCCCAAAAATTCATAACCATCAATTTTCCTGCAGAACTTTGTGTCTATGCCTTTTTCGGGGGTGGAGAACTTTTACGCATTCCATTACAAAGATTCTTGTTTTGTCTCTGGGTTCCAATTTCATCGCTAGTGATAATTTGTGAAAATAAGTCGCCCTGCGATATAATTTTTGTTCTGGTGTCAAGAGCCTAGGAACTCAGCGTGCAGACACTTAGCTAAGGCCTAAAACTATTTTTTTTGCAATATTCTTAAAACTGAAGCTTTCGATATTCCAACTTTTGTAGCAATGGATGACACTTTCAGACGTCGGTCCTTCCATCATTAAATCTTCAAATTTTTTGCCGTTTTTGTCTTTCGAACTTGTAAGGGTCTTCCACCTCTTGGATCGTCCTCTACCCCAACGAAACAAACCAAAATTTGGCGTGGAAATATGATGGGCAATCAAGATTATACACCGCCGCCATTCTCTCATGAATATTTTTCGGAGTATCTTCTTCTTTGGTTCAAAAGTTTCTATTTTTCATTGTCAGTTCATAACTGTTAAAAATTAACAACGTAGCTCTTTGGTTTCATGGCTGAATCTCCCCTCGTATGTGGAAATTTTTATGGTCTTGCATTCTGCCGTGTATTGTAAAACATAAATGAAACAACATTGTTTTAAAGTATGTAAGATTGTAAGAAAATAATTTCGTACCTATGTTAATATTAAAGCGCCCTACACTATAATTATAATAAATTGTGGCTTAATTGCTACAATATAATTTTTCTTTCATATTTCAAGAGTGTATTTAGAAATATTTATGAAATTCCCTTATCAGAAGCAAGGACGTACTCGGGCGTAATTACGCAAAATCTGTTCGCGTGCGCCCGTACGTGTGCCAAGTTGCATTTAACACTATTCCGCTTATCGAAATTATTAGTTTACGACGTTCGCATTACAATATTAATTTTTACGAAAAAAAGGTGTTAACCGTACGCATACTGCGGCGGGATAAACTTTAGGCACGCGCACGCGAGAATCGCATTAATGGTGGCGACCGTTTCGATCCAGTTGCATAACTTATTAGAAAATAATGGTAGATCTATCACTTTTGGCATTTTGGTTATTTCATTTGTTCATTTAGATCGATGTATTCGCTCTTTTCGATAGCGAGTAAATTTGATTATCTAATGAATATAACAAACGCTGGGAAAAGGTTTAGGTATGATGGAAGACTCTATAAATAGAATCAAAAATTGTTCTCTTTTTATACAAAAGAGATATTAGATATGTGTAAAGATCTAGCGACACGAAAAGAATCTGTGGGCGGTCACGTGGCAGGTTCTGCTCAAGTTGCGAGATCTCTATGTTTATTCAATATAAAACTTATATGTACTTCATTGAAGAAACCGGTAAGTGGAAGAAGTACTAGCAAAATATGATACTAAAAGAAGCAAGAAGAAGATAAGAAAGGTTGACCAGAAGCAGGAAGAACATCTTTTGTAAGGAACCCTTTAACAGGCACAAAAATAAAATAAAAACTAAGTCATTAAGTAAATTCCCATGAAACCCATGACCTATGCATTTGATACTTCCACTTAAACATAACATAATTCGTATGTGACATATGTTAGTTTTTCTGTTTTTTCTATATGTAAGTATAAAATGTGTATAGTATAGATAAAACCGTAATTATATGCGAAGTCCGAGTGTTTTGCTTTGGGCAGTGACCACAGTCCATAATTAACTAATTACATGTATATCATTTACGTATGAGGTCTTTCTGACATGGTATAGTGGTTTTTTAGGAACCGGGTGATACGACCGCATTAGTCCACCAACTGACGTCCGGACGCCCCGGCAGCTGTCCGTCAGCGACCCTGCCCGCCTCTGTGATTCAGGTACCGGTCATTTATCTCCGCAGAGACAACCGTAATTAAATTCGGCAGTTTTCTATTTACGGTCCGCCGTAATACAACCGGAATAAGCTTTAAATTAATATTTAATATTTATAATGCGTAGGTAATGAAGGCGCGCTAATTATACCCTTGACGAGGCGAGCCATTACGAAATGTCCTGTTAAATTATGGAAATTCGAATCTTGCCTACGATTTAAGTATAAGTCTTCGATTGTTGGCGCTGAAAATGGTTGAAAGCTGTTTCAAAATTATTTCCCGAGTCAAAGCAAATCAAGTGAAGACGAGAAAGATTTCGAAAAGAAATGTGACAGTCCTAAATTAAAAGAAGTGGCATGAAGCTTTCGATTCTTTCTCAAATTTCAGAATAAATTAGTCGAATGTAATAGTGCTTTAATCCTGAGAGAACCAAGTACGTTTTTCTTAGATATTAAGAAAGATGTAAAAGGAGACAAATTAATTTCTAGGCGGAATGGGATCTCGACTGTGTCTGGAAAAGCTCTCCCTCTTCCCACGAATTTCATACTCCTATCACTCCAACTTATGGAATCCAGTCGTTTAAAACACGCAACGAGAAATTAGTTTCTGCGAAGAGCCAGAGTATTCGCGTTAAAAAGGATGTGAAGGAGATGTTTATCGCAAAACAGCTTACGCAGCCATGATTCAATTTAAGTTGATACATACACAGGGTGTGTTATGATAAGCAGAGATCGTTTGTGCACAGACAATTTTGACAATTTTCAATTCATCTCAAACGAACGAGGACAGTTTTATCGATAATTCCTAATTCCTGTTTGGTTTTGATCGCTTTGCAATAAGAAGTATCGATTCATAATAAGTGTTGATGTAGCGCACCTGCTTTTATAATATGAGAGGGTTGTTACTTACGAATCATTTGCGATATTTGCTCTTTATGAAACCAAATGTATAGTGGAATGAAATAGGAATTGGCGAACTATAGCGAAGAAGTTAAATCAAATAGAAATCAATTGCAATGTATAGATTAGATGCTCTTGAACTATGGATCTTCGAAAATCTTGGTTAGAAACCAGTAAACTCTACACTCCAATAATTACATTTAAATTGTTATTTACAAGGCTGCAAAATATTAAATATTAATTGATGATGCCCTTTAAGTTTAAATAATGGTAATCAAAAAGTTTGGAATCGCCGAAACGTTGGTAATTAACAAATTCCAAACTAAGCTAGGAAGTTTTTAAAATAACAATAATTACGGTTTTTTATTTATAAACAAGAAATGATACTCACGAAAGGTGCGTATTAGCTATTGCAATTAAGCTCGTCAGCAAAAATAATAATAATTGATTAATAAATGAAAATTATTATTAAATTATTTACCGTCTCGATATTTGATCTCATATACAGCTTGCGAATCGCTCCTAAGGTCATACCCCAGACTTCGTTCTGTAGTGCGGAAGGGCGACGGCTTAAGGTTGACTCTCACTATACGTTCCATCTCCGTTCCATAACCATTACATATCCGTTCAGTTACATTCATATCTATTCACATTTTCCGTACGGTAAGTTTCGTTTAGATAAGAAAAGGTAGTGTACGTTGACAAAATGTTTGCTTCAATATGGAACGGTACTGTTTGGAAACGGTATGTAAACGGAACGGAAGGTGTGCATATCTACATTCATTTACAGCAAATAATATTTTACGTAAACGGAACGAAACCGGAATGGAACGGAGATGGAACGTATAGTGAGAATCAACCTTTAGGCGACGCTCTCATAATATAAAATTGACGGAACTTGAGCTCTACGTCATCAATCATCGAATTTATAACCGACAAATATTTCAGTATTACTCCTTTATCAAAGGTAAATAAGGAAAGAGGATGGAGGAGTTATGCTTTTCATGTCTGATTATGCAACGCCTGACACGTTTTATTTATGACGCAGAGCCCTTCTTTTATGTAAAATTCTATATCATTACATGGCATGGTACTAATATATAAAGTATGCTTAGTTCAGGCCAAAAATATGACCTAGCCGCGCAGCTTCCAAATACGTCATTAATATAGCTAATTATGAAATGTTATGTTTGTGTGCTTTCTCACTTATACAGCATTTAAGTACGTCCTCACTCATATACCCATACAGCTGAATGAGCCGTTCGACACCTGTATAATGACCTCTTTGTTTGTACAGGGTGGTTTACAATATTAAAAGCTGTTACGGCTTGTCTATCATAAAGGGCACAATTTTTTTGTGAAAAAGAAGAGTCGACTCGTTTATTTAAATTACGTACGAACCTTTGTACTAAAAGAGAGAGAGAGAGAGTGAGCCACTGTAGCTACAGCCAGTGACTCCGAAAATATTGATGTAATTGAGCAGTAAACATCTTAATTCTTTGATTTTTTTGTATACCTACTTTACTAATTAGGGCATTTATACCCGTGCGATCGAAGTTTAAATTTAAGTTGTGCCTAGAATATGACATTTATGCACGGTCAGTATAGTGTCAATCAGAATATGATTAACGTTTAAATTTTAAATTAAATATAAATTAGGATGTGACTGACATTTGGTAAACCTGCAAAAAATATCAGAATCTAAGCACGTTTTAAATTTAAGCTCTGCTTAAAATATTGGTGCAATCGGTCATTAGTATCTATAAACTATTATGTTGCATGGATTTGTGAATCAACCCGTATACAAAAAAATGATCAGTTTCTGTAGATAAACGAGCAAGTGAAATTAATATTGTAACGGTGAATGTGTGTACCTTGGAAGTAGCTCTTCGTGCGTAAGTAACTGACAGACAGCCGTAGAATCGAAAGGCGATCCAGTTTCGACAAAATATTTTGCTCGAAGGGTAACAAACTCGCTAGGGTGTCCAGCTCGGCGTTCAGGCGTTCGCGGTGTCTCTTGCTGGGATTGCTTTTCGTGACTCCATCTTTCGGCGTCGGTTTCAAACTGAAACAAAACAAGATATTTAAGTACGTCTGCGTCTGATCAGAGTTTCGAAGTTAATGTACTACGACGCTCAACTTAAATGATACCATTTGACAGTTTCGTAGTCCTTACGCTGAATGTTCTGAAGGGTGTGGTTCGCATGCAGGAGTATCATTTAAGTTGAGCGTCGTAATAACTCATCAGCATTGTATTAGGTTTGTTCCAGCAACAGTTCGTAACTAGTTCGAAACCATCAAAAGCATACAGTCATCAAAATTATACATTTCACAGCGCCGTTAAAATCGGTCATTACTTCGGTGGGCAACCGTTTTCAACGGTTCCAAACTAGTCAGAAAATGTTTCTGGAACAAACCTATTATGTATTAATCGTTGTTAATAAGAAAATACGATATTGGTGCAATTTTAAGTTGAAAGCTCTATCAGACTTTAATTGAGTTTACCAAGGAAATTAGAAAGTAGAAGATCAATTCTCTTGTGTACCTGCGCAACATTATTATTTCGTTTTACATCGTATCAGGTAGATTAAGAATTGTTTTGTCGTTAGGTTGGCTACCTCCGTGTGAGGGCTCAATTAGTCGTAGATGTAACAGAATGACAAATGATGTTTACAGACCCTAGTCCGTTAACAAAGCCGGAATTTGCCAAACTCATCAATTTTGGACGACCTCTTATTCGGTACTTAGCTGCAACTTTTATTAATTGAATTACCTGCTTCAAGACAAGAGCCATTACGATCGATGTTCTTTAATATATAACGAACGAATTGTGGCAAAAGGAAAGTGAAAATGTTAAAATTATAATCAGCTTTAAATTTGACGTCCGGGTTTATTGGACAGTGACGCGAAGAAAATACAATAAAAAAATTAAAAATTGTTTCCCGATGAGTTGCAACTTCTTATAAAAAACGCGGCCGGTATATTTAATTTGTCGTTTTAATTGAAAAGATTAAAAATTCGCGCAACGTTTAATACCTCAACTCTCTTGGCAGATGTTTTCTGAAAAACTGCTTAAAATTCTCCGCTTAATTTTCGCTATATTTAATAATAAAATTGACACTTTAATTAATATTAATAACGCACATTACACGAGCCATTGCTACGTCGCTTTGCATATACGCGATATCAAAAATTGATCCTCGTATATTTTCGAACGCGTTAATACTTTATCGGGACGATCTACATTTATTCATAAAATAATAACGAGTACGTAAAACTCAATTAGAACGTTTTATGCATTAATTTGCCTTATAAATTGCACAATTTAATTCGAGAGCGCCTCAATACGTGCAGGAAATTTTGTCGTAACGTGACGCTGTATAAAGTCGAGTGGATTGTAAAAAATAAATTAATTTCCGTCTGGAATGAAAACGCAGAATATTGTATCACAACACAAATATGTAAATAGTTTCGAAAGCCTGCCAGTGTATCATTTCACTTTCTTGCATATAGTGTACCGTATAAAAAAGACATTTTGAATAAAATTTTGAAGACTTAAAATTTATTTGTAAAAGTGTCATAACCATAATACCTACATACATAAATGTCTATGGGAACATTTCACGCCTAGGATTCACATCCAATGGAAAAAATATATAGGCTACGAAGTGTGCTGCATACTTAGAAATTTCACTTTTGCATTCGCTGTAATAAGAGCAACAATAACACATTGTTATTGTTTACTTTTAATAACGCACACGTGCATTTACATATGTTACGAAAAAGCTAGCACATCACATAATTGCTCGCTTTATCTTGTGTTGTGTAACGTAATTAATATAGGCAGGTGAATAGTTTTAATTTATTCTTCAATCTCGTTCTCATCTTATTCTCATTGTCGCGTTAAGTTTCTCTAAAAATATCATTCATTGATGAAATACTTATCAATTACTGAACTGGAGCACACTCTTACAGAAAAACAAATTATAAGTGTTTTACGCCAAATAACTATGATGAGCATTTCCACAACAAACTATTAATTAAATTCTGCTACCACTGCCGATATCTTAGAAGAAAATTACGTACATTTGGCGTCAGGTACTATGTTTTGAAGTTTTTTTTTTTCTTCCTCGGCTGGTAATTACAGTTTATAGTTGGTATGTAGGTATATGTACAAATATTTTTATATTTTGCCAGTTAAATGTATATAAACTACGTTGGGAACGTAATGAGCGGTTTAAGTTTCTCCACGGTTATAATTAAAGGGAATGACAAGCGGACTACATCAACAGTGTATGTTTTATTGCAACTTTTTCCCATTCACGGGCAGAAATTAACTGTTACACTGTAATTATACCGCTGTCGTTGTTGGCAGACGTGCATTTTAGGAAAAAATAATACACTCAGAGCTTTTATTCGCCGATAGAAATCTAATGAAGCTCGAATTTTTTGCCGAACAAATTGCGCGAGTGTTTCAAATTTGATTCGCATTAAGAACCCATATATTATTATATGTTGGTTGAATATCTCTGTGTAATTATAATCAAATTTATTTATAGACAAAGGTTACTTTATTTATTCAGAAGATTTATATTTGCCGAGTAATAGATATGGGAATTATTTTATTCACTTAAGACGATATTTATATAGACGGTATTCGTATCTTATAGATGTATCCAGGTAATAAATTGGAGTTGATATCATCAATTAATGTCGAACTCGTAGATTATTAAAGTAAGTTTCAAAAACTCGCAGTTTATTTACCTATAGATAATAAGAAATATCAAATAAGTTTTAATAAATATTCACTGTTTAAAATAGTAAGACTATTCAAAGGTTTTCTTTTTTAATTCGATTTATAAACTAAATTAAATCATTACTGCACGATTTGAATGTTTTGACGGCGTTTCTATTCGCAAGGATCGAAGATGGGTTTTAAAAGGTACGGTAGAATACATTAAATGGCCCCACGGTTATATTGTGAAATCAAAAGCGCCTTTGGAGCAAGTTTCGCTACATATCCGAGGCATTTACATAGAACGTACGAGGTGCAATCAACGCTGCCAACGGCTGAACCGGCTAATAGCAGCTTGAGCAGCCTGTCATTACAAAAGAGTTAGGAGAAACTTTTAAAACGTCAGAACGAGGCCCCAAATTTCTTTATAATTCGTTCCCGTAATGTTAGATAGTTTGCCTAATGACGAGTTTTTTCTTTTAATTCTATACCAGATCTAATTACAAGGTCTATATTATCTTTTGAGGAAGATGATTCCCTTTGTACGAATCATCTTTTTATCAAATCTGAATAAAACGTACAACATTCCAAAGGCATTCGATTTTTATTCATTTTTTTTGGAAATTCGTTTCTTGTGAAGCTCGCAAGTGTAGGGTACACTAATCTCAAACACAGAAGAATAATGTAAACAAATGCACGTGACCGCGTGAGTACAAGACGTGCATCGTATTTATAATGTGTGAAGATTTCATTGAGACAAGCGCCGGCGGCCGGGGCGTCGCACGCCACATTCCCTGTCGGTCATTCCACATGCGCCGCGAACCGCCCCGCATCACGAACTGAGAAATTTAATCTAACACCTTCTAATGTTCATTAAATATATTATGACAGTTCAAGTCTTGCCGTGTCCTCGACGGTTTCTTTAACTTTGCATTCGATAAACTTTCCCCAAGGATATACCCATCCCTTTAGGAAAAAGATCTAACATATACCGATGGTTTCGTTGAAACTGGAAAAACAGTGACCGAGACAGAACGGAAATGTTTAAAACTTTGTCTTCCTTCTCTTTAGTATCAAAGTAATCAAATTTAAAGTCATCCTTAGATCACGGAATTAAAACTCACGTCTTAACCAGATTCGGAAAATGTCTGGGACCTAAAAGTTTTCGATCAAGTTACGACGGTCATCTAAGGATTAATAAATTCGATCACTTACTGTTTTTCTTTTTGCTTGACAGTTGAGGCTGTGCAAAAGAAATGTCGGGGGGTTAGTTGTTCCACCTTTCACATACATATACAGTAAGGACGGTGTTCATTTCAAAGAGATTTCAACATTAGAAATTTTGGGTTGAAACTGTGTAGTCCAAAATGAACTTGTATGAAACAAAAAGAAAACAATTAGATACGGAGATGTAGAGTAGAGTGTAGATGTATCAAGCGAGGAGACGATTAGCATACTGAGTACCGAAGTAGGACCAGACGGGCTCGTTAATAGTCCGGACTGATGTCTTCATCCGCGGCTACCGGTTCAGTAGCTATCACAAACATCGAATACCTCTTCACCTCTAATGTCTCGTTACGTCCTACACGGATACCGCTGTCTTAAAATGCAACTGCTCTGCATATCTGAATTGTATCGCAATCAGTCACGTACACGTTTTAGCGCCGTCTCTGCTTACACTGAAATAGTGGTTTCGTTCGTCAAGGTGAATCTGGTGTGTACTGAATGATTAATTTACTAACTGTTCAAGGTAAACGTATTACGTATGATTACTAAACTAGGGCCCACTTATTTGTGCCTAACTAGCTCATAGCTTGTGGAAATTACTTCATTGTCATAACGACCATTTTTGCAGTTGATTTATTATCGTTTCTTTTTTCTAATTTTCAAGATTTCAATGATTTCTTTCCACAACTTCTTTAAAATTCTTGCCCTTTAATCAACAATTATTCAGTACCATTGGATGAAATATTCCTTTAGGATTGGATATACTTACACTCGCATATACTTATGTAAAGTGTAGCTTCAAGTCAAGTATGCTGCCTGCCAATAGGCTACAATACAAATCACGTGAATGTTAAGGATGCAAGTATAGATAGAGTAGAATTTGAGTGGTATCTAAGGCCCAGTTGTACAATTCCAGTTTAACTTTAAGCCAAAGCTTAAACCCTTAACAACAATTGTTGAAATAATCGCTGTTAAGAGTTTAAGCTTCAGCTTAAAGTTAAGCTGGAATTGTACAACCGGGCCTTAGGGAATCATTTTAATCGGGGTTGCAAGTTACAACTTCCAACAACAAGTCCTACTTCCGAGCATTATCGAGACTGCACAACATTGCGTCCCGTTACCACCGAACATTGCCGATATTGTAGCTTCTTACCAGTTGCTATGGAGGTACCACCGTTGCCAGGTTGCAAATCCGATTAGAATGACCCCCTTTAGCTTATAAAAGATGAAACCTCAGTGCAGACTTACTTCTGATCGCATCTAGGGATTGAGAGTTGCTATTAGCCATTAACAAACCAACAATGTTTGTTGTTAGCGGATTGGTGTGGTTGTTATGATTAAGACGTCCTTTACACATGGGCCTTTCTTGCCGTGTTAAACGCATATGGAATACCTTCTAAGGTAGAATTAAAACTCACAGTTAGGCTTATTGTAAAGAGCTACGCACACTGCAGATTTTTTATCGGCCGATAGTTTATTCTGAATCAAGCCACGAGAAGTGTGATCTGTGGCTATACATTAAATTATTTAGTTCAAGGCTTGACCCCATGATCGACGAAAAAATCTACAATGTGCGCGGGCTCTAAGTCATAAACATCTGGAAGGACAGGTATGAGTATAAATGGAAGGTATTCAGAATAACTGAATTGTTAATACTTTAATCTCTTGTCACTTTTCTTCTTTGTTTAGTCCGATCCGATCTAATCTTTGATGCCCGTTCTTATTAGATCATCCCACTTTTCGTTTACTGCTACTCCCTATTAATGGTTTTGTTATTCTTTCCAACCCACTCCGTCCTTCTTAGACGTTCCCTCTATGTTTACCTTCTTCGACACTTGCTCTTTTCATTTCTCTTCATTCCTTTATCTGAATCATTCGTGTTGCGCCAATTATCTTATGAAAGTGGTTCATTTCTCCACGCCTTTTGCAGTTGCTGCTTCACGTTCATTAACCACGTTTCTGTTCCGTATAATAAAACCCATACTTACTACCATCGTAATACAGTCGGTAGTACAATCTTATTCCTATTTAATTATTCCCATCGTTTGCCGTTGATCCCGAATGTTACCTCTTCTACAGTTTTCCTTCCATGCACCTCGCCTTTATTGACCTACTTGTCTCCATCCGTTTTGCTTGTGTCTTCAAAGTTTCGGTCTTCTTCGCATTTATAGTCATTATAATTATTTTAATTTTTCGTGTTCAAATTATTATTAACAGTTTATTGAAGTTCCTCTTCGATTTCTGCAGCGTCCGCGAGTGCTAGGCATTAGATGTCAAGTTCTGCTGCTTTTGTCGTTCTGCCTTCGTAAGTCTTGATTAATTTTTACTACGATCTTTCTTAGTGCTTTCATTTCCAGCACCACCTCCAGACTAAGTATGCAGGTACAACCAGTTGAAGACATTTGTTAATGGGGGAAAAGTAAATATTTCCCCTCTTTTAACAAAATTGTTATGACTGAATTGATTTTTCGTACGCACGGTTGAATATTTCATCAACTGGTACGAACAAATCAATTTTATACGTATTTATATCAGTTCATTTTCTTTTTTAGTTCAGAGGAGTTAGTCACTTGTTTCTATATTTTCTCTTTTCTTACCGAATCATAAGCTCCTTGAGAGACTATAAAGTTTGCACAAACAGCTATACTTGTGTATATTCGGAAAGTGCTTGAGGGTAAAATGCAGGAAGCAAATAGAATCTACAACTTTAAGCAGATTTCCAAAAATTGATAAGTTTTGGGTGCCTAACAATATGTGCTATAGCATTAATAACAACAAATTTTATTACGGTACATTTAGCTACTGCCAATAACTTGAATATCGATTTTTTTCAATTGTGACCCTAGACAGAGAAAATTTAAATGCATCTATAGGTATATTGTCTGCATAGAATGTTTTAAAAATAGCAGGTGCTTAATCTTTGCACAAAAGAATCAAATAAATGGATTAGATTAGATAAAAAGAAAACGCCTCCTAATAAGTAAACCACAAAAGCACAAATGAGAGTAGGTTCTGAAAGGACTTATAACACAATACCATTTCAAATTTTTAGAGGACAGAAAACATGGTAACATACGAAACGTTGTGTATGAAGAGAAAATACAGATTTCAAGTGCGGGAAAGAAAGAAAGAAAGCCCGACTTTGTCAGTAAGAAAGAAAAGTCTGCCACGCTTTTCTTAACTATTAAAATGAGTTCACTGAATTAAATTACCTTCTCACTACATTAAAGCCCCACACATGGGTTACTGAAGACCCATAAAATTGGAATCTATTAAAACAGTTTGTTAGCTCAAAGAATCAGAGGCGATCAAACCCTCTAGTTTCTTCAGAACACGTTCTAACGATTTTCTTGATTCCTTCTCCTGCAGCCTAGAAACTATTTAACAAAATCGTCGTTATGCCAACAATTAACGTATGTAAACCCCGCAAGAAACTGTAAAGTGATCAAACAACGTTTATAATCAACTTTTGCAACAACTAACACCTTATTTCTCTACTACAGAAAGCAAATCAAACCGCACGCACCTACTCTTACATA
Source organism: Dorcus hopei (assembly GCA_033060865.1). Taxonomy (NCBI): domain Eukaryota; kingdom Metazoa; phylum Arthropoda; class Insecta; order Coleoptera; family Lucanidae; genus Dorcus; species Dorcus hopei. The sequence continues at coordinate 441,699 of CM065425.1, read as the reverse complement.
CGACAAATAAAAGTTTGAGGTTATGTTGTACAGTCTCGGCCGAAAAACCGTTTTCACACAGTGTTCTATATTTACCTTATTATTCAAACTTCCACGATCGTTGCTATCGAATTTTTATCAAAAATAAGCAAAATAAATCGATTTGCTTCGCATGATAACCTGCAAACGTCAAAATACAGTGACGCAGCGCTGCCAACTGCTTAACCCGAAACTTCCGAGAATGAAAAACGTAATTTTGCTCAAAATATAACCCACACGTTTATTTTTTTATTTCAAATCCCATTAAAACGATATTCTTTAAACTTACAATGCGTTCGTTGTTTACTTTACGTTCTTTTTAAATAATTTCGGACTGGCTCCGGAGGCCGAAGTGCCCTGCAACATCAATCGAACGGCGGCCATTCATAAACACCGAACGACCTTGTGACCTATTTTTTTTTCCAAGAAATATAGTAAATCTGCCCGTGACGTCAGCACGGAATCCCCTTTCGTAGTAAAATTTTTTGAGGACGATTTCGGCGGTTTCCCGACGAGTTTAAGGCTTGAAATTTTGCAGGCGCTTTGTGGACGGCCGCGGAAATCCTGTGGTGATAAAAAATCGCCCTTATTTTTCTCGCGGGGCTGAGGGGGGGCCGAAAATTTGATGAGTTTTAAATTTTTACGAGAAAAATATTCGGAATAATATAGCACAGTTTCTTTCATTTAAATTAGAATGATTTTCAGAAGTGAGAAATAATTCTTTTATTAAATAAATCACACTAATTAATGATAGGGTGGTGCAAAATTAATTGTTTAAAATTTTTTCCGATTAGTTTGAACGTTGAAATTTTGTATGCGCTTAATGGATGGCCACAGTAATGCTGTAGTGATTTTTTTCGGAGGCTTAGAGGGGTCTAAAACCTCACCCGTTTATTAAATTTTGGAAACATTATTTTAAGAATAATGAAGCATGATTTTTCACGTTTTAATTAAACTGATTTTCAATAGCGAGAAATATTTTTTTATTAAATAAATCACATTAGTTAACACCAGCTGGGAAAATTAATTGTTTTGAAACTTTCTACACTGAGAAAAATGAAATAGTTAAGCCAACAACTTTTTGAATGTCAACTTTTTGTGCGTTGACTTAAAATAAAATTTACTTCTTTCAACGGTAATATTCTTAACTAAACATCTTGAAAATTGTTGAAATAACACCAAGAAAATGTTGAACTATTACATTTGACTGAACGATGTAAATGTTTTGCCTTAAAATGAAAATGTTTAAAAATGTTAAATCAAAAAGTTGAAATTTCAAAATGATCGTAAAGTGCTGTTGCTTTTAAGTGTCGGTTTTGATTTTTTACTTAACGACATAAATGTTAAGTCAAATAAAAGCGAGGGTTAATTCCCATATTAATAAGACGTCATACATTTAGTCGTATAGTATTAGAATGACGTACGAATTTACGTGTTATGTTTGCAGAAGTAAACAGTAAACAGTTATTGAAATTCTTGCTATCGACTTCCAGATGGCGAATGCTAAAACTTCACGTATATTTACTGCCTGTCGCAGCATAAGTAACCTTGTTGTTCGACATCGTTTCTTAAATGAATAAAAGTCATTCATGTTTCAAATGTGTTCGACTTTACAAAATTTGTTGAGAGGTTTGTTCAGCTCTTCTTGCACGTCACCAAAGGTTGAAGGGTCACCTTACTTTGGCAGTATCGCAAAGAGGTGAACATTTAATTGATGTTTCCCGAAACAATAGTCTAGATTGAATTGACTTTACGCTTTTATTAACCGTACTGAAAAGTTACTTTAAATATATCAAAAATATAATTTTAATTCCCTAACAGCGTTCAGACAAATAAAATATTTAGCAATTTTAACAATCTAAAGTTCTTGTATCAATCTTCTTATGCATTAAAGTAACAAGAACGATGTCCTCATTGTGTGCTTGCCTCAAACAAAATATTGAGTTGATTCAATCTAAAATATTTCACATTTTTTGACTGTTGGTTCAATGACCACTCGTGATTGCTAATAGGTAAACGAAAAATATTGTTAACTGAAAGTGTTTTTGGTTGACTGAACAGTTTATTTTTCTCAGTATAGAGGAGCTTCTGTAATCGAATATACAAATTAGTCACTTGCCTGAAAACCAAAAAAAAAGAACCGAACAACAAACCCTTCTATCAAACTTGATTTATGATATAATGAACAGTGCGATGTAGTTACAAATGATCCAATTAACATTAATAGGACAGGTTCGTTGATACGGAGATAGATTACGTCGCTCCGGCCGGACCCCACCGCCTCAAAATCAATCAGCTTTCAATAATAGTGATTATCAATTTTAAATCTGCGCTCGTTTAGTACGTTTCGCGCCTGTAGTCGCAGGTAACACGTCGCGTCGTGTTAATATATAGACTGTTCATCAGAGATATGCTACCGTGTAGCCGTGGGTATCGGTGCAGTGGTGATCCAGTCCAAGATAATATGACAGATTAGAATTCCAGATTTCACTTAAAAAGCCATTACGAGTGAGCGGCCCGCATTCTTTTCGGATACGTTATTATCAACTTGCGAGTATAGCCAAGGTTATAAATCGAACCCACGGTTTACTCCTTGGTGCTTGATAGAACGTTGTACATACGTTCGACCCACTACAATTCAGCGAGCGCAGATATCCCATCAAATAACCCGCTAACGAGGGCTGCTGTTCCTATCGCCTCCTCCGACGTGGCTACAGTGATTCCGTTTAGAAGCATCACTAATTACATGTAACGAGCGAAGGTGTTAACATTCTAGTGTTGGGAACGTCAAGTTTTGTATGCAGATTAGTCTGACTGATTTAGATTCATCGTCGACATGTAAGGATCATTCGATAATTTGCATTTTTTTACTTTGATCCTTGATGCTCCATTAAAGGTTTCTCGCCTACTGTGTAAAAGCAAGAAATGTAAAGATTCAATAAAATTATCCGCAAATTAAATGATGATATGATACGATAAGAGCAATAAGTAATCTGACAAGTAGTTCTGTTGGGTATTCGTGAGTGATTGATTTTCAATAGAGTATTAATGAAAGCAAGCAGACATTGTCGTGATCCGTGACCATACCGTGTTATTGGTTGTCATGTCCCGTTTGATGTGTATGTAATACATAGTATCCATGACCTATCCCCACGTTAGTTCGTGTTTGATTGTTTCGCGTGCCGCGCACAATCGCTCACAACTTCCACGCACCATCCTCCCACGAAACTCACCTAAAGAGTCTGCAGTTCTGCTCGGCTTATTTATATGACTTCTTAATATGTGTAAATTTCGGGCATGCAATCCTTTTTCTTGTCGGTGTCGTTGTACCCTAAACCAAACAGTTGGAATTCCCCCCCTTTTCAAACACTGGTAGGTCTTTTGAGTAAATTTTAAGTAAAAGTGAAAGTCACTGCTGTCACCTTCTGTGTAACTGACGTCTTGAAACGGCTACTATCATCTGCAGCCCATCCTCCTCCAGCAATTGCTCACGAAAAGCCTCTTCATATTTTAGACGACGTTTTAGCCGTTGACGGTTTGATTAGTAATAGGAGAGCCACCTTCTTCTTAAGATTTGCTTAAAAGCAGTAGACGTGACAAATAAAGATTTGATTTATGAACAAATTGAATGGATTCAGGAAATGAAACCCTATGTAGTCAAAAAAATTCTTTGCAAGATATTCTTTAATGAAATATGTAACTACGTCAAAGTTATATACAAACAGATGTATGTATTCACCAATAGATGCGTTCGAAGTTAAGATTCCTCTAAATGCTCCCTTTTTAGCTGATTCAATTTCTGCAATAATATTTGCAACAAGAACAGGCAGTTCTTGATTTTATCTATTTGGTATCCTTTGATTATTTAGAAGTACTCTCGACCTTAGAAAAATGCAAATACATGTTTGCCTCGCAAATAATTAACACGAACGCACCACATAAATAAAGCAAAACACTGTGTTTAAACGATCTAGATTAAGTCAAAATCTGTCGTATGTCAACCCGCCTCCATAACAATCAAGGGAAACTTACACGGTTTGCTTTCAAGAGGTACGATACGAGTTTGTTGAAAGAAAAGTGCATTTCTTTGAGAAGCAGAAGCTATTAAAGTTACATTAATTTGTTAAATTTCAAGGACTCTTGTACATAGAGAGGTGTTATCGTACAACATTATACAAAAGGTTAAAGTTCGGGACTTTAACTTGTTAACATATTTTACAAATCTCATGAAATCGATCATGTGTATTATTTCAGACTGAAGTTTACGTTTATCTCTTTCCCTAATGCAAAGAGCTAAAAGCTTCACACCGGAATGAAGTCGTTTATCTGTCTAGATTTCCGGGGAGTCGAATGAAAGCTACTGCATCTTTCTTGTGTTCTTCCGCCAATTGACGGTCCGGAACAATTGTAGAGCACTCGTAGTTGAGTACTTTCAGTATATGTTTGCTGTACAGTAAGCAAAACACTTTATATTTAGCGTAAGATAAGTAATGATAATGATATGATGAACTATTCTTTCAAGATTCACAGTTCCTTAAACAAGTAGGAACTAATTAGCACTTACTATAAATATTTAAACAAAAATGCACCAAACGCACCGATGTGTTTCTTTCTCTGGGAAGGTACGTGTACACTATAATTTGCAAATAACTGCAACCAAAAGCACGTAACGCTGTACACCATCGCATTAAATCTGCTCATACGATGCGTATAATTGCAAGATAGTTCGCAAGTGAAACACGAGACCTGATTCGCACGAAATGTATTATTGTAAAAGCTGTGACGTGACGCACTCTAACAAATAGAACGGAATGATCCTGTATGCAATATATGTTGTAAATATGCAAGTATTCAAAATACGTTTAGAATTGATGATTTTAATTGTTCACTTAAGAAACTTGAATAATACATTGGCATAGCACCAGTAGCGTTATTTTTTTGTCAGCCCTCGTATGTAACGGTGAAATATCTTGGAAGGAAGCAAAGGGTTCGTGTAACAAAATCAAATGAACCGAAAGTATTGTGGTGGCTCCGTAAGTTTATTGCTGAGGGGTTACTTTTATTTTCGTGAATGGAAGGTCTAGCCGAAATCGATGGAACATGCGAAGTGAAAATCAAATCAGCTTACGATAATGTTCGCTAATGCAAAGCGAGATGAAAAACCTTGAAGTCTGCGAAATATCCGGGCAATCATTGCGTTACTTAAGAACTTGAAATGAGCACTTATTCTATTCATATTAAGTTCCATGGAGGATTAAATTGTCATAATGCAAAGTGGCATGTTTGCATTGAGAATATACAAATACCTGTACCAAATGGCTTCTGTAAATAAACGACCCACGTAAATTAAGTCTCAGAATTCGAAATAAGTGACTCGGAAGTCCACTTTACGAATTAATGAAACTTTACTCTAAGATATCTCACTTTTGAAAAGTGAAATTAATTTTTCTCTTCTCCCTTGACTAGAAATTTCTACCTGGTCTTTATAAATTATGTGTCGTCGCAGTTGTCCTTATGTCCTCTTTAGTTCTTTCTTCTACCTTTCCTTTCAAATTCATTTGACGAAATCTTGGTCCGTATACCGTTATTCCTAATAATAATAAAAAATAACTTATTCTAAATATTCGACTTAGAACTAAAAACAAAGAATACCATTACAATGATAGTGGCATATGGAGTAAACGAAGATGAAAGGAAAGACGAAAAAGATACATACTTTAAAAAACTACAGGAAGAAATCGACGAAGCAAAAGAGAATATAATTATTATGGGGGATTTGAACGGACGTGTGGGAAACAATAACAGATGAACAGAAAGAGTAATGGGGATGGGGGATGATCTAGTAACAGCAAACAGTTCAAGCATAAAGAAATACATAAAATTACAAGAGAGGAACCAAGCAGAGGAGAGAAATCTATGATTGATTATTTTCTAATACAAAAGGTATACTGGAAATACATAAAAGATGTAAAGGTATCAAGAAAAGCACAAATAGGCAGTGACCACTCTTTAGTATTAATGAAAATGGAGATAAAGTTAAAAGAAACGGAAATCGTAAGAAGAACGCAAACAAAAAAGAAAATAAAAAGTTACAAGCTGCAAGATGAAATGTACAAAATTAAGCACCAAGAAAGTTTAAGGAAAATACTGGAACACGAAGATGAGAAAAAAGAAAGCAATATAGAAGACGTGTGGAGAATATGGAAAGAAGCAATATTAAAAGCGGCGGAAGAATGTTGTGGCTTTTGAAGTCACGAACAAAAATATAAAAAGAACAGAATGGTGGTCAAAGGATATACAAAAAATCGTAAGAGAAAAGAAAGGACGGTGGAAAAAATACATCAGTACTAAAACGACAGAAAACCATGAAAAATACAAAGTGAAAAGGAAAGAGGTGAAAGATAAAGTGGGAGGAGCAACACAGGAATCTTGGAGGAAATTTGGACAAAACTTAAATGAAAATTTTAGAGAAATTCTATGGTACTCTTAGGCTGGGTTTCTCAGTCCTAGTTTAACTTTAAACTCCCATGGTAGCAATTATAAAAACAATTGTTCCTATGGAAATAAACAGGAGTTTAAAGTTAAACTAGGACTGAGCAACTCAGCCTTAAACGGTTAAGGCAAAAAAAAGAATTCTCTATGAAAAACATAAAGGATAAAAATGGGAAAGTTATAACAGAAACAGAGCAAATTATGTATAGATGAAGGGAACACTTTAAAGAATTAACAGAAAGAAAGAATCAAAAGAGACAGATAGAAGAAGAAATAATAAATGAAAGCCAGGAAGTATCACCTATCACGGATGAAGAGATAAACGAAGACGTAGGAAAATTAAAGACAGGAAAAACCTGCTGGGATCGACGAGATAACACCGAAAATAATTAAAAGTTTAGATGCTACTGGAAAACAAATCTTTAGAAAGTTGCTAAATAAGATCATTACAGAAAAGAAAGTACCCAAAGAGTGGAATACAGGAATTATCCTGCCGATATATAAAAAAGGAGAAACAAGAGATTGCGCTAACTATCGAGGAATAACGTTAATGAGTGTACCAGCTAAAGTATTGGCAAGAGTGATAGAAGCGAGGATAAAAGAGAAGCTAGAACAACAATTAGAAGAAACGCAATATGGTTTTAGGAAAGGCCGAAGCACACAAGACCCCATATTCATACTCAAACAATCAATAGAAAAGTGTGTAGAGAAAAATAAAGAAATGCACATATGCTTTGTACACCTAGAAAAGGTATTCGATAAAATTAGAAGAGAAGATGTATGGATAAGCTTAGAAAGGAAAGGAATAAATAGAGAGACAATCGCAGTAATAAGACAACGAACGTAGAAACAACATATAATGAAGAGTCCAAAGAGTTTGAAACTGAAGAGAGCCTAAAACAGGGCTGCGTACTCAGCCCGCTACTTTTTGCAACAGTAATGGATGAGGCCATAAAAAGGGCAAAGAAGAAAATGAAACCGATGACAATGAGATATTGGAAGATGAAAATATCGGAATTGTTATTCGCAGATGATATGGCGGTGATTGCAGGCTCAGAGAAACAATTACAACTTAACATGAATGTACTAAACATAGAATTGAAAAAGATAAACATGAATATAAGTATTGATAAGACAAAGACTATGATAGTATCACAAAACAGCAGAATCCATAATATCACAATAGAAGGAAGAAAGATCGAACAGGTGAAAGAGTTTAAGTACTTGGGAACAATAATAGAAGGGAATGGAAGACAAGAAAAAGAAATAACGGACAAAATAGGAAAAGTAGGTAGAATATATAACTATCTAAGATCAATCTAGAAATAACAAGCGAAGTTAAAACAGAGGTTGTTAAAAAAGTTGTAAACCCTACACTACTAAACGGAAGTGCATCTTGGACCCTCTCAAATAAAGACAAAAGTAGAATGAACGCCATAGAAATGGGGTTTTTGAGTAAAATAGAATGGAAGACTAGAAGAAATAGGATAAGGAATGAAGTATATAGAGAAAAACTAAAAATAAGACCAATAGTACAGAAGATACAGGAAAGTCAACCAGGGTGGTTGGGACACATCCATAGAATGCCAGAAAGCAGATTAACTAAAAGAGTCTATGAGATACAACTACAAGGAACAAACAAAAGAGGAAGGCCAAGAAGGACATGGACGGACCAAGTCAGACAGGCGGCACAGGAAAGGGATATTAAATGGAGGGATATAAACAAGCTCGCACAAAATCGAAAGGAATGGAAAAAGAAAATAAACTCAACTCCAAAGTCTTACACTAATGGTAAAAAGACTCAGGATTAAGTAAGTAAGTTATTGTAAATAATAAACTTTATTTCTTAAACAATAATCACTTCTTGTCTTGTTAATGATGATGTTCTGGCATAACATTAATTAATTACGTACTACAACGTGTAGTATATCACATGCTGAAGGTTGGTGAGATTTACTTCTGCAGTAAGTCGTCCATTAAAAGAAGTGCACTGAATGCAGTTTATAGACCTGCAATAACTGTACTAAACTATATACGCATATGCAGTCTCTGTGAAAACTTACCTAGTTATTGTAAATTTTCATAAGTAAGGAGCTGTTATTACACTAAGTTTGAACGCCCATAAAGTAAATTATTTTTTTTTAATTAGATTGTATTGATGTGTGTCCGAGTTGTTTTTTTTTAATAGTTAATCAGAAAATGCGTTTCGCTTTTGGTAAAATAAATTACGTCCTAATTACCTGACAAGCTAAATTAAACTACACGGTCACTCATTTGCATTTTCGAATTGCAATATTTAATAATTAATAAACACACATCTTTAGCTCAGGTTCTGTACGGTCGCCAATTTGAGAAACTGTAAATTTTAAAATAATTGCCCCGTTTCAGGCTTTAAGAACTTGTTTAGGAGTAGTTTACTTTATAACTTTAATAATCGAATTTCAATTTCTTCTTATAAATTCAGAATTTGGAATGGGGTCATATTAAATGTACTTGTTAGGTAGGTACGTACATTTCAGTAATTAAAAAAAGTGTATTCTGCATCTCCGTTTTCACATCATATCACTCGTGCGTAATAAAACGCATGCAAAAGAGCCATCCTTTAGAATTTTGAATTATTTCCACATTATGAAAGTGACAAGATAATTAGCGCCATAAAAAAGTAATGGCACTTTATTATTTTAAATGCTTATGTATATGAATACTCTTTATCTTCGCATCTCCGATGCACAGTGCAAAATTAAAGGCTTATTCTACTGATAATACCAAATATAGATTTTGGAATTGGCTCATTTAGGGTATCAGCTGCTCGTCTCATTATTTTCGGCGCGCGTGGACAGGTGTCGCACCTGCCGCTCTGATATGTCCTTTAAGTCGCCAATTAATATTTTGCAAATTGCGGCCTTCGAAGTTGTTAAGGATAATTAATCTCTGGAAAATCTTCGTTAAATTTTATCTGGATCAATCATGTACTCATTCGTAAGCAAGCCACTTAAATTTACATAGCTAACGTGCTCCTTCTGCGAGGAACATTTGTTTTTGGTTTAATTAACGAATTGGCCAACATATCTACAAGGACATAAACTTTACGAATAACAAAATCTTAACAACATTACACTCTAAAAGTAGCAATTTATAGTATGTATATGAGAAATTTTTCGTAGGATGAAACAATTATAAATAACATTTTGAATTCATACATAATGCTTCATTGCATTGGCCTAGTCCAAGTAAGCGAAACTATAAGCAAACTTGCTTTCCGTAACGGCAGTTAGCAGTACTTTGAAATTAGAGCTTTCCAACTCCTTGAAAATTCTTTCCTTTTTTTACAAGAGCAACGGCGAAAGTTACTGTGCTTGTTTGACAAGCTTGCCCAAACAATAATATTATATTTATATATTTCCTTTATGGTCGCGTCCTTGTTTTCTTTTCTTTTTTCTCCGCGCCCATTGATTTCTTTTTTTCTATTATTAAAACTGCCTTTGGTCTTGAGACATTTTACAAAATAAGTTTCTGTTAGTACTTACATTCCACATACCCTACTTACAATTTTGAGTGCATATGTGATTACCCCGAAGTAAAGATAAAACATTTTATTTAATAATAATACAGGCTAACGCTGTATAAATTACAGATTAATGACTTTGTTAATGCATTTTTGATTATATAAATTTCGGGACTAGAGGTCTTACCAGGCGGTCGAATAATAATAGATCGCGCCTCGACTCTCTCGTACCTTTCGTAGTACGTTACGTATTAACTTACGTTTTTGCTAAACCGAACGACAGAATCCGATTTCACGGATATTAGTTTTTACGACTTTGTTACGTACGTAAATACTTTCTGACAATAAAATCAAATTTATTCGTTCTGATTCGAGAACAATCGTCGGATTTACATAGTAGGTACCATGCCCGGAATCACTTGACGAGGAAATAATTGGTTAGACATAAATTAAAGTAATAATGCAGCGCATAATACCTAATTATTAACACTTTTATGTGCTGGGGGTAATTATTTCTTTCCGTGTGAGATTACCTCGAAAATTCAATCGAATGTACTTGATTATACATATTATATGGGGAATTTACATACTTTTTTTTCATTTTAACGACATGAATTTGCGTAAGTAAATAAACCAATTATGAAGTGGCACAACGTGGTCATAATAATTTCCTGCCAAAAGTTTTCATTCCTTCGCTACATCATCGATACTACAGCCTTAATTGAACCTCACATACAATACTTCCTTCGCCATTCGTTGCAAACCTTGGACAGTTGTTTCTAATTACTTTCATTGAATTCATCCTTTCATCTTAGCCTTGATTTGCTTCTATCCTTCGTTTGCGTTTCATCAAAGTGTTACTTATACATATACGTATTTTCGCTTAAAGCTTTTCTTGCAATACGGTTTTGATGGCGACCATTCTCATTTTGAAATGGCGATATCTTGACTTACCATTCACTCAAAACAAATATTTCTGCTCTCTCATTCTTTTGACACGTAATTATACCAGCCAAGAAACTGTAGATTTCAGTCAAACGTCTAACTTTTTCAAACTGTGCAAAAAGAAGGAACGAGATTGGAAAGGTATTCGTCGCCTGCTTCAACCTAGGTGTTACGGTTCTTGGCCTTACTCGAATATGTTCACAGCAAACTGTAACTGTGTGGTATATACAAAGTAATTAATTAATTACTTTAAGTAACTAAATATGTATGGTAGGTATAAATTTGGCAAGAATTAAAGGGTTAGGTAGCATTTTTTTCTCTCTCATAACGAACGTAATTATGTATAATAAATAATTAAGGCGAGGAGTGATAACAAATTACGGCCTAATGTAAATTCACCGTAGTTTATATTTCGCATGTTTTGAAGAATTTCCCGTACACACAAAACGCTATAAAATATTTTATTTTCGGTATATTATCCCAGCCCCAGCGAACCCGCAGCATAGGTGGGGTCGCTTTATCTGATACAAATTTAGGGTACATAATTAGATTTGAATATGCATTCCGCATAAAGAACGAAAATATACAGTCACTCGGCATTATAATTCAGCAAAAACTGGATCCGCTTTTTTCACTTTATTGTCTGCTTCTATAAAGGTGTATCATTTAACCCAATTTCGTTATACTTGCCAAGTTTACATCATAATTTGGCGTCTTTAAGACTTCTATGCATTTTAAATTATGTTAAATGGTACATAAGACGGAGGCATTATGTTCTTTCGCAAAACGTAAACCGATAATTTTGATAAATTCGAATAGTGTAGTAATGATACAGTAGCAAAGACGATCCGAGCTTCGCATACCTTAATGTCTGCCTGCCTAACGAAATGTTAATTTCATTTAATAATCCTTTGCATTTCATTGCAGACTCGGTGCTGGATTTGTTGTTCACCAAAAGAATTTAGTCTATTCATTGTACTTTATATTTTCCATGTTAAATAAGCTCTGATACCTTTTTAATTCATCTATGTGTATATAAAACTTTATACAAATCCAGATCTTTTAGATCATTTTTAGACTCTTTGATACATCTGTCACATTTTTGAGGACAATCATTAGTTACTTAAATTAACTTGAAAGCTTCTGCCTCTTCCTTTAAGACTTTTTTCCAAGTTTCGTTCTGTCTTACTTAGGCTTGGCGCTGCTGTGCTCGTTGCTGCATCTTCGTGGGAAATGCTCCACAGAGCAGCAGCAGCAGCAACAACCATGAGGAAGTGCTTTGTAAGAGAAACACCGACAGAGAAAAGAATTTTGAAAAAGCTTATGACTAAAGATCAAAGTGTAGGGCTAGATTTTAATTCCAAACTATCACTTGGTGACTCTGTTTGCCCCAACTAATCAAAGTCAGGATCTGAAATGAACGGTTTTGTTACTTTTTATTTTTCAAAAAGAAACTGTCCACAATGTGTTTGTTACTTTAGTAAATAATTGCATTTATAAATTGAAGCCCCAACATGACAGTTGACTAAACAAAGCCTTTAAGTACGCGTAGTAGAAACCTAAACGAATTCTTCCTAAAGGGATGCGTATTTTGTAAGCAGACAGGTGCACCGAAAGCGCTCGCACTTTGCAAACCGAAACACGGCCGATTTATTTCTTCTTATTTCGGTTGACTTGCCATGTGCTCGTAGCGGTTACTCATTTAAATTTTGTTCTGCCAACCTACAATTAAAAACGAAAACGAATTAGAGATAGTAGCTATCAAATTTATTGCCGCGGTGTATTTTATGTTGCGCCCGAATCGAAGAGCGAAGTCCCCGGGGTTGCGTTTTATTTTATTCCAGTTTAAATATCTTTCTTGCAAACTGTCGAAGCATTCGGCATATTTTTACGTTTATTTATAACCGATGCAGAAACTATATTCGGTAAATGAAAAAGAAGAAAAGCCAATTTTCCTTCATTAATTTAGTATTCAGTTTTATTGAATCAATAGAACTTGGAGAATGTTTTGGTATTTCATTGGCAGTCGGTCCGGGAAGGGGGTGAGCAAATCTATTATTTTTTCGAAGCAAAAATGTATAAACACAGAATTGCAGAATTCTACTTACGAAGTGTCATAAATCAACAGCCATGCAGAAATCATAAACGACAAAAACTTTTATAAATTTTACAAAGCAGCTACATCAGTGTTGTCCGTCGCATAAATCTCACTTACAATGGCTATACTCGTATAAATGCTCAGTTAATTTTGTTCATAATTACAAATCATTCATTGGAAAATTGTGTTAGAAAAATAATGTTATCCAAATGTCATCCAACTGCGAAACACTTCTGTTTTCTTGAAATTGTTAATTGCTCAAAGATAGATGCAATAACTTGGCCGAAACTTTTATGGTAAAACAGATAGTTTCCATAGTTCTAATTTGGAGTTTTTTTTGAAAAGGCCGTTGAAGTCTTCTCGCAGCTGTGTAATAAGTTTGAAATGTTGCGAAAATAAAGGATGAAGTTGCTTTTGTTCAAACCATATTTCTTCAGTTAGACCTCAAAAATATTTGGGCGTTTGCTCACGTCGAATTTAATTATTCACCTGTAGTTTTCGCCAATTAAGAATGGGTTTTGGGTTTTGAATTCCTGTGCAAGTTGTAATGTTCCCGAAATCTACGCGCCTTTGTTATCGAACTGTTGTTTCCTTAATAAATAAGCGGTTCTAATCCTTTCAAATTGAAGTGATTCTTTGTGATTAAAATCCAAGAACCAACATGTCTCTGCCTGTCCTATTGAACACTGGCGTTGCTTTTACTTTCTTTAATTAGTTTTGGTTATTACTACCTTCACGAATCTAATATTAGTCTCGCGAAGCGAAAACTTTTTTCCCAAGGGTGTGTTTCATTACATCTTCGTAAAACACAGATATCATGGTTCTCATACACCGAGACGAGTTAATAATCAACCGAAACTTCGGAATGATCATTTAGGAGGTCTACAAACAAAAACATTCTTGGAAAACGAAGGCTTCCGCGGTCATGTTTGCCTTCTCCGTGGTTCCCGGAATAACCTTAACCGTCCACCTACGTAATATTTGGAAACAACTGATCAGTCAAGCGTCGCATCCCACCAACTCTATTCCTGTACGTTGCGTATCATCGCCCCCATCCACCTCAATTAATAGAACAGACCAAGCAAACAACCATCAGCCAGAACTACAACAGCCAAGATCAGCAGCCCTGAAGAAGTCATTGTATAACGTGGAACGAAACGTCAGCAACACGAAGCCCTGAGAAAGTTCGCAACCTGCTAGGTTCATATCGAGGATTTTTTAAAAAATTTTATCGACTCTTTAGCTTCAGTGAAAAGTACATCATTGTACTCCTTGATGTTGTTTTGCCAGTCAAGCTAAGACGTGGACAGCAAATTTCATGGCAGGAGCAGAAAGCTCCTCGTTCTTTTTACGTAAGGAATCACTCGCAAATACAGATTGAAAATTGATTTGTGTGACAGTAGTTTGCATAATGCTCAAGATAAAGAAGGAACTATATTTGATTGCGACAGTGAAGTTTTGCGATCGTTCATCTCTTTGTCTTCGTTTTAAACTGAACGGATTTTACGTCAAGCTTTCGCCGTGAAAACCTTAGCGTTATCTCTATTTCTTTACCTTTTCTATTACGGAAACCCTATGTCAAACCAACCAGTTTCCACTCTGCATAGTAATACTTAGCTTTATAGTTGTTGAGCCTAACAACGTTAATACTTCAGTTTACTCGAGCATAAGCTAGACTGTTGATAATACTACTCAGGACTCGGAGGTGAAGTTATAAAAGAATTTAATTAGTTCCGCTGAATACGACAACATATGAATATCCTTTTCTAAAGAACAGCGATGTCCTGATGTGTTTGATCTTCTTTACCGAATTGGTGACGTATGAGTAGTCCTTTTAGGCCCGATTTTACAATCGTTGGTTAAGCATTATTCTTAGAATAACGTGACGTAGATATGGAGGAACGTTAAAGGATATTCGGCGAACAGTTATTCCGTCCTTATTCCACGATTGTAAAACTGGGCTTTAGTGAAAAATTTTAAGTGGCTCGCGAAGCTAAATCGATGCTGCGTTGTACTCCTATAAAATAAGATTGCTGATATGTAATACTGTATTCTGCATGGAATTGCCAGCTTTGTTATTCACAGGGTGTTTAATTTATACAGTACATTTCAGTTAATACCTCCACATAGATCAAACAAATAAATTCATGGGTAGTTAGAAATATTTTCACAGAAAAATTGTAACGAAGTTAAAGTTATCGTGTCCTGTAGCAATCGTGAAGAACCTATACTAAATAACATGAATATAGAATATTACTGACCATAGCCAAAGTGTATGTTTTGAGAGTTACAATTAAACACAATGAACCTTTTTGATATTTCTTAAAAATCTAACATTACACAATATACAGTCAGTGTCAGTAATTTAACCTAGCAAGTTCTAATTAACATCATCAAAATGTGTACCTTCAGTTATGAAAGTCTTAAGAAATTTTAAGAACAGAGCGTAATCTTTAGAGTACTATCAAAACGTGTAATTTGTTCACCTCTGACAAGGTGCCTCACGAAATCGTGGACACTTATGCATCTGGGTAGCACTTTGAAACGTGATTCGAACATACTGGTACGTGAATGTGAATCATTATGGGAAACTGATGGCATTATAACTACAAAAATAAAGTAAGTATCTCATCTAAGGAAACTGATGACTTAAGACAAATATCTAACAATTTATTTATATTTTTATTACTTAAAAATCCTGCCTTTTATATAATAATTTAATCAATTTAAATGTATTGTTCTTTAGCAAAAAAAAACCTTAATTTCTTTTAATTATCTGAGATTTTAATAACCACAGGTTTTACCGACTTATTGTATTTACAATGTGGCTTATGGGTCGATTCTGCTCATATCTGAAAAGATCGTAAGATCTAAGCCTGTAACTCAAATATCCAAAAGTGGAATTCTCATGATATTTTAATAATTACAGATATAAACAGAATCTTATTGCAATAAATAATGAGATTAAGTCACATTGTAAATACAAGTTACTTACTTTGACTGGTTCTTTATGTTTATTTATATTTTCTTACCACGATTAATTAAAATAAGTAAATGGATATTTCTCTTACTCTAAAATAGGAAAGTAATCCTTACAGAGAAGTGCACCTACGTTAATAATTAATTATCTAATACACAGAGGCTACTGCATGAATAATAAACGCAACTATATTTAGAAATTCCAGTAAATACCATATTTTTGCACTACATAATCTCTTGCAGCATTATATTTGAATAATAACGATAATAAAAACACGACGAAATAAACATGGGTATATTGTATGCAAAGAAAATCCGACATCATTTAGATCTAATCTCTAGGAAGTCTTCGTATTAATATGTATAGTATACTGAATATATGAGTTACGTATAATTTAAAACTGAAAATAATTATCTAGTTTAATAATCACAGCTTAATAAACGAAACTTTCAATTACGCGCATATATAAATATTTTAGATTACTGTCTAGCTTTTCTTGTACCTACCTAATTATTTATCGCTTGTCCAAATATTTATTAGTTTCGAAACGTTTTTTTTTAATATATAAAAAAATAAATAAATAACAATACTACCAATAATTACGACTTATTACGTATTTGAAACCAAACAAAATAAAACGCAACAGATGTTGAAAATGGCCTCCATCTTCTTCGAGGCATTTTCTAACTCTTCTGCGACATCCATTATTAAGATTTTGCAAAATATGGGGAGAACTGTTTATTTCATCACACTTTTCGATGATTCTTTGGGTAAGTTCCTGTAAATCATTAACGGGCGTTTTAAAAATGGAATTTTTCAAGTAGGGCCAAGCAAAGAAATCCAAAGGAGGCCATATGTTTGCCATATTTCTGCTAATCTCCGAAAAACTCTTGATGGAAATTTAAAGTATCTCCAGTAGCATGGGCCAACCTGTCGGAAATATCCAAATTGCAACTCATCATCATGCAGTTGATTAATGAATGGATGCAAAATATCTTCCGGATGCTGTTAGTGTGCCATTAAAAAATATTGGACCTATCAATCTTCTCCTATCTTAAACCTATCCAAACACCAATTTTTTGTGGATGGAGTGGGGCTTCAATGAAAATATCCAGATCCTCATACTTTTGGGAATGTTAAATTGAGCCGGGCCTTATCGGAAAAGAAAGTTTTGTCCAACAATAATGTTTAAAAACCAATGACAGTATCTTCGCCTTGGGTCAAAATCTACTGGAAGCAATTCATTCAAGGCAGTCAAACGATAAGGGATCATTTGCAAGTCCTTTCTTAGAATAGTTCTGCAGGTCGCGACAGAAAGATCAACTTGTTGTGACAGGTGACGGATGTAAGTGCGAGGAGCATCAGTCATAATTTCAAGTACCTCATCAGTTCTTACTTTAGGCCTACCTGATAGGTACCTGTTTTCTAGCCACATTGCCAGTTTCTTTGAATAATCCTACAGAGTACTTAAGTTGATTAACAAATTTGTGGTATTTCCTGAAATTCTGCAATACAATCAGGAATAGAATAGGTCCATTTGCCATTGATTTTTTGGGCGTTTCGAAAGTAGGATTCAACCATAAAAGATTTTTCTTGCAATGTGAAAACCATCAAATCAATACAACAATATTTTTTAGGGCCGGTATTATAAAGCCAAGTTAGCTTTAATTAACGGTTTATTCTCGTGGTAACAATTGTGGAAACAATTGTTGTTATGGCAATAAACTTGGAGTTAAAGTTAACTTGCTTTTATAATACCGGGCCTTAAAGTTATGTTTGTTTACTTGTCTGCATCTTGTCTGTTTAAGATACGGATCAATTAAGGAACATACGTGAACATGCGAAAAAATGAGAGCAACACACTAGACGGGAAAACTTTATGTACACTTGTTATAAGGGTGTGGCATCTTCAATCACTTTAGTCCATTTTTAATTCAGAAAATTCTAGCAGCAATTTGAAGCAAAATTCTTCCACGTTTCGAGATTCCCCAATTCTAAGTATTTAACGTGTTCGATATGCATATAATTTCAGCAAGCACCATATTTATATTTATTTTAATAATGCTGGATTTCACCAACGTCACTTAACTTTAATCATCGATTAAGAATTATTATTCCTATATCTTCAACACATGTAACCATGGTAATGTTTACTTTTAACGGATGAATAAATTTAAGTAACGTTGGTGAAATCCGCCATAAGGGAAATTTCATGTTCATTGGATTACAGACAATGGGAAAAAAGCAAAGCGTAAGTCGAAATTGAAAACGAAATACATGAAATAATTAGAGAATGAGAAAGAAGGTTCGGTAAAGAATTTTACTTTGCGCTGAGGAAGCAATAGATGATCTACATAGATAGACTCCAGATTCTGGAGTGTAAGCAAAATTCGATGACAGTATATAGCTTCGAAAGATCATATAAAAGGAAGACCAAAGAGAAAACGAGAGTGCCGATACTAGATACTAGAGAAAAATAACCAGCGATTCAAAAAAACAGCGATTCAAAAAAACTTTCATCTACGAAAAAAATTACGTTTGCCTGAATATAAAGTGTGAATGTTGGAACTATACTAGACTTTCAAATGTGTTATGTATTGAATAAATCTACAAACCATCAATTTTTTCGCTGTTTCTGAAATACGTATATTTCTAACAAACAGCTCTCTTGGTGATGATGAGTGAAAAACATTGAAACGTGTGAAAATAATCAAAACTGAAATCTGACAGATGTAATTTTTAACGAAGAACCGTCACCGACACTTGGTATCTCAGACATGCCCATAATATCTATCTTTATTTATCATAACACACCTTGATGAAACTTTTTTTGAATTACAGGTTATATAGAACATTAAAAATCAAAGTAAGAGAAAGACAGAAGTGGTAAAGGCTACATGCCTAGTAGTGATAGTATGTATATGTATTAAGTAAATGACAGTGCTAAAATCATTAATTAATTATTGTCTGAAATGTTCATTAAGTTTGATACCAAATTTTCCCAGAAAATGGAAAGAAAATATATTTATTTTATAAAAAAAAAATAGAATGTATATAGAATTTATAAAAATAGAATGTATTTACTAAAGAAATATATATGATACATAAGAGAAACAAAAAACCAAATAAAGAAAGAAAATACATTAGTTGCATCGACAGTTAATTAAACTTCAACGACAAAACTTTTTTTTTGTAAATACTAGAAAGGTTTCCTGTGTCTTCACGCCATTTATTTTATGGACGTATGCCTCCATAACACGGAATATTTTCAAAACATATACGTAGTTCGATGGTACTTCTTTTATTATAGGTGATCTGCGTCGGGCAATCATAACAGTGATGGTTCCACCTAAATTAATCAATATTTTCGTACAATTACAAATAGCACTCATAAAAACAATTTAAATTCAATCATGGAAAAAAATTGGGATGTTCGGAGCTCTTAAC
The DNA here is from genome assembly GCA_033060865.1 of Dorcus hopei. Classification (NCBI taxonomy): domain Eukaryota; kingdom Metazoa; phylum Arthropoda; class Insecta; order Coleoptera; family Lucanidae; genus Dorcus; species Dorcus hopei. Next base: position 422,214 of record CM065425.1, on the reverse strand, counting down.
CATAATATCATTATTACGTGTCAAACAATATATGTTTCATGTCATGGGATTGCCTAATTATTAAATTCGATAACGGAACATATATTTACATGCACTTTTTTGCTTAGAATAATTTTCTGTACGAGCTCTTTCCGTTTGGCACACTTTAGGTGAAACACCCTGTACTTAACATTGCAAAGAAAACAAATTCGAAGGCTTCTGTCAGATCACAAGTGAAGGCATTCGATTATTATCAAAGTAACGTATAAAAATCATCAATGTTGGATTGTATGTTGCGCCTTATTTATCTAATTCCTGGGATAGTATAAAAAAGTATCCTCTTACAATTGGAGATCACAACCATTTAATAAATGGTAGGTATTCAAAAAGTTTTGGCGAAGTTCATCAAGGATCTGAACTATCTCACAATGTAGATCTTTTATTTGTAGATGGTCGGTTTATAATATGATGCCGAGCACCTTGAATATATGTTGCAATGTTAATTTATTAGATAAATATTTGTAATGTAAATATAATCATTGATATTGTATATGGGATCTTCAAATTACAGTCTGGAAATCATTAGGTGTTAGTATTGATATAGATACCATTGAAAGCCTTCATGTTTACTAAAATATAACTACATTAAATCCACTACGAATCACTTTGATAAAATTAGTCGTCACCATTCATCACTTTTCCCATAAAACAAACTTAAGCTGTCTATTGAAATCCTTCCAATTTGTAATTTTTACCACTCCTAAGATCGTCATACCGCACATTTACCAAAACTTTCGCGTTTAGATTACGGCATGATAATTTGGATTATTTGAGAGTTATCCCCAAAATATTTGGTATGAAACAATTTGGAGCTTCCCATTGAAAAATGAGCTTGTCTCGGGCGAAGCGAACGTCGCGTGCGTATGGCATAAAAACTGAGCTCGCCATTGTGCGCCTCACACTCGAGAATAATTTGTATTAACAATAGTAAAGATATCAAAACCCGACGTTGTAAAGAGACATGTCGCTTTGCCGTCGCGTAATGGTGGCCACACACGCCTTCCGTACAAATTGCCATGTCTAACTGCCTACGTCACAACACGTAAAGTAAATAGATATACCTCTTTACCTCCGGGTAGTGTGGCACGCATCAGCATCACGCAATTTCTATCGGCGATTACAATATTCATGGCGTGCTCACATGCTGCACTGCTTCCGAGAAGGTGTTCTGACCAATTAACGACCAATTAAACAACAATGTGCTCATTCCACACTCGGTCATACGAACTAGTGCACATGTATGATAACCCATTACTTCTTCTTTTTTATAAATTCAATCATTTCCTTCTGCTTTACTCATTTGGGGATGATTGGATTCAGGGGAAGAAAAATTAGCTTAAGCTAATTGGTCATTGTGGTTTTGTTTCAATAATCCTTTTTACTCGGACGGGATTACAAGATTTTAATAGAACCATACCTTATGAAAAATATTCTAAGGGAATTAGTAAGCGCAGTACCTATTTTTTGGAATTCAAGGCAAAGGGACTTAGTATAAAAATATCTTTGCTTGCAGTAAAGATGATTTTGATGGTATAGGCTATTTTATAATTAGGCAATTGAGGTTTACCTTTTGCCATTCCGACGACGTCGTTTAGTGGCATAAACTGTACCTAGTTGATTCATCGTATTGCTGGGCGCCGCGACGACAATAGGGGCGGACGCCAGCACACCAGGGGGCTCACCTCCAAATGTAACAGCCGCCCCAGTCACCGATAAAGAACCTGGTGCACATTGGCCCTGCACTGAGCTTATGAATTCCGTGTTGGCGTCAAAAGGTCACTCACTTTATGGACACAGGGCACTCGCGGCGTCTACGTTGAGGTCCTTACCGGGTATCTACGCGCGAGGATACTGCTGAAGCGATGCATGCGCACACCACCACGACCGCCACTACCACCCCACTACCGGAGCTTCGCGAGGGGCGCGAAGAAAGCCCGCCTTATTGGCGAATGAGTTACCTGACGTCACAAGATGGCTTCGCACGCAGTGGGGATTAGCCAAGTTGAAGTTAATCCACATGCAAAAATTGTTTGTGCTTGTCTCACTCCGCCAACCCTTATCTTCGATCGAATCCTACGATAATATGACTAGACAGGTTGTTCAAACAAATTGTCTCGTACTGTAATTTTTCCTTCGTTTAATTAAGGAAGTCAAACTACACTTTATTATAAATGTTGGGACAATTTATTTGGTATTATTTATTCAATTAATGCTTCAAAGAGGACACGTCAAACCGAGTAATTAAACGAATGTGTTATATAACCGAGGTAATAAAATGAAACGAACTCGCCAGCTTTGTCGCCGAAATACAACAATGGGCCTGCCAAAAAAATAGGACCATTTCACGGACGAAATACGTCAAAACATCATAATTACTCAAATTAATACCTCGTACAAACAGTATCAATTTAAAAGGAAAAAAAATGTTGATGGTCTAAATTATACAGCACAGCGCAAATACTTATTTGTTAAAAGAATCCTTTTCGTGTTAGGTACTAAAACCAACAGTAGGTACATCGGCAAACTTTTCCGATAATTATATTCCTGTAAGATAGTAACAATAACCGAGGCAAGCCATAATAAAAAAAGCTCTAAGCGAAATGATTTATATACTAGATCATAAAAAGCAAGCAATAAAAATCAGATTTTGTAACTGTCAATGTTGATTCAATTGATTCTGAAGCACACAGAAAAAAAATTGATTGATTGCACACATGTAAGCAACACCATTGAATGGAAAGTGCATAATATTAAATGAATTGAATGAAAGAATATTAAACATTGATTCAAATACTTTTTGTTGATTAAAATAATTTTCTGTTCACTCAAAAATTTAATACCTTTATATTTAAACAAAATTAAGTATAATTGAACACTTTGTTCGCTACGTACCTGCACAATATTTAAAAATATATATTGACATAGAATGACCAGAGCTGTTGCAAGTACCGCAACAAAGTACTGGCAGTATCCAGAATTTCTCCAGTATCAGTACCTTGGCTGAAGTACTTAAAGTATTAAGTATTTTACTAAAAACAGAGAAATTCCAGTACCAAGTATCAAAGTGTCCACCCTTCACAGTACTTTCAGTACTTTGTACTACTTGCAATGCTTACAATACTTACAATATTTTATTGTACTGACAAGTAGCAATTTTATTAATACAATTTTTGTTGATAATTATTAGAATCATAATTATAATATTTAAATAGTTGTTTGCTTGTTTATTAATAGTTACAATCACATAAGAAAACAACTTTTAATTTAAATCATAAAATTATCGAAGTGAATGTCCATCGTTTCGTGCGTATTTTTATTACGACAATTTTTTCATCAATACATTAAACGATTGCAGTATTAGTATTGTCTCTAAAGGCCGTTTTACACTTGTTAAATTTGATAACATTTTTTTACAAAGTGAGAGATTGGTTGAATCGGCACTTCTCACACTTCGTAACAAATTTTACATAAAAAATAGCATAGTGTAATACGGGGCTCTTAGATTTAATTTATGGATTTATTATAATTTATTTTGCAATGTAACTAAACTCGTAAACAAATACAAACAAACTTTTATATTCTTTTATTCTTACTTCCAGTATATCTACGAACTTGCAGTTAGTAGAATACTAGAAATATTTCACTGTACTGAAAGTAACTGGAAGTACTGGAGATAATTTCTACGCTATGTGTAGTACTTCAAGTACATTTCCAAGTATACATATAGTATTACTTATTACAAATAATGTGCCCAGTACTATTTTTTGAGTGGTTCTTAACATTCAAGTGCCAGTAATGCAAAATCAAAAGTACTGTGAGTATTCAGTACTTGAATTACTAAAAGTATTCAGTTTGATAATCAGTACCCCAGCTCTGCGAATGACTATAGATAACTGTTTTAGATTACTTATTTAGCTTGTATGCTAACAATGTTTAAAGAGTTTCTTCTAATTTCAATAAAATTCTTCCGAAATATAGTATGACTATATGTATGAGGCTAAAACAGCAACGTGAGTATTTCACAAATCATATTTTCAGACTTTTAATTAATCATTGTTATTTAATCCACATAAATTCACTCTAAGGTCGATATAATGAGAGTCATAAATCAATAATACGCTATTGCATAATATAGGCGCGTGGACGTTAAGTGAATGACATTTTTTATCAAAGAGTCAAAGTCATTCAGATGATGATAATTTCTGCACGCACTTTTTACAATAACGTTACACGAAAAATTAACCGATTTATCTATCTATAAATATTAAATAAATCAGTTCTGGAAAATGTCGGTTAATATACCGTATGTTTCATTTCAACTGAGCGCGTATATATTTTGCGCGCTCTTGTTTTAGATCCTTAATTTTTTGTATGAATCTTTATGTCTAAAGGCTCGTTTTCACGACGATAGTTTCAGCGATAATTGCTGTCATGAAGGCAACTATCACAGAAACTATCATCGTGTAAATAACTTGACGGTCACTTTCACTCTTTCCGTGTAGATACTAACTCGTATGTCGGAACTATCACAACACTTTCGTGATAGTACTTTCATGAGAGTACTGCCATCGTGAAAATGAGCCTTAAAGGCCTGATTTCACGATAATAGTACTGTCACGAAAGTGGGTGTAATAGTTCCGAGTATCTGCATGGAAAGAATGAAAGTGACTGTTAAATTACTTACACGATGATAGTTTCTGCGATAGTGGCTTTCATGACAGCAACTATCACTGAAACTATCATCGTAAAATTGAGCCTTTAATTATACAGCAAAGTTTTATTTGATTTCTTGTACTATGATAAAAAAATTCAATGAAAGAGTTCCTTGCCACTTTTTCTATTCAGTTTAATGCAGTTAGATGGAAAATGTTATCTTATATTTTAATCCTTAGTATATGTATATGGTAAGTGCGCAGACGTATTAAACAAGTAAAGTTTAGGAACCGCTGTTCGCGTGGTACTCGTAAATATTATATTGGCATCAACTGATTCATATTTTAATAATTTAAAAAATACTGAGCTCCAGCTTAATTTTTGTACCTTTCAGAATCCTTCAAGCAGTTCTTATTAAACATTAGTATCTAAGGCTAATTACTATTAATAATTTTAAAATATATGCCTAAAAGAGGGAGACCTTAAAAGTCTTATTAATTACTCTGAAGAAGCTGTCAAACGCACGTACAGCGAAACATTGACGTTGAAGTGTCCGATCAATTGTAATTACAGTATTTTGCGTTAAAAATATTACTGAACACCAGAGCTAAGCGTGTATTTACGGTTATAAGTAAGTTATAGTACTTTCTTAGGACTTATACTTGTATTTAAGTATATGCAACAGGCGACAGCACTTTAAAGGCTTAAGGTACTTGTACTTGTAAAATAACTACATGCACTGTTAACCTTTACGAGATAGTGCAAAAGTAAGTGAAAATTAATTTTTTTCTATGTTTAGGTACTTGCAATTACTTTTAGAATCAACACGTTCATATACTAGTGGGTCGAACACATAGTTTGTTAAGCACATATTCCAGATCTAATCTAATCTAATTTATAATAAAAATTCTTAAAAATATGTTCTTGTACTATAAAAAAAAATGTTCAAATTGAACTTTTACCATCACCATTATTTTAGTATTTATACATATAAATTACTTGTACTTAATGGCAATAGAATGCAAAATGTACTTGTACTTGTATTTATAAGTAGTACTCGGCATAACTCTGCTGAATACTTATTGTAATAACATATTACTCCGTTTTAAGAGACAGTACGGCACAAAAGTGGGCACGGCACATTGGGTATTAATTTATATTAAGATTAATTCTGTTGCTAAAGTTACTTGATATCAGTTTGGTAATTTCTTATCCAAGAATAAGTAACTGCAGATGCCAGACTTTCAATTTTTCTTCACTCTTTTTGCTAATTTTTGTATATTCTGAATAATGCGAATGGTGCGACGTACTTCTTGGAAGTACCCAAATATTGCGTTGCATTTTCATTCTAATAAATGTAAATAAAATTTATTAAATTCTGTCGGGATGCGTTAGGCAATTCTTTTACCTATTATACTTAAGTGGTACGTTTAAGTCTTTAACTTGGTTTATAAATAAAGAAAAATGTGCCTCGCCGGAGCTACCTCAGAGCAACCATACACGGTCAAACAATTTTAAGTTTCAAGACCAAGGCCTAGTTTTACAATCGTGGAATAAGAACGTTCGCTGAATATCCTTAAATGTTCCTCCATATCTACGTCACACTTACGTCACGTTGTTCTAAGAATAATGCTTATCCGACTATTGTAAAATCGGGCCTTAACGTGCTTCTTGAAACAAAGAAACTTTATTACAAGACTCTATCGTATTGACCTCTAAGTAACTCTAGAAATTCGGAAATTTGATCGTCTACGTTTTCAAGAATTATTTTTTTAATTTCAATCAAAAGAAATATTTAGGTTTTTGTAAATGAAATATATTATTGTAGTTTGAAATTTCTTCCCAAGTGGGCACCTTAGGAAATTTCAAATTTCAATTAAATCGGAAAGGCCCTTAGGACATAAATTTTTGGTTTCGTTTTCGATTTTTTATTGAAAAATTCTTAGTGTCTAATAAAGACAATACATATAACTTAAAATAAATCAATTAAGTGTTAAAGCTCACGTCGGTAGGTAGTTGCGTGCATATATGGAAAAATATTAAGTCATCATTATTGCTAGGAACACTGGAGCATACACGGGGCTGTCAAGCCAATTATTGTTTATAAGGACTGGGATACACGACATTAAAAAATGTAGCCTGAATACACACACATAACAGCGACGATCATATCGGGAATGTATACATAAAATATAAAACGTGTTCGTATGTGCATAATACGCGGTGCACGGTTTCCTATATAGACGCGCATATTAATATGCATGCGCAGCGACTGATCACCGACTCCGATAAACACATGGCTTTCGTACGGAACTACCCTCGTTATACAGCGAATTAATAATGCTAATGGCTTTTTGTTTGTCTTGCCCGGCTGAAGATTGTAATGCAATTAGAATCTCCTACACTCGTTATTGGAACCTGATTATCTAGTAGTACAAAGTGTTTTGATTGCATGTATCATCCGGACTGTGCTTTCTAACAGTACACAAAATTAATAATACTACTTAAGACAATCGAAATTTGATGCCATGATTGTACTGTGTATCTTTTGCCCACGTGGGCGTCGGTTTTCTTGCTCATTCTTCCACCCATCTCTTCCAGTTATTCCGGTCATTGGCCAGTAGTTTCATTTCATTTAGTGTTTTTTCCTTTCTTCTTCCTATCTCCTCTACCTGTTGTATCCATGTCTTTCTCGGTCTCCCTCTCCTCTTCTTCTTTCCTGTCTTTGCTTCCATTGCTTTTTTCGCCAGTCTGTTATTGTCCATTCTTGTTATGTATCCAAACCAGTTCAATATTATCTTCTTTTTCTTCCTTTCTATGTCTTCTTGATTCAATTGCTTTCTGATGTCGTCGTCTCTTATTCTATCCATCTTTCATGCTATTTTTCTCAATTGTTTCATCTCTGCTGCTGTCACCATACTCTCGTGTTTGTTTGTACTCACCCAGGATTCACATCCGTATAGTAACGTTGGTACTATTAGTTTGCTGTATCCTGTGAGATTATATTGATATAAAACCGAGAAGTTTGAAATGAAAGAAACCAGTGCTCTGCATGTACTTACGGTTATAAGCACTCGGTACATTTTTAGGGCTTCAACCTGTATTTGAATACATGCAACAGGCGACAGTACTTGTATTTGTATTTAAATACCTGCTCAAAAGCTTAAGGTACTTGTACTTGTAAAATAAGTATGTATATGCACTGAGAAAAATGAAACTTTTTGTGCATTGCCTTAAATAAAATATATGTACTTGTTTCAACAGTAATATTCTTAACTAAACGTCTTGGAAATTGTTGAAGTAATACTAAGAAAATGTTAAACCATTACATTTGACTGAACGATGTAAATGTTTTGCCTTAAAATGAAAGTGTTTAATATGTTAAATCAAATAGTTGAAATTTCAAAATGATCGTAAAGTGCTGTTGCCTTTATGTGTCTGTTTTGATTTTTTATTTAACGGAATAAATGTTAAGTCGACCAAAAGCGAGTGTTAATTCCCATATTAATAGAACGTCATACATTTAGTCATGAAGCATCAGAATGATACACGAATTTACGTGTTATGTTTGCAGAAGTAAACAGTAAACAGTTATTGAAATTCTTGCTCTCGGGTTCCAGATGGCGCCTGTTAAAACTTCACGTATATTTACTGCCTCTCCCAGCACAAGTAACCTTGTTGTTCGACATCGTTTCTTAAATAAATAAAAGTCATTCATATTTCGAATGTGTCCGACTTTATAAAGTTCGTTGAAAGCTTTGTTCAGGTCTTCTTGCACCTCACCAAAGGTTAAAGGGTTACCTTACTTTGGCAGTTTCGCAAAGATGTGAACATTTAATTGATGTTTCCCGAAACGATAGTCTAGATTGAATTGCCCTTACGTTTTTATTAACCGTACTATAAAGTTACTTTAAATATATCAAAAATATAATTTGAATTCCCTAACAGCGTTCAGACAAATAAAATATTTAGCAATTTTAACTATCTAAAGTTCTTGTATCAATCTTCTTGTGCATCAAAGCAACAAGAACGAAGTCTTCATTGTATGCTTGCCTCAAACAAAATATTGAGTTGATTCAATCTAAAATGTTTAACACTTTTTGACTGTTGGTTCAAAGACCACGCGTGATTGCTAATAGGTAAACGAAAAATATTGTTAACTGAACGTGTTTTTGGTTGACTGAACAGTTTATTTTTCTCGGTGTATACCTACATGTAATGCAGATGCTTTTGTTAATTATGTCTACCAGATCCACTCTCTTGTAAGAAATTGCGTCCCACATTTTATTATGCGACAGACGCAGTAGCCAATTTAAAAATATCAACCTATTACAATTACATAACTTATAATTACAGTGTTGCTTTTGTAACTCTGTACAGACGCACGGTCGTTACGTGACACCGAACCGAAAATCCGTTTGTATAGATATGATTTATTTCCAAGTAATTAACAGATTTTATCAATTATTTCTGCTAATCATTATTATTAAATTTTATTTACGATGTAATTACCCGCGTTCAATGCTAATAAATTCGATGCAGGTGTCAAATTAATGAACTCTTTTACGAATATAAATTTAACAGCGTACGGCAACGTAATTTCGTACTTGAGGTAACAATGTGATTTTCGTTTTAATAAGTAAAAATAAAACCCCCGTAGTTACTGGGCCGTGAAATTTACTTAGTGACCGACAATGAGATGAGCGAAATAAAAACGACTTATCAGGCAACTGTCTAGAAGTATACCTCTTCGGTTGTGCTCCCCCAACTGGAAACTTAAGCGGTTTCTGGTTCGAAACTTCAATCCCTCTTTAGTAATACACAATGTACTTACTTAGTTTATACGAGTATCCTGACGCAGCAATACAGGCGTCATTAAATTATGAATAAATTTTAACTCATTTCTTTTTTTTAATGTAATAATAACACAAACTGTCAATTTGAGGTTTTCATTTTAATATTCCTTTCAAATGGTGCGTACAATTAACGAGAAAAAACATCGCCTGTGAAATACCTCTAGAATAAAACAAATAAAATTAGCATTAAGTAAATTGCAATTGAAAACAATGATAAATAAAGAGGCAAGAATTTTTGGATAACTCGAAGGCATCTGATAATATCAGTTGGTCTAAGACATTTTGCACCCAGGAAATTGAAGTAAGTATAAAAAATTGTAGTGTGTATAGAGTGTATCAGAAAGTGAGGATATGCTATCTACTATAAATAATAAACTAATAAACTAAATGCAGTGACAAACGCTGTAGGGGGGAACTAAAATGACCATAAACGAAAGAAGTAATGATGGAAATAGGATTGTCAATCATTACCATCATTAACAGTGGAAGACGAGGTACTTTGTGGCCATAAATCCTCTCTCATAGCGTAACAATCACGAAGTAAAGATTAAATGTGTCTGAAGTATGGTACTATAAGCGATAAATAAAAACTAAACCATCCGACTATCAAATATTTTTAAGTATAAGAAAGAAAAATAATAAACAAAGAGACAGAATGAAAAGTTCTAACACTTGGTATTATTATCATTATTATTATTGTTGCTGTTTCTAGTAAAACTAGTTAATTGCTTGATTATTTTTTTAATTTTAAATGAAATGATGTAACTTACAAATTCGTATTCCTCCTGAAATTCATTTCTTTTTTTAATATAATAACACAAACTGTCAATTTATGTTTTTAATTTTCTATATTCTTTTCTAATGGTCTACACAATTAGCAACGAAAAAAATATCGTCTGTGAAGTACCTCTAGAATAAATCAAATAAAATTAGCATTAAGTAAATTGCAATGGAAAACAAATATAAAGGGGCAACAATTTTGGACGTCTGATAACATCAGTTGGTCTAATAGCCGATTTCTTCACCGCCTTATCTTATTAAGGTTAAATTCATCTGTCAGTTAGAATGTGACATACAGATGGCTTTATACGTACGATGTGTCACAATCTAACTGATAAATAAATTTAACCTTAAGATAAGATGGTGAAGAAATCGGCCATTGGAAATCTGGAAACTGAAGTATAAAGTATTATAGTGTATGTAGAGTATACTATCACAAAGCGAAAATTGAAAGGAGACGCTATCTACTATAAATAAACAAATGTAGTTATTAATACAGTAACGCAAAAGACAAACATCATAGGGAGGAACTAAATGATCATAAACGAAAGATATAATGATGCAAATAGGATTGGCAATCAATACAATCATTATCAGTGGGAAACACGGTACTTTGTGGCCATAAATCTTAGCTCACAGCATAAATCACGAAGAGAAGATTAAATGTATCTGATTGATGGTACCATAGGCGATTGGTAAAGGCTAAACCGTCTGAGTAACAAATATAAAAATTTTAAAAAGAGTATAAGAAAGATAAATAATAATCAAAAAGGTAGAATGGGGAAGAACAATTTCCATTTTGTGACATGAATAACTCAGAGATCCTTCATTAATTAAAGGTTCTAACACTTGGTATTATTATTGTTCTCGTTACTAGTAAAACTAGTTGCTTGCTTGATTATTTTTTTAATTTTAAATGAAATGATGTAATTTACAAATTCGTATTCCTCCTGAAATTCTAAATGGAAGAAAAAAGGCTAAGGTTTTTCTCTACCCATGTAGTTATTTTTAAAATACTTATTTTTTAATGCGTACTTTTTTGATGTTGACTAATTTTTTAATAGTTTCTTAAAAGCTTACAGGTGCAGTGTTGACTCAAAGCTCTTACGATCAAAACATTACACTTTCAAGCAATTGTTGCACACTCACTATTTATAAATTAATCCAGCGCGCGTAGAAACTACTAATTAAATTAGGGGATGACGTGGTATGGAATAGAAAAGGTTGAACGAAACGAGGAACGTCTTGCACTTTTTCATTCATATTAACAAAAAAGAATGGTATTTCATTTGAAATATAGAAGTCACGTACAGAAATGGAGTGCGCAAAAGAAGGGGCTATCACAACTGGAAAGGTATGCTCGTACAGAAGAGAAGAGAACACAAAGATTGTTCTTAAGTTTAAAACTAAGAATGGCTCGCAAATCTCTGATGTACTAACAACATCTTTACTATGAATAAGAAACAAACAGAAAAATCGTTATTTCCGGCTCCTCCACCATTGTTGTGCAAAAGAATAATTTTTAAATATTCCCGCAAGGAAAAACATTAGGTACTAAGTGAAGCAGCCGTTAATCAAAAGTAACGAGGCACACGGAAAAATTGCTTCTGGTAAAATCAAAAGCATTTCCATGCAATAAAAGAACGTAAAAACACTTACATTTTCATCGTCACATTTTCTCTGTAACACTACACTACACTTCCGCCCTCGAACACCCACCAACATGTATCTAACGGAACACACATGCAATTGGCACTAAACAAAACGTCTTTCTCACGCAAGTTTTCCGAAACTGAAAATTTTTAAGTTGAAAATGAAGCTTTCGACGAGTATAGGTATGTCATAGTGATTCATACTTATTCATACTGACAGGACATACAAAAATTTCAAGCTACACTGAGGCAATTTTACCTGCTCTTGATTTAATGAAATTTTAATTAAATTTTAAGTTTAATGGGTATTGGGGACGAGTACTTGGAGAAATGAGGTTTTCAATTATACTAAACAAATTAATATACCTAGAACAGTTTCAAACTATTTGAAACTCATAAAGTACTTAACGTGCTGTAACGTTCATAAACAGATTGCTTAACTAGGTATGTACTATCTTAAGAGCTTTGCAATCGGTATTACACTATCACCTTTTTCCATAAATATTGCATAATATTTTCAATTATATAGAATTAATGATAAAGCTGACACTAAGTGCCAAAATTTAAAAACCATTTCACACTTTTTAAATAAAAGAAAGATCAAAAATGAAAGACATACTGTACGGTTATCAAGTAAGTAAAGAAAATATCAAACAATTTTTATTAGTTAATAATCTTAAGGGTGCAATTTTATTTCATAATTGTGAAATGGTCAGTCTTCCTTTTTTAGTGATCAGATCACGAACAACAAAATATCCTTCTTTTATTAATTCCTCATCCTGTATATAACGAATTATTTAAATATTATAGAATCCTGCTGCGATTCATTATGAAGTTACATGTGCTTAATTTAAAACAAGCAATGTTTATCAAATTCAGAAATTGGAATGTAAAAAAAAACTCTAGAGATATTAAAGAAATATTTTTAAAAAGTAAAATGGTACTTTAATTTACTGATGATAATAATAATAATAATAATAATAATAATAATAAAACCTGTCTTGCATCATATTATCATATTTCCTTTTTCGTGTCACTAGACACTATAAAGCGAGGCAATAATTGCTGTTCCACTTCAACCCCCGTGATAAACAATCAATCAGGAGCCGTTAAGTTACGTGGGTCCTCCAGACGACGAATTATAGGAGCAGTGACTAGAATGATGTGGAAGTGATTGAGCATTTATCGATGGCAGTGGGCGTGCGTAAGTTACGTAAAGCCAATAGAGTGTATGGGCGTGTCGAACAGTATGCTGCGTACTGAAGAACCCGCCTACAAAAAGCAATAAGTGCAATTGCACATACACTTACGTCGACCAATGGAAACGTTATTTAAACATTTGATCACACTAAAGCATCTAAGTAGGCAGAAAATGCTAACAATGCTAGTTATGCCATGGTTGAAAATATTGACGTATTTATAAGGGAACGTGGGGTAATAAGAGCCCAAGGCTTGGTTTAGATATAATTAATAAACGAAAGAAATTGAAAGATATTGATGAAGCAGTACCCCTCCCCGCCCAGAACACATGGAATATCCATTCATCGCAAAAACAATACGTAGTAATAATAGTGAGCACTTGTTTAAAAATTAAAACTTGTGTTGTTATTTTTCGTAATTTTTAATCGAAACAGTAAGTAGCCAGATACTATTCTTTGGACAATGTTTACTAGGTTGTTCGTATATTTTATGTTTCTAATATTTGCTCTCTCGTTTACCTCTAATTTTCATACCTAAAATATTAATGCCAACTGGGGTAATGAGAGTCAAATTATTGTTAACCACAGGTGACTCTTATTATCCCTGATATTACAGAAGTATATTTTCTTGTTGAAGATGCCGAGGACTCGTAAAAGAACGTAAGAACAGTAAGCTAGTTTGGATATGTGATTTTTGCACCTAAGTTGCACCACAAATATGTTAAAGTATCAACAAGGGAAGACAATTTTTAAATGCAATATTTTATTAACGTGTTTCGGTGTCTTCAAAATCTTTATTAAAAAAAGAAATATTAATTACAGAGGCCTTGTCCGAAAAAATTCAAAAACAATACTCTTTGCGGCCAATTTATGAAAACATTAATTTTTTTAAGGAGTGTACATTAGCTCTGGGATGTTTGCCCTTGCCGAGGGCAATAGATAAATCCGGCAGTGTATTTTTCACAAAATTAAATATCGGCATGCATCTATCTCTCAGTCAACATAAAACTGATAGGGTCCATACACGGTCAAACAATTTGCGCAAACTTCTGTTGTACATACAACACTATGTTAACTTAGTGCATTTAAAACTGTTGCACAACTCAAACGCGAACATACACCATCAAAATGTTTGTACAACGTACAACACCCTTTGTTGTGCAAATTGTTTGATCGTGTATGGGGCCTATAAAGAGACCTGGCTTAAGAATGATAACGTGCGTTCTTTTATTCTACAATTCATGTTGAATCGACAATCATTAAGATTGCATGCTGTTTTAGCCTAGGACTATTTCATGGATTTCTTTGTTGCTTTATCAAGTGACAAGAACACAAAATGTTAATATCAAACATTCCATAGATGAAAAAAAGGCTGACTTGCTGAATTGTTGTGCCAACATATTGAATAAAGGAACGCACGTAATCTCCCAAATATTCATATTCTGATTCACTCTGCTTACACAATAAAAAATTCCACGAAAAAACTTCAACTGCTTTTCTTTTCTTTCGCTGGTGGACCCTTTTTAGTACTCGTAAACCGCGGGGATGTGAGGATGTGCTTATCCGAACGCGTTGAATTTTCGCGCATTATTTGTGATCTGATTGAATTTAAATCATTTTAATTATTTACAAATAGTTCGCACGTTATTGACTATTTAAAGCAAAGTGTTTGTGCAGTGCCACGAGGTTTTAGTTATGTTGAAAGGTAAGACCCTTTTTTCGATATGATTAAGAATCAGAAAATTTAACATTTCCATAAAATCATTATTAACAATAAACGTAGGGGTGTGCATGATTGTTTCATATATTTGCGATTCACAATGTAGGGTACTGAAAATATTGAAAATGTAAACCCCTACGTTTTAAATTTAACTCATTTTCAGAGACCATATTAAAAAAGTATTACCTACTTCATGGTTTACTTGTACTTAAAATGGCATTTCGATAACGGCTCACGCAAATGTAAAGTGAATTGCTATTAAAAATGTACATGTATATTCCCACGAAAAAAAAGTAAATCGCTTGAAAATATTTCTCCAAGCATCTTTAAAGTATCGTTGTAAAAGCTTTCTCCAGATTAAAATTGCTACACCGAAACGTCAAAGAATACCTAATTCATAAAAATGTTACAAACATTTTCTACGAATAAGACTCTTTAATTAATACTGCAATGTACAATCGCGGCCAAAGAAACGTGTCCACTTTTCTTTTCTTAACGTCAATTTTATATACTAATGGCGGATTTCACAAACGTTACTTAAATTTAATCATCCGTTAAAAGTAAACGTTGCCATGGTTACTTGTGTCGAAGGTATAGGAACGATTATTCTTAATCGATGATTAAAGTTAAGTGATGTTTGTGAAATCCAGCGTAAAACTTTTGCTGTGTGGTTGTAAGTATGAGCTGATACTTACGGATTACAAACAGTAATGTTTATTTTTGTCGTCCGTAAGTGTCAAAAGTTTTAGTATATAAAACTGACGTCAAAAGAGTGTCCACTTTCTTTGGCCACGACTGTATGTATACAGTGTGATCTTCAGTGACCGTGTATGATTCGAATTTACCGCCATACTAAATTGTTATTACGTTGATGACGCCTACGGTGAATTGAATACTAACGGTGGCAGCATTCCCGCCATAGAGATAGCCAACTGCATACTCGCTTCTCCTTTTACACAATATTAACCAAGATTAACTGTCAACCAAACTATTAACCGTGACAGTTAATGGTTGCTTTAGAGTTAATGTGTAAGAGGGAGAAGCAGATATGCGGTGACGTAACGATTAACGGTTCGCTATCTCACTTGAATGCTGCCACCGTTAGTATTCAATTCACCGTGGGTGACACCCGGTTCTGTCATTCACCATTGTCATTTTCCTTCTGATATAAGAATAGTAAATAGTAAAATAAAAAGATGTAAGACATCAAAAATGCGCCTTCGAGAAACTAAATATTTGTTGATCATAGCCACATATAAAACGTGAAATACACTAAAAACTAAGGCGCCAAATTCAAAAAAATCTCGACGTATATTTAGTAAATAATAATAAAATTTTATTTTTATTTAAATTTTAATGGTTTTCCGAAACAGTTATGCAATTTTTCTTCTTAATTTTCTTAAAAGGATATCTTGGATATCTCTACTACCAAAAAATGAAATATCTTTAACAGTATCTAGTGACTGATAAATCTCAGTAAAAATTTAAATAGGTAATAGTTCCACCGGTAAGTTAGCACCATAGAAATTAATTGTTAGAATTCATTCAATTTCAGGCCACTGTAGTCAATACAGAATCGATTTTATGTAAATTATATATTATTATATAATAATTTGTTGCAATCTCTTTACATAATTTGTTGATGTAATATCCCAAGTTATTTATGTCGTAGTTTGTTCCTCGGCTGTTTCTTGCAATTTTAAAGTTTACATGATTATTTTATTATTCTTCACTGCATACTTCTTACACGAAACATCGCTTATTCGTAATTGATCAACGAAGGACATAGTTCTTATAACTTTTACTAAGAAGTCAAACCTTTTGAACTTTCAGGCATTTGGTTTGTGGTTAAAACCTGCCTCCTTAATTTACAATCTGTTATAGATCCCGTACACGATCAAACAATTTGCGCAACAAAGGGTGTTGTGCAAACATTTTGATGGTGTATGTTCTCGTTTGACTTGTTGTACATTGTTTGAGCGTGTGTGGACCCTATTAGGTATACGTAACAATATTAACAGAAAAAGAATAGCAAAGTAACGTGAAAACATTTCTTATCCAAGGACTTTCAACTATTGCATCTAAAAACTAACCAGGCGGCAATTACCCAACTATTTGCTGTGCAAACAAAATATTTGCTGAATTTGTTAATTTTTCTTGTTGTAGTCCTGTCGAGTTAAAAAGGTAACTTAAACAGTTCACTTTAAATATAACAAAAATGGTTTTGTCCAACTCTATTAAGAAATTCAATCTTGAGCTAATTCACCGGTCAATTAGCTTTTTATTTTTTATTTTATTTATTTAAATAAAATTAAAAAAAAATGCCCGAGATTTCATTGAAGAAAACCTCCACAAATCTATTAAGAAAAAAAATTTTAGATAGACTCATGCTTGTTCTGATTTATTTTTCTGTGTATATTAGAGAGATGCATTTTTGTTACCTATCGTCATAAGTACATACTTCTTAAGTAAAAAAAAGCTGTTTTTTTTTTTTCTGTGTTAAGATCATAAATTCTAAGATTCTAAGAATTTACTATAGTGTTCAGCAGAAGCTCCTTCTCTCAGAACGTGTTAATTAATTAAATTTCGAAATAATTTTAGTAAATTATATTGAATTATAATTCCGACAGAATAATGCACATGATTCAATTTCATTTATCCACAATCACATTATAATTGGACTTTTATCCACACTTATGAAGCATATAAATGGCCTATTATCCACTAGTGGAATAATGAGAAAATACAGTCTTAAATCGATCAAATTTAATTTACTTATTAACATTAACATTTATATTAACAAACATTTCGTTCTTCGCTTTTTGATATATCATCTCATTTCCGTTAATAGCAAGCTTGTTTCGTGACAAGTTATGGATGTCTCCTCTTGTAAAGAACGACTTGAACTAGAAGAACCTTGGATTTTCCTTGTGTCCTTTCGATTCACTCTTCAGATAACCAATGAGCTTACTATATTTTCCAGTATCTATGTTTCTATAGACCTTTATAGCAGCCTTCAGCATTGAATACTTCGACAACACGGATAAAATCGCATACTTTTTCTTCCAATTTAAAAAAATGCGATGGCATGAGTTCTTGATTTATCGTCGTTACCCGCCGTTTTTCTCTCCGTTCGTTAAATTCGGCAAACACTTTTTCTTAAAGTCCTCTGGATTTTGCAGGCAATAATTGGAGAGTTGCTTCTTGAGCTTCCTCAAGTAGGTATGACAAAGCCTGCCACGTTTCATTTTACGAGTACGAATATTTTTAAATTAAATTTCGCTCATTCTGTTTCCATAAATGTGGTGATTGTGGATAAAACGTTGTATTGCATGCATGTTTTAGATGCATTTTATCAACTTCGTTCTGGCGTTTAATTTTCTTGCATGGATAAAATGCTATCTATACAATAAATAATTATTATTTCAGTGCAGGATACAGGCCCCTTTTATATGAGGATACGGTACAAATTTATGTCAGTAAAAATTACTTAATTAAACACATCTAAGGTACACGCATTTTCAATAAAATGTTCAGCTTCGCGCGACTAAAACAATTCCTCTCCTTAATTCTTAATATTTTATTATAATTGTTAGAAATATTTGAAATGTGAGAGTGAACGAAGAAAGTAAATTCAGTTCGTTTTACATTCGAATTTTAAAATTGACGATTGAATTTCATGAATTTAGTCTTTCAATGAAAATGCCAATAGAAGTTTTTTTGTATGAATGTAAAGAAGTCTCTCTCTCTGGCAAGTGTAGCATGTTGAGTTAAAAGAAAATTACCGACGTGTAACGACAGGTAGCCTTGCAGTGCTAACTAACAATAAGTAATTTCCGATTCGCAAGAACAAAAATAAACACAAGAACGAGATGAATTGGCGATAAGGAAGAAAATTATTTACTACCACGAAACAACGAAAGCTAACAAACGGCATTCGCTAAAATAAAAACATAAAATATAACCATTAAATTAAATACAACTTAACAGCTGTGTTTTTGATTAGTATTCACGTGAATTAATTGGCAGAACCGAATATTAATTTAAATTTTACGCGGCAGTTGCATTCAATGCGCTCTTTTCCGAACCTTCGCAATGACTTTCAACACGGACGTACACACTTGCAAAGTTGCACTTTCAATTAGTGGAATGACATCAAAGCAGCGGGTTTTCCATTCAGTTGTCACTATATTTCCAAACGCACTTAGGTACGCGTTTGTATTATTTCTGCTGATTTAATTGAAACGGAGCAGATTGCTTCCCGGATAACATCAATTATAATTTGTATCGAATCTTGTACGTATGTAAAACGAATGTAACATTGGTAACCGAAACGGCATGTTAATACGGACATTTTTACATTTCATTACGCAGATTAGGGAAACTGTTTTTAATTGGAAGAATTACCATAGGTAATATAGCGTCGTTGCGTGTATTAAACACGTTGCAATAAAAACAACGTATTATGTGAAATTAGAAAGTTCAAAAAAATAGTTAATTAAGAATACGAAAAAATCAAATCTGGCAAGGTTCCTACTTTTATTACAAAATAATCTCCTGCACAGTAAAAAAGAAGACATGAGGAAGATCACAAACAACATTTTTGTTAACATAGAAACGTATTCTGTCAGCTAAGCTGTCATCTTCAGTACACAAAAGGATTTTTTGGCCGATATAATAGAATATTCTCCTCAACAAATTTTCAGAGGAAAGCTCAGCTGTCGACACATGTATCCGTGTTAAAAACATTATTGTGGGTTGAAACATTTTAATTTGGATAGAAGCAGACTTAGACCATAGGACTTGCAAAGAGAAAACAAGGGAGATTAATTTGAACAGCAGATGAGAATGTTTACAGAACTATAGTTAATTTGAATGGCATCCAGTAAATATTTTTTCGAGTTTCTTTTAAGTAAAACGAAATGAATTAACTTGCTACTCGTTAATTCATATCATAACCATAACATAAAGATAAGTTCGTTTATTTTCAAGTAAAAGTTCCAACAATACTTGCTGCGATTCACCTAAAATGCAAATCCAGATACGTGCATTATTATTATGATTATGAAACTCTAGCTGCAACCTTTATTGTTACAGAAATATCTTTCTCCTACTCATGCGGTAATAACCGTGAGACAGTTGATGATACCGACTTGTAGTTAAGTAACTGTGTCAATGAATAACAAGGCGGCATGAGAAAATAATAGACGACCTTACTTAGTTGCTAATCTATCAGTGTTTTCAGTACTTTGACGGTCGGACCACATAAATAACGTTTTCCTAACAATTTATTCTCGTCGACGTAAATTACAATTTTCGTTAATTTCTACACATGTCATTAATGTTTTATTTAAAACTCGTTTAGCATTTTTTCTTCGTGCACAGTGCGTTACTCATTAATAAAGATGGGTACGATTAAATAAATTTACATTATTAAATTATATTTTTAAAAAATGCAAAGAGAATCTTATTATTATTATTATTATAGCACCAAGTCACGACTGCAAGTACACATCAGCATCATTAATATTTTACAAGCATCCAACTATTTTATGGCTCTGTCAATTCGATTTGCATAGCTTATTTATTTTCATTATATTATTATTATTTCGTTGTTTAAATACAGTGCAACATCGTTTAACTTGCAAGAGATTATTTAAATTAACAAAATATTCGAATAATCAAATATTTAACAAACGAAATATGGCAGATAAGTATTTGGTAAATTAAAGACGCACTACGCTGAGAAAAATAAACTGTTCAGTCAACCAAAACCACGTTCAGTTAACAAAATTTTCGTTTACCTATTAGCAATCATGCGTGGTCATTGAACCAACAGTCAAAAAATGTTAAACATTTTAGATTGAATCAACTCAATATTTTCTTTGAGGCAAGCATACGAGGACATCGTTTTTGTTGCTTTAAATGCACAAGAAGATTGATACGGGAACTTTAGATTGTTAAAGTTGCTAAATATTTTATTTGTCGGAGCGCTGTTAGGGAATTAAAATTATATTTTTGATATATTTAAAGTAACTTTTCAGTACGGTTAATGAAAGTCAATTCAATCTAGACTGTCGTTTCGGGAAACATCAATTAAATGTTCACCTCTTTGCGATACTGCCAAAGTATACTAACCCTTCAACCTTTGGTGAGGTGCAAGAAGACCTCTCAACGAATTTTATAAAGTCGGACACGTTCGAAATGTTAATGACTTTTATCCATTTAGGAAACGATGTCGAACAACAAGGTTACTTATGCTGGGACACACGGTAAATATACGTGAAGTTTTAGCAGGCGCCATCTGGAACTCGATAGCAAGAATTTCAATAACTGTTTAGTGTTTACTTCTGCAAACATAACACTTAATTCGTATATCATTCTAATGCTACATGACTAAATGTATGACGTCTTATTAATATGGGAATTAACCCTCGCTTTTAGTAGACTTAACATTTATTCCGTTAAATTAAAAATCAAAACAGACACATAAAGGCAACAGCACTTTACCATCATTTTGAAATTTCAACTTTCTGATTTAACATATTAAACACTTTCATTTTAAGGCAAAACACTTACATCGTTTCAGTCAAATGTAATAGTTTAACATTTTCTTGGTGTTATTTCAACAATTTCCAAGATGTTCAGTTAAGAATATTACCGTTGAAACAAGTACATTTTATTTAAGTCAACGCACAAAAAGTTGTTGACTTCACTAATTTCATTTTTCTCAGTATACCTTCTTGTTTTCAATTTTTATTGTAATCAAGTTTTATACAAGAAAAAGGGTAGTTAAAATTGACCTTGAGACTTTTAACTCTTTCTTAAATAGGCGTTGAGAGCTTTTAAAGTTCTGTGCTTAAAACAAAAGTGTATTTATTAATTAATACTATGCTACAGTGGTTGTAAAAAGAAGGTATAAAATTCCAAGACGCATGATTAATATCGTATTCATTATAACCTGCACTCCTCAATGAATTAAAATAATATATATTTTATGGTAATGATTTTGAATAAATCGTAACTCAAGAAATACGAAGTATAGAATAACTTCATCGTAATAAACGAAGTACTTAACAGTTATTTATGGTAATGGCCTCAAAGTGCATAACTTTCTGAGTAATTCTCCGTATTGTGCATCGGTGTGCTTATTAATTAATTTCCCTGTTAAAAGTGAGGACCTGGAAGTGCCGGTCGAAGAAGGGGGCCCCCGCGGCTTTATGCTCGGTGAGAGTCCGCGATACCGCCGGCCGCACATCTCTCTGTCGGTTTCCAGCTACGGCGCCTCAGACCAATAAACAATTGACTTGTAACCCATAAATAATATAATAAATTTCTGCTCGAAAATATTCAGTTCAACAGAGAGTCCGAGTTATTTATACTCGTGCGTCCTTTCTGAAATGCCCCGATTAAAAAAAAAAAGAAAAAACGACGTAAAAGATGTGAAATTTTAAACAGCCAAATTAGCGCACACGAAATGCTGACGTGCGAACGAAAAATGTTTATAAGATAGTTACGTGCGTCATTGTTATTGTAATTCACCGAAAATAAAAGCACAAAACTATTTGTCAACAGAATGAAATAAAAGCGATGCCGGGGAATTACCTGGTTAAGCGACC
Source organism: Dorcus hopei (assembly GCA_033060865.1). NCBI lineage: Eukaryota > Metazoa > Arthropoda > Insecta > Coleoptera > Lucanidae > Dorcus > Dorcus hopei. Next base: position 399,696 of record CM065425.1, on the reverse strand, counting down.
AAGAATCGCTTACAATCACGGAAGTATCGATTCAAATGTTTGTTCTGTAGAATAACACGAAAATAATCAAGTTGAGGGTACACTCTTAACAGTTTTCTCCTTGGCAAACTTTTCTACGTTTTGTTATGACTTGAGAACTTCTTCAGGATTGTACGCAGAGATATTTGTAATTTTGAAGCTCTCCTCAAGATATTGTTAAACAAGTTTCGTTATAAACAATTATGAATGCATTCAATAAGAATTCGCTTGTTTTCTTCTTCAAAAAATCTTGCAAGTAATAGAGCAAGTATAACAAATTTTATTTAACTAGGAAATGATTTTCTTGTGTAGTATAAACCAGGATAAGTAATGGAAAGTAAAGCAGTATAAAGTAAATCGTACAGAGATTGCGACCCTGTAAATGAGGCGAGACGCCGTAAATAAAACCCGAAGCAGACAACAGGATTGTTATTGTTATCTGCGGTATAAATCATTATTCAATGTAATGGTAGCAGTTACAAGTTTGCAGTATGTAAATTTCTTATTTCTTCGTGTTATGTTTTATTTCAGCGATATTTTTATTGTGCGGAGTAAGAGACACCAGAAAACGATCTGCGCGAGGTTTTATACTATATCAAAATGTATATGTAAATCAGTAAGCAATACATGCGCCACCATGTAAGGCCCCGGCACACCGTTATTCCCACCACCACACACAAAGTGTTACTACAAGGACATAACTTGTCTTTTGATCAAAGTTATTGCCAACATTAGCACGAATTATTACTGATATCTTCTTGCATACTTTGGAATTTGTTGTATCTGTCTTATAAAAATAAAATTAAACGCGGCGGACGTTTTTAACCGAAAATTGCCTTTTTTCTCTTCTATTTCATATTCTAACACTTGAATTCAGTTTCTCTCAAGGCTACCGGGAACATTGATGAACCTATTATAAATATTTGTAAAAGGGCAAGGTAACAGTAACATTTAGCGAGGCAAACACACGTTCAGGCATTCACACTACTGGATACTGACTAAGCCGTTTGTTTATGAGCACACTGAACAAATTATTGGGGCTGATCTGTGGGGATCATAGATCGACCACATGCTGGCATGATTTACATCGTGTACCTCCAGAACGTATAGCCGAATGCGTACATTGTAGCCAGTTTCACACACGTGTAAAGCATATAAAACTTTTTAAACCAGACTACTTTTGATTCATTCACAAACAATGACTCATTTACATTTTAAATAAATGTTGCTACTTTTTGAATAGATTCTGTTGATAGCTGAAGAAGAGCTTGGCAACTTAAAAGATGTGAGATGATGTGTAATCGTCGATATATTTACCTTCGTAACCGTAAGATGGGAGGAATAAGACATTCGAAGGAATCACCAATAATAATTACATAGTTCAATTCATAATAATGAAGCATTTATTACACTGAGAAAATTAACTGTTCAGTCAAACAAAAACACGTTCAGTTAAAAATATTTTTCGTTTACCTATTAGCAATCACGCGTGGTCATTAAACCAACAGTCAAAAAATGTTAAATATTTTAGATTGAATCAACTGAATATTTTGTTTGAGGCAAGCATACAATGAGGACATTGTTCTTGTTGCTTTAATGCATAAGAAGATTGACACAAGAACTTTAGATTATTAAAATTGCTAAATATTTTATTTGTCTGAACGCTGTTAGGGAATTAAAATTATATTTTTAATATTTTAAAGTAACTTTTCAGTGTGGTTAATAAAAGCGTAAAGTCAATTCGATCTAGACTATCGTTTCGGGAAACATCAATTAAATGTTCTAATGTTCACCACTTTGCGATACTGCCAAAGTAAGGTACCCCTTCAGCCCTTGGTGAGGTGCAAGAAGAAGCTGAAGAACAAACCTTTCAACGAATTTTATAAAGTCGGACACATTCGAAATATGAATGACTATATTCATTTAAGAAACGATGTGGAACAACTAGGTTACTTATGCTGGGCAGGCAGTAAATATACGTGAAGTTTTAGCAGGCGCCATCTGGAATTCGAGAGCAAGAATTTCAATAACTGTTTACTTCTGCAGACATAACACTTAATTCGTATATCGTTCTAATGCCACATGACTAAATGTATGACGTCTTATTAATATGGGAATTAACCCTCGCTTTTACTTGACTTAACTTTTATTCCGTTAAATAAAAAATGAAAACAGACACAAAGGCAACAGCACTTTACGATTATTTTGAAATTTCAGCTTTTTGATTTAACATTTTAGACACTTTCATTTTAAGGCAAAACATTTACATCGTTCGGTGAAATGTAATAGTTTAACATTTTCTTAGTGTTATTTCAACAATTTCCAAGATGTTTAGTTAAGAATATTACTGTCGAAGCAAGTTAATTTTATTTAAGTTAACGCACAAAAAGTGACATTCAAAAAGTTGTTAACTTAACTATTTCATTTTTCTCAGTGTACGTGATTATTATGGTATCATGTGATTATTTTAAAAAATCACCAATAATTGGCTGATTTCTTCAAAATCTATCAGTTTACTTATAAGTACCTACATTTAAAATAAACCTGAACTAAATTATTATTAGAAATTCAATTACTGTATGAATATTGAAACGTCCTATTTGCTATGCAAATCGGTTTCTCTTTTTTAAAGAAATTTCTATGAATTTAAAATGCGAAACTTCTATAACATGATACCTTGTAAACCGGTCTTCATTCATATACCCAACCTATAAACATATTGGATACTTTGTGTTCTCACATTTATAATTGAGAAACGACTACAACTTGTAAAGTTTATTGTAAGGCTTCTGCCGACCGCATTGGAACGAGCTGGTATGCTTTTCATCAATATTCAACGATTTATTGTCCGCATTTAATCTGTTACATATATCATTTCGTACAACTACAGCACTTTATCTGTTTAAATTAAAATATTAATGTTGAGCTTTGTAAGCGGTAACTGTTGACTTCGACGATTATTAGTTTTTGAACAGATTGCATTGAGAAAAATGAAATAGTTAAGTCAACAACTTTTTGAATGTCAACTTTTTGTGCGTTGACTTAAATAAGATTTGCTTGTCTCAACAGTAATATTCTTAACTAAACATATTGGAAATTGTTGAAATAACACGTTATTACATTTGACTGAATGATGTATATGTTTGCCTTAAAATGAAAGTGTTTCAACTTTTTGATTTAACATTTTAAATTTCAAAATGATCGTAAAGTGCTGTTGCTTTTATGTATCTGTTTTGATTTTTTATTTAACGAAATAAATGTTAAGTCTAGTAAAAGCGAGGGTTAATTCCCATATTAATAAGACGTCATATATTTAGTCACGTAGCATTAGAATGATATACGAATTTACGTGTTATGTTTGCAGAAGTAAACAGTGAACAGTTACTGAAATTCTTGCTCTCGAGTTCCAGATGGCGCCTGCTAAAACTTCACGTATATTTACTGCCTGTCCCAGCATAAGTAACCTTGTTGTTCGACATCATTTCTTAAATGGATAAAAGTCATTCACATTTCGAATGTGTCCTCACATTATAAAATTCGTTGAGAGGTTCGTTCAGCTCTTCTTGCACCTCACCAAAGGTTGAAGGGTTACCTAACTTTGGCAATATCGCAAAGAGGTGAACATTTAATTGATGTTTCCCGAAAGGATAGTCTAGATTGAATTGACTTTACGCTTTTATTAACCGCACTGAAAAGTTACTTTAAATATATCAAAAATATAATTTTAATTCCCTAAAAGCGTTCAGACAAATAAAATATTTAACAACTTTAACAATCTAAAGTTCTTGTATCAATCTTCTTGTGCATTAAAGCAACAAGAATGAAGTCTTCATTGTATGCTTGCCTCAAACAAAATATTGAGTTGATTCAATCTAAAAGATTTAACATTTTTTTGGCTGTTGGTTCAATGACCACGCGTGATTTGCTAATAGGTAAACGAAAAATATTGTTAACTCAACGTGTTTTTTGTTGACTGAACAGTTTATTTTTGTCAGTGCTTATGACATTATTTTCGGTTATGATCAGCGTTAGGTGGATGAGATTCCGCTTGCAACAGTCCGCCTGGGTCGCCGCTTATACTGTGCATGTTTATTTACGATCATTGTGCTGGCTCATTTCTCCATAAGCGTCGGACGAAATTTTAATTTCATCGCGTAAGAAATTGTTAAATTTAAACAAAATTTCGTATTTTCGAATTAAAAATTAAATAAATTAAATTAAACACTAAACGTTCTTTGCTACTGCAAATTATGCATGCGATTATTTGCTATTCCCGTATCGAGTGCACTTAGATGTGACGCTCTTGCCAGCGCGAGCGGAATCCGATCCACCTAACCGTGGTTATGATTGTACACAAATTAATTTTGAACTAAATAAGTAGAATATAAAACTAAAGAAAGATATAGTCTAGGAACATTATTTTTAACACTATAAATAAAAACGAGAGTCTTTTCGAGGCTATTATTTGCAAACGTTTTGTCCTGCTTTAAAAATAAATCAAAACTATTGAATATTAATAAATTGTTGGAGTGCCTATTAATTTTTTTATAAACCAAATATGTTCATGTTAATGCAAGCAAGTAAATCAATTTTAGTGTGTGATTTAATTTTATGAATTCGATGCTTCCAAAATGCACAACGCCGCCACCTTACGGTGAAGCTTCCATATCTCTGAATACGTGAGTCCTTGGCGGTCCTTACAGTATACTTGAGGTTCAAATACTGCCGAACATCGAGCGCTTAAAATTTACTTGAAACTTATTAATTATTATACATAATACCGTTGTCATATTAATATCATTATTAAATGCTGAATCAAACGAATTATAAATAAACAACTTTGATCAGCATAATTGTATTATTTTTTTTACTTATCATTTATCAATATCACTTCTGCATGATTAGATGAATAACATGCATCGAATTCATGATCTATCTCGACTTGCTCATCGCATGACAGCTGTAGCGAAAGGCGTAATTTTTTTCTTGCAAACACTTGTTATTTGCTAAATGAATCCCGGTCAATTAATATGGTTTTACCGAGGAAATATTTTTTAAAAATTGCAGCTGTATTTTAATGGCGCTCGTTATCTCGCCGCGAAACCCGTTATTTTTAAATATCTTAATTGCTGCTTAATTTACAAAGTATATCGAATGACATCTTTGTCGGTTTTTTTGCCAGATATCGCGTTTTAATTCGTCGCTTATAGGAAACATCGCTTACGTGATCGTTTATTTTATTTGCGTTCGTTAAAAAGAGTTTAAGCGGTAATTTTTTGTAATTAATATGGGAAATTAACAATGATTTTTTTCTTTATTTTTTGGCAGAGTGCATCTACAGGTGTACTATAACTCATGTAAAAATTTTAACTATCATGAAAACGATTAACATTTTAATCCCTTCAATTAATTGTTATTGAATTTATTATCAATAAAGTAATAACTTCCGAAACAAAAGTGTAATTATTATTCGGAACTTTTTAAAACATTTTCAATTCATAAACTTCTTCTAGACTAATTCTAAGATTAGAAATAATACCTATAATAAAATACAAATAATAAAAAAAAGCTTGTTTGAACTTAATTTAAAGATGTAGAAAAGTTAGTGAAATTGATAATGGAAGAAAAGGACAAGAATTAGAAAAGCATAAGTATTAAATTTCGAAATACATAATCCAGTAATTACTGGATAAAATAATAAATAATACTATAAAGTCGGACATCTTGATAATAAATAAACCTTGATAAAACCGCTCATAAATGCATGGTAATTTTGTTTCTACGAAAAAAAAAGGAAAAAATTCACGGAAACGCATAAAATTTGCATTAAGTATATTTATCGAAATCAAGGTAAAAACTGGGCCTAGGTATACGTTTCTGTGCACCAGTTCAGAGAAATTTATGAGCTCTTCGATAAGCTCGCGCAGTTCAGGTACGAACCTGCACGAACTATGCAAGAAGGTAGAGTTACGTTAAGGTTACAAGGTGTTAATTAAATTTATTGCTTTATTACAAATAATTATGGTAATATTTGTGTTCTTTTATAATACGCTTGGGAGAGAAAAGAAAATCAAGCGCTTAATGTGAGGTGAATCGATAAACCAAGTTAAAAGTACATACGCATGGTTTAATTTATTAAATATTGGAAAATTAATGGATGGTTAAGCTTAATAAACATTAAAATTATTACGAAATTTGTAATTATAATCGATCGAACAGTTTTGCAAGTAGGTACATTGACAACCCCTTCAGAATAAATTGCGAAGCGTCAACTTTTAAACAAGTTTTAGAACCTGTCTCATCGATTATAATTGATGATAATTGATGCTATATTCCCAAAGGGTCTAAGTGCCAAAATTTACTAAATTCGTATTTTTCTATAAAAGAGATCTACGTGCCTTGCTGCACACATTATAAAAGTTTCTAAGTGTCTATCTGATGTGGAAATATTTTATGTAGTTAGGTAACATAGATAACTCTCTCTCGCGCGCGCCTTCAACAACAAGGATCATTTTCCTTAATTTTCTGGGAATTACGTTTTCGGCACTTAGGCCCTTTGGAAATTCCACGCTTCAAGTACGAATTTTGTGTTAAATTTTCATATACAAGAGAACACTTTAATTCTGTTTCAACAAAATCAACTGATGAAGTTGTAAAGAGTCTATTTTTTCTCTAATTACTCTACGGTATTGGCTGCATTCGATTCGCAGCCGAAATCAAGTCGGTTTTATCAGTGGGTAACTCAGAAATGAACTGGATCAGTTTCTTTACGTTTGGCTTATGGTGAATCCTGCACGAATCGAACGCATAAATTCTCTTTGAATCGATTTAAATCGATCCAAATCGGTGAATCGAATGCAGCTATTGATCGGAAATCTTGAAAGTGACTGTATTTTTAAAAGCTTTCAAATGTAAATTACCGAAGTATGCTGAAAGTGAACCGTTAGCAGAACAAATGGAGAAATGCTAAGGAAAATAGATAAAGATAGAGAGCTGCGTACAATTCTTCAACGAAAGAAAACTGCTTGTGTTATGAATGCCTTCAAAAAATGAGAAAACAATCTTCCGCAGTTAATTCAAGAATAGGAATGAGATAAGTGTGATTGAAAATGTTTAAGACAATAGAGGATTTGGTAAAAAATGCAGCAAGATGTACGCAAAACATTAGCTAGCCATACACGAGCATTCATTCTTGCCGGAAAGTGCAATCGTGAAAGAAAAAACGTGCGTTAGTGATGTATGAAATGACTAGCGAACATTCTTTACTTCGGGAATCATGTTGGTGATGTTCCGACGTTCTTGACCGACACGATAAATATTTAGTTTCGAGAACAATTTGGCTTAAGTCACTAAAAAACGCCGTCATGTAAAGGCTGTTTATTTTCTGCTCATCAACGTTATAGCACAGTATAAAGATTACACAGTAGCGCGACTCTCATGAAAATATTCAGTTCGCGCATAACATCCCGCGCAAGGTCTGAGTCACAATCTCGGGATGCAGAGCTCATTCATTCACGGCTCTGGTGACGAATGGATCTTTATAATTATGTTAATACACATTATTTATGCCTTGTTTTTTTTTACCACGTCCACTAAACACTACAATCCGGGTCTGGTGTGTGAGCACGTGTGAATGTACAATTTACAACAAAATCGCTCACACAGAACAGACAGTTCGACACACCCCTTTTATCTACTCGAGGTCAATGAAAATCCAGTAAAGAGATCAAAGTGCCGACAAGCGAGTTGCGCTACTGTATTCTTTATACTGTGGTTATAGTCTATATGGATTATACACAGATGGTCTAATGAAGACTAGGGATACGGTTTACTGTGAGTAAATAAAGGAGAGGCTCATTGAAACTTGTGTGGAAGTGAAATAGAGATATTACAATGTTGCGTAAGAAGGTAGGAATTCGACCGGCGCTAGCGGCCGGAGTGTAGTCCGTGTTATCAATCGGCAACGTCGATTGATGTAGCTATTTCGTTTACTCATGCGCTTTTTACTATTCTATCCTTCATTTACTCACGGAAAATGCATCCCCAGTGGTCACTGGGCCAACGCGATATAGACTATAATGTCTTCCACGTTGTGACTTTTCATATTGTTAAAGATTTGAAAACATCTTTGATGAGCAGAAAATAAACAGCTTTTACATGACGGCGTTTTTTTAGTGACAAATACTTTTTCAAATTTTTCTTATTTCAATAGTCACTAATATCATGGATAATAATCCATTATATTTAGTTTCGTATAAACGTGTGAGTGGAATAGAACAGGATTTGTTTCGTTTTAATTGAAGGGAAAGATCGTCGAAAGAAAGAATGGCATGAATGAATGCTCGTGTATGGCTAGCTATTGGGAAGGGTAGTCGTTATCATTCGGCAGTGGAGATACCTAGGCTGGATTGCACAAAGGATTTACCTAAGTCAGGATTAAATTTAAGCCTAAATAGAATGTGGCACACAATGTATTTTGTGTTGCATTAAATGTAATTCTAGCTTAATTTTTTTCTCCTTGTTTGTAGTCTTTATTCAATTATTAACAAACAGTCCTATTAGATCGCACATTTGAAAAACTAATTTGAAATTACAGAGTGTTAAAAAATAAATTCAATATTTTTGGAAATGTGCACTCTTCGGACAGATCGATTTTATTTTTTCTTGACCACATAGTTGAAAAAAAAATAATGGAGAGCATGGCAAGATCTTCTCAGAATTCGATGTAAAAGAGTTGTCATTCATAAAATACAAAGCCTTAAAATCAGACTGGCATAAGATTTTTCTGATCACATTCGGATTCCTTAATAAGTATCCTAAAAAGAATATTTAAATCTATGTAAATGATTAATAATAAAGTCGTGAGTATTATGCAGAAGAGTGTCGGGACAGTTGCGCCCCCACTAAATTTAAAATTAACTAAAATTGTCGGTCAACTAATTAATATTTTATCATACATTTACGGAACGGAAATTAATTTGCAGAAACAGAACACGATACTGTATCAGTATTTTCGAACGAGAAAAGGTTTTACCGCTTGTTAAGAAAATTACTTGTGAAGTGAGACGGTAATGTTTCTTCTAATATTTTCTGTGCTGTTCAAGAGTTTTTTTTTTTAATTTACAAGAACCTGCTGGTATTAAGATGGTACTTCCTATCATCAAGCAAATACTTAAGTAAGCATCTTGGGGAATAAAATTGTTTCATTTTATGTTATTTAAGAAAGTAAAAGACTTTGAATAGAAACTTTCCTTACTTCTTAAGAAATGAACATAGTTTTGTATAAATAACTGGATGTAAATTGCCAAAAATAAAATAAATTACTACGAAGCAGTAAGCAGTAGGATATTCTCGTTTATAACTGGAAGTATGTAAGGAGAATGTAGAGGTGAAGATCTTGATACGCAATTTCTTCACCTGAGCGAATATTGGGCATTTCTGGGTTCAAGTCCACAAATGTTATGGATCCGGAAATGCAATGCATAGATTCGCAAACTTGCAAGTCCGCAACTGTTCCGAATTCATGCAGAAGAAAATGATAAACATTTAAGCGTTTAACTTTTAAAAAGCGACGTGATGTAAACGCAATTGTTATATTGTCCTTTGACCACGCAATGATGAGATTTCTAATTCTTGATTTCACAAGATCCTGAAAAGCAACAAGTTTCATCCAAACACAGCTCTGTCAGGAAATGATTTGACTACACGCATTTATCGTCATCTTAGATATATCTGACCCTGTTTTCAATAACTTAGCACCTCTCCTTTAAATAACGTTTATTTCCAAGGTAAAAGCATAAGTGTACCATATAGCAGAGCAGATCAGAAAAGGAAGATTGCAGACCAAAATCTGCAAGTGCCAAAGATGTGGTACTCTGACAGAATTTCAAATACAATTTAACTACGAAGTGAATTTAAATGTATCTAGGAAATGTTGTAGGCAATGAATGTGTACAAGTTTGATGTGACTTTCACAAAAAAACGTTCTTTATTTTATTTAAAACAAGTTTCAATATTTTTCGATTGCAATTAAGGCAGAAGGCATTTCTCGGTGAAAAAACACAAGGAGAATCGGTTGAGCTGGGCAAAATCAAAATGAAAATGGATGAAAAAGCAGTGGGGCGAGATAATTTTCAGCGATAAGATCCAATTTGATGTTTGTTATGATTTGGGAACGTACATCCAGTAAAGATGAATTTGTTGATGGAACCTTCAATGCCAGAAAATACCAAAGTAATAGAATTAGATTACAAATTTAATCTACTCGTACATTTACTTTTATTTCAGTCCTCAGTCTTCTAGTGTTTGGATTACACCTAATTGTCACAATATTATTAAGCTGGTTGTCATCCTCTTCATCAGAATTTATAATTAAGTGCTATCCATGGATTTGTACTATTTATACTTGTATTTATCTGAATTATATGAAACGTACTTGTATTTAAGTATTTTTCTTCTTGTTGTACTTGTACTTGTATTTATAAGTACTTGGCACAGCTCTGAGACGTATTCACAAACTTACTCTTACTCTTATTTATTGTAGTGCCAGATCACCAGAATTTTCGGTCAATCAAGTCGAATTGAGTTTCAATTAGACTGCATTCTCATGGAATTTGTAGAAATCGGTTTTAGAATTAGGAAATTCGATGGGTTCATAATTATCTTGTGAGATGGATACCAAGAATAATTCTTTTACATTTGACGAGATTCCTCGTCACGGGGAACAAAAAAAAAGGCATTAACTCAGAACTTTTGCCGGCCGACCGACGCTTTGTTTTCAATCTCGGCGGATATCTATGATTTTACTCCACTTATATGCAATTCTGTCGACTTTTATCGTGAAATCAACGTAAGTACACCTTAATTTAAAATAATTAGCATTATTATGAGTAATACTTCTCGTTACATTTGAAAGCGGAGGGATTTTTCATAATTTATGATATTTTTATCGCAATTATCCTCGCCGCAAGTTCACTTCCTTCACGTTTGCGATCGTTAAGACTAATTGTAATTTCATAGTGAAATGAAGATACTTGTTTACGTGAATGTCACTCTAATTAGGGTTTATAGGTAATTTAAGACTCGGTTTGCATTTTTTACAATCAAATTAACTTTTATTAAATACATAGGAACTTACATATACAAATCTAATAACTTTAAGCTCTAAAAACCATAAAATAACTACTCTTTAGCTCGACATGATTTTTTCTACTATTGCAGATAATAAAATTAAAAAAGATTTATACACAGGTATAATATAGAGTGTAAATGATGTAAATAAATAATGATTATCACTAGGAGAAAAAAATATCTCTAGAAACTTATATATTCCTGAAAAATTTTATGTTATATGAGAGCGTATCTACAAGGGGACATTTTTATGTTATCTACAACCCTATATTTTTCTACGTAATTCCCTTCAACGCTTATGCACTTACTCTATGTTTTTCCCTTACGAACACATTCCTTTTGAATCTCTACAACAGCTTCTTTAAGTGCTTCATCAGTTGCAAAACGCTTTCTTCTGAGATGTTTTTTTAAGTTTTTGAATAAAAAGAAGTCTGATGGAGTTAGGACCGGGTTGTAAGGTGGATGCCTTAACTCTGTGAACTCCATCAGTGACTGTATTATCTAGTGAACTTTATTTGCGACAATAATTTCTTGACACTAATTTCTTGATCCTCTAAAAATTATTTGCTCGTATTTACTGCTTGTCTTCACTCTTCTTCGTCTTCTTTCTTAAGTGCCTAAGTCCATATTTTCATTTGTGTTTCGTTTCTCCATGATGTTTCGTGGTGAATACATGAAAATAGGTTGAAAAAATATATCTATTTTACCACGAATTTTTATATTTTCCATGTTTTCAACTGAACACCTACTTTCTTGGATTATTTTCAAATATTTTCTTTTCTATTCTGCGTACGATACCTTTTCTATTTTTATTCTTTCTTTCATTGTCGAATTGCAACAGTTTCGTCTCATTGCACTCATTCTAAAGCTCTTTGAAGTTTCTTTATTACTTTCCATAAATTGACAAGATCCTGCTTGAGTCATACATTGTCATTTAAAAATAGAATAAAAAGGGAATCAAATTTTTAAACAGACGCGTCTTTTTATTCAAAATAATACGTAACGATACTCAGATATTCATATTTAAGTGCTTTAAAATGTACGCTGAATCATTTCAGTTTCAGAAACTGTACTTTCAAGAACTTTCCTCAAAGTATAATTTTATAAATTTTTTATTGACTGTAATTAAAATTATACTCTCTCCATATGTATATTCTTTACGTGGTAAAGGTTGTTAGATCAATCTTTTCCGACAATCCTGATGATTTCGACATTTCCAAGCAACAAATGTAACTGCATTACAATCTAGGAATATTTGCAATGTACAGTCGCAATAATAATTCATGTCGCTTACATGAAGCACATCGCACCCATTTCCTTCAAAACTATGAACGTCGAATGCATACAAAACTTACTTCTTAAAAGTGAATCCGGAATGTACCTAAATTATTTTTTCATTGGAATCCATAAATAAGTTATCTACGATGTGTTTTTCTGTAACGGTTATATCATGATTTATGATTGCGACTGTACAAATATTCTTTTTGAACACATACAGAATTTATAGTTATTGATAAAATTATAAATATTATTAAAAATTTCTTGCTTCCTATTTTGAGTATGATTCAAAATCAGACGAAACAATATTGAGGACTAGGAAGAATTCAATTCAATTACAATAAAGAGAGAAGGGGTAAAGTTTCATTGAAAAACTAAAAAAAAAACTAAATAAATTTAGGAAAGTATTTCGAATATCAAATAAGAAGCTTTAACAGGGAATTTTTAAACGAAATAAAAATCAAGGGTAAGCCGAAAATATCAGTTCATACTGTCTATTAAGAAACACTGAAGTATCATTATTATTATATTCCTGTATTTATTGTTCTTTATACCAAATATTTCAAGGGTTCCATCAATCAAAAATCTATGGTAATCCACATTAAATAATGCATTGAAATATGGCTGCAGTGCAAATGATTTTAAGCAAGAAAGTTATGATTAACAGATATGAAAGATATATAGCGTGATTCCGAATAAGTGTCTGACCCGTTAACCGCAGGCATTACATGAAAAAACAAAGCAAAAAAACTATATGCGTAGGGGGTCTAATATATATAGTTTTTAAGATAAAATTCATTGAAAATTCGGATGTAAATTGGTTGATGGCCACTGAAATAACTTTAGTGCGTCACAAAAGCAATAGACTCTCGCAAAAAAAATAAAGCGAAACACGTGCGTTTACCCTGAACCAAAACTAAAAACGTTTTTCTGCCTTAAATATTTGTGTTAGTGTTTATTTCGCTTAATTTAATTAAAAACGTTTTTGTTTATGGCCTTATTTATGCGAAAAGAATTTATAACGAGTAATTTATGTATTGCAGACATCGAACTGTGTATGTAGACGGAAGAAATTAATCACACAAAAATGTTTACGACCTAAGTAGGGGTAGATACAATTATGATTTTGTCAGTGTAAATTATTTCGTGATAGTGCATGAAACGTTGGCTTAAATTGTGTTTCAATTGATGGAAATTTACTGAAATTATCGGCTCGGATATTTCTACGCACGCCATTGACAACGCGGACGTCTCAGAGATGGTTGCAGCACCTATACTCTCGCGCGTCAACTGAATGTGACCACACACTTAAACATTACACAAAATCATGAGGAACCGTTATTTCCCGATTTCATTCTCTTTACTGATGAAGCGTGTTTTACTCTTGCCTTGCTGGATTCTTTAATTCACTGAACAATCATGTCTGGGCAACGGAAAATCCACATAACCACCGTAGTAGTTATTTTTAAAGACAGCTTTCTATTAATTGCGACAACGTTTGACCAAAGAAATAAATGTATTTGAAATTTATTCATAACATGGTGTGATAAAATTCCTCTGCAGATACGACTGATATGTGGTGGTTCTACGTTGGTGCATTTTCAACGTAATGTGCGGGATTTCTTAACAATTCACTGTGACCGTTTCCAAAATAAAAAAAAGAGGTAATAGAATGCAATTCTGTTCTAATATTATCAATATTATTAATATGCTATCCCTTGCCATTGCTAGATTCAATGTCGATTACATTTAAATTATCATAATTCGCATTCTAAGTGTTCGTTTATTCGTTTTTACTTACGCGCTTATTACTACAGCTGCTAACTATGCCAATAGAATCTATTATCATTATAACATGTGTTTTTTTAAAAATGTGGCTGTGGAAAAGAAAATGCATGTCTTAGCTCCATTCATTTATTCTAAATTTTCAGGTTTGGCATGTGTTAGATGCCAAGCTACGACATGAGTTTTAATTTTCATGGCCAACCTTTATGGCATTTTTAAAAAAACACATGTTAAAAAGATGTCTCGATAGTAACAAACACCTTGTCTTATGCAATTTTATAAACACGGCACGTATCACATTCTAAAGGTGGCTACAGACTATGCGTGAATTCGCGATTCGTGATGCGCGATTTGTGATTTGTCAAGTTCGTTGTAATTCGTTGAATATTTCTTTTTAATTACTTCAACAGTTACTCCGTATTTCTTGGCTAAACCTTTGAAGGCGTCATTTTTTTTTCTTATCTTCATCCCTTAGATATAGGTCAAGGACGCGGCCATCAGACCACTCGTATTCTTGTTAGGACTCTAAATATTCTTCAGCCATTGTTAAAATAACAAAAATACTTCATTACACGCGGGACGCTAGAATAAAAAGAAAAATCACGAACGCATTTAAACACGAATAAGCAAACTAGCATGCAACAAGCGCGAATTTCGTTGCATCTGTGATTCGCGAAAATGCGCAGGCTTTGATGTTCGTCAACTTACCGCCTCCAAGAGCGAATCACCTCCAAGAGCGAACACACGAACCACGTTGTTTACGAATCTATTTTAAACGAATAAGTACCTACACACTATTCACGAATTGTCCACGAATCACGAATCTCGAATTCCCCCATAGTCTGTACCTGTAGCCACCTTAATAGTCATCAGGGGTATTTAAACGGTTTCAATTCAGGATTCACAAGAGGTTGATTTTTCAAATGCATCGAATAAATTTGTTTTTTACAATTTTGTACTTGTATGGTCTTAGTAAATACGATCGTCGCACGTAACGGGTCGGACAATTATTTTAAATCACCCTGTATAAAATAGCTTTGGGGTTACTCTCGACATCTAAAGTAATAGTAATTTACGTCATTAGTTTATAGAATTATCATAATTGATGAACGTCTTGCTTGATACTAACAAATTTTTCCATAATGTATATCGTAAAATGGTGTATTACACAACTAATATGTGATGTAGCATTTTTCGTCGTTCCTCTAATAAACAACGACTCTACATATTAAACAAAACTAATTTTAAAAAATGTAATTTATGTGTATACACAGTTGGTCTGACTAAGACTAGGTATACGGTTAATTGTGAGTAAATGAAAGAGAGGCTCATTGAAACTTGTGTGGAAATGAAATAGAGATATTACAATGTTGCGTGCGTAGGTAGGAATGCTGCGGCCGGAGCGTGGCCCGCGTTATCAATCGGCAACGTCGATTGATGTAGCTATTTCGTTTACCCATGCGCTTTCTACTATTCTATCCTTTATTTACTCATGATAAACGCATAGCCAGTGGTGGTCAGGCCAATCCAGTATATATATTTTTTGAAGTCTAAAGTCTGCCGGAGAAGCTTATGCAATCCTGCCGTGACTTGTGAGTCATCGGAAAATCGTCCTAAAAGATCAGTCATGCTTTTCCAATGACTCATACTGGTGATTCCGTTCATGGCAAGACCGTCTTATGTAATTGTTTATGTTGATTATTGTTATGACTTTGAAGGTAGTAGTTGCACACAACTTTATTTATATAAACATACTTTGTTACATTTTGGCATGTGTAAATAATCAACACATACTTGTTCATTGTAGATGTAACAATTCTCCCCCACTAAATTGAAGAATTAAATGAAATAAACGAAAGTAAAGAAAATATTACATTAGAAACATTATAGTCTTAAATAATCTGGGGGTCGTCGCTTTCGGTTTAAACTTCGAAGTACTGCTGCAGCACTTGAGGAGTGTTCTTCTTGAAGTTCTTGGGAAGTGTTTGTTAGATGTTTGTACTGGATTTTCTCTTCAGTTGGCAGATTGGATGTAGACTTATCTTCACGGTTATTGTTAGAAATTAAAAAATGATAACATAGCTTGTCGTATTCAGTTGATGCTTGTTTGGCTATATCTGATATTACTGGGTCACTAAGACCCCGCGAAGACTGCAGACTTAATGTCGGCCGATAGTTTATTCTGCATCAAGCTACGAGAAATGTGATACGTGGCTGTACATTAAATTATTAGAGGCCACGTAATCATACTTCTCGTAACTTGATTCAGAATAAACTATCGGCCGATAGTAAGTCTATAGTCTGCGCGGGGCCTTAATGTGATTTCTTTCTTTTTTACGTCGGATTTTTGAAGAGGATTGATATGGCGCTTAATAGCTTTTCCTTCATCTAGTAGTACAATATAATGAAGATTGCCAAGTTTCTGTTTGATAATACCAAATTTCCAAGTTGACTTATTGTTGATAAAATATCTTGCTTGTACTCGCTCCCCACTTGCACAAATTTCGTATGGGGTATGCTTTCTTGATCAAACTTTTGTTCATGGTAAAACCGCATTGCATCAAGCTTGATTCGAATTTGTTGATTTAAATACAATTCTGCTGGTGACTTCCCACATGCCAAAGGTGTTGCTCTATAGCGGAAAAGAATTTTCTGGATCTTCAGGTCCATTGGATGAAAAATTCTTGTCAGTGGCTCATTATCAGTTATTAATGTGAAGTGACGTCCAAAAAAATGATCTGTTCCAAATACAATGGCTAGTGCTTCATGAACAAGAATATCGTCGAAATACGCAATGGTTTTAGGCAATCCATTCAAGATTTGATCCATTACCCGGTTAAATTTTGCTGGTGCTGTTTTTATTCCTAAGCTTAATCTATTCATTCGATACGTTCCTCGATGTGTACACTGAGAAAAATGAAATAGTTAAGTCAACAATTTTTTGAATGTCAACTTTTTGTGCGTTGACTTAAATAAAATGTATTTGTTTCAACGGTAATATTCTTAACTGAACATCTTACAAATTGTTGAAGTAACACTAAGAAAATGTTAAACTATTACGTTTGACTAAATGATGTAAATGTTTTGCCTTAAAATGAAAGTGTTTAATATGTTAAATCAAAAAGTTGAAATTTCAAAATGATCGTAAAGTACTGTTGCTTTTATATGTTTGTTTCGATTTTTTATTTAACGGAATAAATGTTAAGTCAAGTAAAAGCGAGGGTTAATTCCCATATTACTAAGCTATCGAGTTCCAGATGGCGCCCGCTAAAACTTCACGTATATTTACTGCCTGTCTCAGCATAACCTTGTTGTTCGACATCGTTTCTTAAACGGATAAGTTATTCATATTTCGAATGCGTCCGACATTATAAAATTCGTTGAGATTTATTCAGCTCCTCTTGTCACCTCAACAAAGGTTGAAGGGGGGTTATCTTACTTTGGCAGTATCGCAAAGAGGTAAACATTTAATTGATGTTTCCCGAAACGATAGTCTAGATTGAATTGACTCTACGCTTTTATTAGCCGTACTGAAAAATTACTTTAAATATATCAAAAATATAATTTTAATTCCCTAACAGCGTTCAGACTAATAAAATATTTAGCAATTTTAACAATCTAAAGTTCTTGTATCAATCTTCTTGTGCATTAAAGCACGAGCATCATTGTATGCTTGCCTCAAACAAAATATAGAGTTGATTCAATCTAAAATATTTAACATTTTTTGTCTGTTGGTTCAATGACCACGCGTGATTGCTAATAGGTAAACGAAAAATATTGTTAACTGAACGTGTTTTTGGTTGACTGAACAGTTTATTTTTCTCAGTGTAGAGATAGTCCAAATGATGCTACTTTCTTCGTCTGTTCTTAAATGTAGATAGGCCTTGAATAAGTCTAATCGGCAAAAATATTTTGAATTTCGAAGGCTATTAAGAATTTCGTCGATTTTCTCAATTGGATAATTAGGATTGATAAAATTAGATCATTTACACCAACCTTATAGTTCACACAAAGTCGAACTGAACCGTTTGTCTTTTGGAATAGCGACTAGAGGTGAACCCCAGTCACTACTTACACTTATTTTTAAAACCTTGCTATCAAATTCATTTCTAAAATGCCTGTTTTAGACGGTCATATTTTTGTATCAAATTTATTACGAAATGAGAGAGATAAGCTACCACAGTGAATGTTGATTGGTTGAATTGGCACTTCTCACTCACTTCGTAATAAATTTGATACAAAAATATGACCGTCTAAAACGGGCATAATATAGACCGTCTAGAAAGTATCCGGAATTTTGAAATTTCTATCAATATATTGCTTATTATAAATATTATATTATGTTTACGATAACAAAATCATATTTTTCAAGGAATCTAACAAAAAAAAGTGACCACAGACGTTGAATGTTAACACTTTTAAACAAACAGAAAAATTTAAGTACCTAATAGTGTCAAATTTGAGAAAAGTTAAAACTGATAGAACATATTTTCAACAAAGGGGTTCATAATTTAAAAAAAAGGATTTGTGAAGTTGTTTCTACCAAAAAATGTAAGAAAAAGGCAAAATAACAGCACGCATGAAACATCAAATCTACTCAGGATGCAGTTGATTTGATTTCAGGTTCCCTGAACGTTTAATATAACTTTCAGGATTAAACTGAAATTACATATACAAATAACTAGAATTGTTTTCCTTTGCTGTAACTGTTTCGTTCATAAATTCACAAACTGGAAGTTGCAGTGTTATTTTCTTTTTTCCGGATATTTTCTAGACGGACTATAGATTGAATTAAAATGTTGGAGCTTTTCCATTACACAAGATATTTAAGTAACTATATAGGAAAACTGATAACTTAGATAAAAGAATTGCTTTAATTTACGAGTACCAAAATACCTAATCACAGCACAGAAATCGCAGGTATTTTATTTAATATATTTTCTACTTTTTTATTATGTATTTATAAGCAGGCACTTTTGACTATTTAAGCAGAAGTTAAGGTGTTTGTATAAAAATTATAAATCTAAATTTCAAAAAATCGAATCAAAATAGAATTCGATCATCCTCAACAATTGTTGTCAAATTTATGTACGTATAAATATAATGAGTTTTCAGGATTCTTTGTTAATAAAATCTGCATAAAAATGTTTTTCATAACAAGTTTTCGAATAGCAAAAAAATAGAATCATAATAGAATTAGATATTGGGAAATACCATCTTAAAGCTTCATCATTGATAATTCAGAGCAACAATTCTTAAGAATTAGAATCCTTTTAATTGACAATTATATAAATTCCATTCGGAAATAATTATGAATTATGAATCTATGAATGTATAAGATTTCAATTAATATTTAAAACTTAACTTCAGTGTTGAAAAGTTTACGCAGTTTTATATTGAGATATAAGTTTCTCTTCGCAAGGATATAAACTTACACGTTAAAATCGAATTCGGTATTAATGATCCTAACGAAATAATTATTGCTTACTTAATTTTAATAAAGGGTATTCTTATAAACTTTCTGATAGTGCTAATTATTTGGACGGTTTGAATTTGGTGATGTAAAAGGCAAGTGGAGTTATTTTACTGTAAAACGTGAAGAGCAGATGGTTTCAATAGTTTGTCAATAGAATGTCAACGTGCCAATTTAATTCGAAAGCGTTACAAGGAAGAGTTTCACATGACCCTTGCCAACCCGAAGAATATCAGGTGCCAATACCGGTAGTGTTTTTGTTAGAAATTTAATTAGGCCTTGCAAGATACCTCACAAATTGCCAGTGTGTAACAACATTTCAAAATGGCCTCCCATGTAATTTTCAGTATAATAAGAATAATTTTCAAATATGGTCGAGGCATTATTATGTTGTACAGACTCATGATTGGCGGCTTGGGGCACAATGCAGTAAGAGCACCTCCTTCTTTGTGACGTCATGATGCGACGCGGAAAACGCTGCACCCCCTATATTATTATTTTACCCGGCTGGGGGGTTGTTTGCTGTATAAACAAAATATTTTAATTACCTGTGTTTCGCTCGTTTGTATCAGGAAAGACAGTGACGTTGCCTTAGTTACTCTGTAATTAATCGAGGTACGTTTTATATGTATAAAATACAAATATTCTTACAACCTTTTTTTCTTATTACAACCTAAGTTTAAACAATATTACTTGCAATAAGTTAAAAAAGCTGCACAATAAAAATTGAGTATTACATAGAAGGAGACCAACCATTCACTCAAAATTGTAATTAATTGAAACTGAAATTACAAAGGGAATTTATTTGTAGCTGAAACAAAGTAGAATTATAAATAATTAAATTCAGATCGAGAATTGAAACAAATACATAAATACTTAAAGGGAGATCAATCAGAAAAGACGATTAACACTCAAGAATGAAACCTAAAATACTAATTTTAGCCAAGAAACTAAAGTGTTTGGATCACTTTTTTTTTAAACACTGTATTTGTATTTTAGATTGTTTTGTATCCTGAAATCCTTCTCGATAATTTTTGTAATTAGATTGTGGTATTTGTAAACCAAAAATAAAAGTACTTCACAACTTTAGAACGAATAGAAATGTATTTCAATAAAGCAGTGTATATAAAAATATTATTAATTAAAAAATTATAAGGAAAAATAAATAATCGGAAGCGCACTGACGACCTGAGGCTAGCTAGGACTCATGATGAGGATGACAAATCAGGCCTAATCTTTTCATCTCCACTTAACCTTATCTGACGGCTTATTCCCATAGTAACAATTATGATCACAATCGTTACTATGGGAATTAATCGCCAGATAAAGTTAATTGGAGTCGAAAAGACCGGGCCTTAATCGAACTTAGAATTTTTAAAGTGATTTCAAGAATAAAGCAAAATATTTGACGTACAGTACAGGGTAGAATTCATTCGAGATTATTCAGTGAATATTCCTTCTCTCAAATACGACTTAAGTATTTATTTTTCATTCATAAAATGCAAAGCCTTAAAATCAGACTGCCATAAGATTTTTCTGATCACATTCGGATTGTTTAATAAGTATCCTAAAAAGAATATTTAAATCTACGTAAATGTCTAATAATAAAGTCATGAGTATTGTGCAGAAGGTTGTCGGGACAGTTGCGCCCCCACTAAATTTAAAATTAACTAAAATTGTCAGTCAACTAATTAATACTTTATCATACATTTACGGATCGGAAATTAATTTGCAGGAACAGAACACGATACTGTATCAGTACTTGCGAACAAGAAAAGGTTTTACCGCTTGTTAAGAAAATTACTTATGAAGTGAGATGGTAATGTTTCTTCTAATATTTTCTGTGCTGTCCAAGACATCTTTTTAATTTACAAGAATCTGCTGGTATTAAGATGGTACTTCCTATCATCAAGCAAATACTTAAGTAAGCATCTTTGGAAATATAATTGTTTCATTTTATGTTATTTAAGAAAATAAAAGGCTGCGGATAGAAGCTTTCCTTACTTCTTAAGAAATGAACATAGTTTTGTATAAATAACTGGGTGTAAGTTGCCAAAAATAAAATAAATTTCTACGAAGCAGTAGGATATTTTCGTTTATAACTGGAAGTATGTAAGGAGAGTGTAGAGGTGAAGATGTTGATACGCAATTTCTTCACCTGAGCGAATATTGGGCATTTCTGGGTACAAGTCCACAAATGTTAGGGATCCGGAAATGCAATACATAGATTCGCAAACGTGCAAGTCCGCAACTGTTCCGAATTCATGCAGAAGAAAATGATAAACATTTAAGCGTTTAACTCTTAAAAAGCGACGTGATGTAAAGCAATTGTTATATTGTCCTTTGGCCACGCAATCATGGGATATCTAATTCTTGAGTTCACAAGATCCTGAAAAGCAACAACTCTCATCCAAACACAGCTCTGTCAGGAAATGATTTGATTACACGCATTTATCGTCATCTTAGATATATCTGACCCTGTTTTCAATAGCTTAGCACTTCTCCTTTAATTAACGTTTATTTCCAAGGTAAAAGCATAAGTGTACCATATTTCTACTTCAGAAAGAACAGATCAGAAGAAGAAGATTGCTGGCCAAAATCTGCAAGTGCCAAAGATGAGGTACCCTGAGAGAATTTCAGATACAACTTAACTAAGAAATGGGTTTGAATGTATCTAGGAAATGTTGTAGGCAATGAATGTGTACAAGTTTGATCTGGTTTTCACAAAGTAACGCTCTTATTTTATTTAAAACAAGTTTCAATATTTTTCGATTGCAATTAAGGCAGAGGGGATTTCTCAGTGAAAAAACACAAGGAGAATCGGTTGAGCTAGGCAAAATCAAAACGAAAATGGATGAAAAAGCAGTGGGGCAAGATAATTTTCAGCGATAAGATCCAATTTGATGTTCGTTATGATTTGGGAACGTACATCCAGTAAAGATGAATTTGTTGATGGAACCTTAAATACCAAAAAATACCAAGGTAATAGAATTAGATTACAAATTTGATCTACTCGTACATTTACTTTTATTTCAGTCCTCAGTCTTCTAGTGTTTGGATTACACCTAATTATCACAATATTATTAAGCTGGTTGTCATCCTCTTTATCAAAATTTATAATTAAGTGCTATCAATGAATTTGTACTACTTATACTTGTATTTATCTGAATTATATGAAAGGTACTTGTACTTAAGTATTTTTCTTCTTGTTGTACTTGTACTTGCATTTATAAGTAGTACTTGGCACAGCTCCGAGACGTATTCACAAACTTACTCTTACTCTTATTTATTATAGTGTCAGGTAACCAGAATTTTCGGTCACATGTCGGTTATCGATGGAATTTTTAAAAATCTATTTTAGAATTAGGATGGTTCATAATTATTTTGAATTCGTTCTTTTTCTATGCGAAAGATACCAATGGATTTGTACTACTTATACTTGTATTGATCTGCAAAAGAAAATTATAAACGTTTAAGCGTTTAACTTTTAAAGAGCGATGTGATTCTAAGAAAATTCAGAGCAAATTACAACCTCATTGTTGATGAAGCTGCAGTCAAATTGTTCACTCAAAAGTAATACTTGGTCAATCAAGTATATAATCTAAATTAGTCATTCTTTTGATTAAATGTATTGAAGTACCGTAAGGGAAGTTATTGAAATTTGTAAAGTTTAGCAGAAAATTATTAAACAAAATACCGAGTTTATTATTTATTGATTTGTCGAATAGTTGAGACAAGGTACAGTAGCGGACAATAAAATCCGGGCAAGATTTTAACATGTCGTGCGTATTTCGACAAATTTTGGTAAATCAGGCTTTTATAGAGGTTATATTTCTGTCAAAATAAATAAATAAAACTTGAATCGAACGTCAGAATTACTACTGACATGCATTAAACGTCAAAAATATGAAAGCAATCAAAATGAAGTTTACGTGGACATTAAGTGCCCGGATTTTATTGTCCGCTAGTGTACATAAAAGACTCAAAAGGAAATATATTAACAGAAGTGAAAGAAATAATGAAAAGACGTCGAGAATATTTCAAGACATTGCTGGCAGGGAAAGAAAATGAAATAATTGCAAACAAAAAAGGGATAATAAACAACGAAGAAAGAAAAAACAATGCATGGGAGAAACAGGAAAACAAGTATTACTAGAAATTATGAATGAAGCTTGGATGGACGAAGATATACTTAATGACTGGGAAACAGGAATGATTTTACCAATTTTTAAAAAAGGAGATCAAAAAGAATGTAACAATTATAGAGGTATAATATTACTAAGCACGGGAATGAAGCTGTATGAACAAATACTAAACAAGAAACTCCAAAATATTATAGAAGTAACTCTGACAGAATCCCAAAGTGGCTTTAGAAAGGCCGGAAGCGGGCAAGATAATACAGATAACTGAAAAGACCAAACTGAAAAGAGGAAAAGCGTACATGGCAGTCATAGACATACAAAAAGCCTTCAACAAAGTACAAGGAAAAATAGTATAGGAGATATTAGAAGAAAGGGGAGTAAACAGCGAGGTGAACAGAGTAATTCAAAGTTTGTATACGAACACGAGAAATGCAGTAACATTTAGAAATATGATCAGAAATATTTACAACTCAAGAAGGATTGAGACAAGGCGGAGGAATGAACCCGACACTGTTTAATTACGTTGTTCATGGATCACATCATAAAAAAATGCAATGAAAGAACCAAGAACCAAGAGCTTATTTGTAGGATGTAAAAATCTACAACCAATAGAAATAAAAGAATGTACCTATGCTGACGATGTAGTAATTATTGTTTCAACTGCATTGCATCATATGAGAAAGAATTAAAGAATTTAGAAATTTGGAAGGAGATACTGGAAAATAGTGGTATGAAAATGAATCCGGAAAAGACAAAGGTCATGGCAGTAACGGAAAAAGAAGAAAAGTTAAATGTAAACTTGGACGGCGCGGCGCGGCGTAAGAATAGAACAAGTAGAAGATTTTGAATACTTAGGAGTTACAATAGAAACATCATGAAGACAAGAAAAAGAAATACACAAAATAATAGAAAACGCAATTAAAGTCTACCACAGCATAAACAACCTTCATTAATAAAAAAGAAATATAATTCAAAACAAAAATGAACGCGTACAGAGCAGTTTATAGACCCATCTTAACATATGAATGTGAAACTTGGACACTAACAAGGAAACAGAAAAGTAAGATACAAGCAACAGAAGTGAAGTACCTGAGACGAAGCAGAGGAGTAATAAGAAAAGATAAAATCAGGAAAGTACAAATAAGAGAAGACCTTGAAACGCAACGGATATTAGATTACATAGAACAACGGCAACTAAGCTGGTGGGGACAGACACAGTTGGTCTGGCCAAGACTACGTATACGCTTATTGCGAGTAAATGAAGGAGAGACTCATTGAAACTTGTGTGGAAATGAAATAGAGATATTACAATGTTGCGTGCGAAGGTAGGAATGCTGCGGCCGGAGCGTGGCCCACGTTATCAATCGGCAACATCGATTGATGTAGCTATTTCGTTTACTCATGCGCTTTCTACTATTCTATCCTTCATTTACTCACGCATAAACGCATAAGCAGTGGTGGCCAGGCCAACTATGTATACAGAGAATGAACAACAACAGACAAGTAAGAAGAATTTCGGAAGCGAAAATATTAATAAAAAGGGAAAGAGGAAGACCAAGAGAATCATGGGAGAGCACAATAAGAAAACTGTTGTAGGACGAGGAAAAGTATGGAATGAAAACAAATTAATAGTAAGAGACAAAAAACAGTTGCGTAAATTTGTCTGCGGATAGGAAAGATTTAACCCCGACACCCTAAGGGTAAAAGGGAATATGATTTGTTGAATTAGCCACCAATGGTACGACATGTCCCCAGAAATTTACGATTTGGTTAATTTTGCATTCTGGCTCGCTACTTCGAATAGAACTTTACATACCATCAATCTCCATTTTCTATAAACATAAAGACCCCATTTTTTTTAAATTTAATTTTGGTAAAAGTTGTCACAAATTCGGGCTTAAACACTTGGTATTGTCTCACTTGATTATGAATTTACTGCTCTGTAGGTATTTCGGTTATTACACCGTCATCAACTTTAGCTTAGGAACCGTCATGAGTTCTTAAACTAAACTAAAGTTTAAACTTGAATTCGAGTTTGTTTGTGAAAACTGGCTTCTGCTAAAATTAATGCAAAGTTAATTCAATCTTTGGTTAACCTTTAAATTATTTTTTTTTTGATATATCGTGGGACCAACAATTTTAATAGCAAATGTACCTACTGTGAAAATGTCCTTTTTTGACAAAGGAATTTCCAACCGGTATGCCTAGGTATTTTGTGATCTTTTGGCAGAATCTTTTAAGAAAGGCTACTTTCCCAACTCGCAGTTCACGATATTTTGGGGCACTCCAAAATTGGTCGGAGGTACCAGCAGATTTTGAGTTAGATAGAAAAAGCTGAAAAAGGTATCAAATTCGACAAACGAAAAGTGCGAATATTAAACGAGCACAATTTACGTTCATTTCGTTCTGCAAGCTCATAAATTACGTCAAGATATTATAACTACCTATGCATTCACGCTTAAGGTAGATCACGAAATCGAAATTTACCGCCTGTCTGCAAGGAGGGTGCGAAACTGTGCTCATGCGACCTTGTTTCTTTTGCCGTTAAGTTAGAAAATCGGCATAAATATTTTATCTGTAATATCACATAACAAGTAGGTGCATGCGGTCTTTAATACGACATGAAATGAACATTCGTAAGCGCATAATGACTTCATGAAAATCATTGGATTAAGTTTAATTAGACACTGAAACAGAACGCGATTGAGACGTAAACAGAGAGGATCACGCAACGAATTGAATTGATTTTGCGCTTATCACAAATTGTGCGGTAATTATTTTCGGCCTCTTTCACTTAACTACAATGTAAGTGCAGTTAGAAATTTTATCTCAATTCTTGCAGAAATTTTGGTTGTAAGGACTATATAATTATTAGAAAGTCAGAAACTCTTGCGTAGTTGTAGCTTCTAAATCTCACATTTTTGTATACCCTACTTCCTGCTGGCCTTTTCTTAAAAGACCGGCGTCTTGAAGATTTCCCCAATTTATCCCTCTCCCTCTCTGCTTCTCGTCGATTGCTAGTTTCGGCGTTTCTTCATTGATCTTATTAAAAAAATGATTCCAAGGACTGTAAATTTTTTATTACATTGTAATACAGGTTGGTGCGTATGTTACGTTCTTTTTTCTGTTTTGGTCCGTGCTTTTTAGGATTACTTAATATGGAGCGTCAAAATTATCCTTAAAAACACCGTATTAATTTTGTTTCACTCAAAAATGTATACAAGAAAATAATAGAGGCCGTTCCAAATTCAAGAATTCCATCCAAGTTTTAAAAATACATTCATTTCTGTTGCCCAATGAAGAAAACTGTTTTTCCGAGAATTCTTTTGTCTGAATCATCGATCCAGAAGCCGCCTCCATTTAATTATTAATCGCAGTAAAATAATCAGTTACTTCCTTTGCAAAACAATATTATTTTGTGAGCGCGTATGCTGTAATTTCTCTGGATGTCCTTGTCATTAATTACTACTTGAAAGGGTTGCATATTATATATATTTATCTGTTGTTTTTATCCTGTGGTTAGTTATTAAATACCACATCGCCGATGTTATTATCAGACTAATTACTTTATTGCTTCCAGACAAATACTTGCAATACGTAATGAGTAATAAAGCAAAGAATCGCCCTTTAAACTCTTGTACGTTTGATCACTTTGATTTAATAATTAGGATTTATCAAGCGAACGGCCACGAGATAACTAAAATATATGTGCAATTTCTTGAATCATACGGTGACTATCGAGGATCTAGTTATCTCCGAGTTATCTATAACTACGAAACGCTTGTTAATTTTGTTGATAAAATCCTACGCATGTGTTATCCTTGAGCAAATAATGCGATAGACTCAATTAAAAAATTACTTTTTATTATAAAAAAAAGTTGCACGCACATAGTTTACCTACATGGAACCGCAAGAGCAAGAAATGTATTTCGATTAAATTAAAAGTGATACATTAAGCACGAACTTACTAAAGACAATAATAAGTAGTAAATAAATTTTTAATAAAATGAAGCTTCACCATTCGCATAAACTTTGATTTTCTAAAATCATAAATTTGTAATACGAGCGGTAAATATTTGATACATAAACATAAGAGTTCACCTTAAGTACTCATTTTTCATTTCTAATTACTTTGGAATCTTCCTATAAATAACAGCCTTAACGATTTGTCTGCTCTGAACCGAAAAGAGTATTAATTATTTTAAATTATTCAATTATCTGAAAGTAATCAGATGATTTGATTAAATACAACAAACAACAATAAATTTGGAGAACAAAAGCGGCAAAATTAATGCTGCATATTCCATACGGATAAAAAACTGCGAATTTTAAATATTAATACAATTATGTATTTATTCTTTTTGTGTGTAAAATGTGGAAATCCTGCTTACAAAGTTATTTACTTAGTTGGCAACGTATGTAAATGGAGGATTAGCTCTAATAATGCATTGCCTTGATGCACGAAACTGAAGTACATTGTACCTTTTCGATTCCTTTTTAATTCTTAACTGTACCAACTTACTATGAAATCGCAAGATATTAAAGAATATTATCTTTTGTGATCTTATTTTTAGCATGAAATATGAAAATATGTAAAAACTATGATTAACAATAAAGGGCAAACATTTTTATTATAGTTTCTTCTTACTTCTACTTTATAAAACAGACAAGACATAGAAAATACATGATTTTTAAACTAACAATTTAAGAAACTATTAAAAAAGAAATTTCGGAAAAATCTGGTAATATCAAATAATTTGACAAATTCCAGTAAAATAAAAATATACAGGAAAAGTTTGTTGGACGTTTTGTTTATTATTTATTAAGTGTTTAAGGCAAGACAACCATTTAGACATTTAGCGTCGGATTATTAGCAAGTGACGTCATGTAAAATAATACAAACACAGGACATTGACAATGCTTCGCAAATAAGGTATAACAAATTATTTAAAAAAATCGAACTGTTCCTAAAATTTGTGTACAGTTTAGTGATGAAACATATTTATTTCTTAGATCATTTTGGTAGTGCCCAAAAATCTTCTGTTGACTCTTGTCAGAAGTAACAAATTTCCTCTTGGCGCGCAGAGTATTTAACATTTAAATTTCTAGAGGGAAAAATTTTAGTTTCTTTTTTATACTATGGAGCTAAATAAGCTTCCGAAGAAAACGGTCCATCCATATTGAATAGTGTAGAGAAAGCTTCAAGAGTTTAAAACATTTTGGCGTATCTACTTACTTAAGGTAGTTAAAGCCACGTGTTGATAAATTTTGAAATCAATAATTAATTGATGAAATTTCAACAACCCTAATCATTTCATTAAGGGCTAATTGTCCACTGTACATCTGTAGACGCAGTTAATGGTTCGATTATGCAAAAGCAAGATGGTATCCCCGTATGTAAATAGAACGTGCACTCCACCTCACTGAAACACCCCAAAAAGAGCGAGCACGTTTCCGATTCGTACTATACGCACACACATGTAACCGCTTTGATGTATAGAACAGCAACTTCCAGCAGATATGTGACGGTGGGCCCCCAAATGTGCCGTGATGGTCCTGGCACATCCTGCACGCCTTGTTGCGTGCTGCACGGAGGAATGCGTCTCTTGTGCAAACTGTTGCACTCGAACACGCATATAATGTCGAATTAAAGCCGCGGCTCGTTTTTATCTCGAAATCGAAATCGCGCAATATTTATTTAATAAATAACGAAACGTTTAATATTTTACGGAAAGAGCGCGCACATCTTGCATGACTGTCACTTTCGACAAAAAGAGTCCATGTCCTATTATTAACTTGACGCATAAATAAAAATTTAACTGACCGGGCGTTTATACTTGTAAATGGAAAGAGATTTCAACATTAATTATGGAAGCAGGTTACGGGATTTACATAATTTATAAATTATTTCCGAGGAAATTAGCAATTTATTAAAAAGAAAGATTAAGTAAAATGAAACTTATCGCATGGAATTAATCTTTATTAAAATATTGAAAATTAAGACTTCGATTGAATTATCACTTCTGTTAAAATTTGGCTGGCCAAGTTTGATTTAAAAATGAACTTGAGAATGCAATCACCATTCTTCTCCTGACAATAAGACAGTGTCTGCGTAGCAGTGGCCAAACGGCTTTATAAACATATCTCTTCCTAAATGTGTGCATACATCACTCTGTCAATGCGTTTTCTGTTCAAGAAATAATAATTAATCAAACGTGGGGTACACTGAATTAAAGAGTTGTAATATTTCGTTGCATTGCGTTTTCTTTTTTCTTTAATTAATTAATTTTTCCCCGCAAGTACATATTTGCAAGATGTGGATTCCCGATAAGAATTTCTCAATTTTTTGTGCAGCTATCTCTTAAATTCTTAAATTTGTATCCAACCACTAACATTGTATAATTTAAAATTTTATTTAAAAGTTCCCAATTCGTGCGTAGCAGAATAACGTATCGTGGCAACGTCACGAACAAGAAGTGTGTTACGTTGCTGTGTAACGTCGAAAGAGTTGGCAATACACAATGAAGGAATTTTACATACCGACATGCGGATTTGTTGCACGTCTGGAAAGGCAAGGATTAATATGCTGGAGCCTTTTAGTTGAATTTGAACAGCCAAATGACAAAGTTCTGTATCCTTCTTTCATGACAAGAAAGATGTGGGCCTCTACTTTTAGGCTACCTAATTACAAACTGATTTATTTGAAATTTAAATTATTATAAATAATACTAATAAAGTGTAAGTAGTTATAACCCAGCGAAAACATGTACGTTTATTCAACGTTAATTTCACGTTGTAATGGTGGAAATAACGTTATTCGTTGAAAAATGCAACGTTGTTTTTTGGTTGAATTAGCAACCATAATTATATCACGTTTGTATGACGTGTTTTTTAACGATCAGTTTAATATGGACGTAATTATAACGTGAAATAAATGCGTAACAATTTTGTCTTTTTACGACGTGATTTATACTATGAGTAAATGCGATGTATCTACCATACGTTGATTACCACATCATTTCAACGTTAATTTAACATCTACTATTCTACGTAATAAATGAGAAAAAAATTAACGAAACTAATACGTTAGATAAATCATAATTTACAACTAAATTTTTAACCCACGTTTTATAACGTTATTTTAACGTATACCGAATAAATATGCCTTACAAAACGTGATGTTGACGTTAGAAAACACTTAATTTTACAGTGATTGTCTATCGTAAGCTTCACACCTTTGAATTCTAATTTTACTAAAAATCTATGAAATATGAGGTTCTTCTCCATGCTTGGCAGCTTTGAAATGAAACGAAACAGGTATGAAAAGTACTGCTAATTTGGACATACGAGTCAACCACAACCCTTTTAAGTTGACGTAATATGTCAAATTTTTTTTAAGTTAGTTTGAATTTGATGCCCAAAATCTGTGATTAAAAATACTAAAGAACGTAATAGTCAATCAATTATACATACATATTGTCACGAATACTCATTGGGGACAGCTGTATACAGAGTGGAAAGTTTAACTGGAATAAATTCTGTAACTTAGAAGATTACGATTTGTAAAAAAAAATATTGGAACAGGTCAATTTTTATTTTTAATTGCTCATATTAAAAATGGACTTTTTTAACTTTTCAATTATTTTGAGGGGTGAAACGAACCCTAACTATGTTTTTTTAATGGAAGGATATGTTGAAAAAATTAGGAATACAGCTACGTTTTCTTTTTTATTTTCTTTAGCAGTAAAAGGTAAAAACAAAAAAAGAATTTTTTACTAAAACCGTTTTTAATGCCAAAAATTCAGGAACCCATTTTTATTATTTGATGAGGAAGAAATAAGCATTCCATATGGTATCGTATTGTTGCGTGCAGCCAATAGATGGCGCTGCCAATGCGCTAAATTTTAATTGTACGTAATTACCTCACTGAAGTTTTTCCCAATAGGTGGATAGGAAGAAGATGACCGATGACCGATTGAGTGGCCAACAAGATCTCCAGATCTCACCCCTTTAGACTTTTTTATGGGGTATTTAAAAGTAAAGTTTATGTGACTAAACCAAACGACATAGCAGAACTTCAGAACTTCAAATTCTGCATGAAATTAGGAGAGTAACGCCGGAAATGTTACAAACTGTTAGGGATGGAATTTATAATCCATTAGGGTATTGTCAAGTGAGAGGTGGCGAGCATTTTGAACATCTGATGCGTTAAAATCGTTCTAGTCAAAAATTTATTTTTTATTTTTTCGCCTTTTACTGTTTAAGAAAAATTAAAAAATAACAACTAGCTGTATTCCCAATTGAACAAGCTTTAAGAAAAAAATTACTCAACATACCCTTCCATTAAAAAAAAATAGTTAGGGGTTGTTTCATCCTTCCAAATAATTGAAAAGTTAAAGAAATCCATTTATAATATGCGCCATAAAAATAAAAATTGACCTGTTCCAAGAATTTTGCTACAAATGCCATTTTTCTAAGTTACAGAATTTATTCCAGTTAAACTTTCCACTCCACTGCGGTGTTTATGAGCAGCATGTAATTTTTTTAAAATTTTCATAAAGAAATAATTTTGTAAATAATAAAGTAAATTGAGAGTACTGTATTAAATGTGTTTTGTCGAATATTTTATGTTAGTGTAAATATTTTTAGAAATAGGCGATTTAGAATTACATGTGTATTATAAATAAATAATTTAGAATTTTTGAAATGTATATACAAAGAAAATAACCTTAGGATTGTAATAATTAGAAAAATTGATTTAATGATGTTATGATAATATGGATGTTAGAAGGAAACTGTAGGTAGTAAAGAGTTCGGAAATTGAACGAGTGAGGGCGGCGCGTAGCTATTGTAAGTTAAAGTGCCCGGTTCGGCTTTATTACGGAAGCGATATGGAAATGGGATCTCCAAATGGCTTAGCGGTCTAGTCCAGCCGACTTGGAAAGTCGTGTCACTCGGCGGCGTGGGTTCGAATTCCACCATTAGCGATGTATGTTTGTTCAGTCTAATGATTTAGACCCAGCTTTAATACACGTCGTAATTGTTCTGATTCAACGCTACACGTGGACATTGCCGCGACATTTTTTCGTTGTTTTAACGTAACCATAACACACGAATTCAACGTTTGTTACATGTTATTCCACAACGTTTTTTATACGTATGTATGCACTGGGATTTAACGTAGAAATACCGTGGACAAAGACGTTTAAAAGAAGTTGATTCGAGCGTTGTTAAAACGTATTAATAACACACACTAATTCAACGTTGATTAATTTTTATTCTACAACGTTTCTACACGTGACAGAGACGTTTAAAAGAAATTGATTGCCGCGACATTTTTTCGTTGTTTCAACGTAACAATACCACACGAATTCAACGTTTGGTTACATGTTATTTTACAACGTTTTTTACACGTACGTGTTTTCGCTGGGAAAGCACTCGTACTTACTTAATGACAATAGAGTGCAATATGTACTTGTATTTTTCTGAATTGTATGAAAGGTACTTATACTTGACTTGTTGTATTTATAAGTAGTACTTGGTACAGCTCTAGTTGAGAATAGTCAAAATTAACAAATTGGAAGGAGATTCGCTTGTTATCCTAAAGAATTACCGATTTGGAAAAAAGTTCCCGATAGAGATCAAATTATATTTAATAGAATATAACGTAGTACGTTTATTTTCCAACTAATTTCCCCGTGGAGCGAACAAATTATTATGTGGCTTGCAGGGAACGACGTGCAGGTCGGTGATGCGATCGCGCCCGGCCTCATTTACCTGTCACGGCCTCATCAAACAGCCCCTATAATTTAACTGGAAACAAGCCAGATAAAAGCGGGACAATTTACCTACAGATTACAAACACACAAAGAAAATGCACCGGTCGATATGTATTTTTTTCTATTATTTCCGAAAAATAACGAAATTACCCTCCTCGACCGCCGAGCTAAACGTCAGCTCCGAGACGCAGAGAAATCTAATTGCACCGTCATTATCGTATTAAGTATTTTTTTCAAAGATATTTATAAATTATAATATATTTCCGATATAATAATTTCATGCTTTGATATCTATAATCGAGGGATTAATAACAGAGTCTGGCGTTCGACTTTTTCCTGGTTTACTCACGTTAAGAAGAGATCTTGCAAGGAGGATGATTTTATGTGAAAGAATGAAGCGCCAAATGTACTATCAACTAAATACCTGAATGTAAAACCAAGTGGTCCTGGAATGCCAGTTCAATAATTAAGCGGAGTATTACCATATGGTCTATTTGTCACTGCCAATATAACACTTTTGAATAAATAAATTCATTGCCTTCTAGAGAGTAAAAGTATTCGATAATATTGTATAATATTCAATAAAAAATTTACCCATCGTAATAGTTTATTTTTTTAATAACATGATTCGTCTATTCATAAAAAATTGTCATAAATAATAGAAGACTCGTTCGATAAGTTTCAGATGGTACAAGGACTCAAGTGCTTTCTAGGACATTATTATTCATTAGGCAATTAGAAATATTTAATAAACTCCTAGATCCTAGACCATTCATTAACAAATAAAGATTTCGTTGGTAATACCTTGAGCCCAATACTTTTAAAGAAATGTGCAATCTTATTTTCTTAATTAACAAACAGTTATGATTCAGAAAATATCAGTTTAAAAAAAAACTCATAAATTTATTCCCAATGAGCTGCACCTGATTCCCTCGCCTAACCACATTTTCGGCTAATGCATAAATGCAACGCATCGAATATCCTTGCAATGAGCGCACTGAAAGCAACTGCGAATTATCATACGTTAATTGCGCTCGATTTTTAATTTTAGTTATATATTGCCGTTTATTTAACTAATTAAGGAAGTTTTTTCGATGAAAAGAAGAATAAAAGTCGAAGGTATTTTAATTAAACGAACTCCTGCGTTTAATTGGTTGTAATTAATTAATTTCGATATCATTTCAATTATTCCTTAATTCCTCGTCGTGTACGCTTATCTAAAATTACAAAGTGTTTCCGGTTTTTACTTGACGTCAAGTTTTATAATATGACACATACGTTTAGATTAAAGAGTATACATATTTAAAGCCTAATCCTTCATCGCGTAACCACAAGTGATTAATTAATGTAGTGCCACTGAATATAAAAGTGTGTTCTCTAACTTATCTGGATTTATTTTTTCGATTAGGAGATGTACCTTAAGTCACTATAAAAAGCTCATCTCCTAATCCAAGTTATTATTGGTCACTAATATCATGGATAGCCGTTTTGTTTTAATTGAATTTATTCCCACCTATCATAGTTTAGTGCAGTTTCGATTTGGAACACGCGATGCAATTTCACATTTCCACAATAACTCGAAAAACAAATATTCTACGTATAAAATAATATTTGTATTTTTGATAAAATCATTTAAGAAATTTTTGATTCGTCTTTTAAAATATGAATTACTTAACTTACTAACTAAGATAAGTAAGATGTTTTCAAGATGTGTATAATTGCATTTACACTTTATTCAACAATGAATTAAAAAAACTGCATCAAAGAAATTGTCTCTACATAATACAGGTGTACGTACAAGAATTTCATACGAATGAAGTAATGAACCAGTCCATTTGAAATTTATTAGCATTGAAAACTTACTAGTTTTTTCAATGATTGAAAATTGAATTTGCTTAACGGAGTCGCCGATGTCATAATAAAATTTTAAGACAACCCCTCATGATAATACAATTAATTTAAAAGGAATCCAAGATCCCCATACTGGAAAAATGATTTGCGACATATTGTACGTATGCTTATTATGTAATGCCTATTATGTTCAGTATTTTATCTTTCGGTAACACCCAGAATATTACATTAAATTTATTGAGTGTATTAACATTTTTACTGCAATTTACTATTAGGTATGTTCTTTCTAACACATCGCGAATCATGAGTAATGAAAATACGAAATCGCAAATGTAACATTTTGGTCAAATGTATTTAAAAGATTGGAGCAAACATTAAAAATAAAATTATGCATGTGATCCGTACCGATATTTCTCCTCTATCATTAGGAATTGCCGTATTATTTTTTGAATTAATATTGTCAGTATTAATTGACTTTTTTGAAAGAGTCTCAAAATGTTGCCAATAGAAAAACTTATCCTTTGCTGCCCTCTAACAAAGAGCAGCAAAGAATATTGAATCGTTTCCATTGGACTGTGTATTCTGAGTTGCCTATCTAGCAGATATTGTATTTGAATTTATTATACACTGAGAAAACAAAATGTGTTAATTCAAGCAAAAATTTTGTTTGAATGTATTGAACCGAAACTTTTTGTTGGTTAAACACTTTTTTTGGTTGAATTAACACATTTTGTTTACACTGATAAAACAAATGTGTTAATTTTACCAAAAAAATGTTCACCCAACAAAAAGTTTCGGTTCAATACGTTCAAACAAAATTTTTGCTTGAATTAACACATTTTGTTTTCTCAGTGTAGGAATTCATTTTATACAATAATTGGCTTCATTACTAACAATAATTACAATTTTTTGTTAATATAACTTATTTGGATCTTTCTCTTTTTCATTGGTGCATGAGGGTGGTGTTTTTAGTTAAAATGTCTATAGCATGCCAGTGAATATAGATCTAGGCTCTTATAGTATAGCTCTGCAGTATATGTACTCACTCTACTATGTATTACCGAGTTTCGTCAGTGATCATCCAAATTAGGCAACCAAGCTCACACTGTGGTAATACTTGAAATAAAATACCCCAAACCCCGAACACAATAATAGGATAACCAGTGGCGTAACTAAACAAATTAAAAGCAACAAACGTGACCTTTAAGTAATATTACAAATTGCGTCCAAATCTCTATGCAGTTTATTAAAACGGTAAATAAAGCGCAAACTCTATAATCTTTCTTCTATTATTCGTTCGTGTACCTTATAGGTGATAGCGATATGCCCCTGTAATTATTACAATGATTAAAATTTCCTTTTTTGTTTCTTGGGGTAATTATTGCTGTGTTCCATTCGTCAGGTATTGTTTGCGTTGTCCATTTGTGTAGTAAGGTTATCCCTTCGTTTCCCATGTATTTGATCATCTATTCCTGGCGCTTTCCTTATTTTGATTTTATTTACTATTTTATCTATTTCTTCTCTTATTCTGTTATTTGTGCTCCATCATCTTCTTCGTTTTTATCCATATTTCCAGCTTCTTCTTGTGATTCTATGTGACCTCTACTTACAATTAATAACTCTTCGAAATATTCCGTTCATCTTTCATCCTTTTCTTTCCTTTTCTGAATCCTCTTAAGACATGGTACAACATTTTAGGGTTTCTGAAGCGTTTTTCTCCATCTTGGCTTCGAACTCCTCCCATGACTTTGCCTTGGCTTCTTTTACTTTCTTTTTCACCTTTTCCCTTTGGTTTTTGTATGCCTGGTAGTCATCTGAATTTTAATTTTTTGCTTTTTCCATAAATAATTTTTCTTCTTTATTTCTTCTTTTATTTCGTCGTTGCACCAGTGCGTTAACTTCTTTCTGTTTGTCGTTCTATTTACTCAACAGACTTTCGCTGCTGCCGTTGCAATTATTGATTTCTACGTTTCCCATATTTTCTCTAGGTTCACTTCGTTTAGCTATATTTCTTCTTTTATCATCTCTTGGTACGCTTTTTGTTTTTCTTTACTTTCTAATTTGTGTGTCTTGATGATTGTATAACTACTTCCTTCTCATTTTCGACGACTTTTCCTGCAGTGTTTTATTCTTTATAGTTTCGTTCACTAAGAAATGATCACTTCCTATTTCATATCCTCTCTTCACTCGTATATCTTTAATTCTCTTTAATAATTTTCTTTCTACCAGGAGTAGGTTGATTATAGATCTTTCATCTCTGCTGCGCATTTCTCGAGCATATTCGTGAATATCTTTGTGCTCGTATTACCAAGTTGTTCATTACACAAAAATTCAATATTCTTTGGCCATTGTTGTTTTTAGTTATTTCTCCGAATTTGCCGATACAATAATTTGCTTCTTCTATATTGTTTCCCACTCTTCCATTCATATCACCTATTATCATTAGAGTTCCTTTACTGCTATCTACTTCTTTCTGTAAATTATTCCAAAATTCATCTAACTCTGTCTTTTGTGCACCCTCGTTTGGTCCGTAGGTATGCTATCAATATCGTAAGTATTTCTTCGCTTTGTTCTATTTCTTTTCTCATCAATCATGCTGATATTCCCTTCCAATCTCTGATTCCGTTCGCATTTCGTTTATGGATGATGCATCCTACACTTTACTTTTCCCACTCTGTACTATTAAATAAATTAGTAATAAAATGTCATGTCTGACCTTTTTGTTAATTACCCGGTAATTTTATCATGACAGGAAATGATACTCTAAACAACAAACCACATAGTGTTAATTTTGCAGTAGTACGCTGAGTCGCTTTTTAACGCGAATCCGAATAAAATGTTCGGAATTCTTGTTAATATAAACGTACTCCTTTGTGCCATTTTTCTCAGTGTATATATCATCAAGGGCCCACCTTCTAACTCCTCGCAGCCCTTCATTTTCCGTAATTGCCAGAACATCTATGTCTGATTCTTCCAATAATGCACTTAGCTCTATCTCCTTTCCGGTTACAGTTTATTAAAAAAAACGGTGAGGAAGAAACTAATTTGGTTTGGTAATGTCTGTGAATGAATGCAAAGTGCAGAAATTTCCACAACCTACCGTGTGTTTATTTTTCATACAACACCATGTATATTTTTATTTTCTGAAAGGTAATGAAAAGCTAATATATGACGTTTATATATCAAATCGAAAGTAAATGCTTTATTTGAACTAGTGATGTGGGAAATGTGATTCAAAATGGGAAATTTTTACTCGGTAATACTGGAAACCAATTTTTTCACGAATAGGCATTCCATAATCGATAAAGGACGTTAATATTATTATTATTAAAATAAATAAACCTTTACAATTTTTACATAATTTATTATAAGTTGCTACATTAAATATGTATTATTCGCTCAATGAGTCTTTCTGTTTATACTTGTATAATTATAAAAGAGCGGAATTTTCTTATTATTTTCTCGAAGTATGTTATTTAAGACTACTCAACGCCTTACGTTTCTTTAAATAGCAACCAGCAAAACATGAGTAAAGGTAAGAGACTGGATACCTGGTCTATTAACACTTGGGTCAAGTCTGTAGACCGCTAGCTTTTGATTCTCGAGGTGGGTTGTAGGTAGTAACCAACAGGTGCGGCACAGCATTCTCTTTCTTATTTTTTTGCTACATTCGCAGTTTCAGTTCGTTAACGCGTACGATGCACAAAAAGTGTTTACTAAAACAGACGTTTTATTTACGCCGATAAGACAGTAAAACCGGGTCGTGCGTACCTACTCAGTGCCGGGACTAACGTCTATTTAAAAAATATGTTCAATTCGGGTTGATGAAGACTCGCCAATCAAAAGGATATGTGGGTTGATACGTGTTTTCCAAATACAGTGCGAACAAGGGTTAGTATATTATGAATTTATTTCCAAGTTACCGTCTTAACGCAGCGTTAAATGTACTCACATCTTGCTCAGCGCGTTTTACGTGTGACCTGGATCGAGGAGCGGTCGGTTTACCTACTTTTTTAAAGTCGAATTTCAATTACGTCTGTTGCTGAGAACGGTCAATTTTATTGTTGAATGGTTCGCACGATTCGTTATGCAAGAGTTCGTGAAAGTGCACAAATTTTCAAAAAATTAAGCCATTGCACTTTGGTGTAAACTTTCAGAAATTTACGCGAGGAAAATAAAATCGTTAGGTACTTGTCACAAGTTTCAAACATTTCAAAATTAAACGAAAGCGCGCAAACTGAAAAAATCGAGATAAAATGCAAGTTGTTTTGTAAATACATAGTAGTTTTCATGGTTCAAGAAACTGTAGTTACTGTAACGTATTGATTATTTTACAGTGTCATTTGCAACGTTCACAAAAGCTACAAATAGAAAGGTTTGGCACTATTACATAGTTCATTAACTTTACGTCCTTTCCGTATGATTTTAATCCCATTTAGTTTATTTCTATTAAAAAGGTCCTTTCTCGAATAATTTAGGAAGATATTAAAGTACTTTTTTAAGTATTTTTTAATACTATGAAAGTTTTTAACTGTATACAGATAACTAGAATAAATTGCAAGATTGCTGTGTCGAAATTTACCGAAAGAAATTAGCGTTAATTTAAATAAGTGCACTAAAAGTAATGAAATCCTGAACTTATAAACCCACGCGTACTTGAGCAAAAAATTCATGACTCAAGTTTAGGCCCACTCTTTTCTCCAAATTTAAAACACTTCGATTGCTCTTTGTGCTTGCCAATAAAAAAAACAGGAATAATATAATTGTGAGTCGTGGAGAGCTAAAAACCAAGGATTTGTGAAACCATTAACGAGGAGTTGAATGCTCTTTTCATTATTTTAATAAAGTGCACAACCAGAAATTTCCACGCAAATTTCTTAAAAATTATTCACGTCTCGTTTGGAACACCAAAGAATCTCGAGACATAAATCAACGTTTAAGTTGTATACATTAATCTTGTGATCTATGTAATTTTTCCATAAAGCAGAAATAAACATTTCGAGGAGTCGAACAAGTTCTGCTACTACCTGAAATTTTACCTTGGATATTCGATAAAAAAAGCCTCCACACATTAAGGTCTGCGGCGATAGCCTTTCACTGAGCACAGCAGCAGCGTGATTTTCTTATTACATGAAATAATACTTAAAAATAAACCGAAGATTGATCAAGCAACATCAGGAAGAATATTAATATTCCTGACGCGTTGCTTAATTATGTACCGCCTTTTTTAATTTCGTGGTGTGAATCTACAATATGTAATTTAATTGTTGGTTAATTTAAATGTATACGTACTTACTTCGTTTGCTTTTAAAATTTTCACATCTGCGTGAGTTTTTAGAACTCGAAAATAAACCAAACCAAGTCTAATTCGTGGTATTAAGCTGGACTTAATGAAGTTGTTAGTCAAGTACCTCAGCTATACGATTAATTTTATCGAACACATTCTCTTAATATTTTAAAATTAAATTTATTTATTTATTTATTAATAAAGATGAACTGAAAAAATAAAATTATTCGATTTAATATGTAAATTACGAAGCAAAATAAATACTAACAAATCTAGAGAGGTGATGTAAATGCTTGCAAAGAAATTAATTAAGACTGTAAAATACGTTTTCGTTGTCCTATCGAAATTCATTAATACCTAATTAAAAAGTTTTATTGCTAAAGTTAATCAAAATTTCATTTTGCTAAACTTAATCAAAATTTCATTAAGAGGAAACTAAATGGCACATGGTTGATTGATTAAAAACATAAATATCTAGTATAACAGAACTTTATTTTTAATAGAGAACATAACGGATGTATTTCAACTAATCTCGAATTTAGGTAATCGGGTTATTACATCGTCGATTATGCTAGAGATTAAATTACTTCGATTTCCACAGCCAGCAAGCGGTCTATAAACAGCGCATTTCACCAACAAAATAGGAGAAAAAGCGTGAAATTGTTAATTTTACACTTCAAGTATTCGGAAAAAGATACCAGGAGCATTCCTTTCTGTGAAGAATTCCTTATTGAAAGTGAAAGCTTATCAGCAAGTTTAAATCGCAAAATCTTAACGTACGATTTAAAAAAATATTGGAAAAGAAAGTGGAAGTGCTGGTCGACCAAACTTCCGCTTTATTTTAGATGCGAAAGTAAATAAATTACATATACTCTTAAATTACATTTATTGTAGGTAACTTACAAAAGTTGATCGACAAACATTAAACTATCGAATCAATAAAAATTATAAAATAATATTACATATCCTAAGATAGTGGCTATTCTGTTTCCTTTTCTACTTTGTTTAAATTCGGTATGCGATGATTGAGGCAGAAGTAGATTGGCGAACATTCACAGAATCCTGATTTGCATGAGTAACTACTATCCACATTAGAAACCAGACTTTGTGTAATGATCAATTTCAAAAATTAAATAAATGTCTTCTGCGATTCGTATCTCTTTACCGAAGCTTCCAGAAGAATCGCACTCTATTGCCGATGTTTCATTCTTCGTTACAGAAGAAGCTATCTTTAAAGTTTCTACAGAAAGCAGCAGCAGCAACGGTATCTATAGCTCCTGTGAGATAGCAACGGAGATAGAAACAAGCAGAATAGTAGCAGCGCCCTGAAGAAGTTCTCCTGCAACGAGGAACGAAACGTCGACTATAAAAGAGTTAATTGGTGATGGCAATTCTATCAAAAATCTCGATAAAGATAGACAAACGTTACTAAAAAGTTACTAAATAAGATCATTACAGAAAAGAGTGGAATATAAGAATGATCCTGCTGATATATAAAAAAGGAGAAATAAGAGATTGCGCTAACTATCGAGGAATAACGTTAAAGAATGTATCAGCTAAAGTATTGGAAGCGAGGATAAAAGAGAAGCTAGAACAACAATTAGAAGAAACGCAATAAGGTTTTGGGAAAGGCCGAAGCACACAAGACCCTATATTCATACTCAAACAATGAATAGAATAATATATAGAGAAAAATAAAGAAATGCACATCATGCTTTGTAGACCTGGAAAAGGCATTCGATAAAATTTGAAGAGATGTATGGATAAGCTTAGAAAGGAAAGGAATAAATAGAGAGACAATCGCAGTAATAAAACAACGAACGTAGTAAGAACATATAATGAAGAGTCCAAAGAGTTTGAAACTGAGGAGAGCCTAAAACAGGGCTGTGTACTCAGCCCGCTACTTTTTGCAACAGTAATGGATGAGG
The DNA here is from genome assembly GCA_033060865.1 of Dorcus hopei. Taxonomy (NCBI): domain Eukaryota; kingdom Metazoa; phylum Arthropoda; class Insecta; order Coleoptera; family Lucanidae; genus Dorcus; species Dorcus hopei. Next base: position 357,025 of record CM065425.1, on the reverse strand, counting down.
CCATAAAAAGGGCAAAAAAGAAAAGGAAACCGATTACAATGGAATATTGGAAGATGAACAGACTGGAAATATCGGAGTTGTTATTCGCGAACGAAATGGCTCAGAGAAACAATTACAACTTAACATGAATGTACTAAACATAGAATTGAAAAAGATAAACATGACAAACAAGACTATGATAGTATCACAAGACAGCAGAATCCATAATATCACAATAGAAGGAAGAAAGGTCGAACAGGTGAAAGAATTTAAGTACTTAGGAACAATAATAGAAGGGAATGGAATTGCAGCAATTGAGCCAGAAGGGAATGGAAGACAAGAAAAAGAAATAACAGACAAAGTAAGAAAAGTAGGCAGAATATGTAATTATCTAAGATCAACCTCCTTCAATAAAAGAGAAAAATAACAAGCGAAGTTAAAACAGAGGTTGTTAAAAAAGTTGTAAACCCTACACCACTATACGGACGTGCATCTTGGACCCTCTCAAATAAAGACAAAAGTAGAATAAGCGCCACAGAAATGAGGTTTTTGGGAGAAATGGGAGGGAAGACTAGAAGAAACAGGATAAGGAATGAAATATATAGAGAAAAACTAAAAATAAGACCAATAATACAGAAGATACAGGAAAGTCAACTGGGGCGGTTGGGACACATCCACAGAATGCCAGAAAGCAGATTAACTAAAAAAGTCTACGAGGTACAAGTACAAGGAACAAACAAAAAAGGAAGGCCAAGAAGGACATGGACGGACGAAGTCAGACAGGCGGCACAGGAAAAGGATATCAAGTGGAGGGATATAAACAAGCTCGCACAAAATCGAAAGGAGTGGAAAAAGAAAATAAACTCAACTCCAAAGTCTTACACTTAATGGTAAAAAGATTCAGAATTAAGTAAGTAAGTAAGTAACGAAAAACGAAGAAGCGAAGAGAAACTAGTCACAAGGTTCTATCGAAAGCCCTGGTGAAGAATTCAGAAATTATTAAAGAATTCAGTAAAAGAAGTGTTCAAAATACATCTTTCATCTGAGTTTCGAAAATTCGACCTCTTTCGATTCATGTGAGAAAGTAAAAATAAATCAAATATTTCCTTTAGAAAGAGGATTTCTGGTCTGATGAAACTATCGATATTTTGCAAATAGAAGAATTGGAAGATGTAAAAGTTAACAACATATTAAGTTGTTTCAGATATCGCAATTCAAGAGAGCATTGTAGCGTTAAAAATATTAGCAAGGAAAGGTAGTTCAGGAAATCTTGTTGGCAATGCAGAGAAGAACGCACAGAATTCTTTCCGAAGCTATCACTAGTTTGAAGGCAGAACTTTGGAAGGCTCTAAAACTCAAGAGCAAAATGAACGTTTCAGATAAAAGTACTGCAATATGAATCAGATTAGCAAGAAATGGCATTCAGGCAGAGATTTTTTCGAAGCTATTAATATTTTGAAGACAAAAGGATTGGGAGAACTTGAAAGTTAGCAACAAATCGAGTTGCTCCAGATTTCCTAATACAAAGCTATTGAAGGAGAAGATCATCAAGAGACGGCAGTTCAGTTATTATTTATTTTAATACAGTGACTCTTTGGATTATTGTATCCCATAGCTTTTCACTTTGGAAGTAACCTTTCATTTCACGTCAATGTCGAAAAGACAATTAATAAAAAGTGGTCATCAAGACGTCAAAATTTTTTCACTATTTTTTATTAACTGTGGGCAAAGTCCGGTCATTTCGGTTTTTTTTTTCATTGATGTCATTGGATCACATTCGAAAATAACAGTTTCTTAACACATGAATAAAGCATGCTGTTGTTAAAGAGAATCATTATAGCCAAGCTGCCTTTTGCTTCAGGATAACGCACTCGTGTACGCATCGATTCTTGCGAATACTGCTCTTCTAAGAATGTCGCTTTAAACAACGGGATAACCCACTTTAGAACCCTGACCTGACCCCAAGCGAATACTATGATCCACAATACGTACATATAAATAAACATAAATTTTCGGAAATGCAAAATAATTTTGATCAAATAAAACTTAGGAAAGATAAACTGGGGAAAGTATTCATCAAGGACTCATTTTTTCCTGGCATTCTACGAATGAGAAATAGATTTCTTGCTTAAAGATATCGATCTGAACGTTAAACGATTTAATAGACATGAATCATTATAGGAATTTAATAAACATGCACTGCTGCGTACGTTTGTTTTCTGTAATGTAATTCCACATTCTTTTGTGGATATCCTAAGCAAGCATTTCTGATTGGGTGGATTAATTAGAATTACTTAAATTAATGAAATAAATACTTTGAAGTTACAAACGCAAATAAAACAGTTTGGTCGCGTTTAAGACATTTCCCCTCGTGTTCAGCTTATTCATCTTGCAATGCTTAAAGACTCTTAATTTTCTGTCTTGTTATCATCAGATTAATTAAATTTACTTTGTTCCTTCTGATTTACGAGTTACATCTGAGATAAAACCATTTTATATGCCATTTTAAATGCAAAACCCGTACAATATTTATAGATCCGCAGGACTTGTAACCAGCCAAGGTTTGCATTATTGTTAAAACATCGTAACAATAACATAATGAACATTCTCACAATTTACCTACGTAGGTGAAACTACGACGGCAAAGTTGCGCTTTGCAACCACGACGAACGAAATATGTGTCTATTCAAAAGAAGCGGAGATTAATTAAATGGAATGTACAGGGTTGTCTGGAAGTGCACTCGTGCGTGCATAAATTGATTAGACGAAAGTTGGTTTCGCAATGACAGTCATTTATATTGAGTTATCCACGTTGCAGTTACCGTTGGTAAACAAAAAGACGAGACTCATGATATCTATCTTATTGGAAATTAATTAGTTTAAATCAATATTCATATTTCAGAAAAAATCATCGTATTCCTTTTTGTTATATTTCTGAGTACTGAGTGGTTTGTTAATTAATATCTCAAAGAGACTATACCGTGGGTTTATAAAGCAATAAACAGTGAGGGGCTCAGCTATTAGCTTTTTAATCTGTAAACAGAAAATATATGTTTCATCTCTCCTATAAACAATCAAAACAAGAAATTTTAATTTATAATCAATCACAATGAACTTATTTCGCAAATACTATTTATAGATTGATCTAAAACTTACCTACGTTCCATGGCGATAAATATTAATCAGAGAGAGGTTCGTTGCAATACGCGAAAGGATTTGTTGATACATAATATAGTTATTAACCAACACGAAATATTGATGTCTTACACCAGTTACACTATAATTATGTGTAAATTTCATTTCATACAACTCAGATTGCGCGATTAAATTGCGACACGTGCTTGGAGTTTTCTGGGGGGAAAACCAAAGCGCAACAAAATTAAATTTTCGAAATGGAATGTGAAGGTGAGACAGTAAGTAGACGATCAACAACAACAAATTGGTTCGAATATTCAATAACGTTTTCAATTTCCCACCATTCAGTACATCTTGTACATTTCTATAAAAATTTGAATACGGTTTTAAAAGTAGTCGCTTCTAATATTGCATTATTTATTACCCTGAAACTAAACAGCCTGCAGAGTGAAGTGTAAAGTTCTTAGATGGAAATAAAGCAACTTTTTTCTACATCGAGTAATTTCAACACTAGAAAAGAATGTAAATCGCTTCGGTCAATCACTTGATTTGCAAACGACTTTTAGAAGTTGTAATTAATCGATTTTCACTGATTTCTTTAATTTAGTAGTGTGCTTCGCGGAATGCGTCTAATTATATATAATATGCCAGCTGACCTTTTGATGATGGACTCAACAGGCTTGTTAAGTAACACATTCAAGCTAAATCTAAATCTACACACGCTAAGATATTTTGTACGCTAATAACTCACGAAAATGTGTCAAACGACGTAATTACAACTACAGAAAAACGGATTCTTTATTTGCACAGATACAAAGACTCCGTTAATAATATCAGTCAAGGTTGCTGTGTTGACACTCCTTTACCGTTAACAGTACTGTTTCGGTATTCACATAAATAAATTTTTAACAAGTGAATTTCATTACACGTGTTTACTATTTTAATGCTAATTGGTTTTCACACATAGCTTCGAATGCAGTTGCCCATATTGTTAAGTCCGTGACGTAAAGCTCTGTGGCATTTCGTTTCGTTGAAGACCAAGCATGAATTTTTAGTTGAACGAAAAACACTTAGCGTGGAGATTGTTACAATCACTCGCTCCTCTTGTTCAATTCACTCAATCAGTTTTTAAAAAGCAGGTTCTGCTTCACATCCTACATTCCTTAGATGTGTCGTAAATAAAGGCTTTTTTTTCTGTTCTGTATAATTTTTATAAAAGAAAAATAAGAAAGTTCCATCAGCATTGATGGTCTTTGCGAAAGTTATCAACACTGTAGATTTCGTAACAAGCCTGGAAAGTACCAAATATCGCGCGCGTATAAAACACAAACATATGTCCATGTATGGTCCTAGATATGTTGATTGTCATGGTCTGTTTACTAACTTATTTCTTTACGTAACAAAACAAACTACTTTTGACATTACTTTTGTATTGCAGCAGATTTTTGTTGGGGATTAAACCTTTTAATCACGTTTCTAAGTACATAGTTTCAAATTTGCAAAATACTATTTTTTTAAATCTAAGCTCAATGGAGACTTTCTTTAAGAATGCACACCTGCGACCGCTTAATAAATTTGTTTCGTAGAACAAGCTATTTTTAAATGTTAATTAAAACAAATTCTTTTTTACTATTACATATCATCGTTCGCGGCAACATAACGTGTTATGTAATGGTGAAGATATTTTATTATCTCCGCGGATAGTTAAGGCTTCTTTACTCGTCTGTGAATCGCCTGAACCAGACGCAAAATTGCTTGTTATTATACTTTTAACTCTCCTTTATTAGGCGGGCATGTAGGAATGTTATGCTTTCGTAAACACGCAGAAAAATTTCTTTTTTGCTCTCGTGGAATTAATTACGGTTAGAAAATCTTTCTAACGGTAAATCTATACTCATTGTCTGCGCAGAAATTACGTTGTTTACATTCTGCAAAGATTTGCCTTATCTCATCTGAGTGTGAGATAAAGATACTTATAATAAGGATAAGGAAGTATGGCCTTACACTTAACGAAGGGTAATCCTTCATGAATTCATTTGTAGTGCATAAATAAGTCTGACGAATCAATTGTATAATTAAAGGGTACTGAAATTATTTGACAAATTTAATTTGTTTCAGAAGTCCCAATGGCTGCCAAAGTGATTCTGGGAACTTACCTGGTACTTCTTTGTATCCAACGAATAGCAGCAGCAGGTATTGACTTATTTATTAATTATTTATCTTGACTTTATTTAACTTTATCAAGTTTTTAAGAATCATTAGCAGCTTTTCCGAGCGCAATTTCGACGTACGAAAAACTTTTCATCTTCTGCATTGTTAATTAAATATTGTTTATTTAATTAGTTTTACAATTGCAACAACTCAGAACTTTAACGTTCACGATGTGATTGATGTGCCTATTTAGAAAGTTGCGTTTAAAACCTGAAGTGTCTCGTTGAGATAACTAGTAGAATTAGCGTACATTTTCGATTTGGCTGCTTCGATGTCGAATTGCAAAAGTATGAGCAGGTAAGTCGTCATCGAAGCACACATCTAAATTTAAAAAAAATTAGCTCACAAGCCAGATCTTATTTGATTACTTACTGAAAATAAAAATGAATAGTCGATGTCAAACAGTTCGCAAGCTGTTATTTCCAATTTGTCGTGCATAAGTTGAAACGTTGAGACAACTATCTATAAAAAAATAAGAATAATGAAATTATGATCAAACCAAAAGAGAATGAAATGGGGGTGAAACTTACTATGTTTCTTGCTTCCGTGTTATCCGGGTTTATTTCGGTTTTATACAATATGTCCTTAGTATGATTCACCTAAACATATTTCCTCATAAGAATAGCCACACGTTCTCTTTTAATTGCTTCTTACCTTGTAGCAAAGCATCATGCAGGATCTCAATAAAATCAACAATTCCACTATATGAAACAGAATCGGCTTCAAGCAAGAGAACAAGACGTATCCGAGATTTTCACTTTTACCAACAGTAAGATAATACAACACGATGTATCCATCCGCCAAGAACAGCACGAACAGCAAACCGAACGATAGCAACAATTGGAGCGTGAACAGAACGTTAACGTCTCGTGCCGCGTCTACAATTCTCTTATGTATCTTCAGTATTCGTTCCACGTGCTTTCCGAAAGAATAAGAAACGCCAAGCTTAGACGAATTCACCGATTTTTCCATCCTGGATTCCAAGTAGTCGTTGAGTATTTCGATCCGACCGTTCAATACCATCATGCACAGGAAAACCTGGATCTTCATCGAGGTGATAATCACAGTCGGGAACACGGATTCGAACACCTTGTCAACCCCGGCGATTTCCGGGAAGAGTAAAAGATGTAGTGCAATTTCGAACACGAGGAAATAAACCAGGTATACGCTGACGCTTAAAGCCAAAGCAATTTTGAAGAGGTAGCTGCGCTTTCGCAGCAATTCTTCGCCGAGGCCGAGCCTCTTCAAAATCTGATCGGTTTCTTCGATTGAATGAATGATTTTCAGTTCTCTATGGTAAAATAAATGAGACAGAACGTAGACACAGCACATTACTATTGCATTCCCGACGAAGTAGGACTCCTTAATTACAGTTATGATATACGATTGATAATTTAAGATGGAGTGTAGTGCTTCACCGTAAGTGAAGAATTGCCTCATGTATAGACACGTGTATAATAGTGCTAATAGTAAGCTGGGAAAGCATCTTTTATATTTTCCATTTTTGGTTTTGTATAGTGCAGACACTCCCAATATAGCACACCAACATTGAATTGGAAAAATGCTCATGTGAGTGCTATTTACCCGAATCATCTTCTTACTAGAACACGTTAATTTTGTTATGTTTGAATCTTCAAAAAGACTCCTTTAAATTCATGTCTCAAATTTATGCTTTAGTTTAGCATGGAAAAAATTAAAATAAATTAGAAACCGAAGGCAGGAGACCTTTAGGAGTAATCAGAACAAGTGGAGGAGAAGCAAATGCCAAGAAAACATATAAATCGTTACGCAAACAACTTTTATGTTGGAGACGGGATTCAAAAATAAAAGACATGATGGAAATCAAATTAGGCAAGCCAAACAATAGATGAGTAAAAAATCGTTAACAAAAATTGAATGGAACTCCAAACTGATAAAAGAATGATACCATTAGACGCCTAATTACTAATTAGAAAAAATCGAGTAATTCCTAAAACATAAATTTGGAAACGAAACTACTGACTTGAATTAGATTGTTTATCAAAATCGTGTACAACAATAAACATACCGATTCAAAAAGCCTACAGTATTTGTGTTCTGTAGCGAAGGTGCTTTATGAAACTTATGTATTGACCCTACTAAACAACAACCAATACTCAATGAACATTCTCATTTCGTCATCAATTTAATTAACTAGATAATTGACCCACATATAATCATCTTTCTGTCATACCATGTGACAGCAAATTAATTTTCATTTGCAGTCGTAGGTACTTAATGATATTAAGTATCGATCGCTTTGGACGTCGACGCACTTACTTTAAACATTAATTGATACTGCAGTAATTAAGCACTTTATTTATTGCAGGACTATGTGAAGTTGAAACCGGCCAGTCGAACATTATCCTAGATATAGAAGAAAGTAAGGGTTCATGTAAGTATCCGTTCACCAATTGCAATCGTTTTCGTACAAGATTTTAATTAGAAGTATTTTAGTTTGCAATCGTTTTCGTACATGATTTTAATTATGTAGAAGTATTTCAGTAAATACTTTCTCTGGTGCGCAATCTTTAATAAGAAAAGAGAAATTTGAAGTGACATACTCTTGCAGCGATATCTCAAGAAACCGTACCGCTAGAGTTACCAATAGCAGGAGAACCAAACGTAGACGTTTTCCTGGACTTGATATTTCCGAAAGGGCCCCCCATTTTCTTTTTGAACGGGAAGAAGTTGCAGCTACTCTCACCGTTGGACAGAGATGCCGATAGTTTATCGCATATCGTTTTTCAACTTGCGTGCACGATAAAAGCGACCCACAGGAAGAGGACCTACCCCGTAATCGTAAGACTGACAGACATAAATGACAACGCGCCCGAGTTTGTAAACACCCCGTACGAAACCAGTATATCAGAGGTAAGTTTTTTGGATAGTTTTTATATTTACACCTGATTACAAACACCATACGTAGGAACTGTGTTTGTTTAGCCTTAATTTGTGAGGAAAGCGTGCCATGAACCTCTCTGGAGTATAATCTCTACTTTCCTTACAGTTGTTATTAATAAACAAAAAAACACATAGATTTAGCTGTGATTACGGTAAAAGTAAAACTATAATCTTTCTAATTACGTAATATATCAATCCTCATGTATATCCGAGCGGTGTCGTTAAACTCGAAGAGCTGATTAAGGAAAAGGAGGTAATTATGTATTTAAGTGCCGAGGTTTTTTTAGGAAATGTTTCCATTAGGTTAACGGTAAACGTTTATGCAGATTGATATTAATTTGAGAAACTGGCATGTGTGTTATTTATAAGTGTTCAAGGGTATAATTAATTGGATATCAATCAGGTTTGTGTTCAATTGTGACAAAGTCCAACAAATATTTGACATGGGTGTGGACAATTTATGCATTTATTTATGGCAGCAATTCTCTTAATTGAATGGCCTGTAAATTAAAAGGAGATCATTTTTGTTCTTTAAATAAAGCAAAATTATAGTTCACTCAATAAATTCTTCACTTTGAACTGTAAAATTTTTATGAACCAATTCTTTGCTGAATTCATCTGGTTCTGTGATGAAGTTAAATCAGTATCAAATACCAAGTTCTCTTTGCAGTGCAACTAGCAGATTAATGTTCACCTCGTAAATCAAAAATGATTTCACAGATTTCACACATTTTTAAATGTTTAAATTCCCAGAAAATTGGAGACCCAAAATATATGCTGTGCACGTGTACGTCGAGGGCATTGTATTTAATTTGGAACGTCTCCTCTGAACTCAACACAAAATGTTAGTTTGTAGTTTTGATTTGAAATGAAAACTGTATTACAGGAAAGTGACCTTGTTCCTCGATTCTAAGCTCTCCATTTTAAATTTGATATGTCGAAAACGTACAATTGATTGGTACTTTATGAACAATTAGGCAGAAAATAGAATTTATTTTTTTAACGCTAACATTCTCGACATTTTATTATAAAAAAAATGTTAGGCGTAGCAAGTAATTACATATAATTTATATCAACCGTTTTCCAGATGCTGCTGGCAATCACTTTAATCGATTAATTGCTGATATTATTTATTTAATTATTGTTATGATTTAATAATTGATTCTTTGAAAGTATAAATCATAAAAAAATAGTTGCGGCTTCAAGACACATATTTTCACAATGTAATAAATTAGATTAGCACAGCAGATATTTGTTTCTTTCTGAATTCTTGTTTTTAAGGAAATGCCATACAATCAGCTCTCACGACTTCTAAATCTCCAATTATATTTTTCTGTTTTCGTGTGGGTATTACCCAATTGTTCCCCATCTACCACATCAGATACCACCATCAAAACTTTCCAGTCTGAAAGAATACTTTTTAAATTTTTAGTTAACGCCAATAGGAACTACAATATTCCAAAATATATTAGCGAAAGACAAAGATGCCGGAGTAAACGCTCTAGTAGAGTACTCGATCGTACCAGGAAGCGGCAACGACCCAGACTACGACGGCAGAGTCAATTCCGCCGACGGCTACGGTTTTTTTGCAATTAATTTACCACATCAGGGTCAAGTTACAGTGAACAGGACGCTAGACTATGAAAAAACGCAAAGATATTACGTCACGATTGTGGCCACTGTAAGTTTATTCTCTAACCCATCGCCTTCAATAAGATTTAAAAATTTACATAAAAATTCAGTAATTACATGTTTGATTGTATCAGCGTTAATAAGGAAGTAGACTGTGTACATGTCTGTCGAATGCTTCAAGCAAAACAAAACGTTGAATTCACTTTCTTTTTAAACGAGCTGATACGATCTAACGAATTATTTGCTCCATATGATCATGAAACAATTATTTCAATTTCAACGAACTTAAAATGTCACGGGCCATGAAAGGAAAACGAAACTAAACCAAATTTCTCCGATTATATTCTCGTTAAAATCAACTTGAGCTTTCTTTCCACCACACTTTCTTAACATAGAAAGAATTCTATTTTAATTCCGAAAGTCCAATTATTGTGATTTTTAGGACAAAGCAAGAAACGAATCGCATCGTCTGTCAGCAACCACGACTCTAACCGTTAACATCAAAGATGACGACGATCAAAACCCATCTTTCATATATAAAGGCTGCATGCTGCTCGATGGTTCTTGCATCAATCCGGAGTACTCAGCTTCTGTAAGTGACTTAAAAAGTTGTGAAGCTCGTGGTAATATCGCGTTACATGTAGGTGTCAAGTGGAGTACTCCACGGAGTCCTCAACATATCACCGGAAAAAATTCAAGCCGTCGACATGGATACCATTAATTCACCGATTCGTTACACCTTCGTCAGTGGCACTCCCAATTCTTACTCGGAGTACTTCCGAATCGACCCCGACACTGGTGCGGTGCACCAAATAAAACCAGTTGATACCTCAACGACGAAGCTCTTCAATATAATCATCAAAGTAACTTATTTAGGAGACTCGTTTAAACAAAACTCAATTTGGGCGTGTTGTAGGCTCAAGAGATATCAGAAGCGAAAAGGTCAACCACGGCGAAGCTATCGATTACCGTGAAACCGGTCGACGCAAATCCACCGGAAATATTTATGTCTTCCGTGGAAGGTTTCGTCAACGAGAATTCGCCCGTTGGCACGAACGTTCTCGACCTGGAAGGCGTTCCATTGACGGTCACCGTCGAAGACAAAGACTTTGTGAGTTTATTAATAAATTTTATAATCGAAACAAACACAGAGCTAGTTAAAATTGTTAATTAAGTCTGCCATTAGGCGGCAATCGAGAATGTTAATTGTTAAAGGCATTTATTGCAGCGGTAAAGGAACAGGTTATTAAATTTACATAACTAGGTCATAACGGATTTTAAATGATTCAAAACGAAAATGTTATTAATGTGAGGAAAGAGCTGGGTCAGTAGAAAAATATGCATGTTATTGATGGAGGAAGAACTTTGCACTTTTTTATTTAAATCGTCAATACCGCCAGCAATCTAAATCAATTAATTTAAACACATCTTATTAAAGCTTGTCCAGTTTACTTGATTTTCTGTAATCAAGAAATAATTTCAGGGTCCAGACGATCCAAAACCAGCATACATGTTCGAATTAACAACTCCATTCTTTGTGGTCGACAAACACGGTAGGCTCGTGGTAAACGAAAACAACCTTGACAGAGATCCTCCAAACCCGGGCAAATTCAGATTCCAAATTGTTGCAAGAGAGAAAACAGGTGTGGCCGCTAGTGCGCCGGTTTCTTTAACTGTCAACCTGATGGACGTCAACGATAACGCACCCGTCTTACCGATCATACCCCCTGTGACAGTTCCGGCCGGAGACACCAAGCGTAAAGTTATACGCGTGCAGGCCTCCGATAATGACGAAGGAGACAACGCCATAATTACTTACTCGATTTACCACGTGTCCAATAATGGAAATAACAAATTTATCATCGAACCCAAAACGGGTCAGATTGAGACGGTTGGAAAGCTGAATGCCGGTGATCAGTACAGTTTGACGGTGCAAGCCACTGATAAAGGAGGGTTGTACACGCAAGCGATCGTTGAAGTTACCATAAGTCCGGGCCCGAATACCCAAAGTCCTGTCTTTGAACAGTCAGTTTATGATATCGAAGTCAGCGAAGGTGCTACCATTAATTCAACGGTAGCAACAATAGTGGTATGTAACACCAAGCTGATTCAATAGGAGATTATCAATTATTGATTTTAATTTAGGCAACTGATCCAGAGGACGATCCAGTATCTTATTCAATCCAGTCTGGGAACGATTTGAGACAATTTGCCATCGGTTCGAAATCTGGAGTCATAACGGTCATCAGAAAATTGGACAGAGAGGATCTCACAAAATATAGACTGGTAAGGAAACATCTTTGAGTTTTCTCAACCATTTCGGGAGTTATCAAATCCTTCACTTTGTGACCTACTTAAAGCCAATTGCGCGCGAACTCTTAAAAGCCCAAAGAAATATCGTCTGACTTGTAACTTGTGACATTAATCATGTAAGTATCTCAATTTTTCCTTCAATCCTGAACACCCCCGTAAGAGTTCATGTTTCTAATGGGTCTAATGAAGAATCAACTTCAGGGACATTTAGTAATGCCGTTAATCACTAAGGGGGTCATTCTAATCAGATTTGCAACCTAGCAACTGTGATACCTCCTTAGCAACTGGTAAGAAGCTTCAACCTCGGCAATGTTCGTCGGTAACAAGATACAACGTTGTGCAATCTCGCTAATGCTCGGAAATAAGATCGTACCAGGTTGTAACTTGCAACCCCAATTAGAATGACCCCCTAAGTCTGCTTGTATCAATGTGACAACAATAAGAAAACTTTTCGACTTCTTCTTTACTTTTAAAAGCGTGATTATATCATTTGTAAATATGATGAATGTTTGACTAGGTATTGAATTGTGTATAAACATTTCTACTTACTAGTTTCTCGTTTCCTTGTCGAACAGCATTTTCCCAACATGCCGTATTAGTATGTCATTTTTTCTAAATAAAAGTCTTTGTTTCGTGAAGATGAATAAACAAAATAGACAAATAAACTTGCAGATTATTAAAGCCGAAGATAATGGAAAATTATCGAGTACAGCTACGGTCAACATAAAAGTGACGGACATCAATGATAAAAACCCGGAATTCGTGGGCGACCCCTACAATTTCACGGTCAAGGAGGGTATTGAAAAGACGACTGTTGGATTCGTCCACGCGGTTGACGCCGATGAAGGAATAAACGCTATCGTATCATATTTTATACCGACAGATTTACCCTTTAACATCGACAATGAGACCGGGGAAATCACAACCACCAGGGCACTAGATTATGAAACACAAAAGGTAAATTTATAACTGCTTGAAGGAAATTACATTGCATTACTTTTCCATTTAGAATTATCAGTTTGTTGTCACTGCGAAAGACGGCGCTCCAGATCCTCGCATAGCCACTGCAACCGTTTCAATTAACGTCCTGGATGTAGAGGATGAAGTCCCAATTTTCAGTCGACCCCTATATGAGGCGACGGTTCCCGAGAATATGCCGGATTATTTCGTAACAGACGTCATGGTAAAACCCCCCTTTAAGCCTTGCATGAACTGTTCTGTTTAAATCATTCGTTTATGTAGGCGTTCGATCCTGACACCATCAAAAAAATAACGTACGTCATCCACCAAGGCCCCACCGACTTGTTTAGGATAGATGAAAATAACGGGGCCATATACACCACCAGGGGGTTGGATTACGAGAAGGAAAACGAGCATACTCTGATCATCGGGACTTTAGAAAATATGGCGGATGGTAACGGGAGTACGACGAAAGTACTTGTGAAAGTTGAGGTATAAAATTCGTGATAACTTTGGATTTCCCTTTCATTTTGTTGCTACCTTTAGGATCGCAATGATATACCGCCGGTTTTCATAAAGATCCCTCCTCCTATCATGATAGAAGACGACGCTGCCATTGGGACGTCGATATATGACCTGGAGGCAACCGATTCTGATGGTACAGCCCCAGGAAATAAGGTAAGAATTTTTTCCTTTAGGCCTCTTAATAATCTATGATTAAAAGTTTGCCGGAAAAAGTAAATCTATTTTTTTAATGTTATGTATATATCAAATAAAGAATCAGAATTTTTGTTAAATGAAAGCCATGAGGTTTACCTCTTTAAAACTGACTGTTCATAAAACATGGTTTTATCTAAAGTGCACAATTTTGTTGGAGAAAATTCTATTTGCATTTACTTGTCGCAACGTACAATAAACAAAGTGAGTCACACAAACGGTATTTCTGTTTTCCATATCACAAATGGAAATTAAGCAAGTGCGCATTATCCTCTTCCAAAGTAATTTTAATTTATTGAAGCTTCAAGTAGAAAATGAGTAAAAACGTGTGCATTGGTGAAATCTTTTGATGTTCAGGTGCGTTATGAAATCATCGGTAGGGGAAAGGCCACCAAATATTTCCAAATCGATCCGGACAGCGGAAAACTAAGGGTAACGAACGATCTCAAAAAGGAAGTAGACACGGAATACCAGGTAAGGCCGTATTCATTACCAATGAGTTCCTCGCATTCCTTACACGTACTTCGAGGTTGACGTGAGAGCCTACGACTTGGGCGAACCGCAGTTGTCGTCCGTCGTCACTCTGGACGTGTACATACAGCACGTAGCCACGGTGGCACCCGAAGTCGGCCTACGTTTCGCCGATAACTCCTACAGCATTCAACTTCCGGAAAATTCCTCAGTGGGCACGCTCGTTAAGACTTTGACCATCGTCAATAGTCGTTCGCATGGAGGCAACATTCCGCTCAAATGTCAGATAACATCAGGAAATAAGGATGGTAAGTTTATTTTACTTCAATACCTAACAATAACAAAAACGATGTAATTGTAGGCAAGTTCATAATAAACGTAACCGAAGAACGTAACTGCGCAATATACTTGAACGGAACGATTGATTTCGAAGAGGTAGAATTGTATAACATTGACGTGCAGCTCATATCACTGCAAGGATTCCTCAACAAGGATTACAGCAAAACGCAACTTGCCATAAACATCGTGGACGTAAACGACAACACGCCCTTTTTCATATATCCGAACAACTTGCAGGATAAATTCTACGCGGCGATTCCTCGCTCTGCCCCACTTGCGACCACGGTGATCCAACTAAAGGTAAAAGCTCGCACTTCAAATCAAACAAATTCACCGAGTCTTTCCAGGCTGACGACAAAGACAGCG
Organism: Dorcus hopei; assembly: GCA_033060865.1. Taxonomy (NCBI): domain Eukaryota; kingdom Metazoa; phylum Arthropoda; class Insecta; order Coleoptera; family Lucanidae; genus Dorcus; species Dorcus hopei. Next base: position 341,980 of record CM065425.1, on the reverse strand, counting down.
GGAAACTGGGGAAAGTCAAGTACATTTTGAAAGGTAACCAAAGTGACGTGTATTTCAGCGTAGATCCGACGTCCGGTATACTAAAAACGAAGAAGACTTTCGAAAATTTCGAGGAAGCGGAGCCCTTTCGTTTCGTGGTCGTCGCGCGGGACAACCCGAATTCCACCGAGGATTACAATAAAGTCGAGGCTCCCCTCGTCATTAATTTAATATCGGAGATTCATCGCATGATTCTGGCAATAGGAGACGCTAAACCCGATGTGGTAGCCAACAAAGTCGATACCATTGCTCAGGTAATCCAGGAACAATCGGGATTAATTGTGGGCATTGAAAAGCTGAACGCTCGCGAGTATGTTGGAGAAAATGGGACGCTAGAAACTGACGCGGGGGGCACCGATGTGTGGTTTTATGTGATTGACCCGGAAACTGATACGATTTTACCGGCGAATCACTCCATAGTACGTAGGTATGTAACTTTTACCTTCTTCACTTACTCGTTCTTCAATTTGAGAGATTGGTACCAAACTAATTTCGTACACTGGAGTGAAAAGCCAAAAACAATGGAGCAAGGGACTCGAAGAAGCTAGCTCACCCTGATTTGTATCAATAAAGAACTCAGTAACTCATCTAAACCTGACTCACCTTTCTTTTAACTAGGGATTGTGTAATGGCAATAGTATTTCGAGAATTCTATGATAACACCTCACATTGAGAAGCTGAAATGACCAAAATGTATATAACCTTTAAACATTTTGACATATCTAAGAATATAATTGTTTTAGATCGATTTTGGAAAAGTCGGCGATTACGAACATAACATTCGATGTCACAGGCCAAATCAAGCACACAGCCATGACGATACACGAACCCATAATAATACACAAAGTTAAAACCGCATCAATCGCCACCTTGAACGGCGAAGTTTTTCCCTACGCGCTTATCATAATAGCCTGCATTATTTTCATCCTTGGAATAGTCGGGATTATCTACATATGCGTGTCATGGTCGAGGTATAACGACGTTTCCAGATAATACCTAAATCTAAACTATTATTCTGCGTGCTTTAGATACAAGAATTTCAAGGACCAAATGCAACGTTCCTACATCGTTCCCGCCAGCCCGGCTCGGTATGATTCTGTGTACGTCGAACCGAATTTGAAGGAGTACGAAACCCAGGTTTTGCAAATGTGCGTCCCTGTTGATGATCCGGATGACTACAACGACTTGCACTTGGACTTCAGCAACAAGAACCACACGTTTAGTTTAGAAAATGTTAGTTACATTAGCAAGGATAATAATTTAAATAAATATGGTAAGTCCTTCCCTTAAATTGAAGGAGAACCCCATTCATTCTTTTAAAGTTTAGAATAAGAATTAAGTTAGAGTTGAATGATTGCAGGTCAACAAAGTCCTGTTAGTAGTGAGTCGGCAACGACTGCACGTGCCTCCAGCGTTGGCGAACACATTTTATCAAATAACATCAATCGTGATCACTTATATCATCGGTGAGTAACTCAAACCTATTCCCATTTTATACCAGATAGTTAAATAATTGCAAAGTAGGTCTTCAGATGATGAGGAAATGAACGCAAGTCCGACAAACGAGAACGTAATGTTTAGGGAGAAGAAAGACTATTCTCATCTAGGTTTCACGTACGGCGATCACTCACCAGTAGAAACGACGACGGAATTGTAAATAAAGTGAAATTTATTCGGTAATTTATTTAAAGATAGGTTTCTGCTAAAGGGTTGTATGCATATTTTTTACATAATAGAATGTAATTTATTGTATATAAATGTCATGTATTTTTATTTAAAAAAAATATATATAACGAGATGTTTGGTACAAACGGATGAGATAATTTATTCCGCTTTGTATTATTTGAACAACAACATCAAAAACGAAACCAGAAAAATAAATGAACGGATTATACAAAAGATTTATTTACAGAAATATATACACACAGGTATCTTACAACATTCAAAGCGTAAAGTTGACGTAAAGTTGTTTAGTTCGATAATAAGGGAATACTTTAATCTATCTTCAGTTTCAGTCAGTATTGCATAGAGATACTTTTATAGGTAGATACGTAACATGTACGGAACATAGATCGCAGTAATGCTAATTCAATAATAATAATTATAATAAAGCATTCCTAAAACTATCACCATTTGCGCCTTAGTACGTATAAGCTACTCAAGATAAAAGCATGTAGATTTTTTATCAGTTGTAGAATAAAGCAAAGTCAGCGAATTTTAATAACTTGCACAAAAAGAGTATCTTATAGAATAATTGCAAAATCAAATCCTTTTTAAAAAATAGAAATAAATTAAATAGAGAAGAATCTGTCAAGTGACCAAGAGATACTTATTTGCTATTGTCGTTTACTATGTTTTTCAATAAAAAATAGTTCTTTTTTATCTCGCCAGATAGTTATTGATGAGTCACAGATTCTTCTCTACTTCATTTTAATCTGCACTTTCTTCGTTATCTAAGTGAGTATGTATACGCAGCTGGGAACACATTTCTGACAACCTCAACTCAAACAATCTCACATTTAGACAGTTTGCCCGTACGCTATTGGAATACACAGTGGTTAACAGAAACAACAACAGATTAGTCTTAAAATTAATACAACAAAAACAAACTCCAGGCGCTTCAAATATAACTAACACTTTCACTACATTTGCGTTGCAAAAAATGTACCAGATCTGTTTCAAAAACTAAAACTTAAAGCATTTGAGTACAGTGAGAATAATAGTTGAATAAAATAACCTGTAAATCGCTTGCAACTTTCCCTAAAATCGTCTCGTACATCGCTTTGAGTTTCTTTTACTCTTAACCCGTTATATTCATGCATTGCTTATCTCAATACTACACACTAAGTTTAAATTACTTGCCAAATTTCGACGATATAGAATACAGCGCGTTCAACAACTGCAGTGCCCTTGTATCATCGTCTTCTTCGCGCAGGGAAGGGTCTACAAAGACTTGGAATGGTGAAGGTACTCCTGCGGGCTCGTCACCGTCGACCACCGGAGTTATTTTTGCATCACTAACGTTGGCCAAGCTCAAGACCTCGTGAACTGTGGTCGTTCTTGCTTCAACGTCTTTGGTCACGTTTGATCCACACTCGCTAATCAAAAGCAGAATCAACCTACGCGTTATCGGGTTTTGCTCAATCGCACGCATCTTCGCCAGGAACTCGTCTTGGGTCGTGTTGAGTTTCTCTAAAATGCGATGTAACTTGTTAGTATCATCGGGCGTGCTTGAGTTCATGAAATCTATCAAGAGGCCGTGAACCTGCGTCGAGTTCAGACTTAATTTTGGCAGCGACCTTAATTCGTAATCGATACTCGAAACCGCCGGTTTCGGCGTTCCAGTTTCGTTCACGCTGAGGTTTTGATTGATGGTCAGCGGATGCGTGTAAAGGGCGTCCCGCCACAGAGTTGTAACCCCAGACGAAGACGTCCAATGTCCATTCGGCAAATCGGGTTGCGGCGATGTGCTCAAATCCTTCTGTTTTTGAATTTTATCTTTCACCAAGTTATTGAATTGAGTGACGAAAGACTGACTGTCGGCGCTCTGCAGATTTTCCCCCTCGGAACTCAGGGAATTATATTCGAAACTATTCGAGTTATTGGGGGCAAGGATGTACCCCCAGGTGGGACTGATCGACGTGGTTGTTGTTAAACGTGGAAGACCCGGCACTATATCTGCGTCGGAATAATTTAGGAGTTCATCGTCTTCAACCCGCGACGCTGTATTCGTAATTGCGGGGGGCTCAGTCGGTCTTACTTCCTGCAAAGCCTTCTTGAACGTATCAGGATTATCCAAGTAAGACGAAAGGGCTTTCGTAAACACTTGCGCTAAGTGACGCACTCGTGGTGTAACTGTAGGATTTTTGGAATGTTGTCCCAACAAATCATTATCAAAAGTATCCGCGTCTTCACCTTTGCCCGTCGTAACATCTTCTTCTTCATCATCATCATCATCCCCATCAGTGTTTTTAAATAAGTCGTGATACCTATTCACAGTTGCGCGAGTTAACAACTCATTAATTGCCTGGGCTTCGTTTTCGTCCTCGGTAACTTCTTCTTTACCTTCGGTTGTTGTATCCTGGGCATTTGCAAAATACACGGCAAGCGAGTGCAGACTTTGCGGGCCGGCAGACGGCGGAATAAGTAATCCTGGTCTTGACGTGTTAGCAACACCATCGTCTCCCTTTCCTCTTTCCTCGTCGGCGATCTCTTTCAAAGTATTGATCATATTGTGTACGTGTTCGTAAATCGACGACTTCTCAGTCGTGAATTCTGTGGGGGCGGTTGGTAAAACAGCTTCTAACGTATTAGCCGAGAAAGGCCTTGCTGAAGACACGTAAACACGAGGATGAGGTTCGAAAGTAAAACCTGTGTTTAACGGTGACACGGTTGTACGAGCAAACTCTACCAGAACATCGCTGTTGGTCTTTGGGGGTAACTCAAACGGTTTAGGTCGAAGAGTCTCATCTTTGAGTATCACGTCCGGTGGTTGAGCAACTCCTGCTGACGTTTCTTGAACAGCCCCTTTTGGGGTTCCACTTCGAGTAGGTTCGCTGTGTTGCAATGAAGGTGGTGGTGCAGTGGTTGATTTTGGTAAGTAAGTGTTTGCGCTGGAAGAAGCGGTGGATGGTATCGTTGTGGTTTCTAAGTCGTAAGCAAACTGTTTAGTTAAGTAAAAACCGTTTCTTCTTGTTGTTTTAGTCAAAGTATCTTTTTCGCTTGGCAGTTCCGTGTTTATTTGGCCGTTGATGGACACTCGAAATACGTCCGAATCAGTCACGGGCACTCCTTGATCATGCCCTTCTAGTATCACCCTCGACTCTGGCGACGTAGAAGATCGGTCTTCCACGTTTGATATATTGTTAATTCGAATTTTAATTATGTTTGTTTCAGTTGATGGAGAAGGAGTTGTAATCGCTGAAGGTTTTAAAGTCACGCCCAATTTATTAGATGTGAAGCCCGTAATCGTATTGTAAGAGGGCGAAGTGTAACTCTCACTAATTTTTGTGTAGAAAGGAGTGCTTGTGTCTACTTTGTTTTGAGCAGACACCTCTTCAGGACTAGCTTTTGAATGCCCAGGCTCTCCAAATTTAGACACTAAGGTGGTGTTTAGCCGAAAGTCAGTTTTAGGATGGCCTACTATAATTTGGTAATCAGGGGTTTTTATCGCGTTTTTATTACCAGCTTCAGTTGGTCCTACAAGCGGGGGATTAACAGTTAACTCGTCGTCGAAAACAAGTTTTGGGTGACCTATGACGATCTGATGGTCCGGTAAAGGAGTAGTACTGACTGTTACTTGATTAAAAGTTTTATTACCACCTTCATTTGGTCCCACAAGTGGGGGATTAACAGTTAACTCGTCGTCGAAAATAAGTTTTGGGTGACCTATGACAATCTGATGGTCTGGTAAAGGAGTAGTACTGAATGTTACTTGATTAAATGTTCTATCATTGACATTTGCATGAACTAGAGGATTGATTGTTACTCGCAGATTTGTTTGCGTCTTATCTCTGGTTGTTGGTGACGAAGTAACGTAGTTTTCGCTAATGCTAGGCAAATAAGTCGTACTAATGGAACTTGCAGAATCGTAACGTTGCGTAGAAGTATTTATTTCAGTGCCTGGAGTTGAGTGAGCAGGCTGATCTTCACTACTAATATGGTCCAAAGCGCTTTGAGGTATTTTGCTAAATGAAGGCCCTGAATTAGGGTTGACATCTACATGTACATCCAATTGATCTTCTTTAGACACATAAACTGGGGAGGCGAGTTTTGAATCTATATTCGAAGAAGGTGTGGACTGCAACAATGATTTGCTTGTAACTGTGATGGGTGGAACAGTAGGCGAATATCGAAACGATTCCGTAGAAGAAACCGGTGCTTTGCCCCCAGACTCGCTCACGCTTTGAACATTGTTGATGTTATATTGTATACGAGGGGTGGTAACCACGAAAGGCTTTCCGTCGTTCAGCGGGAATCGATTGGTCGATCGGGTTTGGGGGCTTGCAGGCGAGGTACTTTGAGGGAACCCATTAAGGGGTTGAGTGTAAAAATATTTTATATCCGGTGCATCGGAATATGTTTCCCTGTGATTGGGGTAGGGGTTAGTGGTGACTTGTTTTCCAACTTGCTGAATGGTGTTTTGAGAATTCTTATAGAAAGAAGCGGATTCTTCCGGAATTTGAGTTTCCTCGCTGCTGCTGCGTGTTGGTTGGGTCGGCCCCACGCTCAAGGAATTACTGACTTCACTGGGTGAGTTCAAATTAAATTTTCGCTGCCCCCTGTTGCCGTTAAGTTGCTCGATTCTGGTATCGCCCACCGCATTGTTATTTTTTTCTGGTGGCGCTATGCTGTTTGTGATTTGATTTCCGGGATTGACAACTTTGCTTTGACTTCTGTTGATGGCGTTGTATTTAATGTTGTTAATCACTTTCCTAAAGGACTTCCTCCTCTTCGTGTTTTCACGTAACTGCTCGGCGCTTTCTTGATAGTAATTTGGAGACTCCAAGCAGTTGACTTTGAACCACCATTCGCAAATCAAATCCGACTGTTGGAATATCGTACCATTCGGGCAGAGGAACGAAATTTTCGCTCCGTCGTTGCATATGTGAAATACCTACAAAAAAAATTACAATTAATTTGACATTACTTGAGAGATATTTGCTCTTTAAATGTCGAGCATAGTTTTGAAACAATGGCAGCGACATATTGAATCAATATTGTTTTAATAAATGTTTTTAAAGACATTACGTCGTAAGAGTACGGCATCTCAGCCTGCATAATACTATATAATTATTGTAGACTCGCGGTTTTACGAGCGGTGGTCTTGGCATCATTCCTTTTAACAATAGTTGAATTGCATTTATTAAGTTAGTGGGCAGGATAACAACAGTCATGTGCTTGTCTTTTTTCTTGGTTTGCATAACATGGTACACGCAAAATCGTTTGAAATTATGAGAATTACGAACTTGACAGTCGGTCTCCAAGTCTGCATAATATCCAGATTCGATTTCCTTGCAGCTAAAGCTAGTCCTCGGGATTCTCGAAAACACCGGGAAATCTACTCCTGGCTTGCCTTGAACTCCTGAAAATTCAAAATAGAAATTTATTGTGTGTTTTTTATTTAGAGATTCGATTTTTCAAAGCTACTTAATTTAAGGTGTGCTATAAAAAATTAACGCTCATGAAAACGAAAATACGTATTTGCATTTTATTTTACAGACGTGTGTTAAACATGCACAGTTATTTTTATCAGTGACCTTTGTTTAAAGAATTTTTTGTTGTTTCTTGTTTATGAGGTTAAATGGATGTTAATGTAAAACATCTACAACGACATCATCACTGAAATTGCAGTTGATGGTTTTGGGAATGCAAAATTACGTAACTTTGTTTATTTTGTAAAAAATCATTCTCGACCAATAATGTTTTTGATAATTGTGCTAATCTGGATTTTTTTATTGAATTAACTTACCCTGATAGAAGACTAACTCCTCGGGTATTCTACCACCCATTTTCTCATAAGCCGATAAGCCATCAACAACCTGGAATGACGTGTCTCATTAAAAAATTCTAGTAGTTGTTTTGAAAGGTAATTACTTATATAATTCCAAGATATATTAAAAAAATGTAAATAAGACAAACCCCACATATCTATCGCAGGCTAAATACAAACGAAAAGAAATATTTCCTTGAGAAAAAGAAACCGTACATACTCTTCCGTAACGTACGAAAATATTTTTAATAAAAGCTTTTTTGTATTGTACTTAATATCTGAAGGTGTGATTCACTAAGTCTGTTCGATAGCTCTACACTTTTAACACCTTTACTCTATTTTTCTTACTCCTACTGATGTTATATTATATACATCGTACTCTCTCAGGAGCGGTTGGTGCAAAAAGTGTAAAAAAGTGCAGAGCTATCGAACAGACCTAGTGTCATATCGTTTATGTTCTCTGAACATTTCTTTTCGTCTGTAACGGATCAAGTACATTTAAAAAATGAGCCGTAAGATAAAAGCTGAAAATTTAGTTTTTATTTACAAAGAATATTGTTTAGTTACCACTGATCTTCCATAATATGTGATGTATAATATTAATGTGAAACCTGTAAAACAAAAAAAGTGTTACATTTTGTCTATTCCTAAAATTACAAATTAAGGGCCGGTTTCACAAAAGCTGATTAACTTTAACCGGTGATTATCTTCCTGGATACCTGTGTTAAAAGCTTAGCAATAATTGTTTTTAACGATTGATTAAATTTAACGAAGCTTTATGAAATCGACCACTAGACTTGAATGTTAAAAATAACGATCTTTTTTTTTAATTATTAGGATCACTCCCGGTCTTCAATCTATTCATTAAAGTTCTTCCTTTATTTCTATCTTTATTTCACAAAATAAGTAGCACTATTTAATATAACAATTTTGAAATGAAATTACTTGTTTGAGATTCATGCGAAAGTTGTTGATTAACTAGTAGTTTCACATACATTTCTAAATGTTTCGCGTTTACTTATGCTACGTAATATTATTTATGTAATATTTAAATTGGGCGATGTTTATTGGATGTGTCAACTACAGTGTTAATCTCTTTGATGCAAGCGGGCCATCAAAAATCGATTAAATGTTTTTTTCGAATGAAAATAATTTTGCTGGGCGTTTCGATTCGATTTCATAATATAAGAAGTCATTTTCAAAGGGCTTTCGTTCAAAAAATTTGAAAAAATACTGAATTTTGAATGACTGATTTTTAATAATTATTCACGAACACCAAAAATATGCATGACGAAGATTCAATTCTTTTTTGTGTATGCCTCGTTTTTAATGTCAAGGCACGATTCAAAAAGTATGATAAATATAAACATTACAGTACTCTCATCATTCGATACGGATTTAAAAACGAAAGTCTCCGAGGAACACGCTAAAGTTAATGTACTTAAAATCAAGGCCATTAGCATTATCGAATACATTAAATTTAACTTACGTTAAAACGTGTCAATGTAAACGAATGGAAGTGCGATTATTACGTAACTTGTATATAAATTTGACCCAGAATTTTGATTTGAAGTATTTTCGCAATAATATTTAAAGTTTGACTGCAATACAAACTAGCCAGGTCCAACATTCAGTACAACTAAATTTAGAAATGGAACTCTCAAAAAATTTCATATGATCAAAGAAATATTCAAAATTCCGTTTCTGTGGCAAGTTTTACCAAAATTTGCATTCATTATTTATTATTTCAGTTTTAATCAACGACACTTACCCAACCTAAAAATGTGGTCCCGGTCCATTGTATAAGAATTCCTGCAACAAAAGAGAAAACTGCGTATTTGACTGCATTCTATAACGCAATAATTATTTATTTATCGATAAACAATCAATACAATAATTGATGCTATCTAGGCACAATAAAACTACTGGCCAACTGGAAGTCTCTGGATACAAATAATTTAATTACTAATCGCCTTAGTATCTAACATTGCAAATAAACGAACCGTATGAAGAACAATTAAATTTAAACATTATGTCTTTACAGTTATATTATAAGTTATAAGCATCCGCAAGTTCATTTTGAATTGGAAGCGTGAAAGGTCAAATAAAGAAAAGGATTCTTCGGTGAGTCTTATCAGATGGAATCGATTATTTAATTACAATTGTGAGAGTTGCCGAGGATACAATCATGGGGATGTAATCAAAAATAATTTCTTTCATTCACGAAACAAAGAGTAATTTATACGAACTCACTGCGTACGGTAAAAAAAAATAATTTCAAATGATAAAAATCTGGGCACGTTTTAACAAATAGTAAATTGGATTAATCTTCAAAAAAAAAAAAGGAAAAATACAATCCATAGTTGAACTCAAACTTACAGTGGAAACATTAAATGCATATGTACTGTTTATCGTCTAGTAGAGTAATCCTAAAACGAATTAACACGAAAGGCGATTTAATCAGTGAAAGGAATATTCATTCATTTGAAATCCTATTGAACCGTAGCTAAGGCAGCCCCATCTGTTAAATAACCGAAAGAGGAAAAAGTATCATCAGGAATCGAGTTTAACTGATTAAATAATTATGCACGCTGAGAAACAACTTTCCCCTCAGCGCTTTCAAATAAAAATAAATATAATGAAATTCACTAGGAATCCTCTTCATGACACAATCCGCGAAAATAAATCAACGTTACTCAGACAAAAATGCTAATGATGTTTTATGGAGCAGTCCTGTGTAGAATCCGCTTGAGACGGTTCAAGATGGTGACGTAATTTTTTTTTAATTAAGATTTATCAGCTTGTCAGCTGAACTGATTTTGAGATTACCATCTTCGCTGTTAGGACTACAAATATTAAATTCGTTTCGTATCAATAACATGTCAGACAATTGGGTAAAGCAAAAGTGTTGTGTCGCAATGCTGACGCAGAAAGTAGATTTTCACTTAAGATACGCTTCCTCGAAATGAAATATTTGTAAATTAAAATTAACATTACAAAATCACTGGCCTGCAAGCTCCAGACGTCAGGAACTAGTCCATTCCATATTAATAACAATCGAATTATGCAATCGGTTTTGATTGGATTTTCCGTAGATGCTATTATATAGTTTTTATTTTTCTTCAGTAATTTATATAATTACATATTCCAAGATTTTAGAGAATGGAATCCCGCTGTAGTTAAATTCAATTACAACACCTAGGTTGTACAAGATGTGTGCACATAGTTACATATATTCGGAATTTGGTTGTTTCGTTACGCCTACCTAATCTACCTAAAAGGATAGGTAAAAGCATTATGGCTAAAGGCATACAATCTTGTCTGAATTAGCTACATTACTAAACAATCATGTATAATTCAAATCGCAATGATTTTATTTCTGTTGGCTCTGAGAGACGCGCTCGTTTTAAGCTGCGTTCGTCTATTCAACTCCGTTCATTCTATTTACTCTTTTCGCACTTTTGGCCCACTCTTACTTGTATTAAAACTTATTCGTTGTCACTCTTTAGAGTGCGAAAAGAGTAAATGGAGTGAGCGGAGTTGAATAAATGAGCGCAGCTTAAACGTACGGGGGTTTCGCGTCTGATCGAGCGTTAATATCTCCTCAGAATCGCAAGACCAAAAGCTGCAACTTTCGGGACAACAAAAAGCACCGTTTTATAAATTCATAATCTAATTATTTGTAGACTCAATTCTTCATGTTTTTCAATTAATGGCTTCATATTTTTGATGCATTGAAAGCACTACGCGTGTACGTTTGCTTGAAGGCGATGGGGCCATGTTACATGCACATTTAACTCTTAGAAATGCACTGAAAACGATTTGTAATTGTGTTCCCTACAGTTTTGTGTACCTACTGTTCGAGTAAAACACGATTTTTACTTCCAGGAATTATGTCTGGATCGGATAACGCGGCGTTTTTTTAAAAGGCCGGTTAAGACGAACGGATTCGTCGTGTCGGTTAAAGCGACGGGCGGATAATCGGGAGTCTACTGTAAGTATTTAGTTTTCACTTATTCTTGCTTAACTTAATTTCATTTAATCTGCTTTTTTTTAAATAAAGGAGCTTTTTTCATTCTATAGATAGGTAACGCATTTTTTTCTAAACCGCTAAAAGCGAAAGAAATACCTACCTAACATTATTGAATTACGAAATATGTCATTGTGACTTTACAGGATTTTAATTTATTCTTCATAGCACTTAAATTACAATAAGCAGTAAGTATGTAAATGAAATAAAATAAATAACAAGGCAGCAATATCTATATAAAGGAAAAAAAACTTAAAAAGTCAAAAGCAATAAACGAAGTATCCGGGAGAGAAACAGACTGTTTTAATCTAACATCAGACGATGATAAAATATCGAATTGTAATGTTAACGATAATAAATTTAGGATTAAGAATTTTAAAAAAATCTTAATGACGTAACCTGTTAGAAGAACTATTTATCTATTTGGCAAGCAAAGATCAGCGGCACGGTAAAATAGTTTATTTTGGCAGAAAGAATTTTCCTATCCGCTTCTTTATTTCCCCATCTCCACCATATACCTAATCAGAATTATAATGATTATATGAAATCATTATACCCTGTGGCTCTCATATCCAGCAGATTGATCGATCTTTGCTTTGATTCATACATAAACAAAAGTGTTTTACTGGGTCTTACTTGCTCTGACAAAAAGAAACGAGCGGTCAGCTTTCATGAATGTGCTCAAGAATAAAACGAAAGACCCAATTCCGCGAACGCGTGAGAACCATCCCACTGCGTGGTAGCCAAAGCTTGCGAAACTCGCTTTTCGTTCACTGAAAACGATATTCGCTTAAAGAGCGCATCGCTCGGAATGATTTTCAGACCTCGACAATCGATCCTTTGGAATGATACGAAGACACGCTACCATTCACTACGTGTAAAGCGGAAATCCATTCATTCGATAGAAATATTTCAAATCTTCATAACGCATATTGCACGTTTATTTATGTAACGTGAATAATTTGCGGCAAATTTTTGCGATGTGACATTTAGAACCAAACACGGACGCTAAACAAAAATAGCGAGAAACTCACGAACGAACAATTCATCAAACTATTTCTCGCGCGCACGAAAGACCTTGTGTGAAATACCCATCATCTTTTCTATTCTTGAACGTCCAATAAACGTCTTATGTAATTCTAAAACAATTCGTCGAGCATCGCGTTAACCGGGTATAATGTAAAAGTCACGATGTTTACTAAACTTCCTAGAATACGGATGCGGTAGTTGCACCTGTTTGTACCCGTTGAAAAACTCACAGAAATGCGTTTTTCTTTCGTTAATTATAAATTTGTATCACAAAATCTTCTAAGCGGACACTAAATCGCGCAACTACACTTTACGTTTCGCAGTCGTTCGACTGCTTCGTCAGAAGCGAAACGTAAAGTGTAGTTGCGCGATTTAGTGTCCGCTTAGAAGATTTTGTGATACAAATTTCATCGGACAAGAACCAACTGTAAATAATGTTAATTATAAAAGAAAAATCGTCGCTCGTCTTTTACAAAAATAAATTAATTAATAACCAAATAAACTGTAGATTTCGTTTGGCCAATACTTCACGTCAAATGAATCCTTGTGTACCTACAAGAAAAGAAACTGGAACACCTATTAATACATTTTGTAATTGACGTTTTTCTGTGTCGGTTAATTGTTACATAAATTTAGAATGGACAATAATCTAGCTAAATTAGTTTCTGGTTTACTTTTTGTTTATTTAATGGGGAAGCTCACCATTTCCAGTTAATTTTATTCGCTCATAAAGCCTCAAGTATTACTGACTTAATTGAATCTTTATTGCTTTGTTAGTTAGTTCTGGAAGCTATAAAAGGACGATATCAAACGTTTCTCTAGTTTCTGGATTAAATTTCAATAGCATCAGACTTTGAGTTGACCACAAACTCTCCTATTCATTTATTTAAATATAGAGTGAACTTATCTGCAAGAAAAAAATTGCGAACTTAAACTAAACATCCTGATAAGACCTGTAATTATATATGCAAGAATAATGACAATAATAAAACAGAATGAACAAGATCCAAAGGAAGCAAGGCAAAATATTAAAAACCATGAAACAAGACGAGTTCGATTATAAACAGGAAAAGAAAGAATAACAACTTGCAGCAAGTCATAGAACGTATAGAATATTAAATTGGAGCCCGAGTTCAAAAAGGAGCTGAAGAAGAAAAAAATAATGATCTAAAGGAAATGAACTGGAACGTTCTTCTCTATTGTACGTGCATATATTAATTAAAAGAAAGTATTTTGAGTTGCATCTGTTGTTCCCACGCAAACAATTACATTAGAAGGCGTAAATATGTACATAAACTATCGCACACCATTCTCTTGCCGTCGGAGTTTTCGAAGCAAATAAGTTCCACTTTCTTTCTATCTAATCACCACGAACTAGTAATAAATAACAACAAGCGGTTCAAAAAGTCCTCATCGGTTTCTCATGCTTTCGCGTATCGTTCCGCTGAACTTGACCTGGCGGCGTTTTCGTTCTAACATAATAATATCGCTCAATGGTATCGATCCGCCGAAGACTTTCACTCGCGTCCAGCTTCTATAAGCTCCGGCGCTCGCTCGTCGATGATGAGCCACCTCAAGGATCGTGCATAACAACTGGCGGTGTGTAACTTCCTCTTTTGCTTTCCGGGCACCATTATTAGTTGCTTGATTGCGATGTCGATTAAACATGTGATGCGTAAACTCTGATGAAATTTAATGTAACTTCCTTCATTTAACCTCGGTATGTTCCGAAAGAAATGTACTGTTTTCTTAAAACCAACAAATAAAATCATAAATAAAAAGACAGTAAATTTTTAAAACACAATTAATTTGTTACTAATTAGTGTGATTTATTTAATAAAAAAATATTACACGCGTTCGAAAATCGGTTTAATTTAAATGAAAGAAATTATGGTGTATTATTATAAAAATTATTTTTCAAAAAATTTAAAAATGACCGAGTTTTTGGGTCCCTCTCGGCGCCCCCGAGAAAAATTATGTGATTTTATGTCATTATAATATTTCTGCGGCCGTCCGTAACACGCCTGCAAAATTTCGACCCTCTAACTCCCCGGGAAACCGCCGAAATCGCCCTCAGAAAATTTTACTACGAAAGGGGATTCCGTGCTGACGTCACGATCCGATTTACTATATTTCCTGGAATCGAAGTAGGTCGCAAGGTCGTTGGGGTGTTATGAATGGCCGCCGTTCAATTGTTTTTGCAGAGCATTTCGGTCCTCCGCCGGGAAAAAAGACGAGATTTTAATAAGTTTAAGTAAGTTTAGAAGAAGCAACAAACGCGATGTGAACTTAAAGAACGTCGTTTTAATTAGAATTTAAACGATATTCTAGGTTATGTTTTGCGCAAAATTAATTTTTGACTTTCGGAAGTTTCAGGTTAAGCCGTAAAAGCGGTTGGCAATGCTGCGCGTCACTATCTTAATGTCTGATGGTTATCCTACGATTTATACGAAGCGAATCGAATTATTCTAGATGAAAATTGAAGAAAATGTTCGTGAAAAGCTGAACGATAAGGTAAACGTAAAATGCTGCGTGAAAATCTATTCTTCGCCGGAGGTTATGCAACATAACCTCAAACTTTTTCGTTTAGCGTAGGAGCAGGTGCGTGCTTTTTATAGTAGTTTTTTTTTTTAGAAAACGGGGCCTAAGTGGTTGCTAAGTTCATTTTGAATGTTGTTTGATCATTTTACGCTTTCTTGCAGAGTTGGACACACATTAATTACATACATAACGATGACTATGCTAAGAGTTATTTCTCAACTCGACAAGAGGGGAATCAAATTTGAAATTCGAACTTGTTTTGGATAAGCTGAAGACTAAACTTTAAATCTATGGATTTCTTGGTAATTTCCCCGAGTTTGTGAAGGAGCAGGAGGAGGTTTGCTTCTTATAAATTTAGAATCTACCTACATCATTTAAAAAATAATTCAAGAACAATAAGGCAAATATAGAATGGCAGTGTGAAAATCTGTTTTTCGTAGGAGATTATACAACATACTCTCAAACTTTTTCGTTTAAGGTAAGAGCAGGTGTGTGCTTCTTGTACTAGTTTCTTTTAATTGGGGTATTAATGGTTGCTAAAGTTCATTTTGGGCATCGTTTGATCATTGTATATTTTCTTGCTGGGTTGACACATTAATTACAGACATAATGAATTCTTTGCTAATACTCGAAAGGAGGGAAACATTGGTTAAAAATCAGAAGGCCAATTTATGTTGGAAAGAACCTCATTTATATTCTAAAACACTAGTAACTTTAGTGGGCTTCTAAAACGATATTTTGAGCACTTTTGAATGTCGTACAACAATATGTTGGGGCATGTTTGTTTTAACAAAGAGCTTGTTTGTGATAAGTCCTATAATTTTACCAACGGCAATTTAATGAAACAAACATTGTATTAAATCAGAGAGTGTTGATACTCATAAGTTTATTTGCTGATTCCATACTCGATAAGTGAAACATTACTTCAAGAAGCCTTCCGCAATTATAAATAACTGGTGACATAAGAAAAAAAATTACATCCATTGGAAATTATCTTTAATTGCATCGCTATTTCAAGTTGTTGTTGTATTATAACCACATTACTTCAAGCAGTTTTTTTTTTTCAATGTTGACATCTTTTTAATTGATAACAATAAGATTTAAAGTTAGCAAATCAAGTTTTTGATTGCTTCAAACTTCAGAATTAAAATATTGTTTATCACTTCATTGTAACTATTCCATTAGTTAGCGTTGATTTACATAGGCGACAGTTTCTTGCTTTATTTAAAATGACCTAACAATTAATCATGAAGGTGTCCTTCCGCACAAATACCTGTTTAGCATTTCACCTATTAATATTCATACTCGTTTTTATAACCCGAGTATTTAATCATCTTCTTCATAAATTACCTTCGCTTTACATGTCGTTAAAATTGTTGTTTGATTACATCCGCCATTCGTTTTACTTTAACAAACGAGTATATCACCGACAGTTTTAGACAAAAACGTGCACGAGAGTTGCCAACCTGAACCTGAAGTGAAAGTAAAAAGGGCGCATAGAACAGGATATGTGTATCTCCATCGATGACACCAACGAAATTTAGAAGATGGACCGCCACAACAAGGTTAAAAGCGCAGAGTAAATCGGCCAAGAACGAACGTTTCGAAGGACACCTTCATGTGAGAATCGTTCGTTAAACTTTTCTCACTGATCCTGCACCACGAATTGTTTTTAGTTTATAAAATGAACAAACTGTTGTTCAAATCCGTTAAACAATCCACGTGAATTCCTCGACCTTTTCCTTTTAGTTTGGTGTTCTTCTTTTAGAGGTTCGCGGCGATTACTGAAAGTATATTTTCTTTTGATTTTCGCAGCTTTCCTGCTTCTTGTCTTTTTGGGAATTCATGATTATTATTAAAAATGATTCAAACTTTTACATCAAACAATGGCTTCGTGATTATTAGATAATTAAGAAGGTATAAATACTTTTCGAGGTTTAACACAGAATTCATTAATTCTCTACAAAACCAAATCCTATACTTTTTATTTGGATAATGCCATTAATATGTGGTTACAGTACAACCAGTGTTGTTAATCTTATGAAAATTCCTTAAGTTATTTTTAAAACGTGATGAGTCGTAATGAAGTCGTACTTACAACAAAGAGCACTCCCAATTAAACGGACCTTTACGCAAGGCAACCTTTTTATACGCTAATTAAAGAAGTCTCGTTTCGACTAACTTACTCGACCAAGCAAAACAACAAGGACGAGTTTATTTATAAATAAACGGGCAATCTCACACCTAAGTAGACGCATCAATCTATGGAAAAGAAAAAAGTAAGGTCGTAGGTCAGGATGGTACTCAACTTACATGTTTGTATTAAAATATGCTCGTGATTGTGATGGGATTATGAACAATCAACATCGCAAACTGCGTTACTAAGAAAGACATAATTATTATGAATGTTCGACACATTCAGCAGTAAAATTGTTTTAGCGTCTCACCATATGTAAAGTGCAATGATGTCGACTCTCATCGTCTTTGTGTAAGGCACACATACATTTACTTTCACTAGATATTCAATATCTATTAAAGTAGCACCTTAAATGTTGAGTCTAAGGAGTTTCAGGAATTGTAAGGTGAAATCAACGCAGACATGATTTGGTTCAGCAAAAACAGATTTTAATATTTACTAAGGTCCAGTTGTACAATTTCAGCTAAACTTTAAGCCAAAGCTGAAACCCTTAACCACAATTATTGAAATAATCGTTGTTAAGGGTTTAAGCTTCAGCTTAAATTTAAATTTTATTATGTTATGCTAGGTAGGAGCTCTTGCTTGCGTACTTCAATATAATCGCGTTCAACTAAATCGATACCTCTTTACCTCGTACTGATACTAAGTATTCTCAAATGCTATTGATTTAATTGAAGGTGGATGTACGTAAAAATTGCCTTCAATACAATTTCAATAAAAAAAGTATACTAGCAGTAACCACCCTACGACCTTGGCTTACATACGTGTCATTCTTTGAAAAACAATTCACATTGATTTCTAATTTACACTGAGAAACAAACCGGAACTAGAGTTCCATTAGAATAAATATTCACTTAAGTGTTAAATGCAATACAAGCTAATTACAACGATTTCGCAACTGCGACGTACGAGTTGCACAGACGCGAATAAATTTAATTTACCTGCTTAAATCTGTAGATTTTTGAATTTCTTTCAAATAAAATGTTGCGTTAAAGTGAATCATGAGTGTGATCACGACTTTATTAATGACGTGACGTTCGAGTGATGGTTGTTAATGTGAATCCTAAAGAGCACGTTCATTCTTACCTTGACCTGGGGACATGAAATAAACAACATCTCGATTTACTGCAGTGGCAAATATGTTAAATTATGAAGATCGTCCCAATTACTTATGCCTGAGATTAAAGCCACGTATGGAAATCTTTCCTTAATTTGTTCTTGACTTGTTCTTGAAGTCACGTTTAGTATACAAGTAAAGAACAGAAAATGTTTTCCAAATCTTCATGTATCCCATAGTAGATGTCAAGTATCCTAATCGCTACGTGAGTTCGTTATGTAGTGTCATGGGGCCAAGAAAGTTGACGTAACCTTCTTAATTCCAAAAAGGAATGAAGAATCAATTCATTAGAAGAATAATGGTGAAAAAATAATTTACTTGAGCCCAAATATAGTTGTAGATAATGTCAACCCGAGTTAAGCAATGCTTAGAAGAGAAAAGTTTGGTGGTGTGATTTTTTTTAACAAACATAAGTTATCAATGTTTTTTTTCCAAATCAATTGAATTTGCCAAACACATTTACTTGTAAATTTTATGAAAAGCAATGACTAGAAAATAAAGCACTCAATAATTTTATTTAAAACAATCATTTCTACAAAATGGTATTCTTTTCATTCAAGGTGTTACAACTTTTTTTGTAAATAACTTCACTTTGTATAATTTACGCTGAAGTAATTGGCCTATAAATAATCTTATGTACCCTTAGTATTTAATATGTATGACACGAATGTAAATGTTTAGACTTATAAAGGTAATAAATTGCAGAGACCCAATATCTAGAAATCGTCGTAAATCCGCATTAACTTGGAGAATCGTGAGGAATGTCTTCACACAATATTTAATAACAAACGACAGTGAAAATGGTAAAAGTCATGACGCAAACGACTCGGGTAATTTATGTCTAATACAAGAAAGTCTCATGCAATAATGTATACTTTCAAAGACGTTTCGATTTTTATTGTTCATCGAGAATTGAATTTTACACGCTCTGTATTAGGAAGTTTTAAATATTTGCGATTCTTACCTTATATGCAGTTTATTTTAAGTTTTGCTTATTATAGAAGATTGATTTAGAACTCAACTAGTCTAATTTTTTTCATAAATTTAAATAATTTTGTTGTACTAGGAGGTTCAAAATAGTTTCATTTTAATTTTTTTTTTAATTCCACTGGGCTACCAAATACAAGTATGTAGTTACAGGGCGAATTCAAAAGGTAGACATAATTTAAGAAAAGTTGAATTTGAAGTAATTTATTGTTGAAGTAATCATACTCTCAAGGTTTTAAAATTTCTAAGAAAACAACGACCACAATCCAAATAATTGTTTTTCACTTCATTAATCAAGAATCTTCTGAGTTCACTTTTAATGGAGTTTTATTAAAAGTACATGTACATATTAAATGGCAATTAACTCAACAATAAACATTGCATTAACCTTTCTTGATGGCTCCTTTATTGCGTGTATAAATATTTAACAATTTTAACATACGACGTACTCATTTCTAGGCACTTTAAAGGGAATTTATCAAGTATTAATTGATACTCCTGCAAGCAAATTAACGTCAACACTCAAATTACGCAACTGCAAATCATTATAATTAATTATACATTACTTTAAATGTCAATGTACTGTGACACTTATTAAGAATGTGCAAATTACAGGTTTTGAGAGAATTCGGACCAAGTTACCAAAGAAATCCAAACTATCAGGAAATAGAATTCTAAAAGAATCCATTTTTTTGTTTATCCCAAATTTTCTCAGTATACACTCTCCTATTAATTGACCTTAGCTCTTAATTATTCAGAACCAAACTTAATAATTTTCAGAAATAAATAATACAATGCAAGGACAATATTTCGCGAGACAATACCATAAACAACCATAAGAAATAAATCTATACATGGCTTTCTTGCACCGAGTCCTTCACATTTAAATTTCAAGCAACGATTATGATGAGCTTGATTTGCCAGTAGGTGTGTCATCTTTAATGCAGCGTCCCCTTTTCGAATTATTCGATAAAAATGCTACGCTTACACGTTGTGAAGTAATTATAAAAGTTTTTTGCGCATATCTGCATCGCAGCAGCATTTGAAAAGGGTAATCGCTTTTGTAAAACGTTACTTCTTCGACTGGTCTCAGAAGAAAAGCTCGACAAAGATTAAATTGGTCTCAAATCTATTTCTAATGACATTTAAATTCTGCTCCTATGTTTCGTCGTTATAAACAATTTTTAATTAATGTCGCAAGTGAATGTATTCACTAATTTTCTAAACTCAGACCGTCGTTATATATAATTTTTAGTATTTTAATTAAAAATTAAGCATCTTTTCTCTCGTAATTAATTTATTAAGCACGTATTGATTCAATGCAGTGAAACGTGGCGTTTGCGAAAACAATATCCTGCATTTTCCACGACTAACAGTCGTGAGAACAAACTTCTCAAGATGTTGTATGTACACGCATTTCCTATACCTATCCATAATTTATAATTGTTCTCGTCTTTAACGGTTCACATAATTCATATAAGTACCTACGAGTATAAATGTTCAAATGATAATAACGAAGCTTAAAATATCTCTCCCCCATATTTCATATTCAATTATCAACTGCTTTAAGTTTTAAATCGCCTCCAAAATGTCCAGATTATGAAAGTTTGGTGTTCTCGAAATAACTGGCGGTGTTGAAAGTAAAGGAAATTCCTCCTCGACGATAAGATCGATTCCCAGTTTGCAATTATTTCTACATGCCTTTGTATGAGGTCTAATCAAAAGGAACAAGAGCACTCTCTCTCTCTTTCAATGTTACGTTTCAAAACGGTTTGTAAAACATGCAGCTCAAATTTTGAAATAGTAATTTCACCAGGTACATAAAACAAAATAAGAATATTAGCATTTGAAGTTATAAAAGTACGATTCGAAAGTGTATTACATAAGGGGGGGCATCAAAGATAAAAATCTAACGCGCGAAATGTCAAAAAGTTGCAAATTCAAGATGAGACGTTTGCATGAGTGAAAGAGCGTCAACGGCTTCTCGACTTTTTTGGTTTAAAAATGAACTTGTGATGCAAAAAGGAGCAGCTACACTCATTAATTATTATCAGCAAAAAATACAGAACTAAAATCTGACTATAAATTTAATTTATTTCGTAATCCCCACCACCACAATCTTTTACATAACCGATTTATAATTTAATACCTTTTCAGCTGTTACGAAATACTAGAAAATTGTCAACTAATCGTTTATAAGCTAACTTAAAATATTAACAATAGAGGATAATTACATTACAATCAAGAAAAGTATGAGATTAAATTACAAAGGACAACAAATAACACTTTTTTGGAAGAAAAACAACCCCTAGCTAAAACTTTCATCTTCGTTACTCTGAAAACAGTTAAAAGTTATCATCTCTAGCAAGAATTTATTATAAAAGATTAACTAAGGTATAATAAAATAAAGTAAACCTCATCTGAGAATAAAAACAACTCCACACAAATTATATCTTTAGAATTCAGAACGTGGTGTTTACAGCTTGCAACCGTTAATTATTAATGTCTTATAGAACGATGGACGAAACGTGATTGTAGGTGCACAGTGTAATCTTGCTAAATTTGTGTTAATGAAAGACAAACACAATACACGATAGCAATCGTAAATCATTTGAAGGTTTTACTTCTTCACCGTGAGTTTTAATGCACTGTTTCGCACTTTGGAATTAAAAGAAGCTTTCAAGCAAAAGAACCAAGAAATTACAATATGTACTTTTTTATTCAAAGTATTTTTTTAATTAGTTAGAGAGATATGGGTTAAATATATCCAGACAACATAATACTAAATGATTAAGATGTTGCAAAGGTACCTAATAACAAAATTAAATTGTACCTAATAACAAATTGAATATTTGAAAGCGTTTTGTGAAAAAATGATACAGAAGAGGGTGTTTTATTAATACCCGGTTAACTCAAATTGAAACTAAACATTTAGATAAAGCCATTCGAAAGTAAAATGCGGCGGTATTAATCAGGTAGAAAAAATTAGTAGCATCATTTCAATTAAACAGACTTTCTTTTCGCTAGATTCTCAGGCTCCGACCGTTATGGTAATTATTGTAAATTACAACTCACTTATTTGTCACTGATTACACATTGCGCCAGCTGAAATTGCGAACTTCCAATAATGTTCCAGTAATTACAAGCCAAATAATAAAGTACTTGAAAAAATTCCTAAGGTAATTTAGTTGCGTAAAAATTTTGAAATCTAAAAAAAAATATTTTTGTGCACCAATTTAAAAAAACGGATACTCACGTTGAAATCCTCATACCACGGATATATCACATGTATCGGGGCACTATGAACGACGAAAGCACAAGGAAGACTAAGAAGACCGAACTCGCTTCACTAGAAGATCGCGAGATGAACCCAAACAATTCACTCTCTCCCGCGCAGTTTCCTAATCCACGAACGACCTTTCACAATACTCACACGCATAGTTAACAAAGGCCAAAGAATTGCAATGGAAACTCTGAGAGATTAGCAAAGTGCTGTTACTAAAGTTCACAGGCTGAAAAGTAATTTGGTCACTGACGGTCGTCATTAATTTACAAAACGCAGTCTAAAAATCGGATTTCTAATCAGGTAGCCTCTATTCCGTGTCTTCACGACCTCACGAACGGCTTACACTTAACCAGAACTTTTTGTTTCAGTAGAAAACCGCTCTGCAGAGTCAGCTTTTGTTCGAAGCAACAGGAAATTGTAAATTTCGCGGAAGTTAACTTTTTAATTTGTTTTCATTTATGGACTGAAACACTTGCCGTTGGCTTTTGAATAAATTCCTGTTTTAATTTCTCACAAAAACCAAGTCCGCACTTCAATTAGGTACATTAAATTTTTAAAGTAATTCTGAGGCTCTCTTTTATTATTAGCAAACAATATTGTATGTAATTACTCCAATGGCTTATAAAGCAAGATTTGGGCTCCATACTATGTGTATGTATTAGGCGACCAGATTTTAAATTCTCGGTGTGTTATTTACACCATTAAAAGAATAAGAGGATAGAGGAAGTATTTATTTCTTCTTACTTTTCTGAAAATTAATTTTATTTGTAATCATGTATGTTCAAAGTTTTGTTCCACCCCGACTTCCTCTGCCGATGGAAAAAGTTTCTTGTTTTCACAGAAGAAATCAAGACAATATTTTGTGAATTATTATCAGTACTTTCATATTTTAATTACTATTGCGTAGTATTTAATACGTTTTCAGATTGAGGATGTAAAATCTTGAAATTCCTCGCTGTGATATTTCAGCGATGTTTAGTCGACAGACGCCCGATTTTACAATCGTCGAATAAGCATTATTCTTAGAATAACGTGACGTAGATATGGAGGAACATTAAAGGATATTCGGCGAACAGTTATTCCGTCCTTATTCCACGATTATAAAACTGGGCCAGAGTCATTATAAAGACGTAAATTGGCAGTTAAATATACTTACTTTTTTTTAAATAAAATTGTAATCTTTCTCGAACCATCCTGCTTATGATCCAATAGCATTTTATTAATGAATTGAATACTGTTGAAAAGTTGATTTATTTACAGAAAAAGGTGGATAAAAGCTAATATTAAAAAATTTATACCAAAATTATGTTTCTTCTAGCAGGAGTTAAGAGAAAGAATAAAGTTATTTTCGATCTTTGATGTTCAAAAAGAATTTTTTATCTGTGGTGGTTGCCCAACTGGGTCCTAAGTCAAAGACTTGTTAGGAGCGGGAGTGTATTTGAGTGTGTGTAAAGTGTTCCATTAAATTCATAAATTTAAGAAGTGATTAATT
The DNA here is from genome assembly GCA_033060865.1 of Dorcus hopei. NCBI lineage: Eukaryota > Metazoa > Arthropoda > Insecta > Coleoptera > Lucanidae > Dorcus > Dorcus hopei. The sequence goes on along the minus strand of CM065425.1, from coordinate 317,770 downwards.
CACATTCTAATAATTAATAATTAACTGGAAAAAATGTCAACTCTGAATCTGTAGAGTTCATATACGCTCTAACACCTCAGGTAATGATTTTATTTATACTTTCCATGCAACTGCTGGTGGTGTTGGTACTGCTTCTCGTTAATCGTTGAGACTGAGTGGGTATGTCTCAAGGTTACTATAGAGAGAAGGTTGCCTAGTAACTTGTGGAGTGGCGCGTCATCCAGTAGGCCATCTATTTGTGTAAATGCATTAAATGGGCCTACTGAGTGACGTTGAAAGCTATCAGGCAACCTTGTCTCTTTAGTAACCTTGGGTATGTCTGTTGTCGTGGTATTTATAGTGATCGGTGGGGGTAGTCGGTCGAAGCGGTGACCGGGGATTGGTCTGTTGGGGCGTGACGGATCGTTAATGGGCTGTTTCCAGGCATTGTGGAGGTAAAAGCCAGTTTCACGGTTCAGGTTATTGGGATGTTTGAGGATTTCTATGGATTCATAGTATGAATAGTATAAATACCACGACAACAGACATACCTACTCATTGTCAGTCTCAACGACTAACGAGAAGCAGCAGCAACACCACCAGCAGCAGCAGCCCTGAAGAAGTTCTGCAATGGAGAACGAAACGTCGGCAGTAGAAGAAGTCAACGTGACGCGGTTCCAACCGGAAGCCAATTCAAACATGAACGACGGCCGCGAAAGTCTTCAAGTTGAATCAAAGAACGTCAAGATTCTTCGATAGTAAGGTTCAAGAGTAGAAGATACGTGCTTTTTAGATGCTTATTCCACTTTACATCGCCTTCGGATCTTTTGGATAGATTTACTGGCTAGCCTGTCGCTAGAACCTTCAATAGAACTCATACAGAACGAAACTTCTTCCATTTTTGCCAACACTGTTTTATTTCTAAAGTTAAAATACATTGTAAGGGATTAAACAGGGTTGGTTTTACCCTTAGGCGAATCTAAAGACGTTTTCGAAAATTCGATCCGAGTAGAAATGTTACAATCGTCGGATAAGCATTATTATTGGTATAACGCAAAGTATAACGTGACGTAGGTGTGACGTAGATATGGAGGAACATTAAAAGACATGTGGCGAACAGTTATTCCGTTCTTATTCCACGATTGTAAAACTGGGCCTTAGAGACATAGTGCAAGTAAGAGTGAGAAAAATGGCGCTCCGATCGAATTCGCCGATTGATTGCCTGGGGGCATCAAGTTAAGGCTACCCTATTTCCTAAGCAAGATTGATTCAATATCTCGAACAATAATTTACATTATGTAGTAAAGTGTAGCGAGATTTAAATTGAATCAGAAATTATCTGAAAAATAGTCTTCTATTTCCAAACCTTATTTCAAGCCGAAAAAGTTTCTTGTCCTAAATACATATTATTATAGAAATTGAATCAAATTTTGTACAAGAAATGAGGTCGCAGTGTATAATTCATAAACGTTAGGGGACTTCGTCGGTCCGCAGTTTAGTCATAGTTAATATTTTAATCTCTTTTTAAGCGATCGGACATCGGAAACAATAATATGTACAGTCGCGTTCATTAGAATCGACACCCCCGCAAGCTAATTACACCCTTATTGATTCTGCCAATAAAAGTCACAAAATTTTCGATCGATCTTGATTTGCATGATCACGACTGTACAACTTGAGTTTCAAATTGCCTAAACGTTGAAGAAAACTTTATTTTCAATGTTCGTTGCATTTCTACACTACCTATACGCAATTAATATGCCTGTTCGATAGCTCTGCACTTTTCAACATTTTTGCACCAACCGCTCCTGAGAGAGTGCGATGTATATGACATAATGACATAACATAAGTAGGAGTGAGAAAAATAGAGTAAAGGTGTTAAAAGTGCAGGGCTATCGAACAGACCTAAAATCAATACTAGTAAACTGAAATTATAAGCAACCACAGTAACAAACCTGTACGAATAGTAGAATAACTCATTTGTTTAGCATACAATAGCCCATTCAACCTATTGAGTTAATTATACCCAGCTCTATTGTATATTTAACGGGGTATTTTATGTAAGCTGGAAACAATCAGAGTAATAATTCATATCATCGCAAAGGTATGAGTCGCCGAGTAATGCATTTTTCACGCATTTTTTTTATCAGCTTAACGTAACTCCCTATCGGTGTGTCTTAATCCCTTTCGCAGATTAACGATTTTATAACGAAATCCTCTTTCCTTTTCTCGAGCGTTTGTAAAAAAAAAAACGTTTCCCTAACTAAAAGCCGTGGTCGATAACCGAGTATACACGCGGTCACGAGTTAGGTATGACTCTCCTCGACTTGTTCGTCCATTGAATTTGTTCGTCGAGATAAATCTTCTGTACTACGCAATGGCAAATGCATTGAGTGTGGTAAGTTGATAACTTATTGACCTTCCCGTATTGTCTATCAAATTTGTGCTCAGTCGTGTTTGTATCGTGGTCGAAAATGAGTGGCAACTCCACAGAAGAAGGTTATCAGGTATGGATTTGTACGCAAATAGATTAGTGTAAAGTCGTGCCCTTTTTAGGCGTAAGAACAACAAAAATCTTGATTAAAATTTAAGGTTATGTAGCGCATTGACTTTACACAGGGAAAAATTTGTTTGTCCTTTTTTAGGAGGCAGACATTAGTAGGTCATTTGCATTGAATGGTTGCTATTAATCTACACATATAAGGAGTACTTTTTAACTAATTTGATAATCAATAAATATGTATTTTTTTTTTAATTAGGATGATTAGGAAGTAAAACGTCATTCGTCCCGGTCATCAATAAAAATGATCACTTCTATTAGGCTGCAGCCTCAATCGGTAAATCCTACGTGTGATTTTGGTTGACCTAAAAACGCTTATCTCTAATCTGTGTTTCGTGTTGCTTATTACATTACATAATTTGCCATCGTTTCGCAAAAAAGTTATCAAAGATTTTAAGTAATTAATATTGATTGACTCCATTTTTTTAACAAGTAACAACGCCTCACTTACCCCTCATGCACAGCTCTGATTTAAAGTTCTACAGCGCTTCTATATTTTTAAAAGAATCCTAAAATTACATCGCTTTACTTTTTTTTTGTTTTGTTTCTGTGAATTTTCTACATAGTAATATCAGAATGCTAGAAAAAAGTTTTCATTTTGTTGATACAAAAGATCTCACGGCTTAGGCCAATATTACACTATAAAAGATCTTTGACAAAGATTTTTTATAAAAAATATTTTATAAAAAAATATGACAGTGTAATAGGGAATGTTTTATAAAATATTTCTTTTATAAAAGACCTTTTATAAAAAGTAACGTCAGGTGATTACTTTTTATAAAAGATTTGTATCACAAAATCTTTTAAGCGGACACTAAATCGCGCACTATACACTTAACGTTTCGCAGTCGTTCGACGAAGCTGTCGAAATAATGTAAATATATGTAAACACTAAATTTAAATAAATTAAACATATTTTATAAAACATTCTATGAAATATCTTTGTCAAAGATCTTGTACAGTGTAATACTTGCCTATAAGGAAATGTCCCTTTTTTTTAGCGAAATGCGATTCGTGATTTCATTATTTCATTCTCTTTTCAACATTATGTTGAAATGGTATTATTAGTTAAAAAAAGGAGATCCTTCTCCATTAAGTTACAATGATACATGATGTCATTTTTTGACAGCGTTCGCCTGATTATCTTAATTTTGAAACAACATAAGCACTGATAACAATAGGTTCTAAAATGCCTTCTTTGACCAACCTATCAATTTCTGCAATCGCTCCTGCTTGCATTGCAAGAGGCACTGGCCTTGCTTTAATAAATCTTGGCACAGCATCAGGTTTTGAGGCATCAGGTTTGAGTTCTAACGTCACCTTGCCTTTAGTGAATTTTCCCAATCGATCAGTGAAAACTTCTGGAAACTTAGCAGAAAACTCTTGAAGTATAGATTGTGCTAAAATATACTGGATGAGTCAAAAAATGACTGCTTGAATCCCTTATTTGAAAACCAAGCCTGCTAATCATGTTCTACCCAAAAGTGGGGGCCCTGTGGAGTTAACCACATAAAATCTCAAATTTGGGTACATCTTACCCTTATACTTCACCATACTTCACCTCTACGGTAACTGATCCCAAAGGTTTAGATTTCTCACTGAAATATGATGCAAAAGTCTTATCTGTTGGTTCAAGGAACAAACCCGAGCATTTTTTCTTAAATATACTATACTACACATCAGTTTCTGATTAACTTTCAACACAAATCGTATAAACTTTTTTTAACTCGTGGTGATTACATTTCGTAGATGAAGTGAATTACCTATTTTAAGGAACTATTATTAATTATGCATTCATAATAGCCCGAACAAATCCAAAACTCTTTGGAACTTAGTAAACAATAATAAGCAGAAAATCTTTTTAACTTCAGATACAGTACCGCAATCTTCTGACTTTAATAAACATTTTTTGAAATAATCCTAAACACTAAACTACTTGCACTTTTTGAATCTAATAATTTATTGTGCAATTCCCACTTCGGTTTCAGACCGGGTAAATCCACAGAATCTGCACTAATCGATTTTACTTTATATTTAATTGACAACATAGAGCATGGACATTATGTCAGCTCTCTTAGTCGCGCCATCGATTGTGTTGACCATCAAATTCTTCTCAGTAAACTCAAAATCTATAATTTATCCTCTGATCTTATATTGTTACTCAAGTCATACTTTACGACGACATTAATAACAAAAAATCTGAAATGGTTGAAATAAGAAATGGAGTCTTCCGAGGATCTGTCCTAGGGCCACTTTTCTTTTTAGTTTATATCAATGACCTAGCTTATCATGTACATGATGCAAACTTAATACTATATGCGGATGATACTACAATTTCGGTATCCAGTACTTTCGTACTTTCTACAAATAATGCTAAATCTTCATGCCAAAACTGGTTCCTTTCGAATAAATTAAGTTTAAATGATTCTAAAACACAACACATGATCTTTTCTACTCGACCTATTCATGATTTTCGAAATCCAACATCAGCTAAATTACTTGGCATACTTTTCGAACCGTCTCTCTCATGGCAGGAGCACTGTGAATCTGTAGCAAATAAACTAACATCCCTTATCTATCTATTTAGTAACTTACGTCATAAAATCACACGTAATAACATTATTTGGTTTGCTCGTCTGGGGTCACTACCCACCTTCAAAAAGAATTTTCGCCCTCCAACTCAAAGCTAATAGAATAATTGCTAACAAGCCCTACAGAGAATACACGAAACCTTTGTATCGCGTACTAAGGATTCTTACCGTACGTTCTGAAATGCCTTGAATACATTAAAAAGCAAGAATTTAATTATGATAATGTTCACGATATTCATAATCATAATACTAGATCAGCTGGAAACAATATATACTCCATACCATCGCATTCACCGCACTAAAAATGGGCCCAATTATTTTGCTATCAAGTGCTTTAACGTGCTACCTCAGAAAGTAAAAGAAGTAAAGAAGTTTAAACTTATTATGAAAAATTTCTTGATCGACAATGCACCCTTTGACGTTAACGAATTCTTAAATTACGATTTTTCTAGCTTACAATCATAGATGCAAGTCTAATCATGGTACCTCCCTGACCAGATGCTCATTACTTAGTATTTATTTACTCTTGTTTGTTGACTTAACGTAAATTACTCGTCATACATTTGTTTGTTGTTTGGATATTTATGTTCAATGTTGTATTCTGACTTGAGTAATCCATTTTAAATGGAATTGAACACCAATAAATATTATTATTATTATTATTATTAATCAAATGTATATTGTTACGAAATGGTCAGATTTTATTTTAAAAAAAGGGTCGTACCAGTTAACGTTCTTATTAAATAATAAGAAGTACATATATTTATTATTTGAAATTACGAAAATAGTACAAGAATTTTAAAATTTACGAATACACGTTTTATTTCGGTGAATCTTACGGTCACGTGCATTTAACTTTTAACTAGGTACAATGTGTATTCCTACTGACATTCAATAAGCTCTTGACGTAGATAATTCGCTTTTTGGCACAACCGCCAAATTCTGTATATAAATCATCTGTGTTAGGTATTTTTTTGAAGTAATATTTAATTTGGCCGATCAAATCATCGATATTATTAACTATGTAAATGTAAGTACTATCTTTATCTTCGTTTAAGAATTTTTAAAAAATTAATGGGTCTGTGCCGTTGCTATTAAAAAATGGCATTGCTCTTCTTATCTTATAAGAAGAGGTAAGCATAACCGAACTGACCAATATCTAATTATAATTAATTATGTTACCTACAACAAACTTGCAGCATTTTGCATTTTAAACAGACAAGAAGACATAAATTATCCTTTTCGCTTTTCTTCCTATCAATTTTTTTTAGAATTAGGAGATGCCTTCTTCGTATAACTCATTTCTTATTTTATGTTGTAAGCAGTCCACCTTTGTTTTATAATTTATGGTTCGAATTAAAAAGAAAATGATTACATACATATTGCCGAATTTTTAATTAACTTTATGTACTGTTTTCCTTCAATAATAATTGCTAGCTAACAGGTAAAATGAGTTGGAGTTTTATCCGCATGTTTACGGTGACTCTGCTTTTCCTGTTCAAATAAATTAATCATGAAGGTTTAATTTGCCATAAATTATTTACGTCGTCGTTGTTATTTGAGTCATTTAAATTAAGTGCAAATTGCGTCTGAAGAAGGTTAGCTATATTAAAAGTGTCTGGTTTTAGTTATGCTATAAACGGAGAGTCTACATTTTATTACTTTACCTCGAGCGCAAGCGTAGCGTCGAGTATGCATTGGAACACTTCGTTACTGATTTCATAATCGCCTAAAACATATATACGCTTTCTCCACTTGACTGAATAGAACGCGTTAATAAACTGCGTGAAATGTAGACTCTCTGGCTATAAAATATACGTTAAGGCTGTTTTACATTGACAATTTATTCGTGAATTAATTCATGAACTTCTTCATGAATTTCTTCGTGAATTTATTCATGAACGCATTTCATATTACATCGGTGAAGAAATTCATGAATTCCTTTGATTCTAATGGCCGTTTATAGGTATTACCAACATAGCCAAAGAATTTACAAGCGATTTAACAGTGCCACGCGCAAATGAATACCAAAACCTTCGTTTCCTATTGTTGGTACCCCTGAAATTCACGCAAATATTGACGAAAAATAGTTCGTGAATAAGTTGACGAAGAAATTCGTGAATTTATTTGACGTCAAATTTGGTGCATTACACTTGTTCGACTTCTTCACGAAACGACTTCATGAATTAATTCATGAATAAATTGTCAATGTAAAACGGCCTTTACTTTGAATACAAAACTATTGACTCACTTTAAAATTAAAAGTAAAAACGAAGATGCGTCATGAATAAAGAATCGACCTGATGACAATTAAAATATTTTGCAGGACAATTTGTAGTTCTGATCATTGTTTTGCTGTAGCTATTTAACCACTAAGCTATGCTGTAATTTATTTTTGAAACGTGTTACATCTCAACGATTAACTCATTACGTATAGGTACGCCTCATTTGATGCATGCGCTAAAATCAAGAAAAGAACGGAATTTCACACCCAATTGAAAATTGTATGATTCTGAGCTTAAAAAAAATAACAAATTAACACATTTCAGATGCTTTTACTCCAGAGTAAAATAATTTTCAGGTACTACCCATAGTATTTGGTGTAGGAATCGTAGTTGCAACCGCAGTCGTTTATAAACTGTATTACTGCGATAAGAAATGCGCTAAAAATAAAAGCGAGTCCAAGGAAAACAAAAAGAAAAAACTTGTGACGCTCGAAGACCCCCAGGTGAAATATTCACTGCCCCTCATAGAAAAAGAAGAAATCAGCCATGACACCAGGCGGTTTCGTTTTGGATTACCTACGAAAGAGCACGTACTTGGTAATTCAGATCTCCCTCTTTGCTCCAGGTTCTTACTTTGTTGCATTGCAGGCCTTCCCATCGGTCAACATGTGCAATTATCGGCCAAAATTGCCGACGAGCTAGTTATTAGATCTTACACTCCGGTTTCATCAGACGACGATTACGGTTACGTAGATTTAGTAATAAAGGTAAATCTCCCCCTCGCGACGACTTGTCAAGCACCACATCGAATTAATTTTCCCCCAGGTTTACTTCAAGAACGTCCACCCACGTTTTCCAGATGGGGGTAAAATGTCGCAGTATCTGGACAATCTCAAAATTGGTGATACCATTGACTTCCGAGGACCATCAGGTCGTCTAAATTATCTAGGAAATGGCAAGTTCTCGGTGAGGAAGCTTCGCAAAGATCCTCCGCAAATCGTCACCGTGAGTAAATGTGCGATGATCGCCGGTGGAACCGGCATTACGCCCATGCTCCAACTTATAAGACATATCACCAAGGATAGCGCGGATAAAACCGAGCTGTGCTTACTCTTTGCAAATCAAACGGAGAAGGATATTTTGGTAAGGAAGGAACTGGAGGAATGCGCCGAAAATCATCCCGATCAGGTTAAGCTGTGGTATACTTTGGATACGCCAGGTGAAGGTGATTAATTTGAAAACTCCATTAAACTTATATGAGTTGCAAGTCTTTTTTTTGTTTAAGGGTGGAAGTACAGTTCTGGTTTTGTGAACGATGAAATGATTAAGGAACACTTGTTTCCACCATCGCCTGAGACAATCGTTTTGATGTGCGGACCTCCACCTATGATCAACTACGCCTGCATACCCAACTTGGATAACTTAGGCTATAATAAAGACCTGTATTTCGCATATTAAGTGTTAGGCACAAACCCCCTCGTCGGAGGGGACATCTTCTTTCGCTTTTTTTGTATATATGCGACTCATGTTGTAATATTCATTCACGGAGTTACATTTTTGAGTGCCTTGTATTGATCGTCTTTATCTGCAATCAAGAGCAATTTAGATAAGATAAAAATTAATTGATTTTTTTTTGTTAATAGTGGTACATAGAAGTAATGGTTATTTTTTCTGTTTAAAATAATTTTTATTGCATTTTCTCGTTTTTACAGTTATAGCAAGTCAATGTATGTTATACTTTAATTCGAATAAAACTTTGCTATCACAAGTCTATACACTCGTGTATTGAGAAGATATCTTTAATTTGAGTTTATAATTAAAATATTTCTTTCGTTTTTTTGTTTTATTTGTTTTCTTCCTTATTTGTCTGGTCGTTTATTTTTCATTTTGTTTTAATTTCGTCTGGCTTTCATATTTTGAATTGTTTTATTTAAATTTCGCTGTTTTCTGTGTTTGGTATTTTTGAAACGAAACGAGAGAAGCATTACGTAATAATTATACAGGCTGTTTCGTAACTTCGTGGAAATAATTTAAACAACGAAAGTTCATATGAAAATGAATCGAATGAAGAAAATTATTAATAAATTTCCCTTCTATCGTAAGGGTAAACCGTTTGAACGTCCCTGGCTTAAGTTTAAGTATTTTTCATAAGAGAACTGCGTCATAAATAAAACGCGTCTGGCGTTGCATAATCAGACATAAAAAGCATAATTCCATCCTTTCTTAGTCACCGTTGACAAAAAAATAATACTGATATATTTGTCGGTTGTAACTTCGGCGATTAATGAATCAGAGCTCTTCTCTTATGAAAAATACTTTATGATGTTTTCGGAGAATATGCGTTACCTAATTTATTGTTTAGTCATCGCCTACCGGCCAGTTTGACGGCACATGTTGAGGTGGTTGCACGAACATTTCTCCAAAAATGGCAAAATTTACGACATGATCTTAGTGTACAGTGAAAAGGTGAAAAGTGGGCAAAATGCGTTTGTACGCTTTACCGAGGGAAGCTTGTGAATCAGCCGGCATCGAGCCAGAGGTTCTAAACATTTGTTTATGCGTTATCAGTTGTGGGTAAGTTTTATTTTGTTTTTATTTCCGTTTTTATTTGGGTTCATTTAAGCACGCACCTCACGTCCAACTCGTCATTAATTTTCTTTCAAAAACTTGCGAATCATCTGTATATACAGGTTGTTTTTTAACTTCATGCAAAAAATGAAACCAGTGAAAGTTGACTTTAAGAGCCCGCGCAGACTGCAGATTTTCTATCGGTCGATAGTTTATTCTGAATCAAGTTACGAGAAGTGTGATTACGTGGCCTATAATAATTTAATGTACAGCCTCGTATCACATTTCTCATAGCTTGATGCAGAATAAACTATCGGCCGATAGTAAATCTGCAGTGTGCGCGGTCTCTAAAAGTGATAGAATGAAGCAGTTTTTGTATAACAATTGATTAATAAATATTAAAGATAATAAATGTTTTCGGCGAACGATGAAACAGTTTGATAGTCCCTGGTTTATTTTTATTACGTAATTACGTAATCGGATAAGTATGCTGGTGTGTCAGTATCGGCTATTAAAGTGGGTCAGTTGCTCAGTTCTCAAGTGCACTTCATCGCAGATAGCAGTGTTGAAAACACGACCGCATTTTTCAATAGGTTATTGTTGATATGATTTTAATTTACGGCGAATGTGGTTTGACGTTTGTATGTACAGCGTTACCCAGATCGCCCTTTGCCAAATAGCAGATCCTTTGCGTCAGTTGTGCAGTTTGTTGTTTGGCAAATTCTTCGTGAGGAACAATTACCCGTTCCATTTTCAAAGAGTACAAGCTCTGATGCTCGCAGATTACCTCCAACGCATGCGATTATGTCGGTGGTTACTCCGGGAACAGACGGACAATCCGAACTTTGTTAATAACATTCTCTTCACCGACGAATCAATGTTTACAAGAGATGGTTTGTTTAATTTTCACAACATGCATGTGTGGGCAGGTATGTTAAACGGCACTTTAATCGGTATGTTTACGTCTCGCGCAGGGGGGGGGACTTCGAACATTTATTGTGGGTGAAGGTCACCGTTCGTTGCGTCTAGCGGTTCTTAACATTTCACAAGGAATTGCCGGATGTCGGTATGAATTTTTTTGATTTCTTTTCTCGTTTTAATTTTGGTGCATTCGTTAGAATATCTTATCAAATACGCCATTAATTATTTTGGACAAACTTGAAGAACACCCTATATATGTAGATTACAAAACAGCAAGGAAATTACATCTACAAAATAATTATAAAATTATTTCCTAGCCAATTACATAACGTCCAACGAACAAAGTTGCGTTGTTTTTATTACGAATGTAATAGACAAAAGGATGATCTGCTCTGAAGATGTATGGAGCTGGATGAGGCATTGATACATTTACAAGTAACACTGAAATCAAAATTAAAATAAATTAAATACGGTACATGCCATTTGAAATAAAATTGCTAAAATGTAAGGACAGATTAAAATTCGTTTTGCTGAAAACAGTTTCTTTATTTTGTTTAAAATTCACAAACGAGTGATAACAATGTATTGTAGTAGTGATCACTAAACAATCAAATTAAATTAACATTTATTTTCAATCAAAAAATTATTTTTCACCAATTGCATAACGACCAATAAATAAGGTTACATTTTCTTTATTACGAATGTAATAGACAAAAGGATGATCTGCTTCGAAACTGAATATGATCGGAGATGGATAGATTACTGCACTTGCTGTAATTAACACTGAAATCAAAATAAAATTTAAGCAAAACGTCGCTAGAGAAGTCGGTGTTAAAAAGAGCGAAATTAAATAAAGCATCAACACCCTGACCAAACAGTTTCTTTATTTTGTCTATAATTCACAAACGAGTAACAACAATGTATTGTAGTAGTGATCACTAAACAATCAAATTTAATTAACATTTATTTTCAACCGAAGAGTTATTTTTCACCAATTGCATAACGACCAATAAATAAGGTTACATTTTCTTTATTACGAATGTAATACACAAAAGGATGATCTGCTTCGAAACTGAATATGATCGGAGATGGATGGATTGCTGTAAGTGATCCTACCGCTGAAATCAAAATAAAATTTAAGCAAAACGTCCTTGGATAAGTTGGTGTTGAAAAGAACGAAATTGTTTACGCGAAAGCCTATAGAAACAAGAAATTTTCAAGTTTGAATATTTTTATTAAACTTCTTAACACTATAGAAAAATACCATCCAGAAAGAAACCAAAGACAAGAGATAAGTTAAGAAAACAGTAATGCAGTGTATCATAAGGACAAGCCACAAGAAAGAAAACAGTTTATATCGTGAAACATCTAAATAGAAAATAGAAACGTAGCAGACCTAACGGTCGATATTCGAGCAACCTGATTGCCGGGCCACAAGACTGAAAGATAAAATTCTTAGGAACACTTGTTCACAAGCCTGGACAGTTGGACAGAAAAAAAGGCAAAATAAGAATAGAAGGAGTAGCCTGACTGAAAGGACAGGAAAATCATAAGAAAAATGGCAGAACTTTTAACTTTGTAGAAGGAGATGTTACTTGCGTAAACTAGTAAACGGGGGTTTGAGGTTTGAATGTATCTATGCCATAGTAAATCAGTCAAGCTCCACCTGGCAAATTTAATTATTTGTAAGCTAAAGAACTTGCAGGGTATAATCTAAGCTAACGTTCTAAACATTGAAATAGTATTGAAATACAAATAGAGCTAATATTTTATTTATTAGGAGCATGCACTAATACTAAATAATCTAATACCTACACCCATGCCCTCTCTCTAAACACCACCAAGTGGGAAAAGACTATAATTACCGCACTTCAAAATCCGACAAAACGTCCGGTAAACAGGATAGTCCTAACAGAGTAACGCACGATGCTATATAAGAATGGATGATCGGCCACGAAGAATATCTCAGGAGGAGGTTCCGGTACTTGAATAGCTAACGTGAGCGCGAGTCCTGTTTAATAAAACCTTGATTTTCTTCTGTACTTGGAGATTATTGCATTAAAAAATAAATAAAATTGGAAAATGGTACAAACCTGCCGTAGCTGCAGCTGCTTCAGTCCCACTTTCCGTCACATTAATAAAAGTCTTTTGCAGCACGTGGCTAATTAGTAGATTCGGTGCGATACCACTTAAGTCGGATGCACCGGTAAAGACCGTTTTTATGCCTAACTGCAAACCGTCAGGAATAAGAAATCTAGATAGGATTGTTAAAAATTAAATTGGGTACTTACATTTTGCAAAATTGGAATGAAGTCAATGGTTGTGTCCGTAGAAAACTTTGGAAACCTTACGTAAACTCTCTGCTGCGAAAATTTATTGTGAGCAATTAACTCGGCGATATGGTTTTCAAGGTTTGCCAACCCGTTTCTCTGCTTGGGCAAAGCTATAATCAAAGAGATGTCGTGGTCAATGTATGGAATTTCGAGAATCTGGCAGTCTAATTCTGCGCTGTCATAATAATTGTAATTGCTCGTGAGATCCATCGTCTTCACAGGCACTGTTTGGCCGTTGATTCCGTAGAACGCTTGCGGTTCCTTAATTGATTGAAACTGTTCAGACCAGTTAGCGTGAAGATACAAAGTGTTTACCAATACCAAAACCAAATCGGGAGTTATTAGTTCAGGAGAAATGAGATTCTTAATTTTATTATTAGTTTGTTGTTCCACCCACTGGTTAATTAAATTAGCCGATTGTTGTGCGTTGTTGAAATTCAAATTTTCTGCGCCGGCATTGTAATATCTACTTGCGAGATTTCTGTAATTATTCTGTATGTGGGAGCCCTCTTTTATGAACAAACGATTGGCTGTTGAGAGGCTGTAGTTCCCAGTGCTTCTTAAAGTCTGCACGACTTCAGAAAATATTGAATTTACTTCAGATTGCCTCGTCGGAAGGTATAAGGTACTACGGATTTCATCTCCGGTTGTGCCTCTAGCTCCGGCTGCCACGAGCGCTAAAACTATCTCCAAAGATAGAGGAGAAACCATGAAGTTGCCGGTTTCGATTTTTGTTAATTCCTGTGGAAAATATATTTAGTTAAAAAAGTAAATAGACAAAAATTATAAAGCAAGTCTCTCTAAGACGGACACCTTTTACGAGGACATTCCTCTCCAACGGACATCTTTTCGGTAGACCGTCTTAGAGAGATTTTACTGTATTAGGTAAAGCAATAACAGTGGTTTTTCTATATTAAAAGAAACAATACAATAAAAGTTCACTGAAAGAAAAGTATTGTGCAGGATATGCGAAGGGATGAATGACTTTATAAAAAACTGGAGGATAACAATTTTAAAATTACGAGACTTCTGAAATGATCGAACCAAGCAAATGAAGAAATGTTGTTTGAAGGGATGATGAAAAATATATTTCCAACTTTATCTCGCCCCTATTAGAAAACATTTTTCGTTCTCGTTTCATTATAGCTATTTATTCTTGCCCTTGCCCTCTGAAATAGTGAAAGTACAACATTATTGCATTACATATTAAGTAATATAAAAGATTAAATTACATCGCCAATTAGGTCGGAATAAATTCTCAATTGACTTCATAAATAACTGACTTGAAAATGCCCTCAGAAAATTAATTAAAATAAAGTCCGACACTACAGTAATTAAAGTTAAGTAACTGAAGCTCCAAAACAGATTTAGTTTTATGTACAAAACACATCAGCTAAAAACTCAAATATTTTGTTGAAAAGCTTGCCCAGTTGTAAAATTTACAATTCATTGCATAATCATAAAATAATCCATTGCCAATAGTTTTCCAAACTAATCTACATAATTAATTTAGCGTCAAATAACATACTTAATGAACGAAAAATAGAATTTTCTGACTTGACAAGGCCACAAAAAAATCATTGCATGCAGTTATGTGCGTACATACTTGGTCAATTTCCACTTTCACGTAAATCAAGCATAAAAAAAAGTTCGAGGCAAGAAATTATATTAAGAACGAGTATAGGAAAAATAGTTATTCCAAACATGAAGCGTGTGCTATCAATTTATCTAGTAATGCTAAGTTTCTCAGCAGCTCCAGTTGCTGACAGTGTTAGAATCCTACGAGAAAGATTTCGATGGCGAATATTGGATTTTGCCTATCCTTCTCCGCAGGAACGAAGCGAGGCGATAGCCACAGGGCGATTTATACCAGAAAATAATTTACCAGTTGGTTTTGAAATTTGGAAAGACATGCTGTTCGTAACCGTCCCGAGATGGAAACCAGGTAACTCAAATTCTCTAATTTAAAAATTTAAAAAGCTTCTTCAATTCTTCCGTCACGCAAACTATATTCTTTCTTTCTTTTAATAAGTACCGTCCCCCGATTGGCAAATAGTAATTTTTTCAGAACCAACAAAAGAGAATTTTTTATTACCCTTACATACTTCTATGTCAAACCAACAATTCTTTCTTATGTGAATCTTAATACAACTAAATTCCATTGCACGCCTAACTAATTTCTTTCAGGTGTACCTGCGACTTTGAATTACGTTCCCTTAAAATATTCCACCCCCGCATCACCTGCCCTAATCCCCTACCCAAACTGGCCATCAAATGAACTGGGAAACTGCGAGAATGGCCTGAATACGGTCTACCGAATCCAGGTGGATGTCTGCGATAGACTATGGGTGTTAGACACTGGGACGTTCGGTATTGAAGAGAACACAACTAATCTATGTCCGTACGCCCTCAATATATTCGATCTGCACACTCACTCACGACTTCGACGCTACCAACTCAGGCCAGAAGATACTAATTCGAACACGTTCATAGCAAACATAGCCGTTGACGTGGGGGAAACCTGTGAAGACGCGTTTGCTTACATGAGTGATGAACTTGGTTATGGCCTGGTGATATACTCGTTGGAACAAAATAGATCGTGGAGGTTTACTCACGGCTTCTTCATGCCGGACCCCCTAGCTGGGGATTTCAATATTGGGGGGTTAAATTTTCAGTGGAGCCAAGAAGGTATATTCGGATTATCGCTTTCCCCCACGACAAGAAATGGATTTAAAATACTATTCTTCAGTCCTCTAGCCAGTAATCACCAATTTGGTGTATCCACGCGAATTTTACGCAACAGCTCCAGAGTAGACGATAGTTACCACGATTTTATACATTTGGGAGATCGGGGGCCTAACGGACACACTACAGCGCGCGTAATGGATGATATCGGCGTGGAATTTTTCAATTTGATAGACCGAAATGCCGTCGGTTGTTGGAATTCCGCGTATCCTTACCATCGTGCGTATTTGGATATTATTGATAAGGATGACGAAGGTTTGGTTTTTCCCAGTGATATTAAAATTGATTCGGGCAGGAACTTGTGGGTTATGTCTGATAAAATGCCGAATTTCTTGCTTTCCACGTTGGATTACATGGATGTAAATTTTAGACTGTTTTACGCCCCTATTAATATTTTTACAAGATGCTCTGTAAGATGGTAGCGGAAGGGAACGAAAATGTAATTAAACAATAATGATGTACCAATCAAACAATAGATGTAAGAGAAAGGATGTTTTATCGCTTTAAAATTTGCACCCCCTAAATCCTTGCCCCTCGATTAGGTTCGATTTTAGATTTTTTCCAAATGCAAGGAGATGAAATGAAAATAGGATGGTTTGTATTGATTCTGATAACTTTATGAGGATTTTACGCCCTACACATTTGTACATTTTGCTAAAAGCACGAATAAAGAATCATGAATAAATTGAAAACCTGCAAAAATTTTTGTGCCTAGAAAATTATAATTCACATAAAAGCTTTGCATAAATAATAGTGTGCACCTGATAAACATTGGCGCTGAACTTTTGATTTCCGGGTACGAATTTTTGTAGCTGCGATAAACCAGACACCATCCACACTGGCCATAACAACAGGAAAATCTTCATTTTTCCTGAAACAAGTTTTTTTTTTTAATAATAGACCAATTAGTTTCACTTTAGACATTTTAACGTGGTGTAAAATTCGAATTCGTTACGTTTTTGGAATCTACGATTCACTTTGCATTCCATTCTTTGACACAAAACTTTGAATAAAATAATTACAGCAGAATGAATTAACAACTATTATAGAGCAATGGCACTTGTACTGTGTTGTTTTCCGATCGTCTTGCATATATGTAAAAGTGTTGAAAAGGGTGTTTGGGATAGCCATTAAATAATAACATGAAATTAACAATAGGAAACTTTTTCGAATTAATATTAAAATATACACGTACAAACCTGTATTCTTCTCACAATCCGCAATGAATGCTGATGCAAAAGGACTATGATATATTGAAGCGGTGTTCTGAAAATCTATATAAACAAAAGCCCCACTACTTCTTTTGTGCAATGACGAAAGTGAAACTTTGTATGCGAAAACTGAAGAATTAAGTGCATTCGAAGCAGTTAGCAGAGGAACGCGCTCGTTGAATGAACAGAATTCAACTAGTTTGAATGACAAAAATAACAAAATACCAATTTTATGTTAACAAACACATTGACCTTGCGGTGTAAACCTGTTTATAACTAAATTTACTTATGCATGTAGTCTTATCGAATTCGATACCTTGATGAAAAAGCGTCATACTAGACCCGTCTTTCCTCGACAGACAACGCGCGTAAATATTTAATTGACCGGCAACTACGACAATGGTAAGTACATATTTTAAAACGATTTGTTGGATGGGGAAAAACAGGTCTAAATATAACAAACAATGTCTTATCACGAGGAATTTTTTCGCGGTTCGCTTATTTCTTATGAATTTTCTGATAAAAAGTTGCAAGTCTTTTAAAGAAGGTGCGTGCAAAGAAATCTAATAATTTTTCTTATGTACACATGTATAAATAATAATAATAATAAGCGTAATAAAATGTTATTTGTATTAAAAAAGTAACACTCTTCATTACCCCAGCTTTATCTTTGTATTTAGAAACTAACTATTTATAAACAATCGTGTTCTTGTTATTATTGTTACTGTGTAAAATAAAACCAACATTATTTCTGCAATTATTAATTATTATACTGGAAAATTGTCACAATTTCATTGGCAGTTTTACAATGAACACATTTTAACATTATTCCATATTTTAACGGCAATTGTAAAAATTAAAAAATAGTATTTGTGAAATACATGATTTTAGAACATAAATTCGTTTATTAAAAATGTGGAATAATGCTCTCTCAAATTTTTATATGTATAAAAGTTAAGAGTTGAGCAAGAACCTAAACGTAGTTTGTACTTCATTACTTGTACTAACACGTTTGTAACTTAAATATCTAAAATAACTAATCGTTTTAAAAATATTTCATATTATCAAAATGTAATACAGTTTTCCGAAAATTAAAAATAAAGCTATTGCACTTACATAATAATAAAAAGCATTGCAACATAATAACAAACTGTTTTAAATTACACAAAGGGCAATAAAATCAACGTAATTAAAAGCATAATACATTCAACGTAATGCAATTTAAAATTTAGTACGTATTAGTTAAATGTAACAGGTACCTACGAAGTTTTGATTAACTGAATAGAATTTCTAAGGAAACTTCGTTTTCAATTATTACTAACAATTAAAATAATGAAATTCTTAAACAAATACCATTAGTTATTGCTTGATGGTGGATCAATTCGCTGATGGATAATGAAATGACGACCAACCAAATGGCCGGATGGCATGTGCGTATGAAATATTCGATGTATTGGCTTGTATCTGTAAACAGAATAAATCCAAATCCAATCCAATCCAAACATAAACTGAAGTGAAGAAGAGCCCTTACCTTCTTAAAATATCAGGTAAACGTGGCACTAATATATCAAAGGTGATAATATGAGATGGCAAGGGTTTAGTCGGTGGATAGTTCCCTCGAAGCCAACGCGAAGGATTCTGATCGAAATAATCGGCTTCGTCAACATAATCAGCTATATCATTGAGGTTTGGATTGCAGTGAAGAAAACGAGTGGTAATGTTCACGTGTAAATGACTGTATAGGGGAGTTGAGTGGCAAGGAGTCAAAAAGAGAAGGCTGGTGTTATGAGGATGTGCTTTCGCTATTTCTCTGAGTGGTTGCATCACATCCAAAGCGCCTCTTTGGTGAACTAATCCCAAATAACAGGCTGGTATTGCATTACCAAGAAATATGACGACGGCAGCAATCCAGATGTGTAAGCTATAAATAAAACAAATCAAATATAATGTTCTTGATAATACAAGTAGGAGTAAATTATACATACTCTTCCGCCCTGTAACTCCACTTCGATAAATATATTGCAGATATGTGTAAGGCCATTGGTAACAGCGGTAAAATAAATCGGAATTCTTTATGACTTAAGATGCTGTAATTCTTGCACATTACAAATTGCCTATCGCTAATTAAAGTCTTGCTTACCTGTAAACCCCAACGGTGAAAGCCATTGTACTAAGTAAAGCAATTTCATTAGGAAAAGCCTTCCTGTACTTGAGAATGTGGATTGAGGAAAGCAAGAACGGTAACATGTATATTCCTAATACAACGGGAACACCTTGTATTATGTACCAATACCATGGATGCGAACCATACCAAGAGCCGACATCTTTTATAATATTTGCTCGCAAAAATTCATAAAATGTACACAAAAATGAACCGTGTCCCCAACTGTCGATAAGTATTGAGCACAATAAAATAACTACTCTAAAATCAAAACAAACTATAAAGTAACTAATGAATGAGAGTTACTGCGACTAACCCTATGGGAATATATCTTGCAACCAACAATCGAATAATACTATCTCTTGATGTTTTCATGTGATGAATGCATAGTGGCAACCAATGAATAGCAGCAGTCGGTCGAATTGCACACAAAATTCCAACCAACCATATAAATTTACTGTCGTCTGCTGCAAGTTTAATAAAGAAGTGCATTTTAAATAGGTATACCATTTAATTGCGTTACCATTTTGTGAATACTGCCAAGGAAAATACGATAAGGCTACAGTCGTAAGAGCAGTTTCAAAGGAATTAATTAACGTCCTGGATCCTGTATAAAACCAAAACCACGATGTCGCAACGACGAACACGGCCCACTTTCTCGTCCCAGACCAGCAATAAAATCGATAATCGGCATAAGCACTCAAAATCGCTTGCATTATACGAGGAATAAAAATCTAAAACATCTACTAACTTTCGTAGACGATATTAATAAGTATTTACTTACCAATGCTTCTGCAGCATCCAAATTCAAAACGTATAAAATTTTATAAGCGAAGGAAATAATTAGCGGATACACGTAGCTTCGAATGCCTTCCCTCCATTCCCAAGTCAGACTGCCGTAACCAAATACGAAACGATGCGCTACTTCAAGGGATTGCCAATACTCGTCAGGTACATACCAGGTCTGCACCAAGTACACGGATGCTAATCTAACTGCAATAAATATACTGAAAGCTTCCCAGTTCTTCATTCTATACATTGAAGCAGGAATTGCAAGGGATGCATACGAGTTATATCAAAATTGAAACGAAGCTTCTCGTCATGAATGAAAAGTTCCGACAAGATTTCACTCTCGTCAGGGTATTGCAAGCATGTGCGTGAAAGTTAAAATAAAATGATAAAAATAGAAATTCTCCCAGGCTGTTATATTTTAGGTTATTCCTTAACTTAGGGTAGGGGTTATGTTTGTTTCAGGTGTACCAACCCAAACGACGAGACGTCTACTTCGAGTAGTACCATCATAACCCTACCACCCTAGGCAAGTTAAAATATGTACCTTTGAATATAAAACCATCGGGAACGAGTCTTTTCTGTAAATGCGAGATTGAAATGTGTCACGGAAGTAGCCGTCTTGAACCTCCACGTTGACGTTGGCGTGTGGTTCTTCCCTAACGACGAAGAATAAAGAATTGGCAATTACGTTTTATGGGTAAGTATTTTCATTCATTTAATTTGTGTGAATGTTAGGTTAAAAGTATTTATAAACAAACATTGAGGTTATGATAGAAGTGAAGATCATGGACGTAACGTATCTTCGCTACGTCAGCTCATATCTATGAGCTGCATTCAATATCAATTCGTTGTTATCAGTAGATCACTTATGTGAATATTTATTTGAAACTTTTCAGAAATTCTGAATACAAAAAATCTGGCAATCTGCTTGAAAGACATAATACCAAATTAAAATTGTCTTACAAATTGGAAAATATTTATTATTATTAAGAACCATGAACCTATCCTATTAGCGATGAGAAACCATAAATATATATTTACATTAAAGTCTGTGAAATATGTCCACGTTCCTGAGTAATGAATGTTATAATTAACTGATCTAACGGTTCATTGCTCCGTGCAACCTGCCTTCTAATTGCCTGCTTCACCTCCTCTTTTACACCCTTATCGGATCCCCTTGTACCAATACGTCTCTGCCCTATGTGTGGAACCACATCCAAAGTAGTGTGGTGCGTCCACAAATAAGTCAGTTCTTCAAGAATGTCCACGTTCACGATGTAACTTTGGAACAAATAATAGTGGAATACACCACGCTGTTGCAACTGATTCAGTAACAGAGGCAGGCGATCTTCTTCTTGCGGCCAATCCAGCTGGCACAGAACAAAGATGTTGCCTATAGCCAGATCACTGTAAGTTGCAAGGGTGGCGTTTTCAGAGGTAGCTCGAATTAATAATTTCGTGCAATATTGAAGAATGGCTTGTTGAGTTAACGGTAGATAATGCAGATGTCTTGGTATTCCGCCGGAAACTAAACTGGTGCTTAATGATCCCACATTGTTAGATGGCAATTGACCGATGACAGACAGAATCTGTTCGTAGCTGCCCTAAAATTTAGATCAATCATATAAATTGGCTATGCATATTTAGTTTCAACACTTACAAGGAAATTTTTCTTAAAGTACAGAATGCTTGCACATCGTAAGCTTTTCGATACAGAAGCGAAAGGCTCATGTGTTTGATTTACACGGGTGAGAGCGTCATCTATTTGTCCCTTGTAAATTGCATAGTCTATCAAAAAGTATCCCAACCATGCATCTAATTTCAAATGCGTGTTCAACTTGTTAAATTCTGCAAATTGTGGAATGTGGAACCGATCATGTCTACTACTGAATTATTACTATTACCTCTTTTTAGAACCTCGGTGGAATTTAACAACTCCCAGCATTTCACTAACAGCATGAAATTATTGACAATTGGTTTCAGTTCTGATTTTTCTACTGTTAGATGAGGTGTAACTGTCTCATGGTCACCTTTCCTACGTTTTGCTTTCGGTTCCGATAAAGGTCCGGGCACACTGGGGTCGTTGAAAGCTTCGATTAGGACGTATGTGGTTTGTAGTTGTCCTGGGCAAGGTTCTGGTGCCAAACTGATTTTATATTCGTTCAAACAATGCAGAAAGAAAATTGTCAAACAGTAAAGAAGTTGTTTGGTGTTGTTATGATCGTCCAGGTTTAATGCATGTGACTGACAAAATGTTAGTAATTTTTGCCAGTAACTTTCCTTTGACCTATAGAAAAATAGAGCACAATACTGAAGGAATTCAAAAGTAAATAAATGAGTTTACCAATTGCCTCCGAAACTTGTTAAGAATGGATTCCAGCCCAGCTGTTTACCAGTGTATTCCAGTATACTGCATAATTTATTCCACGGTTGATCTGCATAATTAACATCCTACAAATTAATTAATGAAAGTTATTACAATAACAGAATTTTTTTCCAATAGTTAGTTACCTGTGTTTTATTTGTCTGTACATTCAAAGAATACAAATGATATTCAATTGATTTATGCAATAACTTGTATAGCAATTTCTGTGTTAGTTCAATAGGAGCATTTTCTTCATTGAGGAGCGGTAATAAATCGCAAACTAATATCTTACGGTAACTGTTTATGGGTTGGTTACTCGCGTGACTGTGCTTCTCCGCACTCAAAAGTGTATCGATTAAACCTGGCTGAAAAATTAATAATGCAACAATTATAAAATGAATTGCCTCTACTTACAGCATGATTAGGAATTGCATTTGGAAATTTTTGTAACAACAATAAAAGGAGCTTGCAATGTTCCATGGTGTCCTCGCAATGATCTGCCGTAATAAGCAATAATTTGTGCTGAATATCTACAAATAAATGGAACTTATGAAAAAACGATTTAATCTTTGAAGGATGTTTTCAACCTGGAGACATGTGCTTAAACATTTCACACAAGAACTGCCTTTCTGGATCGCCCGAATCACATTCCACACGCAAGGCAGACGTTACTTTATTGATTTCATTCCAGAACTCCGGTTGCTGGTGAAATTTACCAATTCTGAAAGATTTACAGTGATAATTCCAAATTCTTGCATAGCACATGATTCTTACAAGTCGCTGAAACATTTCGCAGCCTCTTTCACGTGACCCGCGCACTTTTCTATGCAATATGCCTCAAACTAAAAGCAAAACATAAGTATTCTTGTAGCAAACATTTTGGGGGATGCGAGTTACTTGTACACCGAAATTTGTGGGGTATAAGGTTTTAGCGGTTATCATCCAGGCTTTAGCTGAAATCGGATCATCTTTTAGGGCTTTCTTTGCACGCTGAATTACATACTCTTCGTCAGAAATGTTAACGTCGAAATCCATGATAAATAACAGTTTTTAATATGGTATGTTGTTGAATTTAATTAAAACTAATTAATTTTGGCATAATAAGTTTGAAAATATTAATACAGTGTAAAGAGGTTAGGTCAGACAACATTCAAATTCAAGTGTCAAAAAACAGTGTCGCCAATACCACCTGTATACAATCATTTCACTGGCGCCACTATCGCGTACAAGAATTACAGTACCGCAATCAGCCGCCATTTTAGTGCAAAATATTGACAGGAAATTTAAATGTCTAACGCTAACAACGACGCACTTGGGCATTTTAACCTCTTATTTGGCAGGTGTCAAGTTTGATTAAACTTGGCGGAAAGAAAATTACGAGAAAAGTCGGCTATTTAAAATTTGCCGGAAAGAAAAAATGTCGGCCATTTTAGTGCAAAAACGTGATTTCTTTGTCTTACACATTAAGCATATGGATAGCGGTACTGTATTTATTTAGTGACTGTAGTACAGTTGTAGCATTTAAGCTGCGCACGACTATACAAAGTTCTTGGAAACTCGGGGAAGAATGCGCAGTAGTCGCGGTGCTTCTATTGGTAGTTTGGTCTACCAGCTTGGTTCGTGCAACTGCAAACACTGCAACATTTGAAATTTAAATTGTTTGCGCCACGTAAGAATCAACTCACAGAAAAATGCGCAGTGGTTACATGAAGTAGGGATGTTGGTTCAGAAATTTTCCAATTTGGAAATTTTCTAAAATGGAAATTTTCCAGAAACTTTGTAACCAATTTTTCTGGAAAATTTCCGACGAAAATTTAACCAAGTTATTACTTGTTGCGCTTGCACAGTTTAACATAAAATTATTTATTAAAATGCAATGCCTAACCTAACTTCAAAAGATTATGCGCCCAAAATGCCAAAATGCCGAAAAAAACCTATACGTACAATTTATGAATTATTATAAGTTTGGTTTATGAATATACATTATTTTGTAATTTCTGTCATTTTTTATATTACCGTTGTACATGAGGATTCGGCACTATTTTAACTAGCGTTTGCTCCTGAGTTTATAAAAAATATTTTTTTAAAGAAATAGGTTACTATAAATGATTCGGAAATTTTCTGGTAAATTACCGGAAAAGGTCATCGGAAAATTTCCATCTTTTGTATTTTTCCGGAAAAATTACATCTCTAACATGAAGACACTGACCAAAGGTGCCGACGCCAAGTGAAAAGACTGTATAGACTATGCCAATACATTAACATATTCGTTATAAACATTATCTTACACTCTTGCATAATTTAGATTCAAATTTTCTCAATTTGTTTTGAATGAACTCAATGAGCACATTCAGCAGACCCAAAAGTTCGGTTCGGAATACATTATGATGAGTGAATGTTGATGTTTATGTTGGCAACACAAACAAGCGCGTCAAGAAAATGGAGAATATTGTGAAATAGGAAGCCAATTACATTCACAATAATTACTAAGGCTCTTAATGATTATTGTGATTGTAATTGGATTGTCCTTTTTTAACGCGCTTGTAAAATAGTGTTGCCAACATAAGCATCAACAATAATAACAGTCACTCATCATAACATATTTCGATCCAAACTTTTGGGTCTGCTGAGTGCGCCGAATCCCAATCATGCAGAAAAATAAAAATAGCTTCAAACATATTTTAGATGTAAAATTTATTAAGTACGATATTTTAATTTGGCAAGACTGCTTAGATTTGCGCCTTTATGTTGTGTTGTGGTATGACTGAAATGCTTCATGTCAGTTCATGTGTCAAACGTGTTCGTTTGAAAAGTAAACAAAAATGCCTCCAACGATACAGAACGGTACTGCACAGCCAGAGAAACGCCCGATTAAGCAAGGGGAGAGACGGTGAAGATTATTTTTTAATATTTAAACCCCTCATAATACCAACGTATTTTATTTTTAGGTCCGAGTTAGTGTGTAAAGTTAAGTACTGCAATACGTTACCAGATATACCTTTCGATCTTAAATTTATTTCATATCCGTTTGAATCGACTAGGTAAGAGAGAAATATTTATATACCTGCATGAAATGGGTCTGTGCAATTTCTAAGTCAAGTCAAAGTTTCACGCCAATGATTTGTCGAAGACTTCAGAGTCCTGTTGCTTTTGACACTCGTACACTGTTATTTTTGTTTTCAGATTCATTCAGTATAATCCTACTTCCCTGGAAAGGAACTACCGTTATGAAGTCTTAACAGAACATGACTTGGGCGTCAGCATCGACTTAATTAATAAAGACATATATGCAGTGGAGCCAGGTTCTATTTTAGACCCTGCCGATGAAAAGCTCCTTGAAGAAGACATTCTTACTCCGCAGGATTCAAAACGATCTCGCCATCATGCACGCTCAGTCTCGTGGCTCAGGAGGACAGAATATATTTCAACAGAACAAACTCGCTTTCAGCCGCAGACCATGGATAAAGTGGAGGCGAAAGTTGGCTACAGCATCAAGAAGAACTTTAAGAATGAAACCTTGTACATGGATCGTGATTCTCAAATTAAAGCCATCGAGAAGACGTTCGATGACACTAAGGTGCCGATCGAGAAACACTACAGTAAACCAAATGTGGTTCCCATCGAGGTTTTACCTGTTTATGCTGATTTTAAACTGTGGAAGTATCCTTGTGCGCAGGTCATATTCGACAGCGATCCTGCCCCAGTTGGAAAGCAGGTGCCCGCACAGATAGAAGAAATGTCACAGGCAATGATTCGTGGTGTCATGGATGAAAGTGGTGAACAGTTCGTCGCTTATTTCTTACCCGTGGAAGAAACCTTGGCTAAGAGAAGGGAAGACTTTGCGAAAAATATACCTTATCAAGACGATGAAGAATACGAGTATAAAATGGCTCGCGAATATAACTGGAATGTTAAGAGTAAAGCTAGTAAAGGCTATGAAGAAAACTACTTCTTGGTTGTCAGACATGACGGAATCTATTATAATGAATTAGAAACGCGCGTCAGGCTGAGTAAGCGCAGGCAAAAGGTTGGGCAAACTCCGAGTAACACTCGGCTTATTGTCAAGCACAGACCTATGGATGCACAAGAATATCGCATGCAGAGATACAGAGAGAAACAACTTGAACCCCCCGGAGAAGAAGATGATGAACCTGAACCGGAACCGCAGCAGGAAGAAGAACAGCAACATGATTCCGAACAGGAAAACAATGATGAATCGCGTGCAACATCTAGGTCATCAAGTAGATCAAGATCTAAATCTAGATCACCGTCTAGATCCAGATCAAACTCTAGATCTAGATCGAAATCGCGCTCTAAATCTGCTTCGAGATCCAAGTCAAGATCTGTTTCTAAATCCAGATCTCGATCTCCATCCCACTCCAGGTCAGCTTCAAGATCACCATCGGGTTCACGTTCGAGGTCCAGGAGTAAATCACATAGCAGATCTGCTTCAAGATCTCGCTCAGGTTCTAGGTCAGCTTCTGCTTCGGGTTCCGGTTCTGGCTCAGGATCTGAATCAGGAGGAAAGTCTGACAGTGAATAACAGAATTTTTGATAAGAAGTTAAAAAATATGTAATTACGTGTGTTTAAATAAAAGTAAGCATGAAGGTCTACGTAATAGTTACTTATTCCCTCCACTTTAGTCACAATTTAAAAAAAAATCGCTGTTTGGGAAATAATCCAGGGAGTCTAGCCAATCGATTCTATACAAAATTATTTGATACCACTTTAGACTTGATGTTTAAAAAAATTTAAGAAGCTTGCATTGATTAACTTTTTCAAATAGTCAACATTTTAATACTTTCTTTTTGAAGTGCTTTGTTTTCAGTAGAATTCTAACATTCATGAAGGAAAGGAAAAAGTGATTTATCATCCAGTTAATTCTATTGAATGCTTTTTTTTAACATCCAACATTTCGGCTAGGTATCAGTAAAATTAATCTTATTTTTTCATGTTCCGTTCGAGTACTTGACTTTGTTAGGTGACTTACTTTCACCACATTGTCGTTACACATAAATATATGTGGGAGGGTCCGGTAATATTCAAGATTGGAGTCGCCGAGAGCACTGCCAGAAAAAGTGATCTAGAACGGCTATTGTATAATGAGATTAGAAGTTGCGTAACGCTTTTACTCCGAACGTGCCAAAAAATTCGTCAATTCAGTGTTACGATGTCAAGGAAATTGCACTTCAATGATTATCCTCAAATAAAAAAAAATGTTTGAAGATTGCTCATAACCCAGACACCAAAAAAAAAAACTTAAATTTTGAATGTGGAAGTAGAAAGAATCCTTTGCTTTTACCGACGTCAAGTTAGCAATAGATTTCTAGCAATAAAATTCTAACACTTTATTACTGAAATGCATAAAAATAAGTTAATAAATTGACGGTATTATACAAATTTCAGTAGATATTCACCAATATTGATGCTATTTAAGAATATTTATTCCCCTTTTTTCAGAGGATCTTTATAGATAAACACGATAACTGAAGCTAACAAGAAAATCCCATACATGGATGGTTAATGTGAAAATTTTTGAAAAAGATCAGCATTTCAATTTACAATCACTTCTAGGCAACATATAAAAAAAATTGCGATGGAACCCCTCCTAGTTTATTTTTTATTAAATTCCAAACTCATGCGTGCCTACAGCAAGCGTGATGCGTTCTTTAAAAAAACGTCTGTGGCTGGGTAGTTGACGTGAACATTTTTGCAAAAAACCAGCAGAATATCAATTTACAATTATTTCTACGCAACACATAAAACAACATATAAAAGAATTTTCACGTCAACTACCCAGCATAGACGTTTTGTTAAAGAACGCACGCTTGCTGTTCGCATGAGTTTGAAATTTAATAAAAAATAAACTAGGGGGGCTTCCATCGCAATTTTTTTATATGTTGCCTAGAATTAATTGTGAGTTGATATTCTTCTGGTGTTTTTCAAAAATTTTCACGTCAACCATGCATGTGTGGGATTTGCTTGTTAGCTTGAGTTATCGTCTTTATCGATAAATATCCTCTGAAAATAAATATTTTTTAATAGCATCAATATTGATGAATATCTACTGAAATTTGCGTAATACCATCAATTTATTAACTTATTTTTATGCATTTCAGTGATAAAATTTTAGAATTTTATTGCTGGAAATCTATCTACTGCTGAACTAACTGCAACAAATTGATGAAATTATAAAAACAGAAATTCTAATTAATTCTGTATTTCAAAGCATATTACGTTGAAGCTTTGGATTTATATCGAATATGTTAATGCAAGAGTACAACGTTGATGTATAACTAATTTGTTGTTATGCTTCATAAATGAGCATGTTGCGTATTGAAACATAAATCTTCCGAAAAGGATTGCTAAATAGAATTTCGAAATAAAAACTGCGAATATTTGAATACTTTGTTCTAGTTTTTATTTTAAAATATGTTCAAATATGGAATTACAAAACAAATAATTAAATTAAACAAAATGAAATTTAATTATATATTAGAAATACGCGTGAGTAAATCATTTAAAAAAATAATTGTATCAAAATCTTTTAAGCGGACACTAGTGTAGATTTTGTGATACAACTTTCATCGGACAAGAACCAACTTTAAATAAAAAAATAATGTTCTAATATGCTGAATTTATTATACTACGAAATCCAAATTTAATTTACTTTTAATTAAAAAAGTATGAAACATTTTTGTTGTAAATAAATCAAAATAAAATAGGTTCGTTGAAAATAGAACACGAAAGTAAAACGAGTTAAATATTTCGATTAAAACTAAACCTAAAATACCTTTTACACTCAAACTTTTCTTGCGTACCTGTGTGCTTGTAAATTAAAAAGAAAAACCCGGATTTTTTCTTCTTTTAAGTCGACATTTTAATCCTCATTATTTTTCTTATTTATTTACTGTAGGCTCGCAGCTCATTGAAATTCATTATTCTTGCGTAGATCTTGACTGTTTCTAAAAGTGAACAATTGGTACACTTTTTTTTTAAATTTTAGTGATCAAATTTTAATTTGTACAATTAAATAAACCTCAGGTGACCTAGGTATAATAAATCGAACTCAAGTTCGTTCTCGACATTTAATGTATGCAAATGAGGGTTCGGTTATTGCTCACGATTCTTTCTTATTATGTAACGACCGCATACTGTTAGAAATTTGAGTACCTAAAACAATTAGAAATGTTTTCAATGCATGCGTCTTATTGTCCGCAAAGGTCGTCTCATTTTGCATGAATTCGAACTGAACCGGTAAAATGCTATCAGGATCCTGATCTGTATGTTGCTGCCGTACAACTTCGAACCGAAACCAACTTTTTTAATTACTCACTTGGACAATGGCATGTAACACTTTTGATTGTGGAAACTGGAACGCACTTGAGTTTGATACGAATTTCAAGTGATATTATGTAAACTCGTTTCGGCCTTAAATATCACTGTGCAGAAACGTGTTTTTTCGCAAAAATATTTTTTCTAATAGTCTTCATAATAATGTCCTCTCGGTTTGCGACTAGAAAAAAAAACAGAATTGCGAATTGTATCGTGGAGCTAGATCTAAGTAGTATCAAAGTAAGGGTCGTGAAAGTGGCAGGTGGGGCCCAATGCAGCCGAATATTCGGGCTTATGCAAACTCTTGCACAATTCTGATGTATAAAAGCCACCACGTTGGTCACCGACAGCGTCATTCTGTAAGCAGACAGTAAAGAACCACAATGTTTTTTAAGGTAAGACCAGTCATTTAATTTGGTTGTTATGAAATCATAAAAACATATAATATACAATTTTTTAATTCTTAAAGAAATAAAATATTTTGAAGTAGTAAATCTCTGGTTTGAGTTTTCTTAGTTTTTTGAAGTTTTGACTATTAAATAATTTAGACTATGTTCTTATTGATAAAGTAAATCTTTCAAAATTTAATCTGGTAAATTAAGTGCAACTATAATTTTAAAAATTTTATTTGTTGATAGTTTGCTTTTGGTTTACGCGTCATTGATTGTTGATTGTTTAATTAATTAATCAGGATTTTCTTAAGGATTTATTGATCGAATTAAAATTGTTTGTTTTACTTCGCAGCTTGCGTTAGTCGCTGCCTTTGTGGCCATTGCTCGTGCTGGTGTCATAGCACCTGCTCCATATGCTCTGAGTTACGCCGCCCCTGTGGCCAAATATGCTGCCCCTTTGGCAGTGGCAAAGACCGTAGTTGCCGACGACTATGATCCTCATCCTCAATACTCCTTCGCTTATGATATTCAAGATGGACTCACCGGCGACAGCAAGAGCCAACACGAAACTCGCGACGGCGACGTCGTCCAGGGCAGTTACTCTCTCATCGACTCTGACGGAACGAAAAGAACCGTAGAGTACACGGCCGATCCCCATAATGGTTTTAATGCAGTTGTACACCGCGAACCACTTGGTGCACCGGTTGCCAAAATCGCCGCCCCAGTAGCATACGCAGCTCCCGTTGCCAAATACGCCCTGCCTGCATACCACTGAATCAGTTCTGTGTCATTTTGAAAACCCATTTTATTTCATGTAATTGTTATTTATTCTCTCAATGTATATAGTTTTAGCAATAAAAAAATTGAAAGTATTATTATTATTATTATTTATATTGATATTGCATACCATGCTAATTTTGTTTATTCCAGCATTCTATTTGTTTCTTTTTTGTTCTCATTCTACAAGGACATAGAAATAAGGATCGTTATTACTATCGCATTATTTTTTTACTACTTTTTTAAATATTAACTTTTAGTTCAAAATATCTAAATACTTTTTCGTAAAACTTCTAGTACGTGTTACTCTGTACATAAAAAGAACGCTCCTTTTTCGAATCCTTTAAACTATTTAACATATATTACGTGTTTCTATATAGACAATTGAATAGTGAAAACCGTGTCAATCTGATCGTCTCCTTTTCTAGATATTTTCTCCCGAAATTTGGTGGATGCATCGGTAATTCATAAAATTCTTAATAATTCGAAAGCAGTTTTCAATATTGTGTTCCTCTTAATTATTTCTATAAAACAATTTCAGTTTTTCTTGAAATATTTCATAATAAAAACATTAACGTAAGGCGAACTATTTGTTCGACATTTTCCCTTGAAACAGTAAACTGGTATCAGGATCACATGAGTGCGATGAGGTGTTAGAGGGTAGATATCAGTTTCCCACCAAAATAATAATATGAACGTGAATCGAAATTTTCGTTCGAAATTTTCCATCAAAACTATAAACGATCGAAAATTTCCTTCAAAATTGTAAACGGGTATCAGGATCACATGAGTGCGATGAGGTGTTAGAAGCAGGTGTCATATTGCATTTCTGCGTTTCAGAACTCCTTGCCTGAAAATTTCAAAGGTAGGTCAGTGTCCACTTTTAAACGAATTTACAAAACCTATGTGTGGGAGAGGCAGATATCTGGTTAAATTCATATTATCCTTCTGCTCTTCTTTCTTCTCTTTTCTACTCTTTCTTCTTTTCTTTTTCCGTTTTATATTTTCTAGAAGTTAATGTATTTTAAGTTAGCCTAGTATTATCATTTTTCTTATTTCTTGGCGGCCTGTGGGATTCAAGAACAGATGGCTCTTGAGACCAATCTGAGCCACAGTCCATTAACCCATGTTATTTCTATTTCTTTAATTTAGTTATATTGATGTTATCAAGACATCAAGACATATTGGTAGCCGAAAATCGAAAAATAATAATAATTATACGCGAAATTAAATTTTCGTACAAAACTAGAATTGTATTAGGATCACATGAGTGCGGTGAGGTGTCAGAAGTTACGTAGCAGCTTCCCGCCAAAATAAATACACGCAGACGAAACGAAATAATTTTTTAAAAATATTTCCGTCGCCGGTGGCGACATCTACACATTGGTAGCCGAAAATCGAAAAATAATAATAATAATTATACGCGAAATTAAATTTTCGTACAAAACTAGAATTGTATTAGGATCACATGAGTGCGGTGAGGTGTCGGAACTTACGTAGCAGCTTCCCGCCAAAGTAAATACACGCAGACGAAACGAAATAATATATTAAAAAAAATACCGTCGCCTGAGGCGACATCTACACATTGGTAGCCGAAAATCGAAAAATAATAATAATAATTATACGCGAAATTAAATTTTCGTACAAAACTAGAATTGTATTAGGATCACATGAGTGCGGTGAGGTGTCGGAACTTACGTAGCAGCTTCCCGCCAAAGTAAATACACGCAGACGAAACGAAATATTTTTTTAATATTATTTCCGTCGCCGGTGGCGACATCTACACATTGGTAGCCGAAAATCGAAAAATAATAATAATAATTATACGCGAAATTAAATTTTCGTACAAAACTAGAATTGTATTAGGATCACATGAGTGCGGTGAGGTGTCGGAACTTACGTAGCAGCTTCCCGCCAAAGTAAATACACGCAGACGAAACGAAATAATTTTTAAAATATTTCCGTCGCCGGTGGCGACATCTACACATTGGTAGCCGAAAATCGAAAATAATAATAATAATTATACGCGAAATTAAATTTTCGTACAAAACTAGAATTGTATTAGGATCACATGAGTGCGGTGAGGTGTCGGAACTTACGTAGCAGCTTCCCGCCAAAGTAAATACACGCAGACGAAACGAAATAATTTTTAAAATATTTCCGTCGCCGGTGGCGACATCTACACATTGGTAGCCGAAAATCGAAAAATAATAATAATAATTATACGCGAAATTAAATTTTCGTACAAAACTAGAATTGTATTAGGATCACATGAGTGCGGTGAGGTGTCGGAACTTACGTAGCAGCTTCCCGCCAAAGTAAATACACGCAGACGAAACGAAATAATTTTTTAAAATATTTCCGTCGCCGGTGGCGACATCTACACATTGGTAGCCGAAAATCGAAAAATAATAATAATAATTATACGCGAAATTAAATTTTCGTACAAAACTAGAATTGTATTAGGATCACATGAGTGCGGTGAGGTGTCGGAACTTACGTAGCAGCTTCCCGCCAAAGTAAATACACGCAGACGAAACGAAATAATTTTTAATATATTTCCGTCGCCGGTGGCGACATCTACACATTGGTAGCCGAAAATCGAAAAATAATAATAATAATTATACGCGAAATTAAATTTTCGTACAAAACTAGAATTGTATTAGGATCACATGAGTGCGGTGAGGTGTCGGAACTTACGTAGCAGCTTCCCGCCAAAGTAAATACACGCAGACGAAACGAAATAATTTTTTAAAAATATTTCCGTCGCCGGTGGCGACATCTACACATTGGTAGCCGAAAATCGAAAAATAATAATAATAATTATACGCGAAATTAAATTTTCGTACAAAACTAGAATTGTATTAGGATCACATGAGTGCGGTGAGGTGTCGGAACTTACGTAGCAGCTTCCCGCCAAAGTAAATACACGCAGACGAAACGAAATAATTTTTAAAAATATTTCCGTCGCCGGTGGCGACATCTACACATTGGTAGCCGAAAATCGAAAAATAATAATAATAATTATACGCGAAATTAAATTTTCGTACAAAACTAGAATTGTATTAGGATCACATGAGTGCGGTGAGGTGTCGGAACTTACGTAGCAGCTTCCCGCCAAAGTAAATACACGCAGACGAAACGAAATAATTTTTTAAAAATATTTCCGTCGCCGGTGGCGACATCTACACATTGGTAGCCGAAAATCGAAAAATAATAATAATAATTATACGCGAAATTAAATTTTCGTACAAAACTAGAATTGTATTAGGATCACATGAGTGCGGTGAGGTGTCGGAACTTACGTAGCAGCTTCCCGCCAAAGTAAATACACGCAGACGAAACGAAATAATTTTTAAAATATTTCCGTCGCCGGTGGCGACATCTACACATTGGTAGCCGAAAATCGAAAAATAATAATAATAATTATACGCGAAATTAAATTTTCGTACAAAACTAGAATTGTATTAGGATCACATGAGTGCGGTGAGGTGTCGGAACTTACGTAGCAGCTTCCCGCCAAAGTAAATACACGCAGACGAAACGAAATAATTTTTAAAAATATTTCCGTCGCCGGTGGCGACATCTACACATTGGTAGCCGAAAATCGAAAAATAATAATAATAATTATACGCGAAATTAAATTTTCGTACAAAACTAGAATTGTATTAGGATCACATGAGTGCGGTGAGGTGTCGGAACTTACGTAGCAGCTTCCCGCCAAAGTAAATACACGCAGACGAAACGAAATAATTTTTTAAAAATATTTCCGTCGCCGGTGGCGACATCTACACATTGGTAGCCGAAAATCGAAAATAATAATAATAATTATACGCGAAATTAAATTTTCGTACAAAACTAGAATTGTATTAGGATCACATGAGTGCGGTGAGGTGTCGGAACTTACGTAGCAGCTTCCCGCCAAAGTAAATACACGCAGACGAAACGAAATAATTTTTAAAATATTTCCGTCGCCGGTGGCGACATCTACACATTGGTAGCCGAAAATCGAAAAATAATAATAATAATTATACGCGAAATTAAATTTTCGTACAAAACTAGAATTGTATTAGGATCACATGAGTGCGGTGAGGTGTCGGAACTTACGTAGCAGCTTCCCGCCAAAGTAAATACACGCAGACGAAACGAAATAATTTTTAAAAATATTTCCGTCGCCGGTGGCGACATCTACACATTGGTAGCCGAAAATCGAAAATAATAATAATAATTATACGCGAAATTAAATTTTCGTACAAAACTAGAATTGTATTAGGATCACATGAGTGCGGTGAGGTGTCGGAACTTACGTAGCAGCTTCCCGCCAAAGTAAATACACGCAGACGAAACGAAATAATTTTTAAAATATTTCCGTCGCCGGTGGCGACATCTACACATTGGTAGCCGAAAATCGAAAAATAATAATAATAATTATACGCGAAATTAAATTTTCGTACAAAACTAGAATTGTATTAGGATCACATGAGTGCGGTGAGGTGTCGGAACTTACGTAGCAGCTTCCCGCCAAAGTAAATACACGCAGACGAAACGAAATAATTTTTTAAAAATATTTCCGTCGCCGGTGGCGACATCTACACATTGGTAGCCGAAAATCGAAAAATAATAATAATAATTATACGCGAAATTAAATTTTCGTACAAAACTAGAATTGTATTAGGATCACATGAGTGCGGTGAGGTGTCGGAACTTACGTAGCAGCTTCCCGCCAAAGTAAATACACGCAGACGAAACGAAATAATTTTTTAAAAATATTTCCGTCGCCGGTGGCGACATCTACACATTGGTAGCCGAAAATCGAAAAATAATAATAATAATTATACGCGAAATTAAATTTTCGTACAAAACTAGAATTGTATTAGGATCACATGAGTGCGGTGAGGTGTCGGAACTTACGTAGCAGCTTCCCGCCAAAGTAAATACACGCAGACGAAACGAAATAATTTTTAAAAATATTTCCGTCGCCGGTGGCGACATCTACACATTGGTAGCCGAAAATCGAAAAATAATAATAATAATTATACGCGAAATTAAATTTTCGTACAAAACTAGAATTGTATTAGGATCACATGAGTGCGGTGAGGTGTCGGAACTTACGTAGCAGGGTTCCGCCAAAGTTAATACACGCATAAGATACGAAATAATTTTTTAAAAATATTTCCGTCGCCGGTGGCGACATCTACACATTGGTAGCCGAAAATCGAAAATAATAATAATAATTATACGCGAAATTAAATTTTCGTACAAAACTAGAATTGTATTAGGATCACATGAGTGCGGTGAGGTGTCGGAACTTACGTAGCAGCTTCCCGCCAAAGTAAATACACGCAGACGAAACGAAATAATTTTTAAAAATATTTCCGTCGCCGGTGGCGACATCTACACATTGGTAGCCGAAAATCGAAAAATAATAATAATAATTATACGCGAAATTAAATTTTCGTACAAAACTAGAATTGTATTAGGATCACATGAGTGCGGTGAGGTGTCGGAACTTACGTAGCAGCTTCCCGCCAAAGTAAATACACGCAGACGAAACGAAATAATTTTTTAAAAATATTTCCGTCGCCGGTGGCGACATCTACACATTGGTAGCCGAAAATCGAAAAATAAT
Source organism: Dorcus hopei (assembly GCA_033060865.1). NCBI lineage: Eukaryota > Metazoa > Arthropoda > Insecta > Coleoptera > Lucanidae > Dorcus > Dorcus hopei. The sequence goes on along the minus strand of CM065425.1, from coordinate 281,185 downwards.
AATAATAATTATACGCGAAATTAAATTTTCGTACAAAACTAGAATTGTATTAGGATCACATGAGTGCGGTGAGGTGTCGGAACTTACGTAGCAGCTTCCCGCCAAAGTAAATACACGCAGACGAAACGAAATAATTTTTTAAAATATTTCCGTCGCCGGTGGCGACATCTACACATTGGTAGCCGAAAATCGAAAAATAATAATAATAATTATACGCGAAATTAAATTTTCGTACAAAACTAGAATTGTATTAGGATCACATGAGTGCGGTGAGGTGTCGGAACTTACGTAGCAGCTTCCCGCCAAAGTAAATACACGCAGACGAAACGTAATAAAAAAGTAAAGATATCACCTTCGCCGGGGGCGACATCTAAACAGTGGTAGCCGAAAATCGAAAATGAATAATAATAATTATACGCGAAATTAATTTTTCGTACAAAACTAGAATTGTATTAGGATCACATGAGTGCGGTGAGGTGTCGGAACTTACGTAGCAGCTTCCCGCCAAAGTAAATACACGCAGACGAAACGAAATAATTTTTTTAAAATATTTCCGTCGCCGGTGGCGACATCTACACATTGGTAGCCGAAAATCGAAAAATAATAATAATAATTATACGCGAAATTAAATTTTCGTACAAAACTAGAATTGTATTAGGATCACATGAGTGCGGTGAGGTGTCGGAACTTACGTAGCAGCTTCCCGCCAAAGTAAATACACGCAGACGAAACGAAATAATTTTTAAAATATTTCCGTCGCCGGTGGCGACATCTACACATTGGTAGCCGAAAATCGAAAAATAATAATAATAATTATACGCGAAATTAAATTTTCGTACAAAACTAGAATTGTATTAGGATCACATGAGTGCGGTGAGGTGTCGGAACTTACGTAGCAGCTTCCCGCCAAAGTAAATACACGCAGACGAAACGAAATAATTTTTTATATATATTTCCGTCGCCGGTGGCGACATCTACACATTGGTAGCCGAAAATCGAAAAATAATAATAATAATTATACGCGAAATTAAATTTTCGTACAAAACTAGAATTGTATTAGGATCACATGAGTGCGGTGAGGTGTCGGAACTTACGTAGCAGCTTCCCGCCAAAGTAAATACACGCAGACGAAACGAAATAATTTTTTAAAATATTTCCGTCGCCGGTGGCGACATCTACACATTGGTAGCCGAAAATCGAAAAATAATAATAATAATTATACGCGAAATTAAATTTTCGTACAAAACTAGAATTGTATTAGGATCACATGAGTGCGGTGAGGTGTCGGAACTTACGTAGCAGCTTCCCGCCAAAGTAAATACACGCAGACGAAACGAAATAATTTTTTAAAAATATTTCCGTCGCCGGTGGCGACATCTACACATTGGTAGCCGAAAATCGAAAAATAATAATAATAATTATACGCGAAATTAAATTTTCGTACAAAACTAGAATTGTATTAGGATCACATGAGTGCGGTGAGGTGTCGGAACTTACGTAGCAGCTTCCCGCCAAAGTAAATACACGCAGACGAAACGAAATAATTTTTTAAAATATTTCCGTCGCCGGTGGCGACATCTACACATTGGTAGCCGAAAATCGAAAAATAATAATAATAATTATACGCGAAATTAAATTTTCGTACAAAACTAGAATTGTATTAGGATCACATGAGTGCGGTGAGGTGTCGGAACTTACGTAGCAGCTTCCCGCCAAAGTAAATACACGCAGACGAAACGAAATAATTTTTAAAATATTTCCGTCGCCGGTGGCGACATCTACACATTGGTAGCCGAAAATCGAAAAATAATAATAATAATTATACGCGAAATTAAATTTTCGTACAAAACTAGAATTGTATTAGGATCACATGAGTGCGGTGAGGTGTCGGAACTTACGTAGCAGCTTCCCGCCAAAGTAAATACACGCAGACGAAACGAAATAATTTTTTAAAAATATTTCCGTCGCCGGTGGCGACATCTACACATTGGTAGCCGAAAATCGAAAAATAATAATAATAATTATACGCGAAATTAAATTTTCGTACAAAACTAGAATTGTATTAGGATCACATGAGTGCGGTGAGGTGTCGGAACTTACGTAGCAGCTTCCCGCCAAAGTAAATACACGCAGACGAAACGAAATAATTATTAAAAATATTTCCGTCGCCGGTGGCGACATCTACACATTGGTAGCCGAAAATCGAAAAATAATAATAATAATTATACGCGAAATTAAATTTTCGTACAAAACTAGAATTGTATTAGGATCACATGAGTGCGGTGAGGTGTCGGAACTTACGTAGCAGCTTCCCGCCAAAGTAAATACACGCAGACGAAACGAAATAATTTTTAAATTATTTCCGTCGCCGGTGGCGACATCTACACATTGGTAGCCGAAAATCGAAAAATAATAATAATAATTATACGCGAAATTAAATTTTCGTACAAAACTAGAATTGTATTAGGATCACATGAGTGCGGTGAGGTGTCGGAACTTACGTAGCAGCTTCCCGCCAAAGTAAATACACGCAGACGAAACGAAATAATTTTTTAAAATATTTCCGTCGCCGGTGGCGACATCTACACATTGGTAGCCGAAAATCGAAAATAATAATAATAATTATACGCGAAATTAAATTTTCGTACAAAACTAGAATTGTATTAGGATCACATGAGTGCGGTGAGGTGTCGGAACTTACGTAGCAGCTTCCCGCCAAAGTAAATACACGCAGACCAAACGAAATAAATAAATAAAAATATTTCCGTCGCCGGTGGCGACATCTACACATTGGTAGCCGAAAATCGAAAAATAATAATAATAATTATACGCGAAATTAAATTTTCGTACAAAACTAGAATTGTATTAGGATCACATGAGTGCGGTGAGGTGTCGGAACTTACGTAGCAGCTTCCCGCCAAAGTAAATACACGCAGACGAAACGAAATAATTTTTAAAATATTTCCGTCGCCGGTGGCGACATCTACACATTGGTAGCCGAAAATCGAAAAATAATAATAATAATTATACGCGAAATTAAATTTTCGTACAAAACTAGAATTGTATTAGGATCACATGAGTGCGGTGAGGTGTCGGAACTTACGTAGCAGCTTCCCGCCAAAGTAAATACACGCAGACGAAACGAAATAATTTTTGAAATATTTCCGTCTCCTGTGGCGACATATACACATTGGTAGCCGAAAATCGAAAAATAATAATAATAATTATACGCGAAATTAAATTTTCGTACAAAACTAGAATTGTATTAGGATCACATGAGTGCGGTGAGGTGTCGGAACTTACGTAGCAGCTTCCCGCCAAAGTAAATACACGCAGACGAAACGAAATAATTTTTTAAAATATTTCCGTCGCCGGTGGCGACATCTACACATTGGTAGCCGAAAATCGAAAATAATAATAATAATTATACGCGAAATTAAATTTTCGTACAAAACTAGAATTGTATTAGGATCACATGAGTGCGGTGAGGTGTCGGAACTTACGTAGCAGCTTCCCGCCAAAGTAAATACACGCAGACGAAACGAAATAATTTATAAAAAATATTTCCGTCGCCGGTGGCGACATCTACACATTGGTAGCCGAAAATCGAAAAATAATAATAATAATTATACGCGAAATTAAATTTTCGTACAAAACTAGAATTGTATTAGGATCACATGAGTGCGGTGAGGTGTCGGAACTTACGTAGCAGCTTCCCGCCAAAGTAAATACACGCAGACGAAACGAAATGATTTTTTAAAAATATTTCCGTCGCCGGTGGCGACATCTACACATTGGTAGCCGAAAATCGAAAAATAATAATAATAATTATACGCGAAATTAAATTTTCGTACAAAACTAGAATTGTATTAGGATCACATGAGTGCGGTGAGGTGTCGGAACTTACGTAGCAGCTTCCCGCCAAAGTAAATACACGCAGACGAAACGAAATAATATTTTAAAAATATTTCCGTCGCCGGTGGCGACATCTACACATTGGTAGCCGAAAATCGAAATATTATAACAATCTTTATACGCGAAATTAAATTTTCGTACAAAACTAGAATTGTATTAGGATCACATGAGTGCGGTGAGGTGTCGGAACTTACGTAGCAGCTTCCCGCCAAAGTAAATACACGCAGACGAAACGAAATAATTTTTTTAAAATATTTCCGTCGCCGGTGGCGACATCTACACATTGGTAGCCGAAAATCGAAAAATAATAATAATAATTATACGCGAAATTAAATTTTCGTACAAAACTAGAATTGTATTAGGATCACATGAGTGCGGTGAGGTGTCGGAACTTACGTAGCAGCTTCCCGCCAAAGTAAATACACGCAGACGAAACGAAATAATTTTTTAAAAATATTTCCGTCGCCGGTGGCGACATCTACACATTGGTAGCCGAAAATCGAAAAATAATAATAATAATTATACGCGAAATTAAATTTTCGTACAAAACTAGAATTGTATTAGGATCACATGAGTGCGGTGAGGTGTCGGAACTTACGTAGCAGCTTCCCGCCAAAGTAAATACACGCAGACGAAACGAAATAATTTTTAAAAATTATTTCCGTCGCCGGTGGCGACATCTACACATTGGTAGCCGAAAATCGAAAAATAATAATAATAATTATACGCGAAATTAAATTTTCGTACAAAACTAGAATTGTATTAGGATCACATGAGTGCGGTGAGGTGTCGGAACTTACGTAGCAGCTTCCCGCCAAAGTAAATACACGCAGACGAAACGAAATAATTTTTTAAAATATTTCCGTCGCCGGTGGCGACATCTACACATTGGTAGCCGAAAATCGAAAAATAATAATAATAATTATACGCGAAATTAAATTTTCGTACAAAACTAGAATTGTATTAGGATCACATGAGTGCGGTGAGGTGTCGGAACTTACGTAGCAGCTTCCCGCCAAAGTAAATACACGCAGACGAAACGAAATAATTTTTATAATATTTACGTCGCCTTTGTCGACATCTAAACTTTGGTAGTCGAAAATCGAAAAATAATAATAATAATTATACGCGAAATTAAATTTTCGTACAAAACTAGAATTGTATTAGGATCACATGAGTGCGGTGAGGTGTCGGAACTTACGTAGCAGCTTCCCGCCAAAGTAAATACACGCAGACGAAACGAAATAATTTTTAAAAATATTTCCGTCGCCGGTGGCGACATCTACACATTGGTAGCCGAAAATCGAAAATAATAATAATAATTATACGCGAAATTAAATTTTCGTACAAAACTAGAATTGTATTAGGATCACATGAGTGCGGTGAGGTGTCGGAACTTACGTAGCAGCTTCCCGCCAAAGTAAATACACGCAGACGAAACGAAATAATTTTTAAAATATTTCCGTCGCCGGTGGCGACATCTACACATTGGTAGCCGAAAATCGAAAAATAATAATAATAATTATACGCGAAATTAAATTTTCGTACAAAACTAGAATTGTATTAGGATCACATGAGTGCGGTGAGGTGTCGGAACTTACGTAGCAGCTTCCCGCCAAAGTAAATACACGCAGACGAAACGAAATAATTTTTTAAAAATATTTCCGTCGCCGGTGGCGACATCTACACATTGGTAGCCGAAAATCGAAAAATAATAATAATAATTATACGCGAAATTAAATTTTCGTACAAAACTAGAATTGTATTAGGATCACATGAGTGCGGTGAGGTGTCGGAACTTACGTAGCAGCTTCCCGCCAAAGTAAATACACGCAGACGAAACGAAATAATTTTTTTAAAAATATTTCCGTCGCCGGTGGCGACATCTACACATTGGTAGCCGAAAATCGAAAAATAATAATAATAATTATACGCGAAATTAAATTTTCGTACAAAACTAGAATTGTATTAGGATCACATGAGTGCGGTGAGGTGTCGGAACTTACGTAGCAGCTTCCCGCCAAAGTAAATACACGCAGACGAAACGAAATAATTTTTAAAATATTTCCGTCGCCGGTGGCGACATCTACACATTGGTAGCCGAAAATCGAAAAATAATAATAATAATTATACGCGAAATTAAATTTTCGTACAAAACTAGAATTGTATTAGGATCACATGAGTGCGGTGAGGTGTCGGAACTTACGTAGCAGCTTCCCGCCAAAGTAAATACACGCAGACGAAACGAAATAATTTTTAAAATATTTCCGTCGCCGGTGGCGACATCTACACATTGGTAGCCGAAAATCGAAAAATAATAATAATAATTATACGCGAAATTAAATTTTCGTACAAAACTAGAATTGTATTAGGATCACATGAGTGCGGTGAGGTGTCGGAACTTACGTAGCAGCTTCCCGCCAAAGTAAATACACGCAGACGAAACGAAATAAATTTTAAAAAATATTTCCGTCGCCGGTGGCGACATCTACACATTGGTAGCCGAAAATCGAAAAATAATAATAATAATTATACGCGAAATTAAATTTTCGTACAAAACTAGAATTGTATTAGGATCACATGAGTGCGGTGAGGTGTCGGAACTTACGTAGCAGCTTCCCGCCAAAGTAAATACACGCAGACGAAACGAAATAATTTTTTTAAAATATTTCCGTCGCCGGTGGCGACATCTACACATTGGTAGCCGAAAATCGAAAAATAATAATAATAATTATACGCGAAATTAAATTTTCGTACAAAACTAGAATTGTATTAGGATCACATGAGTGCGGTGAGGTGTCGGAACTTACGTAGCAGCTTCCCGCCAAAGTAAATACACGCAGACGAAACGAAATAATTTTTTCAAAAAAAATCCGTCGCCGGAGGCTACATCTACACATTGGTAGCCGAAAATCGAAAATAATAATAATAATTATACGCGCAATTAAATTTTCGTACAAAACTAGAATTGTATTAGGATCACATGAGTGCGGTGAGGTGTCGGAACTTACGTAGCAGCTTCCCGCCAAAGTAAATACACGCAGGCGAAACGAAATAATTTTTAAAATATTTCCGTCGCCGGTGGCGACATCTACACATTGGTAGCCGAAAATCGAAAAATAATAATAATAATTATACGCGAAATTAAATTTTCGTACAAAACTAGAATTGTATTAGGATCACATGAGTGCGGTGAGGTGTCGGAACTTACGTAGCAGCTTCCATAAAGTAAATACACGCAGACGAAACGAAATAATTTTTAAAAATATTTCCGTCGCCGGTGGCGACATCTACACATTGGTAGCCGAAAATCGAAAAATAATAATAATAATTATACGCGAAATTAAATTTTCGTACAAAACTAGAATTGTATTAGGATCACATGAGTGCGGTGAGGTGTCGGAACTTACGTAGCAGCTTCCCGCCAAAGTAAATACACGCAGACGAAACGAAATAATTTTTTAAAAATATTTCCGTCGCCGGTGGCGACATCTACACATTGGTAGCCGAAAATCGAAATATAATAATAATAATTATACGCGAAATTAAATTTTCGTACAAAACTAGAATTGTATTAGGATCACATGAGTGCGGTGAGGTGTCGGAACTTACGTAGCAGCTTCCCGCCAAAGTAAATACACGCAGACGAAACGAAATATTTTTTTAAACATATTTCCGTCGCCGGTGGCGACATCTACACATTGGTAGCCGAAAATCGAAAAATAATAATAATAATTATACGCGAAATTAAATTTTCGTACAAAACTAGAATTGTATTAGGATCACATGAGTGCGGTGAGGTGTCGGAACTTACGTAGCAGCTTCCCGCCAAAGTAAATACACGCAGACGAAACGAAATAATTTTTTAAAATATTTCCGTCGCCGGTGGCGACATCTACACATTGGTAGCCGAAAATCGAAAAATAATAATAATAATTATACGCGAAATTAAATTTTCGTACAAAACTAGAATTGTATTAGGATCACATGAGTGCGGTGAGGTGTCGGAACTTACGTAGCAGCTTCCCGCCAAAGTAAATACACGCAGACGAAACGAAATAATTTTTTAAAAATATTTCCGTCGCCGGTGGCGACATCTACACATTGGTAGCCGAAAATCGAAATAATAATAATAATTATACGCGAAATTAAATTTTCGTACAAAACTAGAATTGTATTAGGATCACATGAGTGCGGTGAGGTGTCGGAACTTACGTAGCAGCTTCCCGCCAAAGTAAATACACGCAGACGAAACGAAATAATTTTTTAAAATATTTCCGTCGCCGGTGGCGACATCTACACATTGGTAGCCGAAAATCGAAAAATAATAATAATAATTATACGCGAAATTAAATTTTCGTACAAAACTAGAATTGTATTAGGATCACATGAGTGCGGTGAGGTGTCGGAACTTACGTAGCAGCTTCCCGCCAAAGTAAATACACGCAGACGAAACGAAATTATTTTTTTAAATTATTTCCGTCGCCGGTGGCGACATCTACACATTGGTAGCCGAAAATCGAAAAATAATAATAATAATTATACGCGAAATTAAATTTTCGTACAAAACTAGAATTGTATTAGGATCACATGAGTGCGGTGAGGTGTCGGAACTTACGTAGCAGCTTCCCGCCAAAGTAAATACACGCAGACGAAACGAAATAATATTTTTAAAATATTTCCGTCGCCGGTGGCGACATCTACACATTGGTAGCCGAAAATCGAAAAATAATAATAATAATTATACGCGAAATTAAATTTTCGTACAAAACTAGAATTGTATTAGGATCACATGAGTGCGGTGAGGTGTCGGAACTTACGTAGCAGCTTCCCGCCAAAGTAAATACACGCAGACGAAACGAAATAATTTTTAAAATATTTCCGTCGCCGGTGGCGACATCTACACATTGGTAGCCGAAAATCGAAAAATAATAATAATAATTATACGCGAAATTAAATTTTCGTACAAAACTAGAATTGTATTAGGATCACATGAGTGCGGTGAGGTGTCGGAACTTACGTAGCAGCTTCCCGCCAAAGTAAATACACGCAGACGAAACGAAATAATTTTTAAAATATTTCCGTCGCCGGTGGCGACATCTACACATTGGTAGCCGAAAATCGAAAAATAATAATAATAATTATACGCGAAATTAAATTTTCGTACAAAACTAGAATTGTATTAGGATCACATGAGTGCGGTGAGGTGTCGGAACTTACGTAGCAGCTTCCCGCCAAAGTAAATACACGCAGACGAAACGAAATACATTTTTTAAAATATTTCCGTCGCCGGTGGCGACATCTACACATTGGTAGCCGAAAATCGAAAAATAATAATAATAATTATACGCGAAATTAAATTTTCGTACAAAACTAGAATTGTATTAGGATCACATGAGTGCGGTGAGGTGTCGGAACTTACGTAGCAGCTTCCCGCCAAAAAGTAAATACGCAGACGAAACGAAATAATTTTTAAAAATATTTCCGTCGCCGGTGGCGACATCTACACATTGGTAGCCGAAAATCGAAAAATAATAATAATAATTATACGCGAAATTAAATTTTCGTACAAAACTAGAATTGTATTAGGATCACATGAGTGCGGTGAGGTGTCGGAACTTACGTAGCAGCTTCCCGCCAAAGTAAATACACGCAGACGAAACGAAATAATTTTTTATAATTATTTCCGTCGCCGGTGGCGACATCTACACATTGGTAGCCGAAAATCGAAAAATAATAATAATAATTATACGCGAAATTAAATTTTCGTACAAAACTAGAATTGTATTAGGATCACATGAGTGCGGTGAGGTGTCGGAACTTACGTAGCAGCTTCCCGCCAAAGTAAATACACGCAGACGAAACGAAATAATTTTTTAAAAATATTTCCGTCGCCGGTGGCGACATCTACACATTGGTAGCCGAAAATCGAAAAATAATAATAATAATTATACGCGAAATTAAATTTTCGTACAAAACTAGAATTGTATTAGGATCACATGAGTGCGGTGAGGTGTCGGAACTTACGTAGCAGCTTCCCGCCAAAGTAAATACACGCAGACGAAACGAAATAATTTTTAAAATATTTCCGTCGCCGGTGGCGACATCTACACATTGGTAGCCGAAAATCGAAAAATAATAATAATAATTATACGCGAAATTAAATTTTCGTACAAAACTAGAATTGTATTAGGATCACATGAGTGCGGTGAGGTGTCGGAACTTACGTAGCAGCTTCCCGCCAAAGTAAATACACGCAGACGAAACGAAATAATTTTTTAAAAATATTTCCGTCGCCGGTGGCGACATCTACACATTGGTAGCCGAAAATCGAAAAATAATAATAATAATTATACGCGAAATTAAATTTTCGTACAAAACTAGAATTGTATTAGGATCACATGAGTGCGGTGAGGTGTCGGAACTTACGTAGCAGCTTCCCGCCAAAGTAAATACACGCAGACGAAACGAAATAATTTTTAAAATATTTCCGTCGCCGGTGGCGACATCTACACATTGGTAGCCGAAAATCGAAAAATAATAATAATAATTATACGCGAAATTAAATTTTCGTACAAAACTAGAATTGTATTAGGATCACATGAGTGCGGTGAGGTGTCGGAACTTACGTAGCAGCTTCCCGCCAAAGTAAATACACGCAGACGAAACGAAATAATTTTTAAAATATTTCCGTCGCCGGTGGCGACATCTACACATTGGTAGCCGAAAATCGAAAAATAATAATAATAATTATACGCGAAATTAAATTTTCGTACAAAACTAGAATTGTATTAGGATCACATGAGTGCGGTGAGGTGTCGGAACTTACGTAGCAGCTTCCCGCCAAAGTAAATACACGCAGACGAAACGAAATAATTATTTAAAATATATCCGTCGCCGGTGGCGACATCTACACATTGGTAGCCGAAAATCGAAAAATAATAATAATAATTATACGCGAAATTAAATTTTCGTACAAAACTAGAATTGTATTAGGATCACATGAGTGCGGTGAGGTGTCGGAACTTACGTAGCAGCTTCCCGCCAAAGTAAATACACGCAGACGAAACGAAATAATTTTTTAAAAAAATATCCGTCGCCGGTGGCGACATCTACACATAGGTAGCCGAAAATCGAAAAATAATAATAATAATTATACGCGAAATTAAATTTTCGTACAAAACTAGAATTGTATTAGGATCACATGAGTGCGGTGAGGTGTCGGAACTTACGTAGCAGCTTCCCGCCAAAGTAAATACACGCAGACGAAACGAAATAATTTTTTAAAATATTTCCGTCGCCGGTGGCGACATCTACACATTGGTAGCCGAAAATCGAAAAATAATAATAATTATACGCGAAATTAAATTTTCGTACAAAACTAGAATTGTATTAGGATCACATGAGTGCGGTGAGGTGTCGGAACTTACGTAGCAGCTTCCCGCCAAAGTAAATACACGCAGACGAAACGAAATAATTTTTTAAAATATTTCCGTCGCCGGTGGCGACATCTACACATTGGTAGCCGAAAATCGAAAAATAATAATAATAATTATACGCGAAATTAAATTTTCGTACAAAACTAGAATTGTATTAGGATCACATGAGTGCGGTGAGGTGTCGGAACTTACGTAGCAGCTTCCCGCCAAAGTAAATACACGCAGACGAAACGAAATAATTTTTAAAATATTTCCGTCGCCGGTGGCGACATCTACACATTGGTAGCCGAAAATCGAAAAATAATAATAATAATTATACGCGAAATTAAATTTTCGTACAAAACTAGAATTGTATTAGGATCACATGAGTGCGGTGAGGTGTCGGAACTTACGTAGCAGCTTCCCGCCAAAGTAAATACACGCAGACGAAACGAAATAATTTTTAAAATATGTCCGTCGCCGTTGGCTACATCTACCCATTGGTAGCCGAAAATCGAAAAATAATAATAATAATTATACGCGAAATTAAATTTTCGTACAAAACTAGAATTGTATTAGGATCACATGAGTGCGGTGAGGTGTCGGAACTTACGTAGCAGCTTCCCGCCAAAGTAAATACACGCAGACGAAACGAAATAATTTTTTAAAATATTTCCGTCGCCGGTGGCGACATCTACACATTGGTAGCCGAAAATCGAAAATAATAATAATAATTATACGCGAAATTAAATTTTCGTACAAAACTAGAATTGTATTAGGATCACATGAGTGCGGTGAGGTGTCGGAACTTACGTAGCAGCTTCCCGCCAAAGTAAATACACGCAGACGAAACGAAATAATTTTTAAAATATTTCCGTCGCCGGTGGCGACATCTACACATTGGTAGCCGAAAATCGAAAAATAATAATAATAATTATACGCGAAATTAAATTTTCGTACAAAACTAGAATTGTATTAGGATCACATGAGTGCGGTGAGGTGTCGGAACTTACGTAGCAGCTTCCCGCCAAAGTAAATACACGCAGACGAAACGAAATAATTTTTTAAAATATTTCCGTCGCCGGTGGCGACATCTACACATTGGTAGCCGAAAATCGAAAAATAATAATAATAATTATACGCGAAATTAAATTTTCGTACAAAACTAGAATTGTATTAGGATCACATGAGTGCGGTGAGGTGTCGGAACTTACGTAGCAGCTTCCCGCCAAAGTAAATACACGCAGACGAAACGAAATAATTTTTTAAAATATTTCCGTCGCCGGTGGCGACATCTACACATTGGTAGCCGAAAATCGAAATAATAATAATAATTATACGCGAAATTAAATTTTCGTACAAAACTAGAATTGTATTAGGATCACATGAGTGCGGTGAGGTGTCGGAACTTACGTAGCAGCTTCCCGCCAAAGTAAATACACGCAGACGAAACGAAATAATTTTTTAAAAATATTTCCGTCGCCGGTGGCGACATCTACACATTGGTAGCCGAAAATCGAAAAATAATAATAATAATTATACGCGAAATTAAATTTTCGTACAAAACTAGAATTGTATTAGGATCACATGAGTGCGGTGAGGTGTCGGAACTTACGTAGCAGCTTCCCGCCAAAGTAAATACACGCAGACGAAACGAAATAATTTTTAAAATATTTCCGTCGCCGGTGGCGACATCTACACATTGGTAGCCGAAAATCGAAAAATAATAATAATAATTATACGCGAAATTAAATTTTCGTACAAAACTAGAATTGTATTAGGATCACATGAGTGCGGTGAGGTGTCGGAACTTACGTAGCAGCTTCCCGCCAAAGTAAATACACGCAGACGAAACGAAATAATTTTTTAAAAATATTTCCGTCGCCGGTGGCGACATCTACACATTGGTAGCCGAAAATCGAAAAATAATAATAATAATTATACGCGAAATTAAATTTTCGTACAAAACTAGAATTGTATTAGGATCACATGAGTGCGGTGAGGTGTCGGAACTTACGTAGCAGCTTCCCGCCAAAGTAAATACACGCAGACGAAACGAAATAATTTTTTAAAAATATTTCCGTCGCCGGTGGCGACATCTACACATTGGTAGCCGAAAATCGAAAAATAATAATAATAATTATACGCGAAATTAAATTTTCGTACAAAACTAGAATTGTATTAGGATCACATGAGTGCGGTGAGGTGTCGGAACTTACGTAGCAGCTTGCGTCAATATTATTTACAAGCAGACGAAACGAAATAATTTTTTAAATATATTTCCGTCGCCGGTGGCGACATCTACACATTGGTAGCCGAAAATCGAAAATTAATAATAATAATTATACGCGAAATTAAATTTTCGTACAAAACTAGAATTGTATTAGGATCACATGAGTGCGGTGAGGTGTCGGAACTTACGTAGCAGCTTCCCGCCAAAGTAAATACACGCAGACGAAACGAAATAATTTTTTAAAATATTTCCGTCGCCGGTGGCGACATCTACACATTGGTAGCCGAAAATCGAAAAATAATAATAATAATTATACGCGAAATTAAATTTTCGTACAAAACTAGAATTGTATTAGGATCACATGAGTGCGGTGAGGTGTCGGAACTTACGTAGCAGCTTCCCGCCAAAGTAAATACACGCAGACGAAACGAAATAATTTTTTAAAATATTTCCGTCGCCGGTGGCGACATCTACACATTGGTAGCCGAAAATCGAAAAATAATAATAATAATTATACGCGAAATTAAATTTTCGTACAAAACTAGAATTGTATTAGGATCACATGAGTGCGGTGAGGTGTCGGAACTTACGTAGCAGCTTCCCGCCAAAGTAAATACACGCAGACGAAACGAAATAATTTTTTAAAAATATTTCCGTCGCCGGTGGCGACATCTACACATTGGTAGCCGAAAATCGAAAAATAATAATAATAATTATACGCGAAATTAAATTTTCGTACAAAACTAGAATTGTATTAGGATCACATGAGTGCGGTGAGGTGTCGGAACTTACGTAGCAGCTTCCCGCCAAAGTAAATACACGCAGACGAAACGAAATAATTTTTTAAAATATTTCCGTCGCCGGTGGCGACATCTACACATTGGTAGCCGAAAATCGAAAATAATAATAATAATTATACGCGAAACGAAATTTTCGTACAAAACTAGAATTGTATTAGGATCACATGAGTGCGGTGAGGTGTCGGAACTTACGTAGCAGCTTCCCGCCAAAGTAAATACACGCAGACGAAACGAAATAATTTTTTAAAATATTTCCGTCGCCGGTGGCGACATCTACACATTGGTAGCCGAAAATCGAAAAATAATAATAATTATACGCGAAATTAAATTTTCGTACAAAACTAGAATTGTATTAGGATCACATGAGTGCGGTGAGGTGTCGGAACTTACGTAGCAGCTTCCCGCCAAAGTAAATACACGCAGACGAAACGAAATAATATTTAAATAATATTTCCGTCGCCGGTGGCGACATCGACACTTTGGTAGCCGAAAATCGAAAAATAATAATAATAATTATACGCGAAATTAAATTTTCGTACAAAACTAGAATTGTATTAGGATCACATGAGTGCGGTGAGGTGTCGGAACTTACGTAGCAGCTTCCCGCCAAAGTAAATACACGCAGACGAAACGAAATAATTTTTTAAAAATATTTCCGTCGCCGGTGGCGACATCTACACATTGGTAGCCGAAAATCGAAAAATAATAATAATAATTATACGCGAAATTAAATTTTCGTACAAAACTAGAATTGTATTAGGATCACATGAGTGCGGTGAGGTGTCGGAACTTACGTAGCAGCTTCCCGCCAAAGTAAATACACGCAGACGAAACGAAATAATTTTTTAAAAATATTTCCGTCGCCGGTGGCGACATCTACACATTGGTAGCCGAAAATCGAAAAATAATAATAATAATTATACGCGAAATTAAATTTTCGTACAAAACTAGAATTGTATTAGGATCACATGAGTGCGGTGAGGTGTCGGAACTTACGTAGCAGCTTCCCGCCAAAGTAAATACACGCAGACGAAACGAAATGATTTATTAATAATATTTCCGTCGCCGGTGGCGACATCTACACATTGGTAGCCGAAAATCGAAAAATAATAATAATAATTATACGCGAAATTAAATTTTCGTACAAAACTAGAATTGTATTAGGATCACATGAGTGCGGTGAGGTGTCGGAACTTACGTAGCAGCTTCCCGCCAAAGTAAATACACGCAGACGAAACGAAATAATTTTTTAAAATATTTCCGTCGCCGGTGGCGACATCTACACATTGGTAGCCGAAAATCGAAAAATAATAATAATAATTATACGCGAAATTAAATTTTCGTACAAAACTAGAATTGTATTAGGATCACATGAGTGCGGTGAGGTGTCGGAACTTACGTAGCAGCTTCCCGCCAAAGTAAATACACGCAGACGAAACGAAATAATTTTTAAAATATTTCCGTCGCCGGTGGCGACATCTACACATTGGTAGCCGAAAATCGAAAAATAATAATAATAATTATACGCGAAATTAAATTTTCGTACAAAACTAGAATTGTATTAGGATCACATGAGTGCGGTGAGGTGTCGGAACTTACGTAGCAGCTTCCCGCCAAAGTAAATACACGCAGACGAAACGAAATAATATTTTAAAAAAATTTCCGTCGCCGGTGGCGACATCTACACATTGGTAGCCGAAAATCGAAAAATAATAATAATAATTATACGCGAAATTAAATTTTCGTACAAAACTAGAATTGTATTAGGATCACATGAGTGCGGTGAGGTGTCGGAACTTACGTAGCAGCTTCCCGCCAAAGTAAATACACGCAGACGAAACGAAATAATTTTTAAAATATTTCCGTCGCCGGTGGCGACATCTACACATTGGTAGCCGAAAATCGAAAAATAATAATAATAATTATACGCGAAATTAAATTTTCGTACAAAACTAGAATTGTATTAGGATCACATGAGTGCGGTGAGGTGTCGGAACTTACGTAGCAGCTTCCCGCCAAAGTAAATACACGCAGACGAAACGAAATAATTTTTAAAATATTTCCGTCGCCGGTGGCGACATCTACACATTGGTAGCCGAAAATCGAAAAATAATAATAATAATTATACGCGAAATTAAATTTTCGTACAAAACTAGAATTGTATTAGGATCACATGAGTGCGGTGAGGTGTCGGAACTTACGTAGCAGCTTCCCGCCAAAGTAAATACACGCAGACGAAACGACATTAATTTTTAAATATATTTCCGTCGCCGGTGGCGACATCTACACATTGGTAGCCGAAAATCGAAAAATAATAATAATAATTATACGCGAAATTAAATTTTCGTACAAAACTAGAATTGTATTAGGATCACATGAGTGCGGTGAGGTGTCGGAACTTACGTAGCAGCTTCCCGCCAAAGTAAATACACGCAGACGAAACGAAATAATTTTTAAAATATTTCCGTCGCCGGTGGCGACATCTACACATTGGTAGCCGAAAATCGAAAAATAATAATAATAATTATACGCGAAATTAAATTTTCGTACAAAACTAGAATTGTATTAGGATCACATGAGTGCGGTGAGGTGTCGGAACTTACGTAGCAGCTTCCCGCCAAAGTAAATACACGCAGACGAAACGAAATAATTTTTAAAATATTTCCGTCGCCGGTGGCGACATCTACACATTGGTAGCCGAAAATCGAAAATAATAATAATAATTATACGCGAAATTAAATTTTCGTACAAAACTAGAATTGTATTAGGATCACATGAGTGCGGTGAGGTGTCGGAACTTACGTAGCAGCTTCCCGCCAAAGTAAATACACGCAGACGAAACGAAATAATTTTGTTAAAATATTTCCGTCGCCGGTGGCGACATCTCCACACTGGTAGCTGAAAATATAAAAATAATAATAATAATTATACGCGAAATTAAATTTTCGTACAAAACTAGAATTGTATTAGGATCACATGAGTGCGGTGAGGTGTCGGAACTTACGTAGCAGCTTCCCGCCAAAGTAAATACACGCAGACGAAACGAAATAATTTTTTAAAAATATTTCCGTCGCCGGTGGCGACATCTACACATTGGTAGCCGAAAATCGAAAAATAATAATAATTATACGCGAAATTAAATTTTCGTACAAAACTAGAATTGTATTAGGATCACATGAGTGCGGTGAGGTGTCGGAACTTACGTAGCAGCTTCCCGCCAAAGTAAATACACGCAGACGAAACGAAATAATTTTTAAAATATTTCCGTCGCCGGTGGCGACATCTACACATTGGTAGCCGAAAATCGAAAAATAATAATAATAATTATACGCGAAATTAAATTTTCGTACAAAAACTAGAATTGTATTAGGATCACATGAGTGCGGTGAGGTGTCGGAACTTACGTAGCAGCTTCCCGCCAAAAAAAATACACGCAGACGAAACGAAATAATTTTTAAAATATTTCGTCGCCGGTGGCGACATCTACACATTGGTAGCCGAAAATCGAAAAATAATAATAATAATTATACGCGAAATTAAATTTTCGTACAAAACTAGAATTGTATTAGGATCACATGAGTGCGGTGAGGTGTCGGAACTTACGTAGCAGCTTCCCGCCAAAGTAAATACACGCAGACGAAACGAAATAAATTTTTAAAATATTTCGTCGCCGGTGGCGACATCTACACTTTTGTAGCCGATTATAGAATATTTATAATAATAATTATACGCGAAATTAAATTTTCGTACAAAACTAGAATTGTATTAGGATCACATGAGTGCGGTGAGGTGTCGGAACTTACGTAGCAGCTTCCCGCCAAAGTAAATACACGCAGACGAAACGAAATAATTTTTTAAAAATATTTCCGTCGCCGGTGGCGACATCTACACAAAGCTAGACGAAAATCGAAAAATAATAATAATAATTATACGCGAAATTAAATTTTCGTACAAAACTAGAATTGTATTAGGATCACATGAGTGCGGTGAGGTGTCGGAACTTACGTAGCAGCTTCCCGCCAAAGTAAATACACGCAGACGAAACGAAATAATATATAAAATATTTCCGTCGCCGGTGGCGACATCTACACATTGGTAGCCGATAATATAAAAATAATAATAATAATTATACGCGAAATTAAATTTTCGTACAAAACTAGAATTGTATTAGGATCACATGAGTGCGGTGAGGTGTCGGAACTTACGTAGCAGCTTCCCGCCAAAGTAAATACACGCAGACGAAACGAAATAAATTTTTAAAAATATTTCCGTCGCCGGTGGCGACATCTACACATTGGTAGCCGAAAATCGAAAATAATAATAATAATTATACGCGAAATTAAATTTTCGTACAAAACTAGAATTGTATTAGGATCACATGAGTGCGGTGAGGTGTCGGAACTTACGTAGCAGCTTCCCGCCAAAGTAAATACACGCAGACGAAAACGAAATAATTTTTTGTTAAAATATTTCCGTCGCCGGTGGCGACATCTACACATTGGTAGCCGAAAATCGAAAAATAATAATAATAATTATACGCGAAATTAAATTTTCGTACAAAACTAGAATTGTATTAGGATCACATGAGTGCGGTGAGGTGTCGGAACTTACGTAGCAGCTTCCCGCCAAAGTAAATACACGCAGACGAAACGAAATAATTTTTAAAATATTTCCGTCGCCGGTGGCGACATCTACACATTGGTAGCCGAAAATCGAAAAATAATAATAATAATTATACGCGAAATTAAATTTTCGTACAAAACTAGAATTGTATTAGGATCACATGAGTGCGGTGAGGTGTAGGAACTTAAGTAGCAGCTTCCCGCCAAAGTAAATACACTCATACGAAACTATATAATTTTTTAATAATATTTCCGTCGCCGGTGGCGACATCTACACATTGGTAGCCGAAAATCGAAAAATAATAATAATAATTATACGCGAAATTAAATTTTCGTACAAAACTAGAATTGTATTAGGTTAACTTGTGTGCGGTGTGGTGTCTTAACTTACGTAGCAGCTTCCCGCCAAAGTAAATACACGCAGACGAAACGAAATAATTTTTAAAATATTTCCGTCGCCGGTGGCGACATCTACACATTGGTAGCCGAAAATCGAAAAATAATAATAATAATTATACGCGAAATTAAATTTTCGTACAAAACTAGAATTGTATTAGGATCACATGAGTGCGGTGAGGTGTCGGAACTACGTAGCAGCTTCCCGCCAAAGTAAATACACGCAGACGAAACGAAATAATTTTTAAAAATATTTCCGTCGCCGGTGGCGACATCTACAAATTTGTAGCCGAAAATCGAAAATAATAATAATAATTATACGCGAAATTAAATTTTCGTACAAAACTAGAATTGTATTAGGATCACATGAGTGCGGTGAGGTGTCGGAACTACGTAGCAGCTTCCCGCCAAAGTAACATACACGCAGACGAAACGAAATAATCTTTTTAAAATATTTCCGTCGCCGGTGGCGACATCTACACATTGGTAGCCGAAAATCGAAAAATAATAATAATAATTATACGCGAAATTAAATTTTCGTACAAAACTAGAATTGTATTAGGATCACATGAGTGCGGTGAGGTGTCGGAACTTACGTAGCAGCTTCCCGCCAAAGTAAATACACGCAGACGAAACGAAATAATTTTTTAAAAATATTTCCGTCGCCGGTGGCGACATCTACACATTGGTAGCCGAAAATCGAAAAATAATAATAATTATTATACGCGAAATTAAATTTTCGTACAAAACTAGAATTGTATTAGGATCACATGAGTGCGGTGAGGTGTCGGAACTTACGTAGCAGCTTCCCGCCAAAGTAAATACACGCAGACGAAACGAAATAATTTTTTAAAAATATTTCCGTCGCCGGTGGCGACATCTACACATTGGTAGCCGAAAATCGAAAATAATAATAATAATTATACGCGAAATTAAATTTTCGTACAAAACTAGAATTGTATTAGGATCACATGAGTGCGGTGAGGTGTCGGAACTTACGTAGCAGCTTCCCGCCAAAGTAAATACACGCAGACGAAACGAAATAATTTTTAAAAAATATTTACTTCGCCGGTGGCGACATCTACACATTGGTAGCCGAAAATCGAAAAATAATAATAATAATTATACGCGAAATTAAATTTTCGTACAAAACTAGAATTGTATTAGGATCACATGAGTGCGGTGAGGTGTCGGAACTTACGTAGCAGCTTCCCGCCAAAGTAAATACACGCAGACGAAACGAAATAATTTTTAAAATATTTCCGTCGCCGGTGGCGACATCTACACATTGGTAGCCGAAAATCGAAAATAATAATAATAATTATACGCGAAATTAAATTTTCGTACAAAACTAGAATTGTATTAGGATCACATGAGTGCGGTGAGGTGTCGGAACTTACGTAGCAGCTTCCCGCCAAAGTAAATACACGCAGACGAAAACAAATAAAATTATAAAATATATTCAGTCGCCGGTGGCGACATCTACACAATGGTAGACGATAATCGAAAAATAATAATAATAATTATACGCGAAATTAAATTTTCGTACAAAACTAGAATTGTATTAGGATCACATGAGTGCGGTGAGGTGTCGGAACTTACGTAGCAGCTTCCCGCCAAAGTAAATACACGCAGACGAAACGAAATAATTTTTAAAATATTTCCGTCGCCGGTGGCGACATCTACACATTGGTAGCCGAAAATCGAAAATAATAATAATAATTATACGCGAAATTAAATTTTCGTACAAAACTAGAATTGTATTAGGATCACATGAGTGCGGTGAGGTGTCGGAACTTACGTAGCAGCTTCCCGCCAAAGTAAATACACGCAGACGAAACGAAATAATTTTGTAATATTTCCGTCGCCGGTGGCGACATCTACACATTGGTAGCCGAAAATCGAAAAATAATAATAATAATTATACGCGAAATTAAATTTTCTTACAAAACTAGAATTGTATTAGGATCACATGAGTGCGGTGAGGTGTCGGAACTACGTAGCAGCTTCCCGCCAAAGTAAATACACGCAGACGAAACGAAATAATTTTTTAAAATATTTCCGTCGCCGGTGGCGACATCTACACATTGGTAGCCGAAAATCGAAAAATAATAATAATAATTATACGCGAAATTAAATTTTCGTACAAAACTAGAATTGTATTAGGATCACATGAGTGCGGTGAGGTGTCGGAACTTACGTAGCAGATGCCCGCACAATTCAATACACGCAGTCGAAACGAAATAATTTTTAAAATATTTCCGTCGCCGGTGGCGACATCTACACATTGGTAGCCGAAAATCGAAAAATAATAATAATAATTATACGCGAAATTAAATTTTCGTACAAAACTAGAATTGTATTAGGATCACATGAGTGCGGTGAGGTGTCGGAACTTACGTAGCAGCTTCCCGCCAAAGTAAATACACGCAGACGTTCCGAAATACTATTTTTAAATTATTTCCGTCGCCGGTGGCGACATCTACACATTGGTAGCCGAAAATCGAAAAATAATAATAATAATTATACGCGAAATTAAATTTTCGTACAAAACTAGAATTGTATTAGGATCACATGAGTGCGGTGAGGTGTCGGAACTTACGTAGCAGCTTCCCGCCAAAGTAAATACACGCAGACGAAACGAAATAATTTTTAAAATATTTCGTCGCCGGTGGCGACATCTACACATTGGTAGCCGAAAATCGAAAATAATAATAATAATTATACGCGAAATTAAATTTTCGTACAAAACTAGAATTGTATTAGGATCACATGAGTGCGGTGAGGTGTCGGAACCACGTAGCAGCTTCCCGCCAAAGTAAATACACGCAGACGAAACGAAATAATTTTTTAAAATATTTCCGTCGCCGGTGGCGACATCTACACATTGGTAGCCGAAAATCGAAAAATAATAATAATAATTATACGCGAAATTAAATTTTCGTACAAAAACTAGAATTGTATTAGGATCACGCCGAGTGCGGTGAGGTGTCGGAACTTACGTAGCAGCTTCCCGCCAAAGTAAATACACGCAGACGGAACGAAATAATTTTTAAAATATTTCCGTCGCCGGTGGCGACATCTACACATTGGTAGCCGAAAATCGAAAATAATAATAATAATTATACGCGAAATTAAATTTTCGTACAAAACTAGAATTGTATTAGGATCACATGAGTGCGGTGAGGTGTCGAACTTACGTAGCAGCTTCCCGCCAAAGTAAATACACGCAGACGGAACGAAATAATTTTTAAAAATATTTCCGTCGCCGGTGGCGACATCTACACATTGGTAGCCGAAAATCGAAAAATAATAATAATAATTATACGCGAAATTAAATTCGTACAAAACTAGAATTTGTATTAGGATCACATGAGTGCGGTGAGGTGTCGGAACTTACGTAGCAGCTTTCCCGCCAAAGTAAATACACGCAGACGAAACGAAATAATTTTTAAAATATTTCCGTCGCCGGTGGCGACATCTACACATTGGTAGCCGAAAATCGAAAAATAATAATAATAATTATACGCGAAATTAAATTTTCGTACAAAACTAGAATTGTATTAGGATCACATGAGTGCGGTGAGGGTGTCCGGAACTACGTAGCAGCTTCCCGCCAAAGTAAATACACGCAGACGAAACGAAATAATTTTTGTAATATTTGTCGCCGGTGGCGACATCTACACATTGGTAGCCGAAAATCGAAAAAATAATAATAATAATTATACGCGAAATTAAATTTTCGTACAAAACTAGAATTGTATTAGGATCACATGAGTAGCGGTGAGGTGTCGGAACTTACGTAGCAGCCTTCCCGCCAAAGTAAATACACGCAGACGAAACGAAATAATTTTTTAAAAATATTTCCGTCGCCGGTGGCGACATCTATACATTGGTAGCCGAAAATCGAAAATATAATTATATGAAATTAAATTTTCGTACAAAACTAGAATTGTATTAGGACTACGAGTGCGGTGAGGTGTCGGAACTACGTAGCAGCTTCCCGCCAAAGTAAATACACGCAGACGAAAAACGAAGCCACTTGGGTAATATTTCCGCCGGTGGCGACATCCACATTGGTAGCCGAAAATCGAAAAATAATAATAATAATTATACGCGAAATTAAATTTTCGTACAAAACTAGAATTGTATTAGGATCACATGAGTGCGGTGAGGTGTCGGAACTTACGTAGCAGCTTCCCGCCAGTAAATACACACGCAGACGAAACGAAATAATTTTTAAAAATATTTCGTCGCCGGTGGCGACATTTTACACATTGGTAGCCGAAAATCGAAAAATAATAATAATAATTATACGCGAAATTAAATTTTCGTACAAAACTAGAATTGTATTAGGATCACATGAGTGCGGTGAGGTGCCTCGGAACTTACGTAGCAGCTTCCCGCCAAAGTAAATACACGCAGACGAAACGAAATAATTTTTAAAAACTATTTCCGTCGCCGGTGGCGACATCTACACATTGGTAGCCGAAAATCGAAAATAATAATAATAATTATACGCGAAATTAAATTTTCGTACAAAACCAGAATTGTATTAGGATCACATGAGTGCGGTGAGGTGTCGGAACCATTACAGTAGCAGCTTCCCGCCAAAGTAAATGTCAACACGCAGACGAAACGAAATAATTTTAAAATATTTCCGTCGCCGGTGGCGACATCTACACGATGGTAGCCGAAAATCGAAAATAATAATAATAATTATACGCGAAATTAAATTTTCGTACAAAACTAGAATTGTATTAGGATCCTCGCACATGAGTGCGGTGAGGTGTCGGAAGCTTACGTAGCAGCTTCCCCGCCAAAGTAAATACATCACGCAGACGAAAACGAAATAATTTTTTAAAAAGATTTCGTCGCCGGTGGCGACATCTGGCACATTGGTAGCCGAAAATCGAAAAATAATAATAATAATTATACGCGAAAT